>JAQPPZ010000910.1:1247500-3969297 GCA_028583015.1 Wollemia nobilis
CCTAACCAGAGGAAGGATCATTGGATTTGTTCTAGTTTGTTCTTGATCTTGGCTAGAATTTTAAATACAGACATAAAGTATATGGGAATACTTTGTAAGGTTGACTGAACTAGTTGCGCCTTCCCAGCCTAGCTTAAGAGGCTACCTCTCCACCCTATCAATTTCTTTGTGAACCTATCAATCATTGGGTTCCAGAGTTTTGATTTCATTTGACCTTTGAAAAGTGGCATGCCTAAATAGGTAGCAGGGAGATCACCTACTTCACACCCAAATATCTGAGAGATTCTTCTTTGCCTTATCTCAAGGGTATTGATGAAGTAAATTTTACTCTTTGCAAAGTTTACTTTCTATCCTACCTCCTATTCATACTTTGTCAAGATAAGTTTAAGTTCATGTGCTTGGGGAACTGAAGATTTAGAAACTATTATAGTGTCATCAACAAATTGTTGATGTGACACTGGATTGACTATTGAAGCTAGCTTGAAGCCCCCTAGCCTTCCATCTTGCAATAATGCTATGACCAAGGGCCTCTACTAATATGATGAACAAAAAAGGAGATAAGGGATCACCTTGTTGTAACCCTCTCTTACAACCAAAATAACCTAGTACTACACCATTCACTAAAATAGAAAACCTAGTAGTAGAGATGCAACTGAAGACCAAGTCCACCCAATCATTATGAAACCCAAAATTTCTCATAATCTTACCCAAAAACTCCTAGGAAACTTGATCGTAGGCTTTATCCATATCTAATTTTAAAAGCATTTTGGCCTCTTCACTTTTGTCCATAGAATGGATGACCTCATGGATAGTTACAATTCCATCCAAAATTTGGTGGCCTCTCACAAACCCACCTTGATTGTTATCGATGATGAATGGAAGTATGGTCTTGAGATGATTTGCCAAGGTCTTTGTAAGAATTTTATAAAGTGTATTGCACAAACTTATAGGTCGAAATTGCTTAAAGTCTCATGCACCAACGATCTTGGGGATCAGGGCCAAAAAATTAGAATTAACATCCATAGGAATCTAGTGAGAAACTTGTACTTCTTTAATGGCTTCCACAACATCAGATCCCATAATTTTCTAGAAGTGTTGAAATAAGGTAACCAAGAATCCATCCAAACCTAGAGCTTTGTCCCCTCCCAAGTCAAAAATTACCTTCTTGATCTCTTCTTTAGAGAAGGGGCTAAGAAGGTAAGTATTGAGGTCCTCATTGATCAGATTTGGGATATGCCTGAGTAGAGAGTCTTCCTCCTCTAGTTCCCTAATATCAAAAACCCCCAGTAGCTCTTCAAAGAAACCCACTACCTCTTCTCTTATTTCATCAAGGTTGCTAGTGAGGGCTCCATCTCTTTTAATTATTTCTCTGATCTTGTTGTAGCTTTGATGGTAGAGGGTAGAGACATGAAAAAACTTTGTATTCTTGTCCCCCTCTTTTAGCCAATGAATTCTCGACTTTTACCTCCAATGGATTTCCTCACAAGCAAGGACATTGTGATACTCTGAAAGCATCTCCCATTCCCTAAATCTGATGTCTTCAGTCAAGACCCCTCTAGTGATTTTATTTTCAATATTTGATAACTCAGCTCTTAATTCCATTTTCTTCTTAAACAAATTGCCAAAGGTGTTTATGTTCCACGCTTTCAAATTTTGTTTGATATATCTCAATTTCCCTACTACTTGACTCAGTTTGGAACCAATAAAGGTTTTCATCCACCAGTCTTCAATTTTTAGAGCTAAGTCTTCATGTCTAAGCCACATTAGCTCAAACCTAAATGGGTTGTTGTACTTTCTTCCATCCTTTACTACCTCCCAAACTATTGGGCTATGATCTGACCTAATTTTTGGAAGGGCAGTGAGGGTTGAATCCCCAAAGGTTGCTAACCCCTCTTGAGAGACCAAAAATCTATCCAAGTGTACTTGAATCAACTGATCTCCTAAACACCTATTGCTCCATGTGAATTGAAATCTTCTTAAATCTATATCCATCAATTCATTAGCATTTATGAAGTTCCTAAAATCCTGCATACCTTCTGAAGGGATTGAAGAGCCTCCTTTTTTGTCTGAAGGATTTAGAGGGGAGTTGAAATCCCCCACTAAGATCCATGAGATCCCTTTGAATGTAGTCCTCATCTGGTTGAGATCATTCCATAATTACCTTCTACCAACAACTATGTTTGGGGCGTACACATTGGTTAGAATCCAATTTTCCTTAGACTCCAGGTTATGACAAAAAATTGTGATGAACCATCTCAAATTGACCACTATCCTCCCTTCAATTTTCCTATTATTCCATAGACATAACAGGCCCCTAGAAGAGCCCTCAACCTTATTGAATACCATTTTTGCATCTTTCCAAAGAAGGTTTTTTATTCTTTCCACTTTTCTTTCATCTAGCTTAGTCTCCTGCAAAAGTAGCAAATCCATATTATGTTCTCTTCTAAGAGCATACACCAGATGGTGCTTGGAAGGGGCATTAAGGCCCCTTATGTTCCAAGACAAAATCTTCATCTTTTATTCTTGGCAAGATGTTTTTTCCCCCAAAGTTTAAAACTGCCTAGGATCCATTGGCTACTTCCCAAGTTGTTTCTTTTTGGATAACTACTACTGTGGAAGGTCTACTAGAGCCCCTTTTTGGACCTACATCCACTGAGTTTTTAGAATGACTGTGAGTGACTACTTTTTGAGTTGAACTCTCAAGTTTTATCCCTTTTGAACCATATTTTACCATGAGGCCGACCTTCACTATATTTTGAGCTTTTTAGGCTGAGGAACCTCTAATCCTTTAGGGTCTAGGATTACTAAAGGTTCCCCAGTAGAATGGGGATGGGCCAAAGTTGGCATTAAAGAGGTTACTAGGCTATGCATTTGTTCAACATTTTCATCAACAACATTTAAACTAGAAAAGGAATTGGAAAGGGGAATAGTTTCTTTGTCCAATAAAGATTGTACTTGGAGAATTACCTCTAAATTCATAGGGTCGATTTTACCTTCTTCCAATGGTTCTTTATCTTTCTAATTTTGTTCTTGTCCACCACTGGTTCCTTCTGTAACTTCAACATTGCCTTCCTTACTTGGCACATCAATTGTTGTATTCTCTCTTGTTTGTCATTGCACCCATATTCTATTGTTTTGGGGCTTATTTCTCTAGGTAATGCAATGAAAAATTTGATGCCCTACTTTATGGCATAAACCACACTTTATCACCATGTTTTCGTATTCAATCAACTAATTACATGAGCCAAACTTAGAGATCAACTTTATCGATTTAGGGAGTTCTTGGCTTAGGTCAACATTCATGCAAAGTCTTGCATGCAACATACGCGTACGAGTAAGAGTAGTAGGATCCATAGCTACTAGTTTCCCTATGTTTCTAGCTATTCTAGTGAGGATCTCTTCATGCCAAAAATGAATTGGTAAGCCTAAAAGGCAGACCCAAATAGGCACCAAATCAATCCCCTGAGAGAAAGGGTCAAAGTTAGGGCTCCATCTCCTCAAGAAGAGACCCCTATGATCAAAAAACCATGGCCCTCCTTGTAAAATCCTATCACTATCCATGGGACAACTCAGTTTCACCTAGAAAAAGCTTCTAGGGAGGGCGACGATCTCCATATGTTTGATAGGCTTCAATTTCTCCCAGCCCCACTTCATGATAGTGTCAAGTTCAAGCCTAACACCAATGAATTTTCCCACCAGAGACATCTTTCCTTGATCAACAACCAAGTCTACCAAATCATTCGAAACTACTAGCTCTTGGTTTTTTGGATGGATATTAAAGAAACCCTCATAATTTTTTTGCTTGCCTTTGAGGATACTAACCCATGAATGGGCCCTTGAGTCAAAATTTCTTGGAGAACCCTTGTTCATTTCCTCTAGAACATCAACATCCTAGGCCCCTTAAACCTTTGCACCAATGCTACCACCCTATCCTCCTATGAAACCCTATGAACCTGCCTAGATCCCCTTTTTTGCATGTTCCATTGTGAACCCTACAAGAATAATAAGGCTAGATCTATAGTTGCTAAAGTCCACAACTATTGAAATCCAAATCTGCTACTATCAAAGCCTAGATCCACTACTTCTAACACCCACTATTCCCATATCTATCATTGTCGAATCTTAGTTCCATTGCCTCTAAATCATAGATCCATAGTTTCTAAATCCCACCACTATCAAAGCTTAGATTGGCAATCATCAAATCCAAATCCCATCATCGTTTAAGCCTAGATCCAATGTTACTAAAGCCCACTCTCCCTAGATCTATCATCATAAAACCTCAGATCCACATCCTCTGAAGGAAAGATCCTCTCTTTGTTTCTTCTTCTTGGGTCTTCCTCTATTTTTTCATTCCCATCAATACTTCATCTTCATTAATTTCTTCAATATTCTCACACTGCTCTTAGTAATACTTATTATATATACGTGTGTCTTCCTCTAAAGGACCTAAAGTGTCAGGAATAACCTCAAAAGCACGTTCTTCTTTATGTTGCCCTAAAAACCTTGAAGTGCAAGGAAACTCTTCCATAACAATTACCCTTCTTACTCTACCCTAAAAACCCTAAATTGTTATGGATTTCATCCATCCTTATTTCTTTATTATGCTACTCTTGAAACCCTAAAGTGCAAGGGATAACCTCTACACCACTTTCACTTTTATTACTAGGAGAGGATTCTATATTGCTTGAGGAAAATAAAGATGATTTACGTGGAATAAACTTGATATTTTTAGTTGTCCTTATTTTAGGATTTTCCTCCACATCTTCCTTTGCACCTCTAGTTCCTTTTGAAGGTGAACTTGCACATTGTGCTTTCTCATCTTATATCCTTCTTTGTTTCTTTTAGCAGTTGATCCAAGTAAGCTATGGTGACCTTTTCCATATGATGTTGTAGATAGGTTTTCATTGCCTCTTCTTTTGGAGTGGAATATCCATGATATAATCTAGCTTATATAACTATATGATTTTTATAGTGAAGAATCACTACACTAGTCAAATCCTATTGAAACAATATTTTTGATCAAACTACCATCCTGAGCTGACTAGAGGGAAATAAAATGAGAAGTTCCAATACCTCGACTACCTATGAAGAAACCAATGTCAAAAACCATCAAATATGCAACCAAGGAAGAACCTCCACCAAAATTTGTTGTTGAACTTAAAGCTCCCTATGCCACAAATCCAAGTTAACTAGTTGAACTAGGATATCAATGATTTATGAGACTTTTTGGTCACAGTCAAGGAAAATTCTACCATGAGTTGGATTCCTAGAGCCTTTCCAATGATAGCTAAAAGGGCTCCACTTTTGGAATTATTTCATCCCATCCAACACCTACAGACTATTTCCCTCCCTATAAAGATAGGGTCACACGTATGGTTCTCTTCCATGTCTAATGGTGTGCATAGGTTCCTATTGTAGTTGCAAGTTAGCATAATTTAGAGGCCCTAGGGAATAGAACCCATGAACCATGGAGGAAGGAGGTAAACTCGAGGTAACCCAATGAGATAATGGAAGGCAAGCTCCTATTCCTCCCTCGAGAGGAGCTTAACACATAATAATCTATAAAAGTTGAAGATTCTTGGAGATTTCATGTTGTGAAACCTCCATAGGCCCTATAATCTTGTTGGACCATATGAATATCACCTCAAATATACATGGTAAAGGATCACTAGAAAGAAGAAGAGAAAATACTGAAAGATAAGGATGCCTTAGACAGACCCACTAGAGCAAAGCATCTAGTAGTCATGATCACCATATGAACACCAAAAAGGAAGAAATGTATGGTTCAATGATGAAGGACATCCCTTTGAACTAGAAAAAACATAAAAAAGAAAAATTAAAATACTAGATGACATATTGAGAAGGACTTCACCAAAGGAACTAATCATGGAATAAAAGTATCAGAACACCAACCATTTTTGGATAATCGCACCAATCTAAAGCAACTAGATGTAATGGGAGGGGTGGTGATCTGATTTTGGTCTCATCACTCTTAGTAACTAGATTGCATGCCCTAGGTGACAACTATAACATTTAAAGTGGTGCCATAGAGGGAGCTGAAGGGGAAACACCAAGATGAAGAGAATTAATGAAGGATAATCTCAAAGATCTAGTCATAATGGATCTCCAGTATGGGCGATCAAGAAAAGCAACAAGAAAATATTGCATCCCATCAAACCAACTTGCATACAATATTTATGGTTATAGATCTAGAGACCTTGAGATCATCCAAAATTGGTGATAAAATCTTAAGAAATTTTGAACTAAAAAATTTTTAATCCTTGCAAATATTTTGGAGGAAATTTCCCCCTTTTTCTTCTTATTAATACCACCTCCTTCAACATTTTAAATCATCAAAAAATTATTGTATTTGTGCTTACTATCTAGCCTAGTATTTAGCCTTTCTTTCACTCCTTTTATGTATTACAGTTTGGCTTGATCCCTATGTCATATTGTTGATAAGATTTGAGCCCCTACTTTGAGCATCAGTGTAACTTGGTTATTTTATATATATAAGAACTTGTAACTATTCATTATTTTTGTCCTAATTCTTCTGTATGCATAACCATTGTGATTCATGTTTGATGAAGACTATGTTCCTTATGCATTATCAATGATGATGCACATGTTAATTCAATCCCACTGTAGTGCAAAGAGATTTAGTATTTTGGAACATCACCCCCATAATCTAGACTAGCTAGTTTTATTGCTTTCATCTCATCCCTTGTCCTTGATAGAACTTGATAGGATAGTCTACCTTAGGAAAAGAATGCACAAATATCACATCCAAACAAGGAATTTAGCCTTGATAAACACCTCAAAGGTTATTTTATGGAGTTTTTTTTCAAGCTCCCTGGACTTTCCAAACTATACACTCCATGTGAGGCGTAGGCATAGGATGCACTAACAACCGCAAACAAGTGGTCACTATTCTTGGAGCATGAACCAAATTTGGTTTCTAATAGTCAAATTAAAACACCTAATGGGATAAATCACACAATATTTGTCACATAATGATAATTAATCTATTATAACAAATAGAAACAAAGTAACAAGAGACACCCACCATGCATCCCAATAGTCATACTAGCACGCCAATGGGATCCAAATACATGAAAGAAGTTTAATCTAAGACTCCAATGAAGGCCTTGGTTGGGTGCTTATTGAAGCATTAAAAATATTCACTTGGTGAATCCAATGACTGAATTACCCAAAATTTCCATGACTTCATTGGAAATAATATCAAAATCAACCACTAATGCAGTTCAAATATTGGAATTTAGTTGAAATTCCCAATCCATCTGCTCAATTGGAGTTGCTCTACTATTCATCTAGTGACTCCTCTCAAGTACAACCCCAAACTTCACAAGAATTATAATTATGGAAAAAATCCTAACCAAAATATGGTCGTATATCTAAATCAATCAATCATAAGGTTCCCAACATGGAATAACAAAGGGCCCCTAACCTCTCCTATCTCGCTTACTATTTGGGACCTAGTCCCAACATCAACTCTAAAGTCATTACTAGATTTTAACAAATAATATGCAATCACATCAGTGGAACATTTACATTATATGGTCAACCTATGTGTGATACACAACATCGATGAGCATAATGTGGCACTGAAGCTCATGGTAGTATCCTTCCAAGGCAAAGCATGATAATGGTACATAACTCATTTTCTACACTTAAGTGGAAGCTAGGACTAGTTGGTTGATCAGTTGGTAGAAAGTTTCAAAGAGAAGGAGCTCCCATGGAGGTGATGGACTATTTCAATACCCATTTTCATAAAACTTGGTATAAAGTTTTGGATAATTTTTTACCCCCTAAGTATGGAAATCAATACTATATCAGTTATTTTCACTTAGATATTGCCATGGTGACAAAAATCCAAGGAGGGAACTCCTTACTAACAACCTACTAGATAGCCCTCAAGTAAAAAATTGACCTCATTCATATAGGAAGGATACCATCCAAGCCCCCAATGCCATTACTTCCAAACATCTAGCCCACTACTTTCCAACTCACCTTAGCCATAAGCCCAATTTTGATTATCATCCCCTTTCATCCAACCTCAAACTCCCAACCTATGATTGAGATAGATGAAATGAAGAGGAAGCTCTAAGTCATCCTGGAAGAGGTCCTAGCCCTAAGGAGATAACATAATGTGGAAGTTTATGGTCCCTATCCTAGTGGATATCAATGACCTCAATACTTTATCTAGAAGAACAATTGGCAAATGAATCCCATCTCATTGTAACAAACCCCTTCTAACTATGTTAGGGGTATTGCCTTTATGCAAAGTCTTTTGCATGGTCTCCAAAATTTTCCCTTCACAACACCCATCCCAAGAAAATTTTACAATCATCAGTAACACTACTAGGGTAGAAGGAACCCAATCGTGCATCAACAACCTTCTAGGGGTAGGAACACCATCCCAACGTTGACTAGTCCACCCCTAATTATTTGTAGCTTAAGTATTGATCAAGTTCTAGCCACTTGGGAGGCAAAAGGATCATATACAACAACTAATTGAATAATCTCACTAGCACTTAGTAAGCACCAAGTCCAATTAGACTTCAATGTGCCAATCGACCTTGGGATACCTAGAGGATTTTAGGGAAATGGATTCACCAAACAAGGAGGGCTAATAATTCCATGTATATAAATTTAAAAATATATATGATACCATGAACATACTAAGCCTGAATCTTCCTAAATTTTTGGTAGCTCACAAAGGCTTCTCAATCAACTAAGGGTAAGCCTGAATTATAGTTGCTACCAAGCACCCTACCAAAGAATACTATGAAGAAAATATTGGCAAATTAGGAAGGTCCAAAGCAATCAAGAACCATGCAAAACCTTGTTCTAGTAGTGAAGTAAACTAGATCAAAATATTTCTACCTAACCCTAGTCTATGACAATGATCTGGTATGCAATTGTGTAATCAATCCTTAAAATTACACCCCAACAATGTTGAAGGCGGTTATAGAGGCAATCGGGTAAAGTTTTCAACCAACCTACAAGGAAACAATATAGTGGGAGAGAGGCACAATACAACTCTAGAGGAATGGAAAATGCCTTCGACTTATGATTCCCTAAGGTGACATAGTTATGGATCACTCAATTCCATTCGATATTGACCTCTTAGAGGATTCCATCATCAAATTGGGTAATCATTGGTGGATAAAATAGGCACAAGAGGACTTAGAGATAAAATGTGGGGCCAAGTTATATATTTTGTTCAAACACCTATGCTACATTAGGCAGTTACCAGACATCAAATGGGGTCACAAAGAGAAAATAAAATGGATCGAGTTAGAAGAGCCCCTAGTTGGAGCACCCCCGATGAAGAGGAGGAAGCATCGAATTATCAAAATTTAATATTCTAGTCTTGATAAAACCTTTAAGCACATTGGCATGGGATAGTACCCAGGAAAATATTTAACCATCATCCCCTCTTGGGACTTTAAATATATATGTTATCTTTTATAATGTATTTATCTAGGTTTTGTAGGACATGAACAAGTTTAGACTCATATAAAGGCAAATAGATCATTATCACCCTCGAAGGATAGCTCACACAAAGCATAAATTAGGCATAGGCCTTCTCATGATAGTGATCAATGATCATCTAATAAACAAAATGAAATCCACCATAACAAGCATGAGGTGAACTAAAGGATGATGATATCATCACACGAAGGAAATATTCCTCCCATATCACCTCATTAGAGGAAGACCAATGGAATGATAGATTGAAGGGGTTGATCCTTAGGATTCCTCATAGATAATGAGGACTATAAAAAGTGGTGCTCCCTCCTTAGTTTTTCATAAATTACTAAGTAAATCTACCCTCAGTACCATATCCTTTTCCTATCCACCCAAGCTATAGAAAGCATCAATATTTACCTGTATGACTTAGTTCCCAATATATAAGGCTCTCACTTCTAGGTTCCTTATCTTCTGTTAGTAAAATATCCTCTATGAGTCACCAAAGTTTAGTGAATAATCACTACACCAGCCAAATCTTGTTGAAACAATAATTTTGATCAAACCATCATCATAAACCAACTAGAGGGAAACAAAATGAGGAGGTCTAGGATCCCAACCACCTATGAAGTAGCCAACATAAAAAAACCATCAAACATGCATCCAAGGAATAATCTTTGCCAAAATTTGATGTTGAACCTAAAGCTCCCCATGCCATGAAGCCAAGTTGACCAACCAAACTAGAATATCAATGATACCTGAGTCTTTTTGGTTGCAACTAAAGCAAATTCCACCATGAGTTAAAAACCAAAAGCCTTTTTGGTGATAGCTAAAAGGGCTCCACTTTTGGTAGGAGTTCATCCCATCTAGTGTCTATGGACTCTTTAATGGTGTTTGTAGATCCTCATTCCAGTTGCAAGTTAGCACCAATTAGAGACCCAAAGTAATAGTACCCATTAACCATGGAGGACTAAGGGAAACTTGAGGTAATCTAATAGGAGATTGAGAATACAAGCTCATATTCCTCCCTCAAGAGGAGCTTAACACATAGTCATTTGTGGAATATAAATCTTCTTGAAGATTTCAAGTTGTGAAACCTTCATAGGTCCTACAAGCTTGTTGGCCCATATGAAGGTCACCTCAAATATTTATAGCAAAGGAGCACTAGAAATAAGAAGAGGAGGATTTCTTTGACACACCCGTCAGAGTAGAGCATCTAATAGTTCTAGTCACCACCAAAACATCGAAAAGGAAGCAAGAAATAAGTCAGTGATAAAGGATGTCCCTCTAAACTAGAAGAAATGAGAAAATATAGAAATCAAAACCTCAAGTGACACATAGAGAAGGATTACATCAAAGGAATTGGTCAGTATGAAAAAAAAAAGCAAAACACTTAACATTATTGGATGATTGCACCAACCCAAAGCAACTAAATGCAAGGGGATGGGAAATGATCTAATTTTGGTCTCATCACTCCCAATAATTGAATACGACACCCTAGGAGACAACTAGTGCATTTAAAATGGTGACATAGAGGCAACCCAAGAGGCAACACCAAGATTGAGGACATTAATGGAGGAGAATCTTAAATGTCTAATCATGATGGATCTCCAACATGGACGATCAAGTAGAGTGGTAAGAAAGGATTGTGTCCCATCAAACCAACCTACCTATAGCATTTATAGCTATAGATCCAAAGACCTTGAGATCATCTAAAATTGGTGATAAAATCATAGGCAAATTTTGAACTAAACAATTTTGAATCCTTACACAGGTTTTGGGGAGAAATTTTTCCCTTTTTCTTCTTATAAAAACCTCATTCTTCTCCATTGTAAATCATGAAAAAACTATTGTATCTATGCCTACTATCTAGCCCAATATGCAATATTTCTTTCATCCCTCTTATATATTACAACTCGACTTAAGCCCTATGTCTCCTTGTTGATAAGCTTTGAGCCCCTTCTTCAAGCATAAATGTAATTTTGTTATTGTATATATATAAGAAGTTGTGACTATTCATTATTTTTTATCCCTATCCTTGTATATGCATAACCATGGTGATTTGTGTTTGATGAAGATCATGTTCCTTAAGCAATATCATCAATGATGCACATGTTCATTCAATCCCACTATAGTACAAAATTTATTTAGTTTTTTGGCACATAGCCCCCATAGTCAAGGCAGGTAGTTTTATTGCTTTCCTCTCATCTCTTTTCCTTGACAGAACCCGATAGGCTAGGCTAGCTTAGGAAAATAGTGTGACAAGATCACATCCAAACAAGGAGCTAGCCTTGATAAAAACCTTGGAGGTCATTTGATAGAGCCACATCCCATGCTTCATGTACTCCCTAGGTTGTACGCTCCATGAAATGCATGGGTACTAGACACACCTGACAACCACAAGCGAGTGGTCATTATGCCTGAAGCATGAACCGGATCTGGTTCCCAATAATTTCCTTACTTTGACTTGAATTTTATCTCATGACCATTCTCTTTCTTTATAGTTTTCACTTTGTAAACTCTTGCCATGTGTTCAATCTCATGATAATTATGGCATCAAAGTTTCATATCTTCATAATCCACTTGTTTATCTCATCCTCTCGATTCAGTTTTAGTCTTAATGGATTGTGGAAAAGGTTTTGAAATATCAATAGCAATACTTTTTTGGATATACATAGTATTATTTCACTCCTTAATAGTTATTCCTTTTTTTATGAATTCCCATAGGGTATTTCCAAAATTCTTTAAAACATCCTTATTTATAAGTTGATATGGAATTCTAAAGCCTAACCCGCATTGGAAGCCTCTTAATAGTTTCTATCTCAATAAAAAAAATTCCATTCCTTGGTCTTAAATAAAGGATATTTTCCCCCCTAAACCATGGGCCACCACCTATTATTTTATTCTAATTTCTAGTATAGAAGATATAATGAGGAGAAATACTTTAGGAATAAAATTTACAAAGTGATTTGAATTCAATCCCCACTTCCACTTGATCCATTCTTGAATCTCCAAAAACCCTAGTCAATATCTATAGAACTTACATATTAACCCTCTTCTTTAAAGAGCCATTATATCATGCTCAATTATCTCATATTTTATAGTCACTTTTGGTGTAACATTTGCTACCTAGATCAAACTTACCATATATTCACTCTTCTATTTATATCCATCTTGGGCATGTACACTTCTAGCGAGGGCATCTTGATTTCTAGCTAAGGTATCCTAACTTCCCATTAGGGATTTTCAATATGATTTTCCTTCCATACTAGTTAATGGGGCTTGGTCCTAGCATGCGCTCCCTCATTGCTTGCACTCCCTCCCAACTCACACTTGCTCTCGACTCTCCCTCTTAGTTTGCACTCCCTCTTGAATCACACTCACTCTTGTCTCTTCTTTCTCCCAATGTTCCTTCAGTTTGATAATTTTCCAAAAATAATATTTGACACATTCATGGTAATATTTTGAAGCATTAATGCACTCCAGATGAACTCGTTGCTCTTCTTCCATAATTGATGGATATAAAAATCCATCAAAACCTTCAGTCTATAGCTTCAACTTTGTATAGCCTCTTTTCCTTCAATTTTTGAAGAGCATCCCTAAATTTATGTGGAATTATGAATGATGTGGAATTTATATTTATTGTTATGGATGTTGAGTCGAAAATTATATTTTGATCTTATTTTACTACTATAGTAAAATAAAACTAATTATGAAATCAATTTGAGTGTTTTACAAGAGTAGCCCTCAACTAAGACTAGGAGGGAGAGTATTATCGAGGAGAGGTCATGTGTATGAGCAATATCACTAGAAAATTCAAATTTGTGCACACACCACTAATAAATTACACTTGTATGATATGCATATTTAGTTTTTAGTTGAAACAAATGCATCACACTAAATATTTGATCTTTTTATAAGTATGATAGAAGGTTGATTGTCTTGCATGAATTGAAGGTGCATTGAAGTTGTTCAATTCAAATTTATCCACCATAAATTTAGTTTTATTTTTTAACAAATTATGTCATTAAAATAACTAATGCCACCTTCAAGTGGTTAAAGAGGATGGAAAAGAAAATTTCTCCTTCATAGAACTTTAGGCCATCCTTGTTAGTGGGAACCAAGAGAAGTGAACCAATTTAGGAGAGCCCTTACATAGAAAACAAAATTTTGTTAATATACTTTTGTTGGAAAGTGAAGATGGTGCACGCAAACCCTTGAAGCTCTAGTCTAAGACCTATTTTTTGGTCGAAGCTATTTTTACTACAAAAATGAGTTAAGAGAGTGCACCAAATTAAAAAACCCCAAAATAGTTACATGTATGACATAAGCCCTATTTTGGGATACCTAATGGAGATTTTTTATTCAAGGTAAAATACTAATTTGAAGAGAGTACCAAATTTTAGACAATAAAGTGTTCTTTATAAACCCTCATCTTACCCATTATGGACACAAGGAAAAGAGGACACCAAGTAGATGATAAAATCACTCAAGGGAATCTTGAAATCTAGATTTTTAAGGAAAAGGAAAAAAACCTAGAAGGGCCTTTTTGCATTCATTTCCAATTTTATTAAATAAATTTTGGGAAGGTACCCAATTTTGCTTTCTATATCTTTGGTCTCAAGTATGTAATGAACTCCATGTATGCTTTCTATTCTAGCTTGTTTTACAATGGGAAAAAATTTGTATGACAAGAAAGTTATGGTTCTCTCTTTAAAAGTTTAGGTTTTACTTTATACACCTTGATAATATCAATGATATTTGTTGCACATATAGTTCTTTAGCTTGCTTCAAAGGAATATCTTAAGATTTTTCCCTAAGTTCTTTATGTAGCTAAGTTACTTTGAGGCGTATTGAGATAAGCTCTAGCAAATTTGATAACTTGTTGACACTTCAATCCAATTTTGTCTCGAAGAAAAATTATTTATGTTATTCCTCTAAATAATTATTGATATTATAGTTATCTAAGGGTATTCATGGCCATTTAGGAGTTTTTGTAGACACCTAAAACATGTCATGTTCAGGGAGACTACTCACATAGGCACACTCATAGGTCATGTGACTAAACCTTGGGACCTTCCAAGTGTCAAAAGTGGTTTTTGCCACTCATTTGGGGCATTTTCAGCCCATCCAAGCCTGGCCGCTATGGACCAGAGCGGCTGGATTCTGGCCGCTGTAGCTCAGAGCGGCCAAACCTTAGCCACTGCAGATGACAGTGGCTAAACCTTAAATGCATTTTGCCACCCATCCAGCCTAATCACGGGTGGAAGTGGTAGTCTGCATGCAATAAGGACGAGCGGGGACAACTTTGCATTCCTCCTCACATAGCCAGTCTACATGAAAGACTCAAGTCCAGATTTAGACATCAGTTAACTACCCCTCAAGGGTAGACAAAAGCTCAAATTCTCATGCTAACATCAAGTGCGCATGAGGGATTCAGTCCTAGGGTTTGAACATTGACCTAGGGCTTCAAACACTTTATAAGGAGTAAACCTAAAAGCACTAGGGGACCTTCTTTTATCAATCAGAGAGAGAGAGAACATCACACATCAGAATTTTGAATAGGTTGGATCATTGAGGAGAGCTTCTAGAGACTTGGAGAGCTTCCCTTGGAGATCAATTCTTGTAGTGAAGCCCTATCGTATTGGAGGGCAAATATGAACACATAAGGTAATCATTTTAACATTAGTAGTAGACTTGAGCCCATAGCCTTTGGATCAATAGAGAGATTTCACCTTAGCGGTCATTATCCTAGATAGTGGCCCACAACCTAGTCTAGGGTTTAGGTGATAGTTTCTTTTATTCTGCTTTCTCTTTCATTTCATTAGCATAAGCTTTATTTTAGTTATTTACATTCATAGTACTAGTTTCATTGCATTTGTTTTCATTAAGCATATTCATTACTAACAACCTCATCCAGGGAGGCAATCTCGGACATCTAAGCGTGTGTTGTTGTTTCATTGATTTCAGGGCTACAGGTTCATCGGACAAATCTACAACATACGAAAGCAAGAGGATCCCTCTAGGAATCAGACCTAGAGAAGGAGGCATCTGTAAGCCCTCATACAGTTTCGTGTGCATCATCGGGAAGCCTATAAAGGTGCATCACCCCTTGCTAGGGGATATTTTATACATCTGCTACCCTCTTTGTGTAAAATCATGTATCAAATGAAGGGTATCCCATAGAGGGATTTATATGTAATCGGATCTTGGAAATATCAATACAAAGCATTCATTCATTTATTTCTTCGCACTTCGGTTATGCCTTTATTTTATGCTTTTTCATTTAATATATGTTAAACATTAATAATAATCACAAATAGAGTGAGTGGATGGTGCAACCGCTTCCCTGAGGTCGCTACAGATGGTGATCATGGTGGGACCCCCACCTAGTTTTTATTTTCTACCACTTTACTGATCCATGTTTTTATGTGCAGGTCTAGCCGCTCTGATCTACAATGGCCAAGAATCAGTCACTCTAGTCTACAGTGGCTAGGAGTCAGCCGCTCTGGTCTACAATGGCCAGGAATCAACCACTCTGGTCAACAGTGGCCAGAGCTTGAGTGCAGTAGAGATCAAAATATTGGTCCTCTAAGCTGGATTTGAGGTTGGTATAACTTCTATGATGATTTATGTTCTTTTATCTACTTCTATTTTCCTAAAAATAGTGAACATTAAACCACATTTTAAATTTGGAAAATTAAGGAATGGAAAGGAAAGAATTTGCATCTGGTGCATCTTAGAGTTTTTTTAGATTTTCACTAGGCATTGCTAGGAACAATGACTTATGCTTGTAAATTCCACCCTAGAATCTAGCATGCTAGGAATTATGTGTTGGTTTGCTTGCTTTGAGGCCCTGCTAGAGGCCATATTTGCACAAAGTAGAATACATTCATGAATCTCATACTAGTTATGCATATTTTCTGAAAAGTGAAACGTCATTCATATCAGGCATATAGGAAAGAGTCATTACTGTTGTATGATGCATTTTACTTTATGCAAACTTAAAATGAACCCCACACACATACGCATGTTTTAAACATTGGAGAGTTGGATTTCATCACCAACCTTCAATTCAGTCCGGTGACATTGGCATTCATCTCCTTCCACCGGCTTGCCCCCTAGATCTTCTTAGAATGGAATTGGGAACTTCTTCATAGTGGTACTAAGTTACTCATGTTCAAACTATCTCCCACTATTGGAACAATTGGTTCAGAGTGGAAGAGCTAGGTGAACCCCCCACTGGGACTTCAATGGTGTACCCTAGTCTCTTTTTGAGAAAATCATGTTTGGCATGGGTGTTCTTGATTCCCACTATGAATGAGTCTCCTTATTCTAAATCCAAAACAAGAGCAAGAAACAAGAGCAACAACATATCAAAGACACATCAAATAGTTTAGGGCACACATAAATTATTAATCAAGATAAACACTTGCTTGATATTGTTTGGCCACATCTAAATTGCAATCCAAAGAACTAATTCACAAGCACAATGGTCAAAACCAGAAGTAAACATCCTCGGTCCAATACCGAGGGAGAATCTGAAGCAACACATACCCATAGGAGAAGTCGTAGTAACATTGAACCACATGCTCATAAGACCGTGAGACGTAGTTCCATGAGTCTACGAGGTGATAATTCAACCCTTGGGGGCTCTCCTCGAGAAACCCCAAATAGAGAGTCAAATCATGGAACTAAATCACAAAAACACAAAGAGGCCTCATGACCATCATCATCAAGGAGACATGAGGAAGCCTCAAGGCCTTCCTCTAAACACATAGAAACTTCTCAAAGACATGAGGAGGCTTCAAGAGCTTCCTCCTCACATGGACATAAGGAGGGTTCTAGACCCCATTCTTCACATAGGGATGATGAGGTTTCCCCATATCCATCCTCATGGAGGGTAGATAGGGCCACAAAGCCCTCATCACCAAAAAGACACACAAGAGTCACAACATCTCAAAATTCACATGAGACATTGAGAATAGGTCTACCCACTGAAGGGCAAGAAACTAGAGCTACATCCAGTCATAGGCATCAAACAGAAGATACCCTTCACACAAGAGGAAGGATTCCAATATATTATGACCTCATTGGAGAAAATGGTACCCCAAGGGATCAACCATGGAAAACAAGATAGTTAGATGAGTTGGATCGGTTGCATCCGAGGCCACCTCCCAGAACCATAGTCACAAAAAATTTTGCATCTAGAAGTTCATGAACTATTACTTCTAAATGCACCTCTCAACCTGGGGATGCTTCAGAATGACTCCACAAGTCTCATGTAGAGTCTGACCATAGAGACACTTATCAACATACATAATAGATTACAGTAGCAAGCAAAAGCAAAGAAACAACAGAGACCTCTTCGAGGAATCTATGAATCAAAACCACAAGAGCAGAATCAGATAAACCTGAGTCCTCTTCAATAGTGCAATCTGACCGCATGCGATGGTTAGAAAATGCATTGCATAAAGAGTGAGAGCTAGTGGAAGCTCTCGAACATGATAAACAAAGAGAAAGGCTTTTGCACCAACATGAGCAACATCTTAGAGAACAAGCTGAGCAACTAGCTCGCATCAATTTACAAGCCAATAACAATGGTCATCAAAGAGATAAACACATTGACTCACCAAGAGAGGGGTGCAATAGACAACAAGAAAGCCCACAACAAAACCACCACTCAAATTATGAACAACATCAAACTGGTGGAGAAAGGGTAGATATGATAAATCAGGATCAAGCACATCCTGAATCCCCTCGTAGGAGGGAAGAAAATAGAACAAGTCAAAGGCACATAGAGTTACCTCCATTACCACCATGAGGGGGCCTACAAGAAGAGGAACTCCTCACCTCAAAGGCATTCCAAGAACTCACTAAAAATATGAAGTCCTTTGAGAAACAAGAAATGGTAGGCAACCAACCGACATTGAGTAAAATACACAACCAACCATTATGCCCATCAGTCCCTAGCCCTGCATATCCTAAGCATTTTGAGATGCCTAGGTTAGAAAATTTTAAGGGTGAAGAGGATGCACAAGAGCATATTACCAATTTTATCAATGCATGTTTTCATATTGAAGACAATGATGCTCTTATGCTAAGGACTTTCATTATGACATTTTTGGGCGTTGCCACTCAATGGTTCAACCAACTGCCCAAGCACAACATATCCAGTTTTGAACAACTAGCAAATGCATTCCTAAAGCATTTCTCCTTTGGTTCTAAAATAAAGGTGAACCTTTTGGACCTGGCCAACCTAAAACATTATGACGATGAGCCAGTAATGGAATATGGGGATAGGTGGAGAAAAGTCATGGTAAAGTTATCATTCTCCATCCCCATAGAAGAAATTGTCTGCATGTTCACTAAGAGTTGTTCTAAACATATTTCCCTCTTGCTACAACTTCAACAATATCCTTCATTTGAGGAAGCCTTGGCACAGGCCAAACTCATTGAAGACATAAAAGTAGATGAGGGAACCATCAAGCTCCGAAACAAGGAGTGGAACAAGAATGACAAAAATGACAAATACAAGCAGAAGCAAGCAAACCCTACTCCAGTTAATCAAGTAGTATTGGTTGCACCTAAGGATGGGGCTATGCAGCAACCCCAAAATTATCAAGCACAACCCCCACCAGCCAATTATGATCAAAAGAACAATCAGGGGTGAAACAGAGAATGCAAGCCACCTCGCTATTTTACACCTCTATCAGAGTCAATGCAATCAATTTTCAACCAATTGAGCGAGGTTGGGAAGATCAGATTTCTAGATGTACCTCTTATAGATCCCAACCATCCTAAGCCAAAAGGATATAGGGAAGATCAATTTTACCCTTATCATAGGATACCGGGGCATAATATTGAAGTTTGCATTGGTTTCAAACATCAGGTACAAAACATGATTGAGGTGGGAGAACTTAAAGTTGACAACCCATTGGCTCCCGATAATAGAGATATGGGCATATACAAGAACCCGCTGCCCAACCATGAGGTCCCTAGAGGGCAAGGTGCCCAAGTCAATCAGGTCCGAATTGATACACCTACCCATGGGTGCATTGGGATGGTTGAAATTGTCAATATAGCTACCAGGACTAGATGATATGGTCAACCACAACCTCCTACAGCTCCTATTAATGTCCCAACTACACCTAGGTAGAGGCAAGGGTAGAACAACCTTCCAGGTCCACCAACTCGACCTATGGTAACTATTCAGAGTAGACTAGAGCAAAATTTACAAATGACTCCGGCTAAGCTATCTATCTATGAGCTCATACAATAGTCCCCAAAGCATAGGGAGACTTTGATGGAGATTTTGAGATCAATTGAGCTCCAACCACAAGATCCAAATGCATTCACTTATTTTATAGGACAAGTACAAGAATGTCAAGAACCTATAATCCGATTTTATGATCATGAAATTAAGACAGTGTCTACTACCTTACCAGACCCTCCATTGCACATTGTTGCATCAGTCAATGATTTACCTTTTAAGAGGGTCTTGGTCGATATGGGTTCTTCAATCAACATCATCACAACAACAGCAATAGAACACCTTAAGATCCCCAAGTCAAATATCATTTCGAGAGCCTACACATTAAGAGCTTTCAATGATGCTTTATGCAATACTATGGGAATGATAGTCTTACCCATCAAGGTAGGGCATAAGACCATCCCTATGATGTGTCATGTCTTGGAAGGGGCCATGCAATACAACATCCTCCTAGGGCACCCTTGGATAAGAGATATGAAGTGTGTTCCTTCGATTTTACACCAATGTGTCAAGTACGTGCATGATGACAAAGTCTATGTGGTGTTGGCTGATGAAGAGCCATTCAAATATGTCCATCAAGTGGATTTTCTAGGAGAATTTGTAATTCCCTCTACCCACTTGTATGTAGGACCTTCATCTCCAACTACACAACTAGATAACAAAGACAAAGGGGTACATAAAAACCCAGACACATCAACACCTCATCTTGCACCCAAAATGACTAATGCTTCTAATAGACCATCAATGTCTAAACCAAAAGATAATCAGAAGCTAAAGGTACCCATAGTTGAGGAAAGAAATCCCAAGGAAGTGCTAACCATAGGCATTGAGAAAAGTCCAAGTCCCATGGAAGAAGAAGATCTCCAAGATCAAGCTGAGGAGATACTAGAGCCCGCTTCGCTAGTGTCATCTATAGGATCATCCACATCACATGTGATAATACACTTGGCAAGTATAGGGATAGGAGAGTATCTTGTGTAGAACATAACATTTATGCCCATCATAGAGTCTACACAAGACATGGGATGGCCAAAATATCTAAGACCACTAGTGGGAATAGTGGTTCCACTTGGAATCCCTCCCAACTAGACCAATTTTATCTATGTTGGCCTAGACTATGCCCATAAGTCTACAGACATAGAAGAGGACAATGATGAACTATTCACTATTAATTTTCATTACCTCTCTAATCTTGAGTTTGCTCTAACCTATTTTGAATGTTGCCATTGGCATGGTTACGGTCTTGGTATATATGAGCAGGGGCGTAGGCGGCCATTCGAGCCGCAATACCAGCTTCCATCTGATAGGTTTGGGTTAGGCTATCACATCAGAGGTCGAGATGACTCTCTAGTAGTAGCCTTGGATAGATTAAGCTTGGGGTTAGGAGAAGACATCAATTTTATTCCTTATCACCCACCAAGTACAAGATATCCAAGCAACAGACAAGTGGTTATGGTAAACATACCACCACCCAAGACTTATCATCCAAGCTCCACAATTGATGCCATCCCAATAGGTTGCAACTTGTGGGATGAGGAACGAGAAGGAAATAGATACGAGGCAAATGATGATGAAGCACATACAAGCTTAGCCTATCATGGGCCTCACTATTTACAAAGCCTTTCCTGGTCCAGCCACAACGAGAGTGGGTACATATCGGATGAAAGTGGCTATGAGTCAGAGGACTCAATAGAGAGAGCCTACCTAGGAACAAGGCAATGGCCCCATGACTTGGGGCAACATACTAATGCAAATGGCATCTTCATAAGTGATGAATAATATGAGGATGAGATAGAGATGGCCTACTTAGGGCCAAGAGATGTACCCCTTACCTTGGGGCCACATACCAATGCTAATGGTTTTTGGATAAGTGATGATGACTTTGATGATGAGACTGAGATGGCTTATCTTGGACCTCACCACTTATGACAAGTCAACATACTGGTAGAAAGAGAAGTGATACTTCATGCCATAGACCCTAGCTTGCGATTTTTGGGAGACCTATCGACTTAAATGTCATTCATCGTATGGTCAATCCCCCTCCACCTACATTCAAGGAGCTCTTAGAACCCAATGATCCTATTATCGGCCTACTCATGGGCTAGATCCAAATATTCCTTTTCCTCTAGAGCCTCATCATGAGAATGGAGGAGAAACCTCTGAGACAATATTTCACCCATGTGGTCCTAGAGATTTCATTCCATCCATCAATATGATCTCCATTGATTTGACCACTCCACTTCATAACCCAATGCATCCTACTAAACCACTATGTCTTGATACAGAGGCTATTGATTGGGACCACATTGATTCACCCATAGATCCTAAAGACCTTTTCCCTAGTGAAGAGGTGTGGCAACCATTTCATTTTGCATCAGGATGTGCATATGATGTATTCCATGCCGGCTTGGATTCTGAGTCAGTAGGACCTATAAATCCCATCGATGACATTCATTTGATACCCATGCCTCACCAGCTGGAGGATGGGTCACATATGGCTATAGAAGTGACTTTCGAGATGGACATCAGTGATGATCCTACTCAACCAAAGAAAGTCAAGTTCGAAGAAAGTCTATCTCCAGAGGAACAAGCCATCATAATTCCTCTCCTTAAAGAGAGGCCAAATATTTTTTCTTGGACTTACAAAGACATGCCAGGGATTGATCCAAAGTTAGTTGTTCACAACCTTTCATTGGATCCCATGAAGAAGCCAGTCAAGAAAAAGTTGAGGAAAATGCATCCAACCATCACTTTGATGGTGAAGAACGAGTTACAAAAACTATTGGATGCGATTTTCATAGTTCCCATCGATTATCCCGAATGGGTTTCAAACATGGTGCCCATGGGAAAACCAGATGGAAGAGTCCACATTTGCATAGATTTTAGAGACTTGAATAGGGCAACTCCGAAGGATTCATTCCCATTGCCAAACATAGATGCTCTTGTTGATGCCACTATAGGTCATGAGATGCTCTCCCTAATGGATGGGTTTTCTGGATACAATCAAATCTGAATCAAACCCGAAGACCAACATAAGACTACTTTCATTACTCCATGGGGAACATTCTATTACAAGGTGATGCCATTTGGCCTAAAGAATGTTGGTGCCACGTATCAATGGGCCATGACATACATATTTCATGACTACATGCACACAATCTTAGAAGACTACATGGATGACTTGTTGGCCAAATATTTAGTATGACAAGAGCATGCTGAGATCCTTACGAAAGTCTTCGATCACCTCATTGAGCACAACATCAGATTGAACCCTAAGAAGTGCGTGTTTGGCATGACTTCTGGTAAGCTCTTAGGTTTCATCATTTCTAAGAGAGGCATTGAAGTTGATCCTACAAAGGTAGAAGCTATAATGGAAATGGCCACCCCTACCAACATTAGGGAGTTAAGAAGCCTACAAGGCAAGGTAGCATCCATCAAATGGTTCATTGCACAATTATCAGACAAGTGTCGACCCATGAACCGGTTGCTATGCAAAGATGTCCCATTTCATTGGGATGAAGAGTGCCAACAAGCCTTTGCAGAGATCAAAACTTACCTAGCAACACCACCAGTATTGGCTCCACCAAGGCCAGACGTGCCATTTTTACTATACATATCGGCTACTGATTTTGCTTTGGGCACCATGTTGGCCCAAAAGAATGCACAAGATAAAGAGCAAGTCATATATTACATTAGTCGCACCTTGGTGAGTTATGAGCTAGGATATGCGTATGTAGAAAAGTTGTGTTTAGCAGTGGTCTTTGCAACCAAAAAATTGTGACACTACATGTTGAGCCATACGACTTACGTTATATCAAAACAAAATCCTTTGCAGTATATGATGAACAAGACCTATCATAATACACGTACTGCAAAGTGGATCATGCTATTGATAGAATTTGATCTAGAGTTCATAAGCCAAAATTCCATCAAGGGCCAAGTCATAGCAGATCAATTAGTAGAGGCACCTCTTCAAGATAGCAAGCCTCTCACCATAGAATTGCCTGATGATGCGGTCTTCACATTATCAGATCCACCCAAACCCGAAGAGCCTAAAAAGGAAAGAGACATGGCATTGTTCTTCGATGGTTCAAAGTGCGAGCAAGGGGGCAGAGTAGGGATAGTCTTTATCACACCATAGGGTGCTCCATTGCCCTTATCATTCAAGTTAGACTTCCCATGCACAAACAATAACACAGAGTATGAGGCCCTGATCTTAGGACTCCAAACAGCCATTGCAATGGGCATTAAAAGATTGAATATCTTTGGTGACTCTTTGCTCATAGTTAATCAAGTCAAAGGATTGTTCCAATGTAGGTGCCCACTCCTGAAAGCTTACAAGGAGCTTGTTGACACTTACCTAGCCCGACTAGAATGGTATGACATCGAGGCAATCCCTCGTACATCAAACAGATTTGTAGACACTATGGCATCTTTGGGATCCTTAATCCCTCAGAATCTATCTGTTGATTTCATAACTATTCATGTCAAAGTGCTTGCATATTCAGCAATACAACGTGAGGTTATTGACAACCTAGAGTCAGTCAACATGATCCAGACCGAACCAAATCAGGATTGGTCCTTCAGAGCTAGAGCTTTCTTGCAAATGACACCTTGGGAATCTTTGATCTCTCAAGGTCCTATAGAGTGTGGTACAACCATCCACCATAGGGTGATTTCTCAATCTATGTTCACAAATTTTGGATCACAGGAGGAGCATGTCATTTTATCCATAGAAGTCATGGCTTATCAGGATTGGCTTTCCCAATTACGAGACTTCCTAAAGCTTGGAATAGTACCACAAGGCCTATCGCATGTTGAAATATGAGCATTTAAATAGAAGGTGATGAGATATATCTTGCTAGGAGAGATCCTTTATAGACGAGGCTATGATGGAATGCTCCTTCATTGTCTTGAGCCCCAAGAAGCATCCTGGGCAATTTTGCAAGCTCATGATGGTACATGTGGTGGTCACTTCAGTGGCATGGCCATCATTAAGTGCATCTTGAGAATGGGTTACTATTGGCCCACTATGGAGAAATACTATTGTGAGTATGTCAAGAAATGTGTTAAGTGCCAACATCATGCAAACCTCACTCACTTGCCATCACAAGCCTTGCAACCCATCCAGGAAGCATGGCCCTTCTCATAGTGGGGACTAGACTTAGTGGGGAAGATTTCACCCCCATCCTTAAGCCGACACATGTTCATCATAACAACCATTGAGTACTTCACCAAATGGGTCGAAGTGATCCCCTTAACATCGACAACTAGACCAAGGATTGTGGAGTTTATACTCCACAATATCATAAGTCATTTTGGGGTCCCTTCGAAGATAATATCGGATAATGGGCCATATTTCAAGAACAAAAATGTGCATGCTTTAATGAACAAATATCATATTCAACATAATTTTTCAATACCTTATTATCCACAAGCAAATGGGCAAGCAGAAGCCTCAAACAAAATAATAGTCTCCATCTTGAGGAAAATAGTGAAAGATAATCATAAGGACTGGCATTTGCAATTGCCTTTGGCATTATGGGCATATAGGACTAGTGTGCGGATGCCCACTAGGGCAACACCATTTTCACTTGTATATGGCACTGAGGCCATCATGCCCCTAGAGTTGGAGATTCCAACTCTACGCATAGCATTGAAAGACTTCATAGATGATGACACCACATGGCAAGGCCACCTTGATCAGTTAACGCTTCTTGATGAACGTCGAGTCAATGCCTTGGAGCATCTCCACATTTATCAAGATCACCTTGCATGAGCTTACAATAGTAAAGTCCACTTGAGAGAATTCAAATTTGGGGATCTTGTGCTCAAAGAAAACCAGCAAAACTCAAATCTACCACCGCACCTACGAGACAAATTTATGGTAAACTGGATAGGCCCCTACATGATTTCAGAAAGGGTTGGGCCTAGGGCATATCGCCTCACATCATTGGATGGTGTTGAAGAGCCTGAGCCTCTCAATATCATTCATTTGAAGATATTTTACACATAAAATACAAAAACATTCAAATATGTCATAAAATACAAAAACATTCAAATATATCATAAAATAAAAAAATTCAAACATAAAAATTCATCAAAAAGCTCCAAGGGTATCTTCACACCGCTTGGTCAAAATTCAATCAAAATGCTCCAAGGGTATCTTCACAGTCAAAAAATCCAAGGTATTCACCGCTTGGTCAAAATTCAATTCAAAATGCTCCAAGGGTATCTTCACACCGCTTGGTCAAAATTCAATCCAAAAATGCTCCAAGGGTATCTTCACACCACTTGGTCAAAATTCAAATCAAAAATGCTCCAAGGGTATCTTCACACCGCTTGGTCAAAATTCAATCAAAAATTCTCCAAGGGTGTCTTCACACTGCTTGGTCAAACTCTAAAATCCCCAAAGGCACAATAAGCCCTTTGGTCAAAATACAATCAAAAATACAAAAACAATGCAAAAATCAAAAATACAAAAATAGTTGCATCTCACATCTGCATCCATATAGTTGCATTACATCAAACATGCATATCCATTGCATTTGCATATGTTATGATCACACTCTTACAAATGATGCCACAATTTGTATCACAACCACAAATACACAAGTCCACCTTCATCCATTCATCCATGTGTGTAACTATGTTTTTCAACACAACCATGTCATGTTGCTATAAGGAATAGGCTAAGATTTTCTAGTCATTCAACCATATCTAGTGGTCTTATCATTTTTGTGAGAAGCCATCTTGATTAGTAGAGAGTAAGGTCTAGTCATGAATACCTTAGATATTCAGGATCCTATCACTAATTAAAAACACTAAAATCCTAGTTGGTACAAGGGAAATATGAAAGTTGCATAAAGTGGTCTAGGTTACCTTAAGTGAAAAGGATCTTCCTTGCTTATCCCCCTATGTGACCGGTTCAAAGGTGCTGAGAATTGGCAAAAGGACAAGTTCTACCCTACCTAGAAATGAGTGATTATCATCACTACATAAATCCCTTGCTTTCATTAAAACAAGCAAAAATCTTGAAACAAAGCACAAATTCAAAATTCCAGTTTCCAAAGTCATAATTCAAAATCCAAAAATCAAGCAACAATCAAAGTCAAAACAAACAAGTGAATTTCATCCTTACATAAATCCCTTGCTCAAGAGAAAAACAAAAAAAATCATCAAAAATAAATAGTGATTTTCATCACTAAGTATGAGCAAGTATCCCAAATGAAATGAAGAAAAGAAGGGAATGGAACTTGAATCCCTGGAATTCTCAGCATTGCACAAAACGAAAGGTGATCCCCATTACAAGTTTGGTATACAACCATGCCTAGCAATGGTGGTATCCTTACGCATGATGATATGTCTATCACAATAGCATTTTGCATTTGTGTAGACCAATGTTTGCATGTGGATGAGCTAGCTTTAGGTAACCCAAAGCCACCTAGTGGTATAATCCAACTAAGTCCAACACAGGATAAGATGAACAATTGAGGATCCACGATCTTAGCAATGGGCTGAAAGAATCCTGCCTGACATCGGAGGAAATACTTGAGTTCTATCTAAATATATTCATTTGCACACACAAGGATAATGAATCCATAGGTCCATGATGAAAGCCTTGCTTCTTCAAAAGTCTAGTGTGGTCAGTACACAACTATTGATAGAATAACTAGAGTGTTTGAGTCCCAAGAAAAGCCTCAAAATTCCTACATAGCAACAAGTCATATCATTCATCACATCATCAATTTTATTTCCAAAATTTGCAAATTAAGGGGTATAAACAAAGTAGGCTAGATACCGGATAGATGTTAGAAATAATATCTACATGACCACTGACTATTTTGAACCTTTTAAATAACATAAGCTTTATCAAGAAATTACATACATACACACCAATCCATTTCACATATGAATGCCCAAATAAATTAGTTCTTGTGATAAGAATGGTTATTTACATTCATGATTGTTATACTTTCTATGGTATCACCCATTTAGATTGTTGAAATCATATCATATGCATTCCTTATGTTTTAAGTGATTAAAGCATACAGGTTCATTCACATTAGATTAAGTATCATGTAAACAGTGCATGACACATTGCATTTACCATATCATAGCATAAGTTAGATACATACAATTAAATCAAAATTAAACATGTATCTAACAAAAACATTGCATCCATAAATACATAATGTCATAAATCATCCATCCATATATAAGATCACATCATTGCATTCACCCATACATAGAATCATAAATCCATCATCAAATCAACTCATGATACATCACATCATGTCACAATAATCAAATCATATAAGCATCTACATAACACACATACATAAGCATCCATCTCAAATCCATATCATCATAAATATCATCTATCATATATAATCATAATGCCATCATCACATCACATAAATAAAACAAAAACATAAGCAATAAATGACACACATAATGAAGCATAATGCAAAGTCTCATATAAATATGTGTGTCTCAAAAGATGTCTCAGAATGTGTATCTCAAAGTGCATGGATATACAAAATTACCCAAAGGCTATAGTCATAATAGGTCAACTGACCTCAAAAATAAAAGCCTACAACATCATCAATCAAATACTAGGCCTGTGCCCCCTACAGCACCACCCCCTATGGATGGATCTCGGGTGGAACGGTGTGAGCCTATTGGCCTCTCTATGTGAGTCCAGGTCCTCTAGCTAGGCCGGATGGAAGACTACCCTGAGGTAGAGCGCCCACTAGCCTGTGATCCACCTACACCTATCCTCTCCCTAGGAGTGGCTCCTAGCCTCCTGATCTACATCTCGAGAGAAGCAATATGGCCTACATGACCAACAATCATCACCTCATACTCATCTAGCAAACCCTACATCTACCTGATATCTACCCCTAGATCTATCCCTGTAGAGCCTCGAGGTGTGGAAGGATCAACAACCACCTACATCCTAGGGAGGACCCACCCCCAATAGCAGCCTGTAGAGCTTGTATCTGAGTAGTGAGCTGCTCTATAGTAGCATCCCATTGTACTATAGTAGCATCCCATTGGGCAATGATAGCATCACATTATTGTACCTAGATCTTGGCCGACTGGAGCTTAACCTCTACATCATGCAACTATGCCCTCAGAGGAGAATCTCTCTCCTTAAAATCTAGCTCCTCATCCTCCTCCTCAAGAGCCTCCTGCTCCTCCACTACCACCTGCTCTATCGGTTGGCCCCATACCTCAGTCCTAGCTTGGACTCTATGCCCTGCTAGATCTACCCCATCTCCACCATCATCCTCATAGCCTAGACTACCATCACCATGCCACATCCGATCACCCCACCACTACGCAAATGCATCTATAACTCCCCCAGCAACTCATGGGTCAACTATTGGGGCATCCTCCTCATCGGCCAACTCTGTGATATGTGGGGAGGGAGGTCTCTCTCTACTTTGATGCACCTATACAAGAATGGGACAAGTGGCACATCCCTATAAACCATACTGACGAAGAACCCGGGAGTAGAAGAAATACTCCCTGATGCCGACCTTGTGGCCAATGAGCCATCGCTCATACTGTATCCTAGCTATAAAGTTGGGTGGATCATCCCAAGCTAGGCACTCATAATATGGGTGCCACATGATGGCTTCGACTGTAGCCCTAGTGAAAGTAGTAGTATAATGGGGGAGCTCCCCCACATGAGGGTGGCTCTTGCACTCCTCATGCTCTCGAGCCCACCTGGAAGCATAGCACTGCATCCTAGCATCAATAACTATGATCTTAGTGGGGAGTCCTCTGGGATGATCCACGCTGATATGCTCCCATCCCCAGACCTAGAGGAGCAAGCTGCAACCAATGCTGATGGCCCTCGATGGATGTGATACAACTCATCATAACACTATGCTAGCAGAGACCTACCCCATGCATAGATGATCGCCTACTCACTATCCATAAAATCTTGAACCATCACGAGGAGGTTCCATGAGAACCTCAAACCTGAGCAGTCTAGAATGAGAATGTTGTTGATGACCATCAACAATACTATGTGCCTCTCTAAGAAGATGTGCTCCCTATACCAACGTATAATAGAAACACCACCAGACTTGGTGTCCTCAAAGGTAGCCATTGCATGATCGCCGAACACCCTAGAAAAAACTGCATCACGATCATTGGTGGCCGAAGAGATGATGGCCACTCCATCAAAGGGGATCCAAAAAATCCTGTATACATCCTCCGGTGTGATAGTCATCTCACCGATAGGAAGATGGAAAGTATTCATCCTAGGGTCCCATCGATGAACCAGGGCAGTAAGGTAGGCCTGGTCCGACATGATCTGGGGTAGCCGAATGACATACTGGAGGCCATGAGCCTTAAACCAGGCCCAGTCCATAGCATCAAGGAGTGGGATAAGGTCATTAAGGAGTTTTGGGTCCCGAGCCCGAGCAGTGAGAATCTAAGAGCAAAAATCAAAAGTATAACTACAATGCATCTAAGGCATGAATCACAAATAAAACATGAAAAATCATGCACATAATGATAAACTATCCTAAGTCTGAATAAAAGAGGAATAAATGCACCTAATCATGTAGCACAATGCAAGAAAGCAACTCAAAATTTCAAAAAAATTAGCATAATCACCTTGCAAAATCCAAAAAATTACAAAATTTAACTAAGGCATTTAGTCATTGTCACCTACAATGGCCAGAAATTGGCCGTTAAGGACAGAAGCATCCAAACCCCAATGGTCAAATTTTTGACCATTGGGATTCAAATTTGGCCGCTTTGAGCGACAACGGCCAAACTATAGGCCGAGCTAGCCACTCTAAGCAGCAGCAGCTGACGGGCGACATGGCAGACATGTGCACCCTAGGCCAAAAATGACAAAAAATTGAAAAATTAACAAATGGGGGCAAGCCCACCAAAGCAAAATAAAACCTAAACCTATCTATAGATTCGGTTCATTGCCAACAGGTTTAGTGAGGTTCATTTACCGATTAATTAGTGAGGTTCAATTTTACCCAAAAGAAAGTAGGGTCAAGGTTTGAGAGAATACCCAAGAAGCTCTAGCTCCTCCACTTGCAGATGTCTCTCCCTACTAGCCATGGTCTCCAATGCAACAACACTCCAAGACACAAATGTCACTTTCTCGTCAGAGCTCTAGAAAGCAAAATGATAACTATAAAAATGAAAAGTCAAAACCCTAGATTCCTTTTGTACTCCTCAAGTCATGCTTTGGTCGCTGCTGACATCAATGGCCCAAACTTCATGGCCGCTCAGGGTGAGAGTGGCCATAGGTGGGACTTAGTGGCCATTAGACCTGACAACGATTGGATGCACAAGGAAAATCAGGCAGATTCCTTCTAGGAGGAATAGTAAAAAAATCAAATAAGCATATTTTGATGGTCCCTGATCATCAAAATGATCAAAATAACAAAAAAATCACATAAAAACAAATCTTGAGTAAGCTTCATATTCAGTTACTTACTCTATCAACTCGATGGTTGCAATGATTTGCACTCCATGCAACTTGGTGAGATGAGTAAGTTACCATAGAGCTACTCGGGGAAAATTATTCATTTTGGAATTACGATGCATCACCTCAACCCCGAAGAAGATCAAGATGGTCGGACTGCTCCATGGGTATGATGGAATCATCCTAATTCTCTTATGACACCAAAAACACTGAGCCAAGTGATGCAATACAAGCATAAATAGAATCACTCATCCTAACTCCCTAAGAAGGCTATTTGTGGTCGAACCGCTCCTCGAGATAGGGATGAGTGATCATCATAAACAATTGAAATCACACTTGGATGGGGGTTTGCCCATTAAAAGAACAAACAACTAGAAAGGAACCAAAGCTAGTCAAAATGGTCAAGCGACTTGTCGCTTCATTCATTGCCTTTCCCTCACCAATTCATTTGTGTGAGGGGGTAGTTCAAATATTCAAATAATCATAATCAAAGTCAACCAAAGATCACTCGATCATATCAAAATTGTGTTCATCCTACGAATCATTGCATACAACTCTTACAAAACTTTCCCTCATTTGTTGGGTTCATAAGCAAATATGACATCTTCAATTTGTAGCTCTCCTCCGGTCGGATCACATTGTAGTGACATAAGCTACCCGATTGTGTTTGAGGAATGAGTGCAAGTGGACATGTGCAAGCCCTATGCTAAATTAAGCCTTCAATTAGGTTGAAGCAATGATTCAAGGATGCGTGTCATCTTGCATGATTGGGCCATCCAACATTGATCAGATCAATGATCATCATACACCCTACAAACATAGCAGTCTACATTTTCGCTCTATGTTGTGTCTTTCACTCAGTGCATCACAAAAAGGGGCATCTGTAGACACCTAAAACATGTCATGTTTAGGGAGACTACTCACATAGGCACACTCATAGGTCATGTGACTAAACCTTGGGACCTTCCAAGTATCAAAAGTGGTTTTTACCACTCATTTGGGGCATTTTCAGCCCATCCAAGCCTGGCCGCTATGGACCAGAGCGGCTGGATTCTGGCCGTTGTAGCTCAGAGTGGCCAAACCTTAGCCACTGTAGATGACAATGGCTAAACTTTAAATGCATTTTGCCACCCATCTAGCCTAATCTCGGGTAGAAGTGGTAGTCTGCATGCAATAAGGATGAGCAGGGACAACTTTGCATTCCTCCTCACAGCCAGTCTACATGAAAGACTCAAGTCCAGATTTAGACATCAGTTAACTACCCCTCAAGGGTAGACAAAAGCTCAAATTCTCATGCTAACATCAAGTGCGCATGAGGGATTCAATCCTAGGGTTTGAACATTGACCTAGGGCTTCAAACACTTTATAAGGAGTAAACCTAAAAGCACTAGGGGACCTTCTTTTATCAATCAGAGAGAGAGAACATCACACATCAAAATTTTGAATAGGTTGGATCATTGAGGAGAGCTTCTAGAGACTTGGAGAGCTTCCCTTGGAGATCGAATTTTGTAGCGAAGCCCTATCAGATTGGAGGGCAAATCTGAACATATAAGGTAATCATTTTAACATTAGTAGCAGACTTGAGCCCATAGCCTTTGGATCAATAGAGAGAGATTTCACCTTAGCGGTCGTTGTCCTGGATAGTGGCCCGCAACCTAGTCTAGGGTTTAGGTGATAGTTTCTTTTATTCTGCTTTCTCTTTCATTTCATTAGCATAAGCTTTATTTTAGTTATTTGCATTCATAGTACTAGTTTCATTGCATTTGTTTTCATTGAGCATATTCATTGCTAACAACCTCATCCAGGGAGGCAATCTCGGACATCTAAGCGTGTGTTGTTGTTTCATTGATTTTAGGGCTACAGGTTCATCGGACAAATCCACAACATACGAGAGCAAGAGGATCCCTCTAGGAATCAGACCTGGAGAAGGAGGCATCTGTAAGCCCTCATACAGTTTCGTGTGCATCATCGAGAAGCCTGTAAAGGCGCATCACCCCTTGCTAGGGGATATTTTATACATCTGCTACCCTCTTTGTGTAAAATCATGTATCAAATGAAGGGTATCCCATAGAGGGATTTATATGTAACCGGATCTTGGAAATATCAATACAAAGCATTCATTCTTTTATTTCTTTGCACTTCGGTTATGCCTTTCTTTTATGCTTTTTCATTTAATATATGTTAAACGTTAATAATAATCGCAAATAGAGTGAGTGGACTGGTGCAGTCGCTTCCCCGGGGTCGCTACAGTTTTATCTCAATTTTTGGTCCTAAAAAAGGAAAAATTTGTATCTTCTATACCATTCAAGTAAAACTTGACAACTACTAACTAGTTCATGGTCTCACTAGATTGTGATGGTGTAGGAATTAGTGATAAAATTCTATCCAACTAGAGGATACTGAGCAAAATAACTTGACTAAAAAGAAGACCTATAGGAAAAAATGTAATTAGGGAGGTCTTTGAAATTTTAAAATAGGGTATGTTTAAACCTTGCATGGTCAATTTTGTTATAAACCTTGGAAAAACTCATCAATTGGTTATAAGAAGAATTGTAGGGGAACTTTAATAAATATTTTTGTTTAGGTTAAATTTCTATCTTGAAACCCTATGATCTAGAAACCTTATGAGTAAGTGGTACTTGAATGAAAATGTCTATGATTGTACCACAACTTTCTTTTGTATCAATTTAGTTTGAAGTATTTATGCAAAACCCTTTTTAGGAATTACTAAGTATTGACTTGGTTTATAACATACTAATACCAAGTATTGGTACCATGACCGATAAATTATGTATAGCAACTAGAGTCCTCCTACACCATGATATGGTAAATAGTTGCTTTTTGTGGTACTACTATAACCAAACATTTTGCATGTTGAAGAAGATATGAATTTTAACTTAAAGTAGACACTAGCTTTGTTGTTCAATTTGTAGATGATCCTCTTCATAGTAAATCATCATGGTAGAACCGTGATAATATGAAAGCAATGCTCAAAAAAGTGGCTTTGTCTTCTCTAAATATATATGCATAGGCTTGCATATATAATTAGTTTTTATTACCAATATTTAAATGAAAAGAAGTCATATTGGAAGTTGCTTACATTCTTACTGATCATTGACTTGCTTGACACCTAACGCTTATTGTCTAAAGGTTACTTTTCTTGATATATTATAGGGATCACATTGGATATTTTGAATGGTTGCACTTGATTTGTAATTATATATTCACTTGAAGCATTGTGCTTAGAATGAGTATAACTCATCCTTGTTGCTCTTTGAACTATGGTTCTACCTTAGCTTCATGCCTTGCACATGGAATGACTATAACACATCCTTGTTTTTCTTCTAACTATGGTTGTACATTATCTTGATGCCTTTCTCATGGAATGTCTGTAACTCATCGTTGTTATTTGAACTAGGTTGTATGTTAACTTGATGCCTTACACTTAGAATGATTGTAAATAATCCTTGTCGTATTTATCTTGTTATTGTATTTTTGCTTGATGCCTTAGTCTAAATTTTTTATACTCAGATTTATTCCATACCTAAAACCTTATATCGTTTACTTGTTGGTATTCAAATTTGTTAAAAAAAAATATGATGAATTTAAAGCATTGGTACACAAAATTTGTTGTATACTCCAATAGTTGTACTATCACTTGAACTAGTTTTGATTCATCATTCATTATTATAATATCATGAGCAGTTTTAAACTTTATGATTGCTAAAAATATGTCTAAATAATGACTGCATCTATGTCGGGTAGTTATCCTAATAGTAGATGAGAAGTACATGATTAATTATAATACTTGATAAGGCTAAAGTGTTAATTGTAAGTGCTACCTTAAGAATGCCAAAAAAAAATTGTATATTTTCTAGTACTACTTTGTGACGGTAAAATTGTGCTATCAAATTTATTCTCTTCCAAATGCTTTCATTAAATGGAAATTTATGAGGGGGGTTAACAGTATAAGATCAACTTTCACTTTATTTTCCAAACAATATTTTCCAATATTATTAATGGCAATATCAATAGCAATAATCAAAGCAATGCACAAATCATCACACACAATAGAGACACCAATTTAACGTGGTTCACCCAATGTGGATTACTCCATGGATAAAATATTTCTACTAGTTTTTCTCAACAAACCTTCTTGGGAATCAATTCCCTATTATAATGTTTATGGACCTCTATCCAAAGGAGACACCAATCCCCTATGCTTTGATTTGTGGATCTCTCTCCACATGAGAACTCTTTCTCCTTTTCTCTGGTTTGTGGAACTTGATCCAAGAGAATTATATCTCCTCAACTGGTTTGTGGATCTCTCTCCACAGAAGAACTCTATCTTCCCATCTGGTTCACAGATCACACTCCATAGGAGAACTCTTTCTCCTTGCTTTGGTTTATGGATCTCTATCCACAGGAGAACTCTTTTCTCTCTACTCTGGTTGGTGATCTTCTAGAATACTTCTAACCCCACTACTCTAGATAATGGATCTCTATCCACTAGAGACCTCTATTCCCATTGCCCTGGATAATGGATCTCTATCCACTAAAGACTGATGTCCTCTTTCCTCTATCATATCCAAAGCTTTCTCTCATCTCTATCTTAAATTTACACTAAACTCTATCCCAAATCTAATACAAATCTGCTCTCTCTCTACTCGTAAATCTGCACTAACCTCTGTCTCAAATCTATCCTAAAGCCTTAACACAAAGCTTGATCAAATCACCAATCAAATCTACTCATATCTACCCCAAGCCTTAACATAAAGCTTAAAAAAATCAACAATCAACTCCGCTCATATCTACCCCAAGCCTTAACAAAAAGCTTAAACAAATCAATCAATCAACTCTGCTTAGATTTGCCCCAAGCCTTAACACAAATATTGAAAAAATCAATAAAATTTGCTTATATTTACCCCAAGCCTTAATACAAATCTTGAACAAATCAATAAATTGACTCTGCTTAGATCTGCCCCAAGCCTTAACACAAAGATTGAATAAATCATCAATCAACTCTGCTCAAATATGCCCTTAAGTCCTCTCAAGAACTTGCTCAATCTGCTCTCAAGTCTTCACCAAGACTTGATCAAATCTACCTTCAAGTCCTCTCAAGAACTTGCTCAATCTGCTCTCAAGTCTTCACCAAGACTTTACTCAAATCTTCTCTAGCACATGCTCAAACCTGCTCTAACACATGCTCAAAACAACTCACAAAATATGCTCAATCAATCTCAAATCTTGCACACAATTTTATCAAATGCTTTGTCTAATGTTCAAAGTAATTCCTTTAACTTGAAGCGATTTGGACATATTCTATCCATAATTCGTTTAACCTCTGGGACATATAGAGAATGATGTACTCTATCAAAACTCAATATGTTCTACTCAATCATTGAGTTTTTTTTCTTCCACATGTCTTACTTTTATTGATTTTTTAAATATAGATTCAATCTAGCACATGACACCTATCTTTTTGATCTACACTTATGCTTTCACAAATTTGTTTTCTAATATTTGCACATTCGCTTTTAATATCACTCAAAACTAATGCTCAAGATGTTTCACTCAACTATTCAACCAATGGAACACAACTTTCTCACAAACCCTAAACAAGTGTTTTCATACTTCTTCAAACAAAGAGCACAATGTGGATCTTAAACCCTAACTCAAATAATTCTCAATCTCTATCTCAGATATTCTCACAACATTCAACAATGAAGCATATAAAAGCTCACTCAAATATTTCCAACAATGCTTATTAAACAATCCTTTTCACTCCACCTTATATTTCACAACATTCATTCCAACAAACACTTCAAACCAAAGATGATGTGCCCATACCTTTTGTTTTTATGGAGATATATCTTCAAAACCTGTCTTATAACCAACCAATCCTCCTTGTGCCACTCCAAGGGTTAGATAACAACAATCTATTTCAAAACATCCACAAAATATTTCTTCCAAAATGTGCTCAGTGAAATCTGAAAAATATACTCTAGAACCCTTATTTTGATCTCAAGGAAAATGCATCTTAATCCCACAAATACTCTTCTTCATAATGCAAAAGGTACAATAAAATTCAAACCGATTTTACACCTTATAACTCCTAATATTGCAAATTAAATCAACCCAACAAGATCACAAATTACACAAATAATTTTTCATTTACACCTTGTATCTCCTACTTGTCATTAATGCATTTTCAAAAGAAATATAACCACCATTCAAAATAATATTCCAAGGCACTTAACAACTTCACTAGATAAAAAGCCAAATTATTTCAAACCCCATTTGATGGTAAAAATTAATATAATTTAAAAAATTTATACCTCCCAAGTTAGGCGCATACATTGTAACATAGGATCTTAGGCATTATTTTAATAAAATAATTAATTCCTTGCTTGTTGCCTCCCACAAGAATCGAACCCTCGCTACCTCTACCGTCGCACCTTAACCATGGCTTAACCGTCGTGTGAGCTAAGCGCTCACACGAGACCACTGTGGTGCCCACTCTCCTTTGTCCCTTTCGCTAGCACCAAAACTCTTTTAAAACAAAACTTCAATCTCTGTTGTCGCTGCATTTCGTACCTGAGACCTCCTCGCTGCTATGACCTAGTGCAAAGGGATCTGCCATCTGAGCTATCCACTCGGATGGGAAGTGAATATGGAGCCTCCGCTCCTTATCCCTTGCTTGCCTCAAAAAATGAACCAAAAATTTTCTCTTCTCTCTCTATCACGATTCGATCGACGAACAGGGCAAATGATATATTGATTATTGAACACACTTTCCACCTTAGTCTTTGCACTATTAATATGCTCCTTCATGACATAAATGACATCGGTGCCTTGGGGAACAAATTTAGGCACTTCAAATTTAAATTATATTTAATTATAATTATTTAAATCCTAATGGATTAAATATTATAATTTAAATATTTAAAAAATATTTTTGGGCCTTTCATCAATTAAAATATTAAAACTCTTTTAGGCCTTTAAGGGGAAACTTTTACCACCATCACCTTAGCAAAAATTCATCAAATAACCTTATTATTTTTTCTCAAACACCATGGAAAGGAGTTATTTTTTTCCTTGTTTCCTTATGCCTCATGTGCCATATCAACCAACTTGGACATCAAACCTCTTGACATTAATTCCATAAAATTAGGACATCAAACCTATTGACATTAATTTCATCAAATTAGGACATCAATGACAACAAAACATGCTCAAATTTCCAACAGTTGGCTATCAAATTTGTGCTTAACAGAGTCTTTCCCAACTTTTATATCTTGAGAGAATAGGATAAGCTCGGGTATGGTGCTTAAAGTAGAGATTATGTATATACCCCCTTATCATGTCAACTATCAGTGACTATCTTAACATATGTATATTTTATTTCCAAAATAAATGGATTAACTCTTTAGATATATAGTGAGTTATAGGAAAACTTACCTGGTGACATGGAAGGGATGCAATTATCTAGTTGCACAAGGATGTTGGTGAATTATAGATAGACTTTTAAATTAGATTCAACATTGGTGAATATAGGTATGGCATAGGGTTATGCATAGTGGTGAATATTCACAAATGGGTGAATATTAGGATTTCTAAAATTAGAAATTGGTGAATATGAGGACCCTCAACGTCGGCTCATTCGCTTAAAATTTTTAGGACCAATTTTTTATTAGGGTCAATTCGTCACAATATATATCCAAACATAGGTATATTTGTACTCGTTGGAAATTTCTTTTCAAGCCTTATCTAATGGTGGTGTTTTTATGAAGTTATAAGGTGATTTAATAGGTCAAAATGTACCCCAAATATGACCTTACTTTTTAGGGCTTTAAATGCCCTAAATTTTGGTGTGAATATGATTGATTTGATTTGCTTAGGATTCGCCTTGATTTCAATTAAGATTCACCATTTTTACAAGTACATTTCGAGTCCAACCCCTTATGCATAATTCTAGTATGGTATGCTCAAGGACAAGCATCAAAACGTGCTTGAATAACTTATATTAAAGTATACCCCAAGGAACTAATCAAGTGGATAGTTTTGACAAAAAAAATTATCAAACTATAATTAATCATTATATTTAAAGTAAAAGTGAATTATTTATTTTATATAGATAGGATGCTTTGAGATGATTTCATAGTTTATGCTTGGAATTCATGATATTAAAATATGTTTTCCATATGTTAAGTTGTGTGAGTTGCATGGTACCATGTAGATCAATTAACGCATCCACGAGTTCTTTTTCTGACATGTTGGTGCTTTATATTCTTTTTTTTGTGGAAAACATCCCATAAGGGATGCCACTTTCAAGTAAGACCCAAGGAGGTAGGGGTATCTCTTCCACAAAAATTGCCCAGGACTCGCACTTGGACTACCACCTTTGACATACTCAAGGAGCAAACCTGAAACAACAAAAAATAAGATTACACAAACACAAACACACAAAAAGCTTAAAAAAATAAAAAATAAAAAAATATGCTCCTTGAGTGTGTCAAAAAGATAAAGCACAACCAAAAACACACACAATAAGATAAAAAATACAACACAAACCACACAGAAAAAACACAAGAACAACATAACAAAAACTAAACATAAAAAAAAACAACAAAACGCTACAAAGACACAACCAACAAAAATAACCAAAACCTAAAAAATAATAATAAAATAAAACAAACAACCAATAACAAACAATAGAGAAATATAAAAACATAGAAAACACACACACTAAAACACAAAAACACCAATTAACACAAACATACAGAAACACAAGCACAAGAACAACAACAAAAAACACAAAACAACAAAAACACAAGAACAACAAAAAACACAAAAACAAAACAAAACAAAAAAATCACACACATAAATATAAAAGAAAAATAAAAAATAGAACACAACAATGACCTTTCTAGACTAAAATACTATTAAGGCAAGAATCAATAGAGGAAACAAAAGAAATATTGGTTTGAGCTAGGGAATTAAAATACCCTGACTGAACCAAAGAGAAGTAAAAAAAAAGCATGAAGAAACTAGGTACCTCTAAAATTAGAGTCATCCAAAGAAATGATAGAAAGAAGAGCTTCCCTGATTTGTGAAGCCCACCATCTAAAAGGGTGGTCGTAGCAAGTAAGATCACCTTTTTTCAAAGCCCAATTAGCTAAAGCATCAACACTCTTATTTTGATCTCTGACCACATGATTGTAATCAACTTTCAAAAATCTCATCTGGATTAACTAAATCTTCTCAATAATTCTTTGTATTCTCCAATCAACCTTATGATTCTTAGAAGGATTCTTCAAAATATTAATCATGAGCTAAGAGTTAGACTCAACTAGTACCTTTTCCCATCCAACCTTAGTAGCCTCTTGAAGGCCTCTAAGGATCTCATACCCCTCAGCAAGGTTATTGGATAGAATACCCAAATTCTCAGCAAAAGTAAAAATGATGGAGCCATCTGAAATTCTACCAATTCCTCCCACACTAGCTTTTCTAGGGTCCCCTCTAGAGGCTCCATCAATATTGACTTTTCCAAAATCCTTAGGAGGAGGTTGCCAATTTCTTGTTCTATCCATCTTGCAATTAGTCATATTACCTTTAAGCTAGTTGCTCTTATAAGTGCTAATATTCAATATTTGCATCACTTGATCCTATATTTGGTGGGAGTTTTGAGGGTGATTAAGGAGTTGATGGACTGATTCAACTAAGTTAGAAATGGTATTTTTCCAGATGTCGTGAATATCCTTCCTTTATTGATTAAAAATTTGGTTGTTCCTTTCATTCTAGATGTTCCAAATAAGAATGGTAGAACCCATCCAAACTAACTACCTAATAAAATGATCAACACCCTCTTGATTAGGCCAATTCCTCCAAAGTTGTTCAAAAGTAGAAAAATTGGACCACTGTAAGCCAAGTTAAGTGGTCATTCTCCTCCAAAGCTCAGAGGCTAAAGTACACTTAATAAAAATATGTATGAGAGTTTCCACATTCTCTCCACGCATTTCACATCTAAAAGGGCCATGAAAACCATGCTTCATAATATGATCCCTAGTAAGCACCCTGTGATGCAATAAAAGCCAAGTAAAGAACCTCACCTTAGGCAAGAGCTTTTGATACCACAATTGAGAAAAGATATCATATGATTGGTTGGGATTATTATGTCATAATACCAAATAACCTTGAGCAACTGAATACTCACCCTTAGTAGTGTTGTTCCATCCAAAACAATATTTATCATGGGACCAAGAGAGAGATATATCATATGAAGGATGCACTGGATATCTTGTCTTTGCCTTTATGGGATTTGAATAGGCCAGTCCTCAATAGGGATACAATATCTACCAACCTCTGAATTACCAGTATGGTATCGATAGTAATTGGCCACCTTTATCTAGTTAGATCGATGAAGCTCATCCATCCAAGGCCTCCAATCGAGAAACTAAGTTATCAAAGGCCTATGACCATCCCAAGAATCTATCCAAAAATTTACCTATTGACTATTATGAATGATCTAAAATAATTGTTTCTTAATCAAATCCTTACCAATCTTAAGAACTGCTAAATGGGAGAACCTTTGGAAGGCAATTGATAGTGAACAAGGTCTTCAGGACTTTTATTTCTAGCATATTTAGCACGAAGATTCTTGGTCCAAAGAGCATTGGGGTTATGCAAAATCCTCCAATATAATTTAGTAGCTAAAGTTTTGTTGTTATTAATAGCAGATCGGAATCCTAACCCCCCTTCATTCTTAGGAAGACATAAAGTGTCCCATTTCACCAAGGCCCATTTTCTTTTCTCCTTAGTACCACTCCAGAGGAACCGATGACTGATTTGATCCAGTTCTCGGATAACAACCTTTGGTATATTCAACATTGTAGAAACATAAATAGGAATACCCTAAAAGACTGATTTTACCAATGTGATTCTACCCCATAAGAAAGCCACCTATTGGTCCACTTTCCAATTTTCTTCTTTACTTTGTCCAACAACCAATTCCAATATTTTTTTTCTATCTTCGAATATTGATGGGAATACCTAAATAAGTGATTGGAAGGGAGGTCTTATTATATATTAATTTATCCAAGACCATGGATTCCTACTTGGAATAACAGTGAAAGAAAATGACTTTAGATTTGTCTTCATTGATCAATTGTCCGATAGCCTTAGAAAAACAACTTATGATTTGCTTAATAGTAGAAGCTTCCTTAATTGTAGCTCTACCTAAAAGAGTAGAGTGATCAACAAATTGAAGATGAGAGATAGGTCTAGATCCATGAGCAATGGTAACTCCCTCAAGGGTTTTGTCTTCTCTCTATTTTTGGTTATAGCCCTACCTAAGCATTTAGAAATAATGATGAATAAATAAGGGGATAGGGGGTCACCTTGCCTAATACCTCTGAAAGCTAGGAACAACTGAGAAGGCCTGCCATTGATAAGAACTAAGTAGGAAACTAAAGAGATACATCCCATAATCCAATCCATCCAATCCTAAGAGAAACCAAATTGCCTCAAAACTTTGATAAGGAAGTGCCAATCCACTCTATCATAAGCTTTGGATAAGTCTAACCGAATGAACATGGAAGGATATTTTTGCATATCCATGGAATGGATGGCTTCCTAATAAAGAACTATCTCATCAACTATTTTATGCCCTTCCGCATAATCCCATTGTTCAGGGGAAATAATCTTATGCAAAATAGGCTTCAACCTTTCTGCCATGATCTTAGTAATGATTTTGAGAAGAACATTACATAAAGCAATAGGTCTAAAAGCTGAGATATGTTTAGCCTCTTGAGTTTTTGGAACAAAAGTAATATAAGCTTTATTGATAACATTCAAAATTTCTTTGGCTTTCCTAGCTTCATCCACCACCCCTAATAAATTAGCATGAAGGATATCCCAAAACTCTTGGTAGAACTCAATGGGAAAACCATCAGTTACTAGGGTTTTCCATGTTTGTATTTTCAAAACTACTTGTTGAAGCTCATTGATAGTAACAGGAGCAGTCAAAATAGATTTCTCCTCAGAAGTGATAAGAGAAGGGATTGCTTGAAGAATATTTTGTTGAAAAGCCGAGTCAAGAGGAGTAGCAGTAAAAATATTGGAAAATTAATTGACAATAATAAAGTTCATGCCATCCCAAGTGTATACAACATCTCCAAAATCTGATTTTAGAGAAGAAATAAAGTTGTGAGTTCTTTGAGCTAGAAGAGATTTGTGGAAGAAATTTATGTTTCGATCACCTTCTTTGAGCCATTGAATTCTATATTTTTGCTTCCATAAGAGTTCTTCTCTTTTTTCCCATTCCTCTAACTGAGCTGTGAGTATAATTTCATCTACACTTGTACTCTCTGTGAGGCTATCTAAATAGATTTTCTTATTCAAATTTTCAATCTGAGCAATAACTTGATTTTTTTTATGAACATCCCCAAAATCCTTCCAGTTCCAAGTCTTGATTTTGGATTTAATGTATTGCAATATTTTGGCAAAATAGAACATCCTAGTCCCATACCTAGGTTTACCTTCCTTCCACCATTGTTGCACTCGAGGTTTAAAGGAACTATCTCTAAGCCACATTAACTAAAATTGAAAAGGAGAGAAACTCACATTGGTTTTCCACATTTCCACCATGACAAGCCAGTGATCCGAACCGCATTGTTAAGAATCTTCACTTTAGGAATTGACCATGGATTAAGAAATTGTCAGAGAGCAATAACCTATCCAATCTCTCCATTATACATGCTAAGCCATACCTTCTGTTAGACCAAGTCATAAGGTCATTATCTGGTTGGATGTCCACAAGATGGAGGTTTGTAATATATTCGCTCATGAGGTCAGTGTTCTTGTCCAAATTTCTATTTCCCCTTAGTTTCTCATCTAGAGAGAGTATGGTATTGAAATCTCCTCCGATCAAGATCCAAGATTCAGGAAAATGAGAGATAATATAAGTAATATTCTTCCACTGTCTTCTTTTTTCCTCCAAATTAGTCGGAGCATAAACAGTAATGCAAAGCATAATTTGGTTGGAATGTTTGCTTTGAATAGCTATAGCCAAAATACCCCAACTACAAACCATATGGTGAATAACTACCTCTTTTGGGTCCCAAAGGCAAGCAATGCTGCTAGAAGTCCCTTGGGAACTGAGGGAAACCACTTTTCCATCTGGCCAAATTTCACTAGCAATTGATTCCATATCTTCTATTGACATCTTCATTTCTTGAAGGAAAACAAGATGTGGATGATTTATTTGAATCATCCTTCTAATTTCATTTTGTTTTGAAAGACTCCCTTTGAGTCCCCTAATATTCCAAGTGATGATCTTCATTAATACCAGGGCTAAAAAATTTGGGAAGGGCATTAATATTACCTTCCTCTACAAGCTTTTCACCTTCTTTTACCATATGATATTGATTAGTCTTGCAACCTACCTTTTGATTAGAATCCATCTTCAGTTTTTTCCCCTATTTTTTGACTTACTTCAATTGAATCTGATATGGCTTCTAACCTTGAAGAATGCTTGTACACGATCAAAATGTTACCAGAAGGTTCAATAGAGTCTATATTGGGACCTGTATTATTTGAAGTTTTAACATTTAAAAGATTGTTTTTCTTGTGAATATTTTCTCCCTTTTGTTTTATTGAGAACCTTTGATTTTTTGGTTTATCTCTAAGTTCTTCCCTTTATCTTTAATGTGTTTCTAAGATTTATGTTTCCATTATTTTCTCTTCCTCACTTGGGACCTCATTTATGGAAAGAATTTCAAAAATATTAGTAGATAACTTTGATTGATCCTTCATAGATGGTTTTTTTTAGTGTTCTTCTTAGGAATTTGGAAACTTGCTGAATTTATATCTTCTTTCTTTTGATATGGAATTTTATTTGGGCAAACACTAACCAAATGACCATATACATGGCATATTCTACAAAAAAAAAAGGAATTTTCTCATAGTCCACTACTTGCTCCCAAGTGTCCTTCCCAAATTGTAAAGTGATCTTTTTAAGTAGGGGTTTGTCAAAATCCATTAAAACACAAATACGAGCATAAATAATATGTTTAATTTTTTTAGTATAATCAGCAGTCATAATAAATGTTCCTAAAGAGTTTCCAATTGAAGAAAAAACAATCGGATTCCAGAATTCAATTGGGAGGCCAAAGAGTCTAACCCACACAAGACCTGTAGAAGGCATCTCTTCTTCAATTTTAAATTTAGTATGCTAGGGCTTCATGAAAAGCCCTACCCTTCCAAAGAACCAAGGACCCCCTTGAAAATTTTTCTCTCTATCTTCATTATTAGCAAATAAAACAAGAAAATAACTGTTTGGATAAATAGATATTTGTAACTCACCTTTAGTTTTTTAGATTTTGTAGCCCAGACCTTTAGAGCAGATAGGCTCAAACGAAAACCCATGAAACGACAAATTAATCCTTTTTTTCTAGATCTTCAATGTCAATCTGAATGTTGTCCATATCAAGCTTAGAAATAGGAGTTCCATCAATTGCTTTAATACATCTTGACTCCATTCTCCTGGGATCAATATTAGGCATTCTTAGAGCTTTACGGGAAGCCCTAAGATTAATATTAGAATTAGGCTAAGGTTGTCCACCATGGAGGGCATCCCTAAAATTCATTTTTGGGGTTGATTCTTCAAAATTCTTACCCTTGACAGGGGTTTCCATAGTAGATTTATTTTGTGGGTGCACCTTAGCACCAAATTCACTTAATATCTAAGCCATTTTTTGATCAACTTCTTGAAACTTGTTTTTTGATCTCTTTAATCCATGCCCTATACACCGGGGAAAGGTATGATTTTCACTTTTCTTTTGTGCAACAAATTGGAAGCCATTGTCACTCAAGTTCACAACATGAATATCTATTGAAAGACATATTTCTAACCCATATTGGATCCACTACAACATTTATTTCTAAAATATTGAGTAGAAGCCACAAAAATATTGGTTTCTAGGGCTCGAAGGCCCCGAAAACCAACCTTTGGAGCTGCTGACATTTAACCCAGATGAAACCCTCATATAGTTGCTTGCCAAAAATCTTTTTCACACATAGGTATGTGCTAGGATCTATGTTTTTCTAAATTATATAAAAATTGGTGGAGACATTCTATGGTTTTTCAAGCATATACCCTCAAAATTTCAGCTCAATCTGAGTCCGGATGAGTGAAATATGGCCAAAATAAGTTTGGTAATTTGGGCAGTCCTACGAAAAACCCCTCTAGAACCAACAAGGATTCACTTTGAGCTCTTTTGGATATCATGCATTGTAATTGCTATTAAGTATTATCCAATATTAGTTTTTATTTGACATAATTACTTTTCATAATTATTTTACTTATAATTATAAAGTAAATATACTTTTCATATAAAGTTTAATTTATAGATTTTAAATCTAATGGAGTGGAAGCACTTGTGCTTTATATTTGATATCCTTGTTGAATGGTCAATTATCTTAGGTAAGGAATAGAATTGAGAGGGAATTCTAGGGAAGAGGGTTTCCTAATTAGGAGGAAAATTGCTCAAATTATGCTCTTCCTCTTCTCAACTCCACAAGTAAAGGCCAATGAAATTCCTTGGTAATTAGATAGCTCCCATGCATCATTGGTAGGAGATTTATATTTTTTGACCATAAATATTGTTTAAAGTCACCAATAAGTGAACCAAACTAGGATTGATTATTTTTTTTTATTGGTAAGAGGGGTTTTGAAAGGATCTCGTAACCTTTTACAAAAATATGAAGGTTGGGAGAAGAGATCCCAACCAAAAATTAGCTGAAGAAATAGACCCTCTGTGGGCTATTGGAGAAAAATAGCTAAAACATAAAAATAGAAGCCCACGCAGGAGCAAGAGAGGAAGCCACACAAGCTTAGAAGAGAAGCCCTCATAGGGGCGGCAGAGAAAACCTCATAGATAAACACAAAACTAAAAAGGGTTTTTTCGTATAGTAGAAAACCTCACACAAAAATGAAAAGGGGTTTCCCACACAGGAGAAAACCTTATTAGGTCATCCGCAAATGAATCAAAACCATCCACAAACCGAAACAATACCATCAGCAAACTGAATCAAGACCATCCACAAATGAATCAGGACCATCCGCAAACCATATAGGACCATTTACAAATGAATCAGGACCATCCACAAAAGAAAAATTACCACCCAAAAACTAGTATAGGGCCATCCGTAAACTAGCCTAGGGCTATATACAAAATAATATTAGACCATCCGCAAGAGCCTCCATGCAATCTCCTAGAGAATAAAGGTGAAGCACAGTTGAAGATAAAACTTGGAAAAGAGGATATCTAGATCTGCAATAAACCCTAACCCTACCACCAACAAAGAACCCACGAAACCCTTCTGCAATAATGGTCCCTCCAAGACCAAAAATATGAGAAGGAATCCATCAAGAACCCCTGGACACGAGCCCTGAAATACCAACCATGAGAAACACTAAACTATAAATCTAAGGTCTCCTCAAGCCCAGAATAGGTAGTGAATGACCATCCTGGCAAGCAGATCAAAAGAAATGCATCCACCAAAAACCTCGAATCACAAACCACAAACTGTAAACAATGGAAACTTTCAACTAGGAATAATCGTGGCCTCCCCCAAGCTTAAAAAAATAAGTGAAATACCATCTCAACAAGTAGAATAAATGAATCAAATCCACAAAAAATCCTAAACCACCAGCCACGAATCACAAACCATGGAAAACACTCAACTAAGAATAATCAGGGCATCCCCCAAGCCTAGAAAAAACTAGTGAATGACCATCCTGATAAGCAAAATAAATGAACTGAAGCCCACTCCAAAGTATTTCCAGGATCTAGAGAGGAAAAAATAGTTTCTCCTATAGGCAGTAAAGTGCATGGCCCCATACCATGTCCAAAGAAAAAACTATAGGGAAGATCTCAACAAACCCCCCAAATAGAGCAAGAACAGAAACCCTCACACCATGTCCAAAAACTAGGTTGTTCAACCACGCAACATCACCCAAGAAGACTTCCTATAACACCTCAGGAAGAAGCAGAAAAGGTCTTGGAGACCCTCCAGACACCAAGCAGCAGTAGGAAGGGCTAGAAAGCCCATAAAAAAAAGATATTTTCCTGGAATTCCACAGCAAAGCAAGAGATCCACTGGAGAACCCTAGGAAGAGCCAAGGAGGGAGCAAGAAGTTGAAAATGTGACCTCCCATCCAAAGTGGGAGGTATCTTACTCCCGCACTGGGGCACCTCCTTAATGCGCTATGGATCTGCCAAAAAAAGAAGATCTACCTAGAAATCCATAGGAAAGGAGGAGATTTGCCTAAGAATCCATAGGAAGAGCCAAGGAGGGAGTAATAGTTGAAAAAGGTGACCTCCTACCCGAAGCGAGAGGTCTCTTGCTTCTGCACCTTCTTAGCTCACTATGGATATGCCAGAAAGGTAGCAAATCTGATTAGAAACCTACAAAGAAATCATATCTGCCTAAAAATCCATAGGAAGAGCCAAGGAGGGAGCAAGAATTTGAAAAGATGACCTCCTACCCAGAGCGGGAGGTCTCTTGAGTCATCAACTTGAGATGATGGAATAGTTCTAAACTAGGATTGATTGAAAAATGTAAACTCAACTAAATTTTTCCACATTAACCTTTTTTATGACTAAAGTCTTCATGATATTTTACTATTTGATTTCTCATCAATATGAGGGAAGATTGAGTCCTTATGAGGTCAAGTGATGTATATTTTTATAAATAATCGATCTCTAGCTAGTTTGCAAAGACTCTAATTACTATAATAGCTTAAAATACTTAATTTATGGCTTGCTCTAAGAACCTATCTTCCAAGTGTTATGCACTTGACTAGTGAATATAACCTAAAGCTATGTACCAGAATACCTAAATTATCATGATAGAATATAATACATTTAAAAGCATGACTTGTAATCTTGAAGAATATCTTAAAGTTTGTTAGAATATGCATAACTATAGTATTGTTTTATAAAACATGTATTACATTGATCACCCAACATAAAATCATGATGGTCAAAGTAACTCATTGTAATTGTATACACATTTGTATATTTTGCTACTATTCTATTTTCTACATTCAAGGGTGATTTGTTTTTTGTTGAATTTAAAGAAGGGGTTTTGAAAGGGACTCCAAACCTTTTTAACAAAGTAGGGTGTTGGAAGGTCCTAAAACCTTATACATAGCCAAACTACAAATAAAATAATAATCTTATAGAAAGAACATGGCTTTGAAGCCCAAAATGGAACAAATCTAAAACAAAGTCAGCAAACTGACAACACTAAAACAACTTTTTGATAGCAAAACAATAGTTAGCTTACACTACTATCTTTTCTTTTTGGCTTCTAGCTATGCTTAAATCCAAAGTTCTCTGATTCCCATCACAAACCTCCTTCTTGGTCTCTCTATTTCAGATTTATTTGAGGTTAGGTCTTCCTCTTCTTGCTACCACTCCTACATCTACTTTTTCTTGGAACTAATGATTATTCTTAGGCATGGAGTAGCAAAGTGTTTTTAATAGGGGAAGAAGAAATCCTTCCCTTCTTATCTTTCTACATGATCTCATATGCAACCTCAATAGGAACATCCACTAATGGGGGCTCATTTTCCATTTCACTAGAAGTCTAATGGGCTTTAGCCGGACTTCGAGGAACCAACACTAATTGTTGTTCCTTCCACTTTTCTTCTTCCTCTCCAAAGACCTCCCCTTCTTCTTCTTCACTTTCCAAGGTGCTAAAACTATTCACGTCTGCTCTTTATCTTTTTGAGGAATCTCCTTCTTTATTTTTCTTGTTGGTGAATTTTTTTAGCATTTCCACCTCTTTGTTTTGTTGTTGAGACTCTTTTCTTCACCAAATTTTACCCTCTTTTTGCTTGGGTGGATAATTTTCAAGGAGATGGTCTTTTCTTTTACTAACCCTATTTAAGGTTGGGGAGTTTTCATATTTTATTTTCTGCTCCCAAGTCTTGTATTTAGATTTCAACCTAATTGAGGATGGCAAGGTTCTTTCCATGTTTGCATTAATACAAAGCCTAGAAAAAACCAATCTAGTCCTTGCTTTGGTTGCTAGGTCAAATATAATCAATTGTCCTATAGATTTGGTAATTCCCCTCATTATGTCTTCATCCTAATATTTAATTGAATGCCCTGAAAGTCTCACCTAGATAAGAGCTAGGCGAATATTATTTGTCTCAGGATTGAATCATAGCTTCCTTATTTTCAAAGATAGACCTTTTCTGCCCAAGAACCAAGGTCCTTTCAGTAGGACATCAACCATATCCTCCATGAAAGTGAAGGTAAAGAGAAAAAGGCTTCTAGGAAGAGCTATTATCTCGATATTACCCTTATCTTCCATTTGCAAGCCACCCATTTTTTTAATAATATCTAGATTTGGTCGAAAACCAATCAATTTCCCAACTAAACTAAAACTTTACCTATTTGTTGATCTTTCAATTAATCTATCTGAGACATCCAAACATGGCATATCCTCATCCTCAAAAGGATAGATCTTAAAATTTTCAAGAGGGGTTACAGTAGTACCTTTAACTAAATCAAACCATATGGGTCTAATTGTAACACTTAGGTTGACTTGGTTGATGCTACCATTGATAGCTTCTAGATTCACCTTATTTGCATTATCTTCAATACCTTCATCATATTTATCTTTGCTTTCAATGAAACAATCCCCCCATATCTATCTCTTTCCCTACCTTCCTTACCTCTCTTTCTCGCAACCAAAGGACCAAGGGAGGAACCTAAGCCCATAAGGCTTACAAGATACTCCATTTACTAGGGTTTCATTATAAACCATCAAAGCCAAATCCCACCACCATTAAATACTAGATCCACCATTGCTAAAGCCAAATCTCTCCATATCTACCATCATCGAATCTCGTATCCACCACATTTGGAGCCTAGATCCATAATTGTTGAAGCCCACCACTATTGAAGCCTAGATCTATCATCATCGAAGTCAAAGCCCACCACTATTGAAGCCTAGATGCACTACTACTAAAGCCCACTCTCCCAAAATATACCATCATTGAAGCTCATATCCATTACCTTCAAAGCCTAGATCCATAATTGCTAAATCCTACCACTATCAAAGCCTAGATCAACCATCATCAAATCCAAATCCCACCACTATTAAAGCCTAGATCCATCACTACTAAAGCCCACTCTCCAAAATTTATAGTTGTTGAATCCCACCATTATCAAAGCCTAAATCTACTATCATTGAAGCAAAATCCCACCACTATAAAAGCCTAGATCCACTATTGCTAAATCCCACTCTCCCTAAATTTTCCATCATCGAAGCTTAGTTCCATTGCCTTTGAAGCCCAAATCCACAGTTGTTAACTCCCACCACTATTGAAGCCTAAATATACCATTATCAAAGCTAAAGCCCACTACTATCAAATTCTATATCCATCGTCTCTAAATCCCACTCTCCCCAAATCTATTGTTGTTGAAGCTCAGATCCACTACCTCTAAAGCCCATATCCATAGTTGTTGAAGCCTACCATTATCAAATCCTAGATCTGCCATCGTCAAAGCTAAAGCCCACCACTATAAAATCTTAGATACACTGTTACTAAAGCCCACTCCCCCAGATTTATCATCGTTAAATCTCATATCCACTGCCTTTAAAGCCTAGATCCATAATTGAACCCTACATTCAAGGGTGATGCAAATTCTTTAAATATACTTTTTCACAAATCATTTTTGATACAATACAAGTTCATGAAAGTGGTGTATTACTTGAATTGTAGTATGAGATAATGTGGCTCTTTTTATATTCATTTAAAATCCTTAAAACTAACTAAAGTAATGTTTTTGAACTTGTTATGCATGCATATCATACATATATATGATCAAGTACTCAGGTTTAGCAAATGATATTATTGCAATATGTGACTCTTTTGCAATATATGTATGTATGTAACTATAGTCAATTTCCTATCTCTAGAGTGATATACATACATACATATATATATATATAAATAGTATTATTAATGGAATTAACTCAACCGGTTAAATTCCTTGAGTTTAAAGGAGGAGACCCATGTTCAAATCTTATCAAGCAATATATGCATAATATCCAAGTTGTTGTAATACCACTATGTGGTGGTGATGAAATATATGTGGGGTCTATTTCAATCCCATATAACCAATTAAAAAATAATTTAAATAGTGTTATGTTTCCAAGGGAAATCCTATACAATTGTTCTTTAAGACTATATAAAGGAAGCATAACTAAGCCATGGTCCATATTGGTAAAATTGATTGGGAAATATTATTTTCTCTCTTGGATGAATGAATTTATCTAAGTTGCAATAAAATTGTAGTATTGAGAGTGCTCACCTGTGATTTATAATTGTGTTATGATGTTTATATGGTTAAATGAACTTACATGTATGATGAGTGGTTGTATCTACCACTCCATGTTTCCTAGTAGATCTAGTGACTTGGTCTATTAGATTATTTTTTGGAAAAATTACTCTCTTCTCACTAAGAGGTCAAACCATGGCCATACTTTTTCATGTTTTTTTAATGTTGCTTTCACTTTTAGTTGACTGTGATAAAACAACTTCAACAAATACAGTAATAGCAATAACCATTGAATGATGTGCAACATTAAACATTCAATTGAGAACAATAAATTCATACTCAATGACACAAAAATATAAATACAAGCAATCATATTCTATATTCTAAATAAATACAAATTCTAGCCACTTAGAGAGGTAAAAGTCTCATAGCCACTTGAAGATGATGAAGTCTCATATATGCAAAAGAGGCAACTAAGATTCAAATATGAAATATGATTCCAACTACAACATAACTCTTCCTATTTATAGACTAAATTAACATTAACCCTAACCTAGATTCTCACAGGCCAGCCATCTTAACTCACGATCAAAGCTAATAATAATAAATATGGTCAATGTGGCTATATTGGATCCATTATTTGGCTCCCCAGAAAGCTTGTCCTCAAAGCTAAAAATACTAGAAAATGCTCTCAGGCTCCCATGTTACATATTTATCTAGAAGATCCTACCACTTGATGAGGAAATCCTAAATTTTATGAGACCACATAAGATAAACTATGACTTCAACACTACTTTTTGGTTAGAGAGTGATTTTAACTTCTTCATTGAGTACTAGAAGCTCTATTTGGGACTACACATTTTAGCCAATAACCTAAATAAGACAAGAAACATAAAAGACAAGATGAATGTAATAATATGATGGAAGCTCTAATTGATATACTACTTTATCAATGTGATAAAACACCTTGTAGGGGCTATAAAATTAAGGAGACAACTTCTAACTAGACTTGATATTCAAGGATAATTTCTTATAGGGTTGGAGGTGAAAAAATACCATATCCACCATGGCAAATTTTCATTTAAAATGACATGAATCTTATTGTTGCTTCATGTGGTTCTAGGGCTGGGTCACATTATCTTTAAGTTTTAGTACAACTCATTTATGTTGTAACAAATCATCCACCCGATCCACCTTGGAGGATCTTAGGACATAGTCTTCCACTGGTGAAGGTTTATGACAATACGAGGCCTCAAATGGGAACATCTTGAGGGAATAATAGTAAGATGTATTGTAACACCATTCACCTAAATAAATCTAATGAACCCAATAATATTACTTATCTTGGGTAAAAAAATAAAGGTAAGTATCAAAACATTTGTTTACAATCTTCATCCGGCCATCTGACTGAGGGTGATGAGAAGAGGACATATTCAACTTAATACCACTAATATGGAACAATTTCTTCCAAAAATATTGGTGAAGATAGGGTCACATTCACTAACAATGGACTTGGACACATCATCCAATTTAAAAATAAAATAGAGAAATACCTTGGCAACCTTGTTGGTTGAGCATAGATGTTATAGTTCACAAAAATGAGCATACTTGGAAAGGTGATCCACTACCATAAAGATAATTATTTTACCCTTAGATTTAGGAAGGCCCTAAATTAAATCCATGAGAATATGCTCTCATTTAAGGTTGAGAAAAGACAAGTGTTGCAAAAAACCAAGATATTTAATAGTTTTCCCCTTGTTACACTAACATAATTTACATTTAGCCACAAGGGTCTTGACATCTATCATTAATCCTTTCCAATAAAAATATTGATTCATCCACTCAGTTTTTAAGAATCCAAAATGTCCAACCAAAAGGGATGCATGCATTAAAATGATAATTGTAATCCTTATTGCAAAAAACCCAATATATGAGAAAACAAAAGGTAACAAGAATCCAAACTCCACTTTCCAAAATAAATGAGCAATCATTGGGTCAAAATACCAATCCTCTTAAAGCTTGAAAATCTATTATGGAAGAGGACAAGAGATGGAACTCACAATAACAATGTCTTCATGTTTGTGAGAAAGAGCATCAACCACCACATTATCCTTTTTCTTCTTGTACTCAATGACAAAATCATAACCAAAGATCTTGGTCAACCATTTAGGAAATACTTAAGGTTGTTATGGTAAATCTTTATGATGAAGCAGGACCCCCAAAAATATGACCTTCATTTCTCTATGACACGTAGAACAACTAACATATCCTTATCACAAGTGGATCATCCTATATTATAATTAAAGATTTGCTTATTTTGAAAGGCTAGTTGATGTCCGCCTCCATTAAAATAACATCAGTACCTATGCGTGAAGCATCATACTCTATGACAAAGGGTTTGCTAAAATCAGGAGTGGCCAAAATAGGGATAGTACACATAGCCTCCTTTAGTGTGTGGAAGGCTTAGTAGGCTACTCTAGACAAAACAAATGTGTCCTTATTAGTGAGAGTAGTAAGAGGAGAAACAACCTTTCCATATGTAGATAAATTTCCTATGGTAGCCTATGGGATCTAAAAATCCATGGAGTTATTTAAGGAATTTGGGTAGGGGTTAGTCTTGCATGACTTTGATCTTGTTATAATATACCTTGAATATTTTCTAAGATACTATATGTCCCAAGTAATTGACTACTAACAACCAAGTATAACCCATCCTTCCACTACCATGGTTGTGTTGGGAATCCTCCCATATTTTCCCAAGTAATCTACCTCATGGACCTGAAAGGAACATTTGGACCTTTTTATAAAGAGTTTTTTAATAGGTGAAGAACTTGATCCACATGAACTAGATGATCTTACTAGGACTTGCTAAAATTAAGATATCATCAAATAATACTAGGGCAAAATTGCAAAGAAAAATATGAAAGATAAGAATCATGAGGCTTTGGAAAGTGGAAGGAGCATTAGTGAGACCAAAAGGTATAACTAGGAACTCATAATGACCCTTATGTGTGCAAAAAATTATCTTAGGGATATCCTCTTCTCTGACCTTTATTTTATGGAACCTAGAATGCAAGTCCAATTTTGAAAAGTATTTTGCACCATGCAATTCATCCAATAAATCATCTATGAGAGGGATAGAAAACTTATATTTAATAGTGATCTTATTGAGAGATCAAATGTCAAGACACATGCCAATATTTTTTCTTGCATTATACCATAACCACTCAATAGGTATAAGGAATGATGCTTGGATGGATGATTCCTTGCTTCAATATTTTTAGACTAACTTTTCAATTTTAGACTTTTAGAGCTAGGTATGGTGGTGAGGATATACATTAGAGATTTTGCTTCCCAAAACTAGATGGATGGCATGATCATGTATGTTTTTAGAGGGAAGCCTTGTAGGGTCTCTAAAGATATTCATATAGAGATCCATAATGTTCTACAAATCTAAAATGAAGAGTTACAATTTTAAAGATTAAACTTCCATGCAATTAACCTAGGAAATGAATCCACGACCATCTTTCTTCAATATTATTTTCATACTATGGGAACTAACCACCTTGGATGGAGGATGTTGGATTCCTTAAAGATAGATGAACTTTCCATTCTATATCCATTTGACATATAGTGTTTATAGATTAATAGTAATATTTCCAAGCTAAGATAATCATTGTGCTCCCAAGATGATATCTACACTACCCAGATTTATAACAAAGATATTATCGAACTAATATTAATCGTTCATCTATATGTTAATATTAGTTGTTTGACCCACACATTGAGTTGTGCCTCCACTTTCAATCTATACTTGAAATTTCTCCTAGTTTGAATTATTGATATGCAAGTCCAAATATTTTTGTTTTGTTATCAATAAAGTTATGTGTGCTACTTGAGTCAATCAACACATTGACATGTTGTCATTTTATAAATCCTTGGACCTTGATGGTATGGTGAGCTTGGATTTTTATAAGATAAAAAGTGAAAAAAAATCCATGATATCATACTCATGTTCAACATTGGCTACTTTAGATGGTTGTTCCTACTACAATGAATCTTCATCTTCTAACGTTACTGCTTCTTTACCTTCTACCTGAAAGTTATAATAATTTTCATAGGCTTGATCTCAAGTATGGTGTAAATGAATTTTGAAATAGAAGAATCCCTAGGGGAACTTATTATTTCAATTATTTAAGTAAGGCCATCAAGGGATGAAGTAATATTGAGGTCAAGGACATGGCACTTTAAGCTTTTGTTTTGTTGCTAAAGATACATGTTTAGCATCCTTGAGGATGTAGGGATTAAGCATGTCAACTTCCCACTATATCTCATCCTTAAGACCATAGTGAAAGGATGAGACCACCACCACTAGATACAATTAATATATGTAGATGAGAATACTTACGCACTCTAAGCAATACTCTTGAACCAATCTTGTTTGCATAGATTGCATCAAACAGACCATATATAATATGGAAGATCATCAATAGTTGTATGATGTTCATACACTAAATACAAAACCTAAAAATATATTGGAGCACTTAAAAATAAATATTATATGAAATACGCCTTACTTTTATTAGCTTGAAGAGATGAATGCAATGAGATAGGTATCCCCCAAGGTTCCTAGCACACCTAATTCAAAACCAAAGTTGTTGGATATACTGCTTATTTTGACTGGCTTAGACAGACAATCACAATGGGATAAGTCTCCTAGAAGGGTTTTGGTATTATCAATATTTTTTTTAATCTAGTTTAGAAAAAGGAATTAACAACACTGAACTCACAGTAATATAGAAAAATGCACCATAATATTGAGAGAAAAAGATTGACAAAAATTTACTAGGCAATAAGTAGAATTATTCATCAGATATTTTGTAATGGTTCATGTCGTGCCCTTTTGTTGTAATTTTGCACCATTAAAAGGAGATAAGATCGATGCTCTGATACCATTTGTAATGAAACAACTTCTAAAAATATAGTAATAGCATTTACAACTCAATAATGTGCAATAGTGAATATTCCATTGAGAATAATAAATTCATATTCTAAGCAATCAAATTCTAGATTCTAAATCAATACAAATCCTAGCCACTTAGAGAGGTAAAAGTATCATATGCATAATAGAGGTGACTAAGATTTGAATATGAAATATGATTCCAACTACAACATAACCCTACCTACTTATAGTCTAAATCAACATTAAACCTAATCCTAATGCTCAAGGGCTAACTACCTTAACCTAGTTTATGAGGAAATAATAATAAAGAAAGTTAAAATGGCTATATTGGAGCCATTATAGGGCCCCTAGAGGCTTGTGATGAGAAATAATATAGGTGTCAAGATATTAACTCCTATGGATAAGGAAAAATCAAAACCAGTATTAGAAGAGTCAACACATTCAAGATATTTCTTAGAACCCCATACTCAAATATATTTGTATTATCTTTTGGTAGCAAACCAAAATGGAAGATAGATAATATTTTAAAATTACTCATCTAATAAATACCCCTAAATAAGTTGGTAATGAAAGGAGTAAAAAGATATAAACCTAAATGAGACACTCAAACTCATAGGTATAAGCCTTCAAGAGATACAATCAAGGTTCAACTCTACTTTGGTAAAAAGCTTAATCATTTTCCCGATGGAATTAACAATGGTGGGTGTTTGGTTGGGCATGGATGGATCTTTTAGATCTCCCAAGATAGTGACAAGAGTAACAACATGATTTTCTATCTTGGTAGATTGTATTTGATCTACTAGCTTGATATATTTTGTCTAGGTCTTTAAAGATGGTGTATGGTTGATGATGAGATGGTGTCAACTAATATTCACTATTATAGATTTATGGTTTCACTCCTTAATAAAAAAATTGTATTCATGGGATGACCAGACTTAATTAGGTGGTAGGTCAATGATATGATGAGATGATGTGTAATTATATATTATAAATATTAATTAAAAATAATAATAATTGCTATCTTGACCAACCTAAGAAATGAGATTGTTATATATGGTATGTCGTATTTACCTTATTGATGATGTTAGTGGAACTCTATGGGTGTGAAATATTTTTTAGTAGCACATCGAAATTAAAATATAGGTAAATGGAGAGAATTCATAAACATTGATCACAAGTGAATTCAAAGTAATAGTTTTAGTCCCATATGAAATACTTTTCGCAAAAATAAATAATTTTCTATAGAAACAATTTCTATGATTCACATCTTAAAATACTGAAAATAGATTGAAAATATGGATGCAAATAGATGGCCAAACAACATGGTTTTTCAATATATGAGACAAGCTTAACGATTGAACCCTTGTCAAGATAATTGATGCTAGCAATCCTAAAAATTATCTTGCCATTATGGTTAATCCTTTATTTGCATTTGGAAACATGGTTGAGCATAAAATCAACAAGCAGATGAGTTGCAAGCTTACTGTGGTGGTAAGAGCTTTGGCCTCTCTTTGGGAGGTCCAAGGTTCAACCCCACTCAGTATGATGGGACCAGGATCCCTCATAAAAACCTGTGTAAAATCATTGAAAAAATAAGTAGATGGAGAAACAAGGAAAGAGGACAAAAGGACCAACATGTTATAGAGCAAAACACTCAACAATGCATTAATGCATCACATTAAGTTATATCATTGAAAAATGGAATGAAAAAGGGAAATTCGATATTTTTAATTAAATTCAAAAAGGACTTTGCTTCAACTCCTAGAAGAAAACTCTTTATTAAAATAGAGAAATTTATTATCCAAAATTAGAACATAAGTCATTCATCTAAATTGGTGTGGCAGTTATACAGGAGTTAAATAAAGTTGCTTTATCTAGTTTATATACTAACAAATTACAAGATTAGTTAAATTTGAAAGGTGACAATGGTGTCCAATTGGGTCTATATGTGGTAGTCTTCTATTGTATATATAAATGGTTTAATTTTGATTGTAACAACACATGGGTTGAGAGATAAAAGTCTTAAAATGATTTTGTAAGAAAATATTAACAAAAACAAGATCTTAATATTCTTTAACCAATATAAAAAGGAATAAATTTAAATTTAAATTTAATGGGAATATCATAGAAGAAGTAATTGAATGCAAATATATTGGGATATAAATTTAATAACAAGATTACTTGGGACTAACAAAGAATGAATAGAAGTTTAGGATAATCAAAATAGGTGTATAGAAGTAGAGCTATAGAATTGATAAATTAAACGAGTCTTATTTAGGTTGTAAATGATGAAATTGGTACTTTATTGTTGAAAGTTGTAGGATGGTAGTGGTATTCCACTCTTGGAGGAACTATTCTGAATGACAAATTAACTACTCAACAAACATCAAGATGCAACCAAATGATCTTGCACAATGTAGTTTAGATGGGCCAGACTAAAGATCAAACAATCTGATAATACTCCTAAAATGGCTAGCACTAGCCCAAATGGTTTGGCACATGCTTAAACAAATTGCCTTCAAGTATTAAGGCTTAACACATAGATGGGATAGCCTGACAACTGCCCAAATGACCCTTAACGTATTATGGCAAATAAAATACAAGATAATAAGATTTTCTTCTATATCTACTGCAACGATCAATCAATAGAAACACATACAAGTATCACATAGAACAGTGACTAAATGATGAATAAATGAATAATGTATTACATTAAATATGAGCCTATATAGTCACACAGTGCATGGCATCTTATAGCATATACATGCAAAACTATCATGTGCATACAATATCTCTATTTTAATCTCTCCTTGGCATGCATAGACACTACACAATGTGTATGTATGCACTTTCTCTGTGTGTACAGTATCTCCCTTGGGTATGTATAGGATATACCTACTCAATTGAATGAGGGGGTCTATTTAAACTAGGGGAAAGCTAGTCATTAATAGCTACCAACCCCAACACCTCACCTCTTTTATCATCACATTTGTCTTGCATTTCATTTTATTTTCCTCCTAAATACAAGATAAACTATCTAACCTTGCTAGAATTATCCACACGCTCATAATTATTACATTATTCCATTCAATATTATAATATTACAATTTTATTTAAATGATAAAATTTTATTACATGTGTACTTGACTTCCATGCATATTTTATTTTGAACTTTACTTCTTATGTTGAGGTGGCATGTCAGAACTAGCACGTCCATTTACCCTCCCCTCTAGATTGGTTGGCATCCTTTTTTATGACTATTGCTACTCCTAGGTACTCTAGCTTTGTTGAGGTTGAGGCATTGAAATAGGTACTCCTCCAAGCTCCTAGATTTGTAGTTTCAAAGCTTCATTCTCTTACTTGAGCCTCATCACATAGGCCTAGTAACAAACCCACTAGAAGCCATAATAATGTGACTTTTGCTCAAATTTTGCTAGCCTAGCCTTTAAATTAGCCTCCCTATTTGTTGTTTCAATTTATTTCCTCTATCTCCTTTCTCAAATTTTCTATTTCTACTTCGACAACCTATCATACTTGCCAAAGTTGTCCTTCCACCATCTGCACTTGGTTAGCTTGTTCTTCCTCTTTCAACTTGAGGCTACAACCCATTTGTTGAAATATCTTTAATCAAACTGCTAACCACTAAATCACATATGCCAAAACTTTCATCTTCACATATGATTTTACCAACTTAAGTGTCAACTTTACATACTTGATACCTAGAAGTTTAGAATAGGTCACCATATTTCCTTCATCAACATACACTCATGGTGGATATCGATAGAGTACTTGAGTTATTTTTAGAATATTTTTTATCTCTAGCATCAAATTGATATTGCTAATCCTAGCTCCTAGCTCCCATGGCTATATTTTATAGATTTCTCCAATCTTCTTTGTGCACTCAGCATCATGATCCCAATGCACTAGTTTTCTCAACTTGCTTTTCATTCTTAACTACCATAGTTGTTAGTATCCAACACATCCCACTTAGAACATACTCTAAACTCTATCAAATAATCTACTTACTTTCTCAAAGAATGTTTCAACCTATTCATTGATATTTTCCCCAAGTATTGGTGGTATCCTCAAATTTAGAACTTTTATGATGAAATGCTCACTTGTTTCCTCATCTTATAGTTCCATGTCTGTGTCATCCTCAATGGTAGTCTCCTCAACATTTTCCCCACTATGACCTATGAGGTTGATATTTTGTTTGGATCCCTTGCCCTTCTAAATCTCTTGAATATTTTCCCCTTCTACATCAATATTTTTCTTAGTTGTGTCCACCATCTCCTTACCATTCTCAAGTTCCTCTTTTGATGATTAACTACTTTGGCTTTCCTTCTATAACTTATACTTTGCTACAAGTTGTTTTCCTTTCTCCATAATCTCCTTTGGCACTATTGAATTGGGTGACATAGCCTATGTTATAGATTTAAAATTCATCACTAGCCCCTCATACAATGGAGGTGATCCACTATATATTGTATCTATGTACTATTTGTGTTGTATTATAACTTTTAGGTGTATCAACATTACCTACATGCACTAAAACATCACCAAAAAAGTCTCCTCCTAGTTCTTCATTCGATGGTGGTGATGCTTTCACCACATCTACTATAGTTTGAATCTTCTCATATATATCTATAATTATCATTGTATCCTATGTATGTTGTTGCATAGTTCTTCCTTCAAACTATTATATTGCTTATTTTGCACATTGAACATTCTATGCAACATGTACATTTAACTTTGGTTGTTTTCCATTAATGGCAACCCTACTTAAAGTCATTGATCTAATACCTACAATGGAACCTGCAATACCTCCTTGCATAATCTAGTCTTTCGGTTGTGTTGGATTTCCCCTTTGCACTACATTCAATGATATTCTATGCTCCTAGATTTTTTACTTACCACCACTTTGTGCACCTTACCACCAATTATCCTCTTTTTTGTGGCATGTTGTGGGGGTCTTGAAGAGAACATCTTGGCACCTCAACTAACTCACTATTGTTGTTGCTATTGTTGCTACTGCTATTTCTATTGAGGTTGTAATTGTTGCTACACTTACACTTCCATATGTTGCCATTACTACTCCAACTATCTTCATTTGTTCTTCTTGATCAATGCCTTAGCATTTGGTAGTTGCTTCTCAATTCCATTAGATTCTTCACTTTCTTTAGCTATAATGTCCATCTCATATCCTAATGCTTCTTATGCCTTCTCATCTTCAATGTGCTCCTTTTCTTCTTTTATTGGGTATTGGCTTTCGTCAATGGAGAAACATATCTCCAATGAAAAACTATAGATGCATTCTCCATAATATTATGAGGAGGATTCAACCCTAGAAATTGAATCTTTTTATGTGAAATTGGATCCAAAACCAATGCAATGGCATGGAAAACCATTCAAAAATTCTTAGTATACCACATTATAAAATTTTAAATATAGTTTGATAGAAAGATAGCCCAATCATATTGCTCTCTAGCCATGATTTCTTCCATGCAGGGTATGAGCCAAGTGGGTGTCTCTGAGGCTCTTGGCTCATTGGATATTCTCGATAGGATCACGTTCATTGTACACTACAACTCATCTGACTTTAGATGCTATATTTTCAATCTGTGGCTATCATGTTTTTCAACTTAGCCACTTCTTGTGGATTGATATTGGTGAATTTATCAATAAAAATTCATAACCAATAAGACTCTACTCCCTCCTTCTTCACTAGTCTCATAGAATTTGGTAAAAAAAAATTCTTTGAAATTTGATCAGGGAAAATGATACCAGTACCTCCTTGTCACAAAACACCACTCAAATACTATTCTACTTAGAATCATATGTTTATAGTAATTCTAATAGGTATGACTTAAACAATCATTATCAAAGCTAAAAAACCTGTAGAACAAACTACACTCTTGCATTCTAAAATGTGAATTTTAGCAAGTGGTCCATTAGGTGCTCCAACTACCAAGTTCTACAAATATTCATACCAGTGTCATCCAGGTAGTCTCTTCCAATGGAATTTGCATCCTCTCCTTCCCCTTATTCCTCACCTTGGTTGAATATTCTAAATCCTTACCATATCCATGGAATTTATTAGGGGTGTTATTTTGTGATCTCAATATTAACTTCATTCCTTTTTTTTGCATTCTCCCTTATTCATTAGCCATTCTGCTTTCTCTCTTAAATATGCATGTGATGAAATAGGTCTATCTCAAAGCTAAATTTAGTGCTTCCCCCATGGGCACAAGATCCTTCTTGTTAAACAGCCTGATATGGAAACCTCCTTTGTAATTCCATCCATTCAATTCTCTAAAAAAATCATGGCCTTCTCTGCATTCCTCCTATAGTGAACTCCTTGGAGTTGATTTTTGAAAAGTTCTAGAAACAACTACCTCTTAATGGCTTACCTCTAGATAGTATGGTCTTGGATGACCTCCTGTCAGATGGCCCAACCTTAGATGACCTAGCTATGGATGATTTAGTATCTAACTACTCAGTGCTTGATGATTCACTTCTAGACAACTTCCTCCATGCAACCTCCCTACATCTGCATGGTAGCATCTACATCTTTTCATATGGTTAGTATGCTCACTTTTAGCTCCAAGTTTTTTCCTTTGGCAATAGTCCATATGGCTTGTATAGTCTATATAATTTATGTAAACATTCCTCATAGTAGTTAAGTGTTTTATCCTCTACACAACCTGATTTCAATTTATCTTTATTTATCCTTTATTAATCTCCCACTACAACCCTTGTACCTACAAAAGAAAAATATTTTATATTGACACTAGGGAGGGATTTCCAATAAAAATCCTTTGGCACTTCTTGTGAGCTTTGAACTTCTTCAACCTAATCATTCACTTTTAAAATGTGATCTTCCTCATGGTAATCTCCTTCTACACTACTACTCCAATCTTCTACATTTTTGTTTAATGTCTGCTCCTAGAGGTACTCTCATCTATATAGTTTTAAACTTCCTCCTCTTATAATGTTTGGTTTGTGCTCCTTATAGCTTCTCTTGGGTGTTGTGCATTATCATGCTTCACAACCATCGCTTAATAATTATTTATAATATGGATATGTTAGGGGCACAAATGTCCTACATGTGGCAACTGGCTCTCAACTACCATTTTACCACCTTTAACTATCTTTCATGTAACTGGTCATTGTGCTTTTTCATCTTATCTTTGCCACCTTGAACATGTTTATTTTGAACTTTATTTTTATCATATTGTGCATGTATATTTTGCACTTTATCCATAATATATTCATAATATAATCTTCTTTTCACCTTGTGTGCATGGTTTAACTAGCAAAACAACTTGTATGACCACCCTGTCAATACCTTTACCTATTCTTCTCAATGGCTTCTCTATCTAGATGGCCTTGAATGCTATCCTAGATGGCCATGAATTGAATGGCCTTGTATGATTCGTTTCCATCATGGTCTAGCATTCTACTTTGTGGTTATAACTTTTTTTTTTAAGCGAAAAAGCCCTTGGGGGGCCGCCTTGGTCTGAGAGACCACGAACAGGGGGTTCTACACCGTCAAAGTCACCCGGAGTCGCACCCGACCCTGCTCGCACCAATATTATCAATTGGATTTTGGATACCCAATTCAGATTTTTGGTAGGGTGGAGATTTGAACCTGGGACCTCCCTTGGAGGATTGCCCTCTCCTCTCCAACTCACCTACAACACCTGGGTAAAATTAATTTATAGTGGAAAACACCCCTTTTGGGGTGCCACTTTCAATAGGTTGGGCATAGGAGGAATGGAGACTTGTCTGCCTCTACCAACACATATGACATTCCTAACTATACCATATATCTGCAAGATGGAGACAAGGGGAATGGAACCTGGGTCGGCCTCTACCAGCACCCAGGGCATTTACCATTGCACCACAACAAGCAGATTTGTGGTTAGAACTTTAAATGCAAAAAAAATTCCTCAATTAACCTTAGAGAGATATAAGCATAAACGAATTGCTGGAAATAAATTCGAATGACTGAAAAACAACTTGCAGTGAATTAAAAAACTCAGACAACTCACAACACGAGATTTTTACGGGGAAACCCAATGTGGGAAAAAACCTCGAGAGGTAAAGCCTCCAGCAAAAATATACTTATTACAAAATATCTTTTACAAGCTTTCACCTTCAACAAATACACTTTCAGTATTTCTCAAACCTTGTTCCTCTTTCAGCTGTCAAAGTCTTTTTTTCTTTCAGCTGTCAAAGAAGTACCTGTACCAAACTCTGCTACAAAAGACAACCTATAATTTTTATATATATTTAATTTAGATGCTACGCTACTCTGATTATATAGAGTGAGTATGGTTCTAAATCTGGAGTTGATTTCCTATATTAAAAATAGAACAACAGCTATCTATTTATTAACTCTGGCGCCAACCATAAATAGAACTTCTAACTGCTAAATATATCTCCAGTCCTGGCACCACTATCTGCCAAATATAGACCTTCAGCATGCATGAATTCTGGCACCACCTTAACAGCTAATAATAGCTTCAAATATATAAATATTCGATCAGCTAAAATACAGCAGTCAACACAAAGCCAAAAATAGCACCCAATGCCTCATCAAGTTTTGTCCTAAATATAGAACTAAACTAAACATAGACTCTGCATGTTTACCTCCAAACTGGCGCTGCAAAAATACTTCTAAATTTAGCTAGCAGTAGTCCTAAATTTAGCATGATGTTACAACAACTGGATAAAGCTAAAATTAGCTTTTATATCACAGTCCTAAAAATAGCTCGGAACTTCCTCAATCTGCCCTAGTGCCAAGGACAGATAATAGTCCTATTTTTTAGCTCCACATGCTCCATATGATCTACTTTTCTACAAGTAAATATTCATAGGAAAATTATGTAATATGAGACATATTTTCCTAACAATATGGCCTAGGTGGCCTAGCTACTCACCATCCCTTCTTGACTATCTTCTATGTCATTAGATCCTTTATGATGGTCTTCCATGCTTAGGTTCAACCCCTTAATTTTGTTTATTAGTTGATTCTCCCATAGTAATTCCTTCAGACAACCCAACCCTTATTCCTTCCATTTCATATTTACTGATTGGACCTAATATTATTATTGTTCAAAGCTATTCTTAGGATAGCCCAATTGCACTTATTCTCTAATTCCTTCCTCATGGATAACCTTTAGCAACTCCCAATAGTGTGGCCCTTAATTTAGATAGTTTGAGGGTCATCTAGGGTCTCTTCCTCTCTTCTAGACAACTAGCAAGTGGTCTAGTCGACCCACTCTAATGACTATATAGTCTAGGGGTAGTCTAAAGGGAAAAACTTCCCCTCAAATAATCAAGAAAGAATCCAGATGACCTCCTCCTTTGGCTTGAAAAATCAAGACGGTCCATGGGACCCAATGACCCTTCCAAATTGGTTGAATTACCTAGTTTTTAAGGATACCTTAGTCATCTAGTAGTCTTAGCAAACTACTTTCACTTCTCAATAAACCATTCAAGTTTTGGTAGATCTTGATTTCTCCAACTCATCCACCTACTTGCCTCAAAGGAATTGCAGCTCGGAGTTACTTGTTCTTGTTCATCCCCATTGCCTATGGGTTGGTTAACTTAGTGTCTTACTTGTACTCTCCTTGCTATTCTTTCAAGTTTTAAATCTAATCTATCATTGCTTCAATCCTCTTCATTATTACTTGAACTTGTTAAGGATACACTACTCGACTCTTGTCTTGAGTTCCTAACTTCTCCTTCCCTACTTGGCAATGGTACTTCATGTATGTCTCTCCATTCTACCTCACTTACAATAGGTATACTTACTGAATTTATAGTCTATCTACAAAATTAAACTTTCTTTACATAGTTATTAGCAACTCCTAACACTTGTTTGTTGTGCACCTCTAAGTGTCTCCTCTAAATTCATCTTGTTTCTAGAAAACTTCTATCCATTGCATGAATATCCTACCACAATGTATGTTGTATCCTTAACTTTGAAATTTATTATTTATTTGCTTACTTTGCTCACATAATTGTTGTATTTCTACTCTCATCCTCTATTGTGCATGACCAATATCTATAAGAAAACTCATTCGGTCATGCTCACTTGTCTCATTTTAAGGCTCTTATTCTAGTGGTTTTTTCCCAACATACACTACCGCTATCTACTACATCTTTTCTACATTCAATGATCTCAATTATTCTTCCTCTTCTATATTTAGAAATTTGACATCCACTCGAATATATCTACCATTTTTATACTAAGGTTTCAATTCCTCTTGTTTGATCACAAGTTGCATATTCCCTTCTTGCTTACTAGCATTCTCCCCTTCGTATAACCAAGCTAGATACTTTGCAAGTTAATTATTTGAGTCATTTCTTTCTATTGCATTATCTTCCTCCTTATTATAGCTTGATCCCAAATTCTTGAGCTGAAATCCCTTCAAATGATCCCAAGGGTTAACATGGTGCCATTGTTAGTATTTCTGCACTTGTTCCTTCATCATTTGGTTCAAAATTTACCATATTAACTTGTGTTTACATCTTATATGGCTTTAACTTTAAACCATTAATTATCTTGGTACAATGTCCTATATAGTTTTACAATCTTACTACACCATTACTCATTACTTCTTCCACTTAGAAGGATCCAAGCCATAAGATCATCAACTTAGGTTGATTTCTCTCTTACCATTATATTTTAAAACTAGGTCACCTAGCTTCAAATCCATCTTCCTTAAGTGTTTGTCATGCCATAACTTTCTATAACATTAGGTAATCTCCATGGCCTATTGATCCATCACTCTATTCTTGTCCAACCTAATGAGTGTTGTTAGCCTCTTCTTTTGGCTCTCCTAGTCACCTAGACAATTTTGTACTACCATTATCAGACTTGACACTAGAAACTCCACTGGCATAATTGCTTCCTAATCATAAATCAGTTGGAACAAAGTGTGATTCATTATTGGCTTAAATATAGTCTAGTATACCCATAGAATCAGTGACATATCCAATCCCGCATGTCTTATATATTATTGAGACCAATACCTTATTCATTACTTCCACTTGCTAACTTGCTGCAGGGTAATACGGATTAGACAATAAATACAATATCTTAAACTTTATCGTCAACTTCTGAATGATCTCATTGACAAAGTATCTTTTGTGATCACTTGTCAATTGAAGAGGTATGTCGAATCTTATAATCACATGCTCATACAAGAAATATGCAATACTCTTTGTAGAATTATCAGACAATGCCTTTGCCTCAATCTACTTTATCAAATATTTAATTGCTACCATAATGTATCTACATATTTTTTGTTTGTCTTCAATGGTCCAACAAAATTAAGACCCCATCTCTCAAACAACTCTTATGGCTTTGATAGGTGTAATGGAATGAAGTCCCTCCTCAACGACTTCTCATCTCTTAGGTATGTATCAATTTAAGTGGGGGAGGATATGGTAGATAGGTTGGTATCACCTTCCACCCACATCCTGAGTGCCTTAGGTGGCCATTGTCATGAGGGGGGTATGGCAAGAATGGCAAGGTGAGATAAGACGAATGGTTTTTCGATCTTGTAAAGTGCAAGTGCTAAGGTGGGAAAGATAGTGGGTGTGATTCTAGCACCCTCTAGACCTTGATTCTTAGGTTTTATCAATAGTAAAAAATGACCTAATAGAGAAAAACTAGTATGGGGGACCTTCTGGGAAGTCTCGGTAGGTGCACACCTTGAAGATATTTAGTCAAGTTTTTTCATCACCTTCACCAAGGTTTACCTCCAACATCTTCAATCCATATTATATGGTGTTAGGATATTTTGCCAGTTTTTCCACATCAAATGTGTGTTTTGGTTTTTCATCAATCAATGCATCACCAACATTGTACTCTACAAAATTTCATAGAAAAATTTACTACTTCTCTTTGACCTTGGCTACATATTGGGTATTCTAAATGCAATTATCAATCTTGTATATGTTCTATAATGGTTCATCTTGGCCCTCTTCCTATGCATCAATGTACATGTAGGTTGGTTAAAAGGCCTTGTAGTCTTACATTTGCCAATGTAGATCACTATAAGATTACTTGTCATCTTTTATGCACTCCTTCAACTCCAACATTTATTTTTTATTCAATTTGCATTTGTTCTCATCCTTTGATGATGAACTCTCAAACTCATCAAATATCATCAATTCTCACTTATAGACTAATATTTCAAATTAATCACAAACTTGTGTTGGACCTTCTTAAACATTAAGTGATACTTCTCCCAATTTTGTTTTACTTTTATTGTGTGTAGCCACCTACATCCCAATAATGCATCATAGTTTAGTTTTTGCATAGTAATTGCCACAAAATCCATGATGAACACCTAATTAACAATCTTTACTTTATGTGTAGTCAATACTCTTCTCATCTCGATTCTATATTGGCCCATGTCATGTAACCAAAAAATTAGGAGACCATAAAAATGATGCCCTCCAATCCTTACACATCTTCTCAATCAATATGTTAACACTTAAACCTCATCTATGATTACTTGTGTCATCTTATGATTTAGTAACTCATTGTGGATCTGATGTGGATTAATCCAACTTAACATATTATTGAAAAGCATAACATATATATACATCAAAGATAACAACTAAGAGGTGATGTATCTCATTAAAATATGAGATCATCCTTAACAATAAGATAAACCTAATCTAACTTAATCTTAATAAATAAGGTAACTTAGAAACTATTTCTATAAGAGGACTTAATAACCTACATCTAGAAAACCAACATGAGCAACTGAGACTCACATATTACATAATAATAATCCTAAGAAAAATAATATAATAAAAATCCTATGCAATAAACGAACACTCCTAGCTAGCACAATAAGAGATGTCCTCATCATGCCTCCCAAAAATAAAAGCATTGGACTTCAATGCTTTTACAATAGAAAAAATAACCTGATGTGGAAGATCCCTAACAGTCTAATGAGTTGCTATGATGAATACTCGATCAGGATCTAACAAAATTTGCAAGTCAAGAACCGATCTGATAAGATAATTGATGATGTCTAGGATGCCAATATGTGCCTTGTATGTAAGACAAGGTGTGGTCACAATTCTATCGCCAACCTAGAAAGGAGGAAGTCAATGAGGACCAATGGTCTACTATAGATGTTATTGATTTTTTTGTAAAACAGGTGTCTTCTTGGCTAAAGGAGGTTGTAAGAAAGGTCGTTGAATGCTAGGAGAAAACATAGTAAGAGGAATAGAAGGATCAACAAAAGGAGGTATCAATGGTGAATGAGTGATATGCTTTGTGTAAGGAGGAGGAGATGCAATTATTGTTGGTGTGTCTTATGACCTGCTAAAGATTAAAATAATATTTTTATGGTTGAGTAGAGCAAAGAAAAAATGTGGTGTTCTTTATGTAATGAATGCAAAATATCTTATGCTTGTGATGCAAGGTGTATGTGTTGTTAAAAACATCATACTAAGCCCTCTTATCATACTGATAGAAATTTTTCTAGGCAGTAGACCACAACAGTCCATCAGAGTCATATTGCAAGTGACTCTATCCACAAAATGCAGGCCAAGGGCAAAGGACAACATGTAAGTTTGTGTGATGTATGAGGTGGAACCATTATCCTTTCATCCAAGTGAATATGGATGAGGATGTGATTCTAAATGGAGCTGCAACCTATCAACACCAAAAATCACAATCAAATTCTTTTGCAAGCCATTGTCGATTATAAAATCCATGGAGAAATTATTGATGAGTTGAGCACTCATGATGAACAAATTATCATAGTCACCTATAAATAAATGATGAGACATCAAGGTAATATTAATGCGTTTACCCTTGAGTTCATAATACTCCCTATCTTCTTCTATAATCTCAATGGGAACATCTTGTTATTCCTCACCTTGAGATTTTATAATGAGATTCTTCTTCCTAAAGTAGTTAGATTCTACAAGACTTCTCTTATTACAATAAGCACAATTTTTATTGGTATTGGAATAATGAAAATAAGAGGAAGTTGATGAAGAAGAAGAAGGGGAATAAAATGAAGGTGACCTCTTATCCTTGTATAGATGCTATTGATTTGGAGGTTTAGAAGCTCCTATGGAACCAAAATTATGTTATCCTCTTGACTAAGTAGCAAGCTTCTCTTCTGCTAATTGAGCTTGATTGAAGGTTGCATCTAAAGTGGTTAGGGTAGTATATTTCAACTCCCTAAATAGTGGCTCCTGCAAACCACTCTTAAATTTGATAATGAGTCCATTAGCTGAATCCTACACACCAATTAGTATTCTCAACTTGTTAAACTGGTAAATATAATCTTGAACACTCATGTTGTTTCCTTACCTTAAGCTATTTGATGATGAGGTATTTTCCATAGTTTGAAGGATAAAAGGATCCTTCAATGCCTTTACTAGTTCATCTTAATTGTCAATAGGATTTGAGTATGTTGGCATTTTGTTACCAAAACTTTAGCTACTCCAAAAAGTTTTAGTTTTGCAAATGGAACTCTATCATCTTCAGGAACTTGGCTATATGCAAACCAAGTATCCATATCAAGAATCCAACTATTTAGGACCTCGGGATACCTTGAGCCATTAAAGATCTTGATCTCACATTTTGTTTTGGAATAAAGGTCATTGTTATAGACTTTTACATAACTAGGGCCACTCTAAACTACTATATCATTGACCTTGTCAGCCAAGGTACTTACAACATGGGCTAATTCAACCACCATTTTAGCCAAATTGGTGGCCATAGTGGAAGGTGTAAGCCAAATGCAAAAAAAATGAAGAACACAAGCTTATACTGAGAGGGGGGTGAACAGTATAAGACCACTTTTTACTTTTCTTTTCAATTCAATATTATGCAGTGTATAGATAGCAGTATCAATAGCAGTAATCAAAGCAATGCACAAAACACCATACACAATAGAGACACAAATTTTAACGTGGTTCACCCAATGTGGGCTACCTCCACAGAGAAAATATTTCTTCTAAATATTTCTCAAATAATCTTTTGGGAATCCTTCCCAATTACAATGTTTATGGACCTCTGTCCAAAGGAGATGTTGATCCCCTAAATCTCAAGTTCGTGGATCTCTTCCACAGGAGAACTCTTTCCCCTTCAACTCTGGCTAGTGATCTTCTAGAAGACTTTGTCTCTCTGTTGCACTGACTGGTGGATCTCTCTCCACTTGAAGACTCCTCACTCAGAAGATCTATCTTCAATTGTCCTGGCTGTTGGATCTCTATCCACTGAGACTCTGTCCTCTATACTCTATCACCTCCAAAGCTCTATCAATAGGTTCACTCAGAACCTTCTCAAATCTGCTCAACAGGTCCACTCAGAACCTGCTCAAATCTGCTCAATAGGTCCACTCAGAACCTGCTCAAATCTGCTCAAGTCCACTCAACTCTCAAATTGCTCAATAGGTCCACTCAAACCTGTTCAAAACTGCTCAATAGGTCCACTCGAACCTGCTCAAATCTCTCAACAGGTCCACTCAAACCTCTCCAAATCTGCTCACAAGCTCCACTCAAACCTACTCAAATCTCTCAACAAGCTCCCCAACCTGTCCAAATTCTCAAACCTATCAAATTCTCAACAAGTCCTCTCTAGGACTTGCTCAAATCTGCATTGCAAGCTTACACAAAATTAGTCCACAAGCCTTCTCAAAGACTTGCCTCAAATCAGCTTAACAAGTCCACATAGAACTTGTTCAATCTCATAGAATCATAAAGAGAATTGTTAGAGACTCAATATGTTCTATACTCAAAGCTCAATCTCAACTCAAATCAATCTCATAGAAGCATAAAGAGAATTGTTAGAGACTCAATATGTTCTATTCTCAAATCTCAATCTCAACTCAAATCAATCTCATAGAAGCATAAAGAGAATTGTTAGAGACTCAATATGTTCTATTCTCAAATCTCAATCTCAACTCAAATCAATCTCATAGAAGCATAAAGATAATTGTTAGAGACTCAATATGTTCTATTCTCAAAGCTCAATCTCAACTCAAATCAGAATATAGAATAGTTTGTTTCATGGAACTTGAACAACCATATGCATCCACTTGACTAGGCTTAATCAACTCTACTCAACCAATCACCTCAAGGAACAACCCTTTCTCACAAACCCTAGTCCAAGCATGTATCAACCAACTCAAAATATTTCCAACAATGCTCAACCACAAATCTCACATAACAATGATACTCATGTTCTTTTCTAACTCAAGTTCAAGTTCTTTGCATAACCAATTGGCTTCAACAACAATGCTTATAAAACAAAGTTTAATCACAACTCTCAATCCAGAAAACCTTGAAGCATTAAACCAACCACTTTCAAAAAGGAAACCACAATCAATCCTTTTCTCTCCAATGATATTTTCAGAAATCAATCACCCAATCAAGTCAATGGAGAATATTGCCCATACCTTTTTGATGCCAAGGAGTTGTCCACAAAATCTGTCAAACTCAACACACTTTCAAATATTTCCTTTTCAATCACAAAGAGGTTAGAGGACTTGAGTAATATCACAACAATAAAAATAATATCCCAATAACACCTTATTACTCCTACTCAATAAAATTCACCATGTCCTCTCATGAAAGAAATAATCCCCTTTGAAAAAGAATAAATCAAACTCACTTTTGAACCCCTTTTACAAAAATAGAAATATCTCTTTACACACACCTTATTTCTCCTTCTAAGCAAGTTAATCAAATAGCCCTTGAAAAATGCTTTCCAACGATATATAATATGCTACCCTTCCAAAAATAAAACCATCAAAAATCTCTCAATTTTCTAGGGCATAACATAACCCTTATTTCTCCCTTAAGGCTATTTAATAAAAATTAAAATATAAAAATTAACTTGCCTTTCCTCTCGGAGGGATTCGATCCCCCGACGTCCTCCTTCCCAATGCCTTAACCACAGCCAAGCCATCATTGGGCCACGCGCCCACACGTGCCTAAAAAGGCACGAACTGCATCAACAACCTCACAAACTAGCCCTTTCAAAATAATCAAAATGTGCTTCGAGCGCTTTGACCTTGCAAGAAACCTCCAAGCGAATCGAATGCGGGACCTCCTCTGTCTCGCCAAGCCAACACACCACTAGGCCAAGCTGGCCTATGTGCTCCACAACTCCAAATGTTCCCTGCTTCAACCTTTTCGTAAATCGTCAAGCCTTTTAAAACACGAGCCTTAATTCGCATGCACTCCAAAGAAATTAGCAAGGGTGAATTGATTAATGTCTTTTAGGGCATTATATATAATGCCTTTGTCTTCCATGCAATCACGTCGGTGCATCGAATAAATTCGATATCGACGTGGTTGATTAATTTATAATATATTTAAATTTAAATTTAAATTTAAATATTATAAATTAAATTAGACCAACCTTAGGTTTTAGTTTAATTAAACCTTGGAGCCTTGTCTTAATGCACAACCTTGGTGTAATCAAATATTATTTATAAAATTTAAATTCCTTGTGAATTTAAATAATTTATAAATAATTATTAAACCTCCTTTTTAACCTTTGCAATAACCCATCTTGGGTTTTTATGAACCAATCACTTAACCTGTGCTCCCAATAATATTAAAATATTATGGAGCCTTTTTCCTTTCACTTTTGCACTGTTGAAGCTTTTTCTTGGATGATAGTGACAACCTTGGATGACTTTATTTCTTGCCGAATTCCTTGATATGAGTGATAACTCTATCAGGTGACATCAATGACAACTTTGACTTAGAGGACTCAAAATGTCCAACAATCTCCCCCTTTGTCATTGATGGCAACCCATATCCTTTTACTGAAACCTGACCTTCTTTTTGCTCCCCCTGGCTCAATGCTCTCTCAAATATCAAATCTCTCCCCATATCAAATCTCTTCCCCAATATACACAAATCTCTCCCCCTTTGACATCAATGGCAAAGGGTCACCTTTGGGGCTTGGGGCTAAGAATGAGCCTCTTAGCTTAGCCCCTCCCCCACCTCCACATGAGGTGGTTAATTCTGGGGTGGGAGTATTTCTACTCCCCGAAAGCACTGTTCTTTACCTTTATCTTTCTCTCTTCTTTTCTGAGTTTTCTGAATCCTCTCACTGTTTCTTTCCAAGTCATCATCCATGTTCCTATCATCACTTATGTTCCTATTTTTGTTCTTGTTCTCATCCATGTTCCTTGTTCTTGTTCTCATCTTTTTTTCTATTCCTCTTCCTATTCTCATCCTTGTTCTTGTTCCTATTCTATTCTATTCTTGTTCATATTCCTATTCTTGTTCATGCCTATTTCTAGAATATTTGCTCTACACCATCTTGCTATGTGACCATCATTATTGCACTTATAACACTTAATGTTATTATTCCTTGGAGGTGCAACTATCTTAGGACTTCTCCTAGTGAAGCCATATCCTCTTTTATCATGAATCTTGCAATTCATTGCCTTGTGACCAAACTCATTACATGAGTAGCAATACCCTTGGAAAAGTTATCCTTTTCCATATTCCTATCTTTCATGTGTCCTGCACTGTGAAGCCATGTGCCCAAACCTGTGACATGAAAAACATCTTCCATTGAAGCTTCCTTGTCTCGACCTCATTGGTCTTCTGTTCTCTATTTGATTGTTGTTCCATCTGTATCTTCTTTATGCATTGTTCCTATATTTGTTGAACTCTTTGATGTCCAACTCATCCTTAGGATGTCTCACTTCCACTTACACTCTCATCTAAAAAATCTTCTTCTAAAGTATCTTCTTCTTCAAGACTTGAAGTAGATTCTTAAATTTCCTTTTCTTTTGAACCTGTTTAGAACCAAGACCTATCTTGTTTGTTGCTCTTCTTTGTATCTTGACTATTTTATCCACACTCTTTGCACTTTTTACATACTTGTATAGCTTATTCTTGGAATCCTCTAAATCTTCCTTTAGTAGTGCCACTTCTTGTGTTAACTTTTCACATTCCAAGATCTTTGCTTCTAACTTATCTTTGAACTTGCTTGCCTTAGCCTTTGAATTTTCTAAATCCTCTATGAGCAATAATCTTTCTTCATCACATTCTTGAAACTGACTTTCAAGCTTAGAGTGTTGCTTTCTTACCTTCTTTACTATGTCAAGGGCATAGATAAGTTCTCCCTTGAGATCATAGCCATTCTCTACTGAATAATCCTCTATTTGTTTACCTTTGTCCATATCATTTCTTTCTTTTGGCTTGTCTTCTATAGGATCACTCACTTCATCTTCTAATGCCATTAGAAGATTTTCATCTGGTCTATCAAGTGCATCTTCAAAATCATCATCACTGAAACTATAACCATCCCTTGTGCAATCATCTTCAAGATGTCCAAATCTACCACATCTAAAACACTTGAGAATAACTGGAGTCTTTCTCTTAACTGGTTCTTTCTCTTCAACCATAAATAGGACTTCATCTCTATCATTGTCTGAAAAACTAGCATCACTATCAATTGAGTACTTACTTGCATTATCCGCATAGTAGCTTCTCTTTTGCCTTTGGAAGAACTTCTTCCCTTGTCTATTTTGTCCATCCTTGCTTTTCTTCTAGTACCTGTGTCTTTTTGATTCCCTGTACCTGTGATCCTATTTTTCTTCATCATTGTTGCTCTTTGGCTCTTTGCACTCTGTTGCATAATGTCCATACTTTCCATAATTGAAACACTTAATAGATCTTAGATCTATAGGTCTTCTGGAACCTTTATCTCTTCTACCATAATTTGCTTCTTCATCACTAGAAGACTCACTGCTTGATTCTGTCTTCTTACCCTTTTTATTTTTGTCCACTTTGAATGCAACTTCTTTCGGAGGAATAGGATCTTTTGTTCTTATCTCAAAAGTAGTAAGCATGCCAAGCAAAGAATTCCTTGTCAAAGAATCACTATCAATTGATGTTTCTATAGCAGAAACCTTTTCACTATACCTTTTTGGAAGAGTTCTCAAGATCTTATCACAAGCATCAGACTCATCAACCTTCATTCCAAGACCTCTCATCTCATGTACAAGTTCATCAATCTTGTTGAGATAGTCATGAATGTTTTCATCATCCCTCATTCTTAAATTTTCAAACTCTCCTTTGAGATTTTTGATTTTAGCTTTTTTGACACCTTTATCTCCTTCATATATGGTATGCAATAGTTCCCACATATCTTTTGTTGTTTTACAATCCATAACCTTCATAGATTTTGATCTACGCAACCCTTTTATAATTGCATTCATAGCTCTTGAATTTGCATGCATTAGAAGCTTACCTTCCTTATCTGTAGGAGGATTGGCTGTTGAATCATATCCAAATTCCACTGCATCCCAAACTTCATTGCCAAGTGCCATCAGGTGAAATCTCATCAACACACACCAATACAAGAAGTCACTTCCATCAAATACTAGTACTGCATTATTGAAGGACCCATATTTTTTATCCTTTTGATCCATTGTGTTCTTAGACCACTTTTCCTTCAAGCTGTCAAACTCTTCTGAAGGAACCCACTCTGATACCAATTGAAGAACACAAGCTTATACTAAGAGGGGGGTGAACAGTATAAGACCACTTTTTACTTTTCTTTTCAAATCAATATTATGCAGTGTATAGATAGCAATATCAATAGCAGTAATCAAAGCAATGCACAAAACACCATACACAATAGAGACACAGATTTTAACGTGGTTCACCCAATGTGGGCTACCTCCACAGAGAAAATATTTCTTCTAAATATTTCTCAAATAATATTTTGGGAATCCTTCCCAATTACAATGTTTATGGACCTCTATCCAAAGGAGATGTTGATCCCCTAAATCTCAAGTTCATGGATCTCTTCCATAGGAGAACTCTTTCCCCTTCAACTCTGGCTAGTGATCTTCTAGAAGACTTTGTCTCTATGTTGCACTGACTGGTGGATCTCTCTCCACTTGAAGACTCCTCACTCAGAAGATCTATCTTCAATTGTCCTAGCTGTTGGATCTCTATCCACTGAGACTCTATCCTCTATACTCTATCACCTCCAAAGCTCTATCAATAGGTTCACTCAGAACCTTCTCAAATATGCTCAATAGGTCCACTCAGAACCTGCTCAAATCTGCTCAATAGGTCCACTCAGAACCTGCTCAAATCTACTCAATAGGTCCACTCAAAACCTGCTCAAATATGCTCAACAGGTCCACTCAGAACCTACTCAAATATGCTCAATAAGTCCACTCAGAACCTATCCAAATATTCTCAACAAGCTCACTCAGAACTTGTCCAAATTTTCTCAACAAGTCCTCTCTAGGACTTGCTCAAATCTGCATTGCAAGCTTCCACAAAGCTTACACAAAATCAGTCCACAAGCCTTCTCAAAGACTTGCCTCAAATCATCTTAACAAGTCCACACAAAACTTGTTCAATCTCATAGAATCATAAAGAGAATTGTTAGAGACTCAATATGTTCTATACTCAAAGCTCAATCTCAACTCAAATCAATCTCATAGAAGCATAAAGAGAATTGTTAGAGACTCAATATGTTCTATTCTCAAATCTCAATCTCAACTCAAATCAATCTCATAGAAGCATAAAGAGAATTTTTAGAGACTCAATATGTTCTATTCTCAAAGCTCAATCTCAACTCAAATCAATCTCATAGAAGCATAAAGAGAATTGTTAGAGACTCAATATGTTCTATACTCAATCTCAACTCAAATCAGAATATAGAATAGTTTGTTTCATGGAACTTGAACAACCACTCATGCATCCACTTGACTAGGCTTAATCAACTCTACTCAACCAATCACCTCAAGGAACAACCCTTTCTCACAAACCCTAGTCCAAGCATGTATCAACCAACTCAAAATATTTCCAACAATGCTCAACCACAAATCTCACATAACAATGATACTCATGTTCTTTTCTAACTCAAGTTCAAGTTCTTTGCATAACCAATTGGCTTCAACAACAATGCTTATAAAACAAGGTTTAATCACAACTCTCAATCCAGAAAACCTTGAAGCATTAAACCAACCACTTTTGAAAAGGAAACCATAATCAATCCTTTTCTCTCCAATGATATTTTCAGAAATCAATCACCCAATCAAGTCAATGGAGAATATTGCCCATACCTTTTTGATGCCAAGGAGTTGTCCACAAAATCTGTCAAACTCAACACACTTTCAAATATTTCCTTTTCAATCACAAAGAGGTTAGAGGACTTGAGTAATATCACAACAATAAAAATAATATCCCAATAACACCTTATTACTCCTACTCAATAAAATTCACCATGTCCTCTCATGAAAGAAATAATCCCCTTTGAAAAAGAATAAATCAAACTCACTTTTGAACCCCTTTACAAAAATAGAAATATCTCTTTACACACACCTTATTTCTCCTTCTAAGCAAGTTAATCAAATAGCCCTTGAAAAATTCTTTCCAACGATATATAATATGCTACCCTTCCAAAAATAAAACCATCAAAAATCTCTCAATTTTCTAGGGCATAGCATAACCCTTATTTCTCCCTTAAGGCTATTTAATAAAAATTAAAATATAAAAATTAACTTGCCTTGCCTCTCGGAGGGATTCGATCCCCCGACGTCCTCCTTCCCAATGCCTTAACCACGGCCAAGCCATCGTTGGGCCACGCGCCCACACGTGCCTAAAAAGGCATGAACTGCATCAACAACCTCACAAACCAGCGCCTTTCAAAATAATCAAAACGTGCTTCGAGCGCTTTGACCTTGCAAGCAACCTCCAAGCGAATCGAACGTGGGACCTCCTCTATCTCGCCAAGCCAACGCACCGCTAGGCCAAGCTGGCCTATGTGCTCCAAAACCCCGAACGTTCCCTGCTTCAACCTTTTCGTAAATCGTCAAGCCTTTTAAAACACGAGCCTTAATTCGCATGCACTCCAAACGAATTAGCAAGGATAAAATTGATTAATGCCTTTTAGGGCATTATATATAATGCCTTTGTCTTCCATGCAATCACGTCGGCGCATCGATTTAATTCGACGTCGGCTTGGTTGATTAATTTATAATATATTTAAATTTAAATTTAAATTTAAATATTATAAATTAAATTAGACCAACCTTAGGTTTTAGTTTAATTAAACCTTGGAGCCTTGTCTTAATGCACAACCTTGGTGTAACAAATATTATTTATAAAATTTAAATTCCTTGTGAATTTAAATAATTTATAAATAATTATTAAACCTCCTTTTTAACCTTTGCAATAACCCATCTTGGGTTTTTATGAACCAATCGCTTAACCTGTGCTCCCAATAATATTAAAATATTATGGAGCCTTTTTCCTTTCACTTTTGCACTTGATGAAGCTTTTTCTTGGATGATAGTGACAACCTTGGATGACTTTATTTCTTGCCGAATTCCTTGATATGAGTGATAACTCTATCAGGTGACATCAATGACAACTTTGACTTAGAGGACTCAAAATGTCCAACAAAAAATGCCTAATGTACCTAAAGCGAACAAATGCAATATCCACTAATTACAAGGGTATTTAATCCAAAAACTTGCAATATTACAATTAAGCACTTAAATGTGCATAAAGAAGCAAATGGATGAATCTTACAAATGCTCATAAAATACTAATATTCTCTTTTCTCTTTTTTGGGGGGAATTTATCTTTTTACTCTTAAAATATTAAAAGTAAATAAATAAATAAATGTGCACTGCTTTCTTTTTTATTTATATTTATTTATTTGCTCTTAAATTATTAAAAGTAAATAAATAAATGTGCATTTCTTTTCCTTTTTAAAATTTATTTATATACTTTTAAACTATTAAGAATAAATAAATATGAAAATGTTGTACATAAAAGGGTTCCTCATCAAAAAAAAAAAAAAAAAATAATATATATATATATATATATATATATATATATATATATATATATATAATATTATAGTGTAATTCAAAATTCACAAAGACTGAGTGCAACATCTAATTGGAGAGCTATCTAAGTGCAACTCTTGTTTTTCTAGAGTTCTCTATGCGGGGGGAGAGAAATAATTAAAAATTCATACAGGGGGAAATAACTAAAAATTCTTTCCAGGAGGAGAATAATTAAAAACATAAATGCATGTCTGGTATGGGTGGGTAAAGAGTGGAAATATTAAAAAATAAAATAAAATGCATGCGACAGTCACCTAGCAACTGCAACACTAGAGTCTACAACTACAACACCACAATCATCCAACAAGCAGGACTTTGCTGGCAAAATTCTCCCAACAAGCAATAATTTACCAAAAATAAACTTCCCTCTCTTCCAATCATCAAATGTATACTAGATTTACCCTTGACAACAAGAGCTCAACACCACCCAAACCAATGGACCGGAACAAACACCCAAGTCATTGATCGAAACCTACAACTTTGATACCATTGATGTGGATTTGATCCAACTTGGCATTTTATTGAAAAGCATAACATATATATACATCAAAGATAAAAACCATAAGGTGGCATATCTCATTAAAATATAATATTATCAATAATAGAAAGATAAACCTATGCTAACAAACAAGCTAACTTAATCTTAACAAACAAGCTAACTTAGAAACTAATTCTAGAAGAGGACTTAACAACCTACATCTAGAAAACCAATGTGAGCAATTGAGACTCATGAATTACATAATAATAATCCTAAGATAAATAATATAATAACAAGCCTATACAATAAACCAACACTCCTAACTAGTACAATAAGAGATGTCCTCATCAAGATCTTCATTTTTTCCTAGCATCTATCATCAAGACTATTGGGTCAATATACTAATCCTTCCATATTTGCATTGCTTCTAATTGGCATCACAACTCCACTCTTCTTTTTTACATTATATCTCCTACCATCACATATAGCTTAGGTACTACACCTAATAAACTGGATACTTTCACTTCAATACTTGTATTCAGTACTCACGCACCCAACTGGTTTGTTGATATGTCATCTTCTTCAGTCCTGATAGGTTCCTTAAAAATTTTCTCCTAGAGTAATCTCTTCTAATTGGTCTCTTTTGTCTCTTCTTCAAGCTAGATACATGCTTCCTACCATTTATCCTTCTTAGTAGGGTTAGGGTATTGCTTGGCCTTCTTTGTCTATATCTGAGTTATATCTAACATGTGTTTCTCCTTTTGCTTTAGGTCTTTTGGAGGCTTTTCAATGTTAATAATATTTACATTCTATGAGTTGCTTGTACTTGCCTCCTTGTGATTGCTTGATTTGCACCATCAACACATCATTGTGGTGTTATCTCCATTTCCCCCTCTTATCAAAGAATTATGATAATTGCTTCTCTTGACATCTTTGATACTAGATGATTGGCCTCCTATCTGAATCATACTACAACCAATCCTCTCCTCTTATGGATAAATTATCTTGTTGTGGTTTTTTCCTTTGTGGTTGTTTTGGTATATATCACTTGTTGCTTCTTATCCAGTTTTTGAAGTGCTCAACTCATCTTCATCAGTCTCCTTTGTACTGTTAATGTTTGGTGCCTAGCACTTTTTAAACTAAATAGACAATCAACAACAACATGTCCCACAACTTCACAAATATTATAAAATGTTTTCTTTGGACAAGTGATATAAGTGTGTCCTTCTGATTTGTAATCAGAGCATCATGTATCCTTTTTCTCTTTCTTCTTTTCAGCCTTCACATAATTGATCATATGTTTTAGGTCCTTCCATACAGCCTAAATTATTGCACTCAAGTCACTCCAATTATTGTCAGAGTCATTGTCTCAATCATGGCTTATACTTCCTCCACCTAGTGTGGTTGTCTTAATCTTGCTTTCTAAGTTCAATGCTTTATCAAAAGCTTATTGATAGATAATTGGTGGAACCACCTTCATATTCTTCTTGTATTATGATAGAAATCCATCAAAAACCCATCATTTTTATAGTCCATCTACTGGATTTACCTCCATCTTGTCGATGAGTTTCTTTAAACCGATTTTATAATGATATTTCATCTTTCTTTTGCTTTATGGAGCAAATATTTCCAATAATTTTCGTATTGTCACGAAACAATATGAATTCTTTACTAAATTCAATCTTCAACTCATCCTAAAATATGAAGAATATTATTTTGCTTTAGATGCCAATCCATTGCTATTCCATTTAATATTGCTAGAAACAATTGTAACCATGAACCTTCATCATCCATGTCATTTGCTCTCCATATCATCTCATATATTTCAATATGGCATTCTAGGTCTTCCTTTTCAAATCCCATAAACTTTGGGTACTTTTGCTTGCCTATAGTTGCAATAATATTAGTCATATGTGGTCATTCATCTCCACTCATAAACCTTTTTTTGATAACTATTCTTCTGCAAACAACCTCTAACTACTACTTTACACTTCTCTAGTAATATCCTCCACAAATACACGGGTATCAGATCTAGTCTCTCAAGCATACTCTCTCATGGTTGCCTTTATGCTTTTTATCATCCTCTATACCTCTAGGCACTCTCCCCCACACTTGTGTTGGCATCACCAATTGCTCCACCTCATATTATGCATGATCCATGTTAACGACTTCTTCACTACTTGTACGAATTTTCTCCTTGGTCTAAACCTCATTTGCTTGTTGTACCTTCACTTATGCTTTGTCATCCATTGTTAAAAATAATGTTTTCCATATTTCTAGTTCCTCGTTCAAACTTCCCTCCTCTTGAGATTTCTAAACCTATTCAACTTCTAGCACTTATATCTTTTCACCAACAAGCTCTGTCAATACTCTTCCTTCATGCAAATATTCATCACTAACTTGCAAGTCATCCTCATGCTCAACAAATCCATGTGCTTCTTATTCTTGTTGTTGTGCAATCCTCAAACTCCTCCATGTCAGTTAGTCTCTCACTCTTTTATTTCCACGTCTTCCACATTATCTATAATCCACCTCTCCCATATCCAAGCTCTTCACAATGTTAGTTCAAACTTCAAATGGAACCAATGCCAAATGTAGCATGACAATAGTATTTCAATCTTGGAGGAGCAATTATGAATGATAGATTAACTACTCAGTAAACATCAAGATGTATCCAAACAACTTGCATCTTCCTCCCTTTGATGATATTACATAATATAGTTTAGATGACCTAATTTGAAGATTACATGACCTAGCAATACTCCCAAAATGGTTGGAACTAGCCCAAACAGGTTGGTACTTGTCTAGATAGCTTACCTTCAAGTATAAAGGCTTAACACATGCATGGGATGGCCTAACAATTACCCAAACAACCCTATATAAACAAATTATGGCAAACATAATACAAGATAGCAGGATTTGATTATATATTTTTGCAATAATTAATCAATATAAACACATATAAGTATCACGTAAAATAATAATTTAATGATGAATAAATGAACAAGGTATTGCATTATCAAGTGGTATTAGCTCAACCAATTAGATTCCTCAACATTTCAAGGAGACCCAGGTTTGAATCTTGCCAAATGATATATGGATAATATCCAATATTTGTTGTAATACCACTATGTGGTGATGATGTAATATGGTTGAGGCTCATTTCAATCCCATATAACCCATTGAAAAAAACAAGGTATTGCATTATACACGAGCTAGCATGATCATACAACATATGACATCTCTCAACATATACAACATCTACTCCTACACAAAACTATCATGTGCATATAATATCTCCAATGTACTCTATTATTGGTATGCATAAACTCTATATGTATATGTATGTACTTTCTCTATGTATGTACAATATCTCCCTTTGGCATCTACAGAATCTACCTGCTTAATTAAATGAAGGATTTATTTAAACTAGGGGAAAGGTAGTTATAAACAACTACCAACCTTAATACCTCACCTCTTTTCTAATTACATTTGTCTTGCATGTCATTTCATTTCTCTTCTAACTACAAGATAGACTAGATGACAACTAACCTTGCATGACTTATCCGCACACAACTATTACTCAACTTATTGTTATTACATTATTCCATAAAATATTACAACATTACAATTTTATTCAAATGACAAAACTTTATTATATGCATACTTGACTTCCATGCATATTTTATTTCTAACTTTATTTCTTATGTTGAGGTGACACATTAGAACTAGCGCCTAAAAAAGTGTAATCTAATTGATGGCCAAGGTCCACATTGTATGATGTAATTTTGGATAAGCCTAAGGTAATTCATTGTATAATGTATTGAATTTATTTTGATATTTTATTATGTTAGCCTTGTGGGTCACTATTAACCTTGTTATAAACCCACCTTATAAAATTTTAATTAACCTTAAAGCCTTTGTTTTTATGGAGATTTAAGGTTAAGTTAATTTAATGTTTTTGGGGTTTGGTATTGATATAAATACCCCCTCACTCCTCACTTTATCTTTTTTTTGTTTGTGGAAAACACCCCAAATGGGATGCCACTTTTGGATAAGTCCCAAGGAGGCAGGGGCATCTATTTCACCAAAAATGCCCAGGCACCTAGCCTACTCCCTTCGACACCCTCAACGAGCATACCTAAAAAAACAAAAACATTAACAAAAAAATACAACATCAAAAAACAAAGACAAACAAACAAACACAAAAAAACTACACATAAAAACATCACAAAACAAACAAAAAATAACATAAAAGCATAAAACAACAAAAAACTCAAAAAAAACAAAATAAATAAATTGTTGGAAATTTGAGCAAGTTTTGTTGTCATTGATGTCAAGAGGTTTGATGTCCAGTTTTTTCATCATTAATGTCAAAATATTGATTCTCCAAAAAGCAAGGAAGTTGTTAAAAGAAGAAAATGGTATAATATTTATTTTAAATATTATATGCCTAAAGAGGTCTAAAAGGTAGAAGACCCAAGAAAATGGAAGCAAGTTTAAAAAGAAATAATAATATTATAATATTTAATATTATAATATTTGGAAAAAAGAAAGAGGCAAGAAATAACAGGGTCCAAGGAATATTTAAAATATATATCCCCGACAAGACCCATTGAGCAGTTTGGAAAGGTTGGCAAAAGGTTTTAATTTAATTTATTTAAGTTAAAATATTTTAACCTAAGGTTAAAAGTTAAATTTAAATAAATAAAGATGTCAAGTTTAAATTTTTATTTCAAATTCAAAATTCAAAAGGGCCGACGTGTTTCAAATGCAAAGGAAGAGTATTTATAGGAAATATTTTTCATTTCCTAAGTCTAACACCAATGCAATATTTGAATGCCCAAGTAATAGTAAATCAAGTGCTGCATTTTTGCAAAGGAAGAAGAAGCTTGTAAATTGTTTTAATAAGGAGGCAGACTTGTATTGATATTCTATTGGCACGAAAGGATTATTACATAGTGTTGAGTAGCACAGATGGCAGTCGAAGGTGTGGCTAAGGCATTGTAAGGAGTAGGTCATGGGTTCAAATCCCACGCAATTCATTTTGGCAAAGGAGGAGAGGATTTTTGTCTTCGTCGAAATTTGTGAGCGAAAGATAGTGTATAGGCATGGAGGTCCCTTCCTTCACATGTGAGTGTGTAGCCCAAGCGGTAACCTTGCCTTGGGTTAAGGCATTGCGGCGACTTAGGTCGTAGGTTCGAGTTTGGGCATTGGTTGCTAGCATTGGTTGCTAAGCACTGGTTGTTGAAGACGTGTGCAAATATTTTTGGTGACATGGGCCAAAACTAAGGTATGCAATTTTTTAATTTAATTTTGCCAAATTTTGGAATGCGGGAAAATGTTTGAGGCCATGTGAAAATTAAAGGGCATGTGTTAAAAGTTTAGGGAGTCATAAGGGTTGTTGATATAATATGTTATTCTTGGAAAATAAAAGATTGGAGATTATAAGGTGTTAACAAAGGCACTTCATTTTTATGTGTTGAATATTATTTTGAGAAGATTGAAGATTATAAGGTGTTAACAAAGGAACTTCATTTTTATGTATTGAATATTATTTTGAGAAGATTGAAGATTATAAGGTGTTAACAAAGGTACTTCATTTTTATGTATTGAATATTATTTTGAGAAGATTGGAGATTATAAGGTGTTAACAAAGGAACTTCATTTTTATATTCAAAAATCATTTTGAGAAGATTGGAGATTATAAGGTGTTAACAAAGGAACTTTATTTTTGTGTATTGAATATTATTTTGAAAGTGAAGGAGTAATAAGGTGTACTTGTGACTTGATATTTTATTGTAAATCTTGAATGGTGAAATAATTGTTGAGGAGAATATTTGTGTGGAGATTTTGAGATAGATTGTTGCTATCTAACCTAGAATTGGCAAGAGGGTTTTGTTGCAAGTAAAACAGGTTTTGAATACATATCTCCATCAAAGAAAAAAGGTATGGGCACACTATATTTTGTCTAGAGTGTTTGAAATGAATGTATGAAATATAAGGTGGAGTGAAAAGGATTGATGAGTATTGTTGGAAATATATGAGCAAGTTTAAGTGCACCTTGTTGATGGATGATTTGATTTGAGATAGATATTAAGAAATATTTGAGTTAGGGCTTAAGACCCACATTGTGCTTTTTGTTTGAAAAAAATCAAAACACTTGTTTAGGTTTTGTAAGCAATTTGTGTTTCGTGGATTGAATGATTGAGTGAAATTATTGACCATTGGATTTGAGTGATATTGAAAGTGAATGTGCAAACATTAGAAACCATATTTGTGAAAGCGACGAACTTAATGATTAAGTAGAACATATTGAGTTTTTGATAGAGTACATCATTCTCTATATGTTCCAAATGTTAAACGAATTTTGAATGGAATATGTCTAAACTGCTTGAAGTTAAAGGAATTACCTTGAAGATTAGACAAAATATTTGATAGCATTATTTGCAAGATTTGAGATTGATTGATCATGTTTTGTGAGTTGTTTTAAGTTTGTGTTGAGATCATATTGAGCAAGTTCCTGAGATAACTTAAAGGCAGATTTGAGGTAAGTCTTGGTGAAGACTTAAGAGCAGTTTGAGAAAGTTCTTGAGAGGACTTAAAGGTATATTTGAGGTAAGTCTTGGTGAAGACTTATAGGCAGATTTGAGGTAAGTATTGGTGAAGACTTGTAGGTAGATTTGATCAAGTCTTGGTGAAGACTTGAGACAACATTAAGAGTAGGTTTGATTTGTTCAAGCTTTGTGTTAAGGCTTGGGGCAGATATGAGCAGAGTTGATTGGTGATTTGATCAAGCTTTGTGTTAAGGCTTGAGGATAGATTTTGTTAGGAATTTAACATGTACAGACAATACACAACCTATGCAAAGAAGCAAATAATAATAGTCAAAATGGAGAAATAATTTAAACCCTAGTTAAGCAGTGCAATAAACAATAAGCAATCACACAAATGTAAGAGACACAAGATATACGTGGTTTGGGCAGTGTACCCTACTCCACGGAGAAACAATTAGTCCTTTGTATTAGCAAAAATACAAAAATCTTCTCCACTTGTAAAATGTCTCCTCTCCTCTCTTCCTCCAAATTAGAAAAGAGCCTTAACCATTCAAGGCAGTCTTTATAGTACAAAATATATAGAGATTCGTGGCTTTTCCTCTACCCGAAAACACATAGTGGTGTCGAAATACAATGGGCCAAAAAACCATGAGCTGAAACCACCCATATGCTTATCACATTTTTTTTTAAATATTTACTGGCAAGTAAATATTTAATGGTAATTAAATATTTAATGGTAATTAAATATTTAATGCTAATTAAATATTTAATGTTGCCTCTTGGAACCTCGTTCACGTTTCTATTGTTGACTGTTATCCATCAATATTTAATGGCCTTGGAACTCCACCAACATTAATGGCCTTAGAACCCTACCAACAATATTTAATGGTAATTAATTTCTTGTTATCAATTTGGCTCCATTACCTAACAATCTCCCACTTGGAGACAAGATTGATGCAACATCCCTGCATCCTAGGACTGAAAGTTTCTCATAACATGACCTACTCCTTAAGGCCAACCGAAGTAGAGCAAAAGCTCAACTTCTCCTTGGTTACTACTTTAGTAAGCATATCAACAAAATTTTGGGAAGTGTAAATCTTACCCAACTTTACCAAACCATCCTCCATTGTTGATCGAATGAAGTGATACCTCAATTGAATGTGCTTTGTTCATGAGTGAAAAGCAGAGTTCTTATCTAAATGAATGGTACTTTGGTTGTCATTCCAAAGTGTCCCATCTCCTTTATCCTGACCTAGCTCCTCAATCAACATTTGAAGCCATATGAACTCTTTGGCACCTTTTGTGATGGCTACATACTCAGCCTCCATAGTAGAAAGAGCTACAACACATTGTAGCTTGGATATCCAACTCATTGTTGTACCTCCAACTGTGAATACATACCCAGTAGTGCTCCTCCCACCATCCAAATCACTTGCCATATCTGAATCCACATAGCTCTATAACTCAACTTCGAAACCTCTAAAATTCAAACAGAATTTTGAAGTCCCTTTCAAATACCTGAGTATCTATTTCACTGCTTGCCAGTGATATTTACCTGGATTACTCATATACCGACTCACAACTCCCACTGCTTTGGCAATGGACGGTCTTGTACACACCATAGCATACATCAAACTCCCAACTATTGAAGCATAAGGTACCTTCTTCATGTACTCTTCCTCCTCCTTTGTCTTGGGACATAGCTTCTTTGAGAGCTTAAAGTGCTTTGTAAGAGGTTGGGCTACCGGTTTTGCATCATGCATACTAAACCTCTTAAGCACCTTTTCCACATAATCCTCCTAAGACAATTTCAGTGTTTTCTCCTTCCTATCTCTAGTGATTCTCATGCCAAGGATTATTTTGGCTTCCCCCAAATCCTTCATGGCAAATTTACTTGCCAACTCCCTTTTCAATTTCTTAATATCCTGCATATTCGATCATGCCATAAGCATATCATCAACATATAATAAGAGAATAAGGAAGTTACCATTTCCTGTAGACCAAAAATAAACACAATGGTCACTCTGGCTCCTAGTAAAATTATGCTCAATCATGAAACTGTCAAACTTGAGATACCATTGCCTTGGAGCTTTCTTCAAACCGTACAAGCTCTTTTTCAGTTTACACACAAGGCTCTTCTTGCCTTTGACCTCAAACCCCTCCGATTGGTACATATAGATCTCCTCCTTCAAATCCCCATGAAGGAATGTTGTCTTCACATCTAACTGTTCAAGATGAAGATCTTCTACTACAACTATACTCAAAATAGTTCGAATTGAAGTCATTTTTACTATAGGTGAGAAAATGTCATCATAGTCAATACCTTTTTCTTTATGCAAATCCTTTCACAACAAGTCTTGCTTTGTATATCTTGTTGCCATCAACTTCGTCCTTCACTTTGTACACCCATTTGCAATGCAATGTCATTTTGCCTTTGGGAATATCAACCAAATCCCAAGTTTGGTTTTGAGTCAATGAGTCCATCTCATCCTTCATAGCATGCTCCCACTTGCTCCTAGTTTCCAATTGCAAAGCCTCATGAAAACATTCGGGCTCACCTGCATCAGTGTATAGAATATAATGCAAAGAAGGAGAATACTTATTTGGTGCTCTTCTTACCCAAGTAGATCTCCAACCTTCTGGTATTAGTGGTGATGGGGGTGATGGTGGAGTAACAATAATTTCTTGTTCATCTTGCTCTTCCTCATGAGCACCATGTTCATCAATCTGAACAAGAGGCTATATTTTTACACCATGCTCTGGGATTTCATCCAAGTCAACAAACTCATGTTCATTCTCTTCAATTTGTATGTGCCTATCCTTGTACAACCCATCCTCATTGAAAATCACATCTCTACTCTTGATAAATTTCCGGCCAATGTTATCCCATAGTCTATATCCCATATCATCCACACCATAACCAAGAAAATAGCACTTTCTAGACTTTACATCAAGCTTACTCCTATTTTCTTTATCTATGTGGGCAAAAGCCTCACAACCAAATACTCTAAGGAAAGAGTAGTTTACAGGTTTACCTTTCCAAGTCTTCTCTGGAATGCCTCCATCCAATGCAGTACAAGGTCCTCTATTTATCAAATAAATTGTTGTATCAACTGCATTAGCCCAATAGAATAATGGCAACCTTGCATGCAATCTCATGGCTCTAGAATGCTCCATTATAGTTATGTTCATCCTCTTCGAGACTCCATTCTCCTGTGGTGTCCCAGGAGTAGTCTTGATTCTCCTAATTCCTTCCTTTGTGCAATAGTCCTCAAACTCCTTGTTGCAATATTCACCACCATTGTCAAATTTAAGGCATTTAACTTTCTTACCTGCTTCATTCTCCACTAATGCTCTCCACTTCCAAAAATGTCAAAAACATCAAATTTATGCCTGATTATATAGATCCATGTCTTCCTACTGAAATCGTCAATGAAGGTAACATAATAATAATAGCTCTCAAGAGAAAGTACCAGTGAGGGACCCCACACATTCAAGTAATCTAACTCTAATTTCTCTTTCTTCCTTTCTGGACCAACCTTTAGAAATCTTACCCTTTTTTGTTTTTTGTATACATAACCTTCACAGAAACCCAAAACAACCTCCTTGAGTTTTTGCAATAGTTTTCTAGAGTGAAGGATTTTCATCCTTTTCTCACTCATATGACCCAACCGCAAATGCCATGCTTTCGCATCATCCTGAGTAACATAGTTCAATGTACAATAAGATGAGTTCTCCAATAAATACAAAGTTCTAGTCAACTCGCCTTTTGCAATCACCATTTAACCCTTTGTCACTCTTCATTTCTAGTTTTCAAAATTTGTGTTGTATCCCTCTAAATTAAGTGCACTAGCTGAAATCAGGTTCCTCTTTAGATCAGGAATGTGCCTAACATTGTTAAGCACCCACATATTTTTGTTTTGCAACTTTACATTCACCGTGTCAATACCCACAATGTCACATGGACAATTATTACCCAACAAAACCTCTCCATAATGACCTGGAGTATAATCAGCAAAGTACTCCCTATGAGAAGTGACATGATAAGAAGCTCTAGAGTCCATAACCCAATACTAACTCATGCAATTTGCTGCAAGAATCAGGGCATCCTGATAAATTGCACCTACAATGTTTACCTCTTGAGCATCATTACCATTATTGTCCTCATTCTTCTTTTTGTCTTTGCACTTCCTCTCGAAGTGTCGACTCTTCCCACAATACCAACAATCAATCTTGCTTATGTCTCTACTTTTAGATCTACCCTTCGATTTTTCTGTGTTTTGGTTTTTTCCTCTAGCTTGGCCTTTTCCTTTTTCTTTGTTTTTGCCTCTACTTTCTGTAGATAATGTTGCTCTAGATGATGAAGCCTCCCCTAAGGTTGTTCTCCTCATATCCTCACTAAGGATTGTGCTAATCACATCATCAAACACCACTTTCCAGATCCAAACACATAATTACTCACTGCCATTGCAACGCTACCCCACGAGTCTAGTAGTGAACAAAGAGACCCTAAAGCCATAACCTCATCATCAAAATCAAGCCTTACAAATTTTAAAGAACCCATAATAAAATAAAACTTGTTAATTTGTTCTTGGATAGATCCATCCTCTTGCAATTTCATAGTAAATAGCTTTCTAATCAAGAAAATTTTATTTGAAGTTGAGGGTTTTTCATACAACTTAGCTAGTGTATCCATGGCTCCTTTGGTGGTCTTTTCCTTCTCGATGTTGTATACAAAAGAATCATCCAGACTCAACCGGATCACCCCTAGTGCCCTCCTGTCTATCAGATCTCATTCCTCATCATACATCAAGTCAGGTTGACCATCATTCTTCCCTTTTAGAGCCAAGTATAGATTATCCTTCTGATACAGATAATCCTCCACTTTGGTTTTCCACATACCAAATTTTTTTTTGGTAAACTTCTCCAGTTTAAACTTCAAAATTTCTCCTATTTCTTCCACTCAAATAGAAAACTCTCCTATGAGTGCCCTTTCTCAACAAGAACGTTATGATACCAGTTGTTAGGAATTTAACATGTACATACAATACACAGCCTATGCAAAGAAGCAAATAATAACAGCCGAAATGGAGAAATAATTTAAACCCTAGTTAAGCAGTGCAATAAACAATAAGCAATCACACAAATGTAAGAGACACAAGATATATGTGGTTAGAGCAATGTACCCTACTCCACGAAGAAACAATTAGTCCTTTGTATTAGCAATAATACAAAAATCTTCTCCACTTGTACAATGTCTCCTCTCCTCTCTTTCTCCAAACCAGAAAAGAACCTTAACCATTCAAGGCAGTCTTTACAGTACAAAATATATAGAGATTAGTGGCTTTTCCTATACTTGAAAACACATAGTGGTATCGGAATACAATGGGCCAAAAAACCATGAGCTAAAACCACCCATATGCTTATCACGTTTTTTTAAATATTTACTGGAAATTAAATATTTAATGATGCCTCTTTGAACCTCGTTCATATTTCTATTGTTGAACGTTGCCCATCAATATTTAATGGCCTTGGAACTCCACCAAAAATAATGGACTTAGAACCCTTCCAACAATATTTAATGGTAATTAATTTATTGTTATCAATTTGGCTCCATTACCTAATAGATTTGAGGACAAAGTTTGGTATAGATTTGAGAGCATATTTATGCTAGACCTGAGATAGAGTTAGAGTAGATTTGTACTAGAACGAGGATAGTGTTTAGTGTAGATTTGAGATAGAGATTGAGTAGAGTTGAGAATAAGCTTTGGAGGTGATAGAGTAGAGGACAAAAATCTCTAGTGGATAGAGATCCATTAGCTAGGATAGTGAGGATAGAGGTCTTCTATGGAGAGAGATCCACAAGCTAGTGCAGTGGGGGCAGAAGTCTTCTAGAAGAGCACTAGCCATAGTAGAGGAGAAATAGTTCTCCTATGGATAGAGTTCCACGAACCATAGAAAGGGGAAAGAGTTCTCCTATGGAGTGTGATCCCTAAACCAGCTAGGAAGATAGAGTTCTTTTGTGGAGAGAGATCCACAAACCAGTTGAGGAGATAGAGGTCTCCTAGATCAAGTTCCATGAACCAAAGAAAAGGGGAAAGAGTTCTCCTATGGAGAGAGATCCACAAATCAGAGCATTAGGGGATTGGTGTCTCCTTTGGATAGAGGTCCATAAATATTGTAATAGGGAAGTGATTCCCAAGATATTTGTTGATAAAATTTTAGTGAAATATTTTCTTCGTGGAGTAGCCCACATTGGGTGAACCATGTTAAATTGGTGTCTCTATTGTGTGTGATGATTTGTGCATTGCTTTTATTACTATTGATATTACCATTTATTATATTGGATAATATTTGGGAAAGAAAAGTAAAATTTGGTCTTATACTGTTCACCCCCCTCTCAGTATAAGCTTGTGTTCTTCAATTGGTATCAGAGCGGGTTCCTTCGAAAGAGTTTAACAACTTGAAGAAAAAGTATACAAGAACACAGATGGCATCTTAGAGTGGATCTTTAGAAAATAAGGCACCATTGTTTGATGGGAATAATTATGCTTTTTGGAGTGTAATAATGAAGACTTACCTGATGGCACAAGGAATTGAGACATGGCAAATAGTTGAGGATGGATACACACCTCCAGCTAGTCCTCCTACAGATAAAGATGGTAAGCTCCTACATATGTATAATGCAAATGCAATGAATGCAATATTAAGTGGTTTATGTGAAGTAGAGTTTGTAAAAGTTATGCATTGCACATCAACAAAAGAGATTTGGGAAAAGTTGAAGAAAATATATGAGGGAGACAAAAAGGTCAAGATGGTAAAATTACAAAATCACAAGAAAAAAATTTAAGACTTGAAGATGAAGGATGAGGAAGACATTGCTACATACTTACTTCATGTGGATGAAGTTGTTAACTCCATGCAAGGACTTGGGTTTAAAGTTGAAGAATCATATGTTTGTCAAAAGGTTTTAAGGTCACTCCCTATGAGGTATAGTGAAAAGGTTTCAGCCATAGAAGAAACAAGAGATATTGAAACTTTGACTAGGGATGAGTTACATGGAACTCTCATAGCCTTTGAGATGAGAATAGGAAAGGATCCTATCCCCAAGAAAGAAGCAACCTTCAAAGTAGAAAAGAAGACAAAGGATAAGAAGTCAGATTCAAGTGATGAGTCATCCAATGATGAAGAAGCAAACTATGGTAGAAGGAACAAGGACTCAAGAAAGCACAAAGGTACAAAAATAGTTAAGTGTTTCAATTGTGGTAAATATGGTCACTATGCATCTAACTGTCTAGAAGCTGGAAGTAGCAGTGGTGAAGAGAAACAGGATCATAAGAACAGGAAAGCAGGAAAATCCAGGTATCAAAAGAAAAACAGGTATGGACAAAACAAGCATGAAAAGAAGTTTTTCCAGAGGCATAAGAAGAGTTTTTATGCAGATAAGACAGGCAAGAGTTCAAGTGATAGTGATGGAAGATCCTCAGATAATGAAGAAGAAGAAATTCTATTTCTGGCAGTAGAAAAAGAAGATGTTGAAAAAGAAGCTAAAAGGGAACCAAAAATACTCAAATGTTTTAGGTGTGGTAACTTTGGTCATCTTGAAGATCATTGTACAAGGAATTGGTTTAGTGACAGTGAAGAAGAATATGAAGATGCTCTTGAGGATCTAGAGGAAGAATCAGAGAATGAAGGCATAGTTGATATAGAAGCAGAACTTGTTGTTGCTCTTAAAGAATTAAAAAAGGTTAGGAAGCAGAATTCAAGATTGAAGGATCAAGTTCAAGAAGATGAGAAAACAAAAGCAAGGCTTATACAAGATCTCAATGACTTGAGAGTTAAAATTGAAAAGAAAAAAGGAGTTGAAGAAGACATGATTGAACAGTTAAAGATAAAAGAGCAAGAATGTGAAATACTAAAACATGAAGCTAACATTCTAAGGAAAGGACTTGAAAAGTTTAATAATAAGATATATCAATTCAGGAAAAGCTCAAAATATTTGGATGATATTATCAAAACACAGAGATCTCCATTCATGAGGACAAGACTTGGTTTTGAAGAGGAACAAAGAGAACAAGGAGAGGAGTCAAGCTCAAGCTCCAAAGAAGAAGAAGCTTCAGAAGAAGAGAGTGAAGGAGAAAGTGAGACTTATGAGGATAAGTTGAAAAATAGAAGGTTCACCAAGGAAGGAAACAATGCACAAATGAGGAACAAAGAACATCACAGGGAAGAAAGGACTAAGAGACCAATGGGTCAAAGGAAATATTTCTTCAAAGGATGTTGCTTCTCATGTCACAGGTTTGGTCACAAGGCTATGTAGTGCAGGACACATGAAAAGAAGGAATATGGTTTCACCAAGAGAAATTTCAGAAATGGGCATCTCTTTCAAGGGTATTGCTACTCTTGTAATCAGTTTGGTCATAAAGCAATTCATTGCAGGGTTCATGATAGGAATGGATATGGCTTCACCAGGAGGAACTTCAAGATATTTGCACCTTCAAGGAACCACAACATTAAGTGTTACAAGTGCAATAATGTTGGGCATATGGCTAAGTGGTGTAGAACAAAATTTCTAGAGACAAGCAAGAACAGGGATACTCAAAAGAATCAGAAGGATCAGTTGAGGAAGAAGGTGGACAAAGAAAAAGAGCATTGTATGTTGGGAGTAGAGATACTCCCACCCCAAAATTAACCACCTCAAGGAGAGGAGGTGGGGAGGGGGCTGAGCTAAGAGTCTTATATTTAGCCCCAAAGGAGTCCCTTTGCCATTGATGTCAAAGGGGGAGAGATTTGAGTTAGGGGGAGAGCATTCAGTCAGGGGAAGAAATTTCTCAGGGGGAGCAGAACTGAAAAAGGTAAAAGGAATGTTTAAAGAAAAAAGGGTTGCCATCAATGACAAAGGGGGAGATTGTTGGAAATTTGAGCAAGTTTTGTTGTCATTGATGTCAAGAGGTTTGATGTCCAGTTTTGTCGTCATTAATGTCAAAAGGTTGATTCTCCAAAAAGTAAGGAAGTTGTTAAAAGAAGAAAAGGGTATAATATTTATTTTAAATATTATATGCCTAAAGAGGCCTAAAAGGTAGAAGACCCAAGAAAAGGGAAGCAAGTTTAAAAAGAAATAATAATATTATAATATTTGGAAAAAAGAAAGAGGCGAGAAATAACAAGGTCCAAGGAATCATTAAAAAATATATATCCCCGACAAGACCCATTGAGCAGTTTGGAAAGGTTGGCAAAAGGTTTTAATTTAATTTATTTAAATTAAAATATTTTAACCTAAGGTTAAAATTTTAATTTAAATAATTAAAGGTGCCAAGTTTAAAGTTTTATTTTGAATTCGAAATTCGAAAGGGCCGACGTGTTTCAAATGCAAAGGAAGAGTATTAATAGGAAATATTTTTCATTTCCTAAGTCTAACACTAATGCAATATTCGAATGCCCAAGTAATAGTAAATCGAGCGTTGCATTTTTGCGAAGGAAGAAGAAGCTTGTAAATTGTTTTAATAAAGGAGGTAGACTTGTATTGATATTCGTGTGGCATGACAAGATTATCCTATAGCAATGATTTGCATAGACGGCGGTCAAAGCAGTGGCTAAGGCAATTTTAAGGAGCAGGTCATGGTTTCGAATCCCATGTGATTCATTTTGGCAAAGGAGGAGAGGATTTTTGTCTTCATCAAAATTCATGAGCAGAAGATATTGTATAGGCATGGAGGTCCCTTCATTCACATGTGGGCGTGTAGCCCAAGTGGCAGCTTAGCCTTGGGCTAAGGTGTTGTGGTGGCTTAGGTCACAGGTTCGAGTTTGGGCATTGGTCGTTGAGCGTTGGTCGTCGAAGACGTGCACAAATATTTTTGGTGACGTGGGCCAAAATTAAGGTATGCAATTTTTAATTTAATTTTACCAAAGTTTGGAATGCGGAAAAGTGTTTGAGGCCATGTGAAAATTAAAGGGCATGTGTTAAAAGTTTAGGGAGTCATAAGGGTTGTTGAAATAATATTTTATGCTTAGAAAATAAAAGATTGGAGATTATAAGGTGTTAACAAAGGTACTTCATTTTTATGTATTAAATATTATTTTGAGAAGATTGGAGATTATAAGGTGTTAACAAAGAACTTCATTTTTATGTATTGAATATTATTTTGAGAATATTGGAGATTATAAGGTGTTAACAAAGGTACTTCATTTTTATGTATTGAATATTATTTTGAGAAGATTGGAGATTATAAGGTGTTAACAAAGGAACTTCATTTTTATGTATTGAATATTATTTTGAGAAGATTGGAGATTATAAGGTGTTAACAAAGGAACTTTATTTTTATGTGTTGAATATTATTTTGAGAGTAAAGAGATAATAAGGTGTATTTGTGACTTGATATTTTATTGTATTTCTTGAATGGTGAAATAATTATTGAGGAGAATATTTGTGTGGATATTTTGAGATAGACTATTGCTATCTAACCTAGAATTGGCAAGAGGGTTTTGTTGTGAGTAAAACAGGTTTTGAAGACATATCTCCATCAAAGCAAAAAGGTATGGGCACACTATCTTTTGTTTAGAGTGTTTGAAATGAATGTATGAAATATAAGGTGGAGTGAAAAGGATTGATGAGTATTGTTGGAAATGTGTGAGCAAGTTTAAGTGCATCTTGTTGATGGATGATTTGATTTGAGATAGATATTGAGAAATATTTGAGTTAGGGTTTGAGACCCACATTGTGCTTTTTGTTTGAAGAAGTTTGAAAACACTTGTTTAGGGTTTGTGAGCAAGTTGTGTTTCATTGATTGAATGATTGAGTGAAATTCTTGAGCATTGGATTTGAGTGATATTGAAAGTGAATGTGCAAACATTAGAAACCAGATTTGTGAAAGCGATAGACTTAATGATTGAGTAGAACATATTGAGTTTTTGATAGAGTACATCATTCTCTATATGTTCCAGAGGTTAAACGAATTCTAAATAGAATATGTCTAAACTACTTCAAGTTAAAGGAATTACCTTGAAGATTAGACAAAGCATTTGATAGCATTATGTGCAAGATTTGAGATTGATTGATCATATTTTATGAGTTTTTTTGAGTTTGTATTGAGAGTAGATTGAGCAAGTTCCTGAGAGAACTTAAAGGTAGATTTGAGGTAAGTCTTGGTGAAGACTTGTAGACAGATTTGAGGTAAGTCTTGGTGAAGACTTGAGAGCAGTTTGAGCAAGTTCTTGAGAGGACTTGAAGGTAGATTTGAGGCAAGTCTTGGTGAAGACTTGTAGGCAGATTTGAGGTAAGTCTTGGTGAAGACTTGTAGGTAGATTTGAGCAAGTCTTGGTGAAGACTTGAGATAACATTAAGAGCAGGTTTGATTTGTTCAAGCTTTGTGTTAAGGCTTGGGGCAGATCTAAGTAGAGTTGATTGGTGATTTGATCAAGCTTTGTGTTAAGGCTTGAGGATAGATTTGAGGATAGAGTTTGGTGCAGATTTGAGAGAAGATTTATGCTAGACCTAAGATAGAGTTAGAGCAAATTTGTACTAGATCGAGGATAGTGTTTAGTGCAGATTTGAGATAGATATTGAGCAGAGTTGAGAACAAGCTTTGGAGGTGATAGAGCAGAGGACAATAGTCTCCAGTGGATAGAGATCCATTATCCAAGGCAGTGAGGACAAAGGTCTTATATGGAGAGAGATCCACAAGCTAGTGTAGTGGGGGCAAAAGTCTTCTAGAAGAGCACCAACTAGAGTAGAGGAGAAAGAGTTCTCCTATGGATAGAGTTCCATGAACCAGAGCAAGGGGAAAGAGTTCTCCTATGGAGTGTGATCCATAAACCAGTTGGGAAGATAGAGTTCTTCTATGGAGAGAGATCCACAAACCAATTGAGGAGATAGAGGTCTCCTAGATCAAGTTCCACGAACCAGAGAAAAGGGGAAAGAGTTCTCATATGGAGAGAGATCCACAAATCAAAGCATTAGGGGATTGGTGTCTCCTTTGGATAAGGGTCCATAAACATTGTAATAGGGAAGTGATTCCCAAGAGATTTATTGAGAAAATTTTAGTGAAATATTTTCTCCGTGGAGTAGCCCACATTGGGTGAACCACGTTAAATTGGTGTCTCTATTGTGTGTGATGATTTGTGCATTGCTTTGATTATTGCTATTGATATTTCCATTGATTATATTGAATAATATTGGGAAAGAAAAGTAAAAGTTGATCTTATACTGTTCACCCCCTCTTAGTATAAGCTTGTGTTCTTCATAAATAAATAAATAAATAATGATAATAATAACAACAAAACACATAAGAAAACCATAAAAACAACAAAACAACACACAAACACTTAAAAAACAAAAACATGAAAAATAACAAAAACACAAAAAAAAAAGCAAAAACACAAAAACATAAAAAACAACAAAAACACAAAAAACAACAAAAACAAAACAACACAAAAAACACACACCCCTCAAAAAACTAAAAAAATGGAAAACAAAACACAACTACAACCTTTCTAGGCCAAAAGACTTTTAAGGCAAGATTCAACAGAGGAAACATAAGAGAGATATGTCTGAGCTAGGAAACTAAAATACCCTGACCGAACCAAAGAGAAGCAAAAACAAAACCAAAAGGAACTAGGTACCTCTAGTACTAGAGCCATCCAAAGAAAGGATAAAAAGTAGAGCTTCCCTTATTTGTGAAGCCCACCATCTAGGAGGGTGGTCGTAGCAAGTAAGATCACCTTTGTCCAATGCCCAATTAGCTAAAGCATCAACACTCATGTTATGTTCTCTGACCACATGATTGTAATCAACTTTCAAAAAGCCCATCTGGATTAATTGAATCTTCTCAACAATTCTTTTTATTCTCCAATCAACCTTATGATTCTTAGGAGTCTTCATAAGATTAATCATGAGTTGAGAGTCATATTCAACCAAAAAAAAATCCATTCAACCTTAGTAGCCTCTTGAAGGCCTCTGAGGATACCATACCCCTCAACAAGGTTATTGGAAAGGATACCCAAATTCTCAGCAAAAGTGAAAACCAGGGAGCCATTTGAAAGTCTACCAATTCCTCCTACACTAGCTTTTCCAGGGTTCCCCTAGAGGCTCCATCGGTATTGACTTTTCCATAATCCTTAGGAGGAGGCTACCAATTCCTTGTTCTTTCCATATTGCAATTACTCACATTCCCTTTAAGCTAGTTGCCCTTAGAAGAGTTAATATTTAATATTTGCATCACTTGATCCCATATTTGGTGGGAGTTTTGGGGGTGATTAAGGAGTTGTTGGACTGATTCAACTAAGTTGGCAATGGTATTTTGCTAGATATAGTGAATATCCTTTCTTTCTTGATTGAAAATCCGATTGTTCCTTTCATTCCAGATATTCCAAGGTAGAATGGTAGAACCCATCCAAACTAACTACCTAATGAAATGATCAACACCCTCTTGTTTAGGCCAATCCCTCCAAAGCTGTTCAAAAGTAAAAAAATTGGACCACTGTAAGCCAAGTAAGATGGCCATTCTCCTCCATAGCTCAGAGGCTAAGGTACACTCAATAAAAATATGGCTAAGAGTTTCCACATTCTCTCCACACATTTCACATCTAAAAGGGCCATGAAAACCATGTTTCATAAGTTGCTCACTAGTTAGCACCCTACGATGCAATAAAAGCCAAGTAAAGAACCTCACCTTAGGCCAGAGATTTTGAGCCCACAACTGAGAAAATATGTCATAATATTGGTTGGGATTATTATGGCATAAGGTCAAATAACCTTGAGCAACTGAATACTCACCCTTAGTAGTGTTGTTCCATCCAAAACAATCTTTATCATGGGACCAAGAGAGATATCTCATATGCAGGATGTGTTGGATGTCTTGTCTTTGTATTTCTATAATTTGAATAGGCCAGTCCTCAATAGGGATCCAATATCTACCAACCTCTGAATTACCAGTATGGTATCGACAATAATTAGCCACCTTTATCCAATTAGCTTGGTGAAGCTCCTCCATCCAAGGCCTCCAATCAAGAAATTGAGTTATCAAAGGTTGGTGACCATCCCAAGAATCTATCCAAAAATTTACCTGTTGACCATTATGAATGATCCAAAATAAATTTTTCTTTATCAAATCCTCACTAGTCTTAAGAACCGCTAAAATGGGAGAACCTTTGGTAGGCAATTGATAGTGAACAAGGTCTTCAAGACTTTTGTTCTCAACATATTTAGCACGAAGATTATTGGCCCAAAGAGCATTGGGGTTATGTAAAATCCTCCAATACAATTTAGCAGCTAAAGCTTTGTTGTTATTAATAGCAGACCAGAATCCTAACCCCCCTTCATTCTTAGGAAGACATAAAGTGTCCCATTTCACCAAGGCCCATTTTCTTTTCTCCTTAGTACCACTCTAGAGGAACCGATGATTAATTTGATCCAATTCTCGAAGAACAACCTTTGGGATATTCAACACGATAGAAACATAAATAGGTATAGCTTGAAGGATAGATTTTACCAAGGTAATTTTGCCCCCAAAAGAAAGCCACCTATTGGTCCACTTTCCAATTTTCTTCTTAACTTTGTCCAACAACCAATTCCAGTATTTATTTTTTTATCTTTGAGTATTGATAGGGATGCCTAAATAAGTGATCGAAAGGGAGGTCTTCTTATATCTTAATTTATCCAAGACCATGGATTCCTGTCTGGTAGAGTAGTGAAAGAAAATGACTTTAGACTTGTCTTCATTGATCAATTGCCTGATAGCCTTAGAAAAATAGCTAATGATTTGCTTAATTTTAGAAGCTTCCTTAACTGTAGCTTTACCTAACAGAGTAGAGTCATCAACAAATTGAAGATGAGAGATAGGCCTAGCTCCATGAGCAATGGTAACTCCCTCAAGGGTTTTCTTGTCTCTATTTTTGGTTATAGTCCTACCCAAGCATTCAGCAAGAATGATGAATAAATAAGGGGAGAGGGGGTCACCTTGCCTAATACCTCTAGAAGCTGGGAATAGTTGTGAAGGCCTGCCATTGATAAGAACTGAGTAGGATACTGAAGAGATACAACCCATAATCCAATCCATCCAATATTGAGAGAAACCAAATTGCCTCAAAACTTTGATAAGGAAGTGCCAATCCACTCTATCATAAGCTTTGGATAAGTCTAAACAAATGAACATAGAAGGAGATTTTTGCATTTCCATGGAATGGATGGCTTCTTGAGCAAGAACTATCTCATCCACTATTTGACGCCCTTCCACATAACCTCCTTGTTCAGGGGAAATAATATTATGCAAAAGAGGCTTCAACCTTTCTGCCATGATCTTAGTAATGATTTTGAGAAGAACATTACATAAAGCAATAGGTCTAAAAGTTGAGATATGATAAGCCTCTTGAGATTTTGGGACAAGAGTTATATAAGTTTTATTGATAACCTTCAAAATTTCTTTGGCTTTCCTGGCTTCTTCCACCACCTCTAATAAATCAGCATGAAGGATATCCCAAAACTCTTGGTAGAACTCAATGGGAAAACCATCAGGACCTGGGGTTTTCCCTTTTTTCATTTTAAAAACCACTTGTTGAAGCTCATTAATAGTAACAGGAGCAGTCAAAATAGAGTTCTCCTCAGAAGTGATAAGAGAAGGGATCGCTTGAAGAACATTTTGTTGAGAAGTCGAGTCAAGAGGAGTAGCAACAAAAATATTGGAAAAGTAATTCACAACAATAGAGTTCATGCCATCCCAAGTGTAGACAACATCTCTAGAATATGAATTTAGGGAAGAAATAAAGTTGTGAGATCTTCGAGCTAGAAGAGATTTGTGGAAGAAATTTGTGTTTCGATCTCCTTCTTTGAGCCATTGAATTCTAGATTTTTGCTTCCATAAGAGTTCTTCTCTTTTTTCCCATTCCTCTAACTGAGCTGTGAGTCTAATTTCATCTGTACTTCTACTCTCTGTGAGGCCATCTAAATGGATTTTCTTATTCAAATTTTCAAGTTGAGCAATAACTTCATGTTTTTTTGTTGAACATCCCCAAACTCCTTCCAGTTCCAAGTCTTGATTTTGGATTTAATATATTGCAACCTTTTGGAAAAACAATACATCTTAGTCCCATATCTTGGTTTACCTTCCTTCCACCATTGTTGCACTCGAGGTCTGAAGGAACTATCTCTAAGCCACATTAACTGAAATAAAAAGGAGAGAAACTCACATTGGTTTTCCAAATTTCCACCATGACTGGCCAATGATTTGAACCAACATTGTTAAGAGTCTTCACTTTAGGAATGTGACCATGGATTAAGAAATGGTCAGAGAGCAGGAACCTATCCAATCTCTCCATGATACAAGCTAAGCCTTGCCTTCTATTAGACCAAGTCATAAGGCCATTATCTGGCTGGATGTCCACAAGATGAAGGTTTGCAATATATTCATTCATGAGGTCAGTGCTCCTATCCAAATTTCTATTTCCCCCTATTTTCTCATCTAGAGAGAGGATGGTATTGAAATCTCCTCCTATCAAGATCCAAGCTTCAGGAAAATGAGAGATAATATAAGTTATATCCTTCCATTGTCTTCTCTTTTCCTCCAAAGAAGTCGGAGCATAAACAGTTATGCAAAGCATAATTTGGTTGGAATGTCTACTTTGAATAGCTATAGCCAAAAGACCCCAAATACCAACCATATGGTGAATAACTACCTCTTTTGGGTCCCAAAGGTAAGCAATGCCACCAGAAGTCCCTTGGGAACTGAGGGAAACAACTTTTCTAGCTAGCCAGATTTTACTAGCAATTGAATCCATTTCCTCTATTGACATCTTCGTTTCTTGAAGGAAAACAAGATGTGGATGGTTTATTTGAATCATTCTTCTAATTTCATTTTGTTTTGAAAGACTCCCTTTGAGTCCTCTAATATTCCAAGTGATGATATTCATTAATACCAGGGCTAAAATAGTTGGTAAGGGAATTAATCTTACCTTCCTCTACAAGCTTTTCACCTTCTTTTACCATATGATGTTGATTGGTCTTGCGACCTACCTTTTGATTAGAATCCATCTTCAATTTTTTTCCCTATTTCTTGACTTACTCCAATTGAATCCGGGATGTCTTCTAACCTTGAAGAATGCGTGTACAAAGCCAAAGTGTTGTTGGAAGGTTCAACAGAGTCTATCTTGGGACCTGTATTATTTGAAGTCTCAACATTTAAAAGATTGTTTTTCTTGTGTATATTTTCTCCTCTTTTTTTGTTGAAAACTTTTGATTTGTTGGTTTGTCTCCGAGTTATTCCTTTCATCTCTAAATTGTGTTTCTAAGATTTTTGTTTCCATTATTTCCTCTTCCTCACCTAGGGCATCATTTGTGGAAAGAATTTCAAACATATTAGCTGATAACTTTGATTGATCCTTCATAACTAGTTTTTTCTGAGTGTTCTTCTTCTTAGGCATTTGGAAACCTATTGAATTTGTATCTTCTTTCTTTTGATCTGGAATTTTATTTGGGAAAACACTAGCCAAATGACCATATTCATGGCAAATTCTACAACGAAAAGGAATGTTCTCATAGTCCACTACTTGCTCCCAAGTGTCCTCCCCAAATTGTAATGTGATATTTTTAGGTAGGGGTTTGTCAAAATCCATTAAAACACAAATCCGAGCATAAATAATATGTTCAAATTTTTGAGTACAATCAACAATCATCATAAAAGTTCCCAAAGAGTTTCCAATTGAAGAAAAAATAGTCGAATTCCATAATTCAATTGGGAGGCCAAAGAGTCTAACCCACACGGGACCTATAGAAGGCATCTCTTCTTCGGCTTTAAATTTAGTATGCTAGGGCTTCATAAAAAGCCCTACCCTTCCAAAGAACCAGGGACCCCCTTGAAATGTTTTCTCTCTATCTTCATTATTAGCAAATAAAACAAGAAAATAACCATTTGGATAAATAGAGATTTGTAACTCACCTTTAGTTTTCCAGCTTTTTGCAGCCCAAACTTTGAAAGCAGATAGGCTCGGACGAAAACCCAAGAAACGACAAATTAGTCCTTTTTTTCCAGATCTTCAATGCTAGTCTGAATGTCACCCATATCAAGCTTAACAATAGGAGTTCCATCAGCTACTCTAAGACATCCTAACTCAATTTTCCTTGGATCAATCTTAGGCATTCTTAGAGGTTTACGGGAAGCCCTAAGATTAATGTTAGCATTAGGCTGAGGTTGTCCACCATGGAGGACATCCCTAAAATTTATTTTTGGGATCGAGTCTTGGAAATCCTTGCCCTTGAAAGGGGTTTCCATTGTGGATTTATTTTGGGGGTGCACCTTAGCACCATATTCGCTTGAGATCTAAACCATTTTTTGATTAGCTACTTGAAACTTGTTTCGTGATCTCTTTAATCCATGCCCTAGACGCCGAGGAAAGGTATGCTTTTCACTTTTGTTTTGTGCAGCAAATTGGAAGCCATTGTCAATCAAGTTCACTACATGATCTATTGAAAGATAAATTTCTAACCCATCTTGGGTCCCCTACAACATATCCTGCTAAAATATTGAGCAAAAACCATAAAAATATTGGCCACTAGGGCCCGAAGGCCCCAAAAAACAACCTCTGGAGCTGCTTGCACTCAACCCAGATGAAACCCTTGCACAATCACTTGCCAAAAATCTTGTTCACACATAGGGATGCGCTAGGATATTTGTTGCTCCAAATGATCTAAAAATTGGTGGAGATGTTCTAGGGTTTTTCAGGCATCTACCCTCAAAATTTTAGCTCAATTCGAGTCCGGATGAGTGAAATATGTCCAAAACAAGTTCGATAGTTTGGGCTGCCCTACAAAAAATGTTTTGCTCTCAAATTGTTTTAGTATGAGACCTCCCCCTTCAATTGCCACTCCTCACTTTATCATTAGAGTGTTATGATTCTATGAATAATGTAGTAATTATTTATGGTGCCTATGGGTGCCCACTATATATTTTTCTCTTTCATCCTTTCTTACACTTTTTATATAAGATTTGAGTGGATGGATGACTTCTATTTGTATCTAAAAAATATTATGAGTTTTGATATGGTATCAAAGGGGATATGGAGGGGCATTACTTGGCCACACAAAAACATTATTGAGAACCTCCAATTCATCCTCGAATTTTTAGGGTAAATTACTTCTCAAAGCTTCATCAACATCTTTGGCATAAGAGGCAAAGAGGATATTTCGATTCACTATCACTCATTTGTTTCTCTATTTTTTTGGAGTGGTTACACTTTCTCCATAAAATACCTTGTTATCATCAAAGCCTTTTCAAAATATTTAATGCAAATTTGAATCAAATTCGATATCACTCTCCTCCTGCTTCATAAGGAGGCCACGATATTTTGATTGGAGGTATGAAGCATTTTTTGAGCTAGTTTTTACAATTTAAATCTATCCTAGTGCATGCCATGTCATTGGCACCCTTTTCCTAGATAAATCGAGATATTGTCTTCTATGAAAACAATAAATTCCCTATTCTAGAAGATGCCACAATGTCTAAGTACACATTGTTTATTTTTTTGTAAACTATCATGGGTTTGAATTCACATTATGCTTTTATCTTGAATTGCACAAAGAAGCTCAAAGTAAACCAAAGGAATTATGGTCTTGTCACATGTAGAGAGTGTGGTGTGTTGGTTAGGAAAGATGCTTTTTAGGTAGTAGAGGAAGGAGGTTCAAGGTTTGAAACTCAAAATTATTTCTTTTGCACACTAGTGATGGAATAGAAATAAGTCCTCTATAGGGATGTCAACCTTTTGATTACTAGAAGTATCTCTAGCCAAACAATTACATGGCAAAGGTAAAGATAGTTACAAGCCATGAAACTCAGGTTTGATTTGATCTATTCTTCTTTTAGGTAAAAGTTCTCTTTGCTCACCTTTGACTCTCCTTGACTAGTAGATGTAGTAGACGTCCTAACATATGTCTTGTTGTTGTGGCTAACTCAAGTGTTTTAGGTCTTTGGAGATGTAGGATCAAATCTCATACAATTATTTTTGGGTGTATTCAAAAGGTAATGATTCTTCAACTGATGTGGCAGCTAACTTGGCGCCTCTGCCTACCATGTAATAATATTTTTCTACTATTTACATACACTCAATTAATGAGAAAGTGATGTTATATTTAGTGTGCTATTGGAGCCTAGGTGGGGAAGAATGAGTAGTCTCCATCAATTGTTGGCTTTTTAAGCCTTTTACTACCATAAAATATCATAGGTTATCTCACAATATCACACAAGTCCCAATATAAAATAGCCACAATATTAAAGGTCAAAATAATAATAATATGAGCAAATTAATATGTATATTAAGGCTTATATAATAAAGAAAATAACATTCATTTATATGCTGAAATATGAATGTAAATAGCTATAATCATTCATGAACAATGCATGAAGAAAAATTATAATATTGATTACTCAAAATGTATACAAGCTTTATTACTCCTCTTCCTATTACAACTAGATAATTAAATATATCAATTGTATTCAATTGGATTGCCTTCTCATGGAGCATTGTTGCCATAATATAGCCATAGTGATATGACTCTTTAAGTACTTGACTATTTCTATCTATATACCAAATCTCATGACTCTTGGTTTATCAACTTGCCACTTGCATACTTGATGGACACTTAAGACACTTGCACACTTGACTCTTACACTTCTACATGAACTCCTAATCTAGGATACTTGTGCACATCCTCACATTACATATTTTCATTCTTACATACAAGACACTTGTGCATTTCCTACACATTCACACTTACATAAAAGGGTAAATATAAATCACACTCTAAACTATAGACTCAACCCTAATTTACTATTTACAAATTTACACTTGTACCATAAAGGCACCATGGGGATACGTTATTAGTGCCAAATAATGTAATATACCTCAACATCAATGAATGAGCGGATGACAGGCTACAACTTGACATCACTTTCCTAAGGTTTGTTGAATTATGTTTTAAATTTTTGAGAATTACCAAGGCAAATATTTTGGAGGTCATAAATTTTCATACAAAAGCATTTTGATTTTTTTTAATCACATATTTTTTTAACTTTACGCATTGATAACATCGATTTACGAACTTATTAGTGTTTATTTTATTTTATTTTACATGGTGGAATCGGTAGCTCCCATGATGATTTGGGCAGGCTATTCATCTTTTATGGTTGCCATAGTATTCTGTGTTGTTCACCTTGAAAGCCGTCACACAGTACTCCGTGCAGTCCGCCCCTATAATCACCATGCCACAATCATTTAAAACCTTTTACGTTGCTGAAAGCACAAAGAAAGGGACAAGCGTTCATTTCGGTGAGGCCTAAGATTTGAACCTTGGACCTTCGCCCCCCTTGAGAGGTTTGGTCGAATCAATTGGTCTACACATCGAACCTGAACTTGTTATAGTGTTAAGGGCCAAATTGTATGGGATATTTGTGAAATCCTATTGCCCTATTTTGAAATGAAAAATTCATCCTACTCTATGCAATTACAATATTTGGCTCAATTTTTGGGTGAAAGAGTTGGATTTGTGATAGTTGTAGTAGAGTTTGAGTCTTTTGGAGGCTTACAAGAAAAGAATTTAGGATGTGCTTTAGTCAATCCCTCTTCCTCCTTTGGATGATTGATTCAACTTATTCATGAAGATCTAATCATTTATGATCTCTCCCTTCTATTGTTTAGGTACTCTTGGAAGTTTGTTATAGCTCTTCTTTTAAGTAGGTTCATGCAAAACCTCTTTTAGTGACAAAAATTAGGTGGCCCAAGGGCAAGTGGAAGTCTTCAAACAAGGTGATGTATGTTGTAAGAGGAAAAACTATGCCTTCAAGTCATACCTTATGCGACTATAAAAGATTGAAAGAGCTTATCTTTAGAGGAGGTGGTAATTTTGACTTCTCTTCTTAATTTGAATCCGTAACATAAGTGTTTTTGGGATGTGTGTGAGAGTATCTAATAGCAGTAGTGATGACTACAATACAACCTTAGAAAACTTTTATGCAAGAAGCATTTTTGTACCAATAGATTTTAGATGATGAGTGAGATTCAAATGAGTCTATATCAAAATACGTAGGCCTAGTAGAGCATCCATTATGGGGGAAAATAGGGTGTTGAAAGTGTAATCTGATTCATAGTCAAGGCTGACAGTGTATAATGTAATTTTGAATAGGTATAAGAGCATTCATTGCATAATGTATTGAATTTATTGCAATATTTTATTATATTAGCCATATGGGTGATGATTAACATTGTTATGGTTAAACCCACCTTATAAAATTATAATTAACCTTCAAGTCATTACTTTTATGTCAACTTAAGATTAAGTTTATTTTATATTTTTGAGGTTTTGGTATTGGTATAAACACCCCCTACCACTCCTCACTTTATCATTTAAGTGTTGTGATTCTATAGATAATATAATGATTATTTATGGTGCCTCTGGGTGCCCACTATGTCTTTTCCTCTTTCATCATTTCTTACATTTTTGTATAATATGTGAGTGAATGGATTACTTCTATCTGTTTCTAGAAAATATTGTAAATTTCAACAATTATGGATGTGAAGTACGAGCTACCAACAAATCAAAGTTAAAATAAATATAAATAAAAAGGTTTCATAAATTTTTGATCACAAGCAAATTCAAAGTAAAAGCCTGAGTTTCATTTGAAATATTCTTAATAGAAGCACTATGATTCACCTTCTAAGTTGTCTAATAAAGATTGAAAGAATGAATACAATTAAATATCAAAAGACTATAGTAGCATAAGATTTGGAATCTCTCTCCCTATTTATCTATCTATGGGTGAGATGTTAACTTAAATGAATATCCAAACAATAGTAATGATAGAAAGGTTCATGTAAAAAATAGAATGACAACTATGTAAAAAAAGATTTGGAAAGGAAGAAAGAACACTACACATATAAATATCATTAATATTAATATTAATTTATATATATATATATATATATATATATATATATATATATATATAAACTTATGTTTTTTTGTAACAACTAACTCAAACCAACTCCAATAAAAGAAGAAAATACATAGGTTCATATATTATAGTAATTATTATTTTTTAAAATATTTCTAAGCTTATTTTTTAAAAATTGATATTAATAAAAAATTAAGCTTCACTATTTTAAAATTTTACGGATTTAATTTTAATTGGTTTGGGGTTGGGGCTGTCATAAATTATTTAATCATTATAGTTGAGATTTTATTTTAATTGGTTTGGGGTTGGGGCTGGTCATAAATTATTTAATCATTATAGTTTAGATTTTGGAACTTTATGCAATAGATTTAAGGTTTAAATTCAACAAAAGTAAAATTGTACACTATATTTTTAATAGCTAAAGTTTAGTTAGATAAATATCTTCTATAATAAAAAATACATATTTATATAAATACATGTTTATTATATTACAACGATAGAAAAACCAAAACCCCAAACAAATTTAAACAGTTCAAACTTAAATAACCAAAATAAAATTTGACAAACCATTTAGGTGTCTCCTTAGCACCTTCTAAATGTTCCGAAAGCAATTCGATCGTGCCTTTTTCTCAGGGTAATGCACATTCTAGAGATCTTTTAAATACAAACAACAGTCTATATTTGCAACGTATAGACTATATGTGGCACTCAATTTTTTTCCTCGTTAGAATCTAAAGCCTTGATCATCCTCTGCTGCTTCTAAAGACTGAGCCCGTGCAAGAAAGATCCAAGGAAAAAGGAAGCCATAGCAAAACTGTAGCACTTGAACCCTCGTGCAATGGCTTGCAATGTTGACACCGATCCACTGCGTTCGCGCAGATTGAGATATGACCGCCAGCAACTTTTGAATTTTCAAATGATTATCAACGAAGATGAACAGCTGGAGAAATGGAGCCAAATACTCAACAATCTTGGGCCTATTGCTGCCGAGCTCCACGGAATGGAGAAAAAAGACGGGAACTGGCCAAAGCAGACAAGAAAGGAGAAGCATCAAAGAACCCGTAAAAACAAAAACACTCATGCACAGGACAGAACCGAGACAATCCCTGGTACTTACATTATATCAAATTAGGGTTTGATACCTGTAGGGTTTTGTCTTGATTTTTGTAGATTGCGTTATATCGCCACACTAAAATAGCTATGAAGAGATATTAGCGTTATAAAATAAATCCTGTTATGCATGGAATCAGAGAGAAAGCCATTACATAAATTCAATCATTCAGGAATTAATAATTATTTAATATATATATTTTTAATGGGTTATATAAGATTGATACTGTCCCATCCATATTACATCTACACCACATAGTGGTACAAGGTTCAAGTCTTAAGTCTCCTTGAAATGTTGAGAAATAATACAACTTGATTATAATTATTTAATATATTTAACCCGAGCGTAGCAGTTTAATATTAAGTTCTAGGGGTTTACCAATGCTGGAACAGGTTCGATTCTTAGGGTTGTTTGGAGGTTCTGGTTCCCGAAGGCACCGTCACTGCATCCACAACCAGAAAAGATAATATAATTTAACATTTAATAAAATTTATTCTAGAGAAACAGAGAGGAACTCAACGTGCATTTGTCTTGAGGTCGAGAGAACATTATTGTATAAGAAACTCTGAACCTTGTAAACTATTTCTGTATGGTGGGAACCTATTTTTGGGTCTATTAAACATTTGCCCATTACAGGAAGTCCTATACAAGGCCCAGAAACTTCTAGCAGCGTTTTATGCCCATTTTCTGGGCATTTCTGGAAGTTCTCGAAAGTTTCCACTGCCATTTTCAAGAGTTTTTTTTTTTGCTAAATTTTTTTTCTGGGAGGCTTTTGCCTCTCGTTATAGAATTTCTCATCGATATCCTAAACACATTTTTTTTTTTGGATTTCTGGATTCAATACTCACATCTGCAAAGTTTCCCAGACCCAGTGTCTGGTGCTTGGTGCAACATAGTTAAGGAATGAAAAAAGACACTAGTGAGTAAACTGCAAACGGTAATGATGTACCTACCCAGTTGAGGAAATATTACTTTGTCATTCTAACCGAAATAAGGGCAATGGAGCAATATTTGCCCACACATAAGAGTATAGAATTTCTGATATTGCATCCTTAATCCAACTACAATGGAGATCTTAGTATGATTTTGATACACCATCTATTACTAGCTTCTCAAGTTAATGTTCTATAGATTTTTCAAGAGAAATAGATTAATCCATGACATACCAGGTAAATCTCATGCCTGTTGTCCTTATTGGAGGTGATGTGTACGTAAATGTTGAAGAATTCAAATGTTATCAGTTCATTCCTTTGTGCTTTTACACATCTTTAAATATTTTATTTTATTTTTCCCCTTGGTCCTCTTCTTGAATGGACTAATGTAGACTTGCGAACATTTCCTTTAGCTAGAGAGCCTTAAAGTTGAAAAAAGGTAAACTGCATTGGACAAGATAGAATTCCAGAATAGTATGGTGTGTGAATTAGAATAGTATGGTGTGTGAATTCAGAGCACAGTACATGCTAACTGTTGCCACATTTTGCACGGGGTGCCATGTTTTCAAATTTTGTAAGTATGCTGCTCTCCCTTCCCTCCTCCTCCTTTCCCTTTCTCCACTGTCCCCTTTCTCCCCTTCTAGCAGCTTCATTTCCCCTCTTTTTTTCCCTTTGTACTTTCTCTGGTCAGATTCCTAAAATAGAGCAAACATCCCCTGAAAATTTCTAAGTCTAAGAGCGCAACCCGACTTCGCAGCGAAGTCGGGGTGCGCCCTTAAGTTCGAGCGCACTCGGGAATGCGAAGTGCGGAAGATGACCGAAAAGAAGCAAAATTTGGCTAAGTGTCAGAGCGCAACCCGACTTCGCAGCGAAGTCGGGGTGCGCTCTTCCTCCTGTGCGCACTTGGGAAGCAGTGTATCCAGAAAATCAGCTAAGTGCCAGAGCGCAACCCGACTTCGCAGCGAAGTCGGGCTGCGCCCTGATTCCTGTCCGCAGTCTGAACAGTGACCAAAACAATAAGTGCTGAAGTGGGCAGCCCGACTTCGCAGCGAAGTCGGGCTGCGCCCTCTAGCTTGTGCGCACTTGGGCAGAATCTTTCAAGCAGCCCAAAAACAGTCTAAGGCACGAAGGCCTCCCCAACTGCGCTGTTCCCCACTTGCGCTGTCCAATTGCGCTCCGATTCCAGGCAAAGTAGGACACAAAAGAGAGACTGCCTTTCAAGGCAGATGCGTCCCTCATCAGAATTTGACAAGTGTCCAGCCTCGGGATCCGAGACGAGATGTGATGGGAAAAGGGACAACCGTGGGCCAAATTATCTGCCACAGCTACCCTCATTTAAGCTGACGCAAAGTTCCATCTACCGCAGCTACCCGCATTCATGCTGACTCGAAGTTTCATCAACCGCACTGCCATGTAGTTGCCAAGTTTTCAGGTGGACCTTGCTGCCAGTACAGTCTCTGTCTGCAGGAGTCAACATCAGCAGCTCTTTTGCCACTTTTGTCAGCTTTTGTCACCTATTGTCGGGTCTAGGATTTTGTGCCCAGGATTGTAATCGGGGGGAATTGCGCTATAAATAGCCGCACCACATCATTGTAAAGGGAAAGGGGGATATCCTGCTAGGGGACCATTGTAGCTATACGTTTGCTTCTGAATGCAAAACACACTTGGCTCTATTTGCTGTTATCATTCTTTATGCTGCCTTTACTTAGCATTTCTGCCTCATGTTGCTTATTGTATTGCTCACTGTTATTCTGATATCTGGATACCGGTATTTGATGATTAAGTATTCCTGGAATGCATAGATAGAGGATACATAGGATGTATGACAGTTGTAGTTTCTGTAGTGTATTCTGTATTTAATTGCTGTTAGTAGTGGTGATTGATCGTTGCCGTGCTGCTTATCCTCCCCACCCAACTCAAATCATATTTGCATCTCTTTCCGCATTTTAATTTCTTTCCTGCACTCTTAGCTTAAAACATTTGAGAAAACCCATGGAAGCCGGCCTTCTCCGGAGATTGGCACGGAAGGCATCCCTTCCTTCCGGCCTTTCAATCTGGTGGGCGAATCTAGGGTGCATTTCACTAAATCCTTTCCTAGTGGCAGATTCGTAACCAACACTAACACTACAAAAAATTCAATGGATTACTAATAAGGTCAAGAAAATAGCTGACTGAAATCTCATCAATGTGCTAGTTAATGATTGTAGGTGAATACCGACCTTGATGCAATGCTATGGGTGGAATACTACTACGGTTTTTGCTTTAGGATTTTGAGCCTTTTTCTTCACCATAATCCGGCCTCTTCCAACAGTGATTTTGAATGAGCCTTTCATGGATCCTTCTTTCTTGCTTGAAAGAGTGAGAGTCCTTTACTACAAAAACAAAACTACAGAAAACAAAGAGCAAAGCTGTAAAAAAATAGAGGGACAGACCATAAAGAAACTAGAAATTGTTTTTTGGCTTCAAAACCTCCAACTTTGTTTTACATGAAAAATATGATTTTAAAACATCATTGATATTATTTCTGGGAATATTATTCATTCCAGTTTCTCCAGTTGCCATTCATAAATAACGGATCAGACCTTTTTTCTTTTGGAGTTTTTGGTCGCCCCAAAACTTTGTTTCTCTTCTTTGTTCTACCAGTTCTTGGCCTTTGGGGGATGTCTAGTTCTTGCTGTATCACTTCCATCAAATATAACATCAACTCCCTTTTTGCTGGAAGTATATGTATTAAGTCAGCTGCATCACCTAGCATGGATGGTTCAAAAAACTTGATGCAATTAGCATTCGTGATGGAATACATTATATAGTTGGGCAGATCCAGTTTGAAAGCATTGTCCTTAATTTTTGAATGATTTTGAATGGTCCATATCTGATTGGCTCTAGCTTCCTGCCAACTTCTTTAAATTGCTTCTTGCTCAATATAGCCATACTTTGTCACCTTTTTCACTCTTGTGAGCTATCCGACAACAATCATGACACTCTTTTGTTTTAGCTTGGGCTTGATGCAAATGTTCTTATAGCTGCCTATAAATCCTTTGAATTCTTTCTACAAGCTTGATTGCTTGGATTTGTTCAACTCCCCTTCTCCAATGCTCCATTTCCATCAACTTTCCTAAAGAATACGTTGATGGGTGTTTGGGGAAGGAATCCTAAGCATATTTCAAATGGTGATTGATTTCTTGAGCCATGAATAGCCTGATTATAACAATGTTACAAGTATAGTAGCTTTTCATCTCAAGTCCCAGGATTTGTTGTTGTGTCTTCTAAACATTTGAACAAGTGTTTGATTCACAACATATGTTTGTCAACATATTTGTGGATGGAAGGTAGTGCTATGCCTCAATTTTGTGTCCGTCAAACTCCATAATATCGTCAAAACCTGCTTTGAAATATTTTATCTTGGTCTCTGATAAAATTGCTGTAGGTAGCGCAAAGTGCACACAAAATATTTTCAAAGAATAATACAGCTGCTTCTTGATCCGTGATTGTCTTTAAAAAAAATAAAATTAATTGGTTACATGGGATTGAAACAGGTCCCAAACTATTACAACATGACCACATATTGGTATAATAACAGCTTGGCTATTGTGCATGTATTGATTGGCAAATTTCAAACCTAGGTCTCCTCCTAGAAAGTTGAGGAATTTAGCTGTTGAGCTAATGCCATTTTTGATCCAGGATTGTCTTTTTTTTTTCAATTGGTTATATGGAATTGAAACGGGCCCCACCCGTATTACATCATCACCACATAGTGGTATTATGACAAAGCTTGGATATTATCCATGTATCGCTTGGCAAAATTTGAACCTTGGTCTCCTCTTTAAATATTGAAGAATCTAACCAGTTGCGCTAATGCAACTTGATATCCGTGATTGTCTTTTTACAAGGGGTTAAAATGACCATTTTGTTGAATACAAAATAGTTATGATGTTGTCTGATTTTGGGTAATCTTTCATGCAAGTCTTGCCTCTTTTGCCCTATCCATAGCCTCAACAAGATGAAGAACCCTCTCTAAAGGCCTCTGACACCTAAATTAAAAAAATGGAAAAATAATTTACATTGAAAAAATAATTTACAATTCAAAATTTGCAAATGGAAATGTAATTTAAATTAAAAAAAATAAAAAATAAAAAACTTACCTTGATTGCTTCATCCATGGCTGTCCATAAGGCCTCTTCAAAGATATAGTCACATACCTTCTGGCCCTCACTGGAGAGTTGGTATCTAGCGGCGTCTTCGGCATTCCACTCCTTTCTCATAAACATCCTCTTCAATGCCCCTTTTGCATCAAAGAGGCTTTGCAATGTAACGAAGTTTGTGGCAAAGCGTGTAACTCCAGGTTGCACTAGCTCCCTCCCACTAGTAAATTGCCTCATTAGTTGGAGGACCCATGTATGGTTGTAGATAAATTTTGTAATACATTTGGCCTTTTGTACAACCTCCGACACCCAAGGTAATTTCCCAATGTCTTCTAGTAACAAATCAAGACAATGGACTTCACACAATGTCCAAAAAATGGTGGGGAATCTCTCTTCCAACATCCTACCAGTTGCTACATATGCCGCTGCGTTGTTTGTGATAACTTGGACAACATTATCATGCCCCACCTTTAACACAACCTCCTTTAGCAACCTTGCAAGCATATCGACACTCTTAACTTGCGTTGATGCATCCACTAACTTGAGGAATACAAATCCTCCTGTAGAAGCAACCAAAAAATTAATTGATGTCCGATTCTTCACATTGGTCCACCCATCGAACATGATTGTGCAACCCCTCTTCCTCCATACCCTATGTTGCTCTTCAACCAACACCTGAATATCCTCCACGGATTCACGAAGGAGAGGGCCCCTAAAATTGTCATAAGTTGGCGGCTTAAATCTTGGAGCACAAATTGTTAGGGGGCATCTATCATTCCTTGCCAATAGGGAGACCTCGCCATATTGAAGGGAATGTTGGAAAAATACCATAAACTTGCACAAGCTTTCCTTGCGGCCTTGTGCCTCTCCTTGTTCCATGCGGTCCTACTCTCAAGCATGGGTTTGACCTTGGCGCAACGTTCTGCAAAATAAGACTCTTCTGTCCCACTCCTCGTGTGTGTAATTGATGGATTGGACTCACTTTGGCCGTAAAACCGGCTATAGGTGTTGTCGGTACCCTCTATATGAGGTTGAGAAGGGGGGGTAGCCATGGCCTCACTTGTTCTTCATTTTAGGTCTTTTCTCTTGGTGTAGTTTGATAGGAGGGCATTGCATTCCCTCTCCTACCCCCTTATTCAAGAGTCTTATTTATAAGTTGATCTTCAAAGATATTTTGAGCTTGGGACCAGCCCTGTCAAGATTTAATAACGATTTTAAGCTTATATGATGCTTCAACCTCAACAGGCACATTTGAACATAGCCTGACATAATGGCCTTGTTTCCTCGCCAAGTGGGATGTGAGGCAATTTATGTTTCCATGAATTTTTTCCCCACAATTGCAGCAAACCTCGCCTTTCTTTTCCCCATCCCTTGCATACTTCCACGCTGCGTCTCTTTTCCCCATCATTTTATTCATTGATGTGGCTGCACATGGAAACAACAAGCAATTAGTTAGAAACTTAAAAAAAAGAAAAAAAATGCCCTAGGGTTTAAGCATTGACAGCTGAAACTGAGTTTTTCTACCTTAGATGAAACAGTTGGGTGGCTGTTGCAATTAGTTAGAAACTAAAAAAAAAGAAAAAAAAATGCCGAAACTTAAAAAAAGTAAAAAAAGTACTGTAGGGTATTAGCATTGACTGCTGAAACTGATTTTAATTTAATTTTATTTCATTTCAGGCGAAACAGTTGGGTGGCTATTGGGTGGCTGTTAGATTCTTTAAACTTTGAAAAAAAAAAAGGATTTAGGATGTAATCTAGTGTTTTCGTTGGTCTGGTTTCAGTTTGTCTCTGCTCTCTCTGCAATTTAGAACCCAAAAAATGAGGTCCATTTGAAAAAGAAAGCTTTTTAGGTTGTTTCCCTCGATGCGTGCACAAATGACCAAGTTTTTTTTCCTGGACTCCACAAGTTTTTTTGTACTCGCGAGTATCGAGTACTTGGCAAGTAAACAAAAAAATTCGCTGAGTTGAGCTGGAGTGACTTGGTAAGGCCGACACGGACTTGGACTTGGCGCGTTTTTAAAAAACTTGCCAAGTTTCATAAAAGAGATTCATACTAACGATAAGACATTGCAATTCTTACAAACACAAGCTCATTGGAGCAAAGTCATCATTTTAAATGGATGGCATTCCTCTAGGCATTTAATTTGGTTATCAAACACCAGAGGGGAGTTCATAATAAGCTAGCTGATTTGTTGTCAAGGCCACCAAAAGTTTTAGCATTAGGAGTTGTAAAGCAATTGCATCCATGTCCATGTCAAGAACTTAAGCAACGATGTGCAAATGATAAAGGATTTGGACCCATTTACATTGCATTGTAACGTAGGGACCATGTGGATGAAAGGGATCCATGGCAAATTTCAAAGTGGAAAATGGATTGCTCTAGCGGTAGAATAAGCTTTGTAGACCTCAAGGAGGTAGATTATAGTTGATGTGAGAAGCTCATTCTTGCAAAGTGTTGGACACCTTAGAATAGGTAAAACAATCTCCAATTTCCACAAGTCTATGTCTTGGCCAAAATAACAAGCAAACTTGGTGAAGTTTGTTAGGGAATGCATGTTATGTAGCAAATCTAAGCCTTCCAATAGAAAAGTGGGGCTTTACACCTCGCTTCCAATGCCCTCTCATCCATGAAAAAGTATATCAATAATTGCCTGAGATATACCAGCCAATTTATACAGGAAATATTCCAGGAAATAATACGGAAAATATCTCAAACCCTAGCTCACAACCAACAGAAAACTATAACAGCAAACGGCAGAAATAAATTTCTGATTTTTTATTGTTCTGAAACAGCAAATTCTAACAGCAGAATGCAACAGCGCGGATCTAAGATCTAGCAACTGTCTAGAACAGAAAATACATCACATAAATACCAGAAATGGCCCCTAGGGCTGAATTCTTGGCTAGAAATGGCCAAGTATAATTTCTGGATGTTGCAGAAAATTTCCGAAAACCCTCAATGGCTGGATCTAGCTTTTAGAAGACCAAAAGCATCTCAAAACTGCAGAATGAGCCTCTCCAAGGCTGGGCGTCCCACCTTGAGGCAGATAGAAGGGCAAAACCCTCCTCAAAATTTCTCCCAATTCGCCACCAATGGCAGATCTGAATTTCTGTATCAACTCCTTAACAATTGAAGCACAAATACAAACCCTGGATGGATTTGTCTCTAAGGCTGAGTAGTTAGCTAGCTGGTCTAGCCTTCAATGGAGAGTTCCAAAGGGAACCCCAAATCTCTTGCAGAAATTTCCAGCAATTCTCCAAGAGCCCAGAGAATACAGCAGTATTCTCCCAATGTCAACAGTATTCTTCCCAGTCCCCCTCACAAATGAAATGCCTTTGTCTTTTATAAGCACAACCCTAATGAGAGATTAGATCTTAGCCATTGATCTTGATGAATGGCTGAGATTAGATCTCAACAAAACATAAGATCCCAAGGCTAGGATTAAACCTTGTCAACAAGACAACTTAAGTGATGCTGGAACCCTTATCCTTATCCTTAAGACATCTCACCCTTATCCTCAAATTAGTCTTGGAACTTGTGATTTTGTTTTTGCACTTGCCAAGGTAATAAATACACTTGGTCTTATCTTAATACATGACTAACACATCATTAACTTTGACCATAACAAATATAGACAACAAGACATTCCAAAAACGTGTACAAGGCCCCAAGCATTTAATAATGCCTTATTTTAACCATAAACTTCTTCTAATACCACAACTAACTCCACTAACCCATATACTAACATTAAAACTTGTCAAAACATACTAACTAACCCCTTAGAGGCCCACAAACAACAACAAAACATAAATTTGAAATATTTACAAGGCTGGAAATAAATGGGAACATTACATTGCCTCAGTTTATAATTATTCTGAGCCTAAATACAATACCCTTTGGGAAATTATTGACCCATGATGGACTTCTCACCTCCATAGCCCACTTCATGCAGCGGGGTACTACCTCAACCCAAATTTTCTTATGATGATTCATTTGAGGCCGACTATGAGGTGATGTTGGGCATTTGGTAATGCCTTTGACTGTATGGTGCCAATTGAGAAACCCCACACTAAGATACAGGATGATCTGCAAGATTATAAGAGACGTGAGGGTGCCTTTTTCACATCCATGCAGTGCATTCGAGCAAGGTCAACTTTGAGGCCAGGTAACCCTCATCGAATTATTATTGATTTTGTCTTTTGATTTTGTTTTAAAAAATAATCTCAATTTACGATTTTACATGAATTATTAAATTTTCTTTTTCTTGGCTTTTTCTAGATTTATGGTGGGAGGACTTTGGTGTGTATATGCCCAATCTATAGTCCTTCGTCGTCAAAGTTTTATGTCAACCATGCAATGCTTCAGGTTGTGAGCGCAATTGCAGTATGTTTGAGCACGTACACTCCAAGAAGTGCAATAGACTCACACAACAAAAGTTGAATGATCTTATTTTTGTTCATTAAAACCTTCGTCTCCACCATAAAAAAATTGCGAGAACAAATTACGAAGCGATTGATTTAGACGAGATTGATCCATCATCTGAATAGATCACAGTGTCAGACGAGTAGCAACAACAAGAGTCTCTCTTTTCCATGGATGCTTTTGAAAACCTAGTGGAGTTAGTGGCAAAGGCACAAGCACAGGAAGAGGCATGAGCACAACCACAAAGAGAGACTAGAGCTTCTACTAGGGCAAAGGGCAAAGGCATTGCAAGATATGGATAGTGGGCCTATTGAGGCATTGTCATGACACATTTTGTAATTTGTACCTTTTTATATTATAATTTATAAGCAATACAAGAATATTTGAATTTTGGATGCATTAAAATTTCTTTAATTGAAGTGTGTTTTGTCACTTTCATGTGTAGTTTAATTTTGTATCACATACAAATATTTATTTTGGATTTGTATGATGTTAATTAATTGTGATATGCATGAATTTTTTTTTTTTCGATGAAAAAATGCATTTTCTTCATTTTTTTTTTGTTGAGTCCAAGTCCTGAGTCGGCCTTGTCAAGTTTTATGTAGAGTCCAAATTTGCCAACTATGGTATGAATGATAGTCTCTTTCCCTAACAAATAATGCATCTAATGCTAGTGAATAGAAAGCTAGTGGAGATCCATTGCTATGCAACCTAGTAGAGTGGAGGAGACTAACACAAATGGAGACCAAAGGAGCAAAGGGTAGTGACCATGATGATAGACTTGCTTGGTTGGAAAATAGTGTGGAAACCCTACAACAAATTTCACTTAGTTTATGGCCAACAGGATTTAACAAGGAGGGTCAAAGGAGAAAAGTCCTAAACCATCATATTCTCCTAAAGAGAGCAAATCTGAGTTTTTATCGGGAATGGAAATTATCAAGAACCTCCATTATCTTGTTTAAAGTGGAAGCTAATCTTGAAATTCCACTTTTTGGTGGCAAGGTCGATTTAGAAAGCTCAACAACTAGTTGTAATAGTTGGAAGTTACTTAGGTTGCCATGGCTTCAATGATGTGTAGATGATTTATTCTGCTTGATTAAAAATGACAAAGCATGCATTGTAGTTAAAGAGCTACACGAAAAGAATGTATTAACAATAAGAAGCTTTAGTATCCAATTGGGAGTAATTTAAGGCCTTTTTGAAGAAGCAATTTTATCTGATTTGATATGAAGATGAACAATAAGTCAAACAATATCTCTGTCAATATTAGGAACAAAACATCCAAGTGTATTGCAGAATGCATACTACATTTCTAGATATTATGTTGGAGGATTCTGTTGTGCTAAAGAAGTATATAGGTGGGCTGGACAACTACATTCGAGAAGAGCTAGTACTTTTTGAGGTTAAATCAATAGATGAGGATGCCAAGAAGGCTCTCTACATTGAAGCTAAATGGAACTGAACATTTGGGTTAAGAAGTAGTGGCCAACAATTAGCTAAATCAAGAAATAACCAATGAAATAAAAGCTCTTCCAATATGTTGCAAATAAAAAGAAGGAACTCTTCAGAAGTGGCAATGTCAACATTGCCTTAGAATGCATGTGGCACACCAAGGAGCAATGTTCGAAGCTACATCCTGATTTAATGCCCCAAAATAGGACAAAGAAAAAGTTTATGGTCTCCATTTCTATTCTACCCTAGTAGAAGGGAATGAAGTTGAAGATTTGGAGATGGAAAGTATGGATGAGGCAAATGTGAAATTAGCAATGATGACACACTCAAGGTCGCCACTTCAAGAAGACAAGCAATGGGAGATAGAAAAGATAAATGCCCAACTGAAGAAATCATTTACGTTGAAATTAAAAACAAGAAGACATTAGTGACAACTATTTTTGACTCAAGTAGTCAAAAGATTTTGATTTCCAAGGTGTTAGTTCACAAATTGGGATTGCGGATCAATAAACATCCAACTCCACATCCCATGGTTAGTTGCATAAGGATGCATAAAGGCATGTTTTTTTTAATTGGTTATATGGGATTGTAATGAGCCCCAACCATATTACATCATGACCACATAGTGGTGTTACAACAGGTTCACAATTAGGTATGTATCGCTTGGCAAGATTTGAACATGGGTCTCCTCCTTGAAATTTGAGGAATATAACTAGTTGAGCTAATGCCATTTGATTTTAAAGGTTCACCCATGAGATTTGAACCTTGTTTTACGATGTGAAACTTTTCAGTCCTAACTAATTGCTTTAAACCCCATGGGCAATGCACAAAGGCATGTTACTCAACAATGTAAGTTCAAATTTGCAATTTTGTCCAAGTTTTAAAATGAAATTGAGTGTGACGTAGTGCCATTGAATGTATGTGAAGTTATTTTTGGAAGTCCCTTTTTGTGGGACATGGATGCCTTATTCACAAGAAGAGCTAATAAAAACAAGCTGGTAAAAGATGGGAAGGCCCTCTTGATCAACACATATAAAGGTAGGAGAAGATTTAATTGGTCTCTGCAATTCAAGAGACTAATTAATTGCTAGCAGTGAGGTCCAAGCATGGGATGGTAGAAGTAGAAGCCTCTAGACAAGCAAGGACTTTTAACCAAAAGAAACAATTGGATAATATGCCATTGCGTGTTGAGGAAGTTTTCCTAGAGCCCAAGGGACTGCTTGTGTAAGGACCAATTGAACATGAATTAATCTATTGCTAGATGCACCATTAGGTTATATTGAACTTCAATACTTGAGAGGAAGGAGATTAAGAAGCAAGTTCAGGCACTATTGGAGCAAGGATCTGTCAAACCAAGTACATCATCATTTGGACCCCAAGTAGTGTTGTTTCCCCAAAAAGATGGACCATGGCACATGTGCTTGGAATTTTGTGCCTTGAACAAGATCATGATTAGAAATCAATTTCCTTTACATATAATTGATGATCTTTTGGATCAACTATAGGGGGCAAGATATTCTACAAATTTGGAATTAAAATCTAGATACCACCATGTTCAAATGTTTGGAAAACAGTTTTCAAGATGAAATGGGGGCTTTATGAATGGCTGGTTATGCTTTTTGGGTTGTGCAATGCACCAACAACCTTCATGCGGCTGATGAACAATGTATTGAGGCCTTGCCTAGATCCTTCTTCCCTACAAGAAATGAGGGAAGTTCTTTCTTGCAGAAACATAGAAACAAAAACCAAAGCTGTAGGAAGATAGAGACAAAGCATACAAAAGCTAGAAAATGTTCTTTTGGCTCAAAACCTCCAACTTCTCTTTGTCAGATATTCCATTTCCATGAGGTTTGTTTTAAATGGGATTAGGAAGATGAGACATCATTGAATTTATTATTTTTGGCAATAGTATTCATTCCAATTTTCCCATGCTATCATTTATAAGTAACAAATCAAATTTGGTTCTATATAGGGGATCCACCCTTCATTTTATAATCAAGCTATTTTGATTATCAATGCAAGTTGATGTCTTTGTAATATCTATTGGAGGATGAATAACTCTTCTCACCTTTGGCTTTCAGGCGCCCTTAACTTACCATTTCTTGCACAAGTGCTTGCTTTTGATATAGACATTCTACATAGATAGTATTAGAGCATGTTTTGGAGCTGTAAAGGAGAAAAAAGGAAAAATATATTGTAGAGATCATAGTTTTTTTTCAAAATTTAAATTGGTTATAAAGGGCTGAGATGGGCCCCATCTATGTTACATTATGACTGCATATTGCAGTATTTCAATGAATCACATTATCATGGTACCACAACAAACCATATTATCATTGGTTGCCTTATTGCCCGAATGTCCGTCACAATGTGGAAATTGAACTTAGGTTGTGCTCATATGATTGCATCCCATTTCCTGTTGATGCCTTGAATAAATATTAAATGATTTAATTTACTACAATAATAGGGTGACTGTGGTTGGGGATCAGGCTCATCGTTTATGCTTGCTGAGACATGGATATGGATTATGTGCTTGAGTGTTGGACCAAGTTTTAACCCCAAATTGGAAATTAGACTCCAAGCTGTTTCAAATGAGCAAAAGTTCATTGCTTTTGGATCTATATATCAGGGAGATACAATTACTACAAGTTGTTATTTTAGAGCTATTTGGAAATGTTATTAAGTGAGCGTTGTTACTATGACTTCATATGAACACTTCCTTTCCTTTCATTTCAGGTGTTTGTTTGAGGTGCCATTTTTAAAATTAGAAAGCAGGTCCATTAAGCATGTATGTAGGGCTATCTATCATAGGCCATAATGTGGGATATACTCATATTGATATATGCAAACCTGAATTATTAGATGCCATGATATCACATGTGAGGGGAAGAATCCCGAAATTCCCAATAGTGAAGCAAGGATTACATTTCTAAGGGTAATTATTGTCAGGTATCCAATATTATGGTGAGGATTGTTATTTAAAATAGCGGAGAGTAGAGTTTCAAACTTTTCCATACAATATGAGACACAAATCAAACTTAGGGATTGTTAGAGTTGTACATGTACTCTCTGTTATGAACATAAATAGTACAAAGAATGTACAAGGAAGATTTAAGAAGAAGTAAGCTTTTAGAAAAGGTTGCTTTTGAGTGAAGAAATATATACACAAAGCTTCTTGAGGATTTCCATAAAGATGCATGGAACATGTGCCAAGGATATCCTATTAAATACTAAATATAATGGTCCACTTGCAAGGTATACAAGGAAGCTTATTAATATAAAAGCTATAGAGAGAAGAAAATTGTACATGGAAGCTTCTTGAAGATTGAAAAGAATGAAGCCTCGAGAGGATTTACATAGCTACATGTGCAAATGATATTCCTTGTGACCATGTCTTATTACCATCATAGATCATAATTTCTGGTATCCTTAATGTGGTGGCTTATTAAAACCCATTTTAAGTGTTAGATGTCATCCCACCTAAGGAGGACAATCCTCAAATTTTCAATATCGCAATGGGGATTGTAATTCAAATAGTATAGGCTAGAGCAATGCACCATTATAAAACAGAATTAACTATTTTTATTTTATACATTGCAACATGAATGTAGAGCTGTCTATCATAGGTGGCAGATGTCCTCAAAGGGATAACATTTAAAAACCAATCCCAAATGTTAAAAGTAATGCCACATATGGGATATCCTCTTTGTGGTAGCATATTAAAACCCATATCAAGTGTTAAATGGCATTCCGCCTAAGAATGACAATCCTCAAATATTCAGTATCACAATGGGGATTGTAATTCAAATAGTATAGGCTAGAGCAATGCATCGTTATCAAAAAGAGACAACTATTTATATTATATACATTGCGTCATGAATGTAGAGCTGTCTATCATAGACCATAGTGGTGGATGTCCTCAAAGTGACAAACATATAAAAACCCATCCCTAACGTTAGATGTAATACCAGCTTAGAGGAACAAACCTTGATTATCCCATATTACAATGAGGACTATAATTTAAAATAGCAAGATTTTTTTTTTTTATTGGAAATGCATCGTATATTACTTAAATGCTCAGAAAAGAAACTTGTAGATGAACAATAGGATTACATGAAAACTATTTTATTATGCAATCCAGGAAAGAAAGCACTTGGGCTTGTGCCTCCTTCGGCAAAGAAATTTGTATCTTTGCCAATCCATGTTGTTTTGAGCCCTGGCAAGGAGGGTTGATTCCTACTTCAATAACTTCACTTAGACTTATAGAAGACCAGTCCTCTCAAAACTTGCTTTACATTAAAATAAAAGAAAAATAAAATTAGGGAAAATAATGTTGCAAATTTTAACATGTGTTAAAGGCTCTTGGAGATATTTGTGATCATCTGCTTATCTTCTTTTTTGAAACTGCAACATACCTAATTGCATGCATTATTTACTATTGAAGGCTATATTGTTAAGCTTATGACTCTTCACTTGTGCTTGTTAGTGTGTTTGTGCTTGCACACACACATATAGAACCACCCACTCGATCCTTTATTCTTAGTCATCTCATGTCATATTTATACTCTTCATATGTGATTCTTGAAATATCTTTTATATATACCTGTTGAGTGTATAACAAGTGGTGCTAGAGCCCCTTCTTAAACTTGAGGTTTGATAATGTTGGTAACCAAAATATTTTGTCTGGTGGGTCCTACCATTGGTTGGAGGCCAATTATATACTCATAAAATTAAAAACATACAGGTGTATATGTTTAGATAAAAACTTAGCTTCATGAGGGAAAAAAAGGTAAACAAGCCTCCTCACAAACTTGCTTTCTCCTTTTTTGGTCTCACATTGTTTGCGTCTACACAGTCGTTGTCCCTTTACTTTGTTGCACCAGCTACTATAATCTCTGATTCTCTCACACCATTTTGCCTCCCATGTCCTTATCGTTTATATAGATAAGAACTTAAGGGGATGAAGTTCAATCCTGCATCTTGATGAATCTTGTGGGAATTTTGTTGCATGGGCGTTGGGCGTTTGAGAAACTTGAGTTTGTGGACAATAGGCGATGGATATTGTGCAAACAAGGGGGGGCTGCATTTACTGTTGAGAGCTATTTCTGTTCATCATAAGTGAAAGGAGGGTTCTCACTAGTTCAAATTTTTGTGAGAGCCATGATTGAATGAAATATCCAAAAGCTTGCATAGGGCCATGAATTCCACATTCCCTTTCCATTTGATAGTTCTAATTGCCTATAGCGTGGTCTTCTGGTCAGTGGAGAGATACCTCCAATCATGTTATTGTTGTATTCGTTTTAAAGCTCAATAGGGAAGAACATGCTGAAATTCAGTTCCATGGTGATGGTCATGCTTCTCACACGTTTGGGGCAAGTGTTGGATGTCCTGTAAAAAAGGAAATGTGTCAACCATTAAAGCCCTCTTGAATCAAAACATAGAAACTATAATAATGAAGTAAGATAAAGTAGGCCTTTACCCTTGAAAGGTAACATAGTAATTGGGTGCACACTGCACATTATAGACAACCAATTTGAATATTCCACATTTTTTACTGGCAATAAGGATCCAAGAGTTTGGTTCACTATTTTAAAAATGTCTAATATATTTCCTAATTGGTTTGGTCACATTTAGAAAAAGAAGTGCAGACACAATTGTTTTATATTAATCCGTACTCAAAATAATTTAAAAATATATACTCATAAAATTAAAAACATACAGGTGTATATGTTTAGATAAAAACTTAGCTTCATGAGGGAAAAAAAGGTAAACAAGCCTCCTCACAAACTTGCTTTCTCCTTTCTTGGTCTCACATTGTTTGCGTCTACCATAGTAGTCAAACTCTTTTGGACTCCCGAGTACTCGGCCGAGTCCGAGTCCGAGTGGGCTCAGCCGAGCCGAGCCCACTCCTACTCCTTTTTTTTCTGGACTCCTCCGAGTCCGGCCGAGTCCTGGGCCGAGTCCGAGTCCGACTCGGACTCCCGAGTCCCGACGTCGGAACTCGGCTGGCCAAAAAAAAATGGAAGTTTAAAAAAAAAGAAAAATTACGTCTAGGGAGGTTAAGTGTTGATGATGCTCCACGACTTAAGCATCCACGTTGGCCAGTGCGCAATCACGAACAAGACGCTGAAATCTTTGTTTATTATATTAACGAGAGAATGTGCAATTTTGCTTCTCAAACCTTCAGAATGCTTATCCCTCAATTATAATTTATTTTAATACAAATATATCTTTCTCCGATGGATACATCATCCGCGTCTTGTTTGGGAATGAGAACCGCCTCAGAATGCACGTATGCATGTCCTGTGGGGTGTGGCGGTTCGAGCGGAGAATGGCATGAGTTTTGGAGGCGTTCGATCAAGGAAGGCTTGAGGCCGCCAGTGCTGAGACCTCTTCTAGAAAGTTCATCGCGCAGTTCTTGCACCTTCATTTTCTTCCATTCTTTTCTCTCCTTCAATGCACCCTCTCCCGTCGCCGTCACTGCCACCGTTGCTATTGCAGCCAATACACACCACCACGCGACAATGGAAAAAAATTAAAAACGATAATTTATTTTGCTCTGAAACCCTCGACTGCCAACGAAACAATTGCTACGCACGAAGCTCCCCCAGAATAATGAATGTCGCTTCTACCTTGAATTTTGGTAAGCAGTTTTAAAAAACAGCTTCCCATTCTAAAACCGGAAAAATGGCTATGATTAAATATTAGCTTTATTAATATATGAAGAATTTTATTTTCAATTTTTTTTCTCAGGAACCTTTTAATAAAAGTAAAGTTAATAGATCCCAACCAACCATCTAGGAAATCGAATCTAGACAACCCACCGATTATAATTAACCATGGTATTTGAATATTTTATTTATTAAACATGATGGACTAAGTTAGGGTGATTCCGTCCCATGGTTTCTCTAATGAACATGGTATTTGAAATTTTTATTTATTAAACATGGTGGACTAAGTTAGGGTGATTTCGTCACATAGTAAAGTTTATTATTATTTAATGTTTTGTAAAATGTTAATAATGTTTTTGAACTTTATATATTAAGTTTATTTTATCATTATATTATTTATTTATAATTTTATAAACCAAAGTGGTCATGCCTGCAAAGGTCATTGTCTGTTCCGAATCCTCTGAGTGCACGCCAGACCGACAACGATGGTATGAATCTCGAGTGACCGGTGGTCCTCTTCATGTCGGGTTATAAAATAATGAGGTGGTATAGGCTTGTTGGGGGCAGTTACTAAAAATAGTGTGGATGTAACCAACTCCCTATGTATCCAAAAAAAAAAAAAATTATAAAACAAAATTATTAGCTTGCTATTAGAATATGCTCCTTCCTCTTGTTAATTTCTTATTTGTACAATGTTGAATGTTGAGTAAGTGTGTTAGAATATACTAATAAGTAATATTCATGAAAAAACTTATTTTTTCAATAAAATTTGTATTTTTTTTCATTTTTTTCTTTTCTCCGAGTTTTTACCGAGTCTTGCCAAGTTTTTTTGCCGAGTCCCGAGTCCGACTCCCGAGTCGAACTTTCCGAGTCCGAGTCGAGTCCGAGTTTTGCTACTATGGCGTCTACACAGTCGTTGTCCCTTTACTTTGTTGCACCAGCTACTATAATCTCTGATTCTCTCACACCATTTTGCCTCCCATGTCCTTATCGTTTATATAGATAAGAACTTAAGGGGATGAAGTTCAATCCTGCATCTTGATGAATCTTGTGGGAATTTTGTTGCATGGGCGCTGGGCGTTTGAGAAACTTGAGTTTGTGGACAATAGGCGATGGATATTGTGCAAACAAGGGGGGGCTGCATTTACTGTTGAGAGCTATTTCTGTTCATCATAAGTGAAAGGAGGGTTCTCACTAGTTCAAATTTTTGTGAGAGCCATGATTGAATGAAATATCCAAAAGCTTGCATAGGGCCATGAATTCCACATTCCCTTTCCATTTGATAGTTCTAATTGCCTATAGCGTGGTCTTCTGGTCAGTGGAGAGATACCTCCAATCATGTTATTGTTGTATTCGTTTTAAAGCTCAATAGGGAAGAACATGCTGAAATTCAGTTCCATGGTGATGGTCATGCTTCTCACACGTTTGGGGCAAGTGTTGGATGTCCTGTAAAAAAGGAAATGTGTCAACCATTAAAGCCCTCTTGAATCAAAACATAGAAACTATAATAATGAAGTAAGATAAAGTAGGCCTTTACCCTTGAAAGGTAACATAGTAATTGGGTGCACACTGCACATTATAGACAACCAATTTGAATATCCCACATTTTTTACTGGCAATAAGGATCCAAGAGTTTGGTTCACTATTTTAAAAATTTCTAATATATTTCCTAATTGGTTTGGTTACATTTAGAAAAAGAAGTGCAGACACAATTGTTTTATATTAATCCGTACTCAAAATAATTTAAAAATATATACTCATAAAATTAAAAACATACAGGTGTATATGTTTAGATAAAAACTTAGCTTCATGAGGGAAAAAAAGGTAAACAAGCCTCCTCACAAACTTGCTTTCTCCTTTCTTGGTCTCACATTGTTTGCGTCTACACAGTCTTTGTCTCTTTACTTTGTTGCACCAGCTACTATAATCTCTGATTCTCTCACACCATTTTGCCTCCCATGTCCTCGTCGTTTATATAGATAAGAACTTAAGGGGATGAAGTTCAATCCTGCATCTTGATGAATCTTGTGGGAATTTTGTTGCATGGGCGCTGGGCGTTTGAGAAACTTGAGTTTGTGGACAATAGGCGATGGATATTGTGCACACAAGGTGGGGCTGCATTTACTGTTGAGAGCTATTTCTGTTCATCATAAGTGAAAGGAAGGTTCTCACTATGTCAAATTTTTGTGAGAGCCATGATTGAATGAAATATCCAAAAGCTTGCATAGGGCCATGAATTCCACATTCCCTTTCCATTTGATAGTTCTAATTGCCTATAGCGTGGTCTTCTGGTCAGTGGAGAGATACCTCCAATCATGTTATTGTTGTATTCGTTTTAAAGCTCAATAGGGAAGAACATGCTGAAATTCAGTTCCATGGTGATGGTCATGCTTCTCACACGTTTGGGGCAAGTGTTGGATGTCCTGTAAAAAAGGAAATGTGTCAACCATTAAAGCCCTCTTGAATCAAAACTTAGAAACTATAATAATGAAGTAAGATAAAGTAGGCCTTTACCCTTGAAAGGTAACATAGTAATTGGGTGCACACTGCACATTATAGACAACCAATTTGAATATCCCACATTTTTTACTGGCAATAAGGATCCAAGAGTTTGGTTCACTATTTTAAAAATTTCTAATATATTTCCTAATTGGTTTGGTTACATTTAGAAAAAGAAGTGCAGACACAATTGTTTTATATTAATCCGTACTCAAAATAATTTAAAAATATATACTCATAAAATTAAAAACATAGAGTTGTATATGTTTAGATAAAAACTTAGCTTCATGAGGGAAAAAAAGGTAAACAAGCCTCCTCACAACTTTGCTTTCTCCTTTCTTGGTCTCACATTGTTTGCGTCTACACAGTCGTTGTCCCTTTACTTTGTTGCACCAGCTACTATAATCTCTGATTCTCTCACACCATTTTGCCTCCCATGTCCTTATCGTTTATATAGATAAGAACTTAAGGGGATGAAGTTCAATCCTGCATCTTGATGAATCTTGTGGGAATTTTGTTGCATGGGCGCTGGGCGTTTGAGAAACTTGAGTTTGTGGACAATAGGCGATGGATATTGTGCAAACAAGGGGGGGCTGCATTTACTGTTGAGAGCTATTTCTGTTCATCATAAGTGAAAGGAGGGTTCTCACTATGTCAAATTTTTGTGAGAGCCATGATTGAATGAAATATCCAAAAGCTTGCATAGGGCCATGAATTCCACATTCCCTTTCCATTTGATAGTTCTAATTGCCTATAGCGTGGTCTTCTGGTCAGTGGAGAGATACCTCCAATCATGTTATTGTTGTATTCGTTTTAAAGCTCAATAGGGAAGAACATGCTGAAATTCAGTTCCATGGTGATGGTCATGCTTCTCACACGTTTGGGGCAAGTGTTGGATGTCCTGTAAAAAAGGAAATGTGTCAACCATTAAAGCCCTCTTGAATCAAAACTTAGAAACTATAATAATGAAGTAAGATAAAGTAGGCCTTTACCCTTGAAAGGTAACATAGTAATTGGGTGCACACTGCACATTATAGACAACCAATTTGAATATCCCACATTTTTTACTGGCAATAAGGATCCAAGAATTTGGTTCACTATTTTAAAAATTTCTAATATATTTCCTAATTGGTTTGGTTACATTTAGAAAAAGAAGTGCAGACACAATTGTTTTATATTAATCCGTACTCAAAATAATTTAAAAATATATACTCATAAAATTAAAAACATACAGGTGTATATGTTTAGATAAAAACTTAGCTTCATGAGGGAAAAAAAGGTAAACAAGCCTCCTCACTAACTTGCTTTCTCCTTTCTTGGTCTCACATTGTTTGCGTCTACATAGTCGTTGTCCCTTTACTTTGTTGCACCAGATACTGTAATCTCTGATTCTCTCACACCATTTTGCCTCCCATGTCCTTATCGTTTATATAGATAAGAACTTAAGGGGATGAAGTTCAATCCTGCATCTTGATGAATCTTGTGGGAATTTTGTTGCATGGACGCTGGGCGTTTGAGAAACTTGAATATGTGGACAATAGGCGATGGATATTGTGCAAACAAGGGAGGGCTGCATTTACTGGTGAGAACTATTTCTGTTCATCATAAGTGAAAGGAGGGTTCTCACTAGTTCAAATTTTTGTGAGAGCCATGATTGAATAAAATATCCAAAAGCTTGCATAGGGCCATGAATTCCACATCCCCTTTCCATTTGATAGTTCTAATTGCCTATAGCGTGGTCTTCTGGTCAGTGGAGAGATACCTCCAATCGTGTTATTGTTTCGTTTTAAAGCTCAATAGGGAAGAACAAGCTGAAATTCAGTTCCACGGTGATGGTCATGCTTCTCACACGTTTGGGGCAAGTGTTGGATATCCTGTAAAAAAGGAAATGAGTCAACCATTAAAGCCCTCTTGAATCAAAACTTAGAAACTATAATAATGAAGTAAGATAAAGTAGGCCTTTACCCTTGAAAGGTAACATAGTAATTGGGTGCACACTGCACATTATAGACAAGCAATTTGCATATCCCACATTTTTTACTGGCAATAAGTATCCAAGAGTTTGGTTCACTGTTTTAAAAATTTCTAATATATTTCCTAATTGGTTTGGTTACATTTAGAAAAAGAATTGCAGACACAATTGTTTAATATTAATCCGTACTCAAAATAATTTTAAATTGGGATATACTTTGAGGAATGGTTATACAAATATGGTCAATGAAAAGAGGTAAAAATGAAACTAGTTAAGAGGAGTTGCCGAATTTTGAGAGAAAGAGAACAAAAATTAAAAAACCTCTCTGTAAAAGGATGAAGAAATTGCTCATCGTAGTAACCATAGTCACACTCTTTTCAATCAAGCGTCAAGTTACAAAAGAAAAATCTATAAGAGTAAAAACTGCTTCTGTTGACGATGGGACTTTAACCGAAGATTCTTACAATTCATTAAATAAATGAATTCAAATAAAAAACCACTAGTCATTGAGATTCAAACTAATTTTCACATTGTGTTTGAAAAATCAATTCAAACAGGAAAGTCAATCTTGCAAAATGATATTCTTCACTCTACAAAAAATGATTATAGCATCAAATATCAAAATAAGGAGTCTTATTGCAATCCAGATAGCAATCATTATCATGACCATCATCAATTTGAGAAACGTGATGGAGGTGGGTATGCCCCATAACCTTTTATCTCGACTCAAGTAAAGTTCTGTATTTCAAACTTGTAGAATGTGTGAGAATGGAATGATAGTGAGACTGCAACAAGAGTTAACTATATAACTTTTTCTCTGTTGATTTAAGGAACTAACTGTGCTGCACACTGTACCATAGAGTGATTGTTGAAGTGTTGGGGTAGACTCCATTTCCACTGAAATTTGATGCTGGTTTTAGGAATAACAGGAATTTCAACTACCAATTTATCAACAGCCACATCATCCTGAAAGGTGACAAAGTTTTGATTCTTGTAAAAAAGAATCTTATATTCCAAGTTATCAAAGATATATTTGGAGTTCAGATCAAAGTAGTTTGTAAAGGTCATATTAAAGTATGTTGCCTCTCAAGGTTAATTTGGGGTTGGATTAGTCCAGATTTAATGAGGTGGTATGTTCAGCATTTGTGGCAATCGTATACACATATATCTTCATATGTTTTGAAAACCAATCGTTCCTTTGTCATGTAATATTTGGTAGACAGTTGAAAGGGCTTAGGTTGCAAAGAAGATTTTCACCCCTTAGCTTGAAGAATTTTAGTGCTGCTTCAAAGACGAAGCATTTGAACTAGGAAGGGCATATGATATACCTAATTACCCAAGGTACAAAAAACGTGAGCCACTGCTCATTGAACTCCTTTGACTGAACTGTTCTTATACTCAAACAAGTAAATTGTTCTTCAGATAACTGTTCATTCTCCGCAGAAATATCATAACTAAATCACCAATTGCAAATAATTCCACTCTCCTTTTTTCATTAGCCTTTTCCTTGTATTTTAAATTACTCCTTTGAATCTATTTTCTGATTTCCTCATGCAATTGTTGCATATATCCTGTGAAGTCTTCAGCCTTTGCATTTTTTTTGTCAGCAACCACCTTCATCAAATCTGTAATACCTCTTGGAGATCTTCCATAGACAATATGGAATGGGAAAACACCAGTTGACCTGTTAGCTGAATTATTGTATGCGAATTCTGCCTGGGCAAGGACCATATCCCACTAAGCAGGTCTGTCTCCAACTAAACTCTGAGTAGATTGCCAAGACTCCTATTAACTACCTCTGTTTGTCCATCAGTTTGGGGATGATGGGCGAACTAAAATCTAATCCGGTACCCAACCTTTTTTATAACATCCTCCAAAAATGACTCATAAACTTAATATCCCTGTCAGATGTAATACTTCTAGGCAAACCATGCAACCTTACCACATTGTGGAAAAATAATTTGTCTATATTTGATGCATCATTGGTTTTCTTACATGGTATGAAGTGAGCCATTTTGGAGAACCTGTCCACTAGTAGAAAGATACTATCATTTCCCTTCTGAGTTCTTGGTAATCCAAATATAAATTCTATACTAATATCTTCCCATGGTCCATTTGGTTGCTTGCTACGACCTCTACCTCTGCCAAGACCGTGTTGTTGCTTTCTAGCCAACTTATCTTCAGCATTTAATGCATACTGGTATGCCTCCTCCATCGATCTAATATTAAGCATACTAACGTCATCTTGAATTGTTAGTCTCGGCCCATTAATAGATCTTGAAACTTTTTGGTTAGTATCTTCATTGTCAATCTGTAGAATTCCTTTATGTATTCTTTCACACTCAACTCCTTTTGTCGAAGATTCTGAAACTTCTTAAATAACATCATAGAATAATCAGAAGGCAAAAATTTGCACTTCAACTTACTCACCATTCAGTCCCATACTCTGATCTTCTCTCTTCCTCTATGAACCCTTTCTTGCTGCACTTTGGTCCCACCATAAAGATGTATGACCCTCCAGTTTAGTAACAACAGTCTTAATCCTCTTGGGGTCTTCAATTTGCTCCAAATCAAAATACTTCTCCATGTCCGATATCTTTTGACAAATGTACAATGTATTGAATTTATTATAATATTTTATTATGTAAGCCCTATGGGCTGCAGTTAACCTTGTTATGGTTAAACCCACCTTATAAACTTGTAATTAACCTTAAAGTCTTTCTTGTTATGTCAACTTAAGGTTAAGTTCATTCATGTATTTGGAGATTTGGTATTGGTATAAATACCTCCCACCACTCCTCATTTATTTATCTGAGTGTTGTGAATCTTATCTATGGATAATACAGTGATTATTAATGGTGCATATGGGCACCCCCAATCTTTGTGCCCCCCATTTTTTTTTCTTTTGTCCTTTTACGCGTATAAGGTTTGAGTTGATGGATTGCTTCTGTTTGTTTCTAGAAAATATTATGAATTCTGACATGGTATAAGAGTGGGTGGAGCAGCATTACTTGGTCACATTTCTTCTTTTGAAGAGGAACAAAATTCTCTTCAAAGCTTCATAAGCCTTTTTGCATAAGCAAAGAAGATTTTTTTCTTTGTAGATCACCATTTTCCTTCAAATCTACCAGAGAATTTGTGCCTTCCCTATCTTTTGCTTCATTATCACCAAGGTATTTTTCCCCAGTTGAACTAGTGCCATTTGATTTGTCACCCACACCTTATAAAATTCAAATTTTAAAATTTTAAATAAAAAATGAGAACAAGGATATATAAAAGAGAACATTGACGATTTGATGTGGTTCCCTTCAACACCAAAATTATTGATTGATGATAGAAAGAATCCCAATCAATGTCCAAAATAATATGTGAGTAGATTTATAAACACACTTTAACAATACATGAGCATGGATCCCAATAATTGTTAAACAGATTTATTATTTATCCATTAATAACATATGGATTACCTTACAAGGTGGTTATTGACCTGTGCACCATTACAAAAGTACAACACAATATTACAATGTCAATCATGGCCAGAGTAAATAATTACACATTTCAACATGATCTATATTGACTGCATACTTGCATATTGTTGTCTTCATTTTCATTCCATAGTATTTCAATGGAGATTACTTTTTTGCACTACCATATGTTGTGTGGTAGCATGTTGTATTGCGTCACTTGAATACTTGCCATACGACAACATGTAGTTTATATTTTAATGTGACTATATTTATCAATTCCACCATGCATTTGTGCTTGAAATGACTTCGCACCTTCCAATTTTAACATGAAGCTTTATGTAAATGGAATACAGGTCCACCAATATTCAATATATACCTTTGTGACTTGTGTTCAGGTCTATTTAGAAGCTCATGAAACACATGACAGGCATAATAATTTGATAAATTTTACAAGTTTCTTGTGCAGAAATAAGATTTTGTCATGTATAAGGAAATCCATCATTTTTAACAAAATTGGGATTGTCATTTCTATAAGTGGACCTGTTTTAAAGGTGATTATTCTAGGTTGCAGCCAAGTCAACATGCCTTCTAGGTGTATGTGACCCCCTTGTGCGAGCAAGGGGGAAAGTTTTGGCTTTACCTTGTATCATTAATTTAATAATATATCTTGATGGGTTTCGACCCTTTGATCAAGATTGGGATAAATCATGTTTGATCAAGATTGGGATAAATCATGAGCCTTGTCTGTCTAAGCCCAAAGTACAGAATGGATAAATAAAATATCATATGAAGAGGAAGGTCTTTTATTTCTTTATTCTTTCAGAAATTTGTTCTTTTTTTTCCTTCGTAAGTATGGGATCAGAACATGCCACACCCTTATTACATCATGACCGTGTTACTATGGTATTACAACAACATTATGCATACATTGCATGGCAAGATTTGAACCTGGCTCTCTACATTGAAAGTCCCAAGTTTTTAACCACTTGAGCTCATGCTGTTTGATAAAATTTGTGTTGTTTGTTAATGGGTAAATTAAAATTGTTGTTCAAACTTATTATGTTTCAGGTTCCATGGTGCTGATACAATCAGAGGAACAATGCTATGAAGAGTTTAGATCAGAGGAACAATGCGATGAAGACATAAAACCAGAGTTACAATGCTATGAAGAGATAAAACCAGAAGAACAATGCTCTGAAGGGATATCTTGCCCTGGGCTTAGAGAAGTGAAAGCTGCAGAATTCCTACAAAGTAATAACTGGTTATATGAGGAGGAGGATTTTGAGAGTAGTGAAGACGAGTTTGACAGCTTACAAAAACCAGCTTTTCTAGTGGAAGGAGATCCTGACTTTTCTTCTGGGCCACCCCAAGATGGACTTGAATACCTCCGACGAGTAAGGTATATGAGTGAAAAAGCCTTGTTAAATTCTCTATGTTTCTTTTTAAACATAAATAAATACATAATCATAAACAGTAAAATTGTTAGTCTGTCATTTCATCAATCTCTTTGAGGATATTGTCACAACCAGTCGAGAGTTATTAATTTAAAATGCCGTAACAGAAATTGAGTGTGACCTATAATATGAGAATGGAAAATAAAACCATTTTACAAAATTTAGTTCTGAACGACTCTTTATGATTTCTTTTAATTAAGACTTTCCACATTTAGTTCATTTTCCATGATGTTTTGTTGCGAGAAGGTGGCTGGGCCTTGATATTTTGTTTGGATTGTGGGACAGTTTTTGAGATGTCTGCAAATCATGTGGACTACTTTGCCTCTTAGATTGTCAAAATTGTGGCTGAGCTCACAATTCTGTATGCTTTTGTTGTTGATGTACTTACTGAAAACTTAATCAATTAGGCTGTTGCAGTAATTGATATTTTGTTGTAGATTGTGAAATGACTGCAAATCATCTTGATACTTTGCTATGTTGATTGTCTAAGTTGTACTTTTAGATTAAAATGTCCCTGCTTTGGTCGTTCTTGTATGTATTTTTATTTGTTTTTTAAATAAGCTATATGTGGCTTCTATTGGAGGTTACTCCCATTAAAGCAACAAAATGTTATATCAACTATTAGGTTTTTTATACCATATCTAGCTTTCTTTTCTTTTTTTTTACAAGAAAAAGTCGTAGTTTTATTTGAAGAATAAAAAAAAATTACACTTCTTAGGTGCCTTGGCGCAAACAAAAACCCAGGTAAAATACATTACAAGAAGTCAAAATAAAATTACTGTCGGACAGATCAGAGAGGAAACCCCATCTTCAAAACAGCATGGGGATAATAAGGATAAAGATCATTATATTTTAATACATAATTATCAAAATGACCGCCATGTCCATAACTAGGATTGAAACCAGCAAAAAAGAAACCGGCATAAAGAAGAAGACAGCAGAAAGAAAAGAAACAGTTAAAATATGCCATAAAGCTCTAATCAATGGACAGACCCACAGTAAAAACCCAGAGCTAGCATAGAAACTAGGGGTATGATATGTGAGTGAAAGATGAAACTCCATCCTTGATCTCTTCCATTTGCAAAAAACCTTCTGGAACCTGCTGACCTTCTTTTGATAACCTATCTGCTTCCTGATTTAATTCCTTGTAAACATGAGTAAAAGAGATATTTTCAAAAAAGGAAATCACCTCTAGCAGTTCATCTCCCACTGGTTTGAGCAGATATTTTGTAATTGAGTAGATCCATTCATCCAATTGATGACCAGAGTAGAATCTCCAAAAATTTATAATTTTTTCACATTTCTCTTCGAAGCACACTTCATTAGTAATCTCAACGCCTGAAACTCAGCAAAATTGTTGGAACCTCTCCCAAGACCTACTTTAAATGTGATATAGTGGATATCCGAGAAGTACATAATGTCTTCCGCACTACTTAAAGCCGACTGTCTCTAACTAGCCCCATCAAAAAAGCCCTAGTCTGGTTGAACTAGAAGTTAAGAAGAACAAATTCTTGGAGTAGAGGGAAGCTGAATGGAGAATGAAAAGTAGAGCTGTATGGTTAAAAAGGGGGGATGAAAATACCAAGTTTTTTCATAATTTTGCTAATCATAGGAAGAAGGTTAACACTATCTGGGAGATGCAGAATGAAGAAGGGGTCCTTGTTAGGAGTTTCTCTGAGTTAGCAGATTTGGGAGTAAAACATTTTCAATCCATCTACAAAGAACCTGATAGAGTCAACATTGGGGAAATTTTAAAATTAACTACTTTCTTCCCCAGTTTTGTGATAGAGGAGGATAATCGGTTACTTATGAAGGAAGTCACAAAGAAAGAACTGAAAGCTGTCCTAACTGAACAGTGTCCAATCAAACTTTTTCCTTTTAATCTCTTAGATTTCTAGGAAGGCTTTAAGTATTTGGGTTTTGTACTGAAGCTGAATAGTTACAGGAAGAGGGATTGGGAATGGGTTTTAGAGAAGATTGAAGTTAAGATTTACCATTGGTGTGATAGATGGCTGTCTATTGGCGGGAGATTAACACTTGTAGAGTCCGTTCTTGAGGCAATTCCTGTGTTTTGGCACTCCTTGGCATTCATTCCCAAAGGAGGTCTAGAGAAAATAAGAAAACATTGCTTCAAATTTCTTTGGATTGGATGCAAGGAACATGAAGGCATTCCTTTAGTTAAGTGTCAGAGTATTGCTAGGCCAAAGGAGGAAGGTGGTTGGGGACTAAAAAATATCCATCTTTTTGGTTTTTCTTTGGCAGCAAATAGCTTGTGGAGGATTCTAACCAAAGGAGGATTATGGAAGAAAATTATTGAACATAAGTATATTCGTCCAAGGACCTTTATGGATTGGATCAAAAGTCCACAAAAAAGCATTAAAAATATTTCCATTTAATGGAAGGCACTAGTACAGGCCTTTCCTATGATTGGAAAATATTTGGCTTGGAAAGTGGGCAACGGTGAACAAATTAGAATAGGGGCTGATTCTATTTTGGGTTGTGGAGAAAACATTTTGTTTCCGGAAGCTATGATGAGTTCTTTACAAGACTAGAGTTTTTACTTCATCATGTGGGAGAATCAAATTCTTCTAGTCTTTGGACCCAAGGTTGGAAGCAGGCTCAGGTCTTGGGTTTTTTGATGAGCACGTTGTTTTGTGGAAGGCTTACACTGATAGTCTTAATAAGAGTCATATCAAGCTGAGAGCTGAACCAGATACTATTGCTTGGGCATACAACAAATCTGGGGGTCAATATACGACTAGACTTGGTTACAAAGCAAGTTTTGACCCTCATATTTCCATTTAGTGGAAGGTGCTAGTATAGGCCTTGTTAGGAGGTGAAGTCAATATCCAAATCTCCAATGTTCTTCAACAAAGAAAACAAACAGTTTTTTGGAGTCTTTCTTTGGGAGAGGAAACGAACAATTTTTTGGAGTCTTCCTTTGGGAGAGGAAACAAACAGTTTTTTGGAGTCTTCCTTTGGGAGAGGAAACAAACAGTTTTTGGAGTCTTCCTTTCGGAGAGGAAACAAACAATTTGTTTTTTCTATAAAGGGGAATGACCCCTTGCATGTAAAATTTTACCGAAATCAATAAAATAACGAAGCTGCCATTGCCCCGTGGTTTTACCTGCACATTGCAAGGTTTCCACGTAAAATATCTGTGTTACTGTTTTTTTTTGTGTTATTGGTTTTGCTTGCTCGTAATATTTGTTTTCTAACATCTGGTATCAGAGGCTAGGGTTTTGTGTGAGTCGGAGCTGCAACAATGATAGGAGGTGTAACCAAGTTTGAGATTGATAAGTTTGATGGCAGGAACTTCACCCTATGGAAGATGAAGTTGGAGAATTTGCTGGTTCAAAATGACCAAGCCCTAGCCTTGAAAGGGGTCACGAATAAACCTAGCAACATGAAAGATGAGGAGTGGGCAACGTTGGATAGGAAGGCGGTTTCTACAATCCGTCTCTGCCTAGCAGACTCTTTCTTGTTCAATGTTGATGAAGAAAAGACTGCAAAACTATGGAAGAAGCTTGAAAAGTTGTATGAGACGAAATCAACAACAAATAGGGTTTTTATGAAAAAACAGCTTTATACCCTAATTAGGGTTCATCTGTGGCAGACCATCTGAATGAGTTTATTACCCTAATTAGTAAACTGGTCTCAGTTAATGTGAAGATGGAGGATGAGGACAAAGCTATCACCCTACTTTGTTCCCTCCTGGACACCTGGGATCATTTGGTGATGACCATCAACAATACATCATCAGGAGCTCTAAAATTTGATAATGTGGTAGTCGCTTTGTTGGCAAAAGAGTGGAGGCGGAAAACGTCTCTGGTACCCTCAACCAATGAAGCCCTAGCTGTGAGAGGTTGATCTTTTGAAAGGAGTCAACAAGGTAGATCACAGTCCAAATCTAAGTCTAGAGGGCGCAAGTGGAAAGGGAAGTGTTGGCATTGTGGGAAGCTAGGGCACTCAAAGAAGGATTGTTGTCATCTAAAAAAGGAAAAGAATGGTGAAAAACAGATTCAACTACCAGCCGAGGACATTACGATAGATTCAGGAGAGATGACAACATGTGAGGCTTTTTGTATCAGTAACAACAGATCCGTTTTATATACCTAGGGTTTGGACTCGGGTGCATCTTTCCGCATGTCTCCTCACAGAGACTGGTTTGTCAAATATCAACCACATAGTGGTGGGATGGTCTACTTGGGTGATGATCATCCTTTAGAAGTTGTGGGAAGAGGGGACATCAGGATTAGGTTGGACGATGGTAGAGAAAGGATGTTATGTGATGTACGACATGTGCTTGATTTGCGGAAGAATTTGCTCTCAATCAAGATGATGGATAAGCTAGGGTATTTTATCACTTTCGGTAACAATTATTGCAAAATTACCAGAGGAGCCCTTGTAGTAGCAAAAGGAGAATCTTATGGGACCCTATATCATTTGTGTGGTGATACGGTGACAAACCATGCAACAACAACTTCAAGAAATGCTCAGGATGCAATAATGCTATGGCATCAATGCCTAAGACATATGAGTGAAAAAGGTTTGAAAATTCTGCATGATTGAGGTATGCTTTCTGGGATAAAGTCTTGTAATTTAGACTTATGTGAGCACTGTATTTTTGGAAAACAAAAGAGGGTTCGGTTTACTGCAAGCCTTTGGTAAGAGTTCAAAGCATGAGTAGAGAAAAGTTTGGGCAAGCCAATGTTATGTCTCAAGTCAGATAATGGGGGTGAATATTGCTCCAAGAAATCTGATATATTTTGTACATAGGAAGGAATTAAGCACTAGAAAACTGTACCATATACTCCACAACAAAATGGTGTGGCTGAGCGGATGAATCGCACAATCATGGAACGTGCAAGAAGCATGCTCGGCGCATATAGGTTGGAGAAAAGGTTTTGGGTAGAGGCTGTTAATATAGTTGCTTACCTCATTAACAGGTCACCTACAACTGCGTTGGATGGATAGATTCTGGAGGAGGTTTAGTATGGTTAGCCAGTTGATTACTCTCATTTGCATACCTTTGGTTGTGATGCATTTGCCCATGTGCTTAAAGAGAAAAGGTCCAAACTTGACCCAAAGTCAAGCAAATGTGTTTTTCTCAACTATGGAGATATAGTGAAGGGGTATAGACTGTGGGATCCTATTGCCCACAAGGTAATTATTAGTCGGGATGTCGTTTTTAATGAAAAATCCATGCAAAGGAAGGAGGTACAACAAACATTTAATGTTGTACTAGTTGAAGCAGATATGAACGAAGATGAAAATGAAATTCAACATGTTGAAGCTTTTGATCAGCATGCAAAACAAGTAGAGCAGCATGTAGAGCATCCACAACCAACAAATCATTTGGGTTAGAAGATCTAGACGTCCACAAAAGTGTTCGGAAAGAAAAGTGGAGGAAAGCCATGGAGGAGGAAATGAAAGCACTTCGCAAAAATAAAACGGGGGAACTTGTGGATCTCCCACCTGGAAGAAAGGTTGTTGGCAACACGTGGGTGTACAAAGTAAAGAAGAACAGTGATGGGTTGTTGGAACATTATAAAGCTCGCTTGGTGGCAAAAGGTTATGTGCAAAAGTCAGGTTTAGACTTAAATGAAATTTTCTCTCCAGTTGTGAAGCTGACTACTATTAGAGTTTTACTTGCACTTGTAGCAACACAGGATTTAGAACTGGAGCAACTTGATGTAAAAACTGCTTTCTTGCATGGTGATCTCGAGGAGGAGATTTATATGGATCAACCTGAGGGCTATGAAGAAAGAGGCAAAGAACATTTGGTTTGCGAGACTCAAGAAATCTCTCGTATGCATTGAAACAAGCGCCAAGGATGTGGTACAGAAAATTTGACACCTTCATGAAGAGCCAAGGTTTCAGCAGGAGTGAAGCTGACCATTGTGCATGCTATAAGAGGTTTGATGATGGCAGTTTTATTATTTTGCTGTTGTATGTAGATGATATGCTAGTTGCAGGCCCTAGCATGAAGAAAATCATTGATCTAAAGGCTCGGTTGGCTAGGACATTTGAAATGAAGGATTTAGGACTAGCAAACCAAATTTTAGGGATGAAGATACACATGGACAGAACAGGAAGGAAGATCTCGTTATGTCAAAAGTCATATATAGTAAAGATTCTGCAACGCTTCAATATGCAGAATGCAAAACCAGTTTGTACCCCACTTCTTTCACACTTCAAATTATTTTCCGACCAGTGTCCTAGAACAATTGCAGAGAAGACAAGCATGTCTCGTGTACCGTATTCATCAGCAGTAGGAAGCCTCATGTATGCCATGGTGAGCACCAGACCGGATATTGCCCAAGCAGTGTGAGTTGTCAGTCGGTACATGGTAAATCCTAGTAAGGAGCATTGGAATGCGATGAAGTGGATATTTAGATATTTAAGAGGCACTTTAGATGCTGCTATTTACTACGGATTGGCAAATTTGCAAGTTACAGGTTTTGTGGATTCTGATTATGGTAGAGATAGAGATGGGAGAAAGTCCACTACAGAATATACTTTCACTCTTGCTGGTGGAGTTGTGAGTTGGACTTCTAAGTTGCAGTCTGTGGTGGCTTTATCAACCACTAAAGCAGAATATATTGCAGCAACTGAAGCCAACAAAGAGGCAATTTGGCTAGGAATATTGTTAGGTGACTTCAAGATCATGCAGGACAAAATTATGTTGCATTGTGATAGCCAAAGTGCTATTCAACTAGTGAAGTACCCAACATTCCATGATCGCACGAAACACATTGATGTTAAGTACCATTTTATAAGAAATGTGGTGGAAGAAGGTAGGATCCTGTTGGAGAAAATTAATACTGAAGTGAATCCTACAGATATGCTTACAAAGCCGGTCAAGACAGAGAAGTTTGAATGGTGCAAAACTTCTCCGGGCTTGTTGAAAATGTGATAAGGGCAGCATTGGGCAGTTGGCACTTGGTTGGAAAACATAGGCAAATATTTCCTGTATATCGACTTCAAATGGGAGAATGTTAAGAGGTGAAGTCAATATCCAGATCTCCAATGTTCTTCAACAGAGAAAACAAACAGTTTTTTGGAGTCTTCCTTTGGGAGAGGAAACAAACAATTTTTTGGAGTCTTCCTTTGGAAGAGGAAACAAATAGTTTTTGGAGTCTTCCTTTGGGAGAGAAAATAAACAGTTTGTTTTTTTCTAAAAAAGGGGAATGACCCCTTGCATGTAAAAGTTGATTGAATGTAAAAGTTTGTCGAAATCAATAAAATAACAAAGCTGCCATTGCCCCGTGGCTTTACCTGCACATTGTAGAGTTTCCCCGTAAAATCTTTGTTACTGTTTTTTTGCGTTGTTATTTTTTTTTGGTCACTTGTAATATCTATTTTCTAACAGGCTTTTCCTATAATTGGAAAATATTTGGCTTGGAAAGTGGGCAACAGTGAACAAGTTAGAATAGGTGTTGATTCTATTTTGGGTTGTGGAGAAAACATTTTTTTGCCGGAAGCTATGATAGGTTCTTTACAAGACAAGGGTTTTTACTTTCTTCATCAGGTGGAGGAGTGAGATTATTTTGGTCGTTGGATCCAAGGTTGGAAGCAGGTTGCTTTGTGGAAGGCTTACACTGATAGTCTTATTAAGAGTCATATCAAGCTAAGAGTTGAACCAAATACTATTGCTTGGGCATACAACAAATCTCCGGGTCAGTATACAACTAGACAACTACAAAGTAAGTTTTGACCTTGATCCCCTAGGGCATGCTTGGTGGTGGAAGTAGATTTGGAAATTGTTGGCCCCAAAAAAGACAATTATTCTCATTTGGTTAGCTTTGAGAAATAAGGCTTTGACTTGGGAAGTTTTACAAAGTTGAAGCAAACAAGGTCCAAGTATTTGTATGCTGTGTCGGTTAGAGGAGGAAAACATCACACACTTGTTAATCAAATGTGCTTTTTCTCAATAGGTTTGGTTACAAGCTAAACAAATAATTGGAGTTCAAAATATTTGGGAAGGAGAAACAGTAGAGGTATGCTTAAGACAGTGGTTTTTGAAAAAAGAGTTGAAACAATTTCTTTCTTTACCATGTCTTATATGTTGGGGGTATATGGTCGGCATGGAATGCAACTATTTTTGAATGGAAGTTTATACCCCTGTTTCAGGTCATATTTTAGGTGAGGACTTTGGTCTCAATCAACAAAGAGCTTTGCAAACATAAGAAACCTCGACAAGTAGACAATTTGTTCATTGAAACATCTCAACCATAGGGCTTTTTTGATGGGGAAAACAGTTGGCTTTTAGTATCGTGGAAGGCATTATGTACTTCGTAGATACCCACTAATTTTGCTGAGTTTCAGGCGTTGAGATTACTAATGTGTAGCAAGTGTGAACACTTAATTTATTAAGTGGTTAATTTAGTGGCTAGGCTAGGTTAGAGTTGTCGGCTAAATTGTTTAAATAAGTCGGCATGATATTTTTGAATTTCTCTTCTATCCTCCTTATCCCTCTCATTCCCTCCTATATTCCCTTTCTCCCTTATCACTCCATCTCCCTTCCCTCGTTATTCCTCCAACCTCCCTTCATCTTCTCCTCCGACTTCCTCCCTTCCCGCTTCTCCTCTAACCTCCTCTCCCTTCATATAAATTAGATGTATTTCCTATAGTTTGTGAATAATGTAATAGCTCTGCGAGATCTGGAATAAAGAATTGTTTATTCCTATTAATTTTCCTATTGCCACCTGGTCCTGGTTTCATATTTGGTATCAGAGCCAGCCGGGCGAGCGTGCTGGGCACGAATCCCGAGAGCGCACGGTGAGTCAGCTAGGCGAGCGTGTTGGGCACGAATCCCGAGGGCACACCGTGATCGAGGAGCTGGGCGAGCGGATCGAGGAGGTGGCAGAGCGTAGAGCTGGGCTCGATTTTTGAGGCGATTGACTGCATGATTTTTGAGGTGACACGTGGCGAGGCATAGCGCTGACGTGGCAGAAGCACGCTGGCAGAGTGCTGACTGGGCGAGCCGAGATCTGACGTGGTGAGCCGGATGCTGACGTGGCAATCTGACGTGGACGCTGATGTGGCGATCTGAGGTGGACGCTGACATGGCGAGCAGAGGTGGCGAGCTGACGTGGCGGATCGGTCGTGGCGGATCGGGCGTGTGCTGACGTGGCAAAATTTTGTTTGTCCACGTGGCGGAAGCAGATTTGTCTGAAGCAGAGTTGGGGAGTGATTGCCCGAAGGCAATCAAAGTTTAATGCGCTCGCGCGCATATTTGAAGACCAGTTTGTCTTCCTCCCACTCAATGTGGGATAAATCCGCATTTTTTTTTTTAAATCGCCGCCCGTAGACGGAATAAGGAACCGGTCGTTCCTTTTACTACCCGCCGAAGCGCGTAGCGCAGTTGGTTGGGTTGTTTGGTTGCGGCACAGAGGTCCCGGGGTCGAATCCCGTCGGGGTTAGAAACAATACAATTTTTTTTTTTTGTTTTATGTCGTCGATCAAGGATTTATTAATCCTTGGAGCCATAGTCCTTCCACCGGAGCCGCGTGGTGCAGCGGCTAGAGCTTTCGGGTTGGAAGCGGAGGTCAGCAGATCAAATCCCGTCGGGGATTTTTCAAAAAAAACAAAAAGGTTTTTATTTAATTTTTTCATTATTTAGTTTTTTAATTAAAGTTTTTAAAAATTATTTAATAATTTCCATATATTTTTATTATTATGTTTTTTAAATAAACTTTTATTTAAAAAAAGATAATTAAAATATATATAGGAAATTGTTAAAAAAATTTCTAAGGGCTTTATTAAAACAAATTTTGGACTCCCCTTGGAACCCCGTTCAAGGGTTAAGTATTGTGATGGAAAACATGAAGGTGCCAAGTTTCAATGGAGATGATTATGCTATTTGGAGCATAATGATGAAGACCTTCTTGATGGCCAAAGACCTCTGGAGCATTGTCGAAGAAGGATATGAAGAACCACCACAATGGACCTTGCTTGAAGGTGAAGAAAAGCAGGAGAAGAAGGAGCAGCAATATGCAAATTGCTTAGCTCTTATGGATTTGAGGAGAGGAATGGAAAAGAATGTTTTTCCTCTCATAGCCAGTTGTAGCTCAGCTAAAATGGCATGGCAAGTGTTGAAGGATGCTTATGGGTTTGATGAGGATACCCATAAAGCCATGTGTGACAATCATGAAGATTGTTTAAGCAAGGAGGAGCCTTGCTTCCTTGAAGAAGTTTCTGAATTAGATCCTTTTGCAGGAGCTTTTGAAGACTCTTGTGAAGGCTCATATGAAGGTAGGTCATTTGAAGAATACATACATTCTTATGATGCTGAATTCTTCCTTGAAGAGGACGACATGTGTGACGAAGAGAGTGATGATGAACTTCTTGAAGAGAAAAGAGCCGAAGATGCGGAATCCCTTCATGGAGAAGAGGATGAGAAGGCACAGGAGCCTTGTACAACTTTCCTTGGAGAAAGTTCTTGTGAGACACCCATAGTTGTAAACATGTCTTGTGAAGGCATGGAAATTTGTAATAGTCAATTATTTCTTTTAGGAGGAGAAAAAGATGAAAAGAAAAATTGTACTAATGAATTTTTTATAGGAATGGCATGCTTGGAAAGCATTCGCATTGATAGCAAAGAGGATGGATATCTCAATGGAGATACAATTGCTCAAGGACCTTGTAGTGAAGACCACTCAAAAGTGGAAGAAGCCTTTGAAGATAAAGGAAGAGAAACACTCACATTGGAGTGTTCCTTGCTTGAAGATCACCAAGGTGAGATGTATGATGAAGAATGTCTCATGAAGGAGACATATGAAGAAGAGTGTCTTTTGGAGAAGACACCATTTCAGCTATTTGTTGAAGAATGCTTCATGGAGAATGCATCGACAATTCTCATGGAGGAGAATAAAGAAGATGATGGTAGAGAAGCAATGGTCATGGAAGATCATTTGCTCCCTTATATTGAAGACCATTCACTTGGAATGGATGTGTGCTCTCTTGAAAGAGCAAATGAAGTTATATGGGATGATTTCTCAAGTTTAGAAGAGGAAGAAGAGATGAAGGGCATAATTTTCATGCTCCATGATGAAGCTTATCTCATGGATGAGATAATGAAAGAAAAAAATAATGATGAAGAAGACTATCTCAAGGAGGAGATAGAAAATAGTGAGATAGTCATTAATAGACTTCATGATGTATTGGAGACATCATCAAAGGAGATTGAGAATTGTATTGAAGAGGCAATTGTGGATGTTGATCCACAAGAAAAGTTTGATGAAGAGGAGATGGAAGCGATAGGCTTCTTGTTTGAAGATCACTCATCAAGGGTGAAGGATGTGTTGTGTGAAGAAAAGAACACACAAGACTCTCTCATTTGGGATATGGAAAGTGAGAGGGCAAATGGGATAGAAACAGAAAATGGAAATGAGATTGCTGATTTTCTTGTCATAATGGCAAAGAAAACATCACTCATGGATGATGATCACTCACTTGGAGTGACTACATTGCAGAGAAAGTGTTGTCATGAAAAGGCAACAATGTATGATTGCTTGAATGAAAAGGCAACTATGTATGATTGCTTGAATGAATGGTGTTTCAACACATCAACATGGATTGAACAAAGGAGGAGAACTCTTAGAGAAGAGTTTATGGTTGATCTTGAAGCAACATACACTGAAGGAGAACTGCTACAAAATAGCTTTATGGGAAGCACCAAATCTACTCATATTAAAGGTAAAGTTTTTATGATTAATGATTTGTTTTTTGTGAGCAGGAATGAAAAGAAAGGAGAATGTCTTCCAAAGGCATTATTGAGAGGTGATTGTCTCATTGAGACAACTTTGGTGAAGAGTCTTCTTGGAGAGAAGACAGTGATGGAGAACTTGGGTCACATGGATCCAAATTATGTGTTAAAAATTCCTTGGACGAAGGAATATTGTAAAATCATTGTGTTACGTGCAAATTTGTGTGAGGAACAACATTTTGTTGCATATGTAATTAGCTATTGCATAGCTATATTTTGTTTGAAGATCTGTGTAGAGGTATGTGAAATTGTAATATGGCAAAACCATCTACATCAGATGATGCATTGTACATACTCAGGTGGAGTATTAGGAGCTGAAATATGGTTTGAAGACCATAGAATGAATGATAAAAGAAATGTTTTGGATTCGTTAATGAGAACCAATACTTGTGGCATTCTGGGAATACCATCATTTGAAGGAGTATTTGATGAAGGGGGAGTAGCTCATCAAAAGGAGGCACTCGATTACTTGCAAGCAGCAGCAATAACAAAGATGGAGGAAATCCCACACAAACAATGGAAGGAGTGCCCAAGACAAAATTTTACAATTTTTGATTTCTTGTTACAAAACTGGAGGAGACGAAAAAGATTGAGTTTCTTCCAATGTTGTGATGCTGATGAAACTTTTTGCTAAAGTCACATCAACATCAGTTGGCATACAATCCTGTCCACCATAGTAGATCAAAGCATTTTGATATGAAGTACCACTTCATCAGAGATATGGTGGAAACTGAACCTGTTGAGCTTCACTATTGCCACACTTTGGAGAATGTTGCGGACATCTTCACCAAGGCGCTGGCCAAAGCTCAATTTGTAAAGCTGAGAGACTGTCTTGTCAGTCCTCTCAACTTTAAGGGGGAGAATGTAGCAAGTGTGAACACTTAATTTATTAAGTGGTTAATTTAGTGGCTAGGCTAGGTTAGAGTTGTCGGCTAAATTGTTTAAATAAGTCGGCATGATATTTTTGAATTTCTCTTCTATCCTCCTTATCCCTCCATTCTCTCCTATATTCCCTCTTCTCCCTTATCACTCCATCTCCCTTCCCTGTTATTCCTCCAACCTCCCTTCATCTTCTCCTCCGACTTCCTCCCTTCCCGCTTCTCCTCTAACCTCCTCTCCCTTCATATAAATTAGATGTATTTCCTATAGTTTGTGAATAATGTAATAGCTCTGCGAGATCTGGAATAAAGAATTGTTTATTCCTATTAATTTTCCTATTGCCACCTGGTCCTGGTTTCATATAATGAAGTGTGCTTCGGAGAGAAATGTGAAATATTACAAACTTTTAGATATTCTACTGTGGTCATCGACTGGATGAATAGATCTACTCAATTACAAAATAATCTGCTCAAACTGGTGGGAGATGAACTGCTAGAGGCAATTTCCTTTTTTGAAATTATTTCTTTTACTCATGTTTACAGGGAATTAAATCAGGAAGCAGATAGGTTATCAAAAGAAGGTTAGCAGGTTCCAAAAGGTTTCTTGCAAATGAAAGAGATCAAGGATGGAGTTTCGTCTTTCACTCACATATCATATCCCTAGTTTCTATGTTAGCTCTGGGTTTTTACTGTGGGTCTGTCCATTGATTGGAGTTTTATGGCAGATTTTAGCTATTTCTTTTCTTTCCGGTATTTTCTTCTTTTTGCTGGTTTCTATCCTGGTTATGGACATGGAGGTTATTTTGATGATTATGTATTGATATGTAATGATCTTTATCTTTATTATCTCCATGCTGTTTTGAAGATGGGGTTTCCTCTTTGATTTGTCCGACTATAATTTTATTTTGACTCCTAGTAATCTGTTTATCTCGGTTTTTGTTTGTGCCAAGGCACCTGAGAAGTGTAATTTTCTTTCAGTTTTGAAATAAAATTACAATCTTTTTCTTGTAAAAAATAATAATAAGAGGATAAGGCTTCAATTGAGCAAACCATCTAATATGTAGTTTTTTTTTTTGATAAATTGCAAATTCTTAGATATGAAGTTCCTTGTTGCCGAACCCTTAGCTAAGGTTAGCTTTCCCAACAATTTTTATTTGATCGTTATAGCCTATATATTTTTGAAGTAACTGCCTATCTTGTTTCCTTATATTTGATAAATCTTCATCCAAGTTTTGCAACTAAAGCAAACTTATATATCAGCTATTTTACAAGACTGCCCCCTTTGTATTATTTCCTCTACAAACGCTATCCCATTTGCAAGAGGAAATGCTCTCTTTGAATTTTGTCAAATCGGATGACACGATTTCATTCTATCCAAAGTTGGGTCCCAAAGCTCCTTTCTTTAATCAAACAAGGAAATACCTAGACATGTTGATGGCAACTTTCGAATTTTAAATCCTAAAATATCTGCAATAAACAGTTGTAAATCAAGGGCACTATTAATAAAAAAGATCTTGGATTTTGTTGTATTAACCATCCAATGGCCTTCTCACAGCATGATAGTATTGGTTTAAATTCCATGGCCTCAATAATTGAAGGGAGATCTAAAAGAAAATCGTCATCAACAAATTTGAGATGAGATTTAAAGAGAATAAAGGGACTTTGATTTTTCCTTCCAATTTTTCCTTGAAGAAAGCTCTTCTCAAAACCTTAACAAGAATAATGGAAGGATAAATTGATAATGGGCCACCTTGGCGGAGGCCATGAGATGATTGAAAGTATCCAACAGGGTTTGCATTGATCAAATAGAATATTTTGGACTGTTGCAACATCTAATCCATTCACACCAACCTTGATTGAAACCAAACTTTATGAGAAGATCATATAGAACATAGTTGGAAAAATCATGACTTGGCAACCCAAGTTCTGGAGAGTTCTTGGTGATGTGAAAACTCAGCAAAAACATGGGAAAAAATCATCGAAGAAATTAATTTAATTTAAAAATATATTTATTTGAAACAAACCAGAGAGCAAGGAATGTGGTTCTCTATTAGATTTTCATAAAAAGTATATAAAACCTGAGCTTGTTTTCGTCAACAACAAAACCAAACATCTCAGCATGAAAAACAATCATAAAACCATATAACAATCAAGATCATATTCCTAAAGACCAATTCTTTCCAACATAAAGCAATTCTATTTTATGCAGTACATGGTAAAGCAGTTTTAAACTGCTCTTTGCTTTGGTTTCTATGCCCTCTTCTTCTCTTCCATGACCAGCCAGGTCCTGACCTCCTTTCTAACTGTATCGGTCATTATTGGACACAACATTACATTGTGGGTTGGAACCCAAACAAGATGGTATTCGAGATGATTGACGCCTCTTCTCATGCATTTGCTGCAGTATCCGTAGATGACCCGAGTTGGCAAAGTCCCTTTTATGTTGTGTTTCCAAATCTGGTGACTTGGCTCATTGTTGTTTGTTCCTTGGCCATTACTCAAAGAAGCCATCTATTATCCAAAAATAAGTTAAGTGTTAAAAGTAAGACATGGCCTTAGAGGCATTACCATGTCTTAAAATCTTAAAGAAGAGAGAAAACAAAGCAAAAAAAAACTAAAGAACCCAAAAGAATGTTTAAAAATACATAAACCCTACCTCTGAAATTTTGTCCCAAGATGTGAAATTTTCAGAAAAGGGTGATAAATATGTCAAATTCTTATCCAAGTGCGTTAGAGAATGTCTGGCTATCCTCTTGAAAGTTCTAGTAAGGAGAAGGGGAGCAAATAATGCACAAAATGAGCCATTTCGCTAATTTATTGTCTTCTTTTTGTGTATTGCCTGCTTCTACATGGCTGAGTTTCTGTGAGAAAATTTTGAGAAATCAACAATTTTTTGCGATATCTTGCCAAAATATTGCCCATTTCTCAGCGCTGAGAAAATGATCGATTTAATCTCCAGGCCAAAATCATGCAAGAAAAACTGAGATATCGCGATTTCTTGACGATCTTTCCAATTATGATGTAGAAAACTCTAGTAAAACCTATCACATGCTTTGTTTTATGCCTGGTTTTTTCATGGACTGAAGAGAATGTATGGCCTTTTATGCCTTGATTATACTATGAAGTCTTCTAAGATAACAAAATGTGGAATGTTCTTTAATCTATTTGCCATAATTTTTCAAATTATAAATCATGTTACAAAGGCTTACAAAAACTAGCGAAATATTGTCTCACCTTTCTTGGGAACCAATGCAATAAGGTAGCATTGCTTTAACTTATTGTTGCCTTCTTTTTCCTAGACTTTTCATCTATAGATGTCTCATTTTGCACCATATCCCAAATTTTTTAAAGAAAATTGTAGGAAATCCGTCAGAACTAGGTGCCTTGTTAGGGTGGAAAGAGAAAATTGGCTTCTATAGCTCCTCCATTAAGATCTTTCTCATCAAGCTTGCATTCTATCGTTTTGTGATGATGGACGAAATATTTTATAAAAGCTCACCTTGAGCATTCTTATGCTGTCCAACATTTGATAGCTTATCTTTGAAATAATTGATTGCTTCCTTCTTGATCTCTTCTTCTTCAGTAATTCTTCCATTGGGAAATAATTTTGATCTGTTGAAAGGTCAAATCTGTTTTGACAGCAGCATGAACAAATTTGGTATTTCTATCACCTTTCTTTAGCCATCTGTCCAAGGATAGTAATTATTTTTCTTGCACATAAGAATCTTCATCCATTCCAGTTATGGCACTATCTTTTGTAAATAGTTGATCTTAGATTTAATTCCCACATTTTTGTTAAATAACTTACCAAAGGATTTGATATTCCAGATCTTCATCTGACCCTTTAGATATTTCATCTTTTACACGCATGATCATTCAAACTTTACTTCATCTCACCACAACATAACCATTTGGAAGAAATAAGGGTCTTGGATACACTGTTATGAACCTCTATTCTCATTATTAGAAATCATTCACCAATATGTAGAAATATCAAACATACATCCACAATAAATTCCACAATAATAATCCACTCAATGAAATAGAGATAGATAATACCCTTGAGGTAGGGCAACACCAAAAATACTCTTTAAGGAAGGAATCACTCCACAAGATCTCTAGTTGCATGATCCAAGACTCTTACAAAGAATACTTCATATGAATTCCCTTTACAATTGGATGTACATTTTTCTATATACAAGAATGTGATGGTTCACCTTCCATGAATTAGAAGGTCACCCATGTGGTGATTTACATTCCATGAGTTACACAGTGTATAATATTTATATGTGACCCATGCCATAATACAATATTATATTATATCCCCACAAGCATATACTTAGGTACTTGTTGTGGCTGATCCACAACACACCCCAAAATTGGGGACCCACCTTTTTTGCATGCTTTCAAAGAAGATCTCAGTGACCCAGATGCTAAAAATCAAGAAAAAGGCAAAATTGCACAAGGATGAAAAGGGGTCGCGAAATCGCACGGCCGAAAATGAAAAGGTGTCGCGAAATCGCGACATGTTGCAAAATCGCGGCCGAAATGAAAAGGTGTCGCGAAATCGCGACAAGTTGCTCCGTCGCCCAGAAAATGAAAAGTGTCGCGATATCGCGACATGTCGCAAAATCGCGGTCAAACGTCAAACAGAAGAAAGCGTAGCGAAATCGTGACATGTCGCAAAATCACGATCAACGCAGTCAACGACAGCAGGTGGGCGGAACCGTCGCGAAATCATGACGTGTTTGATTTTCGCGGCCCAAAGAGGAGAGAGAAAGACGAAGCGAAAAGTGTAGCGATATCGCGACAAAAATCAGCAAAGGTGCATGAAGTGAAAAAACATCGCGAAATCGCGACAGAAGCGGGCAGAAGGCATGAAATAGAAAATGGTAGCGAAATCGCGACGAAACGAGGCAAAGCTACAAGGCACGGTATGTTAGCGAAATCGCGACAAAAACCGACACAAGGCTCATAAGCCGAAAATGGTAGCGAAATCGCGCAACTTTGAGAAAGCATCGAAAAAGCGTCACGAAATCGCGACAGGTTGAAGCCCAAGCAGTACGGATGAAAAAAAACGTCACGAAATCGTGACAGAATCGAGCGAAAGGGTCCGAGGCACAAAAACGTCGTGAAATCGCGACAGGTAGCAGCAAAGGTGCCCGAAGTGAAAAAGCGTCGCGATTTCGCGACAGGTTGCAGCTAAGGGGCACGAAGTGAAAAAACGTCGTGATATCGCGACAGCATGCAGCGAAGGTGCCCGAAGTGGAAAAACGTCGCGATATCGCGACAGGTTGCGGGCAAATGGTACGGAACGAGGAAAACGTCGCGATATCGCGACATGTCGCGTTTTCGCGGCCAGGAAGGCGGACAAGGCTGCATGCTATTTTTTGTCATGATTTTCATGGGGCCATTACAGAACGTGCGAAAAGTGCGGGACACATGGCGTACAGGCTGCAGAAGCGTTACAAAGAAGATCAAACGTCTCAATGTCGAGCATAAAGCCAAAACACACGCAGTCAAAGAAAGATGAAACGAATCGATCTGGAAGATGAAGCGAAGCGTCACAGGCCGAAACAGAGAGCATTGCCAGAAAGTATAAATGTAGAAGCACAGATTGACACAGGGGTCGGAAACCGTTGGAGCAGAGTTGCAGTGCTAGAGGCCAGAGGGTCATTCTGGGCCTGCTTTGAGGCTGTTTTCCTTCCTTTTGCTGGTTTTGAGAAAACCAGAGATGCTGCTATTGTAACATGATATATTATTAATGCAGAGTGTTCAGAAATTTGCATCTTGTTGGCAAGAAAGAAGGAGTTATTTTCTGCATGCATGTTTTAATATTTATCATTCCCTTTTTCAGATTTCTAGGCTTATAGATGAAGTTTAATGCAAGTTCTCTTGGTTGCTTCATGCGAATGTCTAAATCTGAAAAATAACAGTAAACCCTAGAGACCAGCACTTAACTTATCTGGATTGTGCGTGTTTTGCAGGTTCAATAGGTTAGGTTGCATGCATGGAAACCTCACATCTTCGGTTTTGCCAGGACGGGATAGCATCAAACTGAATGCAATTTTTAATTTCTTTTCTTTTACATTTTATTTTCTTTTTGCTGTATTTTATTTTTCAGAAGCTCCAATTTTATTTTCAAGCATTAAAATAAAATAAAAAATTAAAAAACTTCAAAATCCATAAATAATTCCTTCATGTTATGGCATTTCATTAAATTTCATTCTGACATTACAGACATGGTCATTTAAGGATCAAATCACATTTGCTTTATAAGGGTTCAATGAACAATCATTAATTTCACAGTAAAATAAACCACAGTGCCCCTTGTTTTCAATTACTTGCAACCACTAAGGTGTTCTAAGCATTTTAATTAAATATCTTTATTTAAGATTATTAATACACAGATGCAGAATGCTCACATAACAGGAACCTTGAGATTGGAGAGTTACATGTTTAATTTCTTTGCAAGCAGAGGATTTAGAACCCAAATCCTATCGGAGAGTGTGTTTTCACAATCGGGTGAAAATACCACTCAACAGATTGGCGCTAGAAGGAGGGCAGAAAAGGGTTTATTTTATCATGATTTTAGATGCTACGGGTTTTTAATTGTTTAAGAGCTTTACATTGCTAAATATTTCAAGTCCATTTTATTAGCATCTTCGGCCTCTAACACCACTCAACGGATTGGTGCTAGGAGGGCCGAACGGGTTTATTTTTAGTGTAATATAAATTTAAATTTTTTTATGCATTAGTCCTCTAACATTCAGCAGATTGTAAAAAGGACGGCCTGAATTTATTTACTTGTTCTATTTTAATTCAGGTATGTTGTATATTATTCTAGCACTTTTCTGATTGTTCATACAGAAATATGTGATTTGATTTAATTTTGAAAATTTTGGTTTCATGCAATTACTTTTCATTTGATTTTAATGAATACATCTCTTGGTTGATGCTAACTTGATTTTTTTTAAATTGCAGGTTGAATATTCAACAGATTTGGTTCTGAAATTACATTTTACAGTTTCACTAATGGCAACACTTGAGGAACAAATGGTATCCCTGAGAGCTGAAATAATGTCTCTAAGAGAGAGAATGGTATCAATGATAGAGGATTATTATGAGGGTTTACATGTGATACCCTATCATATTCCTACAATGTTATTGGATTTTTTACGGTGTTTTAATCAAGAGGTGCCACTAGGATACTTGCAAAAACTGCATGTTTACAAGGATGCATTATGTAAATTCCAGATTTTTTATGAGGAGGTAGCTTGTAAGTTATTTGCATACATTTTGGATGATAGACCATTCTTTTGGTATAGCCAACTACCCATGGAGGTTAGGACTTCTTGGATACAACTAGAAGCAGCCTATCTTAATCATTTTGGTAATCAGGTTGACTTAGAAATATTGAAAAATCAGTTTACCTCCATATGTAAAGAGCCTAATGAATCCTTGAGTCAATTCAATGGAAGATTTCGTGAGTTGCACTCCCAAATGTGGGAAAATTTTAACACATTGGAAGAGGAAGCCATGGAAGTATACCTAGGAGCCATACACCCCACACTTGCTTCACTCATTGAGGAAAAGCTGAGTGGTTTGTCCCTAGAGAAAATCCATGAGGTCTTAGAAGAGATAGAACGACAAGGTCTTGAAGAAGAAAAGGCACAACATGTTCACATGAGAGATTGTTCTTTTGATGCCAACCTACACCAACCATCAAACATAGCACCCTCCACTCCAATGATACCTAAGGTAAATGATCAAGGGGATGAATTTGAATACCCAAATCTTACGACCACCTTAGATGTAGTCCAAGAGGAGGTGCAAATTGCTAAGACAACATCCACTAGTGAGGATCATGTAGAGATACATGATTATCTAGATGAAGGGGTTCTAAATTCAACAATGTTTGATATATGTGATATGACGGAACCCACCATAGAATTGAATGAAGTGGTTGAAAGTGAAATTGGAAGAAAATCAATAAATAAATTTGAAGATATGATAGAATTTCACCACTTGTTCTTGGAAGATACTATTGATGAGATGTGTAAAATTAAAGATCAAGAAATTCTTCACCCTCCAAATTATGATAATGAATCATGGGTTACTAATTTGGACAATGATAGCCTTATAAATTTGAATTCAAGAAATAACCCACTTTTGGAAATAATTGAACCATCTAAGGAAGGTGAAGATGAATTTGATGAGAAGCACATTGATGAATTGGAAGATGTTGAAGAAGTAGTTGAACGTCACCACTTGATTTTGAAAGATGATTATTATGATGCTTGGAAGAAGTGGGAAGACTTCACTCATTCCAAAACTACTAATGAAACTTTTGTGCCAATTGATATACAGGACAACATAATTGCCTACTCAAAGGAAGATATTACAACTCCTGTACAATTTGAGGATGTTTTGGAAGAGGGTTTCAAATCTCATCAAATTTTGGAAGATTATAACCATCTTATTGCCAAGGACAAAGAAGAAAAAGAATTTATGAATGAATCAAGAGATCATGTCACAAACATCATGGATTTTCATTCTATGGATTTGGATGACGATTTTTACAATGGTTGGGGGAGATATGATGATGCATTCTTTTCTCACATCCCTATAGATGAAACTCATATTTCACTTGATATGCAGGATGTTGAACCTTCTACATCATACGAAGATCTCATATTCACAAGATTTGAAAAGGGGACAAAATTTGATCATGTTGAATATAAATTCATTGAAAGTGTGGATGCAAGTTTGCATGATGATTTGGAGGATTCAAATGAAGAGATACCATGGATAGTGAACAAAGAATTAGAACCAAATGACAAAGAGATGGATCAATTGGAAGCAACTCAAATAAGTGATCATCAAAACAGATTACTTGGCATACACTTTGACCAAGAATGTTTGAGGATTGAAAAGGATGACCATATTTTGAATTTAAATAATGTTTATGGTGAAATGTCATTAAAGGTAAATGAAAAACAAGGTATAATTTTTAATCACACCTTTAATAACATTGTTTCAATGAATGGAAAAGAAGTTGATGCACTTGAATTGTTAAACCAAATTCATCAACAATTACTAATTGAATCTAGGATAAAAACTTTTAATGATCCTAATTTAGTAAATATCCTAGATGCTTGTAAATTGTTACACAAATTTGATTGGCCTACAAATTTGGAAAATGATTTGGCTTTGAAATTTGTAGAAATAGGCTCCTACTTACAAAATTGCATATTTGAAAAAGATAGCCTAATTCTAAATCAAGGAGGGAATTATGAAGTTTACATTTTAAAGAATAGACAAGATAAAATTGAAAATCATTTATTGTCTAATCATTTTAGTAATTTGATGCTCACCTATGGGAGTATTATTGGAACTAAATCAAATTGGTATGGTGAGCATGGCAAGTGGAAATTTGTTGCATTGTTTGGCTTAGTCTTGTTTGTGTTGGATTCCCACAACATTTGGCATGCATATCATGTCATATTTTTGTTGAAATGTTCTAATCATGTGTGGGATCCAGGAAAGTGATAATCCAAGCTTTGCATCATTTTGTATTATAGTGTACATTTGTATATAGATTTTGGTTTCTGGTTTTGGGTTTGTGTTTTCAAGTTTCATTTTGGGATTGCTATTTGGATTTGGATTTAAAGTTGTGTGTTTATTTGACATGTTTTGTTTGTCTATAAAAAAAAAAAAAAATGATGATGAAAAAGTTGCCTTGAGATGCTAACTTATGTTCTAGATCGGGAGAATATGAAACATTGGAATTGTCTTGTAAAAGCTCCACAAGTAACACAAACAATTTAATAATATCGTTTGAAACTTGTGATGCATGAAGTAGTCAGTTTTATATAGCAATATTTCATCCGCAATTCAAAAGACAATGCATTCATATTACATCTCACTTTGCACATACATGCCATCTTAGTTGCAAATGCATTTCAAATACAAATCATTAAAGTGTGTCAAATCCTCTTAAGGTTATGCTATCACATAAATAAGAAGAAAATCCTAAGGTTGGAAACTGAGTCTTGAGATATCTAGAACCAAGCACGTCTTATACATTAAAAAGGATCTTGAGCAAAATGATCAAAACCTAACTTGGAAGAAAAGGTTGGGCGAAAGAAGTATTTCATGTCTATCCTATTTATGCAACATGATCCTTAAGACAGGTGGTTTTGACCACTTCCATAAAGCTTAAAGCCTAAAATCGGAGTAGTAAGGATAGGGCTAAATCCTCATCGAACTTAGGTTGAGGATCCAATTCCCCAAAGCTTTGATTTGACCTACATGGAGTAGTAAGGATAGGGCATAAATTCTCATCTCACTTAGGTTGAGAATCCGATTCCCCAAAGCTCCTATGTCTCATTTCATAATAAATCTTGGATTGGAAGGATCGTACTACTTGTCCTCTGCAAAGGATGGGTAGTCATCCCCAAGGTCTAAGCAATAAAATTAATATTTTCCATTTACATCTAAAGTTTGGATTGGAAGGATCGTACTACATGTCCCTAGCAAGGATGGGTAGTCATCCCTAAGGTCCAAGAAGTAAAAAATAAATTTTTCCCATCTCATATTTATATTGGATTGGAAGGATCGTACTACTTGTCCTCTCGCAAAGGATGGGTAGTCATCCCCAAGGTCCAAAGAAATGAAGATAAGTTTTGGATTGTGGGGTTAAGTATGCCCATGCATGGCAACATGTCTTGTCTAAAAAACAAGACCACTGATTGTTCAAAGGGTTAGACTAGCATGATCATTTCTTCCATAATTGGTTAAATTATTTTGCTCAAAGTGAGGTAATGAATTCTAAATCAGAATAGTAAGGATAGGGTTAAACTCCCATCTCGATTAGGTTGGGAGTCTGATTCCCCAAAATTCTGATTTCACATTCACTTGCACATGGGTTCAAGATAGTAGGGACTCATAACCAACTTTGGGATATATAATAAAGCAATTCATATAGTTGATCCTAAGAGGGTTTGATAATCTTGAATGTTTGTGTATGATACTAGAAGAAAGACTATGCCTTTTATAAAAGCAAAATCGCTTAGCATATTTATTAGATTACACAAGTCATTCATAATCTCACATATGCATTCATGTAAAATTGACAATGGAATGTTGATCAATTTCAAACGATAGGGAATGAAAACACATTGCACACACCGAGCTAATACTTGATGATTCTGATGATTCATATATTTTTGATCTTTGGGCATTTGTTTATATTGCTTATGTGCTAATGCATGTTTTCGAGTTTATATATGTTTCCAGGTTGGGTTCTCACCAAATGCTCAGGAGCATTTGACAGCAGAGTCGCCATTTGTTGTGGCTGATCCACAACACACCCCAAAATTGGGGACCCACCTTTTTTGCATGCTTTCAAAGAAGATCTCAATGACCCAGATGCTAAAAATCAAGAAAAAGGCAAAATTGCACAAGGATGAAAAGGGGTCGCGAAATCGCGACATGTCGCAAAATCGCGAAAAATGAAAAGGTGTCACGAAATCGTGACATGTTGCAAAATCGCGGCCGAAATGAAAAGGTGTCACGAAATCGCGACAAGTTGCTCCGTCCAAGAAAATGAAAAGTGTCACGAATATCGCGACATGTCGCAAAATCACGGTCAACCTCAAAAGAGATGAGAAAGCGTAGCGAAATCGTGACATGTCGCAAAATCACGGTCAACGTAGTCAACGGAAGTAGGTGGGCGGAACCGTCGCGAAATCGTGACGTGTTTGATTTTCGCGCCAAGAGGAGAGAGAAAGACGAAGAAAAGGGTAGCGATATCGCGACAAAAATTAGTCAAAGGTGCATGAAGTGAAAAAGGTCGCGAAATCACGACAGAACGGAAAGGCATGAAATAGAAAATGGTAGCGAAATCGCGACAAAAGCAAAGGTACAAGAGTAGCGAAATCCAAAACGACACAAGGCTCTAAGCGAAAATGGTACGAAATCGCGAGAAAGCATCGAGACAAAAGCGTCACAAATCACGAAGGAGAGCTACGGATGAAAAACGTCGCGAAATCTGAAAGCGAAAGTGAAAACGTCGCGAAATCGCGACAGAAAAAGGTGCCGAGTGAAAAAGCGTCGCGATTTCGCGACAAAGTGGCAAAGGGTGCACGAAGTGAAAAAACGTCGCGATATCGCGACATGCGAAGGTGCCCGAAGTGGAAAAACGTCGCGATATCGCGACAGGTTGCGGGCAAATGGTACGGAACGAGGAAAACGTCGCGATATCGCGACATGTCGCGTTTTCGCGGCCAGGAAGGCGGACAAGGCTGCATGCTATTTTTTGTCATGATTTTCATGGGGCCGTTACAGAACGTGCAGAAAAGTGCGGGACACGTGGCGTACAGGTTGCAGAAGCGTTACAAAGAAGATCAAACGTCTCAATGTCGAGCATAAAGCCAAAACACACGCAGTCAAAGAAAGACGAAACGAATCGATCTGGAAGATGAAGCGAAGCGTCACAGGCCGAAACAGAGAGCATTGCCAGAAAGTATAAATGCAGAAGCACAGATTGACACAGGGTCGGAAACCGCTGGAGCAGAGTTGCAATGCTAGAGGCCAGAGGGTCATTCTGGGCCTGCTTTGAGGCTGTTTTCCTTCCTTTTGCTGGTTTTGAGAAAACCAGAGATGCTGCTATTGTAACATGATTTATTTTTAATGCAGAGTGTTCAAAAATTTGCATCTTGTTGGCAAGAAAGAAGGAGTTATTTTCTGCATGCAAGGATTTAATGTTTATCATTCCCTTTTTCAGATTTCTAGGCTTATAGATGAAGTTTAATGCAAGTTCTCTTGGTTGCTTCATGCGAATGTCTAAATCTGAAATATAACAAGAAACCCCAGAGACCCAGCACTTAACTTATCCGGATTGTGCGTGTTTTGCAGGTTCAATAGGTTAGGTTGCATGCATGGAAACCTCACATCTTCGGTTTTGCCAGGACGGGATAGCATCAAACTGAATGCAATTTTTAATTTCTTTTCTTTTACATTTTATTTTCTTTTTGCTGTATTTTATTTTTCAGAAGCTCCAATTTTATTTTCAAGCATTAAAATAAAATAAAAATTAAAAAACTTCAAAATCCATAAATAATTCCATCATTTATGGCATTTCATTAAACTTTCATTTTGAAGTTACAGCATGGTCATATAAGGATCAAATCACATTTGCTTTATAAGGGTTCAATGAACAATCATTAATTTCACAGTAAAATAAACCACAGTGCCCCTTGTTTTCAGTTACTTGCAACCACTAAGGTGTTCCAAGCATTTTAATTAAATATCTTTATTTGAGATTATTAATACACAGATGCAGAATGCTAACATAACAAGAACCTTGGAGAAATTACATGTTTAATTTCTTTGCAAGCAGAGGATTTAGAACCCAAATCCTATCGGAGAGTGTGTTTTCACAATCGGGTGAAAATACCACTCAACAGTACCTAACAAACACATGAAAAAGAAATGGATTTGGATGACTATTATTGAGTAGATCGTATCTCAAAGAATTGATTTGTGATCAGATCTTGTTTGCAATAAAATTTATAAAGATAAAATAATTCTTTTAATGTACAGAGATGGCCAAATTAAACCAATGGGACTTGTTCAAAAGAGCTGTTACAAATTAAAATGCACTTGTAGTGACTAAAAAGTTCTACGAAAATAATCTAAACTTTAGCAAAGAATCTAGTGTGAACTACTCTGCAGCAGAACAATTGTATGGCATAAAGTTATAGCCTTGAGGGTCACCCAAAATGGATAATCCCTAACATGCTAAAAGCAGGGATTAAGAGAGAACTAGAAATTGAGGTACAACAGAGATAGAGCCTTGAGGGTTACCCAAAATGGATAAACCCTAACGTGAGGTACAATTGAGATAGAAAGGAGCTCTAGTGGATCCATGCACCAACATTAATCTATAGCGGGATGTAAAGTAGAAGCACAATTGTCATCATCACCGACTATCCCAAAACGGCCAACATAGGATTTAATGATGCTTATAGGAGAATGACCATGACTAAGAGGGCCTAGTTGGATAATCCTGTGAGGACAAAGAGTTCGACCCCTTAAAACTCTTCCAACATTTATGGCTGTGGAACCAATAGAAGAGGACAAGAAACTGGTAAGTTGCATTTGTCTACAACTCCTTGGTATGTGAGGGGTGGACGAAACCTAATGTTGAAGAACTATAGTCCTGTCTTGTCACAAGCAAGAAGAAAGAACTAAAGCCCTAGTAGCCACTCTTGTATGTAGACAAGCACACACAAATTTGTCATTAACATTTTGGCGCTTCAAATGAGCGCTTATTACTCTTGACTGCAGATATAGAGTGAAGAATGAGGTGATTAATCGAGTAGTAGTCTGTCTCCCCTACAATAACTAACGTTGAAGAGTGATAGCTTTCTTCAGGTAAAGAGCCAAACATATTTGGTTAGGATAGCTGAAACAAATGACAAGTGATCGAACTGGGTCTCTATAAAAGCAATAGTACCACCCTCACATATCATAATAAACAAGACATTTAAAGATGAAATGCTTTTTGTTCTCCACCTCTCGAATAGAACAAAAACAACTTACCCCATCCTCTTGAAGAATATGATGGTCCATTTCCACCCGCAACTTATTGGAGCATACATTGAATTGACCAAGAAGAATCCTAAGGTTGTGTGTCCAATGTTGCTTGATATAATTAGGATATGTAATAATGCCATCGTCAATCAACATGAAATGTTTAGTTTAGAAGGCTAACTTAGGATTGAGAGGTTGAGATGGAGTGACCCAAGTGATTTGAATATATTGTCGGCAAACATCATCTATGCTTGCTTGATTAATGACCCTCTTATTAGGAAGAAGGTGGGAATAGCATATAAAAGAGTATTTGAATGTCAGTGATTGATCTATGGAGATGTAAACTGATTGAAGAAGAAGTGACTTTTGGGTACTCTCCACAATGATGACCAAAAGAGCCCCTAGAGGTAATGCATTTTGAGTAGCAAATCACCAATTATGGGTATCTCTCTTGGCCTGTGGTGTAGTCACCCATGGATCTAAGATGATGAAGTTGAAAAATAATTTTGAAGATGCTCTCAAGGCAAAGAGGATGGACGCCAAACTCGGCATGAACAACAAGTTGAGGATTTGTTCTTTTACATCAGATAAATCTCTAAAGCAAAGTAGTCTGGACCCTCTCAATGCAAGCCCAATCAACACATCCTAGACTTGGACCCCAAATCTCAAATCCATAAAAGATTGTGGGTTTGATGATGCAATCAAAGAGGTTCATATTTGTAGGTATGTCTTGGAATTGCTGTTGGAAACATTGGTGTTCTAACATTGAGAGAGATGCATAACCCTTGCAAAGACGTGACTGTGACTGTGAAGTTGGCCAAAGATTAAGTGAATGACCTATAAATTGAACCCCCAGGTAGCTGTAAGTAGTGGTCATCTCAATTGATTTGCCCTTATAGAAGAACTAAAACTTAGATAGGGTACTCTTTGACATGTTGAATATCATCACCTTAATTTTGCTAAGATTGACTACCAGCTATTTTAAGCCTCAAAAGTGAGCAAGAGCATCCAACTATCTCTACAAGCCCTCAGGGAGTATGAGGAAGAAGAACAACATTATCTGCAAAAAGCAGTATAGCTATTAAGACAAGATGTAGTAGGCAACCATCATCAACATGTGTTTTGATGAAGAAATTCTTCAAGACCATCAATGTAGATCCCAAAGAGTGAAGGAGAAAGAGGAAAGCCTTGTTTGATGCCAATGGGGCTCAATACATCCTCCAAGAAACCAAAAGTTGTCCAAAAACCAAATGTTAAGGTTAATTCATGAGATTTGAATCTTGGTTTAATATGTGAAACCGCCTTGATAAGGATTGCTATAGGTTTGTTCTGTCTTTTGTTTTTGATTGGCAAAATATTACGTCCCCCATCTAGGGTATGCTTACTTCGAGTTAGGGCTTTGTTAAATGACATATCATTCCTCCCATTCATCATCTACTCATGAAAATCCTTCATTTTTTGAATTTCTCCAAAGATCTTGGCCAAAAACTATGAAAATGAGGTTCACTCCTTGCTCGTATTCCCTTGTTCTTGTATGTATCAACCCATCGATTAATTCTGAATTTTAGGAAATAATATAGAGTCAAATTTTACACTGGTGTTTTGTTCTACATGTTTTAATGCCTGTGACGCTATCAGGCAATAATGCTCTGTGGAAATTTGTGAGATATGTTTTTGTCAACTGGATGGTAGGAATTTCTGTTTTGTGAACAGCAAAGTTTTCAATGAAATGTAATACTTCTAGAGTTGATATTGAACATTAAAAACTTTACCTTGCAATGAGGCATTAAGGCAATGTCTTTCCCATCGTGGGTGAACAGTTTTTAACTTTTAGGTAGAAATGTTTGTCTTTGACTCGCCAACCTGTAGCTTGGGAGTATGACCTATATTTTCAGAAATTGTCATTCTTCCAAATTACATCTTTACAAGCTTGTTACCTTTTTGCTCAGACTGGACGTATCATTTTATCTGTTATAAAGGGGTTGGGTTTCCCAAGTGATTTATTAAGTTGTCAGCTTCAAATTTATGATGATAATTACTTGGTCTAATTGAAGTCTTTGGTAGATATGAGGATGAGCCTGTTCATATCAGTTAACAAAAGCTCTGAAGTGTCTGAATTTAAGGGTATATTCATATTGGGTCAGCAGCAAAGAGTTTTGTCTTCCCTATTTATAGGCTAGTATATCTGTATTATGATGAATAGAATGATCTTGACGGTTAAGTATATGCGCTCCAATCTTCCAGACTATCTATGTTGATTGATTATCAGATGAGAGAAAGTTGTACAGTTATGTAAGTTATCGGCCTGTTTAAGGATACACTATCTTAATGTTTTCTTATATGACTTGTAGATTGATATAATGCAGATGAATTATAATCAGTGAAAGAAATGATCTACAACACTAAAATAAGTAATTTAGTTGTATTGGGCTATTGACAACTTATCTTTATAGTTTGATGAAGTGGCTTGTTAATAGCCAAGAAGGCTATGGGCTTTCTTTCTCTGTCCAATTTGTAAATAGTTTGAAGTTAGTGTCTTCATATACACAAATATGAAGGCTAAACCGTATAAGAAAGTTGAAGCATAATAGTCATTATGTCCTGGAATGTGTTCTTTATTCATTCAAAATGTTATTTGATCAAACATTTGTTTTAGAATGCTATCCAAGAACCGAGTCAATAAATATTTTTGTTACTAGTATATTACCCAATAACTGCTTAGTTTTGGGATTCACTCATTTTATATATATAAACATATATATATTAACTTTTCTTAAATAATGACCTTGTTAAGTTTGGCAGTCTACCTACTTTGGGATGATTGTCTCTTTTTCCGATTAGTCTTATTATACTTGCAAAGTTACTTAAAGAGGGTTAAATGCATCCATTGTTAGTAAGTCTTGAAATTTCTGATTATGGTTGAAATGGTTTGACACTGGTAAATATATGCTCTAGCGTATGGTTGAACTATGTATTTCATACTTCAATCCCATTGTTATCTGATTATGGCGTATGGTTGAACTATGAATTTCATACTATTTCATCCCTATCATTTTGTTTGGATCAAAATAGAACTTTGTGCCAGAAATCTTGAAAATGACCAGAAGAGATTAAAACTATTTAAGTGTACAGGTTATGCATTTTTTGGTGTTTCTTTTGAAGTTTCTTTAACTATATATTCCTAATTTATGAAAATTGTGTTTTAGTTTAGATTTAATGTTTTTGTGCTTTGTTAGTATTTCCAATGGCTCACAGTTCTAATGACTTTGCTCCTGTCTTTGTCAGATTTTAAGAACAAATTTTTGACAGCAACTGAATGCCTATTTGCAGACAATGTCATCTAGCTGTAAACAGAGAACAAGCAACCATCCCAATGCTACTCTCTTATTTCCACCACAGCAACAACCAAATATTAATTTTTGTCTTGCATGTTATGGGATGCAGTACTTGACTCATTTCCCCACACTTTTCCTCGGCCAAAGCCTATTCGTTACATTGGTGCTTGCCCCATGGATCATTGGTATGATGAGGAATGTAAGTCCATGCATCAGAAGCTCTGTTTTGCTCTTATCCATGAGCCTACAGCTATGTCTTTCACCCAAAGGGAATATAAATGCCTTATTAGTCATAAGAAGAAAGAGTTTCTTGTTGCTATGAGTTGTGATGATCTAGATGCTCTTCACCACTTTTTCAAAGCCTTTTGGTGCAATCTTTTTCCTAGGACACTCCATCCATGTACATCAATAACAATTGATGGGTCTCCCATGCCAATTCCTTATATGATATCCCACGGCAGCCCACCATTCATATCTCTTCTCTCCCATATGCCATGTCACCTCTTCTTTTCAGGAAACACCAAAAGAGCTATACATAAATTAAGTATTAACAAGGCTGCTGATTTTGAGGGCTTTCACTGTGGGTTCTTGAAGTATGGTGCTGAAGCTCTTGGCTATCTGATTGCAGAATTATTCAGATCCTTATAGTACAGAACTATCATGATTAGGCACATAGTTCCCCATTGTATTGTTCAGGCTGAGTTTGGCGCTCATCCTCTTCTCCTTGAAAACATCTTCAGAATTATTTATCGGCTTCATCGCCTTAGATCAATAGGGTGATTGCACCTCACGTGGATGGTACTCAGATGTTATTTCTCTTCTTCAGTCAGTTGACATATCCATAGATCGATTACCTCCATTCAACTACTCTTTAAATGCTCCTCAACACCTTTTTGATAAGAGGATAATTAATTAAGCCGTCAATGATGATGTTTATCGACAATATATTTAGATCACTTGGGTCGCTCCATCTCTGCTTCTTAGTCCTAAGTTGGCCTTCTACACTAAACATTTCACGAGGATTGAGAATGGTATTATTACTCATCCTGATTATATCCAGGGACTTTGGACACACAACCTTAGAATTCCTCTTGATTAGCTTAGAGTATGCTCACATCAATTGTGAGTGAAGACGGACCGCTATATTCCTCGAGAGGATAGGGTATGTCGTCTTTGCTATATTTGGGAGGTGGAGACTGAAGAAAATTTCATGTTTAGGTTTCTTGTTTATTATGAGATTTGAGGGGAGGTACTATTGCTGGTATAGAGTCTCAGGTGAATTGCTTCCTCCTTTGTTCAGCTATCCGGAAGAAAGATGCTTGACTCTATACCTTTGGAAAGCTAAAAGTCTTATGCGTTAGTTATTACAGGGGAGATCGACTACTAAACTAATCACCTCATTCTTTCCCTCTTATCTCTATTGTTGAGAGTAATAAGCATTCATTCGAAGCTAGAACTCTCCAAAATGTTAATGACTAACTGAGATGCATGGATAATTCCATATAACATGAGTATTATAACAAAACAGTCTATGGGATGTCTTCTACACAAATAATTCTAATGCAAGATATCAGATTCATAATATTGTTGTAAACATTTTTATTATTATTTATTTTCAAATCAAGGAGTAAAATTATTCTTGATAAATTATTAAGAGGATATATGTTGGGAGTCTGGGACACTAAACATCAATAAATTTATAATAGATCTGTGTGGCCTTGTCTGGGCAGCTTTTGACAGCGGTTACACGGTTATATGAGACTGTGAAAGGTCGGTTTCGCTCCCCTCAAGGGCTTTCAGCCAATATTCTTAGCACCATAGGAGTGAAACAGGGATGCCCCCTTTTGCCGACACTTTTTGGGATCTTTATCGAGGAGCTTGAGACTTTTATCAGGGAGAACGCTTACCTAAAGGATGGTTGCCTTCTTCACCATGTGTTGATTTCTATTCTCCTCTTTGCTGATGATGTTGTTCTTTTGGCCTCATCCCCTGAGGGGCTTCAGCGTCATCTGGACACACTTGTTGCTTTTTGTGACTTGAGACAGTTGACGGTGAATCTTTCTAAGACCAAGGTTATGGTATTCAATACTACCAAAGAGGCTCTATCCCATCTCCATTTCCTTTTCCAGGGCCAGGAGGTCGAAATCACCACCTCTTATGTGTATTTGGGGGTTCTTTTCATTGGTCCCACTTTTGGTATGAAACCCGTCGCCCAGGTCCGGGTGTGTAAGGGGTATGCAACTCTGTCTTTGCTAGAGAGGAATTGCTTCAAAGCACATTTTCAGGATATACCTGTGAAGATGAGGATCTTTGACGCTTTGGTCAAGCCAACTATTACTTATGGGTCAGTGGTTTGGGGCCCTAGTCTTGGCCCGACTGAGTGGTCACGGGTTGAACGAGTGCAGACACTCTTTCTTCGACGATTCATTCGTTGCAAGGGAACAATCCCGCGTTCTATTATTCTGGCAGAGTTTGGGGCTTCTCCTCTCCAGCTTGAGATTATATTCTTGATTATCGGTTATCTTCACAGGATCCGTACTTTCGGAGATACCCCTGAGGGTTGCAGGCGGTACCCTTACCTCGCCCTTCGCTCCTCGATGGAACTCTCTTCGAGTTCTCGGGGAGGCCGGAGGAGCTAGTATTTTCAGGTTTCTACTCTCCTGGCCAGCATTCAGATACGGATAGACAGGCTGCCCCCTTATTCTTTGGGGGTTCTCCCCCCATCTTGGCTTACTAAGGAGAAGATGCTCTACGAGATTCGGAAGGATGTTAGTCTCCAGTACACCAGATGCATATGGATCTCTCCTATTGCCCCTCTTTCCCCCAAGCTGTATTTCTACCATGAGCACTTCTTACAGATACAGGAGGGCAGAATAGTTCCTCCACAATACCTTAAGCAGCACACAATGCATAGTCTTCGGATCACTATTGGGCAACTCAGGGTGTGTTCTCACCAACTTTGGATTGAGTCAGATCACCATATTCCGATGGAGGAGCAGATTTGCTTGTTTTGCTCCTTGGGTGAAGTTGAAACCCTACATCACTTCATTTTTTGTTGTCCCATTTATTATGAGATTCGAGGTAGGTTCCATTGCCTTTTCAGGGACAACTCTCAATGTGTTTCTACCTTCTTCAGATACCCAAACCAGCGTTGTCTCGCACTCTTTCTTAGGGAGATAACTCAGCTTCGACGACATAAAAGTTCTCCAAATGGATCTCACCCTCCTCAACATCGGCTCATCACAACATACTTCACCAACTCCGACGGACCAGGTGACTTCGACCGGAAACGCCCCACACCATCCAATTTGAACAGAAGCAGGGTCACTAGACAACGCACCAACAGTTTGTCAGGGTTCCGAACTAGCAATGGGCAGAGACATATCATGGACTTCTTCAGCTCCGGTACTTCGACCTCGACTGTTAGGAGAGATTAGTTTTTGGGGGATTCTCGAAGCTTGCCCCTCTTGGGCTGCTCCCTCCCCCCTCCTCTCTCTCCGTTCTTCTTGGCATGCACTTCTCTCTGTTGGATTGCAGCCCTCCCCCCCTCTGCTCTCCCTTTTATTTTCTTTTCCATTTCTCTTTGGCCCGTTTGTCGAGTTTGATCTTGTATTTTTCTTAGTTCTTTTCTTTGTTGGGCTTCTTAGCCTGCTAGCTGGCAGTCATTATTGTACTTCTTATAGTTCCTTGGGTCTTATTTTGGCCCACCGCGGACATTAATAATATTTCATTTCATTATTTCATTTTTGCATACACGAGTGGCTACTAGGGCTTCAGTTCTTTCTCTCGCTTGCAATAGGACAAGACTGCAGCTGTCCAATGTCAGGTTTTGGCCACCGTTCAAATTCCAAGTCGTAGACAGATGCAACTTACTAGTTTTCTGTCCTCTGCTATTGGTTCCACAACCATGGATGCTAAAGAGTCTTCTACACAAATAATTCTAATGCAAGATATCACATTCATAATATTGTTGTAAACATTTTTATTATTATTTATTTTCAAGGCAAGGAGTAAAATTATTCTTGATAAATTATTGAGAGGATATATGTTGGGAGTCTGGGACACCAAACATCAATAAGTTTATACAGTTTTTATATAGAACGAATGTAGGCAAATAGATCTGTGTGGCCTTGTCTGCATACACGAGTGGCTACTAGGGCTTCAGTTCTTTCTCTTGCTTGCAATAGGACAAGACTGCAGCTATCCAATTACAGGTTTTGGCCACTGCTCAAATTCCAAGTCGTAGACGGATGCAACTTACTAGTTTTCTGTCCTCTTCTATTGGTTCCACAACCATGGATGCTAAAGAGTCTTCTACACAAATAATTCTAATGCAAGATATCAGATTCATAATATTGTTGTAAACATTTATTATTATTATTTATTTTCAAATCAAGGAGTAAAATTATTCTTGATAAATTATTGAGAGGATATATGTTGGGAGTCTGGGACACCAAACATCAATAAATTTATACAGTTTTTATATAGAACGAATGTAGGCAAATAGATCTGTGTGGCCTTGTCTGCATACACGAGTGGCTACTAGGGCTTCAGTTCTTTCTCTTGCTTGCAATAGGACAAGACTGCAGTTATCCAATGTCAAGTTTTGGCCACTGCTCAAATTCCAAGTCGTAGACAGATGCAACTTACTAGTTTTCTGTCCTCTTCTATTGGTTCCACAACCATGGATGCTAAAGAGTCTTGAGGAGTCAAACTCCATGTCCTCCCAGATTATCCAGTTAGGCCCTCTTAGTCCTAGCCATTGTTAGATCTTGTGTTGGTCCTTTTGGGATAGTTGGTGATGACGACGACGACTGTGCTTCTACTTTACATCCCACTATAGATTAATGTTGGTGCTTGGATCCACTGGAGCTACTTTCTATCTCCGTTGTCCCTTCACTTCTAACCTTCTCTTCATCATTACTTTTAGCATGTTAGGGTTTATCCAGTTTGGGTAAACCTTCGAGACTGTAATTTTATGCTATACAGCTGTTCCACATCAGTGTAGTTTACACTCGAATCTTTAATCTAGTTTAGCTTTTTTTCATAGTACTTTTTGGTTACTATAGTGCCTTGTAACAGCTCTTTTCAATGAGTCCCATTGACCTGCTTTGGCCATCTTGTGGAAGAGAAGAGGTACTAAAGTGGAACGAAATTCCAACATAGGAATATGCCACTGGAAATAAACAGCTTGTAATGGGAACAACATCACATGAACTGGTTAGAAAGCAAGAGGGCCAACTACCCCCCACACACATGTTGTGACTCGATGTTAATAAGGGTGAGGAGTCCCACATAAGCGGGACCAAGGGCTTCCACATTTAAGCCTGCTACCCCATTGGCAAAGAGTTTGGCAAGTGTTGGGGCTCATAAACCACTCAGGTCCCACAACTGGGTCAATGTGGGATTATTAACACACGCACATACTACACTAAGTAGAATCAATGTGGACATTAATAGAATAGAATTCTTCTCCATTTAGGATTCCAAAACGAATTCAGTTACAATTTTTATGGTAAAGCAACATGGGGAGGATCAATTGTATCTGAGCTTGAGTGTTTATAAATTCTATAGTCTTTAGGCATGACAATATTTTCTTTTTAGATGGCTTGGAATACTGGCCAAATGAAACAAATCATAAATACTTCATTATGCGGATGCCTAATTATTGTCTTAATTCAATGCTGCTTTAGATGTTTGATTGAAAGGTGATGTGGATCTCATCAATATTATTTTGATGGATATTAACATGGAAATGGTTATCAACTCATGCCCTCTGACTGTTGGAAATCCACTTATACAGGTGGGAAGCTGCTCAGTGTCCTAGAGTGAAAGTTGCAAATATAGATAAACAGAAGTTGGACGAGAAACAGACGCCTTACATGCCAAATATACCTCCTATTTTACACTGCTCTAAGGATTTGCTGCCTTTGAAAGAGTGGGAAAATGAATTTCTAGCAGATTTTTCTAACTTGCGAATGGTAATCCATTGACTATCCGATTAGAGAAGAAGTGACTTGGATATTTATCTTTGTGAAAGTAAAAATATTTGTATAGTTCTATTTTTATTAGTCGTTATTTTTAAACTGCGAGTACTGTTTTTACAGGCACTTTCTAAGGTCAAACTATTAAATGGTCTTCAATTAGCATCTTTGCCAACACGAAGAGATAAAGCAGGATGGGAAAGATTCTGTTTTGGTGCATCACGTAGGTCATCAAGTGATGACGAACCCTGTTCGCAAGTAGGAAAAAATGAAAGAGCTAAAGATGATATTGTGAAGGATTTGGATCTTGAGATTCCTGGAACAACCCAGGAATGTGAAACAATTGACACAATGAAGTCTGGAGGCAAAGATCCCAGGTATGAATCTTATGGGGAGATCAAGGATGCAACCAGTCCCATGCTTCCAGTCCTATTGAGTTTGGATGAGGTTGCAAGAGCCACACTTTTCATATATCATGTGTCTTGGCTTGAAAGCATTAGCTCTTTGTCAAAAGACCGTGCAGTTTGGCTGTTTGCTCTCTCTGCAGTTTTAGATAAACCATTAGATGCAGATACAAGTGCCTCAGTAAGAGCATTGCTTAGAAAATGTGCAAGTTTGAGGGCTGCTAAGACAAAAGATGATGAAGAACTTCATATGCTAAACATTCTTATAACAATAGCAGGCAAATATTTTGGTCAGGCCGAAGATTTGATGTCAAATAGCAGAGCCTTCAATTGCACAGAAAATGAGTATGGGACATAGTAAGTTGCGTTGGGTTTTTTCTATCTGCTACTTACCATTGTAGCAGTTGATAGTGCTGGAGCCCTACAGATGCAAAATATTGGTTACCCATCCTCATTTGATGAGGGATATTTCAGCCCCAAATTTTTTGAAAAAGATTTACCAACATTTGCACGCTAGGAAGAAACTAGAAATGGAGCACACATGATGATTTGTGGTTGCGCATCATAATGACTACATGTAATGATGCAAATATTTTGAAGAGTCCTCGTGGAATCAAATGTTTTCAGTTACAGATTGCCTTTTGGGATTTACAGGCCTTAAAGAAGGGACAATCCTACCAAGCCAGTTCTAATCATCAGCTTTAGTTTTTGGAGGGATTTTGTCACATCATAGAATCTGTATAAAATCTATAATCGAATAGGTTTGTATCTACTTTATAGTCTCTTAGTCTTAGCCTGCAGAGGGCTGGCTTTACTCTGTTTGCACCAGGTAAATGCTGTTTCTAGCATACTGTATAATGTACACTAGTTGTTTCTGGTCTATGCAAACAGCATATATTAGAGCTTAATCTTTTTATTAACAACAAAATTCTCCTTTAAGAGATTTATATTTTGAACAACAGCATATATGTGTAGATAGCTACTGTTTTTTCTTTTTTCTTTTGGTGTGTGTTTTTAGAATATATTTTGGGCATGGACATTTAAGGCATCTACCGTCTTTATATTCCATATTCTTATGCGCTTAACAATCATGGAGCATATATCCCTCTACATTGACTGCAATATTTATAATTAATTCAAATTCAACTAGTTTCTATCTCAATGATTGTTATTAGAAAACTTCAATTTCATGTGGAAAGAAGGTGGTGACTAAATAATCAAATATCAATTATCAAATCAAATAGGACTTTGGAGGTCTTTGTTCCGTTATTGTTTGATGGGTACACCCCATGCCAACGAAACAGCTTTAATTGATGCTTCAGGGATTATATTTAAAAGAATTTTTATTACAGCAATTTAAACTTGGTTATTTTAGCACAATCTTGTTTTTGTTTTAGTCGACTTTTGAGTATATCCAACAAAAAGCTTGAGCTTGTGGTCATTATAAGAGGTTTGACAGGTTTACTGGGAAAAATTACGTGTTCAATCAAAGATATTAAATATATGAATGTTGCTATAGTGAGTATGTCATAGTAATAAATCTAATATAGGTCTAAGCATCATGACAAATAGGTCATGTCTTTTGAAGGTAGGCAGTGATAAAATAAGGAATCAATTATACTGGTAGGTTTTGGAAACTGAAATAGCTAAGTTTCTGTTCTTTGTTTGTAACCAACTAGCACTCTACATGCATAGGTTCTATTTTTAGTGTGTTTTTTTAGCCAATTGCATTAACTAAGTTTGAGTCAACATGGATGGGATTGCATGGCGGATCTAGCCATATTGTAACCTCTTTTTCTATAAGTAAGAGAGGGTATTCCATTGATTGATGAGCTACTGTAATGCATTGGAATGCATTGGTGCATAGTTGAGTTTGAGAGAGGATTTGAGTGAGAAGAAGAGCAAGAAGAGACTAGCGTTGAGGGTTCCAGACTATATTTGAGAGAGGTTTGATTGTAACATTGTTGCAAGGGAGATCTCTTTGAGAAATAATACGAGGATTAGTTGGAGTGGACGTAGGCCACATTCTGGGTGAACCGCTGTACATGTTGCGTTGTCTCTTGTTTATTGTTGTGTGTGTTGTTTTTCTGATATTGTTTATTCTGCTGCTATTTTGAATCTTTGATATATTGCTGCAAGAAGATTAAATTGTTATTTAATCCGTAAACCCCAACAATTGGTATCAGAGCTAACTACAACTGGTATAACAACTAACTGTTGGGTGTACTCAGAAAAGTTGAGAGTTTTCAGATTGACTAGGAGCAATGGACGATATATCAAAATTGGGGTTTTAATAGGCCGAGGGTAGGCTCTCCGGCATCGCCACCGCTGTCGATGGTGGCCGAAGGGCCGTCGAAGCCTAAGATTAATCCTTTTGGCGTTGTGAGGCCGAGGGAGGTGTTGGCGGAGAAGGGGCATCGACACGGGTGGCGAAGCAAAAGAAGAGCAAGGGCCAAACCCTAACGTACTTGGAGCTTATGACCGAGGTGTATGTGGGCCTCGGTGGTCGGAACCACGCAACGTCGACGGATTCTGCCATCGCTACGACAGTGGGGCTCACGGTAGATGAGCGCCTGAAGCTGCCCACGCGGCCGCACGAGCGGTCAGAAGAAGATGAGTTCGCCCCTGGGCGACTCGATGGTGGGTTTTGGGACTATGGGCGGAGCAGAGAGGCGTAGCTTTGGTGGGGACGACAACGACAACAAAGGCGATTGGGGTTCGAACAGGCGGAGCTCGTACGAAGATGGAGGAGAAGCAAACATAGTGGATGAAGAAGAGGATTTGATCCTTTCAGCAATGGGAGCTGGGAGACATGTCCAGGAAGATGGGCATGGCTCAGGATTTATTGTATGATTTTTCAAGATGGAACGCATAATATGGTTATAGCTTTGGATCATTGTGACCCAAAGTCCCTAAGTTGGAAGGTAATTCTACACTCGGGGAGTGTGCTTTCAAAGCTAGTGGCAAAGCCATATTGTGTGTGCACGCTATGGGTCATCCATAGTATGTAGATCTTGCCATGGTGGTGATGTTTGATTCACCATGATACAAAGTAATTCTGAAGATGTTATTATCACTAATTTGTGGTAGATAGATTGTGTGTTGTTTGTTGATCACAGGATAAAAGTGCGTGGATGACACTAGTCCGGTGTGATGGTTCAGAGTATGGATACAACAATCTGGAGGAAGTGACATTCCTTGTTTGGTTGAAGAGTTGTCTTCAATGGATGCAATAATGGTAGAGTTATTGTGCTTTAGTCCTAAGTTGCAGGGTTGTTGCAGCAATTTCAGTCTCCAAGTGGGAGATTGTTAGGTTTTGGAAACTGAAATAGCTAAGTTTTCGTTCTCTGTTTGTAACCAACTGGCACTCTGCATGCATAGGTTCTATTTTTAGTGTGTTTTTTTAGCCAATTGCATTAACTAAGTTTGAGTCAGCATGGATGGGATTGCATGGTGGATCTAGCCATATTGTAACCTCTTTTTCTATAAGTAAGAGGGTATTCCATTGATTGATGAGCTATTGTAATGCATTGGAATGCATAGTTGAGTTTGAGAGAGGATTTGAGTGAGAAGAAGAGCAAGAAGAGACTAGCGTGTGAGGGTTCAAAATTGTATTTCAAAGAGGATTGATTGTAGCATTGTTGCAAGGGAGATCTCTTTGAGGAATAATACAAGGAGGACTGGTTGGAGTGGACGTAGCCCACATTTTGGGTGAACCACTGTACATGTTGTGTTATCTCTTGTTTATTGTTGTGCGTGTTGCTTTTCTGATATTGTTTATTCTGCTGCTATTTTGAATCTCTGATATATTGCTGCAAGAAGATTAGATTGTTATTTAATCCGTAAATCCTAACATATACACACCCTTTGAAATCAATCACATTGAGACTAAACTTATCTCAAAAATGATTTAAATTTTATTTATTTATGAAAGTACGACACTCGACAGTACGAGAGGAGCGAAGAACGGGCCCTAGAGCTAACATGGGGCCCACAAGGGAAATCAACCAACAAAAACCACACATGGGGAGAAATCCACACTCACCACCATTAATCAATGCTCCCATAGGAGAGGATGGAGCATATAGCATGGCCATGATTCGCTTGTTTGAGGGGTTGGGTCATGGTTGGCCTGCTTCCACTAGGGCATTCACCCAAAAGCTTACTTCCTGATTTGCAAAGCTCTATGTGTTTGTTGTGCTTTATAAACCACCATGAGGGCCATCGTGGAATACATGTGGGATAATGACTCAGGACTCTCGCAACGTTTCTCAAGGTATTTTTTAGAAATTTTTTATTTATGAAAGTACGAGACTCGACAGTACGAGAGGAGCGAAGAATGGGTCCTAGAGCTAACATGGGGTCCACAAGGGAAAACAACCAATGAAAACCACACATGGGGAGAAATCCACACTCACCACCATTGAGCGATGCTCCCACAGGAGAGGATGGAGCATATAACATGGCCATGATTCGCTCGTTTGAGGGGTTGGATCATGGTTGGCCTGCTTCCACTAGGGCATTTCACCCAAAAGCTTGCTTCCTGATTTGCAAAGCTCTATGTGGATGTTGTGCTTTATAAACCACCATGAGGGCCAAAGTGGGATACATGTGGGATAATGGCTCAAGACTCTCGTAATGTTGCTCAAGGTTTTTTTTAGAATTTTTTTATTTATGAAAGTACAAGACTCGGCAGTACGAGAGGAGCGAAGAATGGGCCCTAGAGCTAACATGGGGCCCACAAGGGAAATCAACCAACGAAAACCACACATGGGGAGAAATCCATACTCACCACCATTAAGCAATGCTCCCACAGGAGAGGATGGAGCATATAGCATGGCCATGATTCGCTCGTTTGAGGGGTTGGGTCATGGTTGGCCTACTTCCACTAGGGCATTTCACCCAAAAGCTTGCTTCTTGATTTGCAAAGCTCTATGTGGATGTTGTGCTTTATAAACCACCATGAGGGCCAAAGTGGGATACATGTGGGATAATGGCTCAAGGCTCTCGTAATGTTGCTCAAGGTTTTTTTTAGAATTTTTTAATTTATGAAAGTACGAGACTCGGCAGTACGAGAGGAGCGAAGAATGGGCCCTAGAGCTAATATGGGGTCCACAAGGGAAATCAACCAACGAAACCATACATGGGGAGAAATCCATACTCACCACCATTGAGCGATGTTCCCACATGAGAGGATGGAGCATATAACATGGCCATGATTCACTCGTTTGAGAGGTTGGGTCATGGTCGGCCTGCTTCCACTAGGGCATTTCACCCAAAAGCCTGCTTCCTGATTTACAAAGCTCTATGTGGATGTTGTGCTTTATAAACCACCATGAGGGCCATCGTGGGATACATGTGGGATAATGGCTCAAAACTCGCAGCGTTGTTCAAGGTATTTTTAGAATTTTTTTATTTATGAAAGTATGAGACTTGGCAGTACGAGAGGAGCGAAGAATGGGCCCTAGAGCTAACATGGGGTCCACAAGGGAAATCAACCAACGGAAACCACACATGGGAAGAAATCCACATTCACCACCATTGAGTGATGCTCCCACAGGAGAGGATGGAGCATATAGCATGGCCATGATTCACTCGTTTGAGGGGTTGGGTCATGGTTGGCCTGCTTCCACTAGGGCATTTCACCCAAAAGCCTGCTTCCTGATTTGCAAAGCTCTATGCGGATCTTGTGCTTTATAAACCACCATGAGGGCCATTGTGGGATACATGTGGGATAATGGCTCAAGACTCTCGTAGCGTTGCTCAAGGTATTTTTTTTTTTTTTAATTATTTATGAAAGTACGAGACTCGGCAGTACGAGAGGAGCAAAGAATGGGCCCTAGAGCTAAGAATATGTCTATCATTGATATTTTCTTTTTCAAAATAGGTCGAGTCTCAAACTGGAGTCTTCAACTTTAACTTGTGCATTAAGAAAGTTGACCTAGAGGAATCTTAGTGCATCTAAAATTCTTGAGCTTCTACCACTTGCAAACTTCATACTTGGAGTCTTCACCATGAAATTTTCTCTAAGGTCTATTCGTCTAGATCTAGCTAGGATCTATAGTCTGTAGTTTCTACAATCTGTAGGATCTATAGTCTGTAGTTTCTTCAAACGCCCTAATACTATCAAACATCCATTTGATCCTATAGGTTTGCTAAGCAAGTAGAACTTTGTCATTTTATGTGCATATGTTAGCTTTCATGAAAATTAATTGTTTTGGACCTTTCTTCTTGTAGTTGTTTAATTACTGAGACATTTAGATAGCTAGTTTTATAAAATGACCAATTCATTAGATGAAGCACTTGTTTGGCTCAACTATCCCTTGCAGTTGGTATTCTTCAACTTCAACTTCCCTTCCTAGTTGAATGCTCTTTCTAGGGAACTTCAAATGAAGTTGTTAAGAACAAGATGCAAGTTCACCCATGTCAATACCTTCAATGTGGGGAATCATTTTGGTATTGGTATTATCAATGGTAAAGTGGATGATGTAAAGATGCTTTAAAAGAGTAATAACAAGGCACTTGAAGACTATTTCATACCATTGAAAGAGTTGTAAAAGGGCCCAAAAGATAGTAGAATAGGTGGGCCTCCTTTACTCTCCTTAGTTTGGCACATGGATTTTTCTAGGATATTTAAGTTATTTCTATTCAAGATGATTTTGTAGCTTCGTTTTCTCTATCGTATCTTTGTTATTGTTAACATAAAGTTATTATCATACCATTGTACGTTTCTTTCTAGCTTATGGAACATTGAGAAGTTAGGATAACATTAATTAATAATATTAACCATCAAAATATATTGGTTAAATTTTAATATCAAATAAAAGAAAAAACAAGTTAGAATAAATTTGAAATTGTTTTCCTATGTAAATAATTTAAGATTTTTTTAATCCTAATTAGACAACTAAATCATTTCAAGTTACATTAAATAATCAAGTTGATCAAACACGAAAGTTCAATATAGAAAAAAAAATTCAAACTAATAATTTAAAACATCAATATATTTTTAACCTAAAAAATAACATTTACATTGGTATACGATAATCATAAGTCTTGGGCATGATAGTATAATAATAAAATAAATGAAAACAATCATAATCAAAGATTACAAGTAGTTAGCATTATATTAATCGAATAAATTCAATAATTAATATTAAGAAAATATATTTCAAATTAATAATTTAAAACAAGTCAATATGTACTAATAAAAAAATACACAAATATTTATATATGATAATCAAAAGTCTAAAGCATTATAGAATAACAATAAAGTAAATGGATGGACATTTATACTACAACTACAACTAGTAATTCGTAATAATATGGTTTGTTGAAATACCACAATAAAAATGTTTTGTTAAAACATTGTGTTTTGATGTGACGATGATGTAATATAAGTAGAACTCTTTCAACAAAACCTAAAATTTGATGGTCACTCTTATCCATCATAAAAAAATGTTTAAAAATTAAAAGTGCTATGTAAAATAAACTTATTAAAAACAAAGTGCTACACAAAATACATTTGAATTTAAAGCCACATGTCCAAAATTGTACCTTTTATTGAAAATTGCTTTAAAAATAAAAATAAAAATTTATCATCTTTTTTATACATCTGTATATAAATTAATAGGAGTGATATATATAATCAAATAGCATTAGTTCAACCAGTTAAATTCCTCAACATCAAATGAGGAGACCCACGTTCAAATCTTGCCAAATAATATAAGGATAATATATAAGTTTTGTTGTAATACCACTATGTGGTGATGATGTAATTCAAGTAGGGTCCGTTTCAATCTCATATAACCAACTAAAAAAATAAGAGTAATATATATAGGTATATATATAAGGTATAAACGTATATTTCAAAAATATGACTTTGACTAATTATTTGAGGGACTATGAAAAATTTGTTTTACTAAGGAATGAAAATTTGAAAATTCAAAAATTATAACTATATAGTGAAATTAACAATATTTTTTTTATTTTTTTCCATAAAGACTAACAAATCTTTTCATCCATGACTCAGTCAGAAAACCTATAAGAAATTATCCTCTTTGCTAAGCTTAACTCGATACATTTGGTATACAGTATGATGTATTTAATAAAACGAAGAATTGGACAAAAACCTAAATAAACATTTAAAAAAAAAACACTATCCTATTGGTATTTGTCAATATCATCAATGTATTAAGGAATATAAATTTCAATCTATAATAACAAAGTTACTGATTGTGTATTGAAAATGGACTGACCAGTTTGACAAATAAAATATATATATATATATATATATATATATATATATATATGACATAGAAGTCACGGGCTATGTGAAATAGTGAACATAAATTTTATGGACCAATAAAAAATTTATTAATAAAAAATGACAGCCAACAAAACAAAATTATCAATAAATCGAATGTAATTTGAAAAAGAAAATATTAATAGACATTTTTTTTAATGAAGAAGCATATATTAAATAAAGCGTCTAATCATACAAAAATGGATGGACTGCCATGTCACACCCCATGCAGAAGCCAAACCGGCTGAAAGAAACAACCAGGAAACATAAAAACCATCAAACTGGCTTAAAAAAAGCCAGGACCGCAATCAAAACATCACATCAACAGCCACCAGTCATTAACTTTTTCAGCCCGACCCAAGATGACTGTCAGACTTATCAGTTGTGTGTTGAACAAGCGCCTCAAAAGGAGTGTTCCATCCATCATCATCACCAACAGTGCCCCAGCTCCAACCAGTATTAGCATCACCATCACTTCCCCTCTGGGAACCAGCCTGACGAGAAGAGTCAAGGGGAGTTCCCCAACCCTGAGGATCTCTCAAATTAGCCATACTCTGCAACTGGTCTTGCTGAGGATGAGAATCCCAAGCAGACATTTACCTATCACAACCAAATGAAAAATATATATTAATATTATATATTTCAATTTTGTAACAATAATGATCTCTTTAAATCAAGTTAAGCTTATCAATCAAATTAGAGCAAAAAAATAATAGACTTCCTTAAATATTGAAACTATATTATTTCATCGAATAAAAAGATTCACAATGATCAGCCCTTAAATACAATTCAAGTGCACACGCACACATTAATATTATATATATACATACACCCTTATTCAATATTATTTATTTTAATTTTATTTTAATTTTGATTTGTAATCCCTTTCACATAGTATATTCGTAGCATGTGAGGGGAGAGATTTGAACCTGGGACCTCTTCATTTGAACTAGAGAGTTTTAACTACCCACTTACTCTCCAACTCCTCTACATGAGCTGATACCCTTATCCAATAGTTTTAAGAATGCAAATAAACAAACTAATCAATTACTTTGTACGTTGGACAAACAATTTTCAAATCATTGATATTTTATTTGAGAAATTATGAGATTGGGCAGTACGGGAGGAGCGAATAATGGACCATAAAATTAACATGGGGCCCATAAGAGAAAACAGCTAATGGAAACCACACATGGGGAAAATTCTACACTCACCACCATTAAGCAATGCTCCCACGGGAGAGGATGGAGCATATTGCTGGGCTATGATTCGCTCGTTTGAGGGGCTGGGTCATGGTTTGCATGCTTCCACTTGGGCATTTCACCCAAAAGCCTGCTTCCCGATTTGCAAAGCTCTATGTGGGTGTTGTGCTTTATATACCACCATGAGGGCCATCATGGGATAAATGTGGGATAATGGCTCAAGACTCTCACAGTGTTACTCAAGTTAATTTTTAATAATTTTTTTATTTGAAAAATTATGAGACTGGGCAGTACGAGATCAGCGAATAATGCACCCTAGAATTAATATGGGGCCCATGAGGGAAAAAAGCCAATGAAAACCACACATGGGGAAAACTCCACACTCACCACCATTGAGCGATCTCCCACGGGAGAGGATGAAGCATATTGTTGGGCCATGATTCGCTCGTTTGAGGGGCTAGGTCATGGTTCGCGTGCTTCCACTTGGGCATTTCACTCAAAAGCCTGTTTCCCGATTTGTAAAGCTCTATGTTGGTGTTGTGCTTTATATACCACCATGAAGGCCATCATGAGATAAATGTGGGATAATATTCTTAGCAGGTCCATTGGGGGATAAATGTGGGAGCGAAAAATATGTCTATCATTGATATTTTCTTTTTCAAATTACATTCGATTTATTGGTAATTTTGTTTTGTTGGTCGTCATTTTTATTGGTAAATTTTTTATTGATCCATAAAATTTATGTTCACTGTTTCATGTAGCCCGTGACTTGTATGCCATATGTCTATATATCTAGATATTTGTCAAACTGGTCAATCATTTTCAATACACAATCAGAAACCTTTTTTTTTTTTTTGTAATATTAAGAGATGGGGGTTTTGACCAGGAATCCCCCAACCTGTTACAACTCCACCAAGGAGACACACCCACCCCTCACACACTCACCCACACTACGGTTTAAACCTACAATCAAAAACTTTGTTATTGTAGATCGAAAGTTTTTTTTTTTTTTTTTTATCGAAAGTTATATTCCTTAATACATTGATGATATTGAAAAATACCAATAGAATAATGTTTTGTTTTTAAATGTTTAAATTTCTATGTAGGTTTTTGTCCAATTCTTCGTTTTATTAAATACATCATACTATATACCAAATGTTTTGAGTTAAGCTTAGCAAAGAGTATCATTTCTTATAGCTTTGTTGACCCTCAAATGAGGGTGGGGGTGGGCAGCAATAACAACTGCACGCACGGTGAGGGTGGGGGTGAGCAGCAATAACAATTGTTGCAAAAGTGAGGGTGGGGGTGGGGGTCGGCAAGCAATAACCCTCATTTGAGGGTGGAGGTGGGGAGTAAGTACAACACTTCATTTGAAGGTGGGGGTAGGCAGCAATAACAACTGCTGCACCACCCCCACCCTCATTTAAGGGTGGGGGTGGGGAGTAAGTACAAGATCTGCGTAGTGCTTGTACTTACTCCCCACCCCTCACTATGGGTGGGGGTCGGCAGCAATAACCCTAATTTGAGGGTGGGGGTGGGGAGCAATAACCCTCATTTGAGGGTGCAGTGCTGTACTTACTCCCCGGGGTGGGGAGCAATAACCCTCATTTGAGGGTGCAGTGCTGTACTTACTCCCCACCCCCACCCTTAAATGAGGGTGGGGGTGGTGCAGCAGTTGTTATTGCTGCCTACCCCCACCCTCAAATGAAGTGTTGTACTTACTCCCCACCCCCACCCTCATGAGTCATGGATGAAAAGATTTATCAATGTTTCTGGAGTGTTTATGGAGAAAAAGGTAAAAAAATATATTTTTAATTTCACTATATAGTTATAGCTTTTGAATTTTCAAATTTTCCTTCATAGTCCCTCAAACAATTAGTGAAAGTTATACTTTTGAAACATAGGTTTATGCGTTTTATTTATTTATATATATCACTCTTATTTGTTTAATTGGTTATATGAGATTGAAACGGGCCTCACCTGAATTATATCATCACCACATAGTGGTATTACAACAAAGCTTATATATTATCCTTGTATTGTTTGGCAAGATTTGAACGTGGGTCTCCTCATTTAATGTTGAGGAATCTAATTGATTGAGCTAATGCTATTTGATTATATATAATCCTATTAATTTATATACAAATATATAAAAAAGGATGACAATTTTTTATTTTTAAAGCAATTTTCAATAAAAGGTACAATATTGGACATGTAGCTTTAAATTCAAATGTATTTTTTTTTTGTACGAAGGTAAATTGGGTACAATTACAATTTGTAGTAACTGCCAAGACTGTGTTTCAACCATTCAACTGCATCCAACAAACCCATCAGTCTCGTTGATGGTAACCCGACGTGAGATGGGGACCACTGTACGTATAGGGTTCGTACCGTTGTCGTCAGTTTAGTTCAACACGCGATAGAATATGGGGGTTGTCGGACATGCAGGGAACGGACCGCCATCTTCAATCGAGCACAATACGCAGAGGATTCAAATTAAAATAATGGCTATGCATAGGCACGATCGTGAGATTGGAACCTAGGTCTCTTCTCGGTAAGTGCCCCAGCTTACTAATCCACCTAGAAATTCAAATGTATTTTGCATAGCACTTTGTTTTTAATAATTTTATTTTACATAGCACTTTTAATTTTTAAACATTTTTTTATGATGGGTAAGAGTGACCATCAAATTTTGTTGAAAGGGTTATACTTATATTACATCATCGTCACATCAAAACACAATGTTTTAGCAAAATATTTTTATTGTGGTATTTCCACAAACCATATTATTCCGAATTACTAGTTGCAATATAAATATTCATCCATTTACTTTACTGTTATTCTATAATGCTTTAGACTTTTGATTATCATATATATATTCCGAATTACTAGTTGCAATATAAATATTCATCCATTTACTTTACTGTTATTCTATAATGCTTTAGACTTTTGATTATCATATATAAATACATGTGTATTTTTTTATTAGTACATATTGGCTTGTTTTAAATTATTAATTTGAAATATATTTTCTTAATATTAATTATTGAATTTTCTCGATTAATATAACTTTAACTACTTGTACTCTTTGATTATGATTGTTTTTCATTTATTTTATTATTCTACTATTGTGCCCAAGACTTATGATTATCGTATACCAATGTAAATGTTATTTTTTAGGTTAAAAATATATTGATGTTTTAAATTATTAGTTTGAGATTTTTTTTCTATATTGAACTTTCGTGTTTGATCAACTTGATTATTTAATGACTTGAAATGATTTAGCTATTTAATTAGGATTAAAAAAATCTTAAATGATTTACATAGGAAAATAATTTCAAATTTATTCTAATTTGTTTTTCTTTTATTTGATACTAAAATTTAACCAATATATTTTGATGGTTAATATTATTAATTAATGTTATCCTAACTTCAATGTTGCATAAGCTAAAAAAAAGTGTACAATGGTATGATAATAACTTTATGTTAACAATAACAAATATACGATAGAGAAAACGAAGCTACAAATTCATCTTGAATAGAAATAACTTAAATATAATAGACAAATCCATGTGCCAAACTAAGAAGAGTGAGGGAGGCCCAACTCTTCTACTATCTTTTGGGCCATTTTACAACTCTTTCAGTGGTATGAAATAGTCTTCAAGTGCTTTGTTATTACTCTTTTAAAGCATCTTTACATCATCCACTTTACCATTAATAACACCAATACCAAAATGACTCCCCACATTGAAGGCATTGACACGGGTGAACTTGCATCTTGTTCTTAACAACTTCATTTGAAGTTCCCTAGAAAAAGCATTCAACTATGAAAGGAAGTTGAAGTTGAAGAATACCAACTGCAAGGGATAGTTGAACCAAACAAGTGATTCATCTAATGAATTGGTTATTTTATAAAACTAGTTATCTAAATGTCTCAGTAATTAAACAACTACAAGAAGAAAGGTCCAAAACAATTAATTTTCATGAAAGCTAGCCTATGCACATAAAATGACAAAGTTCTTCTACTTGCTTAGCAAACCTATAGGATCAAATGGATGTTTGATAGTATTAGGGCATTTGTAGAAACTACAGACTATAGATCCTATAGACTGTAGAAACTACAGACTATAGATCCTAGCTAGATCTAGGCGAATAGACCTTAGAGGAAATTTCATGGTGAAAACTCCAAGTATGAAGTTTGCAAGTGGTAGAAGCTCAAGAATTTTAGATGCAGTAAGATTCCTCTAGGTCAACTTTCTTAATGCACAAGTTAAATTTGAAGACTCCAAGTTTGAGACTCGGCCTATTTTGAAAAATAAAATATCAATGATAGACATATTCTTAGCTCTAGGGCCCATTCTTTGCTCATCTTGTACTATCGAGTCTCGTACTTTCATAAATAAAAAAATTCTAAAAAATACCTTGAGCAACGTTGCGAGATTCTTGAGCCATTATCCCACATGTATCCCACGATGGCCCTCATGGTGGTTTATAAAGCACAACATCCACATAGAGCTTTATAAATCAAGAAGCAGACTTTTGGGTGAAATGTCCTAGTGGAATCAGGTCAACCATGACCCAACCCCTCAAACGAGCGAATCATGACCATGCTATATGCTCCATCCTCTCTTGTGGGAGCATCACTCAATGGTGGTGAATGTGGATTTCTCCCCATGTGTGGTTTTCGTTGGTTGATTTCCCTTGTGGGCCCCATGTTAGCTCTAGGGCCCATTCTACTAGCTTCAAGGGACAATCAAGTTGAGCTAAACAAGTGCTACATCTAATGAATCGATTATGTTATAAAATTAGCTATCTAGATGCTTCAGTAGTCAAACAACTACAAGAAGAAAGATCTTAAACAACTGATTTTCATGAAAGCTAACTTGTACACATAAAGTGACAAATAGCTTGGCAAACATATAAGACCAAAATGAATGTTTGACAATATCAAGGCATTTTTAGAAACTACATAATGTAAATCCTAGCTAGATCTAGGCTAATAGACCTTAAAGGAAGTTTCATGGTGAAGACTCCAAGTATGAAGTTTGCGAGTGGCAGAAGCTCAAGAATTCTAGGTACACATATTTCTCCAAGTCAACTCTCTTAATGCACACTTTCATTTCTTATTGAGATTATAGGTATGATTGTAAAAATAGGATAACATGTCGTTTAGTCTTGATTGAGTTAAAAAGGTTGTGATCATATGCCCATCTCTAGTCCTTGATGAAATTATATGCTAAACTAGTAGATATTTTGATTTAGAATTCTTCATTCACCATGTTTTGAATAGGAAGGGAAATTGGGCATTGATTTCTTCCCACAACTTACACCTTTGCCATCTCATGCTTTAAAGATCAATGAACTATCTAACACCTTTCTTTAAGAGGGTTTTGAATTTCAAGCTCAGATCCAAGATGAGAGGTGACCCATAGACAAGGAAGCAAAACCCAAGCCTTGTCTTAGAGTAGATCTGTCTAAGAAAAATATGGGAGACATCAATTGCCATTCCTTCCACATACCTCTTACCAAAATTAGATTAGGAGGAAATATATTTAACACAATATTTTATCAAAAGTAGACATTCTATTCTAGGGCTTATTAGCAAAGGTAGTTTCAAGTTTGTATCAAAATAATTATTTTCAAGGTTTATTAACAAAGAGAGCCTTCATGATCCATGTAGACATGAAATGCACCCTTTATACCAACAATTCATAAAACACAATCTACTTGGATCCTGGCTAGGTACATTGCCCTTAAGAAACATTTATCCTTGCTAGAGTCTTGTCCTATTTTAACCAAATAAAAATCTTAACCATCATCCTTTATTGGTAATTGTATGTTCTTCTAGGATGCCAACAAGAAGAGTAGAAAACATGTAACTCCAAAAATATTTTCTTGAGAACTTGCAATCTACTAGCCAATGATAACTAGTTGTTGCCCCATCCATCAAGCTTCCTATAAAACTTAACTAAAAATCAATTCCCCCATACTTAAATGAGTTTATAATCCTAGGGGATCCTTAAAGGTCTATCATCTTCATGTCATAATGACATTAGCTTTAGTAGGAGATATTTTAGTAGCAAAAGCCAAGCAAAATGTCTCTAAGACAACCATTGCATTGTCAATCTCTACATTGTAATTTTAAAAAAATAAACCTAATATCAATTGCAAATTTGAGAATTAATGACATTGTTAAATTAGGAAAGAGAAAGACCCCTTAAGTCCTTGGACTGACAAGTCTTTTGAAGTAGCTATCCCATATCATCAATAGTGATTGCACACAAAAATGTTTTATAGAGAACCCTTGCCCAATATATCTCTACATATGAATAGAATCACATGATTATCCATTAATTATTACTTTTATCGAAGCATCTTTGAACAATAGAGTTATTCTATGATAAACAAGGGCCAAATCATAACCATTTAAAAATTTGCATGATGCAAGCCCAATTATTTCTATCATATGTCCTGCCAAATTTTAGCTTAAGGAAGAGAGCACCTAGATTAGACTATGCAACCCATTATAAGGTCGAAAGCTCAAGTTTTTCTAGAATAAATCAACCCTTGAGGAATTCGATTTGTTCAAACTTAACAATTTGATAAACCACAAGGTTAATTATCAGCTAGAGCTTTAACATTAATTTTATAAGAAACATTCAAAAGGGTGATTAAAAGCTATCTAAAAACCACAATTATATTGAATCCTTTTAAGATTAGTTTGATTAAACCTTAATTGATGACTTCCCCAAGGGTAACTGTTGGTCAAATATCTGCCTAATCATACAAAACTGCATTTGTGCGCCCTAGACACGACCAACATTGAAAGACCGAAGGAAAGATATGTCCTCGGTGTCAATCTACAGAGAGGGTTGGTTCCCTTACTAATTCTAAAATGGTTGAAGACTAAGGATGCAAGAAAGAAATTAAAAAATGCGAAAAGAAATGGGAAATATGGCCACATGCCGACTGTGTAGGATGATAATAGATTGATAGCAGGAATCCACACCAAGTTGAAAGTAGCATGCAAATAGATGATCAAACAACAGAATTTCCATACAACTTCACACATGTAATCTTCAGATCAACACTCCAACACTCACTCTCTCACTTGCAATATTTAAATCCAACTTGAAGAATTTAAATCTAACAACAAATAATAAAGCTAACTATGTAAAAGAAATGCATAATGTAGAAGACCACAATGCACCAAGTCATTTGCAAATCCAAATGTTTTGAATTCACTATTACTGCAAAGAACTTGAAGTGTTTTCTTGCAAGATATTTATTTTTCCAACCCCTTACAATGAGATTTTTCTTATTATTTATAGAGGTTTGCGCCTATTTCATTGAATACATCAAATGAGTCATCATTTCTTGGAAATCTTCTTTCGGTAGACACGATCCTGAAAACAGTTTGAGATGATAGCATTCAAGCACCGTAGCATTAAATTTGAGTCACCTCCATCTTCTTAGAAATCAAACATGAACTTCAACAATTTACTCCATATTCAATTTGCTTTGGAGAGGGAGTAAAACCTTTGAGAAGATGTTCTTGAAAATGACAAAAATGCTTCCACTCCGTCACCAACATTAAATTGCAGCAGCTACCCGAAGAAAATATTCAATTGTAAAAATCAAGCTCTTAATTTACCGAAGATGATGGCAATTAATAATTAAAATTTACCCCATTTAATTCTACTCATGCCTCTAAAGAAAGTTAATCACATGTGCTAAAAAACAAACAACATTCACCTTCAAAATATCTTCGCCGCATCTATCATGACGTTCGCCCCTTTTACTTGACTATAAGGTTGAAAACCATTTAAAAATTGTCGTCGCCCAAACTTTATCTCTCCATGTCATTTGCCTTTAAAAATAACGAACGGATCCATCGTGAATACTTTAAAGCAACCATGACGCATATTGAAATCATGTTCGCCCAAATGAGGGGCGAACACCCACTTAAGGGGCGAACACAATGTGTTCCTTTTATTCTCCTTTTTGTTTGGTGCATTCCTACTTTTGGGGCGCGTTCACCTTTTCAATGGGCGAACGTGACATTCGCCCCTCCAATGAGGCGAACCCATTTGCATTTTTCACTTAGCCAATTTTATTTTGTCTCAAATCCTTCAACTTCTTACTGTCGTCTCGCCTCTGAAGTGAAATCATTTTTATCTTTTGATTACTGCTATGGATAATTTGACGAAGTGAATTAGAAGCGGATTTCCAAGTCACAATTTGGGGTTAATTTGTTTATTTTCAGAATGAAAAATAACATAAAAACTAAAATGACTGCAATGTTTTTAAACATTCTGAGCAAAATGTGAAATCATGAATTTTTTACATTACAATCAATGATTTATTTAAAACCAATGTGGCATGGTGCAAAACTGCCAATATTTCTAGCGGCTCTTGAGGTATCCAACTCCCATGGATGCAAGTGATCCCAATACTTAATCCATTGGGTGATTTTGAGTCTTATTTCCAACCTCCTTGGATGATGCTTTTGATGTAGATGCTTGATGACGCTCCTCCTCTTCATTTGCTTTCTCAGTGGCTTCTGCTTCCTTTTCTACCTCTGCTTGTTCTTTGAGGGCCTCAGAAGTAACCTCATAAACTGTAACCATGGAATCCCATGCATGTGTGGTAAACAAAGAAGGAATGCTCAGGGACTCATATACGAAGCACAAATTTTGAATATCTTTCAAACTCAGGTGCCTTGCTCGCTGGGCTAACTCAAAAAGTGAAAGCTCCATACAAGTATACTTCTGCATGAACAGTAAGACCTGAACATATGTGATTGGCTCTTCCCATACATCAATCTCTGAAGAATATTCCACAAAATGCTTCCATGCTACTTCCAATTGTGCTTGTGGAAGAGGTACACCTTGTTCATCAATAAATTCTAGAAAACCCATGTCACTTAGAGCGTTAAGATGAGTCATTGAAATAGTATGTTCTCGCTCTATAACATTGAGAATTTTTTGACCTTCTCGCATTAGATCCATCTGCTGAAAATAACTACGTAGTGTGACTTTTGTAGCTGACCAGGAATGATCCATTGTACTCAAAGGTTTCACATACATGGTGGAATTTGCCAAGGCCTGTATTTTTACTGCCATCTCCAGATGTGGCGATAATAACTCCTTTGTGTTATCAATTATTTGTTGTCCCATTTGTATGTGTAGATGAGCCACCCACAAATAGTGCAACACTTGAACTACTTAAGGAGCTAGTTTCTCACAACTGTGTGCAAAGCGAAGGCGCATTTCCTTGATGTTATTACGATAAAAACCTGCAGCCTACGCAACTTTCTCTACCAATTGACTCTGGACAGTTTCAAGCATCTGGCGAAGATTGTACATCTCAATGCGTGCTACATCTCTCTCTTTCATGTGCACTCCAACCTGTCGCTTCAAATGCTCATTTTTTGTAGCAGTTTTTTCCTGTTGTGCTTTAATTTTAACCAAGGCGGTCTCAAGTTCAATGATCCTATCGGCCTGATCAAAGTATTTTTGTTTGTAATGCTCACCATGCAGGTAAACTGAACTCATGTCTACTTGAAAATTGCCCATATTTTCCATAGGATCAATCTTCGTGAGGTCTTCAGTGATGGTCTCAAAAATTCAGTTCTTCTGGCAACAATTCTCCTTGCGATTTCTGAACCAATGGATTAATCTTGGTGATATGAGCCTCCATTGTAACAGGATCAAAAGTGACCCTCTTTAGAGGACGTTCTGGTTCGAGAGCTTCCTTTTGTTGCCTACTTTTCAACCATTAGGATGAACTCAAATGTGCTCGATTGATTTTCTCTACATTTGACTGCTTGGATGCCACCTGAATGTTAGGCAAAGATTGTAATTCCAAAATGGGATGAAGGGAATGAGGGCTTCAGAGTGGTTAGGCTGTGAAACTGACATGGTGGTTAGAAGTGGTGGAATAGAAATGGTGGAATGAACGGGTAAACTGGTTTTAACAGCAGTTACGCTTACCCGAGAAGGAGTTTGCGTACTTACAACTTCGGTAGAAATGGTAGAAGTGATATATGGGGATCAACACGAAAATGGATTCGGTTATCACACATATGAACTAAAAGAAAGGGAGGACGAAGAAAAGGGAACAAAAGAAGGAGCGGTAGTGACTTCGGGAATGATGGATGAAGAAAGTGGAAGGGATATGGAGGGCATACTGAAGGATGGAGAAATGGACATAGAAACTAATGAAAATGAAACTGACATAGTCACTACTTGCTCCAAAAGAGAAGAAGAAGAAGGGAGAGAAGACGTACCTTCGGGAGCAAGCACCGTGTGATGTGGTGATAGAAAGGGCTACACAAAATCCTCCTCTTGTTGCTCCAGTGCTACCTCTGTTGGAACCTCAATCACCATGGGAGCACTAACAACTATCACCAAAATGACAGAAGTTACAACAGTTATATTAACTACAACATTACCTGAAGAAATAGTGATGGCACCAATCCTTGGTTTCTTAGCTACCTTGGGAAATAGTGGCACCTGTTGCACATCACGCTTTTTTGGCTTTGGTACTTCCTCTATATTTTGCTTTGCCTGTTGAGATGTTCGCTGAAATGCATATTGTAGTTCCTCTTCCTCAGGAGTTTCTTCTATGATCAACGGATGGTGTTCTTCTATCTTGCTTTCACCACTTTCTGACTATTAAAAATTGTATGGCAAAATATTGGCAAAAGCAACTGGCTGGTAGGAATCCACATATTTATCATAAACCACTGAAAAGGCATCATCAAGTTTGAGCCCATAAGCAGTTGTAGGTTTTCCACGGTGAACTCTCATTATCCACCAATTCATTATCTTCTATTCAAATCATTCGGGCTTACTGGATTTTACTTGGTCAAACAAACTCGACGGAGGAGTTTGAGACCTGTACTCTACTTCCTGCTCATAACAGTCATGCCAAGGGGGAAGTGTAGCCATTTTCTCAATATGCTAGTACATGTCCGGCCCATTAAAATTGTTTCAATAATGCTCAATGTTCGGTCGAGGACAACAATGAAATGATTTCATTTTGACAAAGTCTTTAAACTTATCTAAAGGATCATACCTCCAGCGTTGTGGTGACACAATCAGCCCCAGATCCTGCAATGCAATGGTAAGAAGATGATTCTGTCCAACTTGACTTTCTGTTATACCACCAAACTGAATCGACATATTGCATGTAGTCTTGCTTTCGCACCCAGCTCCATATATGTAATTCACGTAATCTGATTGGCGCACTACTTCCACAGCAAAAACATGCTCTGTAGCAAAATATGGTAGTAGGAATGACTTACCCGTGAAACCAAAAATTCTCATTACCATGCCTTGGGTAAGCAGAAAAATGTCACCCTTTTCTTGAGTAACCATTATATCTTTCAATTCTCGCGAAACTCTTTCACAGGTACCGCAAAGCAACTCAATTTTCAATCCTAGAAATAAACTATTAAAGCTATAACAAGATTCTTTTTTCAATAAAATAGAAGTCCATTGGTAAACCTGTAAAGGCTCATCCTTTTCATTTGTAGTCAAAACAACAATAAAAGGAAAACGACGTTGTAGTTGGAGGAGAAAAACCATACCAAAAATGAAGTATGCTTGAAAGATTTATCTGCTCCAGTCTGCAACCTCTCCAATTGTGAATTTAATCTTCATGAAATATAATCAGCCCAATCAAAGAAAATTGGATTGGTGCCTGTTTCATGGCTGAAGGAGAATAAAATTCTACACGACAAATGCATTGTACCACCGTTGCTTGCCATTTGTGAACTATATCATTTGAGGGTAAACCCACAACCCATGCTAGCATGGAATAAATATCCAAGCTTATCTTTTAGTGGTCTAGGCAGGTTTTAAAACTGTCCCATTGGTGCATATTTAATCAACTGAGTCTCCATAAACTGATGCATGGCCACAGTGGAGACATATTTATCTTCTTGCTCATCAATATGCAGCTTCTTATGGACTCCATAGTTGGGAGGTCGTAACCCACAGGCAAAAGCTTCTCGGACTTCATCGGAAGTAATGGTAGAAAGAATTTCCCTCTTCACATTCCTAACAGCCCTGGTTGAAGGATCATAATATCTGGCAACAAGCAACACAAGCTCGGGACAAGGATGTACTGGAGGGCATAAATACCCAAAAAGCAATGAGTGATAAGGTACGGTTAACCAACTTTCCAATGTCAATCCTTGTTGCACTGCAAATTCGATATTTTGTCGTAATTTTTCTACTCCTTTGTGAGTGATGATACAGTCACTGATTCCAGCCATCGAATCTTCATAAGGGTCCAAATCAGCATAATCATTTTTCGAGCCTTCTTGGACCTCGTAGTTGTTTCTCTTCTTTTCGACTTCTTCGAATCTGAAGATTCTGAGACTTCCTGAGGCTCCTTGCCACGCCTTCCTATTTTTATAAAAAAAAACTTTGAGCAAATTTCCCACACACTTTCTGAGCACTTCTGCAATAATCCCTTGAAACAATTACAAATTATATGAGCATGTAAAGGCTAGAATCAGAACACAGGAAGGGTTATCTGAATGTTTTGGTAGTGACATAGGTGTCAAACAAGGTTGCCCTTTATCTCCGACCTTATTTGGGCTGTACATTGACAAGTTAGAAGAATGGATAAACAAATTTGGGGGAGAGGGTGTGCATTTAGCCAAATATGTGGTAAAACTCCTCATGTATGCGAGATGATGTAATTCTTGTGGCCAAAACGACCAAAGATCTAGAAGATCACCTTCAAGCTCTAGAACTCTTTTGTAAATAAGTTGGGATGCAGGTGAACACGAGCAAAACAAAAATTATGATTTTTTCAACAAAAAATAAGAAGCAACAACTCAAATTTTAGTTTGCAGGAGAACCGCTTGATGTAGTGGTAGAATACAAATACCTGGGCATAGACTTTCATGACAAACTTAATTGGAATACATGTAGGATGAAAAGAACTCAAAGTGGCTAGAGAGCACTATATGCACTTCAAAACAGGTGTAGGAATGCCGAGTTGTGGGACTGGAAGACCACCAAGGTCTTATTTGGCCTACTTGTTACATCGGTTCTGTTGTATGGTTGCGAGGTGTGGGCTAGTGGCACAACAAATACAAAATGGAGGCAAATAGAAAGGATTCAAAAATATCTAATAAAAAACTTTCTCAAAATTAAGGCCACAACCCCTTATGAAATTATTCTAGCTGAAACTGGAATGTTCCCTTTAGAAGCAATTGCTATGACCAAGTTGTTATGTTACTTGAAAAAAACAGAAAACATGACAAATGATAGATGGCCTAGGGCAGCTAGGGATGAAGAGTTGCATAGGCGAAAGAATACGTGGATGAAACAAAATCAGAAATGGATGAAACGTTGGGAAATCAACATAAATGAATGCCCAAATGTCAACAGAGACATAAAAAATTATGTGAATGAAAAGTTCAGAAGTGGAATGTGGAAAAATGCAAGCAAGAAAAGACAATATTATATTGCAAATTTTAACCCAACGTATGACCACAAGGAAAAAGCGTATATAGGCGCTGAAATCAAGTGGAAGGAAAAAATACTCATTGCTCAAATAAGGACTAGCTCTCATAGGCTTAGATGTGAAACAGGGAGATGGACAATGCCCAAAGAAAAATGGGAAGAAAGGATATGTACTCTATGCAGCACAGGGGCAGGAGAGACAGAGGAACACTTCATCTATAAATGCCCGAGTTTTTCAGATATCTGTGACAAATACAAAGAAACTCTTGGGAACGAGTTTATGACAGATTTATTTGAAGACGATAAAAATAAAAAAAGTTGGAGAATTGCTAACACAAATCAGCAGGAGAAGGAACAACCTTCTCAAAGATATTAAAGATCATATGATATGATTTGAGTAATTGTACTTCCATATTTGAGGTCCCATAGACCATATTTGGGTCTCGCGGATGTAATTAAAATCTTTCATTCATTCATTCATTCCATTAATTAATGGAGAGGAGGGAAAACACTCAACGTAAGCGCTTCCCCTTCAATGGAGGAAATATGGTCACAAGCCGATTGTGTAGGATGGGAATAGATTGATAGCAGGAATTCACACCAAGCTGAAAATAGCATGCAAATAGATGATCAAACAACAGAATTTCCGTACAACTTCGCACATGTAATCTTCAGATCAACACTCCAACACTCACTCTCTCACTTGCAATATTTAAATCCAACTTGCAGAATTTAAATCTAACAACAAATAATAAAGTTAACTGTGTAAAAGAAGTGCGTAATATAGAAGACCACAATACACCAAGTCATTTGCAAATCCAACTATTTTGAATTCACTATTACTGAGAGAACTTGAAGTGTTTTCTCGCAGGAATATCTATTTTTTCCAACCCCTTACAATGCAATTTTTCTTAGTATTTATAGAGGTTTGCGCCTCTTTCATTGAATACATCAAATGAGTCATCATTTCTTGGAAATCTTCTTTCGGTAGACACGATCCTGAAAACGGTTTGAGATGATAGCATTCAGACACCGTAGCATTAAATTTGAGTCACCTCCATCTTCTTAGAAATCAAACACGAGCTTCAACAATTTACTCCATATTCAATTTGCTTTGGAGAGGGAGTAAAACCTTCGAGAAGATGTTCTTGAAAATGACAAAAATGCTTCCACTTCGTCACCAACATTAAATTGCAGCAGTTACCCGAAGAAAATATTCAACTGGAAAAATCAAGCTCTAAAATTGCCGAAGATGATGGCAATTAATAATTAAAATTTACCCCATTTAATTCTACTCATGCCTCTAGAGAAATTTAATCACATGTGCTAAAAAACAAACAACATTCACCTTCAAAATATCTTCGCCGCATCTATCATGACGTTCGCCCCTTTTACCTGAGTGTAAGGGTGAAAACCATTTAAAAATTATCGTCGCCCAAACTTTATCTCTCCATGCCATTCACCTTTAAAAATAATGAACGGATCCATCGTGAATACTTTAAAGTGACCATGACGCATATTGAAATCATGTTCGCCCAAATGAGGGGCGAACACTACATTCGCCCCACTTAAGGGGCGAACACAATGTGTTCCTTTTATTCTCCTTTTTGTTTGGTGCATTCCTACTTTTGGGGCGCGTTCACCTTTTCAATGGGCGAACGTGACGTTCGCCCCTCCAATGAGGCGAACGCATTTGCATTCTTCACTTAGCCGATTTTATTTTGTCTTTCTTTTTTTTTTTTTTCAAAGCCTTCAATTTCTTACCTATCGCTTCACCTCTGAAGTGAAATCATTTTTATATTTTGATTGTTGTTGTGGATAATTTGATGAAGTGAATTCGAAGCGGATTTCCAAGTCACAATTTGGGGTTAATTTATTTATTTTCAGAATGAAAAATTACATAAAAACTGAAATGACTGCAATGTTTTTAAACATTATGAGCAAAATGTGAAATCATGAATTTTTTACATTACAATCAATGATTTATTTAAAACCAATGTGGCATGGTGCAAAACTGCCAATATTTTTGGTGGCTCTCGGGGTATCCAACTCGCATGGATGCAAGCGATCCCAGGCCTTAATCCATTGGGCGATTTTGAGTCTTCTTCCCAACCTCCTTGGATGATGCTTTTGATGTAGATGCTTGATGATGCTCCTCCTCTTCATTTGCTTTCTCAATGGCTTCTGCTTCCTTTTTTGCCTCTGCTTGTTCTTTGAGGGCCTCAGAAGTAACCTCATAAACTGCAACCATGGAATCCCATGCCTGTGTGGTAAACAAAGAAGGAGTGCTCAGGGACTCATATACGAAGCACAAATTTTGAATATCTTCCAAACTCAGGCGCCTTGCTCGTTGGGCTAACTCAAAAAGTGAAAGCTCCATACGAGTATACTTCTGCATGAACGGTAAGACCTGAACATCTGTGATTGGCTCTTCCCACGCATCAATCTCCGAAGAATCTTCCATGAACTACTTCCATGCTGCTTCCAATTGTGCTTGTGGAAGAGGTTCACCCTGTTCATCAATAAATTCTGGAAAACCCATGTCACGTAGAGCGTTAAGATGAGTCATTGAAATAGTATGTTCCCGCTCTATAACATTGAGAATTTTTTGACCTTCTCGCATTAGATCCATCTGCTGAAAATAACTGCGTAGTGTGACTTTTGCAGCTGACCAAGAATGATCCATTGTGCTCAAAGGTTTCACATACATGGTGGAATTCGCCAAGGCCTGTATTTTTACTGCCATCTCCAGATGTGGCGACAATAACTCCTCCGTGTTATCAATTATTTGTTGTCCCATTTGTATGTGTAGATGAGCCGCCCACAGATAGTGCAACACTTGAACTGCTTCAGGAGCTAGTTTCTCACAACTATGTGCGGAGCGAAGGCGCATTTCCTTGATGTTATTACGAGAAAAACCTGCAGCCTGTGCAGCTTTCTCTGCCAACTGACTCTGGACAGCTTCAAGCGTCTGGCGAAGATTGTGCATCTCAATGCATGCTACATCTCTCTCTTTCAGGTGCACTCCAACCTGTCGCTTCAAATGCTCATTTTTTGTAGCAGTTTTTTCCTCTTGTGCTTTACTTTTAGCCAAGGCGGTCTCGAGTTCAATGATCCTATCGGCCTGATCAAAGTATTTTTGTTTGTAATGCTCACCATGCAGGTAAACTGAACTCATGTCCACTTGAATATTGCCCATATTTTCCACAGGATCAATCTTCGTGAGGTCTTCAGTGATGGTCTCAGAAATAAGTTCGTCTGGCAACAATTCTCCTTGCGATTTCTGAACCAATGGAGTAATCTTGGTGATATGAGCCTCCATTGTAACAGGATCAAAAGTGACCCTCTTTAGAGGACGTGCTGGTTCGAGAGCTTCCTTTCATCACCTACTTTTCAACCATTGGGATGAACTCAAATGTGCTCGGTTGATTTTCTCTACATCTGACTGCTTGGATGCCACCTGAATGTTAGGCAAAGATTGTAATTCCAAAAATGGGGTGAAGGGAATGAGGGCTTCAGAGTGGTTAGGCTGTGAAACTGACGTGGTGGTTAGAAGTGGTGGAATAGAAATGGTGGAATGGATGGGTAAACTAGTTTTAACAGCAGTTACGCTCACCCGAGAAGGAGTTTGCGTACTTACAACTTCGGTAGAAATGGTAGAAGTGATAGATGGGGATGAACGCAAAAATGGATTCGGTCCTGACGCATATGAACTAAAAGAAAGGGAGGACGAAGAAAAGGGAACAGAAGGAGCAGTAGTGACTTCGGGAACGATGGATGAAGAAAGTGGAAGGGATATGGAGGGCATACTGAAGGGTGGAGAAACGGACACAGAAACTAACGGAAGTGAAACTGACATAGTCACTACTTGCTCCAAAAGAGAAGAAGAAGAAGGGAGAGAAGACGTACCTTCGGGCGCAAGCACCGTGTGATGTGGTGATAGAAAGGGCTACGCAAAATCCTCCTCTTGTTGCTCCAGTGCTACCTCTGTTGGAACCTCAGTCACCATGGGAGCACTAACAACTATCACCAAAATGACAGAAGTTACAGTAGTCATATTAACTGCAACATCACCTGAAGAAATAGTGATGGCACCAGTCCTTGGTTTCTTAGCCACCTTGGGAAATAGTGGCACCTGTTGTACATCACGCTTTTTTGGCTTTGGTACTTCCTCTATCTTTTGCTTTGCCCGTTGAGATCTTCGTTGAAACGCATATTGTGGTTCCTCTTCCTCAGGAGTTTCTTCTATGATCAACGGATGGTGTTCTTCTATCTCGCTTTCACCACTTTTTGACTGTTGAAAACTGTATGGCAAAATATTGGTGAAAGCAACTGGTTGGTAGGAATCCACATATTTATCATAAACCGCTGAAAAGGCATCATCAAGTTTGAGCCCGTAAGCAGTTGTAGGTTTTCCATGGTGAACTCTCATTATCCACCAATTCATTATCTTCTCTTCAGACCATTCGGGCTTACTGGCTTTTACTTGGTCAAACAAACCCGACGGAGGAGTTTGAGACCTGTACTCTACTTCCTGCTCATAGCAATCATGCCAAGGGGGAAGTGTAGCCATTTTCTCAATATGCCAGTTCATGTCCGGCCCATTAAAATTGTTTCGATTACGCTCAATGTCCGGTCGAGGACAACAATGAAATGATTTCATTTTGACAAAGTCTTTAAACTTATCTAAAGGATCATACCTCCACCGTTGTGGTAACTCAATCAGCCCCAGATCCTGCAATGCAATGGTAAGAAGATGATTCTGTCCAACTTGACTTATTGTTATGCCACCAAACTGAAATGACATATTGCATGTAGTCTTGCTTCCGCGCCCAGCTCCATATATGTCATTCACGTAATCTGATTGGCGCACTACTTCCATAGCAAAAACATGCTCTGTAGCAAAATATGGCAGTAGGAACGGCTTACCCGTGAAACCAAAAATTCTCACTACCACGCCTTGGGTAAGCAGAAAAATGTCACCCTTTTCTTGAGTAACCATTATATCTTTCAATTCTCGTGGCACTCTTTCACAGGTACCGCAAAGCAACTCAATTGTCGGTCCCAGAAATAAACTATTAAAGCTATAACAAGATTCTTTTTTCAATAAAACAGAAGTCCACTGGTAAACCGGTAAAGGCTCATCCTTTTCATTTGTAGTCGAAACAACAATAAAAGGAAAACGACACTGCAGTTGGAAGAAGAAAAACCATACCAAAAATGAAGTATGCTTGAAAGATTTATCTGCTCCAGTCTGCAAGCTCTCCAACTGTGAATTTAATCTCCATGAAATATAATCAGCCCAATCAAAGAAAATTGGATTGGTGCCCTATTTCATGGTTGAAGGAGAATAAAATTCTACATGACAAATGCATTGTGCCACAGCCGCTTGCCATTTGTGAACTATATCATCTAAGGGCAAACCCACAACCCATGCTAGCATGGAATAAATATCCAAGCTTTTAAAATCTTTCAGTGGTCTAGGCAGGTTCGAAAGTTGTCCCATTGGTGGATCTTTAATCAACTGAGTCTCCATAAACTGACGCATGGCCACAGTGGAGACATATTTGTCTTCTTGCTCATCAATATGCAACTTCTTATGGACTCCATAGTTGGGAGGCCGTAACCCACAGGCAAAAGCTTCTCGGACTTCATCGGGAGTAATGGTAAAAAGAATTTCCCTCTTCGCATTCCTGACAGCCCTGGTTGAAGGATCATAATATCTGGCAACAAGCAACACAAGCTCGGGACAAGGATGTATTGGAGGGCATAAATACCAAAAAAGCAGTGAGTGATAAGGTACTGTTAACCAACTTCCCGATGTCAATCCTTGTTGCACTGCAAATTCGACATTTTGCCGTAATTTTTCTACTCCTTTGTGAGTGATGATGCAGTCACTGATTCCAGCCATCGAATCTTCATACGGGTCCAAATCAACATAATCATTTTTTCGAGCCTTCTTGGACCTCGTAGTCGCTTCTCTTCTTTTCGACTTCTTCGGATCTGAAGATTCTGAAACTTCTTGAGGCTCCTTGCCACGCCTTCCCATTTTTATTAAAAAACTTCGAGCAAATTTCCCGCACACTTTCTGAGCACTTCTGCAATAATCCCTTGAAACACACGGTAGCAGGAAAAATTAAGAAGAATAACTGCAAGGGTTACCTTGTCTTGTTTAAATAGACCCCTTTTCGACCGCCACAATAAATACTGAGTTACTTGGTCGGCTTCGAAAAAAACGTCTTCCTTGGCCGCATAACTGTGTTGTAGACCGTGCCCTGGCTGCAGAAGCTTGCTTTGAAAAAATAAATTGGCCACTTGAACCAATTAAATGCTCCTTGTGCTTCCCCGAGAAAGAAAACTTCCACTTGTCTGCATGCTTTCCAATAAATGCCACGTCTTGAGAGGGGCAATATATCCGCACTAAATCTCGAAAATCAAAAGGAATGTTTGCTCACTTAAATCTGCTTCTCCTTCAGAACGCTTCTGATCTGCTTTGATGAAACTGGGGTGAAGGCTCTCCTTTTAAAGACTTTGATTCCTTGTATTTTTTATTTTTTTTTTTTTTAAAAAAAAATTTTTTTTTTTTTTTAAGTTTTATTAATATATTTTTTATTACTTTTAATATTTATTATAGCTTTTATTTTTTATATTATTATTATTATTTATTTTTTTTTTTTTTTTTTTTTTTTTTTAAAATTTTTTTTTTTTTTTAATTTTAATTTTTAATTTTTTTTTTTTTAAATTTTATTTTTTAATGGAGGGGGCCTTAATAGGGAGCCTCGTGGCGCTTCCCTTTATGGGGGGGCTTTTGGATTTGTTTCTTTTTTTTTTTTTTTTTTTTTTTTTTTTATGGTTCCCCATGGAGAACCTTTTTTTTTTTTTTTAATTTAATAAATTTTTTTTTTTTTAAATTTGCCCAAGGAAATGGGTGAATTTTTTTTTTAAATGAATAAACTTAACAACGAATATGTACATATTTACAAAGGTACCTCATTACGATTCCGTCATTGGATATAAGTCTTTAAATGAAGGTCGTTCACCGGAATTGGAAGCTCCCAACCCTCCATATCTTGCAGATGGTAAGCATTGGCGGAATTCACAACCGAGATTTGGAAAGGACCCTCCCAAATAGCATCAAACTTGTGATGCTCTCCGGGCTTGGCCTTTTTTGCATTCCACTTGAGGACCAAATCTCCGACTTGAAAACTGCGTTCGGTCGACTTCTTTCCGAACCATTTTTGCATCTCCTTGTTATGTTCGACAAACTCCTGGTAGGACCTTTCTCTATCCTCTTCCAACTGAATCAACTGTGCTAATCGTGCACTCAAGGGATCAAACTCTTCATCTTCTTCCTAAAATAGCTGCAATGTCTGAAGGACCGTAAGCTCAATATGAGCAGGCAGAACTGCTTCTTTCCCATACACCAAGGCATACGACGAAGTTTTAATGGACTTTTTAACTGAAATGTGATCTGCCCAAAGTGCTTGATTCAACAACAAATGCCAGCTCCGTTTGTTGTCTCCTAGTGTCCTTTTCAGAATTCGCAGCAAATTCTTATTAGTAGATTCGGCCAAGCCATTCCCTTGCGGATAGTAATTGGATGAAGTCTTGAGATAAATCTCGTATTTGCTAGCGAACTCAGTAATCTTGGCCCCAATAAATGGAGTTCCATTATCTGTTATAATTGAGTTCGGGACACCGAAGCGAGTGATGATTCCCTCCAGGAAAGAGATTACAGTTGCTTGATCCGCTTTCTTAGTAGGAATGGCCTCCGCCCATCGGGTAAAGTAATCAGTTGCCATCAAAATGTACTTATGTTCTGCAGAAGAATGTGGGTCAATAACTCCCACAAAATCAAGACCCCACTGCTGAAAAGGAGCTTCTACTTGAATCGGGCGAAGAGGCAATGCCCCTTTCTTGATTCTGCCAACATATCGTTGACAACTATCGTAGTGTGTACTTAGCTTATGTGCATCGACAAATAGAGTAGGCCAAAAGTAGCCTGCTCGAATGATTTTTAAGGCCATAGGCCTTCCCGCGTAATGACCTCCCGATAGTCCAGAATGAAATTCCTCTAAAATTTTTCTTTTTCGGAGTCCCTCACACACCTGAGAAGAACTCCATCAATGTTCTTGTGAAATAACCCCTCGGGCAACAGAGTATATCTGAGAGCTTGCAACCTGAATCTCCGACGTTGCGAAGCATCAAGGCGAGATGGACATCTGCCTGAGATAAAATAATCAATTATCTCTTCAGTCCAATCAAGATCGTTGGCAGTATGATTTGTGCAAATGCTTTCGCCCAGGCTGTTCTCATGCACCACATCAAATGATTCGAAGGCCGCACTTTTGGCTAGCTCCTGGCATAGAGCTCTCCCACGAACCAACTTCGTTGGTCGGATCTCCACATCATATTCTTGAATTTTTGTGACCCAACCTGCTCTCTTATCTCCTAATTCTCCTTGGAGAATAAAATTTCGTACATCAGGGTGTATGACATACACAATCGTTTTGCTCTGAGAAACAAAGTGTCAAAATTTCTTCAATGCTTTCATTATTGCATATACTTGTTTCTCAATAAAATTATATTTCTCTTGATGAGGAGCAATAACCTGACTCAAGAAAGCAATTGGCTTCTCATCTCCATCCTCTTGTCATTGTGTCAAAACTGCAGCATAACTCTCCTGTTCGCCTACGACATAGAGAATGAAATCTTTAGAATAATCAGGATTAATCAATACCGGAGCTTGAGTAATCCTCTCCTTGATTTCCTTAAAAGCCTGTCTCCTTGTCTCAGTCCATTTAAACTCAACATTTTTCTTCAAAAGCTCAGTCATGGGTTTCACCACCTGAGCGAAATCAGAAATAAATTTACGGATGAAATTAATTTGGCCAAAGAAAGATTGCAAATATTTTTTATTAGCAGGCAATGGTAACTTCATTAGAGCTTCCGCTCTTGCAGGATCGATTGACAATCCTTCTTGTGAGATCACATGGCCCAACAACTTCCCTTCCTTGACAGCAAAAATTGACTTCTTCGGATTAATAGAAATCCCGAACTCACGACACTTCTCAAATACCTGCCTTAGATGAGCAATGTGGTCTTCTCTGCGATGTGAAAACACAGTCATATCATCAAGATATATCACAATAATCCTATTCAATAACTCACCAAAAGCGATGTCCATGGCCCTCTGAAAAGTAGCACCGACGTTTGACAGTCCAAATGGCATCCGTTGGTAGGCAAAAGTTCCCCACTTAGTGGTGAATGTTGTTTTATATTGATCCTCATCTTTCACCCAAATTTGATTATACCCAGAGAAACCATCAAGCAATGAGAATCTCTGAGCGCCAGCTACTACATGAAGGATTTGATCGATCTACGGTAGAGGGTAATGGTCCTTAAGTGATGCCTGGTTCAGGTTGCAAAAATCTACACACAACCGAATGTCACCATTCTTTTTTCGTACTGGGACCAGGTTAGCCACCCATGTTGAATGCTTGATTGGATAGATTATCTTGGCCTCCAACATCTTCAACAACTCTGCTTTCATAAGGACTTCAATCTTGGGATTGACAGGTCGTTGTTTCTGACGAAAAGGTTTTACCCCTTCCTGGAGTTCTATAGTATGTTGGATCACATTCTTATTGTAACCCCTCAAATCATGGTAGCTCCAGGCAACAATATCTGGATACTCGTAACACAATTTCTTGATATCTTCCAGTTCTTCTAGGGTGCCATCTATTCCAACCTTGATGATTTTCTCAGGCTCCAAATGCAATTCTTTATACTCCTTTGCATCTACTTTGATCCTGTGCTTCTCAACCCGATCACTCTAGTCGAACAGACTTTCAAGTGTAATCAGTCCCCTAGGGATGTGATTATTTTTCAGTTGAATCATCCCTTCTCTCTCTTCTTCGGCAAGAACTCTATCATCAGCACTTGCAGTTTCTTTAAGTAGGAAGTTGACTATCTGCTCATCATTGTCAAACACTTGCCAATGGATATTTTTGTCGGGAACTGAGGGTCTATAAATTACCCTAACTATCTTAGGCTTTCTAACTACTTGCTCCACAGGAGAGTAGTTAGCACCAAGAGAGGCCAGAATATCTGCATGTTTATTTAGCTCTCTCGAAATCGCCTGAACATTTAAAGCAGTGAAAGACTCAAACAAGTCCCACACTCTATTGCGGTAGGCCTTCAAGTAGTGTTGCTTTGACACACACTTGTTAGTGATCTGATTAATTATGAGTTCAGAGTCACCAAAAATCTGCAACTGCTTGATGCCCAACTTTTCAACCTTCTTCAATCCAAGGCATAGTGCCTCATATTCAGCTGCATTATTTGTGCAACCCCAAGTTAACCTGTAAGAATAGGTTTTTTGCAACCCTTTAGGAGAGATCAACACAACGTCGACTCCTGCACCATTCTTGCACCTAGCACCATCAAAATACATTCTCCATAACTGATCTGCAATAGGATTGGGAGAATCAAGAACCTTCTCTTCAATTTGCTCTGGCTTAGTTATAGTATAGCAACCAATGTCCATTCCAACCATCGCATTGAAATCCATGAGTGAAAACTCATCCTCGAGGTGAAGCTCACCCAACGCCTCCTCCATTAAATCAACCTCTTCTATCTCCTCAGTCAACATGTTAACTGCTCCTGGAGATTCTTCTTCCTCTAGCTTCTCAATGTGAAAAGGTGAGGGCTTCTCATTATGAATGTGAATCCTCTTTCCCTTGAATGGTATCTCTAAATGCGAGTAGTCTAAGGAAAGATATCCTCCCAGCTTAGCTGTGAACTCCCTTGAGAGGCACATGCTAAAGTATGGTTCCAGGTCAACCACTACCACTTCCTGGATGACTATAATTTATGGCATACTATGGAGGACAATGGGAATATCCTTAATTACTCCCACCATCTTGACCGGAGTTCCATCCAGCTGCAACACTCCTGGGCTACTCCTTGTATATTCCATCCCCATCACTTCGCATACTGCCTTTGGCATGACAGTAGTTGCAGCTCCAGAGTCGATCATACAGTTGTGTACAATCCACCCTTCCATTCTGAGTGATAAATAAAATGGGGGAGGTCTATTTTTTCCCGTAGCTGAAGTTGGAAGCGTTTGCGCCAAGACTATTTGAGAAGGATTTTTCTTTTGATCTTTAGCAGTCTTCAAAGATTCTTGTAGCAGGTCAACTTGTCTTGGCAATTGAAGTGCATCATACAAACTTACTTTTGTAGGAATATTTTTCATCTCTTCCACAATATTATAATTCGAAACAGTTAGAGCCTTCTCTTCTACAACCCGCTCATACTTGTCTCGGTACTGTTGGGTAGCTTCCACCCTTTGTCGCTTGGTCAAATATGGGTACTTGAGTCGCTCTTTGGCTTGTTCTCTCATTTCATCTTGTGTTTGAGTAGTTGTCACAGGTTGTGAGGAAGATGCTCTCGTTTGTGTCCTTCCCTGAGTTTGCTTAGGCATCAAATCTTTCAACTTGATGGAATCTTGCTCTTTAGCTACCCCTATAGGCACTTTTGCTGGAGGTTGTTGTTTTTCATCCTGCACCTTTGGTTTCGCTGGCACCTTTAAGGGTTCAAGCTCAGCAGGATCTACTATTACTGGTTTCTTTCCAGACCGTGTGAGAACCGAAACTTGCTCTACAGACGACATCATGAAATTGTGATTGGCTTCCCTGATCATATTGACTTGTCCTCCAGTCGAACTCTCTGCTAGCGTTTGTACATAATTCATATGCACCATGCACGTTTCTTCTCCATGAGGATCATTGCATGTTGAGCACCAATACGCCCTTTCTGTTGTGCTAATTTCTTCATTTGCTTGCATCGTTGTGCTCTTTTTAGGGCCTCTACTAGTAGATGCTTGCTCTCGAGTGATCGATGGAGTTTGGAATCTTCGTGATCAAAATTCAGCCTCCGCTTGCTTCTTTCTTACTATTGTAAGTTCATTTGATATCATCCTTAAGGCTACATTATTATATTTCACCTCTTGCAACAACACCATGAAAGGATCAGGATTAGAAGATGCGGGGGTGCAAGTAGAGGCAAAGGTGCTGGAGGCACGGGCAATGGTAATGGAACTGGTGGTGCTGGCAGCGTAGGAGCGAGAATAGAAGTGGGCAATTGTGGAAGTGACTGATTAGGTAGTTGTGGGAAGCTTGGAGTCATATGTCATGGAGCAAGAATAGGTGCAATCTGAGGCTGACCCGAGCTCCATGAGGGAACTGGGTACATGGAAGGCATAGGCTACGAAAATGAACTAGAATATAAATATTGTGGAAGATCAGGAACAATGGGCATAGTCATCTTCGGGGAAGTCTACCTACAACAATCAGATCAGATTCGGCCTTCTGTGCCTACGTATACAGGTCTGGGAATGTAGTCACATTGGCTTGATGCACGACCATACCGATTTTGGTGTTAAATACCCTGAGATAGTAGAAAGTAGCTTGCTCATGTGTGGGTCATAGACCGTCGAGAACTCTTTGCCAGCTCCGGGTGAATCTGACATTAAAATCGACTATCTCCTCTTGTGGGTGTCTTTGAATCATTGTGAACTGGTGCAACAAGGAGTATGGATCAACTTGTTCATGGAAATTCTTAATCAACAACTCCGCTAACTGATCCCATGATGTAATAGTACCTGGTTGCAGTGATCGGTACCAATATAGCAATTTCCCTCTCAACGACAATACCAGTAATTTTATCATCACATCTTCATCTATTATATCATGGATGGTCGCCAATGAAGCTACATCTTGGATATGCTCATACGCAATTTTTCTAGTACCATCATAGGTCGGCAAAGCCTTCAAAGCAGCTTGGGGCACTGGATTTTGTGCTTGTAAGTTCAAAGCCCCTGAGCTATTCCACGTTGGGAACTGCTTGGGTGGTGGATTTTGAGCCATGTGGACTGGTATATGAGGTGGAGCTCGAGGAATACCAGCAGTCGTGTGGGGTGGAGGTTGAGGAAGACTAGTGGCAGTACTACCTAGGCTTGCGGGAGCAGAAAATACACCAACTAGTCGTGATGATGTGATAGACGGTATATGGGATATATGAGGTAATGAAGATGTACGATGAAAAGTGGCTAATTGAGGATGTTCCCCTAGCCTTTGGATATCAAGTTCGTAGAACTCAATTTGGTGATCTGGATTTTTGGCCTTCGATCTTGTATTCATGAGACACAACTTTCGTTGTACTCACGTGTGGAGATTTTTGAGTATAATCGAGTCGCCAGATGTTCTAATTCTATAACACGAAGGCAAACATCAAACCTTAACGTTGTTTAAAGTGGAACTTTTGAAGTCCCAAAAAACTGTTGGCACCGGTGGGTTTGTCAACTTGGGATAATACTTGTTCCACCGACTATGGATCTTACTGGGATAGAAACTGCCTGTCCCACTAGGCGTGCCAAAAATTGTTGGTCAAATATCTGCCTAATCATACAAAACTGTGTTTGTGCACCCTAGACATGACCAACATTGAAATACCGAAGGAAAGAGATGTCCCCCATGTCAATCTCCAGAGAGGGCTGGTTCCCTTACTAATTCTAAAATGGTTGAAGACTAAGGATGCAGGAAAGAAATCAAAAAATGCGTAAAGAAATGGGAAATATGGCCACAGGCCGACTGTGTAGGATGGGAATAGATTGATAGCAGGAATTCACACCAAGCTGAAAATAGCATGCAAATAGATGATCAAACAACAGAATTTCTGTACAACTTCGCACATGTAATCTTCAGATCAACACTCCAACACTCACTCTCTCACTTGCAATATTTAAATCCAACTTGCAGAATTTAAATCTAACAACAAATAATAAAGTTAACTGTGTAAAAGAAGTGCGTAATATAGAAGACCACAATACACCAAGTCATTTGCAAATCCAACTATTTTGAATTCACTATTACTGCAGAGAACTTGAAGTGTTTTCTCGTAGGAATATCTATTTTTTCCAACCCCTTACAATGCAATTTTTCTTAGTATTTATAGAGGTTTGCGCCTCTTTCATTGAATACATCAAATGAGTCATCATTTCTTGGAAATCTTCTTTCGGTAGACACGATCCTGAAAACGGTTTGAGATGATAGCATTCAGGCACCGTAGCATTAAATTTGAGTCACCTCCATCTTCTTAGAAATCAAACACGAGCTTCAACAATTTACTCCATATTCAATTTGCTTTGGAGAGGGAGTAAAACCTTCGAGAAGATGTTCTTGAAAATGACAAAAATGCTTCCACTTCGTCACCAACATTAAATTGCAGTAGTTACCCAAAGAAAATATTCAACTGGAAAAATCAAGCTCTAAAATTGCCGAAGATGATGGCAATTAATAATTAAAATTTACCCCATTTAATTCTACTCATGCCTCTGGAGAAATTTAATCACATGTGCTAAAAAACAAACAACATTCACCTTCAAAATATCTTCGCCGCATCTATCATGACGTTCACCCCTTTTACCTGAGTGTAAGGGTGAAAACCATTTAAAAATTGTCGTCGCCCAAACTTTATCTCTCCATGCCATTCACCTTTAAAAATAATGAATGGATCCATCGTGAATACTTTAAAGCGACCATGACGCATATTGAAATCATGTTCGCCCAAATGAGGGGCGAACACCCACTTAAGGGGCGAACACAATGTGTTCCTTTTATTCTCCTTTTTGTTTGGTGCATTCCTACTTTTGGGGCGCGTTCGCCTTTTCAATGGGCGAACGTGACGTTCGCCCCTCCAATGAGGCGAACGCATTTGCATTTTTCACTTAGCCGATTTTCTTTTGTCTCAAAGCCTTCAATTTCTTACTGTCGCTTCGCCTCTGAAGTGAAATCATTTTTATCTTTTGATTGTTGTTGTGGATAATTTGACGAAGTGAATTCGAAGCGGATTTCCAAGTCACAATTTGGGGTTAATTTGTTTATTTTCAGAATGAAAAATTACATAAAAACTGAAATGACTGCAATGTTTTTAAACATTCTGAGCAAAATGTGAAATCATGAATTTTTTACATTACAATCAATGATTTATTTAAAACCAATGTGGCATGGTGCAAAACTACCAACAGTAACCCTTCTATCAACCTCTTTGTTGACATGCAAAAATCTTGACCCTGAACTATCCACATAGCTTGAAAGAATTATGCAAAAGGCTATTAAGCCTTATGATCTTATCTATGGGCATAACAAATAGGTCATCTTCCATCTCTTTAAAATAAATTAGGTTATCCAACCAAAGAGCTAAACTGTTATCTCATTTGATAAGGACGCAACTAGATATCTTATTTAATAGGTTGTAATCTATAACCAAACTATCTTCCTTGAAGAGAGTTTTAAAATGCTCCACAAAGATTTCCATAGTCATTTCAATGTCTACTAAAGAGGGTGGATTTTTTCCTATATCTATGATTTTCTCTTATTGTGTTTATGTTTAAGAAAATGAAAGGAATATAATGTTCCTTTATCTCCCTACCTAAACCATAGGACTCTTGATCTAACCTTTGTTACTCTTATCTTGATGACTTCATATTCCTTCAATTGGTGCTCACACACAATCACTTAATTTTGCAATTGAGTAGAATCAAGAGAATGACTAAGAGTCTTTCTTATTGCATCTAATTTAACTCTAAAACATCTCTTATTTTTTCCTCCTATATTCTCCCAAACTTTACCCATTAGTCCTAAAGGAAAAAGGTACACCATGTTATAGTCACAATTCACCAACCAATCCAATAATCTAACCTAGAAATTGTATTAAGTTTATCCAAAAGATAAATATTAAGCTTATCTAAGATAAATTAATGATGTTGAGAATAATTATTAGAGAGGATAAGAAGTGGGGTGTGATCATAGGTAACCATTCCATAATCACATAACATCTTCCATTAGAGTTCAAATTAACAATGAAGTTCTCTAAAATATAAAGTCTCTCTAGTCTAATTAGCTTTGAGCTTTCACAACTTCTACATTTCGTCCATGTGAACCATTTGTCTTTTTCAAAAATTAAGGAAGAAACTAGGGTCTGATAAGAGCCAAGACTACTATGATCACTTACATAGCAAGTTGTCCCAATTTTAATGTTTTATTTCTTTTAGTTTGGAGATTTTATTTTTGTAAGTTCTTGCAACTTTGATATTAAACCTAAATTGCAAGATGATATATAACATTTAAAATAACTATATGGGGTAAAACAAGTTTGACTCAGTACATAATAAATTGCATTACTACAATATTTTAATAAACCATATTATTGTAGTATTAGAATAAATAATGTTAATACATGTTTTTTAAAAAGCTATGTGTGGCTTTGTTAGCAACCTTCATATAAACATAAGTGTAACCACAATATTAATGCAATATTTAATGGAATGCTTATAAACTAAATGACCATGAAAATGAAAATAACAGAAGTGCTCAAGAAAATAACTAGATGGAAATACAACAAACTTATATTAATCAAGCAAGATATTGCAAGCCTCTTCAAGGGGGGAACCTCCTTGGAAGTAGAGCTCTGATGCAATTTGAGAAAAATATGAGATACATTCTACTCCAAATCCAGGTCCTTATATATACTCTTTACCCTAACCCTACTGCTCAAGGTTTGGACCACATGAAAGAGGGGACCCAAGCTACTAACTCCTACTTATAATAAAAGTAAAGGCTACACAATAATAGGACCATACACACTAGGCACCCAAGGTGCAAACATACACCAATACTAGACAAGTACATAATAATGGTGGTGTTAGGATAGAGTCCTAACAAGCTTCTATTGGGGTTATTTTCATAAAAATAGGAAAACATTACATTTTTGTCAAGTCAATTAAACCATATCCAACTTGTCTTTTTATCAAAGATATTCTTCATATGCCTTTCCATCAAAGGTATTCTTTATCTTCCTCAAACTGTAATGATTTTGTAAACAACTCCTTGACTTAATTTTGTTAATGGATAAAATTTCACTCAACTAGTTGCCTTCTAGAATTTAACTTTTGCCAACACAAAGATCAACACTATGATTGATATATTTATGTGTCACTAGTTTTCTTCTTTATAGATAAATTGACCTTTCTAGAATGTTGCCTCCAACAATATTTTATGAACATAAGAAATAATATTATGTTTTATCCAATCCTCGAAATCTAATTTTTAATACCATAGTCTCTACATAAGAGTTAGTTGATTTTCCATATGATTCTAAGTAAACGAATAGAGTTTTTCCTAAATCATTTCAAAAAACACCACCTCTAATAACTTTTCCTATATTTTCTTTGGAAGCACCATCAAAATTAACACTGATAAAACCAACTTTTAGATATTTTTATTTACCATGGATTAAAGTATATCCTTTTTGTTAACTCTGTCATCACATATGAACTTCTATTTATATTCAAATTATATGTCCAAGAGGTTATCACCTATTTTTCCATACTCACTTCTCATGTTGAGCATCATGTTTATAAATATTCTATAACAGAGGCAATAATATGATTCTAAACTTGGACATGATTTAAAATTTATTTTTAACAATTCTATTATTCCTTCTAAGCCATAAATTAATAAATAATGGCAAGAACACTCATCCATAGAATGTATAATACTTTATATTTCAAATAATTAACCCAACATTTCATCATCTCTTTCAATGTTGATGGAGCTACCCAACATATTCTCATATTTTTAAGAAAGTAGACCCAAATATTTCTAGCAAAGGTAGGATGAAGAAGTAAATGATTTTACACAAGGAACACTTGAAAGGTCCATCATATCCTCTTCTTTGTGGATTGTCACCTATAACAATCTTGCTTTGGACTACTAACCAAATCAATGTTGAGGCCCTATGGAGGGCCTGAAGTGATTGAACATTCTTTTAAGGTAAGTCTTTGGGGGTAGGAAATTCTGATTGCTCCAAAACTTTATATCTCAACTTGATTATATATAAACCTTCTTTTGATATATTGCAAACAAACTCGTCCTTTCACATAAAAATAGGTATGTATAAATATTCAAGCATATTTTGAAGCTTAAAGAATTTATGGAAAATCTAATTTCAACTCAATTTGAAAATTAAGATCATATTTTAGATTCTTTCTACTGCTATGCAAAATATCTCTTTATTTTTTAACATTTGGATGGTTTCTAACATGCATTCTTCCCAACTAGAAATCATACAAATCTTTAAAGGAGGGATTAGACACTATAGGAATTTTTGTCGAGTTACTATTGAGCTACAACTTTGATCAAGAACTTATCCTCTTGGGGATTCAAGCCTAAGACTTTGGATTGCTCAATCCAACATGATTGAACTATGTACTAAATCCTATAGATGTGTCTAATAAACCCATCCCCACAAACTACTTGATTAGTACAATATTTAAGTTCATCATAAATCTTTGAATGTTATTTTTCTAAAGAGATCATGGAATGTACTAAAACATATAAATCTTATATATAGAATCTCTCTTTCAAACATCCCATATTTTTCCATGAATACTTGAACAACTATGTCTATATCCTATTGCTTGATCTCAAAGGTTTATTTCTTTCCAAAAGAGATTTTATCAAGTCGATCCTAATGCAGTTGCATGACCTACCCTATTAAAGGTTATATGCATGCTATAGACATATAATGATGTATTTGGTGCTCATAGAAAATAAGAGGCCTTAAAGTTATTGTTAAGGCTAGAAGATAAGTCAAGCATCATACTTTATCACTTAAGGAAAAAAAATATTGAAACATACATATAAATATACAAATCACAAGCTAGGTTAGGACTAGATTCAAGGCATCTCATCATACAAATTTGACTAGGAGACAAATTGGTTCGTGTTCCTTGGGTAAATATGGGGTTTTTTCCCTTGTATTTATTATCCTTAACATAAAAAATATAGTCACATTCTCTCAAGGATACACAACTTCAAAAGCAACATTGATGTTTAAATTTGTATTTACATATGATTTTGAGCATTAAAAATCTGCAATTAAAATCTTCGAGCTACTAAGACCTATTTCTTGGGAGAAAATGCAAACCCTATTACAATATTTTGGTGATTCATTGCATTGTGAATTCAAAATCACTTCCACTATCTATTGTACAAATATTGACATTAGAACTTCATAGCTATAGAATTCTTATTATACATTTGTAAATCTAGGGATCATCAAGCACATATTGCTAGGTGGAGGTATCAAACCATGAACTTTTGAATCCTCCCACTCCTAAATATCCCCATTTTTTATCTCTAATCAAACTTAAAAAAAATTGAAACTGAGTTGTATGCCCAAGATCTCTGCATCTGCCTCTACAAACAAAACAAAACAAATTATGAACTCATAATTCCACCTCAATTTTATCATATAGAAAGCTTATCTAGATTTTTCTTGATCTTTTGGCAATTACTCACCTCTATAGGTCCTTTTTTCTCAATGAATTTACACAATATTTTACGAGGGGTCATGGTCCCCTCATTCTATAGGCCCTTCTTTAAAGAAGATAAAAATATGAGTTAATTGAATTCACTTTGTTAATTTGTTTGTTTAATTGATAATTATTACTTGTATTAATTTTTTTTTTAATAAGCTATATGTGGCTTTTATTAGAGGCCACTCCCATCAAAATATAAAAATATATATTTGTTTTTAAGTCAAATAAATTATATCCAACTTGCGCTCCTATCAAAGATATCATTTATTTCCTTTTGTATCAAATATATTCTTCATATTCATCAAAGTGCTATGTTTTCATTAAGAGATAAAATCTCACTTAGGTAGTTGCCTTGTAAAATTTAAATTTCACCAAGAGGAATATCAACACCACAATTGGCTAAATTACCTACTACCTAATTTTATTCTCGATAAAAAAAATAGAAAGAAAACACAAAAGTTCAATATAGGAAAAAAATCTCAATTGTGATGTTAAAATGTATTGATTTTTTAAATTATTACTTGGAGATTTTTTAAAATATATTGATGTTTTAAATATATTAAAATTTTGTGTTTTTATTCTATCGAGAATAAAATTAGGTAGTAGGTAATTTTCACAATCACAACCTTTTTAACTCAATCAAGACTAAACAACATGTTATCCTATTTTCACAATAATACCTACAAACTCAATAAGAAATGAAAGTGTACATTAAGAGAGTTGACTTGGAGAAATATGTGTATCTAGAATTCTTGAGCTTCTGCCACATGTAAACTTCATATCTGGAGTCTTCACCATGAAACTTCCTTTAAGGTCTATTAGCTTAGATCTAGATAGAATCTAAAATTTGTAGTTTCTACAAATGCCTTGATATTGTCAAACATTCATTTTGGTCTTATATGCTTGCCAAGCTAGCATGAAAAAATATTGAAGAGCTTTGTCACTTTATGTGTACAAGTTAGCTTTCATAAAAATCAATTGTTTAAGAGCTTTCTTCTTGTAGTTGTTTGACTACTAAAGTATCTAGAGAGCTAGTTTTATAGCATAAACAATTCATTAAATGTAGCACATGTTTAGCTCAACTTGAATGTCCCTTGAAGCTAGTAGTCTTCAACTTTAACTTGTGCATTAAGAAAGTTGACCTAGAGGAATTTTAGTGTATCTAAAATTCTTAAGCTTCTACCACTTGCAAACTTCATACTTGGAGTCCTCACCATGAAATTTTCTCCAATATTTATTTGCCTAGATCTAGCTAGGATCTATAGTCTATAGTTTCTACAAACATCCTGATACTATCAAACATCCATTTGACCTGTAGGTTTTCTAAACTAGTAGAAGAGCTTTGTCATTTTATGTGCATAGGTTAGCTTTCATGAAAATCAATTGTAAATATGCTTTAGAAGAGTAATAACAAGGCACTTGAAGACTATTTCATACCACTGAAAGAGTTGTAAAAGGGCCCAAAAGATAGTAGAAAAGTTGGGCCTCCCTCACTCTCCTTAGTTTGGCACATGGATTTTTCAAGTATATTTAAGTTATTTATATTCAAGATGATTATGTAGCTTTGTTTTCTCTATTTCATCTTTGCTATTGTTAACATAAAGTTATTATCATACCATTGTATGTTTTTTTCTAGCTTATGCAATATTGAGAAGTTAGGATAACATTAATTAATATTTTTTTTTTTTTTAAGCGAAAAACCCCTTGTGGAGTCGCCTTGGTCTGAGAGATCACGAACAGGGGGTTCTACACCGTCAAATTCACCCGGGGGTCGCACCTGACCCCTGCTCGCACCAACATTATCAATTGGATTTTGGATACCCAATTCAACTTTTTGGTAGGGTGGAGATTTGAACTTGGGACCTCCCTTGGAGGATTGCCCTCTCCTCTCCAACTCATCTACAACACCTGGGTCATTAATTAATAATATTAACCATCAAAATATATTGGTTAAATTTTGATATCAAATAGAAGAAATAACAAGTTAGAATAAATTTGAAATTGTTTTCCTATGTAAATAATTTAAGAATTTTCTAATCCTAAATAGATAGCTAAGTCATTTCAAGTTACATTAAATAATCAAGTTGATCAAACACAAAAGTTCAATATAGAAAAAAAATCTCAAACTATTAATTTAAAACATCAATATATTTTAACCTAAAAAATAACATTTACATTGGTACATGATAATCATAAGTCTTGGGTATGATAAAATAACAATAAAATAGATAAAAAGAAATCATAATTAAAGAGTACAAGTAGTTAAAGTTATATTAAATAATTAAATTGAATAAATTCAAAAATTAATATTAAGAAAATATATTTCAAATTAATAATTTAAAACAAGCCAATATGTACTAATAAAAAAATGCACATTTATATATGACAATCAAAAGTCTAAAGCATTATATAATAACAATAAAGTAAATGGATGAACATTTATGTTGCAACTCGTAATAATATGGTTTGTTGAAATACCACAGTAAAAATATTTTGTTAAAACATTGTGTTTTGATGTGACCATGATGTAATATAAGTAGAACCCTTTCAACAAAGCCTAAAATTTGATGGTCACTCTTACCCATCATAAAAAATGTTTAAAAACTAAAAGTGCCATGTAAAATAAACTTATTAAAAACAAAGTGCTATGCAAAATACATTTGAATTTAAAGCTACATGTCCAAAATTGTACCTTTTATTGAAAATTTCTTTAAAAATAAAAATAAAAATTTGCTATCCTTTTTTATACATCTGTATATAAATTAATAGGAGTGATATGTATAATCAAATGGCATTAGCTCAACCAGATAGATTCCTCAACATCAAATGAGAAGACCCATGTTCAAATCTTACCAAGCGATACAAGGATAATATCTAAGCGTTGTTGTAATACCACTATGTGGTGTTGATATAATATAGGTGGGGCTCATTTCAATCCCATATAACCATTTAAAATATATATATATATATATATATATATATATATATATATATATATATAGTTTTTGTTTTTCACCTATTACAAGAAAGGTATAATAAAGGGAAGCGAGCGATTGTGCGATGGTTTCATCTCCAGAGGTTGTTTTTTTAGGCCTTCCAGTCCTAGCGACCAACATTTCGTGGTTTTTGCTCCATATTTTACCAGGATATGTTGCAGGGGACCCAAGATGGGTTAGAAATCTGTCTTTCAACAGATCATGCTACAAACTTGATTGACAACGACTTCCAATTTGTTGCACAAAATAAAAGTGAAAATCATACCTTTCCTCAACGTCCAAGACATGGATTAAAAAGATCACGAAACAAGTTTCAAGCAGTTGATCAAAAATGATTCAGATCTCAAATGAATCTGGTGCTAAGGTTCACCCCCAAAACAAATCCACTGTAGAAACCTCTTTCAAGGGTAAGGATTTACAAGACTTGGCCCCAAAAATAAATTTTAGGGATGTCCTTCATGGTGGACAGCCTCATCCTAACTAACATCAATCTTAGGGCTTCCCATAAACCTCTAAGAATGTCTAATATTGATCCTAGGAAAACTGAGTCAGGATGTCTTAGGGCATCTGATGGAACTCCAATTGTAAAGCTAGACATGGGCGACATTCAGAATGGCATTGAAGATCTAGAAAAAAGAGAACTAATTTGTCGTTTCTTGGGTTTTCGTCCGAGCCTATTTGCTTTCAAAGTTTAGGTTGCAAGAAACTGGAAAACTAAATATGAATTACAAATATTTATTTATCCAAATGGTTATTTTCTTGTTTTATTTGCTAATAATTAAGATAGAGAGAAAATATTTCAATGGGTCCATGGTTCTTTAGAAGGGCAGGGTTTTTCATGAAGCCTTGGTATACTAGACTTAAATCCCAAGAAGAGATGCCTTCTACAGGTCATGTGTGGGTTAGACTCTTTGGTCTCCCGATTGAATTTTGGAATTCGACTATTTTTTCTTCAATTGGAAACTCTTTGGGAACTTTTATGATGATTGTTGATTATTTATTGTAATTAATGGATTTTGACAAACCCCTTCCTAAAAAGATCTCATTACAATTTGGGGAGGATACTTGGGAGAAATTGGTGGACTATGAAAACATTCCTTTTCGTTGCAGAATTGGCCATGAATATGGTCATTTGGCTAGTGTTTGCCCAAATAAAATTCTAGAACAAAAGAAAGAGGATACAAACTTAGCCGGTTTTCAAATGTCTAAGAAGAAGAACACTAAAAAAAATCAATTATGAAGGATCAATCGGAGTTATCAGCTAATATGTTTGAAACTTTTTCCATAAATGATGTCCTAGGTGAGGAGGATGAAATAATAGAAATAAAAATCTTAGAAAAACTATTTAAATATGAAGGGAAGAACTTAGAGGCAAACCAACAAATTAAAGGTTTTTAGCAGAAAAAAAGGGAGAAAATATACACAAGGAAAACAATCTTTTAAATGTTAAGACTTAAAATAATATAGATCCCAAGATAGATTTTGTTGAACCTTCTAGTAACACTTTGGATTTGTACATGCATTCTTCAAGGTTAGAAGCCATCCCAGATTCAATTGGAGTAATATAAGAAATAAGGAAAAAACCTAAATATGGATTCTAACCAAAAGACAGTTCGCAAGACCAATCAACATCATATGGTAAAAGAAGGTGAAAAGTTTGTAGAGGAAGGTAATATTAATGCCCTTAAAAACTTTTTTAGCCTTGGTATTGATGAAGATCATCACTTGGAAAATTAGAGGAATCAAAGGGGATCTTTCAAAACAAAATAAAATTAGAAGAATGATTCAACAAACTACCCACATCTTGTTTTCCTTTAGGAAATGAAGATGCCTATAGAGGAAATGGATTCAATTGCTAGTAAAATTTGGCCACCTGGAAAATTTGTTTCCCTCGGTTCCCAAGGGACTTCTGGTGGCATTTCTTGCCTTTGGGACCCAAAAGATGTAGTTATTCACCATATGGTTGGAAGCTAGGTCTTTCCGCTATAGCTATTCAAAGTAGACATTCCAACCAAATAATACTTTGCATAATTTTTCATGCTCCAACTACTTTGGAGAAAAAGAAAAGACAGTGGAAGGATATAACTTATATTATCTCTCATTTTCCTGAAGCTTGGATCTTGATCGAAGGAGATTTCAATACCATCCTCTCTTTGGATGATAAAAATTGAGGAAAATAGAAATTTTGATAGGAGCACTAACCTCATGAGTGAATATATTGTAAGTCTTCATCTTATGGACATCCAGCCAGATAATGGCCTTATGAATTGGTCTAACAAAAGGCAAGGCTTAGCTTGTATCATGGATAAATTGGATAGGTTCTTGCTCTCTAGCAATTTCTTAATCCACGGTCACATTCCTAATGTGAAGACTCTTAACAATGTTGGTTCGGATCACTAGCCAGTCATGGTGGAAATGTGGAAAACCAATTTGAGTTTCTCACCTTTTTTATTTCAATTAATATGGGTAAGAGATAACTCCTTTAGACCTCGAGTGCAACAATGGTAGAAGGAAGGTAAACCAAGGTATGGGACTAAAATGTATTGTTTACCAAAAGTTTGTAATACATTAAATCCAAAATCAAGATTTGGAACTGAAAGGAGTTGGGGGTTGTTCGACAAAAAAAAACATGAATTGATTGCTTAGCTTAAAAATTTGAATAAAAATATCCATTTAGATGACTTCACAAAGAGTAGAAGTGTAGATGAAATTAGACTCACAACTCAGTTAGAGGAATGGAAAAAAAGAGCTCTTATGGAAGCAAAAATCTAGGATACAATGGCTCAAAGAAGGAGATCGAAATACAAATTTCTTCCACAAATCTCTTCTAGGTCAAAGATATCACAACTTTACATCTTCTCTAAAATCAGATTTTGGAGATGTTTCCTACGCTTGGGATGGCATTAACTCTATTGTTGTCAATATTTTCCAATCTATTTGTTACTACTCCTCTTGACTCGGCTTCTCACCAAAATGTTCTTCAAATGATCCCTTATCTTATCACTTATGAGGATAACTCTATTTTGACTGCTCTAGTTACTATCAATGAGCTTCAATAGGTGGTTTTTAAAATGCAAAAATGGAAAACCCTAGGTCTTGATGGTTTTCCCATTGAATTCTACTAAGCATTTTGGGATATCCTTCATGCTGATTTATTAGAGGTTGTGAAAGAAGCCAGGAAAGCCAAAGAAATTTTGAAGGTTATAAATAAAACTTATATAGCTCTAGTCCTAAAAGCTCAAGATATTGAACATATCTCAGCTTTTAGACCTATAACTTTATGTAATGGTCTTCTCAAAATAATTACTAATATTATGGCAGATAGGCTACACCTCTTTTGCATAAGATTATTTCCCTTGAACAAGGGGGTTATGTTGAAGGTCATCAAATAGTAGATAAGATAGTTCTTGCTCAGGAAGCCATCCATTTCATGGAAATGCAAAAATCTCCTTCTATTTTCATTTGTTTAGACTTATCCAAAGCTTATGACAGAGTGGATTGGCACTTGTCAATATTTTAAGGCAGTTTGGCTTCTCTTAATATTTGATATATTAGATTATAGGATGTATCTCTTCAGTATTCTACTTAGTTCTTATCAATGGTAGGCCTTCATAACTATTCCTAACCTCTAGAGGTATTAGGCAAGGTGACCCCCTCTCCCCTTATTTATATATCATTCTTGTTGAATATCTAGGTAGAACTATAACCAAAAATAAAGAAAAAAAACCCTTGAGGGAGTTACCATTTCTCACGGAGCTAGGCCTATCTCTCATCTTCAATTTATTGATGATTCTACTATGTTAGATAAAGCTACGGTTAAGGAAGCTTCTAAAATTAAGCAAATCATTAGTTGTTTTTCTAAAGCTACAATGCAATTGATCAATTAAGATAAATCTAAAGTCATTTTCTTTCACTACTCTCCCATAAAGGAATCCATGATCTTGGGTAAATTAATATATAAGAAGACATCCCTTCCAATCACTTATTTAGGCATTCCTATTAATATTCAAAGACAAAAAATAAATACTAGAATTGGTTGTTGGATAGAGTTAAGAAGAAAATTAGAAAGTGGACCAATAGGTGGCTTTCTTTTGGGGGTAAAATTACCTTGGTAAAATCAGTCCTCCAAGCTATACCTATTTATTTTTCTATTGTGTTGAATATCCCAAAGGTAGTTCTTCGAGAATTGGATCAAATCAGTTATCATTTCCTTCGGAGTGGTACTAAGGAGAAAATAATATGGGCCTTGGTGAAATGGGATACTTGATGTCTTCCTAAGAATGAAGGAGGGTTAGGATTTTGATCTGCTATTAATACCAATAACACTTTAGTTGCTAAATTGTATTGAAGAATTTTGCAAAAACCCAATGCTCTTTGGACCAAAAAACTTTGTGCTAAATATGTCAAGAACAAAAGTCTCGAAGACCTTGTTCGCTATCAATTACCTACGAAAGGTTCTCCCATTTTAGCGGTTCTTAAGACTGGTGAGGATTTGACAAAGTAGAAGTTATTTTGGATCATTCATAATGGTCAACAAGTGAATTTTTGTACAGATTTTTGGGATGGTTACCAATATTTGATAACTCAATTTCCTGATTGGAGGCCTTGGATGGAGGAGCTTTACCAAGCTAACTAGATAAAGGTGGCTAATTATTATCGGTACCATACTACTAATTCAGAGGTTGATAGATATTGAATCATTGTTAAGGATTGGCCTATTCAAATTCTAGAAAGGTAAAGAAAATCTCTCTCTTGGTCCCATGATAAAAATTATTTTAGATGGAACAACACTACTAAAAGTGAGTATCTAGTAGCTTAAGTTTATTTGGCGTTATGCCATAATTATACCAACCAATCTTATGACATATTTACTCAGTCATGGGCTTAAAAGCTCTAGCCTAAGGTGAGGTTCTTTACTTGGCTTTTATTGCATTGTAGGGTGCTAACTAGCAAGCAACTTATGAAACATGGTTTTCATGGCCCTTTTAGATGTGAAATGTGTGGAGAGAATGTAAAAATCTTAGCCATATTTTTATTGAGTGTACCTTAGCCTCTGAGCTATGGAGAAGAATGACCGTATTACTTTACTTACAATGGTCCAATTTTTTACTTTTAAGCAACTTTGGAGGTATTGGCCTAAACAGGAGGGTGTTGATCATTTTATTAGGAAGTTAGTTTGGATGGGTTCTACCATTCTACCTTACTTGCCATCTTACTTGGCTTACAATGGTCCAATTTTTTTACTTTTAAGCAGCTTTGAAGGGATTGGCATAAACAGGAGGGTGTTGATCATTTTATTCGACAATTAATTTGGATGGGTTCTACCATTCTACCTTGGAATATTTGGAATGAAAGGAACAATCAAATTTTCAATCAGGAAAGGAAGGATATTCACTATATTTGACAAAATACCATTATCAACTTTTTTGAATCAATCCACCAACTCCTTAATCACCCCTAGAACTTCCATCAAAGATGGGATCAAGTGATGCAACGTGTAAAGCGAAAACGAACAACACCGATAAAAGTAGTAAATCAAAGCAAATAACAATGTATGCATAAAATGAAAGATCTTATTTATTATAAACTTGAGGAGCCTAGATCTCCACTTTATACAATAGATATACTCTAATTCCGGGGTTTTAATACAATGTTTGCTTTGATATAGTTATTACAATTAGAGGGTTTAAAACCCTCGTTCAAATGAATGTTGGTGTCTCTAGATCGTCTTCACTCCAAAAAAGTGTGAGTGGGCTTGTGTATCCCTGCATGGTTACTCGAAGCTGCAAAAGGTGTTAATAGAAAAATCCTCCTGTAACCTACACACAAATAGATCAGAATAAAGTTAGTAACACCTATGGGGCCTCCACAGTGTGAGGCCCACTAAAACATGAAAGTGTAAAATACTAACCCTAACTGAAATACTTACCAAATGAAATGCAAAATACAAAAAATGTAAGTAAATCAATAAAAACCAATACCTTGTAGAAATATGTCTAATTTTTTTTATCTATGTTTTTGCTTCCTCGATCTAGTGATGCACGAATGCCTGTGAGCATCCGAGGGTTTGGCGATTGTAAACCAACGAATGAGAAACACCTTGGAAAGTCTGAGGAGGGTTGTGAATGCCCTGCAACATTCCATAAACATTTGCAGCATTCTATAAATCCTATATAGTATCTAGGGAATTCCCAAGAGTGTTTGTGGATGATGGGAGATGCTCTATGAAATTTAGATAGGGTTTGCAGAGGTTTTGAAGATGGATATGGCAACGAGGGTTTGAGCAACGACGAGGATGGAAGATATTAGTAGAGTGCTAGGTTTTATGAGTGGATGGATGATAAATGCTTTTCGAATCCAAAATGTTTTGACCTATAATATTTTCCAACCTCTCATTCACAAAAATGAATGATCTTTTATAATTTACCCTTAAACATGTTAGGGTTTTGACGACACCAATGGGTAGTCGAGATTAAAACATGATGAAGGGTTGAGATTGATATTTTCTAAGTGACATGGATCATGATGAATGAATGGTCAATATTAAGTCATGATGAGTGACTGAGATTTATTCACATATATACATATATATATTTATTAAATATATATAAATATAACTATAAAATATAAATAATGAGTGGCTATGATTTGAGGATTTGTAGATGTCAATTGGCTAGGATTTGGTGTCTATAAATGCCCCTTTTTGTATCGTGTTGCATGAAACACAATGCGGTGCAAAAACAAGAGACACCTGGTTTGGTGAAGCAACTTCTTTTCCTTGGTGCGCAAGAAGATCTTGAAGATAAAAATTGTTGTTGTAGCTTACCCCCTCAATTGGCGAATGAGTGAAGAATGAATCTCACAAGCTAATTGATAGAATGATAGATGATATGAATGATGTAAATGATTGCATCTATTTTTATCCCAACATAAAAAGAGTTTTTGGAAATATAGATGATACGAGTTATGTAAATGAATGTGATGAATGATTCTACTTTTACCCTAATAGAAAAGGAGTTTTTGGAAATGTGGATGATATAAATGATGTAAATGAATGTGATGAAGGATTTTGCTTTTGCCCTAATAGAAAAGGGGTTTTTGGAAATGTGGATGATATGAATGATGTAAATGAATGTGATGAATGATTCTGCTTTTTTCCCAATAGAAAAAATGTTTTTGGAAATGTGGACGATATGAATGATGTAAGTGAATGTGATGAATGATTCTGCTTTTGCCCCAATAGAAAAGGGGTTTTTGAAATGTGGATTATATGAATGATGTAAATGAATGTCCAATAATTGTGAATGGTGCAATGATTGATTCTATTTTTTCCCCAATAGAAAAAGGGTTTTTTAATTTGGATAGTGCAATGGATGATGTAAATGGATATGCCAATGTTGAAATCAAAGTCAAGGTTGGTTGCCCCAAGTTTGGGGATGTTTCCATGTTTTTGAAAATTTGCTCTTAGCACAATGTGCAGTGTTGTTGTTGAAGGTAAATTAGCCAACATTGGTGAACATGTGGTGGAGGTGGGAAGACCACCTCACTTCATGCGACCACACTCTTTTAACCTAATTATTAGTTTAATGCAAGGAAAATTTGTAAGGGAGTTCTACTTTTTGCCCATGGATAAGGGTAATGATAGATTTGAGTAAATTTTTGCAAATATGGTCATATTCATAAATGGATGGACCATCTTGATTTGATGTCGAATATGACATGGTATGATGCTTGAGCAAGTGTCCTTATGGTAATCTAAACACCCTACTGGGCTGCATGGATAGCCCATTGCTGCAGCCACCAGGGGACTAGAGTAAATCACTAGATGCGAGGTTCACTTGATAATGTAAGTGGATTTGATGATGTGTAATGATGGTGTAAATGCATTGATGAGCAGATTTGATAGTTTTGTGGAATGAGATGGAGTAAGTGTATTTCATTCTTGTAAATTGAAATAGGATGATTTTACCTTTGCCCTGACATGATGGACTAATTGGTTATGCTTTTGTCCCGACAAAATAGGGTTTTTAATGGATTGATTGATTGTGAATGTAAGTCAAAGGGTGTAACCTTTGACAAAAGGACGTAACCTTATGAACGTAGCAACTGATTTAATAAAGCAGTTTGTTGGACTAATGGGGAAGGTGTGATACCTTAAGCACCCCCAGTTGATTGATTATTTTGATTGGGGAAGGTGTGATACCTTGAACATCCCCAAGTGGATTTTTTTACTATGATTGATGGGGAAGGTGTGATACCTTAAACACCCCCAATTTGCTTGATGATTTTTTAATGTATGTAAATAAATGAATGGCCATCATGTTCTAATGATCATTTGTAAAAGGTTTTAGACTCTTGCTTGACCAACTTTATCTTTGTTGCTTAATCAAGGACACCAACATCTAATGGTGGGATATGAAGTGGAAGACTCATGTAGTGATGTGTTTATGGTATGGATGTTGTTTTGACTTGTGAATGATGGATCTAGAATTGTTTTACAGAGACTCAAACATCCGAGTGATTTAGAACAAACTCATGTTTTTGAACTTTGTCAAAGTTCTCAGAGATCAAATGTGTGTGCAGTGAATGTTCATTTACTAATCATGAGCATGGTGATGACTCAAGGTAATCAAGAACCAATGTGTGTGCAAGTGATTTCATTTATCCATCTTGAGTAAAGTGATATTAAACATGTCATGAAGAAGACCAAGAAGCTAGCTTGTCCTTGTGTGCGGTAAAAGGTCTCTTCAAGAGAGACATGTCACCACGCATGAGCGTACTCCACTACCAATCAAACATCTATAGCCCCAATGGATATTAGCTCTATAGTCCAATAATATGATCTCTAAGCTTTGGATATTCAAACTACCTAACCATCTGGATGGAAATATAGTTATATCCTTACTAGTTGAGGATATGTGATGTGTGATTTATAAAAGAATTAGAGTTTTGAGGAATTAGATTCTCAACCACTCGAATCGAGTCCTGGTGAGAATTTTACCCTATCCTTACTACTCATTATTTTATTTGGAAGTGTTGATAGTGGTGAAGATTGTGGTATTGATTTTGGACAATGTGCATAATCGGACAAGCAAATATGACTTTTTTGCTTAAAGGTTCAACCCAATCATGGTGTTATCCCTCTTTGACACAATATGTTATTAATAAGTGTTGTATGTTTTGGTTCAGGAATGTTGGATTCAACTCCCAAAACTCAAGATTTTCTTAGTGATAATGTGCTTTGGTCCTAGAGAAAACTCGACATATTTTGGAGGTTGCCTGAAACACTAGGAGTGGTTGAGTGACTGAAAACACCTAAGGGTGATGGAATTTTATGGCCAATGATGACATGACTTATAAAATGGTGAAATGTGATGGATGTGAAATCAAAGGTGCCCTTGATTAAGGTAATAAGACTTATTGGATTAACAATTATTCGAACTAAGCAAATGACCACTAATATGGTGGATGAAAGTGATTATGCAAAATGGATGTATGGAATGAAGTGTGGATGAATGATACTTTTATATTTTTTTTTGTGGAGAAGGTGTGATACCTTAAACATCCCCAATTTATTTAATGGTTGATGATGTGGATGATTGGGAAGGTGCGATACCTTGAGAATCCCCAATGTTGTTTGAGTTGATACCAAGGTCCTGATCAAATGAGGTGAGTGGACCATCTATGAAAAAGGTCTTCCTATCAATAAGATCTTGGACAATGTTGCACACTTGCCTATGATATATACAATAATGATCTTCTCAATACGACTTGGATTTAAGTATGTTTGGATCGAGAGGGTGCACGTTAGGTAAAATAATTATTTTTGCCTCCTGCAACTTTTGAAATATGGTCAACATGGGCTTGGATAGAGGGCTATACGTATGGAGCTGGCATTGTGAATGAGATGAATGAGGTGAACTAGGAATGGTGAGGCCCCCCTTGTCGATAAGATCTTGGACCACATATTTAAATGTGTAGCAATTGTTGATGTCATGGCCCACTTGTCGATGATAGGGATAGTAAAAGTGTTTCGCATAACCTTTGCTACGTGGCTTGTTGGGATCTCTTGGTTTTATTTTTGGTAAGGTAATTTCATTTACCTCATACAACCTTTGGAATATGGATGAGTAAGACTCTAAAAGCGATGTGTGGTCATGAAGGAACTTCGTAGGATGCTTGGTATATTTGTTTGATTGTGGTTGATTTTGAGTTTATGGCATAGGTAGTGTAACTTGAGGTGTGGATTACGAAAGTGGATGTTGCAACTACTAAGGTTGTTGAGATGGATGTTGATGGGATTGATGATGCCTCAACTCTCAATGATTGTAATTCAAGTTAAAATTTGTTGAAGAATTGGAGTGTGGTGGCAACATGATTGTAGCTCAATGTTAGCTAACTGCTCCAAGATTTGTTGTAAGTCCAGTTGTAGTGGTTGTTGGTATTGTTGAGGGGGTTGTTGGATGGATGTTGATGAAATTTGTTGGCAATTGGTGAGTGGTGGAGGTGGACTTGGTGCAGGTTATGGGAAACAATTCAAAATATGTGGATCAAAAGTACTCAACATATGAGTCGGTGTGAATGATTAGTGATGTTTTTGGCTAGTGGATATATCCACATGCTTATATTTATGTTTTAGCTTGGAATGTTCAACTGTGGTAGCTGGATTATCCCCATTTTGGTGTAGTGTGTACACTTGTTCTTGGTTCTATGGAAATGTTAGGTGATATGGAGTAGGTGTGACTTGATTCGGTGGAAGCAACACTTGTGGCATTAAGGGAATTTTGGGAGAAGCTACAGGTTGTGTAAATCAATTTGGATATTCGTGGTCCTCAGTCACAATATTGATCATTTCCACAAAATCTCGGTAAGGTGGCCTATCATACACCTGATTCACCTGCTTAGGTTGCTCTGCTTGATTAATAAGTGTTGTGATAATATCATGCATTGGCAAGGGATCTTTGAAGACTCCTATTTGTTGTGGATGGCTTGGAAGGTGAATGAGTTGAGGTGGCTTGGTGAAACTTGGAAGATAAAGGGGTTGAGATGGATTGGAGGGTTGGTGAATTGGTTGAGATTAATTGGCAAAAAAATGAATGGGTGGAGATGGATTAGCAGGTTATGAAGACACATTTTCTTGAGGTGCCATGGGAGGTTGAACTGCTTGAGGTTGTTTATTTTGATGATTTTTGCTTTGTTGAACTTGGATGACTACATGAATAGCATCCACAAAACCTTGAATCTGTTGTATTTGATTGACTTGGTTAGGGTCAGTCATAGTATTTGATCCCCCGTTGTCTATTGTATTCCCTCATGATGAGGAAGTGGTGTTTGATAAATGCCAAGGTTTTGATTTTGTTGTGATGAGGGGCTATCCAACTTAATGACCCCTAGGTGTATTAGGTCTTGCACAATATCTTTGAATGTAAAGGAGTTTTTTATGGCATGCCCATTTGGTCAATGAAAAGGACTAAAAAATGCTCCTTATAGCCCTTGCCATGTTTGGACGGATCATTTGGTTTAACTTCGGGTAATGTGATAACATTGGCATCATACAGCCTATGAAAAATAGAGGTGTATGATTCGGATAAGGTTGTGTAAGTATAATTTTGTCGAATAGATTATAGAATTTGATGATTTTACACAGTTGGTTTTGGCAATTTGATTTATTTTATGTTGTCATTGATGTCACATGGATCATTGATGTCACATGGATCACATTGAGTTTTGGTGGCCAAATGATATTTTAGAAAGCATGGATAAATACAGGGTTTTTATGTAAACCAAGGCAGGAAAAATCAAAGGTTTTATTGAAAACCATAGATGGTAGATTTGAACTGGGTTTTTCTTAAAACCCAAGTTGACCTTTCGTTTCGTCGAAAAAGGTACTCCGGTGATGGAGATATGTAATTGTTAATATTTAGTTTAAATTTTAACTATTTAAAATTAAAATTAAATATGCAATATGTCCGCAGACATCATCGAAAATAATAAGGAGGATATATAAAGGGGATACCTAAGGTTCATAAACTGATCCTAGCTTGTGGTTAATAATCGTTGGCTAAGCATCCAAATTGAGCTCGTGCGAAATTTTTTTAGAAAGCAAAAGCAACGAATAAACGAAGGTTGATCGAATTCCAAAGTCATCATGGGCAGAGTGGTGCATTGGCAGTTGGCTTTTGGCTAAGGTGTGTGGTAGCACAAACGTCAAGGTTTTGAATCCCCTTGACTGCGTTTGGAAGGTGTTGGAAGAAAAGTGCTCGAAGCACTTTTGATTTATGGAAAGGGAGAAAAGATTTGAAGGCATGTTGTGCCTTTCCCTTTCGAACGAGCGGCTAGATCGTGTGGCAACCTTAGCTGCGGCTAAGGCGCTCGTGGTGTGGGCAAGTCGGGGGTTCGAATTCCCTTGAGGAGGTAAATGCGTTTTTACTCTATTTAATTTTGTTAAGCCCTAAGTTGGAGTTATAAGGTGGTTAGGAATAATTAAAGTTTTTAATTAAATTTTGTTTTTATAAGGGTTGTGATTATTATTTCAAAGGTGGATGAGTGTTGATTTAAATTGATGTTCATGAAATTGAGAATTAATATTTAGGAGAAATAAGGAGTTGTTATAAAATAATTTCTGAAGAGGTTTATTGATTATTATTTTGATAAGGGTTTTTATTAAAAGGACTTTGATGGATGTGTTTTTTAATTTGGAGTAAAAAGGTGTAAATTGAGTTATGCTTTATCTTGTGATTATTATTTGAAGTCCACTAACCCTTATTGATATTGGAAAGAAAAGTTATGTTTAGTGTGGCAGATTTTATGGACAACTTCTTGGCATCAAAAAGATATGGGCACATTCTCCTATTGATTGTTAATGGTGGTTGATTTCTGAAATATCATTAGAGTGAAAAGGATTAATTGTGGTTTCCTTTTCGAAAGTGGTTGGTTGAATGCTTCAAGGTTTTTTGGTTTGAGAGTTGTGTTTAAACCTTGTTTTATAAGCATAGTTATTGAAGCCCATTGGTTATGTAAAGAACTTGAAAAGAACATGAGTATCATTGTTATGTGAGATTTGTGGTTGAGCATTGTTGGAAACATTTGAGTTGGTTGATACATGATTGGACTAGGGTTTTGTGATAAAGAGTTGTCCCTTGTGGTGATTGGTTGAGTTGAGTTGATTGAGCCTATTCAAGTGATTGTGTGAGGTGATTGTTCAAGTTCCATGAAACAAACTATTCTATAATTCTGATTTGAGTTGAGATTGAGCTTAGAACATATTGAGTCTCTAACAATTCTCTTTATGCTTCTATGAGTTGACTTGAGTTGAGTTGAGATTGACTTGAGTTGAGTTGAGTTGAGTTGAGATTGACTTGAGTTGAGTTGAGTTGAGATTGACTTGAGTTGAGTTGAGTTGAGATCATTGTGGATCATTGTTGTCATCCATTATTGAGTGCATTGCCATTCATTGTTGAGTTCATATTTGAGCCTTGCCTTCATACATTTATGGATGAGATTTGAGTACTACTTGAGCATGCCTTTGAGAAGGCCTTTGGGATATATTTCTGGACAGATTTGTGATAGTTTGTGTATGATTTATTGAGCCTTTGAGAAGGCCTTTGGGATAGATTTTTTGGATATATTTGTGGCAGTTTGTGTATGATTTATTAAGCCTTTGAGAAGGCTTTCTAGATAGTTTTTGGGATAGATTTGTGGATAATTTTTAGACAAATTTGTCGACAGAGTTTGATGAGGTTCTGAGTGAGCCTATTGAGCAGATTTGAGCAAGTTCTTGGTGAGCTTGCTAGAGCAAATTTGGACAAGTTCTTAGTGAGATTGTTGGAGCATATTTGAGCAAGTTCTTGGTGAGCTTGCTAGAGCAGATTTGGACAAGTTCTTAGTGAGCTTGTTGGAGCAAATTTGAGCAAGTTTTGTGTAAGCTTGTTGAGCAGTTTTGGACAAGTTCTGTGTGAGATTGTTATGCAGATTTGGACAAGTTTTGTGTGAGCTTGTTATTGCCTAGCTTTGAGCAAATCAAAGAAATTTGGACAATTTTTGTGTGAGCTTGTTGAGCAGTTTTGGACAAGTTTTGTGTGAGCTTGTTATGCAGTTTTGGACAAGTTTTGTGTGAGCTTGTTATTGCCTAGCTTTGAGCAAATCAAAGAAATCATTGTATTGGATAAGGATCCTTATTTTTGTGTGAAATATTATAAAGAGATTATCTTGTGGAGTACCCCACATTTGGGGAACCACGTTAAATCTTGTGTCTCAATTGTGTATGGTGACTTGTGCTCTTGCTTACTATTGTTATCTAAGTTATTAATGCACACTGTTATATTTGGTTATTGCAATTAAGGAAATTAATTGATATTGGTTTGGAAAGAAAGTAAAAAGTGGTCTTATACTGTTCACCCCCCTCTCAGTATAAGCTTGTGTTCTTTAATTGGTATTAGAGCAGGTTCCTTCGAAAATGCTAACAGCTTGAGGGCAGATTCTACAAGAACACAAATGGCAAAGAAATGCAAGAGTAGAAGCATGATACACAAGAACAAAAGAGCACTTATGGTTATGAAAGAAAAGGAATATGAGTTTAATATTGTTGTGTTGGGAGGACACATGGAAATAGATTTGATAGATGAATCAAGTAATGGGGAAGTATCCAGACTGATAAAGTTTTGTACCAGATGTGGGAACACAGGTCACCATGCAGCTCATTATCCACAAGGATGTTTTGTTTGTGGTCAACTTGGCCATGAGCAAGATATTGTAATGGGTTTAGTAGCAGTGAAGATGAAGATGATATTCTCGAAAATGAAATCCTAGAGATTGGTTCAAGAAAGGATAACAGGTATAATCAAAACATGTATGAAGAAGAAACTTGATTTTCAGTAATAGAAGAAAAAGAAGATTCTTCAAAAAAATAAAAATGGAAAGCCACTCTTAAGGAGCTTATTGAATTGAAAAGAGAGAATTTAGAATTGAAGGCTCAAATACAAGAAGATGACAAATGTAATACAAAGCTTCTACAGAATATCTTTGACTTGAGAGATAAGTTTGAAAAAGCAAGAAGAGTTGAAGAAGGTATGATTAAACATTCAAATGCAAAAGAGATAGAATGTGAAAGGCTTATGATTACTCTTGAAGAACTAAAAATGGAGAAATCATGATTAAGGGATCAAGATCAAGAAGATGAGAAAGAAAAAGTAAGGTTTCTACAGGAACTCACTAACTTCAAAATCAAAGTTGAAGAGACAAGAAAAATTGAAGAAGGTATGGTCAAAAAATTAAAAACAAAATATTTAGAGTGTGAAATATTAGAGCATGAGATAGTTTTACTAAGGTTAGAAGTAAAAGGTTCTAAGGAAAATCTACACAAGTTTGAGGAAAATTCAAAGACCTTGGAAAGTACTATCAATGCACAAAAGTCATCAGTCATTATAACAGGACTTAGTTCTAAGAAAGAACAAGAGAAACATGAAGCAGAAAAAGGAGAATCAAGCTCAAACACCAAAAAAGAAGAAGATTCAAAAGAAGTAAAAGAGAGAGTGAGACCTCTAAGAATAAGTTGGACAATATAAAGTTCAACAAGGAAAGGAACAATTCACAAGTTAGGAACAAATGGAACAGGAAACAGGTAGAAGAGACTAAGAGACCAATGGGGTCTAGACAGGGTTTCTTCAATGGAATATGTTTTTCATGTCATAGGTTTGGGCACATGGCTTCACAGTGCAGGACACATGAAAGACAGGAATATGGGAAAGGATAATTTTTCCATGGGTATTGCTACTTATGTAATGAGTTTGGTCACAAGGCAATGAATTGCAGGGTTCATAACAGAAGAGGATATGGCTTCACTAGGAGAAGTCTTAATATGGTTGCACCTCTAAGGAATAACAACATTAAGTGTTTTAATTGCAATAACTTTGGACATATTGCAAATTGGTGTAGGACTCAATTCCAAACAAGTTCAAGACAAGAAGGTCAAACAGGTTCAAGATAAGAAGATCAAGTAACTCATCAAGAAAAGGAAATCAAAAAAATATGGAAGGAAGTTGATAGAGGAAAGAAACAATGTAATATGGGAGTAAAAGTACTCCCACCCCAAAATTAATCACCTCAAGAGAGAAGGTGGTGAGGAAGCTATGCTTTTCATATCTTTTAGCCCCATAGGTGTCCCTTTTGCCATTGATGTCAAAGGGGGAGAGATTTGAGTAAGGGGGAGAGCATTGAGTTAGGGGGAGCAGCCTCCAAAGAGAGCATTGAGTTAGGGAGAGCAGCCTCCATAGAGAGTATTGAGTCAGGGGGAGCACCTTTGATTCTCAGAGATGGTTTTTGCAGTGATTATGGTTTTTGTATTAGATGTGTTGCCATCAATGACAAAGAGGGAGATTTTTGGCAAGTTGAGTTATTTTATGTTGTCATTGATGTCACATTTATCACATTGAGTTTTGGTGGCCAAATGATATTTTGGAAAGCATTGATAAATATAGGATTTTTGTGAAAACCAAGGCAGGCAAAATAAAAGGTTTTATTTAAAACCATGGATGGCAGATTTGAACTGGGTTTTTCTTAAAACCCAAGTTGGCCTTTTGTTTCATCGAAAAATATGCCCCGATGATGGAGATATTTAATTTTTAATATTTAGTTTAAATTTTAATTATTTAATTTAAAATTAAATATGTAAGATTTCCGCCAACATCATTGAAAATAATAAGGAGGCTATATAAAGGGGATACCTAAGGTTCATAAACTGATCTTGGCTTGTGGTTAATAATCGTTGGCTAAGCATCTGAATTGAGCTCGTGCAAAAAAAAATTAGAAAGCAAAAGCAGCGAATAAACGAAGGTTGGTCGAAGTCCAAAGTCATCATGGGCAGAGTGGCGCATTGGCAGTTGGCTTTTGGCTAAGGTATGTGGCAGCACAGACGTCAAGGTTTTGAATCCCCTTGACTGCATTCGGAAGGCATTGGAAGAAAAGCGCTCGAAGTGCTTTTGATTTACGGAAAGGGAGGAAAGGTTTTAAGGCACGTTGTGCCTTTCCCTTTCGAACGAGCGGCTAGCTCATGTGGCAACCTTAGCCGTGGCTAAGATGCTCACGGTGTGGTCAAGTCGAGGATTCGAATCCCCTTGAGGAGGTAAATACATTTTTGCTCTAATTAATTTTGTTAAGCCCTAAGTCGGAGTTATAAGGTGGTTAGGAATAATTAAAGTTTTTAATTAAACTTTGTTTTTATAAGGGTTGTGATTATTATTTCAAAGGTGGATGAGTTGTTGATTTAATTTGATGTTCATGAAATTGAGAATTAAGATTTAGGAGAAATAAGGAGTTGTTATAAAATAATTTCTAAGAGATTTATTGATTATTATTTTGATAAGGGTTTTTATTAAAAGGACTTTGGTGGATGTGTTTATTAAGTTGAATTAAAAATGTGTAAATTGAGTTATGCTTTTTCTTGTGATTATTATTTGAAGTCCACTAACCCTTATTGAGATTGGAAAGGAAAGTTGTGTTTAGTGTGGCAGATTTTGTGGACAACTTCTTGGAATAAAAAAGGTATGGGCACATTCTCCTATTGATTGTTTATGGTGGTTGATTTCTAAAATATCATTAGAGTGAAAAGGATTGATTGTGGTTTCCTTTTTGAAAGTGGTTGGTTGAATGCTTCAAGGTTTTCTGGTTTGAGAGTTGTGTTTAAACCTTGTTTTATAAGCATAGTTGTTGAAGCCCATTGGTTATGTAAAGAACTTGAAAATAACATTAGTATCATTGTTATGTGAGATTTGTGGTTGAGCATTGTTGGAAACATTTGAGTTGGTTGATACATGCTTGGACTAGGGTTTTGTGAGAAAGAGTTGTCCCTTATGGTGATTGGTTGAGTTGAGTTGATTAAGCCTAGTCAAGTGATTGTTCAAGTTCCATGAAACAAACTATTCTATAATTATGATTTGAGTTGAGATTGAGCTTAGAACATATTGAGTCTCTAACAATTCTCTTTATGCTTCTATGAGTTGACTTGAGTTAAGTTGAGATTGACTTGAGTTGACTTGAGTTGAGATTGACTTGAGTTGAGTTGAGTTGAGTTGAGATCATTGTGGATCATTTATGTCATCCATTGTTGAGTCCATTGCCATTCATTGTTGAGTTCATCTTTGAGCCTTGCCTTCATAGATTTATGGATGATATTTGAGTATTACTTGAGCATGCCTTTGAGAAGGCCTTTGGGATAGATTTATGGACATATTTGTGGTAGTTTGTGTATGATTGATTGAGCCTTTGAGAAGGCCTTTGGGATAGATTTTTTGGATAAATTTGTGGCAGTTTGTGTATTATTTATTGAGCCTTTGAGAAGGCTTTGTGAACAGTTTTTGGGACAAATTTGTGGATAGTTTTTAGATAAATTTGTGGACAGATTTTGGACAGATTTTGATGAGGTTCTGAGCGAGCCTACTGAGAAGATTTGAGCAAGTTCTTGGTGAGCTTGCTAGAGCAGATTTGGACAAGTTCTTAGTGAGCTTGTTGGAGCATATTTGAGCAAGTTCTTGGTGAGCTTGCTAGAGCATATTTGGACAAGTTCTTAGTGAGCTTGTTGGAGCAGATTTGAGCAAGTTCTGTGTGAGCTTTTTGAGCAGTTTTGGACAAGTTCTGTGTGAGATTGTTATGCATATTTGGACAAGTTCTGTGTGATTTTTTTATTGCCTAGCTTTGAGCCAATCAAAGAAATTTAGACAAGTTTTGTGTGAGCTTGTTGAGCAGTTTTGGACAAGTTCTATGTGAGCTTGTTATTGCCTAGCTTTGAGCAGATCAAAGAAATCATTGTATTGGATAAGGATCCTTATTTCTGTGTGAAATATTATAAGGATATTATCTTGTGGAGTACCCCACATTGGGGGAACCACATTAAATCTTGTGTCTCAATTGTGTATGGTGACTTGTGCTCTTGCTTACCATTGCTATCTGAGTTATTAATGCACACTACTATATTTGGTTATTGCAATTAAGGACATTAATTGATATTGATTTGGAAAGAAATTAAAAATTGGTCTTATACTATTCACCCCCCCTCTCAGTATAATCTTGTGTTTTTCAGTTGGCACTGTGTTATGGAGTTGTTGTGGTGGGGGAACCGCTTGATAAGATACTTGTGATTATTGTTACGATGATGGTTGTTGTTGTTGAGTCATTATTGGTTGACTCTGGACCACTTGATTGATTTATCCTATTTTTGATTGGCCATTATAGTTTCCTTTGGATTAGCCCTTATTTTGATATTCTTTCTTTTTTGGTTTGATCTCACCCTCTTGGATTTGTATTTCTTAGATGATGCAGGCCTAGGCAAGGGCTTCATCGAATGTTCTATATTGTTGTAATTGCAATAATAAGGAGATAGGTTTTAAACAACTCCTTGTAAACATTCATGTTAATTATTCCATTGGAAGGGAGAATGACAACTTAGTGATGACTGTCCAACAGTGTTTGAAGTCATAGACAGACTCTTCGTCAAATTGTCTGTGATTGTACAAGTTGGTCAAGGTATTTTTCTTGTGAACATTAAGGGAGAACCTTTCAAAAAAATTGTCCACCAATTGTTCAAATGTGTAGACAATATGGTGTGGCAGATGATCGTACCAATCTAAGGTATCTCTCCCTAATATCTAAGGAAAAGTTTGGAGCATTAAGGCATCGTTCTCTTGGATTTAAAAACATGAATGTATGAATACGTTAATGTGCTCCCTAGGATCCTCAGTCCATTGGAATTTGTCAAACTTAAGTAGTGTAAAGTCTATCAGATAAGGTAGTGATGGTACCGAAGAATGAATGGGTTGATTGATCAGTTGCCTTAGTGTAGGTTTCTAGTACATCATATCAGGATTATGCATAATTAAGTTGTTAATTTGTTGTTGCATAGCTTGGATCTTAGGGTCTTCCACTTATGTGTGGAAAATCTAATTTGTTTGATGAGTGTATGGAGGTGGTGTATGATGGGTGATGGACTATTGGGATGGAATGTGGTATTGATTGCTTGATGGATTGATGGGTATCTAATGATGTTGGATGTGTTGTTGGGCTTGGTTGTGGAATGATTGATGTTGATGAAGTGGGGATGAAGTTTAGGGGATTTGAATGTGTTGGGTTGTGGAAGTGGTATTGATGTGGTGAAATGGAGGTGTGGGTATGGAGATCACAGAAGATTGTGATACCCAAGATGGATCAAGGGTGAAGAAGGTATGTTGGTTTGGAATGGAATGGGGTTTAAAATCTACTACCTGTAATTGTTGTTGAGTGCAAGAACGAGTGTCTTGGTGGCCCATAAGCAATTGATTGAGATGTTGTCATGCTCATTGTATGACAATTTTAGATGAAGATTGTGTGGTTGTGGTGTAAGCGGATGTAGGTATGATATGAGTGTTGGTAATATTTTTTTAGGTTAGTAAAGGGTAAGTTATGAAAGGAATCGCGATTGAATGCGGGGTGGTAGATGGAGTGGTGGATGGAATCTATGAAGCAGCATTAACTTGTGCTTCGTAGAGTGGGTTGGAATAGGTAGTGATGCAGGTAAATGGAATGGAGGTGCTTTAGCTATTATGGAGGAATTTGGTGTGAGGGTGCGGATGTTGCCTCAAAAAGAGGGTTGGTGTAGACTTGGCTAAAACTGTTGGGATGTGAGTGAGAAAATTCCTATTGATAAGAAGGAACATATCTGGGTTGAATGTAAAGTGGATCTAGAATATAATTGGTTGGTATTAGATAAGCTCCAAATTTATCCATGTCTATGTAGGTGATGCAAGGGTCAATGGGTGTGGATGGCTCAGTTTCTAGAATGGTGGTGTGGATAGCCCTTTGTATCACATCTGCATTTGAAGTGAATACTGTGTGAGCAGGACCAGCAGACAAGCCAAAATAACCTGTCTATGCCACGTTGGCTGAGTTAGCCATAGAAGTGGCTGGGAAAGAAGTGGAGCACTCCATGGCTGAGGTAGGTACCTAACTCATGGCTCTAGCTTGATTTCTAGTTAATACCATAAGCTATAAGTAGGCAGGGGTAGCGAATGTACAGGGTGTGTGTAGAAAGTGATATGGCAATGAAAAACACTCAAATCAAATAAACAATTGTGTCCTATATTTTTGCAACAATTTTTTTTTTGTGCATGTTTTGTGTGTCTGATGTAAAGACTCTTTAAGCCTAAGATAACTTTGCAGGGTGAATATGTGTGTTCACACTCACCTCTTTGATAAGAAATAAAATGAGAACGGTTAAAATAGTTTCCTAAAGTGGGTTTCTCATGAGTGGAGGATTTTTTTTGTGATGAAGTCTAGAATCAACAGGTTTTTCCAATAGTGGGAGGAAGATTGAGCACAAGTAACTTGTTCCAGCTTAGAAAAGCGAGAAGTGGGAAACTTAGCCTATAGTATAACTAATATGTTTTTCAGTTTATTGCACACAACACGCAAGGCAGAAAGCAAAAATACCATGAAAAATAGCCAAAATGTGAATCAACTATAATGAATGTCTAATGCAACTAGAAATGAATGTATAGGTGCAGATCTACCCCTATATGCAATCTATATGATTCTAAAAATGCACTTCCTTTTATTTTTTATTTTTTTGTAAAGAAAAAATGCTTATGAATGCGTAGGATGCCTAAGAGTGAATGATATATTGCTTTTTAAATAGAAAAATAAACATTTCTTTTCATTTTCTCTTGTAAAAAGCAAAAACATAATTAGGGTTTGAAAACAACTTACCAAGAAACCTACGTATCCTTCCCCAACTTTGTAGACATGTCGCAAAAACTCCTAGATACTCTGTGGAATCTCACAAATACTCTGTGGCATCCACCTGGACGTTGTGTGGCATCCCCCAAATATTGTGTGGCATCTATGTGACCACAAATCGAATCCCATAGCTCCCATAAACCCTAGCTTTGAATGTCATGATTGTTGTGTAATCGAATTTCTACGAACCTACAACAGAAACATAAAAATGTAGATCAAAAACTCAATATTGACAAGGTAAATTAAAATGTAAAACCCTTTGGGGGTCCCATCGTGATATGCATTTTGTAAAGCAAAATCAACCAACACCGATAAAAGTAGTAAATCAAAGTAGATAACAATGTATGCATAAAATGAAAGATCTTATTTATTATAAACTCGAGGAGCTTGGATCTCCACTTTATACATAGATATGCCCCAAATATGGGGTTACAATACAATGTTTGCTTTGATACAGTTATTACAATTAGAGGGTTTAAAACCCTTATTCAAATGAATGTTGGTATCTCTGGATCATCTTCACTCCAAACAAGTGTGATTGGGCTTGTGTATCTTTGCGGGGCCACTCAAAGCTGTAACAACTATCAATAGCAAACGCATCCGGTAACCTGCACACAAACAAATCAGAATAAATTTAGTAACACCTATGGGGCCTCCATAGTGTGAGGTCCACTAAAACATGAAAGTGTAAAATACTAACCCTAGCTAAAATACTTGCCAAATAAAATGTAGAATACAAAAAATATAAGTAAATCAATAAGAACCAATACCTTGTCAAAATATGTCTAAGTTATCTGATCTATATTTTTGCTTCCTTAATTTGGTGACACGCGAACACCCACGAGCATTCGAGGGTTTGGTTACTGCAAACCGATGAACAAAAAACACTTTAGAGCATTCGAGGAGGGTTGTGAATGCCCTACAACATTCTAGAAATATTTTGTAGCATTCGAGAAATTCCCAAGAGCGTTTGTGGGTGATGGGAGATGCTCTATGGAATCCGGGTAGGGTTCGTAGAGGCTTCGACAATGGATATGACAGTGAGGGTTTGAGCAATGATGAGGATGGAAGATGTTAGAAGAGTGCTAGGATTTGAGTGGAAGGATGATCAATGCTTATTGAACCTAAAATGTTTCGACCTATAATGATTTTCAACGTCTCATTTACAAAAATGAATGATATTTTATAATTTGCCCTTAAACATGTTAGGGTTTCGATGACACCAACGAGCGATCGAGATTAAAATATGATGAAGGGTTGAGATTGAGATTTGATAAGTGACATGGATTATGATGAATGAATGGTCAGTATTAAGTCATGATGGGCGGTTGAGATTTATTCACATATATACATATATATTTATTAAATATATATAAATATAAATATAAAATATTTATATATATATATAATGAGTGGCTATGATTTGAGGATGCATAGATGACAAGTGGCTAGGATTTGGCGTCTACACAAATGTTGAAGATTAACTCGTTTAAAGGCAACCAACTTAAAGTCAATGTGAGTAATCACATGATGGATAGAACAAGGAATTGGCAGCCTTCTCTTGAGGATTTTGGAAAAGTCAAAACTGATGGAACCTCTAGGAGGAACCGTGGAAAAGCTAGCTGGAAGGAATTGGTAGACTTTCATATGGTTCCTTGGTTTTCACTTTTGCTAAGAATTTGGGTATCCTTTCCAATAACCTTGTTGAGGGGTATGGTATCCTCAAAGGCCCTCATAGATTGCTAAAGTTAGATGGAAAAAGGTGATGGTTGAATTCGACTCTCAAGTCATGATTAATCTATCGAAGACTCCCAAGAATCATAAGTTTGCTTGGAGAATTAAAAGAATTGTTGAGAAAATTCAATTAATTCAGATGGGCTTTTTGAAAGTTGAAGACAATCATGTGGTTAGAGAACAAAATAGGATTGTTGATGCTTTAGCTAATTGGGCATTGGACAAAGGTGATCTTACTTACTACGACCACACTCCTAGATGGTGGGCTTCACAAATAAGGGAAGCTCTTCTTTCTATCCTTTCTTTGGATGGCTCCAATACTAAAGGTACTTAGTTCATTTTTGCTTCTCTTTGGTTCAGTCAGGTTATGTTAGTTCCCTAGCTCAGACATATCTTTCTTATGTTTCTTTTGTTGATTCTTACCTAAAATGTCTTTTGGCCTAATAAGGTCAAAGTTGTGATTTGTTTTTTTTTTTTTAGTTTTTCGGCGTGTGTGTGTTTTTTGTATTGTTTTGTTGTTTTTGCTATTTTTTGTGTTTTTGTTGTATTTTGTGTTTTTCTTTTTTGTGTTTGTTTTTTTGTTGTTTTTTCTTGTGTTTTGTTATTTTTAAAGTTTTTGTTTATTTTGTATTTTGTTGTTGTCTTTGGGTTTATTTATTTATTTTTGGTTTATTGTTGTTGAGTTTTTAATGTTTGTTTGTTCTTGTTCTTGTTGTTTTAGGCACGCTTGTTGAGTGTGCCAATGGGGGTAGGCTAGGTGCGAGACCTGGGCACTTTTGGTGGAATAGATACCCCTGTCTCCTTGGGACTTACCCAAAAGTAACATCCCATTTGGGGTGTTTTCCACAAATAATATATATATATATATATATATATATATAAAGCATAAACCTATGTTTCAAAAGTATGAATTTGACTAGTGTTTTATATCTATATATTCATATCTGCATGGCCATTTTGTTTGAGGGACTATGAAGGAAAATTTTTACTAAGCAATGAAAATTTGAAAATTCAAAAGCTATAACTATATAGTGAAATTAACAATATTTGATTACCTTTTTCTCAATGAAGACGATAAATCTTTTCATCAATGACTTAGTCAGCAAAGCTATAAGAAATGATACTCTTTGCTAAGCTTAACTCAATATATTTGGTACATGGTTCCAGATGGGGTGCAATTGAATGAAAATATAGCATGATGTTTGTGATAAAATGAATAATTGGACAAAAACCTACATAGAAATTTAAGCATTTAAAAACAAAACACTATCTTATTGATATTTGTCAGTAGCATCCATGTATTAAGGAATATAACTTTCAATCTACTAGAACAAAGTTCCTCATTGTGTATTGAAAATGGACCGGCCAGTTTGACAAATATCTAGATATAGACATATTGTAATAGCCCTACTAGAATGGTTATTATTTATGGTAATTTGTATTTATTTTTATTTTTAGAATGTGATACTGCTTATGGATTTATGGCTACAGGAGCAAATATCTATCCTTAGACAGGAAAGTCCAAAGAATCAAGTACCCTCCTTCAAGCGAAAAAATAAAAGTTATATGATGGAGGTGTGAAAAAGTACCACAAATCCATCATATCGTTAAGCTTCACCTGTTCTTTTTACCTAAACTCAGGAAGGAAGCTTGCTCGTAACGTGGGAGAATTACGGAGGAAGGCTTGCTAAGGGTGGAGACTAAATATGGTACCTCCGTACCGGCTGTATAAGACTCAAACCAACAATATGACCATACGCGCCCCTTTGTCAATTGACACATCTCATTTTAGAGTCCATTGGAGATTATGAGCTTGCACAGCCATATTTGTGTTCGCTAGTTTCCGAAAATATTATAGTATAATATTGAGAATTATTTAACATTTGCTATGTTGGTTAAAATGTATTGAATGGAGAAAAATTTTATTCTTTAAAATTGTAGATTTCTCATTGTAATGAGTTAACTGCAGTAGCTACCAATAGGGTTTGTACTGCCTTCCTGGAGAATATAATTAAAATGTGTGTATGGTTAAAAAAAATTTCTCATAATTTGAATGTTTATTTTATGTGCCATCGTGTGTTAAGTGTCCAACAATTATCTAATTATTTATGATGAAATTCATTGAATCTAAGTCGGGTTTTGGATGACTTCTATTATTACCTATGAGATTTTTTGCCTATGTTTTCACTTAATAGAAGAAATCAATCTGAATGTTATAATCTCCTAAGGGCAGCGACATCATATTCCAAGCCAGCATGTTGTTGAGTCATTAAAATTAATTTTAGATAATTTGTAAAGGTTGCGCAGTTTTCCATTAATATCTTCAACCCTTGGTAGGCATACCTTGGAAACTCATTTGCTATGTAACCTTACCTCTTAGGCAGGGATGATCGTCGCACTGGCTGTAGAATGCTACTATAGCAGCATGATTTATCAATAGGTTTTCACTGATTGAGACGGATGTAGATATTGATTTAAATATATTTACTATGCAGTTTTATTTTATTTTTGGTAAGTAAGAAGCTTCATTAACTACCGGGTTTTGTAGGTTGACCCAAAACCTGTTACAAAAATCAGCCTTATGTTAACGTTGCAAATCCTAGTCATCCTAAGGACTATCTGTCCTTTACTGCTTCTAGCCTTCCTAAAATGCCTTGCCAGCAAGGGAGAACAAACACTAATCTTACCTCCTAACAGTTCAGACAAAAGTAAACAAAATACCCCCAAACGCAATTCAAAGCATTCAAAACAGGCATCCACCTTGAGAGGATCACTTCCTCTATACATTACGTAAATAAAAAATAAAACCGACATGGCCTGAGGAACCTTAGGCCTCATCTTCGACGTCCTCCTCGAGCTCCTCATCCTTCTCTTCCTCTTCATCGTCGTCATCGTCCTTGACCTCCACTTTTGGCATGTAACCCTCATTGAAGAAGACCTGAGTCAGGGCGTCATGGGCCTCCTGCATTTGGTGAATGATGTTGGCATAGGATTTTAGGACGAACAAGACCATGATCGTAGGTCCCTCATCCTCCATATCACTCGCACTCACTTTGGAGCTTCCTTGAATTTGCTTATTTTTTAGCCTCATGGATGATCTCGTCGCGGGTTCCTCGATCCTCAACCTCTTCTTCGTCGTTCTTCCTCTACTGACTGGCTCCCCACTCTTTTCTTTGTTAGAGACACAGAGGCAGGCTTGATGGTGCCAAGACTTACTCTTGCCCTTGAGATCTCTGCATGGTGGCTAGGCGGTGCATCCTCAATGAACGGAGGTTCAGGATTAGGAGTCGTGGCCAGCACCCACTTGTAGATGACTTTAAACAACCCCTGGTGCATCGGCATAGCAGACCCCCTCTTGCTACGACATGCATTGATTGTGTAATTCATTGAGTTCATCATAAACTAGGATATGCTTATCGGGTTGACATCCCAAAAGAAATTCACGAAAGCATAGTGAAAGCTTAGTAGGGTCTTGCTGGGATCCTCCGCCGTGACAAATTCCATAACATTTTTCATGACCCCATTCCATGGGGTGGGCAAATCCATTCTTGTCAGCCCATTTTTAGCCTCCTTAAAGATTTTGGGGTTGTCTTTAAATTCCTATATCATTTTTAGCCTACTATGCGGTTTTATCATTGAAGTTCTATATTTGATTTACGCCTTTGAAATATAAACTTTACGAAGGATTTATTTTGGTATCATAAGAAGAACTTAAAGTCGAGTAGAAAATAATAGTATTGGAGTAATATTTGTGTTATTATGGATTTTACTTTTTTAAATTTGACTTTCGTTCATATAGAAAAAGTTATTAAACCATTATTTGAATTGCGATAAATTGTCTTACTTTCTAGTTAAAGAAACGAATACTTATCTTTATGTTTGTTGGTTAAATTCGGAATCCGAGCCATAGTCTGATTCGTGCATCTTGAAAAAAAAAAAAGAATTTGATTGAAGTCGTAATATTTTATACTTTTATGTGAAATTTAGTGAGCGTAGCATGATATTAATCCCATTGGAGCATTAAGTGATAAGAACTGCATTTGTTGAGCGCACCCGAACATAGATGATAAGTATATTTCTGGGAAGAGAAGTTGGATTCACCTTAAATCTCGTACTTGTTTTAGTTTTTGGAAACCCCAAACTTATTGAATATTAAACCTGTACTTTACCTTATTTCATCAAAGGTAAAACATAAGTGTCGCACCCTTAGTTAATTAAATAGTATGTCCCTTGATTAAACTTAGAAAATATTCCATATGGCTTGGCTTTTATAAAAGGTGAAATTGGAATTCAATTGCTCTATCCGTCCTCAGCTTGGCTTTAAATGTAGGGTTAAAAAAATAATAGTAATAATATGAATAGTTAGAGTATAAATGTAGGGTTAAAAAAATAATAGTAATAATATGAATAGTTAGAGTACGGTTCTTTTATCTTTTAGCTTTTTTTTAAGTTAAATTAATATTTTATAATATTTAAGTTGACTTTTGAATTATAAAGAAAAAGCAGACCTTTATACTCTTTTTTAATGTATTTCATCCGACTTATTTATTTGGTGAATAATTAAAGTTTAAATTATCATATACGAATTATTAGGCCAGGGCAGCTCGGTATTCATATTTTAGTTTGATGCAATAATTTGAACCTTTGAATATAATTCTCTTGTATGCTCTAGTGTATAATATTTTCCTTCTTACGATTGAAATATGTGAAGAAAATGATATAGTTTACAAGACATGATTATTTAGAGTTAAAAAAATACTTGTTTTAATTCTAGTAGAAAAAGAAAGATGGTATCTTTAAAATGCTTGTTTGTTTGAATATTGTAAAAGGTTATGTTTCGTTAGCTTTAGTTATGAATTATTTTATTTGATCCATGGAACATAATATTAATAGCTAGAATAGTTAATCTTTTTGAAAATGAATATAAGCTAAATGTGGGAATAGATATAAATAAACATTTGAAGTTTTATTTGATTTTTATTGATCTTTTTGGAATGAATTAAATATTTTATTCAAGTCTTCTACCCAACTTTCATAGTAGATGAGGGTTGGAATCTTCTTCTAGGAACCTATTATTCCACTAAATTCATCAAGGAGGACAAATTATCAAACCACTTTATTTTTCATCAAGGAGGATGAATTATCAAATCATTTTTGTTGTTTCATCAAAACCACTTTGATTGAGAGTTAGGCAATCATTGTGATTCAAGAACGATCACTTTTTGGCAAACTAGCTCAGGACGAGTGGTCCTTTTGTCAAGAACAAGTGACGAGGGGCGGTATGGGACATTACCTCTAGGTCATTGTGCGAGTAGTATGATGGATCTTGTGCTCATCATGTGGTTAGGATATGGTTGGTAGAATATCGGTGCAAGAATATAGTTAGCAAGATACCGATGCTAGCAAACTTAGTGACAAGTTGGTATCGGATAATTCCTCATTAATTGTGCCATGACAAGAGATACCAGGATCTGATCTAGTGTAATGGCGGGTCTTAGTTGACTCCAAAGGACTCTCAACTAGGCACAAGGAATATTTATGCTACCCTTTGAATGTTTAAAATTTAGGATAGAAATTAGGCCAAAGGAACCTAAGTTCTCCATGCTAAGGGATACAAAATTATGCGTCCATCCTCTAGGTGTTATGGGCCCTAGAGGATAACCCCAACTGTAAACCTACACTCAAAGCTTGGGAAGATAGGTTCAAAAAAGGTACCTTTTCTATGGGATTTGACCAGTCTTGACCACTTGGAAGATCATCTGCAATGGTCAGTGTTCTCAAACGTGGGATTTTTTATGCCTCATACTAATAAAACATTGGTTGATCATTAGACCCTTACATCAAACTCCCACCTTATGCCATGTCTAGACCTCGAAACTAGTCAAAATTTTTACTTTATGATTCTGGTGTGCAAGTCTAGAATAGACAACCAGGTGTGTTAGATATGGGTTGTTACACATATGGCATACAAGCCACGAGCTATGTGAAACGGTGAACATAAATTTTATGGATCAGTAAAAATTCTACCAATAAAAAATGATGGTCTACAAAACAAAAATACCAATAAATCAAATGTAATTTGACAAATAAATATCAATGATAGACATTTAGCTATCAAATTTCAACTATGTATAACCAAATGAAAAATATATGTTAATATTATATATATTCCAATTTTGTAATAATAATGGTCTCTTTAGATCAAGTTACACTTAACAAATCAAATTAGAGCAAAAAATAATAAACTTCCTTAAATATTGACTCTATTATTTCATCAAATAAAGATTCGCAATGATCAACCCTTCAATGCAATTCAAGTGCACATGCACACATTAATATATTTATATATATATACCCTTATACAATATATTTAAGCATGCAAATAAACAAACTAATCAATTGCTTTGTACGTTGGACAAACAATTTTCAAATCACACCACTAAATCATTTTTTAGATAAGCTTAATCTCAATGTGATTGATCTTCAATACTCAAGCTCTCAAGCATCCTCAAGCAACAAGCAATCTCATCAAGCTTCCTCAATATTAGGGGAGACTAATATTGGCATATTGGAACTAGAAAATTATTTAGGTTATGCTTTCTTCCCTTTGTGAGAAGTGGACCTAGATCTCAATTATTTGATGAAGTATAAATAATACAATAGGGCCAGGATTAGTCCGGAGGTTGTGGAACCACCCGAGACCAATATAGGCGCAGTTGTAACAAATAACAACTAGCCTAAATTAATCAATTCTAACAATATAAGATCGTTAGGATCGAATTAATTAAAGGGAAAAAGAAATATTGAAATATATTCTAACATCCCCCCTTATTACAATATTTGAGGAAACATATAACTACTAGCTATACTAGCATCCCCCCATTATTTTGAAATACATAGAGAGCTGCGAAACAATTCAAATTTGACACGTGCAAGTGCCTTAGTGAATATGTCTGCAACTTGAGCATTGGTGGAGATGTACTGAAGCTGGATTCGGTGCCTTGGTACTTCGTCTCGAATGAAGTGGCATTGTGTATCAATGTGCTTGGTTTTCTCATGATGCACTGGATTCTTAACAAGGTTCAAAACACCCATGTTGTCGCAGAACAAGTGTATTGGAGATTTTGATGGAAGACCCATACTTGTCAGGATGCGACACAACCATATCACTTCGCACACAGCTTCACGTGTGGCGCGATATTCTGCCTCTGTTGATGAGATAGCAACCACATGTTGCTTCTTGTTGTGCCAAGAGATAGGACCAGATCCAAGATGAAACAAATATCCTGAAGTTGATTTACGATCATCATATGATCCGGCATAGTCGGAGTCCGTGTATCCCTGTAAGAAGAATTTGTTGTTCTTCTTGTATTCTAGGCCATATTCCATTGTGCCACGGACATAGTGAAGAACTCGCTTTGTTGCTTTCCAGTGTGTAGTCTTAGGTTCCTGCATGAACCTCGAAAGATAGTTGACAACAAATACGATATCTGGCCTAGTGTTGGTCAGATATATGAGACTCCCAATCAGCTGACGATAGAGAGTAGCATCTACCTGAGGTGATTTGTCATATCGCGATAACTGAAGTCCCGATTCCATTGGTGTTGCCATCGGCTTGCAATCAATCATGCGATATTTTTCTAGTAGTGTCTTGGCATATTTTTTTTGGGTCACTTTGATGTAGTGCTCCTTCTGGTTCACTTCCACACCAAGACAAGTAATGGAGAAGTCCGAGATCTTTCATTTCAAAAGATTTGCTCAAATCTTGTTTGATAGTAGAGATCATTGTTTCTGAACTCCCTGTTATGAGCAGATCATCAACATAGAGTACAAGCAACACTATTTTAGAGCCTTGCTTCTTAAAATAGAGGTTTGCATCCGACGAACATCTCTTGAATCCATGTTGTAGTAGGTGATTATCCATTTTTATATACCAAGCCCGAGGGGCCTGTTTCAAACCATATAAGGATTTGACCAATTTGCAAACTTTATGTTGTTGGCCTTCCACTTCAAATCCTTCCGGTTGAGTCATGTAGACTTCCTCTTGGAGATCACCATTTAGAAAGGCACTCTTGACATCCATTTGGTGCACTTTCCACCCATATTGTGCTGCCATAGCACAAAGAACTCGAATAGTTGTCATCCGAGCAGTAGGTGCAAAAGTTTCCTCGTAGTCAATGCCTTCTTTTTTAGCATAGCCCTTTGCAACAAGTCGGGCCTTATGCTTATCTATTGTCCCATCTACCTTGTACTTGACTTTGTACACCCATTTGTAGCCTATGGGCTTCTTTTTGTATGGCAGATCGACAAGCTTCCAAGTTTTGTTTTTCATTAGAGACTTATACTCTGCATCCATAGCGGCCTTCCACTAAGGCTCACTAAGGGCATCTTGCACTGAAGTAGGTTCAAGTTCATCTATTGAAGACATAAACACCCTGTCATCATCAATATCCATATCTTCTATATCTCTCTCTGGATCTACAGAAAGTTCCTCAAAATATTGACAAAGATCATCAACCCTAGTAATCTCTGCTGCAACTTTCTCCTGTCGAGCCATGCTGCGAGTACGAGGCCTATCCAAAGTCAAATCTGGTGGAGTGGATAGCTTAGAGTCTCTGATTGTATTTGTATACCACTTTGGATTCTTCTTCTATGGTGATGAAGAAGATGAAGAAGGACCTCCAACCTTTGATGAAGGAGACTTCTCAACCTTAGATTCCACAAGGTCTAGGTATACATCTGATGTGTTTTTTGATGTGAAAGCCTCATCAAAAACTACATCTCTACTGATGTGAATCTTCTTGGTTAAGGGATCAATCAATCGATAACCCTTAGAGTGCTCATCATACCCAAGAAGAATGCACTTCAATGTTTTCTCATCTAGCTTCTTCCTCTTTTCTTTCGGTATGTGCATGAATGCTTTACAACCAAAAATGCGTAGATGAGAGATGGAGGGTTTCCTGCCACTCCATGCTTTCTGTGGAGTCATTCCTTGTAGGGCCTTAGTGGGTGCCCTATTCAATAGATATACTGTTGTGGTGACATCTTCTGCCCAATATTGTTGCCCAATTCTAGCTCCTGTGAGCATGCAACGAACCATTTCCATGATGGAACGGTTCCTCCTTTCAACAACTCCATTTTGTTGAGGAGTATAAGCAATAGTCAACTATCGTGTGATCCCATTTTTAGTCAAGAATGCAAAAAATTCTTTAGAGGTGAACTCCCCCCCTCGATCTGAGCGGAGGGTCTTTATAGAAGTCCCTGACTCCTTTTCAACAAATTTCTTGAATTGCTGAAAGAAGCCAAATGCTTCAGATTTCAATTGAAGAAAGAATACCCACATCTTTCATGAGTAATCATCCACGAATAACTGAAAATACCTCTTACCCCCACAATTTTTGGGTGTTAAAGGACCGCACAGATCGGTGTGAACCAACTCCAGAGGTTTCTTTGCTCTTGTAGAGCTCCTCTCGAAAGGTACTCTATGTTGCTTTCCTGCCAAGCAGTCAGAGCAAACTGGCAATGTGGTAGAAAGGGAAGGAAGACCCTTTACCATCTCATACTTACTTAACTCAAGTAAGTAACCAGAACTCATATGTCCATATCTCTTGTGCCATAGGGAAGTTGCCTCCTTTGTAGAGACAGTCATGGCTACATCTAGAGTAGAGATAGCATCTAGGGCAAATAATCCATGCTTATATGAAGTGGTTGCAATGTTCTTACCCCTCCTGGTAATAGAACAACACTTCTTGCCCCCCTCAACACTAAATTTTACAACCATATCCTTGTCAAGAATTTGTGTGACTGACAACAAGTTGTTCGCCAATCCTGGAACATAGAGAACCTTCTCAATCTGGCACTTGCCATCAGGAAGAGTAACAAAAATTGTACCTTCTCCCTGAACCTTGTAGGTTTTATCATCGACAATAGTGACAGGTTTGCCCTCTTTGGCCTCAAAAGACTCAAACCACGATTTATCGCCAGTCATGTGCTTACTGGCTCAAGAATCGACATACCAAATAGGATCCGTCTGTTTGGATACTATGGTAGTCATGAGCACTTTGTGTGCTCGCTCAGAATCCATGTCAGATTCCTCAACAACAACATTCACTTTTTGTTGCTTATTCTTTTGTGGTTTGTTCTGGCCTTTCTATTTTGGTTGTTTATTCTTATGCCAACATCTGTTTGTATCATGACCTTCCTTGTCACAGATCTTGCAATATCTCTTAGTCTGTTGAGTTTGTTGATTTTGTTTCCCTTTTGAATCCTTTTGAGAACTCCCTCCCTTCTAAAAATTACCCTTCTTGTTTTGGCCCTTCCTATTTGTGTAGAGGGCAGTGTTAGAAGAATCATCTCGTTGTAGTTGGCGTGCCTCCTCCTCTTGAAGCAAATTTACCAACTCAACAAAGGTAACTTGTCTTTGTGATACATGAAGTGAGGTGATCAACACTCTAAAAGAATCAGGTAATGCTCTCATTACCACTGAGGTAAGGAGCTTATCATCAACTGGTGTTGCCAAGGAATTCAATTTTCCTTTCAACTCAGACACTCTGCAAAGAAAGAGTTCAACTGTCTCTCCCTGTTTCATGCTTAGACTGTGTAATTGAGATTGAAGAAATAGAATGGTGGAATCATTCTTTCCTTCATATATAGTTTTAAGGGCATCCCATGCCGCTTTACTATTTTGACAGTCAACAATATGAGGTTGAACTTCATCAGAAACAACAAGCAAAATGAGCACTTTTGCTTTGCTATCTTTCTTGTCAAAGTCTTTCTGATCAACAGTTAGAGTTGTGGCTCCAGTTGAAGATGAAGGTCTTACTTTTGTTCCAAACACAATATCCCAAAGATCATCCATCTCTAGGATTGCCTTCATTTTGTTTTTCCATGGTGTATAGTTTGGACCTTTCAATAATTGATGAGCATCAGTCATTAGTTTTGCAGACATTGTGAAGGTTCCTTATAACACCAAATGGTCCCCCCTTCGATATACCTTAATGCCAAGCCATTATACCGTACAAAGGTATTTTGAAAAACCAAAAAAATTATCCGCCCTTACGTGAGGGAGACTGTAGGTAATTTTAATGATTATACGATACGTGGTACTTAGGCGATACTAAAAGGGAATCACCTCGTTGATGGCACCGACCTTAGAAAGCCTTCAATCCTCATGCATGGGGTGTAACTTCCCCTAAAAACTTTGGATATTTGAACTTTCATCTGGATTTAAGCCTAAACACGAGAGTGATTGGGGTAGTGGATGGAGTAAAAAATAGCAAAATGGCAAACTTATCTCTCCCCGACGATTAATAGAGAACAAGCTCAGACGTCGTTTTGGTAGCTATATTAGGCGGTGAATACAGTAGCGCAATCACGACAACTTTACCTGTAAGTGCTGGCCAGAGGTATCACAAATACCGAACGCTGTAGTGCAATAAATTGCACGGATGGGTTTTAATTATTCCGGGGACTTAGGGAGTGAATTTGATTTTAAATTTTAATGATGTAGTGCAAAGCAAGAAAAGAATGCAACATACAACATAAAAGTGCCCACATAAATAAACCACTAGGTGTCGGGCGCAGCCAAAAATGCACCTTTACAATAATGCCAAAATTTTTTTTTTTTTCTTTTTTTCAAAAAATTACTCTCTATCCCCCCTTGATTTTTGAAAAAATACTCCCCCCCTTAAAAAATAAAAAATTTTATACCTTAACGTAGGGAGGGTCGGCGGGGTTTGAACCCGCGACCTCAGGGCTCGGGGGCCGGCCCCCGGGCCGCCGGGGGGGGGGGGGGGGGGGGGGGAGGGGGGTGACGAAAAAAACTCAATTTTTTTAATCAAACACTGCACAAAGTGATCACAGAGGATCACTGTATTCTTATAGAAAGATTTAAACACCTTTCAAACCCAAAAAACTTCAGGAAATGCTCAAACCTGCTCCGTTGAAGTTTACCAGTGACGCCTTTCGAGAGGAAAAATCCTGCATGAGAGGGAATCCGATGACAAAAAACACATTCTAATCCAGCAAAAGTGCTCGGATTTCACCTCTATCTCCATGAAAAATTGTAGAATTAAAATCCATTGGCCTCAAAGATAAGGAAAAATAGGTGGTGGCGAGTTTCGTTGACGCAGTGACGGATCTGTCGAGTACATGGGCGATTACAGGGAGGACCAAATGTCCCACATTGAAGGGGCAGTGAGGTTATATAGGGTTTAAACAAACCTGGACTCCGTAAAGGAGTATCTCCTCTCGGGGACTCTCTCCTGAGAGGGCGCGGACTCTCCTCCCGCGCGTGGGTAGCGGCCTTGGTGTTGGCTGCCTAGCTTCGACCCTCGTGTGATCTGTCGATCTTTCGACCCTCTCTTGCCTCTTGTGATATTTCGATCCGACCCCTCTTTCGACCGGTTGGTCGATCTCCCAAAAAAAAAATTGGGATTATCTTGGCACGAATTCCAATGGGAAAAATTTGGAATAATTGCCCCCCACCTTAAAAAAAATAATTCGCCTCTTCGCAGCTTCGCCCCCAAACAAACTCTGCCTCCAGAGCTTCGCTCTCAACGCTACTACAAGATCATTTAAAAAATGAGAGTGGCGGAGAGAGTGGTGGAGTGCTCTGATACCATGTGAGAAGTGGAACTAGATCTCAATTATTTGATGAAGTATAAATAATACAATAGGGCCAGGATTAGTCCGGAGGTTGTGGAACCACCCGAGACCAATATAGGCGCAGTTGTAACAAATAACAACTAGCCTAAATTAATCAATTCTAACAATATAAGATCGTTAGGATCGAATTAATTAAAAGAAAAAAGAAATATTGAAATATTTTCTAACACCCTTGTTAGCTTTTGTTATGTTTATTTTACAACTCTAATATTTATCTTTATCCTCTTCTTTATAACTTTGGAAATCATTACATAACAACCTGGTATGGTTGGTCTTCTAGTTTTTCAACCATTCGACTATTGAACAACTTGTGTTCAATATGCTCCTGCATCATCAAATCTAATAGGTGAATATTGACATTTTAATCAAAATATCATTAGCATAACCAGTTAGATTCCTTGACTTTCAAGGAGGAGACCTAAGTTAGAATCTTGTCAAACAATACACATAATAGTTAATTTGTTGTAATAACATTATATGGTGATGATGTAATATGGACCCCATATAACCAATTGAAAAAATGTGTCTAATAATCAATCATAAATTTTAGAAAAAATGAATTGAAAAATATAAAATGGATTGTAAGATAAAAATTTAAGTTTAATTCATGATTGATAACTTATTCAAAAAATAAATAAACTTTATAATTTTAAATTGAGAAAGTTATAAATTAAACGCATAACCTAGTGAACTTCATTTTGAATTGTGATAAAATTTCAATTCTAAATTTAATAAATTTTATGTAAAAGACATATATTTAGCATTGCTAAAGTACTAACATAAAATTTAATCAATCCATCAAACTTGTATTGTTAAATAGGAGATTGGAAACATACTTAACTAGAGAGTGTTCTCTTAATATTAAAGTAAAAAACTTAAAAGTAAAATTTTGCTCTTAATATTTTTGGTCTTAAATTATCAAATCTTAATAAATTATTATAAATTTAAATTTCTATATCTATTTTAAATTTTATTATAGATTTTTGTATGTATTGTTTAGTTATTCTAAATTAATAATGTTTTGTCTAAATAGGACCAAATCCAAAATTTACTTCCTAAACACTCTAACTAAAATCAAAGTAAGGATTTGCAGGTTACTTCAAATGGAGGAGGTAAATTTACCAACAACTTATCTAGGGATGTTCTTATTTGAGGGGAGGATGAGGATAGAATGATGGAATCTAGTTATAATTAAAGTTCAAAAAAACCACTAGCATGGAAAATTAGATGGTTATCATTAGTAGGAAGAGTGTAGCTAATTAAGTCAGTCCTATAGGCCATTCCATGATATTATGTCATTGTATACTATGCCAAAATCAATAGAAACAAGTTTAATCTATATTATGTGATCCTTTTTGTGGTCAGGATTACATGATAAAAGGAAATTTCCTTTGCTAAAATGGAGCAAGGTGTGTGATGTTAAAGCTAGGGGAGGTCTCAGTTTAAGAGTTCTTACATATGCAAACTTAGCTCTTAAGGGAAAAGTAATTTGGAGATTGTACAAAGAGATTCAAAGACAATGGGCAAGAATTCTTCTAAGTAAGTATGTTGAGCCCAATGACTCAAGCTTAATATTTACTACATTCTCTCTACCAAATGGTTTTGCACTTTGAAATAGTTTAGAAATATATATTGATCTAGTGATTAAAGGTTTAAGATGGGTGGTGGGAACTAGAGAAAAAAATATATATTTGGATGGATACTTGGTGTGATAAAAAACCACTCAATCTAGATCCAATTTTGAAACCTTGGATGAGATTACTTCAAGATAAATATTGTGATAGGGTTTCAAACATTTTGTACAAGGATCATGAAGGAAGATACAAATGGAAAGAAGATTTTTTTATAAGTATACATGACATTGATGCTAGGAGGCAATTAAGTAGAAAGATTACAATAGTTATTATTTTGAGGGGAGCCAAGGATAAATTGATTTGGAAGTTGAATAGCTCAGGAGAGTACACAAAAAGAAGTGGATATAATATAAAGCACCAACAAAATAGGAATATTTCAAGAATATCGAGAGATGTTTGGGATAGCCCAAGTAGTCCTAGAGTCAAAATGTTTGTTTGGCTAGTAGGTCATAGAAGAATTTTATCCTGGGATAACCTTATAAAAAGGGGTTTTCACAACCCCTCACAATGTGTTCTTTGTAAAAAGGAGGAGAGTATAGACCATCTCTTGGGACATTCCTCAATTGTCTAGAAACTATGGCAATGGATTCTTAATATGTTTGGTAAATGTATGGTGATGAATTGTAGAATTGAAGAATGGTTAAAGCAATGGTAGAACACTTTTAAAAGTAACGTTTTATAGACAATCTAGGATATATCAAAAGATACAATACTTTGGAGTGTATGGCTAGAAAGGAATATAAGAATATTTAAAGAAAATAAAAGTAGTTTACAAGTAATGAAAAGGAAGATATGTTTAGCCACAGAGGAGTCTAATCCAACCCTATCAACTCACCCAATCCCTAATCTGGAAGTAGAGAGCCTTGATAGATGGAGTCAAGTCATTAAATGGAATTATGATGTTGGGTAGAGGAGAAACAAAAATAAGGTAAAGAATATAAAGTGGAAACCAATAGATGTGGAGTTGGTCAAATTGAATTTTGATGGAGCATCTAAAGGAAATCTAGGACCAATAGGAAGAGGAGGAATAATTAGAAATAATAGAGAGATTTTGTCTCATTACACTTTCAATAGTGGATTTAAGACAAATAATGAAGTTGAAGCTTAGGCGGTTTTAGATGGGTTAAAAATATGTAGACAAATGATATGGAATAGAGCATGGATGGAAGGTCATTCACTCATAGTAATAAATACAATTTTGAGGAAAACAAAGGCTCCATGGAACATACAAGAGATAACTATGGAAATTTAAGATCTTGCTAAATATTTTGAAGAAATTTGTTTTACACATACATTAAAGGAAGGAAACAAATGTGCAGATAGACTAGCTAATAGAGGGGTTTAAATTGAGGACCGTGAAGTTAAATTCTCTTTTCCATGGTTAGAGGAAATAATCAATTTAGCTAAAGTTGACAAGAAAATATTGATTGCTTGAATCAAACAATGATTAAGATTTACTTTAATGTTTTTCATTGGTAATATTTGCATTATTTTATAATATTAATGTGTTTTCATATAAACTATTTACTATAATTTTGTGGTTGTACTTGTATTTTAGAAAGGAAACTAGTAATCTATATTTGATGAAGCGAACTATTTTAGTTTGATATTTTGGAAATATTACTCTATTAAGATGTAATGCATAGATAGTAGAGGTGAAGTTTTGGTATTGTGAATGTTGTTATAGGAAAATGTCAAGAAGGATGTTGAATTCTAGAATATTTGTATTCACACAAAAAAATTAAAAAATCCAAAAAATGAAATTTTTTTAAAAAATCCAGAAAATGAAAAAAAATCAAATATTTTATGTAAAATGATGTAGGTTTCTAGCTATAGCATCTCAATTTATATGATAAATGAATGTATTTATAAACTCTCAAGCTCTAAATAAGAGAGTTGTGGTTTGTCAAAGGTGGGGGACTCGAGTACAACCCCTTATTTTGTAGCAAAAAAATAATAATAATGTTTTGTCTAAATATTTATAATTGAAGTTTTGCCTACTTGAATTATACATATATTTTTAATAGATCATATGGGATTTAAAAGGTCCTACCCAATTTTTTTAAAAGTTATATGTGACTTTTATTGGGGGCTGCTCCCATCAAAATACCAAAATATTACATTTGCTGCAACGTACCTTTTTATCACAACTTTTTCATGTATTTTTCTTTTGAATATATTCTTTAACTTCCTCGAAATGCTATGTTTCCACAATGAGCTCTTGGACATCATTTTGATTAAGAAATAAAACTTCACTTGGCCAATTACCTTCTAGAATTTGAATTTCATCGAGATGAAGATCAACACCACAATTCGCTAATTTATCTACTACCCTATTTCCTTCTCTATAAATAAGCTTACACTTTCAAGAGTTTGCCTCTAGTAATAGATGATGAATTTCAGCAATAATATTATTTTTTATCCAGTCTCCACATCCATTTTTTTTAATAGCATTGATGATCATTTGTGAATCCCCCTTAATTGAAATATATTTCCAACCTTTTTCTATTGTAAATTTAATCCCTATAAGAAGTTTCCTAGCCTTTGCATAGTTGTTAGTTGAAGTTCCACATGATTCTGAATAAGGATAATTTTACCTTCTCTATTTCTAAAAACACCACCTCCACTAGCTTTCCCTAGATTTCCTTTAGAAGCACCATCAAAATTAATTTTGATCAACCCTATTTTTGGACATTTTTTTTTTACTATAGATTGAAGTAGATCCTTTGTTTTAATTCCATTAATGCAAATGATTCTTCCATGTATGTTCAAATATTATAGCTAAGTTATTATTGTCTCTTTTTCTACAATTGAGACTTCCCATGATGAGCATGATATTTGTAGACATTCTGCAAGAGAGGCAATATGGTTTCAAACTTGGGCATGATTTTGAGATTTATTTTTAAAAAATTTGTTATTCCTTTCAAGTCATAAATTCCAACAAACAATGGAAGGGCCAATCCTTCACAAAATACATAATGCTTTGGCTTTGAAATAATTAATCCAACTTTTCATCAACTCTTTCAATGTTGATGGAGTTATCCAATATAATTTCATATTTATAAAAATAAAAAAATAAAAAAACCTAAATGTTTTGAGAAAATAAACAATGAAGAAGTAAATGGTCTTATGTTTTTAAATCCTTTGCACACAAGGCACATCTAAATGGTCCATAATATCCTCTTCTTTGTAGACTCTCTCCTGTAAGAATCATTCTTTGAATTGCTAACGAAAAAAATGTGGAGTCCTTAGGGAGAGCCTCTAATGACCAAACATTCTTCTAAGGAAAATATTTGGAAGAATGTAATTTTGATTGTCCTAAATCCTCGTATCCCAACTTGACTGAGTACACCATCATTTGATAAATTTCAAACCAACTCCTCCTTTCATGTAAAAATCGAGAAATAAAACTCTTGAATTGTTTTAGTTCCTCTCCTTCAACCAAGTTACTAAAATAAATCCATAATATGGAGTTGTTGATCATAATATTATAGTCTTTAACCTTTGTACCTTTACATGCTAAGCATGCTTGATACAATGGTTGCCATTTTGAGTCAAAGATAAGAGGATAAGGCTTCAATCAAGCATCATACCAACAATTTGCATAACTCCCATTATTGACTGCCATCTAATATGTTTTTTTATCAATTGCAAGCTCTTTGATATGAATTTTTATGTTGACAAACCTTCAGGTAGAGTTCTTTTCCTAAATAATTTCACTGCATCAAGATAACCTATATATTTGCAAGTAATATTTTTACCCAATTCTTTCCTTGATCTTTGTATAATCTCCACCCAAGCTTTGCTCGTAATGCCAAATTTATAAGTCTACAATTTCACAAGCCTGCTCCTCTAATATTTTTTCCTATAAAAGGGCCTACCTAAATTACTTCATGGCCATATAGTAATATTACAATAGCTTGACAGTTATACATGTATTAAGTGGTAAGATTCAAACATGGGTTTCTTCCTTGAAAGTTGAGTAATGTAATCGATAAAGATATAATATCATTTGATTACTTATATTTTATATTACTATATATTACCATTTTATCCTTTTATCAAAAATATTCTTCATTTATTTTTCTATCGGATATTCTTCATATTTCTCAAATTGCTATATTTCCATAATCACCTCCTTGGCATATTTTCATTAAGAGGTAAATCTCAATCGACTAGTTGCCTTCTAAAAATTGAATTTCACTAAGAAGAAGATTTGCACGACAATTGGCTAAATTATCTACTACCCAATATTCTTCTCTCTATATATGATCATATTTCCAAGAGATTACCTCCAACAATAGTTGGTGATAATCAACAATATTTCTATTTCTTAAAATCTCTAGATGTGTTTTTATTGATAACATTAATGATAATTTGTGAATTTCTCTCAATTGAAATAATTTCCATCCTTTTCCAATTGTAATTTTTATCCCTACAAGAAGTGTCCTAGCCTCTTCATAGTTGTCAAATAAAGTTCCATATGATTTTGAAAAGATAAAGAAAGATGCTTTTCATTGGTCAGAAGAGGCCACTCAAGCCTTCAATACTCTTAAGGAGGCCTTGTGTACAACTCCAGTTTTAGCAACTCCAAATTTTCACAAACCATTTATTATCGAATGTGATGCGTCAGGCACAGGAATTGGGGCTATATTAATGCAGGAAGGTCATCCATTGGCATTTGAAAGTAAACAGCTATCGGGAAAAAATTTGGGAAGATCAACATATGAAAAAGAAATGTTGGCAATTCTTCATGCGGTAGAAAAATGGAGACACTACCTAATCAATAGCCGCTTCATCATAAGAACATATCATAGTAGTCTCAAACATTTTCTTGAGCAAAGGTTTTCCTATTTGGAACAAAATAAGTGGTTAACCAAACTATTGGGTTATGATTTTGTTATCGAATATAATAAAGGGAAGGAAAATGTAGTCGCTGATGCGTTATCCAGGAAATATGAAGATGAAGTAGTCATCAACGCTATTTCGGGTCCTTGCTCCCAATGGGTGAATCAATTACAAGATGAATGGTTATCCAATAGCGAAACTGCTCAGATAATTCAGGAATTATCTATAAGGTCCTCTAAAAACCCTTTATTCTCTTATGAAGATAAAATCCTCCGGAAGAAGAACCGCATTTACATTCCACAAAATTCAAAACTCAAATCAAATATCCTCGACAAATCACATGCTTCTCCATCAGTGGGACATTCAAGATTTTTGAAGACATATTTAAGGGTCAAACAATCATTTTGTTGGAAAGGATTAAAAGTAGAAGTCAAACAATGGGTAGCAGAATGCAAAATTTGCCAGCGCAATAAAGGAGAAATAGTCAAATCACTAGGGTTGTTACAACCATTACCCATCCCTGAGCGTCAGTGGGAACATATATCCATGGATTTTATTGAAGGTCTTCCTAAATTAGAAGGCAGTGTTGAGCAAGAAGGATTGTCATTGTTGTCAACACAGGCAGTCAGATCCAAGGATGCAGTGGATAACAGACTTGAAATGGGTTTTTCTTAAAACCCAAGTTGGCTCTTCGTTTTGTTGAAAAAGATGCCCCGAAGTTGAAGATATTTAATTTTAAATATTTAGTTTAAATTTTTATTTTATTAAAAATTTAAATTAGAATATTAAATTAAATTAAAAAGGGCCGACGTGTTACTATTTCGCGGCAATAAGCTACAGGAAGGTAACGAAGGTGGAGAAGAGTTTGAGGCCGACAAAGTTAAATCTGGGCCGACGGATTTTAGGGTTTGGCAGCTGACAAATTCTAGGGTTTCTCAGTCAACGTTCTTCTAGGGTTTGCCTCTAAAATTTCTTCTATAAAAGCAAGGGTTCTTCGAGTTTAAAAGTGTAGCGTGATGTGATAAATGTGTATGAAGTTCGGGTGCAGCAGTGTGAGTGGTGCGAAGAGAAGATAAGAACGCGGTATGCAGAAGTCGTGTTCCGAGTGTGAAATGACAGTGTGCTGGCTGTAGAAGTGATATTTCTGTGAAGTTGCAACAGAGAATGCGGAGAGATATAGAGGAGTGGTTGAAAAAGTGCGAATCATTTTTCACAGCAGCAGTCGAATGCCGACAAGCAGGAGATCGCAAAAAAATAGCAGATCGTGATAATTGAGGTGAAAGTTTACATTCTCGCAATTTTTATTATTATCTTCAAGTTGTAGCTTGAAAAAGGGGTTGGTGCCTCTTTCCGGTTGGTGCTGGAAAAATTGGAGTTGGTGCTCCATTCGTTGTAGCAAATAAAACTTAGGGGTTGGTGCCTCTTATCGGTTGGTGCTTGGTGAATGATTATGTAAAGTTGGAGCTTTGCATTTGACTGGATTTGGATGGTAGTCCAAGCAAGTCCTTTTGAGGAGTAGCCACATTGGTGAACCTCGTTAAAATGCCGTGTTATGTGTGATGCTCTTAGTACTTTTATTATTTTTTTTTTAATCTACTGTAGTTTATTTAAAAGTCTAAATTGCTTTTAAGTTTTTAAAGAACACACTGATTCACCCCCCTCTCGGTGTCATTGTGATTATAACAATTGGTATCAGAGCCAAGTACCTGAAGAGGCTTAAATAGCTAAGGTGATCTTGGAATTTACACAATGGCAAGTGGTGAAGGATTCTCTTCGAACAAAGCACCAATGTTTGATGGGACAAACTATGCGTTATGAAAAATTAGAATGCAGACTTATCTCAGTGCGTTGGGCTTTGACATCTGGGGTGCGGTAGTCAATGGTTACAAAGCTCCTGCCACCGCTCCAACGGTACACTCGCAGGTAAAAAGGCATTTGAATATGATTCAAAAGCAAGAAATGCTATTATGTGTGGACTAATTGATAGTGAGCTAGTCAAAGTCATAAGTTGTGAATCAGCAAAAGAGATGCGGGATAAACTAGAGAAAATTCATGAAGGAGATGACAGGATCAAGGAGGCTAAACTTCAAGCACATCGAGCTCAATACGAATCTTTAAAGATGGACAATGATGAGAACATAGAGACTTTCATGCAAAGAGTCAATGGGATCACAAATTCAATCAGAGGTCTTGGCAAAGAATTAACCGATGCTGCTATTGTGAAAAAGGTATTGAGATCACTTCCTCCTAGATTTGATTCTAAAGTCTTTGGCATAGAAGAAGCCAAAGAATTAAATCATTTTAGTATGGATGAGATGCATGGGTCCTTGACTACTTTTGAAATGAGAATAGGAAAGTCTAATCCCACAGATAGAGAAGCAGCCTTCAAAGCTCAAAAAGGCAAAAGCACAAAACATGAATCTAAAGAAGAAAATGATTCAGATATAATGGAAGCAAATTTTGTAAGAAAGTCGAAGAAAGGAAAAGGAAAATACAAAGGAATGCTACCTCTTAAATGTTTCAGATGTGGAGGCATTGGACACTTTGCTACCAAATGTCCTTTCAATGACAAAAACAAAGGTGAAGAAACTCAAGCATCAAGAAAGAGGAGAATGGAGGAAGAAATCAAATTTCGGAAAAGGTAAGTTTAATAAGAAAAGCTTTATCTCCAAAAATGTAGAATCTTCAAAGACAGTTCCAGTTAAGACTCTGAAGAAGGAACAGGTGAGGCTCTTTTTATGGCGTTTGAAATAGACGAATCAGAGAACATAGAGGGGATGAACTCTGAAGTTGAAGAAGTTGAGGCTGAAGTTGATTTAGAGGGTGAGCTAGTGTCTGCTCTTACGGAATGGGAATCGAAGAAAAAGAAGAATGAAAAACTGACAAGGAAACTTAAGGATGCAAACGACATTATTGCCAGTTTAAAAACACAGACTGAAGAATACAAGAAAATGTCTGGAAGATCTGGAAATACATGTTTCTATGAAGATAGACCACTGCTGCAAATTGGAAGAAGAAAATGTGAGTCTCCGAATACAAATACAAGAGTTGGATCGAAAAATCAACTGTCATCTAAAACGTGAAGAAAGCTCGATGAAACTGGAAAAAATTCTGAGCGATCAAAGATCCACAGGCATCAAATTTGGTCTCGGCTTTACTAAAGGAGAATCATCAACTGAACCAAAAACAAGCAATGTTGAAAGTGAAAAGAACAAAGACAAGAAACAGGTTGTGGAAAGTAAAACGAATCAGGCAAAAGAAAGATATAATGCCAGACCTGAAATGACAGTTGACAATGATGGCTTTACTAAGGTCACACATCAAAAGAATAGAAGATCCAAGGCTCCAGCAACAACCTGGCCAAGACCATATTTCAGGTTTACTCATTATTTCTATGGTTTTTGTTTTAAATGTAATAATTATGGGCATAAAATTGCTGACTGCAAATACAATATAGGTCCAAGAAGTTTCACTAGTAGAAATGTGTTTGCTCCTTTAATGAATTATGCAATGAGAGTGGCTTAAGTGTCACAACTTTGGGCATATTGCCAGAAATCGTCGTAGTATGTCTGTTTCATTTCAACCTCAGAAAAGAAGAACTCAACCATATAAGGCAAAACATAATAGTAGTTCTTCTGAAGGATATATGCAAAATTTTGAAAAGGGAAAATCTCAACTAGAACCCAACAACATAGTTAAGACAGAATGGAAACAAAAGAAACAGCTCAGGAAAGAACATGAATCCTTAATAATGCAGACTGCTTTTAGAGCTCAGAATAAATATGTACCGTGGATTCTTGATAGTGGTCGCTCAAGTCATATGACGAGTGATAGACAGAAATTTGAAAATCTTCGAAATATGAGGGTGCTTCGTGAAGTTCGGCAATAATGATGGATCCAAAATAATAGGTAAAGGATCGGTCAAAATAAGTGAAGGGAAAATCAAGTCAGAAGAAGTTCTATATGTGGATGGTCTGAAACATAACCTGTTAAGTGTGAGTCAGATCTGTGATAAAGGACATGAAGTGGTGTTCAAGAAGCGGGGGTTGTGAAGTCGGAAAAACAAAGAACGAGAAATTAATAGCAACCGGCTCAAGGACGTCTGGCAATCTGTACACACTATCAGAATTTTCAGAAGGTATGTGTTTCATGGGACAAGAAGAAGAGAACTGGTTGTGGCATAAGAGGCTTGGACACATAAGTTTTGATAATCTGGTAAGAGTTAGCGCTAAACAAGCAGTGAGAGATATTCCAATCATTAAAAAACCTGCAAATAGTAGGTGTGCTTCATGTCAGAAGGTTAAACAGACCAGAGTTTCGTTTAAAACAAAAGAACATCACACTAGCAGGCCTTTGGAACTTATTCACACAGACTTATGCAGACCCATGAGGACTCAAAGCATAAACTGGGACAAGTACTTTATACTGTGCATTGATGATTTTTCCAGAATGACTTGGATATTCTTCTTAAAAGATAAATCAGAAGCGTTTGAAATGTTCGGAACTTTCGAGACAGTGGTAGAGAATGAAACGAGGGAAAAGGATTAAATGCTTGCGGTCGGACAGAGGAGGAGAATTTATTTCGAATGAATTTTTAGAATACTGTGAAAAATATGGCATCAGGAGACAATATTCAGCAACCGAACTCCTCAGAAGAATGGTGTAGCAGAGAGGAAAAATAGAACAATTCGAGAAATGGCACGCACCATGCTGGCAGAAAGCAAAATAGCAGATAGATTCTGGAAAGAAGCGATTCACACAACAGTATACATTCAGAACAGGTATATGTTAAGAACTCATGAATGCAAAACTCCGTATGAGCTATGGTTTGGTAGGAAAGCAACAACAAAACATCTCAAAGTATTTGGCTGCAAGTGCTACATCAAAAAAATAGATGACAATCTTGGAAAGTTTGAAGATAGAGCAGATGAAGGTGTGTTTGTTGGTTATTCTCCACACAACAAAGCTTACAAATGCTACAACAAGAGACTCAAGAAAATTGTGGACAGTGCAGACATTAAATTCGATGAAGGGAGGAAAAAAATAGTTAATTTTCAAGAAAACTATCCAATCTACGAAGAAGTCATTGAAGGAGATGAAGTACATGACACAAAAAATACAGATACGACCGATGCAGATAACTTATCGGATGGCTCAGAGGTACAAGAAAACAGAAAATTCAGAATGGGCAATTGGCGAGAAAAATCATCCTAGAAACCAAATAATTGGAGATCCCACAGTGGCATTCGGACAAGAAAGAAAGTAATAAGTAATTACTCTCTTTTATCCAGCATTGAGCCCAAAAACATAGATTAAGCAAGCAAAGATGACATCTGGATGAAGGCAATAAATGAAGAGTTAGATCAGATTGAAAAGAATAGAACTTGGGAGTTAGTACCTAGACTTGCAAACAAGAATGTAATCGGAACTAAATGGATATTTCGCAACAAGTTAAATGAAAACGGTCAGGTCATTAGAAATAAAGCAAGACTGGTTTGCAAAGGCTATGCACGAGTCGAAGGGATTGACTTTGAAGAGACTTTCGCACCGATAGCTAGATTAGAAGCTATTAGGATGTTTTTGGCACTAGCGAGTTTACAAGAACTTCGAGTTTATCGGATGGATGTTAAATCGCATTTTTAAATGGGAAACTTGAAGAAGAAGTCTATATTGAACAACCGAGATGGCTTTCAAATCAGTGAAGATCCTAACCTTGTCTGCAGATTAAAGAAGGCACTCTATGGATTAAAACAAGCACCATGGGCATGGTATGCTAGGCTAGATAATTATCTCTCTCAACAGGGATTCAAGAAAGGTTTAGTGGACAACGAATCGTATGTGAAAGCAGAATATGGGCATCTCATTGTTCTTGTTGTCTATGTGGATGACATCATATTTGGTAGCAACAAAGATGAATCTTGTAAAGACCTAGCAAACAAGATGCAGAATGAATTTGAAATGTCAATGATTGGTGAACTGTCTTATTTTTTGGGACTACAGGTTAATCAGAATGAGAAAGGTATATTCATTTCCCAAATCAAATATGTGAAAGAGATGTTAAAGAAGTTCACTATGGAGGATAGTAAGCCAATCAGTACTCCCATGACAACAGGCTGTAAGTTAAGTAAAGAAGACAAATCTCCACCTATAGATCAAACCATGTATAGATCAATGATAGGAAGCTTACTATATTTAACTGCAACCAGACTTGATATTTTGCAGGCAGTGTGCATGGTAGCCAAATTTCAGGCCAGTCCCAAAGAGACTCATGTAACAACAGTTAAAAGGATTTTTTGGTATCTCAAAGGCACCATGGAGTATGGATTGTGGTATCCAAGAGGCAAAGATTTCACTCTTATATCATATTCAGATGCAGATTGGGCTGGATGTGTTGATGACAGGAAGAGTACCAGTGGAGGAGCATTCTATTTGGGGGACAGATTGGTTGCATGGCACAAGAAGAAGCAAGAGTCGGTGTCTTTATCTACGACTGAGGCAGAGTATATTGCGAAGAAGAACATATTGCACACAAGTTTTGTGGATGAAACAGGACCTTGAAATATCTTGGTATTAATTTTAGTGAACCAATATTAGTAAAGTGTGACAACACCGATGCAATCAACATTTCTAAGAATCCAGTAATGCACTCACGGACAAAGCATATTGCTATAAGGTATCATTTCTTGAAAGACAAAGTTGTAGAAGGAGAAGTCAGATTGGACTATGTCCCAACTACTGTAACAGGTAGCAGACATTTTTACAAAACCTTTGCCCAAGGAAGTATTTGAGTATCTTCGAAGCAAATTAGGAGTAGTCACACTTCCTAAGAAGTGACTAGCTACAGGGATCACCTTCTCAGGGGGAGCACTTGAGTGTTTGAGGATGGACTTAGGGGGAGTCAAATTGTGCTTGAGAAGTGTGAGGATGGACTCAGGGGGAGTCAAACTGTGCCTGAGAAGATTGAGGATGGACACAGGGAGAGTCTGCAGCGGCCCTTTGGTATTATTGACAAAGGGGGAGAAGAGTTACAAAAATGTATACAGGTGTTGCCAACAATTCCAAAGGGGGAGATTGTTGAGCAAGAAGGATTGTCATTGTTGTCAACATAGGCAGTCAGATCCAAGGATGCAGTGGATAACAGACTTGAAATGGGTTTTTCTTAAAACCCAAGTTGGCTCTTCGTTTTGTTGAAAAAGATGCCCCGGAGTTGAAGATATTTAATTTTAAATATTTAGTTTAAATTTTTATTTTATTAAAAATTTAAATTAGAATATTAAATTAAATTAAAAAGGGCCGACGTGTTACTATTTCGTGGCAATAAGCTACAGGAAGGTAACGAAGGTGGAGAAGAGTTTGAGGCCGACAAAGTTAAATCTAGGCCGACGGATTTTAGGGTTTGGTAGCTGACAAATTCTAGGGTTTCTCAGTCAACGTTCTTCTAGGGTTTGCCTCTAAAATTTCTTCTATAAAAGTAAGGGTTCTTCGAGTTTAAAAGTGTAGCGTGATGTGATATATGTGTATGAATTTCGGGTGCAGCAGTGTGAGTGGTGCGAAGAGAAGATAAGAACGCGGTATGCAGAAGTCGTGTTTCGAGTGTGAAATGACAGCAGTGTCTTGGTCGTAGAAGTGATATTTCGTGAAGTTGCAGAGAGAACGCGGAGAGATATAGAGGAGTGGTTGAAAAAGTGCGAATCATTTTTCACAATGATGAGTCGAATTCGAAAGCAGCAGATCGCAAAAAAATAGCAGATCGTGATAATTGAGGTGAAAGTTTACATTCTGCAAATATTATTATTATCTTCAAGTTGTAGCTTGAAAAAGGGGTTGGTGCCTATTTCCAGTTGGTGCTGGAAAAATTGGAGTTGGTGCTCCATTCTGTTGTAGCAGATAAAACTTAGGGGTTGGTGCCTCTTATCAGTTGGTGCTGGTGAATGATTATGTAAAGTTGGAGCTTTGCATTTGACTGGATTTGGATGGTAGTCCAAGTAGTCCTTTTTGAGGAGTAGCCACATTGGTGAACCTCATTAAAATGCCATGTTAAGTGTGATGCTCTTAGTACTTTTATTATTTTTGTTTTAATCTGTTGTTGTTTATTTAAAAGTCTAAATTGCTTTTAAGTTTTTAAAGAACACACTGATTCACCCCCCCTCTCAGTGTCATTGTGATTATAACAGGCAGGACATCAATCTTTGTTGTAGTAGATCGGTTATCCAAATATGCTCATTTTCAGGCTTTACAACATCCATTTTCCGCAAGCAAAGTGGCAAACTCCATGGATTTTATGGATTCAATCTTCAAACTACATGGTATGCCAAAAAATATTGTAAGTGATAGAGACCCCATCTTCACTAGTAACTTTTGGCGGGAGTTATTTCGACTTAGTGGTACCAAATTGAACATGTCTTCAGCTTACCATCCACAAACAGATGGTCAAACAGAAGTAGTTAACAAATGTTTGGGTACGTACTTACGATGTTTCGTTCAAGATAAACAATATCAATGGAGCAAATGGCTAGCATTGGCAGAATGGTGGTACAACACTTCCTACCATTACTCAATTAAGATGTCCCCTTTGAAGCATTATATGGAACCAAGCCTCCAATAGTAGCGGATTACGTACCTGGATCATCCAAAGTAGCCAAAGTGGATGATTGGTTTCAACAAAGGCAGTCTACACTCACCATCCTCAAAGAGAATTTATTCCAAGCACAAAATCGCATGAAACAACAACAAGACTTGCACCAATCCGAGGGAACTTTTAATGTAGGTGACAAGGTTTTCCTAAGGTTGCAACCCTACAAACAATCATCGTTAAAGATAAAGACCAGTCAAAAGTTGGCTTCGCGATTCTATGGTCCTTACGAAATTGTGCGCCGCTTTGGAGAAGTAGCCTATCAGTTAGAGCTACCCTCATCATCCCGAATGCACCCGGTATTTCATGTTTAGTGTCTCAAAAAAGTAATTGGTCAGAAAGTGCAGAGTCAATCAAAATTACCAGTACTTGATGAGGAAGGACGCATACATCTCCAACCTGAGGAAATCTTACAACACAGAACACGAAGACTAAGGTCGCGCCAGATTCAAGAATTTCTCATCAAATGGCAAGACCTACCAGAGGAGGATGCCACATGGGAACCTGAACGTATTTTCCAGACATTTCTAGCTTTGAGGACAAAGCTTTTCAAGGAGGGGAGTCATGTTACAATACAAATATTATGAGCAGTCGGCCATAATATTTGTTAAAATTTAAATTCATTTTTTTTCATATTTAGATAGTTCCAAGTGTAGGATTTGATTATCACTTTTTATATTCTCAATTTATCCTTTACGTTCCTCACACAAGGTGAGCCCACCTTAAGTGGCGATCCATTCACTTATTTCCAATCTCAATTCTGTTGCATATTTCTTGTTATTTAATTCTTGTTAATTGATTATTATCGTGTACATTGCTGGATCTGAATTCATTGTTACAGTTATAGAGTAACCCGGAAGAAATTTCCTTCCAACCACACTTTGAATTGCTTCTTCAAAGCTTGAGGTCTCCACTTCAATCTTAGATAATAGTGCATAGTTCATCATATTATCTTCGTGTTCCTTTTGCCTATGTTCTTGGGCTTGTGTTTGGCTTCTTAAGAAACCCTATTGAAATTTCAATCTAAAATATGATTGCTTGGATGTGATTCTAGTGTTCTCTTTTGTTTTAAGCTTATCTTTGGAGAAATGCTTGTGCCTCCATTTGATGTTTGTGACACACCAAAATCTTCAATTACAATTGTCTTCTTAGTCTTTTATATTTTTTGTCCATGTAATCCCCTTAAAAAAGTACATCTCTTGGTACTTTACTCTATATGGGGTCATAATATCTATATGCCTTGCTTTCTTTAGAATAATAAAAATAAATAAACACTTGACTCTATGGATCTAACTTCTTTCTTTTTTATCTTCAACATGGACATAATCCAAATGATCCACTCTCAAGTGACTTACTGAAAGCTTCTTTCCATTTCTTACCTCATGAAGGGTTATATTATTTCATGTAATCATTGGACTTCTATTGAGGATGTACACTATTGTTGCAACTATTTTAGTCCACAAATGATTGCCCAAAACCTTTTGTTAGTACCATGCTTCTTACCAGATCCATGATTGTATTATTCTTAATTTTTTCCACTTTGTTTTGTTGAGGTCCATAGTTGCTATCAATCGTCTCCTTGTTCCATGCTCATCACAAAATTGAATGAATTTTTGGAATAATACTAACCACCATAATAAATCTTTAATGCTTTGATTCTATATTTGCTTTCATTATTTACTATGGATTTAAAGCTCTTGAATACTCAAAAGCATCACTCTTATTCTTCAAAAATATACCCAAGTTTTTATAGTATGATCGTTAATGAAAGTGATAAAATATAATGATTTATCAACACTTGATGTGTGTATTGGATAAGAAATATTTAAATAAATAAACTATAATGAATATGATGCTCTCCATGCTCTACCTCTTAGAAATCTCTCTCTATGATGTTTTTCCATTGTTCAACCTTCACACACTTCACTTCTTACTTCTACACAAGATAGTCCATAGACTATTCCTTTAGCATTCAACAAATACAAGTGTCAAAAAATTCGTGAATATACCTTTGGTACCATAACCGATTATTGTCTTTGATGGTTGTATGACACAAATTACTCTCTTCTCCTTCAATATTCAAAGGAAATATATTGTTCTTTATCATAGGTACAACAACCACTACTTGGTTCCATTTGCTTTGTCATAGATGATGTGTTTCTTATTCTTAAACACCACCTTGTAGTTTTTATCTACAAGTTGCCCCACACTCAATAAAATATATTTTTAGCCTAGTATGAAGTAAGTATTTTGCGTATTTTCTTTTTATTTTTTGTGTCAATTTTTAAGGATCATTTTCCTTCAACCTTTAGTGCTTTTTCATCTCAAAATTTCACCTTGTTCTTGTATAATTCATCCAACTCCACAAGTAACTACTTAAGAGCAGTCACATGATTTGAACAACTGGAATCTAAGTACCAAGTTTCTTTAGTTGAAAATTCTATCACATTACATGACACGATTGTTTTTTTGAGCTTTCACCTTCTTCATGTAAAAATTTTATCCTTTTTCCTCCTTTATTTATTTTTTTATCCTATATTATCTTTTATAATGGCCACACATATTGCAATAGTGATATTGAGCATTCTTCTTATCCACAAATATGCATCTTCCTCTTCCACTATAACCTCCTCTTCTACCATGACCTCTTCCTCTTATAGAATACTTATTTTGATACTCCCCTATTTGAACTTGGTAATTATAGCTTGAGCTAGCACCATTCGTGTTTGACACTCTTACCTTGGAAGTTAAAGCTTATTCCAAGTTTTCTTCTTCACAATTTTTAATTATTTCTTCACGCGACATTAGTTATCTCACTAATTCATCAAAAATTTCTTCAAGAATCATTGCACAATTATTCCACTTTGATGTCAATGTTCTCAACACCTTTTAACATCTCCCTTTGTTGGTTCTTCATCATAGATACCCATTTTATGCACAATGTCATGCACCCTTACACAATAATCTTCCACATTCTCATTGTCCTTCATTCTTAGATTTTCATATTCTCTCTTCAATGTTTGTAACTTCACTAATTTTACTTGAAAAATCCTTTGATAGGTTGTCTTCAAGGTGTGCAAACCTCCTTTGGCAATCTTGACACTTGCAATTCTTGAAAAATGTCTATATTAAGAGTTGCTTGTATGTGATACAAAGCTAAGACGTATTTTCTTTGTGCTTCTTCAGTATTCTTTTTTTTGTGGTTGATAAAATGCTCCAATTTACAAGTTCCTCATATCCATTTTTCCTAACACTCCACACTTCCTTGGTTATCAACATAGTCCTCATCTTTATGAACCAATAATCATAATTTTTTTTTTAATTCTTGGATGAGTAATGAATCATTACCATATGCCACGACAACTACAACAATAATGTATGAAGTCTTCCTCCAAAAACTTAAATTTTGAATTCTTTCGCTAAAGAGAATCAAATCCTTAAGCTCTCCACTTCTCTAGTCTTCAAAATCTAAGATTTGATGCAAGATGTGAGTTGTGGTGGTACTCTAAAACAAATACTAACACAATGCATAAATCCCTCCAATAAACACTTCTTCAATATTGAAATTTGTACATTCTACTTCAATATAATATTCTAAACTTCTATATATATAACAATATGTCACTTGATTGTCTAAAGAGTCTCTTGGTGCTTCACATTCTCTCCAAACCTATGTGAGAAATTTTTCCCTTTTTAATTTTTTCTTGCAACTCCAATTCTATCACAATCTCATTTTTTTATTATTCTTGTATTGTTCTATTTTTTATCTCATTTAGTATCAAAATTTCTAACATTTTGCCTTTATTATTTTGAAAAACACCACCTCCACCAAATTTTCTTGGATTTCTTTTGGAAGCACCATCAAAATTAATTTTGATAAACCCAATTTTGGACATTTCTATTTTACCATAAATTGAAGCAAATCCTTTATGTTAACTCCATTATCACATATGAACCTTCTATGTATATTCAAATATTGTAACCAAGAGGCTAGCACAGTTTTCACACTTCAGACTACCTATAATATGCACCATAGGTGTAAACATTATGTAAGAGAGGTAAGAATATGGTTTCAAACTTTGGCATGGTTGTGAGATTTATTTTTAAATTTTTTATTATTCCTTTCAAGCCATAAATTCCAAAAAATAATGACAAGACCAATCCTCCATAAAATACATAATAATTTAGCTTTGAAATAATTAATTCAATATTTCATCAACTCTTTCAATGTTGATGGAGCTACTCAATATATTCTTATATATTTGAAAAAACAACCTCAAATGATGTAAGCAAAGAGATAATAAATAAGTAAATGGTGTGAAGTTTTTAGATCCTTCTCACACAAGGTATAACTAAAAGGTCTCTGATATCCTCTTCTTTGTAGTCTCTCTCCTATAAGAATATTGCTTTGGATTGCTAACTAAAGGAATGTTGAGGCCTTAATGAGGGCCTATAGTGACAAAACATTCTTCCAAGAAAAATAATTAAGAGTAGGAAATTCTAACTACTTTAGATCTTCATATCCTAACTTGACCAAGTGTCTACCATCTTTTGATGGATTCCAAATAAACTCATACTTCTGTCTAAAAATAGACAAATAGAACTATTTAAGCATCTCTTGAAGTTCATCTAGTATTTGTTTGAGTTCATCTTCTTCTATGTCATTAAGAGAAATTCATGAATTGGAGTTGTTGCCCACATTTATATAATCTTTGACCTTTAGACCACTAAACATGCCTAAGCTAATGGTTGTCATTTTGAATCATAAATAAGAGGATAAGGCTTCAACCAAGCATCAAAAATAAAATATTTTGACTTTGATTTTTTTACAAAAATAAAGTTATAACATTAATCATTAGTTATTAAAAAATTAAGTATTCATCATTTTTGTTATTTTCAAAGACTAATTGTGTCTTTAGATCAACTAAGATCATTTATATTAATTAGGTCCACATTTAACATGATATCAAGAAAACAACATTACAATATAAAAATAAAAGACGAGTAAAACTAGACTACATATAATAGTGATTAGTTATATCAAAAAATAAAATAAATACTTCTAAATTACATGAACTAACTTGGAGATATGATCTCCATATGAGTTAGTTGACCTATTGAATCCTTGGGGAGAAGCACATTTGCCTTAGCCTAGATATAGGAAAAGTCATTGGTAATTGTGAAAAACAAAAATAAAGTACATGAACATAGATATTATATTTATTCACACCTAGAAGGGCTTGAAAGTGCTCTAAAAATAGACCCCTATTAGAGTTCTCATTGATTATAATCCATTCTCACAAACTTCATTTTGAGGAGCAACATTAATAAGAAGGTTTGTAACTTAATGATTGTCTCTTCTAATATACTTGACAAAAATAATCCAAAAGTGATCTTCAATGGTCCTCATGGATAGAGAAACATACTAATCTCTTTTTTTGGGCATGAGGCAAAGAATTAGTAGTCATATTCTATATTTAGTATTTGTTTAAATTCAAATATGCTTAAATTTGTTTATATTCATTAATCATGTTGATTGATGTTACTTAAATTTTATTTATGCTTATTCATGTTTAAGTTGAAGAAGTTCAATTTTGTTTGAATTTATTTAATATGGATTGTATTTATTAAATTTTGTTCATTCTTTTTAAAGTTAACATTGAAACTTGTTCAAAATTGCATTCAAATTTAATCCATTTTGTATAATCGTAATCAAGTTTAGCATTCACATTTGAGTTCAAGAATATAATTTATGTCGTATTATTTTGATTTGGTGGGTATTACAATTTATTTATCCTTTAATTGTAATGTTACTTCAATTTTTTAGTTCCTTTATTTTGTTGTTGGTAACTAATAGGATTTTGCAAGGGGCCCTTCCCTTTTACAACTCTTATGAACAAAATGGAAGTAAGCTTGTCATTAATCTACAAATATTGTCCCTCCAGCCGCTTTAGATTCCATAAAGTCCATAAGCCCCCATACACACAATCAGCAGGAACGATTTCCACTTGAGCTATTTTCCAAATTGAATTCTTCACCTTCCCAAATATTCCAAGGTAGGAAATTAATTTTATATTAAGTTGAGGAAGTTTTCCTCGTTCCAAAGACAAAATTATTTACTTCCTATCAACTACATCCTTAGCAACGACTCTAGTTCTCAATTCCTGAGATTGGACCTATTAAGATTAAATAATAAAACATGGGCAATAAATAAATGCAGAAATAAAACACAGAATAATAAAGGAATACACGAGACACATTTTTACGTGGTTCACCCAATGTAAGCTACATCCACGGAGAAAATAACTAGGCCTTATTATTCCATCCAACAAATCTCGAAGGGATACAACCTACAACAAATTCGTCGTACTTCCTCTTCGATCTCACATTTATAGTCTCTCTTCCTTCTTCTATTCCTTCACACCCTTCACGTTATAATCTCCAATACCGTAAAACATCCTCTTATAAAACGAGGGTTACAATTTTAGGGTAAATCATTAAGACCCCAAAATAAAATTTAAAAAAATTGCTATTTTCGACAAATTATCTTTTCTGTCGTAATTTACCATTTTTAGTAATTACTATTTTCGAAAAAAAAATTGTCAAAACAATTTTCATTTTTAGTAATTACTATTTTCAGCAAATTATTTTTCGCCAAAAGAATCTGTTTTAGTAATTACTATTATCGAAAAATTATTTTTTGTCAAAAAAAATTTGAAAATAGTAATTCACAAAAAAAACTCGGATTAACATGCTATTTGATACACAATTACATAACGTCCATATCCTTTCGTAGAGTGGGTCCAAACATGGCTAAAACATGACCTCAAAATTAGAATCAGGTTCCACAACCAACGATCTCCCACTTGGAGAATAATCATAGTAACTTCACCGCTACTGCACCTACTGGACTATGCTTCAACTTTGGACCTGAAACATTTCTCACCTTTTACTATCATGTTTGAAGACCAACTAAAATTGAGCAAGAACTCAATTTCTCCTTAGTTACTACCTTTGTGAACATATATGCAGGATTCTGGCTAGTATGTATCTTCTCCAGTTTTAACTTTCCATCTTCCAACACTAAGCGTATGAAATGGTACTTGGTCTATATATATTTAGTCCTACAATGAAAGATTGAATTCTTGGTAAGATGAATGACACTCTGGCTATCACTATATAATATGTTATAATCCTGCTTCTTTTCCAACTCCTCCATAAACCTTTGTAACCAAATTATCTCCTTACAAGCCTTTGTAACAAAAACATACTCTACTTCCGTTGTTGAGAGTGCAACAACCTTCTGTAATTTTGAAATCCAACTTACTATAGTTCCACCTTTAGTAAAAATATACCTTGTGGCACTCCTCCTACTATCTATATCACTTGCCATATTTGAATCAACATATCCTTGTAAAGCAATGTTAGAACCTCCAAAGCATAATACTTGAGTGATAATACCTCTCAAATACCTAAGAATCCACTTCACTGCCTCCCAATGTTGTTTTCCTAGATTGTTTGTAAACCTGCTCACAACTCCTACTACATGTGCAATATCTGGTCTTGTGCACACCATTGCATACATCAAACTGCCAACTATTGATGAATAAATAACCTTGAACATATAGTCAATCTCCTCTTGTGTCTTGGGACACATCTCTTTAGTCAGTTTGAAATGATTGGCCAAAGGTGTACTAACAGGTTTTGCATCCTACATATTAAATTTTTCCAACACCTTCTTAATGTACTCACTTTGAGACAATGTTAATTTACGATTTTTCCTATATCTTGTTATTCTCATATCAAGGATTTTCTTTGCAGCACCCAAATCCTTCATTGCAAATGACTTTGCCAGTTTTCTTTTGAGAATAATTATATCCTATATGTTAGACCTTGCAACAATCATGTCATCTACATACAATAACAGGATAATATAGTTACCATTATCCAATCTCTTAAAATAAACACAGTGGTCAAAATAACATCTACTATAACCTTGTTCTGACATAAACCTGTCAAATTTCATATACCACTACCTTGGAGCTTGCTTTAGGCCATACAAGCTCTTTTTCAACCTACATACTAATTCATCCTTCCCTTTGACATTATACCCTTGTGGTTTTTGAATATAAATTTCTTCCTCTAAATCCCATGGAGAAAAGTATTTTTTACATCTAACTGTTTAAGATATAAATCCTCTACAACCACTAGGCTTAAAAAAATTCTAATTGAAGTCATTTTAACTACAAGAGAAAAAAAACATCATAATCAATATTTCTTCTGTGCAAACCCCTTTACAACCAGTCTAGCCTTATACCTCTTTTTACCTCCATATTCTTCTTTCACCTATAAACCCATTTATTCTGCAATGCTCTTTTTCCTGCAAGAAACCGAACCAAATCCCAAGTCTGATTGTGTACCAAGTAGTCCATCTCCTATTTCATGTCTTGCTCCCACTTCTTCCTATTTTCTACCCCCATCACGTCTTCATATGTTTCTGGTTCACCAGAGTCAGACAATAATACATAATATAATGAAGGAGAGTAATGATCAAGAGGTCTACTTATCCTGGTAGATTTTCTAACAATATTTGTAGGAGTTTGAGGTGCTTGTTGTTGTTGTTGTTGATTTTCTAGCACCTTTGGAGTTTCAATTTCATCAAGCACTGTGTATTTTGTGTTTACCTTTTCTTGGTTTTTTTGCTGCAAGTGATATTTATACATGACTTTCTCATTGAATACCACTTTTCTACTCCTAATGATTTTGTGATTTTCATAATCCCAAAAATGATAACCAAAATCATTAACTCCATATCCAATGAAAGTGCACTTCTTGGATTTTGCCTTAAGTTTAGTTCTATTTTATTTATCAATATGCATGAATGCTTCACAATCGAAAGTCTTCATAAATGAGTAGTTAATAGGTTAACCTATCCATACCTCTTCTAGAATCCCACCATCTAGGGAACTTGAAAGCCCTCTGTTTATTAAATAAACTGGAGTATCTACAACATCTGCCCAAAACTATAAGGGCAATCCTGCATGTAATCTCATACACCTAGCACGTTCCATGATCGTCTTGTTCATCTTTTCTAACATACTATTTTTTTGTGGAGTTCTTGGAACCGTATTCACTTTACGAATCCCATGGTATGAACAGTAACTGTTAAACTCTTTACTGTAGTACTCACCTCCATTATCTGATCTGAGACACTTCAACTTATTTCCTGTTTCATTCTCAACCAAAGCTTTCCATTTCTTAAAAGTATCAAAGACATCCGATTTATTTCGAATACAATAAACCCAAGTTTTTTTAGTTACATCATCAATAAACATAACATAATAATAAGAGCCACCAAGAGATAATACCTAAGCTAGTTCTTATACGTCTGTATGCACAAGCTCTAATTTTTCACTCCTCTTTTCTTTTTCAACTCTGAGAAATCTGAATTTTTTTTAATTTTCATAAATATAGTGCTCACAAAATTCCAAATCAACCGACTTTAAACCTGACAAAAAATTAATTGAGTGAAGAATTTTCATCCCCTTCTCACTCATGTGCCCAAGCCTATGATGCCATAAAATTGTATCCGCTCCTGTAGAAGCTAAAGCAATAGAAATATCAGTATTACCAGTACATACATACAACGTACCTTCCTTCTTTTCTTTTGCTAATAATAGTGATCCTTTAGCAACCTTCCACAAATTTGCTAAGAATGTAATTGTACATCCTTTACGGTCCAACTGCCCTATAGAAATTAGATTCCTTCTCAAATCAGGAATGTCTTACCTCTTTCAAAAACCATTGGTTTCCATTCGGTAATTTTATTTGTATCTTACCCTTTCCAACGATTTTACATGGTCTATCATCACCCAAATAGACCTATCCGAAATCACCTTGAACATAATTTATAAAATATTTTCTATGAGTTGTGGCATGATATGAAGCCTTTGAGTATAACACCCGAAAATCATTAATATTATCTAGTGAAAGGATTAAAGCATCTTGCAATACATCACTTACTACATTTGTTTCCTGATTACCTTATTTTTCTTCTTCCTATTTTTCTTTTCGAGTCCAACAGTCTCTTTTTAGGTGTCCTTTCTTTTCGTAATGCCAACATTCCAACTGCTTCCCTTTGGATTTGGATATGCCTTTCTTTGGTTTTCTATGTTTTATTGGACTATTTCCTCTCTCCTTTTGTCTACCCCTATTTTCCACAGTCAACGCATTACCCGATGTCTCACCTATGTTTTTTCGTCACATTCCTCGCTAAGGATAACACCAATAACATCATCAAATTTTAAAGTATTTGAACCGAAAATAATATTACTCACAACCATGACCAAGCCATTCCAACTTTCTGGCAAGAAGCATAAGATCAAAAGAGCCCTAACCTCATCATCAAAAATTACTCCAACAAAATTTAACTGATCAATAACCGTGTTAAACTCATTTAAGTGATTAGTAACAGATTCACCTTCTGACATCTATATATTAAATAAATGCTTCATAAGAAATACCTTGTTCAAAGTTGAGGGTTTTTCATATAGTTTAGCCAACGCATTCATTAAACCCTTTGTTGTTGTTTCCTTTGAAATATTGAAGGCCACCGACGATGCCAAGTATAGTCGTATTGTTCCTAGTGCCTTTCTATCCAAAACTTCCCATTATTCATCTGATGTCTTCATTGGCTTCTTTTCTATTTCGCCTAATGGTAGGTAAAGATCATTTTGATAAAGATAGACCTCCATTTGCATCTTCTATAGCTGGTAATTTTGTCCATTAAAATTCTCAATTCTAAATCTGCCTTCGTCTGCCATTGCTCCCACTCAAATCGAAAACCCTCCTTTCAAGTGTGTTTTTCAAACCCTAGGCTTTGATACCAGTTGTTAAGATTAAATAATAAAACATGAGCAATAAATAAATGCAAAAATAAAACACAGAAGAATAAAGCAATACACGAGACACAAATTTATGTGGTTCACCCAATGTGGGCTACATCCACAAAGAAAATAACCAAGCCTTATTATTCCATCCAACAAATCTCGAAGGGATACAACCTACAACAAATTCGTTGTACTTCCTCTTCAATCTCATAATTACAGTCTCTCTTCCTTCTTCATTTCCTTCACATCCTTCACGCTACAATCTCCAATGTCGTACAACATCCTCTTATAAAACGAGGGTTACAATTTTAGGGTAAATCATTAAGACCCCAAAATAAAAAAGAATTACTATTTTCGGAAAATTATCTTTTTTATCACAATTTGCCATTTTTAGTAATTACTATTTCCGAAAAATTATTTTTTGTCAAAACAATTTCTATTTTTAGTAAATATTATTTTCAGCAAATTTTTTTTCGTCAAAAAATTTCTGTTTTTAGTAATTACTATTTTCAAAAAAAAAATTCGTTATTTTTTTTTCGAAAATAGTAATTCACAAAAAAAAACTCGGATTAACATGCAATTTGATACACAATTACATAACGTCCATATCTTTTCGTAGAGTGGGTCTAAACGTGACTAAAACATGACCTCCAAAGTAGAATCAGGCTCCACAACCAATAGGGCCTTCCTCGAGAAACTAAAATTCCCAAATCAACCTTCTTAGATTTCCTTCTACTTTTGGTAGAAAAGTTTTGGATAACCTTTTCCTTCTCTTCTAACACTGAATCACTAGTAGAAGTTGATTCTCCTTTGTCTTGTTCATCCTAAATAATGTTAATATTTTTTCTCCATAGCCAATTAGTTTCACATTTTGTTGAGGAGTGGTTTCTTTCGAAACCCTCATTTCTATGCTCTTTTCCTTCAGCCCTATAGGAGAGTGTGGTTCTTCCTCAATATTCTCTTCTACATGTAAAGAATAAATCTTTTTTTTTCAATCAAAGCCTTAGTCACCGGTTCATTAATACCTCCAGGTTGATTTTCTAGAAAAAACTCTTTCCCTTCAACAATATCATCCCCATAAAGGGTAGCAAGAACCTCAAAGCTATTTGAAAATGGACCCTTACTACTTTCACCAATTTTTTTTTGCTCCATAACTTCTCCTGGCTTAGTTTCCTTTTTCCTCCAAACCCTCAAAGGCTGTCCAGTTCTATTATTCATAACTTTCTCCTTAGGATTTTTTGGGTATGTTTTCCAAATATACCCTACCCTTTTGAAAAGGTTACACAAAGGAATGGGAGTTTCATACTAAATCTCTTGTTCCCATTCCCTGTAATCTGAAACTAGCCTAATAGATTTAGGCAGTGGTTCAACTAGATTTGCCTATACACAAAAATAAGCCGCTATCATTTTGGTCCGGGATTTAGTAGTTGAATCAAAAGCAATTATTTTTCCAATTGCTTTAGCTATCCCAAGAATAATATTGTCATCCCAAAATTCCATTGGAAGCCCCGATAGACTCACCCATAAGGGAACCAATTGAAGAGTGGTTATGGCTAGATTAAAGCCCTAGCTTCATTTTTGTAAAAATAACCCTCTCCTCCCAAAAAACCATGGGTCCCTCAACAAAACATTTGTCATATCCTTTGGATTTACAAAGTTAAACAACAAAAAATTATTAGGCAAAGCCACCATTGCTTCCTACCCCAAAATTTTTCATTTATCCCAAACCCACTTCCTTATTGTATCTAAATCCGGTCTATTGCCTAAAAATTTTTCAACCAAATATTTTTTCCTTTCTAAATCACTTTGTTAGCCAAAAATTTTGGGACCTTAAGAGTAAAACCCTTTTCATCCCAATTCGAAGATAAAACAAATCCCTCTTCTTGTGAATTTTGACCTCTCTTTTAAACTTGTGCCTAAGAATTGTCTTGCTTTGACCTTTTTGTTGTTGTCAAATTCGGATCTACTACTCCTAGATCCAAAGGGTTAGAATCTCTCCTATCTACATCCTTAGGGGATTTTGTTGCAACAAAACCCTTGTCTATCACCTTTCTTGCTCCTTCCGTCCCTACTCCTCATGTCTTTTCTTTCTCTCAACATTCTTTAGCTTTAGTGATTTTCTAGAAACAATATTCTATGCATTCATGATAAGGGTTTGAAGCATTGATGCACTTTGGATGAACCCATTGCTCTTTCACCATGATTGTTTCAGATGCTACATTTCTCTCCCTCGGGATTCTATTAGCTTTTTCCTTTTAAAGAAAGATATATTCATTTTCCAATAAAATCATAATTTTTTTAATAATCAATTAGAATTTAAGTCACCTATTTACACCAAGTTTTTATATATAGTGAAACCCAGGAAACTTGCTTGCAAGTGAAGCAATATCATTTTTAATTTTTTAGTTTTGTAAATATTTAGTTAATTAACTATTAATATGAATCAAGTAAAGATATTTTTTATAAAATATACTTATAACTCAATATAACATATGCCATGGGGAGGAAGTGCGAACCAAGATTTAGTTCATGGTGGGAGAGTGACGGGTTAATTCAGAGTGCATTAATACTTTAAACTCTTACTACAAATACATGGACCATTGTTTCCAAAAAATTGCTAAAGCAAAGGAAAATTAGAAAAAAGAAGAGATAGGGACTATGGTGAGCCAAGAGGGAGTGCAAGCCAAGAGCGAGTACGAGGTAGGATAGAGTGTAAGATGAGGGGGAGTGCAAGCCAAGAGGGAGTGAAGCCAAGAGGTAGCGTAAGCCAAGAGAGAGCCCCATTAGCTAGTATGGAAGAAAAATCATATTTGAAAGCCCTAACGAGAAGTTAGGATGCCCTAGTTGGAAGTATGTAGACCCAAGTTAGAGATAAGTAAAAGAGTGAATATATGGAAAGTTAGATCCAAGTAGCAGATGTTACACTAAAAGTAAGTATTAAGGATGAGATGATTGAACATGATATAATGGTTCTTAAAAGTATAGGGTTAATATGTAAGTTCCATAGATCATGGCCAAGGCTTTTGGAGATCCAAAATTGGATCAAGTAGAAGTGGGTATGTTACAGAACTTTATTTTCATAAACATCAATCATTCACCAATATGCAAAAATATCAAATCATTCATCCATAAATAATTATCTATAATAACAATCCATAAATGGGGGAAAGATAGATAATACCCTTAAGGTAGGGAGGCACAATAATAATCCTTAAGGAAAGAGTAACTCCACAAGATCTCCTAATATGAGAGAGCCACTTAAGGAGGGCAAAGTTCCATAAGCCACTTCATAGGCAAAGATGATTATATATGATTTTTCTCCATGATTATTACAATGACAAATATCTCTTTTTTATATACCCATCTTATAATTCTACTTTGGGAAGCCTACTACTAATATAATATAATATTATAATACAATCAACCTTAGGTTATGTGTGGCCCATGCCAACCCTTATACAATATAATAATATATCTCCGAATATCTATTCCTAGGTACCCTAACATTCCACCCTCCTTACAAATGTGTCGTAAAACATATGAAGAAACAAGATAATATGATTTGCTAAGCAATGTTAGAAACTGGTACCAATATAGATCATCCATCCATCCAAGTGAAACATGTTGATGATGGTATGCCATTTTGTTACTTGAGTATCCAAATCTACTTCGTTGGCTCCATGCTTCTGCTGCTGTATATTTATAACTTGAATGATAGGTCCACTTGTTCCTTGATGTTGATGATCTGCTCTAAAAGCCAAGATCATTATGCTTTCTCTGCAAAACACTACCATAGTTGATGCCCTTATGATTCCATGTAGAACCATAATATTATTGCCTTGAACCATACCTCCAAGATTGTTGTTGCTCATGGTGGTGTGGATGGTGATATGGTGCAAACTTAACTTGATGTTCTACCTTTTTTGACTCCTCAACATTTGGCTCCACTGTTTTGAAATTTTCTACACATTATTCTTTCAGGTTCCCTTTGTTTAGTGTGTCCTTGTGCTCTTTTATTAAAGCTTCCTTGGACTCTGCTACTATTATTTCCATGGGCTCGATTGCTACTACTTCTTCCATGGACTCTATTGTTGCTATTGCCTTCTTGGATTCTGTTTCAAGCTCTTCTATTTGTTCTTCAATTTGTTTCTCTGCAACCACTTCGTGATCTTCCTTGGATTCTTGCTCCTTAAGCTGAAAAATATTCTGCAATGTTATCTTCTTTTTCTTGTACCATAACTTCATAAATATCTTTTGAACATTAATGTTAACAGTACCTAAAGAATTTAACCAGGGATAACCAAAAATAATATCCTCATCATCCAACTCAATAGCATGAAAATTTGAATGTAAAACATATTTATCAATGGTGATCTTCAAATCTTCAAAAATTTGAACATTCTCACCCTCCAATTGTATGTCCTTAATTTTTGTTGCTTGAACTTGCAACCTCTTAGCCAAAGCAATATTAATAAAATTATATCTACTACTAGGATCAATGGAAATAATAACATGTTTCTTTTGAATGCTTCCATAAACCTGCAAAATATAACCTTTAGATGAATTTAAACCCTTTTGATATGTCTCATGCTTTTGATCAATATATATATTCAATTATATGAAATTCAAAAGGTTCTACCATGTTACTTTATGACCACATAATGGTATTACAACAATTTAACAATTTATGCATATATTGTTTTGTAAGATTTAAAACTATATCTCTTCCTTAAAAGTTGAGAAGCATAAACTATTAGCTAATACCATTTGATATATAAGACATAATATATCTCTCTCTCTCTCTATCTATCTATATATATATAAAGATAGATTTTGTATATTAATTTCATTATAACAATTAAATATATATTAATAATTTTTTTAGATAATAGTATCACTATCTTTTTTTTTTTAAATTTAGCGAAAAATCCTTTGTAAGGTTGCCTTGGTATGAGAAACCACAATTAAGGGGTTCTACACCGTCAAAATCACCCGAGAGTCGCGCCCGAACCTAACCAACCAGATTCTGGGTACCCAATGTGCGTTTGGTAGGGTGGAAATACGAACCAGGGACTTCCCTTGGAGGATTGCCCTACCCTCTCCAACTCACCTACAACACCAACATGCGGGTAATTGTATTACTATCTTATATTACACTTTTTTGAAACATTAAGATACTTAAAATAATTAAATGTTTTATCTATTAAAACTTAGAGATAAGGATGGTAAGATCTCGCATGACTCTTGTTTCAAACATCAAGATTTTTAAAAGAATTAGATGTCTTATCTGTTAAGGCTTATGACTCTTCTTTCAAAATATAAAATACTAAGCTACCTAAGGATTCAAACACTAAAATACATAAAACAATAAATTTATAAATAGTAAACTACTTAAGGATTTAAACATTAAAATACATAAAACAATACCTCCAAGGGCTAGGTGGATTGGTAAGTGCTAGTATGGTTGGGCACTTACTAAGAAGAGACCTAGGTTCAAACCTTGGGAGAAGGTTGTTGCAAAGGTAGTAGTCTAATTCGAATCCTCTAAGTGCGTGCCAAATTGACAATGACGGTACGAATCCCAAGCACCCGATGATCCATTTCATGTCGGGCTATAAAACAACGAGGTGAAATAGGTTTGGTGGATGCAACCCATGTGGTTTGAACCCTACACTTATCAACTACTAAAAATAGTGTGGTTGTAACCAACATTCTTATCAAGCCAAAAAAAAATACATAAAACAATAAAATTCTTATTTATTAAAACCAAGAATGATACTACAATTTTAGTTTACATAATACTTGTTTCAAAACACTAAAATAAATTTTAATGTCCATAAAACTATTACCATATAAATTAATAGTGTTTATTATAAACTTGTGATTTTTTTAAGATATCCTACATATGTTATTGAAAGAGGTTAATGTTGTTTTGGTTATTCCAAATTTTCTAATCAAGATTCGGGAACAATGGTAATTAGGAAGCAATATTTTTTTGGCAAAAATGCATTCCAAAATTTATTGGAGGATTGGGTTGGAAAGAAACAGGCGAATGTTCAAAAATAAAATTAGAGGAATAATTAGGGTTTATGTCAGGATAAGAACAACCCTCTTGGAGGACTGTATAAAAAAATATTGTTTGCCAAGAAAATATTGCAATGGTCCTCTCCAGAGAATTAGATATCTTAAATATGTAAAAATCCAATAAGGTGAGATTAGATACTAGATGGGGACGTCCTCAAAAAGACTAGGTAAAAAATAACTTCGATGGGGCTATGAAAGGTAACCCGGGTAATGCTGGTGGTGGAGGCCTTATCAGGAATGATAGAGGTCAAGTAGTGGCTGCATATGCTGAGGATCTAGAAATTACTACAAATCACCAAAGCTAAAGTAAGGGTGATGCTTACAGGCCTCCAAATTGCAATGAATTTGGGTTCTAGGGGAATTGTTCTCAAGGGGGATTCCAAGAAATTTTTGTAACTTTCCTTCAAAAAGAGGAGCTAAATAATTCTAACATTTTCCAAATAATTACAGGTATGAGGACTATTTTGGGAAACCTAGAAGAAAATCGAATTAAACATATTTATAGAGAGAGAAACAAAGTTGTCGATAAATGAGGGATAAATGACGAATATGGCTGTTAGATCTAAGAATTTCAAAGTATGGATATACGCCCCCATAAAATTGAAAGAGATTTTAAGTATTGATGATGAAACTAGTAGATAAAAAGGGCAAAACAAAATACTTATTGGGATCATGTGATGAAGGATTTGAGCACACTAAATTACATTGTTGTCAGTGGTTTTTTTATTAATCATGTGAATCAAGCATTGCATGAGCTTTGTCAAATAAGACGATAACAGGATGAATATTTTTTTAACTTCTCAATCAGTAGGTTTACCCAGGTTTATTTGTTTTACTAAAATAGGGCTATCTTGCATTTGTATGATCTTTTTTTTTTTTTTTTTTTCCTGCACATCTTTCGAACTTTTTGTAAAGGGTTGGAGTCCTTCAACTCTTTTTTATCAACACCAAAAAAATTATAAAATTATTATAAATACATGTTAATTATTAATAAAAATAAAATCATTTAAAATATTTTTTAACATTAAAAATTATTACTCCTCTAACATTTTATTTAATAAATCTTAAATTACCTATGTTCTAAAACTTAAAAAACAGTTTAATGCAATTATAATAATTAAAAAAAACAATTTGATATGCAACCATGTGTGTATGTATATAAAGAATCGATAACTTCCTTTCATTTTCTACTACCAAATTTGAATTCAAATCCTTGAAACTGCCTTTATAATCCTGTTATTAGTTACAATTATTATTTTTATTAACCAATAAAATATTTTATACATTAATTACCTTATAACAATTAAATGTCTTTTTTTATAAATAATTGTATCACCATCTTATACTACTCTTGTTTAAAATATTAACACAATTAAAACAAAAAAGCATATGAGAAATTGGTAAGGGCAAAAAAAAAGAATACACTAGAACAAGGAGGAAAGAATTGATTTATTTAGGGAAACATGAACCAAAGAAATTTTGGAAGGAACTAAGCATGAAAAGGATGCAAACTGAAAATAACATAACAGTTAATCAGTGGTTGGAGTATTCAAAACAACTATATCAGCGTAGTAACCAGTAGGAGACACCCCCTACTATCATTGTCAAGAAAGAACTTTTCACAATTGAAGACATTATTCAAGGGATAAAAAAGTTAGCAACTGGTAAAGCCCGTGACATAGACAATCTTCAAGCAGAGCATATAAAATGGGGGTAGATATCTTGGCACCGCAAATCAAAGAAATTTTCAACGAGGTCATACAAAATGGCTTCCCTACTGAGTGGACAACTAGCTTGACCATTCCTTTGTTTAAAAGTGGAGATGTAAATAATCCCTCAAACTATCGAACTATCATGATCAACCCTCTCTTTGCAAAGTTGTTTGGGAGTATGATAGAGCGTAGGATCAGCATATGGGTAGAAGAAAAGGGAAAGAGAGCAAAGGGGCAAGCAGGTTTTAGGCCCAAGCACTCAACTATTGATCATTGTATCACGCTCAGACACATAGTGGAAAAAATATGGGACAAAAAGAGGAGGCTTTTTGTTGTTTTGTAGACTTCAAAAAGGCATTTGACACGATGCCAAGGAAAAAATTATGGAGCGAGAATGGAAGAGCTAGAGGTTCCAATTCACTACAGGCAGTAGTTCACGGACTATATGAGCATGTAAAGGCTAGAATCGAGAACACGGGAAGGGTTTTCAGAATGTTTTGGTAGTGACATAGGTGTCAAACAAGGTTGCCCTCTATCTCCGACCTTATTTGGGCTGTACATTGACAAGTTAGAAGAATGGATAAACAAATTTGGGGGAGAGGGTGTGCATTTAGCCAAATATGTGGTAAAACTCCTCATGTATGCAGATGATGTAATTATTGTGGCCAAAACAACCAAAGATCTAGAAGATCACCTTCAAGCTCTATAAATATTTTGTAAAAAAGTTGTGATGCAGGTGAACACGAGCAAAACAAAAATTATGATTTTTTCAGCAAAAAAGAAGCAACAACTCAAATTTCAGTTTGCAGGAGAACCGCTTGATGTAGTAGTAGAATACAAATACCTGGGCATAGACTTTCATGAAAACTTAATTGGAATACATATTAGGATGAAAAGAACTCAAAGTGGTTGGAGAGCACTATATGCACTTCAAAACAGGTGTAGGAATACCGAGTTGTGGGACTGGAAGACCACCAAGGTCTTATTTGGCCTACTTGTTACACCGGTTCTGTTGTATGGTTGCGAGGTGTGGGCTAGTGGCACAACAAATGCAAAATGGAGGCAAATAGAAAGGATTCAAAAATATCTAATCACAAACTTTCTCAAAATTAAGGCCATAACCCCTTATGAAATTATTCTAGCTGAAACTAGAATGTTCCCTTTAGAAGCAATTGCTATGACCAAGCTGTTATGTTACTTGAAAAAAACAGAAAACATGACAAATGATAGATGGCCTAGGGCAGCTAGGGACGAAGAGTTGCATAGGCAAAAGAATACATGGATGAAACAAAATCAGAAATGGATGAAACGTTGGGAAATCGACATATAATGATGCCCAAATATCAACAAATACATAAAACATTATGTGAATGAAAAGTGCAAAAGTGGAATGTGGAAAAATGCAAGCAGGAAAAGACAATATTATATTGCAAAGTTTAACCCAACGTATGACCACAAGGAAAAAAGCGTATATAGGCGCTGAAATCAAGTGGAAGGAAAAAATACTCATTGCTTAGATAAGGACTAGCTCTCATAGGCTTAGATGTGAAACAAGGAGATGGACAACGCCCAAAGAACAATGAGAAGAAAGGATATGTACTCTATGCAGCACAGGGACAGTAGAGACAGAGGAACACTTCATCTATAAATGCCCGAGTTTTTTAGATATCCGTGACAAATACAAAGAAAAACTTGGGAACGAGTTTATGGCAGATTTATTTGAAGACAGTAAAATAAAAAAAGTTGGGGAATTGCTAACACAAATCAGCGGGAGAAGGATCAACCTTCTCAAAGATATTAAAGATCATATGATATGATTTGAGTAATTGTACTTCCATATTTGAGGTACCATAGATCATATTTGGGTCTCACAAACATAATTAAAATCGTTCATTCATTCAAACACAAAGAAACACTTGGAAACGAACTTGGAAACGAGTTTATGACAAATTTATTTGAAGACAGTAAAATAAAAAAGTTGAGAAATTGCTAACACAAATCAGCAGGAGAAGGAACAACCTTCTCAAAGATATTAAAGATCATATAATATGATTTGAATAATTGTACTTCCATATTTGAAATCCATAGACCATATTTGGGTCTCGCGGACGTAATTAAAATCTTTCATTTCATTTCATTAACATTTTCTTACTTTTTATTACCCAGACTTAGTTTAAATCTTATCTTACAAACTCCTTCTATAATCCTTACTCACCTCCTTATTAACAATATAAGGATCCACCAGTAATGTTTTAAGACTGCTGAAGGGGAAGCCACTAGTTGACACCTGCTCAGTAATTGCGATTCTTATCGCCTCCGATTCCCCCTGTTTAGGCAATAGCCTTTTCATGAAAAGCAACGTGAAACCTGGTATTCCCATACGAATTCATTTACGAATATGCTTTTGCGCAGTCACTCAGGTCTAGTTGTGCGCGCGATAATTTCATCTCGAATTATCAGCCCCTATCGTGTAAAATCTATTTTCTCTGCAATCCCGTCATCCCCGACGAAGGAGAGTCAGTGTGCTCGGCGGGGGTTTTCAAGCGAAGAAAGGTCAAGTGTGCGAAGGTTGAATACGATGGCGGAAGCGGCGTCATTTGTTAGGGGCAATGTCTTCTCCAACGGACTCGCAGTTCTCACTCTCGACAGGCCTAAAGCCCTCAATGCCATGAATTTAGGTCGGTTTGTGTTCCTTTCTTTCTTTCTTGATTTGTTTTTTAATGCGGAGTAGGGAGGGTTTGTTGATGTAAATGCATTGAATCAGGTTACACTAAAGTATTACTCCTATAAGATCAGTTTGTAGTCTCGGCCAGGTATTTTTCATGTAAAGGCAGACATTGCCCATATCTTACCATCGCGTATTTCCAGGTAGGATTTGTTCACGGGGGTTGAGTTAGGTTACTTTAGCTTAAAACCACAAACATTCCACATATCAGACCATCCTGTATTACCAGGCAGGGTTTGTCCATGTAAAGGTATTCTTTTTTGGAGAACAGCTGGGATCTCCACTTTTAACAAATCACTACTTTTTCTTTTAAAGCTTGAGAGTTTATAAATGGATTCAAATTTTATCTCAATTGAGTTGCTATAACTAGATATCTACATCATTTTTCTGAATTTTTTAATTTTCAATATCTGAATTTTCTTTAATTTTTTGTGTGAATACAAATATTTCATAATTCAGCATTCTTCTTTTTTACATTTTCCTCTAGCAGCCTTCACAATACTAAAACTCCACCTCTATTGTCTATCCATTGCATCTTAGTAAAGTAATATTTCCAAAACTTCACTCTATCGCAAGTCCGCTCTACCAGATCTGTATTGCTAGTTTCATTCCTGAAACATAAGTGCAGCCACAAAAATTGTAATAAATTGTTTATATGAGAACACATTAATGTTACCAATGGAAATCATTATAATAAAACAATCATTATTTGATTTAGGCAGTCAATATTTTCTTTCAAGCTTCAGCTAAACTTATTACTTACTCTAACCATGAAAAATAAAATTTAGCTTCACGATCCTCAATTAAAACCAAAGAAAATTCAACTTCACGATCCTCAATTAAAACCAAAGAGAATTCAACTTCACGATCTTCAATTAAAACCCCTCTATTGGTTAGTCTATTTGCACATTTGTTTCCTTCTCTTGGTTAGTCTAATTGCACATTTGTTTCCTTCTCTTAACATATGTGTAAAACTAATTTCTTCAAAATTTGTAGCAAGGTCTTGTATTTCCACAATGATCATGTACCATGGAACCTTTGCTTTCCGCAAAATTGCATTTATTACTATTAATGAATCACCTTCCATCCACTCTTAGTTCCATTTCATTTGTCTGCATATTTTTAACCCGTCCAAAACCGTCCAAACTTCAGCTTCACTATTTGTCTTAAATTCATTATTGAAAGCGTAATGAGACAAAATCTCTCTCCAATTATTTCTAATTATTCCTCCTCTTGCTGGTCTTGAATTTCCTTTAGATGCTTCATCAAAATTCAATTTGACCAACTTCACTTATGGTAGTTTCCACTTTATATTCATTGTTGTATTTTTGTTTCTCTTGTACCCAACATCATAATTCCATTTGATGACTTGACTCCATCTATCAAGGCTCTTTGCTTCAAGATTAGGGATTGGGTGAGTTGACAGAGTTGGTTTAGACTCCTCTATTGCTAAACAAATCTTCCTTTTTATTACCTCTAAACGACATTCCTTTCCTTTAAATAGTCTTCTATTTCTTTTCTAGCAATACAATCCAAAGTATTGTATCTTTTGATATATCCCAGATTGTCTGTAAAGCCTCACTTTTAAAAGTGCTCTACCATTGCTTTAACCATTCTTCAATTCTATCATTCATCACCATACATTTACCAAACATATTAAGAATCCATTGTCATAGTTTCCAGATTGTTGAGCAGTGTCCCAAGAGATGGTCTATACTCTCCTCCTTTTTACATTGAACACATTGTGAGGGGCCATGGAAGCCCCTTTCAATAAGGTTATTCCAGGATAAAAAATTTCTATGACTGACTAGCCAAACAAACTTTTTGACTTTAGGAATGCTTGGGTTATCCCAAATATCTCTCGATATTCTTGCGGCATTCCTATTTTGTTGGTGCTTTCCATTATATCCGCTTCATGTTGTGAATTCTCCCGAGCTATTCAATTCCCAAATCAGCTTATCCCCAGCTCCCTTTGGAATAATCACTGTTGTTATCTTTTTGCTCAACTACCTCTTAGCATCAATGCCTTGTATACTTGTAAAAATATCTTCTTTCCATCTGTATCTTCCTTCTTGATCCTTGTACATAATGTTTGAAACCCTATCACCATATTTGTCTTGAAGTAATCTCATCCATGGTTTCAAAATTGGATCTAGATTGAGTGGTTTTTTATCACATCAAGTATCCATCCAAATAGAAAATTTTCTCCAGTTCCCACCACCCATCTTAGAACTTCAATCTCTAGATCAGTTGATTTTTTTAAACCGTTCCATAGTGCAAAATATCCAAAGTATTAAGCTTGGGTCATTGGGCTCAACGTACTGAGAAGAATTCTTGCCCATTGTCTTTGACTCTCTTTGTACCATCTCCAAATTACTTGCCCCTAAGAGCTAATTTTGCATCTGTAAGAACTCTTAAACCGAGTAATGAAATGAAATATTATTAATGTCTGCGGTGGGCCAAAATAAGACCCAAGGGACTATAAGAAGGACAATAATGATTGCCAACTAGCAGGCTAAAAAGCCCAACTAAGACCTCCCCTAGTTTTACCATCACACACGTTGCTTCATTTCACCAAAGGAAATTTCCTTCTATCATGTACTCTTGACCACAAAAATGACCGCATAATATAGATAATTTTTTTTTAATCACTTTTGGTATAGAATACAAGGACATATAATATGTTGGAATGGCTTGTAAGATTGATTTAATTAGCTGCACTCTTCCTCCTAGTGATAACCATCTACCTCTCCATGCCAGTATTTTATTCTGAACTTTATTTATAATTGGATTCCACAATTCTATCCTCATTCTCGCCTCAAATAAAGGCATCCTTAGATAAGTTGCTAGCAAAGTTGCCTCCTCTATTTGAATTAACCTGCATATCCTTGCTTTGATTCTAGATGGAGTGTTTAGGAAGTAAATTTTGGATTTTGTTCTATTAACTTTCTGCCCTGACGCTCTTTCATATTCTTTTAATAAGTTATTCAAAGCTCTGTCCTTGTTTATCCTTGCCCTCCTGAAAAGGGTAGTATCATCTATAGATTGTTGATGGGTAATGTATTCAATGTTATTACTAGCCTTAAGTCCCCTTAGTAGCCCATCTTTGTTAGCGTTCTTCAAGTTTCTATCCAATACTTTTGTCATAATAATGAACAAATATGGTGATAGATGATCTCCCAATCTAAGACCTCTTTTGGCTTTAAATGATTTTGTTACTAACCCATTGACCAACACTGAAATGATATTGTAGAGACACAAGCTTAATCTATTTGACCATTTTCTTCCCAAACCCAAATTTGTTTTTTTAATACTGCAAAAAGAAAATCCCATTTAACCCTATCATAGGCTTTACTTCTATCAAGTTTTAAGATCATTGCTTTCTCTTTTCTTGAAGTTGTTGAATGCATAGCTTCATACCCTATCATAGGCTTTACTTGTATCAAGTTTTAAGATCATTGCTTTCTCTTTTCTTGAAGTTGTTGAATGCATAACTTCATGAGCTACTGTGATACCATCCAAAATCTATCTCCCTTTCACAAATCCTCCTTGCTCTTCTAAAATAATTTTGTCGAGTAGTGGTCTTAACTGATTTGCCATCACTTTAGGGATTATCTTATACACAGTTACAAAACTTTGCGAGTTTTTAAAAACTCGCCGAGTCCAAGTCCAAGTTGGCCTTGCCGAGTCACTTCGGTTCGACTCAGCAAGTTTTTTTTGTTGAGTTTTTCCTAGTTTTTTTTTTCCAAGTCCAAGTCCGAGTCCAGATTTGGCTTTGTCAAGTTAGCACTGAGTTCGAGTTTCTCTACTATGATCTTATATGCCATATTGCATAGGATTATGGGCCTAATGAATCAAACAATTTTGCTTCCTTGTTTTTTGGAATCAAGGTAAGATATGTTGCATTTATTTTATAAGGTATGTATTGTTTAACCCTACACTGTTCGATTGCCACCAATAAAGAATCCTTAACTATATCCCAATTATGCTGATAGAATGTTGTAGAGAGCCCATCCGGACCTGGGATTTATCCTTAACAAAAGAGAAAAGAGCTGAATGAACTTTTTATAGAGTAATAGGCTCCATTAGTCTCCTATTGTCTTCATCTGTTTTAAATAAAGGTACTTCTTGTAGTAGTTTATCATTAAGAACTTCAAATTCCTCCGATCATAAAATATTTTGGTAAAAAAACCTTACCTCCTTTTTGATTTTACTCTGGAATTCAATCCAAATCCCTTTCTATTGATTAAATTCTACTAATTATAGATGTTGATCTCTATACTAATTACCATCCTATGAAAAAATTGTGTTTTTATCTTCTTCTTTTAACCAAGTCCGTCTCGATTTTAATCTCCAAAATTTCTCTTCTTTACTCAAAAAATTGTGATATTCACTAAGCAATTCCCTTTCCTTCGTGCTTGGATTATTATGCTCACCTTTTTAAAAATTTGAAAGTTTCTCTTTTAGTTCTTGTTTTTTCTCAAAAATGTTTCCAAAAGTGTTCTTGTTCCATTCTTTTAATTTAGATGTCATTGATTTAATTTGTTTTGGAAGTGTATACAACCCATCGTTTCCTGAAAAATTCCACATTTGTGCTATCATATCAACAAATTGAGGATGGTATTTCCACATTTGCTCATATTTAATTTTTTTTTTAATTCACTTACCACCATTTTAACTCTTATTGGCTAGTGATTTGAACCAATCCTTGCCAAGGTATTAATTTTAGCACAAGTCCCTTCATATAGCCAATGTTCTGAGAGTATGCATCTATCTATTTTTTTTTGCTATTAGGTTTTGGCCTCTCAATGTCCCAAACATCATTCTTCATGATGGAGGTGTACTCCTCCACCATGGCATCTCGCCAAACCTGCTGGTCTGTTGCCTCCTGAAAACTGGTAGACTCTGAATTTATGATGTTACTCATCAATGCCATGTAGCTTGAAAAATTCCTTGGAGGTCTGCTCTCCCTAATCATGCTGCTAGGAGCCTCAACGTACTCCTCAGCATCCCTCAATGTCTGTGTAAGCCATTGAGGTCTCTTGATAGAACTGGAAGGGGCTAATGTCTCCACCTCCTCACTTGAAGGTTATTGTTCAGAACTAGAAACCACTGGTGTCTTTGGTGACCCTGGCTCAACCTTCGGAGCGTTTTGCTCCTCATTCTCTATCACTGGAATAGGCTCATGGGACTTCCTGGATGCAACGTCCTCCTCAAACTTTACATCCCTGCTCACTATTGTCTTCCTCTTCTCTAGAATATAAACCCTGTAAGCTTTTGAAGTCTCACTGTATCCTACAAATAAACCCTTCCTACTGGAGGGCTACAACTTGGTCCTCTTCTCTACCGGAACATGGATATAAACTGGACATTCAAAGATGCGGAAATGACTCACCTCTAGTTTCACACCAGTGAATGCCTCCTCTGGTGTCTTGTCCTCCAAGATACTGTGAGGACACCTGTTTTGGATGTAGACTGTTGTGTTGAATGCTTATGCCCAAAGAAACATCGGCAAGACCTGGTCATGAATCATGGCCCCAAAAGCCCCTATGATGGATCGATTCTTTTGCTCTACAACCCCATTCTGCTGTGGGTTGTATGGAACAGTCAACTCGCTCTTGATTCCTGCTTGCTTGCAGAAACCATCGAACTCCTTGGAGGTATATTCACCCCCATTGTCCGATCTCAAGACCTTGATCTTCTTCTCTGTCTTGTTCTCAACTAGAGCTTTGAACTCCTGAAACCTGCTAAAGACTTCATCCTTGGTCTTTAAAAAGTAGATCCATGTCTTGCGAGAGAAATCATCAATAAAGGAAACATAGTACATGCTACCTGAAATTGATGCTACTGACATCGGTCCACAAACATCCGAACGTACTAGATCTAGTATCTTCTTAGAACTATGCTCGCTGTTTGGGAAAACAGCCTTGGCATGCTTGCCAAGCGTGCACCCTCTTCATACTCCTTGTTGCTCAATGCTGAACTTTGGAAGACCTGTGACTATCTCCCTCAGAATAGGCAACGCTCTATGATGCAAGTGCCCCATCCTCTTGTGCCACAAATCTTACTTTTATGAACTAGGGCTCGAACAGGTTCACCCTGCAATCTGTATAGACTGCCTTCTCTAACCCCTATTACTTGTGTTGTTTTTGGGCTAAATTCTTTTGGTCTAATAAGGACATGTTGGTTCTTGAACTCCACTGCATAACCCTTATCCTCCATAACCGAAATTGAAAGCAAGTTCTTCCTGAGACCTGGAACAAACAAAACATCATCAAAGTCTAAAGATTTCTTTGACTGGAGTCGAAAAGGAATGGTACCAATTCCTACAATTGGATATTTGGTATCATCACCAAGCTCAACCTGAACCCTTGAGTCCTGCTCTTGTAGACTGGTAAAACATTGTCGGGCTGATGTCATGTGCCGAGATGCCCCACTATCTACATACCAAGCATTCCTTGGAACCGTGCTGGTAGAAAGGCAAGAGACCAATGAGAAATCCTTCTCGAATTTGGTAGCAAACTCACTCATCTGAGTTTCTGCAGAGGATGCTACCTGCATTTGCTGTTGCTTCCCTTTGCCCTTCTTGTCTGGACACTGTGATGCATAATGGCCGTGCTTATGACAAATGAAGCACTTGATCTTGCTCAAGTCCTTCCCTGATTGTGAGGTTGACTCCTCATTCTTTACCTTACCCTTGCTAGGTCCTTTACCTTTGCCCTTCTTGGTTTGCCCAAAAAGAGCTAGGTTATCGTCACCACCTTTCTTGCTGGCCTTTGACTCCATCCGAGTCTCCTCCTAGATGAAATCATCCCATAGTTTCTCAAATTTGGGAAGGTTCTCACGAGCACAAATGCCTTTGACAAATGGTTCCCATGAAGCTGAGAAACCATTAAGTGCCATGTTCACCAACTCGTGTCTTCAACCTTCTCCCCTATCGCTGCCGCTTGATCATGAATCTACGTGATCTTCATCAAGTAACTAGTAACGGTGTCAGATCTGGTCATCTCCATAGATTTGAGTTTGTTCCGCAATATCATCTTCCTGTTTATGTTCTCGCTTTGGTAGAGGCTAACCAAGGCATCGAACATCTCCTTTGCCTTAGTCTTCTTGGATATGTGAGGAATCGAGTGATCCTTCACCGCATCCAAGATCATCCGCTTGGCCTTCACTTCCTTCTTTTTGTGAGCTGCCAATTCCTGCGGATCTATAGGCAAAGTCACATCATCCTTGACAATATCCCAAAGATCATTCTCTTCCAATAAGAACATTACCCTAACTTTCCAGGGCAAAAAATTTGAGGCACCTTCCAATCTATCCTCAAATATGAGGCTAGCTGCTGCCATCTTTGAGATCTGCTGAAATATTAATGACTAAAAAAAAATAGTCTTGCAAATAAGCTTAGTCCTTCAAGCCAAAAAAAAAAAAATATGAAACCCTAACTGCTGTTTTTTTTTTATTTGCTTGAAACCCTAACTGCTGAAATATTAATGACTCAAAAAAAACAGTCCTGCAAATAAGCTTAGTCCTTCAAGCCAAAAAAAAAAATGAAACCCTAACTGCTGTTTTTGTTTCATTTTTTTTTTTTTTTTCTTATTATCCAGCAGTGATCTACTGCTGTAAACCCTTGAGAATCTCAATCACAGAACCTAGCTCTGATACCATGTACATTTTCCAGCCCTAGATAACTGCTGTCCTATGTCATTTTAAAATAAATCAGATCTGAGAATAATTTATTCAAACATGCAACACTCACACAGATGGCTGGAAAAATAAACAGCGTGAACAACAGAAGTTAAATATATTTCTGAACCTGAAAAATTACAAATAAAAGAGGCTACAGCTACAGCAGAACACTTCTGCTCTCCTGCTGCTTTTCTAGCCAGCAATCACTGTTCTTCTCCTCCTAAGCTTGTATTTTTCCTTGAACAATCTGTTCTCCTCCCATTTTTTTCTGTGTATCTAAAACACTTTTGATCTTCTCCTTTTATCCTTGAAAAAGGTAACCCTAATCTCTCTAACCCTAAGATTAGATCTCATCTCATCTTGAGATGTAAGGTTAAAAATAAAAAATCACTTAAGTGAATTACAAAATAGAATCACTTAAGTGAACTTAAAAATAGAATCACTTAAGTGAACTTAAAAATAGAAAATCATTTTCAAAATAGAATTAGAAATGTCTTGAACCACTTCTAGCACGTTCATACTGAAGCCTGTGCAAGAAGTTCCTGTCCGAGCTACATTTCTCAACACACTTCTCTCTACATCTCTAAGTAGAGTCAAGAAACGGATAGCAACCAATCATTAAACAGTTTATTGAAACAAACAGTTATCTGCGACCAAATAAATCCCTTGATGACAGTAGATCGGTGTTCTGTAGGTGCACATACCCAACAGCTTTTGGTCTGCACGCAAGGCACAGTCACATCTGATGGGCGTGTTGCTCCTTATGATGTATCTAAACACACTAGATGCATCGAGGTTACACCTCATGCATTCAGACAATGCATGGACACGTCTCACATACATCCTAGTCTCCCTATGGCTCCTCTCATGTGTATTTTGTATAAAATAATTGAAAATGAAAAGAAATACAGAACTTAAAGATGAAAAGCAAAAAAGTTGAACAAAATTTTCAATCTTTCAAAGTATTTATCATTGATATGTTAAGGATGAATGGATACTGTTAATCTTTTCACTTATAAAACATTGGTATCCATGTACCTAAGTTTTGAAACTTCACATGGGGTGCTTTGTACCTACATCTTGCGGATGCCCACACCCACACCCACAACATTGTGTTAGATCCCAAAGTGACATGAAGCACAAAATAACTGGAAAAATACATTGTTGACTAGACAAATGTAGTCTTGACATACTGAAAAAGGGTTCTTGAAAAACAAAAATCATAAATTTATTTCAAATCATGAAGTCAGAAACATGGTTTCAAGTGTGTAAGATTTTCCACATGAAAAAACCTTACAGTTGCCTACTGTCAGCTTTAGAAGCTCGAATTAAAGGAAGCATTGTGGGGAACACAGACTGATAGACCAAATTTTGCTGTTTGATGTATCTGTTATAAACACATCATTTGGTTTTATTGCTGCCATGGACAAGTTAAAATGCCTTACTATTTATTAAATAAGTTTGTTGTGAAATTTCTTTATGGTAGGGGAGTTGTACTCAATACTAATGTACCTGAATACTAAAATGCAAGACCTGAATTAATCATAATTTTATTTTTTCTGAACACTAAAATGTATCACAGCAAGGACTGCTGTTGCAATATTTTGTTTGCAAAACCAGTTCAATTACAGTGCTGTTATGACACGTAATTTGATTGCAACATACAATTTGAGTTCTCGCCTCAGATGAAAATATTACAATTACATCCTATCGCAATCTCATCTTTTTTTCTTCAAATTACTTTCCAATATGGTAGTTAGAAAATGAGTAGTATTTGTGAATTTGTACTTGCAGTGCTGCTTTCCTGCAGAATGCAATTTGCACGTCAAGTGTTGTGCCTGATGCCCATGGCAATTTTAAGGCATGGATGGTTGGCAAGCTCCATGTGGCATGAACGATGATAGTAGATCCTGCTTCCACTGGCAGGGGATGGTGTCCATGGCAAAGTTGTCCACCACCTGGATGGCCTCTGCCTTGGTGAGTCGTTGCTTGAACCTGGCATTGGGCCACTGTCTTCACATTAGTGACAGCGTGGTTGTCACCCGTTGTGAGCAGACCATCCTTGCCATGTTGAATGCCCACATGAATTCAAAGATCAACGGGGATGCATCCAGGCTGGCAGGGTCCATCTCCATTCCATGACATTCCCTGCTGCTTTCACAGTAAAGCTTCACATAGATTTGGTATCGAACTCATACCTGGAAACCCTCTGCTGCAATCTTTGGCAACAAACTTGAAAAAATACACACCACTGCATCCAGTTTTTACATGTACTCTTTTTGCTAAAGGTGTCGATCCTATGCTTCTCTTACTAAAACATTCCCTTTGCAAGACACACAAGAGCTTGTGAATTCAATTTATTAACTAGTTTAGGGCATCAATAAAAGAAAAAAGAAAATTGCAAGACTGATGGAAGCAGAATAGAATAGGTGCATACCTTGCTGAAATGTTGAGTGGCTGTGATTGAATTTCTTATGCTACTGATCCCATGCCACTCAAATCAGGGCAGCGCTCTATTCTATTTTATGTGATGCTATAATATGTTTAGAATTTAAGGTTCAAATACAACTTGTCATCCCCAGGGAAATATAAAACCACTTGGTTTGGCCAACATGCTTATGGTTGATGGCTAGGTAGGCATCGTATAATATTCCCAAACCGAGGTCACAATCACATAGACATAGTGTGCCCCTCAAACAGAGAAATGAACTGCTAGAAAAAACTTCTTCTACTGTACATGTCCTTCCCCTGATAAAATATGTTTAACTTGAACTCCTCGGTTTCGTAATTGAACGTTTCTGTAGTTAATTAAATTTAAAAAATAAAAGTAAAAATTGTCTCTTCCTATGATGAGGTCTCAATTATATTCAAATTTTAGTTGGATTGCAAGCAAAAATAATAGATTAGATATTCTGTTATATGTTGAAGAAAAGACACCTGAAACTGTAGGAAATATTTTAAACAAATCTAGGCCTCAGGCAAATTAAATGCCTCTACTTTAGTATTGAGTGTGTTATTAATTATGACAAAAACAGGATCTGTTAGCCTGCTGTTTTTTTATTTCCTAAGTTGTTACCAGAATTTCAGCACTAATCTAAAATGGAAAACAATAATGCCCAAAATTTTTAGAAATTGAAAGTAGATTTAAATTAAACCAACAGAATCCTCAAATCATGTGAACATTTGAGGCGAAACAAAAACAGTATTGCTATTTTGCCCCTTTATTTGACGAATTTAGTGTCACATGGCTGAAATGCAAAATTAATGGAAATTTCTAGGTCATATATTCTTTTGTTAAGAATTAAATCTCAAAAATGCTCAATTCATACAAATCTCTAACAAGCACAATGTTCTTTATAATGCTTAGAAGCAATCCTGATATTATGTAATGTACCCTTTCTAGCCAGTCAGCTTTCCAGTTGTGATTAGCCTACTCACGGGTTCCCGTAGACTAAATTGAATGTGTGGGAACCCATGGTGATCTTAATCAGGCCACTCTCAGCTTTCAGTTGCCAGTTTCTGTGGCTTATTTGGGCAAAGGAGATAGGACTTACTATTTATAGTAAGTCAATTCTGGGGTTTCGGTCAAAGCGGATGGTACCTTTGGATTGTTCGTCGAAATGGGTATCCAAATCCATGATCATTTGGAAGGCTGGTTTTGTGGAGCTTAGAAATTTTATTATTTATATAAAATTAAATTAATAATTTAATTTTATATAAGTTATGACTTTATAATAAAGAGGGAGGATTCAAGAGTCACTTAAGTTAAAATTATTTTATAAAGTGACTATTAGAATTGCAAAAAAGGGGACGCCATTTATAATGAGGAAAAATAATTTCTAGAAGACATTTTAAATTGCCTTTTCCCTCCAAAAAGCCATCGACCCCTTGTGAGCTCTATAAAAGGAGATTTGGTCATTCATTTCAGGCATCCAGGTTTTATATGTTTGCTTTGGCATTTCGTGAAGAAGCTTATAGAGAATCTTTGTAGGGTTTCGAGCTTATTGGGGACGACAACCTTCAATAGGGACATCCTCTTCGGGTATGAGAGATTACCCCTGGTGGATTAGGGTGGCGATTTCATACAGAGATTGCTCAAGTGTTGATTGTGGAGAGATTTGCAAAGTTTTTTCGAAATATTATACAAAAGTGTTTTCAGAGGTGCTGGGCGAAGTTGCTGATTGTTGGCCGTACAACACAGGCCGTACAATTACTAGCCAGGCGCGATATCTTTGGGGAATTGGGTGATCAGTCCATAAACCCCTATCTCCTCCTTCATTGGTGTCCAAGGATTGCGAGCTGCTAGTACATCATTTCGTGGGTGAAGAAAGTTGCATTTTTGGAGCTAAGTGAATAAGTGGTATGTATAGATTTGCTGATCAAATAATACAGACTGAAAATTCCAGATCGATATATCTTTGTGGTATTTGTGTGTTTCCTCGATTCCTTCACTGGGTTTCTAGCATTACATATGTAAAATCTGCATCTCAAGTTTTGTTTGATTTGGTTGCATAGTTACAAAGTTATGACAGTTGCAAGTGGACTGATTTAGCATTTATCCGAGTTTTTATTAATTTGAAAAAGTAGAAAAAAGTACATATTTGCAAAAAAATTAAAAAAATATTTTAGCCATCATTGGTGTCCAAGGATTGCGAGCTGCTAGTACATCATTTCGTGGGTGAAGAAAGTTGCATTTTTGGAGCTAAGTGAATAAGTGGTATGTATAGATTTGCTGATCAAATAATACAGACTGAAAATTCCAGATCGATATATCTTTGTGGTATTTGTGTGTTTCCTCGATTCCTTCACTGGGTTTCTAGCATTACATATGTAAAATCTGCATCTCAAGTTTTGTTTGATTTGGTTGCATAGTTACAAAGTTATGACAGTTGCAAGTGGACTGATTTAGCATTTATCCGAGTTTTTATTAATTTGAAAAAGTAGAAAAAAAGTATATATTTGCAAAAAAATTAAAAAAATATTTTAGCCAGATTGGGGAGGGTTGCTACATATTAATTTCGGCATTATTTCCCTTTGAAATTGGTAAAAATGTCAGTCTAAAAGAGATGAAATCAAACGAGCTTTGATCTGGAAGTGGCAGATAACATTGCTCACAAAGTTCTCCACTTCTCCAATGAGACTTGAACTGGTGACCTTGCCAGTTGCAACTCAGATATGTTTCCATTGATATTTCAGACCTTGGAGGTGAGAATTGCAGGTTATGTTTATTTCATTATGACAATGCAATCACAGCAAGTGGCCAGCCTCATTCAATTCACCCAACAGTTGAAATCCCTCCACCATATTACTTAGTTCCCGAATTTCTGCTTTCGCTTTCAGCATCAAATGCTCTTTCTAATACTTTACCCATGTTGTTCAACTGCAGCCGCAGCAGCAGCAGGCTGGAGGTGGGGGCAGAGCTTCACAAATCCATTGACAACATGTTTTTGTAGATGTTCTTTAGCAAATTTTCGGACTCCTTTAGTTGCCATGACTGAAGATCATGGCATGAACCAATTTTTTTGGACAGGACACTGAGCACTATCTAGAAAGGACAAGGATATATGAGGAGATAGGCAAAGGTGGCCATGTGTAAACTTGAATCCAATTCCATATTACAGAGCACAATGCTAGCTGTGGTTGAGTTGCTATAAATTTATTGACTAAACCATTAGGAAACGTTGTCGGAAATCCCTTATCTTGGGTGAGGAAAACAAGAGGAAGCTTCAAATTCCCGGAAAACATTAGGAAAAGTGTTAAAAAAATAAAAAATGAATGCATTTGATTGGTTATAACTGACATGTTGATAGAGATGCATGCTTTGAGCCAAAAATGAATTTTAAAGAAGCAATCTGTGGAGGACCACCTCAAACAGGAGGGAAACATAATCAACGATTGCCAAGGAAACCATTGAGGATGCCAAAGATCGATTCAAGGAAAACAGAGATGGGTTGCATGAAAGCAACTAATGGATCCTCATTAGTGAAGTTGGAAATAACATACGTCCAGGAAGGAATAGATGAGATGGAGAGGAGGGGACTAATTTGTCGATTCATGGGATTTCGACCGACTCTTGCTACCTTCAAGCAATGGGCATTTCTACTTACCCTAATGGCTACTTTCTTATTTTGTTTGCTAATGAAGAAGATAGGGAGGACATTTTTCAAGGGGGCCATGGTTTTTTGGTAGGGCAGGGCTCTTCATGAAGCCCTAGCATACCAAGTTCAAAGCTGAGGAAGAAATGCCATCAACTGCCCCTGTTTGGGTCCATTTATTTGGTCTTCCGATAGAATACTGGCATCCAAAGATATTCGCAACAATCGGGAATTCTTTAGGAGTTTTCATGATGGTTTCTGATAGCACCCAACACTTAGAGCATATGATTAAAGCAAAGATTTGTGTCTTGATTGATTTTGACAAACCACTTCCAGAGAAAATTACTTTAGAATATGGGGAAGTAATATGGAGCTAGTAGTAGATTATGAAAACATTCCATTAAGATGCAGAATCTGTCATGAATATGGCCATCTCGCCAAGAATTGTCCACATAAGGTCCCTAACAAAGAGAAAGAGGACTAGGACTTGGCAGGGTTTCAAACCCCTAAACAAAAGAACACAAAGAAACAAATAGCAACAAAAGAGAAAACAGTAATTTAACCTAACATCTTTAACATCTTTGAAATTCTCTCCACGGATGAGCAAGTAGATGATGAGGATGGTCAAGTGGAAACAGTTAGTATGGAAACACAGCTTGATGAACAGAGGGAACAGGAAGGATTGCATGATGAGAAATCACTAAAAGAGCTTGCCTTGTCACTGAGAAATAACAACAAAGGAGAGCTATCTCAGCCAGCTTTAAACTATAAAAAAAAGTACAATGTAGAAAACCAACCCAAATGCAAAACCAAAGGGCAGATTCAAACTACAAACAAAATGGATCCTCAAAAAGACCATACAAATTCCAATAGTAGTGTTGTGGTTCTAAGTAACCAGCCTATAGTCCCAGCTGGAACGAAGCAAGATACAAATAAAAGGATGAGGATGCCATAATCCTAAGGGTTTATAGGATGGGTGTTATCCTTCAGTCTCTTGTTGGCAATGTTGGAAGATTTGGCTAATTTGCTAAGCAATTTCTGATATTTTTGGTAATTTGTTAAGATTTTGGTTTATTTTTAGTGTTACCTTATATTGTTTGATTTGTCAATAGCTCCTTTGGCTTAGTTTTTGTTGTATTTGTTTTTCATGATTTTTTTGTGGTGTATTTGTATCATTTTGTTGTTTCTGTTTTGGATCTATTTTGTTTTGTTGTTTTTGTGGTTTTTCTATGTGTTTCGTGTTCTGTGGTTTATATTTGTGGTGTATTTGTATCTTTTTGTTATGCTGTGTTTGTGGCTTTTTCTGTGTGTTTCGTGTTTTGGTGTTGTTTGTCTTTTTTTTTTTATGTTGTTGTTCTTATGTGTGTGTTTTATTTGTTTGTGTTTTGTTATGTTGTTGTTGTGGTTGGTTGTTCTGTGTGGTTCGTGTTGTGTTTTTATCTTATTGTATGTGTTTGGTTGTGCTTTATCTTGTCGACACACTCAAGGAGTATGCTTTATTTTGTTTTAGCTTATTGTATGTTTGTGTGTTCTTGTTTTTTGTTGTTTCAGGCATGCTCCTTGAGTGAGTCAAAGGTGGTAGGCCAGGTGCGAGCCCTGGGCATTTTTTGGCGGAAGAGATACCCCTGCCTCCTTGGGTCTTATCCGAAAGTGACATCCCTTCTGGGATGTTTTCCACAAAAAAAAAAAAAAAAAAAATATTGACATGTTGACGGAATAATGTTGATCGGCCTGATTGCTACGATTGCTGCCCATGGCAGGACTAATGACTAAAAGAATGTAACACTGGTTGCTCTATTTACATTTCTGAGCTCCAATTTAAAATGATTTACAGTCTGGTAATTAGTTGGTGCTGATAAAACCAGATCTGAAAAGTCCAACAATTTATCCCTACAAATCTTAACAAGTTATCCCTAGAAATCAGGGATACTGGAAATTGCAAACCCCCACCTCGGATTTGCATATCCCCATGCCTGAAACAGATACAGGTATGATATGCTCTGGATACGACTTGGATACCTTATTCAACTGTATCCGGATATGTTATCCTATGGGGATGTATCGGATATGGCTGGATATGGTATCTGAGCCATCCAATGGGGACATATTGGATATGGCTGGATATGGTATCTGAGCCATCCAAAGGGGTTAAATGTACAACATAGCAGAAATGTGCCAAGCAAGAAAAAGTACTTTGTGCATAAGAAAAATATGTGGGATATTCTTTAGAAAGCTTTTCTGCTTGGCAGGTTGTTTGCAATACTGAAATCCATGGATGAAAACCGAGGGCGTACGAAATTCTTCAGGGCCTCTAAAATACGCTGGTCTGAAATTGAGGCTTCTGCAATTGCTATCAGAAGGCTTTTAAATTTGCTAAGAGCTGCTGTTTGGAAGAACTGCAGTCTGTTGTAGGCTGCTTTCACTTCTGGTTTTGCTCAGATAAGTTTGTGCTGTGGTTGGAGGGGTACTGGAGTTACTTCCTGTCTGCTTTTCCTACCTTCATTGGAGGGCTGGTGCATTTCTGCTGTGGGAGGAGCTGTGGTTCAGTGAAACATAATATATTGACAACCAGTAAAGCAAAGGGCCTTGTGTATTTCGATTTTAATCTATGCCTCCTATCACATTTGAGAGTGGACTACAAAAAGGGCCTGCAAGGCTCTGGGATGTGCAGCCTGATATGAGTGATATAGATATATCACTAAATGCATTGATGCATTTGAATCTCTTGGTTGAGGATTCTTCTCCGTCTTGATGTTCTTTTGGTGCATCTTCATCTAGCTTTGTAAGTGTGTTTGCTGGTTGCACCAAATCCAACATATTCATATTCCCTTAGAGGATCTTGATGATGTGGATCTCAAGTATGTTGACAACTGTGATATATTTGACAACATGTGATTGTATCATTGTTTTTGTTTTATACTGAAGAATTTTTGGCATTTTGCCCCAGGTACTACCCTAATTAATGAAAATTTCCTGTTCACAACTTATATCTGGAATTTTTATTTATTTATATTATTCAATGTTTCTAATTTATATAATGTACATGTTTTTATGCATGCCGTATCCAGCTGTATCCATTTTGGGGGATCTTGAAAATCTGCTGCATCCATTTTTAAAAATCCTAACAAGTTATCCCTAAGAATCTGATGCAACAAATTAAATTAAAAATAGAAATCGCTATCTTATATATTAAGAAAATTTATTCTAATGCTCCTTCTTAATGACTAACCTGGATACAATCCCAAGCTTATCCCTAAATTTCTAAGTTACCGGTTCGTTTTGGGTTTGGGTTCAGGTTCGAAGAACCCGGTTTGCCGTACGACAATTTTTTTTTTTTTGTCTTGGGTTCGTTTTGGGTTCGGTCGTACAAAAATTGATAAATATATATAAATTTTCAAATATAATTATAAATTTTCAAGTATTTAATTTTTTTGTATATTTATTTATTTATTATATATAATCTATAATTTATGTTAAAAGTTAAAAAAAAAATATAAACAAATACAAATATAGCTTAAAAAACTAAAATAACATAATTACATTATTTACATCTACAAATAAGACCTATCTAATAGTTAAAGAGCATATTATCATCAAAATATATTACATTATAATATTATATAAAAACTCTATCTTAATTTTATATTTTTTTTCTTTTAAGCAAAAACCCCCTTGCGGGGCCGCCTTGGTCTGAGAAATGACCATGGGGTTCTACACCGTCAAAGTCACCTGGGAGTTGCGCCCGACCCTTACCGCACCAACATTATCAATTGGATTTTGGGTACCCAATTCAACTTTTTGGTAGGATGGAGATTCGAACCTGGGACCTCCCTTGGAAGATTGCCCTCTCCTCTCCAACTCATCTACAACACCAGGGTATCTTAATTCTATATATTATAATTAAGTTTAACAATTTTTAATTTATTTATAAAATTCATAATAATTAAATAAATTATAATTTTATTAATGTGAGAATTAATAAACCACTAGCCTTTATGCAATGGTGTCCACCACGTACACCTTATTTTTCTTCAGTTTAACAATAATAATTTAAACTATTAATATAGTTTTAAATTTTATTTTTAATATATTTAAATAAAATCTATTTTAATTTAAAACAAATTACTAATACTATTTTTTTAAAACGCACACCATCATATACATGCAAATCAAGCTGTCAAAATAATACTAATTTAGACTACCATGACTAAATTTTTCAAATTTTCATTGAGTTCAACGATAATAACTTGGACTTATGACTACCGAAAAATTACCTTGCTCCCTGTTTAACAATTCTCTTGTATTTTCCAGTTGGTGGCATTTATTACCGGGGATAATTGCATCGATATGGGAAAATAAAATGATGTAGTCCAGCCTTAGATATTCGTTACATTCCAGTTGTCCAGTGATAGTGCAAGACATATGCCGTGAAATTGCATGACCACTTTAATAACTAAAAACAGTTATCAAATGTGAAAAGGACTTTTTTATCGCGTGTTTAGGCGGAACTGAATTATTGCATTTGACACGTGCATATGTCGACCATGAGATTCCTGTGTTTACATGCTGCTTTTGAAAAAAAAGAGCACTTAACCCAAGCAGACATTGCCGTTAGGGTCAAAGGAGGAGTGCTTCGGGGGCATCCAACATTTTATGCAGAACTGTAACTTTCGATATTGTCCATTGTTTTGGAAGTACGGAAAGGCTTTGGCATGGAAGAAGTGAATTTGAGCCGTGAATACTCCGCTCTCCAATAATTTTTGAGCCATGAATTTTTGCTAGAAAACGTCGGATTCTTAGATTCTGTGATTTCTAGCTAAGAAAACAAAATTCGGACCTGGACAAACCCAAACGTACCCGGTCCGCCCAGGCCAAACCCTAGGCGGACCCACAGGCGAACCAGAACCGGATCCGGGGGTCTAGGTTGCCGAACCGGTAACATAGCTAATTTTTATAAAATTTTCTCTACCTAAGGGTTTAGTCAGTACATCAACAACCTGTTTAGAATTTGGACAGTAATTTAGACTAATTTCTTCTTGCTCATTAGTGATGATGAACTTCAATATGTTTTGTTTTGGCATGATATTCCAGATTTATCACCAGCTTGAGCACACTTTGATTATCACAATGAAGTGATGTTGATGCTACTTGATCTATTTGAAGGTCATATAATATGCACTGCTACTGAACAACTTCAGAACCTGCATTACATGCTACCAGTTCGATCTGCCAAGAAATAGCCTCTGATCTAAGAGCAAACATATAGCTATTAGTAGGTTTTCAATCATCAATTGATCCTGCCCAATTTGCATCAGTGTATCTAGCCAATTGAAAATCTTTAAATTGCTTTTACAATAAACCAAAGACAAGGATCCCTTTGATATATCTCAGAATATGTTTTGCAGCTTGCTAATGCTTTCTTTTGATATATCTCAGAATATGTTTTGCAGCTTGCTAATGCTTTCTTTTGATATATCTCAGAATATGTTTTGCAGCTTGCTAATGCGTTTTTCTGAGATTTGACATGAAATGAGACAAATAACTCATCGCAAAACATTAATATGGTTGAATGGTTGTAAGATAAATCAAGCTGCCCACCAACGGTATACTGACTCATTGATTGGAGATGAATCAGGGTATGCTGAAAATTTCAGCCAAACGTCCATAGGTGTAGATATTGGATTACAATATTCATCCGAAATCTTTCCGAAAGTGTTTTGGCATACTTACTTTGTGATATAAAAATTGTATATGATCAAGTTGCCAAAATTTACACATAAGCAGTAATGAAGGAGCCCTAAATTTGTCATTTCAAAAACTGAACACAAATCCGATTTTACTTGTTCAATTAGGTGGGCTTCACTACCAGTAATAACAAGCTTGTCAACATACATAATGAGAATGATAATGCCATCACTTGTAGTTCCGATGTAGAGTTTAGGATCAGAAAAGCTCTGCTTGAGTCCTGAATTTCTAAGATTTTGATCAATTTGGAAATACCAGGCTTTGGGATCCTCCTTAATTCTGTATAGGGACTTCATCGATCAGCAAACCCGATGTTCTTTTCCAAGTGCCTAAAACCCTTGTGGCTGCACCATGTAAATCTCCTCTTCCAAATCTCCTTTAGGAAGGCACTCTTAACATTCATCTGATATACCTACCAAACAAACTATGCCACAATGGAGAGAATTAACTGAAAGACCACCATCTTTGCAGTTGAAGCATAGTCTGTACCTTTCTGCTGTGCATACCCTTTAACATGAAAATTAGCTTTTGAATTTGTCATTTGAACCATCTAATTTACACTTTACCTTGTAAACCCGTTTATAGTCAATGGGTTTCTTTTTCTAGGGTAATTCATATAGTTCCCATTTTTATTCTTCATCAGAGAGTCAAATCTTACTGGGTTAAAAACTCTATGAAACTAAAGCAAAGTTTGCCTGCTCATTCACTTGTCTAGGCTCTTTTCCAGCTAGTCTAGATTTCCGAGTGACCACTTTTTCTTCCTCCTCAACATCTTTTATTATCTTTATACACCATTTTGGTCATTGATGTGGCTCTTGTTGTTGGCAAACTTCACTTGGGTGTACCTTTGTCAAACTTTGTTCTCCAAGGTCATCCCAAAGTGGATTTTCAACACACCAATGTGGCTGAGTTTTCACATCTTTCTTTTCATAATTGGTATTTGATGTATCTGAATGCAAGTGAATTCTCTACCAGTTGCAGTACTATCAACAGTTCTTAATCATATAAAAGTCTTAATAGGTTTACCATTATTTGAGAAGAAAAGAGTCTTCTCATGGACAATAATGTTTTTGCTAATTACAATCTTGTTAGTAGAGACATCAGGCTGTCTTTATGCCTTGGATTGTTCACTATAGCCAACAAACGTGAGCTTTTTGTTTTTTTGCATCTAGCTTATTTTTGTTTGTCTTGGGAATTAATGCAATAGCAACACAACCAAAAATACAGAAATGACTAACCGAAGGTTTTCTTCCAGATTACTCATCTTCAAAGTAACATTCTGTAGAGCTTTACATGGACACCTGTTGAGAATGAAGACTTCAATCTTTACTGCTTCTGCCCAGTAATAATCTGGTAAATTTTGGATATGCAACATGCATTTAGCCATCTCCATGATTGTCCTATTCCTCTTCTCTACTACCAGATCTTTATGAATTAATGCAAAAACAACACAATCAAAAATACAGAAATGACTAACTGAAGGTTTTCTTCCAGACTATGCATCTTCAAAGTAGCATTCTGTAGAGCTTTACATGGACACCTGTTGAGAATGAACATTGCAATCTTTACTGCTTCTGCCCAGTAATAATCTGGTACATTTTGGCTATGCAACATGCATTTAGTCATCTCCATGATTGTCCTATTCCTCCTCTCTACTACCAGATCCTTAGGAATTAATGCAAAAGCAACACAACCAAAAATATAGAAATGACTAATTGAAGGTTTTCTTCCAGACTATGCATCTTCAAGAGTACCATTGTGTAGAGCTTTATATGGACACCTGTTGAGAATGAAGACTAATATTTACTACTTCTGCCCAATAATATTCTGGTATGTTTTGGCTATGCAACATGCATTTAGCCATCTCCATGATTGTCTTGTTCCTCCTCTCTACTGCTCCATTTTTTTGTGGAGTGTAAGGAGTTGTATACTGCCTGTGTATACCCTCATGCCTATAGAAATCTTGAAACTGTTTTGAGGTAAACTCACCTCCATTATCTGACCTCAAGACCCTGATTTGCTTTCCAGATTGTTTCTCTACAAGGGCCTTAAAAGTTTGAAAGTATGAAAAACATTCAGACTTATACTTGAGGAAGTATACCCACATCTTCCTTGAATAATCATCAACCATCAACAAAAAATATTTTGCACCACAAATTGAAGGTCTATTCATTGGACCCCACAAATCAGCATGCACTCAATCCAAAACGCCTTATGCATGCCAAGAATTACTTGTCTTAAAAGTTTGACAACTTCGTTTTCCTAGTTTACATCCTACATACAAATGCTGTTGTTTATGAATGGATGACAATCTATGAACCACCATGTTAATGAGAACTGATAAATGCTTATAATTGAGGTGACCAAAACTCTCATGCCAAAGAACAGAACTATTGTCTTCAACTGCCAAGGCAAATGAATTGGCAGACTTGGCATCAACTAACTTGTATAGTCCCTTCTCACCTATACCAAGAGCAATGAGCTTGTTTTTTTTCACATGCATCACCTCACATCTGTTTTTATGAAAATGTACAACAGGTTGAGAATTTTGTTCATGTCAGGAACATATTGAACATTCTCGAAGGTTTATGTAACATTGTTGTTCAATGTTACACAGTTACATAAACATCACCACCCCCTTCAATAAAATATGATCTACCATCAACAAGCGAAACAAAATTGTTCTTAGATCTTCAATGAAATTAACATACTAGTCTCTCGGACATGTGTAATGTATGGATGCTTCGGAGTCAAGTTACCACACAGCAGATTGACGAGATGAACTCTGAGATGTTACAAAAGTAGATTTCTCTTCCTGATCTTCTATCTTGGCAACATTTACCTGTTTCATCCTTTGCTGACTTTGTTTATTTTTCAAACTTACTGTAATCCTGTTTGAAACGATCAAGTTACCTATAGTAGAAACAAATGACTTGGGACTGCTTTACATTAGAAGCTTTACATAGCTTGTGATGAGATGATGAGGGGATTTTCTTGAGGTGGATGCTCATATCTGTGACTATTTGCTCTCTTTTTTAAAAAATAACGAAGGCATTTTTTCAAAATCAAGAGTTTGATTTTTTGTAAGCAAATGTAGGGACTCAACAAAGAACTCATAAGATGGAGGCAAACCTCGTAAAACAATGCCATCCATGTCCTCATAATTGACGATCTTTTGAATAGCAGTCAATTCATCTCGTAGATCTTTTAGATGGATGAGGTCCTCAGAATTAGGTCCTTCCTACAACTGAAAAGAATAGAGAAGATTCTTTAGAAACAATGCACGTCTTGCTGTAGATGTTTGATATTTATTTTGCTACTTTGTCCACAATGTTGCAACATCATTCTCATTACGAACTTCAGGAATCAAATCATCTGCAACAAATAATTTGAGAAGCATCAAAGCTTCTCTATGTCACTTGTTGAAGTCATCAACATCATGGTTTGGTTTCTTTCTTGAGAACTATATTTGCCAAATCTTGATACTCATAAATTGTAAGTATCTTATAACTCCACGTGCTATAATTCATTCTAGTAAGTTCTTATGAATCTATTCGAATTAGATTTTGAATATTTGCCATTCTTCCACGAATAACAACCTTGAACAGCAAATGCAGGACGCTGAACATCAAACACGCCTTGAACACTAGACTCAAAGCAACGAATGCCAAACACTGCACTTTGCTCCACCCAAGCTCAAAACTTGGGCAAACTCCAAGCTGTGCTTTACCACAGCCTGATTGAACTTCAAATGTCGCAAGGGGCAACTTTATCGAGTGAGGAGAAAACCACCAAACACCATCTGTGAAATCCACTAGATCTAAACACAATGCGGGAGAAAACCTCGGTTGACAACGCAACACCACCAAAATTGGCCATAAGGTACTGCAGAGGCATTGACTACCAAAGACAAAAAATGACTTGGCTGAAACGTACAGTGTAAGACAAACTCTTTTCGCCCTTCTGTGGCACTAATACCATAAAATAATGTAATAGTGGTTGCTCTAATTGCATTTCAGAGCTCCAATTTATAATGATTTATAATCTGATAATCGGTTGGTGCTGATAAAACCAGATCCTACAAATCCTAATAAGTTATTTATAAAAATCTTAACATGTTATTCTTAAAAATCTTAACAAGTTATCCCCAAAGATCCTAACAAGTTATCCCTAAAAATATTTGTAATAAACAATACAATAGTAGGAACCCATATCATATATATTAACAAACTTTATTCTAACAATAACAATCAACTCTAAACAAACACACAACAAGGCAAAATCCTTTGAAATTTACATATAACAGACATCTTGATTTAGTATAGGCAATGTGGATATTGATAAACGTGTAATACATATATGCAATGTAAATATACATAAACATTTGTGACAAATTTCATTTATAATAATCTAAGCATGCTTAGGAGTCAACACAAAGGAAAATTGCCAATAAAATAAAATTGATCTTTCAGTGTGATAAACATAGTTCAAATTGCTGCCCCTTTTATAAGAGAAAATTTTGAAACTATCAAATTACCTAAGTTACAATAATACAAATATGGCTAGTCAAGATAGAAATGAAATGAAATATTATTAATGTCCACGGTGGGCCAAAGATGACCCAAGGGACTATAAAAAGAACAACAACAACTACTAGCAGATGGGCCAAAGCGCCCAACAAAGAAAGTAACAAAGATAAATACAAAGACATGACCCAATAAGCGGGCCAAAGGGAATGGTAAGAGAGAAAAGAGGAGAAAAGTGTGCTACAATCCAAAAGAAACAAATTGTTTGGAGTGTTCACCAAGAAGAACGGAGAGAGGGGGAGCGAGCTGTCTTAAAGGGCGGTCTCCAACGGCCCCAAACACTAGTCTCTGCTAACAGTCAAGGTCGAAGAATCTCTACTGAAAAAATCGATGATCTGTTTCTGCGCATCACAAGTCAGGAGTCCCAATGAACTGTGGCTGCATTGTCTAGTGGCCTTGCCTCTATTAGAACGACCCGAAATGTGACGTTTTCGTCCAATATCCTCCCTTAGTCCATTTGAGCTAGTGAAGTAGGTTGTGATGGGTTGAGAGTGTGGGGGGCAAGAGCCGCTTGGAGGAGAGCTCCTTTGTTGACAAAACTGAGTCGCCTCCCTAAAGTAGAGTGCAAGACATCACTGGTTTGAGTATCTGAAGAAGGTGGATAGAGATCGTGAGTTATCCTTGAAAAGGCAATGAAATCTGCCTCGGATCTCATAATAGATGGGGCATCGAAAAATAAAATGATTCAAGGTTTCTACTTCTCCCAAGGAGCAAAATAGACAAACTCGCTTCTCCCTCGGTAGATGGTGATCTGACTCAACCCGAAGTTGGTGGGAGCACACTCTGAGCTGACCAATCGGGATTTGTATGTTATGCAATGTATGCTGCTAGAGGTATTGTGGGGGGGCTCTCCAACCGTCTTGTATCTTAAGGAAGTGCTCGTGGTAGAATGACAACTTGGGGGAAAGAGGGGCAGCGGGAGAGATCCATGTGCAGCTGGTATATTGGAGGTCAATGTCCATCTAGATGTCGTGTAGAATCTTCTCCATCTAATTTCGAGAAGGGGGGAGATCGCCCAAGGAATAAGGAGGAAGTTTATCAATTTGTATCTGAATGCTGGCCAGAAGTGTAGAGACTTGAAAATACTAGCTCCTCCGACCCCCTTGAGGGCTCGAGGAGCGAAGGGCAAGGTAAGGTTACTGTCTACAACGCGAGGGGGTGCCTCCCAAAGTATGGACCCTATGAAGATAGGTGATAATCGATAAGATGATCTCGAGCCGAAGAGGAGAGGCCTTAAACTTTGCAAGGATAATGGGATGGGGGATCATGCCCTTGCAACGAATGAATCTTCGAAGAAGAAGTGATTGCACTCTTTCAACACGAGACCATTTAGTTGGGCCAAGACTGGGACCCCATGTCACAGACCCATAGGTTACAGTTGGTTCGACCAAGGCATTAAAGATTCTCATATTTACTGGAATATCCTAAAAATGTGCTCTAAAACAACTCCTCTTGAGCAAATAAAGAGTTGCATATCCCTTACAAAATCGGGCCTGGGGGACTAGTTTCAACCCAAAGGTGGGTCTAGTGAAGAGAACCCCTAAGTACACGTAAGAGGTGGTGATCTCAACCTCTTGCCCCTGAAGATAGAAGTGGAGGTGGGAAAGAGCCTCTTTGATAGTATTGAACACCATAACCTTGGTCTTAGATAGGTTCATTGTCAATTGCCTCAAGGTACAAAATGCGGCTAAAGTATGCAGATGACGTTGAAGCCTCTCAGGAGTCGAAGCTAGAAGGACAACGTCATTGACGAAGAGGAGGATAGAAATCAGCACATGGTGGAGAAGGCAACCATCCTTTGCGTGTGTGTTCTCTCGGATAAATGACTCAAGCTCGTCTATGAAGATCCCAAAAAGTGTCGGAGAAAGGGGGCAACCTTGTTTCACTCCTATGGTGATGAGAATGCTGTCAAAAAGACCCTGTGGAGAGTAAAACCGTCCTATCACTGTCTCATACAATCACGAAACTGTTGTCAAAAGTTGTCTAGAGATGCCAATCAACCAAAGTCTCTCAAGTAGTAAATGTCGAGGTACCGTGTCAAAAGCTTTCCTGAAGTCGACAAAGCGACAATAGACTCTTAAGGACCTAGAATGCTCCTCCTCAATCATAGCCATGAGGACTAGGATATGATTTGTGGTCTGTTGGTCCTTGCTGAAAACCAGTTTGGCCTATGGGCCTATGCCCCTCCTCCTCCAGCTCGTGAGAAAGAAGCTTGTCTAAAGTTAAGGCATAAAGCTTGGCAAAGACATGCCCAATCATGATGGTCCTGTAATTGTTGGTTTCGTGGGGATCTCCTGCCTTATGGATGGGGTGGATGATATGCTGAGTCCAAGAGTTAGGGAAACCTGAGCAGACAGTGAGGTTGAAGAGATTGGTGAGGGGCCTAACAAGAGAGTCGATGCCATGCTTCAAAAATTCTGCCTGTAACCCATCCAAATCTGCTACTTTGCCCGTGCAAAGCTTTCGAATAGCCTGCTTAATAAGTCTAGTAGAGAAGAGGTGGCAGGAAGTAGGGGGGGAAGGAACCCTAATAGGAGGTTGATTTGGGATGGTATAGAGGGATGAGGCATGAGTGGTCCAAGAGGAAAGATTGATCCCATGATTGATGTGGTCTCAGGGGAGGATAAGGTGCCAGAAGGATTTAGGAGAGTGGTGTAGGGAATGAATGAGATTTGGTAGAAGTACAGAAAATTTTCAATGTGTTTATGTTTGTAGATATATCTCTTTTTTGATTGTAAAATGTAATTATGCTATACATAAAGGAAAATATTACAAGCGATTACAAAATTCAAGCTACATCATTTGGAAGCCTATCCCAGTCCAACATCCACCTTCAGAAAAAGAATGTTGGCCCCTGACCCAAAGCGGGAGGCTCTCTTACAATATTTAACTTCAAAGCATAGTAAACACAAGCAAAATACATAAACTGAGGTTATTTTTGTAGACCCTACATCAAACACAGCCATCCAAACCAAAGACGGCCAAATATGAAAACTTGCCTGTTTTCTTGTATAATGAATGTGGCAATAGCCGTGGTTCAACTTACCCCCCACCACCGTCCTCCTTCTTACTTGGTGTTGACTGCAGTCTACTATGCTGTTGATGCATTTCAAAGAGCAGTGCTCATTCTTCAGAAAGGCCTGAAGGGCCAAAGTGTCTGCATCACTACCCACCAATCCATGAGAGGCCAGACAGCAAGTTACCCACCAAGCCATGACAGGCCAGACAGCAAGTGTGGCCATGCCATGGTCATTCCTTACACAATGTCCAAAGATATTCATGCTGTCTCCTCCAAAGTTGCCGTTGCAAACCACGATTGTGCAGGTCTGTTGAAAAGAAACAACTTAAATTCTCTGCCATACTGTTGCTTATTGAATTGTCCAAATGTACTATGTTTGATGAATTAGGAAGTACTGCAGGAGTATATTTGTCATCATGTCTGCCCAACCACAGGTCGTTGACAAGAGCTAGAAGGTCTCTGTTAACAAACTCTTGCATTGGCTCTTTGTTGGATCCATTGTCAGAAACAGGATCCATGACCGCATATTCTCAGACTCTACATGTCAAAGAGGAAAGGAAAATCATTTTGTAACAGGCTAGAAATACTGAAGGAAGGACTAAGGTGGCATAAGGTATATCTGCCTCGTCACCATGCACCCTTCACTTAGTAGTTAATGTATGGTGTGTGATTCAACACCTAAAATGTGTGAGGATGCTGCCAAAAGTCTTTGCCACATTTGGAATAAAGTGCCCACAACTTGAGTTAACATATGCAGGCCTGCCTTTAATTGATGCTTATGTTATGTGAAAGGCCAAAGACTACAAACCTTGGGAAGTTGTCATGAGGTCCTTCCTTGACTAACCTTCATTATGATCATTTTTCAATTGATATCATTCCCAACTTGGAAGCAAGCATTACCTTTAAATGCTATTCTAAAAAGTCCTTTCCAAAATGGATATTTCTTTATGCCTTTCTGGTAAGAATGAACATGTAGAATGCATTTTTAAATGATATTAATTCCATCTACAAAAGTGTTTGTCACATTCAAAATAAAGTGCCCACAACTTGAGTTAACCTACATGGGCCTGTCTTTAATTGATGGCTTATGCAATGTGAAAAGGCCAAAGACTGATCTTGGGAAGTTGTCTTGAGGTCCTTCCTTGACTGACCTTCATTATGACCATTTTTCAATTGATATTATTCTCAACTTGGAAGCAAGCATTACCTTTAAATGCTATTCTTAAAAAGTCCTTTCCAAAATGGATATTTCTTTATGCCTTTCTAGTAAGAATGTACAAGTAAAATGCATTTTTCACTGCTGTTAATTCCAATTTGGACAAATGCTTCTAATACTATTTCAAGAAAGCTTCTTTCAAAATGGATATTTTTCTATATCCTATTATCTCTCTGATAGAAACAGACAATTATAAAAATTATCCTCCTTTTGATAAGGACACATTCAGTAAGTCGGGAATGAAAGAAGAAGGTTTATATTGTTTCTTTCTAAATCTTGACATTATAGACCTAATAGAAGCTTTTCAACGATAATGTATTGGATTCTTTGACCATGTTTTGAAATCAGAGTTCTTTAGGTATATTTCTAGGGAATGAATTCTTATAATATAAAATATTGCAAAAACGTTTGAGTTACTGAAGTAAGCTTCAATTAAAATTGCCCCTTTACAACTTATTTAAGACTTTCAACATATTCATCTTGTTGATACCGTTCTTTGAGTAAAAGGACCAATATAACCTATTTGTCAACTTCATGTCTTTTAAGATGGGATGCTTCTTTTTACTTGCATATTAAGCCAAACACCTATGTTCCATGGGGAAATCTCTCAGGCTTTGAGGGCTGTCTTGGAGATGTGTTTGGACATACTCAAAAGTCATCCTGATGTCTCGGAAATGCAATCTGCTGTACCAGAATTTTGTCTGGCTGCTTCGTGTTGTTCCTTTCCCAAAATCTTCATAGAACACAGCCAAACATGAAATTTATCGTGATACCTTGAGAAGAAAGGCAAAATTTGTTAGTAGAGATCGTGTTGTAGATGAGTTAGAAGTTGAACCCAAGAATATTTTAGATGGCCAGAAGAACACGTTCATTGAGGTTTTGATCGGTAGAAATAGTCTTACCAGATTTGGTGAACTTTATTAAAAATATTCAAACTTTGGCTATTTTCCACCTTACACAAACAAATTCGAGAAATTTAATTACTTGTCCTATTTCTGTCTTTTATTCCACAGCTATTTGACTCCATTTTACATCTGGAGAAATTAAAAATCGAAACAAAACAAACAAATAAAAAAGTTAGAACCATCTCAACAGGGCAAAATGATCTTAAGGCAATCCATTCACAGAGGCATTTGCAAGCCAATCTCATTTCTGTACGAAATATGAAATTCATTGTACAGATTTATATTTATTTTTTAAAAATTGGTTATATGGGGTTGAAATGGGCCTCCCATCTATATTACATCATGACCACAATGGTATTATTATAGTTTGGCTATTATGCATGTATCCCTTGGCAAAATTCAAACGTGGGTCTCCTTGAAAGTAGAAGAATTTAACCAGTTGAGTTAATGCTATTTGATACATATTTACATAATTTATTACATTTACATTAATAAAAATATTTATTTCCTTTCTCAAACTTAATGGCAAATTTTACAGTTGATTTTTTTGAATTATGTTTTTTTTTAAATTTTTATCCTTGTTGAACTCAAACACGGACCTGAACTGGTAATTTAAGCTAGAAATAATGGCTAGAGGATATTACAGGGCATGTTTTATATGTTTGCATTTGTCTATTGTCATTTGGGCTCTATCTTGAAGTGCCAAACATTGAGTTTGTTGGTACTTGTTGCAGTTATTGGTATCTGGGATTTCATTTGTTGAGTAATGAGTTATTGTTTGGACTTATCTCGTTTTTATGGTGCTGCTTTGAATAATCTATGCTTTTTTGTGTATCTATTGCATTTTATGCTGCTGGTGGCACAGAGATTCATTTGTCTTATTAATATTTTACCAAGTTTGATGATTCATTGTTTGTGCCCTTTCGATGATGACAGTTCAAAACATATTTTAAGAAACAATTCCTTATTTTGGAAATAATTTTTCCACTTGAAACATTATTGTTGAAATGTTCACTGTCTGATTCTGTTTTTGGTCTTGACTCTTCATTACATTCTTGAATCAGTGCTTAGCTTCTATTGAGTCATTCAACGTTGTGAAATGCATTTATTGCAATGACTTTCTTGCCTTGGATACATTGTGCTTCTTTTACTTTCATCTACATTTATTTATGTTTCGTCCTAAGATTGCAGCTTGTTTGTTGCTTAAACTCACAGAAAAACTTACTATTTTTTTTCATTGCAGAGATGGACATCCTGTATAAGAGATATCTGGAAGAATGGGCGGCAGATCCTAAGGTCAAGTGTGTCCTTGTAGAGGGCAGTTCACCCCGGGCTTTTTCTGCAGGTAAGAGCTAGGATGAGATTTGATTGCTTGTTAATAAATGATGATGAAAACTAGCCTCAGGAATAATACCATGAAGCATTTAACTGGAAATGAATTAGGATGTTATATTTCCTTTTTGACTGCATCATTGTTTCCTTGTATTTAGTAATGATTTATGGGTATTTTTTTTGAGTTATTCTGATGGTTAATGCAGGTATGGATATAAAAGGTTTAGTTGCTGCTATACAAAAAGACAAGAACACTGATCTTGTCCAAAAGGTGCTTTCATGAGTGTTACTGTTAATATTGAATGGAGAAAAATTTGTGTGCTCAATTTGTTTTTGGCCACAAAGTAGAACTCCTAAGTCGGCCTTATGTTTTGTAAAAGGTCACAGTCCTGAGTTTACTCTGCAGGTGGGGATGTGAAGTGGATGACAAGTGGGCGAAAAGTATCGGGAATGTTTGCTATAAATACTAAGGTTCTCTTGTACATGATTTTCTTGTTATGTAAACATATATGTTGAGCTTCCAATAAAAAGAAATAATTAGAGTTCTTTAACCAGGTTGATGGCATTACAACATATAGACATGTAAATGAGCGAACTGTTCTTAATAGCATTGTGACAAGCCAATTGTCCCTATTTACAGAATAGTTTTAGATTTTTTTCCAACACTTACACCATTGATGGTTCTATCTGAAGTTTGATGTCGGCATACTAAATTTAACATGCTGGTTGATAACAATAACAGTCATCCTCTATGCATCCCAGAGGTCAGAGATTAGTAACCTGCTATTTTTAGGCCCTTTGGGCTTATATAGAGAAACCCTTCATCATTATTTCAGAACCATCAATTTCTCTTGGGATATGTTTTTAAGCCTCTAGGGTTGCTTTGATGTGAGATGAGGGATTATTAAACATCATAAACCTAAACTGGTAAACTCTAGAGAAGCCAGTCTATAAAAGGCATATAGTAATAAACAATTGCATGGAAAGAATGTTCACTTATTATAAGGAATTGTACCACACATTCACCATGTACACCTGAGACCTTAGTTTTGAGACTAAGGGCACATTGCATCATGCAACTACTTTATGGGTTTAATTTTAAGCATGCATAGAAGTAATTAAAGAAGCAATCTAATGTGATGCAGTCCTTCAGTATGGAAAAAACAATATTGGGAAATAAAATACTCCTTAATCTAAGAATGACGAGGGTTAATGGAAACTGGAAGTTATTATAATAATATGAATAGTAGACCCATGCATGAAGTTGGTTTTTAGGCTTTCTAAAGCTTTTATGTGATACTAAACATTCATAGTTCAATTCAAAAGTTAAGTTCAACCTTCTCCATCCTAGTGCACCTCTTGAGTAGGACTTTGGGCTTCTTCCATATGGTTAATACAGTTGAAACTTATTTCTCAATGCAGCACAGTAGGCTCTTTCACCAATTTCATTTATGAGCCTCACCAAAACTGGTGGGATTTATAATGCTCTCTATTCTGAATTATCTCCTTCATCATTGTAATTATCTCAGTTGGAAACTAAGGAGTCCTAGCATGCATGTCCAATTTAGCTTAGTTACCAGCTAGAGTCTTAGTTTGCATGTCATCCCTGTTACCAGCTAGAGTCCTAGTTTGCATGTCATCCCTGTTACCAGCAAGAGTCCTAGTCTGCATGTCATCCCTGTTACCAGGTAGAGTCTTAGTTTGCATGTATGGTCCATCTCAGTTGGACTAAATGAAGTGTCCATGCACATTTACAAATCACTAACTGCGTTTAAGTTAGACTTATTGAGGTGTTTATGCATGCCCAGTTTAAGGGCAGTATGCAACCATTTGACCTTATATTTGTGAATCTTCTTATACCTTACTAATTAAGGTTGTACATCATCAATTTGACAGCTATCTTCTCTCATGTGCTCGTGAGTTTGCATATTCTGCACTTTGCATATCAGTTTTTGCATTCTACTATCATGTTTTCACTGCAGGTTCTTATCATTTGTTATTAGAACCTTGTTGGGGGTGTCCAATATACTTCCTTGCTTTCTTGGGATCCATCCTTGCTGAGTATGAACTTCCTCAGCCTCAAATTTCTGTTACTCATCCTGAATATGAGATCCCATATTTTCAGCAACCCTCGGTGAATGGTACATTGTACGATGATTAGACTTACATCAACCAAGAGAAGCAAACCACTACTTATTTGTTGGGTCAAAAGGGCACTCTTCTAACTCTTATTTGGTGGGCCACAGAGGTGCTTTATCGATGCAGGCAAAGTGGTTCTCCAAATGAACTCTCGCAGGGAAGTCTTCTTATCTCTTGTAGAAGATGGGAACAACTTCCACTTAGCATGAAGGCAATGATGAGATTTATAATAGCCTCTTTTCTTACTCATCTCCTTTGTCCCTGTTATTATATTAGTTAGAAACTAAAGAGTCCTAGTTTGCATGTCCAGTTCATCTCAGTTACCAGCTACAGTCTGAGTCTGCATATTGAGGTCATCTCAGATGGACTGAATGAGGTGTCCATGCACACATATGGAGCACTATCTGCATGTAACTTAAACTAATTGAGGTGTCCATGCATACCCACGTTAATGGCAGTTTGCAACGAGTCAACCTCATCTTTGTAAATCTATTTATACCTCACTAATGAAGGGTATGCATCATCAATTTGGGTGGCTATCTTTGCTTGTTATACTCTCATATATTTACTGCAGGTTCATATAAAAAAAATTCAAATCCATTAAGTTTGCTCAAACTGTATATAGTCTCAATATTCCATGAACATGGTTAAAATTAGTTTACTAATCAATCAAGGCAAACTTACCAAATATCATACTGCTTTTGATCAAAAAAGTGCTCACATGGCCATTAGTGGTGTTTCACATAAATATGACCTCTCCAACCACTATCCTTCCAATCATTTAGAAGATTATGTTGGTTGTGCATCTTGCATTTCTTTGTTTCTTTTCTTTTCTTTCTTTTAAGCTGGAAACTTGGTCTCTATTTGCTTTCACATAGGTCATCACCCTTATGTGTCATGCTTCACTACAAATGCTTGTTGTTTTTCACCTTACCTCCTAATGAGTTACCATTCAACCAAGTATTTTCATAATATTCTCTCTTCATTTTCCTTGTTTTTCATATTTTTATTTGTTCTTGAGCTCCCCATTGTTGGAATTCACAATATTTTCTAGAAATGAATAGAAGCAAACCATCCATTCAAATATTATAGACAAAGTGAAAGAATGGATGAAAGAAAGAAAATAAACACAGAGATTTGGGGTGCCTGTAGGCACCATAAATAATCACTCTACAATCTTTAGATTACATTCTCTACACTCGATAATCAAATGAGGAGTGGAAGGGGGGTATTTATACCAATACCAAAACCCCAATTACATAATAAAGTTTAACCTAATCTGACGTAACAAGTGGGCTTAAGGTTAATTACAAGTGATAAAGTGGGTTTAATTATAACAAGGTTAACCATGACCTATAGGGCTTACATAATAAAACATTACAATAAATTAATACATTGTACAATGAATGCCCTTAGGCCTATCAAGATTACATCATACAATATCGGCCTTGGCCATGAATCAGATTACACTTTCAACTCCCATTCCAAATTATATTCACTTTTTTCAACTATCTTGACCAAAGATGCTTAGCTTTGTACCTTAGGGAAGCTCACACTTTGACGTTAATTATTATGAGGGAGATTGACTACCACTTGACTAATAACCTCATTCTTTTAGTCTATCTCTGTAGCCAAGAGTAATAAGCATTAATTTGAAGATGCAACTCTCTAAAATGTTAATAATAAATCAATGTTTTCTTCTTTTTGCATGCAACGAGACAAGACTCTAGTTCCTTGGCGTTGGGTTTCAACCACCTTTACATACCTAGAGGAGCTGTAGATAGACATAGCTTACTAGTTTCCTATCCTCTTCTATTGGTTCCACGATCGTGGATGCTAGAGGAGTCTTGAGGGGACGAACTCCATGTCCTTCCAAGGCTATCCAACCAAGCCCTCTTAGTCCTATATATTCTCCTAGGAGCATCATTAGGTCCTATGTTGGCTCCTTTGGGATAGTTGGTGATGACAACTATTGTGCTTCCACTTTACATCCCACTATATATTAGTGTTGGTGCTTGGATCCATTGGAGTTCCTTCCTATCACTGTTTTACCTTTTGTTTTGGCTTGCTCTTCATCATTATTTTTAGCATGTTAGGGTTTATCCATTTGGGTAATCCTCGAGGTTGTAATTTAATGCCATACAATTGTTCCACTTAGGTGTAGTTTACACTACTCTAGTTTAACTTATTTTTTTAGTACTTTAGCGTACTCTACAAACAAAATGTCCTCTTGAGCCCTCCTCTTGCTATGGTCATTTACTTCGATGCCCAAAATTTGGATGATGATGGTATGCTAGCACATAAAACATATACACAATGGAATATATGTAATGGCATAAATAAAGATAAACAATAGTAAGAATGAGTACCACAAGGCTTGGACAATGAGGACAACAATATCTGTATTACATATAAAATGAAAAGATTGTGTACAAAGGGCTCATTGACCTGCCATTAGCAAGTGGATTTGGTTCTTCTATAGTTTCCACTCATATTGACTAATTTAACAACCATATCCCACACTTTTGCTCAACATACTTTGTTTCCATAATACACTTCTTTGGCTAGCTAGACTTGTTAACCCTAACTCTCTTACTTGACTTTCACTTGCTTGAGCTCTCAAATGCTCAACTTGCCTCCTACAAGGAGGCTCTTCCCTGTTTATAGGCTCATGGGAGCCAATATTACATTGATGTAGAACTTTAGATAGACACATGGCAACATTTTCTAGAGATCCTCTTTTGGAATCTTCTCTTTATTTCAAATAATCTAGATATCTCTTTCATATTCTCTTGGACTCTTTTGTGATATTTTATAATTATATGAGATAGTCAAATTATTACATGTTTTTAGATATTCTCCTCTTGGAATTTTCCCATGATATCTTAATATTACATCATACTTCCAAAGGTACTCTGGATTATCTTAAGCTTCTAGACATTTTCTAAAGACTCTACAAGATATTGTCATACATTTATGTACTTACATCCTATGTCAAGATACTTGACCTTCTGATAAAGACAATTTACCATGACAGTGACACTTTTAGTATTTTGTTTTACTTTTCTTTTTTTATTGTGACCTGTTCTGTCACCACATTCTTATTGTACTCCTTTTTTCTAAACATTATGTATAATATCGTTATTTCTCAACAGTCGTCATAATCTTTCCAAACAACTACTATGCTTGCAATTGTGTAGAACAAGCTATCAAGCTGTAATCTTCTTGAACAATCTATCCAAGTGTATATTGTACATACGTATGCTACTGTGCATGCAAATAATATAACATAATTTTATGTTGATATATCTCCCCTCCTAATTTCTACTTTGTCCTTGAATTAGGCATGTTGTATCTTGGAGAATGAAGTAACTTGAAATTGTCAGGGTTCACCCATTTCTTGATAGGCATTCCATCTAACTCCTAGAGCTTTTAGGTGCCATTGTCCTGCACAACTACTATTTGATAAGGGCCCATATACATCAACAACAACTTGCTATGCTTTCTTGTGACAAGCCTCCTACACCATCATCAAATCATTGACCCTAAAGGGGGCCCACTTGAATTTTTTGTCCCAATCTTTATTTCCTTTCATCTTGTTTTTGGTGATGTGGTCTTGCACAACCTACTAAATTTTGTCTAGTCGGTGTAGTTGTACGATCTGGTCATCCATAGACTCGTTTATTCTTCCTGTTCTTCATCATCATTTGTATAGAACGTCATATTTGATAGGAAGAACAAGATCAATGCCATATGTCAACTAGAATGTTGAAAACCCTCTGGCTGACTTGATTGTGGACCTATAGGACCACAATGTTGAATGGATTCTTTTGTCCCACGTGTCAATAATATGTAACGTTGAAACTTTTGCTAGGCTTTGGCATAATGCATAATTGGTTTGTCTGACTTGTCCATTGGTAGTCGGTTTGTATGTTGTCATCTTCCTATGCTTAATGGCAAATTGGGTTGTCAGATCTTCCATCATTTTATTGATAAAATGGTTACCTTGGTCAGAGACAATCTCCATCAAACAATTGATCCTCGTAACAATTAGTTCATAGATGAATTGTGTATCTTCTTCCTCTCTTTCGCTTCATAGGCTGAGCTTCAACCAACTTAGTCAAATAATTTGCTGCAACAATGATAAACTTGTTCCTTTAAGTTGTTATAGGAAGGGATCCAACAATATCAGTATCTCACTTTTCAAAAGGACCAAGGGGGAATGATAGGACACAAGGGTGCAAGTGATGTCCTATGGTTCCCAAGGGATTGCCACACATCACAAGTCTTACTGTAGGTCATACAATCCTTGAAAATTGTCGGCTAGTGATATCCTGCATCCAAAGTCCTTGCTATAAGTTGCCCAAAGAAGTGCCCTCCACAAAATCGTTAATGAAATTTCACAATCAATTGCTTTCCTTGTTCTTCTCCAAACACTCATTGATACTTCCCATTTGGTCCTACTCAGGCGAAAACACCCTGCACTATTGAGTAGGGACATTTGGCCTAAACAATCTTCTTCTACATCTTTGGTGTTCCACCGCTTCTTTTTCTAGCAATGCTGCATTTGGGAAACTCATCATCTTTGCCTTCGGAGTTGATATCCTCATATGCTCTTGAAAGAGTATCTACAATTACATGTTTCTTCCCAAGTCAATCCACAATGTCAAAGTTATATTCCTACAAAAGTAGGATCCATATTGAAATCCTTCTTGATGGCTTTGGTTTATTTACAATTTGAGGGCAGCATGGTCCGTAACAGTGGTGAACTTCTGCACCATAAGCTAGTTTCTGAACTTATTTATTATGAAGATGATAGCCAATGCTTCCTTCTTTGTGACTGTATAATTTACCTCCACACTCCTACTTTGTTCGATGCTAAAGGAGATTGGATAATCATTCCCATTGTCATCTTGTTGACTTAAAGTGCTTCCAAGTGCTGTGTTATTTGCATTTATGTACATGATGAATGGCTTACTCCAATCTAGGTTCTTCAAAAGTAGAGCAGTGATAAGGGCTTGCTTTAGTTCCTCAAATGTAGCCTTGGATTCTTTTCTTGGCTCATAGGGCATATGCTTCTCAAGAAACTTTATTAATGGCTTTGTGATCCTTGAGAAATTCTCGACGAACCTCCTGCAATATCCCACATGATCTAAGAACAATTGCAACTTGCTCTTGTTGGTGAGAAATGGCAGCTTTTTGATCTTTGCAACCTTCTTAGGATTCGTTGCATTACCTTGCTAAAATATCACATGCCCTAGCAAGACACCATTGTAGCATCCAAACATACACTTTGCAAGGTTGAGTAAAGCCTTCGCCTCATCCAATCGCTGAAATGCCTTCTCAAGAGAAGATAGGTGATCCACCTTCTCATAAACATAAAAATCATTAAGAAAAAATTTGATATAATTCCCAGTGTAAGTTTTGAATACCTTATTCATCAACCGCTGGAAAGTTGCAGGCACATTGCACAACCTGAACGACATCACTAGATAGGCAAAGGTACCTCGTGGAATGGTGAAGATTGTCTTCAACTGATCCTTTTCTGCAATGGGAACTTGATTGTAGCCACTATAGCTATTTGCAAAGTTATAGCATTCATGCCTTGCAACTTCGTCCAAGATCTGACCTAAGAAAGAGAGCAGGTAGTGGTCCTTCTTTGTAGAGTTGTTTAGCTTTCTGTAATCAACGCATAGCCTCAACTTTCCGTTCTTATTCTTGGTAATGATGATTGGGACTCTGAGTTGTTTACTAGAAAAATGAACTCTACATCAAGTAAATAGTCTATCGCTTTTTTGACAGACTTGGCAAAATTTGGATTCACGTGGTATGACATTTGCTTCACAAGATTAGCATTGTCAACCAACTATATCTGATGTTTCACCCAATTAACTTGTCATAACTCCTTATGAACAAAGGTGAACAAATGAATATATCTATGGAAGAGCTGAAAGTAATTCTCTTTTTCCTACCTTATACTGCATCCCCAATGTGCACACGTAGCTGGTTTTCCACCTCTTGCTCAACTGTTGTGGGATATCAACTTGAGCATTAGGAGCAATGTAAGCCAAAGAGACATCCAACTCGCTTTCTTCTTCCTCTGTGTCTACCTCATTGGTACTTGCATAATTTGATATTGTCCATTCTTCACTTTCATCCTTTGTATCTCTTGTCCTGGGCTTGTGAGGCTGAGGGACTACATTTATCCTTACTTGGTTGGGACCCTGACCAATGGTCATGTATCACTCATGTCAATATTTGTGAGCATGAGCTTTTCTTAACCATGGCCTTCCTGACAATGTTGGGTAGGCAATGTAACCATTTTTCAAGACTTGAAATTCAACTACACAAATGACTCCCATGATTGAAACAACCACATCAAGGACTACTCTTGTTGATTTTTTCCCCCATATATTTAAATATCTAAGACTCAGGTTGGTTTTACAATCTATTTCTAGCCCTAATGCCTTCAACATAGACTCTGTCATTATGTTGACAGGGGCTCCATTGTCTACTAAGACTTTAGGAGTAGAGATACCATTGCATAAGACTTAATATTGTGGGGCATACAGGTCGACCTCTATATTGAACACAATGACTTCAACCTTCTTCCTTAGTTTGGCATTGATTCTCCTCTTGAACTTTCCCCATGATATATCAATAATTACATAATACTACCAAAGGTCCAAATTACCAAAGGTACTTTGGAGTTTGGAGTATCCTAGACTTCTAGTCATTTTCTAAAGATTCTACAAGTTACTGTCATACATTTATTGACTCACATCATATTTCAAGATACTTGACCTTGTGACAAAGACAATTTACCATGAAGATTATTGCTTTATACTATTTAGTTTTACCTTTTTACTGTGATCTGTTCCAATCATCACATTCTTATTGTACTCCTGTACAAGTATGCTGTCTGTAGTACTGTTTTTCCTCAACGGTTGCTCATAATTTTCTTGAACAGCTACTGTGTTGCAATTGGCCAGAGCAAGCAATCTAGTGGTAATCTTCTTGAACTAGCTATCCATGTGTATGCTATACATACACCTTATGGTACTATACATGCAAATAACACGACAATATTTTATGTCTACAGGACATTAATAGAATATTTTATCCATCTTTTCTTATCTCAAGATTATACAAGCCTAAATTTATTAGACTGTAAAAAGAACCAACCCATTAATCATTTTGGAGGAGCATGCCTGTAGCTGAGTGTCTATGATTATCATATCCAATTCCATAAATGTTAGTGTCTTCTTCCATACTGTCTTTTTGCTTGTCAAATGAACCATTAGATTTTATACATTCATTGATAATGGGTGCCTCTAATTTAAAAATTGATCATGTATGATGTGTCTAAATATTTAAACTGGTTCTCCTAACAATTTACCAGGTGTGGAACATTTGGTTTGAACAGGAGGAAATATTATTATTTTTAGAAAAGCTACATTTCATTCCTCTTAATTTCTTATGCATGTGCAGAGAGAGATTCTAAACGATAAGTGTGGGCATGGTTTAACCAAATATTAAGCTTGATTGGTAGATTAGAGAGGAGTTTTTCCAAACACCAAGCCAATAACCAAGTCACTAGATCTACTCAGAAACATGGAGCGAGTTGATACAACCACTAATCACACAAGCAAGTTCATCTAATCGTAAATGACATGGGAACACTCTTAGATAAACTCATTCATCCAAGAGAGAGCAGACAATGTTCTAAAAACAGGCATACTAGTATGGACCATGGCTTAGCTATGTTTCTTTTATATAGTGTTAGAGAACAACTGTTTAGGACCTACCTTAGCAATGCAAGACTAGTAAGAGCTTATATATATATATATATATATATATATATTAGTATTTAAAAAATGATATCACTGTAACATGTGATGCTTTTACAATATATGTATATATAACTAGAGTCATCCCCTATTTCTGGAGTGATATGCATGCATAACAGGTTTAGTAGCATTGCTTAAGTTAGTTTTAAGCAATTTAAATGTGAGGTAACAAGAGTCACATTGTCTCATGTTACAAAGCTTATACACCATTTTCTCAACTTGTACCATATCAAAAATGATTTATAGAAAAGTCTACTTTAAGCATTTACATTACCCATTAATGTAGAATTTATCAGAGTAGCAAAATGTATAGTGAAGTATACAATTACAATGAGTTACTTTGTCCATCATGATCCAGTGCTAGGCAAGCAAGGCAATACATCTGTCAAAAAGCAACACTACAGTCATGCATATTCTAATAAACTTCAAGAGAGTTTTCAACAATACACAACCATGCTTTTAAGCTTATTGTGATCTATCGTGACAGTTCAGGTATTCTGCTACTCAGCTTTAGGTTATCTTCACCAGCTAGGTAAATAACACTCAGAAGACAGGTTCTTAGAGCAAGCCATAGATTAAGTACATTAGGCTATTACAACAATTAGAGTCTTTACACACCAGCTGGAGAATGTCTTTTGCAAAAATTAATTACTCTTGGCCTTGGAAGGACTGAGACTTCCCTCGTATTATTGAAAATCAAACAGTGAAACATCATGAAGGTTCCAGTTATGAGGGAAAGGTTCAGATGGTAAATCGAGTTTTTCATTTTAGTTGAGTTTATGTTTGTTGACAATCAACCCTGGCCTGAACCACTTTTCAGTGGTTTCGACCAATGTTGATAGTCAACATATTCAAATCTGCTATGTATAATGTACAGGAGCCATACAGTTGCCAATGAATTTCATTAGCCTTTACCTATGGGTGATTTATTGCCCAGCCAGGGAATTCTCACCTAGAATTTCCTCGCAATTCTATTCCCTACACAAGATAACCAATCCTGCACCAAGGAGATTAGATATAGAGCAACAGAATGTCAGAAAAAGATCTCATGGATGTGTTAATATATCTACATGATATCACATGACTCATGCATTTTAACATATAGAGAATGCATTCTAATAACATGAAGTCCAAACATAGATCATGAAATCATCTCAATGCATCCTATCTACATGAAGTAATTAATTCATGCATTTTGTGAACATAATAATTAATTTAATCATAGTTTGCCCAAACTTTTCATTGGAACCCCCCACCTGATTAGTTCCTTGGGGTATTATTTATCACAAACTATTCAGGCACATTTATGCTCATTCTCAAGCATGCCACCATTATGTTCAACCACATTGGACCTGAATTACAATTTTTTTTGCAATTCACTGATTTCCTTATGCAACTGTATAATTTTATTCCTTCCATCTCCCTAAGTTTCGCATAACTCACTATGGCTTTGAAGAGTTATTACATTTATTTTGGCAATGAATAGACATAGGCTAAGATAGTTAATCATAGTTGTCCAGATAAGGGGGTATATACATACTGTCCACTCCATTACCATACTACAACTTATCCTCTTCTCTCAAGATAGATGGACAAGACTCCATTAGGCACAAATTTGACAACGAACTTGCCAATTAATGGAAGCATTCAAAAGGGAAAGAGTCAATTCAGCAAATAACATTTTGCCCCTACAAAGCCTAGAAATATACAAAAACAATTTTTTGTGTTCTTAACAAGGTAGCATTCACAATTGACACTATAAGTACTCCTCTTCAGTTATCAGAATAACTACCCAACATAAATGTAATCAATGTTCAGCCATATGTTTAGCAATCACAAAGTCTAAATGCACTCATGATAGTACTATGATGAATGATTACTCAGAATTGGTTCAAGTGATAGTACAACCATTGGATTATACAATAGTTTTTGGGTCGCAACAGTTACAACTTCATCACCTTTATTCTTAACAAATTTGATTCCCAACAAGTATAAGATACAACAAAGTTTGAGGTATGGAACAACTTTAAGTATAATTCCTTTAAACTAAGGCATCAAGCTAAGGTACAACCACAGTTCAAAGAACAAAAACGATGAGTTACAACCATTCCATGAGCCAAGGCATCAAGCTAAGGTATAGTTGCAGTTCAAAGAACAAGAAGGATGAGTTACGGTCATTCTATGAGCAAGGCTTCAATCTAAGGTACAGCCATGGTTCAAAGAACAATAAGGATGAGTTACTGTCATTCTAAGTGTAAGACCTTTCCAACTAGTGTTTCAAGTTGAGGTATAATCACAAATCAAGTGCAGCTATTCTAAGTGTAAGTATCTAGCATCTCAAGTGTAAGCTCTCCAAGGCATCAAGCAAAGCAAATTTCAAGGTATCAAGCAAGTAAAGCAGGTGTTATGCCACAACTGAAGGTTTCAAGCAAAGTCAAAGTTCAACAAGAATGTAAGCAACTTCTAGCGTGGCTTCTTTTCATTCAAACATTGGTAGTAAAGAGTCAAGACCAGCTGTATATGCCAGGCTATACATACATATCTAGAAAAGACAAAGCTACTCTTTCAAGTATTATGTTCATAGTCTTACAGTTCAACCATGAAGGTTTGGTATTAAGAGGAACATCTTCACAAAAATTGAACAACCTAAAACAAGTGTGTCTACCTTCTATTACAAACTCACGTGTAATGTCTTGTTACAGTAGTACCCTGAAAAGCAGCTTTCTACCATATCATGGGATAAAACATATATTATACAGGGTCTGCTGGTCATGGTAATAGTAACTGGTTGCTAGATGCTCTCTGCCAAGTCAAAACTTAGTCACTCCTGATAAGGGGTTTGCATGAATAATTAAAGCTGAACCTATACAAAAATAAGAGATGATACAACACGTGACATTCTTGTTCAAGTATTGCTTACTCACAAGGCAACTATCTCCTAGGGTTTTCAAGATGGAAGTTCAATTAGAACAACAACAATTATACAAGTTCCAGTACAATTCTCCTTACAGCCCATTGATGAGATTTTCCAAGTTTCATAATAAAATTGACCGTAGGTTGGGACGTACTGTACTTTAAACTTTCAAAGACCTCCCTAGTTACATTTCCTCTCAGGGTCTTCTTCACACTCAAGTTCCATTTGCTTAACTTTTCTCTATATGGAGAAAAGGTTATCCACTAATACTCATAACACCATATTCTAGTGAGCATCAAGAAATATCAAGCAGTGGTCAAGTTTAACTCAACATGGTTCAGAAGATGCAAGTTTTCCTTACCGAGGGCTAAAATCTCAGCCAACACTCAAGATGGTCATTCTTATTTTTAACAATGCTATGGAGAAAAAGCGAAATAGTTTCCCTTTGAGACAACACAGGGTCAACATACGAAATTTACCCAAATGCAATACAAGTCCAAATACATATACACAAAGATGGAGAGAGAGAGAGAGAAGATTTGAACTTTGGTTTTTGCCTTCTGCATTTTAGGTGATATTTATTGTTCTTGTCTGATCATATTTATTTATTTCTATTTGAACCTTGGTCTTTGCCTTCTGAATTGTCTGATCATATTTACTTATTTCTGTTGTAGGTCTTTTCAGCAGAGTATACTCTTATATGTAAAATTTCTCATTATGAAAAGCCATACATTTCGTTGATGGATGGTGTAACAATGGGGTTTGGAATTGGACTTTCTGGTCATGGTCGTTACCAAGTTATTACCGAGGTCTGGTCTCTTTCTACAATTTGTTAAGGTTGCTTGTATGAATTTGAACTAATACAAAATTCTGATGTTTGGAGCTGAAAATATGTTTTTCAGAGGACTCTTCTTGCAATGCCAGAAAATGGAATTGGCCTATTCCCTGATGTTGGATTTGCTCACATAGCAGCAAGAAGTCCAGGGGATGGCGCTGTTGGTATATATGCTTTTCTGCATCCTATGTTTGTTTTAGTTTAAAGGAAGTGATTTCAAGTGTCTTTGATCTACTATTTGTATAATAGCAGTATAATTCTAAAAAGTATGATATGTATGTTGAGAATCAATTGCACAAATTCAAGTTACGGAGAAACGAAATCACAGTGCATTATATTCTCATGCGATGACACATTTGATTCAATTTATTGTTTTCTCGTATAACAAAACTTTTTCTTGTTGAGTATTGTTTTCATTTCCAAAAGAATAATGGCTTGTGATAGGTAGAGTCAACGCATATCAGGAGATTGGCAACTCCAACCTCGTATCTGGAACACTGACATGATAAGAATATTGCAAAAACGAGTTAAACTGTTATGTTTGAATGAAGGAATTACCAAACAAGTTAAACTGTTATGTTGGAATGAAGGAATTGTCACCACATTTTGCAAGGGGTGTGAAATTTTGAAAATTCTGAAAATTTTGTTATCTTCCGGAATCGGCCCTAAATCGCAGCAGCTAGGCAGCGATCTGAAGCAATCTGCCAATTTTGGGCGCTTTAGGGCAAATTTGAAAAAGTTGAAAAATTGATGCTTTTTTGGCTAAGTATGAAAATATTCCCAAGATCACTGCTATTTTGAGCGCTTTGGAGTCATTTTGCCAGCTTTGAGCGCTTTGAAGCAACTTCCGGGCAGTTGGGAGTAGAAGGGCGAAATTGGCCGAAACTTGCCTAAGTGTAAAACTTGCCCTAAATCGCTGCAGTTTGGAGCACTCCGGGGAAAATTTGCTAGTCTCGAGCGCTTTGGGGTGACTTCCCTTTCCAGGGCGCTTCGGAGCAGTTTCGAGCCGGATTGTTGAAATGCGCAGAAAAAAGGTTTAAGTGTAAAAAGTGCCCCAGAGTGCTGTAACATGACAGCGCTCCAGGGCAAAACACCATGTCAAGAGCGCTCCAGGGCAAGTTCGGCGATCCCAAGGAGAAGACGAAGGAGCTCCAAAATATTCTAAGTGTAAAATGAGCCCTAGATCGCTGCTATTTCGAGCGCTCCAGGGCAAAATTGCAAAGGTTGAGCGCTTTGGGGTGTTTCCTGGACACTTAGTGCAAAAAATGAAAAGAGGCCAGTTTTGGTTAAGGAGCGGAAAGCGCCCTAAAGCGCTGTCGTCTGGCAGCGCTAGAGGGCAAATACACCAGCCTGGAGTGCTTCAGGGCAGCATTTTGGTACTTAGAAAAATGTTGAATATTTTGGCAGCCAGACAGTTCCAGAACAACAGTGTTTCTTTTTTGAGCATTTTGATGTTGTTTCCCGCCCAAATCTTTCCAGCTAAGCAGCTATCTTCCCCAGAAGAGAAAAGTCAAGATTTTTTGGGATCAGGGCCTATTTAAGTACAGCCAAGGCCATACTTCAGCAGCATGGTGGGTGACCATTGAAGACAAACAGTAGCAGGCATTTGAGGCAAAGTACCGCTGCATCCACCACATTAATGGGCCATCTCCTCCCAGCTACCAAATCTGTTAGAAGCCATACCGAAATCAAGGAAAAACATGCTGCAAGTATAGATACGACCGACAAGGATCAAACCTGGCCGCTTTTTGCCGCTTTTGCAGGTTTTGGCATCTGTGCCTACATTGTAATCTGTGGGAAAATTCTGCTATAAATAGCAGTTCATTTCATTGTAATAGGGGGGGAACATATTGCTAAAGAAAGCTGCTGTAACTAAGATTGTTTGCTTCAAATACAATCCATACTTTGGCTCCAATTGTGTTTCTTTCTTTTATGCTGCCTTATTCGTGTCATTTCTGCATTTACTCATTTATTTTTTTGATTGCTGTCATTCTGAACTCTGGATCGCAACATCGACAATTATCTGAGCCTGGAATGCATGTTTAAGGATACATAGGGAAGAATCTCATAACTGGTTTCTGTTACATGTATTGTTTTGATTGTTGTTGGTTTAGTTGCTAGTTAGTGACTGTGTTGCTTGTTCTTTCCCAAAGCTGAATATCACCGTTTCTATCCCTTTACTCTTTTATTTCTTTCCAGTTCTCTTATCTTGAAACCGAAAAGTTACATAGGAAGCCGGCCTCCTCCGGAGATTGGCACTGAAGGCATTCCTTCCTTCCGGCCTTTCAAGCTGTTGGGCGAATCGAGGGCGCAATAACACCAAATTTTTTCCTCATGGCAGATTTGTAACCAATAGTACTTTTCTGGCACGCCCGGTGGGACCAGTCCCACCGCATAAGCATCATTGAAGGTGTCGATGTTCACTTCATTGCCGACAGTTTTTTTTGAACATCTGGCGACTCCGACTCTGTCGAACTCAGACACCCTCCAAGTCTCGCGGACCGGGCCAAGCATATCCTGTCTTCATGCAAACGAGATGGAGAGTAAGAAATTTTGAAGAACCCGAGTATTACGAGCTCGACATCGACGCATTTGGAGAGCATCCCCGGCTAGTAAGAACACAGTTTCTCGGGACGGATCATCATTGAGGGAAGCTGAAGTTGCCGAACAAGGTCCAACTCCAGATAGCACTGTAACCGGTTGCCCCCCAGGTCCGCCCAACTCTTCAGATCATCTGATTGCTCCTGAGTAATTCGATTGGCAGCAACAAGTGCCGGAAGAACCTGTTCAACCGGACCTGTTGCAGCCTTCGCTATTACCGCCAAATCAAAACGCCAATATGGCGGATCAAGATCAAAATCAGCAGAATGACTTGTTTCCTGCTTGGGATTCAGCTTCTCCACTGAACTTATTGGGAGGTGATCCAATTCCGCAAGCGGCCATGAAGGCCTTGCCCACGTTCGATGGAAACGGAAAGACGGCCTATGAACACATGCAAGACATCGTAGCTTTGGCCGCATTTCATAGCATCACAGATGAGAGCGTCATGGTTCGATTGCTGGCTCTCTCACTGAAAGGAAAGCTCCTATACTGGTACCGGTCCTTGCAGCCCGGGTCCATCACCAGTTGGGCTGAGTTGGCCGAACGTTTGGCCAGGAGTTTTAATGAATCCGCCGATCCATTGTCCCTCCTGCATCAATTTCAGTCAATCCAAAGATACCCGCAAGAGGAAATAGCGGACTTTAATGTGAGGTTCGCTAGGTCATGGAAAAGAGTGCCCAAGGAGCTGCGACCAAGTGACGGTCAAGCCACGCTATCTCAGATCTTTTAATGCCGATATGGCCATGCAGATCAAGGCTCCCGCGTTAATACCTTTTCTGCGCTATATGAGCTAGATCAATTAGCGGAACAGGACTTAATCTCAGTCGGCAAGCTTCCACATAAGATGCCGACGCCGATTTATCCTGACTTCCAACAATCCACTCAGTATCCTAGTGCATCCGCTCAGCCATATTCAACATCTTCTTCCTCTTCGCATTCTACTGTGTCGTGGAATCCTGCGCCTGCAATTACCCACTATCCCCCTCAAATACATCAGTCTACTCCACCTCCACCACCGCCTACAACAACCCCGTTGTACCCCTTACTGCCTCCTTCTGCTGCTGCTCCGCTATACCCTCCATTGCCACTACCCGCTTCAACGGCTCCTCCGATCGTTGATATCTGTTAGAAAATATAGCAAAATTATGTGCAAGCAGAAAAACACAATAACACAAGAAAAAACAGTAACACAAATTTTACGTGGAAAACCTGCAATGTACAGGAAAAACCACGGGGCAATGGCAACTTGATCTTTTATTGATTTTGGCAGAATTACATTCAATCAACGTTTACATGCAAGGGGTCATTCCCCTTTTATAGAAAAAACAAAAAGCTGTTCGTTTCCTATTTCAAAGGAAGAGTCCAAAAACTGTTCGTTTCCTCTTCCAACGAAAGAGTCTAAAAAACTATTCATTTCGTCTCCCAAAGGAAGAGTCCAAAAAACTGTTTGTTTCCTCTCCCAAAGGAAGACTACAAAATACTGTTTGTTTCCTCTTTATAAGCTGCACCACCATGCACCTCTCTGCTGAAGAACATTGGAGATCCGGATATTGACTTCACCTCCTAACATTCTCCCACTTGAAGTCGATATACAGGAATTCTTTGCCTATGTTATTCCATCCAAGTGCCAATTGCCCAATGCTGCCCTTATCACATTTTCAGCAAGCCCGGAGAAGTTCTGCACCACTCAAACTTCTCTGTCTTGACCGGCTTAGTAAGCATATCTGCAGGATATACTTCAGTGTCGATTTTCTGCAACAAGATCCTACCTTCTTCCACCACATTTCTTATAAAGTGGTACTTGACATCAATGTGTTTCGTGCGATGATGGAATGTTGGGTTCTTCACTAGCTGAATAGCACTTTGGCTATCACAATGCAACGTAATTTTCCCTTGCATTACCTTGAAGTCACCCAACAGTCGCTCTAGCCAAATTGCCTCTTTGCTGGCATGAGTCACTGCAATAAATTCTGTTTCAGTGGTTGATAAAGCCACCACAGACTGCAACTTAGAAGCCCAACTCATAGCCCCACCAGCAAGAGTGAAAGTATATCCTGTAGTGGACTTTCTCCCATCTCTATCTCCACCATAATCAGAATCCACAAAACCTTTAACTTGCAAACTATCCGATCCGTAGTAAATAACAACATTTGAAGTGCCTCTTAAATATCTAAATATCCACATCACCACATTCCAATGCTCCTTACCAGGATTTGCCATGTACCGGCTAACTACTCCCACTGCTTGGGCAATATCCGGTCTGGTGCTCACCATGGCATACATGAGGCTTCCTACTGCTGATGAAATACGGTACACGAGACGTCTTCTCTGCTTATGTTCTAGGACACTGGTTGGAAGACAATTTTAAGTGTGAAAGAAGTGGGGTACTAACTGGTTTTGCATTCTGCATATTGAAGCGCCGCAGAATCTTTTCTATATATGACTTTTGACTTAACTAGATCTTTCTTCCTTTTTTGTCCTCGTGTATCTTCATCCCTAAAATTTGGTTTGCTGCTCCTAAATCCTTCATTTCAAATGTCCTAGCCAATTGAGCCTTAAGATCAATGATTTTATTCATGCTGGGACCTGCAACCAGCATATCATCAACATACAACAACAAAATAATAAAAATGCCATCATCAAACCTCTTATAGTATCCACAATGGTCAGCTTCACTTCTGCTGAAACCTTGGCTCTTCATGAAAGTGTCAAATTTCCTGTACCACATCCTTGGCGCCTGTTTCAACCCGTACAGAGATTTCTTCAGTCTGCAAACCAGATGCTCTTTGCCTCTTTCCTCATAGCCCTCTTTCACCATGCAAGAAAGCAGTCTTTACATCAAGCTGCTCCAGTTCTAAATCCTGTGCAGCTACAAGTGCAAGTAGAACTCTAATAGTTGTCATCTTCACAACTGGAGAGAAAATTTCATTAAAGTCAATACCTGACTTCTGCACTTAGCCTTTTGCCACCAAGCGAGCTTTATAGCGTTCCAACAACTCATCCCTGTTCTTCTTCACTTTGTACACCCACTTGTTTCCAACGGTCTTTCTTCCAGGTGGGAGATCCACAAGTTCCCACGTTTTATTCTTGCGAAGTGCCTCAATTTCCTCCACTTTTCTGCATTCTCAGACTCTCTAGCTTCCTGAAATGAACTAGGCTCACCATCATCAGTTAACAAAGCAAAAGAGGACTGATAAACATGAGAGTACCTTTCCGGACACTTTTGTGGACGTGTAGATCTTCTAACCCAATGATCTGTTGATTGTGGCTCTTGGTGTTGTGACTGTTGTTGCTGCTCTACTTGCTGTTCTACTTGCTGTTCTGCATGCTGGTCAAAAAATTCAGCATGCTGGTCAAAAATTTCAGCATGCTGATTTATTTTCATCTTCGTTCATGTCTACTTCAACTGGTACGACATTAGGTGTTTGCTGTACCTCCTTCCTTTGCATGGATTTTTCATCAAAAATAACATCTCGGCTAATAATTACCTTGTGGGCAGTAGGATCCCACAGTCTATACCCCTTTATTGCATCTCCATAGCCCAGAAAAACACATTTGCTTGACTTTGGGTCAAGTTTGGACCTTTTTTCTTTAGGCACATGGGCAAATGCATCACAGCCAAAGGTACGCAAATGAGAGTAATCAAATGGCTTACCACATCAAACCTCCTCTGGAATCTGTCCATCCAACGCAGCTGTAGGTGACCTGTTAATGAGGTAAACAACTGTATTAACAACCTCTGCCCAAAACCTTTTATCCAACATGGATGTGCTGAGCATGCTTCTTGCACGTTCCATGATTGTGCGATTCATCCGCTCAGCCACACCATTTTGTTGTGGAGTATATGGTACAGTCTTTTGGTGTTTAATTCCTTCCTGCGTACAAAATTTATCAAATTCCTTGGAGCAATATTCACCCCCATTATCTGACCTAAGACATAAAACAGGCTTGCCCAAACTTTTCTCTACTCGAGTTTTGAACTCTTTAAATTTCTGCAAAGCTTCCGACTTCTTCTTCAGAAAATAAACCCACACTCTCCTAGAATAATCATCTATAAATGTCTGGAAAATAGATGGCACTATTTAAGGACTGAGTGGGGACTGGTCCAAATATATCCGAATGTATAAGTTGCAGAAAATCAGAACTCGTACCAAGGCTTGCAGTAAACCGAACCCTCTTTTGTTTACCAAAAATACAGTGCTCACACAAGTCTAAATTGCAAGACTTAATCCCAGAAAGCATACCTTTGTCATGCAGAATTTTCAGACCTTTTTCACTCATATGGCCTAGGCGTTGATGCCATAGCATTACTGCATCCTGAACTGAAGTTGCTACTGCTGCATGGTTCGTCACCGTATCACCACATAAACGATATAGGGTCCCATAAGATTCTCCCTTTGCTACTACAATAGCACCTCTGGTAATTTTGCAATAGTTGTTACCGAAAGTGACAGAATACCCTAGCTTATCCATCATCTTGATTGAGAGTAAATTCTTCCGCAAATCGGCACATGTCGCACATCACATAACATCCTTTCTCTACCATCGTCCAGTCTGATCCTTATGTCCCCTTTTCCCACAATTTCTGAAGGGTGATCATCACCCAAGTAGACCTTCCCACCACTATATGGCTGATATTTGTCAAACCAGTCTGCGTGAGGAGACATGTGGAAAGATGCACCCGAGTCCAAAACCCAGGTATATAAAACAGATCTGTTGTTGTTGATACAAAAGCCTCACATGTTGCCGTCTCCCCAGAATTTACTGTCTTGGCCTCAGCGGAAGGCTGAAATTGCTTTTCACCAAGTTTTTCCTTTTTTAACTGCCAACAGTCCTTCTTTGAGTGCCTTGGCTTCCCGCAATTCCAGCACTTCCTTTTCAGCTTGCGTCCTTTAGACTTAGATCTGGACTGTGATCTACTTTATTGAATCTTCTCAAAAGATCGACCTCTTGCAGCTAGGGCTTCATTGGTTGAGGGTTCCAAAGACGTTTTCCGCCTCAACTCTTCTGCCAACAAATCGGCTACCACATCATCAAAAGTTAGAGCTCCTGATGATGAATTGCTGATGGTCATCACCAAATGATCCCAAGTCTCCGGGAGGGAACAAAGTAGGGTGATAGCTCTGTCCTCGTCCTCCATCTTCACATTAATTGAAACCAGTTTACTGATAAGGGTATTAAACTCATTCAAGTGATTTGCCACAGATGAGCCCTCCTTCATCCTTAGGCTGTAAAGCTATTTTTTCAGAAAAAACCTTATTTGTTGCAGATTTCATCTCATACAACTTTTCAGGCTTCTTCCAAAGGGCTTCCGCGGTTTTTTCTTCAACAACATTGAACAAGACGGAGTCCGCTAGGCATAGACGGATTGTAGAAACCGCCTTCCTATCTAGCGTTGCCCACTCCTCATATTTCATGCTGCTTGGTTTACTCGCGACCCCTTCCAAGGCTAGGGCTTTGTCATTTTGAACCAACAAATCCTCCACCTTCATCTTCTATAAGGCGAAGAACGTGCCATCAAACTTGGTTACACTTCCAGTCATTGTTGCAGCTCCCACTCGCACAAAACCCTAGGCTCTGATACCAGATGTTAGAAAATATAGCAAAATTATGTGCAAGCAGAAAAACACAATAACACGGGAAAAAACAGTAACACAAATTTTACGTGGAAAACCTGCAATGTGCAGGAAAAACCACGGGGCAATGGCAGCTTGATCTTTTATTGATTTCGGCAGAATTACATTCAATCAACGTTTACATGTAAGGGGTCATTCCTCTTTTATAGAAAAAACAAAAACTGTTCGTTTCCTCTTCCAAAGGAAGAGTCCAAAAACTGTTCGTTTCCTCTTCCAACGGAAGAGTCCAAAAAACTGTTCTTTTCCTCTCCCAAAGGAAGAGTCCAAAACACTGTTTGTTTCCTCTCCCAAAGGAAGACTACAAAATACTGTTTGTTTCCTCTTTATAAGCTGCACCACCATGCACCTCTCTGCTGAAGAACATTGGAGATCTGGATATTGACTTCACCTCCTAACAATATCCAAGCAAAGTTGCTGCAAGAAATGCAAAAGCTCAACTTTGCCTATCGGAAAATGTCCAACGACATGGCAATCATCAAGAAGAAGCAAGCTCAGATGGAGTTTGCTCCCAGAAGGCCCTACCCTCCTCTGGCACTGACAAGAGATCAAGCGACAACCCAAGATAACGGACCTCCTGCAAGGAACGTTGCCATTAACGAGGGACCAAACTCTCCTGACCCTATGCACTGGTGCTCGACCTGCAATGGTCCTCACAGTGAGAGTACCTGCATGTTTCATCAGCATTATGTGCAGACCTTGGCGGGTACTCGGCCGAGCAGCGACCTGGAGGACCAAGTAAATATGCTTCGAGAAGAGGATCACAACTTAGTGGTCCCTGAGGAGGAGGTGTCCTTTTTGACCAAAGATGGCAAAAGGCCAATTGAAGCAGATGCGGCTCAAATGCAACCGTTAAAGGTGTACACGAGGAGGAACAAGGAGCAGCCCACGACTAAAGCTCCCGACAAGGACCCTGTACCGCCGCCGGCAAATGAAAAGAATGTCCCTTAGAGGGCTCCAACCCCCGCGACTCCACTTCAAGTCGAGACAAAAGAACAAGCGAGGGAGAAACTCAAGTACGCTTCGTTGACCAAACGACAGAGGGTTGAAGCAACGCAACAATACCGTAGCAAGTACGAAGCTGCAAAGGAGATAGAAGGGCCTGCCACTTCGGCCTACAATATAGTTGAAGAACTCAAGAAGACCCCTGCCAAAATCAGTATGTACGATGCCCTTCAACTCCCTGGCCAGGTTGATTTGCTGTAGGAATCTTTGAAGTCTGTAAAAGGGGGTAAAGCGCAGCAACCGGTACTGGCCCATCCATTAACCAATTCAATCACTGGGAAGAATAGACCACCGCCGTTCTATCTGTCCTTGCGGATGGAAGGATACGTGGTGCACAATTGCATCGTTGATTCCGGCGCCTCAACTACAGTCATGCCCAGGGCAGTTTGTGAAGAGATCGACATGGAATATACACGGAGCAGCCAAGGCGTACTCCAGCTAGACGACACTCCCGTGAAGACTGTCGGTATCATAAAAGACATCCCCATTCAACTGCATAAATCTCTGCAGATCACAGTAATCCAGGAGGTCGTAGTTGTAGACCTAGAGCCCTATTTCAGCATGTGCCTCTCAAGGGAGTTTACCGCCAAGCTAGGCGGATATCTGTCTTTGGACTACTCCCACATGGAAGTCCCTTTCAAAGGAAGGCGAGTGAAGATTTATAATGACAAGCCTTCCACCTTCTTGGTCGAGAAGTTGCCCGAGGAAGGACAGCAGGATGAGGCAGTTAACCTAGTGACAGAAGAAGTTGAGGAAGTGGACATAGTGGGTGAAACTATAAAAGAGTTGCAAGTGGAGGATGAATTCTCCTTGTTGGACTTCAATGCTATGATTGAGTTTGAGATCGGCTGCTATTCTATTAGTCAGCCCGAAAAGCTGAAACAGATGACAAAGGAAGATATAAACCCTGCCCCCAATGAGCTATGGAAGTTGTACTTTGACGGTGCCCGATGCAAGAACGGCGCTGGGGCAAGGGTTTTACTTATCTCGCCTACAGGAGAAGAGAAAGCTTACTGCTACCGATTGGCTTGGAGTTGCACCAATAACGGTGCAGAGTATGAAGCCTTGTGCTTAGGGCTGAAGAAAGCAGAGAGGTTGGGAATCAAACAACTGCAAATTTTCGGAGATTCAGAGCTAGTCTGCAACCAGATTACCAACAAGTGTGCCTCGAAAAAACATTATCTTAAGGCATACCGTAATCGGGCCTGGGACCTGATGGAGTCATTTGAGGCCCTTAATGTCCGAGCTATTCCCCGAGAGAAAAACAGGCACGTAGACATCTTAGCGTCTATCGGAGCCAGATACTCCCCGATTGATGATTTAATGCAGAAGCCTAAGGCGGTAAGAACCATTTACAGGCCTTCTGTGCCTGATAAGGACACCCACTGGCAGGTGTTTGATTCTGATGAGCAAATCATCAATTTTTTGATTCATGAAGCTAGCACAATTGGAAGTAGAGACCCTGATGACGAGGAGTATGAGGGGTTGATACAGTTAAAAAAAACCATGTCCCCAAAGGACTAATTACCCTAGAGTGTCTCTTTGATCAGAATGACCGAGCAATATCGCATAGGATCAAGGTGGACTCCAAGCAGTACAGAGACCTGGAGCTTGAGCCAGGCAAGTCAATTAAAGTCAGAACCGACCGCACTCCAGAAGAGCTGGACCAGATTTAGGCCATCTGCAGAAGGTATCCTGACATTGTGGCTTGGAGTTATCAAGACTTGAAGGGGTACGACCGAGAGGTTATCCAACATACGATTGAACTTGAGGAAGGGGTTAAACCTTGTAGGCAAAAGCAGAGTTCGGTGAACCCGAAGATCGAGGTCTTGATGAAGGCCGAACTCTTGAAGATGCTCAAAGCAAAAATAATATATCCCATCAAGCATTCTTCTTGCGTCGCAAATATGGTTCCAGTCAGAAAGAAGAACGGAGATATCCGCCTTTGCGTGGATTTCAGCAACCTGAATCAGGCCTCCCTCAAAGACCACTACCCGCTCCCGCCGATCGACCAAATTCTCCATGTGGTAGCAGGAGCGCAGCGGTTCTCTCTCCTAGACGGCTTCTCGGGATACAACCAAATCTGGGTGAAAGATGAAGACCAACGCAAAACGACATTTACCACCAAATGGGGAACGTTCACCTATCAACGGATGCCCTTTGGCCTGTCCAATGCGGGAGCTACATTCCAGAGAGCCATGGATATTGCATTCCGGGAACTGCTGAACAAAATAATTGTAATATATCTAGATGACATGACAGTGTTCTCTCACAAGAGGGAAGAGCACAACTCTCACTTGGAACAAGTATTTGAAAGGTGTCGAGAGTTCGGCATATCTATTAATCCGAAGAAATCAGTCTTCGCGGTGAGAGAAGGAAAATTGTTGGGTCATGTCATCTCCGAGAAAGGCTTAGTAGTTGACCCTGACAGAGCAGAGGCTCTGATGAAGCTTTCCATCCCAGTGAACAAGAAGGGTCTTCAATCCTTCTTCCGTCAGATCAACTTCGTGAGGAATTTTGTGCCAGACTTCGCTCAAGTGATAAAACCAATGGCCGAGCTATTGAAGAAAGATGCTGAGTTCTTATGGACTAAGGAGAGAAAAAAGGCTTTTGAAGAGATAAAAGCCAGGATTGCTTAGGCCCCTGTGTTCGTTAACCCAGACTACTCCAAGGATTTCATCCTATACGCGGTCAGAGAGCCAGAGAACTATGCCGCGGTTTTGACCCAGAAAGGAGATGACAGTGAAGAATGGCCTATTGCCTTCTTGAGCCAAGTAATCCAGCCGCATGAGGAACGGTATAATTTTATCGAGCGGCAAGTGCATGCAGTCATGAGGGCTCTGAAGAAATTCAAGCACCTTGTCTCCCAGAGCCGGATTACCGTGTTTGTCATCCCACCTTGATGTCAGAAATTTCATCATTCAAGGGGAATCTGGTCATAAAAGAGCTGGCTGGATCGCCAAGATTCAAGAATTCGACATAGAAGTTCGGCCCACCAAGCTTATCAGGGGCCGGGCCCTTTGTCAAGAACTAGCCAGAAGTGCCGCCGCAAAAGTGACCGCTTGTCAGTGGGAAGATCCTATGATAGAGGCCGATTTTGCCAACTCTTCAGAAGAAGCCAGAGACTGGACCGATGACCTAGTGTGGTACTTCAATACTGGGCAATGCCCTGATAACCTCGATGCCTCACAAAGGAGGAGGTTCAGACTCAAGGCTTTGAAGTATGTACTGCGCCCCGAGGGGCTGTTTTATGCAAACATTGACGGTATTCTCTTACGATGCATCAAGGGAACAAAAAAGGAGAAGGTCCTCGAGGAATTTCTCTCTGGAATGTCGGTAGGACATCTTTTAGGAAGGCCTACGGCCTTAAAAATCATCAAAGCGGGCTATTATTGGCCCACCCTTTTTGCCGATACACGCGCAGTCTCTCAGAAATGTGAGAAATGCCAAAGGTTTGCCGGCCGCAACAAGAACGTTCCAATGCCCCTCCAGCCGATTCAGGTTGAAACTCCATTTCAGCTGTGGGGCCTGGATTTCATCGGTATAATATCGCCAAACTCTTCGACAGGGCATAAATACATTTTGACTGCCACGGACTACTTCACCAGGTGGGCCGAAGCAACACCCACAAAGCATGCCAACCAGGAGACGGTCATCGCCTTCTTGGAGAGCCTGATTACTCGCTTCGGAATCCCAGAAGCCATAGTGATAGATAATGGTCCGGGGTTTATAGGAGCAGATCTCACGGAGTTCGCTTGCAAATACAGCATTTATCTAAAGACATCCTCTAATTATTACTCGCAGGGTAACGACTTGGCCGAGTCTACAAACAAGAACCTGATGAAGGTTATTAAAAAGATTGTGGAGCGGAACAAGAGATCTTGGCACCTACTCCTTGACAAAGCGCTATGGGCGGACCGTATATCAGTCAAGAAATCCATCGGGACGTCCCCATATGCCCTAGTATACGGGAAAGATGCAGTCCTGCCTACTCACATTGAGATGCCTGCACTATGGATGCTAGACGACGATAAAGGCAATCTAGACCCTCTGGATGCCAGACTTGCCCAGTTGATACAACTTGAAGAAGAAAGAGAAAAAGCCTATGAGGCTTTTATGAAGCATGCAGGCTCTACCAAAAAATGGTTCTCAAAAGGGTCCACAACAAGGGTTTTCAAGGTCGGAGACCTGGTGCTCAAATGGGACGTCTGGAAAACCAAGCCCGACAATCACGACAAATTCGATTCCTTGTGGGAAGACCCATTCGAGATCGTTCGAATGAATTAGTTTAATGCCTTCGTGCTGAAAGATATGGAGGGTCACATCCTCCCGATTCCAGTCAATGGCTTTCATATGAAAGCCTACCATCAGTGAAGGAAGAAGCACCGAAAGGTTCTATCTGTACATATTTTGTCTTTCTGTTATTTCAATTCAGTTGTTTTCTGCATGTAAATATGTGTTTCTTTAAGTTTCTTAAATTTTAGGTTGTTGAGCCAAGTGAGGTCTGCCTCTCCTTCGGGTTTGAAAAAGGTTTGAGCAGGGAGAAAATATTCTAAGTGTTAAATCTTCCCCCCGTTGCTCGTCCAAAGCAAAAATGCCCTAGAGCGCTCATCTTTGCGGCGATTTGGGGCAGGATCCGGTGAGGCAAAGTTGGCGCCAAGATTATAAGAAAATCCTCTTAAGTGTCAAATAAGGCCCTCTCGCGCTCGCTCAAAGCTAAAGCGCCCTAAAGTGCTCCACTCTTACAAAGATCTAGGGCAAGGTTCGAAGGAAACGTTTTGAAATGTTTAGATCATCCCAAGGGACTTGCTCGGCCCACACCCCTAGGCGCCCCATATCGCTCCCCACGACAAAAAAATCCCGAGAGCGTTGTAGGGCAGAATTTTTTTGAAAAATATGAGGCTCTCCCTTTCTTGCTGGCCAACCTTGGAGACCGTGCAGGGCACATCTTCTAAGAAACGTGTATTAAATGAAGACGGCTGCACAAGATTCAATGCAGGTTTATGTTTAAAAAAGGGGAAAAGGACATTTTGCAACGATTTTTTAAGTCCCATCCCAGAGATTTTATGCATGGCCAACCTGAGAGAATAGATCGACGTCCACCAACTCCGTGCGCCGGGTAATTAAAGCCGAACACCCGCCATTAAGGTATGCCCATGCCGAGCTCGCCCCGATAAAATCAGCTTCTGCAGAAGGTTTACCATACGAGATTTCAAGTGCTCCAAGCTCCGGTAAAGCAGTAAATTCGAATTTTGCAGAGCCAGAGCAGCAGTTGGACAGACAGCCTCAAGCACACCTGAAAGCAGGCAAGGGAAACAAAGAAAGGACAAAGGCAAGGCGCAGGCGTCCGAAGTAGATACAAGAAGGAAAGCTCAGCCAGAGCAACCAATGCAAACTCTCTTGCCGCCCCTCGACAACTGGAATAGGCTCAGAGATGGACCCTATTCCCAGAATATAAATGATTTGTGGAATACCATCAAGGAATGTAAAGATAAGGTTCCTAAATCACACCCGTTTGCCACAGCTCATCATGCGCGACTGCACTGGTTTCTATGCAGTCAGGTGCACCATTGCCCCGAGTTGATAGCAGCAGTGGCGGATTACTACTACCTAGACACCCGACAGGTCTGTGATTATAGGGCACACCTCTATTTTTCATTGACTCGGAGACTATTGAGGCGGCTTTCGCGCCGGGCCATGCGCTAGAAAAAAATTGCATAGTCAAGAAGGTCAACCTCAGGGAGCAGATGAGCAGATTTGCAGACTCTCAATCGATGCGACAGTTTCTAGAGTCCGAATTGCATAGGCCACCTCCGCCTCGGCAATGGTCGCAAAACCCTCGTCCCTTATCGACTTTCAAGAGTCCCCATATTTACACCATGCTGGCCTGGGTTTTGGGTTGTGGGTCGGACCCAATGGTTCACCCCTACCAAATTGCTATCGCCGAGTGCCTCCGGCATGAGGAATTTTGCGACGCTAGGCAGATGAAGGGCAGCGCAAAACCCGTATTTTTCGACTGGGCTGATTACTTGGCCCGCACAATTCACCTCGCCCTCTGCAACTTCAAAGAGAAAAAGTCAGACACTTTCAAGTTCTGTTCATTTTTGGCCTGACTTTTCCTGTTTCACTTCCATGATAAGATGAAGTCAATTCTAGTTCAGCGTGGGGGCGAGCATGGTGCACTGCGTCCGGTTTATGAAAGGACCCGGGTGCTATATAGGGAGGAGTCCTATTACAGGTTTAATAAATATTCTTGAGCCGGGCCCTAAGTATCGTCTGAGGCGGTTGCTCGCGTGTCTCGCGCATCATGAGTGAGCACTTCATAACTGGGGAGTGTAGAAAGGGTTTTTACATATCCCAACAGTTCCCTTTCCACGTAAGTAATCTACAGATCTGCAAGCATTGTAGTATAGCAATAATAATACGCAGAAATTCTGCAACAACATTAAATAACAACAGTAATGGCAGAAAATACAGCAATAACAACAGTAATTACAGCAGTTTGTATTAATAATGGTAGGTGTGATACAACATTACAGTTTCATCAATACAATCTACAGCCATCATATCCATGGCTGTACACAGGACTGGACTGCACTTTTCCATCAATCTGCATGAATGCCTTGCAATATCTCCTCTAGGTATCCACCATTCAACCCTAGGCTGAACATCCTTCATGGCTGCATATCATGCTAGACTACGTTCTGCCCATAGACTTCAATCGTCACACGTACCAATCTGGAGCAACTCTAATGAATGAGGGGGGGTTTATTTATACACCCACCAAGTAGTTACTTTCTCCAACTACCTTGCAACTACCCTCAAATTACATTTTATGTGCATTTGCTTTGCATTTACATTTCATTTGCACTACAGGATGAAATAGCTTATTTAGCCGACTTACATGATTTAATATGACTTTACATGACTTTATTCTTTACGTACAATATTAATTGCACTTACAACATTAAAATATATGCACGAGTGTTTCGTCAAACACTTTGCGTGCATTTACAATAAAACACATAATATCAAAACTGGTTCTGCAATTAAGGATATCTCAATATGCCTGTCTACAGGGAGGTACCCTTCGGGAATGTCTTCCGGCTAACGCAGGGTTTGGTAATCAGAGTCTTCGGATTCACGGGCAAACCCTTTCTGCTGCCCTATTACACCTCAGAGTACCTGTTTGCGCATGAGGCAGCACGGCAGATGGACTATACTGACGAAAAATATGGCCAGGGCAAGAAGAAGGGGCATATATTCCGATACCCGATCACATGGGGAGAAGTGGAAATTGGCGTCAATGGCCAGCATCGGTTTTGCACCGCCATACTTTCGAGTTTCGGACTGGTTGAGCTGCCACAATGGTGGAAATACGATCCTTTGGACATTATCAAAAGATTTAGGAGTGTCCAAGAATTCCATGTCTACCCTAGAAAGGATATAATGGCCAAGTGCAATAACCCAGAAAGGCAGGACCTGGAGTGGCACATAGAAGATATGCAATCATTCCCGCCTTGGCATGACTTTTATGAAATAGAGGCGGAGTATGATCCCGGCAACAATGAAGACCATAAGGCGGATGCCGATAACTTCCGAAGGTGGCAAAAGAAGCTAAAATAGAAGGGATGGACAACTGGTAAAATATCAGAATGGTGGATGATGTGCTGTCGGACAAGGAAGGAGAGATCAAGCAAGAACCTAGATAATGACGAAGAGTTCTCCGCGCTTTACGATGCACATCATGCCACGTGATGACCTATCATCTTTCGGGACCTCGTGCCTCAAAGCATTCAACGGTTTTATAAGGGCCAAACCCCACCTCAACAACCACTTGCATTAGGAGAAGGGTCAAGGAGTGGCATGGAGAGAGGTCAAGGAAAAGAGAAAAGTCAATCTACAGTGCCAATGGTACGACCGACTCTTGAAAAGCGACCTGTGGAGAAGACTCCACCAAAGAAAAGTTTATTTAAAGGTCCAGCCGCTGCTGCTGTTATGCAGGCCCCTCCAGAACCACCAAAAAAGAAGCCAAAAATATTTTTCGTGCAGAAGGGGGCCGCTTCAAGAGGAACTGCTAGCCCTGTGCCCAACAGTCAAGAGGAGGAGATTCCTCTTAAAAAGAAAAAGAGAACACCTGTGAAGGAAACCAAACAGCAAGGGGCTGTACCTTCTGAAGTCATCAACATACAAGAAAGCACCGCCTCGCAGGGGGAAGATGTAGAGCAGTGGGCGACTCAGTGCATTTCTTCACCAGCCCACACAGGGCTCGCAGGTACGCATTCCATAATCCTTGAAATTGTTAAGTCCCGAGCTGCGGCATCCTCATCTCCTGCTGCTGGACCCGTCCCTGTGGTCACTTTTGTGGCTAGCGGAACAACAGCCGCCCATTCCATTGTCGCCTCAGCACCCCTTGTAGAAATCCAATCTTCCGCTGAAATTCTGTCTAGCCATCCAACCTTTATGCATTCTTCCAAAACCCTAGCCCAGGACCAGTCAGGTGCCGCTGCACCAGAGCCCTCACAATCCCCGCGACCCTCATCTGTAGCCGTCAACCCAGTTGAAACCCTAGTTGAAAATCCAGAGCGCCCTCTTGCCAAAAACCCCATAGTCGAAACGCCCCTAGAGGAGCCCAAGCCCCAACGACTCATTTCTCCTCGCCTGTTTGCCGAAGGGCATCCATCCCAGGGTTATAGCAGTATGGAACTGGTTAGAATCATGGATGAGCAACCCTTGATGGCTCAGGGTGGTCGTAGCTCCAACAAATGGATGAAGAATGTGAGGAAGAGGAAGGGTGAGGAGCTCGCCCAGGTTGAAAAGCGCTCCAGGGTCGACCTAGAAAGGATGGTACTCCTTAAGGAGAAACGAGTCCCGAAGGTGCAAAAGCCAAGGAAGGACATGACTGATGATGACTATGAGTACACCTCTAAGGAAAGGGACATAAGTAATCTTAACTGGGAGAACACGGCAGTTGGGGTTCAGGATAGAACTGAGTCAATGCTTGCGAATCACTACCAACTGCAGGGGCAATATTATGAACTGGAAAATGAGAAAAATAAGATGGAAGAAGATATAGCGAAGTTGCGCGCCAAGGTGAACGACACTGAGAACCAGTGCCAACTACTGTAGCAGCGGCTGGAAGCAGCAGAAAAAGAAAAAGAAGTACAGGCCCAAAACGTCAAGCTTCAGGGCCTGTTGCAGCAGACGTAGCAGCTAGAAGAGCAGGCTGCCAAGGTAAAGACATTCACCAAGGAAGGGGTAAAGGAAATGCGGCTCCGGCTGTTGAAGAATTTTAAGCCCCGGGCTTCTAGGTCCTTGTTCGCCCTTGCTTTTGTTAATAAGATTCAAGAAGTATCTGCCCTGGGTAAGCCAGTGGTAGAGGAGGCTGAACGCCAGACAGAGGACTGGCTCGATTTAGCGCTCAAGGCTGGGAACCTTGAGCGTCGCGGTCTCCAAATTTCCCCAACAGATCCTCTTGCCGATGATTGGGCAGCCGCAAGGGCAACCTTGCATTTTTATTTTGAAAAAATTTAAAAGATTCAGAAGGCCAGGTCTATCTTGGAAAAGTTGGCAAGAGAGAGGGACTTTTGCCAGGCTTCCTTCCAAACCGTGGCGTCGCATGGGTTCCCTAGCTTCAATGACGCTAACAGGAACGTCCTCCCTGAAAAAAAGTTGCAACCGAAATGGGATGCCTTTGAGGCAGACACTGCAAACATTGATGGCTGGACTGATCCCATCCAGGAGGCCCAGGTGATGCAACTCTCAGCCAGTTTTTGTCAGATCCGCTCCTGCTTCACCACTTTGGACCTGAAGGTGGAGCAAATTGATTCGCTCCAAGTTGAGTTTTTCAGGCACCTGGTGGAGGACATCAGAACGTTCAAGCCAATTCCAGAAGAGGCCTGGACTCGGGTTTAGTCTGCAGGAGCAAGAAGAAGGTTAGGGAGACCAATCCGAAGGAGAAGAAGAGCGCATTGAGGAGAGCGCCGATGAAGAGGTGCTGCCAGGGCAGGGTAAGCAGCAATGTCAAGCAGGGACCGGGGGTGACTTCGTGGCCCAATGAATAAAGGCTTGGGTCCTGGCATCGAGGTGAGCTTGATACCCCGCGAGCTGCCACGAATGTTGCCACATTTTGCAAGGGGTGTGAAATTTTGAAAATTCTGAAAATTTTGTTATCTTCCGGAATCGGCCCTAAATCGCAACATCTGGGCAGCGACCTGAAGCAATCTGCCAATTTTGGGCGCTTTAGGGCAAATTTGAAAAAGTTGAAAAATTGATGCTTTTTTGGCTAAGTATGAAAATCTTCCCTAGATCGTTGCTATTTTGAGCGCTTTGGAGTCATTTTGCCAGCTTTTAGCGCTTTGAAGCAACTTCCGGGCAGTTGGGAGTAGAAGGGCGAAAATTGGCCGAAACTTGCCTAAGTGTAAAACTTGCCCTAAATCGCTGCAGTTTGGAGCGCTTCGGGGCAAATTTGCTAGTCTTGAGCGCTTTGGGGCGACTTTACCTTTCCAGGGCGCTTCGGAGCAGTTTCAAGCCGGATTGTTGAAATGCGCAGAAAAAGGGTTTAAGTGTAAAAAGTACCCCAGAGCGCTGTAACATGACAGTGCTCCAGGGCAAAACACCATGTCAAGAGCGCTCCAGGGCAAGTTCGGCGATCCCAAGGAGAAGACGAAGGAGCTCCAAAATATTCTAAGTGTAAAATGAGCCCTAGATCGCTGCTATTTGGAGCGCTCCAAGGCAAAATTGCAAAGGTTGGGCGCTTTGGGTTGTTTCCTGGACACTTAATGCAAAAAATGAAAAGAGGCCAGTTTTGGTTAAGGAGTGGAAAGCGCTGTCGTCTGGCAGCGCTAGAGGGCAAATACACCAGCCTGGAGCGCTTCAGGGCAACATTTTGGTACTTAGAAAAATGTTGAATATTTTGGCAGCCAGACAGTTCCAGAACAACAGTGTTTCTTTTTTGAGCATTTTGATGTTGTTTCTTGCCCAAATCTTTCCAGCTAAGCAACTATCTTCCCCAAAAGAGAAAAGTCAAGATTTTTTGGGATCAAGGCCTATTTAAGTACAACCAAGGCCATACTTCAGTAGCATGGCGGGTGACCATTGAAGACAAACAGTAGCAGGCATTTGAGGCAAAGTACCGTTGCATCCACCACATTAATGGGCCATCCCCTCCCAGCTACCAAATCTGTTAGAAGCCATACCAGAATCAAGGAAAAACATGCTGCGAGTACAGATACGGCTGACAAGGATCAAACATGGCCGCTTTTGCAGGTTTTGGCATCTGTGCCTGCATTGTAATCTGGGGGAAAATTTTTGCTATAAATAGCAGTTCATTTCATTGTAATAGGGGGGGAACATATTGCTAAAGAAAGTTGCTGTAACTAAGACTGTTTGCTTCAAATACAATCCATACTTTGGCTCCAATTGTGTCTCTTTCTTTTATGCTGCCTTATTCATGTCATTTCTGCATTTACTCATTTATTTTTCTGATTGCTGTCATTCTGAACTCTGGATCGCAGCATTGGCAATTATCTAAGCTTGGAATGCATGTTTAAGGATACATAGGGAAGAATATCATAACTGGTTTCTGTTACATGTATTGTTTTGATTGTTGTTGGTTTAGTTGCTAGTTAGTGACTGTGTTGCTTGTTCTTTCCCAAAGCTGAATATCACCGTTTCTATCCCTTTACTCTTTTATTTCTTTCCAGTTCTCTTATCTTGAAACCGAAAAGTTACATAGGAAGCTGGCCTCCTCCGAAGATTGGCGCGGAAGGCATTCCTTCCTTTCGGCCTTTCAAGCTGTTGGGCGAATCGACGGCGCAATAACACCAAATCCTTTCCTCATGGCAGATTTGTAACCAATAGGAATTAACTTTGTTCGTAAGATTTTCAAAGAAAGAAAAAAAAATTTGATGTTTTGATTTAGCACCTTTTGCCAAGGTTGATACTGCTTAAATTGGAGGGCAATAATAATATAATTATTATTATTATTATTATTATTATTTTTGATTGGTAAAAGGGGTTTTGAAAGGATCCCGTAACCTTTTACAAAGAGAAGAAGGTTGGGAGAAGAGTTCCCAACTAAAAAATAGTTGAAGAAACAAACCCTCTGTGGGTTATTGGAGAAAAACAGCTAAACCGGTAAAATTTGAATCAGGACCATCCTGCCCAAAACCATACAGAGGATGGAAAATTTGAATTAGGGCCATTCTGCCCAAAACCATACAAAGGATGGAAAATTTGAAATAGGGCCATCCCGCCCAAAACCATACAAAGGATGGAAAATTTGAAACATGACCATCCCGTCCCGCCCAAAACCATACAAAGGATGGAAAATTTGAAACAGACCATCCCGCTCAATTTAAAATTGAAAAACAAAAAAAATTGAAATTTGAAAATCTTTCCCGTCCACGGGCGGCCGGGGACACAGCTGTAGGACGTAGACCAGGAAGTATCCGCAAGACGCAAATCAGGACACCGACTGGGATGAAGCAGCAACTGGCTAGGATGTCGATCAGGATGTAAACCAGGAAGCAGCGACTGGAAAGCGAACAGGATGCAGCAGTAGGACGAGATCCAGGAAGCAGTAGGAACCCAGGGACACCACAACACAAGCCTGAAAAGTGGAACAACAATCTTGAGGATATCCTCAGGCTAGGAGATCCTCTTGCACATAGAGGTGAACTTCAAGGAAGCCAAAAGACCCGAGGAAATGAAGGCCCGCAAAACCCAGGCGAAGAGCAGAGATGGGCAGGAAGATTCCAAGGATCCAGATCTGGAGGAGTCAGGATAAACCAAAGTTGCCGACAAAGCACAGGTCCACTCCCCAAAGACCAAAGGATGTAGTATGGTATCCCGAGCAACCAAAAAGGATCTGGAACCCTCCATCCCTGCAGACGAATAGCTTTAAGGACTGAACCTGGGAAGCCAATGGATCCACTCAATAACATTCAAAACGCAAGGCCACCCTCGAAGCCAAGAAGAAAGATCTGAGTGTACACCAAAAGGATCAAGTCCAGCAACAAGAAGCTCCCGAATAGGAGCCCGAAAACGAAGCCCACCCACGAGAAGGGACCACCAACGAGCACCCACCCACGACCCAGATCTGGAGGAGTCAAGATAAACCAAAGTTGCCGACAAAGCACAGGTCCACTCCCCAAATACCAAAGGATGCAGTATGGTACCCTAAGCAACCAAAAAGGATCTGGAACCCTCCATCCCTGTAGACGAATAGGTTCAAGGATTGAACCTGGGAAGCCAATGGATCCACTCAATAGCATTCAAAACGCAAGGCCACCCTCGAAGCCAAGAAGAAAGATCTCAGTGTACACCAAAAGGATCAGGTCCAACAACAAGAAGCCCCCGAACAGGAGCTCAAAAACGAAGCCCACCCACGAGAAGGGACCACCAACGAGCACCCACCCACGACCTCACCACTCCGCACGAACCGAAGGGACTCTGGCCTTTGGCACCAAGAAGAACACCACCACTGTTGGAACTGGAGAAATAAATCTTTGCAGGCCACCGAAGCTAGGAAACCCAACACAGCCATGGGGCCAAAAGCAGCCAAGGGATCAACAACCAAAAATTTCCACGAAGTCAAAGGCAGCCAAGGGAACACCCTCAGATAGTTGTAACAAAACACCATACCACTGTATGTGTTCTCGCAAATTCACCCCAACGGGTTTGGATCAGTAGATGGCCCTTTCCCCTCCTTGGAAAGCCAGAAAAACATGAAACTACTGAACCCAGAAGAAGTGTTGCACCATCCAACCAAGTCCCCGGAACTGACAACGATCCATGAAACGCAACTAGCAAGACCCCCAGCAAGCAAAACACCCTGGACACGGGCCACAATAGAGAACTAAGCATGACTAACAGCCAGATCCAGAGTGGGAGAACAGGAGGCCTCCCGCTCAAAAAGTTTCAGAGCGTCGGAGCCGGAGCGGGAGGCCATAATTATTATTATTCCTCCCTTTTAATAATAATAAGAATAATAACTTTCAATAACAAAATTTTGCTAGTTTAATAATAAATGGAGCCCACCATTTCAATAAAAATAATAAATTGAGCCCACCTCCTTTTGCAAGTTTAAGATATTTGCAATTTGATTTCATCATCAATAATTAACTTAATCCTTCATAGATTAAATTAAATTTTGCTTTTCATTTTCTAATGTTAACATAACATTAGGAAAATATGGCAATTATATCATTAATATCTAATGTTAATATTAATTATTAACATTGATATTAAGCATTTAGGTATTAATAAAACCTCTATATTTATTAATACCTTCTTTAATGAATCCTTTGCTAGACTCATTTCATAAAATAAACACACGCATTTTAACAACAAATGCTTATAAACCAAACAATTGCATTATACCACCTTTTGTCCTTAAGTAGCAGGTTTTACGATGATTGCTACGTCATCATCTGTCTATTAAGAACTGCTCCTTTGGTCAAGCAATTCCTAGCTGGTGGTGTAATTATAACCAAACACACAGTTATGAAATGCAACTACATGAGGTTTTTAGTTACCCTGCAGCTGTCGATGAATGTATCATCTGCCATCATTTCCCTTTTTTTGTCTCTTAATTCCAGTGGTTGTCCCATTCCAATCCACTTGCGAGAGTATATGGTCTTGCAACCATAAATACCATCAGCAGTACCATATTCTAGCATAATATAAACAAAGTATAAAATGCAATTAACCACATAAAATAAGATTAAGCATTAGATGTCCACTCATCAACACATAATCAAATCTCAATAATAAGTCTTGCCAAGGAGGTTATCATTGATATTGATTATGTATTGATGTGTGGTTTTTCAATGCTTAATCTCATTTATATTATCATGATAGGTGGTTAATTTGCATTTTATGATTTGTTTATATTATGCTAGAATATGGTACTGTTGATGATGTGTATGGATGCAAGACCAGGTACTCTCGTGGGTGGATTGCTATGGGACAACCATCGAAATCGAGAGACCTAACAGGGGAAATGATGGTTGATGATATATTCATCGACAGCTCCAAGGGTAATTGGTACCCTCATGTAGTTGCATTTTCAAAACCGTGTGTTTGCATATAATTATACCACCGGCTGGAAAATTGCTAGAGCAAGGGAGCAGTTCTTAATAGATAGGTGATGACATGGTGGTCATCGAGAAACCTGCTACTCAAGAACAAGAAGTGGTATAATGAAATTTGCTTGGTGAGTAAGCATTTGTGGTTGTTGTATGTATGTTTAATACATGATATGAATCTGGCAAAGGATTCATCAAAAGGGTTAATTAATAAATTTATATAACAATATTTTCTGTATGGGCACACAATTCTACCTTTACTGATCATCATATCTTCCTTCAGTAGAGCTGTTGAGCATTATCGTGGACTTAAATTTTATGGTTAGTCTAACGAATATGTTTGATGGTTATACAAATTGTCATCTTCTGGCTTCTAAATAAGAACACTACATACATCCTACTATATAACTCTCCTTAGGATCTATTAAGTTATCTAATAACCAGTCATCTCAAGTGCTCTAAGAGCTTCTAGGATCAATTTGCTACCAGCTCTGGTGCATCCTATTCTGTGTGTTACCATATTCGGAAAATATTAATCACTAAATCTGAAATTCCCTGAATTTCAAAAGGGCCTTGCATACACTTGTTGAAGTTCACCTAATATATTGGCTGTTGTGGTGGATGTGTTTCATGAGCTGTAGTTGAAGCACATGACCTTTACACAGTCCAGGTTTTTGGCAATGGAGATAGTTAGGAATCGGGTATGCTTCATGCTTGGACGACTAGAATAAGTCTTGTGCAAAGTAGATGATTGGATGAGGAGCAGGAACAGAGGTAGACGGAAAGATGTGGCTTCCAAATCTATGTTGTTTCTTCACTCTAAGAAGAGCATGCCAAAATTCTCCATGTCATTTGAGGAAGACTCCGAGTTGAGGTCAAGGCCAAGAAAACCATGGTGCTTGGCAAGGGCAATCACTTATTCTATAAACACTGCGTGACTGATTGCATTGCTTGCCATGAGTGCAAAGTAGACGCCTATAGAGATGAAGGTGTTTATAGAGGGGTTATTCTTCAGCAGCGACAGGGTGAATTCTTGCATGATTTCTGGTTGTTGAAGGAGACGTTCACCTTCATGGTCTGTTCCTTCAAATGTGTAAAGGCATCATACAATGACAAAGCTAACTAGCTCTTTGCCAGCTACATCAAGTGGAACCTCCAGTGCAACATGATTGGATTTTATATATTTATTTCTCCTTATACGTGGTTGCCTAGGATGGTTTCATTTTTATTTTTCCGCGTTCTATTTAAATGTGGGTCTTTTAGAATTTAATTAGTTAGTAGCTGGAGAAGTAAAGTTAGGGTTATAATTTAGTCAGTATTAGTTAGGATTCTAATAAGTTTGGAGAATTACAATTTTTATTTTTTCTATGAAAGATAATTTTATTTAATAAAAACAAATATATATTTACACTTAGTGATTAGGTTCGTAGGTTCTCAAGGTCTTAAAACAATTATCATTTTTTATTAACTAATAATTTTATATAATTTTTATTTAGGTACATTATAGATAAAAAAGTTAGGAAATTTTTTGAAGTACTAAAACTTTGAATTTTAAATTTAAATTTTTAAAGATCTCAAGCTTAATGCAATTTTTTCCCTTAAGCTGAATTTATCCCAAATTCCCATCAAAGGTCTAAGTGATTTCCCTTGTAAAACTAAACAAAACTGATTGCAAAATCTGATTTTATTCTTTTATTGGCTTCTTGTTAGTCTATTTTCATCAAGTGTTTCTAGTGCAACAGATCTCATTAGTCATTCTTCCGCTCAACTAATTCAATGGCAGAAATTTTGCTAAGCAGGAGAACTAGAGTTAATTCCATGAGATTTTTTGTGATTCAAATTTTCACTACTCTGATACAATGTGATATGCTACAACAAGAGCTGTTAAATTGATATTTTCCAAAACATCAGTGCAAATATTGACAAGCTAGGATACTGCAAAAACTTATTACTTTGATTATGACATCATCCACCTGCAGAAATTTACTGGAAACACAGAAATAATCATCCCATTGCCCTGTTGTCAAGATTTTTTTCAAGTTTTCACTTCATCAAAGTATGTGAACTTGGAAGTCTAAGGTGAATGCTTTTGTCATTCAGGCTTTTACTTCATGCTTAGAAAAATTGCAACAAAATATTTCACCCCAAAGAAAACTTTTCAAGCATTTTTTTAATCAGTCTCTTATGTATTTGAGAATGTTACTGCTTGATACCTTAGGACGGAAAAATGCTTGGTACTTGACTCTGATGTTCCATAGCTATAGGCCTGAAGAAAACCATTATGGGCACTGCACCTTTTGACCCAGTACCCGTTTGAGACAAAAAACATGAAAAACAGGGTGTAGTTTGAATGTAGGAGGAAGCTCAAACTTTTATGCCACATTAGCAATCTGGTGAACCACCATATGTGAACCATAAAATTTGCGTGCTCTTCTGGTTGGTCTTGGTCTTGAGAGAGAAACTTGCTTGTATGCCAGGAGTTGTAAGAAGATCATCTCTCCAACCTTTGAGTATTGTTCTGAGTGATGCTGATCCCATTACTGCTTCATGCGCTTTTGGGCTTGGTCTTGAGAGAAATATGACAGGAGTTGTAAGAAAACCATATCTCCAACCTTAAAGTGTTGTTCTGAGCGATGCTGATTTTGGTACTGCTTCATGCGGTTCGGAGCTTGGAAAAGATTGTCCCTAAGGATCTTGAGAACCGATTGTTTCTGTTGGAGGAAGGTAGCAATCTGTGCAACATGGGAGGAACCTGGAAGGTAATCTGTCAAAGATGGTGGCTTTTGGCTATACAATGCCTCGAATGGGAACATGTTAGTGGAAAGATGATAGGAAGTATTGTACCACAACTCAGCAATGAAAGCCACCTAACCCACAGATATTGCTTGTCTCGGGCAAAGCATCTAAATTAAGTATCCAAACATTTATTCACAATTTTTGTATACATATTTGTGTGAGGATGATGTGCTGAATTCATGTTAAGCTGAGTATCACTAAGTATGAAGATTTCCTTCCAAAAGTTGCTTGTGAAGATGGGATCATGATCACAAATAGTAGTCTTCGGCATACCATGTAATTTGAAGATCTGTTCCATGAAGAACTTAGCCACTCTGCTTGCTGTAAACAAATGTTGCAATGCACAGAAACGGGCATTGTTGGAAATGTGATCCACCACCAGAAAAATCACTGTTTTCCCTTCAGATTTAGGATATTCTTCCATGCAATCCATAGAGATATGTTCCCATTACTGTTCTAGTTTTGGGAGTGGGCCTTGACATTTTCTTCCTTATTGCATTGTCACACTTAAAATTCTGCAACAAATGTTTTTACATCAGCTCTTGTTCTTTTCTAAGAAAGGAGTGCTTCACCCACTGTTAAGTTTTGAGAAATCCAAAGTGACATGCTAAAGGATTTTTTCCTTGACCTTGGAGGACTTGATCAAGAAAATGCGATCCTTCTTCCACAAAGTCACCTCGCACCAGGAGAAATATTGGTTCAGTGACTTACTTCAATACTGGGAATAAGGTGAGAAGTCTCAGCGTCAAAATGCCATTCTTCACAAGCCTGAGTGATCCAAATAGGAATAGAAGAGTAATAGCATGAACAACTGCTAAATTTTCATACTTGCAAGAGAGAGCATCAAGGACCACATTTTCTTTTCCATTTTAATACTCAATCTCAAAATTATACCCCAATAGTTTGGTCAACTACTTCTTCTGTTTAGGACAGGACAAATGTTGATCCAAAATATAGTTGAGGCTGTTTGATTAGTTTTAATTAGGAAATGCCTATGCAGCAAATAATGCTTCCATTTTTTGATTGCATGTAGGATGAACACCATCTCCTTCTCATAAGTAAATTTGCCCAGATTATTCCCTGACAGCTGTTTGTGTTTGTCGCTAAGGGGTGACCCTCTTGCATTAACACAACACCGATTTCCGTTATTGAAGCATCACACTTTATGACAAAGGATTTGCTGAAATCAGGAGTAACCGAAACTTGGGTAGAGCACAAGGCTTCCTTTAAGTCATTGAAGGATTTGATGGCTTCTTGTTAAAAAACTTTTTTCTTGGTGATTGTTGTCAAGGGAGCTGCAATTTTCCCATAATTATTAATAAATTTCCTGTAATATCCTGTGAAATCGAGAAGCTCATGAAGACTCTTAAAATATTTGGGGATGGGCCATTCCTGCATTGCTTAAATTTTCTTTGCGTGGACTTGTACACCTTCTTGCGTTATGATGTGACCCAATATTCTACCTTTGAAACTCCAAAAGTTCATTTGGACTTCATGATAAAGAGCTGTCCATGCTCAATTATCTAAAGTACTATCTCCACATGCTGCATGTGCTCTTCCCAAGACTAGCTGGAGACCAAAAATATCATTAAAAAAATACCAAAACAAATTTCTGCAGAAGGTGCTTGAATATTGAATTCATGAGACTTTGAAAAGTGGATGAGTCTTTAAATTCAGGCCACAAAATAGCATGACCCTTATGCCTCAGTTCCCACAAGATCCAATATAAAGTATGAATATCAAGGTTGAAACTGCTAGAGTGACTTTCTGGTACTCAGATATCCTGTGTAACTGCAGTAAGCACCCTATTTTAGAAATCCAACCTCCAGGATTCTCACTAGAGAAGGATTAAAGATTAATCTTGAGTATTGGTAGGTTGGGGGAACATTGTAGGAACTTAGTTGCTCCACCACCATTACATCCATATCAACCTCAAGATCAGAATGATAATCTGTGTGCCATAAGTCATAATGATACATCTTCCATAGAGGTTGCCTTGGTTGATCATGCTCAACCTCTGTTTGTTATCTTGTGCAATCTGCTGGTTGAATACCTGTTGAAACTTGGACTCTACATTACACTCAGTCTTTGGAGACTCAAACACTATGTTACTTCTTTGCATCTTACTCAGGATTATATCCATTTCTTTTCTCAAGTGTCCATAGAACCATCGAGGTTATCAGGTCTTCCTTGCAAATCCTAATCAATGACGGTAAGCAATGTATTTATCCCATTAATCTGTCGCTGCACTGGATCCTCAGAGGATGGTCCTCTATTGGACTGACTAGATGGAAAGCTCATGATGGCATGACATTGAAGACTGGAGATTGAGATTCATTCCAAAGCGTAGTGTTGCTTGCTTTGATTCCTTGGTGGACAATTCTTGTGGCTCATATACTCCTTATCACTCTAAGCGGTTCTTACCAATGCCCTTCACTTCATTCCCAAGTTTCGGAGGCAAAGGGATCCACCATGTACTACTTGGAGAGATAACAACCCAAAATTTGAAATAGATGTTTCCAAGAAAAGGTCATTGGAGATTTATCTTGTTTTAATTGTCACAATGAGATGATCAACATGGGATATGTTTCCCACAAGGTTGTTAACATGCTCAATACTATTTTTTAATCCAGTTTCTATTGCTGCAAACTAGAAACTCTTCCTCCTGTGTCGTGGACATTTCTTATGGTTTCAAATAGACATGTCGCCTTTTAGAAACAGCACCAACGCATGGTAACCTCAAAACAATGCATCCGTCCTCAGCAAAATAATGTCACGATCTCATACAAATTTCCAGCGGCTTCACGTGCAGGCGGGGAGCTGCAAAATGGCTACAGCTACTTTATAGAAGCAACGAATTTGCCAAAACCTCGTTGATGACCGGATCTCACAAAAGACGTCAAAAAAAATACGCTCACCGCCGACAAACCGGAAACCATGGATCGCAGAGTGACCGCCTCCGCGGCAGTCTGGAAGTTCACGGCCCGAATCATTGATGTTTACATGGTAAAGGATGCGGATCAAGTTCACATAAAATCTGAAAACTCCGAACGCAGTCATCCTCCACATCATGCCGGCAAACTGCTACAAGGCTAAAAAAACCAAAAATAGCAGAAAACTGCTCCAAGAGGCAGAAAAAGCCAAAACAGCAGTAACTGTTACAGGAGGCTGAAAAATCTTAAGCGCAGCGCCTCCACCTGGAACTGTGGCAAAAAGCCATGAACCGGAACAATATGGCAGCCGTTTTGCAAACCCTAAAAACTAAAAAAAAAAATTTCCATAAAAAAAATGGCAGCCATGATTTCTTAAACTTCTGGTTTCTGATCCATCAAAGATGGAGAGCATACTCCCTCAGTTGTCTGAAAAAAAAATGCCAAAGAAGAGGAAAAAAAATGACAAAAAAAAAAATGGTGGGGGGGGATTTCCGTGAGGCTCCTCAGGCTCACAGGGCAGGGAAAGCCTGCTCTGATACCTCATACTTGCGCTAAAAGTAGGGAAGTAGAAGAAAATTGGACAAAAATTACCCACATAGATGTTACTTCGTTGAAGAAGGTTTAGTCATAGGCACACACTTGTCGCTATTGAGTGCTCAAGCAAGTGAGTGAAAGTCAAGCAAGGTTAGAAAATCCTGAGACACATTAAAGGAATCACTTATGATGGTTTGAATCCATGCATAATCCAAGTGGTAGATTTATTGATTATTCATGATTGGTTGGGCATATTGATGAAAAAATTTCTATCGCAGGCTACACTTTCAACTTTGGATTAACACTATATGATGGAGTAGCAAGAAACAATAAATGGCATAATGTTGGGGCTTCACCTTGGGTCTACAAGTATGCGTGAATCAATGAGACAGGTGACTTTGGGCAAGCTTTCTTGGCTAAATATGTCTCGACTCATGAGTCTTGGCAGTGACTTGTTGCACTCAACGAACTGATGAGTCTTGATGCCGAGACTTGCCAATTTTGGTAAGATGGCCACTAACCCCCCTAAAATATATTAAAAATGAGAAGAAAAGGAAAGAGTGAAAGATATCTAAAAACTAGAAAACCTTTGAGAGGAAGAGGCAGTGGCAATGGGGCAGGAGGAGCAAAAAGCAGTGATTGAGAGGGAGACTTGAAGTGAGAGGATGGCACTTGAGGCCACAATTAGGACCTTTGAATGGTGCAAGAAGGGTGTGGTTGCTTGTGGGGAAAGCTTGGGTCAGGGAGATGCTAGTGGATAATTTAGAGTCTAGTTACCCTTATTATAATTCATTATTTTGAGATCATGATGTTACTTATTATGTTTATGATAGGATGGATATGAAAATTCACGTCTGTTGTACTTTTGAGATGGATTTTGAAGTATAATATACAATGTAACCTACTTTGTTTCAGGTGTAATCTTGTATTTTCCTATAAGATGATGTTAGCACAGATATGGATCATTGCACTTGATTTATTATATTTTGCAGTCAAATTCAAAGTAATTGCATTTATTTTAATATTTTTTTAATTGAAAATACCATGTTTTATGTCTTTTCTTATTTACTGATTTTTTTTCCAAGCTTTGCTTTGAGCCTGAGTCCAAGGTAAAATACAGGCTTGTGAAGTCCAAGGGGAGTTGAAGTCTCATAAATATGATAGACAAAATCACTGGACTTCACAAGAATAGAAAATAATATTTAAAGCAGCTAAATGGATAGTTTGGCTAAGAATGATACTGGCAGGTTTTGGTTTTCATCAATCTCAATCAATTAACCTTTACTTAATGGATAATCAAAATACATACAGCTTGAAGATAATCCAATCGATCATTCTAGAGCAGGCATATTGAACTTCACACAACTTATCAGACAACATGTTGAGAATAAGGAGTATGGTTGATGATGTTAGTGCCGTGTGCTAAGGAGAAAAAATGCATGCCAAGCAGAATTTTTAGCATTAGTGTCCATCTTGCTAAGGTTTACATGTAACATAGTGATGTAGAACGTTTGTGTGTCATTACTTATTATTTGTCATGCATATAGGGAAAAACCTAAAAGTTGTATGTAGAGATGATTCTTTTAGGTCATAGCAAACTAAGCATGCTTTCTGGGCATACGAGACCCCCTTTTGAGACTGGGAGTGATGGAACTTTTCGCAAACCTTACATACATGACTTCAATTGTGTACCATGGGATTTAGACAAATTGGCATAATTCAACTAACTGTGAACTCAGTTCTGTCATAGTCTTTCATCTGTATTAAGCTGTGTCACCTATCTCTTAAATCTGTCTCTCTTCATGATGTCCATTCTTCAGATGGCATTCTTAGGGGCACCTGGGCAACCGTGTGATGATGATTTGATGCTGATATATCTCCGCTAGTAGCTTCTTCTTATCTTCTCTTGCTGTGTTACATATGGCACCTATGTCTTTTTTCTTTCTTTGTAGGGTTTTATTTTCCTAATTTTTCAGCTTTTCGTATTATCTTTTACATTTTTTATGGGTAGAGTTTATCTTACTCTGGCTCTTATGGCTTGGCCATGTATTTTGAATGCCATTGATATACTTTATCACTTATCTACATTAATAAAATGTCCTTTTCGCTATATCTATATACAAGAAAGAAAAGAGTGGGTTTATATTTATTCGAGTGTATATGTAACTAAAACTACACTAGGCTATTAGCCTGACGAAACTTTCATTTTCAGTAAGTTTGAGATATTTTTATGGGGTGTTACTGAGATCTGAATATTTAAATTACTATTGTGCAAGGAAGATCTTACTCCTTTTAGTTTTGTGCAGGGGCCTATCTTGCACTGACTGGGAAAAGGATCTCAAACCCTGCTGATGCCCTTTATGTGGGTTTGGGAACACATTATGTGCCCTCAGCAAATCTGGCATCATTAAAGGAGGCTTTCCTTCAACATGATTTGTATGTTCACATTAGCATCTTCTGCATTATTCATTTCATGCAGTGAGAGATTGTTTGAATTTATCTTTGCAAGCTCTGAAATGCAATCTTTGTAACAGCGTTCTTTACATTATAAATGTAGTTTTTGTTTCCTGTACTTTCTTTGTTATTAATGTCTTTATCTGGTCTTCAGATTTTTGGATTTCAGCTATGCTGATTAAATTCCAATCCATCCATTTTGTTTACTGTAGGACATTAATAAATTTTCTTTCTTCTGATTAAAATAGTGGATTATTATTTTTTTTAAATTCCACTGGGAACTCACATGCACTCAGTTAACAGGTCAGATGATCCACATGAAGCTGTGCAGAAAGTATTGGCAGATTTTTGCAGGGAACCCGAGTCAGAGTCTCAACTGAAGGCTCTCTTGCCATTAATTACAGCAACTTTTGGTGCGGACAAGTCAGTTGTAGCATCAATTGAAGAACTGAAGAAACAACAACTTTCTTCAGATGAAACAGGTATGGTCATGTTTAAAAACTGTTTACACCTGTAAAAGCTTGTGCATTAGTTATTACACTAGTCATGTCACATTTAGGACACATTATCTTATAGTTTGACTTTTTTTTTTGGGAAGTTGCTTTGTTGTTTTTAAGTGTCAGCGTGGGTGGCACTATTTCTCACAAGTCCAAAAATTTTAAATTACAATACTTTCACATAGCCTGAAATTAGAGCCAAATATCTTGGATATATATACTTAGAAATAGGGGTTCTCATTATGTATCTTGAGGAACCACACTTACACTGGTTGTATTACTTTAGTTTGTCTTCTTGCCTGTTTTGACTTTCTTTTTTCTATATCAGTTTTACTCTCAGTTTCATCCTGCTAGACAAATTTGAAACCATCCTGTATGTGACAATATTGTACTCTTTTCCCAGTGTCATCTATCGGAATTTAAACATCTGTCCCATTGGTCCAACTTCAACTAATCAGTATTGTTTTTATTGGAACCAATAATTATATTCAATAAAAATAAAAGCGGTTACAATAAAAAGGGAGCTGGAAAGATCACAGCTCGGGGTGCAAGGCCACCCATATAATCAAAACCTGAACCAGCATCTAAAAGGGCGAATAAACAACAGAACTAAGCATAGGAAGACAAACTAGAGCAAAAAAACTCTAAACTGTAACTCTAGGCACCAAGTAGACTTAAAGACTGGTTGCTCTGTCGAGACTCCATCATCCCGCATCTATTCAACTCCAACTCCTAAAAGCTATTGAAACTGCTGGGTCGGATGGGTGAAACCATTTTTCGGGTACACTGTCTCCATCTTCTTTCCCTTGTTGAGGACTACGAGAATGCCGAAACCACACAGAAGGGGAGGGATCTTTAGATTTTGCTTCCTTCGTAGGAACTGCCAATTCCATCGATGATGGATTTGCATCCAGTGGCATATCCTCACCGCCGCTAAGATACTCCAACACACTGTAGCTGTTGGATGAATTAGGAACATAACTGCCCAACTGAACACTGGTCATATGAAGTCGCTTCTCTGGAGTGACATCTTCTTCTGTAGATCCCCTTCTCGGGCTGCGGGAGCACCTTGCGTTAGTTGAGGGGGAATGTACTGGAACTAATCAGTATTTTACGGCTCGAAATCGAATAGACTGGAAGAGACCTTATGATTTAACAGTTTTGGTATTCTAACTAGTAAGCTATTATATGCATTAAGACACTACGATTTTTAGTCTTTGAAAATCTATTTTTCTTATGTCCTTTTCATGATATTGAACATTTTCTACATTTCATGTTTAACTGTTGGTTCACAAACAGTAGCAGAATGGGCAAAAGATACTCTGTCAGGACTAGGCAAAGGCGCTCCATTTTCTCTCTGTTTGACTGAAAAGCATTTTTCAGCCGTAGCATCTGCACATGCAAACCATGCAAATGAGCTTTCTAAGGTCAGTTTCTCAGCTTATATATGTATTTTGGAAATCTACATTTGCCTTCTTGGTACAAGTCAAAATTTGAAGATGCTGCTCCGGTTGGGTTATTGTTTGTGAAAGCTTATTGTGTTTCTTGGATGTTCAGTTAGATGGTGTCATGAAAGCAGAATATCGCATAGCTCTGAGAAGTGCGATTCGGAACGATTTTATTGAGGGTGTTCGTGCAGTGCTTATTGACAAGGACCAGGTTTATCCTAATCGTTTATCCTTCAAACCTAACTTTTGCATCTGTTTCTTTGGATATAAGTAACAGATCTAAGGAACAAAAATCCTTGTACCTGTTTGATTTTCTTCTCAATTCCAGTCACTTTATTGGCTGCTAGTCAAATAATTTAAAACCTTTTTGAATGTGCCTTCTTTGGATAGTTCCTTTTCACCATCAATATTGGTACTCTGGATAGCCTTATGTATTGCTTCAAATTGGGAAAGTAATGCACTAGAAAGAAGTTAGCATCCTCGAAGAGGACCTCACAGACAAATTATTCATGCTAAAAGAGGGAACATTATTCTTAGACCAAAATAATTTACAATACATGCAACTCAATTAAACAGTTCTCAGTTCCAAGAAAAATTTGCTTGACATTAATGGTTTGCACCATAATATTTTTGCAAAACTATAAAAATTGCTAGGCTTTATGCATCAATTTTTGTAATATGGTTTTGGCTTCCAGATAAAACATGGCTTTTCATAAATGACAGGAATTCTTTCATCATTGACTTAGTGGAAAGTCAATGGACATCTATATTTTATCTATGTAATGTGTACAAGACAGTGCGTATGGGTCTCTGATGTTCTTCCATATTTTTGGGGTTCACATGTTAATGTCATTGTGAGTGGTAGTTTACCCTGTGCTTCTTGAAAATTGGAAACATAAATTAAATACTGAAAACAATAGTACTTGCATAATGTTCTAATGGCTTGCCTTCATTATTTGTTTGTTACACGTTATATTTTATTGAGGGTGTTCATGTAGTGCTTATAGAGAAAGGACCAGGATTATCCTAATTTTTTATCCTTCAAACCTACTTTTTGCGTCTGTTTCTTTGGATATAAGTAACAGATCTAAGGAAGAATCCTTGTACCTGTTTCATTTTTCCCTAACAGTTCCTATCACTTGTATTGGCTAGTTGTCAGATAATTTAGAACGTTGTTGAATGCTCCTTCTTTGGATGGTTCCTTTTCAATATCAAGTTCAATACTTTGCATAATCATTTAAATTGCTTCAAATTGGGATACTAATGCGCTAGAAAGAAGTTAGCATCCTCAAAGAGGACCTCATAGACAAGTTATTCATGTTAAAAGAGTAAACACTATTCTTAGACCATTACATGCAGACTCAATTAAACAGCTCTCAATTCCAAAAAAACATTGCTTGACATTAATGGTTTTCACGACAATATTATTGCAAAAATATAAAACTTGCTAAACTGGTTTTGGATTCCAGATAAAACATGGCTTCTCATAAATGATATGAAATCTTGCATCATTGAGTTAGTGGAAAGTCAATGGACATCTATATTTTATCTATGTAACTTGTACAAGACAGCCTGTATGGGTCTGATGTGGTTCCATTTTTTGGGGGTCACATGTTAATGTTATTTTGAGTGGTAGTTTACCTTGTGCTTCTAGAAAATTGGAAACATGAGTTAAATACTGAAAACCTTGCATAATGTTTTGATGCCTTGCATTTATGATTTGTTATGCCTCATATTTTTGGTGGGCAGCATATTAATGTTACAGTAAATGATAGCTTGTCTTGTACTTTTCAAGAATTGGGAACATAAATGCTGAACAACTTAATAACTTGCATCATATCTTGCATCTATGATTGCTTGGTGTATGCCTCATTCACCATGTGAATGTGTCATTTTATTGATGAGAATTACATGGTCTCTATTCTTAATCATCTTCTTCATCCTTCTAGCTATCTCAGTTAGAAAGTGTTAGGTTAAAGACTGTACCATAGTAGAGAATCTTTGAACCAGAAAAAATTGGCAAAAAAAATTCAAGAAAATGCAAATTTTTATTGGAAAAAAGTATTTTTCATGAATATATATATTTGTTTTTAAGCGAAAAACCCCTTGCGGGGCTGCCTTGGTCTGAGAGACCATGAACAGGGGGTTCTACACCGTCAAAGTCACCCGGGAGTCGTGCTCGGCCCTGCCCGCACCAACATTATCAATTGGATTTTGGGTACCCAATTCAACTTTTTGGTAAGGTGGAGATTTGAACTTGGGACTTGTTGGCCACGGATCCGCCACCTGGGAAGTACTTGGTGTGTCAATGCGCCCTAGACCCGCAGACCAACATTGAAAGGCTAGGAGGAAGGGATGCCCCCCGTGCCGATCTTCGGAGAAGGCCGGCTCCTTTCCTAACCTACTTGGGTGGTTTTTAGATAAGGGTGCAGGAAAGAGATAAAAAAAAAAAGGGTAAAGGGAACTGGAAAGAGATTGAAAAAGATAAGGGAACAGGAAAGGGATGTAAATATCATGCGTTTCGGGTTGGGGGGTGAAAGCACGAGATTCCGGGAAAAGGAAACACTAATTGCGATGCAACCAAAATCAAATGGGCTTAAGTCGTAGAAACGTAAAGTGCATGAAATGGAAAAGAAACGCATTGGAAGAGACACAAGCAAATGGAGAAAACACAGCCCTTTCATTAATATCCCTTGATCTCTGTTACAATGACGTCTCCTCCCTTTTCGGGGGCTAGGAGCGTTAAAAGAATTCGATTACAATCACTCAATGTTCCTCTTTCCGCGTGCCCACGATTGCAATGGGCGGGCCAAGATGATGCCGCCGCCGATGTCGATGAGTTCTTCACCTCCGCTGCTTCTCCTGCGAACAAAGAAACAACCAAGATGTCGGTAGCACTGCCGCAAGTGAAAAGTGTTCGTTCTTCTAAAATCATCAAAAGATGCATGCAAACATTTATCTAAAACAGTAAACAAAATGATTCTAAACAGCCTGAAAACTTGCCAGAAGACGAAAAATGTTACCAACAGGCCATTGCCACTGAGACAGTCGGCCAATCTCTTTCAACCGGAAATCGTCCCTGGGTAGGACGATTTTTGACCATGAATCGTCCCCGGGTGGGACGATTTCTTAGTGTTGGGGAAGCCGAGCGACACGCTCCAATGTCGACTCCGAGGTCTCCAAAACACCTGCAGATAGAGGGGTTATGTAATTGGGGCCATTTTGGGACGACCTGGATGGTCGGATTCTCCCAATTTGGCCTCTACCCTCGGGAATTTGATATCGCCTCCTGCAAGTGAGTGAAACTACAAAACGACACAAAACATACTAGAATCTGATCAAAGGTTACGAAATTGCAGCTATGAATTCACCAAACAGAAAACACAATATGCAGCATGAGAAAATAAACTAGAATGCACTAAAACTTAGAAAGTGCGGGGGTGCCCAAGTGGGCCTCCCACCGTTGGCACTTGATTCCGGCGCCAATCCACTAGGGATGGGCCCAAAACCTCTTAGGATTGGGGGGTCGGCGAATTGGTTGGTTCGGGTGTCCATGTGTTGGATTTGGGTCAAGTTCAAGCTTCCAAAAACCACCCAACAACCTCCCTTGCAAAAGAGATTGGTGGATGCGAGAAGGTGAACCAAAAGGGATGCAAGTGGGTCTTCAACTCGGCAACACTTCGTTGCTTGAAAACTCCTTCAACCTGTATGTCTTGGGTGAGAAAAGTCCCACCTTTTATAGACCCATGGGGTCTCTTTGGGAGGGAAGCACAAATGCCATGTTTTGGTCATAGGCGCCATGTGGCGGTCTTGTCTTCCCATGAGGGAGGGGAGTCCTCCATTGACTTGGGCTTTCATAGCTGCCCTTGTGACGGTCCTCAAACGGCCTATTTGCCCACTCACACACGCGTGCGAGGCAGGAGTCATCAACTGACTGTTCTAGGCTGCCACTTGGCCTCATTTGTCTTTTTGCCCGTTAAACTTGGAAATCGTCTCACCCAGGGACGATTTCAGAAATCGTCCCTGGGTGAGACGATTTCAAGTTAGCAATCGTCCTTGGGTGAGACGATTACTAGGCAAAGTGTCTAAGTGTGCCAAATTGCTTCTTGACCTCACAAAATTGCTATGAAAGTGGTTAAGACCACTGTTTGACCTCTAAGGGCTGCCTTGGGGGCTGTGTTTGTCAAAGCGATCAGTGTTTGCAGTCACGTAATCGGATTGGTGCTGTTTTGGTGTCTACAGATGCCCCTTTTTGGGAAGCGCTGCAGGTGACGCAGTGCTGAGCAAAAATAGATAACCAAAGCACTAATGATTAGGGTTTCTTGGTAACCTAACCAACTTTTGATGCCCCAAGTATGGAAAGGGCATGCATTCTTGAATCCTTGCTTCTGACGAGCTAAGGAATTTGATTTCAAGTATTAACTTGTTTTGGTGAGGTGTGACTTGAACTTAGACATTGATCAATCATGAACAAGGCAAAGGCGTTTTTATCCTCGGGGGAACCTTGTGTTCATGATTCACGAAATGCCAAGTGTTTGATTGATTTGATTGTTGCTTGTTTAATGCCCCAGCAGGAGCGTGATTGTCTTTGTCAATGATTCTTTGAATGCATGTCGTTTTCCTTAATTGGGTGTGTGATTGTTGGTTGGTGACTAAGTGTGACTACCCCCTCAAGCGACGAATCGTCGCTTCTCTCACGAAGGTCATTCCCTCATCGATTTGTCGCTTGAGGGGGTAGTCACACTTAGTCACCAACCAACAATCACACACCCAATTAAGGAAAACGACATGCATTCAAAGAATCATTGACAAAGACAATCACGCTCCTGCTTGGGGCGATAAACAAGCAACAATCAAATCAATCAAACACTTGGCATTTCGTGAATCATGAACACAAGGTTCCCCCTGAGGATAAAAACGCCCTTTGCCTCGTTCATGACTGATCAATGTCTAAGTTCAAGTCACACCTCACCAAAACAAGTTAATACTTGAAATCAAATTCCTTAGCTCGTCAGAAGCAAGGATTCAAGAATGCATGCCCTTTCCATACTTGGGGCATCAAAAGTTGGTTAGGTTACCAAGAAACCCTAATCATTAGTGCTTTGGTTATCTATTTTTGCTCAACGATCGCGTCACCCGCAGCGCTTCCCAAAAAGGGGCATCTGTAGACACCAAAACAGCACCAATCCGATTACGTGACTGCAAACACTGATCGCTTTGACAAACACAGCCCCCAGGGCAGCCCTTAGAGGTCAAACAATGGTCTTAACCACTTTCATAGCAATTTTGTGAGGTCAAGAAGCAATTTGGCACACTTAGACACTTTGCCTAGTAATCGTCTCACCCAGGGACGATTGCTAACTTGAAATCGTCTCACCCAGGGACGATTTCTGAAATCGTCCCTGGGTGAGACGATTTCCAAGTTTAACGAGCAAAAAGACAAATGAGGCCAAGTGGCAGCCTGCAACGTCGCTTGATGACTCCCGCTCGCACGCGTGTGTGAGTGGGCAAATAGGCCGTTTGAGGATTGTCACAAGGGCAGTTATGAAAGCCCAAGTCAATGGAGGACTCCCCTCCCTCATGGGAAGACAAGACTGCCACATGGCGCCTATGACCAACACATGGCATTTGTGCTTCCCTCCCAAAAGAGACCCCATGGGTCTATAAAAGGTGGGACTTTTCTCACCCAAGACATACAAGTTGAAGGAGTTTTCAAGCAACGAAGTGTCGCCGAGTTGAAGACCCACTTGCATCCCTTTTGGTTCACCTTCTCGCATCCACCAATCTCTTTTGCAAGGGAGGTTGTTGGGTGGTTTTTGGAAGCTTGAACTTGACCCAAATCCAACACATGGACACCTGAACCAACCAATTCGCCGACCCCCCAATCCTAAGAGGTTTTGGGCCCATCCCTAGTGGATTGGCGCCGAAATCAAGTGCCAACGGTGGGAGGCCCACTTGGGCACCCCCGCACTTTCTAAGTTTTAGAGCATTCTAGTTTATTTTCTCATGCTGCATATTGTGTTTTCTGTTTGGTGAATTCATAGCTGCAATTTCGTAACCTTTGATCAGATTCTAGTATGTTTTGTGTCGTTTTGTAGTTTCACTCACTTGCAGGAGGCGATATCAAATTCCCGAGGGTAGAGGCCAAATTGGGAGAATCCGACCATCTGGGTCGTCCCAAAATGGCCCCAATTACATAACCCCCCTGACTGCAGGTGTTTTGGAGACCTCGGGAGTTGACATTGGAGCGTGTCAGTTCGGCTTCCCCAACACAAGAAATCGTCCCACCCAGGGACGATTTACAGTTAGAAATCGTCCTACCCAGGGACGATTTCCGTTGAAAGCAGATTGGCCGACTGTCTCGATGGCAATGGCCTTGTTGGTAACATTTTCTGTCTTTTGGCAAGTTTTCAGCTGTTTAGAATCATTTTGTTTACTGTTTTAGATAAATGTTTGCATGCATCTTTTGATGATTTTAGAAGAACGAACACTTTTCACTTGCAGCAGGTGCTACTGACATCTTGGTTGTTTCTTTGTTCGCAGGAGAAGCAGCGGAGGTCGGTGTAATCCAGGATGCCATAAGCTAGCTCATCCACATGCAAATATTGATCTGTACGCAAGTTAATGTGACAGATATATCGTCATGCGGGAGGTTTACTTCTGTTACCCATTGGCTATCAACCAAATTGGTACTGAAGCTTGCATTATGACCTATAGAATGCCGAGAGTTCCAGGGATTCAAGGTCAAATCCCTTCTTTTCTTCAATTGTATTGGGATACTTGCTCATTGTAGTGATGAGATCACTTTTCATTTTGATTTGTTTTTCTTTTGAGCAAGGGATTGGGGTTATGGAGTGACCAAAATCACTGTTGTTTGTGCCTTTTGATGTGTGCATTGTAGTTTGTCAAATTTTGGAGTTTTGACATTTTGCAAATTTTTTGTGTTTTGCAACTGTTGAGAACTTTAGGGATTCTTAGGGAATTGGGTAGGGAGGATGCTTGTCCTTTTGCCAACTCTCAACATTCTAGGGGTCATTCGCACGGGGGGATGAGCAAGATAACCGTTTCGCTTGTGGTGACCTAGATTATTTTGCGAGGTTTCATCTTTCGTTCACACAATTTGGGAATTTTAGTGTTTTGATTTGTGTTGGGATGTTACGTAACAAGGTGTATTTCAAGTATGACTCTACCTTCGTAAAATCTGTTCGACTTGATACACTACATGGCTAAAGAGGAAAATGATGACTGAATCATTGAAACTCTTGGTACATTCCCGGACCACTGATCGTAGTGTGGTAAAAGTTATGCTTGGTGTTTTTGTTGTTTTTGTAACATGAGACAATGCGGAACAAGATGGACTATCAGAGCTATTGCAGCCTATGGTGCCTTTGACCTGTATGACTACAAATATGCAATGTATGGATGCAATGCTTAATGCAGCTATGTATTTTTGTAATTTTGATGGATTTTTTTGGTGAAGGTGAAGATGAGGTGCGAGAATATGAATTTTTTGATGAATTTGAGTATGCCTAGAATTGAGATGCAAATCTTTGTTGTTTTTGATGATTTTTGTTGTTTTGTTTTTTTGAATTTCTTGATTTTTTTTGACCAAGCGATTGCGATAATCGTTGGAGCTTTTTGGGTTGACCAAGAGATTGCGATAATCCTTGGAGCTTTTGGGGTGACCAAGAGATTGCGATAATCCTTGGAGCTTTTTGGGTTGACCAAGAGATTGCGATAATCCTTGGAGCTTTTTGGGTGACCAAGAGATTGCGATAATCCTTGGAGCTTTTTGGGTGACCAAGAGATTGCGATAATCCTTGGAGCTTTTTGGGTTGACCAAGAGATTGCGATAATCCTTGGAGCTTTTTGGGTTGACCAAGAGATTGCGATAATCCTTGGAGCTTTTTGGATTGACCAAGAGATTGCGATAATCCTTGGAGCTTTTTGGGTGACCAAGAGATTGCGATAATCCTTGGAGCTTTTTGGGTGACCAAGAGATTTCGATAATCCTTGGAGCTTTTTGGGTTGACCAAGAGATTGCGATTATCCTTGGAGCTTTTTGGGTGACCAAGAGATTGCGATAATCCTTGGAGCTTTTTGGGTGACCAAGAGATTGCGATAATCCTTGGAGCTTTTTGGGTTGACCAAGAGATTGCGATTATCCTTGGAGCTTTTTGGATTGACCAAGAGATTGCGATAATCCTTGGAGTTTTTTTTTTTTTTTTTGGGATATGGCTTTCTTAGATATGAAATGGTCGCAAATGACTGATATTCAAGGGTTCTGTTTCCTTGATACCGTCAAGAGAAGCTAGCCTGTACGTCCGGGTCCTATTTTACTATCAATGACATAAGGACCTAACCAATTTGCCGTGAATTTGTCCCTCATATGGGACGGCAAATTAGAGTTTTGTTGGTTTTCCTTCAGAACCAAATCACCAACCCGAAAGTCTCTTAGGTGAACTTTCATGTTGTAAGCTTTCTTAAGCCGCTCTTGATAGATACGTAAGTGCTCGAGAGCATTAACGCGTCGTTCGTCAAGCAACGTAAGTTGGTCCAATCGGGCTTGCCGCGCCGGTTATCATCGATGAACTCCTGCATTGATATGCGCGGGGAAGGAATTTCCAACTCGAGAGGCATTACTGCCTCTGAGCCATACACCAGTGAAAACGGAGTTGCCCCAGTGGGCGTCCGAATGCTAGTGCGATAAGCCCAAAGGGCAAGTGGGATTTGTATGTGCCAATCCTTATGACTGTCTGCGACGGTCTTTTTAAGGATGGCGACTAGCGTTTTGTTTGACGCCTCTGCTTGCCCATTTGCTTGCGGATAATAGGGTGTTGAAAAGCTGTGCTGAATTTTGTACTTTGTGGTTAAAGCACGCACGTCTTTGTTCTTGAATGATGGCCCATTATCCGAGATTATTTTGGATGGAATACCAAAACGACATATGATGTAATGCAAAATGAACTCCGCAATGCGGGGTCCTGTCGTAGAGGTTAACGGAATTGCTTCCACCCATTTGGTAAAATATTCTGTGGCCGTTATGATAAACGTGTGACGGCCTGACGATGCAGGGGAGATCTTTTCGATTAGATCGAGGCCCCACTGCGAAAATGGCCAAGCACACTGGACTGTCTGTAGGGCCTGGGAAGGTGCGTGCATTAAATTGGCATGATGTTGACATTTCACGCACCTCTTGACATACGCGCAGCAATCTCGCTCTAAAGATGGCCAATAATAGCCCATGCGAAGAATGCGCTTTGCAATGGCCATACCACTGAAGTGGCCGCCACATGTACCGTCGTGCGCTTGGGCGACTGCCCAAGTGGAATCTTGCTGGTCCAAACAACGAAGAAGAATTCCGTCATAGCTGCGACGATACAAAATGTCTCCTATCAAGACATATTTTGCCGCTTTCTGTTTGAATGTTCGTTTTGCGGCGTGCGTCAATCCAAAGGGAAGATTACCTAACTTGAGGTAGTCTCTTATGGGTAAATACCGATCCTATTTATCAGAAACCTCGACAGTATGAACAGCCAATCCCTTTTGAAGTTCTTCCCTAACAAATGCTGATTGGGATAGAACTTGTAAGAATAGCGTTGTGTTGCTATTAATGGGAGTGGGGGAAAACAAAGACCCCGAGTTGGCACGTTTCAGACGATCTCGGATTCGAAAGAACTTATCCGAAGATGGTTCGATCTGGATCATGTGGACTCCTGGCGTCAAGTCTGAGCTTGCGCGCTCCATCGCGGGTTGCGATAAGGTTTTGACCTGAATGGTTGTTATATCACCGGAAAGGTCTTGCGGGATTAGTGACCCCAAGGAGGCCATTGTGTCCGCAAAATGATTCGATGATCGAGGGAGTGCCTCGATGTCATACCACTCAAGTTTTGCCAGGAATTTGTCCACGAGGGCTTTATAGGCCTTTAGAACTGGGCATTTGCATTGATATACCCCTTTGACTTGATTGACGATTAACAGCGAATCGCCAAAGATGTTCAATATTTTGATGTTCATGGCGATTGCTGTCTGAAGACCTAGGAGCAAGGCTTCATATTATGCATTGTTGTTGGTGCCTTTGGAAGTTTAATTTAAATGACGGGGGCATTGGAGCGCCTGCGGTGTGAAGAATACAATTCCTGCGCCACCCCCTTGCTCGCATTTAGAACCATCAAAAAATAAGGTTATGTCGGCACGAGACTCGGGCTCATCGGAATCCGGCGATTACGAGACATGGAAGACCCCATCATCGGGTAGTTCTATGACCGAGAGGCTGATCGTCTTCAAGAGGAGCCTCTGCTAGTTGATCGGCTATGACTTGTCCTTTTATAGATTTTTGCCCAATAAACTCAATGTCAAATTCCGTCAACAACATGATCCATTTCGCCGTGCGACTACTATGATAAGTACGACTCATCATGTATCGCAATGGATTCTCCTTAGACACAACATACGTCGTGTTGCTCAGCATGTAGTGGCGTAGCCTTTTGGTAGCAAACACCACTGCCAAGCGGAGTTTCTCAACGTATGCATAGTTAAGTTCAGTAGCCCGACCGGGGTGCGGCTAAGATAGTAAGTAGCCTGTTCTTTGTGAAGTTCATTCTTCGGGCTAGCATTGCGCCCGAGTGCCACCTCGATGAGTTGAGATGTATAAGTAGAACGGCACACCTGGTCTAGGTGGTGCCAATACTGGTGGCGAAGCCAAGTATTGTTTGATTTCGTCAAAGGTAGATTGGCACTCGTCATCCCAATGAAATGTGACCCCCTTGTGCAATAATTTGTTCATGGGTCGGCATTTGTCAGATAATTGCGCTATGAAGCGTTTAATCGACGCGACCTTTCCTTGCAGACTTATGAGCTGCTTGATAGTGGTTGGGGGAGCCATTTCAAGGATTGCCTTGACTTTGTTTGGGTCCACTTCGATGCCTCTCTTTGAGACTATAAAACCCAAGAGTTTTCCAGATGTGACGCCGAACACGCACTTCTTGGGATTCGATTGACCTTATGCTCTATGAGGCGATCGAGAATCTTGCTTAAGTCACCGAGATGATCTGAGCGCAAGAGAGACTTGGCTAACAAATCATCCATGTAATCTTCCAAAGTTTTGTGCATGTAATCGTGGAAGATATACGTCATAGCACGTTGGTATGTAGCGCCAGCGTTTTTAAGGCCAAAAGGCATGACCTTATAGCAAAATGTCCCCCAAGGCGTTGTGAATGCCGTTTTGAGTTGGTCTTCAGGATTGATACGAATTTGATTGTATCCTGAGAAACCGTCCATTAGGGAGAGCATTTCGTGACCTGCTGTAGCGTCTACCAATGCGTCGATGCTTGGCAAGGGGAAATCATCCTTAGGACTCGCTTTGTTTAGGTCTCGAAAGTCGGTGCATATGCGAATCCTCCCGTCGGGCTTCTTGACGGGAACCATGTTGGACAACCATGGCGGATAATCCACGCAGATGACAAATTGTGCATCCAACAGCTTTTGCAATTCGTCTTTGACCATCAAGGCCATTGTTGGGTGCATCTTTCTTAGTTTTTGCTTTACAGGCTTGATTTTCGGATCAAGCGTTAAATTGTGCATGACTAGCTGCGGGTCTAGCCCTGGCATATCTTTGTACGACCATGCAAAAACTTCCTTCTTCTCTTTGAGAAGGGCAATATATTCGGCTTGCTCTTCGGGGGAAAGACTTACCCCCAACCTGATAATCCGTGGATTCTTTGAATCTGTGTCGATGTCTACGTCAGTCGTCTCCTCGATTGACATGTGAGATCCGTCCTCCAACTGATGTGGAGTTGGGATTAAATGGATATCATCAGCTGAGTTAAGATCTGCGTTTGGAACCTCGGGTTCCTCTTCAACTTGAAAAATATCCTGAGTTGTCCTTGGGGTAAAATGAAGCATTTCACCGAAAGGCCGATACTACGATGGTGACAATGGTGAATTGACGCGATCCCAATCGATGGCATCCATGTCTAGATGCAATGACCGTGATGGATCGGTCGGATTGCGGATGGGTGCGGTCAAATCAATGGAGATCATGTGGATGGAATGAATTTGGTCTCCAGAACCGCGGGTGTGATGACTTGATTCTTTTAGATGTTCCCTATACTCCGGATCTGGCTCTACGGGAACGGGCACGAATGGATCCTCTCTAGGTGCAAATTCATCTCTATGTGTGAAAAGGAAGGCGGGGTCTTCCCTCGGCACTATTGTCATGATGGGATCTCGAGGTGGACGATGCTCATCTTGAATTTGGAGCCATAGGTCTAACACTTGGTCCCACCTCGCTGGGTCTACGTGCCATTCATGTCCTAACAGTATACCCATCTGTCCCATTAGATCTTCATGAGTTAGAGCGCGGTGATTTTGTCGCGCATGTCTGAGATAGATCATCTCAGTCTCATCTTCTGAATCACTTTCATAGATCCAAAATTGTTCATTCTCTTCAGCATCTGTTGCTTGCGACGTTGAGGACTCTTCTTGTTCCAGTGAATTAATCTGGTCCCATTGCGGTTGTTCCACTCTTGGTGGAGGGACCCGATTCTCTTGAGACTGTGTTATTTCATCTGGAACCTCTAAGGGGAACAGTTTCGAGAAAGATTTCTGGCAGTCGTTGATGTTCTCTTTGAGGATTAATCTCCGAACTTTCGCCTCTCTCTAGCAAAGAAGAGGGATTACTTGTTGCTTGCCGGGGGTGTTTGTTGACCATGGGAGGTAGTCTCCCAATGTGTATTCTGTATTCGGATTGGCATAAGGACCCAATGCCAATCCCCCCTTGTTGCCTATTTCTAGGCCTTGCATATTTTCAACCAAGATGTCTAATGGCGGGGGGATGGTTGAACCCTACCCCTGACTTGTCATATGGCATCCGATATCTTGGTTGGCAAAGGATCCGCATCCCTTGCTCATATCTGCCGAGCCCGTATCCATGCCAATTGCATTGGCCGAGATATTTTAGGGCAAATTCGGGTTTGATGAGATAATTGATGTTTTCAACAAAAGGCTCTTCGTCTGTTTCCTTTTGTTGGCATGGTTCAAGACCATGATCAAAGCCCCCATACACAAAATTTGTCTGGTTCGGTGGGTAGCCTAGAGGGACGATTGTTCCAATGGGAAGGCGAGGTCTTCCCATGTCTTGTACTTGACTCCAGTGTGGGGGTTGCCACAACATTTTGCACTAAGTATTCCCCCAGGCCCGTACTGGCCATTTCAACGATGATTGTTGATGATTGGGTGGGAGGAAACGGTAGTCCTTCCTGAGTCCATTCCATGTTTGGTGGTTCGGGAATCTTGGTTTCCGTTGCGTTGGGCGCTTCCTCTGTTGTTATTGTTGAAATTGTGGGCAACCTTTCTTCTAAGGGCTTAACCTCTTCCATGATTTGTTTTCCCTTGTCCTTCTGTTGGGCCATGATAGGTGGCGTTGATGATGAAGGAGCCGATGATGAAGTCTCACCTGGCTGGGATTTTGCCTTGTTGGCCACCAGTGGTGCCTGCGGTATTGGACCTTGTTTAGATGGATTTAATTGGAAATCCAAATGCGTTGAAGGGAGGGTCGATTGAGGTATGAATTGTACCGCATTGCAATACTTGAAGGGCTCTAAGTCCATTGGGACTACATGTATTTCCCCTTCATAAGCATACTTTAAGCACCGGTGGGCGATCGAAGGGACACACTTCATGTCCACTGATCCAAGGCCGCCCTAGCGAGTATATTATAAGCCATTTCACCTTCCGAGCACATGGCACGGTGTAGGTATTGACTTTTGTCCTACAGGATGGCGAGAACAGATCGTGTCGACTGTCGAGCATATTGCATCATTAAAAGCTCGGAGTGTGTACGTGGAGGCTGTGATGTGAGAGGTGGCGGCTTCAAATGCTTTAAGGCTGCGGTGGTTATGATGTTATTGGACGAGCCAGTATCTATCAGCACTCTCTTGTACGGAATCCCGTTGACCCGCGCGATAACGTGCAGGGGTGGATCTGCCATGTCATTTGATATCGTTTTGACCTCATCTTCTCTGAATGTGATGACCGGCTCCGTACATTGTTTCACATGTCCCACGAAGGCGTTGAAAGAATTTGCCTCGTGGGGTTGTAATTCAATGGCTTTTAAAATGTCCATAAGAGCTTCTCTATGGGGAGCTGATTGTTGAATAAGCTCGTAGATGGACAGCCTAGCCGACGTGGTCCGCAAACTCTGCGTGAGTTTGGTTCGTATCGTGACCTCAGGTCTAGGCGGAGGTAACTGCGTTGGGCGTTGTTGAGGATGCGATGTTGCCGGAACTTCCCTCGTAGCTACCTCAGGGGCAGCTATCGGGTACCTTCTGTTCCTTGTTACTATGCTAATCATTCCCACAAATCCCTGTGTGGGAAGATCTTGTCGCACCTCGTTAATGTGGAGTGGTTTTGTCTGTGCCTCGTGGGGAGGCAAGGGGTCCTTGAATACCCCCATTTGTTGGTTGTTTGGTGCGATGGGGTTGTCCACAACCAATGTTCTATTGTCGATCAAATCCTGGACTAGGTCTTTGAATTTCCAGCACCCATTCAAGTCATGTCCTCTGCGCCTATGGAATCTACAATACAATTCCTCTCTGTACCCCCTAGGCTTGGGAATGTTAGGGTCTATAATTTGGATTTCCGATAGAGTGACTAAATTTGCCGCTGACAAGCGGTCAAATAAGGAGTCCCTAGACTCCGCATATGGGGTGAAATTTTGCCTAGGGCGACGCGGGTAATTCTGCTCCTGTCTTCTATTATCTCTTTCATAAGCAGGAGGCACTTGCCTAGTAGTTAGCCTTTTGAGGCTGCGTTTCTTGCACAAGCGCGGGAACATTTATCGCAACTTGGTTGACTGCAGCGTGTTGTGGTTGCGTTGTCCCAGTTTTAGTGGTTTTATTCCACTCTTTCTTCTTAGGCTTGGCAATTGCGCCTTCGCCTATCTTAATCTCTTCTATGACTCTGGCTTGCGCCAAAGCTTCTTCTAAGCTGTCGTATTGTCGCAGCAACAATAGACCAGAGATTGATTTTAAGCAACTTTTTGCGAACATCTGCGTGAGATCAGACATAGGAGGACGGTAGGGTAACCTAGAAAGCAAAGCTCTCCATCGATTCCCGTACGCTGCCATTGTTTCCTCTTCAAATTGCTTGAGGCTCGCTAAATCACTTAGTGATGCCTTCTTCCTTGTGTTGAAGGCAAAGCGTTCAAGAAACGCGTCTACTAATTGATCTAAATTGCTTATCTTTGTGTTTGGGCGGTTGTGTGAACCAATCCGAGGCAGGGCCTGCGAATGTGGTTATGAATGTTCTAAGCAACAATGCGTCATTATCTTGGATGCCGAAGCATTGGCTTAGAAATCGTGTAACGTGTTCCTGTGCGTCCTCTTCACCTTTAAAAACTGCCAATTGAGGCAACTTGAAGTGTTCGGGGTAAAGAGGTGTAGGCACTGAGGGATGCACCGGATTACTGCGGAGTAGACGTAATGTGGGTTTTTGATGCCCAGCAGCTTTTGTCTCCACAGACTCCAAACGCTCCAATAGCGCTTGGTATGCATCGGAAGATTTTATTTCTTCCTCTCTTGTTCGCTCTTGTTGCAAGTTACGGTAAGCCGGAGGCCTATGGAGGGGTGGCCGAATGGCATCCCTCCTGCCTTGATGGGGAGTTTCAACATATTCCTCTTACGGTTCATACTCCTCGTAAAATTCTTGAGGAGTCTCCGGGCGAAACCTATGACCACTGATCAAGCTCTTGCTTGAAGGTACCCATCATTGTTTCGGGGAGTTGCCTCCCTCTCGAATCTATGAGGTCTTGGAGGCGAGCTTGACGAGGTCGTGGAGACCTGTCCTGCACCAACGGATTACGCCTCTCATCCTGTTCAGCTCTTTGGATGCGAGGGGTTGGCCCCCTCTCAGGTATTTCATAGCGTAACTCATCCGCTTCACGTTGCATGCGTTCTCTATCCAAGCGGTGTCGGTACTCTATTTCATGATAACTTGGTTTAAGCCGCATGGTTTGGGCTTGACGGGTGGTATATCCGGCGACAAGCTGGGTCAATTTGGTCTACCCTATTTTGCTCGGGAGGTTCGAATGTTTCTCCTATGTGTTTACCTCGAGTTTGCTTGTCTAAGGTTTCAATGGGTCGCTTCCCTCTGTCGAGGTAAGCGGTATGTGCTCGAGGTTACGGCCTCAAGGGGTGATCATGATATCCTGCTGGTGCGGAAATGCAAGGTTCCCGCGTTGTTTGTTGCCCTCGAGGAATGCGATGGCTTTCCTCGTACTCCCTTTCACGGGTGTGAAAGGGGGTGGGCGGAGTTAGGTCGCCCTATGTAAGGAGCCCTGCGCTCCGGATTTGGTCTCTCTGTTATGATGATAGGTAAAGAAGGGACGCCATATCCACGTTGCCCCTCCAAATGGACGGTGTGCACTGTCTAGCGCTTCATCGCGCGGTGGCCACTCATGCCTAACTTCAAGAGGTGATTCTCTATTTATGTCAAGGTCTACATGTAAGGCATCTTCCCGAAAGGGGCTGCTTTGAATAGGCATACCCCACCGAGGATTCTGAATTGGATTCTTTTGTAGGTTAGACCTATAAGGCGGTATGACCAAATCCTCAGGACTGAAGCGAAGGCGACTTGTGCATGCTTCTTGTGTACCTTCCGGAGCTTACGCCCTTGATTGGGCTTGACTGCGGGTGTACACCATTGCGGTGCTTCTATGCTATCTAAATAAGTTTTTATCTCGTTTATGATTTTTTTTTTGTCTACACTAAGCGGAATTAAGCACACACATTCACAAAACCGTGATTATCTCTTTTAAGGATTATTGGTGTGCCCTAAAGTGGTTTAGTGCATTTTGGTGTTTTGTTTTGTTTTTGTAGGTTTTGAAGATCGTTTAAATGCATTATGACGGCTCATATAACTCCCAAAATGGTAGCCCCTTCAATATACCAACCGAGCCAATATACCAACCTCTCTATATACCCGCCCTTACGAGAGGGAGACTATAGGTACGTGAGAGCGAGAAGGTACGTGGTACGTAGGCGGTACGGAAGGGGGATTGTCCTGTTAATGGCACCTACCATAGAAAACTTATCCTCGCGCGCATGGGAATCACCCCGGCGACACTCGGTCTGTCTTCGTCGGGATTTACGCCTAACAACGAGTTGACAATCGAGAAATGGATGCAAATCAAGCCAAGGTGGTGATGAAATCCACCAATGGTCTTGATCAAGGGCTGGGGTCTTACGACCGGCTCCTTGGTTTAAAATTGTTACGTGGAGTGTGTGAGGTTCATTTTATTTAGCGAAAATGAAACAAGCATGAATGATTTTCCCTAAGTATGCAGGATAAAATGAAAACAGTCAAAGAAACAGAAAACAGAAACAGAAAATTTAACGAGAGATGATAAAATCCCTACCTCTTCTCTGCTGCTCCGAGTTGCCTACGAATTTCTGCTCCGAAAATCTGCGAGACGAGAAAATCGTCCCTCGGTGAGACGATTTACAGAACAGAAATCGTCCCTGGCAGAGACGATTTTAAAATCGTCTCAGGGTGGGACGATTTCCAGTAAAGTAATCGTAACAGTCAGAGACGATTAACAGTCTGCAAAAAAAAATGTACCTGTAAAACACAAAACACAAAAACCCGATTAGTTTTTTGTGATCTTAAAAACAGGGAACAGGTCCCACCGTGATCGCCACTGAAAGCACGAGATTCCGGGCAAAGGAAACACTAATTGCGATGCAACCAAAATCAAATGCGCTTAAGTCCTAGAAACGTAAAGTGCATGAAATGGAAAAGAAACGCATTGGAAGAGACACAAGCAAATGGAGAAAACACAGCCCTTTCATTAATATCCCTTGATCTCTGTTACAATGACGTCTCCTCCCTTTTCGGGGGCTAGGAGCGTTAAAAGAATTCGATTACAATCACTCAATGTTCCTCTTTCCGCGTGCCCACGATTGCAATGGGCGGGCCAAGATGATGCCGCCGCTGATGTCGATGAGTTCTTCACCTCCGCTGCTTCTCCTGCGAACAAAGAAACAACCAAGATGTCAGTAGCACCTGTTGCAAGTGAAAAGTGTTCGTTCTTCTAAAATCATCAAAAGATGCATGCAAACATTTATCTAAAACAGTAAACAAAATGATTCTAAACAGCCTGAAAACTTGCCAGAAGACAGAAAATGTTACCAACAGGCCATTGCCACTGAGACAGTCGGCCAATCTGCTTTCAACTGGAAATCGTCCCTGGGTAGGACGATTTCTGACTGTAAATCGTCCCTGGGTGGGACGATTTCTTCTGTGTTGGGGAAGCCGAACTGACACGCTCCAATGTCGACTCCCGAGGTCTCCAAAACACCTGCAGACAGAGGGGTTATGTAATTGGGGCCATTTTGGGACGACCCAGATGGTCGGATTCTCCCAATTTGGCCTCTACCCTCGGGAATTTGATATCGCCTCCTGCAAGTTAGTGAAACTACAAAACGACACAAAACATACTAGAATCTGATCAAAGGTTACGAAATTGCAGCTATGAATTCACCAAACAGAAAACACAATATGCAGCATGAGAAAATAAACTAGAATGCTCTAAAACTTAAGAAAAGTGCGGGGGTGCCCAAGTGGGCCTCCCACCGTTGGCACTTGATTCCGGCGCCAATCCACTAGGGATGGGCCCAAAACCTCTTAGGATTGGGGGGTCGGCGAATTGGTTGGTTCAGGTGTCCATGTGTTGGATTTGGGTCCGATTCAAGCTTCCAAAAGCCACCCAACAACCTCCCTTGCAAAAGAGATTGGTGGATGTGGGAAGGTGAACCAAAAGGGATGCAAGTGGGTCTTCAACTCGGCAGCACTTCGTTGCTTGAAAACTCCTTCAACTTTGTATATCTTGGGTGAGAAAAGTCCCACCTTTTATAGACCCATGGGGTCTCTTTTGGGAGGGAAGCACAAATGCCATGTGTTGGTCATAGGCGCCATGTGGCAGTCTTGTCTTCCCATGAGGGAGGGGAGTCCTCCATTGACTTGGGCTTTCATAACTGCCCTTGTGACAGTCCTCAAACGGCCTATTTGTCCACTCACACACGCGTGCGAGGCGGGAGTCATCAACTGACTGTTATGGGCTGCCACTTGGCCTCATTTGTCTTTTTGCCCGTTAAACTTGGAAATCGTCTCACCCAGGGACGATTTCAGAAATCGTCCCTGGGTGAGACGATTTCAAGTTAGCAATCGTCCCTGGGTGAGACGATTACTAGGCAAAGTGTCTAAGTGTGCCAAATTGCTTCTTGACCTCACAAAATTGCTATGAAAGTGGTTAAGACCACTTGTTTGACCTCTAAGGGCTGCCACTGGGGGCTGTGTTTGTCAAAGCGATCAGTGTTTGCAGTCACATAATCGGATTGGTGCTGTTTTGGTGTCTACAGGGGGGGGAGAACAAGCAGCATGATCGCAAATTTGCATCCGAACCAACAACAATTAAAACAATGCATGTAACAGAAACTGCAGCTGTTATTCTACCCTATGTATCCTTTTGTTTAGTATTCCAGATCCAAAAAATCACCAATGCCCAAATCCAGAATTCAGAAAGACAAAAATATAAATGGACATGAAGCAGAAATACTTAGCAGAAGGCATCATAAAAGACAAAGACAAGAAGCAGAGCCAAGGATGCTTTGAATTAATTAGAAGGTGGTCCGTCACAGCAGAGTCCTCTAGCAATATGTCCCCCCTCCACCCTTGTACAATGAAATGAGGCTGCTATTTATAGCGCAATTCCTCCCCCCCCCCCTCCGATTACATTTTGGGCACAGAATCCCAGACCTAATAAAAGCTGACAAAAGCGGCTGATGTTGACCTCTGCGGGTAAAGAATGTACTTGCAACAAGGTCCTCCTGAAAACGTGGCAGCTCCGTGGAAATCCGGTAGGTGGGAAGTTGAGTCGGTTTGAATGGGGGTAGATGCGGTACAATCCGTCGCTTCACGCTCATCCGTCCGGCACCCGTGGCAGCACACCTTCTCGTCACATCTTTGACTCGAATATCGATGCTGGACACCTGTCAGCATCTGATGGAGGGGGAAGAAATCGTCTTTAAGCTCAACCTTTGTATGAGCGCAGTCGGGCGGATGAGCGCAGTCGGGCGGGGCCCGACACTTAGAATATTTCAGCAGCATTTTCCTGTCTTTTCGCCCTATTGCGCACAAATTGATGAGCGCAGTCGGGCGGGGCCCGACACTTAGAATATTTTAGCAGCATTTTCCTGTCTTTCTGCCCTATTGCGCACAAATTGATGAGCGCAGTCGGGCGGGGCCCGACACTTAGAATATTTTAGCAGCATTTTCCTGTCTTTCCGCCCTATTGCGCACAAATTGATGAGCGCAGTCGGGCGGGGCCCGACACTTAGAATATTTTAGCAGCATTTTCCTGTCTTTCTGCCCTATTGCGCACAAATTGATGAGCGCAGTCGGGCGGATGAGCGCAGTCGGGAGGGGCCCGACACTTAGAATATTTTCTGGCCCGAAATTGAGCTTCCTGGTCCTGCTTCCCGGGGCCATAACTTTTGATCCGCTGACCCGATCGCCTATTATAATATATCGTCGGAAAGCTAGCGAAAAGATCTGCAATGATAAAATATCCAAAGCTTATTTCATCCATTTTATCGCCCCCGTTTATGGCCCGCGAAAACCTAACACCTCCGCATGCTCCTTGCCGCTTTAAAGCTCCATACTTAGGCTAAAGTTTATCAGAAAATAATTTGGCAAAAATGCCAACATTTCTGGCGGCTCGCGGGGCATTGAGCTCGCCTCAATGTGAGGACCCAGGCCTTTATCCATTGGGCAACAGAGTCACCCTCGCCGTCCTCTTGATACTCACTGCCGACAACAACCTCTTTCTCAAACCCTTGGCACCCATGGCCCTCTTGGAACACTAAAAAAAAAACACTGCACAAACTAAACTAAGAAAACAACTAAAACTTTGCATACTAGCCGACTTATTTATATTATTTACACAAAAGTTTGCGGCATGATTGGCATGCCGCCAACACAAATCTAGCTTTGGTTGCCTATCCGGTGAACCTGCATTGTCCGGACCAGATCTGATTGTACTTCAGTTGATCTTTGAAGTCCGGCTGGCCTCCCAAAGTTTGCCAGGTCGCGAACATGGTGCAACGTGGTAGGTTATCATTCATGCCGGTACCCATACAATTGATGAACAATGTGGCAAGGAGATTTGCCATACAAGAGCCCTCTTCGAGTACCGGTTGCGGTGATGGTTGGAGCCAATACCACCACTCTAGAGAGTCCACCACATGTGGGCTCTCGAGCACGAGTTCCTCCAACTCCTTGATGCGATAGCAGGAGCTTTCCGACGATAGGCCTTTTGCCGGGGAAAACCACAAGATCAACCTCCTGGTGAGGCATGCCTATTGGGCTTTGGATGAATGCTTGCGTGCTATGCCCCGGGACACAAAAAGGGTGCAAAAATGTGCCCTCTTTGTGTTCAGAATTTGCCACTGGATTTTGTTCCTCCTCTTGGCCCGTCTCCCGATGGAAACTGCAAGCAACCATATTATTCATCATTTGGGCGGTGTTTGCATATTCCCACTGTTGACTTTGGACGAGATCTTCCTCTCGAGCTCCACACAACTGCATTCTAGGGCTTTGCATAGTATGAGGGATTTGCCTTGGTGATTTTTCCAGATGAAGGCAAGCCAGAGATTCACCAACTCGGGCTTCCATATTTTAGCTTAGTCAGAGTCGCCAAGTGATTTTGCCAAATGAAGGCAAGCTAGAGATTCACCAAACTCGGGCTTCCTGAAAATATGGAGACTGTAGGTGAACATTCATTTCTCCGCTTGTGAGGTCAAGGCTGCTCACCAAACCTTGATTCCTTCGGGGTGTCTTCTATTAGCTTAAAAAAAGGCGCTTGCGATCAAGAAATCTGGATCTTCAGCTCAGTCAGAGTCGCTAGGTGATTTTGCCAGATGAAGGCAAGCCAGAGATTCACCAAACTCGGGCTTCCTTAAAATATGGAGACCGTTCGTCCCACCGGGCGTGCCAGAAACTGTTGGCCACGGATCCGCCACCTGGGAAGGACTTGGTGTGTCAATGCGCCCTAGATCCGCAGACCAACATTGAAAGGCCGGGAGGAAGGGATGCCCCCCGTGCCGATCTCCGGAGAAGGTCGGCTCCTTTTCTAACCTACTTGGGGGGTTTTTAGATAAGGGTGTAGGAAAGAGATTAAAAAAAAGGGTAAAGGGAACTGGAAAGAGATTGAAAAAGATAAGGGAACAAGAAAGGGATGTAAATATCATGCGTTTCGGGTGGGGGGAGAACAAGCAGCACGATCGCAAATTTGCATCCGAACCAACAACAATTAAAACAAAGCATGTAACAGAAACTGCAGTTGTTATTCTACCCTATGTATCCTTCTGTTTAGTATTCCAGATCCAAATAATCACCAATGCCCAAATCCAGAATTCAAAATTCAGAAAGACAAAAATATAAATGGACATGAAGCAGAGCCAAGGATGCTTTGAATTAATTAGAAGGTGGTCCGTCACAGCAGAGTCCTCTAGCAATATGTCCCCCCTCCACCCTTGTACAATGAAATGAGGTTGCTATTTATAGCGCAATTCCCCCCCGATTACATTTTGGGCACAGAATCCCAGCACCTGACAAAAGCTGACAAAAGCGGCTGATGTTGACCTCTACGGGTATAGAATGTACTTGGCAAGCAAGGTCCTCCCGAAAACGTGGCAGCTCCGTGGAAATCCGGTAGGTGGGAAGTTGAGTCGCTTGAATGGGGGCAGATGTGGTACAATCTTTCGCTCACGCTCATCCGTCCGGTACCTCGGTGGCACACCTTCTGTCACATCTTTGACTCGAATCTCGAGGCTGGACACCTGTCAACATCTGATGGAGGGGGAAGAAATCGTCTTTAAGCTCAGCCTTTGTATGAGCGCAGTCGGGCGGGGCCCGACACTTAGAATATTTCAGCAGCATTTTCCTGTCTTTTTGCCCTATTGCGCACAAATTGATGAGCGCAGTCGGGCGGGGCCCGACACTTAGAATATTTTAGCAGCATTTTCTTGTCTTTCTGCCCTATTGCGCACAAATTGATGAGCGCAGTCGGGCGGGGCCCGACACTTAGAATATTTTAGCAGCATTTTCCTGTCTTTCCGCCCTATTGCACACAAATTGATGAGCGCAGTCGGGCGGGGCCCGACACTTAGAATATTTTAGCAACATTTTCCTATCTTTCTGCCCTATTGCGCACAAATTGATGAGCGCAGTAGGGCGGGGCCCGACACTTAGAATATTTTAGCAGCATTTTCCTGTCTTTCCGCCCTATTGCGCACAAATTCATGAGCGCAGTCGGGCAAATGAGCGCAGTCGGGCGAATGAGTGCAGTCGGGAGGGGCCCGACACTTGGAATATTTTTTGGCCCGAAATTGAGCTTCCTGGTCCTGCTTCCCGGGGCCATAACTTTTGATCCGTTGACCCGATCGCCTATTATAATATATCGTCGGAAAGCTAGCGAAAAGATTTGCAATGATAAAATATCCAAAGCTTATTTCATCCATTTTATCGCCCCCGTTTATGGCCCGTGAAAACCTAACACCTCCGCATGCTCCTTGCCGCTTTAAAGCTCCATACTTAGGCTAAAGTTTATCAAAAAATAATGTGGCAAAAATGCCAACAGGATCTCCCTTGGAGGATTGCCCTCTCCTCTCCAACTCAGCTACAACACTTGGGTTGCATATCACAATGAATTAACATTATGCAAATCAAATATTAATGATGTAAGACTGTAAGGTTAAACTACACATGAAAGTGGCAACTTGCAAGTGATACATCATACAAGAATCAAGTTTAAAGTACACATAAAAGTGACAAAACACATCTTGTATTGCTTATAATATGAAAAGGTACAAATTACAAAATGTGTCAAAATGCCTCAATAGGCCCACTATCTATTGTCTTGCAATTCCTTTGCCCTAGCAAAAGACCTAGTGTCTCTTTGTTGACATTCCCTTGTTGCTTCTTGTGCATGTACCTCTTCTTGGTCCTTGGTTGCTATCTCCTCCGCTAGGTCTTCAAAATGTTGTAATTTATCCAGGGAGAAAAGAGGCTCTTCCTGCTACTCCTACACTACATCTGTGATCAATTTAGATGATGGATCAATGTCACTTAGGTCAATGGGTTGAGTACTTGTTTTTCCAAAACTTCTTTGGTGGAGGCGAAGGTTGTAATGCACAAACACAAGATCATTCAACTTTTCTTGTATAAGTTTGTTGCTCTTCTTGGAGTGTATGTGCTCAAACATACTCCAATTGCGCTTACATCTTGAAGCGTTGCATGGTTGGGATTAAGATTCTGATGGCCATGCGTTGCAAATTGAGCGTAAAATCACCAAAGTCCTCCCACCATTAATCTATAAACAACCAAAAAACAAAAAAGAAATTTAATATTTCACATGTAAAATAGTAAATTGAGATAATTTTTTAAAACAAAATCAAAAGAAAATAAATAATAATTCAATGAGGGTTACCTGACCTCAATGTTGACCTAGCACTCTTGCATTGCTCGGATGGGAATTGGCAGCCATGACATTCCTTATAATCCCATATCTCGTCACGCGTTTTATCGCACAATTGTCTATTAGTTGAGAACATGCAATCAATGCAATCTTGAACGCCAAACTTCACCTCATAATCGACATGAAATGTAGGAGAATAAAAAATTTGGGGGTTCAAGTAGTAACCCACTACATGAAGAGGGCTATGGATTTGAGATGTCCATCGTTTATCAATGATTGTCCAAATGGGATCGTATTTGGTGCGGGCATATTTATAAAATCCAACAATGGCCTCTTTTGCCTTGTCCATAACCTCATATACAAATCCTACTGCAAATTGTTCTCCATCAACAAGACGGAGAACCTTCACCAAAGGCTCTTACACCTGAAAAAAAAGGAAAAACAATTTAAATGAAAATAATTTACAAAAAATAAAAAAACTTAATAAACTTAGTCTTGTACCTTGATGGCCGCATCCATAGCTATCTAGAAGGCCTCCTCAAACAAAAAAGTGTATACATTCTCCCCCTCAGGTGAGATTTAGTATCTTGTAGCTTGTTCGGAATTCTTATCATCGCTCACAAACATTTGCTTAGTGACCCTCTTGCGTCATAAATGCTTTGCAATGTCACAAAGTTTGTGGTGAATTGTGTAATTCCGGGCTACACTAGCTCCCTCCCATATTAGTAAATTGCCTCATGAGGCTAAGACCAATGCATGGTTATAAATGAATTTTGTGATAGCTTTAGCCTTCTGTACAACCTCTGTCACCCAAGGTAATTTCCCAATGCCCTCAATCCCAATGCCCTCAAGGAGCAAATTGAGGCAATGGGCTACACATGGGGTTCAAAAAATACTGGGGAGTCTCTACTCCAAAATCATACCAAGTGCCTTATATGTTGTTGTGTTGTTTGTGATGATTTGGACAACATTCTCCTCGCTAACCTCCAAGAACCCTGCAAGCATTTTGACACCCTTAACTTGTGCCAATGCATCCACTGACTTGAGGAATGTAGTTCCTCCTGTAGAAGCAACCAAAAAATTAATCAAGGTTCTTCCCTTCCCATCTGTCCAGCTATCAGACATGATACTGCAACCCTTCTTCCTGCACACCCTACGCTAGTCTTCAACCACAACTCGGAAGTATTAAAAAAAAAAGATTAGTCATGCATATATATAAAAAAAAATTTAGTCATGTCATAAATATATAAATTTAGTCAAGCACAACCTGAATGTTGTCCACAAACTGTTGAAGGAGAGGGCCTCTAAGGTCATCATATGTTGGTGCCTTAAATCCTGCGACACAACTTATGATGACATCTATCATGTGTTGCCAGTATGGAGATTTGCCACATAAAAGGGAATGTTAGAATAATAACAAAAAGTGGCAATGGCTGTCCTTGCTGCATTGTGCATCTCTTGGTTCCACGCGGCCATACCCTCAAGCATGGGTTGTGCCCCTGGCACGGAACACTCTACAAAATGGGACTCTCCCGTCCCACTAGCTGCTTGTGCACACAATGGACTTGAACTTTCCTGCTGAAATCGACTAAAGCTGCTGCCGGTACGGGGAATTCGAGAAGGGGGGTTGACATGGCCTCGGTTTGACTTCATTTGAGATCTCTTTATTCCTCTAAGCCAGAGATCATGGCCTCTATTTTATTTTTAATTTCATCCGACACCTTAGAGCGTGACCTGATATCTTTCCCACTTCTTTTTACCAAATGATATTTGAGGTGGAAAATGCCTCCACTAAAACTTTTGCCACAAAAATTGCATATAACTCTCCCTTTCTTTTCCCCTTGCGTTCCATACACCCATCTTGGATCTTTTGCTTTCATTTTTTCTATGCCTGCACATGGAAACAAGTAACAACAAAGTTACAAAAAATTACTTTAAAAAAAAAAAACTAAACCCTAAACCCTAGACTAGGGTTTAGGGTTTAAAATTGAAACATTGACAGCTGAAAAATGGGCATGCATACATAGTTATCAGGCAACATTGAGCAAATTATTTAAAGGGAGAAAAAAAAGAAGCAGCTAAACTTGAAACCCTAGACTAGGTTTTAGGGTTTAGGGTATAAATTTGAAAATTGAAATATTGACGGCGGAAAAATGGGCTTGCATACATAGTTATCAGGCAGCAATATTTACTTCAAAAGAGGAGATAAAAGTAATAAAAAAATCTAAACTTGAAATCCTAGACTAGGGTTTAGGGTTTAAACTTCAAAGTTCAAACATTGACAGCTGAAAAATGGGCTTGCATACATAGTTATCAGGCAACATTAAGAAATATTTACTTAAAGGGGAAAAAAAACCCTAAACCCAAAACCCTAGACTAGGGTTTAGGGTTTAAAGTTTAACTTGAAAATTGACAACTGATAAATGGGCTTACATACATCAGGCAGAAATATTTAGTATCTACTTAAAAGGAGGAAAAAAGGAAAAAGACCTAATAAACATTGTTTGTAAACAACCCTAATTTAGATTCTAAGCCTTGTTTCAGCTTGGAGAAAAAAAAAAGAGTTTTCAAAAGTTTTCTTAACCGCAGATGAATCCTTTGGGTTGTTGTTGAGGGTTGCCGGATTTCTTCAAACCGCAATCCTCTTGCTCTTAGGATGCCCTAACTTGTTTGGGTTGGGATAGTAGGTAGGCAGACTTCTTTTGTCATTTGCAAGAGGTTAAATGAAAGCCATCCAATTTTTTTTTCACTTTTTAACTCAATTGGCCCATAGGCAGACTTCTTTTGTCATTTGCAAGAGGTTAAATGAAAGCCATCCAAAAACAATTTCACTTTTTAACTCAATTGGCCCAACCAATTTTTTCAAAACATCGGCAAAAAATCGCTGAATTGGCAATTCTTGGTGATTTGACTGGGGAAATGAGAAAATTGCCGAAAAACTGGGGAATCAGCGAATTTTTGGCGATTTTCGCTACTATGGACTGTACTACTACAATGGTTGAAACAGTCTCTATGTATGTTAGGATTAAGACTGTATGAGGTCAATGGTTGAAAACCTTTATGTTTGTTAGGATATGTGCAAGATATGAGGGATTCATCCTTATCGATTGAATCCAAGGAAACAGGGTTCACGCACCCGGCTGGCTGGGTGCACGAACCCGCACACCCGCACCCGCACCGGGTGCTGGAACGGGTGCGACTGGGATGAACCCTAGCTGTACCCTGTTTGACAGGGTTCGGCCCAGCGGCCAGTTAGGGTTCAGCCAGCCGAACCCTGCCCTATTTGGGCATTAAAATGCATAATTTTTTTTTTTGTTTAATTCTGTTAGTTATTAGGGCCCAGCCACACCCAGCCCATACGGGTTTTAAAAAAAAAAATTGAATTTTTTTTTTTTTTAAAGAAAGTTAATATTTTAAATTTTAAAATTTTAAAGGTTTTTACTTTTTTAATTAAATTAACTTTATATTTTAAAGTTTTTTAATGTTTAGGTGGGCCCAGCCATGGGCCCACCCAGCCCATATAGGCTTTAAAAGAACATAAAAAATAAAACTTAAAACTAAAAGTAAAAGTTAAAAACTTAAAACATTTTAATTTTTTTAATTTTTAAAAGTTTATACATTAAACTTTTTAGTTTTTAAACTTTTTTATAATAAATATTAAATTATAATTTATAAAGTGGACTCTAATTCATTGTAAAGTGAATTGGAGTCCACTTCTCCTATATAAACCCTTCTCTAAGGTAAAACGGCTTTTCAGATCTACCACCACCAGATCCACAGGAGGAGGGCCTAGAAGATGATGAGGAATATGATGAATGAGAGTCAAATATCAGATATTTGATATTTGATGTCATCTTTGTACATGCACTACTATATATTGTTATCTTTGTACATGCACTACTATATATTGTACATGCACTATTTGAGGAGGGCCTATATATTGTTATCTTCAATCTTTTTATGACTTTGACATCCTGTTGAATATCATATATGCTTTTATGATGCCAATGTGTATGATTTATTTATTTATTTTGTAATGTGTATGATTTATAATTTATTTTATTATTTTGGATAAAATATATATATATATATATATATATATATATATATATATATATTAAAAATTAGCCGCACCCGCATCCGACGAACGCTATTTTTGGCAGGGGCCGAATCCTTATCCGCACCCGCGATTCCCGTCGCACCCGCATCCGCGCACCTGGTAACCTTGATTGAATCCTATTTTTAGCATTTAATGCTTATATATATATTTCTGAATATGAAATACAGAACTGTGGCTTGTGTAGGAAAAACCTATATGGTATCAGAGCCTGACTTAGGATGCAAAAACTAGGCTTTACTGGAGGACATAAAAATTAGGCTGTATTGGAGGACAAGGCCGACGAACAAGTTTGTAAGAGTAGAGATGTCTTGTTGATTTTTATTTTATTTCTCTCTAGTTTTTCTGAGTTTTTTTGTGCAAAGGAAGATGTCTCTTTTACACAAGTTCATAAATTTTAAGCTTACCGCTGCATCCAAAGGGCTTCAAAAGCCCTAGGGGCAAGTTGGCATGGCTTTTTTTGCTTAAAATTGCAGAACTTTGGTTGAATTTCAGTGTGAAAGTGATCTGCAAGGAAAATAATGTTTTTGTTGTTTAAAAAGGGGGCAGAATCTGTTCCACAATCTCTCAGATTTGGTGTTCATCTTTCCTTAGCTAAAATCTGTTATAGTCTGCAGAGCTTAGTTGTTTGATGCTATTCTTCCATGTTTATCTGCTGTATCTGAGAAATTTAGTATTAATTTTTAGTATGGGTGCATCTAGCTGCAGGCTGTGACTATACAGCCAATAATGTTCATAACTTCATTGTTGATGCAAGTTCATGAAAAGGAGGACAAAGCTTGATCCAGAAGATGGCATTCAGAAACATTGCAAAAAGGTGAAGGAACAGGATTCATGATAGCAGATGCTTGCAATTTGATGCATCATGTAATTGTTGACCCATCGTGAATGGCAAAGGAGCATTCATCCAGTTGCCCTTGCATTTGTCTGATAATGCACAGGACATATTCAGTGACTTATGTATTTCTTAGATTGTTGGAAAGTCATGGGGTACATTGCAGTTGTTTGAGATTGCATCGTCGATATTTATGTAACTTGATGGAGGTGCATTTGTTTGAAGGTTGTATCATTTGAAGTCTTACATGTAAAAGTTATTTCTTTTGGTGAAGGGGCAAAATATCCTTGGTCAATGGGACTCGAACGTGCAGGAAATCTCATAGCACGGAACGCTCGGAAAGAGTTGAAAAAGTAACTAAAAGTAAAGCAATAAGAAAACATAATAAGGGGGTGAACCCAAGCAAGGTAACCTTGCACCAATTGGAAGATAGATATATGTTGCCAAACCTACACACAAAACCATACAGAAGGAGAATTATCAAGGACACAGATCCAATGGATAAAACATCCACTAATTATTATAATGACTGGATGCATTTGGCCATTTTGGACCTGATCAATGGTTTGAAAATCTCCGTTCAGTTTATCCCTTTGAGGAATGATTCTTCTGGAGTTGGGATGTCACATAGTAAATGTCTCTCGATTACACTATTAATTACAATATGTCTAAATGTTGACGTAAACCTTGGTAGCAAAGCGAAAAGATAATTAACCTATAATTGGTTCACCCAGGGATGCTGTGAGGGAGATGAATATGGGTCATTAAGATGGTATGAAATAAAGGTTTCGGTGATTTACATGTGCAATCTTCATTCCATGGAATAGAGGAAAATATTCCTACATGTTACATTGTAAGAATGCTTACTTCTGGAATTCTTTAATGGTTGTAATTTATCTAAAAGGTTCAATACATAAACGCATGGATGCCCAGAGGATTGAGGTTTAGGGTGGAATTTTTTTGGTTAAATTCAAATTTTAGAAACACATGTAGTATCAAGTAATAGAAATGGGAAATCTGACCAGTGTTCTACGGGGACACATCCCCCACCCCTGGGAATGCGTCCCTGTCCCCCTTTCCTCCCCAGTACCGGGGGACGTTTCCCCGCCATCCCCCTTTTGGGAGGGACAGGTGGCGTGTCCCTGGGATGCCACCAGGCCATGGGGGACCATCCTCGGTACCCCTGCTGTGAGGGGACACCCCCACGGCTGGGCATCCTTATAACATTTAAAAAAAAAATGGAGGGCGAAAAAACTTTATAAGTCTGGAATTTTGAAAAAAAAAATCAGTTTGGGAAAATGCAATTAATTAAAATTATACCTGCACATACATACACACACAAAACAAAACAGAACAGGAAAAAAATTAAGACTTTTTTCCTGCTGCTTCTTCTTTGTCCTCTGAGGCCCTCTCAGGCTGTTGTGTTGATCTGTGTGGTAGCATGCGTCCTACTTTTCCTTGTGTGCGTCCTGCCTTCATGGGTGCATCCTCTTCAGTCTTCTCTGCATTCAGCCATGTGTCCTCTTCTCTGCATGGAGTGTACGTGCCTGCATTGGGAGCTTTCTCCCTTGTGTAGGGTCATGGAGTGCTGTGGGAACTGGGGAGCAAGAGTATGCTGTATGTTCTGGCAGCTGGGATTCAAGAACAACATGGAGAGTGGAGGGCTGAGGGTGCACAGCATGTGCTTTTGCATATAGGGCTAAGTACACTTCATGCTTTTTATTTCTTAAATTTGATTTTATATTTCCATCTTTTTAATTAAAAAAGAAAACAGAAGTGGTCTCAACTGAACTGGACCAGTTTGGTTGAGCTGAAAAGTTTGAACTGAACTGAAGCTTAGCCAGTTAAGTTGGAATTGTTTTTTTTTTTTTTTTTTAAATTTACATGGTGGAATCGGTAGCCGCCACGAATCCGGGCAGACTGTCCAACTTTTATGGCCGCCACAGTATTCTGCGCTGTCCGCCCCAGAAGCCGCCACACAGATCTTCGTGCAGTCCGCCCTTATAACCACCATGCCACAATCATTTAAAACCTTTTTTAAGTTGGAACTGTTAACTATGCACAAAACAGCTAGTTTTATCCTGAAGGATTCTGTAATTTCCTTTGTTGACAATTCAGTGGCTGAGCTGTCTAGACTTTAAACGACCTTAATGTTTTTGCAGACATCTTTGCATATCATGCATATCTCTAGAAAGTTTCACTAGACAGGTAAAACCTAGGTGGTGGTTTTATATAGAACTAAATTGAACTGTGATTGATAGATATTAAATTAATGAACAATATTTAATACTATTATACTTGCCATCCCCTAGCCATCCCCCAGCTGTTTCCCAAAATCGGCTTGCCGTCCCCCGTCGTCCTTGAAACCTGTTTCCTCGTCCCTGTGTCCTTGATACTTCTGTAACCTTGGAAATCTCCATGGAGAATTAAAAAATGTGCAATTCCTCTCCTTTGTCAAAGAAGTGTGCAGGATGTGAGGGAAATGTGGTTTTGTCAAATTGATTGTGTGAATGATTAGAGAATATAGATGGATTATGATTTTCATGCTTTTGAAGATTGAGTTTATTATAGTCATTCTACTCTGCTGAAGCTTTTCTTTTATTGTTCTGCAGAATCCAAAGTGGGATCCAGCTATGGTGGAAGAGGTTGATCCAAGAGAGGTTGACTCTGTTTTTGAGCCTTTGGAGAATGAGGCTGATGAGCTTAATGTATGAACTAAGTTTCTGCACATTCTCAAGCTATCTATTTTTTTTATGCCACTGAGGTCTTGATAGAGACCACATAGACCATATATTAAGTGAGAACAAGAAATGTTCAAAATGCCTTTGTCATGATAGGATGAAAAATAAAATCCTCCAAATCTTTGTGAATGGCTGAATCATAGACAACTAGTTATAAAACATGATTATGCTAACAAAGTTTTTTATTTATTTTTTCTTCGCTTATATATATATATATTTTTTTCAAGGCCAGGTTCAATCATTTAAATTAATTTGTTTGTGGCTCAGTCATCTCTAAATACATTAAATGTTGCAGATAAGCTCATTGTATGCACTCACGGATAAATTCTCTTGCTGGATGTAGTTTCTCCATTTAAACAGCTAAGTTTGCGATAACATATAATAATCTCTCAGATTTGTCCAAAATTTGAGACACTTTTAGAAACATCTTTGGCTGTATGTCATCCTAAGATTTGTGTACTGTTTTTATTATGAACGATAAAGTTTTAATTTGTTCATCATGTTGGCAATTCATTTGATATTTTCCAAGTGCAAAGGGTATACCTTGGAATGGTTGACGTTAGCAGTCGAGATACTCAAATTTTGGTTAGCCAGTTTTCTGGATATAATAGGTAAAACAGAGGTATGGGCGGAAATTCTTGCAAAAAAAAAAAAAGATAAAATGAAATCTGTAAGCGACCTCCATTTATTACAGTGACTATTTGGGCTTAAATTAGTTGGAGAAGACAATGGGAGTCTTAGGATATCTTCTTGAGGTTGGATTAAGCTTTGTTTGTTGTTACTTGAGGAGTTTTTCTAGAAACATTGATGATTATTTTTCTCTTTAGAAGGCAAAGCTGTTTCTGTAGTCAATATTTGTTATTCACTTTTGTTCAAATGGTGCATAAATTATAAATTTAATAATTAATGAGAAAGCTTTTAAACATTCTTATAAAGATGTATTTATTTTGGTAATGAACTCATCCTCCTCTAGTTGGAGATGGGGATTTATGGTTTCAGTTTGTTATTGATGAGGGTAACAAGCAATCTATTGTTTGTAATTTGTTGTCTTGTACTTGCAATTTTTCCGTTGATACAATTGTCTTATTGTGGATCGAAAATTGTAGCTTGTATCATACTATAGTGTGAAGAATATCCTTGGATTATGCATTTGTTTGGGAAGATGGCCTTGATACTCATGATCTTGATGTTGTCGATGATAATGTTAGTGATGTTTTATTTGTTGATTGTTTCAATTTCAAAGAGTTTGGTGGAGAACTCTTTCAAAGGGGAAGACCTTGTACCCTCAAGTTATAGACATCTCATAAGCATTTAGAAGCATAGTCAAAGAGATGCCTAGGTTGTTGGAACTAATCATTAGGGGAGATGCTGTAATGCTCACTTTTTTGCCCTTCCAAGTTGTATTAAGGATGGATATTAGAATGTGTAAACCTATATGACGGGGCCATTAGCATCTTGTTGAGTTAATTTATATATTATTTAATTAATTGTAAGATATCGAATCATACACATGCATATATATCTGCCTAAATACAAGGCAAATGAAAATGCATATAAGGAGATAAAACAGATTTTGAAAGGAGGAAAACCCTTATGAGGAAGAACCCTTTACGTTATTAAGAAAACAATTCCTTAATAATATACCAAAAAATATAAGCAACTATGAGCACACTTACGCACTTACGCTTAAACTTGCAACATATATTCTTTTAAATAGAAGAGAGATATGAGGAGTTACACCTTGTTAAGGATAGGTGTGAGTAAATGTATCCTCTTTCTCGTAAGAGGGAATCTGAGTGACATATGAGGAGTTATACATAGACATCTCGCAAGCATTTAGGATTAGAGAGAAACTTGCGTTGTTGGAAGCTATAGGATGGTGTCATACACACTTTTTCCTTCCAAGTTGTGTTTGAGGGATATTAGAATGTGTAAACCTATTTGTTAGGTCCATTGGCAGTTTGTTGGGTTGATTTATGTTTTATTTAATTAAGTGTACAGTACTTTATACATATTTCAAGTTTATTTATTTTTAATTGGTTATATGGTTGAAACGGGTTTCACTTGTATAAAATCATGATTGTGATATCACAATATTTGAATAAACTATAGTGGTTCAATTTTGCTAATTATATATCATCTTGCAAGTTTTGGACTTGGGTCTTCACCTTGAAAGTCAGCATATTTAATCATTTGAGCTTAAGCTGTTTTATACATCTACTAAGTTTAATTGAACATGGTAAATATAAAATATATACAGTGATAGAGATATATGTCATAATATTTCCCAATTACATAAGAAAACACATGAATCATTAGTCCAAAAATCCAAAAAATGTGAAGATAGATTGTCAAGAGCATATTTAACACATTTTTCGTTTATTTTTGTTGTGCCTTCTAAGGATGTTACATCTACTTGTAATGCCTCAAGTGAGAAATATAAACTTTATGTTATCAAACTTTCAAATCTAGAGGGAGGAGAGCTTCACTTCCACTATGTTGACTTTTGTGGTATTTACTTTTCAAAAAAATCCTTTTAAATTTTCCCACACCTTCATGGGATCACTTTCTTCTCTAATATGAAAAAGTATACTCAGTTACATGAGCATTGTATGTAATTCTAGTGCTTCTTCCTTGTGTGCAAAAATTCCAGCATCAAGGTTGTTTCTTGTATTGCACTTAAAGATGCATCGAAGATTCTTACCTTATAGAAAATTAATCATTTGAATGACCCAAGTACTAGAGTTTTGCGCCTTGAGGGGAGTAACATAATTTAGTAAATCCATCTCATATAGAGAAACCCCTAATAGAACAGGTTCTTGAATATGATCTCATAATGTGAAGAGCTCGAAAAATTATGCAATTTAAAAAAGGGATCAAAACACTTTTACATGCAAAAGTTGTCCTTCACAAGTTGTGGGCTATTAGCAATAATAATAGCAACAAAATAAGATCCACCAAATCTTAGAGAAAGTGGACTAACTAAAACTTGTTGCTTGTCATGCAATAATGATAGGGGGATTCTTGTCATTATGCATCCACTTATTTACCATTGTGTATAGCCAACAAATCACAATTTACCACTTGATTTGATTTGATTGGTTTTCTTCCTTCACACACCAAATTTTGTTTATTTGCCGCATAAGACCTTGAATGTATTCAAAGGATGATGAAAGTAAAGGTTGAGATGGGTGGAAATTGAACCCATGCCTCTAGGGTAGCTAAGGTGCCCACCCTTTGTGGTAAGGAGTTGAAGTGCATTGGTGATATATGATAAAGTGCTAACCTTCAATCCCCAACTAAGAAGTGTTGTGATCTAAAGGAAAAATATTTGAACTCACGATTCAGGTGCTCAAGTCATCAAAACACCCCTTCTAATTACCATGCTAAGCCTTGTGACAGTGGTGAATCACTAATGTCATTGATGAAGACCACGTAGTGTTAGGACCCCAACCTAACACTATTTTTGTAATTCTCATATTATTATGTAATGATCCCCTTCCAACGTGGGGACCCCTTTATAATGTTATTTTGTAATACTTTGTAATGGTATGTGGCAAGTGAGGCACCTAGACAAATAGGACCGTTTCATGTAACCACTATCAAGAATGTAACTGATGTTTGGTAGAAGATTCTAGCTCGAGTGACACTTTGCATGCAAACCAACTCTTGAGCATTAGGTTAGGGTTGCATAAAGCGTATCTTTAAAAGACATGGGCCCATTAACGAATGTATCTTTTTGTAAATTAATTAAAGTATTGAAAGAGGTTGCCCCCTCGAAGAGGCATATGATTTAGTATTGTTTTGTGAGATTGTTATAATTATGCATTTACATTTTATATTGCAATATACTGTTCTTTCATTAAATTTTGTTTTATTTGCAATATTTATGTGAATGAGTTTATTTTTATTAGAAGGTTCTTAACAAGTGGTATTAGAGCGCTTTCTAGGGTTGAGTTCTATTGCGACCGCGACAATTTTTGCCCTTTCATTTCGTCTGTTAAGTATAAATTTCTCGTATTTTCAATTTTTTGCTTGTTTCCTTACTAAAAAAAACACAACCTTTTTATTTGCATTAGTTTATTAGGTTAGAAACCTTGTGCGGGAGGTTTTAAAATATCTCGGAGGAGTTGTCATTATTGGCTAAGCTAGATTGCTTGTAAAGTGTAGTGAAGTGAGGGGCAATCAGGCTCCAATACCCAAGCCTCAGACAACACCCCGTCTACGGAATTGAGCTCCCAAGTATCTTTGGGTATATCAGAAGACCCCTTAGTAATAAGAGAGACCTTTAGCCCTAGGAATTTTTGTTGGCCTTGTATTATCCATAGTACATCGGATACATCCAAAAAGATTACCCTCCTGTACTGTCAAAGATGCAAGTAGTGTGCTCAAGGGTATGCATGAAATCCTCTTTGAGTAGTGGCTTCAAATATTGGTCCAAACACTATCGTTTGTCACTATAGTATAACAGAGGGCCTATGGGCAGTACATACATCCTGACTTAAAATACTCTGTTTTGTTGAATGTTAAACCTGCAAATTTTTTTTGTTCTATTAATTGTTAAAACTTGCAACCAATTCCTACCACAAAAATTGAGCATATAGAGGATATTTCCCTATCCTAGAATTACTTCATGAAATAGACAACAGTTGGAGAGGAACACAACAGTCAAGACAAAATCAGTCAGAGTCAGTAATAGTTTAGACAAAAATTTTCAATGTCAGTAACAATAGGGTATAGTTTTAGTCAGAGTTCGTAATAGTTAGGACAAAGTTACCAGTGTTAGTAATAGTTGCCTGTGACAACTAGAATTCATTATAGACGAAGTTTTTAGTGACAAAGTTAGACCAAACAGTCGTCAGAACAATGATCTACAGTGTTAGTGACAAAACAATGTCAATAATAGACAATGTAGTCTCATAAGGGGTTGTTCGACAAGAAACCAAATTTTTGAGTGAACCAAGCCTCCAGGAAAAAGACCAACACTTGAAGACAACACTTCCCTTAAAAAAATGTTGTGATATATAGTTTATTATGACTGTTTCATCAAGTTGATCAGTTTGGTATATAGCCTCCATGTACTTCTTTTGGGGTGCCAAAGAACATCATTTTGAGGCCTAGTCCATTACAATCGTCCTTTCGAGATGATCATTTTGATATATAACACCCAAACACTTTTTCTAGCTCCTTGCTAAAACTAGTATCTCCTAGAACAACACTTGTATTTTTAGTAAGTCAATGGAAGTGATTCGAATAATACCAAATGGCTAGTGGAACTAGAGGACACCAAAATGAGATAAAAAAGAACACTTTTTTATAGGATATGCATATTGCCATTAATACCCTTAGTGACTTTAAAATGATGAAAGAAATAACACTTTTGAGAGGTGAACACATGAGATCCAAAGCTAATATGGATTTTTTTTTTGAGAGGTTGAGGAGAAACTTAGGGACAACCCAAAGGTGTTTGAGCATTGTAATAGTGACCAACCAGGTGGTAGTACTGCCAATAGAGAAAGGCATTCATAAGGAGAAGGAAGGTTATCATTATATTTTTGACACAGATACTCCATTTAAGATGCCTACATTAGATTTTCCTTCAACGAAAAGGACGCTGATGGGTGGTTATGTCGAGCAGATCAGTTATTCAAACTTCACAATGTTCCTAAATATTTGTGGGTCACTATGGCATCTTTCAATTTTGAATCATTGCCTTAAAATGATATCAATGGTTATAAAACATAACTCCCGACCCTTCTTGGGAAGATTTAGAGCCAATTACTCACTCATTTTCTGTGAGTATGAGGAATTTACAGGAGCATTAACCAAATTGAAACAAACCTCTATGGTTTAAGACTATCAAACCCAATCTGAGAAATTAGTTGTAGGCTTTTTGCAGAGTTGTTTCATTAGTGGCTTGAAAGATGATATCAAAGTTGAGGTCGAGATGTTCAAATCACAATCTATGATGCAGGCCATAGGATTGGTGTGATTGGTCGAAGAATTTTTTTTGGCTCAAAGGAGGTCACCTAAATTTTCACAGGCCAAACCCATATTTCCTTCCAAGTTCGCACCCAATACTGGCAATAAATCTACTGTAAAAGCGCTTGACTATAGAAGAGATGGATGCCTGACGCACACAAGGCTTATGTTATAATTGTGATGGGAAATATTCACCAAGGCATAAACACATCAAAATAAGCTATTTTTGTTAAATGTAGAGGAGTCAGTAAGTAGTGAACAAATTGATGATGAAGTAGAACCATCAGAGGAACCGCTTTAGGATGAGATTGAAACATAAGAAGAACCACAACCAAAATATTTTGTCAATGCTCTTGCAAGAATTACTACCCCTCAAATAATGAAGTAGTAGGTTTTTTCAAAGGACATCATCTTACGATTGTCATTGATTCAATACACACAACTTCATTGATCCCCTAGTCGCCAAGCAAGCCAATTGTTACATCAATGCATGCAACTCCTTTGAGGTTATGGTAGAAAATGGCGGAACATTTCTTTGTAAAGGTAAATACCACAATGTTAAGTTGAAGATAGGGGATTATGAACTCAAAATGCATATGTTTGCTCTTCAACTAGGAGGATGCGATATTGTGCTAGGAGATCAATGGTTAGGTACTTTGGGAACCATAACCCAGAACTTTGCAAAGTTATAGATGTAGTTTTCAAAAAATTGGTAGGTCCTACTGATGAGTGTCGTTAAATCTCATCATTTAATCTCAATGATTTATCAATCCGGGGTGGTGTCCAAGGTTGTCTACGATAGAAGGCTAGGGCAAAGTACAATTCGGGAATTCAGATTTCAAGCATTTATTGGTGAAGCAGATTTTGGTTTAGCCTTTTGGTGTCACACTAAACCTAGTCTGAAGAATGGAAACTAAAATAAAGTACAAGAATTGAAAACTAAATCTAAGTTTGCAAGAATTGAAATCTAACTACAATTGCATGAATTGAAATTGCTAAATTGAAATCCTAAGTTACTTTTGCAGAATTGAAATCTAGTTACTCTTGCATAATTGAAATCTAATCTACTTTTGCAGAATTGAAATCTAATCTACTTTTGCATAATTGAAACTTATTCTAAAACACTCGTCAATGCCACCGCCACAAAAGGTCGTCAAGCTTCTGCTACAGGAATTGACAGCAAAATGAAATATGCTGAAAATGGAAAGTTGCTAAAATAGAAAGCGGGGAAAACATAAAGAAAAATGCTTAATATAATTTGTCAGCTGACATACACACAAATTCTATACACAAACATAATAGGAAACATAAATCACACAATACAAAATAAAAACAATAAAATGAAATCTGGCAAGCAATCTATTAATTCTGCTACGTAGCAAAATTATAGATTAAAACCTGCCATAAAATCCCTCCTTCTAGATCTGAAAGTGGGCCCATACTTCCTGATCTAGAAGGAGGTGAAAAGCACTCCTTAACTAATTAATACTCAGAACATAAAATGATAAAATACTGCACTTTTATTGATGACAAAACATGCTGAAAACTGTTACAGAAAATCATTGTACAGTCCTAATTCTTGCTACTGAAAACTCTCCTCTATTCTAATTCCTAGCTAGCTCAACCAAAGAGGGAGCTATGTTATTTATATAAATATTTACAATATATCCCATGCTCAAATCAGCCTATGTGCTATTTTACAGTCATTTGCCAATAATTATGGATCTGAAATAAATGCAAATTTGGACAGTTTTTGTTGCGGCGGTAGTCATTGGCCCTTAGAAAGCAGCTTCGGTGGTGGAAGTACGTGGGAGGAGTCTAGAAATATCTCACACATAATTCTCCACTTCAGAATATGCCATTCCTATCTTGCAAACAACTTTCTATTATGCTTGCAGTTTTTAGGGTTTATCCTGGAAGAGGATCAAATTGATCTTTTCAATGCATGGTGGCTTTGGACGGCAAGGACAGCAAAATTAGATGGAAGATATTTTCCTTTAACTTTATCAACCTTCTTATCCCATTTTCCACCGCCAAAAGTCAGTCAAAAAGTCAAAAAGTACATTATGTTTTCATTTCGAAGATAAGTGGCTCATTCTGAAGATACTGCAATTCTCATTCGAAGACATTGTGTTCATTTCGAAGATCTTTAGAATGACCAACTGTGTTGACTCCAAATGGTTTTGGCTGCATTTCTAAGGTGGATTAGCCTTCAGGATCAGATTGCAATAGTCTTCATTCTTCCTTGGATGTGAATTTCATGCCTTGCCATTCATTGGTAGCTTGTTGGAATTTACATGGTAAATTCTTGCATTTTCCAGTTCTGCTGCACAGTTGCAGAATATTGGCATTTCTTGCAAATTCAATCAAATTAGAACATGGAAAACTTATTAAAATATCAACATGAAGGAGTACATCAAGCTGCTACTTAAATTTATACACTTCATTCACCAAGTAACCATGCTTGAAATAGTGCAACAGTCTTTGCACAATTGCCCACTCTCTGTTATACCACTATTGCTTGCCTATTTAGACCATGTGGGAATGCTTCTAAATAGGTCAGATGTATTATGTAGTCCTTCTGAACTCATTCCATCCATATCCTCATGCTTTGCTTGACAACTTCAAGGTGTTCCTATAAAGTGACAGCTTGCTGATTTTTATATGGTTGTTTTTTCCAGATTTTCAGATTTATGACAGTCCTAAACTTTTGTCTTCAATGTGGATTTGAAACAAGTTGAAGGGCAGGAAAACATTCAAAAACCATTGAGAAGTTAATGGATATCAGCATACCATATTTGGTTAATTGAAATGCATGTTATTACTTGCTACTTAATCACGCAAAATCAGTCATAAAATGCTGAAAATAGTCAAAAACAGAGGTATAGTATTCCTAACATAAAATCATGCAAACACTTAACAAATAGTATATTCTAGTCAACTATTTGGCAATTAACTTATCATATGGTAGTCAAACATTGTGCAATAATGAGTCAAACATTGTGCAATAATGAGGCATTTTTGGGCCTCATCATACCCCCCAACTTGAACTGATGCATGCCCTCATGCATCTTAGTAGGCCATAGTAATATGAAGGTTTTATTCTTGTGAACAACATCCTTTGCTACCTGCTAACTGAGAAATTCCTCCTTGCTGCACTATATCAAGTATTTTGCAATTAAGCACATGTATGACTTTTTTTTTGTTTTTCTACAAGTTTTAGTGTTGCAAGGAACCTCTTAAAGGCTTGATATCATATGATTCATCTTGCAATAGTCTTATTGTGGAACCGTATTTGGAAGATGCGAGTACTACTGATGGAATTTTCTGTTCTTAACAACATTTCAGCCTAAATGCTTATTTTTGTTGTTTACACCTTTTGAACAAAATTGAATTTTTTTTTTTTTATTTGAAATGCTTGAGGGATGTACTTACTTGTGGTAGAGCCTTATAAACCTCAATATTTGATGTACCCTACTCTTTTTGCTATTATGTAGCATTTTCAACAATTTTGGTACAATTTTTGCTCATTCTGAAGATATCCTGCTCATTCCGAAGATACTGCAATTCTCATTCCGAAGATCTGCTCATTTCGAAGATACTGCAATTCTCATTCCGAAGATTCGCTCATTTCGAAGATACTGCAATTCTCATTCCGAAGATACTGCAATTCTCATTCCGAAGATACTGCAATTCTCATTCCGAAGATGTCTGTTCATTTCGAAGATACTGCAATTCTCATTCCGAAGATCTGCTCATTTCGAAGATACTATAATTCTCATTCCGAAGAGATCTGCATTTCTCATTCGAAGAGACTGCATTTCTCATTTCGAAGATGTCTGTTCATTTCGAAGAGATTACATTTCTCATTCCGAAGATCTTCAAAAAATGCAAAAATGACCTCCTATGCAAAAGTTAGCTACAGATTCTATTGTGGGTCCATATCTAGAGTGTATAAGCCTACCATAACATCAAAAAAATCCCTTCTTCATCCTTTTTTTTTTTTTAGATGCTATTCTTTGTTTTGTATGTTGCTGTTTTATTCCAGTAGTACTAAAATAGAACCTTCAGGTGCATTTTGTTGATTATCCTCCTTCAATTTATCAAACAATTATGAGATATAAACTTGTAGTTCTCCTTCTAAAATTTGCCCTACAAATTGAAATAGAATTGCTGCCATGTCTGTCCCAAAATCAGGTTTTTGCACAGTTTTGGAATTTCCATGCAATTAAGGGCATAAGGGGGTGTTTCTTGACATCTTGAACATGTTCCTTTTTCAACTTGTCACTATTGTATGAATAGTTTATGCCAAATACCGACTATCATACACTAAATGCTAAATGTTTACTATGAATTAAATGCAAGAAACACATACCTTACTGTCTGTCTTGAAAATTGGTCATGCACCTTACAAGCTACTTTTGATGATTGTTAGCAGGCTATCTGAAAACATAAACATAACACATGTGCAGTGTGAGATTTGTACAATGATGGAACAATGATGGGTAGATCAACAAGGCAATGCATGCCGAAAAATCGGTTTTCATGCAAGCCAACTTAGTAGCGCCTTCAAGAAGGTTTTCACTACTAAATTATTCATTTTTTTTTTTATTATTTTCATTTTTTTTTCATCTTTTTTTTTCATCAGAAGAGGTTGCCATTTATGGTTTTCAACCAACTTTTGTCCTTTTTTTTTTTTTTCAAGTGCTTCAATGAGAGAACATATCTCACTCTTATTTGGATAAGACCAATCCTTATTCTACAAAAACATGTCAATCGTTGTATGAAAACACCATCTCTTTCTGTTGAAACCTGCAACATTGATGCAACCTTCCTTACTAGATGACCAGTAAGAATCTTCTTACATCATCATTGCCTCATTGCTGAAAATGAAGTATTGGCTCCATTGTTCCTATTTCTTGCTGAAATTGATGCTTGTCCTCATGTATCCCCATTTTGTGGGACATGCCTTTGCTGCAATTTTTTTTTTTTTTTCAAATTTTCTTGTCTTGCTTGTACCCAAAAGGAAGTTCACAAACAAGACTATTCTTTTTTTTTTTTCTTGTATTTTTTTCCTCTTTTTTTTTCTTTTTGTCAGACTTTTTATCATCACTCTGAATCTGATATTGAAGAGAAATTTTCTTCCATTATGTGTACATCCAATGGAATCTCCTTCAAAAATGCCTCCTTAGTTAATGGTGCATGGTATACCCAAAGACAATGTCCATTCACCACTAACATCCTTCATGAATTACCAATGGGAGAAAGAAGCACTTGCTCCATATCTAAAAACTTCTTCAATCAAGTGTTGTCCATGGCTCCTAGTCTGCAAAATCTTGTCAATCTATTCTTGAAACAATTAAATACCGATTCCCAAAATATGTCAAGTGCTTACATCAAGATAAAATCTTGATATACCCTTGTAATTCCATGTAAAGAGATTGAAATATTGTTTCAAAATAGCAAAAATTTTGCTTTTTGTTTATAAGTCAGCCAACTAATAATGTTCAAGAATTTTCTTGGCTGCACTTCAATTTGTTTCATTCCTAGGAGGACAAAATTTACCCCTTTGGAAGTAAATTTTCTATGTGCAGTTTTTCTAATTTTTCTCCTTTATCCAAAGCTAATTTCTGTGTGTTTGGACTAAAGGTTTTCTGTGTATCTCCATTGATTTTTGTCTCTTCAAGCTCAGGTAAGTTCTTATTTTAGCACAGTTGGATGTTGCTGCAGTCAATAACATTTCCTGCAGGTTTTTTTCCTTTTTATACCAAATTCAGCTACATAGACAGGGGTTGCCTATCCTGTATTATTCAGAATGATCACAAGTTGGGCTAAAAAATATTTTTGGTTTGCATAATAAGACAAGAAGTGTACAACTTTAGCAGATCAACTACTTGTCAGGTAGGATCACCTCTAATGAGATCAACTATTGTCTGTGTAGGCTAAGAATTGCTAGGTTGCGGTTTAGCGCGGTAAAATCCAAACAATCTTTAAGTAATGAAAAAAAAACTCTAGGATCATCATTAAGTTGTAAACTCCTATTTTGATTGTGCAAAAGTTTTTGTGATTTTTTTTTTTAATAGATTCGACTTACATAGACAGGGGTTGCTGTCCAGGTTGGGATGAAGGTGGTGGTTGCTTGTTTTCTAAATGGACTGAAATGCAATTATCAATAATTATTATTTATACCAGCTATTACATTCAGATTTAACTCTAAACTTCATAACTTAGCACAATAATAATTATTTGACTGCTTTTACCCTCTAACAACACCATGTTCCCCGACAACGGTGCCAAAATGATGAGTGTCGTTAAATCTCATCATTTAATCTCAATGATTTATCAATCCGGGGTGGTGTCCAAGGCTGTCTACGATAGAAGGCTAGGGCAAAGTACAATTCAGGCATTCAGATTTCAAGCATTTATTGGTGAAGCAGATTTTGGTTTAGCCTTTTGGTGTCACACTAAACCTAGTCTGAAGAATGGAAACTAAAATAAAGTACAAGAATTGAAAACTAAATCTAAGTTTGCAAGAATTGAAATCTAACTACAATTGCATGAATTGAAATTGCTAAATTGAAATCCTAAGTTACTTTTGCAGAATTGAAATCTAGTTACTCTTGCATAATTGAAATCTAATCTACTTTTGCAGAATTGAAATCTAATCTACTTTTGCATAATTGAAACTTATTCTAAAACACTGTCAATGCCACCTCACAAAAGGTCGTCAAGCTCGCTACAGGAATTGACAGCAAAATGAAATATGCTGAAAATGGAAAGTTGCTAAAATAGAAAGCAGGGAAAACATAAAGAAAAATGCTTAATATAATTTTTCAGCTGACATACACACAAATTCTGTACACAAACATAATAGGAAACATAAATCACACAATACAAAATAAAAACAATAAAATGAAATATGGCAAGCAATCTATTAATTCTACTGCAACAAAATTATAGATTAAAACCTGCCATAAAATCCCTCCTTCTAGATCTGAAAGTGGGCCCATACTTCCTGATCTAGAAGGAGGTGAAAAGCACTCCTTAACTAATTAATACTCAGAACATAAAATGATAAAATACTGCACTTTTATTGATGACAAAACATGCTTGAAAGCTATTACGAGAAAATCACCATGCAGGTCCTAATTGCTGCTACTGAAAACTCTCCTCTATTCTAATTCCTAGCTAGCTCAACCAAAGAGGGAGCTATGTTATTTATATAAATATTTACAATATATCCCATGCTCAAATCAGCCTATGTGCTATTTTACAGTCATTTGCCAATAATTCTGGATCTGAAATAAATGCAAATCTGGACGAGTTTTGTTGCAGCGGTAGTCATTGGCCCTTAGAAAGCAGCTTCAGTGGTGGAAGTACGTGGGAGGAGTCTAGAAATATCTCACACATAATTCTCCACTTCAGAATATGCCATTCCTATCTTGCAAACAACTTTCTATTATGTTGCAGTTTTTCTGGGTTTATCCTGGAAGAGGATCAAATTGATCTTTTCAATGCATGGTGGCTTTGGACGGCAAGGACAACAAAATTAGATGGAAGATATTTTCCTTTAACTTTATCAACCTTCTTATCCCATTTTCCACCACCAAAAGTCAGTCAAAAAGTCAAAAAGTACATTATGTTTTCATTTCGAAGATAAGTGGCTCATTACGAAGATACTTGCAATTCTCATTCCGAAGACATTGTGTTCATTCCGAAGATCTTTAGAATGACCAACTGTGTTGACTCCAAATGGTTTTGGCTGCATTTCTAAGGTGGATTAGCCTTCAGGATCAGATTGCAATAGTCTTCATTCTTCCTTGGATGTGAATTTCATGCCTTGCCATTCATTGGTAGCTTGCTAGGAATTTACATGGTAAATTCTTGCATTTTCCAGTTCTGCTGCACAGTTGCAGAATATTGGCATTTCTTGCAAATTCAATCAAATTAGAACATGGAAAACTTATTAAAATATCAACATGAAGGAGTACATCAAGCTGCTACTTAAATTTATACACTTCATTCACCAAGTAACCATCCTTGAAATAGTGCAACGAGTCTTTGCACAATTGCCCTACTCTGTTATACCCTGTTGCTGCCTATTTAGACCATGTGGGAATGCTTCTAAATAGGTCAGATGTATTATGTAGTCCTTCTGAACTCATTCCATCCATATCCTCATGCTTTGCTTGACAACTTCAAGGTGTTCCTATAAAGTGACAGCTTGCTGATTTTTATATGGCTGTTTTTTCCAGATTTTCAGATTTATGACAGTCCTAAACTTTTGTCTTCAATGTGGATTTGAAACAAGTTGAAGGGCAGGAAAACATTCAAAAACCATTGAGAAGTTAATGGATATCAGCATACCATATTTGGTTAATTGAAATGCATGTTATTACTTGCTACTTAATCACGCAAAATCAGTCATAAAATGCTGAAAATAGTCAAAAACAGAGGTATAGTATTCCTAACATAAAATCATGCAAACACTTAACAAATAGTATATTCTAGTCAACTATTTGGCAATTAACTTATCATATGGTAGTCAAACATTGTGCAATAATGAGTCAAACATTGTGCAATAATGAGGCATTTTTGGGCCTCATCACCTACATTCTTTGTGGTTTGCAAGTATGATCTCCCCAGATTATCAGTTCAAATCGCATGAAGTTAAAAAATCTTCCAGTGGGGTAGTCACTTAGATATTTGCAATTCAACTGCTAACTTCAGAAGAGGACCATCCCCCAAAATATTTGCAACTCATTTTGACTAAGCATGATGTAATTTTTGCGAAATCGACATAATTACCACCTCGACGTTCTCATGATCATGTAATCCCATTGGTACTCGATAGTGTGCCACCTAACATTAGAACTTATCGGTACTCCTATGAACTTAAGTCAAAAATCAAGAAATTAGTGCAAGAATTTCTTCAAGCAGGAGTCATTCAGCCTAGTAATAGTCTTTATTCTTCTTTTGTCATATTGGTTCAAAAGAAAGATGGGTCATGGCAGTTGTGTATAGATTTTCATGAGCTCAATAAGTTCACCATTAAGGATAAATTTCCTATCCTAGTGGTAGATGATTTGTTGGATGAATTGCATGGTGCTATGTTTTTGTAGAAGTTAGATCTTCACTCAGGTTACCATCAGATATGGCTCAAGGAGGAGGATATTTCTAAAATAACATTTCGCACTCATGAGGGTCATTATGAATTCTTGGTTATGCCATTTGGCTTAAGAAATGCACCTTCCACATTTATGAGCCTTATGCACATCTTTCATCCATTCCTTTGCAAATTCATTTTAGTTTTCTTTGATGATATTTTGGTTTATAGTTTCTCTTGGGAGGAGCACCTCATCCATGCAGATCAAACTCTTCAGCTTTTGGCTCAACATCAAATTTATGCTAAGAGGTCTAAGTGTTCTTTTGGGTTGATCAAAGTAGAGTATTTGGGACACATTATCACCAAATATGGAGTTAAAGTTAACCCTAAGAAGATTCAAGCCATTCAATATTGGTCAAAGCCTCACACTCTTAAGGGCCTTCACAAATTTTTGGGACTCACAAGGTATTATCGTAAATTTATTTGAAACTATGGTAAAATTATTGCTCTTTTAATGGGAATGTTAAAAAATACTTCTTTTACTTGGACAAGACCTAACTGAGAAGTATTTTTTTGACCTAAAGCATGCTATGACAATCAATCTAGTCTTAGCCATGCCTTATTTCTTCAAACCTTTTGTAATTGAAAGTGATGCTTCGGGTAAGGGTATTGGAGCTATGTTGATGTAGGAAGAAAGACCATTGGCCTTCACTAGTAAAGCACTTTCAAGCCAAAATATAGGCAAATTAACTTATGCAAAGGAGATGCTCACCATTCTGCATGTGGTTAATCACTGGTGACCCTATCTCATTGGGCGTCATTTTTCCATCAAAACAAACCACCAAAGTCTCAAGTACTTCTTGGAGCAATGGGTTGCCACCCCCAAACAACAAAAGTGGGTCTCTAAATTAATGGGCTATGGTTATAAGATTACATATAAAAGGCAAGGAGAATATTGTGGCTAATGCACTCTCTCGTCAATTTGAAGGTTACAGTATGCTATGTTCCATATCTTCACCCATACCTTAGTGGATTAATTCTCTCAGAGCGGATGTGCTCAAGGACTCTAGGTTTGCAAAATTTGATTGCCACACTTCAAACAAGAACCTACCTCATGTCTTGTGGAGAATAAAAAGGCATTTCATATCCATCCCAAGTGTTAGAAGGAAATTCATGCTTCACCAACTGCAAGCCTTTTTGGGTTCCTCAAGACTTATGAAAGAACTAAGCATACTTTCTTTTGGAAGGGAATGAAGGACATTCAAACTTTTGTGGTAGAGTGTGACATATGCCAATGGATGAAAGGAGTATTCCCCTGGAACTCCTAAGCCCTTGCCCATTCTAGAACAAGTATGGACCTATATTTCCATGGATTTTATTGAAGGGTTATCTAAGTTAGGAGGTAAATCAATTATTTTGGTGGTAGTGGATCATCTCACGAAGTATGCTCATTTTTGTTCCTTCTCCCATACCTAGACAACCTCAGTAGTAGCCCCAATCTTTCTAGATTTTTTTGACCTTCATGGCATTTTCACATCCATTATGTCTGATCGAGGCATGCTTGGCAAGAATTGTTTAAGTTGCAGGGAACTCAACTCAAAGTGAGTTTAGCCTATCATCTGCAAACAAATGGTCAAATAGAGATTGTAAACAAATGCTTGAAGACATACCTTTGTTGCTTTACCTTTGATCATTCTACATAATGGGCAAAGTGGCTTCCTTTGGTCAAATGGTGGTATAACACTTCATATCACACTGCGACCAAGATTACCCCTTTTGAACCAATTTATGGTCGATCCCCATCAACACCCTCCTACATTCCAAGAAGCTCCAAGGTCCATGCTGTTGACACTACACTCAGCCAACCTACCACAGTCCTCCATCAATTGAAGATGAATCTAGAATTTGCTAAAAATCGTATGCGCCAACAAGCTAATCAACACCGTTCTGAGCGTAAATTTGAAGTAGGAGATATGGATTTTCTCCACTTGCATCCATATAAACAATCCCCACTCTAGCTTCATAGGTGCCAAAAAACTAGTTGCCAAAAATTGTGGCCCTTACCAAATCTTACAACAAATTGGTGTGAGGACCTACAAATTGGTCCTCTCATTTACATCAAAGCTCTATCTTGTCTTTCATGTATCCTCTCTCAAGAAGGTTGTGGGAAATCAAGTACAGGTTCAATTTGTTTTACCCAAACTAGATGAAAAGGGTTCTATCTTGCTCAATTTGGAATACCTATTGGACCGTAGATCGTGCACTCTTCTAAACCAAGTCATCACTAAGGTTCTTGTTCAATGGCGTGGACTACAACCAAAAGATGCCACTTAGAATTCTCTCTAGCAACTAGAGCAGTAGTTTTCTCATCTATAACTTTGAAGAAAATCATTTTGAAGGAGGACATGTTAGGACCCCATCCTAACACTAATTTTGTAATTATCATATGATTATGTAATAACCTCCTTCCAATGTGGGGACCCCTTTATAATTTTATTTTGTAATACTTTGTGATGGTATGTGGCAAGTGAGGTCCCTAGACAAGTGGGACCATTTCATGTAATCGTTATCAAGAATGTAACTGATGTTTGGTATAATATTCTAGCTCGAGAGGCACTTTGCATGTAAGTCAACTCTTGAGAAAATGGTTAGCATTGCATGAGGTGTATCTTCAAAAGACATGGGTCCATGATGAATGTACCTTTTTATAAATTAATGAAAAAATTGAAGGAGGTTGCCCCATCGAAGAGGCTTGCAGTTTAGTGTTGTTTTGTGAGATTGTTATAATTATGCTTTTACATTTTGTGTTGAAATATACTGCTCTTTCATGAAATTCTGTTTTATTTACAATATTTATGTTAATGAGCTTATTTTTATTAGAAGGTTCATAAAAGGGACTGTAAAATGCTTTCAAATACCACAATGCTAAAAAAGGGCAGATAATTTAAACACACGATCTAACATGACAAAGGACTAGCACATCCCTTTAGTAGATAAGAGTGCCATTCTAACTTGGCTATGGAATAGCCTCTCCCTTCCTAGAGAAGAAAACACTTTGAAGCCACTATTGAAAACATGTGTTTCTATTTACATCAAATTGGTCATATCAAGTTATATATCCTATTTGCTGCATCATCCATATGTCTTGACCATTGAACCAAGGCCTTATTGGCATGTGTTGGACATCTTGCACAACATGTATATGGCACATAAGAGATTGAACCTATGATGCCTCACATGTAAATACCTAAATGATGTTGCATTGATTGGGTTGCCACATATTGAAATGGGAGAGCACATGGGGGATGCTCCTTGGATACTTTCCATCTATGTCTCCCAAACAACTCATTCATTTTTCCACACGAGGAGATCGAGATCAAACCCATGATCAATGTTGATTGCAGTCCTACCATAAGACATGCTTATGAAGAAATCATGAAAAGGTGTAGAATATTTGGTCTTTGAACAAATCATTAAGCATATGACTTGACTCTAATATCTATTGATAATATAAAATAGAAGGGAATTTTCATAGAAATAGGAATATTTTACCCTCATACCGACATGTACTTTGAGATAATAACCACAAACCTGTTACTTTCTTCCTCTACTTATGTTGAAATTGGTTAAAAAAATAGTAGAAGATAATTATTCTTGTTAATTGGAGGTAGGAATAGAGGGATATTAAAATGATGTGTGACCAAGTAATGACACTCCATACTTGCTCTAATACCATGTCAAAGTTTGTAATAATTTCCAAAAACAAACAAAAGTAGAACATTGACTCAAATATTATGCAAAAAAACTAAAGTGAGTAGAAATAAAGAGCGGTAGACACAAAGTGATGGGTGACCTTGAGCACATACACAAATGATCAAATGTGATCACATTGTGAGGTCACATCAATACAATAGACTGGGTGATTAAGAGCTATATATACCAAAATACCTAAATCTCAATAATAATAACTGCAATCACATAAACCTAGGCCAACATTACATAAAGACATGAAGGTTAACTACAAATTAGGAATTTGCCCAAAACACATTAGAAGATGCCACTTGGAGGTCTTTCTAGCAACTAGAGCACTAGTTTTCTCATCTACAACTTTGAAGAATTTTTTTTTGAAGGAGAAGGGCATGTTAGGACCCCATCCTAACACTAATTTTGTAATTCTCATATGATTATGTAATAACCCCCTTCCAATGTGGGGACCCTTTTATAATTTTATTTTGTAATACTTTGTAATGGTATGTGGCAAGTGAGGTGCCTAGACAAGTGGGGCCATTTCATGTAATCGTTATCAAGAATGTAACTGATGTTTGGTATAAGATTCTAGCTCAAGAGGCACTTTGCATGTATTTCAACTCTTGAGAATTAGGTTAGCATTGCATGGAGTGTATCATCAAAAGTCATGGACCGATGATGAGTGTACCATTTTTCAAATTAATGAAAATATTGAAGGAGGTTGCCCCATCGAAGAGGCTTGCAGTTCAATGTTGTTTTGTGAGATTGTTATAATTATGCATTTACATTTTGTATTGCAATATACTGTTATTTCATGAAATTCTGTTTTATTTGCAATATTTATGTTAATAAGCTTATTTTTATTAGAAGGTTCATAACATAAAGGAACTGTAAAATGCTTTCAAAGACCATAATGCTAAAAAATGGTGGACAATTTAAACACACGACCTAACACGACAAAGAACTAACACATCCCTTTAGTATATAGGAGTTCCATTCTAACTTGGCTATGGAATATCCTCTCCCTTCCTATAGAAGAAAACACTTTAAAGCCACTATTAAAAACATGCGTTTCTATTTACATCAACTTGGTTATAATGAGTTATATAGCCTATTTTCTGCATCATCCATATGTCTTGACCATTGAACCAAGGCCTCATTGGCATGTGTTGGACATCTTGCACAACATGTATATGACACATAAGAGATTGAACCTATGATGCCTCACATGTAAATGCCTAAATGATGTTGCGTTGACTAGATTGCCACATGTTGAAATGGGAGAGCACATGGGGGAGGCTCCTTGGATACTTTCCCTCTATGTCTTCCAAACAACTCATTCATTTGTCCACACGAGGAGATCAAGATAAAAACCATGACCAATGTTGATTGTAGTCCTACCATAAGAAATTCCTATGAAGAAATCATGAAAAGGTGTAGAAGATTTGGCCTTTGACCAAATCATTAAGCATATGACCCCACTCTAATATCTACTGACAATATAAAAGAGAAGGAATTTTTCATAGAAATAGAAATATCTTACTCTCATACTGACATGTATTTTGAGATAATAACCACAAACATGTTATTTTCTTCCTATACTTATGTTGAAATTGGTTAACAAAATAGTAGAAGATAATTCTTCTTGTTAATTCGAGGTAAGAATAGAAGGATCTTAAAATGATGTGTGACCAAGCAATGACACTCCATACTTGCTCTAATACCATGTCAAATTTTGTAATAATTTCCAAAAACAAACAAAAGTAGAACATTGACTCAAATATTATGCAAAAAACTAAAGTAAGTAAAAATAAAGAGCGATAGACACAAAGTGATGGGTGAACTTGAGCACATACACAAATGATCAAATAAGATCACATTGTGAGGTCACATCAATAAAATAGATTGGATGATTAAGAGGTATTTATACCAAAATACCTAAATCTCAATAATGATAATTGCAATCACATAAACCTAGGCCAACATAACATAAAGTCACGAAGGTTAACTACAAATTACTTATTTACCCATAAGACATTAGAAATTAAATCATAGTAAAATTTTAACCATGGGCTCATAGGGCTACTTACATGAAATGATAGTAATTAACATTGCATAACAATTGTTCATAGACTTATATATGATTACATCATACAATGTTGACCTTTTACAATAAGAGCATGTTACACAATTCCAATGGAAAGAAACTTGATCAAAAAATAAATATGGAGCTAGGAATTGAAGTTGAATTACAATATGGTTTATTATTAATATGTCAAACAATTTAACCTCTTTTAAGAATACACCCTCCCGCTCTCAAACTTGCACTTTAATTGCTTTCTAACATCCCTAGTTAAAACATTCAACACACACCTTGCACCTTTTCTAACGTACACCCTATTGTTGCGCTTGCACAACATGCCCTAGTTTGCATGAATTGGGAACCCACTTATTTAATTTTGGTTATTTTTCTCTTATTTGGTGGCACATGTGCATGACAGTTGATCATCCAAAAAACCCAGTTTTTTCAGCTAGAAGCTTTTAATTAGAGGTACCCAAATTTTGCTTGCTTTGAGTTTGTTGTGATGCTTATTGCCATTGTTGTATATGGTAAACTTTTTAAATGGCAAATACAATTTCTTATTAGTTTAGACTCGGAATATGCTTTCCAACAAACACTCACATGCCTATGTTCCCACAACCTTAGCACCCTAAAATAGCTTAAAATCAGGCATTATAGACTTGAATTTCCTCTGGGTAGCACATATGGTTTCACTTTGGATCTTATATCTCCTCCAATATTTAGTAAAATTTGATGAAACCATTAAAATTAGATTCCTTCAAAAAGAGGTTTTCAAAAAGTATAAAATTGTTTATGTTCTGATAAGAATTGACCTCCTAGATGTCTCATTTTTAGCAAGCTATCTAGTCGCCTTGATTTCCTATGAATGCTTGCATAGTCATGCCCCTCTCACTTTTGGGCCCCTTGAAAAAATGAATCAATCTCAGAATTACTAATCCTAGAAAGCCAATGGGAAATAATGAACCAATCTCGAAATTGCCAATCCTGGAAAGTAAAAAGCTCGGGCAAGGGTATAAAGGATCAATCTTAGGAAAGCCAATCCCGAGATATTTCCAAGATGATTGTAGCAATAAATATTAAAAGCCCTGGGATGGAGTTTTTGCCACTATGTGAAATTGCCCCAACAATGTAAAATCAACTCGAAAATGGGAAATTGCCCCGACAATAGAAAGTTAAACCTGATAATTAAAAATTAAAACCTTGGATATGTTTTGATAAATTAAAATAATAAAATTAAAGATATTGACCAAACTCGTAGCAATTGAAAATTACCCCGATACCCTAAAAATGGATGATGCTATTATAAAGTATAAAATGCTCGGCCGCTCACAGCAAATGAAATTACCCTGATTGATGCTTAATAAATATTAAAAACCTTGGGATTGAGTTTTTGCCACTATGTGAAACTGCCCCAACAATGTAAATTAGCTCGACAATGGAAAATTGCCCCGACAATTGGAAGTTAAACTTGACAATTAGAAATTAAAACCCTGCATATGTTTTGATAGGTTAAAATAAGAAAATTAAAGATCTTAACCAAAAGCCCGACCACTCACAACAATTGAAAATTACCTCGACCACTCACAACAATTGAAAATCGATACCCTAAAAATGGATGATGCTATTATAAAGTATAAAATGTAAACATGAGAAATATGGATGAAAGTCCGAAAGGTCGAAAATATAAATGCAAGTTTGAGAAATATAAAAAGCAAACTCGAGATTTATAAACGTGTAATACCAAAAGCATCGAATGATAATGGGGAAATATTCATACCAATAAAAATAAAATCTCGATAATTGGAAGTTATCACAGGAGCAGCTCGAGAGAGATATAAGATGCAGCCCAAACATCATGGTGGGAGGAAAAATGCAAAGAATTGTCGAAAAGGGTAAAATACCTAGAAAATTTAAAAATCACCAGAGGGTTTAAAAAAAGTAGGCCAGAAAACATGTAAATTGCCGAAAAATTGCATGGTCATCAGAAATTGCAAAACTTCATCTAAAAAGGAAAAATTTACCAGAAAGTGAAATATTTGTTTGAAAGGATGCGAAAAGAGCAAGAAGCTTAGAGGAGGAGAATTAAAATAAATGAATAATAAAAAAATAAAAAATAAGAAGTGTTATAATAATAATCTAATGCCTTTAATTTTTGCTTTGCAGAATATTTAATATGGCTGCTCGAGATTAGAAAGCGATGAAAAAAATGTTAATGTTGATCTAGCAAATGCAAATGTGCAGAGCAACAAACACATAGAAGTTAATAGCTTAATCACTTATGAAAGCAAAGAATTAATATTTAATAAGGTATGGCTAAAGTGCAACTAAAAAATGATCCCAAGGAGCCAGGATCATGGTGAGGTTAGCATGGCATAGATAGTGTCAAAATGCAACAAGTGGCAGAGTTCCATAAAATTAGTGCCCAACCCACTTGCTGCGATTGGTAGAATCAAATACCAAGCTTCGTAGATAGAATTATTATTAAATACAACATGGTTGAGGCTGCAACAAAAGTAATCTTGAGGAGCTCATAGCAAGAATGTCATGGAAAGGAAAATCAAATCTCAGATAGTGATTAAAATATTGTAAAAATGCGACTATGTTGAAAGCCCAAAAATTGTATAAATGCTGACCTTCTAGTCAGTCATTTGCAAGCGCTTAGACTAGCTTCTTCGTTGTTTTTTTTTTTGCTAAATGGGCTTTTTGAACCAAGCCTGATATTGTTATGAGCTTTGTTTTTGTAATCCACTGAAGTGAGTAAATCTAAAATAATGTATTCCATAATTATCTTTATAATACAAGGCTTTTGAAATTTTATGTGTTCAATCTACGCATGTTGATGGTGGTTGCACTCAGTTTAAATATTGCACCATATTTATTTTTCTCTTCTTTGAATATTGCACCATCCCGAATCTTAGATTGTGTAAATACTGGTCATGTTGGGGCTAATTTTAAATTGGAATCATTGCTTTAACGGATTAGAACTGAATTTAAGGCAGTATAGACTTCTTTATTTTTCTTTTGTTTTCTCTTACCCCTAAACCTTTGTTTTTCTTTGAATTTTGTTTAGATCATGAGTAGATTAATTTTTGTTTGAAGCAATAATATTAGTGTAGTGGAATTATTTTCAAACAATCAAACAAATTTGATTTTAAAGTGTTGTGCCCAAGAAATTTATCTCTTTGAGTCATAACCAAGAAAGGCCCCTTGAAGGAATAATTATCAACGAGCTCTGAGTTTATCTGCACTAGCCAAGACCTGGCATACCTGAACCTTGGGAGAGAAAAATAATTCCCTTTCAAGAGAGAACAAATTATGTTCCAAGTATACTGGTTTACCTTTGAAAATATGTCATTTGAATGCTCAACATAATTGGCACTAGGAGGAGGGCAAAGCCATAAATTGTCATTTTTGGAAATCCAAAGGGGAAATAAAATAAGTCGAGAAACCAAAGTCGAACTGGGGAAATAAAAATGCCAGTGATGCTTGAAACCAGTAAACCTGAAAAAAGTCTTGAAAGCCCTACCAAGGGTAATTATAGTAGCTAAATGAAAGATAAAGCCCCAACTAGAAGCTGTGCAATTGGAAGTTATACCTTGAAAATGGTATCAACCGATAAATTATGTAGGAGCCCAACCATTAGAATTGTTACCTAACCATTGAAAATTTTATCTAGTAATTGAAAATCAACCCCGACAATGTTCAAATTTAGAACTAGATAATTGAAAATTATCTCGGCTTGTGCTCTAGAAATGGATGATGTTATTACAGGGTATATTAAAGGGGAAACACTTAGTGAACAAAGCAAGCCTGATAAGCATAAATAAAATGTCAGAAGTGATCTTGACCATTGGAAATCAATTCCAAACTTCAAAAAAATGTTGACAATAATTGGAAATCATGCCACAATAATGGAAAAATTAAAACTTGGAGCTAGAGTTTTTGGCAGTGACATAAGTTTAAGAGTTTAAAAATCTTGATGACATAAATTAAAGCTCGGACCAAAAGGGAAGCATAAAAAAAAGAAAAAGAAATTAAAGCCCCAACATTGGAAATTAACCCCGAAGAGTGGAAGCTGAAAGTATTGCTTATTTACAATACTGAAAGCTTAGGAAAATGTAGAAGCAAAGAAATAAAAAGCCTCGATAATTGGAAAATATCATCAGAGCTACCCAAGAGAGATAAAATGCAATTCAAACATCACAATGGGAGGAAAATGCGAAGAATTACTTGAAAGGGGGTAAAATGGAGCAAGATATTACCAGGAAGGGTGTGAATTCTTTAAAAATACAAAATTTCTAGAGAAAGTAAAAAGACAACCAAAACCAAAATTATTGCTAGAGAAGCATGAGTTAAAAAAGTGCATAAAAAAAGAAGGAAAGAAAACAACTACTTATATATAATAATACAAAAAACTAATTATTTTTTTTATAGTAATATTAAATTCTAATACTTGCATTTTCTTGTTTTGCTTTGCAGGGTTGCTTTAAATTTAAAAATAAAGGACAAATGCACGATTTTAATATAGATCAAACAAGTACAAACGTGCAAGATGGAAGGCATGGTGGGATCAATGGTCAACCTAGAATTTACAAAGTAATCTAGATTTAATGAGGCGTGGTTGTCCTAGAGCTCCTAAGCAGGGTTATGTATAAGGGGTTGGACTCAGAATGTACTTGTAATAAAATGGTGAATCCTAATCAAAATAAAGACGAATCATGGTGAATCTTAAGAAAATCAAATCAATCATCCTCACACCAAAATTTGAGGTATTTGAGGCTCTAAAAAGTAAGGTCATCTTTGGGGTGAATTTTGACCGATTAAATTACCATATAAGCCTATGTTTGGATATATATTGTGGTGAATTGACCCTAAGAAAAAATTAGTCCTAACAATTTTAGGCGAATGGGTCGACGTCAAGGGCCCTCATATTTGCCAATTTTCAATTTTGGAAATCCTAATATTCGTTCAATTTGTGAATATTCGCCACTGTGCAAAACCGTACTTCCAAGCATCATGTGAATGGAGACTTTATGAGGCATAACCAAAGTAATGTAGATTTAATGAGGCATGGCCAAAGTATGACTAAAAGTAATCCTAAGCGGCATATCCTGAAATTAGATAGCAATTAATTATAAATTGTGACACTATGTGAAGGCCAAAAATTGTATAAATAGTGGCTCAATAGCGTGTTACAAAGGTCAAAAACCATCTAATAGTTGACTCCTTAGCTTTCTTCTTTCTTAGCTTCTTTTTGTTTGTAGTTGGATGACATTTTTGAACTAAGCTTTTATTATTCTAAGCTCTATTCTTGTAATCCATCAAAGTGGACAAATTTGAATTTATGTACTCAATGAATATCTTTATAATATAATGCTTTTGAAATTTGTTATGTTCAATATATGCATGCTGATGGTGGTTGCACTCAATTTGTTTCACAGTGTGTTGTTCCTCTGAAGATTGCACCATCTCAGATCTTAGGCTATGTGAATATTGGTCAGGTTGAGATCGATTTAAATTAAAATTTTGCTGTATCACATTAGAACAAAATTTTAGGGCAGTATTGGCTTGTTTTCTTTTATTTTATCTTGCCCCTAATTATTTAATCTATCTTAAAGTTCATTTAGATTAGGATTACATTAATTTCCATTTGAAACTTTGAATCTGTTTTTCTGCACCGCATTATAAAATTTTATATAGCTTCAAATAATCATTGTTATTATATGCATGTATTAATCTAAAGTGCAATGAATGATATTGATTAGGCAAACATAATTTATAGATCTTAGAATTTATATTTTTGTAGACTAGTTTTAATTCTATTTGGCTCATGTATGTTGTAATATTAGTGCAATAGAATTATTTTTAAATAGTTAAGCATTTGATTTAAAACATTGTGCCTAGGAAATTTATTTTTTTGAGTCATAACCAGCAAAGGCCCCTTGAAAGAACAACTAGTAACGACATTTGAGTCTATCTACACTAACCAGGGTTATGCATAAGGGGTCGGCCCCAAAGTGTATTTATAAAATCGGGGTGAATCTAGTCCTAAGGTGTATAAACATCGGGGCAAATTTTTCAAAATTTTGCAAAAAATTTATCAAATAATGGTGATTTTTTGAAAACTGTGCACCAAATTTTTCAACTTTTAAAATGGCGACTGACAGAAGTGACTGTCACAAGGTGACTGATAGAAGCGATTGTCACAAGGTGACTATCACAAGGTGACTACCACAAGGCAACTGTCACAAGGCAACTGTCATAAGGTGACTCACATGATGCAACTGTCACAAGGTGACTGTCACAAGGTGACTATCACAAGGCGACTATCACAAGGTGACTATCACAAGGTGACTATCACAAGGCGACTATCACATGCACTCAAGGTGACTATCACATGGCAACTGTCACAAGGCGACTATCACATGGTGATTCACATAACGATTGTCACAAGGCGACTGTCACATGGTAATGGACTATCACAAGGTGACTATCACATGGCGATAGGAAGAATGCGACCACCAAATATCATCAATAATATTTTGCCACGTGTCATGCATCCATCGACTTCAGCCATGCAGACTTCTATAAATAGAATAGCAGGGTCATTTTTCACCTTTCGCACGATGATTTCCAGAGCAATTTCAGAGCATTTTCCAGCATTTTTAGTGCGTTTTCTACAACGGTTTTAGAGCTTTTTCAAGTGGTTTTTTGAGCATTTTTTGATTTTTTCATTTTCAGGGCGTTTTTTGATCATTTTTAGGGCATTTTCAGAGCTTTTTCCATGAGTTTTTAGAGTATTTTTTGAGCTTTTTCAAAGGGTTTTCAGAGCATTTTCCCAACATTTTTAGAGTGTTTTAAGAGCATTTTTAGAGCTTTACAAAGGGTTATCAGAAATGGCTAGCGCTTCCTCTCCTCTCCCTTCCAAGGTATCTTTCAAGAGCTACTATTGCCCGAACGTCAAGAATATTTTTAGCACTCCTAGGAGAGATTCCAACTGGCTTTACACCTTCGAAGTTGTTGGAGTCATGAAGATGCCATAGTTGGATGTCAACGTCTCCCTGATGCAACGTATTGTTAGTTCCTATGACCATGATGTGTCCACTATATAGATCAGAGTTGATAACAAGGATATTATTTTTACTGTGAACCCCTCGGATGTGCAACGATTAATAGGGCTACCATTTTTGGATGGTCTCCTTGTTAAAAACTAGTATACATTGATTGAATCTGACAAATCAACATTGGCATCCAGATATGGCGTGAATCCAGACCATTTGAAAGGTAAGTTTTTGAAAATTTTATTTTTGTTTATCCTTAATTTTGATGTATTATTGTTTCCAATGTCCATTCTCTAATAATGTTCTCTCTATTTTTCAGTTAATTCTTCTAAATCGAAAAGGGGTTTGAACATTTCCAATGTTATAGATAAATTTCTTTATGCCTGTATTGAATTTTTCTTGGGAAGGCTTATTCTGTAGGGCCGACCTACAGAAATATCATTTTGGGCTTTGTCATTGTTGATTCATTGTATTGATGGAGGCAGATATGATTGGTCCACTCACATTTCAAACCGCCTAAAATAGGACCTTCTTTCTACACAGAAAATTCAATCTGCGTATACAGTAACCTCCAACAACTTTATTCTTTATCTTTTTCATGAAGCAAATTACAATCTTCAACAAAAAATCCTCCAACTGCATTGCACCCAGATTTGTTGGCTATTGGGATCAATGAGAATGAAATACAGGTAAAATTATATATTGGAATAGTCTCTCTTTTCTATCTTTTCAATCAATCTTGTTATTTTCTAATTTTCTTTTGAAAACAGAGAAGAGTAGCTCACTCGTCCAGTAAAAGGGATGCCGCCATCAAGATTCAAGAAGCGTCTACCGATTCTGACATGCAATCGCAATCATCACTGGTAACTTCCACCCATAAACATAGGAGGTCTCCTGATGGACAACATACACGTACGACTCCTCTTACTTCTGGACATGCATCTGCTACAGTGGACATTGAAGACGTAACCTCCAGCTCACAAGGTAAACATATTTTTCAAAAGTTCTAATTTTAATAATGTATTTTAACAATATAAAATTATATTTAGTTTGAGAAAATATTTTAACTATTTTCAGAGCAAAGGCCAACACTTGCACCATCAACGACAATGGCTGTAGAGTCTGAGTCGGGTATGTTTAGTTAAAATTGTTATATTTTAATGGCATTGTTTTTAAAACTAGTTTTAATTTATAATTTTCATGTGAAGAGAGGCTAGCTAGATTTAAAAGACTAAGAAAATAGATGCCTCCACCAGGTGCACAATAGGAAAAGCAGCCAGTCCTTCTACAACAAGTCCATCAACATCAAGTTCATCCACAACAAGTCCAACAAACTCCATACAACATGCACGACCAGTACGGAACCAATCTCGCATGCATGGGAAATAGTTCCTCACACCACCGCAATAGCCGCATCAGGGAACCAACAATTAGTTTCAGACATAGACTCAGACTATGGGTCAGTCTATTGTTTTAGGGATATCGTTCCCAATTTTAACACTTGATAATTTATCAAATGTAGAAAGTGCATCTCAGATGCCCTCTCTAGATGCAAATCTCGAAGATGATTTTATGTATCAAGATATGAATAATTTGAATTTACCACTAAAGACAAGTGATCTGCTTCATGGTCTAGGGATCGATGATGAAGCAGAGGAGAATGTTGAAGGAGATGTCATCGATGTTTCCTCTTCCCCCCACCAGCAAGTCGACACCCATCATCATCCGATCGATGATGATAAAATAAACTTTTCAGAAAATGTTTTATTAGCAAACAGATGTAAGGCTACTATTACGAATAATCTTCTTGTAGATATTGATACATTAAGAGAATGGGAATATCGGGCCAAGGTTATGATCAAAGCAATAAATGGCTGATACAAGAACTTCGCACATAGAAAGGAGTTGTTTTCAAAGGTAGAGAATGAGCCACAAAAGCTCGATGCTCTATTACGAAAAGCTGAATCTGGCATCATCAAGGCCGATTCTACAAGTAGTGATGAAGTTCTGGCCATTATACTTGACCGATTAGAGAACCTGAATGTCGAAGCCCAAGCATATTTCAATGAATGGGAACTAGATAAGAAGAAAGTAGTAGTAGCAAAATTACAAGACTTACAACAGATGTAAGTTTTACATATATCTAAAAATCATTTTTTTCTTTAATATATATTTTTAATTAATATTAATATTTTTCTCTTGTATTTTGCAGTCTAATTATCAACATTTAAAGCAGTAGGTGTCAACCATGAAAACGTGGATCAAGACAACAAAAATCAGTGTGAATAATGCTATTGAATTGAAGAAGAGACTACAATACACTGTTCGAGAAAACAATTGGTTGAAGAAGCTTATCAAAGATAAGGGCCTGGATGTGGATGTTATAGTAAAAGAAAATGAGAAAGAGTTGAATGCACCATTTAAAGAAGATCCCATGAAGGAAGAAGGTTTATTGCTATCAGGGATAAACACTACAACTGATAGTTTGGTACGGGTTGGTGCATTGGAAGCAAAGGATATTGAGGTAGATGCAGCTGACACTTCAGGCACTTTGCAGGAAGAAAACGTAGAAAAGTAGAACTGTTGTTTCCTTATTTGATGATTCTAGAATGTGGTGAAAAGAAACATGTTTTCAAAGACTCGTATTTTAACATGTTTTCAAACATATTATTTTATATTACATAAATTTTATATTACTTTTTCATATTTTTTTCAATATTGTGATGTTTTGATCAGTTGTGTGGATGGAATAAATAATTTTGAATTATGTGGATGCAATAATGGAGCACCAATATTTAGTTTACCATAAATGGTTTACTCAATACATGGTTTATTCAATACATGGATTGCCATACATTGTTTTCAATACATGGTTTATTCTATACATGGTTTTCAATAAATTGTTTATTCAATACATGGTTTGCCATACATTGTTTTCAATACATGGTTTATTCAATACATGGTTTTCCATACATTGTTTTCAATACATGGTTTATTCAATACATGGTTTTCAATACATAGTTTATTCAATACATGGTTTGCCATACATTGTTTTCAATACATGGTTTATTCAATACATGGTTTGCCATACATGGTTTATTCAATACTTGGTTTTCAATACATGGTTTATACTTTATTCAATACATGGATTGCCATACATTGTTTATTTCAATACATGGTTTATTTCAATACATGGTTTATACTTTATTCAATACATGGTTTGAAATTTGCTATACATGGTTTTCAAAATATATGAAATCATAATATACATATTCTATTGACAACTGATAGCATAATATATGAAATCAAAATACATGTGAAAAATAGTAATATATGTGATTCTGTAATCAATATTCTATTCCAAAATACATGAAAACATGTCTCAAAATATAATCAAATCTCAATATTTTGTTGAAAACTGATGGCTTAATATGTGAAATCAAATCAAATAAATGAATCAAATCCCAATATTCTATTGAGAAATGATAGTTTAATACGTGAAATCAATCAAATGAAAGCATCTTTGCATCATAATGGTGGAAGCTGGAACAAACTCTTTTCAGATTGTGCAAAATCTTCTGCACTCATACCAAAAATTTTTGTCATCACAGTGTCATCAGTGTTACCATTATCCTCATCATCTTGAGTATTCATGACACCTCTTCTCTCTGCCAGAGATTTCCAATATGACAAAGCTCTTTCATAAGGAAACTTCTCAACCTCATAGGTCGACACATATACTCTCAAACAATTTTCCAAATTTTTGTCCAATCTATTTCGAACTTTAGATTTTACATATGATAATGCACTAAATACCCTTTCATCCTCAACAGATCCTAAAATCATCATTTGGCATAATTCATATAAACTAAAATATTCACTCATAGTATGTTGCAGGATACTACTGGGATATAAATATTTCCACAAACATGAAATAGAACCCCTTTCATGGTGATTAGTGAATTGTGAAACTTGAGCAGACATTGTTGTTCCAAAATAGTTTGATTATTTTGTCAAAAGATCTTTGTTGAGAATGCCATTGATTTCAATACCATTGAATACCACAGGTTTAGTGAAATGGCTAGCAAGAGTGCCCATGTATTTGAGAAACAAACCATTTATATTCTGGTATTCATTACAAGGATTCCAAAATATCGGGTTAACCACACCCATAGCCTCAAGCAATTCATCTCTTTGAAAATGGTCTCTGATCTCTTTTGTCAATGATTCTGCTATTTGTTTCAGTTTAATTTTTGTATCTATTACAACTACATGAAATATGTTGTATGTTATGGGTATTTGTTCAACTTCATTTGTAGCTATATCCATTCGTTGACCAAAACAATATAAAGGAATTTCCTTTCCATGGACATTAATACAAAGATGATCATTTATATTGAACTTCAAAAAGTTCTGAGGATCATTCACGTTTGTCAATGCTCTCCAACTCTCAAACATGGGATCCATAAAACTTTCACCAGATGCGTACATCATATCAATATGTAAGCAAATTTATTTTCTCGCCCTGATGAAATCCACAATATAAATCGATCTTTCTTGTGCAATTTTGATCAAAGTATTCATTTCTTCCAACATTGGAAGAATACCACACAATGTGAGAAGTGTTTCAAAGTCACTCATTCAAAATAGCAAATCTTTAGCCTTATCAACTGCCCTACGATTTGCATACATAAACCCTGCCAAGGATTGATATTCTTTGAAAACTCTATATGTCGGTTGATACATCGAAATCCACCTAGTATCTACATATTTTAAGAGTTTTTTACCATCAGTAACTCCTAGTGCAAACTGCTGAAACTCTAAAAATATTTTTGGACTACACGAAAAATAATCATGAATTTCATGGACAAGCTCTTCCACTCTCGCTACATTTGTAAATGTATCCACAATTTTGTATGCAAGATTAATTCTATGAGCCATGCAATGAATAGGGATCAAATATGGGGTAACAGATGTTTGTAGTCTAACACAAAGACCATTCCTGTGTCCTTGCATTGTAGCAGCACCATCGGCTTCGACACATATTAACTTAGTGGCTATTTCCATTTCATTCATTCCTGCTATTTCCTTTAAACTAGAAACAACAACATTGTAAATGTTTTTTGCATTGCAATTTTCCACCATCTTGCGTAGTCCAAGTAAATGAGGTTGCCTTAAATGATTTTCCAATGTGTAAACATGCATGCAAATCCAAGATGTGTTGTCAACAATAGTCACCTCATCAATTGAAAGTGAAATGAATTTGGCCTTTTTTATTTTCTCTTTGAGGTCATCCTACTCAACCAATGATAGACATTTTACCATTTCCCAACCACTTCGATCTGACCAATGGGCGTTGGGTAAGTTCTGCACATCAGCTAGTCGAAATAGAGATTTATAATCAATGAAATCTGACATAGGTCTACCCTTTTTAAGAATAGTGAGTACAACAACAAACTGTAAACTTTTTGAAGCTAAAGTGAACTTTTCCATTTTTTGAAATTGGGCTTGAATCATTGCACCTTTCTCAACCAAAGTTTGCTTTTGTTTCATTGCTTTATCATATTCTTGTGCATATCTGATATGGGAACACTCTGATGCATCCTTCCACCTATAATTTTTCTGTATTGGTCCATCACTTTCTTTTGTTTTTATATAAACCTTTCCACAATGTTTTTCTACTGTATCTTTCTTAACTTGCAATCTGTGATCCTTTCCATGTTTCCAACTGTAAATTATGCATCTCAATTCTATTATTACCTCATTACTATTCTCTGGAAGCACTGGCTCAACAAATGGAAAATCTGAAACCCAATCAGGCTGAAATGATCTATTAATTGTCCATCTAGATGACCTTGCACGTTTATGTTTTTTAGAAGAAGATTCTCCGGAAGTAGGTACTGCATAAGAACTATTACTTTATTTTCCATTTGGCGTGTTTGTTTCAGGAATCTCTTCATGTTGTTGTTCCATTTATTTAAGAAAATTTTCATCTGTGGACTTTTCATTATCGTAGATATGTGGAAGTGGATTCATACCAGGGTCAACAGTGTTTTCTGTAGAGATAATACTAGGGTCAATACCAGGGTCATTATCATTATTCTTTTTAAAAGCATACCTTCTTTTAAAAAATATAGATAAACAATGGACAAAGCCATCCACCAAAAATCACCCTTCTTAATGAATGAAGACATTATATATAAAATTAACAATGCACAAAAATTAACTGGTTAGTAAGTAAAGGCGTTCATACCTTCAATTTGTGCAGATGTTGATGGCTGACTGGATTTTGAAATATTATGAAAGTATTTGAGGATACTCCTTTTATCGAAACTGGAAGACTGGCCTCCCTTCTTTCCACTGCCAACAGGTGACATTTTACCTATATAAACAGAAGAGTAACAAGAACATCATTTTGAAAAATGGAAATAACTGGTAAAAGAGAGAACTACTATTCAAGACAACAGAATATCTGACCCAAGGAAGCTTGAGATTGGTGCCCAAATAATAGGAAAACCTCCTTATTGAGTGTCAATGAACAAAAATGTATAAAAAAGAAACATAAATGGTAACAAAAACTTATCGATAAATGGTTGGCGTTGTATGTCAGTCACCTTGTGATAGTTGCCTTATGACAATCACCTTGTGATAGTCATCTTATGATAGTTACCTTGTGACAGTCACCTTGTGGCATTCGCATTGTGATAGTCGTCGACTCGCCTTATGACAATCACCTTGTGATAGTCACCTTGTGATCGCCTTGTGACAATCACCTTGTGACAGTCATTGTGTAACAGTCACCTTGTGACAGTCACCTTGTGAAAGTCACCTTGTGATAGTCACCTTGTATCAATCACCTTGTGATAGTCGCCTTGTGATAGTCACGTCGTGTTAGTCACCTTATGACAATCGCATCATGTTAGTCATATTTTATCAGTCGCTTTTATCGGTCACCTTATGCTAGTCACTTTTTGTGGTCGCCTTGTGTCAGTCGTCTTGAGACTATGAGTGTCGTTGTCAGGGTTACCTATATATAGTGGGGTACAAGAGGTGAATTGGGTGGGATAATTTTTTTTAAAATAATTTTAAGGTAAAAATTAGGCGGGAAAACATATTGTACTGGGGTGAATTTACCCTAAAAAAATTAATTCCGTAATTTTCGGGCGAATGGGCCGACCTCTAGGGTCCCAAAATTAGCAAAATAAAAATTGTTAAAATCCTAAAATTCGCTATAAATTGTGAAATTCGCCCTTGTGCATAACCTTGACACTAACCAAGACCTGACATACTTGAACCTTGGGGGGAAAAGTAATTCACTTTCAAGAGGGAATAAATCTCTATTCCAAATATGTTGGCTTACCTTTGACAATGTGTCATTTTCATGCCCAATAGAACAAATTCTAGGAGCACTGAATTGTTGATTAACTAAGTCTACCAAGCTCTCAGTTTTGTTGAGCATGCAAATGACACATTATAAAAGGTAATCCAACATACTTGGAACAAAGATATGTTTTCTCTTGAAATATAATTCTTTTTTTCCCCTAAGGTTTGGGTATGCTAAGTCTTGGTCGGTGTAGATAAAATCAAAGGTTGTTGATAACTGTTCCTTCAAGGGGAATTTATTGGTTATTACTCAAAGAGATGAATTTCTTGGGTATAATGCTTTAGAATCAAAATTGCTTGACTATCTAAAAACAACTCCACTGCACTGATATTATAATGTATACGAGCTTGGGCAACAAAAAGATAAATTTTAAGCTCTACAAACTGTGATAGCCCACTCAATATTATTCATTGCATTTAAGATTATTATCACATATGTAACAACACTAACTATTTTGAAGTTGTATGGGAAATTAAAATGCACTTTAGAAAACCAACTTCAATGCTTCAAGCAAAAATTAATTTACCCTTAATCTAAATAGGATTAAAAACAAAGGTTTAAGAGTTAAAAAAAGAAAAAAATAAACAAATCTATATTACCTTGAACTCAGTTCTAATTTGATAAAGCAACAATTCCAATTTAAAATCAACCTAGGCATGATCGGTATTCACACAACTTAAGATTTGGGATGTTGCAATATTCAAAGGAGAGAAAAACTATGAAATAAACTAAGAAATTTTAAAAGCCTTGTATTATAGAAATAATAATGGAATACATTTGTTTAGATTTTCCCACTTCAGTAGATTACAAAAATAGAGCTCATAACAATATTGAGTTTGGTTCAGAAAACCCATCCAATTGAAAAATAAAACAATGAAGAAGCTAAGTCAAAGGGCTTGAAAATGGATGGTTTTTCGATAATCAAACAAATTTGATTTTAAATCACTGTGACCAAGAAATTTACCTCTTTGAGTCATAACAAACAAAGGTTCCTTGAAGGAACAATTATCAACAATTTTTGAGTTTATTTGCATCGACCAAGACCTGACAAACCTAAACCTTGGAAAAAAACAATTACCTTTCAAAAGGTAACAAATATTTGTTCCAAGTATGTTGGCTTACCTTTGAAAATGTGTTATTTTCAAACTTAATATAAATGGTGCTAGAAGGAGGGCCTAAACCTCCAACCTTGTGGTAAATAAATTTATGTTCCAAGCATGTTACCTTGCCCTTGACAATGCATCATTTGCAGGTTCAACATAAATGGTGCTAGAAGGAGGATTGAATTGTCAATCCACTAAGTCTACAAGGCCCTCGAGCTCAAAAAACTGGTGCTAGGAGGGCCATAGACTCTAAAAATTATTTTTTTCTTGGTGCATTGTCACATATTGACTATCGAAGTTGGAACTTAAAGTCATAATCACTAGTGTCATTTGTTGATCATTTTGCCATTCCCTAAAATCCATCAATATTAGCTCTTGCTCCATAGTTGGTAGGAAGTAACCCTTTGAACATACTAGGATTTGCACATGATATACCTAAGAATTTTGAAAGATATATCCCTTGGTATAAGCATGATGGAATGAGGTTATTTGAAGAACATATCTAAGCATACAAAGATGTCTTAATCCGTTTACAAATTATGCATGAGGATGTTTCTTGTAGAATTTTTCCACACACATTGGATGAGTTTGTATATGATTGGTATATCAACTTACCTTTAGGCTCTATCACTTCCTAGGCTCAACTAGAAGCAAAATTTATCAACCATTTTAGATTACCTATTGATCTAGCTATGATATACCATCAGTTTAACTTTTCTCGTAGAGAACCTAATGAATCCCTAAGACTATTCAACTCTAGATTCCATAGATTATACACCAGATTGGTGGTCCCTTACACCCTCATAGAGGAACCAACCATCCAAATGTACCTTAAATATTTGGGTCCATTAACTTCCATATTTGTGAGGAGAGCCCCTCAAATCACATCCTTAACCATGGAATATAGTGAGGATCTAACAATTGAACAACAATTAATACCTTAAGGTTTTGGTTTGCTTCAATTGCCTTCACTTGGACAGCTAGGGGCTTATAATTAGATATCATAATTAAATCAACTCTTACATAACATATTCCCATGTTGAATCTATTATCAATAGTTATGTATCCCAACCAGTACCAACCTTCCAATCTAGCATCCCGAAATCCAATTATTCTTAATATGAGCAATCGATAGACCATTTCAACATACTTAGGTAATTAGGTAACCACAAACATCATTCTTAATCATACAGCTCCAAAAAATAATCAACCGGTATTAGCTACATTTATGAACACATCTACATCTACAAATAATGTAACAACTCAACTAGGACCAAGTCAACCTAATAACTCAAATCTTGACTTAGAAAACATACAAAGGATGGTTCATAAACTAAGAAATGATATGCTTCAACTACAAAGGCAACTCCCTCAAAAACCACCTACAAGTAACCCTCAAAATAGAAACTTCAAATTTCAAAGGATTAATCGTCAATGGGATACTGACCTAAATAATGGAGTCATCTCAAATCCTACTAGTAACCAAAATTAGTCTAAGTACAACCGAGGCACTATAATAAATTTAGCCAATATTGCTCTACTCAAGTGGTGTAGGGTCCATTCTGTAACAACCCTCCTTGGAAAAATTCTTATGGATAATGAACTATGTATTGGTGTGAACGTTTAATGGCATAATTTATTTAATGATGTCTATATGATGGAATGATTACATTATTTTGAGCTTGGAATATGGGACTGATGATGTATTTATGGATGCAGGACTAGGTGATATCTTTGGTGGGATCATATGGATGAACCACCTAAAAGAGAGATATTTTGAGAAATGATGGTGATGACTTGCTCATCGATAGCTTAGGGTGACCATAACACCCTTCATATAGATGCATTACATTTTGCTTGTTCTCATGATCACACCATTGGACCAGGAAGTTGCTTACACAATGAGTCTCCTTAATAGGTTGGTGATAGAAATATACTATCTTAAAGGAGACCACCTACTTAGGGATAAAACAATGGTGTGAAATATGGTTGATGTGAATTTATGCTTGTCTTGATATGCATGGATTATTGAGTATTGATTGGTAATATTAATGCTCTAGAAATCATTAAGTATTAATTAGTTGATAAAATTAATACTTATGAATTATTAGTTGGTTTTAATACTTTAACCAAGTAAAAGTATTAATTAAATTATTATCATTATAGTTAATGACAATCAATTATTGCCGTGAAGATAATATAGGATTCAAATTGATTAAGTGAATGATGTTTTAAAATGGCTAAATAAGGAAAGGAGATTATGGCTACCCTTTTGTATTCTTGGTTTTAAAAAGAATAAATAATTTTCTTGGAATGCTTTCCTTTGATGGCTAAGGTGGTGTACATATGGGGAAACGTCTTCTTGAGCATCTCTCATACGTTTGCATCCCAAGAAAACTATGCCCATGTTGTTGCTTTAAAAACCTAGAGTGGATAATGTATGGGGGGTTAAAGAGGAAAAGAGAAGGGCTAAAAGGTTCGAGGAAGAAAGAAAATGATTTGAGAAGTGATGTCCTGAGACATTAAGGAAGCTCGCATGGACTAGGTGCTTATTATTATTTATGTTTTAGTGCTTTTGATGCTGGTTTTTGGTTCCTTAATATTATTCTTTTGTAGTTATCCATTCTACTGCCAAGTTGTCCTTAGCTTATGTATTGCTTGGATGTCTGAATGCTGTCTTATTGTATTTATTGCTTGCTTTCTTTTGTTGTAAATATCTTCACTTTTTAGGTTGGTCTTTGTGACATGTATTCTTTATAGGCTTGGTTTGCTATTATATCACTTTATCTATTCCTAATCTATGTTCTTCTAACATCCTTTTTGTAAAGGACCAAGCTATCCTTTAGCTAGTGTGCCCTGTAATATTTGAACCCACTATGCTCATGTTGTTTGATTGTTTTGAGTTGAATAGCCTGTTGTGTGGAACTTCCAAGGGTTTGATCATGTGGCCACCCATGTTGAGTCATCCCTAGCGCTCAAGGTTACCTAGGCGTATTTTCTTTGAGTCATCTCCTTATGCCTAAGTTTTATTTGGTTGTTAGTGCAGGTTATGGCTCTTCTATTATCAAGTTTAATTATTTCAAATTTTAATAGTATCCTTTTAATTTTATAATCGAATGTTGTATTTTTATATCATGGCTTTTGATAAAGAAATATATCATGGGTTTCTAGATCTTAAGGGAAGGGTAGATTTTGTTATTGGAAAACTCATTTAGTAATAAATGCTTAAGTTTACTTCTTTATGGAATGGTTTGGAGAAATACAAGTGTAAGAATGTATGTTATTTACTTTAAGAGTATAATTATAAAAAAGTGGTTTTTTGCATGTTGGTTTTGAAAGAGCAGCTATGATAATGATTTCCGATACTCTTGTGGGTTAGGGAACCATTATAAGAGAAGTATGGGATTCTATTTTATTTAAATGGGTTTTTGCATGTTGGTTTTGAAAGAGAAACTATTGTAATGATTCTTGAGACTTAGTGAATCATTACAAGAGAAGTATGGGATTCTCTTTATTTAAATGGGTTTTTACATGTTGGTTTTAAAAGAGAAACTATTGTAATGATTCTTGAGACTTATGAGAGTTAGGGAATCATTATAAGAGAAGTATGGGATTCTCTTTATTTAAATGGATTTTTGCATGTTGGTTTTGAAAGAGAAACTATTGTAATGATTCTTGAGACTTATGAGAGTTAAGGAATCATTGTAAAGAGAAGAATGGAATTATCTTCATGTCGGCTTGTTCATATTATGTTTTATGCATGGTGGATGCATAGTAGGATATGGCATGATTTAAGTTGTATTGCATTTAGAGCTGTCATGATCCCTAAGTATTCCTTATAAGCAATGGATGGACCCCTATCAAGGAGATGCTACGAGATATTTAGATGCCTTGGAGATCCTTGGAGGATGGCTTTATAATTCTAGGAATGTATAGTTGCTTTGATAGAAGAATCAAAAGCTATGTAAAGGAATGATTTGATAAAATAATTATTATATAATTTGAAGGATTTTTGTTGGTATGAAAGAATATTATTTGGATCTCATGACTATGAGATGCGGGGATTTGCATTTGATATTTGTTGGCTTTCGTATATTAATTTTTTCCGTCTTGGTAGTTATTATATGGGGAGGAGATTGCCCCAGCTTAATTAGGAAAATTGGATTTTAAGGAATCTCACTCTTTTAAAATAGAGAGCGGTCTTGTGTTAAAGTATGTATGTTAGCAAAAAGGATCCTTGAAGTTTTATGTTAAGCATTTGTATTATGTGCAATTTGGATTTGTTTCAAGATGAATATTTATTATCAATTACAACATGTTGGATTATGAAGTTGCTTTATAAATGCTTTCATATTATGTAATATGTAATGATTTATTTTAGAATTATGTTTCAATGCAAGATTTGTTACCTTGGGAAGGGGTGGTTAGAAATACTCTTGTAAACCGAAACATAATTAAGCCCAATCCTAGGAGGAGTTGCATGGATGCAATAACCAAGTAAATATGAGTCTTAGAAGGAGTTGCAAGGATGCAATAACTAAGAACTCATAAACTTGGAAGGAGTTGTGTGAATACAATAACTAGGTATCTTGTGAATCTTTACACCTTGAATGCATAGGATAAGGTGTATCAAAAATAAAAGTTTGTGGAACCATTCACAAGTCAATAGTAATGATCCCTTGATTATGTAGGATTGGACGATCATGTTAGTTTTCGACAAAGTGATAATGAATTTAGTTAGCCCAAAGAGGTGTGGTAACTAATCACCAAGGCTCTATGCTTGATTGACCTGCCTAGATGGATATAGAGTCGGGTTAGAGAATAGGCATCTCACTTTTTGTATTATGGGCCTTAAAGGATAATTCCTACATCATGATCATATGGTCCTATGCCTATGAGGGTATTGAAAAGGTGGGGGAACCACTTTTGGTATACTTTTAAATGTGTAGGTTTAGTAAGGTGAACCCTAAAAAACACAAGAATTGACCACTCCTATCCACTAAGTGTCATCTGCAGCAACTTGGAACTCAAATGTGGTAAAGCCTTGTATGCTAAGATAATCAAAATAAGGGTTTCTTCCTTGCAAATCCCTTTATTGTAATTATTCCTTTAAAAAAAATTGGGTTGGTAGATTTGGGTTGTTACACATTCTGCTGCTCAACATGGTGAAATTGACTATCCGAAGTTTAAAACCACTTTGGATATTGTCCAAGAAGAGATGAAAAATTTGGGATTAGTGCTTTCCAATAAGTATTGTAGGTATTAAGATAATTAGAATGCAGAGATAACCTTGGTTTTAGAGATATATGAACCCTCAAGAGTGGATGAAGATGAACCTGAAGATTTCTTAGAAGAAGAGGTGCAAGCTCGCTAGTAGTTCCAAAGAGTTAACAATTATATTCTCCAAAGTAAAGGGAAAGCACCAATGAATTCTTCTACACCTCCTAAAAAAACCTCCATCCCACCTGATGAACATGCCATAAGGTTCTTGCAAATCCTAAACAACTAAAAACCATTGCACCATTACAACAGATAGAGAAAATCCCAAAATAAAATAAACATGAGTATAACATTATTGAAGACCTTAAGAAAACCAAGGCAAACATTTCTTTGTTTGAGGTAGCTTAGTTGACTAATCGAAAGGATTTATTGCTTAAAAATCTATCCAATAAAAATAAAAAATAGATGGAAAAAGCTACTAATATGCAAGTGGTTATATACAAAGAAAATATGAATCTCTACCTTTCCTTCTGACTATTAGAATGTCTAGTAAAAATTTACATAACTGTATTACGAATTCAAATACTTTTGGAAATGTGATGCCATATGCAAGTAACCAAAAATTAGGATTGACTCATGCTTTATCAATAAAAAAGGTGGTTCAGTTGGATAAAACAAAGGTAGATAAGATTGGTATGCTAAATTAAGTCTATATACAGTTGGCTATTGAACCCAAGATACAACAATGTATCAATATTCGAGATATTTAGCATATGTGGATTCCTTGGCATGACATATCCAATGAGTTTCAAATAGAAAGAGAGCCAAGCCTGAAGATCTCATCACTCAGTACAACACTATCAACCAGATTTTGTACACTAATCTAGAATTGAGAGTCTATAATTTGGTAGTGAAAATTAGATCTAAAGATAATGAGTCAATAGTAGAGATCCCACAAAGTAAACAAAAGAAATGAAGACCAGTTGTGGACCCCCAAGTTTAATAGATCAAAATCCAAGCATGGTAGTGGTACGAGGATTCAATTGAGTTGGTGGGGTGAGAGAGGTAAAATAAAAACTTTTAGGATTTCAAATCTGGTGTTGATGTGGGAGGAGACCCTTAAAAATTAGTATGCCTGTCATCACATACATCTCCCAAATTACCATAACCATGTTTGGGACCCTGGAAAATTTGACCCCTTTGGCTAGGACCCTTTCAAATATCAAAGATTCTAGTCCTACCTTGTAAATAAGCCTTGTACATAGTTTATTGTTTTAAGTTTTGGTGTGTTGGTCTTGTTTTATTTCATTTTTATTTTGCTTTGCTTTTTGTCTTTAGTTTTGCTCTTGCACTTTCCTCTTTTTTGCTCAAGGTAGTCAAGTGAAACTAGATTTTGGTAACTCTAAGGGGAAGTGTTCTCTACATAATTTGAAGATGAAATGTTCTAATCTAAACTCAATGAATCCAAGATTGGCTTAATAAACTATTTCGTATATATCCATTATTTTGGGCTAAAAAAAGTAATACAAAAGGATGTTTAACTTCACAATGAAAATAAAAAGACTTCAAATCAAGAGGACTGAAACCATTGTAGTTTGATTTTAGGATAAAAATAATTTGAATGTTCACCCTTATGTTTGCCATAGTGATCCCCAAACCAAAAGTAGACCCTAGTGCTTGTGAAATTTTTTATGTTTAAAAAATATTTGTGATAGAAAAAAAAGAGAAGAGAAAGATCAAGTGCTTGGGTGATTCAGACAACCTCTATTAAGGCTATGAACACCTGGCTAGAAGTAGAGCAAGGTCTAGAGTGAGATCAAATATAACTTTATCGAGACTATAAATACCTAGTTGGCAGCAGAGCAATGTCCAATAGTTGGTGACATGTCTACCCATGTGGCAAAGCTCATCATTAGTAAATAAATACTCACTTAGGGGTGAACTAGCCTGATTTCTAAACTATGGTGGCAAATTTTAACTGATCTTGGGGTAAGAATGAATTCATATGCACATACTTTTGTTAAAACATAACATAGTATTACATTTAGGTTAATTAATTAACCCCAACTTCAAATGGATGTCAATTTTTTTATTCTGTTTGGTCTTATAGTTTCATTGTTTCAGAGGGGGTTCATTATATTCCCAAAATACTTAGAAGTATTTTTCAATAGAGTCACCATTTTTTGTTGTGCTTGCATAACAAGCCCCAGTTTGCATGGACTAGGGACCCACTTTTTTAATTTTTGGTGACTTTTATTTTTTTCTTGGGCCTTTGCATGATAGTTGATCATCCAAAAAATCTAATTTTTTTAGCTAAAAGCTTTTAATTAGAGGTGCCTAAATTTTGCTTGCTTTGAATTTGTTGTGATGCTTCTTACCATTTTTTGTATATGATAAAAATTTTTCAATTGAAAATAACCTTTCATATTAGATTAGTCTCAAAAGAATAAAAAAAATTACTCATATGCCTATGTTCTCACAACCTTAGCACCCTGAAACTGCTTAAAATTAGGCTTTACAGACTTGAATTTCCTCCTATCAACACACATGGTTTGAATTTGGGCCTTATATCTCCTCCAATACTTAGTAAAATTTGGTGAAACCACTTCAATTAGATTCCTCTCGAAAAGAGATTTTTGAGAAGTATAAGTTTGCTAATGTTTAGATAAGAATTGACCTCCCAAATGGCTCATTTACAACAAGTTATCTAGCTACCCTAATTGCATGTAAATGCCTACCTAACCATGCCTCTCTCAATTTTGGGCCCTATATCTTGCAATACTTAGTAAAATATTATAAAATCACTTCCATTAGATGCTCCTCAAAATGAGCTTTTCAAAAAGTATAATTTGCTTATGTTTTGAGGAGATTTGAGGCCCAAAATTGCATATTTTCTATAGGTTATTCAAGATACCGCGACCAAGGTCAAATCATTTCCACACCCAAGATGCAAAAAATGCATGAATTCAAATATTTTTATAATATTACATAAGCATAAGATTTAGAAATCTCAAAATTAACAATACCAGAAAGCCAACGGAGAAATAAAAAGCTAATAAAGCCAACATCCCAACTTGGGATGTAAAAAAGTAGAAATTTAATTTTTTTTCCAAGATGATGTAAGCATAAAAGTTTAAAATCTTAGAATTTTGAATCCTAGAAAGCCAAAGGGGAAATAATGAATCAATCCTGGAATTACCAATCTCAAAAAGCCAAAGGGAAATAATGAACCAATCATGGAATTGCCAATCGTAGAAAGTAAAAAGCCCAAACCAGGGTATAAAGGATCAATCCCAAGAAATCCAATCCTGAAATATTTCCAAGATGAAATCAATGATAAATTTTAAAAACCTCAAGATTGAGTTTTTACCACTATGTGAAGTTTCTTCAACAATGGAAAATCAACCCAAAAATGGAAAATTGCCTCGACAATTGAAAGTTAAACCTTAAAATTAGAAATTAAAACCTTAATATGTTTTGATATATTAAAATAAAAAAATTAAAGATCTTGGTGTAAAGTTCGACCAATGCAACAATTGAAAATTACCTTGATCGATGTCCTTAAAATGGATGATGTTATGTTTATCACTGGATACATTGATGTTTATGAGAAAATTTCATAGATCTCACCAAAAGAAATATCTGGGATTTGATAGATCGTTGAATTGGAGTTATCACCATTTGAAAGTTCCAAGTTGTTATATTACTTAAGTTTATGCATTGTGGTAATATTAAGGGAGTTATGACCCTATGATGTCAATCGACTAAGACAATGACACTGAGGATTTTTTCAAATCATATATTTTTTTACAGATATCTCAATTAGTCAAGGTAAGCAAATCAATTACAGTTTATTTTGTTTTTGAAGAAAATCTATAGTTTTTTGATAGTAAGGAATAGAATATATTTGAGTTTTTATAAAACCCTAGTTGCTTTTGAAAATATTTTGGGTTAAAAATCATGGGTTTCGGGTAAAAGATCATGGAGTTATCAATTTTCACTAGAAATGGTGACATGGATGCTCGAGAATAGTGGAAGAAGTTTATATCTCTATATTTTGGTGTTTTTTTCCAAACCCTTTTTGCTTTAGAATTTTTTTTGGATTAAATATCATGGGTTTCGGGTAAAAGATCATGGAGTTACCAATTTTCACTAGAAATGATGACATGGATGCTCGAGAATGGTGGAAGAAGTTTAGATCTCTATATTTTGGTGATCATTTTTGGAAAATCCAATTTATGAAAAGTTTAAGAGAGGAAGCTTATGTTTGGTGGCAAGTGTTTTTAAGAAAAGGAATTATAATTATACTTGGGATGAAAGGGAGCATGCATTCTTGAGTTAATGGGACACATAAAAAGATAGCTAATTTGAAGGTCACCATCAAAGGATATGAAGAATAAATAAAAAGGCTTCAAAGGGAACTAAAAGAAATGAATAAAGATGATATAATAGAAGGAAAAAATACAAATGACAATGTGTAAGTTCATGGATGCATTCAAAAGAAAAAGCTTACACAAGGATCCAAGGAGAAGCAATAAGCAAATATGGTAGGGGAACAAGTTGAAGAACCAACAAAAGACTCAAAAGTTGAATTTACAATAGCAACAAATATAGAGTCCATGGAAGAAGCAACAACAAAGTCCAAGGAAGCCCTCTCAAAAGTGTACAAGGATGCACCAAAAGAAGGGAATAAGAGAGAAGATTGTGAAGACAAATTTAAAATTAAAAAACAATTTGCTGAAGAATCAAAGGAAACAAAATATCAAGTTAAGGTTGCACCATATCAGCACCCACACCACCTTGAGAGACAACAATCTTGGAGGCATGGCTTAAGGCATCAATATTATAGATTTACATGGAGTTAAAAGGAATCAAGTATGGTAATGTTTGACAAAAACATAGTGGTATTAGATTTCAAAGGGGTGCAACAACATGAGGGAACAACAAAACCAACCATTCAAAATATTAGAGCAAAGCAGGAGAAGCATAGAGCCAACAAAGTTGTTATGAATATTCCAATGGCACAATTGGCTCTTGGTATCTTGAAAGACCACCACTAATCAAGATTTCACTTATATGGATGGATGAACAAGATTGGAGAATTTCAGGAAGGATGTTAAATATTTGTATTTACAAAGAAAATTGAAGAAGACGCAAAAAATAAATATCAAGAATTCAAAATTAAAAAAAATGATGTATGTATCTAGCTATAACATCTTAAATGAGATGAGAACTAGATATGTTTGTAAACTCTCAAGAAGATAGTTGTGATATGTCAAGGGTAGGGGACTCGAGTACAACCCCTTTTTATCAAAAGAAAAAAAAAGGATGATGCTATTATAAAGTATAAAATGCAAACCCGAGGAAATATTGAAGCAAGTCCAAAAGGCCAAAAATATAAATGCAAGCCTAAAAAATATAAAACACAAACTCGAAGATCATAAATACATAATACCAAAAACATTGAAAACTAATGGGGAAATATTCATTCCAGTAAAAATAAAATTTCGATAATTGGAAGTTATCACCGAAGTAGCTCGAGAGAGATAAAATGCATCCTAGACATCATGATGAGAGGAAAATTGTGAAGAATTGTTGAAAAGGATAAAATACCCAAAAAATTTAAAAATCACCGGAGGGTGTAAAAGAAAGGAAAACACATAAATTGTCAAAAAATTGCATGGTTGTTGGAAATTGTAGAATTTTGTTTGAACAAGGAAAAATTTACTGGGAAGTAAAATATTTTTTTAAAATGATGTAGAAACAGAGAAAGACTCAAAGGAGGAGAATTAAAATAAATGAATAAAAATTAAAAAAAAATTAAATTGAGAAGTTTTATAATAATAATCTAATGCTTTTTTTTTTGCAGAATATTTAACATGGTTGCTTCGGATTAGGATTAGAAAGTGGCAGATGCAAAAGTGTTAATGCTGACTAGGTAAAAGTAAATGTGTAGTGCAACGGTTAGATGCGAAAGTGTTAATGTTGACTAGGAAAACGTAAATGTGTAGAGTGGCGGACATAGATAAGTTAATCGCCAATCCATTTGCAATCAAGAAAGTAGTTAATGGCTTTAAATAAATTAATAAAAATTTAAAATGAGAAGTTTTCTAATAATAATCTAATACCTTTAATTTTTGCTTTGCAGAATATTTAACATGGGTTCTTGGGATTAGAAAGCAATAGATACAAAAGTGTTAATGCTGTCTAGGCAAATGTAAATGTGTAGAGCAACAGACAAACACAAAAGTGTTAATGCTCACAAGGAAAATGTAAGTTTGTAGAGCGAAAGACATAGAGAAGTTAATGGCTAATCCATTTGCAATCAAGAAAGCATAAAATTAAGATTTAATAAGACATCTCTGAAGTGTGGTTGGAAAATTATCCCAAGAAGCTAGCATCATGGTGACATTAGCATGGCATAGATGGTGTTAGAATGCAACAAGTGGTAGAGTTTCATAAAATTAATGCCCAACCCACTTGCTGCAATTGGTAGATCTTAGCCAATCAAATCCCAAGCTTCAAGCGAGTAAGCCTAATGTACAAATAAATTTTTTATTAAATGCATCATGGTCTAGGGTGCATCAAAAGTAATCCTGAGGGGATCATATAAGGAACATGATGGGAAGGAAAATCATATTTCAAATTTGATTTACCCCACAGGAAGGAAGATAATATTTTAGTGATTAGAATATTATAAAAATACGACTATGTTGAAAGTCCAAAAATTGTATAAATGTTGACCTATTAGTTAGTTAAAAGAGTTGGGAAAACCATCCATTTGCAAGTGCTTAGAATTAGATTCTTTGTTGTGTTCTTTTTTTGTTGGATGGGTTTTTTGAACCAAGCCTGATATTGTTATGAGCTCTATTTTTGTGATCCACTAAAGTGGGCAAATATGAACCAATGTATTCCAATATTATCTTTGTAATACAAGGCTTTTGAAATTTCCTGTGTTGAATCTATGCATGTTGATGGTGGTTGCACTCAGTTTATTTCACAGTTTTTCTCTCCTTTGAAGATTGCACTGTCCTGAATATTAGGTTGTGTGAATACTGGTCGTGTCGGGGATAGTTTTAAATTGAAATTTTTGCTTTATTGGATTAGAACTGAGTTAAGGGTAGTATAGAATTGTTTATTTTTATTTTCTTTTCTCTTACCCTTAAACCTTTGTTTTTTCTTTGAATTCTATTTAGATTAGGAGTAGATTAATTATTGTTTGAAGCATTGAAGTGTTTTTTATTGTGGTGCATTTTAAAGTTTCATATAGGTTCAAAATAATCATTGTTGTTATGCGTGCATTAATAATCTTAAGTGCAATGAATGATATTAATTGGGCAATCATAGTTTGTAGAGCTTTAAATTTATCTTTTTTTTTCCTATCTCAATTTTTATCAACTCAAACATTATAATATTAGTGCAATGGAATTATTTTTAGATAGTCAAGCAAATTTTATTTTAAAGCATTGTGCCCAATAAATTTCTCTCTTTGAGTCATAACCAACAAAGGCCCCTTGAAGAAGCAGTTATCAATGACCTTTGAGTTTATCTGCATTGGCCAAGACCTGGCATACCCAAAACTTGGGGCAAAAAAAGAACTTCCTTTCAAGAGGGAACAAATCTATGTTTCAATTATATTGGCTTGTATTTGACAATGTGTCATTTACATGCTCAACACACCCTCCTACCCTTTTTAATATATATTTCCATTTTCATCACTTGAAATAGATACACAATGTCTTAACGATGCTCTTTTGGCACTACACAACATTGGTGTAGAGTTGCAATATCTTCTAAACAAGATGTCATTATAGCACATGCTTAGCACCAAATAGAATTTCTAGCAAGACATTGATACTACATGGGTGTAAGATTTTTATTTTTCCTTAAAAATCAAGCTTATTGTTAACCAATTGCAAAGAGTGATATTACAAAACAAAAATGTAGTCATCTAAGGTTCTTGCCATTGAACAACTATATTTAATAAGAAAGTTTAGAACTTAAATATTTTTGATAAAGTTCTTTAAATATCATCAAGAAATGATGTACAATATGATCTGTAAGTAGTAAAACTAATTTTAAGAGAATAATCCAAAAGCTAATTGGTGATTTAAATTTCAAAACGAAAAGATAATTTAAAATTAGTAAAAATATTGTCAATATAGAGGAATATGATTTACGATTAAGCTTTGCATCAAAGTCCTATAATATAATATTTTCATTCCTATCAAGAAATATCATAAAACATATTCAAGATCAAAGTTTTATCATATTGATACAAAGAGTACTTTATTTAATTAAGTCAATATACTCAATAGATTATACTTCAAAAACTATAATTAGAATTAAAATTATAAATGTTTTATACCACTATAAATAAATTTAAACTTTATAGCAATTTTGTTAACAAGCTATTTATGGCTTCTATTAGGGGACACCTATAAAATTAACAAAACATTACATTTTTTTATTAGGTAAATTAAACCATGTGTAACTTGCTTTTTATCAAATATATTCTTCAACTTCGTTTCTATAAAATATATTTTTAATTTTTCTCAAATTAATTTAGAGAAAATCTCACTTGGCTAGTTGCTTTCTAAAATTTGAATTTTGCCAAGATGAATATCGACACCATGTTTAGCGAAATTACCCACTACTTAGTTTTCATCTCTATAGATATGATGACATTTCCAAGATATTACCTCCAATAATAGTTGTTGGACATTAGAAATAATATTGTTTTTATCCAATATCCACATCTATTTTTAATCATAGAATTAATCATAATTTGTGAACCCACCTCAATTGAAATATATTTCCATCCTTTTCCAATGACCATTTTGATCCTTGTAAGAACCCTAACCTCTACATAGTTTTTACTTGAAGCTCCAAATTATTTTGAGTATGTGAGAATTTTTGTGCCTTCATTATTTTAAAAAACATGATCTCCACTTGTGTTTATAATTTTCCTTTAGAAGAACCGTTATAATTAATTTTGATAGGCCTAATTTTTGGACATTTCTATTTTACCATAGATTGAAGTAGATCCTTTGTGCTAACTTAATTTTTATAAATGACTCTTCAATGTACCTTCAAATATTATAACCAAGAGGATAATATAATTTTTCTTACTTGAGACTTTCCATGATAAGCACCATGTCTATAAGCTTCCTAGAAGAGAGGCAATAATACTATTCCAAAGTTGACAATGGCTTTGAGATTTATTTTTAAAAATTCTATTACTCCTTTCAAGCCATACATTCCAACAAGTAATGGTAGGACCAATCCTCCATAAAATTTATAATATTTTAGATTTAAAATATTTAATCAAACATCAAGTGACATTAGGTCAACCGGTTAGATTCCTCAACATTTAAGGAGGAGACAAAGGTTCAAATCTTACCAAGTGATACATGGATGATATCTAAGCTTTATTATTATACTACTATCCCATATAACCAATTGGACAAAATAAAAATTTAATCAACTCTCTAAATGTTGATGGGGCTACCTAGTATATTCTTGTATTTTTGCAAAGGTGACCATAAATCGTGTAAGCAAAGGGAAAATGAAGAAGTAAAAAATCTCATGTTTCTCGATCATTCTCACACAAGGAAAACCTAAAACCTCCATAATATCCTCTTCTTTGTAGAATATCTTTGATAAGAATTTTTCTTTGGACTACTAACCAAAGGAATGTTGAGGCCTATATCCTAAATTGATCGAGTATCCACCATATTTTGATAGACTTCAAACCAAATCATCCTTCTAAGAGAGAGAGGAAAACCTAAAACCTCCCTAATATCCTCTTCTTTGGAGAGAGAGAGAGAGAGATAGAGATAGAGAGATACATTTTTTAGAGGGGAATGAAATGGGAATTTATAGTAGAGTTGATGATTGATTTTCTCTTTTTGGGATCATAAAATATTAACCATCAATCCAAATGATGCATCGTTCAAACCCTAGGTGTAGATATTTTAAGAAATTCAACCATGTTCTCACAAGATCTAATAATACAAAAAATAAAACACATTCACTAACAAACTTACTAAATAATATTATCGATGAACTTATCAACTCAAGCAATGCATATACAATAAATTACAAAGTTTGTTATCTTATTCCATGATTATTTTCTCCACAGATTTCACAATGACAAAGGTCCCAACACTTCTCTAATGTATGTCCATACCTATATAATTTCTACATCTAAATTCATTATTACCTATTTGTCTAAGGATTTAAAGTTTTAGCCTGTATCCTATCAATAATTCTAAACCAATCTCTTTAGTATATTTTTAAATTCATTACATTGATCAACACAACTTAGAGCATTACTATCCCTGTCACTACCACTAATATCATTACAATGTCCTTTATCATATCAAAGACTATCACCATCTTTGTTATTTTCATCTACTTTTTCATTTTAATCTTTATCATGTCCAACACATACATTTTTCGTATATTCTTTGTTTTCATGAATAGTGCTCAAGTTACTAGTGTCATAAGCTATATCTGATTTCTATACAAGATCACTGGAATGATAACACACATTTGTCATCATGGGTCTTAAATCAATGGTATCACAACTTACATCTATCTTTTGAAATCTATCACTAGTATCAAAACATATACTTGTAGTCATAGGTCTCAAATCATTTTTCACAACAAGCATCTTTCATCATAGGCTTGTTATTCAAATTTTTAGTTTTTTAGTTTTTTTGCCTTAAGAACATTGAGTGACTACTACCTATTATTTTCCATACATCAATAGGTACTATATTATTAGCTTCATTGAGAATATAATTTATGTGGCATTGAAGTATTAAAATATCTATTTTAGCTTCTTTGAGAATAGATTGTAAATGCCACATTAGTTTTGCTAACACATATTTTTCATCTTCAGTAGCTTCTTGAGAGATGGATTGTGAAATATTTTTATCTTACTTTTCTTTACTATACTATCCTCTGGTGATGCATACTGAATGCTTGTTTTTATTTTTGTTTGCTTTCTTTTCTCAATTGCCATGTTGTATGTCTTGAAATAATCGTCAATAATTTGGTTTTGTCTTTGACATGTTTGCAGTAATACATCTTCTTTTCAAAATAAATCAAATAGGCCCTTGAATAAATTTCCTTTCAAAAAAATGATAAATCAACAATTATTTTCCTTAATAGGGTGGAGGTAGTAGACCAACCAATTTCTACTGAGTGTTTGCTAGTGTGAGGTCGATGCTTCCAATCCCAAGCCCCTCGAAAGTTACCCTCACTTGGAGTAAAAAACTTACCAATGTGGGGTGGGGGCTATAGTGGTAGCTTTTTGAATTTAGTCCCTATGGGCTAGGTGGATTGATAAGTTTTTGCACTTACCAAGAAGAGACCTAGGTTCAAACCCTAGGGGCATGCTTGTTTGCAAAGGTAGTAGTCTAACTTGAATCCATTGAGTGTGCACTAGATCGATGATGGTGGTACTAATCCTACGTGATCCATAGTCCATTTCACACCAGGTTAAACAACAATGAGGTGGAATGGGGGTTATAATGGACAACCCCAAAATTTGAACCCTGCTTGGTAGTAGAAAAGGATTGTGGATGTAACCGATTCCCCTATATATAAAAAAAACAATTATTTTCCTTAATAATTCAACACTTTAAATAATTAATTCAATTTTCTTTAAAGCTATCCTAAACTTTAATAAATTCATTTTCCTTAAAAATAATTAATTTTCTTTGTAGTAATTTTTTTTACTCCCAAATTCAATATTTATAATTTTTCTTCCTTCAATAATTCTTCTTTTTTCTTCAAACAAAATTCTTTTCTTCTTTTCTTAATCTTTAGTTTCTTCTTAATATTTGCTTTCTTCTTAAAATAATTTCTTTCTTCAACTTTAATTTTTTGTCTCTTTGGACAATATTCCTTTAATATATTTCAAATTCAATTTCTTCTCAATTTATTTCAATTTCAATTTTCCTTCAAATAATTTTCCTTTCTTTGATAATTAATTTATTTCTTCAAACAATATTTTGACTTCTTTTAAATATTCCCTTCAATTTTCTCTCCTAATTTTGTTCTACAAATCAACTCTTCTATCTTTTATTTTAATTTCTTTAAGTTTTTTCTAATAATATTTTTATCCTCATAACATATAAGTTTCCATTTCAATACAATACTTTCTTCTTTAATCTTTCTTCTAAAATAAATTTTCATTAAAAAATATAAAGGCTAATAATTTTTACCTTTGTTAATCATAAATTCACCAACTTTGCACGCGATTACTCCCTTCTTCAATGACGCTCACACTGACACATGTTGCTTTTTTTCTATAGTTGACATTCCAAATTTCTTTTTCTCACTTTTTTTGCTGGTTTTATCTATCCTCCTCCTATCGTATATATTTCAAACTTAGTCTCCCCTGCACATGTTTGCTTCCTCTAATATGCTCCTAGATGATTTCTTTAGAATATTTTTTATCTTCACTTGGATCATTCACGCATTTGCTTCCTCCAACAACATTTGATATCTCCATTCAACTCTTTCACACATTCACTCAAGATTTCTTCCTTCCAACTTCCTTCTAATGGCTTTGGAAAAAATAACTCAGACTCTCCTTCCTTGAGCTTGTAGTCTCAAATACTTGCAATAAGATGCTTACACTTGAACCTTTTAAAGTTACCTCTCTTAGCTCTTTGCTCAACAATTCCTCAATGTCTCCTTTCTTAGCACTGCTACAACGCCTCCTCAATATCTTCTTTCTCCACAATAATGGCTCTAAAACCATTGTAAGCAATTCAAACCAATTCTCACGAGATATAACAATATAAACTTCACACAATTACATACATTTAATGAAAAACTTATTGAATAATAATATTGATGAATATCGACTCAAGAAATGTAAATATAATGTATTGAAAATATTGCTCTCACACACATCCATTACAATGCTTTATCTTCAATATATACAACTTGGACAAGAGACTCTTCATATTCACAAAACTCTTAACCTTTCTACTTTTACCAACTCTTTATCTCCTCAAAATCACAAGAGATCTAACTCTTTATATTTTCATAGGAGAAATATATTTTATTGACTCATAATGAAAAACCTATAATGATTACACTCACTAAAAGACAAACATTTACATGAATCTTTTCACACCACATATTTACAAAATAATTACACACTGTAGAATCAAATATTTATAAACTAATTACAAGGTACTTGCAATATTATTGCAAGGTACCAAATAATGTAATACTTCCAACAAAAACATGCTAGAATTGCGATCGTGCATAAAAAACCTAAAATTTATTAGACAACCAAGCTCCCCAGTTAAAGTGGCAATATTGACACCAACTATTTTTAGGGCATGCTTTACGAGATGTATGTTAAAATATCCCTTAATCATAACTCTATCCTTATTTTTAGGTTTTGGAAAAGTTAAAAGGAAAAATATCATGGATAATCGAAAAAATGAGATTTTGATGAAGAAAAGGAACTAAAACCATTGGCCAACATGGCTCACGGTCATCCTACTTAAGGATTAAAAAATTTAGTCCACCTTTATCCCATATATAGGAGGACAAGACTCCACCACCTACAAAGTCAGTTGTTAGTGCTATTTTTATAAATACTTATTGCCCCTTCCAAGGACTCTTGGAGACAAAGTTTAAAGAGAAAGATGCCATAAATTTTATTAACTATCCAATCAATATTTATGTACATTTTTTGCACATTAAATACACAATTGGTTTGATACACCAACCTTTGCAAATTCCATATGGAAAAGAATTTCCATACACGAATGAGTTAAATAATAACGTAATCAAGTAATATAATAATATAGCTAACATGCTCTCTTATTATAATATTTGATATATTAGATAATGCAATGAGTTTCCCCCATAATCATGACTTCTTAGGATAGTAGGATGAAATTGTGCTCACTCAAGTGCTTGCTTTGGCTCTAGCACTAGTTTTGGCTTGAGGCTCTAGCTCTGGTTTTGTCTTTGGCATTGGATTTTTTTCTATTGGCTTTAGCTCTAGCTTAGATACAAAAATTAATTTCCACTTGGTCTATCATAGGGTCTACCTTTGGGTTATTGTCATAGGGTCATTACCTCAAGGATATTTTTAGATCTCTGCTTCTAGATCATTTCCTCTGGGTCTCCTTATACTTCACCTCAAGGTTTCCTCTTTGGGTTATTTCCTCTAGGTCACCTCTTTGGATTGTTACCTCTAGGCTATCATTACCATTTGGTTAACCACTAGATCAACCATCGGGTCATTAACTTTGGGAAACCATATATATAAGCATTAATTTGTAGGTTCCTCATCATTGTAGGTTTTAATCATATCTTGGATGATATACTTATGTAGATCCTATCACTATAGGCATCCAAGCATAGCTTGGATCATTATTCTATAGGTCCCATCATTAAAGGCTTTTGAGAATTTGCTTGGGTCATTTTTTGATGCTGAAATCATGCATCACAATATTGTATTTCTTCATGGGAGAACTTACCTTTTGATACTTTAACAAACTTGGTCTTCTTCTATAGAAGCCATTCAACATTTCTTCTATTTTATTCCATTTTATCACATTCATCCAACCATAATTCATATGTATTTTGTTAGTCATCTTATTTTTGTGTGAACAATTTCTTTGGATCCACAAAGCTCACATGTAGGCTATAACATCTTTCTGATAAAAGTTCTATATCTTCCACAATATCTGCAATAGCTTTTCTTCAAAACTTTATTCTATTATTGGATTTCTTCTCTCATAATTTTTTATTGCTGATACCAGTAACAAATATGGTATCATTGCTTCTTGCTTATCCTACAAAGACTTTCCTTTTTATAAGTTCTATGTTATTACCACCTTTCACACATTCAATACCACTTATTGTTTCTTGATATCTATTTTTATATTTTGTATAAGGTTTCCTTTTCTAAAATTTGATCTCACTTGCTTGACTTGTATATACAAGGCCTCAATTATTTGGCCTTATATTTAGTACTATGGGCTCTTTCTTACCTTAACCATTTATTCCCAAACCTATAACATTCTATTCTATTCATCTAAATCTTTTTGAACCAAAACCTTTGGTATACTTTTCAAAGTACCCAAATTCTTCATCATCAACATCATGATGTCCATCAACACATCTTATACTATTCCTATCTCTGTCACTATCATCTACAACTTGAACAATATGATATTGATTATGGCCAATAAAATGGATTTTCATACAATATTTATCGTAATAAAAAACCATTAAATCACTATTATCACATGCTATATATCCCTTGTTTCATAATAAACACTTTCTATTATGGGTCATAAATCACACGTATCACAAGCTATATCTTCCCTTTTTATAAGATCATTTGTATCACAAAAAATATTTTCCATCATAGGTATCAAATCGTTAGTATTACAATAACTATTTATCATCATAGATTTTAAATCATTTGTATGATAAGTAATATTTGATCTATAAAGAATATCACTTGTATCTCAACAATTATCTACCATCACGGACCTCAAATTACCTATAAAACAACTAATATCCATAATGTGAAGAAGATTATTTGTGTCACAATAGATATATTTCATCATGGGATTAAGATTGCTTGTGTCATAACAAGTGTTTGCCTTCATAGGTTTGAGATTACCAATATTTATCACTATGAAATTGTCCTTCATCCTTCTAATTATTTCCTCTAGATGTTTATGCTTTGCCTTAAAAAAGCCAATATCGAATAATACCTCGTGTACTATCTCCACAAATTCAATAGGGAATGGAACATCATTTTAAAAATAATATTCACCAATATAAGATTTTCTAATAATTGATTGTAAACATGACTTTAGTGTTAAAAGTTATCCATGTTCATAATAATCTATATCTTTTTAAAAATAAATATTTTGATATGGTCTCATACACTTTTGAACTTTACCTTGTTGTTCTTCACTTTCATTATCTTCTAGAGATGTATAATTTTGAATATTTTCTTGCTTTTTTACTTGCTTTTCCACGTTATGCTACTTATAGAGATAATTTGGTGGTTTCATTATCTTGATCCAATAGACAAACTCTTTATTTTTGATGCTTTATTTTTTTTAAAAGTGGAAACTTAAACCACGATTCTATGAGTTAGATATGGCGAGGGTTCCTTATATCTCCAAATGATACCCCTCTCAGTATACCATCAGTTCAATATATTAATCCTTTTTATATACTTGCCATTCCTAAATACTTGTTGGTACATGGAAGAAGCTAGTCCTCTTGATATACCTATTAATACATGAGAGAGAACTTTACGCACATGAAATAAACTAATACATGGAACTTAGGTGATACTAAAAGGTATTTTCCTTGTTTATGACACCTACTTAGAAGTATTTATTCATATGTAGGGTATAACTTCCCTCATATACTCAAAAAATCCTAATTTCATGATTTATGGCTCGCAATAAAGACAATGGGGTAAATTACGGAGTGGATGAAATAAACAGTTGATTTTTTGCCTTATTACTCCTTGACAATCTATAGGAATAGAACCTAGATATCATTGTTATAGTTATTTACGACATAAAGTGTAGTAGCAAGTTGCAACAAGGTCATCTATTAACAATTGCCAATAACATCGTAGATACCAAACTTTGCTTCAAACCTTATGGTTTGATAAAATTTGGAGTATATAAAAAATACTTTCAAAATATGGGGTATAAGAAATACTTGCAATAAATATCAAAGTGCTAACATATTTTCAAAAAAATTAACTTCACCATATAACTCCTAAAGTATAATAGCAATGCTTCCAATGAACAATACCTTAAAACAATAGTCCTTCAATGTTTATTTTAATGAAAATCATCTTTCACTTCTAATGTGCCTTTAATAAATCAATTAGAAACCTTGTACCTCACTTAAAATGTACCTTAAATAAATATTTTTTAAAAAAATTGTGCATTAGAGATTCAAACTTTAGGCGTTTTATCTCCAAATATCAACCGATGCATGTAATATCCAATAAAGCACTCCACTTGAGTCTTAAAACAAAATTATATTTCTTACATAATATTGTTATACCTCAAATGCTCTCAACCATCCACATATCTTATTTTTGAAGTGCACATGTATCTTGATTTTCAAATGTGCACACATATTTATTTTTAAAAGGTCTCTAATTATTGCGTTGGATGCATTAAAATATTTAAATAGGTCTACTTATAAAAGATATGCCTGCTTCCTTTTTAATGCCCAAAATAAACCATAAAATAATTTAATTGGTGTCACATCCCGTCTTGACCGAATCCTTATGCTTGGTGACTAGGGAACTAATAATTAATTATGAGTCTCTAAGGGGTATTGGATATTTATAGGGTTTTGTGAATTATGATGACATGTTTGGTGTTTTGAAATATATATATATATACCTTAGAGAAGAAACTAAATAGTATTTAAAAACAAAAGGAAAATTAATTAGGTTTAGTTAACCTAATTTAAGTTAAGCAAGGATTCACAAGACCTATCCAATTCCTATTGGACCTAGAGGAGCACTAACATTTTTGAATAATAAAAAGAAGCATTTTATTATTCACCCCTATTGCATGAATTTTGTTTATTGGTGGTCATATAGGGATACTTAATTTAATATTTTCAATAGTTTTCTAATTATATTTGCCATCCACCATTATCCCCACTTGGATCTCCTTTTACTTTTTGAAATTCCCTCTACGTGAGTGGAGTTGCCTCATCCAATTATGGGTATATTTTATTAATAAAATAATAAGCCACTTGTGGCTCATGAGAGAAGATGTTTTCCTATAAATTGAGAGCTTTAGAGAAGAGGAAGGGGAATGATTGATAGGGAAAACTTGGGCTTAGGGATTATGCTCTTCACCCTTTGGTGAAATAGAAACCAAAAAGCTTAAATTTTTAGATGCATTTGGCCAAGACATTTATTGAAGAACACAATAAGGAAGGGTTGTTGTGCTTAAGAAGAAAAGGAAGAAGGATTTGGAAACTTTACAAATATTTCAGCTCGAAAGTATTCCCCTTGTTTTTTTTTACCTTTATCTACATATTAAGCCCGGAGGTTACGGAACCACCCGTGGCTGAAATAGGCCCTGTTACAACAATAATGTAATAATAGCTTCTAACAATAATGTACGCTAACATCCCCCCTTATTACATTATTTGGGTAATAATATAACTACTAGCTATACTAACATCCCCCCTGATTACATCATTTTGCAATACAAAGAGAGCTGCGAAACAATTCAAATTTGACACGTCCAAGTGCCTTAGTGAAAATGTCTGCAACTTGAGCATCGGTGGGAATGTGTTGAAGCTGAATGCGGTGCTTCGGAACTTCGTCTCGAATGAAATGACATTGTGTGTCAATGTGTTTTGTTCTTTCATGATGAACTGGATTCTTGACTAGGTTCAGAACACCTTGATTGTCGCAAAACAAGTGTATTGGAGATTTGGATGGATGACCCATACTTGTCAGAATGCGACGCAACCATATCACTTCGCACACAGCTTCACGTGCGGCACGATACTCTGCCTCTGTTGATGAAATAGCAACCACCTGTTGCTTCTTGCTATGCCAAGAGACAGGACCGGATCCAAGATGAAAAATATATCCTGAAGTTGACTTGCGATCATCAAATGATCCGGCATAGTCGGAGTCCGTGTATCCCTGTAAGAAGAATTTGTTGTTCCTCTTGTATTCTAGGCCATATTCCATTGTGCCACGGACATAGTGAAGAACACGTTTTGCTGCTTTCCAATGAGTGGTCTTAGGCTCCTGCATGAACCTCGAAAGATAGTTGACAACAAATACGAGATCTGGCCTAGTATTGGTCAGATATATGAGACTCCCAATCAACTGTCGATAGAGAGTACCATCTACCTGAGGTGAATCATCATATCACGATAACTGAAGTCCGTTCTCCATCGGAGTTGCCATTGGCTTGCAATCAGTCATGCGATATTTTTCCAGCAATGTCTTGGCATATTTTTTCGAAGACACTTTGATGGAGTGCTCCTTACGGCTGAATTCCAGACCAAGACAGTAATGGAGAAGTCCGAGATCCGACATCTCAAAATATTGACACAAGTCTCTTTTGACAGTAGAGATCATAGTTTCTGAACTCCCTGTAATGAGCGAGATCATCAACATAGAGTACAAGCAACACTATCTCAGAACCCTATTTCTTGAAATAGAGGTTTGCATCTGACGGACATCTCTTAAAACCATGCTGTAGGAGGTGATTGTCCATTTTTATATACCAAGCTCGAGGAGCTTGTTTCAGGCCATATAAGGATTTGACCAATTTGCAAAATTTTCTGTTGTTGGCCTTCCACTGCAAATCCTTCTGGTGAGTCATATAGACTTCTTCTTGGAGATCACCATTCAGAAAGGCACTTTTGACATCCATACGATGAACTTTCCACCCAAACTGTGCTGCCATAGCACAAATAACTCGAATTGTTGTCATCCGAGCAGTAGGTGCAAAAGTTTCCTCATAGTCAATGCCTTCCTTTTGAGCATAGCCCTTTGCAACAAGACGGGCCTTATGCTTATCAATTGTCCCATCTGCTTTGTACTTGACTTTATACACCCATTTGCAGCCAATGGGCTTCTTTCCATGTGGCAGATCGACAAGCTTCCAAGTTTTGTTTTTCATCAAAGACTTATACTCTGCATCCATAGCAGCCTTCCACTGAGGCTCACCGAGAGCAACTTGTACTGATGCAGGTTCAAGATCATCTATGGAAGACATAAACACCTTATCACTATCAATATCCATATCTTCTGTATCTCTTGCTGGATCTACAGAAAGTTCTTCAAAAGATTGACACAGATCATCAACCCCAGTATTCTCTGTTGCAACTTTCTCCTGTCGAGCCATGTCTGCGAGTACGAGGCCTATCCAAAGTCAAATCTGGTGGAGTAGATAGCTTAGAGTCTTTGATTGTATTTGTATACCACTTTGGATTCTTCTTCTTAGGTGTTGAAGAAGATCCGGAAGAACCTCCAACCTTAGATGAAGGAGATTTAACAACTCGAGTTTCCACAAGGTCTAGGTATACATACGATGTGTTTGTTGATGTGAAAGCCTCATCAAAAACAACATCTCTACTTATGTGAATCTTCTTGGTTAAGGGATCAATCAAACGATAACCCTTAGAGTGCTCATCATACCCAAGAAGAATACACTTCAATGTCTTCTCATCTAGCTTCTTCCTTTTCTCTTTTGGTATGTGCATGAAAGCTTTACATCCAAAAATGCGTAGATGAGAAATGGAGGGTTTCCTACCACTCCATGCTTCCTGTGGAGTCATTCCTTGTAGGGCCTTTGTGGGTGCCCTATTCAACGAGATATCTTCGTTGTGGTGACGACTTACTGCCCAATATAGTTGCTCAAGTCTAGCTCCTGTGAGCATGCAACGAACCATTTCCATGATGGAACGATTCCTCCTTTCAGCAACTCCATTTCTTTGAGGAGTATAAGCAATAGTTAACTGTCTTGTGATCCCATTTTCTTTCAAGAATGCAGAAAATTCTTTAGAGGTGAACTCCCCCCCTCGATCTGAGCGGAGGGTCTTTATAGAAGTCCCTGACTCCTTCTCAACAGATTTCTTGAATTGCTTAAAGAAGCCAAATGCTTCAGATTTCAGTTGAAGAAAGAATACCCACATCTTTCGTGAGTAATCATCCACAAATAACTAAAAATACCTCTTACCCCCACAAGCTGTTGGGAGTGAAGGGACCGCACGGATCGGTATGAACCAACTCCAGAGGTTTCTTTGCTCTTGTAGAGCTCTTTTCAAAAGGCACTCTATCTTTGCTTTCTGCCAAGCAGTCAGAGAAAACTGGTAAAGTGGTAGAAAGGGAAGGAAGACCCTTAACCATCTCATACTTACTTAGCTCAAGTAAGTAACCAGAACTCAAATGTCCATATCTCTTGTGCCATAGGGAAGTTGCCTCCTTTGTAGAGACTGTCATGGCAACATGTGGAGTAGAGATAGTATCTAAGGCAAATAAGCCATGCTTATATGAAGCGGTTGCAATGTTCTTACCCCTCCTGGTAATAGAACAACACTTCTTGCCTCCCTCAACACTAAAGTTCACAACCATATCTTTGTCCAGAATTTGTGTGGCTGACAACAAATTGTTTGCCAATCCTGGAACATAGAGAACTTTATCAATCGACACTTGCCATCAGGGAAGAGTGACTGAAACGAGTGCCTTCTCCCTGAACCTTGTAGGTTTTATCATCAGCAATAGTGACCGGTTTGCCCTCTTTGGCCTCAAAAGACTCAAACCATGATTTGTCACCAATCATGTGCTTACTGGCTCCAGAATCAACATACCATATAGGATCCGTCTGCTTGGACACTTGTGGTAGTCATGAGAACTTTGTGGGCTCTCTCAGAATCCATGTCAGATTCTTCAACAACAACATTCACTTGTTGTTTGTTCTTTTGTGGTTTGTTTCGGCCTTTCTGTTTTGATTGCTTATTCTTATGCCAACATCTGTTTGTATCATGACCTTCTTTGTCACAGATCTTGCAATATCTCTTTTTCTGTTGAGGTTGTTGAGTTTGTTTCCCTTTTGAATCCTTTTGTGAATTCCCTCCCTTCTAAAAATTACCCTTCTTCTGGTTTTGCCCTTTCTGTTGATGTAGAGAGCAGTGTTAGAAGAATCATCTCTTTGTAGTTGGCGTGCCTCCTCCTCTTGAAGCATATTAACCAATTCTACAAAAGTAACTTTTCGTTGTGATACCTGAAGGGAAGTGATCAACACCCGATAAGAATCAGGTAAAGCTCTCAATACAAGCTGAAGTAAGGAGCTTGTCTTCAATTGGTTCTCCCAAAGAATTCAACTTTGCTTTCAATTCAGAAACTCTGCAAAGAAAGAATTCAACTGTCTCACCCTGCTTCATGCTTAGGATGTGTAATTGAGATTGAAGAAATAGAATGGTGGAATCATTCTTTCCCTCATATATAGTATTAAGGGCATCCCATGCCGCTTTACTAGTTGCATAGTCGGCAATATGGGGTTGGACTTCATCAGACACAGCAAGCAAGATGAGCACTTTTGCTTTACTGTCTAGCTTATCAAAGTCTCTTTGAGCAGTAGATGGAGCTGTAGCACTAGCAACAGGTGAAGGTCTGGTTGTTGCTCTAGATACAACATCCCATAAATCATCCATTGCTAGGATGGCCTTCATCTTATTTTTCCATGGTGTGTAATTAGGACCTTTCAACAACTGATGAGAATCAGTCATTAGTTTTGCAGACATGATGAAGGTTCCTTATAACACCAATTGGTCCCCCTTTCGATATACCTTTTGCTAGGCCGTTATACCATACAAAATACCCGCCCTTACGTGAGGGAAACTATAGGTATTTAGAAAGATCAACAAAAAATCACCCGCCCTTACGTGAGGGAAACTATAGGTGATTTTTAGAGATCATACGATACGTGGTACATAAGCAGTACTGAAAGGGAATAGTCTTGTTGATGGCACCTACCATAGAAAGTCTGCAATCCGCATGCGTGGGGCGTAACTTCCCCTAAACACTTTGGATTTTAGAACTCTCGTCAGGATTTACGCCTAAACACAAGAACTATTAGGGTAATGGATGGAGTAAAAAAAATGCAAAATGGCAAACTTATCTCTCCTCGACGATTTATAGAGAACAAGCTCAGACGTCGTTGTAGCAGCTATATTAGGCGGCGGATACAGTAGCGCAATCACGACAGCTTTACCTGTAAGTGCTGGCCAGAGGTATCACAAATACCGAACGCTGCAGTGCAATAAATTGCACGGATGGGTTTTAATTATTCCGGGGACTTAGGGAGTGAATTTGATTTTAATTTTTAATGTTATAGTGCAAAAAACAAATATGCAACATACAACAAAAAAAATGCCCACAGGAATAACCCACTAGGTGTCGGGCACAGCCGAAAATGCACCTTTACAATAATGCCAAAATTGCTTTTCAAAAAATTACTCACTTTCCCCCTTTGATTTTTGAAAAAAAATACCCCTTCTTTTTATTAAAAAAAAAATTCCCACAAATGATTTTGAAAATTATTTTATAACCTTAAAGTTAAAAAAAAATATTAATTTTAATTTATATAGTTTTTAAAAAACCTTTAAAGAAAAAATTAAAATCAAATTAAAAAATTTAATTTTAATTTATAAAGGTTAAACTATAGAAAATAAATTAAAATTAAAAATTAAAGTTTAACTTTAGGAAAAAAATAATTAAAAAAAATGTGGAAATTTTTTTTTACCTTTGTTGAAGAGGGGGTCGGCGGGATTGGAACCCGCGACCTGCAGGCTCCCAGAGCCTTACCGCACAGTCCACCACCAGGTGGACTAGCGGGCTGATCCGACAGGATCAGGGGCCCCCTCGTATTTGAGGAGGTCCCGGCAGCCCTGCTGCTCTCGCTCCTCCTCCTCTTCTTGTCTGGCAGTGGCAGGTGGCCACGGGGGTGGCCTGCAGCCTCCGCTGCTGGTGGCGGTGCGATGGCCTGCAGCCACCGCTGCTGCGGCCTGAGCACGGCCTGGTCGCGCGTGCAGCGCGCGACCTCGACTGTCGCGCCTGCAGCGCGACCTCGGGAAGGGGAGGGGGGGTTCCAACGTCGCGCGATGCGCGACGTGGAATTTAGGGAGGGGGGCCTCCCAACGTCGTGCGGATGCGCGACGTGTGGAGGGAGGGGAGGGGGGCCTCCCACAGTCGCGTCTGCGTGACTGGAGTGGGGGGCCTCCCAACGTCGCGCGGACGCGCGACGTGTGGAGGGAGGGGAGGGGGGGCCTCCCACAGTCGCGTCTGCACGACTGGAGTGGGGGGGAGGGGGGGCGCCTCCCAACCGTCGCGTCTGCGCGACGTGTTGGGGGGGGGTGTAGCCTCCCAACGTCGCGCGTGGATGCGCGACGTGTTGAGGGGAGGATTATCCTCCCAACGTCGCGCGTCTGCGCGCGACGTAAACTTTTTTTTTTTTTAAATTTTGCGCTACGTCGCGCGATTGCGCGCGACGTAAAGATTTTTTTTTTTTTAAATTCCGCGCTACGTCGCGCGATTGCACGCGGCGTGAATTTTTTTTTTTAAAAAATTTGCCTTCCTAGCACAAAAAGAAAAAAAATGCATCCTCCCAGCACAGAAAAAAATGCGTCCTCCCAGCACAGAAAAAAATGCGTCCTCCCAGCAACCAGATGCTATGTTCCCAGCAAAAAAAAATTTACAGTCGCACGTCCCAGCAAGCGTCTGCAAAAAAATTCTGCACAAGCTCGGATACCATGTTAGAGTAAACAACAATAACATTTTATTAATCAGCAGATTAAATAGAACATTATATGCCCTATTAAGCCCGGAGGTTACGGAACCACCCGTGGCTAAAATAGGCCCTGTTACAACAATAATGTAATAATAGCTTCTAACAATAATATACGCTAACAAAGTTTGAACTCTTATGCTATCAAATCGATCACCTGCGCCAAGCATACTCAATGTATGTTTTGGGTCCAAGATGCCACATAGCCTCCACCAAAGCTCATGAAGGGTTTTATTAATTATCACTCTATATTTAATAGGTAACCACTGGTTGTGTTCAAATCTGCTAAGTCAACCGCCTAGCTGTGAGGGCTAGGACGATAGTCGCTAGTAGTATGGACCCTTGAATGATGTTATGTCATGGATACCAAAGTTGTAGTGTTCGATGGATATTGGATGGGAGGTGTAAATGGTGGCATGCATCAGATCTTAGATAACCCACATTTTAATGATTAAATCGAGTTCCCTCTACTTGACCCATCAAGTCCTATGGGAAGCACTACCTTACCCAAACTTCGATTAAAACACATGAAAATCGGGTTGTGGCAGTGAGTTACATTCTATAAATTTGAGCTTATTTATGGGTACTTTGGAAGGTTAGGTTATTAGATTAGGAGATAAACTTTAGGAACTAAAGTTTGTCGACCTTATCTAAATTGGGCTATTAAAAAGTAACAATAATATAAATCACAAATTTGTGAGGATTATTATTATTGGAAAAATTGTGGTGAGGATATATATATACACCATGATGAATTATTAATTAAGGATTTTGAGATAAATTTTTGGGAAAAACTAAAATACCTAGCCGTAGGGATAAAATTGACTATAGTTGTATAACCTTGAATAAAATGTCCATTGGGTCTTGCGCTATTATAAAACTCCTAGTTGTAATGGTAGTTGGGATTAATAAATTAATACCCCTTTAGTAATATCTTAAGGGAAAGATAAATTTTTTGTTTTGTAAATCAAAGGTATGGGACTTTGATTTATAAAATGAAAGAAAATTATGTCTATGCTAAGAGGAAGAATTAAACTAGATTAACTAAAGGTAAAGAACTTTAGTTAGCTAGTAAATTAATTTATATTTTGGAACAATATCTCTTAAAAACCATAGTTATCCTTGACAAGAGATTGATTATTAATCTTATTTGCTAAAGTATTGGATACCTATAGTATGCTTCCTATAACAAATTGAGGGCCAAGCTTGTAATCTATAGTGTAATCTTGTGTGATAGATTACGGGTAGAGTTGTAGCTAAATTTTGAGTAATCTTGTTGGTAGATTACAAGAGAGATGTTAGCTAAACTCTTGGAACTATAGAATGGTCTCATGGGTAGATCTTGAGTCAACTTGGTAGCCAAATTTGTGGAAGAACTATAGATTTCAAGATAAACTAGCAAATATATTTGTGAAAGAACTATAGTGAAATCATAATGATGGATTGTAGAATAAATCCAGTTTGGGATATCATAGTAGATTATGACTAAACCCTTGGAAGGATTTGAAGATCTACAATTGAATCCATTGTTTTAAATGATTTGTTTAAATGCTATTTCTAGTTGATAGAAATATGAGTTACTCGAGAGAGTATGTTTTGTTAAATGCTATTTCTAGTTGATAGAAATATGAGTTACTCGAGAGAGTATGTTTTGTTAAATGCTATTTCTAGTTGATAGAAATATGAGTTACTTGAAAAAGTATGATTTTTTTAAATGTTATTTCTAGTTGATAGAAATATGAGTTACTTGAGAAAGTATGATTTGTTTAAATGCTATTTCTAGTTGATAGAAATATGAGTTACTTGAGAAAGTATGATTTGTTTAAATGCTATTTCTAGTTGAAAGAAATATGAGTTACTTGAGAAAGTATGATTTGTTTTAAATGCTATTTCTAGTTGAAAGAAATATGAATTACTTGTGAAAGTACGAATGGATCCATACATTCTTTTGAAAAGGACTAGCAATATATGATTGTAATAATATTTGTTTCAAAGGCATATTTTTGTGGAAAAGATATGAGATGAAAATGTGATTTTCAGTCTTAGGAAAGTATGGGATTTCCTTCCTTTGAATGATTGAATGCTTTAGACAACTACATTATGAGAAATATATTGTGTTTAGTTGCATTCATTTGAAAAGAATTATTACTTGCTATTGCTTTCCTAGAATGCATTTTCATATACATGCTATGGGTTGTCCTGATCCCGAAATCCCTTTAATCAAGTACTGGTGGTTCGAATGGAGTCAAACGAAGATTGGATCTACTCGAATTTTGTTGTAATTGTTTATGTATTGTAACAAGACCTCTTTAATAAAAGGTCTCTATTATTGTAAAGTATCTCTTTGAGATCAATTTGTAATTGGTTTGTATCACTCATTAAGAGGATTGTAAGTGATGTAGTTCTCAATTGTAAATAGTCATGGAAAGTAATGCAAAGTTATATCATGACATAAATATATTGTATGTTTGGATTTAGATCTTTAAATGAGAGTTAAAGATGGTGTCTAAATGACCTAAAGTAATCCTAACATTAAAGAGAATGAATAAACCATGCATGCCACTTAAATATGTATCTTTAGTGAATAAAATATGAAGTGAACATAAGGGAGAATGTGAATGTTATCTAGTTTCATGGAGATTATGGTTGAATAACTCAAGTAAGGTTTAATGGTAGGCATTCACAAGTCTACGTGGGTTTGTGTGATAACCCCCTTAACTTACTATTGTGGATGTGGTAAAGTTAAGCATTGCAATTATTGTTGTTCTATCCTTAAGGAAGAACAAGCTAATCATCAAGGCATACACCTAATGTATAGGTTGAAATAAACCTAACATAAGGACTAGTTTAATGTTTGATTTAAACTAGTAAGGGAAAAGGGCGTTCCTATTGAAATAGATGGGAGAATTCCCAATTGCAAGGTAAATAAACCTTACCTGCAGGTCATTATAGGGGTTGGCCACTCCTATCCATAGGATAGACACTGACCATGTTGAATTCCTATGAAGTGCAACCTTGGACTTACTTAGATATTCATCTATAAGAGAACCACATGAAGATACTTGAATTCACTCATGAACTAGTAATAATGATGTGAGCTAAAAAAAAAATTCTCCCTAAGTTTGGTTGGTTATGAGATAGGGTTATTACAGTTGGTATCAGAGCCTAGGTTGATTAGGCACAAATCTTCCATAAAAATTTTAGAGGAACTCTGAATTGATACAAATTTGGTAAGGGAAGAAAAATTTGCTTAACTTGATTTGAAAGTACAACATTGTAGCAAAATAAATTTGTATGTTCAAAAATTGACACCATTCTCTATTCAGGAAACATGCCACCTAAGTTGAGAAGTGGAAGGAAGAGGGTCACTCAAAAAGAGGGACCAATTAGTACTGATAGTATTGAAGATAGACCCATAGGAGAGAGTTTAGGAAACTCAAACAGAGTAGAAAACCTCACAACTATTGTTCAGACAATGCAAGGGGATATGAATTTATATAGAGAGAAAATGGTCCAACAAAGCAATTTTTTGGAGGCCATTAGGGCTGAAATATAGAAATCTGGGAATAGGGGTCCTAAAACAACAAATCCTATGGTAGAGTAGGCAAATGACACAGATGAAGTGGATCATGTGGAAAAATCTCGTATTAATGGGGAGTTGGAGAAGGACTTGAAACATGTGAAGGTTAGGAAATTCTCCAGAAAAGAAGGGGGTGACTCAGAAGAATCTTGGTTGAATGAATTAGAGGTCTATTTCTCTATGAGAAACTACTCCTCAACAACTAAGATGGTCTAGACCATAGGACTTCTCACGGAAGTAAGTCTGGAATGGTGGGAAACCTATAGTAAGGAAGAAAATATCAATGTCATTCACTTCAAATGGGAGGATTTTGTTAAAGCCTTCAGAAAAAGGTTCCTCACAGAACAATTCTATATGAAGAAACTTGATGAGTTCGTCCAACTTCAACAAGGAACCCAGTCCGTAGAAGCATACTATAGGCAATTCATAAGATTTCTTAAATATATTCCATATTATGAGAAGGATAACAAGTTGAAAGTACATAAATTCCTCTCAGGAACTGATTATCATATCAAGAATTCAACAAATATGCACAAACCTGGTGATTTGAAAATAACTTATGAGCTGACATGTTAGGAAGAGTACAATATGAATCCTAAAAAAAAATGGCTAACCTTTCAAATGAGTCAAAGAAGGAATATCATCATCAACCGAAGAGGAAGTGGAAACCTGAGCAGGATCATAAGGGTAGTGGAAACACCAAGTTTGCAAAGAAGAACAATGGGAAATCAGGACACTTTAAGAAGAAGTTCTAGCCAAAGAATAAAAGTAACAACAATGTTGAAAGACCCCAACCTCTGAATCAGGTAGGACAAGCTTCTACTAATGAGAAGGATAAGCTGATCCAAGGAGAAAATCAGAACTATAAATATGGTTGCTATGATTGTGGAGGTCCACATTATGCAAGGAATTGTCCCCTCTGCGTAGAATCTAGCAAGAAGGCAAAGGGGAAGGACCACAAAATCTACGCAGCTATCGAGAAATAGAACCTAGAAGGACAAGCAACTCCTTTTCTCATAAAAGGTAAAATATTTGGTAGAGATGTTAAAATATTGATAGATAGTGGAGCTACATATAGCTTTATTTCTAGTAGCATAATAAGGGACATACTAGAGAGACCTGGATCTTTGGCACAAGGATGGAAAGTGGAGTATGGGTCAAGACAAACCTACTCCATGGATCAGTGTTTCCCCATAGTTGAAATATCCCTACCCACTAGTACTATCACTTGGCACCTTTATGTAGCACCATTACATGCCTTCGACATCATCTTGGGCATGGATTGGTTAAAAGCCCATAAAGCTTTGATCAATTTCCAAGATCGATGGATTGAGTTCACTAATGATAAGGAGAAAAGGGTAAAAATGGTTAGTGAACAAGGATCATTTGAGCCTGTGCTATTATCGTTAATGCAATTAAATAAGGCTATAAGGAAAAGAGAAATGGTTTATGCAGTTAAACTAAAAGAAGTTGAGGACAATAAGGAAGAAGTATTTGGGAAATTCCCAATTCTGCAAGAATATAGGGAAGTATTTACTTCAGAACTTCCTGGAATACCTCCCAAGCATGAGTTTGACTTCACCATTGAATTAGTACCTAGTACAAAACCCATCCATAGAGCTCCTTACAGGATGAATCCCATAGAGATGCAAGAATTGAAGGTGCAACTTCAAGAATTGCTAGACAAAGGATTAATCAAACCAAGTGTATCCCCATGGGGTGCACCGGTACTATTTGTAAAGAAGAAGGATGGTTCGTTGAGGCTTTGTATAGACTATAGGATGTTAAAAAAAGCTACCATTAAAAATAGGTATCCTTTACCAAGGATAGAAGACCTTTTTGATCAACTCAAGGGGGCGACCATCTTCTCCAAGATTGATTTGAAATCAGGATATCATCAGTTGAGAATCCGGGATGAGGATACTCATAAAACTACTTTTAAGACTTGGTATGGACATTATGAATTCACTGTCCTACCATTTGGGTTGACCAATGCACCAATTGCTTTCATGAATTTGATGAACAATGTGTTTAGAAATCAGTTGGATCAATTTGTATTGGTATTCTTAGATGATATTCTAATTTATTCCCACAACAAAGAAGAGCATGATAGACACCTAAAAATCATGCTAGGTTTACTAAAGAGAAATCAACTCTATGGAAATATTTCAAAATGTGATTTTTATGTGTCACAAGTACAATACTTGGGACATATAATCTCTGCAAATGGGATTGCAGTGGATCCCAAGAAAATTGAGGCTATTTTGAATTGGCCACCTCTGACTAATGTAATAGAAGTAAGAAGCTTCATGGGATTAGCAGGATATTATCGAAGATTTGTGAAGGACTATTCTAAGATAGCCTTTCCAATAACAAATATTCAAATAAAAGGAAAGGCATTCATATGGTCAGATAAATGTGAAGCCGCCTTCTAGTTGCTTAAACAAAAGCTCACATCTACCCCTATACTAAAAATCCCAGAATCCCAAGGTGATTTTTTAGTATGCACAGATGCTTCCTTGGAAGGATTGGGTGGTGTGTTATCCCAAGATAAAGTAGTAGTGGCATATGAGTCTAGAAAGCTCAAGAAACATGAGGTTAACTATGCTACACATGACCTAGAACTAGCTGTAGTTGTTCATGCCCTAAAGATATGGTGACACTACCTTGTGGGTAGACCCTTTAAATTAAGAACTGATCACCAGAGTTTAAAATATATTTTTACTCAACCTTTACTAAATGCAAGACAGAGAAGGTGGATTGAGTTCTTGGTCGAATATGATTTTGGCATTGAATATATTAAGGGTAAGGAAAATAAGGTCATTGATGCTTTGAGAAGAAGAAGGTACATTACTACACTAACTCAAAGTCATATAAATCTCATGGATCAGGTTAAACAAGCTCAATCCCAGGATCAGTTTTGTATTGAAATACAAGCCAAAATGACACAAGATCCTAAGATAGCTGAAGATTATGGTCTCAAGGAAGGACTTTTGTGTTTTAAGGATCGGGTAGTCATCCCCAAATCTAGTAATTTGAGAAGGGCGATCATGAGTGAAGCTCATAGATCTCCATATTCCGCTCATCCAGGAGGGGCCAAGATGAGAGAAAATATGAAGAAAACCTTCTACTAGCTCGAAATGAAAAAGGATGTTACTAAATTTGTTGCTCGCTATCTAGAATACCAAAAGGTAAAAGTAAAGCATAAACATCCAACTGGAAAGTTGTATCCACATGAAATACCCTCGCAAAAGTGGCAAGTGATATCTATGGATTTCATAGTTGGGTTACCTAAGACTAGGTATCAACATGATTCGATACTTGTTGTGGTGGATAAACTAACCAAGGTAGCACATTTCATTCTTGGAAGCACTAAAGATGATGCGGTAGCAGTAGCTAATAGATTCACCAAAGAGATCTTCAGGTTACATGGATTTCTTGAAGTGATCATCTCTGATCGAGATTCTAGATTCACATCTAACTTTTGGCGAGCCCTTCATCGTGCAATTGGCACTACTCTTAATATAAGTTCTTATTATCACCCAGAGATATATGGAAAAATAGAACGAGTTAATCAAGTCCTAGAAGATATGCTTCGCATGTATTGCATGGATCAGAAGTCTCGATGGGAATATTTCTTACCATTAGTGGAATTTGCCTACAATAATGGATACCATGCTTCTTTAAAAATGGCTCCTTTTGAAGCTCTATATGGTTGAAGATGTAGAACACCATTATCATGGGATAATCCAGAGGATCGGGTCAACATTGGACCCGATACACTCAAGGAAATGGAGGAACAATTGAAGGTAATCCGACAAAGGCTTAAGGAAGCTTCGGATCACCAGAAAAGTTATGCTGACTTGAAGAGAACTCCTCAAGAATTCTCTATGGGAGATAGAGTATTCTTGAGGGTAAAGCCTATGAAAAGTGCTATCAAGTCAAAAAAGCTAGACCCTAGATATGTTGGACCATTCACCATCCTAGAAAGGATTAGTCCTGTTGCCTATAGACTCGACTTGCCACCTAATTTGGCAAAGATCCATGATTCTTTCCATGTGTCCCTTCTTAGGAAATACATTGATGATCCTAATCATGTTTTGGATGTCTCAAAGTTGTAGATGGTGAACCCAATGTACATTGAGGTGAAACCAATAAAGATCCTCGAGTTTCATTCCAAGACCATGAGGAAGCGAAACATAGAGTAGTGCAAGGTCCAGTGGGATATTTATTCAGAAAGAAATGCCACCTGGGAAAATGTGGAGGACATGAGGAATCAATTTCCTTATTTATTTGAAAACAATGTGTAATATTATTTCAATTTGACTATGTTTGATGCATAGATAGATACTTTGTTGCTTTATTGAGACACTTATGCACTGATAGATATTGCAAAACTCTATGATGGTTTGTATGCATTGATCTATATTTCATGATATTTATGTTTTCTATGCTTGACATTATCATGCAAAGTAATTATGAAGTAGAGATGCTTTATTTTTTGAAGAATATGGTACTACTGATATTCTGTTGCATCATAGGTCCAGGAGCTCTCGTGAGTGGAAGAAGCTGACCTTCTCATAGGAAGAAGGAGTTGTTCGACCACCAGGAATGAGAAACTGGCCAAAATAGGAAATGATGATAAAGGCAACCCATGGGTAACATGGATAATTACCCGCATATAGGTATACTCATGACTACACCATTGGGCAATGATGTCTATGACTAGCTTCCTAGTTTTGATGGTGATAGCGAGACTATATTAAAAACCATCCTCAGGATAAAAAAATGGTGTGGAATATTGAGGTTGCATGATTTCTTGTGTTTGCAATTTGGTAAAAGCATTATGATATTTGTTTCCTTTACTATGTTTTGGATATGCATTAATGTTATATTGCTTACTAACCATGATAACACAAGGGATTGTGTTTAGTCTAAGGGGGGAAGTATGTCACATCCCATCTTGACCGAATCCTTATGCTTGATGATTATGAGACTAATACTTAGTTTTATGAGACTCTAAGGGGTATTGGTTATTTATAGAGTTTTGTGAATTATGATAACATTTTTGGTGTTTTACTAATAAAATATTTTACTAATAAAATATTTTTAGGCTTTCAAGAATATTTTACTAATAAAATAATAAGCCACTTGTGGCTCATGAGAGAAGATGTTTTCCTATAAATTGAGAGCTTTCGGGAAGAGGAAGGGGAATGATTGATAGGGAAAACTTGGGCTTAGGGATTATGCTCTTCACCCTTTGGTGAAATAGAAACCAAAAAGCTTAAAGTTTTAGAGGCATTTGGCCAAGACATTTTTTGAAGAACGTAATAATGAAGGGTTGTTGGGATTAAGAAGACAAGGAAGAAGGGCTTGGAAACTTTACGAATATTTCAGGTTGAAAGTATTCCCCTTGTTTTTGTTTACCTTTATCTACATTATGTAACCAATATCATGTTATTGGGTGATTATCTTTAATACGTCTAAGGTGTTGTAATGTAATACCATACTATCGATAGAGATATTATTCTCTAAGTCAATCATCGAGTGAAAATTGGTAAACTTTGGGTACCCATAATTTAACAAGGGGTATGTATTTCTAATATATTGGTTAAAATTAATTAATTGAATTTACAAATTCCAGGCAGTAATGTTCATCACTATCAAAAAATTATCATGTCAACTAAAGGATATTCAATAGCTATAGTGTGTTAAAACCATTCTATATGCTAACATTCCCTCAATACCAATGATGTGGGACATATCAACGCCCTTGTTTTACCATGATCTACATTTATAGGGTCCGTTCAGGCGGATGCAACTAGTTGTTGTCCAACATCGATGTAGTGTCATTTTTACTGACACCAAGTCAAGGTGATATCCCTAGTAACTTAATATATAGGTCTATGTTACCCTCATATAGTGAATGCTATTAATTAGAGATCTATACCGAAGCAGACGAACCACTATTTGGTAAAATCTAGATCCCATCGAAAACCTGGCGATGGTCGTTGTCTCGCATCGTCTACCATTACACTTGTATCTTGATGATAAACTTAAAATCAATCTAAACAATAAGTTTATCCTCTTGTGTTTGGTATGATTCAGGCCTGAGAACATCAATAAAACCCAATTGATGGTCTTTGTGTTTATGTCTAGTCGTTTGAGTCACAAGCGATTTAAAAAAAGAATAATAAACTTACTGTCTTGACTGGACGATGAAAATCTCAAACTCTTATGTTGTCAAATCGATCGCCTGTGCCAAGCATGCTTAATGTATGTTTTGGTTCCAAGATGGCACATATCCTCCACCAAAGCTCATGAGGGGTTTTATTAATTATCATTCTAGATTTAATAGGTAACCACTGGTTGTGTTCGAAGCTGCTGAGCCGATTGCCTAGCCATGAGGGCTAGGATAATAGTTACTAGCACCATGGACCCTCGGATGACGTTATATAATGGATACCAAAGTTGTGTTATTCGGTGGATATTGGATGGGTAGTCTAAATGGTGGCACATGTCATATTTTAGATAACCCACCTTGTAATGATTAAATCAAGTTTCCTCTACCCGATCCATCAAGTTCGATGGGAAGCAATACCTTACCCAAACTCCGGTTGAAACACGTGACACTCGGGTTGTGGCAGTAAGTTACATTCTATAAATTTGGGCTTATTTATGGATTCTTTGGAAGGTTAGGTTATTATATTAGGAGATAAACTTTAGGAACTAAAGTTTGTTGACCTTGCCCAAACTGGGCTATTAAAAAGTAACAATAATTTAAATCACAAATTTGTTAGGATTATTATTATTGGACAAATTGTGGTGAGGATATATATACACCATGATGAATTCTTAATTAAGGATTTTGAGATAAATTTTTGGGAAAAACTAAAATACCTAGCCGTAGGGATAAAATTGACTATAGTTGTAAAACCTTGAATAAAATTTCCATTGGATCTTGCACTATTATAAAATTCCTAGTTATAATGGTAGTTGGGAGTAATAAATTAATACCCCTTTAGTAATCTCTTAAGGGAAAGATAAATGGTTCATTTTGTAAATAAAAGGTAGGGGATTTTGATTTATAAAATGAAATAAAATCATGTCTATGCTAAGAGGAAGAATTAAACTAGATTAACTAAAGATAAAGAACTTTAGTTAGCTAGTAGATTAATTTATATTTTAGAGCAATATATCTTAAAAACTATAGTTATCCTTGACAAGATATTGATTATTAATCTTATTTGCTAAAGTATTGTGTACCTATAGTATGTTTCCTATAACAAATTGAGGGCCAAGCTTGTAATCTATAGTGTAATATTGTGTGATAGATTACGAGTAGTGTTGTAGCTAAATTTTGAGTAATCTTGTTGGTAGACTACAAGAGAGATGTTAGTTAAACTCTTAGAACTATAGAATGGTCTTATGGGTAGATCTTGAGTCAACTTGGCAGCCAAATTTATGGAAGTACTATAGATTTCAAGATAATCTAGAAAATATATTTGTGAAAGAACTATAGTGAAATCATAATGATGGATTGTAGAATAAATCCAGTTTGGGATATCATAGTATATTATGACTAAAATCTTGGAAGGATTTGATGATCTACAATTGAATCCATTGTTTAAAATGAAATTTTAAATGCTATATCTATTTAATAGAAATATGAGTTACTCGAGAGAGTATGTTTTGTTAAATGCTATTTCTAGTTGATAGAAATATGAGTTACTCGAGAGAGTATGTTTTATTAAATGCTATTTCTAGCTGATAAAAATGAGTTACTTGAAAAAGTATGATTTTTTTAAATGCTATTTCTAGTTGATAGAAATATGAGTTACTTGAGAAAGTATGATTTATTTAAATTATATTTCTAGTTGAAAGAAATATGAGTTACTTGAGAAAGTATGATTTGTTTAAATGCTATTTCTAGTTGAAAGAAATATGAGTTACTTGAGAAAGTATGATTTATTTTAAATGCTATTTCTGGTTGAAATAAATATGAATTATTTGTAAAACTAAGAATGGATCCATACATTCTTTTGAAAAGGACTAGCAATATATGATTGTAACAATATTGTTTCAAAGGTATATTTTTGTGGAAAAATATATGATATGAAAATGTGTTTTTCAGTCTTAGGAAAGTATGGGATTTCCTTCCTTTGAATGTTGAATTATTTAGACAACTGCATTATGAGAAATTATTTGTATTTAGTTGCATTCAATTGAAGAGAATTATTACTAGCTATTGTTTTCCTAGAATGCATTTTTATATACATGTTACGGGTTGTCCTGATATCAAAATCCCTTTAATCAAGTATTGGTGGTTCGAATGGAGTCAAACAAAGATTGGATCTACTAGACATTTTTTGTAACTATATATGTATTGTAACAAGGCCTTTTTACTAAAAGGTCTCTATTATTGTAAAGTATCTCTTTGAGATCAATTTATAATTAGTTTGTATCACTCATTAAAGAGGATTGTAAGTGATGTAGTTCTCAATTGTGAATAGTCATGGAAAGTAATGCAAAGTTATGTCATGACAAAAAGATATTTAATGTTTGGATTTAGATCATTAAATGAGAGTTAAAGATGATGTCTAATTGCCCTAAAGTAATCCTAAAATTAAATAGAATGAATAAACCATGAATACCACTTAAAGATGTATCTTTAGTGAATAAAATATGAAGTGAAATAAGGGAGAATGTGAAAGTTATCTAGTTTCATCGAGACTATGGTTGAATAACTCAATTAAGGTTTAATGGTAGGCATTCACAAGTCTACGTGGGTTTGTCTGATAACCCCCTTAAATTACTATTGGGATGTGGTAAAGTTAAGCATTGTAAATTTTGTTGTTCTATCCTTAAGGAAGAACAAGCTAATAATAAAGGCATACGCCTAACATATATGTTGAAATACACCTAAGGACTAGTTTAATGTTTGATTTAAACTAGTAAAGGAAAAGGGTGTTCATGTTGAAATAGACAAGAGAATTCCCAATTGTAAGGTAAAGAAACTTTACCTGCTGGTCATTATAAGGGTTGGCCACTCCTATCCATATGATAGACACTGACCATGTTGAATTCCTGTGAAGTGTAGCCTTGGACTTACTTAGATATTCATCTATAAGATAACCACACGAAGATACTTGAATTCACTCATGAATTAGTAACAATGATGTGAGCTAAAAAAAAAAATTCTCCCTAAGTTAGGTTGGTTATGAGATAGGGTTATTATAGTTGGTATCAGAGCCTAGGTTGATTATGCACAAAGCTTCCATGAAAATTGTAGAGGAAATATGAATTGATACAAATTTCGTAATGGAAGAAAAATTTGCTTAACTTGATTTGAAAGTACAACATTGTAGCAAAATATATTTGTATATAAAAAACTAACACCATTATCTATTCGGGAAACATGCCACCTAATTTGAGAAGTGGAAGGAGGAGGGTCAGTCAAAAAGAGAGACCAATTAGTACTGATAGTATTGAAGATAGACCCATAGGAGAGAGTTCAGGAAACTCAAACAGAGTAGAAAACCTTACAACTATTGTTCATACAATGCAAGGGGAGATGACTTTAAATAGAGATTAAATGGTTCAATAGAGCATTTTATTGGAGGCCATTAGCGTTGAAATATAGAAATATAGGAATAGGGGTCATGAAACAACAAATACTATGATAGAGTAGGAAAATTACATAGATGAAGTAGATCGTGTGGTAAAAGATCGTATTAATGGGGAGTTGGAGAAGGAATTGAAACATGTGAAGGTTAGAAAATTCTCCAAAAAAGAAGGGTGTGACTCAATAGAATATTAGTTGAATGAATTGGAGGTCTATTTCTCTATGAGAAACTACTACTCAACAACTAAGACGGTCTGGACCATAGGAATTCTCACAAAAGTAAGTCTGGAATGGTAGGAAACCTATAGTAAGGAAGAAAATATCAATGTCATTCACTTCCAATGGGAGGTTTTTATTAAAGCCTTTAGAAAAATGTTCCTCACATAATAATTCTATATGAAGAAACTTGAACAGTTCTCTAAAGTCATATAAATCTCATGGATCATGTTAAACAAGCTCAATCCCAGGACCAGTTTTGTATTGAAATACAAGCCAAAATGACACAAGATCCTAAGATAGTTGAATATTATGGCCTCAAGGAGGGAATTTTATGTTTTAAGGATTGGGTAGTTAGTCCTGAATGTGGTAATATAAGGAGGGCGATCATGAGTGAAGCTCATATATCCCCATATTACGCTCATCTAGGAGGGGCCAAGATAAGAGTAAACATGAAGAAAATATTCTACTGGCCCATAATGAAAAAGGATGTTACTAAATTTATTGCTCACTATATGGAATGCCAAAAGGTAAAAGCATAGAATAAACATCTAGTTGGGAAGTTGTATCCACATGAAATACCCTCGCAAAAGTGGCAAGTAATATCTATAGATTTCATAGTTGGGTTACCTAAGACTAGGTATCAACATGATTCGGTACTTGTTGTGGTGGATAAACTAACCAAGGTAGCACATTTAATTCCAGGTGCACTAAAGATGATGTGGTAGCAGTAGCTAGTAGATTCACCAAAGAGATCTTCAGGTTACATGGATTTCCTAAAGTGATCATCTCTGATCGATATTCCAGATTCACATCTAACTTTTGGCAAGCCCTTCATTGTGCAATTGGAACTACTCTTAATATAATTTCTACTTATCACCCAGAGACAACTAGACAAATAGAATGAGTTAATGAAGTCCTAGAAGATATGTTTTACATGTATTGCATGGATTAGAAGTCTTGATGGGAATATTTCTTACCATTAGTAGAATTTGCTTACAATAATGAATACCATGCTTCTTTAAAAATGGCTCCTTTTAAAGATTTGTATGGTCAAAGATGTATAACACCATTATCATGGGATAATATAGAGAATCAAGTCAAAATTGGACCCGCTACACTGAAGAAAATGGAGGAATAATTGAAGGTAATCCGATAAAGGCTTAAGGAAGCTTTGGGTTGCCAGAAAAGTTATGCTAACTTGAAGAGAACTCCTCGAGAATCCTCTATGGGAGATAGAGTATTCTTGAGGGTAAAGCCTATGAAAAGTGCTATCAAGTCAACAAAGCTAGACCCTAAATATGTTGGACCATTCATCATACTGGAAAGGATTAGTGTTGTTGCCTATAGACTCGACTTGCCATCTAATTTGGTAATGATCCACGATTTTTTCCATGTGTTCCTTCTTAGGAAATATATTGATGATCCTAATCATGTTTTGGATGTCTCAAAGTTATATATGGTGAACTCAACGTACATTGAGGTGAAATCAGTAAATATCCTCGAGTTTCGTTCCAAGACCATGAGGAAGTGAAACATAGAGCAATGCAAGGTCCAGTGGGATATTTATTCAGAAATAAATGCCACATAGGAAAAGATGGAGGACATGAGGAATCACTTTCATTATTTATTTGAAAATAATGTGTAATATTGTTTCAATTTGACTATGTTTGGTGCATAGATAGATACTCTACTACTTTATTGAGACACTTATGCATGGATAGATACTGCAAAACTCTATGATGGTTTGTATGCATGGATCTATATTTCATGATATTTATGTTTTCTATGCTTGACATTATCATGTAAAGTAATTATGAAATATATATGCTTTATTTTTTGAAGAATATGTTACTGCTGATATTTTGTTGCATCACAGGTCCAGGAGCTCTCGTGAGTGGAAGAAACTAACCTTCTCATAGGAAGGAGTTTTTCGACCACCAAGAATGAGAAACTAGCCAAAATGGGAAATGATGATAAAGGCAACCCATTGATAACATGGATAATTACCCACATATAAGTATACTCATGACTACACCATTGGATAATGATGTCTATGACTAGTTTCCTAGTTTTGACGATGATAGCAAGACTATCTTAAAAGTCGTCTTCAGGATAAAATAAAGGTGTGGAATACTGAGATTGCATGATTGATTATGTTTGCAATTTGGTAAAAACATTATGATATTTATTTCCTTTACTATATTTTTGTTATGCATTAATGTTATATTACTTACTTACCATGGTAACATAAGGGATTGTGTTTAGTCTAAGGGGGGGAGTATGTCACATCCCGTCTTGATCAAATTCTTATGCTTTGTGATTAGGGAACTAATGCTTCATTTTATGAGTCTCTAAGGGGTATTGGATATTTATAGGGTTTTGTGAATTATGATAAAATTTTTGGTGTTTTTAAATATATATATACCTTAGAGAAGAAACTAAATAGGATTTAAAAACAAAATAAAAATTAATTAGGTTCAGTTAACCTAATTTAACTTAAGCAAGATTCACAAGACCTATCCAATTCCCATTAGACCAAGAGGAGCACTAAAATTTTTAAATAATAAAAAGAAGCATTTTATTATTCAACCTTATTGCATGAATTTTGTTTATTTTTGGTCATATAGGGATATTTCCTTTAATATTTTTAATAGTTTTCTAATAATATTTGCCATCCACCATTATCCCCACTTGGATCTCCTTTTACTTTTTGAAATTACCTCCATGTGAGTGGAGTTGCATCATCCAATTATGGGAATATTTTACTAATAAAATAATAAGCCACTTGTGGCTCATGAGAGAAGATATTTTCCTATAAATTGAGAGCTTTCGGGAAGAGGAAGGGGAACAATTGATAGGGAAAACTTGGGCTTAGGGATTATGGTCTTCACCCTTTGATGAAATAGAAACCAAAAAGTTTAAAGTTTTAGAGGCATTTGGCCAAGACATTTATTGAATAAAACAATAAGGAAGGGTTGTTGGGCTTAAGAAGACAAGGAAGAAGGGCTTGGAAACTTTGCAACTATTTCAGGTCAAAAGTATTCCCTATATTTTTGTTTACCTTTGTCTACATTATGTAACTAATATCATGTTATTAGGTAATTATCTTTAGTACATATAAGGTGTTGTAATGTAATACTATACTATCCATAGAGATATTATTCTCTAAGTCAACTATCGAGTAAAAATTGGTAAACTTTGGGTACCTGTAATTTAAAAAGGGGTATGTATCTCTAATATATTGTTTAAAATTAATTAATCGAATTTAGAAATTCTAGGCAGTAATGTTCATCACTACCAAAAAATTATCATGTCCACTAAAGGATATTAAATAGCTATAGCATGTCAAAACCATTCTATATGCTAACCTTCCCTCAATACCAGCGATGCGGGACATATCGACATCCTTGTTTTACCATGATCTGCATTTACCAGATCTGTTCAGGTGGATGCAACTAGTTTCCATCCAACGCCAATGCAATACCATTGTTCCTGACACCAAGTCAAGGTGATATATCTAGTAACTTAATATACAAGTCTATGTTATCCTCATATAGTGATAGTTATTAATTAGAGATCTAGACCAGAGCAGATGAACCACTATTTGGTAAAATATAGATCCCATAGAAAACCTGGTGATGGTCGTTGTCTCCCATCATCTGCCATTACACTTGTATATTGATGATAAACTTCAAATTAATCTAAACAAAAAGTTTGTCCTCCTATGTTTGGTATGATTAGGGCCTAGGAACATCAATAAAACCCCATTGATGGTCGTTGTGTTTATGTCTAGTCGTTTGATTCACAAACGATTTAAAAAAAAGAATAATAAACTTACTACCTTGACCAGATGATGGAAAGTTAAAACTCTTATGCTGTCAAATCAATTGCCTGTGCCAAGCATGCTCAATGTATGTTTTGGGTCCAAGATGCCACATAGCCTCCACCAAATCTCATAAGGGTTTTTATTACTTATCACTCTAGATTTAATAGGTAACCACTGGTTGTGTTCGAAGTTGCTGAGCTGACCACCTAGCCGTGAGGGCTAGGAAAATAGTTGCTAGCAGTATGGACCCTCGAATGATGTTATGTCATGGATACCAAAGTTGTGTTGTTTGATGGATATTGGATGGGCAATCTAAATGGTGGTACACGTCAGATCTTAGATACCCCACCTTTTAATGATTAAATCAAGTTTCCTCTACTCGACCCATCAAGTTCGATGGGAAGAAATACCTTACCCAAACTCTAGTTGAAACACGTGAAACTCAGGTTTTGGTAGTAAGTTACATTCTATAAATTTGGTCTTATTTATGAGTGCTTTGGAAGGTTAGGTTATTATATTAGGAGACAGAATTTAGGAACTAAAGTTTATCGACCTTGCCTAAATTGGGCTATTAAAAAGTAACAATAATCTAAATCACAAATTTGTGAGGATTATTATTATTGGAAAAATTGTGGTGAGGATATATATATATACACCATGGTGAATTCTTAATTAAGGATTTTGAGATAACTAGCCGTAGGGATAAAATTGACTATAGTTGTACAACCTTGAATAAAATGTCCATTGGGTCTTGCGCTATTATAAAACTCCTAGTTATAATGGTAGTTGGCAGTAATAAATTAATACCCCTTTAGTAATATCTTAAGGAAAAGATAAATGGTTCATTTTGTAAATCAAAGGTATGGGATTTTGATTTATAAAATGAAAGAAAATTATGTCTATGCTAAGAGGAATAATTAAACTAGATTAATTAAATATAAAGAATTTCAGTTAGCTAGTAGATTAATTTATATTATGGAGCAATATATCTTAAAAACTATAGTTATCCTTGACAAGAGATAGATTATTAATATTATTTTCTAAAGTATTGTGTACCTATAGTATGCTTCCTATAACAAATTGAGGGCCAAGTTTGTAATCTATAGTGTAATATTGTGTGATAGATTATGGGTAGAGTTGTAGCTAAATTTTGAGTAATCTTGTTGGTAGATTACAAGAGAGATGTTAGCTAAACTCTTGGAACTATAGAATGGTCTTATGGGTAGATATTGAGTCAACTTGGTAGCCAAATTTGTGGAAGAACTATAGATTTCAAGATAAACTAGCAAATATATTTGTGAAAGAACTATAGTGAAATCATAATGATGGATTGTAGAATAAATCCGGTTTGGGATATCGTAGTAGATTATGACTAAAACCTTGGAAGGATTTGATGATCTACAATTAAATCCATTGTTTAAAATGATTTGTTAAATGCTATTTCTATTTGATAGAAATATGAGTTACTTGATAGAGTATGTTTTGTTAAAGGCTATTTCTAGTTGATAGAAATATGAGTTACTCGAGAGAGTATGTTTTATTAAATACTATTTATAGCTAATAGAAATATGAGTTACTTGAAAAAGTATGATTTGTTTAAATTCTATTTCTAGTTGATAGAAATATGAGTTACTTGAGAAAGTATGATTTATTTAAATGCTATTTCTAGTTGAAAGAAATATGAGTTACTTGAGAAAGTATGATTTGTTTAAATGTTATTTCTAGTTGAAAGAAATGTTAGTCTCACAATGAAACTGAGAGGGGGGGTGAATCAGTGTAGCTCTTTTAAAAACTTAAATCTTCAACTCTTAAATCCGAACCAATGAAAAATTGAAACAAAATAAAGCAAGTATAACAAGAGAACATCACACAACACAAGATGTACCGAGGTTCACCGATTTGGCTACATCCTCAAAATGACTGTTTGGACTCCCATACAAATCTAGCCTTTGCAAAGCACCAACTTTACAATCAATTTACCAGCACCCACTGGAAGGAGCACCAACCCCTAATTTATCTGCACCAACAGAAAGGAGCACCAACCCCTGATTTATCTGCACCAACAGAAAGGAGCACCAACCCATGATTTATATGCACCAACAAAAAGGAGCACCAACCCCTAATTTATCTGCACCAATAGAAAGGACCATCAACCCTTCTACCAAGCACCCACTTGATTTTGATATTGATAATAAAATGACACATAAAAATTGACCGTTATCTTAGCTCATTCTGTCAATTGCTAAAGGCTTTCTGGGTATTGTGCAGAAATCTATCTATGACCTTCTCTCAAAATTTTAGCTAAAAATGATATCGTATGAGAAAGTTATGCCCAAAATACTAAAGTGATGTTTTTCACATTTTTCCCAAAAACACGAATTTTCACTCTTTATTTTTCTCCACACACTCTTCTCTCCGCACAAAATAAAATCACCCTCTTCAATAAAACACTTCTTACTTAAATGCACACACTTGCATTCCTTTTTACTTTTCACTTTCTCCAAAGATCTTTATTTAATGAAACTGCTTACAATAATATAACTCCCTTTTTTTATATTGAGAAGGCATTTCGTCAAACATGTCACATGCAAAGAATTGACACCTTACTCGTTCTCATACTTCGGAGCCACGTGACAACTCAAACCAAAAACAAAATATGATCTATTTGATGCCTTGAAGGTGTAACAACACTGAAACTGAAACTGGCGACTCTTCAAGGTCGAAACGGCCAACTAAAGGATTTTGCCCAAGTGGCACAAATTGACATAAAAGAGACCTGTAACATTTTTACAAAAATCATAACTCTCACCTCGTAACTCGGTTTTCTCTGAAAATTGAAACATAGAATATTTGCAACATTGAATATTTCCAAACCAAAAATCACTACCCAAATACTTACGGTTCACCTGTACCACTTCCACAAAAACTGCTATTGACACACTTTTTCAAAAAAGAGCGTTTTTGTGACAGTCTTGCAACGCTTGTAAAATTTGCCTCGTTTCTCTGTTTTTGTTGAAATTTGGAACACATGTTCTTGTAAATAACGAACACCTCCATTTAAAATTTTACTGCATAACTCCTTACGGTTTGTTCGCAGTGCTTCTGACAAAACTTGCACTTTTTCAGCCTGTACAACCACTTGCCAAATCATCCGCCAAGATATCGGAAACACCACCGATCACTCCAAACACTGTGCTGACATCTCCAATGCTATTCTAGATTATTTCATGACATGATGGCATGTTACAAACTGATCCATCCTGTCAAACTGTGCCCGTGGTGACTTTTGCAGCTTTTTGACTATTTTGCTGCTTTGACAACTTTCTGACGATTTTTTCAACTTTTGCAAATTTGCACAAACAACCTGTAACAACTTCACCCAAACATCAAAAACATCCTCATAAGAATTTAACATCACTATACATACTCTGAATAACCTCTGAACTCCTATCCACTGCATCAACCGATCTATCTGACTGTGTTGACAACAATGACAATACTGTCGCTGCACCTTGCTCAACAATCTCCCCCTTTGGAATTGTTGGCAACATGTGCAATTTCCTGTAACTCTTCTCCCCCTTTGACAACAATACCAAAGGGCTGTTGCAAACTCCCCCTGAGTCCATTCACAACATTCTGAAGCAAAAATTATTACACTTAGCAAAAATCACAAACATGAGCAAAAAGATAAACAAATACACAAATGTTCCCCCTGAGAATGTGGTCCCGATAGCTAGTCAATTCTTGGGAAGCGTGACCACTCCCAATTTATTGCGAAGGTACTCAAAGGCTTCTTTGGGCAATGGTTTTGTGAAGATATCCGCTACTTGCTTTGTTGTTGGAACAAAATCTAACTTAACCTCACCTTCCGCAAATTTCTCCTTCAAAAAGTGATACCGAATAGCAATATGTTTTGTGCAAAAATGCATAAAAAAATTCTTTGAGATGTTAATGGCACTAGTGTTATCACACTTAACTGAAATTGGCTCACTGAAGTTAATACCAAGATCCTTCAGGGTTTGTTTCATCCATAATACCTGCGTACAACACGTTGTCGCTATAATATATTCTACCTCTGCTGTGGATAAGGAGACTGACTCTTGTTTCTTACTATGCCATGTGACCAACCTGTCTCCAAGATCGAATGCACCTCCACTGGCACTCTTTCTATCATCTACACATCCTGCCCAATCTACATCTGAATATGCAATAAGGGTGAAGTCCTTACCTTTTGGATACCATAACCCATACTCCATAGTACCCTTGAGGTACCGAAGAATCCTCTTCACTGTTGTCACATGAGTCTCATTGGGACTAGCCTAAAATCGTGCTACCATGCATACTTCCTGCAAAATATCTGGTCTGATAGCTGTCAAGTACAGTAAGCTCCCAATCATAGATCTGTACAAGGTTTGATCAACATGTGGAGATTTGTCATCTTTGCTCAACTTGCAACCTGTCGTCATGGGAGTGCTAACTGGCTTACAATCCTCCATTGTGAACTTTTTTAGCATCTCTTTCACATATTTAATTTGAGAAATAAATATGCCATTTTCATTTTGATTAACTTGCAACCCGAGGAAATACGAAAGTTCACCAATAATCGACATTTCAAATTCTTTTTGCATCTTATTTGCTAAATCTTTACACAACTCATCTTTGCTGCTGCCAAATATGATATCATCTACGTATACAACAAGAAAAATAAGATGGCCATTTTTTGTTTTGACATACAAATTACTATCCACCATACCTTTCTTGAACCCTTGTTGAGTAAGATAGTTGTCTAGCCTTGCATACCATGCTCGGGGTGCCTGTTTTAAGCCATATAATGCTTTATTCAACTTGCAAACCAAGTTGGGATCATCACCAAGTTGGAAACCATCTGGATGCTCAATATAAACCTCTTCTTCAAGTTTTCCTTTCAAAAATGCTAATTTCACATCCATTTGATAAACTTTGAAATTCTTGTAAACTGCTAAAGCCAGAAACATTCTAATTGCCTCTAGTCTAGCCACAGGTGCAAAGGTTTCCTCAAAGTCAATACCTTCAACTTGTGCATAGCCTTTACATACCAATCTTGCTTTATTCCTGACTACCTATCCGTATTCATTCAATTTGTTTCAAAAGACCCATTTAGTATCGATTATATTTTTATTTGCAGGTCTTGGTACTAACTTCCAAGTTTTGTTTTTCTCGATCTGATCTAATTCTTCATTTATTGCCTTCATTCAACTTTCATCTTTGCTTGAGTCAACAACATTTTTGGGCTCAATGCTGGATAATAATGAGTAGTTACTTACTACTCTTCTTCTTGTCTGAACACCAACTGTGGGGTCTCCAATTATTTGCTCTCTAGGATGATCTTTCTGCCAGTTTTCTGTTTTGAATTTTTTATTTTCTTCCACTTTTGAATCACTGTTTGAATCATCTAAGTCAATTTTTTGTTTCTTTTCCGTTTCCTTTTCCTCATCTCCTTCATTAACTCTCAGCATATATGCCTCTATGTTCTCATTGTCATTCATATTTAATACTTCGAATTGAGCTCGATGTGTTTGTAACTTGGCCTCCTTGATCTTAACGTCTCCTTCATGAATTCTCCTCAGTTTTTCCTATATTTCTTTTGTTGTTTTACAACTCATAATCTTTACCAGTTCACTGTCCACTAATCCGCACATGATAGCATTCTTTGCTTTTGAGTCATTCTCAAACAGTTTCTTACCAGCAGCATCAATTGGAGAAGTGTGTTAGGAGCAAATAATAATCTTAAATTATTAACCTTAGCATAGGTTACAACATAGTTTAAATAGGTTACAGAATAGGAAATTTAACTAATATTCCTATAACCATGCTAACATAGCACATTCTAGGATATCTAACCCTAAAGCTAGCTAACAACTAACCTACTAACCAACGTAGTCAAAATGACTACAATGTCTAACTAGTAAAAGAAATTTACTAGTGGTAAAAAAATAACACCTTACTTTTTACCATGAGGTAAATTATATCTACCTAAATAAGGTAATATTTATAGTTACTAACACAGTAACTCTAACATCCCCCCTTATTACATTATTTGGGTAATACATACATATCCCTCTATACAACAATATTTGGGAAAAGTATATAACTGCCCCAATATAGTGAAGAAGATGTTGTTCTACTGGTTCTTTGCTCTGTCACAGTACTCTGGCTACTCCTAGGCAAAAAATGGGTCATTCCTTGCTTTGTCTTCATGCCAAAGAATGTCTTTATGGTAATCACATCATCCAATCAATTTGCATGGGTAACCAGCCGTTGCAATCGCTAGGTGTAGTAGAATAGATCACTTCATACAAGGTTCATTCATTTACAATATGAATTTGCAAAAGATAAGGTAGCTAAGGTGTCGGTCACTGCCGAAAATGCACCCTTATAAGTTCCCCCCTTCTTGTTGCAAAACATAGTGTAATTATTTTCTGAAGGAAGTGTGACTAAGGTGTCGGTCAAAGCCGAAAATGCACCCTTATAAGTCATCTTTCCTATTTACAAAAAATTGTGAAGAAAAGAAATGGATATCCCCCCTCAATTGCATAAAGGTATGCAACTCAAGAGTGTTGTGAAGGATTTTACAAATATTGCCTCCTAGACAATTTTACATCACAAAAAGTCGCTCTTCTTTGTTACAAGTACTTCAAACACCTAGAATTTGCTATTTATGAAGCCTAAAAGAGGTACAAGCACCCCTTATTGCAAGGTCTTCAAACAAAATACTTATGCTATTTATGAAGCTTAAAAGCAGAGAGAGAATATGGTGTTTTTGCCCAAGGGACACGTGTGTTTTCCCTCTACAAAACTATTTTAGCAATTTAGCACTCCTTGTGCTATCTTTGAACCAGAAACAGAATCAGAATGAGACACTTCACTAGAAATATGGCTTCTGTGTTGTGTCTTTGCCATTTTAGTTTTGCTTGTTTTGAAACCAACACTGAATGGTGTCTTGGTTTGCATTTTTACAATCTGTGCAAAACTATTCTTTCTAGGCAATTTGATCAAAAAAGTTCACCACTTTGTCCTTTCTTATTGTAAGTACTTCAAGCATGATTGCTATTATGAAGTCTAAAAGAAAAGATATAGTTTGTATGATGACTTCTACTTTTCTGAATGCCTTTACAAGTTTTATTTCCCTTTTATCAAAATCTATGTTTGAAGGAAGAAAGGAATTATCCCCCCTTAGTGCAAAGGATTGCAACTTTTAAGGTTCCTTATTTTCAAAAAACTTGTTCTTTCTTTTGATTACCCTAAAAAAGTACCAAAAGATAATTCACTCAAATAGATATTTAATGGCACCTGCCTTAACTCCCTTCAAGAAGGATGAAAAGTTGGAGGAAATTTAAGCCAAACAAATAAGAGTGAATTAGGGGTTTTGTTGATTTAGGAGAGAATATCAAGTAAGTTTGGCTTTAAATCTGTGCAAGGATTTACACAAATTTGTGAAATTTTGGGGTTTAGTGTGTTCTTGATTCTATGAATTATAATTGCAAAAGAAATAATGCAATAATAAAACAAGAATTCCCACAAAATTCTTATCACCTAGGTGTCGGATGCTACCGAAAATGCACCTAATTTGCCAATAAAGGTGTCGAGTAAAATCAAAAATGCACCTTTTAATTTTTGCAACAAAATGTGTATTTGTGTTGTGCAAAAAATTGATATTTTTATGTCTCCTACTTTGTTTTACAATTTTGCAAAAGAAGTACAATGTTGTCTTCCCCCCTTGAATTTTGCAAAATTAACAATTTTTAGCACTCCTTCCAAGACAAGTCGACACACGACCCACATTTGGAAGGCTTCCAGAACTAGTCGACAAATGACTTAGTTTTTAATGGACCCAAGGTTACAATTTCTTCTCAAATTTTTACAAAAAAGAATGTGCAATTTTATGTCTTATATCCCCCTTTTGAGAAAACAAATGCACACTTTGCCTTTGAATTTTACAAAAAATTTCAGTCTCCTTGTTTGCTATTTGTGCAAGAAAGAATCAAATTTCTATGATGTTGTCCCTCTTGTATTTTGCAAAACTAACAAGGTTGAGAAGAATTTAAGGTTTTCTTATTTGCAATAAAAGTAGGTGCTCTTCTATGTCTTATATTCTCCCTTGGAGAAAAAAACAAAAGCTCCTTTAAATTTGTAAATTGCAAAAAAAATATAACCCGTATTTTTATTTTTTATTTTTATATTTTAAGTTTATGTGATTTCTTTAATTAATATAAGTAAAAATTTATAAATAGTAAAAATTATTTGTATTTTTAAAAGGTATTTTAATAAAAAAATAACTTTTAAAAAAAATAATATTAAATTACTATTTAATAAATTAAAAACTTAATTAATTAAAAAAAAATAAACTTAAAAAAAATAAAAAAAATTATTACCTTTTCTTTTTGGTCCTGTCGGGGCTTGAAACCCCGACCTCCCGTCGGGCAGCGCCTTAGCGCTGGCCTCGCGGCCAGTCGGGCTAGCTGCCCTGACGTGAAGGAAAGGGAAGCAGTTTCCCTTTCCCGTCAATCCTTGCGTGGGCGGGGAAACTGTGGGATTTATCCCACATTGCCCGCGCGGGGGATGGCGGGGGGTTTAAAAGGGCTTTCAAGCCCTTTGGTTAGTGACTGCCTTCGGGCAGTCACACCGCCCTCCTTTTGGTCGCCGCCACGTGGCGGCAAGGTCGAGTCGGGTGGCACATGGCAGTCCGCCACATGTCACCCACGTGTCGAGTCCTATTGTCGGTCGGTCCACGTGTCGAGTCCAATTGTCCAGTTGGTTGTCAGTTTGTTGTCCAGTAGCAGTGCCACGTGTCGAGTCCGATCAAGGTCTGGCTGTTCAGGTGGTGCTTGCCACGTGTCCTATCCAGTGGCAGTGCCACGTCACCACCTCGAGATTTGTGCCTAAGGTCACGTCTGGTCTCCATGTGTCACCAGATTAGTGGTCCGTGTTAGTGCCTCAAGAACTGTGCCTGAGCGCGCATGGGTCCTTTTGGTTTGCGAGGTCGATTAGGTGCATGTGCCACGTGGGCTCCAGTCGTTGGTCGCCTTGTCGATCACCAAAAATTGGAGGTCCGCCTGCCCTCTCGGATTCTAGTCGTCAGACGGATCTTAGGTTGGTCGTCGGTGGTTGGTTGTTGGCCACGTCAGGGTTGTTGGCTGACAGCCTGACAGGGTTTGTCAGACCTGAGGGTACTCCTGCCCTCGGGTCGAGGTCTTGTCCCCGCCTGGGAGGGCACGTCTGCCCTCCCGGCTATGTGATGGACCCTCAGGGTCGGAGGGCATGCCTGCCCTCGCAGATCTCAATCGTCGGATCTGTGACGGCGGTCGCGGTAGACCTGTCAGGTCTGACAGCAAAATGCTGTCGGACCTATGGGCCATCTCCCAAGGTCGGGTCAAAGAAAAAAAATCTTCGATCACCGACAGGGGGCCCCTCGAGTACCGTGCCTGTGGGCCATCGTACCTCAGGATCCGTGTCTATGGGCTATTGTCTCGAGAGCTATGGAGATACCACGTTGCCTCGAGAAGCATGCTCTGTTGCTCAGGATCCTCCTCGGGGTCCGTTTCGAGCAACAAGTCAAGGGGGGTCCTGTCTCAGGATTTGTGCCCCCTTGAGTTCAGCTCCGCCTTTCTCCTAACGCCACAGGCCTCTCAATCGCGTGCTCTGATACCAATGTTAGGAGCAAATAATAATCTTAAATTATTAACCTTAGCATAGGTTACAACATAGTTTAAATAGGTTACAGAATAGGAAATTTAACTAATATTCCTATAACCACGCTAACATAGCGCATTCTAGGATATCTAACCCTAAAGCTAGCTAACAACTAACCTACTAACCAACGTAGTCAAAATGACTACAATGACTAACTAGTAAAAGAAATTTACTAGTGGTAAAAAGTAACACCTTACTTTTTACCATGAGGTAAATTATATCTACCTAATAAGGTAATATTTATAGTTACTAACACAGTAACTCTAAAAAAGTGGTGGGTATTGTGTATCCACTATCTACTGAATCCCAAATGTCGTATCCCAAAGCACAAAGATATGTCTGCATCCTGAGTCTCCAAAATGCGTAATTAGTTCCGTTAAACAATGGTGCTTTGTTTGTTGAGAAGCCTTCACCACCTACCATTGTGTCACTTCCAAGATCACCCTAGCCGGTTAAGCTTGTTTAGGAACCTCACTCTGATACCAATTTTTAGTCTCACAATGACACTGAGAGGGGGGGTGAATCAGTGTAGCTCTTTTAAAAACTTAAATCTTCAACTCTTAAAGCCGAAAAAATGAAAACTTAAAACCAAATAAAGTAAGTATAACAAAAGAACATCACATAACACAAGATGTACCGAGGTTCACCGATTTGGCTACATCCTCAAAATGACTGTTTGGACTCCCATCCAAATCCAACCTTTGCAAAGCACCAACTTTACAATCAATTTACCAGCACCCACTAGAAGGAGCACCAACCCCTGATTTATCTACACCAATAGAAAGGAGCACCAACCCCTGATTTATCTACACCAACAGAAAGGAGCACCAACCCCTGATTTATCTGCACCAACAGAAAGGAGCACCAACCCCTCTACCAAGCACCCACTTGATTTTGATATTGATAATAAAATGACATATATGAATCTTCTCTTCTCACATAAAAATTGACTATTCTCTTAGCTCGTTTTGTCAATTGCTAAACGCTTTCTGGGTATTGTGCAGAACTCTGTCTATGACCTCCTCTCAAAATTTCAATCAAATATGATATCGTATGAGAAATTTATTCCCAAAATACTAAAGTGACATTTTTCACCTTTTTTCCAAAAACACGGATTTTCACTCTTTATTTTTCTCCACACACTCTTCTCTCCGCACAAAATAAAATCACCCTCTTCAATAAAACACTTCTTACTTAAATGCACACACTTGCATTCCTTTTTACTTTTCACTTTCTCCAAAGATCTTTATTTAATGAAACTGCTTAAAATAATATAACTCCCTTTTTTTATATTGAGAAGGCATTTCGTCAAACACGTCACATGCAAAGAATTGACACCTTACTCGTTCTCATACTTCGGAGCCATGTGAAAACTCAAACCAAAAACAAAATATGATCTATTTTATGCCTTGAAGGTGTAACAACACTGAAACTAAAACTCTGGCGACTCTTCAAGGTTGAAACGGCCAACTAAAGGATTTTGCCCAAGTGGCACAAATTGACATAAAAGAGACCTGTAACGTTTTTGCAAAAATCATAACTCTCACCTCGTAACTCGATTTTCTCTAAAATTTGAAACGTAGAATATTTGCAACATTGAATATTTCCAAACCAAAAATCACTACCCAAATACTTACGGTTCACCTGTACCACTTCCACAAAAACTGCTATTGACACACTTTTTCAAAAAAGAGCGTTTTTGTGACAGTCTTGCAACGCTTGTAAAATTCGCCTCGTTTCTCCGTTTTCATTGAAATTTTGAAAACATGTTCTTGAAGATAACAACCACCTCTAGTTAAAATTTTACTACATAAATCCTTACGGTTTGTTCGCAATACTTCTAACAAAACTTGCACTTTTTTAGCCTGTACAACCACTTGCCAAATCATCCGCCAAGATACCGGAAACACCACCGATCACTCCAAACACTGTGCTGACATCTCCAATGTTGTTCTGGAATATTTCTTGACATGCTAGCATGTTCCAAACTGATCCATCCTGTCCAACTATGCCCGTGGTGACTTTTGCAACTTTTTGACTATTTTGCTGCTTTGACAACTTTTTGACGATTTTTTCAACTTTTGCAAATTTGCACAAACAACCTGTAACAACTTCACCCAAACATCAAAAACATACTCATAAGAATTTAACATCACTGTAAATACTCTGAATAACCTCTGAAATCCTGTCCACTGCATCAACCGATCTATCTGACTGTGTTGACAAAAATGACAATACTGTCGTTGCACCTTGCTCAACAATCTTCCCCTTTGGAATTGTTGGCAACACACGTGCAATTTCCTGTAACTCTTCTCCCCCTTTGACAACAATACCAAATGGCTGCTGCAAACTCCCCTTGAGTCCATGCACAACATTCTCATGCAAAAATTATTACACTTAGCAAAAATCACAAACATGAGCAAAAAGATAAACAAATACACAAATGCTCCCCCTGAGAATGTGGTCCCGATAGCTAGTCAATTCTTGGGAAGCGTGACCACTCCCAATTTATTACGAAGGTACTCAAAGACTTCTTTGGGCAATGGTTTTGTGAAGATATCCGCTACTTTCTCTGTTGTTGGAACAAAATCTAACTTAACCTCACCTTTCGCAACTTTCTCCTTCAAAAAGTGATACCGGATAGCAATATGTTTTGTACGAGAATGCATAACCGGATTCTTTGAGATGTTAATGGCACTGGTGTTATCACACTTAATTGAAATTTGCTCACTGAAGTTAATATCAAGATATTTTAGGGTTTGTTTCATCCATAATACCTGTGTACAACATGTTGTCGCTGCAATATATTCTGCCTCTATTATGGATAAGGAGACTGACTCTTGTTTCTTACTATGCCATGCGACCAAACTGTATCCAAGATAGAATGCACCTCCACTGGTACTCTTTCTGTCATCTACACATCCTGCCCAATCTACATTTGAATACGCAATAAGGGTGAAGTCCTTACCTTTCGGATACCATAACCCATACTCCATAGTACCCTTGAGGTACCAAAGAATCCTCTTCACTGCTATCACATGAGTCTCCTTGGGACTAGCCTGAAATCGTGCTACCATGCATATTGCCTACAAAATATCTAGTTTGGTAGCTGTCAAGTACAGTAAGCTCCCAATCATAGATCTTTACATGGTTTGATCAACATGTGGATATTTGTCATCCTTGCTCAACTTGCAACCTGTTGTCATGGGAGTGCTAACTGGATTACAATCCTCCATTGTGAAATTTTTTAGCATCTCTTTCACATATTTAATTTGAGAAATAAATATGCCCTTCTCATTTTGATTAACTTGCAACCAGAGGAAATATGAAAGTTCACCAATCATTGACATTTCAAATTCTTTCTGCATCTTATTTGCTAAATCTTTACACGACTCATCTTTGTTGCTGCCAAATATGATATCATCTACGTATACAACAAGAACAATAAGATGGCCATTTTATGTTTTGACATACAAATTACTATCCACCATACCTTTCTTGAACCCTTGTTGAGTAAGATAGTTGTCTAGCCTTGCATACCATGCTTGGGGTGTTTGTTTTAAGCTATATAATGCTTTATTCAACTTGCAAACCAAGTTGGGATCATCACCAAGTTGGAAACCATCTGGCTGCTCAATATAAACCTCTTCTTCAATTTTCCCTTTCAAAAATGCTGATTTCACATCCATTTGATAAACTTTGAAATTCTTGTAAACTGCTAAAGCCATAAACATTCTAATTGCATTTAGTCTAGCCACAGGTGCAAAGGTTTCCTCAAAGTCAATACCTTCAACTTGTGCATAGCCTTTACATACCAGTCTTGCTTTATTCTTGACTACCTATCCGTATTCATTCAATTTGTTTCGAAAGACCCATTTAGTACCGATTATATTTTTATTTGCAGGTCTTGGTACTAACTTCCAAGTTTTGTTTTTCTTGATCTGATCTAATTCTTCATTTATTGCCTTCATCCAACTTTCATATTTGCTTGCGTCAGCAACATTTTTGGGCTCAATGTTGGATAATAGAGAGTAGTTACTTACTACTCTTCTTCTTGTCTGAACACCAACTGTGGGGTCTCCAATTATTTGCCCTCTTAGATGATATTTCTGTCAGCTGCCTATTTTGAATTTCTTATTTTCTTTCACTTTTGAATCACTATTTGAATCATCTAAGTCAATTTTTTGTTTCTTTTTCATTTTCTTTTCCTCATCTCCTTCATTAACTCTCAGCATATATGCCTCTATGTTCTCATATTCATTCATCTTTAATACTTTGAACTGAGCTCGATGTGTTTTTAACTTTGCCTCCTTGATCTTAACATCTCCTTCATGAATGCTCCTCAGTTTGTCCCATATTTCTTTTGTCATTTTACAACTCATAATATTTACCAGTTCACTGTCCACTAATCCACACATGATAGCATTCTTTGCTTTTGAGTCATTCTCAAACAGTTTCTTACCGGAAGCATCGGTTGGAGAAGTGGTGGGTATTGTGTATCCACTATCTACTGAATCCCAAATGTTGTATCCCAAAGCACAAAGATATGTCTGCATCCTGAGTCTTCAAAATGCATAATTAGTTTCATCAAACAATGGTGCTTTGTTTGATGAGAAGCCTTCACCACCTACCATTGTGTCACTTTCAAGATCACCCTAGCTGGTTAAGCTTGTTCAGGAACCTCGCTATGATACCAATTTTTAGTCTCACAATGACACTGAGAGGGGGGGTGAATCATTGTAGCTCTTTTAAAAACTTAAATCTTCAACTCTTAAAGCCAAAAAAATGAAAACTTGAAACCAAATAAAGCAAGTATAACAAGAGAACATCACACAACACAAGATGTATCGAGGTTCACCGATTTGGCTACATCCTCAAAATTACTGTTAGGACTCCCATCCAAATTTAGCCTTTGCAAAGCACAAACTTTACAATCAATTTACCAGCACCCACTGGAAAGAGAACCAACCCCTGATTTATCTGCACCAACAGAAAGGAGCACCAACCCTTGATTTATCTGCATCAATAGAAAGGAGCATCAACCCATGATTTATCTGCACCAATAGAAAGGAGCACCAACCCATCTACCAAGCACCCACTTGATTTTGATATTGATAATAAAATGACATATATGAATATTCTCTTCTCACATAAAAATTGACCATTCTCTTAGCTCGTTCTATCAATTGCTAAACGCTTTCTGGGTATTGTGCAAAACTCTGTCTATGACCTCCTCTCAAAATTTCAACCAAAACTAATATCGTATGAGAAATTTATGTCCAAAATACTAAAGTGACATTTTTCACCTTTTTCCCAAAAACACGGATTTTCACTCTTTATTTTTCTCCACACACTCTTCTCTCTGCACAAAATAAAATCACCCTCTTCAATAAAACACTTCTTACTTAAATGCACACACTTGCATTCCTTTTTAATTTTCACTTTCTCCAAAGATCTTTATTTAATGAAACTGCTTAAAATAATATAACTCCCTTTTTTTATATTGAGAAGGCATTTCGTCAAACACGTCACATGCAAAGAATTGACACCTTACTCGTTCTCATACTTTGGAGCCACGTGACAACTCAAACCAAAAACAAAATATGATCTATTTGATGCCTTGAAGGTGTAACAACACTGAAACTGAAACTCTGGCGACTCTTCAAGGTCGAAACGGCCAACTAAAGGATTTTGCCCAAGTGGCACAAATTGACATAAAAGAGACCTATAACGTTTTTGAAAAAATCATAACTCTCACCTCGTAACTCGGTTTTCTATGAAATTTGAAAGGTAGAATCTTTGCAAAACTGACTATGTCCAAACCAAAACTCACTACCTAACTACTTACGGTTCACCTGTACCACTTCCACAAAAACTGCTACTGACACACTTTTTCAAAAAAGAGCGTTTTTGTGACAGTCTTGCAACGCTTGTAAAATTCACCTCGTTTCTCCGTTTTCGTTGAAATTTGGAACACATGTTATTGAAGATAACAAACACCTCCATGTAAAATTTTGTTGCATAAATACTTATGATTTGTTCGCAGTGCTTCTGCCAAAACCTGCACTTTTTCAGCCTGTACAACCACTTGCCAAATCATCCGCCAAGATACCGAAAACACCACCGATCACTCCAAACACTGTGCTGACATATCCAATGCTGTTCTGGACTATTTCCTGACATGATGGCATGTTACAAACTGATCCATCCTGTCCAACTGTGCCCGTGGTGACTTTTGCAACTTTTTGACTATTTTGCTGCTTTGACAACTTTTTGACTATTTTGCTGCTTTGACAACTTTCTGACGATTTTTTCAACTTTTCCAAATTTGCACAAACAATCTGTAACAACTTCACCCAAAAATCAAAAACATCCTCATAAGAATTTAACATCACTGTACATACTCTGAATAACCTCTGAACTCCTATCCACTACATCAACCGATCTATCTGACTGTGTTGACAACAATGACAATACTGTCGCTGCACCTTGCTCAACAATCTCCCCCTTTGGAATTGTTGGCAACACACGTGCAATTTCCTGTAACTCTTCTCCCCCTTTGAAAAAAATACCAAAGGGCTGCTACAAACTCCCCTTGAGTCCATGCACAACATTCTCAGGCAAAAATTATTACACTTAGCAAAAATCATAAACATGAGCAAAAAGATAAACAAATACACAAATGCTCCCCCTGAGAATGTGGTCCCGATAGCTAGTCAATTCTTGGGAAGCATGACCACTCCTAATTTATTGCGAAGGTACTCAAAGAATTCCTTGGGCAATTGTTTTGTGAAGATATCCGCTACTTGCTTTGTTGTTGGAACAAAATCTAGTTTAACCTCACCTTCCGCAACTTTTTCCTTCAAAAAGTGATATCAGATAGCAATATATTTTGTGCGAGAATGCATAAACAGATTCTTTGAGATGTTAATGGCACTGGTGTTATCACACTTAACTGAAATTGGCTCACTGAAGTTAATACCAAGATCTTTCAGGGTTTGTTTCATCCATAATACCTACGTACAACACATTGTCGCTGTAATATATTTTGCCTCTGCTATGGATAAGGAGACTGAATCTTGTTTCTTACTGTGCCACGTGACCAAATTCTCTCCAAGATAGAATGCACCTCCACTGGCACTCTTTCTATCATCTACACATCCTGCCCAATCTGCATCTGAATACGTAATAAGGGTGAAGTCCTTACCTTTCGGATACCATAACCCATACTCCATAGTACCCTTGAGGTAGGGAAGAATCCTCTTCACTGTTGTCACATGAGTCTCCTTGGGACTAGCCTAAAATTGTGCTACCATGCATACTGCCTGCAAAATATCCGGTCCAGTAGTCGTCAAGTACAGTAAGCTCCCAATCATAGATCTGTACATGGTTTGATCAACATGTGGAGATTTGTCATCCTTGCTCAACTTGCAACCTGTCGTCATGGGAGTGATAACTGGCTTACAATACTTCATTGTGAAATTTTTTAGCATCTCTTTCACATATTTAATTTAAGAAATAAATATGCCCTTCTCATTTTGATTAACTTGCAACCCGAGGAAATACGAAAGTTCACCAATCATTGATATTTCAAATTCTTTCTGCATCTTATTTGCTAAATATTTACACGACTAATCTTTGCTGCTGCCAAATATAATATCATCTACGTATACAACAAGAACAATAAGATGGCCATTTTTTGTTTTGACATACAAATTACTATCCACCATACCTTTCTTGAACCCTTGTTGAGTAAGATAGTTGTCTAGCCTTGCATACCATGCTCGAGGTGCCCGTTTTAAGCCGTATAATGCTTTATTCAACTTGCAAACCAAGTTGGGATCAACACCAGGTTGGAAACCATCTGGCTGCTCAATATAAACCTCTTCTTCAAGTTTCCTATTCAAAAATGCTGATTTCATATCCATTTGATAAACTTTGAAATTCTTGTAAACTGCTTAAGCCAGAAACATTCTAATTGCCTCTAGTCTAGCCACAAGTGCAAAGGTTTCCTCAAAGTCAATACCTTCAACTTGTGCATAGCCTTTACATACCAATCTTTCTTTATTATTGACTACCTATCCGTATTCATTCAATTTGTTTCGAAAGACCCATTTAGTACCGATTATATTTTTATTTGCAGGTCTTGGTACTAACTCCCAAGTTTTGTTTTTCTCGATCTGATCTAATTCTTCATTTATTGTCTTCATCCAACTTTCATCTTTGCTTGCGTTAAAAACATTTTTGGGCTCAATGCTAGATAATAGAGAGTAGTTACTTACTAATCTTCTTCTTGTCTAAACACCAACTGTGGGGTCTCCAATTATTTGCTCTCTAGGATGATCTTTCTACCAGCTGCCTATTTTGAATTTCTTATTTTCTTCCACTTCTGAATCACTGTTTGAATCATCTGAGTCAATTTTTTGTTTCTTTTTCGTTTCCTTTTCCTCATCTCCTTCATTAACTCTCAGCATATATGCCTCTATGTTCTCATCGTCATTCATATTTAATACTTCGAACTGAGCTCGATGTGTTTGTAACTTGGCCTCCTTGATCTTAACGTCTCCTTCATGAATGCTCCTTAGTTTGTCCCATATTTCTTTTGCCATTTTACAACTCATAATATTTACTAGTTCATTGTCCACTAATCCGCACATGATAGCATTCTTTGCTTTTGAGTCATTCTCAAACAATTTCTTACCGACATCATCGATTGGAGAAGTGGTGGGTATAGTGTATCCACTATCTACTGAATCCCAAATGTCGTATCCCAAAGCACAAAGATATGTCTGCATCCTGAGTCTCCAAAATGCGTAATTAGTTTCGTCAAACAATGGTGCTTTGTTTGTTGAGAAGCCTTCACCACCTGCCATTGTGTCACTTCCAAGATCACCCTAGCCGGTTAAGCTTGTTCAAAAACCTCGCTCTGATACCAATTTTTAGTCTCACAATGACACTGAGAGGGGGGGTGAATCAGTGTAGCTCTTTTAAAAACTTAAATCTTCAACTCTTAAAGCCAAAAAAATGAAAACTTGAAACCAAATAAAGCAAGTATAACAAGAGAACATCACATAACACAAGATGTATTGAGGTTCACCAATTTGGCTACCTCCTCAAAATTATTGTTTGGACTCCCATCCAAATCCAGCCTTTGCAAATCACCAACTTTACAATCAATTTACCAGCACCCACTGGAAGGAGCACCAACTCCTGATTTATCTGCACCAACAGAAAGGAGCACCAACCCCTGATTTATATGCACCAATAGAAAGGAGCACCAACCCCTCTACCAAGCACCCACTTGATTTTGATATTGATAATAAAATGACATATATGAATCTTCTCTTCTCACATAAAAATTGACCATTCTCTTAGCTCATTCTATCAATTGCTAAACGATTTCTGGGTATTGTGCAGAACTCTGTCTATGACCTCCTATCAAAATTTCAATCAAAGATGATATCGTATGAGAAATTTATTCCCAAAATACTAAAGTGACATTTTTCACCTTTTTTCCAAAAACACGGATTTTCACTCTTTATTTTTCTCCACACACTCTTCTCTCCGCACAAAATAAAATCACCCTCTTCAATAAAACACTTCTTACTTAAATGCACACACTTGCATTCCTTTTTACTTTTCACTTTCTCCAAAGATCTTTATTTAATGAAACTGCTTAAAATAATATAACTCCCTTTTTTTATATTGAGAAGGCATTTCGTCAAACACGTCACATGCAAAGAATTGACACCTTACTCGTTCTCATACTTCGGAGCCACGTGACAACTCAAACCAAAAACAAAATATGATCTATTTGATGCCTTGAAGGTGTAACAACACTGAAACTGAAACCCTGGCGACTCTTCAAGGTCGAAACGGCCAACTAAAGGATTTTGCCCAAGTGGCACAAATTGACATAAAAGAGACCTGTAATATTTTTGCAAAAATCATAACTCTCACCTCGTAACTCGATTTTATTTGAAATTTGAAACGTAGAATATTTGTAACACTGAATATGTCCAAACCAAATCTCACTACCTAAATCCTTACGGTTCATCTTTACCACATCCACAAAAACTGCTACTGACACACTTTTTCAAAAAAGAGCGTTTTTGTGATAGTCTTGCAACGCTTGTAAAATTCGCCTCATTTCTCCATTTTTGTTGAAATTTGGAACACATGTTCTTGAAGATAAAAAAAATCTCCAGTTAAAATTTTGTTGCATAAATCCTTACGGTTTGTTCGCAGTGCTTCTGCAAAAACCTGCACTTTTTTAGCCTGTACAACCACTTGCCAAATCATCCGCCAAGATATCAAAAACACCACCGATCACTCCAAAAACTATGCTGACATCTCCAATGCTGTTCTGGACTATTTCTTGACATGTTGGCATGTTCCAAACTGATCCATCCTGTCCAACTATGCCCGTGGATACTTTTTGACTATTTTGCTGCTTTGACAACTTTTTCACGATTTTTTCAACTTTTGCAAATTTGCACAAACAACCTTTAAAAACTTCACCCAAACATCAAAAACATCCTCATAAGAATTAACATCACTGTACATACTCTGAATAACCTCTGAACTCCTGTCCACTGAATCAACTAATCTATCTGACTGTGTTGACAACAATGACAATACTGTCATTGTACCTTGCTCAACAAGAAATATGAGTTGCTTGAAAAAGTATGATTTATTTTAAATGTTATTCATGGTTGAAATAAATATGAATTACTTATGAAAGTATGAATGGATCTGTATATTATTTTGAAAAGAACTAGCAATATATGATTGTAACAATATTGTTTCAAAGGCATATTTTTGTGGAAAAAGATATGAGATGGGAATATGTTTTTCAGTCTTAGGAAAGTATGGGATTTCCTTCCTTTCAATGTTGAATGCTTTAGACAACTACATTATGAGAAATATTTTGTGTTTAGTTGCATTCACTTGAAGAGAATTATTACTTTCTATTGCTTGCCTCGAATGCATTTTCATATACATGTTATGAGTTGTCCTGATCCTGAAATCCCTTTAATCAAGTATTGGTGGTTCGAATGGAGTCAAATGAAGATTGGATCTACTCGAATTCTATTGTAACTATATATGTATTGTAACAAGACCTCTTTACTAAAAGGTCTCTATTATTGTAAAGTATCTCTTTGAGATAAATTTGTAATTGGTTTGTATCACTCATTAAAGAGGATTGTAAGTGATGTAGTTCTCAATTGTAAATAGTCATGGAAAGTAATGCAAAGTTATGTCATGACAAAAAGATATTTAATGTTTGGATTTAGATCATTAAATGAGAGTTAAATATGATGTCTAAATGGCCTAAAGTAATCCTTACATTAAAGAGAATAAAACATGTATACCACTTAAAAATATATCTTTAGTGAATAAAATATGAAGTGAACATAAAGGATAATATGAATGTTATCTAGTTTTATGGAGATTATGGTTGAATAACTCAAGTAAGGTTAAATGGTAGGAATTCACAAGTCTATGTGGGTTTGTGTGGTAACCCCCTTAACTTACTATTGTGGATGTGTTAAAGTTAAGCATTGTAATGATTGTTGTTCTATCCTTAAGGAAGAACAAGCTAATCATCAAGGCATATGTCTAAACGTATAGGTGGAAATACACCTAACATAAGGACTAGTTTAGTGTTTGATTTAAATGAGTAAAGTTAAAGGGCATTCCTGTTGAAATAGATAGGAGAATTCCCAATTGTAAGGTAAATAAGCCTTACCTGTTGGTCATTATCGGGGTTGGCCACTCCTATCCACAAGATAGACACTGACCATGTTGAATTCCTGTGAAGTGCAACCTTGGAATTACTTAGATATTCATCTATAATATAACCACACGAAGATACTTGAATTCACTCATGAACTAGTAACAATGATGTGAGCTAAAAAAAAAATCTCCCTAAGTTTGGTTGGTTATGAGATAGGGTTATTACAATTTTTCCTTCATTCATACTGATCAAATAATTAAGCATCGTTTCATCCACAAAACATATAAGTAGTTTTACAATCCTATGCTTTCCATGTAGGAGAAACATCTTTTCTTGGAGGTGGAAATAATTTCATTACAAGTAAAAATAATGTCAAAATATCATAGAAAACCACTCGAAGAATACCCAAGAATTTATTTAAATATTAAACACCCCAGTATAATTTTCTTTACTTAGTCATGAATTAGTTAAAAAAACATACCTTACTATAGTTTTATTATGGTGAAAATTATAGGAAAAATTTGCTATTTTATCTATAAAAAACTATACAACATTCCTTAATGTTTCTTCTAGCATATTTATTAATGTGCATCAAACCTATCATTTAATTTCTCATACAACTGGCATCCAAGTGTCACTATAACAAGATCAATCCTATAACATAAGCTTTTAAATATTTATTGACATTATCTAAAACTTTGGGCATTACATGCAATGCATAGTGTTAATTATCTTTACACGTAATGAAAATACTACATGTACACTATTGTCATATCTAGATACATCGGTCTATCGAGATGGAATATCAACATACCTGAGACACCTGTGCCTCACATAGAGTGACACAACAGGAAGCACCATGGACAAAGGAATTTCTTTTAGAGCAACCTATGAGGTTTATTAACTGAGGTTGGCTCCACATTGGATTGATCTTGATGCACTTCAAATTCTTCACAATCGTAGGCCTGCTTTTTTAGGGGGTTGTAGGAAAATAAATTATAATAAAAATAAAAATGCAAGAAATGTAAATGTACTAGAAGGTAAACTACAAGAAAAGAAAAACCTAAGCTATGGGGGGTGATGTGCCAAGATTAAAGTTTTCCTCCTGACTGCATGAACAAGATATACACATTCACCAAATTATAATAGTTAGAGAATGAACACACTACAATATGCAAAAAAATAAAATCGAAAACACATTTAAGGGAGTAGGAAAAAGAAAATTTGGTCATAGCTTCCATTCATGTGTTGGAATGATTACAAGGTATAAAAACTAAATACACTTGATGCCCCTTAGACAATGACTCAAGGTTTGAGCCTTACTCAAGCAATCAAGGAGTGAAAGGAAAATCTCTCAAGGCCATATATATGATACGACTAGGCAACTTGCAATGCATTTACAATGCATATACATGTCTATTTATAGGCAAGAATGATGGGTCCTTCCCTTCAAAACTCTATATAGAAGGTATATAAATTCTTGTTTGTTCTACAACCAAATTTTTCTTTCCACCATAATTAGAAACTTCAAGGTTTTTATATCTAGGTCTATCAATGTTGGAGGTTTGTGGGTCCTAAATGAGAAATTCTTGTTGACATGTCTCATTATTATTATGTTGGGGTGGTTGCAAATTTAATATCTCACCAGGTTTCCTTTGAAGTATCTTGCTTGTTGATGTAGTAGGCATGACCTCATTGACTACCACAAGATAGAATGGTAGGCTTACTTGTGTGATGGGTAGTCATCACACTAACATGCAAATGGTTATAATAGGCCAGACCACAAAAGTCAACATTTGTAGCTAGTGGTGAATGTCCTATTGAATGCCCTCTTAGAATTAATCATAATTTGTGAACCCACCTCAATTAAAATATATTTCAATCATTTCAGTGACCATTTTGATCCTTGTAAGAACCCTAACCTCTACATAGTTTTTAGTTGAAGCTCCAAATTATTTTGACTATGTGAAAAGATTTGTGTCTTATTTATTTTAAAAAACATGATCTTCTGTAGTGTTTATGAATTTCCTTTAGAATAACTGTTAAAATTAATTTTGATAAACCCAATTTTTGGATATTTCCATTTTACCATAGATTGAAGTAGACCCTTTGTGCTAACTTAATTGTTACAATTGACTCTTCAATGTACCTTCAAATCTTATAACCAAGAGTATCACATTTTTTGCTCACTTGAGACTTCCCATGATAAGCACCATATCTATAAAATTTCTAGAAGAGAGGCAATATTACTATTCCAAAGTTGACAATGGCTTTGAGATTTATTTTTAAAAAATTCTATTACTCCTTTCAAGCCATACATTCCAAAAAATAATGGCAGGACCAATCCTCCATAAAATGTATAATACTTTAGATTTAAAATATTTAATCAAACATCAAGTGGCATTAGCTCAACCGGTTAGATTCCTCAACATTTAAGGAGGAGACCAAGGTTTAAATATTACCAAGTGATACATGGATAATATCCAAGCTTTATTGTAATACTACTATGTGGTGATGATGTAATACGGGTGGGGTCCATTTCAATCCCATATAACCAATTGAAAAAAATAAAATTTAATTAAATTATCTAAATATTGATAGGTCTACCTAGAATATTCTTGTATTTTTGCAAATGTGACCCTAAATCGTGTAAGCAAAGGGACACTGAAGAAGTAAATAATCTCATGTTTCTCGATCAATATCATGCAAGGAAAAACTAAAACCTCCTTAATATCCTCTTCTTTGTACACTCTCTCTAATAAGAATTTTTATTTGGACTACTAACCAAAGGAATGTTTGGGCACATATCCCAACTTGATCGAGTATCGACCATATTTTGATAGACTCTGAACCAAATCATCCTTCTATGTAAAAATGATTAAATAAAACACTTGAAGCATATTTTGAAGCCCATCCATTATTTGTTTCAAGTCCTCTCCTTCAACCAGGTTGCTAATAAGAATCCATAGTCTAAAGTTATTGCTCACATTAATATAATTTTTCATACTTAAACCTTTACAAGTTAAATATCCTCATGCTAGTGGTTACTATTTTGGATAAAAAATAAGAGGGTAAGGCTTCAACTAAACATCAAATATTTTTTTGTAATATTACCCTCATTGATTGACCATCTAATATGTTTCTTGATCAAATATAAACTATCTAATACGAAGTTCCATGTGGTTATTCCTCTATGTAGGGTTATTTTCTTGAACAATTTATTGCATCAATAGAACCTATAAATTTTTGCAAGAATATTTTTCCTTGATATTTAAGTAATCTCTACCCAGGTTTTACCCCTAATGTAAAATTCTTAAGTTTTTAGTTTTACAAGTTTATCCTTACAATTTTATTTCTTTTGCAAATCCTATTCCACTTATAAATAGGAAACCTAAATGTTTCCTCAGCTATTTCTGAAAGAAATTATAAGTTTTACTAAATTCAGATGCTATATATGTAGGTAATATTGAAAGTGACATGATATATATTGAGATAGACTGTGATGTAGTTTTTATGAGTTGTAGCATTCTAGCCATGGTTGAGTATCTACATTTCCAACTTGCCAAAAAATATTTAATTCTATCCAAAATTGAGTCCCAAGGATTTTTCTTTCCTTTATGAGACAACGAGATACCAAAATATGTGGTATTTTCTAGCATTAAATCTTAAAATATCCACAATAATTCACTGTAGTTATACTAATGAAAAATATTATGGATTTTATAGTATTATTTAACTATCTAGAAGTCTTCTTATGGCATGATAATATTGATTTATACTCCATGGCCTCACTAACCAAGTGATGATCCAAAAGAAAAGTATCATCAACAGATTAGAAATAACATTTCAAGGGATCATTTGTTGTAACCTAAATACCTTTAATTTTTGTTCCATTTTTACCTTCAAGAATAATCTCCCTAATGCCTTGTTGACTAGAAAAGGAGGTATCTCATACAAATATTTAAATTAATATGAGAAAAACCAAGATACACAAACTAAGACAATGAAACAATAAACATCGAGAGCTATCCTAATTCAATAATAAACAAAACAAAGAATTCAAGGATAAATTTTACCAAAATTATCCATCAAATCCTAGCAAGTGAAGGTTAATCCTAATGTAGTGAAAATAACTACATGACATCTAGGGTATCAAGGACAAACAATCTCGTAACAAGAATAATAAAATTCTCAATCATATTCCAACTTGTTTGCAATGTCATTGTAGTAAACAAGGAGAGTGTACGACCTCGAGAAGTTGTGCACCCTAGTCTACTTGCAACATTATATCAAAATAAAAGACCATAAAAGCATAAATAACATGGAAGTGACAAATGCAAGAAATATATTTTATTTATTCATGTGAATCTCGATTACATATCGGTCCCTCTTAGGGATACCCAGTTTGATACAATGAAATACAAGCAGAAGTAATGGTGTCCCCCACAAGGGGATGGTGCACTCCGTAGGCCTCCTGGTCTCGCACACGAACTTGTATGAGGGCTTATAGATGCCTCCTTCTCCTTCTTGTCTAGAGGGATCTGATGCTTTAAACACTTTGGCTTGGTCCTGTAACCTGTATCCTACGTACAAGAAACAACAATAGGAGATCAGTAGCACGGGTAGCCTCTCGTGATGAGGCTTTATTAGAAAATCTATGAAGCATGATATATAAGCATAATAAGATCAAAATGCAACAAAACTAAATGATAAATGCATGGATAACTCAGGAAATAATAGTGCAAATGCATTAAAGAAACTAGATCTATGCTAAAACTAATTAATAAAGCAAAAAGCAATGATAGATCTAAGCTAAAACTTGGAAAATAATGTCTAAAACCCTAGTGCTTTGTGACTATCAGGACTATGAAGGATAGACGACCATGAATGAAACCTTCTTTCTCATGAACCAGGGGCTGTAGCACTAGATTCCTCATCTAAATTGATGTCCAAGGGTCACCTCTATGTCCGTACACTGATTGGTGATGAAGAACATTTGATATGAATGGTTGTATGGCTAGAAATCATCGCTAAATTGGGTAGAGCTCCACTACTCCTCCAAGGGGTATGGAATCTCTCTCCAATCTGCTAGAGCTTCACTGCACAAAATTTTGATATTCATGGATCATTTGCTTTTCTTGGGAGGGTCCATATGTAGACCTCCTAGATTCAGATCTAGATCTAGATCTTGGCTTCCTAGAGAAGCCAAGATCTAGATCTGCATGCAACTGACCATCCTAGGGGGAAGGATCAATCACAAATTTGCATTGAAGGGGTAGTCAAGAGGAGCTCTAGGAGTTCCACACCAAAAACCATCCTAAGCAATGCAAGTGTAGTCAGACTACATGATCTAGGCCCATATTCATGACCAGACTATGTTTTGGTGCTAGTCATTATCCAGAGCAATGGCTAGATGTGGTCGCTCTCAGCTTCAATAGCCAATGTTGGATTCTCTGATTGATAGCGGCTAAGCCTGAATGGGCTAGAACTACCCTTTTTGAGTGGTTAGGACCACTTCTAGCTCTTGGAAAGGTCCAAGATCATTCATATGGTCTTTGGATGTGCCCATATGAGTAGTCTCCTAAACATGACATATTTTAGGTGTCTACAGATACCCCTTTTGGGATGCATTATGGGAAAACACAATGCAGAGCAAAAATAGACCACCTAGGGCCACATTGTAGGGTGTGTGATGATCATTGATCTGATCAACATTGGATGCCCCAATCATGAGAAAAGGTATGCATCCTAGAATCATTGCTTCCAACAGGATGGAAGGCTTAAATTTGAAAATTTTCCCATGTCCATCGAGATCGAGTCGTAGTGCTTAACATTTGCTACTATAGGTACGAAAGGAGCGTACAAGCTTAACTATCATATTTGCTTTTTCCCAAGCAAAGGGTAAGCTTATGATAGTTGTTGGCAATGATTCATAAGATGAACACAATTTGACATGATCGAGTGATCCTTTGTTGATTTTGATTATGATTGTTGATATTATGACTACCCCCTCAAACGATGAGTCGATGAGGGAAGGACAATGAATAAAGTGATGAGTCGCTTGACCAAGATGAATGATTTGGACCCTTTTAGAGGTTTACTTTGTTGTTATAGGGTAGGTCCCATTTCAGGTGTGATTTCAACCATTTTTAGTAATTGTACATCTCTATCCCATGGAGCGGTCCAGCCGCAATGGCCTTCTTAGGGAATCAAGATGATAGCAATTCTATTCAAGCTTATGTTGAATCACTACATTCGATGATTTGCTAAAAATGTCATAGAAGAAATGAGATGAATCCTCATTCCCATGGGGTAGTCCGATCACCATGGCCTTCTTTGGGATTGAAGTGAAGCATTTCAATTCAACAATGACTAATTTACCCCAAATGGCCTTATGGTAATTTACTCATCTTGTCAGATTGCATGGAGCGCAAGTCACTACAACCGCCAAGTGTATAGAGTAAATAACTGAATACGAGGCTCAATTGAGATTTTGATGTTATTTGATTTTTTTTATGCAATTTTTGATTATTTTGGACCAATAGAAATGCCTAGTAGTCCATTTTGAGGCTCCTCATGGTGAAATATTTATCGCATTTATTACTATTATCTAGTCATTGACAGCAGTAGTGACCAAATCATGACCACTATCAATGTCAACGACCAGAGAACGTGAACCACTGATGCCAGCAATGGCTATGCAAAATAGAAAATATAAAAGAAAATTAGGGTTTTGACTTTTCATTATTTCCAGCTATAAATTTGCACTTTTGAGCTCTGAGGTGAGAGAGAGTGATTGTGATCCAAGACGCTACCAAATTCAGACACCATGGTGGAGCAGGGTGAGGCATCGACAAGTGGAGGAGTCGATGACTCATGGGTATCTCTCAAACCCTAGCTTATTATTTATTTTATTGGGTAAAATGAACCTCACTAATTAATCGGTAAATGAACCAAATTAAACCAGTTGGAAATGAACCAAACCAGTCAATAGGTCTAGGTTTAGCTTAATTGTAGTGGGTTTAGCTTAGTTTTTAGATTTTTTTTTTTTGATGTTTTTGGATGAGGGGAACGTCATTGGTGTCGCCTCATGGTCGATGATGCTAGAGCGACCCCTAATTGGCAAAAGAGGGGCCACACGTTAGCGCAACTTGAATTCCAATGGTCAATTTTTAATTGTGCCGCTATCGACTTCATCCTCCTAGCGTGAGCGTCAGCAACCTTAGTAAATTTTTATTTTTTATTTTTAAAATTAATTGATTTTTTTTAATTTTAGAAGTGTAGATTTTGATTTTTTTGAATGTTTAGGTGCATTTAGTCATTATCTTGTAGCCTTAGGCTTATCTTAGATTAATTTTGCATCATTTTTATTTTATTGCTCCTTTTATATTTTAAGTGCATTTAATTTAGGCATTTTAATTTGCACTCTTAGCTTCTATCTATATGGGCTCGAGACCCTACTTTGCTCATGCGACTACTACCCCAGATGGATGACATAGATTGGGCTTGGCTTGATGCCCATAGACTTCAGTACATCACGAGGCTATCGATGATCATGTCAGACCAGGCCTACCTCACTGCCCTGGCACATAGGTGGGATTCTAAGACTAACACCTTCCATATCCCTACTAGTGAGATGACTATCACTCGGAGGATGTATACAGGATCTTTCAGATCCCTTTTGATGGAGTCCCTATTGTGTCCTCTCCTACTGATGCTAGAGATGTTATCTTTGTGAGGGTCTTTGGAGATCATGCAGCTACAACATTTGGTGACTATCATCATGGTGGGATCTCTATGGATCGATGGTATCGAGAGGATGTCTTCCCACGATGGTAGGTCATTTTGATGCATGTTATATGTAACATGCTTTTACCTGATTGCTCTAGAGTGAGGTTCCCATGGAACCTCCTAGCTATGGTTCAGGACTTGATGGATAGTGAGGAGCCCATCATCATGGCTTGGGGGAGTGCACTATTGGCCTAGTGTTATGATGAGCTCTACAGGATTCAGCGATGTGGATGAGCCAGCATTGCTTGCAGCCTACTCCTCTAGATATAGGGATGGGAGCACATCAGGGTGGACCACCCAAGAGGATTACCTATCAATATTACTACCATTATAGATGTGGCTCAGTGTTATGGATGTAGGTGGCCTCGAGAGCATGAGGAGCGCAAGAGTCGATGCCATGTAAGGGATCTTTCTCACTATACAATGACTTTGACTGGCCTATAGGCCAAGGATATTATATGGAGGCCCTATCATGAGTGCCCCACCTAGGTAGAGGTAGATAGATTCATGGCTCAGACTAGGCATGATCGATGGGTTATCGATCACAAGGGGGCATCAGAGAGTTCTTTCATTATTCTTGGGTGCTCCGATAGTTTAGCATACAATAAGATGTACCTCTAGAGCCAATTTTGTATAGGTGGGTCACCATAGAGAGGGATATTCCACTACCTCAAGTTATAATAGTTACAGAGGATGATGACCCTCCAATAGTGGATGTTAGCATAGTAGATGTAGGGTTACAGAGGCATATACCCAGTGGTGGGTTACATAACTATGGTAGGGTAATGATAGCTTAGGTCGAGATCAGGATGAGGTAGCTACAAAGGATCTAGAGGGGCATAGAGTGCAGGCCTAGATAGAGGACTGGGTAGAGTAAAGTAGTAGAGGAGCAGGTAGCTCCAGAGGAGGAGGAGGAGTTAGCTCTAGAGGAGCAGGAGTCTCCTCTCTAAGCTCATTGCACATAGAGCGAGCTTTAGGTAGCTCAGATTTAGATCTTACAATGGGACTCTACTATTGCTAGGCTTTAGACATAGGTTAGGAGATTTTATGAGGAGAGGACCACCCTCCAGACATAGATTGACTCAACACAACTCAGGATAGAGCAGCTCACTTCTAAGAGGGATTTTGCATGAGGATAGGTTGTGCCAGTTGCTATTATAGGGTCGATAGGTTTGGATCTAGGTGTAGAGGTCAAGCACCTATGAGTTCTCTTGGAGGACTATGATGCTCAAATTATAGGAGATGCTATGTACATTGCATCTCTACAGATGTAGATTTAGATGCTAGGTGCCACTCCTCAGGAGAGACCTACAATAAGGGGGTCACATGGACTACATGGAGCACATCAGGGTAGTCATCGGTTCAACCTAGCCAGAGGACCAGGACCCATACAGAGAGGACTTGTAGGGACTAGCTCTCACCATACTCATAGGGATAGAGCCGAGGGTGGAGGTGAGCTAGGGGTGAGCAGTCTGATGACTCTGATGGTTCTAGATTTATTTTTGAGTGTAAGGTCAGATGACCTACATAATTGTAGCCTATGAGTAATTTTGTACCCTTATGTACTTATTTGACACATATATATGATATCAATATTTTGAGACTCATTATGTGTATTTATATGTTTTTGCTTTTATATTTTATGTGATGCAGTATTATGATCTTATGCTATATGATGTGATGTATTGACATGCATTAGCTAGATGATAGATGTATGCTTTAGATGATGTGATCTAGATGTGTAGATGGACTACTTGTGATGTATGCATATATGGATGCAATGTTATTGTTAAATGCATGTTTAATTTTTGATCTAATTGTATGCATCTAACTTATGTTGTTATGATATGGTAAATGCAATATGTGTAATGCATTATTTATATGATGATGATCTAATGTAAATGAACTTGTATGCTTTAATCACTTAAAACATAAGGAATGCATGTGATATGAGTTCAACAATCTAATGGGTGACACCATAGAATGTATAACAATGATGAATGTAAATAATAACTCTTAGCATAAGAATTAATCATTTAAGCATTCAAATGTGAGATGAGATGATGTGATATGTATGTGCTTTCTTTATAAGCTTCTGTAAATTAAAATAACTGTACAAAATAGTCAGTGGTCATCTAAATACATTACTGATATTTATCCGGTATCTATCCTATTCATGCACACCATTTAATGAACAAAACCTCCTAAAGAAAGTTGATGATTTGATTGATGACATGATTTGTTGCTATTAGGGGATTTTTGAGGTTTTCCATGAGACTCAAACACCCTAGTTACTTCATCAAAAGTTGTATACTGACCATACAGGACTCCTGAAAGATAAGGTTTTTGTTATGAAGACCTAGATACTCATTATCCATGTGTGTGCAAATGAATATATTAGATAAAACATAAGCATACCCCAATGCCAGGTGGGATTCATGCAGCCCATTGTTGTATTGGGGATCCTCAAATGTTCATCCTGATCCTAAGTTGGACTCAGTTGGATTAGACCACTAGGCGATACAGGACACCTAAAGCTAGCCCTTTTTGCAAATTGCTTAGAGCTTACCCTAATGCCAGGTGGGATTCATGCAGCCCATTGTTGTATTAGGGATCACTCAATGGTTTGTGGAGATCGACCATTCCAGGGATTCAAGCTCTTCACCCCCTTCTTTTCTTCACATTTATTTGGGATACTTGCTCATGCTTTAGTGATGAAAATCACTATTTATTTTGAATTTTATTTTCTTTTGAGCAAGGGATTTATGTAGTGATGATAATCACTATTTATTTTGCTTTTGAATTTTGCTTTATTTTAGGATTTTTGCTTGTTTTGATGAAAGCAAGGGATTTATTTGGGTAGGGGGGAGCTTGTCCTTTTTCCAATGATCAAAATCCTAGACCATGCGCATCACAAGGTGAGCAAGTAAAAACCTTTCGCTTAGGATGCCTAGTACCACTTTGTAGCATTCATCTTTCCCTTGTTCCAACTAGGATTTTAGTGTTTTGATTAGTGATAGGATTCTGATATATGCTAGGTACTATCAAAACTAGACCTCATCTTTTGCTAGTGAAGATAGCTTTCTACAAAATTTGATAAAATCACTAGGTATGGTTGAGTGACCAAAAAACCCTAGTATATTCCTTATAGCAATAGGAGGGGTTGTGTTGAAAAACATAGTTACTCACATGGGTTATGGATGATGATGGATTTTGAAGATGCATGATTGAGGTACAAATGTGGTGTCATTTGTAAGATTGTGAACACAACCTATCCTAATGCAAATGCAATGGATGGAACGTGCCTAATGCAATGCAACTAATGGATGCAAATGCCAAATGCAAATGTTTTTGTATTTTTAATGTTTTCAATTGTTTTTGAGTTTTGATTATTTTGAATGTTTTTTGAAATTTTTGACTTTAAACTATTTTTGTGCTTTTATTTTTTTTTGACCAAAGGGCTTTAAGATGCCTTTGGGGCTTTTTGTGATGTGACCAAAGGGCTTTAAGATGCCTTTGGGGCTTTTGTGATTGACCAAAGGGCTTTAAGATGCCTTTGGAGCTTTTGTGATTTGACCAAAGGGCTTTAAGATGCCTTTGGAGCCTTTTGTGATTTGACCAAAGGGCTTTAAGATGCCTTTGGAGCCTTTTGTGATTTGACCAAAGGGCTTTAAGATGCCTTTGGAGCCTTTTGTGATTTGACCAAAGGGCTTTAAGATGCCTTTGGAGCTTTTGTGATTTGACCAAAGGTTTAAGATGCCTTTGACCTTTTGTGATTTGACCAAAGGGCTTTAAGATGCCTTTGGAGCCTTTTATGATTTGACCAAAGGGATTTAAGATGCCTTTGGAGCCTTTTGTGATTTGACCAAAGGGCTTTAAGATGCCTTTGGAGCCTTTTGTTTTTAAGTTTTCTATTGTTTTTGTAATTTTGACATTTATTTGAATGTTTTTGTATTTTGTTGTGCTTATGTGTAAAATGCCCTTAGATGAATAATTTTGAGAGGCTCTGGCTCCTCAACACCTTCTAATGATGTTAGGTGATATGCCCTAGGTCCAATATTCTTAGAGATGATATAAGGACCTATCCAATTGGCCATAAATTTATCTCATAGATGCGATGATAGATTTGAGTTCTATTGGTTCTCTTTAAGCACAAGATCCCCAACCTTAAAGTCTCTCAGGTGGAATTTATTGTTATAAGCTCATGTTAGATGATCTTGGTAAACATGAAGATGCTCAAGAGCATTGATGCGATGTTCATCAAGAAGGGTCAACTGATCCAAGTCGAGCTTGTCACGTAGTGTCATCATTGATGAACTCTTTCAATGTGATGCACAATGTTGGAATTTCCAACTCTAAGGGCATAATGGCCTCAATACCATATACAAGCAAAAATGGTGTTGCCCTAGTGGGCATCCGCATGCTAGTCCTATAAGCCCATAATGCAAGGGGTAATTGTAGATGCCAATCCTTATGATTTTATTTCATCATATTCTTTAAGATGGCTACTATTATCTTGTTTGAGGCCTCTACTTGCCCATTTGCCTATGGATAATATGGTGTCACAAAACTATGTTGAATGTTGTATTTGGATGTTAAAGCCCACATATTTTTGTTCTTGAATGATGGACCATTATCCGAGATTATCTTGAAGGGGACCCCAAAATGATAGATGATATTGTGAAGTATGAACTCCATAATTCGTGGTCCAATCATCGATGTTAAGGGGACCACTTCCACCCATTTGGTGAAGTACTCAGTGGTCATTAAGATAAATATGTGTCGACCCAATGATGAGGGAGAGATATTTCTAATTAAATCGAAACCCCACTGAGAAAATGGCCAAGCCACCTGAATGGGTTGTAAGGCCTGAGATGGTAAGTGCATCAGATTTGCATGATGTTGATATTTAATGCATTTCCTAACATACTCACAACAATCCTTCTCCATGGTGGGCCAGTAATAACCCATTCAAAGGATGCACTTGACAATGGCCATGCCACTAAAGTGGCCACCACATGTACCATCATGAGCTTGCAAAATTACCCAAGCTGATTCTTGGAGCTCTAAGCAATGAAGGAGGACTCCATCATAGCTTTGATGATACAATATACCTTCTATCAAGACATATCTTATTGCTTTCTATTTAAATGCTCATCTTTCAATATGCGAAAATACTTGTGGGACAATTCCAAGTTTCAAGAAATCTTGTAATTGGGATAGCCAATCCTGATAAGCTACAACCTCAATAGATAAGATGACTTGTTTCTCCTATGATTCGATGTGCACAAATGCAGATTGAGAAATAACCTTGTGGTGAATGATGGTACCATTCTCCATAGGACCCTATGAGATCAAGGACCCCCAAGGTACCTTCTTTAAAAAGTCTTTAGCTTTATAGAACCAGTCATGGTCTAGTTCTATATGAATCATGTTGACTGATTCTTTGTTATCAAAAGCCTCACGCTGCATCACTGAGTGTGAGAGCATTTTCACATGAATGGTAGTGAAATCAGTAGATGGATTCTGAGGGATCAAGGATCCCAAAGATGCCATAGTGTCTACAAATTTATTTGATGTATGAGGGATTGCCTCAATGTTGTACCATTCTAGTTGGGCTAGATAGGTGTCAACAAGCTCCTTGTAAGCTTTCAAGATTGGATCCCTACATTGAAATAGTCCCTTAACTTGGTTGACTATGAGAAGGGAGTCACCAAAGATATTTAGCCTTTTGATCTTCATAGCGATGGTTATTTGGAGACCCAATATTAGGGCCTCATATTCGGTGTTGTTATTCATGCAAGGGAAGTCTAGCTTAAATGACAAGGGCATTGGAGCACCTTGTGGCATGAAAAACACAATCCCTGCACCACCTCCTTGCTCACACTTTGAACCATCAAAGAACAAAGTCATGTCAACTTTATTTTTAGGTTCTTCAGGTTTAGGTGCTTCTGATAATGCAAAGACTACATCATCAAGAAGTTCTATGGTGAGAGGCCTACTATTCTGAAGAGGTACCTCAGCTAGTTGATCAACTATGACTTATCCCTTGATGGACTTTTGGCTTATGAATTCCAAGTCAAATTCTATCAATAGCATGATCCACTTTGTAGTACGTGTATTATGATATGTCTTGCTCATCATATACTACAAAGGATTTTGTTTGGATATTACATACATTGTATGGCTCAACATGTAGTGGCACAATTTCTTGGTTGCAAAGACCACTGCTAAGCATAACTTTTCTATGTATGTGTATCCTATCTCGTAGCTCACCAAGGTGTAGCTGATGTAATATATCACTTGTTCTTTATCTTGCACATTCTTTTGAGCCAACATGGTGCCCAAAGAAAAATTGATAGTGGATATATATAGCAAGAATGGCACATCTAGCCTTGGTGGAGCTAGGACTAGTGGTATTTCTAGGTACTTCTTGATTTTAGCAAAGGCTTGCTGATATTCTTCATCCCAATGGAATGGGACCCCCTTGTGTAGTAGTCGATTCATGGGTCGATATTTATCTGATAGTTGTGTGATGAATCACTTTATGGATGCTACTTTGCCCTATAAGCTTCTTAGCTCTTTGATGTTAGTGGGTGGGGCCATTTCTAGGATAGCCTTTACCTTTGTTGGGTCTACTTCGATGCCTCATTTAGAAATGATGAATCCCAAGAGTTTTCTAGAAGTTATGCCAAAGATGCATTTCTTGGGATTCAACCTGACATTGTGTTCAATCAGGTGATCGAAGACCTTCTTGAGGATCTCGGCATGCTCTTCACGTAGTAATGACTTGGCTAGTAAGTCATCGATATAGTCTTCTAAGATCTTATGCATGTAGTCATGGAAAATGTATGTCATAGCCCATTGATATGTGGCACCAACATTTTTAAGACCAAATGGCATTACTTTGTAGAAAAATGTCCCCCATGGAGTGGTGAACATAGTTTTATGTTGGTCTTCAGGTTTAATCTGAATCTGATTGTAACCAGAAAAACCATCCATTAGGGAGAGCATCTCATGACCTACAGTTGCATCTACAAGAGCATCTATGTTAGGCAATGAGAATGAATCCTTTGGTGTTGCCTTATTGAGATCCCTAAAATCCATGCAAATATAGATTCTTCCATCAAGTTTTCCTATGGGCACCATGTTTGATACCCATTCTAGATAGTCGATGGGAACAATAAAGACTACATCCAATAGTTTTTGCAACTCATTCTTTACCATCAAAGTGATGGTTGGATGCATCTTTCTGAGATTTTGCTTGACTAATTTCTTTGTGAGATCTAGTGAAAGGTTGTGGACAACCAATTTTGGATCTAGTCCTGACATATCTTTGTAGGTCCAAGCAAAGAGACTTGGTCTCTCTTTCAATAGAGGAATAATGATGGCCTATTCTTCTAGAGATAAGATTTCTCTAAACTTGACTTTCTTTGGATTAGAAGGATCATCACTGATGTCCACTTTGAAAGTCTCCTCTATTGCCATATGTGACCCCTCCTCAAGTTGGTGAGGAGTGGGGATTAAATGGATGTCATCTACTAGGTTTAAAGGTTCCACTGAATCATGGTCGAAACCAGTGTGATAGACATCATGTGCACAGCCTGGTGCAAAATGGAATGGTTGTAGCATCTCTTCATTAGGGAAGAAATATTTAGGCTCTAGGGGTGAATCAATATGATCCCAATCAATAGCATCTAAGTTAAGACACAATGGTTTCATAGGATCTGCTAGGTTATGGAGTGGAGTGGTCAAATCAATGGAGATCATGTTGATGGATGGGATGAAATCTCTAGGACCACATGGGTGAAACTCTGCATTAATGATTTACCTTCCATACCCAAGATGTGGCTCTAGGGGTATGGGGATCTCAGGATCTAGTCTATGGATAGATGAGATGATGGGATCATTAGGTTATAGTAGCTCTCTAAATGTAGGTGGATCAGGGTTGACCATGTGATGAATGACATCTAGATTTACTGGTCTTCCCATGAAGTGAAGGTCAGGGTATATGGTGTAGAGTATCACCTCTATTTCAACAAGTAGATTGACTTGATGTAAGTGATGAGGCCCAAGATAAGCCATCTCGGTCTCATCCTCATAGTCATTGTCATCTATGAAGAACCCCTCATTCCTACCCACTAGAATTGGGTGTTGACTTGCATGTTGATGCCCAAGATAGGCCATTTTAATCTCATATTCATAGTCATTATCATCTATGAAGAATCTATTATTTATTTCCATTGGCCCTATGATGTGGCATGCATGTCTAGGCCCAAGGTAGGCCATCTCAGTTGAGTCCTCTAACTCATAGCCACTCTCATCCGAGATGTATCCACTCTCTATGTTACCTACCCAAGCAAGGTGTTGAATATACCGAGGCCCATGGTAGGCCAATCCGGCTTCATCCTTGGATTCACTAGTGACATACTCATTTTCCTCTCACTCATAACCATGGATTGGTTCATCCTCCCATAGGATGATTCCTGATGGGCATGCTTCGAGAGAGGAATTTGGATGATACTCATCGGGTGGTCCTATATTGACCATAGCCACCCATCTATCACTCAAGTAGTTTCTATTTGAGGGTTGATAGGGATTCTAATCAATGTCTTCCCTAAACCCCAAGCTTAGCCTATCTAAAGCTACTACCAATGAATCATCATGGCTCTGTATATGATACCCTAGACCAAACCTATCAGTAGGCAATTGGTATTATGATTGGAATGGAAGTTGATGCCCTTGCTCATATAGACCTAAGCCATAGCCATGCCAATGGCATCACTCAAAGTACCTTAGAGCAAACTCAAGATTTGATAAGTAATGAACATTCATGGTGAATGGTTCATCCTCATCCTCTTCAATATCAAAAGCATTATGGGCACAATCTAAACCAGCATATATGAAGTTGGTTTGGTTAGGGGGAATCCCTAATGGAACCACTATCCCTATTGGTAAATTTGGGACTCTTGGTCATCCCATGTCTTGTGTAGACTCGATAATAGGTATGAAAGTCATATTCTACACAAGATATTCACCTAACCCTATGTTGGCTAAGTGAACTATCACCTATGGTGCAGATGATATCATTGATGAAGTAGGTGAGGTAGGTTGAGGTACCTCCTCGGCTATGTCCTGGGAATCTTCCTCCTCCATGGGATTCAAAATTTCTGTAGCTGCTATAGTTGGAAGTTCTTTAGGTCCTTCCTCCACTAGGGGTGCTTTTAGCTTCTAAGAGTCCTTTGCCTTGGATATTGTGGGTTTCTCAGAAGTGCTAGTAGCTTTAGATGTAGGAGGTGGTGCCGATGTGGATGGGTCACCTCACACTGATTTAGACTTACTTTCTAGTTGTGTGGTGGGGGATGAAGGCCTTATGTATAGGTGTGTTGATGGAAGGATGAATTCCCTGATAAGTCAACCTGATGCATATATTTAAATGGCTCTTCATCTGATGGAACCACATGCACTTGTCCCTCATGCACATACTTGATGCATTGGTGCAAGATTGAGGGAATGCATTGCATGTCCCTTATCCAGGGATGCCCTAGGAGGATGTTGTATTGCATTACCCCTCCAATACGTGACACATCATGAGGATGGTCTTATGCCCTACCTTTATAGGTAGACAACTGTACCCACTATGGAGCACAATGCATCATTGAAAGCTCTCAATGTATAGGAGGTTGGGACAATGTTGGACCTAGGGATTTTTAGGTGCCCTATAGCCTTTGTTGTGATAATGTTAATCGATGAGCCCATGTCGATTAGAACCTACTTGAAGGGTATGTCATTGATTGACGTGATGATATGTAGAGGTGGGTCTGCTATGGTAGTAGGCACTACCTTGATTTCATGATCATAGAAATGGATCATAGGCTCTTGACACTATTGGACCTACCCCATAAAGTTTGTGAATGCATCTAGGTTCTAGGGCTAAAGCTCAATCGATCTCAAGATTTCCATTAAAGTCTCCCTATGTCTTGGGGACTATTGAATGAGCTCATAGATTGATAACTTGGTTGATGTCATTTGGATATTTTGCTCTAGTCTACTCTGGATAGTTACCATAGGTCATAATGGTGGACCTGGAGGATTATTTTGCACCTACCTCTATTGAGGTGCAGTCGAGATATGAATAGGAGCCATTGGAGGCTCTAGTTGGTTATATCATTGACTCCTTATCACCACATTGACTATCTCAACCATTTTGATGCACCCTTGAGTGGGAGGTTCGACTCGAACTTGGTTCACTTGAGTACCCTGATCTCTAGGGGCCTCATGATTAGGCAATGGGTTTTTGAATATGCCCATGTCTCTATTATTAGGTGCTAATGGGTTGTCAACTTTTAGCTCACCCTTCTCAATCATGTTTTGCACAACATTCTTGAATCCGATACATGTTTCGATGTCATGCCCTTGTATTCTATGATATGGGTAATATTGATCTTCCCTATATCCCTTGGGCTTGGGATGGTTAGGGTCAAGAAGTTGCATCTCAGGTAGCCTGAGTCTTTGTGCCTCACTTAGCTGGTTGAATATCGATTGCATCGACTCTGATAAAGGCATGAAATAGCGAGGTGATCGATGTTCCTTATTTTGACCTTGGTTGTTCTTTGGGTTGTAATTGGCCGGTGGGGGGTGAGCCTGATAGTTCTATGGTTGTTGGCTATTGCCTCCCTTTGGCGCACTTAACACAACCTGGTTGACTTGAGTAGGCTTGGCCTACTTTTATTGATTCTTGTTGTGGTTGGTATTGTTCTAGTCCTTTTTGTTTTGGAGCTTAAGGTCTCCTTCATCAACCTTGATGTCTTCTATTAGCTTGGCTTGAGCCAAGGCTTCCTCAAATGTTTCATACTATTGTAGTTGTAGTAGCAATGAGATGTGCTTTGTGCAACTCTTGGTAAACATCCGGGTGAGCTCTATAGTGGGAATAGCAAATGGTAATTTTACCATTATCTTCCTCCATCTATTCCCATAGTCCATAACTGGCTCATCATCGTATTGCTTTAGGTTTTCCAGATCGGACAAGTTTACCTTCTTCTTGATGCAAAATGAAAAGCATTCAAGAAATGCATTCACTAGTTGCTCAAAGCTGATGATGTTGTGCTTAGGTAATTGGTTGAACCATTCGGTTGCTACACCCGATAACATCATGATGAATATTCTTAGCATTAGGGCATCATTATGCTCAAGTTGGAAGCACGCATTCATAAAATTTGTGACATGTTCTTGTGCATCTTCCTCTCCTTTGAACTTGTCTAGCCTAGGCATCTCAAAGTGCCTAGGATACGTAGGACTCGGTACTGAAGGGCACAATGGTTGGTTGTGTATTTTACTCAGGGTTGGTGTATCGCTCCAAATTTTTTGCATCCTTACCTTCAGGCTATAGGATCCGTGCCCGAAAGGGGGATGCGAGAAGGATGGGACAATACCTCAGACTGAGAGGCCCTTTGAAGGTCCCGCCTCTCGGGGGAGGGGTATAAGGGTGAATTTTTGACGGATGGTGGGTTCACCAGGAAAATTTTGAGTGGCAGTTTCCATGCCTAGGTTGATAGTAGGTTTGATGTGTTCATTTTGCGCTTTAATCATTCAATTCCTAGGTTTGGCCAAGATGAATCTAAACTATTCTATATGCCAATGCTGATTTTATGAATATAGAAAACATGAATAAATGCTAAACACAAAGAATATGCTAAATAGGATAGAACATACCTGATTTTTGAATGTCTGATGAAGATTCTGAGTCTTGTAGCAGTCCAAATTGTCTCAAATCGTATGTAATCATCTAGAATTGCACAGAATCGTCTCAGATCTCAGTCGGTCGTCTGAGATCAAACAAGATCGTCAGTGATCTAATGAATTCATCAGCCGAATTTGTCAGAGACCTGCAATCACAGAAACAGATACAAAATACCAAAAATGCAACTGCAAAAACAAGGGGAAATGATAGAAATAACAATGAATTTGTCTAAATAATAAATCAAAATAGAAATTAAAAGGAAATGCATCAACTTAATAATTTATTTTGGCTTTATCATTCATTTATATTAAATGAGGTGAACTCCAAGATGCATAAATACAATAACTAAGACAAAGCACAAAGAAATGCAGAAAACAATAAGGAAATGCAAACTCTGGGCTCTGATTGCCCCCAATATGGACTACAGTCGAGATTTCCTCCCATCGTACGAGATCATCGTCGATCTGTGACAGGATCGTCCGAAATCATCTGTAATCGCCTGCGATGATCCAAGCTTGCTCCGGCTGAAGAACGGTAAGATTCCTGTAAGAAAACTTGAAATATGCAATGCAAACAAAAGTATGAAGGTGTTCTAAGGCACAAGGAACTCAATTTGCAGGGAAATCTGTAAGCTAGGGGGTTCAGGGGGATAAAATGAGAAATTCCCAGTTTATATAGGATTAGGGAGAGGTCAGGAGGTTGGAGATCATCCCAATTTGGGAGATCTCCAACGGGGGAGACTCTAACTGCGTAGACACGCTTTCTGCCCAGGTTAGAGAAGATGTTGGAACATAAGCTAATTATGAAAATTTGGTTTTGGGACAAAATCGTCTGGATGTTCTGTTCCAAACGAATTCGTCAGATCTGGGACGATTTCGTCTAATCTATGATAATATTGTCCAACGGTCAAAACAAATCCTAAAAATGGCACGAAAAACAAGGAAAGCGGGTGACAGACGGTTACCAGGCGGTTTGGGGTTAAAATTCAAATTGTTATCTTTTTACTAAGGTTTAACTGTGCCAATTTTTGGGTGCTACATTTTACCCCCTCTTTAGCAAATTTTCTGAAGAAAATGTGTTAAAGACGATTTCTTCCCGTTTTACAAGAAAACAAAAATTTACTCAATTTTTTAGACGATGATTCTAGGTCGAATCGTACGACTGCTTACTATGGTGACCCCTCTATGTGTTTACCCAAATCGAAAATTTGAGGTAAAAGCATGGAAAAGCAAAATTAAAAAAATGTTATTTTTAAATAAAATTAAAAAAATAGGGTAAAACCCTAATTCATTTTTACTATTCAGTTTTACTGATTTTAGAGCTCTGCAGACAAAAAAAATGGTGGAGACAACACACCGATCGATAGAGGTCCGGCACAGGCTACGGGTAAGGATCTAATCCTAGTAAATTAGGTTTGAATTTAATTTGTGTAATTGTTTGTTTGAAATTTTGATTGTTTTGGGGCATCGCGGCCATTTTTAGGTCGTCGACGACATCGGGATGAAATCATCCCTATTTCGTCAAAATCGTCCCTATATCGTCGATTTCATCTGAGGGCAAAATCGGTGAACTAGGGGTGATATCATCCAACAAGGGATGATCCCCCAAGGTTGTGAAATAGGAGACGATTTCGTCCTACAAAGGATGATTTTGCCCAATTTAGGACGATATCGTCCAATAGTGGACGATATCATCATTTGATGAAATTAAGCTTGGTTAAAATGTATTTAATTTGATTTTAATGATTGGTTGATTAATGAATTTTATTGTTTTATTATTTGTTTTACAGAGGGGATTACTAAAGAGTCGAGAATGGAAATACGATGGGCTACGAGATGACATAGTCGTGCTCGATCAGGCAGAGCGTGACCGACTGGCTCAGGTCGGTTTGCAGCATGTGGCAGAGATGCCACAAGTATCGATGAACATGGGGTTACTGACAACCCTAGCAGAGAGATGGTATCCAGGGTCGTCCTACTTCCGACTATCGACAGGGGAGATGGCTCCCACACTAGAGGATGTATGGAGGATCATGAAGATCCCCATACAAGGACGGTTGATGATTCCTATGGCCAATCAATGCCAGGCGATGATGAGATTGACCGAAGACCCGAGCTTCACCCTAGAGAAGGGCAGAGTGAACATCGAGTCTCTAAGGAAGATGCCTGGGGCATCTAGGCTAACTCGGGTTTTGGCTGGGGTAGTAGGTGGCTTACTGCTGTGCCACCAGAGTAGGTGCAGACTACCGTGGATCCTCTCAGATGTGGTCTACGATATGAGAGACCATAGATACAGGTTTGCATGGGGCAGCTTTATACTATGCCACTTGTATAGGATCCTACATGGGGTCGTATACAAGGGAGGCCGATGTCTGGTTTTAACATCGCTACTACAGGTTTGGTGCTGGGAGCACATCACAGTGCGGAGGCCGATAGGGCTCCCACTGACACTGGTTGACCGGGAGAGGCCCCGAGTTTTCTACTGGTGGTTATAGAGGGGGTCACAATGATGAATAGATCTATCGATGTCACAGAGGTTGCTGGACGACCTCATCCTAGACCAGATCACCTGGAGGCCATGGCGAGAGCACCCCAGGTGGGCAAAGCATGGGCATGAGCTGGCTCGCATCAGGCGAGTCTGCTGGATGCAGATGGAGCGAGGAGAGGTAGAGCTCCACCACTACGACTGGGTTCTACGATAGTTCAATATACAATAGGGGATCCCTTCTCTCAGGGATTACGAGTACTCCTAGACTATCCGGGATAGTACCACACTGAGCGGGGCTCTAGACATGCAGCGGTTCTAGAGTCAAGACATGGATGATGCCCCCATCCAACCAGTGGATGGTGATGATGCTAGGGTTGCAGATAGCTATGATGCCTGGTATGTAGGCATCCGCCCTCCTCGGATGACGAGGGTGTAGGGTCCAGTGCATGTTGTGGTGCGACAATTGGGGAGGCGGCATCAGGCTGCTATTGAGGCAGCACGAGGTCGTGACGGGAGAGAGCAACGACGATCTCCATAGGAGAGATGCCAGAGGATGGGTTGAGCTCCACAGAGACCTCAGGAGATAGGGATGAGGGAGAGGGGAGTCCCTTCTCAGCAGGAGGAGAGACCACCATCGCTAGATAAGGGCAAGGGTTTCGAGGTAGGGGAGAGTAGCAAGACGATGGCTCTCTGGATTGAGGTTTCCCGCCTCTGGGATTAGGTGTAGACACTACAAAACGAGGCTACATGTCTCAGGGCTCAGAGCGGAGGGGCGAGAACTCAGGATCTGGCATGGTCTATTGCTCAGACTACATTCTACTAGGGGCTATACTATCACATGGTCCTAGAGGGACAGAGGGTACCACTACCAGCCCCCATTACAGATCTAGTCATGATGGGATCGTCGAGGATGTCCTCACGATCGACGGCGAGGACCCGAGACATAGTCCGAACCTCTATGGGACCACCTCCTCCATGCCAGGGCGGGGGAGGAGATGAGGCTGAGAGCTCGAGGGCTTCTCAAGGCTAGCTGCTACAGAGTGTAGATTGTATGATTATTATTTTTTGAGGGGATTGAGTATGCCAGGGTTTTGATTGTGGCATACCAATCCAGATGATGTATAATTTATTGAGATATATATATGGTCTTTTTGATGATATGACTTGTGTATATGTTGTTTTATGCTTTAATTTTTGAATTTTTTGATTGATGATTCATGTAATTATGTCGTTTGGAAATAAATTATAATTTTTTATGTCATGGCATAAAATTGTAAATGAAATAATCTGATGTGAATAAATTGGTTGTTTTGTGGTGTGATTTTATGAAAAATAAAAGAGACTTCTAACAATAATTTCAAAGGACATTGTCGTTGTTTATAGACCGTTTCATGGAGTCGCCGCTCGCTAGGTCGTCAAGCTAATCCCAGGATAGAAATATTGTTAAAATTAAAAGAATGCTTAAGAGACTTTTTTAAGACTTTGTGTTGTGATGAGGGAAGTGATGATGGTGATGATTTATTTTCAGATTTTCATAAAAAATATTATGCATGACATATTAAAGAAATATGATTTTGCTAGGCATAAATTCCTAAGTGTGATAAATTTTTTGGAATAAGTCCCTAGGAACTATACCATCATTACAAAATTGAATGTTGACATAATGAAATGGATAAAAATGTGTTCATTATTTTTAAATCACAATTGTGTAACATAATGATGTAAGTCATATGTTTTTTATGAATTTTTTAAAATGAATGGGAAAATAAAATTAGAACAATGGCTTGCGCTAGGCATAGAATTATAGGTATAGACTTATACCATCATCGCGAAATCCAAAGAAGAAATTGATATTTTAGCTTTATTGCAGGATTGATTTTTGACTTTTGATAAACAAAAAATAATAATATGAACATGAATTTATTGATTATATTTGTGTCATATGTTGTTTGAAAACATTTTGTGATTTTTGAAAACAATGTATATAGTTGTTTTTATACTAAACAGATGTGCTGAAATAAGAAGATAAAATTATTCCAAAAAGAGTTGCAGATTTATTTTACATTTATCTCAAAGACAAATATAGATTTATACAGAACCCTCATGTGCAAATATGAGTTCATTACCGATCTTGCTTTATCATAATGATACAGAATCTCTCAAATACAAATGTGTGTGCAATTGTATTATTCATTCCCCAATTTTGAGCAAGAAATTTGATACAAGTAATTTGAATTAACCAAATAAGTGTTCCTTGACCATGATTTATATGCATGTAACCGTACCAGACTACTATGTAAGTCGGGTTATCAAGAGCTAGCTAATCCATAAGCCGACATAGGTCTATACAAAATAAGGTCGCTAATGTGATAGACATATCACCATGCTAGGAATTACCCAAGGCCAAGCGGGTTGGGCACAAACCACATGTTATGGGGCTTACCTCACAGTTTTTGAATAATTGAGAATTCCAGAGATTCAAGCTCATTCACCCTTCTTTTCTTTTCAAGGGGTAGGGAAAGGGATTTTATTGCTTTTTGCTTTTTCTTTTCTCTTTTGCTTTTTTTTTTTTGGAACTGAGACAATGCTGAAATATTGCTGTGATGGTACAAAATGATATTTTTCTTTTTATATTTTGCTTTGACTTTTTCTTTTGCTTCCTATACTAGGGATACTTGCTCGGATTAGCTATAGAGCAAGGGGTTTTTATTCTGGGTAGGGGTGAGCTTGTCCTTTTTTCAATTCTCAAAGATTCTAGACCATGTGCATGATAGGATAGCAAGGGAAACTTTTCGCTCAAGAAACCACTTCTACTATGTAGCATCATATTGAATTTGCAATGAAATCATTTTAATGTGAAAATATATACTTGGTTCAAGTAAATAACAAGATCAATTCTCTATGCTCAAAACTTTATTTAATTCAAATGTGGACTTTGATATAAGAGAGAGTAATAATCATACCAAATAAAAGCAAGATATTTATGTATGTGAGTGTGAAAGTGCGGGATTCCAAATAAATGCTATTTTATCCAAAATAATTGAAAATATAACTACAATACTTCAAGAATTGATATGTGCAAAAATAAAAGATGTTTTGGAAGATTTTGATGATTTTGATGTTTTTATATTTTGATTTTAATTGATGAATGGAAAGAAGAAATACGATTACTATTTTTTTTTTTGAAATTTTATATGAATAACTAAAAGGAAACAATATGCAAAATACACAATATATACAAATGATGAAAATGACCAAATGTTACACATAGTAACGCTTAAGATGCATAATGTTCATAGGTTATTTAAGATCTTTACCATTTAAGGTAGCTAATTGATATGCTCCCAATCCAAATTTATGTTGGCAATTTTGGGTACTTTGGGTACATTGCCTTTGCTCAAGTGTATAAGTTGTCATCGATGTCAAAAGGCATTTTTGTGTTGATATCAAAAAGAGTGTGATGTCAAAAATATCTTGAGAAGCTTCATAATGTTAAAGGGTTTTTTATTAAAACCATGGTGACAAGGTTAAAGGTTTTTCTTAAAACCATTTGGACTCATTAAGGGTTTTTATTAAAACCAAGCTTAACTTAATGCAAAGGTTTTTACTTCTTGAAAAACCTTGAAGGTCCATGTTTATTATTAATAATTAAATTAACTCAAACCTTTGACAAAGGTCTAAGTTTAATTTATTATTAATAAAATAATAATAATAATTATTAAAGGGTCTTTTAACCCTTAAGTGACGCACATAAAGAATTCTTTCACCGACGTTTTGCCATCGTTGGAGGAGCGCCGACGTCAAACAATTAAGGAGAAATGGCTATATAAGTGGGGATGATTTTCTAAAGTAATGGGACCATCGATCGATGCAATTTCATAGCTTTGTGTCCTCCGAAAAGGCGATGTTTTTCATTGTATTTCATTGTCCATCCATATTGAATTGCCCAAGTTTTTCTTGCGCTTGACGTCCGGCAGATTGCATTTCTCTGACATTTGATAAGACTGCGAACTATGTTTTCTAGGAGTTACATTTTTGGACAGCGCTCATGATGATGGTGGTGGCTTGAGGAAAATGTTTATGTTTTCAAATCCTTGGCAATTGAAGGAAGACAACACATAGGATTACATTATATTTTTCATTAGGCACTTGTGCTCCAATGGTGGTGGTGTGTTGAGTGAAGAAGCGTTGGGCAGAGGTGCCAAGTTTGACCCATGTTGTGGGCAATTTCGTCTTGGTCATGATGCACGAGGATAGCAGCAATGAAAGCGCTTTAGCATTGGTGGTGGTGTTATTAATTTTCTCCAAAGGTTGGAGAACTAAGGTTGGCCAAGGTATATCTTTTATTATTTTCTTGGAGTATTTTGAGTTGACTTGGCAAATATAATTGATGGAGGTATAAGGTTAAGTTGTCATATTTTGCTTTGACATTATTTTATTGATGTTTAATGCTTATGTGGAGTAATAAGGTGTAAAGAGGTTTTACTTTGTTTGTATATTATACTTGTGGTGGTTGTTATTAAGTTGGAGAAATAAGGTGTTAATTTGGATCTTCATTATTGTATATTGTTGTATAGTTTCTAACCCTAACTTGGTTGGAAGTTTGAGAGTTGTGTGTGGTGACAGCTTGAAGGTTCAATTATCTTCTACTCCAATAAGGTATGGGCACATTCTTCTTATGAGTATGATTGGTGTATGTTTTCTGAAATAAGGTTGGAGTGAAAATGTTTTCAACTAGGTTTCCTTTGGTTGGGTGTAAATCCTATTTTCTGGTTTGTTGAAGACTTCTTATGCATTGTTATCCTTGATGAGAGTTTTTGGTGAGTGCATAATTTCTGGTTTGAGATAGTGGAAGCTTTGTGCACTAGGGTTTATATTTGTGAGTCTAGCTACTTGCATTGAGTTGGTGGAACCCTTGGTTGGCTGTTTTGAGTTTGATGGTTGAGTTGTTTCCATAGAGGTTGTTTAATCAAGTTATTGCTTTACTTGATTCATGATATTGGGCTTACTCCATTGAGTTGATTTGAGCAAGTTATTCTTTGCATTTGGTGATATTGTGTTGGTGGTTGTTTTGTTCAAATATATTTGGAGGGAAAAGGATTTCTACTTGTTTCCTTTTCTTGTGATGATTGGTTGAATGCTTCAAGGTTGATGTTGAGTTGAGTGGTGTTGGTTGACTAAACCTTGTTTGATGAGCATTGTTGTTAAAACCCTAATTGATGGTGAAAATAACATGAGTATCATTGTTATGTGATTCTTTGCATAGTTGGCAATTGTTGGGGTTTCATGTTCTTGAAAGAAAACATTCTATCCTATCCATTTCAGATATTGAGTTGAGTTTTCAGATTTGAGATTGAGATTGAGCTGAGTTGATTTGAGTTGAGTTTTGAGATTGGGATTTGTGTATAGAACATATTGAGTCTCTGACAATTCTCTTTATGCTTCTATGAGTTTGACAAATCACATTGGGTCTCTAACAATTCACTTTGTGATTTCCTACTAAGAAAGTTTTTCTTGGTGAGCTTGCTGAGTTTTTGGACAGGTTCCGATGGGGACTTGTGAGCAGTTTTTGGACAGGTTCCGGTGGGGACTTGTGAGCAATTTTTGGACAGGTTTTGGTGGGGACTTGTGAGCAGATTTGGATAGGTCCTAGTAGAGGACTTGTGAGCTGAGTTTGATAGTTCTATCAGAGAACTTGAGGACAGAGGTGCATTGGTTCTATGAGAAGAACCCTGAGGATAGTTAGCAAGTCTTTGAGAAGGCTTGTATACAGAGGATTGATTTGTTCAAGAGTTGGACAGATCTGACAGATAGAGGAAGACTTGTACTAGACTGACTGACTATGTTTGGTATAGGTTGCTGAGCTGCTATGGACATGATCATAGAAGGCAGAGGTCTCTTAGGCTAAGCATTGAGGATAGGAGGTCTTCGATGGAAAGGAGTTTCATGTGCTAGCAAGAGGTAGAGGCAGTTGATCTTCTAAGGGATCATATCCAGAGCAGAGGGGAAGGTATCTCCTTTAAGCAGAGGCTCATTGAAAAGGATTGAAAATCCAACTAAGAGTTCTATTATTTACAAATCATTATATAGGCACTAATGGCCCAAAATACATAACCAACCCATGAAATCATGGATTTGATTCACACGCTTAACCCAAAAGCTACAAAGGTGCAAAGAAGAATGCACGTAAACTTCTAAGTTAAGATTGCTAACTAGAAGATCCATTTTAGCTAACTTGAAGCTCACACTTCCTACTTTGAGTTCACACTTGCTAACTAACACTCTAAAAGACAACTAGAAGACAACTAGTGCCCACAAGTGCATGTGAGAAAGAGACTCACTTACAATATCAATTTGCTAGAAATAAACTAAGCAAACCTAAGCTAGGAACTACTAGAGGGGTCATATGAAAGATCATACATCAATCCTCATCATGCCTCCCCACAATAGAAGCATTGGACTCCAATGCTTTCAAAAGAATAGGAAAGTCACGGGACATCTGATGAAAAGAAATCCAACGAGCCTGATGCGGCAGCTGTCCTCGTCGAGCCACAAGATATGAGGTGGTAGACCCCTGACGAGTCTGCCGAGTCTTCGTGTCATAGATCTGATCTGCATCCAATGGTAACCGTAGCTCGGGAACCACGTCCACGGGATGGGCGATAGGCTGGTGCAATCTCCAATGTAGAGTCAAAGTACAACTTCAAGAGATCCACATTGACGACGTCATGAATTCCCAAGTGTGCGGGAAGATCAAGGCGGAAAGCATTCTCGGACACCTGCTGAAGAATAGTGTAAGGCCCATAGCGAATTGGTTTGATTTTGCTATGAGTCTTATCAGTGAAACGCCGCTTGTCAAGATGCAACCAAACTTTATCACCAACCTGAAAAGGATGAGGAATTCGATGTCGATCCATGGCCTTTTTCTGCTGCTGCTGTGTCTTTTGCAAAATCTCAACCACCTTTGATTGAAGATTGTGCAAGTGTTGAACAAATGAGTGTGCCTTGTCTTGCTCCTTACGAAGATGTGAAGTGACGGGAGAAGGCAAAGATAAAGGTAACTCATAAGGTGCCAAGGGCTGAAATCCCATACAAACTTCAAAGGGTGAATGACCTGTAGAAGAGTGTAGGGCCCTATTATAGGCATGTTCAATATGCGTGAGACTCAAGTCCCACTTTTTTGGTGAAGCGTGATGATAGATTCGCAAACTTTGCACAAGTGTACGGTTTACCACTTCAGTCTGCCCATCGGACTGCGGATGATAGGCGGTAGAGAAGTTAAGGGAAACTCCCAAAATCTTCCACAAAGAATGCCAAAAGTGACCCACAAAGCGTGAATCACGATCCGAGATAATGCTGGTAGGTAGACCAAAGGAACGCCAAATGCTATCAAAGAAAAATTGAGCTAAGTCTGATGCAGAACTTGTCTTGCGGCATGGAATGAACTTAGCCATTTTGCTGAATCTGTCAACCACCACGAACACACAATCATGTTGGCGCACTGTCATAGGAAAACCACTAACCAAGTCCATGGAAATGCTTTCCCAAGGATGGGAAGGAATGGGCAAAGGCATGCCTAAGCCAAACTTTCTATTAGCTGGTTTTGAGCGACAACAAACTGCACACTGCTTGAGAAATCTCAACACATCCCTCTGCATTTTTGGCCAATAGAAAAATCGTTGCAAATGATGAAGTGTTTTATGTTTCCCAAAGTGACCACCATAAAGTGTAGAATGAGCTTCCTTAAGAAGCGACACTCTAGGTTCACAAGGAACACAAACCTTGTCCAATTTGTAGAGAAGTCCTTCTTTGATGTAGAAATCTTGGAAAGGACGCAAATTGGAAGAAGAAGGCTTACTCACTTGCTCAAATATTTTTCCAAAATCAGGATCCTGAGAATACTGATTAGGCCAAGTCTGAAATCCCAAGTGTGAAGTGGACATGACTGTTAAGGCAAGAGCGGCTGGAGGCCTACTCAAACAATCAGCAACTGTATTACTCTTCCCCTTTTTGTACTTGATCACCAAGTGAAATTGTTGGAGGTAAGAGGCCCACTTCATATGTCTTGATTCTTCAATTTTACTTTGAGATTGTAAAAACTTGAGAGGCATATGATCAGTGTGTACTACTGGTATCTTTTCCCAAAAGATAGTGTCTCCGGTACTTAATGGCTTGAACTAAAGCATACAACTCCTTGTCATATGTAGAATAGTTCAACTTAGCGGCGAGAAAAAGTTTCCGAATGATAAGCTACTTGGATGACCATTCTGTTTGAGCACGGCTCCTAAGGCAACTTTAGAGGCATCTGTTTCAATCTCAAAAGGTTGAGAAAGGTCGGGTAAAGTTAACACCGGTGCTTGTACACAATTTCTTTTTGAGTTTCTCAAAGGCAACTTCTTGGCTTTTCTCCCAATGAAATGGAGTTTTGGACTTAGTGAGATAATGCAATGGAGGCTGCAAGGGTGGAATATTGAGGAATGAACTTGCGATAGAAATTCGCAAGTCCTAGGAAACTCCTTAACTCTGTGAGAGTTGTAGGAGGGGACCACTTAAGCAAAACATCAACTTTAAGGGGATCTACCTGAATTCCACTCTCACTAATCACATAGCCAAGGTAAGAAAGCTGAAGTATTGCCAAAAGAACACTTGGAAGAGTTGGCATATAATTGATTCTTCGCAAGAAGATCAAGGGTTTCTTTGGATATGCCTAAGGTGTTCCTCCCAAGTTTTTGAGAAAATCAATATATCATCAAGATATATAATGACAAATTTGTCAAGGACTTCACGAAATACATCATTCATCAACCTCATGAAGGTTGCGGGAGCATTAGTAAGACCGAAGGGCATGACCAACCATTCAAAGAGGCCCATCTTCGTCTTGAAAGCGAGTCTTCCATGTATCCTCGGCTTGGATACGCACTTGATGATATCCACTTTTGAGATCTATTTTTGAAAAGAACTTAGCTCCTTGAAGCTGATCTAATAAATCATCAATGCGGGGTAAGGGATATCTATTCTTCACAGAAATTCTGTTCAATGCACGAAAATCAATGCATAATCTCCAAGTGCCATCTTTCTTAAGAACTAACAAAATAGGTGATGCACAAGCAGTACTTTCCTTAATGAAACCCTTAGACAAAAAATCTTCTATTTGCTTTTTTATTTCTTCATTTTGCAAAATAGATTGTCTATACATGGGAGCATTAGGAAGAGAAGAACACTGGAACTATTTCAATGCTTGTGATTAATTGTGCGAATTGGAGGAAGAGACTTTGGCTCCTGAAATATGTGTGAATAACTTTGCAATATTTTATCCATTGAAGAGTGTTGCTTTGTAATGGATGTAGATGTAGAAGTGTTTTGAGAGCGAATGAAAATTAGAGCAACATCACCACCTTTCTTAATTACTCTTTTCGTTTGCTTGGAACTTAGAATGATATTAGGAGTGTTGGTGCTCTTAATGAGAAAGACCTTACCATATTTTTGAAGTGTGTAGGTTCTTTTAAAAGCATCATAAACAGCTCTCCTATCATACTTAAAAGGTTGTCCAAGCAAAATCCCACAACAATCCATAGGAGTCACATCACAAGTGACTTGATCTATGAAATGTGGGCCAAGTGCAAATTTTAAAGTGCAAGTGTGAGTGATTTCTGAGCCTCTTCCACTATCCTTCCAACCCAAAGAATAAGGTTGAGGATGAGGCTCCATAGGTAACTTCAAACGCTCGACAATGGACCTCGCAATTAGATTTTTCCGCGAGCCATTGTCCACTATACAATCGGTTGCAAAGTTGTGAAGTAAGTGGGCTCGAGTGATGAACAAAGCATCACGAGCTCCATCTGAAGAACTTACATTTACTAAGGTAACTTCATTAAGCTTACCTCGTAATTCCGTATATACTCTACTCTCTCCTACTAGACTCAAGGGGACCCTTGGAAGCATCCTCCTCTTGAGTAGTAATCACTAAACTCTTCTTTTTGAGCTTAAAGCAATCAGCTTTCTCATGCCCTTTCTTCTTACAATAATTGCAGAATTTCTTAGAAGAAGAAGATGAAGATTTAGAAGAAGAGGAAGAAGGAGTAGAAGCGGAAGGGGAAGGAGAAGAAGGAGATGGAGAAGACACATTCTTCTTTTGAGCAAAATTCTTCTTTTGAGAGAAAGAATTATTCCCTTTTGATGAGTTTCCAACCACTTGAGTAACAGGTGTGCGGAATGCCTGCGATTGCGCCTTGAACTTGTCCTCCGCAAGCTGCGCCTGATTGAAAACTTGATCCAATGTTTCCATAGAAACAAACATTAGTTCCCTGTACAAATGTTCTAACAAGCCACTTTGAAACTTGAGAATCAAACCTGGAACATCATCCTCCACATTCACAAGTATTCTGAACCTGTTAAATTGGAAAATATATTCTTGTACAGACATATTAGTACCTTGGCGAAAACGAAACCATTTAATAACCAATTCTCTAGAATAATTTGAAGGATAGAAATTGGTTTTAAGACATTGTACAAGCTCATCCCATGTGGTGAGTTCTTGTCCTCGTTTTCGTTCCACAAGTACTTTGGCTAAGCCAGAAAGTTTAAGCTTAGCATAAGGCACTACATCATCTTTTGAAAGTTGAGAAAAAGCAAACCAAGAACTCATGTCAAGAATCCAACTATTCAAGACATCAGGGTTCCTGGATCCATCATACAATGGGACTTCACAACGAACTCTCAAACGTGAATCATGAGCAGAAGTGGAGGTATTATGCAAAGAAATGTCATTTACCTTCATGGCAAGGTTGCCAAGGACTTCCGCCATTGTAGTGTCATTTGCCTTATCGGCCAAAGTGTTTACAACATGGGCCAATTCTGCCACTTGGGCAGCCAAGTCAGAGGCCATGTGTTCTCGGGTATAAGCCAGAAGTACAGTTTAAGAAAGCACTAAATCAAGGAAATACAATGCAAATTTCCTTGTTACAATGGAGTGCTGCTTAACTGAAAAATTAACTCCTAAGGCTAGCAATTTTGAAAATTTTTAACTAATATAAAGTGCAATTTTAACATTTATTAATTTAAAAATAACTTAATCAAAAATTAAATTTCAATTAATCAAAAGATTAAAGAATTTAATTAAGTCATTAAAAATTAAATTAATAAAATGAAATTTTAACATGCACTCTAAAATAGTAAAAAAAATTAAAATTTTACAATAATTTACCCTCTCTCTGCTGTTAAACTGGACAAAAACTGCAGTTTGCATGAAAATTTGCATGCATTTAAATCTCCCTGGGCACGCTTCCCGAGGTCCAGGTACAGTTGCAGTTCTCCAAACTTGCACAGTGGTTAAACCCGACAGAGGGAAAAACCCTGGTGCGGGTTTCCAAACCGCGCACCCGTGCGGCTGCCTCTACGCGCCGCCGTCGGCAAACCGTCGAGTGATAGCGTAGCCAGGCCTCCTGCCTGGCTACGATGTTGTCACGCCTGACAGCACGTCAGGCGCTCGTGCGGCCTGACGCCAGGCAGAATCGGGCCCGGCCGTAGCGGCGACCATCGCTCGCACCGTCGGTCGACAGCTTGGTCGACTCGACCGCTGTCGATGCTTGACAGTCGGCAGGCGCTGACCTGACGCCAAGCGAAACTCGCTTGGCGCAGTCAGCCGACCGCGACACCCGACTGTCCCGCCTTGTAGAGTCAGCCGGCGGCGACAGTCGAGGCTGTCCCGCCTGACGTTGTCAGAATTGACAGCGCGTCAGGCGGCCGACCTGAAGCCCAGGCACGGCTGGACGCTGTCAGCGGACAGCGATGGCAGCAATGCTGTCGCTGTCGCGCCTGACAGCAAGCCCGTGCCAACGGCTAAAAGGCCGTGCCGAGGTCGTTGTCGGACAACGACCGAGTCTGCTGAACGCGGCCGAAGCTTCGGCTCTACGTTGTCGAAGGCAATCGAGGTCGAGCAAGTGCCACAAAAAAAAAAAATAAAATGCTTTTTTTTTTTTTTACAAAATTACAGCAAGCTAATATATTATAAAAATAATATATTGATCAAAATTTTAAAGCTTTCTAACACAAATTTAAAAAAATTTAAAAATTAACCATGGGGGTTAATCTTAAAATTTGCAAAACTTTAAATTATGCAAATGTGAGCAACCAGCTCCCACCAGTAGCTCTCCTTTCAAGATCCGGTCGACACACGACCAGCGTTTGAAAGGCATCCAGCTCTAAGTCGACACACGACCTAGCTTTGGAGTCCTCCTGAAGCTCTTCAATACTCAAAAATGGGGGGGGCAGCAGGGTCAAAAGGCTCCCTAATCCTAATTGGACCGTAGCTACGATCCAATCCCTTCCAAGGATCGGTATACGAAGAACTGCGGGGCAAACTCTTCCTATACTTTTTAAGCATAAGCAAGAAGTTGGAACGAGGGGTTTGTCGACGAAGGAACTTCCTTCTCCGAATGGTTTTCAAGCTCCCTTTGGGCTTAAACCGAGTCCTCAATGAGAATACGTTTCTCATAATATTTCTATCTCCTATCCTCTCACCTCACAAGCCCTAGTGCAAACATGAACTAGGCTCTGATACCAATGAAAAGGATTGAAAATCCAACTAAGAGTTCTATTATTTACAAATCATTATATAGGCACTAATGGCCCAAAATACATAACCAACCCATGAAATCATGGATTTGATTCACACGCTTAACCCAAAAGCTACAAAGGTGCAAAGAAGAATGCACGTAAACTTCTAAGTTAAGATTGCTAACTAGAAGATCCATTTTAGCTAACTTGAAGCTCACACTTCCTACTTTGAGTTCACACTTGCTAACTAACACTCTAAAAGACAACTAGAAGACAACTAGTGCCCACAAGTGCATGTGAGAAAGAGACTCACTTACAATATCAATTTGCTAGAAATAAACTAAGCAAACCTAAGCTAGGAACTACTAGAGGGGTCATATGAAAGATCATACATCAATCCTCATCACTAATAAATTCAGATTGGGGGAAGGTATCTCCTTTGGGCCGAGGCTCATAAACATTGTAATTGGGAAGGTTTCCCAAAGAACTTTGAGATAACTTTTAGAGAAAAGTTTTGTGGACGTAGCCCAACCATTTTGGGTGAACCACATTAAAATTGGTGTCACTTTGTGGATGATATTGTGCATTGTTTTGATATTGCTTTGGGTATATTGCTTTACTTTTTTGAAGTATAAAGGAAAAAGTAAAAAGAGGTCTTATACTGTTCACCCCGCCCCTCTCAGTATAAGATTGTGTTCTTCAATTTAGCAGTGATGACATATGGTCCAAGCCAATTGGGCTCAAATTTACCTTTAAGGTCTTTAGTTGCATTAGTATTTTTTTTTTTTTCTTTTAAGACAAGGTCGCCGATCTCAAAGGATCGATGATGAACTTTCTTGAGGTATGCTCTCTTAAGATTATTTTGGTAGGCACGAAGATGCTCCAAAGAATTGATGCACTTTTCATCTAGGAGTTCCAACTGACTAAATCTGCCAACATGATATTCATCTCCTACTTCAGTATCTTGAAGTAGTAGAGCTAAAGAAGGAACTTCTAATTCAAAGGGAAAAAACAACTTCAGTGCCATAGACCAAAACAAAAGGTGAAGTACCTGTGGGGGTGCGAACGCTAGTTCGATAGGCCCACAAAGCAGGATATAATTGGATGTGCCAATCTCGACCAGATTTATTGACCAGTCTTTTGAGGATTTTGATTAATGTTTTATTAGATGCTTTTGCTTGGCCATTACCCTGAGGGTAATAGGGAGTGGACCAACGATGTTGAATTTTATATTTTTGACATAATTTTTTGACATCTTTATTTTTGAAACAAGTTCCATTATCTGAGATGAGATTTGCAGGAATTCCAAACCTACAAATAATTTGATTAAAAATAAAATTGGAAACTTGGGTTCCAGTGCAAGAAGCTAAGGGCATAGCTTCAACCCATTTTGTGAAATACTCAGTGGTGGTTATGATGAATTTGTGTCCATCAGATGACATAGGGTTGATTTTTCCAATGATGTCTAAGCCCCATTTTGAAAAGGGCCAAGGAGATGAAATAGCCTGTAGTTCTTATGTAGGTGCATGGACAAGGTCAGCGTGTTTCTGGCACTTGTCGCAATGGCGCACATAATCATGTGCATCATTCTCCATGGTAGGCCAAAAATATCCTATCCTAAGGAGCTTCTTAGCAATGGTGCTACCACTAAAATGCCCCCCACAAGATCCATTGTGGGCTTCACTCAAAGCTGATTTAGATTCTTCTAGATTCAAACATCTCAGTAAGATGCCTTCAAAAGATCTCCTATACAAGGTATTACCAATAATTACGAAGTGACTTGCTCATCTACATAACAACCGATGCTGGTTGCTATTACAACCTTCAGGGAAGGTCCCATTTTGCAAAAAATTAAATAAATCAGTGTACCATGGTTCAGGAGTAGTTTCGTTGATTAGAAACACATCCAAAGGTTCTAAGCATGATTTTCTTGAAGCGGGTTCCTAGAGTCGACGAATAATGATGGTAGCATATTCATCATCTAACTCCAAGGGCAAAAGAGATGCAGCTGCAACCATAGCATCAGCCGCACGGTTGCTAGTTCGAGGAATAGCTTCCAAGGTAACGTGATCAAATAAAGATAATAATTGTAAGACATACGTTTTATATGGGCGTAATTTATCATCTCTGGTCTGATAAACATCATTGATTTGATTTATGACAAGTTGAGAATCACCAAAAACCAATAAATTTTTAATTTTTAGTGCCAAGGCAGCTCGTAATCCAAGGATTAGAGCCTCATATTCAGCAATATTATTAGTGCAAGCAAATGTTAATTTGAAGGACAGAGGTATAAGATGTTTCTACAGAGATATTAAAATAATACCTGCACCAGCCCCACTCATGCATCGGGCTCCATCAAAGTATAGGGACCATTGCTCAGGATGGTCTGCCTCTAATCTAAGGCATTCGTCGAGAAACTCAATGATGAGGGGATGGGTAGACTCTAAGGGTGCAAAAACTAATTGGTCTACTATGATTTGACCTTTAACAAAATTTTTTCCTATAAACATGAGTTCAAACTCACTTAGCGCAAGAACCCACTTGGCTGTGCGACCAGATAAGTACGGTCGACTCATGAGATACCGCAAAGGATCGAATTTAGCAATAACATACATTTTTTGACTGAGCATATAATGGCGTAGTTTCTATGTAGAAAATACGACTACGAGACATAACTTCTCTAATACCGTATAACGAGTTTCATAACTGATTAAGGTTCTACTGATGTAATAATTAGCACGTTCTTTCTTCTCATCGTCAAGTTGAGCTAACATAGCTCCTAAGGCACAATCTAAAGCAGAAATGTACAAGATAAATGGACGATCAGATCTAGGTGGGGAAAGCACCGGTGGTTGAAGGAGATATTGTTTGAGGAGTTCAAATGCTTCCTGACATTCGTCGTCCCAATGAAAAGAGACATCTTTTTTAAGAAGCTTAAGAAAGGGTCCGGTTTTGTCTGCCAACTTGTCGATGAAGCGACGAATAGCTTGAAGTTTACCTTGTAGACTTCGTAATTCATATATATTTGTGGGTGTGGGCATATCAGTGATAGCCGCGATCTTGAGAGGTTCAATTTCAATGCCACATAAAGAAACTATAACCCCCAATAATTTACCGGACTTAACTCCGAATATACATTTGGCTGGATTTAGTCGGATAAGATATTCCCTTAACCGGTCAAAAACTTTTCTCAAGTCATCTAAATTATCATCTTCTTTGATGGAATGAGCTATAATATCGTCTACATAATCATGTAGAATATCATGCATCATATCGTGAAAGATATAAGTCATGGCTCGTTGATATGTTGCACCTGCATTCTTTAAACCGAATGGCATCACTTTCCAACAAAAGGTTCCCCAAGGGGTAATAAAGGTTGTTTTAGCCTGATCTTTAGGAGCTATCCTGATCTGATTATAACCAGAGAATCCATCCATTAGGGATATCATTCCGCTCCCAACAGTAAAATCAATGATCTGATCCATGTTGGGAAGAGGAAAATCATCTTTAGGGCATGCAACATTAATATCTCTAAAGTCTATGCAAATCCTAACTTTGGTAGCTTCTTTCTTAGTTATTGGAACTACATTTGAGATCCATTCAACATAATCAATGGCTTGTATAAAAATAACCTTCAAGAGTTTTTCTAATTCTCCTTTGACTAGTAAGGCCACTTTAGGATGCATTTTTCTAAGTTTTTGTTTAACAGGTTTAGCATCCGGATGGACTACTAGGTGATGCATAACTACAGAAGGGTCTAATCCTGGCATATCTTCATATGTCCAAGCAAAAACGTCTTCATATTTTTTTAGGAATGAAATGTATTTATCTTGTTTTTCTTGGCTCAATTCTGATCCAATGTTGATTATGTGAGGGTTATCTTCGGTTCCAATGTTAATTTTTATAACATTTTCAACTTCCATATGTAGATCTCTCTCAAAATTAGATGGGGCGGGTGAAACGCCTAATTCTTGTAATTCTTCCAAAGTTAGCTTGGATAATTCGTCTTGAGGAGCCGTGGCCTCAAGCTGGGCTACACTAGGTATAGAGCCATCGAAATAAAATCCGTTATGTAACAATTCCTCAACGGAGACATCATGGAAGATATCCCCCTCCAACTCATCGTCGGATTCAACAATCATCTCAGGGTAAGCTATGGATAGCATATTGCATGTAAATGGATTATCCCTTAAACGCAAAGCATCGCGTTTATCCAAATAATCTTGGTAACATATGAGATGGTCATCATCCTCGAATGGGAAGGGCTGACCTTTACTAGAAAATAGGCCCACACCACATCGGGCAGGCCAAGGTTCTACCTCAAAAGGTTCTTTCATACCATTCTGGAAAGGTCCCAAACCTTTCCCTTTATATCCCAATTTAAGCATTATAGGCTTAGCTTTAATATACTCATTAGCAAAATAACAACGAGCATACCCATCATAATGAGTCTTGATGTTTCTAGGTATTCTTCCCCAGTCATATCCCTTATAAATAAAAGCACAACTCCCGACTTGGTAGATACTTCCCATAGGCTGTGGGAGGCCCAAGGTACGAGGAGAGGGTGGCAAATTATTTAAAATAAGGGAATCTTGCATAGCAACGTTTGTTTTCTCTGATACAAGAATTTTAGATAAATCGGGTAAGAGCTCGTCAGTAAGAGCGTAAGAGGTAGAAGGATCATTTCCTATGTTTTTAGATGCGGGAAACATGCCTTTGATAGGCGTAGACGTTGTAGAGATGTCGATGGACGTGTCTAAAGGTATGGAAGTTATAGGAGTAAAACAAGAAGCATTGGTTGTGGGTTTAGGATCCTTTTGGGGTCCTAATGTGGTTTGTTCGGAAGATGGTTGAACTATATGTAGAGGTGTAGTTGGTGGGGAAAAAGTAGATGATGTTATGAGTGTGTGTTTCACACGTTTAGGCGGATGATTAGAATTAGGATGTGTGGATGACAGAGTAGGGCAAAATTGAACTCCAACAGGTTCTGCCAAAGCACACATATCAAAGGGTCTAGGATCACCATGAATGGTAACCAACTGATTTTTAAATTTGAATTTAACACACTGATGTAAAGTTGAGGGAACAGCTCGCATCGCGTTGATCCAAGGGTGACCCAAGAGTATATTGTACGATGCAGGGCAATGTACAATAAACACGGTCGTGTCTAAGGTTCGAGGACCAACTTGCAATGGGATAGTAATAACTCCACATGTTTCTTGTGTTTCGTCATTGAAGGCTTTTATAATCATATCAGTTCTTTTCATTTCATCACTTCTAAACCCAAATATTTGGTAGAAGTCAAAAGTGCATATGTTTAAAGATGAACCATTATCAATCAAGACTCGTTTAACTGCTACATCTCCAATTAGGGCAATAATATATAAGGGGTTATCCTTATGTAAACTATGTTGTGGTATATCTTTATCCCGAAAGTCAATACAATCGACTTCTCGAGTTATGATAGTATTGGACATGGCTTCAGGTTGAATATTTTGTGGTACCATCATTTGGCTTAATGTGAGCATTAATTCATCCCTATGGGTAGGAGAAGATCTTAAAAGGTCCAAAAGGGAAATTCTAGCTGTAGTATTTGATAATTGTTCATTAATATTATAAGGAGGTTTAGGTTGAACATTAGGCGCATGATTCCCTTTATTGGGATTTTTCAAAATGAATGGAGCTGATCCATCATTCTGAGTTTGATCTTGTTGAGAATTTTGAGCCTGTTGTCGAGTAACAACTCCGATGGTACCTACAATATTATTTTGTGGATGATGAATGGGTCTTGGTCTAGCGTTTATGGCTTGTTCATTAGAAAGTAATTGTTGAGACGATGGTCGAGTAGTGACTCTTCTTGGAAATGGTTCTTCTGGAATCATAGAACTTGTGATAGGTTGAATAGGATCTGATTCATCTTCAGAACTATTCGATTGATTTGAAGTGATTTCCATGTCACTTTCAGTCTCATATTCGGTATCACTAAGATCACGTGTCCGAATATTATGTAGAGGTCTGGCCGTAACCATGGATAAAGTGGTGTCAAATATTTGCGGATCATGAATAGGTAAATGTCCACTAATAGCTCCTACATATCGAGTAGGAGGGGGAACATTATGATGCTCAATTTGATTAGCCACCTCTTTACCATGCTTTGGTAAAGGATGTTGAAATATGTCCAATGATTGATTGACATTCTGATTCTGATTTTGGGGGATGTTCTTTTGAGCATTATTAGGAGGATTTTGTTTAGGTTGAAAGGCTTGCACCTCCATCTCATTGTTATCAATCAGGTCTTGTATTTTATGTTTTAATATTTTACAAGAATTGGTAGCGTGTCCAGGTCCTCTATGGAAATCACAGTGTAAATCAGCCCTGTATCCGGGTATAGTTGGATCAGGTTCCCGGATATTTGGTAATTGGATCATTCCTCGTGCTAGTAATTGCAGGAGAATGGTTGATAAGGGTTGATTTAACCTAGTAAATTCTCGGGGTGGTTTATCAGGAGGTTTCAGTATAAATTTCTCTATTGTTTTCGCAACATTAATAGTAGCGATATTTCTACTATCAGTGACTCCATCGCCCACAACTTGTTTATTTTTATATTGATTTCTGGATGTTTTCTCATCATCTTTCTTTTTAAGTTGACCTCTCCTAACAAGAGCATCTTCCACTCTTCGAGCTAAATCTATAGCTTGATCGAAGGTGGTCAAGGTAGCGATTGATAACTCATAGGATAGTTGTTCTTGTAAATTATTGATAAAGATATCCAACATTTCTCGATAAGGTAACACAAAGTGCAATTTTCCTATCAACTGTCTCCATCGAGCTAGGAAATCAGCAAAACATTCCTCTTTGTCTTGTTTTAGGTTGTACAAATATTTAATAGTTACATGCCTTTCAATGTAGGCACTAAATTGATGCACAAAATATTCGGTGGTCTCTTCGAAATTTCTCAAAGAATGAGTGGGTAATTGATAATACCACTCCAATGCCATCCCTCCTAAACTTTTTGGGAACATTTTTAGTAATAAAAAATCATCATGGGATATATCATGACACACTATCCTAAACATACGAAGATGCTCTATGGGATCTTCAGTTCCTTTATATATAGGTAGGACAGGCATAGGAAAGTGTTTAGGATATGGTTGTGCTACAACTATAGGATCTAGAGGCTGACTACACATCTCTCGATAATTGTACGAGGGATGGTAGGGATCTATCTGGTCCATGCGGGAGACTAATTGTTTCACCATGGCTTCCAGATTACCAGTTTGTCCACCATATTGGTTTGGTGGTACATGAGTATGGGATTTGTGAGCGTAGGATGGCGTGACATAAGGATTAGATGCTATATTGTTGTTATGCAAATGGTTGGTAGGAAGAGTATTATGAAGAAGATTTGTTGTGGCATTATGTTGTACCCCAGATTGTTGGAAATTGGCATTTGGTTTTGTTTTAGGCTTTTGTTGATTTGAGGTATGTTGATCAATAACTTGGCAAAATAAAGTAGTGAATGATGGTTTCTTTTGTGTGGGAATAACCCTAGGCTTGGTAACAGGCTCTCTAGGTGGTTGGGTAACCTGTTGTTGTTGCATGTTCTGGATTATAGCGGCCATATCCAAATTGGATGGTCCAGCTTGATCACTTTCTTGATCAACGAAGGACAAGGGATTAGTGCGTGTGTGATATATGTCTTCTAGGGTTGCTTGAGTGTCACTAATTTGATCCTTGTCCATATGGACTGCTCTATTAAGAGTGCCAATATTAGTATTGAGGAACTTCCAGAAATGTTCCATGTTCTCAAAAGTAATTGCTCCTTTCGAGGATATTTTAGGAGATGAGGATCCTTCCTCTCTAACAATTTCTCTTTGTTCATTTGCGTCAACAAACTCTTCTTCTTGTTGGTTTAGGGTTCCTTCTTCCTGAATTGGGTCTTTAGGAAGGACATCTAGTTTATTTACTGGTCTTCCTAACCAATCTTCTTCTACTTCAGTCTGTTTTCCATTCCTGAGTCTAGTCATTATGTTTAAATTTAGATTTTAGCAAATATATATTAATATATTTGCAACAAATTTGGGAGGTATATATTTTAATTATATACCTACTATAATACTTAAAAGAAAATGTTTTGATTTTTTTTTTGTTATGTTTTTGTTTTTATGATAATAAAGACAACAAACAACACACTAAATGCAAGAAATAATAATAATAAAAGAATGGCTTAGTTTTCTATAAATAGTTTATAGATGTCATTGATAGGATCAAGTTCATCGAGAGTCATGAAATGCTCCTCTTCAAATTGGAAATGGTTTTTCAGGAACTTAACAAAATGTGCTATGGTGATGTTATCTACTTCTGACTCTGTCTTGTAAAAATAGAGCTCATGGCAATACTCTCGGTATAACACAGCTCTAGGAACTCTATTCCATCTCTTTCTATCCGTAAGAATGACCTCTTGATCCTCTATACGAGATAGAAATTTATGTACTACAACTGCATTGTCGAGGTATTCCTCAAAGGTGTACAATTCAGAAGACACAAGGGCTCTTTTATCTGCTAACCACCTATGGCAAGCTCTTTGAAGCTCATGATACAAGGTCACTTGATCAGGATCCAGGATTCTATCTAGGACAAACCTCTTGATTTGCCTAAGTTCGATTGATCTATATTCAATGATATTCAATCTCCTATTAAGTTCGTCCCATAAAGGTTGAACCCTATTTGTTTGAGGTACTCTAAGTACATAAGTAATCTCTATAGTTGCTAATTGATTCTCAACATTAATGGTGACATATCGTCTTTTATTATAATCTACCATCTAAATGTGATATGCAATCTTTGGTTCTAAATGCATTTATGTTTTGTTTTTTTTTTTTGTTTTTGGATTGTTTTCAAAAGGTTTTTAGTTTTCACGTCGGGTTCACCAAAATGTATCGCTCCAAATTTTTTGCATCCTTACCTTCAGGCTATAGGATCCGTGCCCGAAAGGGGGATGCGAGAAGGATGGGACAATACCTCGGACTGAGAGGCCCTTTGAAGGTCCCGCCTCTCGGGGGAGGGGTATAAGGGTGAATTTTCGATGGATGGTGGGTTCACCAAGAAACTTTTGAGTGGTAGTTTCCATGCCTAGGTTGATAGTAGGTTTGATGTGTTCATTTTGCGCTTTAATCATTCAATTCCTAGGTTTGGCCAAGATGAATCTAAACTATTCTATATGCCAATGCTGATTTTATGAATACAAAAAACGTGAATAAATGCTAAACATAGAGAATATGCTAAATAGGATAGAACATACCTGATTTCGGATGTCTGATGAAGATTTTGAGTCTTGTAGCAGTCCAAATCATCTCAAATCATACGTAATCATCTGGAATTGCATAGAATCATCTCAGATCTCAGTCGGTCATCTGAGATCAAGATAGGATCATCGAAGATCTAATGAATTTGTCAGAGACCTGCAATCACAAAAATAGATACAAAATACCAAAAATGCAACTGCAAAAGCAAGGGGAAATGATAGAAATAACAATGAATTTGTCTAAATAATAGATCAAAATAGCAATTAAAAGGAAATGCATCAACTTAACAATTTATTTTGGCTTTATCATGCATTTATATTAAATGAGGTGAACTCCAAGATGCATAAATACAATAACTAAGACAATGCATAAAGAAATGTAGAAAACAATAAGGAAATGCAAACTCTGGGCTCTGATTGCCCCCAATATGGACTATAGTCGAGATCGCCTCCAATCGTACGAGATCATCGTCGATCTGCGATAGGATCGTCCGAAATCATCTATAATCGCCTGCGATGATCCAAGCTTGTTCCGACTGAAGAACAGTAAGATTCCTGCAAGAAAACTTGAAATATGCAATGCAAACAAAAGTATGAAGGTGTTCTAAGGCACAAGGAACTGAATTTGCAGGGAAATCCATCAGCTAGGGGGTTCAAGGGGATAAACTAAGAAAGTCCCAGTTTATATAGGATTAGGGAGAGGTTAGGAGGTTGGAGATCATCCCAATTTGGGAGATCTCCAACGGAGGAGACTCTAACTGCGCAGACATGCTTTCCGCCAGGTTAGAGAAGTTGTTGAAACAGAAGCTAATTATGAAAATTTGGTTTTGGGACGAAATCGTCTGGACGTTCTGTTCCAGATGAATTCGTCAGATCTGGGATGATTTCGTCTAATCTACGATGATATTGTCCAACGGTCAAAACAAATCCTAAAAATGGCATGAAAAATAAGGAAAGCGGGTAACAGGCGGTTAACGGGCGGTTTGGGGTTAAAATTCAAATTTTTATCTTTTTATTAAGGTTTAACTGTGCCAATTTTGGGGTGCTACAGTTGGATTTTTCCCAACTGCATCCTATTTTTTAAGATATTTGACCCTCTCAATGAGTATTTTATACGCATTTGAAGAAATAATATCTTATTCTTAAAGGTTTACTTGTAGTGGTCGGGGAGGTAATCCTATGTCTGTCCGATTTGGGTGTCTGTATTCATCCCCCATGACCATGGATGGAGGTTCAGGATATGTCTAATCCTGATCTTCCATCCCCACCTATTATTCATTAAGTTGTGTTTATTTTGGATCCAAGTTTTTTTTATACTTTGAGGTATGGTGAGTGTGCTCATCTCTTTGTCTAGTGCGTCTCTCATGCTAAGAATCGATATGTCTATCATGTTGGTATTGCTCATCACCTATGTGTAAGTCAGCCTGAGCCAACCTATATGCTTGCTCATTGCACTCTATTTGTTCCTCCCTTAAGCTTTGCTCATGTAGGTGCAAACACATTTTCTTTCATTCTTCTTCTTTCTCAAGAGATTCTAAATGCTCGCGTAATGCTTCCTCCTTGTCTTGGAGTAGTTTCTTTTGATACTATGCATCCTCATATTGCCTACGCATAAGATCAGACTGATTTACCATTGAAGGTATGTGGCTTTGTAAATCTGTGCGAGGAGTCTTAATGGATAAGCCTCTTGGAGAGGCTCCCATAATGTTCTTTCCCTTGTCTATTAAGTTGACCTACTTTGTGTAGAGTTATCTATGTTATGTACCCCCATGGCTGAAGGTAGTGCACATACTAAAAGGATGCTTTGAAGCTTCCCATAGCTCATTGGTGTACCTTAAAGTTATGTTATGCAAACTTCCTAAAATAGAATGTGTGGTAGCAATGCTTCTTTGAGTTGGTATCAAGAGAACTCGATCCAACTCATCAAGCTATCTGGTCTTCCACAACCAATATCATGGAGTACCATTAGCCCCAATAAGATTATGGTCTAGGGGTATCCTCTCATCTTCAGGGAGACTAGGAGGTGCCCTGGGTATACAATTGGATGTAGTTCTTGTGTTTTGCCTCTCAGTGGGTTTATTTGACCTAATTGTATCTTTTGAAGATTGGGACCTTGCAACCCCTTCATGTCTATATGAGGATTGGGGCCTTGAAGCCTCCTCAAGCCTATGTGAATATTGAGGCCTCCTCATGTTTGTGTAAATATTGGGGCCTTGAAGCCCTCTCATGTCTATGTGATGATGGAGACCTTGATGTCTCATCATGTCTATGATAAGGGGGGCCTTGAGGCCTCTTCATACCTATGTATAGATTGGGGCCTTGAATCTCTCTCATGTCTATGTGATGATGGATGCCTTGAGGCATCCTCATGTCTATGTGATGAGGGAGACCTTGAGGCATCCTCATGTTTATGTGATGAGGGAGGTCTTGAGGCCTCTTCATATTCATGTGATGAGGGAGGTCTTGAGGCCTCCTAATATCTATGTGATGATTGGGGCCTTTATGCCCCCTCATGCCTGCTGTGAGAGGAACCAGGATATAACTGTCTCATTGGGGTTTCTTGAGGAGTACCCCCAAGGGTTGAGTTGTTGCCATTAATACTTGCTAAACTTCATCCAATGATATTATGGGTGGGTGGCTCAACGTTATTGTGACTGTGACTGTGGTTGTACAAAGCATTAATTTCTACCTTTGTGTTGGACCAAGGGTGGTTGATCTGTGTGTATACCATGATGACTGTGAATTATCTTCTTATGTAAATTTTAAAGCACACAAGAAAACAAAACAAGTTTTTATCTCATATAAGGATTAACGTGTGTTTCCTAAGTTGTTTTGTGTGTTTTGATGCATTATTTGTAAATAAGACCTTATGTCACGTGTTTTGCTCTTGTTGAATGGTATTCTTGTGTTTAAGTGGATTTCACCTGTATACTCATAGCTCAAAAACCTGGTGATGAAGTCCAGGTTGCGTAATCCAACCTATAATGTGTGGTAATGAAGTCCACACATGGTCATGGAGCATAGGTCATCTCGATCCTCATCCAATTCAACTACAGTTAGTGATGTACCTATATAAAGAGAGATACATGCTATTTCCCATGGGTTATGACAGATCTTGGATCCGGTATTGGCCAATAATAATAGGTATGCAGGATTTGAGATAGTAGGTGGAGATGAAAGCCACCTTGTTGAACTCTACTAGTGGTTGGTCATGACTTCCAACTCGCTAGCATTTAAGTGATTTGTGGTGTGTGGGGTTATTTTTAGATTTTTGCATAAAGGAAAATAATGCATCAATGAGCACTCATGATTTTTCTCCTATATGCCTATGAAAAGAATATTTTTATTCAGAAAACTACATATATAGATATTTCAATTATTTTCAGAGAATGCATTTTACTACTTCATGAAATAATGGCCACTGGCTGGGCTGCATGTAAGAAATCTTAGCAAACAAAAACCCAGACCACTGGAGACTAGGGCAAACCTTGAAAATAGAGGTCCACTATTCCTAGCAATGACTGGAAGAAAACTAAGAAAACTAGAAAGCTTCAATGCATTTTTCTTTTAGTATTTTTCTATGTTTTCTTAATTAAATGAAAATTTCCCTACTATATTCTAATAGAAAAACATAGACAGAGAAAGTAAAAATAGCAGAGACTTACCCCAACCTGAAATCCACATCTGGTGAAGCACATGCAAACCTATTTTGCTAATTTTATCCTATCCACTATCGACCAGAGTGACTGCTACTGACTGCTGAATTTAAAATTGATTTTCGTCTGTTAGTCACTGTCGACCAGAGCAGCTAGACCTTCACACAAAAAAACATAAAAACATCAGCAAAATAGCTAAAAATAGAAAACCAGGTGGGGGTCCCACCGTGATCACCATATGTACAACCTCGGGAAGCTATGCACCCTAGTCTACTCATAACATCATATCAAAATAAAATACCATGAAAGCATAAATAACACGGAAATGACAAATGCAAGAAATATCTTTTATTTATTCATGTGGATTTTGGTTACATATTGGTCCCTCTTAGGGATACCTAGTTTGATACAATGAAATACAAGCAGAAGTAATGGTGTCCCCCGTAAGGGGATGGTGTACTCCGTAGGCCTCCTGGTCTCACACACAAACTTGTATGAGGTATTATAGATGCATCCTTCTCCTTCTTATCTAGAGGGATCTGACGTTTTAAATACTTTGGCTTGGCCCTGTAACCTATATCCTACGTACAAGAAACACTAGTAGGATATCAGTAGCATGGGAAACCTCTCATGATGAGGCTTTATTAGCAAATATGTGAAGCATGATATGTAAGTATAATAAGATCAAAATACAACAAACTAAATGATAAATGCATGGAAAACTCAGGGATAACAATGCAAATGCATTAAAGAAACCATATCTATGCTAAATATAATTAACAAAGCAAAAAGCAATAATAGAACTAAGTTAATACTTAAGAAATCGTGCCTTAGACCCTAGTCACTATTGCTTAGAGTGGTTGTGATTGTAAGCTGCTATCGAAGATAGTTACCACATAACTATAAGTTTAACCTCAATAATCAAGGGTGATGGCATTTGATCCCTCATCTAAATTGATGTCCAAGGGTTACCTTTTATATCCGTACACTGATTGGTGATGAATAATGTTTGATATGAATGGTTGTATGGCTAGAAATTGTTACTAAATTAGGTAGAGCTCTGTTACTCCTCCAAGTAGTATGGAATCTCTCTCCAATATGCTAGAGCTTCATTGCACAAAATTTTGATATTCATGGATCATTTGCTTTTCTTGGGAGAGTTCATATGTAGACCTCCTATATTTAGGTCTAGATATGGATCTTGGCTTCCTAGAGAAGCTAAAATCCAAATCTACATGCAACTGACCATCCCAAGGGGAAGGATCAATCATAAATTTGTATTGACAAGGTAGTCAGGAGGAGCTTTGGGAGTTCCACATCAAAAACCGCTTGCAAGCAATGTGAGGTGCAGTTAGATTACATGATATGGGCCCATATTCATTACTAGACTATGTTTTGGTGCTATTCACTATCCAAAGTAGCAGCTAGGTGTGGCCGCTCTCAACTTTAGTGGCAAGTGTTGGTGGTCACTTTGATTGATAGCAACTAATCCTGAATGGGCTAGAGCTACCCTTTTTGAGTGGTTAGGACCATTGAGCTCTTGGAAAGGTCTAATATCATTCATATGGTCTTTAGATGTGCCCATATGAGTAGTATCCTAAACATGATGTGTTTTAGGTATATATAGAGAGATCACACTTGGGATATTTGTAGAGGGTTTGACCTACCTTGGAAATCGATACTCAAATGATAGTCAATGACCTTTAGTTGCAAATCCTAGTAGAGCATCCCATACTTATTCATGTAAGGTAATTAACTAACAATCAATAACTTTGATTTTACTTGCAAGAATGAGAGAGATAGAGAGAGCATGTGAAGCGATAGAAACATAGGTAAAGTTTTGAGAGTAATGTTAGCATAGAAACATTTTGTAGATATTTGGTGAGATTTTAATGATAAAATAAGGGGAATTAAATGGATGTTTATAGCAGATAAATCTCTGTTTAGAGTTGATGACTTCTCTATTTTTGGGATCATAAAATATTAACCATCAATCCAAATGATGCACCATTCAAATCCTAGGTGTAAAAATTATAAGCAATTCAACCATGTTCTCACAAGATCTAACAATACAAAAATTAACGCAATTACATACATTCACTAACAAACTTACTAAATAATATTATCGATGAACATATCAACTCAAGTAATGCAAATACAATGTATTACAAAGCTTGTTCTCACACACATCCATTACAATGCTTTATATTCAATATATACAACTTGGAAGAGAGACTCTTCACATTCACAAGACTCTTGACCTTTCTACTTTCACCAACTCTTCATCTCCTTAAACTAACAAGAGATCTAACTCTTCATATATATCATAGGATAAATATATCTTATTGACTCCTAATAATGAAAAACATATCATTATTACACACACTAAAATATAAACATTTACATGATTATTTTCACATCACATATTTACAAACTAGTTATAAACTATATTTACAAAGTAATTACAAGGTAGTTGTAATATTCTTTCAAGGTACCAAATAATGTAATACTTTCAACACCTCATGTATTACATATTTGGTATAAGATCCATTGTGTTAGAATATATTACATCAATTGGATATGATAGATTACTTTAGGGGGAAGTTATCTAGATACTACATGCAGTATAATAAATGCACAAGTGTCATTGTGCAAGTTGTAAGTGTGTGAGGTGTCCCCTTGCACAACTAGTTAGAGTGTTGGCCAAGGAATTCATATTCCTATATAAATGGCCTCATAGCTCCATTTGGATTGTATCACTTCTATTCATTCAATAAGATGTTCTATTGCTTTGATCTCTGTCTCTTGATGTAATGTTGCTAAAGCTATCAGTGGTATCAGAGCTACGGTCATTCCTAGAGAGGAATAGGGAAAGTCATTGCTACAGGTTTTGCAAAATAGACGCACCTTTGGACCTACCACTTGCAAATTCCATTGTTGTGAGATCATTTAAAAGAGCTCGGTAAGAATAAGGAGAAGGTTCTGATAAGAGAAATATTTGGGACAATTGTCGCCATCCAACAACAAGCCCAAAAAGAAGAAGGTAGAAGACCAGAAGGAGATCTGCCAAATCCAGGAAGAAGATTACAGAGAAGCAACAAGCTTGGTGAACCTAATCACCAAAATCTACATCCTCTACAAAAGTATTTCAGCTTTAAAAAGGTATGCAACTTGGGTGCAATCAGATTCATTGATTAAACTTCAAAAATTGGATCATTTGTCAGATTTGTTAAGGCACCTTATGTTAGATCGAAAGTTGCAAAAGAGAAAAAGATTGCATTATAAGTCTTCAAAGAAGTGCAAAAAGGAAAGTTATTTTTAAGGTTCATTTGCACATTAATTTGGAGTTGATTAGATTACAAAATTACAACTATCTATCAACTACCTATCTTATATCTTGAAAAAGAAGATTAGATCCTACAACTGTGTTTGTAGTGAAATTCGAAAGAATTTATTCCAGATTATATTTGAAAGGTTGCAGTGGAATTGTTAAGAGCATTTTTGAGAAATTAGTGGAGCAATAAGGTGAATTTATTGTTACCATTTATAGTGCATCTATTAAGCACCATTCTAGTTAATTCTTTAACTAGTTGCTCTCAATTAGTTTGTGTTGTTAAGAAGCACAAAAATAAAAAAAATTGCAGCACTTTAGTGGCCAAAAGAAGCCACCATTACAAGCAAAAAGGTGGAGTAGAAAACCACCATTGAAATCCTTGAAGGAAGCCTCAAATCGAGACCTTGGAAGTCTCAAGATTCAAGGAGAATATAAGGATTTATTTTTTAGCATAGAGTGCAGGAATCCTCATTTCATTAGCTTGGATTGACTATCATCCAAAAGAAGCAAGAAGGATTATAAAAATTCTTCATTTTGGTGCAAGAATTACATATTACAAAAGGCACCTCTTTTTTTCCTTGGAAGAACAAAGGTATTACCATTTACATAGGGGCAGAAGGATGTTCTTATCCAATAGACTTGTGGCCAAGGGAAGGAGCTATCAAAAAGCTCACACAAACAATAGATTTGCAGCCAAAGGAAGAGCTACCGAAGAGCTCACATGTCCAAGAGTTGAGGTGTTTAAAAACACCATTTTCCTCCATCAAATTCAGCCCTATAAGCAGCGCATCACCTGCAATAGTGGAGCCATTGAAAGAAGGTATTATCACTCATGCTTACATAGAAAGAAGGGATAATTCAATGATAAGTTATCTACATAAAAGATAAAGCAAAAGGATACTCATTGGCTGTTATAACCAACATTGAAGAAAGGTAGAAATTGGTATTAAATACCTACAAACAAGTGTAGATATAAGAGCTATACCTAAGGCATCCATTGAAGTGAGCATCCACCAAAAGAAGAGCTCAAAAGTGTGCCATAAGACCGTGAAGCTATCCAACTGTAGCCATCCATCATCCTCTCCAAGCCAACATGCAAAAGAAAGCTTGCATACCAAGAAACATAGCAAGCTCACGTAGGGTGCAAAGATAAAGGAGAAATTAGGGTTGCAAGCTCATCCTTGGAGCATTAGAAAGAAGGCTTGCATGCACAAGCCACTTGGCACAAACTCTCTACATCTCCCAATGTTCAAGCGCTCACCTAAAGGGAGTTACATTCATTTGGAGGGAGTTAAGATTCTTTGGAGGTTACCACCAACCTCATCATTATCGAAGGAACATTAAAGAAGTCTATCTTGTAACGCTTCATGTGACACTTGTCATGAAGCCCATCCTTACTTAAGATATCGATATTGGAGAATGAAAGATACAATAGTGTGTGAAGTAGAACGCAACCAAGCAAAGCAAGGGAGTAGTCAAATGAAGTTAAAGCATTGAGGTGAAACATATATACACCATTCAACGGTGTAAGGAAGACATTTAAGATGTTGTCATAAAACCAACGAATATTACTTGCATTTGGAGAAGCCCTGCAAGGGATATCCTAAGATATCTTTCACCTTCATTAGAAGTGAAGGATCACCAATCAAGGAATGAGTTTGCACCGATCAAAGAGGGCTCTGACTTCCCATGAGTGCTACGTAGCACGTAGCTATGAATCTATCGATGCACAACATTAAAGAGCGATTGAGGTAAAGGTTGATCTTTATGCTTGTTTTAACATAAGTTTTTTGGAGTTATAAGGGAACATTTTATCTATTGCAATATTCAGCATTAGATATTTATTAAGCAAGCATACTTTATATTTAATTTCAAAATTTATCAAGAGGAATAAGTATTATTTTTTTTTTAAGAAATACAACATCAAACTTAGGAATTGGAAATTAGAAAACATTAAAATCAACCAAAAAGGGGTATTTAAAGAGGTTTATTAAAGTTTTCAAAAGTTGATTTTTTTATAGTGTTGTCTCAAAAACACTTAAAGGAAGAAAAATAAATACCAACTTCAAAACCTCTTCAAAGAATTGAAAATAGTGCTTAGTTCAATAGGAGTAATAAGGAGATAGAGAAGTTTTTTGTATTTACAAAATTTTACAAAATCAACTTAAAATTGAACTACAATTTACAAAAGTACTATATTGATCATATATCCTATCCAAAACATCCTAGGGAGTCATAAGGTATTCTACAAAACTTGATTATCAAGTTCTGAATTCATTCACTATGGATTATTGGTATATAGACTCAGGAGCAAGCAAGCATATGACTGGGAACATTCATTGGTTCAATTCTTTAAAAAAGGTACATGAGAACCCAGTTGTTGTAGCAGACAACAAGACATATGAAGTAAAAGGAATCAAAAATATTTTGGTAAATCTAGGAGATGGAAAAGGAATAATCAAGAATGTACTATATGTTCCAGGATTGACTACTAATCTACTTTCTATTTCTCAACTCATGGATCAAAACATAACCATTGAGTTCAAAGTTTTCAATGACAAAAAACAATGTCACATCTCTAGGCAAGGAAAAATGATAGCATCAGGTTCCTACAAAAATGGTCTATTTGTTCTAGACACTACTACTCACTCAACACTTTCAGTCAAAGCCTCAGATCTATGGCACAAGCGTCTAGGGCATACAAGTGAAACTTCAATGAAGGAATTATTCAAGTATCAAATGGTTGAAGGATTACCCAACTTATCTCCAGAGACTAATGTATGTCTAGAATGTTTAGCAGGAAAACAACATAGAATTCCTTTCAAACTACGTCAACACAGAGCTCAACAACCTCTAGAGATAATATATATAGATTTATGTGGGCCAATGAGAGTTGATAGTGTTGGAGGACATAAATACTTTCAATTATTTGTTGATGATCACACTAGGAAAATGTGGGTATACTTCATGAAATACAAGTCAGATGCATTTAGTTATTTCAAACAGTTCAAACTCAAAGTAGAGAAAGAATCAGGAAAGACTATAAAAGCACTTCATTCAAATAGAGGAGGAGAATTTATTTCTAAAGATTTTGACTCATTTTTAGAAGAAAATGGAATTAAAAGACAACTCACTACAACATATTCACCTCAATAGAATGGAATTGCAGAAAGAAGAAACAGGTCAATAATGGAAATGGTTAGGTGCATGTTGAAAGAGGCACAACTTGATCACCAATATTGGGCAGAAGTGGTACAAACAATAGTCTACATACAAAATAGGCTACCTACAAGAGTACTCAAACATATTACACCAGAAGAAGCATGGTCAGGACAAAAGCCCAACATAGAAAAATTAAAAATCTTTGGATGTAAAGCCTATATGCATATTCCAAAATAGAAGAGGACTAAACTAGATGACAAAACCATGGCAAGGATATTCGTTGGTTATGACAATGAATCTACAGGATACATAATACTAGATCCATCTACAAAAAAGGTCTACATTAGTAGAGATGTAGTCTTTGATGAAAAAGTTAAAGTTGACATAGAAAATCCAAGTGATGACATAGAAGTTCTTCTAGATCTATCCGAAGAAGATATAATAAGTGAAGAGTCAGAATCAAAATCTCAAGAATAGGGCACAAAATCTCCTAGAAGAGAACCAATATGGCTCAGAGATACACTCAGAGAAGCAAATCTAGAAAGGATGCCAGATCTTACTACTACAAGACCTCAAACTCACAACATAACCAGAATGAACAGAGGGATGTTGGGTAATATAGCAGAACCAACATCAACACTACAAGGCACTAAATGATTCACACTAGAAAGCAGCCATGGAATCTGAATATATGTCACTTCAAAAGAATAAAACATGGAATCTAGTGGAATTACCCCTAGGAAAAAGGGTAGTAGGATGTAAATGGGTTTACAAGGTCAAATACAAAGTAGATGGAACACTAGACAAATACAAGGCTCGTTTAGTGGCCAAAGGATATACTCAAATAGAAGGAATAGACTATGAAGAAACATTCACACCAACAACAAGGATGACTACTATCAGAATAGTTTGTACACTAGCGGCACATCAAGGATGGAAACTTCATCAGATGGATGTAAAAAGTGCCTTTCTTAATGGTGACTTAGAAGAAGAAGTCTATATGTCACAACCAGAAGGCTTTATCACTCAGGGATAGGAAGATAAGGTATGCAAATTAAATAAATATTTATATGGTTTAAAGCAAGCTCCCAGAGCCTGGAATATAAAGATCAACAATCATCTACTACAACATAACTTCAAAAGAAGTTCATCAGACCCCAGTTTATATACCAAGAAAATTGGAAATGATATCCTGATTCTCATAGTATATGTTGATGACATTGTGATTACTGGAAGCTCAAAAAAATTGATAAGAGATATCAAAAAGGATCTAGAAAAGGCATTTGAAATGACAGATCTAGGGTTAATGAGTTACTATCTTGGTCTAGAAATTTATCAAGGAGAGGACATAATAGTGATCACTCAATCAAAATATGCAAAAGCCCTTCTGGAAAAATATAGAATGACAGAATGTAAGCCTAAAGATACACCAATGGAACAAGGGATTCAACTATCCAAAAATGATGAAACACCATTGGTTTTAGTGACATTATATCATCAGTTGATCGGAAGTCTTCTATACTTAACAAACAATCGATCAGATATTGCTTTTGTAGTAAATTATCTATCACGGTTCATGCAAGAACCAAGAGAAAGTCATTGGAAAGCTACAAAAAGGATATTGCAATATATCAAGAAGACTACAGACTATGGACTAACCTATTTAAAATATGTCAAAGGATTTTGTCTACAGGGATACTCAGATTCAGACTATGCTGGATCCATTGATGATAGAAAATCTACCTCAGGATATGTCTTCTACCTTGGATCAGGACCCATATCTTGGCACAACAAGAAACAACATACAATAGCACAATCATCAACTAAAGCAGAATATCGAGCAACAAGAGATACCACTTGTGAAGCTCTATGGCTACAATACATACTAGCCGACATGGGAATTAAACGAACTCCAACCATGATATTCTATGATAATCAAGGAGTACTGAACCTGATCAAGAATCCTATCATACATGAAAGAACAAAGCATATTGAAGCACAATGTCATTTCATCAGGGAACATTTTTAGAATAAACACATCATCCTCAAGTATGTGCCTACAGAAGATCAGATAGCAGACATCTTTACAAAAGCACTTGGAAAGATCAAATTTCAAAAATTCAGAGATCATCTATGCAATTCAAAAGAATCTCATACCAAATAATGTAATACAGGGGGGTGTTAGAATATATTACATCATTTGGATATGATAAATTACTTTAGGGGGAAGTTATCTAGATACTACATGTAGTATAATAAATGCACAAGTGTCATTGTGCAAGTTGTAAGTGTGCAAGGTGTCCCCTTGCACAACTAGTTAGAGTGTTGGCCAAGGAATCCATATTCCTATATAAATGGCCTCATAGCTCCATTCATATTGTATCACTTCTATTCATTCAATAAGATGTTCTATTGCTTTGATCTTTGTCTCCTAATGTAATGCTATTAAATCCATCACTTTGTCTTCATTTGCTTTGATCTTCTTGATCACTTCTTGTTCTTCTTCATGGTGATGTTATATCTTGGATATTTTTGGATCTTTATCTTTATTTTTATTTAATAGGTACATGTTTCTATCCCAATACTGATAGTAGCTGTTATCTGTACTTGTCATAGTTTCAAGCAAGTCATCACAATAATAAAACCCATCATTATTATATCTGCCATTTTCTTCAATGGATTCATTTTGATTTTCTTATAGTCACATCATTTTTTAAACTTTTTTTCCTTTTTCAAAATAACTCAGCATTTAATTTATCTTATTCCACCTTGTCAAATTTGTCGATCCATAATTTATTTTCATTTTTTTATTTTAATTTTTTTATAATAATAAAATATTTGAGAATGATTATTTTCTCCAAAAATTTCACAATGACAAAGATCCCAACACTTCTCTAATGTATGTCCATACCTGTTATAATTTCTACATCTAAATTCACTATTACCTGTTTGTCTAAGGCTTTCATATTTTGGCCTGTATCCTATCAATAATTCTATACCAATCTCTTTAGTATATTTTCAAATTCATTACACTGATCAACACAACTTAGAGCATTACTATCCCTGTCACTATCATTGATATCATTACAATGTCCTTTATCATATTAAAGACTATCACCATATTTGTTACTTTCATATACTCTATCAATTTGGTCTTTATCATGTCCAATACATACATTTTTTGTATATTATTTTTCTTCATGAACAATGATCAAGTTACTAGTGTCATAAGCTATATCTGATTTCTGTACAAGATCATTGGAAAGATAACACACATTGCCATCATGGGTCTTAAATCAATGGTATCACAAATTACATCTATCTTTTGAAATTGATCACTAGTATCACAACATATACTTGTTTTCATAGGCCTCAAATCATTTGTGTCACAACAAACATCTTTCATCATAGGCTTGTTTTTCAAAAATTTTGTTTTTTTTTTTGTTTTTTTGCCTTAAGAACAATGAGTAATTACTACCTTATATATTATTTTCCATACACTACTAGGTACTATAATAAATTTTTTATAGCATTTATTAGCTTCATTGAGAATATAATTTACGTGGCATTGAAGTATTAAAATATCTATTTTAGCTTCTTTGAGAATAGATTGTAAATACTACATTATTTTTGCTAACACATATTTTTCATCTTTAGTAGCTTCTTGAGATATGGATTCTAATATATGTTTATCTTGCTTTTCTTCAATTGTACTATCTTCTGGTGATGCATACTGAATGCTTTTTTTTTCTTTTTTTTTAATTTCTTTTCTCAATTACCATGTGGTATGTGTTGGGAGTGTAAATTGAAGGGATATATTTTATTGATAAATAGTTACAATATATAGGCATAAGCCTATATGATGAACATGACACTTGTCGGTGAAAATGACAAGTGTCAAACTAGCATAGTGCACATTACATTAACTCTAACATTCCCCCTTAATGTGCACTATCCTAACTAAAAAAAAACAAGTCAACATTAGGTAACATTCCCCCTTAATGTTGACTTCTCTAACAAAAAACTACATCCTCCTTTATTGCTGATTTGGTCTTAGGCTCTTTCTCTTTGTGCTTGGCTCTCCAACTATGAATAATGCTAGATTCACTGTGTATACATCTTGGTATGTTGCCTCAGGGTCAGCCACTTCCACGGGTCTGTTGCCACTAGGTCAGCCGTCTAAGTGCCTCGGGGTCATCATGGGTGCCTCAAGGTCAGCCACTTTTGGGTCTGTTGCCTCTGCAGGTCATCCTCAGAGGATGTTGCCTCTCGTAGGTCACTAACTAGATTCACCATGAGTATGAAATCCCTCCTCATGGTGAACTCAATCTAGAAGGTGTCGGTCTCTACCGAAAATGCACCTAATGAAAGGAAAAACGAGCCATATAAGAGTGTCGGTCTCTGTCGAAAATGCACTCAATACAATAAAATGAGCCATAGATCCAAATAGGAGGAGAGAAGAAGAAAAGAAGAGAATCTTCTGAAGTGTCTTTGTTTGTAGTCTTTAGAAGTAGATCCAAAAAAAACCTCGGATAGAGTCTAGGGTGTCTTTGTCTGTAGTCCCTAGTATAAGTGTCCTTATGGTGACCATGTCATCTCACCGAAATGCATGGGTAACCAGCCGCTGCATTCGTCAAGTGTATAGAAAAGATCACTAGGTACAAGGATCATAAATAAAATTACCTTGGGAGTGTCGGGTACAACCGAGAGTGCACTCCAAGGTAAAAAAACTTTGAGGCTAAAAAAACTCAATTGAAATAGCCTCAAAATCACAAATGGACACCACCAATGTGCCCGTCATGGAAAAACATTTCCAACGACTATAAATACCCCTATATTTCACCATCAAAGGGGCCTGCATCATATGAAAAAACTATCATGCCTATCTAAGGCAGCAAAATAAACCTCAGGAATATCATATTCCTGGCATCGCACTATGGCGGAAAAAAGACAGACTCAATTTTCCCACGCAAGGGAATTACATGGTCCAGGTAGGCCTTCCACTTCCATTTCCTGGCCAAAAAATAACAGATTGTCGACCAATACAAATGGGTATTACATTCCAAGTCTCCTCTTAAAAAAAAACTTCCCACTTAATAAAGTGACTCCCATTGGACACCTAAAAACATTCACGACATTTCTTATAAAAATAAAAACCACTATTATTTTAAAAAATTTCATGGCTTCATCCTATGGGCCCCACGACAATTTCTTGGAAGTTCAACAAGAGTGTCCTTCAATAGAACACATTAACTAGGTATGGTGCTAAACTAGTGTCCTTCAATTTCTTGGAAGTTCAACAAGAGTGTCCTTCAATTTCAATAGTTCTGATACCAAATGTTGGGAGTGTAAACTGAAGGGATATATTTTATTGATAAATAGTTACAATATATAGGCATAAGCCTATATGATGAACATGATACTTGTCAATGAAACTGACAAGTGTCAAACTGGCATAGTGCACATTACATTAACTCTAACATCATGTCTTAAAATAATCATCAATAATTTGGTGTTGTCTTTGACATATTTTCAATATTACACCTTCTATTCAAAATAAATAAAATAGGCCTTTGAATAATTTTTCCTTTAAAAAATGATAAATCAACAATAATTTTCCTTAATAGGGCGAAGGTAGTAGATCGACTGGTTTCTAATGAGTGTTTTCTAGTTTGAGGTCGATGCTTCCAATCCCAATACCCTCCAAGGTCCCTATCACTTGGAGTAAAAATCTTACCAAGGTGGGGTGGGGGTTATAGTGGTAGCTTTCCAAATTTAGTCCCTAGGGGCTAGATGGATTGGTAAGTTCTGGTGCTTAACAAGAAGAGACCTAAATTCAAACACTAGGGGCATGCCTATTTGCAAAGGTAGTAGTCTAACTTGAATACATTTAGTGTGCACTATATTGATGATGATGGTACAAATCCTAAGCTATCCATGGTCCATTTCACACCGGGTTAAACAAAAACGAGATGGAATAGGGGTTATAAGGGACAACCCCAAGATTTGAACCTTGCTTGGTAGTAGAAAAGGATTATGGATGTAACCTATTCCCCTATATATTTATAAAAAAACAATTATTTTCCTTAGTAATTCAAAATTTTAAATAATTAATTCATCTTTCTTTAAATCTATCTTTAACTTTAATAAATTCATTTTCCTTTAAAATAATTAATTTTCTTTATAGTAGAAATATTTTTTACTCCCAAATTCAATATTTAAAATTTGTCTTCCTTCAATGAGTCTTATTTTTTCTTCAAATAAAATTCTTTTCTTCTTTTCTTAATCTTTATTTTATTCTTAATATTTGCTTTCTCAATAAACTATATCTTTCAATTTTTTTTTTTCAAATTAATTTATTTCTTCAACTTTAATTTTTTGTCTCTTTGGACAATATTCCTTTAATATATTTCAAATTCAATTTCTTCTCAATTTATTTCCCTTTCAATTTTCCTTCAAATAATTCTTCTTTCTTTGATAATTAATTAATTTCTTCAAACAATATTTTGACTTCTTTTAAATATTCCCTTCAATTTTCTCTCCTATTTTTATTCTGCAAATCAACTCTTCTATCTTTTATTTTAATTCCTCCAAGTTTTTCCTAATAATTTTTTTCTTCTCATAACATATATGTTTCCATTTCAATACAATATTTTCTTCTTAAATATTTCTTCTAAAATAAATTTTCATTAAAAAATGTAAAGGTTAATAATTTATTCCTTTTTTAATCATAAATTTACCAACTCTGCATTCGAGTTCTCCTTATTCAATGACACTCACACTGACACGTGTTGCTTTATTTCTATAGTTGACATTCTACTTTCCTTTTTCTCACTTTGTTTGTTGTTCAACTATATCCTCCTTCTATCATACACATTTCAAACTTAGTCTCCCTTGCACATGTTTACTTCCTCTAATCCACTTCTAGATGCTCTCTTTAGCATCTTTTTTATCTTCACTTGGCTCATTCATGCATTTGCTTCCTCCAACAACATTTGATATATCCACTTAGCTCCAGTTTCACTTAGGTATTCTTCCTTGCAACTTCCTTCTGGTGGCTTTGGAAAAAATAACTCAAACTCTCCTTCCTTGAGCTTATAGTCTCAAATGCTTGCAATAAGATACCTACACTCAAATTCTTACACTTGAACCTTTTAGTGTTGCCTCTCTCAGCTCTTTTCTCAAAAACTCTTCAATGTATCCTTTCTTAGCACTGCTATAACGCCTCCTCCATATCTTATTTCTCCACAATAATGGATCTAACACCACTATAAGCAATTCATACAATTTCATACATTCAATGATAAAATTACTGAATAATAATATTAGTGAATATATTGACTCAAGCAATGCAAGTATAATGTATTGAAAAGCTTATTCTCTCACACATCCATTACAATGCTTTATCTTCATTTTATACAACTTGGACAAGAGACTCTTCATGTTCACAAAACCCTTAACCTTTCTACTTTCACCAATTATATATCTCCTCAAACTCATTAGAGTTCTAACTCTTTATATTTTTCATAGGAGAAATATTTTATTTACTCATGATGAAAAACTTATAATTATTACACTCACTAAAATATAAACATTTACATGACTCTTTTCACACCACATATTTACAAACTAGTTACAAACTTTAGACTCAAATATTTACAAACTAATTACAAGGTACTTGCAATATTATTGCAAGGTACCAAATAATGTAATACTTCCAACAAAAACATGCTAGAATTGTGATCATGCATAAAAAAACCTAAAATTAATTAGACAACCAAGCTCCCCAGTTAAAGTGGTAATATTGACATCAACTATTTTAGGGCATTCTTTATGAGATGTATGTCAAAACGTCCTTTAATCATAAATCTATCCTTATTTTTAGGTTTTGGAAAAATTAAAAGGAAAAAATATCATGGATAATGAAAATAACATTTTGATAAAGAAATAGAACTAAAACCATTGGCCAACATGGCTCACAGTCATCCTACTTAAGGATTAACAAAGTTATTCCACCTCTATCCCATATATAGGAGGACAAGACTCCACCACCTGTAAATTCAGTTGTTAGTGCTCTTTTTATAAATACACATTGCCCCTTCTAAGGACTCTTGGAGATAAAGTTTAAAGATAAATATGATATCAATTTTATTATCTCTCCAATCAATATTCATGTACATTATTTGCATATTAAATATACAATTGGTATGATACATTAACATTTGCAACTTCTATATGGGAAATAAATTCTATATGAGAATTAATTAAATAATAATGTATAATCAAGTAATGTAATAACAAATCTAACATCCCCTCTTATTATATTATTTGATGCATTAGATAATGTAATAACTATCCCCCTTAATTTTGACTTTCTAGGATAGTAGGATGAAATTGTACTCGCTCAAGCTCTTGCTTTGGCTCTAGCACAAGTTTTGGATTGGGGCTCTACCTCTAGTTTTGTCTTTAGCATTGAATTTTATTTCTATTGGATTTATCTCTAGTTTAGCTATTGTCATGACCCTCTCTCAACAAGATTTTTTCACTTGGATGGACTTATGTTTGTGACATGTTTAATTGTAGGAATATTTTGATATTTATAGCTTAGATTTGTAAATAGATACATTTTTATGGAAAATATAATTTGAATACTTATTATGTGGATGGATTTGAATTATGCTTTATTATTATCTAGAGTGAAATGATAGACCTTTCATGAATTAATTATGTAAAATAAATCTATTGACAGAAATATTGATATCTTAAGGTGCTAATCTATAAAGGACATGATTTGCAAAATTGACATTTTTTTCTTACTTGAGTTGTTCAGGATACACAAAAGAAATGAATAAGACACTAACCTTAGAACTCTTACTAATTTTCTAGAATTCTAACTTAAACAAGGACATGAGTATTTTTGTTGTGACTACTTAGGAAGAACATGGAGATGATGGTCTTGGGCACATATCCAACAAGATACGATTATGCCATGCTTGTAGCCAAAGGTGGAGACACTCACTAAGGAATCCAAGTAATGGTTTTCGACACATGGGGTAAGTGATGAATGAAATTTGGTGATAATTCACGTAGTAGATAAGGGACGAAGGACTAAATTAGGGAGGATGTAGTGAAAATAAATAAAAGAGTACGATGGTGATAAAGGGAGTTTTTTGGGTGTGGTTGGTTGGAACTAGATATGGAGGCTTGGAATAAAGGAGATATGCTCAAAGGAAAAGAGGAAAAAACTAAACTTTAGTGGTTAGCCTACGTATGAAATCGTAGGTACCACTGTTATTATCCTTAGTATACTATGATTTGGGACTAAACCAATAGTGGGTATCAATTTGATGGAGCTTGGGGATGTATACTAGTAGTTCCTTTTTCTTTGTGTGGTAAATAATGATGTAACTTTATGGCTATAGCTCACTGGTATAGCGATGAACATTTGTAGTTGGGTAAATGTATTGCTCTGTTAGAAACATAGATAGTGTATAGTTTAGCTATGAAATAGATGTCACATTTTTATGACTATGGTTCGCTAGTGCAATTATGAAAACTTCTAGTTTGGTAGAGTGTATTATTTTATGGGAAACATAGATAGTGTATAGTTTAGCTATGAAATAGATGTCAAATTTTTGTGACTATGGTTCGCTAGTGTAGTGATGAACGTTTCCATTTTGGTAGAGTGCATATTTTATGGAAAACATAGATAGTGTATAGTTTAGTCATGAAATAGATGTCACATTTTCATGACTATGGCTCACTGGTATAGTGATGAGCATTGGTAGTTGGGTAAATATATTTCTCTATTGGAAATGTTGACAATGTGTAGTTTAGCTACGAAATAGATGTCACATTTCCATGACTATGGCTCGTTGGTGCAACGATGAACGATTTTAGTTTGGTAGAATACATTGCTCTATTGGAAACATAGACATTGTATAGTTTAGATGTGAAGTAGATGATATAATATTATGGTTATGGTTCAATGATATAGTAATCTATGTCTTGTGTTGGGTGATTCATTTCCCATTAATAATTATATCAATGATTAGTTTAGCAATTGGATTGATAAAATAAAGGTTAAACTTGTGATTAATGGAATCTAGGGAGATTCTAGTATTTTTCTTCATTTCAAAATAGATATTTTGTTGCTATGGTAGCAATATGGTTGATTGGATAAGTAGTATCCCCTATTAGAAAACAAATGGTATTTTGACACCCTAATGATGAGCAGAGCATGGTGGGTTGGTAGTATCCCAAAGAAACCATGTTTACTCTACTATGTTGAGCATCGTTAGGACCTATTGTTGATAGCGGTGGATGCTTCTAAACCTCTTGGATCATCAACTAGCTTCCCTATTGGAAAAGGTTTAAATATGGTGTGAGTATGTCTTTATATAATATTAGATATGCATTGTGGTTGCTAGAGATATGTGTTATCGATGATAGAATATGATGGTTGTACATTATGAGTACCTATTATTTATAAATAGGTATGTTTTATATAGATTGTAGAAGAACAACTGAGATGACATGCAATATTTGAGCAATAATATTGATAGTGCACCGAGAAGCATAGAGGTAAAAAGTGGATTGATAGTAAGCCTATACGTGGGAGTACAAATATTGAGCATACTAAAGTGGTGGTAATGAATAACACCCTTATACCAAAAGGAGTAGAAAGGTGTATAATATACTTTGTACCTTCGATCACGGTGGGAATCTTGGTAAAATGGTTATGGAAGAAAAGGATATCCTTTGTGCCATAATTATTATGGAAGCTACCGTGAACCCCGAATATTACTATGTGTAATGTACATTTATACTATGTTGCATGTACTAATGAATGGTTGGACATAGAGATGTTATGTCCTATAAAAAAGTAAAAAATGTAAAGCCTTTATTAATGTATGGGATTTATTTTTAAAATGAATTAAAAATAAATTCATATTGATGCTGGATTTTCCCCATTAGGGATTTATCCCAGGGTAATATCTGTGTTATGGTTTGTGTGGAGATTTTATATTTAATTGTGGTATGATGCTTTATTTTCTAATGGTTATAGATAGATTTTTTAGTTAAAGCATTGTTTTTATAGTATGCTTGAACTATTGTGATGTAGTTTTGGTACTTAAAAAGGAGAATAGTAGATATTAATAATTAAAATATATTTGATAAGCTAGCATGTGTTTTTTGAGATGTATTAATTTAAGAATTTTTCTCACAGGGAAGCTATGTGATGTAGACCAATACTTTCATAAATATACTTATATCATGTTGTTAGATGGTTAAGTAAATAAGATTAATTAATACTACTCCAATGTATCATGAAGGAACTTGATAAGGGTAGTTAAGAGATGCATCATGTGTTTGAGAAGGAGTTGAACTTTTTGCACTTAGAGATGGGTCTAAAGGAATTAACGAGATCTAATATAAACTAAACTAAAAGAATGGTTGGTTATGATTTACTATTATGGGTTTTAGGAAGATGAGACTTTTTGGGGTGTCTAGATAAAAAGGATTTGAGATGGATACACAATGTATCTGAGGGTTTCTAGATCAAAAGGATTTGATATGGACAGATAAAAACCACATGCTAAAATCACTTGCATAAAATTATCTATGTAGAGTGAAAAATCAAGCATGCAGCTTTCGAAAGAATGAAGGGGAGATCAATGCTAACTCATTAGGATCCATGAGTAAGGATAGTTTTGACCTACTAAATAACAACACCTAGTGCTCTTACATAGTCATAATTATGTAAGGTGTAGGGATGGGTGTGTCTCAAGGATAATCTAGATAGAGAATTATTGTAGTGACAATGTAGTTGCTCTGAGGTTTAGATAAAAAAAATTAAGAAGGATGGAAAAATTGGGTTGTAACATTTGGTATCAAAGTGCTTGGTTCATAGGAATACATGTTTCTTTATGCAGGATTAGATAGGGTGCTATAGGAATTGCACATTGTAGAGGCTATGCCTACAAAATTAGTACACTTACTAAAGGTATACATTAACTGTATAGATTGAACAACTAAGAATATAGTTGCTAGTAGGAGAAGTAATTTAGAGATGAAAATTGTGAACTAACTCCTCTTATCTCTCCTTGTGTGTGGCTATGGACAATGCCATCCAAGATAAGGAGAAGGTTTTCTACCCCACCACCAATGCAGATATGGCAAAATAATGGAGAATATAGAACTGTAAATATAGGTGCCAAAAATCCTAGTAATGAAGGGGAGGATCTCACTACCACAATGGATTTGCTTCAGGAGTAGGTAGAAACACATAAGCAATTTTTTGAAGCTATGTTGAATCAAGAAGCATAGACCAGAAGCTCTAGAGGTAGGCAAGGTGATGAACCCTTTATAGAAGCACAATTGGTACGAATAAGGCTAGAGGCAGAACTAGGCAAGGACATGAAGCATATTAGATCTTCTAAGTTCAATGGAGAGGAAGGTGGTGACAAAGCTAAATCTTGGCTAAAAGAGATAGAAACCTATTGTAATATGAAGAACTATTCCACCAACACTCGAATATCCTATGCCACGCTACATTTACAAGGTGTTGGATTATATTGGTGGGAAATATATAGTGAGGAACAAGGACTTGAGGCAGTGGTCAACTTAAAATAGGAAGAATTTGTAATAGCCTTTAAGGAAATATTCCTCATGGAGTACTTTTATTCCCAAAAGTTTGAAGAGTCCAATAAAATTTGGTAGGAAATTAGGATAGTGGAAGCATACAAATATTTATCAAGCTGCTTAAATATGTGCCTACTTATAATGAGAAATTGAAGATCCATAAGTTTATATTAGGAGCATATCCTAGGATAGAGCAATAGGTATATATGCAGGACCCTACTACTTTGTATAAAGCTTATGATTTGGCTAGAAAAGATGAAATATATATCAAATCTTATTTTGATTATGAAGGTTTATATGAGTAGGATAGAGAAGCGCTAAGGAAAAGAAACAGTGCAGGTTTTGTAAAGTGGGAAAAGGAGAAAGCCAATAAAAGTCCCCCTAGATAGGACAAAAGGAATGGTAGAAAGTGAGGGAAGTTTAAGAAGAGGTTCTGAGAAAAGGATCGTAATAATGGGAATAATAGGAACCCATTGTAGCAAAAGGTCAATCTTCCATTAGTAGTGAAAATAGAAGAAGGTCAGAAGAAGAAAACTCACCTTGGACCTAAATAAGGATGCTACAATTGTAGAGGACCTCACTATTCCAGCCAATGTTTGTACAAAGCTAAATCGAGTTCGAAGGGAAAGGAAATTGCCTACAAGGATGCTGATTGAAAGGAACCTGCTCACAAAATTTATGCAGCAACAGGGAGCCATAATTTGAAAGGTCAAGCCACTCCACTTGTGATAAAAAGTAAAATATTTGGTAGAAATATTAGAATTTTGATTGATAGTGGTGCCACAGATAGCTTTGTTTCCACTAGTCTAATCAATGAAATACCAGAGAGACCAAGAATCTTGGCACATGGGTGGAAGATCGAGTATGGCTAAGGACATACCTACTTTGTAGATTAGTGTTACCCTAGGACTGACATTACCTTACCTAGTGGTATAATAGCAGGTTGCCTATATTTAGCACTACTGCATGCCTTCGGCATAGTCCTAGGGATGGATTGGCTGTAATCATATAAAACTGTGATAAATTTATAAGAAATATGGATGGAATATTCAGAGGATGGTAGGAAATTCTAGAGGGTGTACAACCTAAAAAGGGATTTTTGACCTTAGATAATTTCTGCAATGCAGCATAAGAAGGCAATAAAAATAGGAGGAACTATTTATATGGTAAAATTTAATGAAATAGAAAGTGAGAAGAAGAATGAAGTTGTTGGAAATTTTGAGTATATTGTGTTGTCATTGATGTCAAAGGATTGATGTCAAAGGTTGATGACATTGATTGTAATTGATGCCAAAGATAGTTTGGTATGGAAAATAAGATAAGGTTTACAAGATACAAGATAAGGTTCATTCCAATGCAAGGAAATTGATAAAAATAAAAGGTTATAGTATTTACTTTAAATATTATAAGCCAAAGAGGTTTGGGACAAAGTTCTAAGTGTTTGGTTAAAATGTTGAAGGCCCACGTTTAAGACCATGGTTCAAAAGAAATCAAGTGACTAAGGCTTAAAAATTATGATATTATAATATTTAGGCCAAAAGGACTTATTAAAAAGAGGATGGAATGTGCATTGGACAAAGGTCTCAAAAAGAAATTAATTTGACAAAGGACTACAAGAAAAAATATTATTTAACACCAAGGTTATATATTATATTAAAAATAAAATAAATTTAAATTGTCAAAAGGCACCAAGAATTCAAATTTAAAAAAGGTGGCAATAAAAGGTTGAGTCGATGCCATGACAAAAAAAATCGAATGCATATTTAAGGAGAATAAATCATTTTTTGGAGAAAGTGATAAGCAATGATTCAAAGCCTTTTTTGTTGAGCGCAGAGTAAGGAGGATACAATGTCATTCATCAAGGGAAGAGGGAGAAGGAAATTCAGCACACATGTTTCAATCAGGGACAACGAATCATAGGGGAGAGCACACAACTTGGTTCCAATAGGGTTGTTAGCCCAAGTGGCAGGCGGGTCATGTGCAAGGTGTGGCAATGGATAGGTCTCAATTTTAAATCACTACGATAGTATTTTTGTGATTTCCATTTGGGCAAAAAGGAAGCAATAAAAGTGTTTTGCGCATATTTGGTTCTAGCAGGTGGGCCAACCTAGGTAGCACTCTAGCTCATGCTAGAGCATGGGATCTATGACGTTTCATGTTTGAATCCTAACGATGGCAGCGGAAGATGCAGTAAGGGCATAAATTTTTTTACTAATGTTGAGGTATGTTAGTGCTTGATCAAGGGAGACAAGGTTTAATTTTTGTTTGTTAAAAAGTGCATATTGCATTGTCTAGGGAGAGATAAGGGTAATGCTTTGAAATTAAATATTTTTGAGGACATAATGATATTTTAGATTCTGGTTGTGACTTTATAAAGTAGAAATAATTTTTGAAAGAAAGGAGCAATAAGGTGCTTGAAATTAAATTAAATTTATGGTATGTACTTAGGAATATTGGATTGTGATATTGAGAATTTCAAGTGACTCTTATAAGTAGGAGTGATAAGGTATGACTATGGTTTAACTTGTGTGTATTTTTGATAAAAATAAAATTGAAAGAGTTTGATTATTGTCAAAACTGTCTTGTGGAAATAAAAAGGAAGATATTAAATATGAGTAAATTTTGAGGAAAGATTTTATGGTTGGTTTGAAAAGTGTTATGCTAACTAATCCTTGAAAGTGGCATACGAAAGACAATATATTGAGATAGGTTTTGGGAGAACTCCTTCATCAAAGAGGTATGGTTATATCACTCTTTCTTTAAGGTTTTTGGTTGAAAAATATTTAAAAAATATAAGGTGGAGATAAAAGGGTTGATTAGTGTGTATGGTGGAAATATTTGTGTTAGGATTTGTGAAACAAACTTTATTGTTGAAAGAAATATGAAATACTTGTGCTAGGATTGAGATCAATTTTGTACATCATTGTGAAAAATTTTGAGCATTGGTAATTGTGAAGTGTTTGAGATCAATATTGTGAAGGAAATTTGGGCATTATTGTGTTTGATCCTTGAGAGAAAATTTGCAAGAAAGATAGACCAATTTTGTGAAACAAGTTATACACTAGTTTGATTGGATTTGAAAGGGATTTTGTAAGAGGTAAATATTGTATTAGTTGAATGCAATATTTGTGAATGTAAAGGACAGATTGGGTATTTTATAGTAAATATCATTATCTATATGTTCCCTTAGTAGGATATCAATATATTAGTAGAATATGTTTGTTTGAAGAAAGCATTTTTGAAAGAGATATAAGCTTTTTTTGTGTGCAAGATTTGGAAATATTTGAAGAGGTTCAGTGAGCAATATTGAGGCATATTTGAGTAAGTATTGTGAGAAGACTTGAAGCAACATTGAGGTAGATTTGAGCAAGTCTTGTGAGAAGACTTGAAGTAGCATTGAGGCAAAATTGAGCAAGTCTTGTGAGAAGACTTGAAGCAACATTGAGGCAGATTTGAGCAAGTATTGTGAGAAGACTTGAAGTAGCATTGAGGTAGATTTGAGCAAGCCTTATGAAAATACTTCAAGCAACATTGAGGAAACTTTGAGAAAGTCTTGTAAGAAGACTTGAAGTAGCATTGAGGTAGATATTTGTGATCAGAGTTAGAGCATACTTATGCTAGCCTTGTAATGAGGTTTGGTATAGATTTGAGACAGAGTTGAGATCAAGCTTTGGGTGATAAAAGCTAAGATGATAGAGGTATCCTATGGATAGAGGTCTACCAGCCATTGCAATGAGGATAAGTTATCCTGTGGAGAAAGATATATAAACTAGAGCAGTGGGGATAGACTTCTCCTATGGAGAGATATCCATAAACTAGAGCAAAGGGGATACAGTTCACCCCTTCTCTCAGTATAAGCGTGTGTTCTTCAATTGGTATCAGAGTGGGTTCCTTCAAAAAAGTCTAACAGCTTAAAGGAAGATATTATAGGAACATATATGGCATATTAGAATGGATCTTAATCAAATAAGGCTCCATTGTTCAATGGGAACAATTATGCTTTCTAGAGTATAAGGATGAAGACTTACTTGATGACACAAGGATATGAAACTTGGTAATCTATTGAGGATGGGTTCACACCTACAGCTACTCCTCCCCCAGACAAGTATGATAAGCAGTTACATGTGAATAATGCCAAGGCTATGAATGGAATCTTAAGTAGACTACATGAAGCAAAATTTGTGAAAGTTATGCAATGTAATTAGCAAAAGATATGTGGGACAAATTGAAGTAAACATATGAAGGATATAACAAGTTAAAGTTGTCAAAACTACAAAACCATAATAAAATGTTTGAATATTTGAATATGGAAGATGAGGAAGATATTACTAAATACTTACTTCATGTGGATGAGGTTGTTAGTACCATGCGTGGATTTGGATTCAAAATTGAAGACTCCAAATTTTCTCATAAAGTATTAAGATCACTCCCTATAAGGTATAATGCAAAGGTTTTAGCTATAAAAGAGATGAGAGATATTGATAAGTTGACTATGGATGAGTTACATGGAATTCTCACAACTTGTGAAATGAGAATAAAAAAAACTACAATTCCAAAAAAGAGGAAGCTTTCGAAGTTTCAAATAAGACAAAAGATAAGAAACCAGAATCAAGTGGTGAGTCAAGCAGTAATGAAGAATCTAACTATGTGAGAATAAATAAGAAGGACTCAAGAAAATACAAAGGTATGCATATTGTAAAATGCTTTAATTGTGGTAATTTTGATCGCTATGCATCTAATTGTCCACAAGCCAAAAGTAGTAGCAGTGAAGAGAAAAAGGATTATAAGAAAAAAGAAGGAAAATTTAGGCATGAAAAGAAAAACATGTATGGTTAATTCAAGCATGAAAATACATTCATTAAAAGGTACAAGAAGAGTTTTTATGTTAAAAAAGCAAGCAATGTTTCAAGTGACAGTGATGAAAGACTCTCAGATAGTGAAGAAGAAGAGATTATTTTTTTTGCTATAGAAGAAGAAGAAAATGCTCCTATTAAAGATAAAGTCAAAAAGTATGAAGATGCTCTTTAAGACCAAGAAGTAGATAAATATTCAAAAAATAAAGAGGAAGGTACATTTGATCTAGAAGAAGAACTTATTGTTTCTCTTAGGGAGTTGAAAAGAGTTAGAAAGTAGAATTCAAGTCTGAAGGCTCAGGTTCAAGAACATGAGGAAGAAAAATAAAAGCTTCTACAAGACCTTACAAAATAAAAAGCTAAGACAAGGAGATTTAAAGAGGTCATGGTTAAAAATTTAGAAGCAAAAGAGTTACAGTGTGAAATATTAGAACATGAAGTAGTTTATATAAGAATGGAAGTGAAATATTCTAAGGACAAGCTGCACAGGTATGGGAAAATTTCAAAAACTTTGGATAAAATTATCAATTCACAAAGATCTTCATCTATCAAAATAGGACTTGGTTTTGAAGAAGGACAAGGGAAACAAAAACAAGGGTTAAGCTCAAGCTCAAAATAAGAGGAAGTTTTAGAGGAAGAGAGTGAAGAAGAAACTAAGACTTATGTGGATAATTTGAAGAATAGAAGCTTCACTAAGAATGGAAACAATGCACAAACAAGAAATAGGGATCATAACAAAGAAGACAAATAAAGGACTAAGAGACCAGAGATTTCAAAATAAGATTTCTTCAAAGGACATTGTTTTTCATGTAATAATTTTGGTCATAAGGCTATGCATTACAGGGTTCATGAAAAGAATGAGTATGGCCTCACTAAAAATAATGTCAACTCATTCAAATATGGATATTTCTTTCAAGGGTATTGCTACTCATGTAATCATTTTGGTCATAAGCGATCCATTGCAGGGTTCATAACAAAAATTATTATGGCTTCACCAAGAGGAACTTCAAGATATTTACACCTTCCAAGAACCACGACATAAGGTTTTACAAGTGCAATAATCTTGGGCATAAGGCCAAGTGGTGTAGAACAATTTCCAGAATTTCAAGAGTCAAGCAAGAATAGGGACACTCAAAAGGATATGATTACAAAACTATTGAAAAATAATATTGACAAAGAAAATGAGCATTGCATGCTGGGAGTAGAGATACTCCCACCCCAAAATTAATCACCTCAAGGAGAGGAGGTGGGAGGGGGCTGAGCTAAGAGTATTATCTTTAGCCCCAAAGGAGTCCCTTTTCCATTGATGTCAATGGGGAGATATTTGAGTAAGGGAGAGAGCATTCAATTAGGGGGAGAATTTTCTCAGGGGAACATATTTGGAATCCAGTATTAGGAAAAGGGATTCTTAAAAAAAGGTTGCAATCAATGAAAAAGGGGTATATTGTTGCAAATTTTGAGTATATTGTGTTGTCATTGATGTCAAAGGATTGATGTCAAAGGCTGATGATATTGATTGCCATTGATGCCAAATATAGTTTGGTATGGAAAATAAGATAAGGTTTACAATATGTAAGACAAGGTTCATTCCAATGTAAGAAAATTGATAAAAAGAAAAGGTTTTAATATTTACTTTAAATATTATAAGCCAAAGAGGTTTGGGATAAAGTTCTAAGTGTTTGGTTAAAAGGTTGAAGGCCCAAGTTTAAGACCATGGTTCAAAAGAAATCAAATGACTAAGTCTTAAAAGATATGATAGTATAATATTTTGATATTATAATATTTAGGCCAAAAGGACTTATTAAAAAGAGGATTGAAAGTGCATTGGACAAAGGTCTCAAAAATAAATTAATTTGACAAAGGACTACAAGAAAAAATATTATTTAACACCAAGGTTAAATATTATATTAAAAATAAAATAAATTTGAATTGTCAAAAGGTGCCAAGAATTCGAATTTAAAAAATGTGGCAATAAAAGGTTGAGCCGATGCCATGACAAAAAAATCGAATGCATATTTAAGGAGGAGAATAAATCATTTTTTAGAGGGAGTGATAAGCAATGTTTCAAATCCTTTTTTGTTGAGCGTAAAGTGAGGAGACAACGCCATTTATCAATGGAAGAGGGAGAAGGAAAGTCAGTGCACGTGTTTCAAGTAGGGACAATAAATCATAGGGGAGAGCACACAACTTGGTTCCAATAGGACTGTTAGCGTAGGTGGCATGTGCGTCCTATGTAAGGTATGGCAGTGGATAGGACTCTAGTTTGAATCACCATGGTAGTATTTTTGTGATTTCCATTTGGGAGAAAAGGAAGCAATACAAGTATTTTGCACATATTTAGTTCCAACAGGTGGGACATCCTAGTTGGCACTATAGCTCATGCTAGAGCATGGGCTCTATGAGATTTTGTGTTCGAATCCTGATGACGGTAGAGACAGATGTGGTAAGGGCATAAATTTTTTGATTAATGTTGAGGTATGTTAGTGCTTGATCAAGGGAGACATAAGGTTTAATTTTTGTTTGTTAAAAAGTGCATATTGCATTGTCTAGGGAGAGATAAGGGTAATGCTTTGAAATTAAATATTTTTGAGGACATAATGATATTTTAGATTCTGGTTGTGACTTTATAAAGTAGAAATAATTTTTGAAATAAAGGAGCAATAAGGTTCTTGGAAGTAAAATTAATGTATGGTATGTACTTAGGAATATTGGATTGTGATATTGAGAATTGCAAGTGAATATTATAAGTAGGAGTGATAAGGTATGACTATGGTTTAAATTTTTGTGTGTATTTTTGATAAAAAGAAAATTGAGAGGGTTTGATTATTGTCAAAACTTTATCTTGTGGAAATAAAAAGGAAGATATTAAATATGAGTAAATTTTGAGGAAATATTTTATGGCTGGTTTGAAAAGTGTTACGCTAACTAATCCTTGAAAGTGGCATAAGAAAGATAGAATATCTTGAGATAGGTTTTTGAGAGAACTCCTTCATCAAAGAGGTATGGTTATATCACTCTTTCTTTAAGGTGTTTGGTTGAACAATATTTCAAGATTTATAATGTGGAGATAAAAGGGTTGATTAGTGTGTATGGTTGAAATATTTGTGTTAGGGTTTGTGAAACAAATTGAGATTTATTGTTGAAAGAAATATGAAATACTTGTGCTAGGGTTGAGATCAAGTTTGTACATCATTGTGAAATATTTTGAGCATTGATAATTGTGAAGTGTTTGAGATCAATCTTGTGAAGGAAATTTGGGTATTATTGTGTTTGATCCTTGAGAGAAAATTTGAAATAAAATTAGACCAGCTTTGTGAAACAAGTTATACACTAGTTTGATTGGATTTGAAAGGGATTTTGCAAGAGGTAAATATTGGATTAGTTGAATGCAAGATTTGTGAATGTAAAGGATATATTGGGTGTTTGATAGTACATATAATTCTCTATATGTTCCAGAGGTTAAACAAATTCTAAGTAGAATATATATTTTTTAAGAAAGCATTTTTGAAAGAGATATAAGCTTTGTTTATATGAAAGATTTAGAAATGTTTGAATAGGTTCAGTGAGCAGCATTAAGGCAGATTTGAGAAAATCTTGTGAGAAGACTTGAAGCAACATTGAGGAAGATTTGAGCAAGTCTTATAAGAAGACTTGAAGCAACATTGAGGAAGATTTGAGCAAGTCTTATGAGAAGACTTGAAGCAACATTGAGGTAGATTTGAGAAAGTCTTGTGAGAAGACTTGAAGTAGCATTGAGGTAGATTTGAGCAAGTCTTATGAGAAGACTTGAAGCAAAATTGAGGTAGATTTGAGAAAGTCTTGTGAGAAGACTTGAAGTAGCATTGAGGTAGATTTGAGCAAGTCTTGTGAGAAGACTTGAAGCAACATTGAGGTAGATTTGAGCAAATCTTGTGAGAAGACTTGAAGCAACATTGAGGTAGATTTGAGCAAGTCTTGTAAGAAGACTTTAAGTAACATTGACATAGAGATTTGTGATCACAGTTAGAGAATATTTATGCTAGCCTTGTAACAAGGTTTGGTACATATTTGAGATAGAGTTGAGATTAGTATTTGAAGGTTATCAGATTCAAGAGGACAAAATTCTCCTATGGATAGAGGTCCACTAGCCAGTGTAGTGGGAATAGAGTCTTGTGAATAAATATCCATAAACTAAAGTAGTGGGGATAGAGTTCTCCTATGGAGAGATATCCACAAACCAAAGCAAAGGGGATAGAGTTCTCCTATGGAGAGAGATACACAAACCATATCCAAGGGGATAGAGTTATCATATGGAGATAGATCCATAAACTAGAGAAGAGGGGATAGATTTATCCTATGGAGAGAGATACACAAACTAGAGCAAAGAGGATAGAGTTATCCTATGGAGAGATATCCACAAACCAGATCAAAGGGGATAGAGTTATCCTATAGAGAGAGATCCACAAACCAGAGCAAATGGGATAGATTTCTCCTATGGAGAGAGATCCATAAACAAAATCTAAGGGGATAGAGTTCTCCTATGGAGAGAGATCCACAAACTAGAGTATTGGGGATTGAGATCTCCTTTGGAAAAAGGTCCATAAATATTGTAATAGAGAATTGATTCCCAAGAGATTTGTTTAGAAAATTTAGAAGAAATACTTTCTCCATGGATATAACCCACATTGGGTGAACCATGTTAAATTTATGTCTCTCATGTGTGTGATGATTTGTGCATTGATTTAATTACTGCTATTGATATTGCAATTGATAATATTGGATAATATTGTTTAGGAAAGAAAAATAAAATATTACCTTATACTATTCACCTCCCCTCTCAGTATAAACTTGTGTTCTTTTTAAGTGTTTGAAAAACACTCGATTCTCCAAGAATTCAAAGATGTATTTCTAGAAGAGTTACTAGGACTACCCCCAAAGTGTGAATTTTATTTCACTATTGAGCTTCAACCTAGAACCAAGTATATACATAGGGCTCCTTACATAATGAAACCCATATAAATGTAGGAGATAAAGGTCAGTTGTAAGGATTATTGTAAAATGGGATAATTAGATCTAATGTGTCACCTTAGCATGCACCTGTGCTATTTGTTAAAAAGAAGGATGGGTTCTTTCAACTGTGCATAGACTATAGAATGTTGAATAAGGTAAAATTCAATAATAGATATCCTCTTCCTAGAATCAAAGATCTCTTTGATCAGCTCAAAGATACTATTATTTTCTTAGAGATCAATCTTAAAAAAGGATATCACCAATTGAGTATCCACGAGGAGGATACCCATAAGATGACCTTCAAAACTTGTTATGAATACTATGAGTTTACAGTATTGCCTTTTGGTCTAACGAATGCATCGACAACATTTATGAACCTAATGAATAACATTTTTAGGAAGCTCTTGGACCGATTTGTCCTTGTGTTCCTAGATGATATTTTGATATATTCCCAAAATAAGATAGAGCATGACCAACACCTTAGGATTGTGTTAGAATTGCTAAGAAAGAATTAGTTGTATGAGAATCTATCAAAGTGTGAATTCTATGTGCCAGAGGTGCAATATTTAGGGCACATAATTTTAGTAGAAGGGATCATAGTGGATCCTAAGAAGATAAAAGCCATATTAAATTGGCCATCGCATACTAATGTGATAGAAGTTCAAAGTTTTATGTGATTGACCAAATACTACATGTGTTACATAAAGGATTACGCCAAGATAACTGCTCCTATAATTAAAATTCATAGGAAGGGAAGAGAGTTTAAATGGATGAATAAATGTGAGGAATATTTTGATCTGCTCAAGAAAAAAATCACCACATCCCCCATACTGAAGATACCATATCCTTAGGGTTGTTTTTCTATCTGTACAGATGCATCATTGGAGGGTTTGGGAGGAGTACTTTCTTAGGATGAAGTTGTGATAGCATATGATTCAAGGAAATTGAAACAACATAAGGTTAATTATGCAACCCATGATCTGGAACTAGCAGTAGGGAATTTGCACTCAAGATTTTGTGATCCTATTTTCTAGGAAAACCCTTTGAGTTGAGAACAAACCAAATCCTGAAATACATATTTACTTAGCCTTTTTTAAATGCTAGGTAAAGAAGGTGGATGGAATTTCTCGTCGAATCTGATTTTGGCATTGAGTATATAAAAGGGAAATAAAATAAAGTAGTTGAGGTAGTGAGTAGGAGAAGACACATAGTTGTTCTAATGTGCATCCATGTTGACTTGATGGAAAAAATAAGAGAAAAGCAGTATCAAAATGTGTTATGTAATCAAATCTGGTAAAAGATGAAAAGCAAACTTGAGGGAAGTAAAGAATTCAACACTAAAGATAGTTTTTTGTGTTTTAAAGATAGATTAGTAATTCCTAAGAGTGGTGATCTAAGGAATATGGTCATGAATGAAGCTTATCGATCTCCACATTCAACTCACCTAGGAGGAGCAAAAATGAGATAAAATATGAAGAAAATATTCTACTGGATAGGAATGAATAGGGACGTAACTGAATTTGTCACTCAATATCTTGAGTTCCAGAAAGTGAAGGTAGAAAATAGACATTCCATAGGACTATTGTACCCTCATGTGGTACCTGCATAGAAATGGTAGGTAATTTCAATGGATTTTATTGTGGGGCTACCTAAAAATAGGTTTCAACATGATGCAATCCTAGTTGTGGTCGATAGACTAACCAAGTTGCATATTTTATACCTGAAAACACTAAGGATGATGTCGTAATTATGGCTAAAAAATTTTCCAAGGAGATATTTAAGCTTAATGGTTTTCTAGAAGTGATCATTTTAGATAGATACTCAAGGTTCACATCCAAGTTTTAGAAAGCTTTACATTGTGCTATTGGCCCTATGTTGAACATTAGTTTGGCATATCACCCAAAAATCGATGGATAAATTGAAAGGGTGAACCAAGTATTGGAGGACATGCTTCACATGTATTGTATGGATAAGAAAACCTACTGGTAATACTACCTACACTTGGTAGAATTTACCTACAACAATGACCACCATTCGACCTTGGGTATGGCACCGTTTGAAGCCCTATATGGTAGGAGATGTAGAACACCATTATATTGGGATAATCTAGAGGATAGGGTCATGTTGGGACCAAATCTGGTAAAGGAAATGGAGCAATTGTTAAGAACAATTAGAGAATGTCTTAAGGAAGCTGTAGATCATCAAAAAAGTTATGCCGACCTCAATAGGTCATCAAGAGAGTTTTATGTAGGTGATAAGGTATTTTTTAGGGTGAGACCAAAGAAGAGTGTTATCAAATCCACAAAGTTGGATCCATATTTTGTAGGACATTTTGAGATTACAGAGAAGATCAGTCCTATGGCATACTAGCTGGCCTTACCACGTAGTTTGTCAAATATTTATGACACCTTTCACATTTATTTTCTTAGAAAATATGTGGCTAATGATGATCATGTGTGGAATTTTTCTAATTTACAAATGGCAGATCCAAAGGCTATCGAGGTTCAACTAGTAAAAATCCTTGAATTCCAATTCAAGTCAATAAGAAAAGGAATATTGGAGAAATGTAGGGTAAATAATGATGTAATTTTATGGCTATGGCTTGCTAGTATAGCGATGAACATTTGTAGTTGGGTAAATGTATTGCTTTATTAGAAACGTAGATAGTTTATAGTTTAGCTATGAAATAGATATCGCATTTTTATGACTATGGTTCACTAGTGCAATGATGAACGCTTCTATTTTGGTAGAGTTCATTATTTTGTGGGAAACATAGACAATGTATAGTTTAGCCATGAAATAGATGTCATATTTTATGACTATGGTTCACTAGTGCAACAATGAACGTTTTTAGTTTGGTAGAGTGCATTGTTTTATCAAAACATAGATAGTGTATAGTTTAGTCAAGAAATAGATGACATATTTTCATAACTATGGCTTGTTGGGTGATTCATTACCCATTAATAAGTATAACAGTAATTATTTTAGTTGTTCGATTGATAAAATGAAGGTTAAACTTGTGATTAATGGAATTTGAGGATATTCTAGTATTTTCCTTCATTTTAGAATACAAATTTTGTTACTATGGTAGAAATATGGTTGAATGGATAAGTGGTATCTCCTATTGGAAAATAGATGGTATTTCTGACACCCTAATGATGAGCGAAGCATGGTGGGCCAACAAAGTCCCAAAGGAACAATGTTTACTTTGTTGTGTCGAGCGTCGTTGAGACCTATTGTTGATAATGGTGGAGGCTTCTAAAATATCTTGGATCATCAACTAGATTTCCTATTGGGAAAGGTTTCAATGTGGTGCGAGTATGTCTTTATATATTTTTAGATATGTATTATGGTTGGTAGAGATGTGTTCCATCGAGGATAGAATATCATGGTTGTACATTATGAGTAACTAAAATTTGTAAATAGGTATGGTGTGTAATCAGTGTATATTGTAGGAGAACAACTGAGATGACATGTAATATTTGGGCAGAAATCTTGGCAGTGCATTGAGAAACATAAACGTAAGAAGCAATGGACTGACAGTAAGCCTATATGTGGGAGTACGAACATTGAGCATACTACATTGGTGGTAATGAATCAAATACTTATACCGAAAGGAGTGGAAATATGTATAGTGCACTTTGGACCTTCTATCATGGCAAGGAGCTCGGTAAAATGGTTATGGAGTAAAAGGATCTCCTTTGTGCCATAAGAATTATGGAAGCTGCAGTGAACCTTAGACATTACTATGTGTATGTGCACTTATTCTGTGTTGCATGTACTGATGAATGGTTGGATGTAGATATGTTATGTCCTATAGAAAAGTGAAAAATAGAAAGCCCTTATTAATGTATGGGATTTAGATTAAGGCTGGGTTTTCCCCATTAGGGATTTCTCCCAAGGTAATCTCTATGTAATGGTTTGTGTGGAGATTTTATATTTAATTGTGGTATGATGATTTATTTTCTAATGGTTATAGATTTATTATCTAGTTAAAGCATTGGTTTTTTCTAGTATGCTTGGAATATTGTGATGTAGTTTTGGTACTTAAAAAGGAGAATAGTAGATATTGGTAATTAAAATATCTTTGATAAGTTGGCAATTTTTTGAATTGTATTAATTTAAGAAATTCCCTCATGGGAAAGCTATGTGATGTAGACCCATACTTTCATGAATATAATTGTCATGTTGTTAGATGGTTAAGTAAATAAGATTAATTAATACTGCTACAATGTATCATGAAGAAACTTGATAAGGGTAGCTAAGATATGCCTCATGTGTTTGACAAGAAGTTGACCTTTTTGCACTTATATATGGATCTAAAGAAATTAACAAGTTCTAATATAAACTAAACTAAAAGAATGGTTGGTTATGATTTCCTATTATGGGCTTTAGGAATACTAAGCTTGTTGGGATGTCTAGCTCAAAAGGATTTGAGACGGATAGACAACGTATTTGGGGGTGTCTAGCTCAAAAGGATTTGAGATGGATGGATAAAACCTACATGCTAAAATTGCTTGCATAAAAGGATCTATGTAGAGTGAAAAATTGAGTGTGCACTTTTCAAAAGAATGAAGGAGAGGTCAATGCTAGCTCATTAGAATCCATGAGTAAGGATAGTTTTGACCTACTCGATAATGACACCTAGTGATCTTACATAGCCAAAATTATGTAAGGTGTAGGGATGGGTGTGCCTCAAGGATAATCAAGATAGAGAAATATAGTGACATTGTAGTTGCTTAGGGTTTTAGATAAAAAAAAATTAAGGATGGAAAAATTGGGTTGTGATAGCTAGACAAAATAATCTCCACCTAGTCTATATTTTTAGTCTATCATAGGGTCTACGTTTGGCTTATTATCATAGAGTCATTACCTCAAGGTCACTTTTGTATCTCTACCTCTAGATAATTGCCTCTAGGTATCCTTATACTTCACCTCAAGGTTTCCTCTTTGGATCATTACCTCTAGATCACCTCTTTGGGTTATTGCCTCTAGGCTATCATCACCATTGGGTTAGCCACTAGATCAACCATCAAGTCATCACCTTTGGGAAATCATCTACATAAGAATTCATTTGTAGGTTCCTCATCATTGTAGTTCTTTAAGCATAGCTTGGGTCATATAGTTATGTAGATCCTATCACTGTAGGCATCCAAGCATAGCTTGGGTTAAATTCTTCTATAAGTCCCATCAATGAAGGATTTTGAGCATTTGACCAGGTCATTTTTTGATGTTGAAATCATGCATCACAACATTTAATTTATTCATGGGAGAAATTACATTTCAATTATTTAACAAACTTGGTCTTATTCTATAGAAGCCATTCAACATTTCTTTTGTTTTATTCCATTCTATCACATTCATCCATCCATAATTCATATGTATTTTGTTGGTCATCTTATTTTTATGTGAACAATTTCTTTGGGAGTTATTATGCCCTCCAAAAATCTCACATGTAGGATATAACATATTTTTGATACAAGTTCCATATCTTCCACAATATCTACAATAGCTTTTCTTAGGAACTTTATTCTATTCTTGGATTTCTTCTCTCATAACTTTTGCAATGCTAATACTAGTCATAAATTTGGTATCACTACTTCTTGATTTTCCTACAAAGGCTTTCCCTTTTACAAGCTCTATGTTATTGCCACCTTCCACACATTTAATACCACTTAGTATTTCTTGATATCTATTTTTATCTTTTGTATAAGTTTCCCTTTTCTAAAATTTTATCTCACTTGCTTGACTTGTATATCCAAGACCTATATTCTTTGGACTTATATTTAGTATTATGGTATCTTTCATACCTTAACCATTTCTTCCCAAACCTGTAACATTGTATTCCATTCATCTAATTTTTTTTGAACCAAAACCTTTGGTATGCTTTTCAAAGTACCCAAATTCTTCATCATCAACATCATGATGTCCATAAACACATCTTAGACTATTCCTATCTCTATCACTATCATCTACAACTTGAAAAATGTGATCTTGATTATGGCCAATAAATCTATTTTTCACACAATATTTATCTTTATGAACAACCATTAAATCACTAGTGTCACATGCTATATCTATCCCTTGTATAAGATCCCTTGTTTCATAATAAACACTTTCTATTATGGGTCATAAATCACACATATCACAAGATATATCTTCCTTTTTGATAAAATAATTTGTATCACAACAAATATTTTCCATCGTAGGCATCAAATTGATAGTATTACAATAACTTTTTATCATAATAAGCTTTAAATCATCTATATCACAAGTAATATCTGCTCTATGAAGAAGATCACTTGTATCACATCAATTATCTACCATCACGGGCCTCAAATTACCTATAACACAACTAATATAAATTATGTAAAGAAGATAATGTGTTTCATAATAGGTATCTTTCATCATGGGATTAATATTGCTTGTGTAATAACCAGAGTTTGCCTTCATAGGTTTGAGATTACCAACATTTATCACTATGGGATTGTTCTTCATCCTTCTAATTATTTTCTCTAGATGTTTATTATTTGCCTTAAACAAGCCAAGATCTAATAATGCCTCGTGTACTCTCCACAACCTCAATAGGGAATAAAACACCATTTTCAAAATAATATTCATCAATATAAGATTTTCTAATAATTGATCGTAAGAAAAAATTTAGTTTTAAAAGTTATCCATGTTCATAATAATCTATATCTTTTTGAAAATAAAGATTTTGATATGGTATCATACACTTTTGAACTTTACCTTGTTGTTCTTCACTTTCATTATCTTCTAGTGATGTATAATTTTGAATATTTTCTTGCTTTCCCATTTTATGCTACTTCTAGAGATAATTTGATGGTTTCAATCTCTTGACCCAATAGACAAACTCTTTATTTTTTATGCTTTATTTTTTCATAATGTGGAAACTTGAACTATGATTCTATGAGGTAGATATGGAGAGGATTATATATATCCCTAAATGATACCCCTCTCGATATACCATCAGTTCAATATACTAATCCTTTCAATTGTTGAGCAAGGTGCAAGAACAATATTGTCATTGTTGTCAACATAGTCAGACAGATCGGTTGATGCAGTGGACAGGAGTTAAGAGGTTCTTCAGAGTATGTACAGTGACTTTCCAAAAGATCAAAGTGGCCCATATGCTAAAAATCAAAAGAAAATCACAAGGAAGAAAATTGTCACGATATCGCGACATGTTGAGCAAGAAAGAAAAATTGTCGCGATATCATGACATGTTGAGCAAGAAAGAAAAAATTTCGTGATATCGTGACATGTTGAGAAGAAAGAAAAACTATCATGATTTTGTGACATGTTCGGAGAGAAAGCGCAAGCAAGCAAAACTATCACGATTTTGCGACATGTTCGGAGAGAAAGCGCAAGCAAGCAAAACTGTCGTGATTTCGCAACATGTTCGGAGAGAAAACGCAAACAAGCAAAATTGTCATGATTTTGCGACATGTTGGAAGAAATAAAGGCAAGTGGAAAAATGGTCACGATTTCGTGACATGTTGGAAGAAAAAGAGAAAGCAGGAAGAAGTGTCACGATTTCACGACAAGTTCGAAGGAAAAAGAACAAGTAAGAAAAGTGTCACGATTTCACGACATATTGCAAGAGAGATAGTATGGAAGAAAAAGTGTCACGATTTCATGACATATTGCAGGAGAGAGAGTCCAAAAGAAAAAGTGTCATGATTTCGTGACATATTGCAAGAGAGATAGTACGAAAGAAAAAGTGTCACGATTTCACGACATGTTGGAAGAAAAAAAGACAAGTAGAAAAAGTGTCACGATTTCGTGACATATTGCAAGAGAGATAGTACGGAAGAAAAAGTGTCACGATTTCATGACATATTGTAGGAGAGAGAGTCCGATGAAAAAGTCTCATGATTTCATGACATATTGCAAGAGAGATTGTACGAAAGAAAAAGTGTCGCAATTTTGCGACATATTGTAGGAGAGAGAGTCCGAAAGAAAAAGTGTCGCAATATCGCAACTTGTCGGGTTTTCGTGACCCGAAGGCAAGAGAAAGAGCAAAGGAGAAAAAGTGTCGTGATATTGTGACACGTCGGGTTTTCATGACCCAAAGGCAAGAGAAAGAGCAAAGCAAAAAAAGTGTCACGATATCACGACATGTCGCATTTTCATGACTCAATGAGGATAGAGAAATTAAGAAGGCAGAAGTGTCATGATATCGTGACAAAAGTAAAGAGGAAGAGTACGGAGGCGAAAGTGTCACGATTTTGTGACATGCTATGTTTTCGCAGGTACAAGCCAAGGAAAGAGGCAAGGAGGCAAAAGTGTCATGATATCGCGATATTCTGTGTTTTCAAGGGCCAAAGCAAGGAGAAAGAAAGAGAAAGCGAAAGTGTCACGATATCATGACATGTTATGTTTTTGCGGTTGAGTTGAAGCCAACGAAGACCTATGACAGTCGACTAAGATTAGGGTTTGCAGTCGACTAAGTTTAGGGTTTGCAGTCGACTAAGATCAGGGTTTACAGCTGACTAATATTAGGGTTTTTGATCATGAAAATGTTGTTATAAAAGGAAGGTTTTTTTAAGAATTTGATGTCGATGAAGGCGTCGTCAAATGCATGTCGAAGTGTGATATGTGGCCGTAAGAGCGCAGAAAGCGTAGAAGTGACGAGATGATGGCAAAGTGCACAAAGTCATGTCAAATTGTCCTAAGTGCATCTATGATTGTGTAGAGAAAGTAGGAGCAGAGTGTGCAAAAGGGAGAAGATGATCATGAAGTTGGACTGCAGCGAAGCAGAGTGTGCAAAGTGTTTGCACGAAAAGAGCAGAGTGCATAGAGAATGCAAAGGTGGAGAAGACCAGTTAGGGTCATGCAAAAGAAAAGGTATTTTATCATCAAACTTATAGATTCAAAATTGAAGTCCAGGTTGCAGCTTGGCATCAGGGGTTGGTGCTTCTTCTAGTAGGTGCTAGTAAATTAGGGGTTGGTGCTCCTTTCTGTTGGTACAGATAAATCAGGGGTTGGTGCTCCTTCTAGTGGATGCTAGTAAACTATTTTTAAAGTTGGTGCTTTGCAAAGGCTAGATTTGGATGGTAGTCCAAGCAGTCATTCTTGAGGAGTAGCCAAATTGGTGAACCTCGTTAAAATATTGTGTTGTGTGATATGTTCTTTTGTGATGCTTGCTTTATCTAGTTTTAAGGTTTCATTATTTCAGTTTTAAGAGCTATAAATTCAAGTTAAAAGAACTACACTGATTCACCCCCCATCTCAGTGCCATTGTAATACTAACAATTGGTATCAGATCCAAGTTCCCTTCTAAGGCTAAATCAGTCAGGGTTGATCTTGGATTAGTACGCAATGGGTAAGAAGAATAGATCCTCCTCCAAAAGGGCATCTCGATCGGTTTCGGTTCTGTGGAAGAGAAAATTGAACCAGAAAAGGTTGAAGACTTCTCATCAAACAAAGCACCTTTGTTTGACATAACTAATTACGCGATCTGGAGAATCAAGATGCAGACATATCTTTGTGCTTTGGGATACGACATTTGGGATTCAATAGACAGTGGAAACATAATACCCATCACTCCTCCAATCGATGCTGTCGATAAGAATCTGTTTGAGAATGACTCAAAAGCAAAGGATGCTATCAGGTGCGGTTTAGTAGACAGTGAACTGGTAAAGATATGAGTTGTAAAATAGCAAAATAAATATGGAACAAACTAAAGAGTATTCATGAAGAAGACGATGAGATCAAGGAGGCTAAATTACAAACACATCAAGCTCAGTTCAAAGCCTTAAAGTTGAATGATGATGAGAACATAAAAGCATATATGCTGAGAGCTAATGAAGTCCTAGAGGATGATTCTGAAAAGGAAACAGGTGGAGATATTTTCTTAACACTCAAAGAAAAAATAGAAAAGGAACAGGAATGTGATGAAGAAGAAATTGATGGAGAAATAAATTTGAAAGAGGAATTAATTGCAGCTCTGGATGAATTGAAGATAGAAAGAAAAAGGAATAAGGAAATCTTAAGAAATCTTGAGGATGCAAATGAAATAATAACCAGTTTGAAGGTACAGGTAGAAGAATTCAAAAGGATTGAAGAAACTCTCAGGTCACAATTCAATGAGAAAGATATTGGTTGCTACAAAAAAGAGGAAGAGATTGTCTTATTGAAGAAACAACTAGAAGAGGCCAATACAAATCTCAAATTCAAGAAAAGCACAGAGTTGCTAGATAAAATTATAAGCCAACAAAGAAGCTCCACGGATAGGCGTGGTCTTGGATATGAAGCTGAACAACCTTTGTCTTCCAACTCTGTAGAGAAGAAGAAGTTCACTGTTGAAGGACCAAAGCAAGAAAAGCTTGAAGCTGAATTTTCAAAAGGAATAAAATATCAAAGGAGATCTACAGCAAAGCAACCACAACAAAAGAGGTTCTATCACTCTCACTCTATTCATAATAATAATGCTTTTAATGGCTATTGTTTCAGATGCAACCAGTATGATCACAAGGCAATTTATTATGGATTGAATAATAAATCAAAGGGTTATGCTGGTAGAAATACTTCTACGTTTTTGAGTGAACAATATGTATAATGTTTTCAATGTAATGGTCATGGGCACATAGCAAGGTTTTGTCCAAGCATTTTTGTATCTAATCTAAGGCAAAATAGTAGATTTCATCAGATGCAAATAACACAACATAGATAGGGAATAAATCAGGTACATAAAAAGGAAAATAATCATTCATCAAGGATGCACAAGAGACAACCACACAAGAGAAATGTTTGAGTTCACGAAAAGGTGCAAAACAGGGATGCAGTTGAAAAATCCAAGCCCAAGTTCAAGAAAGTTTGGAGAAATATAGAAGAAAGGAAATCATGTCTCCTTGGTCTGAAGGAGACTACTTCGATATTGCACTAAGCAACTCCAGGTAGCACATCCTCAGGGGGAGCAATATTGAAGTTTCATTTTAATGCTCCTATGTATTTGTTTTATTACCTGAGGATGAAAGGCAAGTAGTCAGGGAAGTTGTATAAATTGTCAAAGTGTGTTTTCAGTTCATGTAGTTTGTGGATGTGCCATGAAGGGTGGTGATTAAATTGAGATTTGTCATTATTGGCAGTATTGCTATATGTCATTGTTGTACTGGTGATGGTTCTTACTGCAACTGTCCAAAATTAAGGATTATAACAGTTCAGATAATTTGGTTAGTGAAAGAATGTTTCCCTAGCCGCATATATGTGTTTCGATAAAAGCAGTATGTATTTGAACTACACATTGAAGTGAAGATTGTTAGATCTATTATGATGCTGTGGTGAAAAAAAATATTGAAGTCTGATCATTGATTCATGTTTAGCTCATAAATATGAGCAACTTTGCTTTGTAAATCATACCTATCCGAGGTCCAGAAGTATGAGTTTGAGTAAGGTGTACTATAGTTGGCCGTGAAGTGTTTAACAAAATATTGTCTCCTGATTCACACAGTTGAAAGTAAGGTGTGACCAACGGTGACTGTAGTAAACATAGACCAAGTTGAAAATATAAAAAGGGATTTGGTTGTGTTGTGGTACAGTGTTTGATGCTTGCATAGAGTTGGCAGTAAAATTGTAGTGTTGGTACAGTATTGGACAAAAGTTGGTACAAGTGTGAGTCACTTGTCAATTTTGTTGACAAATGTGAAATCAGCGTTTTTGAATGAGAAGCTTGAAGAAGAGGTTTATATTGAGCAGCCAGATGGTTTCCAGCTTGGTGATGATCCCAAATTGGTTTGTAAGTTGAAGATATATGGCTTGAAACAGGCACCCCGAGCATGATATGCAAGGCTAGACAACTATCTCACACAACAAAGGTTTGAGAAAGATGATATCATATTTGGTAGCAACAAAGATGAGTCGTGCAAAGATTTATCAAATAAGATGCAAAAAGAATTTGAAATGTCAATGATTGGAGAACTGTCGTATCTCCTCGGGTTGCAAGTTAATCAAAGTAAGAAGGGCATATTTATTTCTCAAGTTAAATATGCAAAAGAGATGTTAAAAATTCACAATGGAGGATTGTAAGCCAGTTAGCACTCCCATGACGACAGGCAGCAAGTTGAGCAAGAATGACAAATCTCCACTGTTGATCAAATCATGTACAGATCTATTATTGGAAGCTTACTATACCTGACAGCTATCAGACTAGATATTTTGTAGGCAGTATGCATGGTAGCACGATTTTAGGCTAATATCAAGGCGACTCATGTGACAACATTATGGTGGCTGATTTCTGAAATATCATTGAAGGGAAAATGATTGTTTGTGGTTTCCTTTTTTGAAATTGGTTGGTTAAATGCATCAAGGTTTTATGAATTGAGAGTTGTGTTTAAACCTTGTGTTATAAGCATAGTGGTTTAAGCCCATTGGTTGTGAAAGAACTTAAGTTAGAAAAAAACATGAGTATCATTGTTATGTGATATTTGTGGTTGAGCATTGTTCAAGTTATTTGAGTTGGTTGATACATACTTGGACTAGGGTTGTGTGAGAGAGAGTTGTCCCTTGTGATGATTGGTTAAGTTGATTTGATTGAGCCTAGTCAAGTTATGTGTGAAGTGATTTTTAAAGTTCTATGAAGTGGATTTGATTTGAGATCGTCATTCATTGTTGAGTTCATTTTGAGTACTACTTGAGCATGATTGATTGAGCCTTTGAGAAGGCATTTGGGAAATATTTGAGGACAATGATGGGACAGATTTCTAGAGCAGAATTGGGCAATTTCTTGGTGAGATTGCTAGAGAAGATCCAGACAAGTTCTCAGTGAGCTTGGTGGAGCATATTTGGATAGGTTTTGTATGAGCTTGTTATTCAGCATTGGACAAGTTCTATGTGAGCTTGTTAAGCAGGTTCTTAGTGAGCCTATTGACTGAGCTTTGGAGGTGACAGAGTACAAAGGATAGAGTCTCAATGGATAGAAATCTAGCAGACCAACATAGTTGAAGATAGATCCGAGTGAGGATTCTTCAAGTGAAGAAGAGGTCCACCGATAAGTGCGACGAGAGACAGAGTCTTCTATAATATCACAAGGGTACTATGGAGTATGGGTTATGATATCCAAAAGATGCAGATTGGGTAGGATGTGTAGATGATAGAAAGAGTACCAGTGGAGGTGCATTTTATCTTGGAGACAGATTAGTCATGTGGCACCATAAGAAACAAGAGTCAGTTTCTTTATCGACAATAGAGGTAGAATATATTGCAGCAACAACATGTTGTACACAGGTATTGTGGATGAAACAAACCTTAAAAGATCTTGGTATTAGCTTCAATGAGCCAATGTTAGTTAAGTGTGACAACACCAGTGCCATTAACATCTCCAAGAATCTGGTTATGCATTCATGCACAAAGCACATTGCCATCAAGTATCATTTTTTGAAGGAGAAAGTTGTAGAAGGTGAGGTTAAGTTGGATTTTGTTCCAACTACAGAACAAGTAGCAGACATCTTCACAAAACCATTGCCCAAGGAAGTTTTTGAGTACCTGCGTAATAAATTAGGAGTGGTCACACTTCCCTAGAAGTGACTAGCTACAGGGATCACATTCTCAGGGGGAGAATGTATATATTTGATTATATTTTTGCTCATGTTTGTAATTTTTGCTAACTACATTAATTTGTGCCTGAGAATGTTGTGCATGGACTCAGGGGGAGTTTGCAGCAACCCTTTGGTATTATTATCAAAGGGGGAGAAGAATTACAAGAAATTGCATGTGTGTTGCCAACAATTCCAAAGGGGGAGATTGTTGAGCAAGGTGTAGGAACAGTATTGTCATTGTTGTCAACACAGTCAGACAGATCGGTTGATGCAGTGGATAGGAGTTAAGAGGTTCTTCAGAGTATGTATAGTGAATTTCCAAAAGATCGAAGTGGCCCATATGCTAAAAATCAAAAGAAAATCATAAGGAAGAAAACTGTCATGATATCACGACATGTTGAGCTAGAAAGAAAAATTGTCGTGATATCGCGACATGTTGAGCAAGAAAGAAAACATGTCGCGATATCGTGACATGTTGAGAAGAAATAAAAACTATCACGATTTCATGACATGTTCGGATAGAAAGCACAAGCAAGCAAAACTGTCGCAATTTCATGACATGTTCGGAGAAAAAGCGCAAACAAGTAAAACTGTCACAATTTCGTGACATGTTCAGAGAGAAAGTGCAAACAAGCAAAACTGTCGTGATTTCGTGACATGTTGGAAGAAATAAAGGCAAGTGGAAAAACGGTCACGATTTCATGACATGTTGGAAGAAAAAGAGAAAGCAGGAAGAAGTGTCACGATTTCGCGACAAGTTCGAAGGAAAAAGAACAAGTAAGAAAAGTGTCACAATTTCGCGACATATTGCAAGAGAGATAGTACGGAAGAAAAAGTGTCATGATTTCGTGACATATTGTAGGAGAGAGAGTTCGAAAGAAAAAGTGTCACGATTTCGTGACATATTGCAAGAGAGATAGTATGGAAGAAAAAGTGTCGCGATTTCACGACATGTTGGAAGAAAAAAAGACAAGTAGAAAAAGTGTAGCAATTTTGCGACATATTGCAAGAGAGATAGTACGGAATAAAAAGTGTCGTGATTTCGTGACATATTGTAGGAGAGAGTCCGATGAAAAAGTGTCATGATTTCATGACATATTGCAAGAGAGATTGTACGGAAGAAAAAGTGTCACAATTTCATGACATATTGCAGGAGAGAGAGTCCGAAAGAAAAAGTTTCGCGATATCACGACATTTCAGGTTTTCGCGACCCGAAGGCAAGAGAAAGAGCAAAGGAGAAAAAGTGTCACGATATTGTGACATGTCGAGTTTTCGTGACCTGAAGGCAATAGAAAGAGCAAAGGAGAAAAAGTGTCATGATATCGCGACACCTTAGGCTTTCGCGACCTGAAGTCAAGAGAAAGATCAAAGGAGAAAAAGTGTCGTGATATCGCGACACGTCGAGTTTTCGCGCCCCGAAGGCAAGAGAAAGAGCAAAGCAAAAAAAGTGTCGTGATATCGTGACATGTTGCATTTTCACGACTCAATGAGGATAGAGAAAGTAAGAAGGTAGAAGTGTCACGATATCGCGACAAAAGTAAAGAGGAAGAGTACGGAGGTGAAAGTGTCATGATTTCATGACATGCTATGTTTTCACGGGTACAAGCCAAGGAAAGAGGCAAGGAAGCGAAAGTGTCATGATATCACGACATGCTATGTTTTCGTGGGCCAAAGCAAGGAGAAAGAAAGAGAAAGCAAAAGTGTCACGATATCGTGACATGTTATGTTTTCACGGTTGAGTTGAAGCCGACGAAGACCTATGACAACCGACTAAGATTAGGGTTTGCAATCGACTAAGATTAGGGTTTGTAGCCAACTAAGATTAGGGTTTACAACCGACTAAGATTAGGGTTTTTGATCATGAAAATGTTGTTATAAAAGGAAGGCTATTTGAAGAATTATGAATGTCGATGAATGCGTCGTCGAATGCATGTCGAAGTGTGAAATGTGGTCGTAAGAGCGTAGAAAGCACAGAAGTGGCGAGATGATGGTGAAGTGCGCAAAGTGAGCGAAGAAGTCATGTAGAATTGTCCTAAGTGCATCTGTGATTGCACAGAGAAAGCATAAGGAGCAGAGTGTGCAAAAGGGAGAAGACGATCATGAAGTTGGACTACAACGAAGCAGAGTGTGTGAAGTGTTTGCGCGGAAAGAGCAGAGTGCGCAGAGAACGCAAAGGTGAAGAAGACCAGTTAGGGTCATGCAAAAGAAAAGGTATTTTATCATCAAACTTATAGATTCAAAATTGAATTCTAGGTTGTAGCTTGGCATCAGGGGTTGGTGCTCCTTCCAGTAGGTGCTGGTAAATCAGGGGTTGGTGCTCCTTTCTGTTGGTACAAATAAATTAGGGGTTAGTGCTCCTTCTAGTGGATGCTAGTAAACTGTTTGTAAATTTGGTGCTTTGCAAATGCTGGATTCGGATGGTAGTCCAAGCAGTCATTCTTGAGGAGTAGCCAAATTGGTGAACCTCATTAAAATATTATGTTGTGTGATATGTTCTTTTGTGATTCTTGCTTTATCTGGTTTTAAGGTTTCATTATTTCAGTTTTAAGAGCTATAAATTCAAGTTAAAAGAACTACACTAATTCACCCCCCCTCTCAGTGCCATTGTAATACTAACATCAATATACCTGCCCTTCCTAGATGTCTGTTGATACATGGAAGAAGCTAATCCTCTTGAAATACTTGTTGATACATGAGAGAGACCTTTACGTACATAAAATAAACTGATACATGGTACTTAGGTTATACTGAAAGGTATTTTCCTTATTTATGGCACCTAATTAGAAGTATTTATTCATATGTAGGGCATAACTTCCATCATATACTCAAAAAATCTTAATTTTATAGTTTATGGCTAGCAACAAAGGCAATGGGGTAAATGATGGAGTGGATGAAATAAACAATTGGGTTTCTACATTATTACTTCTCGATGATCTATAGGGATAGAATGTAAATATTTTTTTACAATTATTTAGGGCATTAAGTGTAGTAGCAAGTTGCGATAAGGTTATATATTAACAATTACCAGTGACATCATAGATACCAAACTTTGCTTCAAAGCTTGTGGTTTAATAAAATTTGGGATATATAAAAAATGCTTTAAAAATATGGGATATAAGAAATAATTGCAAGAAATATTAAAGTGCTAGCATATCCTCAAAAAAATAAAGTTCATGTTATAACTCCTAAAGTATAATAGTAATACTTCCAATGAAAAATGCCTTAAAAAAATAGTCTTCCAATGCTTCTTTTAATTAAAAATTATCTTTCGTTTCTAATGTACCTTTAATAAATCAATTGAAAACCTTGTCCTTCACTTCAAATGTGGCTTTAATAAATCATTTTAGAAAATTGTGCATTGTAGATTCAAACTTGAGACGTTTTATCTCCAAATATCAACCCATGCATGTACTATCCAAGAAAGCGCTCCATTTTCTTGAGTATTAAAATAAAATTATATTTCTTACATGCTCTTCCTATGCCTCAAATGCTCTCAACCATCGACATACCTTATTTTTTAAGTGCACATGTATCTTTATTTTCAAATGTGCACACATATTTCTTTTTAAAAGATCTCTACTTATTGTGTTGGATGCATTGAAAAATATTTAAATAGGCCTTTCTTATCAAAGATGTGTCTGCTTATTTTTGAATGCTTAAAATAAACCACCAAATAATTTAATTGGTACTTCATTCATCCTGACCAAATAATTATGCATCGTTTCATGCACAAAACATATAAGTGAATTTACAATCCTATGATTTCCATGTAGAAGAATTATCTTTTCTTGAAGGTGGAAAATTCTTTCATTACAGGTAAAAGTAATGTTAAAATATCATAGGAAACCACTCGAAGAATACCCAAGCACTTATTTAAATATTAAATATCCTAGTACAATTTTATTTTCTTTGGCATGAATAAGTTAGAAATACATACCTTAGTATATTTTTTTTATGGTGAAAATTATAGGAAACATTTGCTAATTTCCCTAGAAATAACTATACAACATTCCTTAATATTTTTTCTAGCATATTTATTAATGTGCATCAAACCTATTTTTTGCTTTCACATATAACTTGTATCCAAGTGTCACTATAACAATATCAATCCTATAACATAACCTTTTAAATATTTCTTGAAATTATCTCAAACATTGGATATTACGTGCAATGCATAGTGTTAATTTTCTTTGCATGTAATGAACAAACAACATGTACACTATTGTCATCTCTAGATGCATCGGTGTATCAGGATGGAATATTGACATGCTTGAGATACATGTGCCTCACAATAGAGTGACACAATAGGAAGAACCATGGACAAAGTAATTTCTTTTAGGGCAATCTATGAGGTTTTTTAACTAAGTTTGGATCCACATTGGATTGATCTTGATGCACTTCAAAGCCTTCATGAGCTTAGGCCTGCTTTTTGAGGGGGTTGTAAGAAAAGAAATTACAATGAAAGTAAAAATGCAAGAAATGTAAAGGTACTAGAAGGTAAACTACAAGAAAACAAAAACAAAAACTATAGGATGTGATGTGCCAGGATTGAAGTTTTCCTCCTGACTGCATGAACAAGATATACACATTCACCAAAGTTTAAAAGCTAGAAATTGAACACACTACAATATGCAAAAAACAAAATCAAAAACACATTAAAGGGAGTAGGATAGAGAAAAATTGGTCATAGCTTCCTTTTATATGTTGGAATTATTACAAGGCATACAACCCAAAGATGTTTGATGCCCCTTAGACAATGACTCAAGGTTTGAGCCTTGATCATGCAATAAAGGAGTGAAAGGAAGATATCTTAAGGCCATATATAAGACACGACTGGACAACTTGTAATGGATTTACAATGTAAATATATATCTATTTATAGGTGAGGATGAGGGGTCCTTCCCTTAAAAACTCTATGTAGAAGGTCTACAAAAAAAAATTTCCACAAAAAAATTCCTCTTTTCACTATAATTGGATGATTCAAGGTCTTTATATCTGGGGATATCAATATTGGAGGTTTCTGGGTCCTCAAATGAAAATTTCTTGTCGACATGTCTCATTATTGTTGTGTTGGGGTGGTTGCACCTTTAAGATCTCACCAGTTTTCCTCTGAAGTCTCTTGCTTGTTGACGTAGTAGGCATGGCCTCTCTAACTACCACAAGATAGCAAGGGAGGCTTACCTGTGTGATGGGTAGTCATCACATTGATATGCAAATGGTTCTAATAGGCTAGGCCAAAAAAATCAACATTAGTAGGTAATTTCGGATGTCCTCTTGAATGCCCTCTTAGAATTATTCATAATTTATGAACCCACCTCAATTGAAATATATTTCCATCATTTTTCAATGACCATTTTGATCCTTGTAAGAACCCTAACCTCTACATAGTTTTTAGTTGAAGCTCCAAATTATTTTGAGTATGTGAGAAGATTTATGCCTTTATTATTTAAAAAACATGATCTCCACTAGTGTTTATGAATTTCCTTTAAAAGAATAGTTAAAATTAATTGTTATAAACCCAATTTTTGAACGTTTTATTTTACCATAGATTGAAGTAGATCTTTTGTGCTAACTTAATTGTTACAAATTACTCTTCAATGTACTTTCAATTCTTGTAACAAAGAGGATAACAAATTTTTTCCTCACTTGAGACTTCCCATGATAAGCACTATGTCTATAAACTTTCTAGAAGAGAGGCAATAATACTATTCTAAATTTGATAATGGCTTTAAGATTTATTTTTAAAAAATTCTATTACTCCTTTCAAGACATATATTCCAACAAATAATGACAAGACCAATCCTCCATAAAATGTATTATGCTTTAGATTTAAAATATTTAATAAGACATCAAGTGGCATTAGATCAACCGGTTAGATTCCTCAAAATTTAAGGAGAGGGCAAAGGTTCAAATATTACCAAGTGATACATGGATAATATCCAAGAATTATAGTAATACTACTTGTTGAGCAAGGTGTTGCAAGAGTTTTGTCATTGTTGTCAACTCAGGCAATTAGATCTAATAATGCAGTGGACAGGCAGTTCATAAGTCATTCAATGCAGGCTGACAAATTTTAGGGTTTGCAATTGACCACATTTAGGGTTTGTAGCCGACCATGTTTAGGGTTTGTAGTCGACCAAGATTAGGGTTTGCATTTGCATAATCAACCGACTACTATTAGGGTTTTCATCTCAAAATCTCAAGTATATAAGTGGGGCTATTTGGAGATTTAGGAATCCATCGGGTGAATGTTGAAGTGCGAGATGCGGCCATAAAAGCGCAGATAGCATAGAATCGGCGAGATGATAGCTAAGTGCATAATGTGAGATAGTTGTGTCGAGTTGTTCGAAGTGTGATTGTGAATGTGCACAGAGAGCAGAGTGTGGAATGACACAGAGTGTGCAAAGCGTGTGAGCAGAGAAAGCAGAATGTGCAGAGAGCACAAAGGGCAAAGTTGATTGCAAAGTTTGGCTGTAGCAGTGCAGCAGATTATGTGAAGAGATTGCGCAAGAAAGAGTAGAGTGTGTAGAGATTGCAAAGGTGAAGTAGATCAGTTAGAGTCTTGCAATAACAAAGGTATTTGTCAAACATTTTCATTCAAAATTGAAGTCCAGTTGGTGTTGGCAAATTAGGGGTTGGTGCTCCTTTTTGTTGGTGCAGATAAATAAGGGGTTGGTGCTCCTTCTAGTTGGTGCTAGTAAACAAATTGTAAAGTTGGTGCTTTGCAAGAGGCTAGATTTGGATGGTAGTCCAAGCAGCCGTTCTTTTTGAGGAGTAGCCATTTTGGTGAACCTCGTTAAAAATCTATGTTGTGTGATGTTCTCTTGTTGTACTTATTATATTTGTTTATAAGTTTTAATTGCTATGGTTTTTAGAGCTATTAATTCATGTTTTGGAATGCCACACTGATTCACCCCCCCTCTTAGTGCCATACTAAGTACAACAATTGGTATCAGAGCCAAGTTCCCTTTAAAGGCTAAATCAGCTAGGGTTGATCTTGGATTAATACTCTAATGGCAAAGAAAGGCAAGAATGGAACCATGAGACATAAGAAAAAAATATCACATAGGGTCATAAAAGAAAATAAAGATAAATTCATTATTTTTGTAGATTCAAGAGATGAATCAAACAATGGAGAAAAGGCCAAGAGTCAACTCGTTCATAATGCAGGTTCTCAAGGTTTAGAATGTTTTGATCAACTTCAGCATAATGAACGTCAGTGTTATGGGTTTAGTAGCAGTGAAGATGAAGAATAAATAGAATCAGAACAAGAATGTAATAAATAATAAATGAATGTAGAAGCAAATTGGAATGAAGATCAAATCACAGCTCCAAGTAAGAAGAATAGAACCTCCTTCAAAAGGACATCTCAGCTAGTTTCATTTTCTGTGGTAGAGGAAATTGAACCAGAAAAGGGAGAAGTGGTGAACACTGAAGCAGATAATAAAAACCTCAATGCTGAAGTAGACTGGGAAGGTGAGTTGATATCTGCTCTTGAAGAGTTGAGTATAGAAAAGAAAAAGAACAAAAGATTGTCCAAGAAATTGGATGGAAGAATATGGAGATGAGATTGAAAATCTGTTCTTACAATTCCAACAGGCCAAGAAAATAGAAGAAGACTTGAAGTCACAGCTGAATGATAAAGTCAATGTGTGTAACAAACATGAAGAGGATTCTAACAAAGTAGTTAGTAATCTAAAGCTGCAAGTAGAAGAGTCTAAAATGATTGAGGAAACTCTCAGGTCGCAGATCAATGAGAAAGAGATTATTTGCCGCAAACAAGAAGAAGAGATTTTTTCATTGAAGAAACAACTGGAAGAGGCCAATACAAATATTAAATTCGAGAATAGCACAGAATTGCTAGATAAAATGATAAGTCATCATAGAAGCTCCATAATTAAGCATGGTCTTGGATATGAAGCTGAACAACCTGTATCTTCCAATTCTGTAGAGAAGAAGAAGTTCACTGTTGAAGGGTCCGAGCAAGAAAAGGTTAAAGCTGTATCTTCAAAAGAAAGAAAATATCAAAGGAGATTTACAACAAAGTAGCCACAACAAAAGAGATTCTACCACTCTCACTTTTTTCATACTAACACTTTTAATGGCTATTGTTTCAGATGTAACTAGTATGGTCACAAGGCAACTTATTGTGGATTAAATAATAAATCAAAAAGTTATGCTGGTCGAAATACATCTGCATATCTGAGTGAAAACTTTGTACAATGTTTTCAATGCAATGGTCATGGGCACATAACAAGGTTTTGTCCAAGCGCTTATGTATCAAATCTAAGGCAAAACAGTAGATTTCATAAGACGCAAAGAACACAACACAGACAGGAAATAAATCGGGTTCATAGAAGAAAGGAAAATAATCATTCATCATGGATGCATAAGAGACAACCACACCAGAGAGATATTCAAGTTCATGCAATGATGCAAAATAGGGACGCAGGTGAAAAATCCAAGCTCGAGATCAAGAAAGTCTGGAGAAAGAAAGGAGAGAGGAAATCGTGTCTCCTTGAACTAAAGGAGACTGCTCTTCTACTGCACTAAGCAACTCCAAGTAACACATCCTCAAGGGGAGCATTTTGAAAAAGGTTTTATTTTAATGCTTATGTATATTTGTCTGGGTATCTGAGGATGAAAGACCAGCAGTTGGGCTTTTGTGGTATAATTGTCAAGTGTGTTGGCTGTTCATTTAGTTGTGTGTGGAAGTGCCGTGAAGGGTAGTGTTTGCATTGAGAATCTTCACCATTGGTAGTATTGCTTATGTCATTGTTGTTTTGTTGATGGTTCTTACTGCCACTGATTATAGCTATGGATTATAACAGTTCAGATTGTTTTTGTTTATTGAAAGAATGCTTGCCCCAGCTGCGTATTTGTGTTTCGATAATAGCAGCATGTTTTTGTTCGACGCTTGATGTGAAGATTGTCAGATCTTTCATTACACCTTGGTGAATATATTTAATTCACGGATAGTTTTGTTTTAACTTTTAATATAATTCCAATTCAAGGATAAAAAGTTTGAGGCTGAGTAAGGTGCACTATGGTTGGCCATAAAGTGTTTGACAAAATGTCTTCTTTTGACATGCACAGTTGAAAGTAAGAGTTGGCAGTAAAATTGTAGTCTTTGGACAAAAATTGGTATAGATGTGAGTCACTTGTCAATTCTGTTGATAGAAGTGAAATCAGCATGTTGAATGGGAAGATTGAAGAAAAAGTTTATAATGTGCAGCCAGATGATTTCCAGCCTGGTGATGAATGTTTGAGGTGCTTTTATAAAGAATTGAGGTAGTCTGCTGGATTCTCACTGCAGAGAAAGACAAACAGCTATCAGTAGGTTCAAGTCTGTTGAGAATATTCAAGATGTATATGCAGATGTTGTTTGCATTACAGAGAAAAAAGTTGGATAGTTAAATGATCAGTGTATGCTTTCACTAAAATTAGTGGACAAGTTTGAGATTGCAGAGCAAAAGAGGGTTGAGGCTCAGAAGACATCGTGAATTGAAGTGGCCACATATTCCCAAGAATAGTCTAAAATTTGACTAGCCATTAGGATCAAATTCTCAAGGGGGGGCATTTGTGCATTTGTTCATTTTATTGATCATATCCATGATTTTTGCTAACTATTTCAATGTGGTTCTGAGAATGGTGTGTATGGACTCAGGGGGAGTCTGCAGCAACCCTTTGGTATTATTGACAAAGGGGGAGAAGAGTTACAAGAATGTACACGAGTGTTGCCAACAATTCCAAAGGGGGAGATTGTTGAGCAAGGTGTTGCAAGAGTTTTGTCATTGTTGTCAACTCAGGCAGTTAGATCTAATAATGCAGTGGACAGGAAGTTTAGAAGTCATTCAATGCAGGCTAAAAAATTTTGGGTTTGTAACCGACCAAGATTAGGGTTTGCATTTGCATAATCAGCCGACTACTATTAGGGTTTTCATCTCAAAATCTCAAGTATATAAGCGGGGTTGTTTGGAGATTTAGGAATCCATCGGGTGAATGTTGAAGTGCGAGATGCGGTCATAAAAGCGCAGATAGCATAGAATCGACAAGATGATAGCGAAGTGCATAATGTGAGCTAGTTGTTTCGAGTTGTTTGAAGTGTGATTGTGAATGCACACAGAGAGAAAAGTGTGGAACGACACAGAGTGTGTGAAGCGTGTGAGCAGAGAAAGCAGAATGTGCAGAGAGCGCAAAGGGCAAAGTTGATTGCAAAGTTTTGTTGTAGCAGTGCAGCAGATTGTGTGAAGAGATTGCGCAAGAAAGAGCGAGTGTGCGAGAGATTGCAAAGGTGAAGTAGATCAGTTAGAGTCTTGCAATAACAAAGGTATTTGTCAAACATTTTCATTCAAAATTGAAGTCCAGTTGGTGTTGGCAAATTAGGGGTTGGTGCTCCTTTTCGTTGGTGCGAGATAAATAAGGGGTTGGTGCTCCTTCTAGTTGGTGTTGGTAAACAAATTGTAAAGTTGGTGCTTTGCAAGAGGCTGGATTTGGATGGTAGTCCAAGCAGCCATTCTTTTTTAGGAGTAGCCATTTTGGTGAACCTTGTTAAAAATATATGTTGTGTGATGTTCTCTTGCTGTACTTATTATATTTGTTTATAAGTTTTAATTGCTGTGGTTTTTAGAGCTGTTAATTCATGTTTTGGAATGCCACACTAATCCACCCCCCTCTCAGTGCCATACTAAGTACAACACTACTATGTGGTGATGATGTAATATAGGTGGGGTTTGTTTCAATCCCATATAACCAATTGAAAAATAATAATCAACTCTCTAAATGTTGATGGGGCTACCTAGTATATTATTGTATTTTTACAAACGTGGTCCTTAATCATGTAAGCAAAGGGACAATGAAAGTAAACAATCTCATGTTTCTCGATCATTCTCACACAAGGAAAACCTAGAACCTCCATAATATCCTCTTCTTTGTAGACTCTCTCTTATAAGAATTTTTATTTGGACTACTAACCAAAGGAATTTTGAGGTCCATATCCCAACTTGATCGAGTATCCACTATATTTTGATAAACTCCAAACTAATTCATCCTTCTATGTAACAATGATTAAATAATACACTTGAAACATCTTTTGAAACCCATCCATTATTTTTTTCAAGTCCTCTCCTTCAACCGGGTTGCTAATAATAATCCATAGTCTAAAGTTATTTCTCACATTAATATAATTTTTGACATTTAAACCTCTAAAATTTAAATATCCTCGAGCTAGTGGTTACTATTTTGGATAAAAAATAAGAGGATAAGGCTTCAACCAAGCATCAAACTATTTTTTTGTAATATTATCCTCATTGATTGACCATCTAATATTTTTCTTGATCAAATGTGAACTATCTAATATGATGTTCCATGTGGTTATTCCTCTATGTAGGGTTCTTTTCATGAGCAATTATGTTGCATCAATAGAACCTATATATTTTTGGAAGAACATTTTTACTTGATATTTAAGTAATATCTATCCAAGTTTTGCCCCTAATGTAAAATTATTAAGTTTGTAATTTTACAAGTTTATCCTTCCAATTTTATTTCTTTTAAAAAATCTATCCCACTTACAAAGAGGCATCCTAAATTTTTCATCAAGTCGTTCTGAAAGAAATTATAATTTTTATTAAATTCAAATGCTATATATATAGGTAATATTGCATCATATATATTGAGATAGACTTTGATTTAGTTTTTATGAGTTGTGGCCATCTAAACATGGTTAAGTATCTACCTTTCCAAATTACCAAATAATATCTCATTCTATCCAAAATTGAGTTCCAAGGCTCTTTCATTCCTTTATGAGACAAAGAGATACCAAAATATGTGGTAATTTTCTAGCATTAGACCTTAAAATATCCACAATAATTCACTATAATTATATTAATGAAAATATTATGGATTTTATAATATTATTTGACTATCTAGAAGTCTTCTTATGGTATGATAATATTGATTTATACTCCATGGCCTCACTAACCAAGTGATGGTATCATCAAAAAATTAGAAATAACATTTCAAGGGAAGATTTGTTGCAACCTAAATACCTTTAATTTTTTGTTCCATTTTTGCATTCAAGAAAACTCTCCCTAATGCCTTGTTGACTAGAAAAATGGGATATCTCATACAATTATTTAAATTAATATAAGAGAAACCAATATACATAAACTAAGAGAATGAAATAGTAAATTAACAAATCCTAGCAAGCGAGGGTTAATCCTAATGCAGTGAAAATAATTACTTGACACCTAAGGTATCAAGGACCAAAAAATCTCGTAACAATATTAAAATTCTCACTCATATTCCAACTTGTTTGAAATGTCACCATATTAAATAAGGAGAGATCACACTTGGGATGTTTGTAGAGGGTTTCACCTACCTTGGAAATCGATCCTCAAATGATAGTCAATGACCTTTGGTTGCAAATCCTAGTAGAGCATCATGTCCTTCATGTAAGTCAATGAACCAATAATCAATAACTTTGTTTTTACTTACAAGGATGAGAGAGAGAGAGAGAGACCAAAACATAGGTAAAGTTTTGAGAGAAAATAGGCAGATTTTTTAGAGAAACATAGGCATGTGAAGTGATAGAAACATAGGCAGAGTTTTGAAAGCAATGTTAGCATAGAAACATTTTATAGATATTTGGTGAGAGTTTAGTGATAAAATTAGGGGGAAGGAAATGGGTATTTATAATAGATAACTCTCTATTCAGAGATCATAAAATGTTAACCATCAATCCAAATGACGCACCATTCAAAACCTAGGTGTAAATATTTTAAGCAATTCAACCATGTTCTCACAAGATCTAACAATACAAAAATTAATACAATTACATACATTCACTAACAAAATTACTAAATAATATTATCGATGAACATATCGACTCAAGCAATGCAAATACAATGTATTACAAAGCTTGTTCTCACACACATCTATTACAATGCTTTATCTTCAATATATACAACTTGGAAAAGAGACTCTTCACATTCACAAAACTCTTGACCTTTCTACTTTCACCAACTCTTCATCTCCTCAAACTCACAAGAGATCAACTCTTCATATTTATCATAGGAGAAATATATTTTATTAACTCCTAATAATGACAAACCTATAATTATTACACACACTAAAAGATAAACATTTACATGACTCTTTTCACACCATATATTTACAAACTAGTTACAAACTATATTTACAAAGTTATTACAAGGTACTTGTAATATTCTTTCAAGGTACAAAATAATGTAATACTTCCAACACCCCCATGTATTACATATTTGGTATAATATCCATTGTCTTCATTTGCTCTGATCTTCTTGATCACTTATTGTTCTTCTTCATGGTGATGTTGTCTTCTAGATATTTTTTGATCTTTGTCTTTGTCTTTATTCAAGAGGTACCTATTTTTGTCCCAATACTAATAGTAGTTATTATCCGTACTTGTCATACTTTTGATCAAGTCATCACAATAATAAAATCCATCATTATTATCTCTTCTATTTTCTTCAACAGATTCATTTTGATTTCCATTTAGTCAAATCATTTTAAACTTTTTTCCTTTTTCAAAAATAACTTCGCATTTATTTTATCTTATTCCACCTTGTCAAGTTTGTTGATCCATAATTTATTTCCATTTTTTTGCTTTTATTTATTTTTATAATAATATCTTTGAGAATAATTATTTTCTCCACAAATTTCACAATGAAAAAGGTCCCAACACTTATCTAATGTATGTCCATACCTGTTATAATTTCTACATCTAAATTCATTGTTACCTGTTTGTCTGAGGCTTTCATACTTTGGCCTGTATCCTGTCAATAATTCTAGACTAATATCTTTAGTATATTTTCAAATTTATTACACTAATAAACACAAATTAGAGCATTACTATCCCTGTCACTGTCATTGATATCATTACAATATCCTTTATTATATCTAATACTATCACCATATTTGTTTTTTTTTTATTAGTTGGATGAAAGGAGTTTTGAAAGGACCTCCAAACCTTATAACAAAAATAAGCTAATATCCATCCACTAGGATACTGAGGACACTTCAAACATTAAAGCCAACCAGCCCTTGGACACAACTACCTACACCCAGACCAACATATACTAGCCAAACAAACCCAGACACATAAGCCAAACAAAGATAAAATTTGGGTATGCAAGCCCACATGGATAAATAGAGATAAAAAACTGGGCACATAGGCCCGACCAAAATATTCAAAAAGCAACATCCAATAGGGAGGGTTCCAACCACCCACCCTAAGTATTCTGACTCAAGTTTGACCTTTGCATTAATTCATTGTCCAACGATCTAAGACCATCTAGGAAATTACCTATCCAAATGTGAAGATCTTGTTGTGTAAGACCTTGATTAGCCAGGAAGTCCGCAACTTTGTTACCTTCCCTAAACTGGTGCTTGAATTGGACTTCTAAATTTTGAATCATTCTCCTGGCTTCAATTATAAAATTTACAATAGTCTAGGAGGAATTTTGGTTTCCATTAATCATGTTGATAACATTGAGTGAATATCCTTCTATGATTAGTTTCTTGTAATTCACCCAGTTTAGTTGGGAAACATCTTGAAATAATGCCCGAGCTTCAGTGAAATGGCTGGTTTGGTGACCCAAGTTTTCAACAAAGGTAAGAAGAATTTTACCCTTTGAGTTTCTAAACAAACCCCCTGCACTCACTAGACCTAGGTTCCCTTTAGTAGCTCTATAAAATTTGGATTTTGGCCAACCTTGTGGAGGGGTTCCAAAATCACACTATCCCTATCCTGAATCACCCTACTCACTGTATTCTGGGGCTAATTTAGAAAACCCAATGATCTCTCCAAATCGATCTCCCCTTCACAAGTTATCGAATCCAGTTTTAAATCTTTCACATTTTCCATTGTATCTACAATGGCCCTCGAGGAGATCGATGAATCATGATGGCAAATATTTTTAAATGTAAAGGCATTCCTTTCCTTCCACACTTGCCACCAAATATGGGGTAACCCAAATTTCCAAAACTAGCATAGGTGGGGAGAGGAGAAGGGGAGACCCATTGAACAAATAGGTCCTCTAGCGAGTTAGGAAGAACTCAAGAAACTCCCAGCTCCAAAAATAATTGAAGGAAGACTTCAAGGGTATAGGCACAATAGGAAAATAAGTGGAAATGTGATTCAAAAGCCCTGCCACACAGGAAGCACCTATTAGGGAAAATCATTCCCCGTTTTTGAATATTATCAAGAGTAAGGCACTTTCCTTGAATTGCCAACCATAAGAACACATTGACTTTAGGCATTAGACCTTTAATCTAAACTTGATTTATTAGGAACCAGGGATCCAAATCATAGTCCAAGCAGCCATAAGTAGACTTAACTAAAAACTAACCATATTTCTCAGGATCCCAAACCAGCCTTTTATGAAGACTAGTACCCAAAGTTAGGAACCATTTTATGGATATTTTTAAATTTATAAAAGCAAGTTTCTCCTCTTGAGAGATATTTGGGAAGTCAAAGGACTTCCACAAAAAATGACCATTGAATAATTCTAAAAAATCAAAAACTTTAAGACCAAAGAACCTATTTGTGATTGGATTTAGATAGGAGAAGATCGGGTAATATTCAAGAGGGGATGGCGAGGCCCAAGAATATCCCCAAAAATTAATGGAATAACCATCCCCCACCATCCAAAGAAGGCCTTTATGCACATCCACCCGACTACCAACTATGCTAGACAAAAAATCAGACCCCATCAGGGGACCTTGGGATTTTAGAAAATTGCTACCACTGCTGACATTGTCATCCTGAACTAATTTCTAAAATTGTTCTACAATCAAGGCTCTATTCAACATTCTTAGCCTTATCAAACCTAATCCTCCTTCTTCTCTCCTACTCCAAACTTGATCCCATTCCACCAGGTGGAATCTCTTCTTCTCTTCAACCCTTGACCACAAGAAGGATTACTAGATTTGCTCTAATTTATTGATAAATTTCCTCAAAATATTGAAGGAGAGGAAGTACATCGGGATACTTTGTAAAGTGGATTTGAGCAATAATATATTCCTCTCTTGAATTAAAAGTGCACCTTTCCACCCCGCTAACTTCTTCTAAACTCTTTCAACTAATGAACAACAATGGTTTTTATGCACCTTTGAACAGTGGCATCCCAAAGTAAATAGATGGAAGGGAATCAATACTGCACCCTAGAATATCTACTATCTTCCTTTGTCTATCAACTGGGGTGTGAAAGAAAAAAGCAAACATTTTCTAAAATTTTCCTTCTAACTGGTCGCATTCTCAATATCCATCAAAATTGATTTTACTTATTTAGCCTGAGGGATTGATGCCATGAAGGAAAGAAGAGTATCGTCAGTGAATTAGTGATGGAATATAGGATCTATTTATTGGGCTAGCTTAAAACCTTGAATAACCTGATTAGCTTTGATGGTTCTACCCAATACCTCATCCATAAGAATAAAAAGTTAGGGCAATAAAGGGTCTCCCTGACGTAGACCTCTATTGCTACAAAAGTAGCCCATTAGAGATCCATTAATAATTATTGAAAACATACCTGATGATATACAGGATTTAATCAATCTCAATCAACACTGGTCAAATCCAAACCTATCAAGGACCCTAAGAAGAAAATCCCAAGCCACTTTGTCATACGCCTTTTTCATGTCCAACTTGAGAAGAGTCCTGGGCCTCCTTCGTTACTTTCATCTAATTTGTTAATTTGGCCTTTATCATGGCCAAAACATACATTTTTCGTATATTCTTTATCTTCATGAACAATGCTCAAGTTACTATTATCATAAACTATATCTAATTTATGTACAAGATCACTAGAATGATAACACACAATTGTCATCATGGATCTTAAATCAACGGTATCACAACTTACATCTATTTTTTGAAATATGTCACTATTATAACAACATATACTTGTTGCCATAGGCCTCAAATAATTTTTCACAACAAGCATCTTTCATCATAGGCTTGTTCTTCAAATTTTCAGTTTTTGTTTTATCTTTTTGCCTTAAGAACATTGAGTGACTACTACCTTATATATTATTTTCCATACACTAATAGGTACTATAGTAAAATTTTCATAGCATTGATTAGATTCATTGAGAATATAATTTATGTGGCATTGAAGTATTAAACTATCTATTTTGGCTTCTTTGAGAATAGATTGCAAATGCCACATTAGTTTTGCTAACACATATTTTCATCTTTAGTAGCTTCTTGAGAGATGGATTGTAAAATATTTTTAGCTTGATTTTTTTTAATTGTACTATCCTCTGATGATGCATACTAAATGCTTGTTTTCTTTTTTTTAATTTTTTTTCTCAATTACCATGTGGTATGTCTTGAAATAATCGTCAATAATTTGATCTTGTCTTTGACATGTTTTCAGTAATATATCTTCTCTTAAAAATAAATGAAATATGCCCTTGAATAAATTTTCCTTCAAAAAATGATAAATCAACAATTATTTTCCTTAATATGGTAGAGGTAGTAGACCGATCAATTTTTGTTGAGTGATTTCCAGTTTGAGGTTGATAATTCCAATCCCCAGTCCCTCCAAGACCCTCCTCACTTGGAGTAAAAATCTTACCAAGATGGGGTAGGGGCTATAGTGGTAGCTTTCCGAATTTAGTCCCTAGGTGCTAGGTGGATTGGTAAGTTTTGGAACTTACCAAGAAGAGACCTAGGTTCAAACCCTAGGAGTATGCCTATTTGCAAAGGTAGTAGTCTAACTTGAATCCTTTGAGTGTGCACTACCTCGACGATGACGGTACCAATCCTAAGTGATCCATGGTCCATTTCACCCCTAGTTAAATAACAATGAGGTGGAATAGGTATTATACTGGATAACCCTAATATTTGAAACTTGCTTGGTAGTAGAAAAGGATTGTGGATGTAACCAATTCCCCTATATATATATATATATATAAAATAGCTCCTTTCCTTAGTAATTCAACTCTTTAAATAATTAATTCAAATTTCTTTAAATCTATCTTTAATGTTAATAAATTCATTTTCCTTTAAAATAATTAATTTTCTTTGTAGTAAAAATATTTTTTACTCCCAAATTCAATATTTAAAACTTGTCTTCCTTCAATGATTCTTCTTTTTTCTTCAAATAATTTTTTTTTCTTTTTTTCTTAATATTTAGTTTCTTCTTAATATTTGCTTTCTCAATAAACTATATCTTTCAATTTTTTTTTCCAAATTAATTTATTTCTTCAACTTTAATTTTGTCTCTTTGGATAATATTCCTTTAATATATTTCAAATTCATTTCTTCTCAATTTATTTCCATTTCAATTTTCCTTTCTTTGATAATTTAATTCTTTAAACAATATTTCGATTTATTTTAAAATATTCCCTTCAATTTTCTCTCCTATTTTTATTTTGCAAATCAACTCTTCTACCTTTTATTTTAATTCCTCCAAGTTTTTCCTAATAATATTTTTATCTTCATAACATGTATGTTTCCATTTCAATACAATACTTTCTTCTATAATAATTTTTTATTAAAAAATGTAAAGGTTAATAATTTATACCTTTGTTAATCATAAATTCACCAACTCTGCATGTGATTCCTCTCTTCTTCAATGATGTTCAAACTGACATGTGTTGCTTTCTTTTTATAGTTGACATTCCATATTTCTTCTGCTCACTTTGTTTGTTGGTCTATGATATCCTCCTTCTATTGTATACATTTCAAACTTAGTCTCCCTTAAACATGTTTGCTTCCTCTAATATGCTCTTAGATGCTCTCTTTAGCATATTTTTTTATCTCCACTTGGCTCATTCATGCATTTTCTTCCTCCAACAACGTTTGACATATCCACTTAGATCTTTCACACATTCACTCAAGGATTTTTCCTTGCAACTTCCTTCAAGTGGCTTTGGAAGAAATAACTTAGACTCTCTTTCCTTGAGCTTGTAGTCTCAAATGCTTGCAATAAGATGCCTACACTCAAATTCTTACACTTGAACCTTTTAATGTTAACTCTCTTAGCTCTTTTCTCAAAAACTCATCAATGTCTCCTTTCTTAGCACTGCTATAATGCCTCCTCAATATCTTCTCTCTCCACAATAATGACTCTAACACTAATGTAAGCAATTCAACTCAATTTGAGATCTAAAAATATAAAATTCACATAATTACATACATTCAATGAATAGAAGAATACTTTGGACTATATGGCTAGAAAGAAATAGAATAATATTTAAAGGAAACGAAAGTAGTTTAGAGGTAATGAAAAAAAGATATGTTTATCCATAGAGGAGTCTAAACCAACCCTATCAACTTATCCAATATCTAATTTGGAAGCAGAGAGTCTTAATAGATGGAGTCAAGTCATTAAATAGAATTATAATATTGGGTACTCTTGATAGATGGAGTCAAGTCATTAAATAGAATTATAATATTGGGTACTCTTGATAGATGGAGTCAAGTCATTAAATGGAATTATGATGTTGGGTACAAGAGAAGAAAAAATAAGGTAAAGAATATAAAATGGAAACCACCAAATATGGAGTGGGTTAAGTTGAATTTTGATGGATCATCTAAAGGAAACCCAATACTGCAGTAGGAGGAGGACTAATTAGAAATAATAGAGGAGATTTTGTCTCATTATGCTTTCAATTGTAGATTTAAGACAAATAATGAAGCTAACGCTTGGGCAACTTTATAAGGATTAAAATTATATAAACAAATTAAATGGAATAGAGTTTTTATGGAAGGTGATTCTCTCATAGTAATAAATATAATTTTGATAAAAGCAAAGGCTCCATAGAACATACAAGAGAAAATTATGAAAATTCAAGATCTTACTAAAGAGTTTGAAGAAATCAGGTTTACACATATATTAAGGGAAGGAAACAAATGTGCAGATAAGCTAGCCAATAGAGGGGTTTTGTTTGAGGATCGTGAAGTTAACATCTCCTTTCCATGGTTAGAGGAAGTAGAAAGTTTAGTTGAAGCTAACAAAAATTGTTGATTGCCTAAATCAATTAATGATTAAGTTTTACTTTAATTTTTATCATTGGTAATATCTATTTTATTTTGTAACAATAATGTGTGTTCATTCAAACTATTTATTATAATTTTTGTGGTTACAATTGTGTTTCATGTTGGAAACTAGCAATCCAGATTTACTAAAGCGAACTATGTTAGTGCAATGTTTTAGGAATATTACTCTAAAAATATGCAAGGCATAGATATTAGAGGTGAAGTTTTGGTATTGTAAATTATGCTATAGGAAAATTTCAAGAAAGATGCTAAATTCTTGAGTAATTGTATTCATACAGAGATTTGAAAAGATCGAGAAAATGAAAATCAAGAATTCAAATATATTATGTGAAATGATGTATGTTTCTAACTATAACATCTCAATTGAGATGAGAAGTGTATATATTTGTAAACTCTCAAGATCTAAAGAAGAGAGATGTAATTTGTTAAGGTTGGGGGACCCGAGTACAACCCCTTTTTATCAAGAAAAAAAATGATAAATTTATTGAATAATATTATTGATGAATATATCGACTCAAGCAATGCAAATACAATGTATTGAAAAGCTTGTTCTCACACACATCCATTACAATGCTTTGTCTTCAATATATACAACTTGGACAAGAGACTCTTCATATTCAAAAAACTCTTAACCTTTCTATTTTCACCAACTCCTTATCTCCTCAAAATCACAAGAGATCTAACTCTATATTTTTCATAGGAGAAATATAATCTATTGACTAATGATGAAAAACCTATAATAATTACACTCACTAAAAGATAAACATTTACATGACTCTTTTTGCACCACATATTTACAAACTAGTTACAAACTTTAGACTCAAATATTTACAAAATAATTACAAGGTACTTGCAATATTATTGAAAGGTACCAAATAATGTAATACTTCCAATAAAACATGCTAGAATTGTGATCGTGCATAAAAAAGCTAAAAATTTTAGACAACCAAGATCCCAAATTAAAGTGGTAATCTTGGCACCAACTATTTTTAGGGAATGCTTTATGATATGTATGTCAAAATATCCTTTAATCATAACTCTATCCTTATTTTTGGGTTTTGGAAAAATTAAAAGGAAAAATGTCATGGATAATGGAAATTTTTTTATTTTGATGAAGAAAGGGAACTAAAACCATTGGTCAACATGGCTCATGATCATCCTACTTAAGTATTAACAAAGCTAGTCCACCTCTATCCCATATATAGGAGGACAAGACTCCACCATCTGCAAAGTCAATTGTTAGTGCTCTTTTTATAAATACATATTGCCCCTTCTAAGGACTCTTGGAGATAAAGTTTAAAGAGAAATATGATATCATTTTTATTACCTCTCCAATTAATATTCATGTATATTGTTTGCATATTAAATATACTATTGGTTTGATACATCAACCTTTGCAACTTGCATATGGAAAAGAAATTCCATACGAGAATGAGTTAAATAATAAGGTATAATCAAGTAATGTAATAATATAGCTAACATGCCATCTTATTATATTATTTGATACATTAGATAATATAATGACTACCCCCCTTAATTTTGACTTCCTAGGATAATAGGATAAATTTTAATCACTCAAGCTCTTGCTTTGGCTCTAACACTAGTTCTGGCTTGGGGCTCTAGCTCTGGATTGGGCTTTGGCATTGAATTTTATTTCTATTGGTTTTAGCTCTAGCTTAGCTCGACAAAATAATATCCACTTGATCTACCTTTTTGTTCTATCATAGGGTCTACCTCCGGGTTATTATCAGAGGGTCATTACCTAAAGGTCACTTTCGGATCTATGCCTCTAGATAATTGCCTTTAGGTCTCCTTATACTTCACCTCAAGGTTTCCTCTTTGGATAATTACCTCTAGGTCACCTCTTTGGGTTGTTACCTCTAGGTTATCATCACCTTTGGGTTAGCCACTTGATCAATCATTAGGTCATCACCTTTGGGAAATAATCTACATAAGCATTCATTTATAGGTTCCTCATCATTGTAGGTCTTTAATCATAGCTTGGGTCATATACTTATGTAGATCCTATCACTGAAGGTACCCAAGCATAGCTTGTTAGGAATAATAAAATGAAAAATAATATAAATGTGAAAATATAATGTAGAAGAATACAATACAAGAGAGACACAAATATACATGGTTCACCCAATGTGGACTACATCCACGAAGAAAATAACTAGGTATTTGTTTATTTAGTCTAGTAAAAATAAAGGGATACAACCTTCAACACATTTATTGTAACCTCCTCTTCATTATATCACAATCTATTACACACACCAATAGCCATACATAAAGAGAATTACTTTTTTGGGTAAAAATACCAACATAAAATCCTACCATCCAATCTGTGACCTAATAATGAATGGTCCAAATTTACAAAGGAAAAAATGCATCTATTTTTAGCATAAGGGGGGATAAGCCCCCCTACACCCCCCTTCGTGGAGTGGGTCCAAGTACAACTAAAAAATAAGACCTTCAAATTAGAGAGAGAATCAGGCTCCACAACCAACATAGCTTGGGTCATATTCTTCTATATGTCCCATCATTGAAGGCTATTGAGCATTTACCTAAGTCATTTTTTGATGCTGAAATCATGCATCACAAGATTACATTTCTTCATGAGAGAACTTACATTTCAATCCCTCAAAAAACTTGGTTTTTTTTATAGAAGCCATTCAAAATTTCTTTTGTTTTATTCCATTCTATCACATTCATCCATCCATAATTCATATGTATTTTGTTGGTCATCTTATTTTTATGTGAAAAAATTTTTTGGGAGTGAAAATGAGCTCCACAAACCTCACATGTAGGCTATAACATCTTTTTTATACAAGTTTCATATATTCGACAATATCTGCAATAGCTTTTCTTAGGAACATTATTCTATTCTTGGATTTCTTCTCTCATAAATTTTGTATTGTTGATACTAGTCATAAATTTGGTATCATTGCTTCTGGATTATCCTGCAAAGACTTTAATTTTTACAAGTTCTATGTTATTGCCACCTTTCACACAATTATTACCACTTATTATCTCTTGATATCTAATTTTTTTATAAGTTTCCCATTTCTAAAATTTGATCTCACTTGCTTGACTTGTATATTAAAGGCCTGCATTATTTGACCTTATATTTAGTACTATGGACTCTTTTATACCTTAACCATTTCTTCCCAAACCTAAAACATTGTATTTCATTCATCTAACATTTTTTAAACCAAAACCTTTAGTATGCTTTTCAAAGTACCCAAATTATTCATCATTAACATAATGATTTCCATCAACACATCTTAGACTATTCCTATCTCTATCATTGTCATCTACAACTTGAACAATATGATCTTGATTATGGCCAATAGAATTGTTTTCATACAATATTTATCTTGATGAAAAAACATTAAATCACTAGTGTCACATGTTATATATATCCCTTGTATAAGATCCCTTGTTTCATAATAAACACTTTCTATTATGGGTCATAAATCACACGTATCACAAGCTATATATTTCTTTTTGATAAGATCATTTGTATCACAATAAGTATTTTCCACCACAGGAATAAAATTATTAGTATATAACTATTTATCATAATAGGCTTTAAATCATCTGTATCTCAAGTAATAATTGCTCTATGAAGAATATCACTTGTAACACATCAATTATCTACCATCACGATCCTCAAATCACCTATAACACAACTAATATCCATCATGTGAAGAAGATAATTTGTGTCACCATAGGTATATTTCATCATAGGATTAATATTTATTGTGTCATAACAAGTGTTTGCCTTCATAGGTTTGAGATTACCAATATTTGTCACTATTGGTAATTTTGACATATGCCACATTGGGATTTTTGATGTAATTTTGTTGAAGGATTTTGTTTGTAAAAGTGACAATTATAATAAATTTGTGTTACAGTGTTTTTTGCAATATTTTTATGTGTCATTATTTTCTTGTATTTTCATGAAATTTCATGCTTCGAAATAGTGGATATCATAAGATAAATGATTTATGAAATCATTTGAGATCACCCGAAATGTTTGCAGAGAAAAATGATGCCTAAAGACTAAGTGTATTACTAAGGAATGGTTAAAATCATATTCACCTCAAAAAAATGGACGAAGGACCCGTTCACCTCTTTATGGGGTAATTGTGAAATTTTAAATGGAAAAGGAGGTGTTCAATTGAAAAAGCACTTTCACCCCAAGTGAGGGGTGAAAGTCCCTTTCGGCCCTCACTAGGGCGAAAGCACATCGAAGTTCTTTAAAATTGTGGTGAGCCCAAAAGAAAAATTCAGCAATTAAAGAGGGTGCATGTGCCCCAGATTTGGGGTGAAAGCTTCGTTCACCCCACTTTGGGGCAAACATCATTTACAACAAAGGCGTTGACAAGTCAACAATATGTGCACCCCAGTTGAGGGGAAAAATTTCCATTCGCCCCTTCCCGGGGTGAAAGTGCAATGAATTAAAATTTTTGTTGAAATAAAAGGATATGGCAATTACTTTGGTTGTGTTGAAAGGTCAATGCTAGGTTTGCCCTTCCTCTAGATGAACGTATGTATAAGGTAAGGCATGGATCCCACTTTGGTGCACATTAAGAAAAATGAAAATTTGAAGGTGTTTTTACCCCAAATGAGGGCAAAATGGCCCATTCGCCCTTCATTGGGGTGAAGCTACTAGAAGAATGACTCAACAAAGGCATCGAAGGCTATTTTGTTTTTGGTTGAATATTGAAATAAATGGAGTGTTTAAAAGTCAAATTCACATTCACCTTAGGTGGAGGGCGACAATGCATTTCACCCCTTTTGGTGGAAAATGTATATTTTAAATGGAAAATAATATCTTATGTGAAGCGCTTCCACCCTAGGAAAAATGTGAAGCCCTCAATCGCCCCTTTCAGAGGCTAAACAATGTAAAATGGTTTGAAGCGTCGAATGTGAAATAAAAGGGGTACAATGAACTATTTTTACCCAAATTTTCTCTAAGTTGATGACTGCCATGACAAGAAGGTGAATGCAACATTAAAGTTAGGGGATTGTCCATGGAGTGCAATGGTGCAAGCATTGTAAGATGAAGAAAGCAATAAGATTTAAAGGAAGCACTTTTTCTCATGGCTCTATTTTGAGCGAACTCAAAGTTTAAGCATCGATGGAGACTGGTCAAAGGTGCTTGGGTTGGGTGAATGAGAGAATTTAATGATTGTGGTGAGGAGTAACCAAAGTTATGGATTTCAAGCAAAAGGAGCTGCAACATTAAATTCATAGGGATATTTTCATGAGTTCCAAAATATTTCGAACGAAGGTGAATTTTTTAGGAACAATAAAGGTTTCAAGTCAATGACCAGGTTTATAGTTTTTTGTGCACTGACACTTGAATATACTGATTTCTTGGAGATTTTTTCTTAGAAACTAGTCCACTATCTCAGGAGGAAGATTTGTGTATTAAATGGATAGAGGCAAAAACCTCTATAAATACTACTCAATTTCTACTGTAAAAAGGGGGATAGAAATTCTACAAAAAAACTATTCAAGTTCTCTGTGTAAATAGAAGAATTTGAAGCTTCTGATTTTGCAAGTAATCTCTTTGTGTGATATTTTTCTATTCAAGCATTTCTATTTTATATTCATGTTTTCTATTTGTTGTTAAGTTTAAATTCTGCATCTAAATTTGGACATCGTTGGTGTAAGCATGAATACTGGAATGTGATTTTGGAAGTTATCTCTGGGGAACTATAAGTGGATATTTCACCTTCCTTTCTATTTTATGCTGCTATAACACATGGTTGGAATTACTGCTGCTAGTTTGTCCCTAATCCTACACCTTCAGCCTGTGGCCATATTTCCCATTTCTTTCTATTTTTTCAATTTATTTCATGCAACTCTAGTCTTAAACCAGTGTAGGATTAGTAAAGGAGCCATCCCTCTCTAGATATTGGAACGAAAGATATTTATTTCCCTTGAACTTTCAATGTTGGCCGTGTCTAGGGTGCACAAAAGTATATTTGTATTCTAGGCAAATATTTGACCAATAGATTTTGGCATGCCCGATGGGACCCCAAAATTTCCACTTTAAATAGTATTGAGGTTCGATGTTCACCTTCATGTTGTATAGTTAGAACATTTGATGACTCAGTTATACCTAGAAACCTCTGAACATGAAGGTAGCGAAAGCTATACTTCATGATCACAAGATCGAAGGCCAAAAATCTTGAAGATCCCATTGAGTTCTATGAACTTGACACTGAAATATTAGGTATACACCCTAGGTTAGTTCCTTCACCTTATACGTCATTCGCTACATCCTCACAAATAGCTAGAGTGTTCTCTATTCCTTTGAGTCCATCTAGCACTACTACTAGTGTTCCACCTCCTCAAACTCATACACCAATTCATATGGCTCATAACCCACCACCACAAAAACCACAACCACCAAGGCAGTTTCTAGTATGGAATAGCTCATGAGCTTTGAATTTACAAGCATAAAATCTAGTTCCTCAAGTAGCTTTGAATGCTTTGACAACCTATGATGGTACTAGTAATACTACTTATGAGCATATCCAATATATGGCTTCTTTGGCGATGATCCATGGTATTACTGATGAAGACATTATGATAAGGTTGCTAGTATTATCACTCAAAGGGAAATTGTTGTATTGGTACTGATATTTGCCACCTACCACTATTACGACATGGTACCAATTAGTGGAATTGATAATCAAGAAATTTCATGAACAAGCTTATCCTTTCTCCCAACTACATCAGTTCACGAATATCCAAAGATATCTGCAAGAGGAAATAGTGGACTTCAACATTAAATTTTCTTGAATATGGCAAATTTCCTGATGGCCTTCAGCCCACACAAGAGCAAGTTGCATTTTACTATCTCTAGTATTTCAAATCAGACATTGGAATGGCGATCTGACAAGACAATGTAAATACTTTTCCAGAGTCGTACATGCAGGTGCATAATATCGAAGTAGATTTAATTGCCATAGGTAAGTTACCCTTGAAATTAACCATGCCCATCCTTCCTGATATTCCACAATATTTGTATTCGAGTGTATTTTTATAGCCCATTCCTTCTATGTACCCAATTCCCTCATGGAGCTTGATCCCACCTCAAATCGCTCCAGTCCCAGTTCCAAAATTCCCTACTCCAAGGATTCCAAAATTACCCATGCTGGTAGTGCCACAGTTTCTAGCACCAATTTCTTTCCCAGCATTACCAGTGCCACCTATTCCACTATCATTTCCTACCCCATCAACACCCCTACATTTACCAATAGCTCCTGTGCCTTCAAATACTAATACTTACATGAAATTTTTACAATAAATGCAATCTATTAATTTGACCTTAAGGACAATGTCGAACGCAATCACAGTAGTCAAGAAGAAACAAGCTAAAGTTGATTTTTGGTCAAGGAGGTTTCAAACACCTCCAATTACTAGGGAGAAAGCAACCACCAACAAAGGCCTTAAGAGGAACACAACTGTGTTGTCAAATGAAGAAACTAGTACATCGAAGAAAGCGTACTGGTGCTCCAAATGTAACAATCCTCATGGAGAAGACACATGCATGGTTCATTTGAACTATGTGCAGACATTAGAAAAAAGTTTCGTCGATGGACAAGTTAACATGATAATAGCAGTTGATCATAACTTGATGGTCCCATATTTGGATTAAGTTTCAGTTCTCACAAGGGCTTGAAAGAAGTTGGTAACTGTTTATCCAATAGAAATGGAGCCTCTAAAAGTTCCTGCTAAGAAGAAAGTGCAAAATAAAAAAGTACAACTACAAGCAAAAGTGCCTGATGCAAAAGTTCCTGGAGCAACAACGAAGCAACAATATTCTATCTTATTGAAGGATCTATTACCAAAGCAATCTCAAGACAAGTTGCAGATAAAGGTATCAACTTTGTAGCCTGCAGCCACTCAAGCATAGACTGAGGCAAAGGAGCAAGCTAAATAATGCCTCAAATATCCATCATTAACTAAGTGGTAAAGAGTGGAATCTAGTCAATAGTATTGGAATAAGTATGAACAAGTTCTAGAAGAAAAGGTTCTTAGTGTTCCTAATTATAATATTGTGGAAGAAATGAATAAGATATCGATAAAGGTGAATTTATATGATGCACTAAAGTTACTATGGCAGGTTGATATGTTACAAGAATCTCTCAAATCAACAAAATATCAGAAGAAAAGTTATTCTCAAATAGTGTTAGCATAGACACTGCCTACTTCCACCACTGGTAAAAATAGACCACCTCCATTCTATTTGTCTCTCAAAATGGAAGGATGGATCATGAATAATTGTATGATTGACTCTGGTGCTATGACTACTATCATGTCGAAGGCAATATGTGAAGTAATGGTAATGGAATACACATGAAGTAGTCCAAGTGTATTATAGTTGGATAGAACCCCTATTAACATAGTTAGAGTAATCAAAGATATTCCCATCGTTCTGCACAACATATCATAAATCACTTTCATTCAAGAAGTAGTGGTGGTTAACTTGGAACCATAACTGAGCTTGTGTCTCTTGAGGCAGTTCATAATGAAACTAGGAGGATATCTTTCCTTGGATTATTCACATTTGGAGATTCCATTCAAGGGAAGACAAATTTGCATCTATAATGAAAGCCATCCACTTTTCATATAGAAAATTTGGAAGAGGAAGAAAAGCCCACTAATGCAATCAACATGATGATAGAAGAAGTAAAAGAAGTGGAATTTATGAAGGAAGCACTTGGTGAACTATACCTAGAGGATGAATTCTCATTGATGGATTTCAACACGAAGGTCGAAACTAAATTGCTTATTATACCATAACTAAACCAGAGCAAATTGAATAAAAAGTCTCTAACTCCTCAAACCTTATCTATGATCAGATGTGGAAGCTATATTTTGATGGTGCAAGGTGTGAAAATGGTGCAGGGATTGGTATTGTTCTTGTTTCTTCTACAGGGTTGTAGAAAATCTATTCATATAAGCTAACTTGGAGTTGCACCAATAATGTTGTCGAATATGAAGCGATGTGCCTTGGTTTGAAGAAACCTAAAAATTTAGGCATAAAATAGTTGTAAATATTTGGATATTACAAGCTCATTGTTAACCAGACTACAAACAAATGCGTGTCAAAGAAGCACTACTTTAAGGCATACCATAACAAAGTATGTGATTTTTTTTAGTACTTTAATGCATTAAACATTCAGGAAATTTCATGGGAGCAGAACAAACAAGCTGATATTTTAGCTTCTCTTGGCACTAATTTCCCTCTTATAGAACAAGTAGTCAAGAAACCCAATATGGTGAGAGTAATTTATAGACCTTTGGTCCCTAATAAAAAACTTTATTGGTAAATTTTCAATAATGATGAAAAAATAATCAATTTTTTTATTAAGGAGGTTGCAAGCACAGAAGAAAAAACATTGGCCTAGGAGGAAATAGAAGGAATGATTCAATTGAAGAATAATCACATTCCTAGGGGACTGATTTCACTTGAGAGTTTTTTTTATAAGAACGACCAGGCAGAGAAACATAAGATCAAAGTTGATGTGAAGGAATTCAAGGAAATGCAACTTGAACCTGAGAATATTATCAAAGTTGGAATAGACTGTACGATAGAAGAACTCAAAGATATCAAAAATTTGTGTTATGAGTTCCCCGACATTGTTGCATGGAGCTATCATGATTTAAAAGGAAATGTTAAAAATGTAATCCAGCATACCATTGAATTGCAAGAGGGAGTAAAACATTTTTTATAGAAAAACGATATGTCAATCCTAAAATTGAGGTGCTCATGAAGGCAGAGCTACTAAAAATACTGGAAGAAAAAATAATTTATCTGATTAAGCACTCAACATGGGTGGCAAACCTAGTGCTAGTCCGAAAGAAAAATAGACATATCCATCTATGCATTGATTTTCAGAGCCTAAACCAGGCATCATTAAAATATCACTACCCCCTACTATAGATTGATCAAATTCTCCATGTGGTTGCTAGAGTGCAAAGGTTTTCATTTTTGGACGGTTTATCTAGTTATAATCAGATTTTGGTAAAGGACGAAGACCAATACAAGACGATGTTTACTACAAAGTGGGGCACTTTTGCTTATTAGAGAATGCCATTTGGTCTTTCCAATATCGATGCTACATTTTAGAGAGCTATGGACATTGCTTTCGATGAGTTATTGAATAAATTAATTATGATTTACCTTGATGACATGATTGTTTTCTCACAATGCAAGGAAGAGCATGTCTCTCATTTAAGGCAAGTATTCAAAAAATATTGGGAGTTTGGAATTTCCATTAACATGAAGAAATCCATTTTCATCGTCAAATAAGGGAAGCTTTTGGGACATGTGATTTCGCAAGAAGGACTAGCGATTGATCCTGCGAGAGTCGAGGCACTCTTGAAATTACCACTATCAGTTAACAAGAAGGACCTACAATCATTCTTTGGTCAGATCAACTTCATTCAGAAGTTCATTTCTGATTTTTCTCAAGTGGTGAAGCCAATGACCGAACTTCTAAAAAAGAATGCAAACTTCAAATGGATGGAAGTGAGAAGATAGGATTTTTGAGAAATAAATAAAAGAATTACTCAAGCACCAGTATTGATTAATCCAAATCACTCAAAGGATTGTATCCTTTATTTAGTAGGTGAATAGGAGATTTATGCCACCGTTCTCACACAAAAGCAAGAATATGGAGATAACAAGTTGATTGCCTTCTTGATTCAAGTGATTTTACCACACCAAGAAAAGTATGATTTTATTGAAAAATAGGTGTATGCAGTTATGAAATCCTTAAAAAAAAATTGACACTTTGTTTCACAAAGCAAAACAGTTATCTATGTCATACATCCAGATGTCAGAAATTTTATTCTTCAAGGATATTTGGGTGACAAGAGAGTAGGTTGTGTTAGTCTCACAATGACACTAAGAGGGGGGTTGAATCAGTGTGGCTCTTTAGAACTTAAAAACTTCAACTCTTAAAGCCAAAATAATGAAAACTTAAAACCACATAAAGCAAATATAACAAGAGAGCATCACACAACACAAGATGTACCGAGGTTCACCAATTTGGCTACTCCTCAAAATGATTGCTTGGACTCCCGTCCAAATCCAGCCTTTGCAAAATACCAATTTTACAATCAATTTACCAACACCTACTGGAAGGAGCACCAACCCCTAATTTATCTGCACCAACAGAAAGGAGCACCAACCCCTGATTTACCAGCACCAACTGGAAGGAGCACCAACCCCTGATTTATCTGCACCAACAGAAAGGAGCACCAACCCCTGATTTACCAAGCACCAACTGGAAGGAGCACCAACCCCTGATTCCAAGCACCAACTTGGACTTTTTGAAGCTAGAAGATTGACATAAAAATGCCTTCACATTTACAAGACCCTGTCTGGTCTATTGCTTACTCCACATCGCCCACAAATCACATAACACATACCCTTCTCGGTTGCCTATCGCGCACCTCTCGCTCTCCTCTCACTCTCTTCTCACGCTCCTCTCGCGCACTTCATAGAATAAATTCCCCAACTGAAATTCTCCAAGCAACGCTCCTTTTATAACCATATTGTCTCTTTGTAACTCCAGTTGTAACTCCTTCTTTCATTTCTCATACGCCACTTGTCAATTGTAACGCCTTCTATATGTAACTCCTTTTGTATATATAGAGTAGGCATTTCGTTAAACACGTTACATGCAACGAATTGACACATATACCCCTACCATGACTGTTCGTCTTCTCGATCATGACTGTTCGTATTCTCCTTAGTGATTGTTCGTTTTCTTTTTTGTGCATGCATGCGTTTTCATTTCTATTTTTATGACTGTTCATTTTTCTCCTTCTTCGACTGTTCGTTTTCTCCACTTGGGCATGCATGCATTTTCTCTATAACTGCACCTGTAACTGACGTACTGACTTTAGTTAACTCTTCTTATTTTAGCTGCATGATTTTCTTCTGCAACGGCCCCTGTAACTGTCGTATAACTTTAGTTAACTGTCACATATCTTATTTTGGTTGGGTTCTCTTCTTAGCTCATGCTTTTTTGGTTTGCGAAAACATAACATGTCGCGATATCGTGACACTTTCGCCTCCTTGCTACTCTTCTTGGCTTGTACCAGCGAAAACACAACATGTCGCGATATCGTGACACTTTCGCCTCCTTGCTACTCTTCTTGGCTTGTACCAGCAAAAACACAACATGTCGCGATATCGCGACACTTTCGCCTCCTTGCTCTTCCTCTTTACTTTTGTCATGATATCGCGACACTTTTACCTCATTTGCTCTTTCTCTTGCCTTCGGGTCACGAAAACCTGACATGTCACGATATCGCGACACTTTTTCTCCTGGATTCTCTCTCTTGCCTTCGGGTCGCGAAAACCCGACATGTCGCGATATCGCGACACTTTCTCTCCTTTGCTCTTTCTCTTGCCTTCGGGTCACGAAAACCTGACATGTCACGATATCGCGACACTTTTTCTCCTTTGCTCTTTCTCTTGCCTTCGGGTCGCGAAAACCCGACATGTCGTGATATCGCGACACTTTTTCTCCTTTGCTCTTTCTCTTGCCTTGGTCACGAAACTACATGTCATGATATCGTGACACTTTTTCATCCGTACAATCTCTCTTGCAATATATCATGAAATCGTGACACTTTTTCTTTCGGACTCTCTCTCTTGCAATATGTCGCGAAATCGTGACACTTTTTCTTTCGGACTCTCTCTCCTGCAATATGTCACGAAATCGTGACACTTTTTCTTCCGTACTATCTCTCTTGCAATATGTCGTGAAATCATGACACTTTTTCTTTCGGACTCTCTCTCCTGCAATATGTCACGAAATCGTGACACTTTTTCTTTCATACTATCTCTCTTGCAATATGTCACGAAATCACGACACTTTTTCTTTCGGACTCTCTCTCCTGCAATATGTCGCGAAATCGCGACACTTTTTCTACTTGCCTTTCTCTCTTCCAACATGTCGCGAAATCATGACAATTTTGCTTGCTTGCGCTTTCTCTCCGAACATGTCATGAAATCGTGATAGTTTTGCTTGTTTGCGCTTTCTCTCTAAACATGTCATGAAATCGCGACAATTTTGCTTGCTTGCGCTTTCTCTCCGAACATGTCACGAAATCGTGACAGTTTTGCTTGCTTGCGCTTTCTCTCCGAACATGTCGCGAAATCATGATAGTTTTGCTTGCTTGCGCTTTCTCTTCGAACATGTCATGAAATCGTGATAGTTTTTCTTGCTTGTGCTTTCTCTCCGAACATGTCGCGAAATCGTGATAGTTTTTCTTGCTTGCGCTTTCTCTCCAAACATGTCACGAAATCATGACAGTTTTGCTTGCTTGCGCTTTCTCTCCGAACATGTCGCGAAATCACGATAGTTTTTCTTTCTTCTCAACATGTCACGATATCATGACAATTTTTCTTTCTTGTTCAACATGTCGCGATATCGCGACAGTTTTTCTTTTCTTGCTCAACATGTCGCGATATCGTGACACCTTTTCTTCCTTGTGATTTTCTCTTGATTTTTAGCATATGGGCCACTTTGATCTTCTTGGAGAACCCACCCCCCCCCCCAACACCAAAAAACCCCCCATCACTGTACATACTCTGAAGAACCTCTTAACTCCTGTCCACTGCATCAACCGATCTGTCGACTGTGTTGACAACAATGACAATACTTGTTCTGCACCTTGCTCAACAATCTCCCCCTTTGGAATTGTTGGCAACACACATGCAATTTCCTGTAATTCTTCTCCCCCTTTGACAATAATACCAAAGGGCTGCTGCAAACTCCCCCTGAGTCCATGCACAACATTCTCAGGCACAAATTATTACAGTTAGCAAAAATTACAAACATGAGCAAAAAGATAATCAAATATATAAATGCTCCCCCTGAGAATGTGGTCCCGATAGCTAGTCAGTTCTTGGGAAGCATGACCACTCCCAATTTATTGGGAAGGTATCTGCTACTGACTGGTGGACCTCTCTCCAATTGTTATATTATAGAAGACTTTGTCTCTCTGCTGCACTGACTGGTGGACCTCTCTCCACTTGAAGAATCCTCACTCAGATCTATCTTCAACTGTGTTGGCTGCTGGATCTCTATCCATTGAGACTCTATCCTCTGTACTCTTTCAATAGGCTCACATAGAACCTGCTTAACAAGCTCACATAGAACTTGTCCAATGTTGAATAACAAGCTCACACAGAACTTGTCCAATGTTGAATAACAAGCTCATACAAAACCTGTCCAAATCTGCTCCAACAAGCTCACTAAGAACTTGTCCGAATCTACTCTAGTAAGCTCACCAAGAACTTGCCCAAATCTGCTCTAGAAATCTGTCCCAACACTATCCTCAAATATTTCCCAAAGGCCTTCTCAAAGGCTCAATCAATCATGCTCAAGTAGTACTCAAAATGAACTCAACAATGAATGGCAATCTCAAATCAAATCCACTTCATAGAAGCATAAAGAGAATTGTTAGAGACTTAAAATGTTCTAACCTCAATCTCAACTCAACATAGAATGATGGAATAATTTATTTCATAGAACTTTAAAAATCACTTCACACATAACTTGACTAGGCTCAATCAAATCAACTCAACCAATCATCACAAGGGACAACTCTCTCTCACACAACCCTAGTCCAAGTATGTATCAACCAACTCAAACATTTCCAACAATGCTCAACCACAAATATCACATAACAATGATACTCATGTTCTTTTCTAACTCAAGTTCTTTCACAACCAATGGGCTTCAACCACTATGCTTATAACTCGTTCCCTACCTTCATCAACTTTAACATCGACAATCTCCACAATTTTCTTTAGCCTCTTGACTGCCACCTCCTCTGTGACTAACGACTTTGCCTCGCATCCGTTGTGCAGCTCAATGTCTCTGGTTTCTAACGGCTGCCATGAATGTTTTTATCGTCTACACAGGTATTGACAGTGGACCATTATATCTAGCGTTGGAACCTCAATCTGCGTGCAGTCATCAACTCTCGGTATTCTGCTTCTTGCTAGGGCATATGTCAGGGCTACTCAATGTCTTAGACAAACGTTCTTCAGAGCATTTCTCCTCGCTGTGATCAAGGGATTCCTCGGGCAATATCTCGCATTTCTCAAATAATGCAAGACTTTCTTAGTTGCATAGGCATCTTGTCCTCCTTGACGCTTCACCACCTGGGCGCTATTTTCTCAACGTCTCTGCCTTGCATGTGCCACTTGGCACTCTTGACCAACTGGGTGCTAGTACCACTGTTTGCTTTGACTCTGGCATCTCTTTGATAACGGCTACTTCTTTAGAGAAAATTGATGCTCTCTTATACCAAACGATGTGATGTATTTTTGGTTAAGAAACTCACGCTTTCCACCTACACGTTGGCAGTAATTTTCATAACGATCATGAAGAGCTTTACCATAGTCCTCCATCGATATTGGTAGATGAATTGAGACGTACTCACAACACGGATTCTATTTTATCTACAGATTGGGAATGTTACAGGCTTCAAAACCAGCACCTGCCAACTTATGCTTCCATGACACGTCGACCTGTGCTGCATGTTCTATCTCAGATAACGCCTATCAGTTGCTGCATCAAAAACCTAGTTGTTCACCATGTTGTTCTGCTGAAGCACATCAGTTTGATACTATCTCCACAAACATCTACATGAATTGAAACACATTTTGACAACTATACGACAACTCCCCGACTACTTTCCTTTCATCCTCGGATAACCACACAAATACATAGGAGCATTAAAATAAAACTTTAACATTGCTCCCCCTGAGGATGTGCTACCTGGAGCTGCTTAGTGCAATAGAGGAGTAATCTCCTTCGGTCCAAGGAGACACGATTTCCTCTCTTCTTTCTTTCTCCAATATTTCTTGAACTTGGGCTTGAAGGTTTTCAACTGCATCCCTATTTTGAACCTTTTCATGAACTTGAACATTTCTCTTGGGTGGTTGTCTCTTGTGCATCCTTGATGGATGATTATTTTCCTTTCTTTGATGCACATGATTTCTTTTGTGTTGCATTCTTTGTGTCTGATGAAATCTATTGTCTTGCCTTAGATTAGATACAAAAGTTCTTGGACAAAACCTTGCTATGTGCCCATGACCATTACATTTAAAACATTGCACATGGTGTTCAACCGAAAAAAGATGTATTTCTACCAACATAACTCTTTGATCTATTATTCAATCCACAATAAATTGCCTTGTGACCATAATGGTTGCATCTAAAACAATAGCCATTAAAAGCATTATTATGAATAAAGTGAGAGTGATAGAACCTCTTTTGTTGTGGTTGCTTTGCTATAGATCTCCTTTGAGATTTTCTTCCTTTTGAGGATTCAACTTCAAGCTTTTCTTGCTTTGATCCTTCAGTAGTGGATTTCTTCTTCTCTGCAGATTTAGAAGATGAAGGTTGTTCGACTTCACATCCAAGACCAAGCTTACACATGGGGCTTCTTTGTTGCCTTATCATTTTATCTAGCAACTCTGTGCTCTTCTCAAATTTGAGATTTGTATTGGCCTCTTCTAGTTGTTTCCTCAATAAAACAATCTCCTCTTCTTGTTTGCGGCAAACAATATTTTTCTCATTGATCTTTTTTTTTTCTTTTAAAATTTGTGACTTCAAGGCTTCTTCTATTTTCTTGGCTTTGTGAATTTGTAGGAAGAGATCTTCAATATTATCCCCATATTCTTCCAACTTCTTGGACAGTCTTTTGTTCTTTTTCCTTTCTAAACCCAACTCTTCAAGAGCAGCGATCAACTCACCTTCTAGATCTACTTCAACCTCTAGGTTTTCATCACATACTTCAGAATTCACTTCTTCAACCTTTTCTAGTTCAATTTTCTCTTCCACAGGAACTAAAACTGACTGAGATGCCTTATTTGAGGAGGATCTATTCTTCTTACCCATTGCATACTAATCCAAGATCAACCCTAGCTGATTTAGCCTGACAAAGGAAACTGGCTCTGATACCAATTGTTAGTCTCACAATGACACTGAGAGGGGGGGTGAATCAGTGTGGCTCTTTAAAACTTAAAAACTTCAACTCTTAAAGCCAAAACAATGAAAACTTAAAACCACATAAAGCAAATATAACAAGAGAGCATTCCACAACACACGATGTAACGAGGTTCACCAATTTGGCTACTCCTCAAAATGACTGCTTGGATTCCCATCCAAATCCAGCCTTTGCAAAATACCAATTTTACAATCAGTTTACCAACACATACTGGAAGGAGCACCAAACCCTGATTTATCTGCACCAACAGAAAGGAGCACCAACCCCTGATTTACCAACACCAACTGGAAGGAGCACCAACCCTTGATTTATCTGCACCAACAGAAAGGAGCACCAACCCCTAATTTACCAGCACCAACTGGAAGGAGCACCAACCCCTGATTTATCTGCACCAACAGAAAGGAGCACCAACCCTTGATTTACCAGCACCAACTGGAAGGAGCACCAACCCCTGATTCCAAGCACCAACTTGGACTTTTTGAAGCTAGAAGATTGACATAAAAATGCCTTCACATTTACAAGACCCTATCTGGTCTATTGCTCACTCCACATCGCCCACAAATCACATAACACATACCCTTCTCGGTCGCCTGTCGTGCACCTCTCGCTCTCCTCTCACTCTCTTCTCGTGCTCCTCTCGCGCACTTCATAGAATAAATTCCCCAACTAAAATTCTCCAAGCAACGCTCCTTTTATAACCATATTGTCTCTTTGTAACTCCAGTTGTAACTCCTTTCATTTCTCATACGCCACTTGTCAATTGTAACGCCTTCTATATGTAACTCCTTTTGTATATATATAGAGTAGGCATTTCGTTAAACACGTTACATGCAACGAATTGACACATATACCCCTACCATGACTATTCGTCTTCTCGGTCATGACTGTTCGTATTCTCCTTAGTGACTGTTCATTTTCTTTTCTGTGCATGCATGCATTTTCATTTCTATTTTTATGACTGTTCATTTTTCTCCTTCTTCGACTGTTCATTTTCTCCACTTGGGCATGCATGCGTTTTCTCTGTAACTGCACCTGTAACTGACGTACTGACTTCAGTTAACTCTTCTTATTTTAGCTGCATGATTTTCTTCTGCAATGGCCCCTGTAACTATCATATAACTTCAGTTAACTATCACATATCTTATTTTGGTTGGGTTCTCTTCTTAGCTCGCGCCAAAGTGACCTGTCGCAAAATCGTGACACTTTTGCCTCTTTGTCCTCTTCTCGAGTTTTGCCCACGAAAACACAACATGTCACAATATCGTGACACTTTCGCCTCCTTGCTACTCTTCTTGGCTTGTACCCATGAAAACACATGTCGCGATATCGTGACACTTTCACCTCCTTACTACTCTTCTTGGCTTGTACCAGTGAAAACACAACATGTCGTGATATCGTGACACTTTCACCTCCTTGCTACTCTTCTTGGCTTGTACCAGCAAAAACACATGTCGCGATATCGTGACACTTTCGCCTTGTTGAGTGGTATTTTCACCCGGTTGTGAAAACACACTCTCCGATAGGATTCGAGTCCCAAATCCTCTGCTTGCAAATAAATTAAACAAGTAACTTCTCCAAGGTCTCCGCTATGTTAGCATTTTACATTTGTGTATTAATAATCTCAAATAAAGATATTCAATTTAAATGCTTGGAACACCTTAGTGGTTGCAAGTAACTAAAAACAAGGGGCACTGTTGGTTTATTTTACTCTGAAATTGCAATGGACTCAAAGTGAATTAATCTTAATGATGAATCTATTTTCGATTTCGAACTTTGGTAGATTTTCAAATGTTTATTTTAATGACTGTAAATTAAAATAAAAGTTAAACTTTCTAGAAATGAAAGTGTAGAAAAGATAAAAACAAAATGTAAAGAAAAATGAAAATAAAATACACTCAGGGGCTGCAATCCTATTCGACAAAACTGAATATAATGAGGTTTTTTGCATACAACCTAACCTATTGAACCTACAAACTCGCACAATCTAGATAAGCTAGGTGCTGGTTTCTAGGGTCTTAACTATGGCTTTCAGATTTAGGCATTCGCATGAAGCAACCAAGAGAACTTGCATTAAACTTCACCTATAAACCTAAAAATCTGAAAGGGGAAAGATAAACATTCAATTTTGCATGCAAAAAATAACTCCTCCTTTCTTGCCAATGAGATGCAACTCCCTAAATTTTATGTATTAAAAATTGATCATTTTACAATAACAGAATCTCTAGTTTTCTCAAAACCAAAAAAAGGGGAAGAAAAACACTCCAAAGTAGGCCCAAAATGGCTTCTCGCCTTTGGAACTGCAACTCTGCCCACAGTGATTTCTTACCCTTGTACCAATCTGTGCTTCTACTTTTAAAATTTCTGGCCATGCTCTCTGTTTCGCTCTGTGACGCTTCATTTCGTCTCCCAGATTGCTTCGTTTCCCCTTCCCCGCCTCTTCGTTGCCTTTGACTTTCTGCTCGGGTGTCGAACGTTTGATCATCTCAGTGAACTGTAACTGCTAGTCCTGAAGCATTACACCATAGTCCTGACCTCTTCGTGCCACGTGTTTAGTGCTTCCCTGCATGTTTTGTAACGACCCACCATGAATCGCGAAAAAAAATAGCATGTTGCGATATCACGAAATTTTTTTGTCAGCAGCTTTGTTCTTCCACCTAAACCGCGAAAATGAGACATGTCGTGATATCATGATGTTTTTTTGCCAGCAGCTTAACTCTTCTTCATGCATCACGAAAATGAGACATGTCGTGATATCACGACATTTTTTTTCCAGTAGCTTAACTCTTCTTCATGCATCGCGAAAATGAGACATGTCATGATATCACGACATTTTTTTGCCAGCAGCTTAACTCTCCTTCATGCATCGCAAAAATGATACATGTCACGATATCATGACATTTTTCTCTTTCGGGCCACGATGATGCAACCTATCATGAAATCATGACATTTTTCTATTTTGGGCTGTGCAGATGCAACTTGTCACGAAATCGTGACATTTTTCTGTTTTGGGCTGTCTCGCTGCACTTAGCCGCGAAAACACATGTCGCAAAATCGTGATGCTTTTTTTCTTTTGGGCTGTCTCGTTGCTTTCTGTCATGAAATAATGACACTTTTCTTTTTCGTACCATCTCACTGCTATCTGTCGTGAAATCATGATGTTTTTTTCTTTCGGGCTGTCTCACTGCTTTCTATCATGAAATCGCGATGCTTTTCTCTTTCGTACCATCTCGTTGCTTTCTGTCATGAAATCGCGACGCTTTTCTCTTTCGTACTGCTCTCGCTGTACTTGGCCATGAAAACGCGACATGTCGTGAAATCATGACATATTTTCCTTCCGTACCATCTCGTTGCTTGGAGTCGCGAAAATGTGACTTGTCGCGATATCATGATGTTTTTCCTCTATGTTCATTTTGGCTGCTCTAGGTCGTGAAACTTCGACATGTCGCGATATCGTGACAACTTTAGTGCCTTGCCCTATTTGAATGGTTTGACCATGATTTTGTGACATGTCGTGATATTGCCACATTTTTTTATTTTGTCTTCTCTCTCCTCTTTGACCCGCGATTTCATGACACGTCGCGATATCGCGACAATTTTCTGTCAACACTTCTTCCTGCTGTTTTGACCACGACTTTACGACATGTCGCGATATCGTGACAAATTTCCATTTTGCTGCATTTTGTTACTCTTGGCCGTGAAAATGCGACATGTCGCGATATCGCGACAACTTTCCATTTCTAGCCGCGACGGAGCAACATGTCACGATATCGTGACAACTTTTCATTTCTAGCCGCGACAGAGCAACATGTCGCGATATCGCGACAACTTTTCATTTCTAGCCGCGACGGAGCAACATGTCACGATATCGCGACAACTTTTCATTTCTAGCCACGACGGAGCAACATGTTGCAATATCGCGACAACTTTTCATTTCTAGCCGCGACGGAGCAACATGTCGCGATATCGTGACACTTCTCTTTTGTGATATTTTGCTTTTTTCCTTGATTTTTTTAGCATCTGGGCCACTGCGATCTTCTTTGAAAGCATGCAAAAAGGGTGGGTCCCCAATTTTGGGGTGTGTTGTGGATCAACCACAACAAATGGTGACTCTACTGTCAAATGCTCCTGAGCATTTTGGTGAGAACCCAACCTGAAATATACAAGCTTAGATATAGGCATCAGCACAAATATCGATAGATCAGAAATACATGAAACATTAGAATCATTAAGTATCATCTCGATGTGTGCAATGTGTTCCATTTTCTATCGTTTGAAATTGATCAACATTCCATTGTCAATTTTACATGAATGCATATGTGAGATTGTGAATGATTTGTGTAACCTGATAAATATGCTTAGAGATTTTGCTTTTACAAAGGCTTAGACCTTCTAGTATCATACACAAACATTTAAGATTATCAAACCCTCTTAAGATCAACTATATGTATAATGAATTACTTTATTAGATCCTAAAGTTGGTTATGAGTCACTACTATCTTGAACCCATGGTGCAAGTGAAAGTGAAATCAGAGCTTTGGGGAATCAGACTCCCAACCTAATCGAGATGGGAGTTTAACCCTATCCTTACTACTCTTATTTGGAATTCATTACCTCACTTTGAGCAAAATAATTTAACCAGTTATGGATGAAATGGTCATGCTAGTCTATCCATTTGAACAGTCAGTGGTCTTATTTTAGATAAGACATGCTGCCACACATGAGCATACTTAACCCCATAATCCATGATTTAGTTTCATTTCTTTATTTCTTGGACCTTGGGGATGACTACCCATCCTTTGCAGAGGACATGTAGTACGATCCTTCCAATCCAACATTAAGATAAAATAGGAAATATTAGTTAATTTTATTTCTTGGACCTTTGGGATGACTACCCATCCTTGCTAGGGACATGTAGTACGATCCTTCCAATCCAATATTGAGATGAAATGGGAAAAATTTAGTTTTTATTTCTTGGACCTTGGGGATGACTACCCATCCTTTGCAGAGGACATGTAGTACGATCCTTCCAATCCAAGATTTATGATGAAATGAGACATAGGAGCTTTGGGGAATCAGATTCTCAACTTAGGTGAGATGAGAATTATGCCCTATCCTTACTACTCCATGTAGGTCAAATCAGAGCTTTGGGGAGTTGGATCCTCAACCTAATTTCGATGAGGATTTAACCCTATCCTTACTATTTTTATTTTAGGCTTTAAGCTTTATGGAAGTGGTAAAAACCACTGTTTCAAGGATTATGTTGCATGATAGGACAGACACGAAATACTCCTTTTGCCTGACCTTTTCTTCCAAGCAAGGTTTTGATCATTTTGCTCAAGATCCTTTTTAATGTGTATGAAATGTGCTTGGTTCAAGATAGTTCGGGCATCAGTTCCCAACCTTAGGATCTTTTTTTTATTTATTTATGTTATAGAATGACCCTAAGAGGATTTGACATTTTTAATGATTTGTATCTGACATGCATATGCACCTAAGATGGCATGTATATGCAAAAGTGAGATGTAATATGAATGCATTGTCCTTTGAATTGCAGATGGAGTATTGCCATATAACACTGACTACTTCATGCATCACAAGTTTCAAACGATATTATTAAACTATTTGTGTTACTTGTGGAGCTTTCTACAACACAATTCCCATGTTTCATATTCTCCTGATCTTAGGCATAAGTTGACATCTCAATTTTTCTTTTTTTCTTTTTTTTTTAATAGATCAACCAAACATATCCAGAGGACTAACACACAAAACTTAAAACCAAACCCAAAAGTAACTTAAAAAAAATGAACTTGAAAACACAAACCAAAACCCAAAAACCAAAATCTATATACAAATGTACAATATAATACAAGATGATGCAAAGCTTGGATTATCACTTTCCTGGATCCCAAACATGATTAGAACATTTCAATATAACGTGATGTGCATGCCAAATGTTGTAGGAATCCAAAAAAAATAATATTATACCACACCATGCAACAACTTTTAACTTCCCTTGCTCACCCCACCAATTAGATTTAATTCCATTAGTACTCTCATAGGTGAGCGTTAAAATACTAAAATGATTAGACAATAAATGATATTCAATTTTATCTTGTCTATTCTTGAAAGCATCCATTTCATAATTCGATTCATGATTTAGAACTAGGCTCTCTTTATCCAAAATGAGACTTTGTAAGCAAGAGCCTATTTCTAAAAATTTTAAAGCCAAATCATTTTCCAAATTTGTAGGCCAATAAAATTTGTGCAACAATTTACAAGCATCTAGGATATTTACTAGATTAGGAGCATTAAAAGTTTTTACCCTAGATTCAATTAGTAATTGTTGATGAATTTGATTTAACAGTTCAAGTGCATCAACTTCCTTTTCATTCATTAAAACAGTGTTATCAAGGGTGTGATTGGAAATCATACCTTGTTTTTCATTCACCTTTAATAACATTTCACCATAAACATCATTCAAATTCAAAATATGGTCATGCAAATTTTCACCTAAATTTTGGATGCTTGAACACAAAAGGTTAGATTCTACCCTTTGAACATTTTTATTTACCAAAATTTGATGGGGATTTGTAATTCCCTCTTTTACCTCATGGTCTTCATACTCTTCATTGATTACCTGTTCATCAAACATACCAAAATTAGGCACCCAATCAAACATGCGTCCATATTTTTCAAAGCAAGAGCCTAGTTTTTCAAGATATGTGTTGCATGACACCTTTCCATGATCAATGGCTTGAGTTGCCTCAAAATCCATATTTTCATTAGGATCATCAATAATATCAAAGTCAACCCACTTAGGTTTTGTAATTTCATCATTTTGAGATGGCATAGACATTGTAGAAGCAATAGGTGGATCAAAATTTTTGATTTCTTGCCCCTCAAGTGGAACAAAAACAATTGATTCTCCTTCTTCATCCCTGGTAGTAGAATCATTATCCTTCTCCAACCTTTGATGCGATTCCAACCCTTCTTTCAAAACATTCTCAGATTGCACAGGACTTGTAATATCCTCATATGAAAAGGCAATTGTATTATCCTGTATATCAATAGGCACACAAAATTCATCAGAAGATTTGGAGTGAGCATACTCTTCCCAAGAATCATAATGATCATCTTTCAAAATCAAATTGTGATGCTCAACTATTTCTTCATCATCTTTTAATTCCTCAACATGTTTCTCATCAAATTTATCTTCACCTTCCTTAGATGGTTCAATCCAAAATTGGGTTATTTCTTGTATTCAAATTGATAAGGCTATCATAATCCACATGTGTAACCCATGATTCACATTTAACATAGTTTGGAAGGTGTGAATTTTCTTGGCCATCATTTTCAACAATGTCATCCAATGTGTCATCCAATGTGTCATCCAAGAACAAATGGTGAAATTCTATCATGTCTTCGAATTTATGTATTGATTTTCTTTCAAAATCACTTTCAACCACTTGTGATGGCCTAGGATTTTCTATAATTAGATCCACTTTTACACTCTTATTTTCATGATCATCCCAATCTTCCTTTGTGTATAATTATTCCAAATCCTTATTACCCCTCCATAGTATTTCTTCCTCAAAATATTTAATACCATCATGTGAATTCTCATCCAAATTTTCCTTATTTGGCATATCAAAGGAAGTTTCATCAATAGGGGTGTGAGAAATATCTGATTCTTCAGATTCATCCTCATAGAATTCATCTTTTGGTGAGTCAAGGGTTTCCAATCTATCACATGTTTCAATACTAGTTGGTTCTAGTACTCCTCCCTTGCCTAAAATCACATTCTTATGAAAATAATTGAAATTGATTTTAGAAACATCCTTTGAATCAAGATGAGTATTTTGAAGTTGATTCATACTTAAGAAAGATGGTTGTTCTTGCATAGTAGGTTGAGGATTTTGAAATTGATTGAAGCTTGGGAATGATTGTTGATTCTAAAATTGATTCACACTTGAACTTGGTTGAGGTGGATAAATCATTGGATGGGTGAGGGAGGTATTAAATGATTGAAGATTATATGATCCAAAACCCACACCATAATTTTGACAACTCAATTGTTGCTCAATTGCCATTGCTTGAGTATAGGCTTGTGACAAAGATGTGATTTGAGGCATCCCTCGCAAATATGTGGAAATGGGTGGGTCAAGAGCATTGACATATATTTGGAGAGCCATTTCTTCTCGAAGAGCATAAAATGTCACTAATTGAGCGTATAATCCAAAGAACCTTTCAGAAAATGACTTCACATTTTCACTTGGTTCTTTTCTAATATAGACCAATTGATTGTACATGAGGATTGGGTCAACTCGCTTTTTGTTGAATTGATTAAGAAATGTTGCCTCTAGCTGAGCCCAAGAAGTGATAGACCCTAAAGGCAGACTTGTAAACCAATCATATGCCACTTTTTCCAAGGTGTAAGGGAACATTTTACAAACAACATCATCATACCAAATTGTTAAGTGATTCACAACAAATTTGAATTCTTGAATATGTTCTTCTGCAGTATTTGCCCCATTAGACAAAAATCGAGGAAGACATTCTTCAAAACCAATGGGAAAATAATGTTGAACTCCTGGTATGTTCAATGGGCTACCTGTCATCCACGGTGTAAACATAGCCATTAGTGAATATTAAAGAATATAACTTTAATACCCAATTTTTTTTTTATTTTTTTATTATTATTATTATTATTTTTTTAAATCAAATCAAATCAAATCACATTATTCCTGTATGAACAATCAAAGTGTTAGAACAGTGCATAGCAATTCATGTCCTCCTTTTAACAGTACAAAGTTGTATTGTTAAAAGAGGGCTATATGATCAATAGGGCATGAAATATTCAAAATTTAAATCCCTATAGCATTTAAATCACAATGAAATAAACTAGTTTATGCCCTCCTTCTAGCGCCAATCTGTTGAGTGGTATTTTCACCCAGTTGTGAAAACACACTCTCCGATAGGATTCGAGTCCCAAATCCTCTGCTTGCAAAGAAATTAAACAAGTAACTTCTCCAAGGTCTCCGCTATGTTAGTATTTTACATTTGTGTATTAGTAATCTCAAATAAAGATATTAAATTTAAATGCTTGGAACACCTTAGTGGTTGCAAGTAACTGAAAACAAGGAGCAATGTTAGTTTATTTTACTCTGAAATTGCAATGGACTCAAAGTGAATTGAACTTAATGATGAATCTATTTTCGATTTTGAACTTTGGTAGATTTTCAAGTGTTTATTTTAATGACTGTAAATTAAAATAAAAGTTAAACTTTCTGGAAATGAAAGTGCAGAAAAGATAAAAACAAAATGTAAAGAAAAATGAAAATAAAATACACTAAGGGGCTGCAATCCTATTCGATAAAACCAAAGATAATGAGGTTTTCTGCATACAACCTAACCTATTGAACTTGCAAACTCGCACAATCCAGATAAGCTAGGTGCTGGTTTCTGGGTTCTTAACTATGGCTTTCAGATTTAGGCATTCGCATGAAGCAACCAAGAGAACTTGCATTAAAATTCACCTATAAACCTAAAAATCTGAAAGGGGAAAGATAAACATTCAATTTTGCATGCAGAAAATAACTCCTCCTTTCTTGCCAATGAGATGCAACTCTCTAAATTTTTTGTATTAAAAATTGATCATTTTACAATAACAGAATCTCTAGTTTTCTCAAAACCAAAAAAAGGGGAAGAAAAACACTCCAAAGCAGGCCCAGAATGGCTTCTCGCCTTCGGCACTGCAACTCTGCCCGTAGTGGTTTTTGACCCTTGTACCAATCTATGCTTTTGCTTTTAAACTTTTTGGCCATGCTCTCTATTTCGCTCTGCGATGCTTCATTTCATCTCCTAGATTGCTTCGTTTCCCCTTTCCCGTCTCTTTGTTGCCTTTGACTTTCTGCTTAGGTGTCGAATGTTTGATCATCTTAGTGAACTGTAACTGCTAGTCTTGAAGCATTACACCATAGTCCTAACCTCTTTGTGCCATGTGTTCAGTGCTTCCCTGCATGTTCTGTAACGGCCCACCGTGAATCGCGATAAAAAATAGCATGTCGTGATATCGTGACATTTTTCTGTCTGCAGCTTTGTTCTTCCACCTGAACCGCAAAAATGAGACATGTCACGATATTGCAATGTTTTTCTGCCAGCAACTTAACTCTTCTTTATGCATCACAAAAATGAGACATGTCACGATATTGCAACGTTTTTCTGCCAGCAGCTTAACTCTTCTTCATGCATCGCAAAAATGAGACATGTCACGATATCGCAACATTTTTTTGCCAGCAGCTTAACTCTCCTTCATGCATCGTGAAAATGATACATGTCGTGATATCATGACATTTTTCTCTTTCGGGCCGCGAGGATGCAACCTGTCGCGAAATCATGATGTTTTTCTATTTCGGGCTGTGCAGATGCAACTTGTCGCGAAATCGTGACATTTTTCTGTTTCGGGCTATCTCGCTGCACTTAGCCACGAAAATGTGACATGTTGCGAAATTGTGATGCTTTTTTTCTTTCGGGCTGTCTCACTGCTTTCTGTCATGAAATCGTGACGCTTTTCTCTTTCGTACCATCTTGCTGCTATCTGTCGTGAAATCGCGATGCTTTTTTCTTTCGGGTTGTCTTGCTGCTTTCTGTCACAAAATACATGACACTTTTCTCTTTCATACTATCTCGCTGCTTTCTGTCGTGAAATCGTGACACTTTTCTCTTTCATATTGCTCTCGCTGTACTTGGCCACAAAAATGTGACATGTCGCGAAATCGTGACATATTTTCCTTTCGTACCATCTCGCTGCTTGGAGCCGCGAAAACGTGACTTGTCGCGATATCGTGACGTTTTTCCTCTACGTTCATTTTGGCTGCTCCAGGTCACGAAACTCCGACATGTCACGATATCGCGACAACTTTAGTGCCTTGCCCTATTTGACTAGTTTGACCGTGATTTTGTGACATGTCGCGATATCGTGACATTTTTCTTATTTTGTCTTCTCTCTCCTCTTTGACCCGCGATTTCATGACACGTCGCGATATCGCGACAATTTTCTATCAACACTTCTTCCTGCTGTTTTGACCGTGACTTTACGACATGTCGCGATATCGCGACAAATTTCCATTTTGCTGCATTTTGTTACTCTTGGCCGCAAAAACGCGACATGTCACGATATCGTGACAACTTTCCATTTCTAGCTGCGACGGAGCAACATGTCGCGATATCGCGACAAATTTTCATTTCTAGCCGTGACGGAGCAACATGTCGCGATATCATGACAACTTTTCATTTCTAGTCGTGACGGAGCAACATGTCGCGATATCGCGACATGTTTTCATTTCAAGCCATGACGGAGCAACATGTCGCGATATCGCGACTTTTCATTTCTAGCCGTGATGGAGCAACATGTCGCAATATCGCGACACTTCTTCTCTTTTATGATATTTTGCTTTTTTCCTTGATTTTTTTAGCATCTGGGCCACTGCGATCTTCTTTGAAAGCATGCAAAAAATTTGGGTCCCCAATTTTGGGGTGTGTTGTGGATCAGCCACAACACGCCTCCTTTCTCTTCCTCTTTACGTTTATCACGATATCACGACACTTTTGCCTCCTTTGCTCTTTCTCTTGCCTTTGGGTCGCGAAAACCCGACATGTTGCGATATCGTGACACTTTTTCTCCTGGACTCTCTCTCTTGCCTTTGGGTCGTGAAAACCCGACATGTCGTGATATCGCGACACTTTTTCTCCTTTGCTCTTTCTCTTGCCTTCAGGTCGTGAAAACCCGACATGTCGCGATATCGCGACACTTTTTCATCCTTACAATATCTCTTGAAATATGTCATGAAATCGTGACACTTTTTCTTTCGGACTCTCTCTCTTGCAATATGTCACGAAATCATGACACTTTTTCTTTCGGACTCTCTCTCCTGCAATATGTCACAAAATCATGACACTTTTTCTTTTGTACTATCTCTCTTGCAATATGTCACAAAATCGTGACACTTTTTCTTTTGGACTCTCTCTCCTGCAATATGTCACGAAATCGCGACACTTTTTCTTTCGTACAATCTCTCTTGCAATAGGTTGCGAAGTCGCGACACTTTTTCTTTCGGAGTCTATCCCTACAATATGTCGTGAAATCGCGACACTTTTTCTACTTGCCTTTCTCTCTTCCAACATGTCACGAAATCACGACAGTTTTGCTTGCTTGTGCTTTCTCTCTAAACATGTCGCGAAATCATGATAGTTTTTCTTGCTTGCGCTTTCTCTCCGAACATGTCACAAAATCGTGATAGTTTTGCTTGCTTGCGCTTTCTCCCTAAACATGTCACAAAATTGTGACAGTTTTGCTTGCTTGCACTTTCTCTCTGAACATGTCGCGAAATCATGACAATTTTGCTTGCTTGCACTTTCTCTCCGAACATGTCATGAAATCGCGACAGTTTTGCTTTCTTGCACTTTCTCTCCGAACATGTCGCGAAATCGTGACAGTTTTGCTTGCTTGCACTTTCTCTCCGAACATGTCACGAAATTGCTACAGTTTTGCTTGCTTGCGCTTTCTCTCCAAACATGTCATGAAATCGTGACAGTTTTTCTTTCTTCTTAACATGTCACGATATCGCGACAGTTTTTCTTTCTTCTCAACATGTCGCGATATTGCGACAATTTTTCTTTCTTCTCAACATGTCGCGATATTGCGATAGTTTTTCTTTCTTGCTCAACATGTCACAATATCGCGATAGTTTTCTTCCTTGTGATTTTATTTTTATTTTTAGCATATGGGCCACTTTGATCTTTTGGAGAATCACTGTACATACTCTGAAGAACCTCTTAACTCCTGTCCACTGCATCAACTGATCTGTCTGACTTTGTTGACAACAATGACAATACTGTTCCTACACCTTGCTCAACAGGTTGGATCTCAAATATTCAAGAATATGATGTGATGATATGATCTACTAAGTTGGTTTGTGGATGAGCTCTCTACTAAGAACTAGCTAAAAGGGTAATTTTAGAGCCATTGGCTTCAATACATAATGAGGATATCAACGAAAGCAATTATACAAATCGAGCTACAGGTGATCGTGACTGGACAGAGGACCTTATCAAATTTTTTACATCTGTAAAATATCTATCACAGCTTGATGCTTCACAAAATCGAATATTCATACTACAAGCACTCAGGTATGTCTTGTTTTCAAAGGAATTTTTTCATTATAATATATGGAGTACTCCTTAAGTGTGTAAAGTAGTCAGAGAAGAAAAAAATATTGGAGGAATTCCACTCTGGCCTATCTAGTGGATATTATGCAGGAAGGCCTATGGCCTTGAAGATCATCCAAGCTAGATATTTTTGGCCTACTCTTTTTTTAGATGCATATAAGGTGAGCCAAAGTTATGATAATTATCAGTGGTACATTGGTAGGAATAAGAAAGCATATTTGTCCTTGCACTCGATTCAAGTGGAAGTGTATTTTCAACAGTGGGGACTGGACTTCATTGGAGTTATTGATACTCATTCCTCTATTGAACACAAGTATATCTTTAAAATGATTGATTATTTTACTAGGTGGGTTGAGGCCATTCCGACTAAGAAATTTGATTAGGCTATAGTTATCTCTGTTGTGGAGGGACTGATTACCCACTTTGGTGTTCCAAATGTCGTTGTAATAGATAATGGGACTCCATTCATCAAGGAAAATATCATCGAATTGGTAAGCAAGTATGGAATTTATTTGAAGACATCCTCCAATTATTACCTGCAAGGAAACAGCTTGGTCGAATCCATAAACAAAAACTTGTGGAAATTAAAAAGAACATTGGAAAACAATAAAATAAGTAGGCACTTATTGCTGAATCAGGCTTTGTGGGCAGATAGTATATTAGTGAGAAATTATATTAAAGCCTCTTCTTCCTCCTTGGTGTATGGGAAATAAGTAGTTCTACCAACTTACATCAAGTTACCTGTCATCCAAACCTTGCAGTTGTTCAAATATGAAGATGATGAGTTTGATCCAATGAGTGCAAGGCTAGATCAATTGCTACAGTTAGAATAGGAGAGAGAAAAGGTATGTCAAGCTTTCATCGAACACACTAAATTAACACAAAAGTGGTTTGGTAAGAACACAACAAAACATAAGTTTCAAGTGGGAGATCTAGTCCTCAAATAGAACGAAAACAAAGCCAATCCAGGGAAGCACCACAAGTTCGATGTGATATGGGAAGGTTCATTTCGGGTTTTTATAGTGAATTTGGTGAATGCATATTAACTTTGAGATATGGATGGTGGGGATCTTTCAATTCCAGTAAAAGGCCTTCATCTGAAGGCATATTTTCAATTATAAAACTAAGAGGTACAACTATGTAAATATGTACATATTTCATTTGCAAGTATTTTATCACTTTATATAAAAATAAAAAATAAAAAAAAGGGAGAAAAATAAAATGCATATTCCATCTCTTATAGAATAAATTTCGCCTCAAAGTGGTACTCTGGAGACACATTATATTTTTGGGCAAAATTAATGGTTGTGCTAAAAAAACTTTAATAGGTTTGGGATATTTGAAGTTAAAAAAAATGTTTTATCTCCAAGTTAAAAGGGAAATGTTCTAAGGGAAGACATTCAGAGGCACCCGGTGAAAGTATTGGCATTGAAACGTAATTACCTTGGTTGAAAATCTAAGTGCAATATGAAAAGGTATGTGTGGGGTCCAATCCTCAAAAATCGTAGAATACAGCCAATAAAAACACTTTCATCCCAAGGTGAGGGTAAAATTCCCATTTACCTTGCGATGGGGCGAATGCATGTCATGGAGAAAATTAAAGTGTTAATGATGGCTTTTGTGTTTTTGGGTCAAAAGAGCTTTCACCCCAAATAAGGGTGAAAATCTCTTTCACCCCTTGTTGGGATGAAAATAGTTATAAAAATTTAATACGCTAATTTTAGCGTCTGCCCCTTTTGAGTTAAGAGAGATATTTTAAAAGGTTGTTCTCCATAGCCTTCAAGTTAAAATCGTTCCATGGTGGTTCCAAAGGAAAAAAAGGTTTACAAAAATGAGCGTATGGTGCCAGATTAAAAGAGGAATATTCAACCATGATTTTGCCCTATGGGAGGATGAAGTTTTCATGTGTTTGCCCTTCACGAATCCAAGTGATACAAAAGTATTTTAAGGATATGGGAGCGCACTCCGAAATTTTGAACGAATGCACATAATAAGTTTCAATGAAGCTTTGATAAAATCAAAAGTGGAATGAAGTGAAAAGCTAAGAAAAGCAAGATTTTTATTTAAAGAGCTTTTGAGAAAAGCAAGGATTGAATTTTTGAATTTCCTTTCTTAATATGGCACAATGATAAATAAATAAAAGAAAGAAAAGAGGCAAAAAAAGGGAGTATGCATTTAAGTTTTTTTATTTTATTTTCTTTGTTATATATGGCATGAAATTAAAGCGAAGGAAAAAGAAAATAAAAAAGCTCCAGTTTTAAATATGCTTTTCTAAATATGGAGGCACGAAATTGTTTTAAAAGGAGATATCACCATGGAATTAAACCAAGTAGGTTAAATCACTTTCGAAGTGAAGGAAGGAAGACCAAGCGCTCCCCGAAACCAAATTTTTAAAAGCACCCTCAAAAGTGATTTTGCCCTCTGGCATGTGGTGGATTTTGAAAGATGTGCATGCACATTAATGATGCATTTTTAGAGTAGTTAATTTAAAACGTGCACTCAGATTTGCATTGGAAGGCAATTTGGCATTCCCAAGGAGAAAAATCTCACACCGATGAAAGCAAAAGTGTTCATTGGTCCTCAAGTGGTGAATTTATTTTTTTGAGGCAGTTTTAGCAGTCGGCATATTTTTCAAAGGTATAATGTAGTAGGAAGGGCACACATTCCAAAAGTAATTTTGTAGAAAATTACATTCAGTTACCATTAAGCATCGAGATCAGTGCCAATTAAGGGAAACAAGGCGCACACTCTCTCGAATCTACTAGGAAATTTTATTGCATTTACTCTAGTGGTTGGCACATGTTCTATAAATATAGCATAGGTAAATTCGCTCAGAAGTTAAAATTCTTTAAAAAAATTATGTCTATGCATTTTTGAGCTTTTGGTTGTATAAATTGCAAAGCATCTTAAGAATTGCTAGAATTGATAAAATGGGTAAGAAAATTAAGGAAGTTAAAGAAGCTACAGAGCCCAAACAGTCTAAAAATAAAGCAGAAGGTGGGTCAAAATCTAAGAAGACCCGTAAAAATGAAAATGTAGATTTGGACCCCTACTCTAACACCATGGTAGAGGTCGAAGAGTGTGTGATTTCAAATAAGGACATGGTGAAGCTTTGACAAGATGTGTAATTTACCATGAATCAAGGAGTGACGGTGAAAAGCCCATTAACTGTGTCATTTTATGCGCAGTTATTTTGGTATCTGTGTACACCCGTACACCCTTACCCGAAGTTGGTAAAATTAATTGCTAGACATTATAATCCAATTACCAAGTTCGTTCGAAAGGCCAATGGGGAGGTGCTTTTATCCATCTCTATCGTTGAAGTGAGAGAAGTGTTTTCCTGTGGGTTAAAACCCCCATCTGATATGATTTTTAAGAAGCTACACATCAATGAGCAAGAAGAAAGATATGTATCAATGGTGACAATGTACCAATTTATGGAAACGTAATTTATTAAGGAGTTGCAGTTAGGGCAGTTGCCAAATATATCGAAATATTTGTCAAAATTCAAGAGATCTGACTTGTTTTCAATGTTGGTGTGGGTTTTTGGTCTTTCAATGGATTCTATGGTTCACAAGTGGTAAGTGGTGCTTACGCAATGTATATCTCAAGTGGATTTTTACGGTCCAAGAGCCATGAGAAGGGACACAAATCCATTTTATTTTTATTGAGTCGATTTCATTTATCGAAAGATGCATACATCCTTCCTTGTTTGGTATTTCTTCTTAATTTGCCCCAACATTTTTCATTCATTGTAATAAAATAGGTTGATTAAAAGGATGATTTGTTACCTTTCTATATGTTGAATCCTACTCTATCAATAAGGGAGTCATACTATAGTTTTAACCATCTATTTTTGGGACCCACATTCAAGTTGAATTGTGGCCAAAGTGAGATAGTGTCATGGGTGATGAAGGAGGCGGTTGTCACAGTTGAAAAGGGTGATATATGTTTTTTGTCTCAAGCAGTGGTGGTTAGAATTTATAACTTCACAGGTAAGCCATTCCTACTTCCATACTTTGCCACCGAGCATGTTTCTACTATGGAGGTGGTATGCCAAACTGACTACACCAACAATGTGTATGGAGCAGGATGTGGAAAAATAACAAATTGCACCATGTCGTTCAAGTTTGATAGTATAGAGGTGAACTAGGTCGGGAAGAATAGGCTACTCACATGGGCACTTCAAGACTTGGGATTGATAGAGCTATCGCAACGGTTGAGATACAACCCATTGGGTAAATTTATAGAGATAATCAAGGCCAAGATATTTCATTGTTGTCCACAACCTGATATCCTAGAAAATCATAATAATTTTTATGGGTGTGATTTAGAGTGGCACATTGAATATATGATGGTGCTTCCTCTGTGGCATAACTTTTACGAGAAAGAGGTTGAATACAACCTGATAGTGCATAGAGATCACATTATTTCGTTGGGTCTATTTGGCAAAATTAAAGAACAATTGCCCTGGACTGAAGATAAAATTATGAATTGGTGGATAATGTGGGTCCATAGAGGAAAAATTACATCACCTTATGGGTTAAATATGGATGGGGCATTTTCAAAGGTATATGATGAATTTGTAAACATCTATCAACCCATTGATTTTACCAAAGTCATGCCATAAAATTTTCAACATTATGACAATGGTGAAAGTGTGACAAGAGAATAGCACTCGATATTTGAGGAAGAGACACCTAAATAAGAGAAGCAGCAATATGTGTTTTAGTGAAGGTCACAGTGAAAAATTATAAAATAGATGAGATGCCTTTTTTGGAAAAGTAGACTGTTAGAGAAGCACTTCCATTCCCAAAAGCTACAAAGAATCCAAGAACTAGATCTTCTTCTTCATCCACTATTGTAGTATCTACTATCACAATTTCTACAGTTGCAGTTGCTACAATAACTATTAATTCACCTCTTTTGTAACCGGCTATTGCGGTTAGCATTGCTCAAAAGTTTCCATTATTCAATGAGTAGATATTGGACTAGTAGGTGGACATCGTTAACCTTAAGGTGGAAGCATAGGAGCAACAAGAAGAAATTATTATACAATCTCTTCCATCACCAAGACACATAGCACCCACGCTCGAAGGTACATTTTTCTTTCCCTCTTCTACTTCAAATCAAGTAGTGACTGTTAGTTCATTTTCATCGATTTCTACATTAGTCTCTCCCCCCTTTGGTATGCCCTCCATGTCCATTTAGTTCCTTCTTCTCACCCACAAGTAACTACTGCTCCTTATTCTCTTCCATTTTCTTTGGCCTCCCTTTCTTTTAGTTCATTTGTATCAGGATTGAACCCATTTTCATGCCCTTCCCCTTCCATTTTTGCCACCACTTTCACTAAGGTTGTAAGTATGCAAGCTTCTCCAAGAGTGAGCGTAACTGTAGCTAAACTTGGTTCCTCCATCCACTTCACTATTTTGGTTCCACCTCTCTTAGCTATCTCCTCTGCTTCCTTTGAGCCAGACTGTTCATAGATTTTAATTCCTTTCACACCATTTTTGGAGTTGCAAGTTCTTCCTGAAGCCGAGGTGATGCCCGAATAGCCTGATGTAGAGAAAAATAAATTGAGCACACCTTAGTTCATTACAATGGCTGAAATTTTGTAGAAGGAAATAGGCACTTTCTCCAGCTAGGTCACTCAAGAAGGTCATATTTTATCTGGTCGCCATGGAGGCCCATACAACTAAGATCACCCCCCTTGTCTAGAATCCACGAGGAGAGATGATGTCAAGAGAATATGCTTATGAGACCACAATGGAGGACCTGACAAGGATAGATCCAAATGAGAAGATGAGGAATATACAAGTTGATATGAGTTCAGTCTAATTACACGGTGAGTATTACAAGTAAATATATTATGATGCCAAATTAAAAATTACTAAACTTGAAGATGCCTTGGCAACGAGCAGAGCACAGCAAGAGAAGATGGTAGCAGAGGTTGAACACTTGCATTGGCATGCAGGGGTAAATCAAAAGGATAAGGATGTAGAGGAGCATTGGATGCAAGTATTTAAGGAACAACTTGAATCTATACAGAATTAGCTTACAAAGAAGGCCATACAAGCTACATGCTTTTCCCATAAGATGGTTAAGGAAGCCCACCTTTGCTTGGCTCAAATATGTGAAAATTTGGAAGCTAGAGAAATCTAGGTGTTATAGTATCTCTATGAGGCTTAAATTTAGATTCAACTAAGTCAGTAGATATTAGATAGTATTGAGGATATGCTGGAACCTCACCTAGATATGGCTATGAAAATCCAAGCCCTCGCTCAGTCCAACATGTGCATTCGTACCATGAGTGAGATGTATCGATCTTGGTCAAGCACCAAATTCATATTACATAGCTACTTTCAACGGTTGGATCTAGTGAGAGAGGGTAGAAAGCTCCTCAACACGATGAAGAAAGAGCATATTGTTTCAATGTTTCACTTTGACGCTCTCGCCAATATGGGATTTCCAGTCTTCATCTATGAACATGGTGAGCCTCTACCAAAGGAGTAGTTAGAAGTAGCATGGAAGAATTTTCTAGAGGAAACATCCAAAATCAACAAATGGGAGGAGCCAATCATATAGTAGTAGGTGTTGCTGCTTATGTAAAAGTTCACTTGTATGGAGTTGTCCTTGTTTGAGTTGGCCCAATGAGCCAAACATCTTAGCTTGGAGGATGTTGAACACTTGTGGTTTATCTATGAATCACTTAGTGTTCCCTCCATGTTCACCACACATGCTTGGGTAGACACAGTTACAGTCCATGAAATTACCTGCAAAATCTTGAAGGAGCAGGAGGAGCAGGCTCAAGCGGAGTGAGTAGTAGCAAAGCAAGAAGTAACAAAAGTAGAGCAGGTAGAAGTACTAAGGGTAATTGTAGAGGTAGAGGAAGCAAAAAATGTAATAGTTGAGCAGGCATAGAAATAAGCATCTAAACCAGAAGCATAAGCCAAATCTACCGGTAGGAAAACACAATAAGGAGCCCAATGGATAAAGGCCTGGGATCACTTGCATCCATGCGAGATGGATACCCCGTGAGCCACCAAGAATGTTGGTAATTTTTATATATGTCACATTTTTATTTTTGATGTAATTTTGTTGAAGGATTTGTTTTTAAAAGTGGTAATTATAATAAATTTGCGTTATAGTATTTTCTTCAATATTTTTATGTGTCATTATTTTCTTGTATTTTCATAAAATTTCGTGCTTCGAAAGATATCATAAGATAAATGATTTATGAAATCATTTGAGAATACCTAAAACATTTGTAGAGAAAAATGATTCCCAAATACTAAGTGTATTACTAAGGAATGGTTAAAATCGTGTTCGCCTTTAAAAAATGGGTGAAGGACCCGTTCGCCTCATTATGGGGTGAACATGAAATTTTAAATGGAAAAGGAAGTGTTCAATTGGAAAATTTCTTTCACCCCAAGTGAAGGGTGAAATTCCCTTTTGCTCCTCACTAGGGTGAAAGCACATCAAAGTTCTTTAAAATGGTAGTGAACCCAAAGGAAAAATTCGACAATTAAAGAAGGTGCATTTACCCCAAAGTTGGGGCAAAAGCTTCGTTCTTCCCACTTTGGGGTAAACATCATTTACAACAAAGGCGTTGATAATTCAATAGCACGTGCACCCTAGTTAAGGGTAAAAAGTCCCATTCACCCCTTCTTGGGGTGAAAGCACAATGAATTATGAGTTTTGGAAAAAGAAAAGGAGATGGCAAGTACTTTGGTTGCGTTGAAAGGTCAACACTAGGTTTGCCCTTCCTCTGGGCGAACATATGTATAAGGTAAGGCATGGATTCCACTTCAATGTGTGTTAAGAAAAATGTAAATTTGAAAGCATTTTCATCCCAAATGAGGGGTGAAAATCCCATTCGTTATTCATTAGGGTGAATCTACCAGAACAATGACTTAACAAAGGCATTGAAGGCTATTTTGTTTTTGGGTGAATATTGAAAGAAATGGAGCATTGAGAAGTAAAATTCATGTTTGCCTTAGGTCGAGGATGACAATGCCTTTCACCCATTTTGGTGGTGAACATATATTTTAAAAAGGAAAATAATGTCTTATGTGAAGCGCTTCCACCCTAGGAGAAATGTGAAGCTCTCAATCACCCCTTTTAGAGGCTAAAAAATGTGAAATGGTTTGAAGCATCGAATGTGAAATTGAAGGGGTATAGTGAACTATTTTTACCCAAATTTTCTCCAAGTTGACGACTTCGACAACAAGAATATGAACCCAACATTAAAGTCAGGGGGTTGTCCATGGAGCACAATGGTGTGAGCATTGAAATAGGAAGAAATAAATCAGAGTTAAAGGAAGTGCTTTCACTCATGGCTCTATTTTGAGCAATCTCAAAGTTTAAGCATCGATGGAGATTGGTCAAAGGCTCTTGGGTCAAGTGAATGAGAGAATTTAATGATTATGGTAAGGAGTAACCAAAGTTATGGATTTAAAGTGAAAGGAGTTGTAGCATTAAATTCACAGGGATATTTTCATGAGTTCCAAAACATTCTGAACAAAGGTGAATTTTTGAGTAACAATGGAAGTTTCAAGTCAATGACCAGGTTTACAGTTTTTCGTGCACTGACACCTGAATATGTTGATTTATTGGAAATTTCTCTTAGAAAATGGATCATTGTCTCAAGAGGAATATTTTCAAGGACTTTGAGGAGGAATTTCCTCACAAAGGTTCTTGATCCAGGAACATTTTGTCTTTTGTGTATTAAATGGATAGAGGCAAAAACCTCTACAAATACTACTCAATTTCTATCGTAAAAAGGGGTATAGACATTTTGTAGAAAAACTATTCAAGTTATTTATATAAATAGAAGAAGTTGTGGCTTCTAATTTTGCAAGCAGTCTCTTTATGTGATTTATTTTTTGTTCAAGCATTTCTATTTTATATTCATGTTTATCATCTTTTGTTAAGTTTAAATTCTGCATCTGAACTTAGACATTGCCGGTGTAAGCATGAATACTGGAATGCAATTTTGGAAGCTGTCTCCAGGGAACTATAAGTGGATTCTCTCGCATTTATCTCTATTTTATGCTGCTATAATACTTATTTGGATTTCCTATTGCTATTTTGTCCCCAATCCTACACCTTCGGCCTATGGCCATATTTCTTATTTCTTTCCGTTATTTTCAATTTCTTTCCTGCAACTCTAGTCTTAAACCAATGTAGGATTAGTAAGGGAGCCAACCCTCTCTATATATTGGCATGAAGGACATTTATTTCCCCTAGCCTTTAAATATTGGTCATGTCTAAGATGCACAAATGTATGTTTGTATTTTAGGTAGATATTTGACCAATAGTCACTATGGGATTGTCCTTCATCCTTCTAATTATTTCCTCTAGATGTTTATGCTTTACCTTAAACAATCCAAAATTGAATAATGCCTCATCTACTATCTCCACAACCTCAATAGATAATGGAACACCATTTTCAAAATAATCTTCACCAATATAATCTTTTTCAATAATTGATCGTAAGCAGAACTTTAGTGTTAAAAGTTAACCATCTTCATAATAATTAATATCTTTTGAAAATAAGGATTTTGATATGGTCTCATACACTTGTAAACTTCACCTTGTTTTTCTTCACTTGAATTATCTTCTAGTGATGTATACTTTTGAATATTTTCTTGCTATTTTACTTGCTTTCCCATGTTATGCTACTTCTAGAGATATTTCGGTGGTTTCATTCTCTTGACCCAATAGACAAACTCTTTATTTTTACAAAATATGGAAACTTGAACTATGATTCTATGAGGTATATATGGAAAGGGTTTCTCACATCTCCAAATTATCCCTCTCTCGATATACCACCAGCTCAATATTAAATCATTTTGATATACCTGCCCTTCCTAGATACGTATTGGTACATGGAAGAAGTTAGTCCTCTTGAAATACTTGTTGATATATGAGAGACATTTACATACATAAAATAAACTGATACATGGTACTTGGGTGATACTAAAATGGATTTTCCTTGTTTATGATACCTACTTAGAAGTATTTCTTCATATGTAGGGCATAACTTCCCTCATATACTCAAAAAAATCTTAATTTTACGGTTTATGGCTAGCAACAAATGCAATGGGGTAAATGATGGAGTGGATGAAATAATTAATTGGGTTTCTATCTTATTACTTCTTGATGATATATAGGGATAGAACCTTAATGTTATTGTTATCGTTATTTAAGGCATTAAGTGTAGTAGCAATTTGTGACAAGGTTATCTATTAACAATTTCCAATGACATCGTAGATACCAAACTTTACTTCAAACCTTGTGGTTTGATACAATTTGGGGTATATAAAAAATAATTTAAAAATATAGGTTTTAAGATATACTTGCAAGAAATATCAAAGTGCTACGATATCCTCAAAAAAATAAAGTTCACCTTATAACTCCTAAAGTATAATACCAATGCTTCCAATGAAAAATATCTTAAAACAATAGTCCTTCAACGTTTATTTTAATAAAAAATCATCTTTCACTTCTAATATACCTTTAATAAATCAATTGGAAACCTTGTCCTTCACTTCAAATGTGCCTTTAATATATCATTTTGAAAAAAATGTGCATTAGAGATTCAAATTTGAGGCATTTTATCTCCAAATAGCAACCCATGCATGTACTATCCAATAAAGAGCTCCACTTCCTCGAGTCTTAAAACAAAATTATATTTTTTTACATGCTCTTGCTATGCTTCAAATGCTTACAATCATCCAAATACCTTATTTTTGAAGTACACATGTATCTTAGTTTTTCAAATATGCACATGTATTTCTTTATAAAAGGTCTCTAATTATTGCATTGGATGCATTGAATTTTTTTTAAATAGGTATGCTTATCAAATATGTGTTTGCTTCCTTTTTAATGCTCAAAATGAACCGCCAAATAATTTAATTGGCGCTTCATTCATTCTGAAAAATAATTAAGCATCGTTTCATCCACAAAACATATAAGTGAATTTACAATCCTATGTTTTCCATGTAGAAGAATTATCTTTTCTTGAAGGTGGAAGTAATTTCATTACATGTAAAAATAATGTCAAAATATCATAGGAAACCACTCGAAGAATACCCAAGAACTTATTTAAATATTAAACACCCTAGTATAATTTTATTTACTTAGGCATGAATCAGTTAAAAACACATACCTTAGTATAGTTTTTTATGGTGAAAATTATAGGAAATATTTTCTAATTTCTCTAGAAATAAATATACAACATCCCTTAATGTTTCTTCTAGCATATTTATTAATGTGTATCGGACCTATCATTTACTTTCACATACAACTTACATCTAAGTTTCACTATCAATCCTATAACATAATATTTTAAATGTTTCTTGATATTATCTCAAAATTTTGATATTACATGCAATGCATAATGTTAATTGTCTTTGCACATAATGAACATACTGCATGTACACTATTGTCATATCTATATGCATCGGTCTATTGGGATGGAATCTCGACATGCCTGAGACACATGTGCCTCATATAGAGTGACACAATAGGAAGCACCATGAGCAAAGGGTTTTCCTATAGGTAAACCTATGAGGTTTTTAACTAAGTTTGGCTCCACATTGGATTGGTCTTGATGCACTTCAAAGCCTTCACAAGCTTAGGTCTGCTATTTTAGGGGGTTGTAGGAAAATAAATTACAATAAAAGTAAAAATGCAAGAAATGTAAAGGTACTAGAAGGTAAAATACAAGAAAATAAAAACCTAATCTATGGGGGGTGATGTTCCAAGATTAAATTTTACCTCCTGACTACATGAACAAGATATACACATTCACCAAAGTCTAATAGCTAGAAATTGGACACACTACAATATGCAAAAAATAAAATTGAAAACACATTTAAGGGAGTAGGACAGAGCAAAATTGGTCATATCTTCCATTCATGTTTTGGAATGATTAAAAGGCATACAACCTAAATATGCTTTATTTCCCTTAGACAATGACTCAATATTTATACCTTGATCATACAATCAAGGAGTGAAAGGAAGATATCTCAAGGCCATATATAAGGTATGAGTAGGTAGCTTGCAATACCTTTATAATGCAAATATAGGTCTATTTATAGGCCAAGATGAGGGGTCCTTCCCTTCAAAAAATTTTGTAGAAGGTCTAAAAATTCTTTTTTTTTCTACAACCAAATTCCTCTTTCCACCATAATTGGAAGCTTCAAGGTATTTATATCTGAGGCTATCAATTTTGGAGGTTTCTGGATCCTCAAATGAAAAATTCTTGTTGACATATCTCATTATTATTATGTTGGAATGGTTGTGCCTTTAAGATCTCACTAGGTTTCCTTTTAAGTCTCATGCTTGTTGATATAGTAGGCATGGCCTCCCTAACTACCACAAGATAGCAAGGTAGGCTTACCTATGTGATGGGTAGTCATCACACTAACATGCAAATGGTTCTGATAGGCTAGGCCACAAATTCAACATTCCTAGCTAGTGGTGGATGTCCTCTTGAATGCCCTCTTAGACTACCTTGTTGTATGTGTGGGCGGATGCCACATGTATTTAGATAAGCTAGGATATCCTTTGGCCAATGGTAGACCTTCTTTGATTGCATCCCTATGCTTGTCTCTCCCACTTTAAATTTGCTACCATGTGTCCGACCCATGTTGAGGTGGACCTCCTTTCTTATTTTTCTCTTTGCATATCAAAGGATTGATATTAACTATTGGATTGAAAATCTATTGCCCGTAGGCCTTGGTTCTTTTAAGCTATTTAATTTAGGCAAAAAATGGGGTGCCAACCATTATAAAATATCCAATGACCAACATATATTTTGGGCTTGTCTTCCTTTCTTTCGATGTCCATCCTTTTTACTGAAGGTGGGACATATATTTTGGTTGCTTTCTTTAGCTTATCTTGCTTTCAACTAGGGATTTTTCTTAAGTGAAATGGAATTGTGGGGGAAATTCCCTATAGTCTTGGAAATCCTAAGTTTATTCATCCTACTTAATATAATGAACCCTAGACTACTTGTCTTGTCCTTGGGTATGAAGTCAAAAATTGAAAAGAAGAGATAGTAAATGCAAACAAAAAAATAATAAAAGCACAATAAAAAGAACAAAAACAAAGAGTCACTTGAAATGTTAATGCAATGAGAGCCTACTCATCTAAGCTCTCACTTCCTTCCAATTTTTCTCATAGGATGATCTCATCTCTTGGAAGTGGGGGTAGCTCCTCAAATGCTTAATTTGGATCATGCATGAAAATATGTTGTTCAACACATGATTTCTTGCACATGCACTTCTATCTCTACCATAGGACCAATAGCTTTTATAGCATCTTTGACAGCTAGGAGCTTTAGAATTTTTTTAAAGTTCAACCCATTTTCCTTTTAAGCCGCCAATGCATACACATATTCTTTCTCCAATAGGGCTTGTGGTCACTTGCCCAAGGGGAGGGAAGACCCTTTTGCATTAGTAAGTCCAAGGGACCTTGTAAGTTAACAATTACCCTAGTCAAGACTTCTACTTGGGCCATGCATTCATGCATTGCTTGTTCTTTATTGAGGGTATCCCATATTTTCCTTAACATTTTCTTTTGATACTAAATATCGACGATTATCAACTCCTACTTGCTTGTAGTGGGGATTTAGGTCTAGAATTTTTTTTTTTGTTATTCCCTTTAATTTAGCTACTAGGGTCTATTCCACATCTTGGGTGATCTTTGCACATTTTTGGGTCACCATGCCAATGAATTTTATGACCTAGGACATCAAGGCCATGGACCTAACTATCCTATCCTAGTATGTAGTACAAATCTCCCTAATCATCCAAATAATATTTTTTGTAAGGCCTATAAGATCCTCTTCTTTTCTTCTTCTAATTCTCTCTAGAAGTCAACCTTTTTTTATATGACCTCAACCCCTATAGCAAAAATATAATCAATAAAATCATAATTCTTTCTTTTTTCCTCCTCTAGGAGAGCAACCATCTCCAGAGCACTCATGGTCTACTCCATTTAAATCTACACCCTTTTAATTTTGAGTTGTGAGTTCTTAACGATGTCCTTGACCTCCTAGAGATCCTTATATTTTTTCTACAATCTCCTCTTGATATTTATTAAATCATATGTGATGATTTTGGTCATTTTTTTGACTAGTTTTACTATACCTCTAGACCCAACACCTTGCAGACTAATGGATTCTATTATCACGTAAAAAAAAAAAGGCTAGATTTGTATCTCCAAATTGGAGATATTTAGGTCCATATGGGAAAAGTGAAGAACCCTATCCTATAGATAAATCTGTATTTTAAGTTCCATTATTTTTGTTCCGGTTTCTCTTATGGCCACCTTCTTCTAGGTATACTCAGAGGTTTTCCTATGGATTTATTTTAAGTATAGTGGTATTCCTAGATTTGTGGAAGAGATAACAACTAGCTACATTTATGGAGGAGAGGATGGTAGTACTAGATAGAAAAATGGAAAATATGGAAGAGGTTGAGGGATGGTAGGGAAAGTAAATAATACCCTGGCTAAGGTGGGATGAAGGCCAGCCTATGGGATGGTGGGAGCATTAGCTAAAAAATTGAGGGCTTCAGGATTCTAGAGCAAAAGCCCCATGTGGAGAGTAGGTGTAGTGGGATTTTCATGAAGTTAGCCACAAAGGCAAAGTAAATATGAGCTTTTATTGATGAGGTAGGCACCAAAGGTAGTTGGACATTTATGTCCAAAATAAATGGAGGGGCACTAGGTGCCTTCTTGACTACTTAGGCCATAGCAGCTTGAGTATTTATCCTAGAGGGCTCTTTTGGTTTCTTCTTAGCTAATCAGAAACTGGTGTCATGAGACAAATCTTTCTTCTTCCACTTATTCTATGCTAAGGTAGATGCTTAATTTTGTGGCTCTATGATCAAGGAATGATGGTCAGGTGCTACATCCTTTCTAATTCATAAAGGGGATTCCTCTACTTGAATGATTTCCTTGGACATTGATTCTTAGGCCATCATCGCTTGGGTGATTACCTCCATGACCATCTCTTCACTATCATTGCCTACATTCATGATTTTCTCATCTGCATGATATGTGTCCTAGTTTTCTTCAAATTCTATGTCTTATTTGATTTTATTGAATGTGGATGCCATATTTTTTATCCTCTATCAAAATTTCCACTAGGCATTGATCTTTTCCATCTTCCATTTTTCTTTTATCAAAAATATTATCTTGGTAGTGTGTATATGGTAGTTTGGATCTATTGCACTTATTTTTGTATAGGTCTCACAATCCTTCCTTGATGGTGGTGTTTGTGCTTGTTATAATAGTTGTTTTAGTAGGGGTATTTTATCTTCATCCATGAGGTTCTACAGATATTCTAGGTTTGGCTGAGTTATTGACTTTAGTCAACCACTCCATGAATGTCTTATTAGCATCACATTTTCACTCCCTTGGTGCCTTCTACAATTTTAGGTCTTCAAGCTTCTTCTCCAAAATTTTTGTGAGTATTCTACTTCATTAGGGTAATTTCACTATGAGTGAAAGTTAGATTGAATAAACTAGTATTTTTTTATTTTGCTTGTGTACATTGTATAAATGAGGTCCATCTTGTAGAGGACTTAAATCACAAATATCCACTTGGTTACATGCCATGACAATGAATAGGCTCATTTAAAAAAACCATTTATTCTGATGAGATTTTTATCCTTGACATAAAACCAGTACTTGCCAAGAATTTCTTGAAGTCTATTGTGATCCACTCAAGCTTCTTCCCTTTGAGGGTCTTTAGTGTTAAAACCAAAAAGGTTTCAACATAATCATAGTAATAGGAGGAGGAAGACCTACTCAAGCATTCCATTCAAGAGGAAATGAGAAACTAATGACCCAACTTATCCATGGAATTTACAACCAATCTAGGCTACACCCCAAGGTTCGAGAACAAGATTAAATGGGCTAGGAATATTAAGAACTAGAAAATGTGAGTTTTCTAAAACTTAACCAGTCTCTCATGGATGTTGAAGGTAATGCAGTCGATAAAATCAAATACCACCCCTTATTTTCTAGGTATGTACCTCATTGGTAAAGTACTTTTACCTATAATTGGAACAATTCCTTATCCTCCTTTAGGCCAAGGATAAATGCCAATATCCTTGTGACATCCCTATCACTCTCTTTCAAAATTTTAATGTCCAAGGGGAATCTTGGTAGCTCCTTTTCCCTCACATCACACTCTTCTCAAAGATAAACCAACTTATCAAGGATGAAATCGTAAAGCTCAATAACACTTCCAAAACTAACCATGGTCCTCCCCATATTCACCATCAACATTTTACAAATTATATGGGTATGGATGAATACTTTGAAGCTCCCATCAGTAGCCCAAATATTTTGGCTATTGGGGTTGTATAGTTCAACACATGCAATGGATATCTCGAAGTAGCTAGGCACATCAAGCATCATGTACTAAGCTAGTATTCTACTCCAAATTTAGGACCCAAAGCACTCATAAGAATTTTTATTAAAATGCTCTAGTACCCCATATTTCAAGCTCTTTTTCCTCCTTGATAGTTTGGGATCTATTATCCCTTTTGTCATATCTTTTAAGATTTCAAGGTTTGTGGGTTGAGGAAATGATAGCATCATCTCTCGACCAAATATGGATAGGAAGACATATTATGGGGTGGCAATATATCTTGCTCTAGATGTAGGTCTTTGGATATTGCTTATCATATCCATTGCTTCTTAAACATGCTTGAGCAACTAGACTCTCATTAACTTGGGCTTTGTTTCTCCTTTAATACTTTGAACTTTGGGGAACTTATGAATAATATGATTGTGGTAAGATATTTTAAGGCTAATGTTTCTCTTTTTATAGATCTTTCCTCAAAATATTAGCACATAGATAAACTTTAAATTATCTATGCACGTGAAATCTTCTCTTTTTTGAGGCAATGTGATTATCCATTGTCACTTTAGCTTGGGTCTATTTAATTTTGTGAAATGATCACCCTTTTTATTAGTCATGGAACTCTTTGATTTGTAATATTGTCCATATCACCTACCATGAATGCATAGTATGGATGTTGATATATAATAGCTATGACAATCAAACAAATGCAGTGAATCTACACACATTGCTTCAATAGGAAATGGCCAGTGTGATGCTAACACCGCCCAATTAAAATCTAACCAATGGCATATTAAGGACATGCATGATTTGCATAGTGGAAAAAATTCCCACTTTATGATGTTTCAAGGCCTTTCTTACATGCAATTAGGGATTGGCTCCTTAGTTTCTATAATAAATTTCATCTATTAGATCAACATATCTACTACATGGATTTCTTCCTTTTGTTCTTGGAATTAGCATGCACTTTCTAGGTGCATCATGGCTTATGAGGAACCACTCCACGATAGATATATGGGAATACTTATCTAGGCATGGATCGAGCGTCTGTCCTCTAAAAACTAAGGTTGGATCATATGCCATCATTATTTTTGGCCACATTGGGGATTTCTCCAAAATTAGGTGGCTTCAAAAATAACCATTTATCTTTGATTTTATGGTAGGTGTTACTTTACTTTTAGCCCATTTTTCTCCCAACCTTATATTTTCATGGATTTTTATGTTTATGATTCATGAGTTGGTGTAAGTTGGCCAATTTGGAATCCTCTTAGCATTCTCATCCCATGTTGATCTTTTAATTAAATTATTAACACTCCTTTGGTGAAGGCTTCCTATTCATCAAGACTTCATCTATGAAACTAAACCAAGTATTTTTTGGAAAGATAATTTGTATCTATCATGTGGGTAATGATATCATATTAGGATTTATTTCTTAGGTTGAATGACCCACTTTGTGCTTTGAATAAGCATTCTAATCCAAAATAACCTCATTTGTTTTTTTACTATCTACAATATGTACATCATACCTATGATGATGGGTCATTCCATCCTAGTTATCTTGAATGTTTCATCAAAATTTTATCTCAAGTTTCAGATACCTATTGCTCTAGGTGGTCGTTGGGGATGTATGGATGCATCTTGTCCATGGAGAAGTTTGATTCTAACAACTCCTATTCTACTATGTAGACCTGATCCTCCTCACTCCCCTAGAGAGTACTTGCTCTATGTAATGCATGTGAAGGGGTTTTGATAAGATTTTACTTTCTTCCTATACCTAATTTAGATTAGTAGGTGATTCCAATATAGTGATAGGTCTCCTCCAATTTTGGATTTTGGTGAAGTCTCTCAAAAGGCATATTCTAAATATGGAAAGTATATCGATCACCACTATATCTTGGTGTATTGTTAGGTTAGGGTATGCTTCTAAATGAAGATCTAGTACTAATATAAAGACTAGTACTAGAGTTTCATATAATTGAAATACCTTGCTACTGATAGGCTCACATATTAAGCTAAGCATATATGTCATACTTTTTGGCATTACCAATGTGCTTGACCCCAAGTCCACCAAGTATTTTTGTATCAACTTATCTCTATAGATCATGGTTAAGTAGAATTACATAGGCTTTGGTCAACTGGACTTTAAAATGGAGACTTGTAGCCCAATTATTTTCCTTTTTAGTCTAGCTTCTTCTACTTCTATAGTGCCTCCAAAATCTTCATTTGTTTTAGAATTTAGTAGACATCCCAAAGAGGTATGGATACAATAGACTTCCTCAAGTGATCCACCATATTGAAGGGCCTAATAGAAGGGACCTTCAAAATGGTATTTGATGATATTGAAGATTTTTTATTTTTTCTATTGGAGGAAGCCTTGGAAACTCTACAACAGGTTACCTTAGAGGCTCTAGAATTGCTCTTGTGATTGTTAGAACTACTTGGATCCAGTTATTTGGTGGAGCTTGTATTGGGGTACTCCTTGAATTATCAACTTCCCTTATCTTGAGTCTAGTATCCATTGGAGTAGATTTCCCCTACTCTTTGATGGACCTCTTCTTGGACCTAATAATATATTCCAATTAAACTTACAACCTCTCATACATTGAGGGACTTGCTTCATTCAATATGACATACACTTTTACTTCATCCTAGGCTTAGTCTAGGACTAAGTAATCAATGACTAATGGTGTATTAAAATGCTATGAGGTAGGTTTTAGGCTTAGAATAAATGCTTTTGACTAAAAATTTGGGCAATATTATGGTTAGATGAAGTTGTCCTTTACTTAAGAATCAGTTCCAACAAGAAATTCAAAAGGGTAATAATGGAGGGTAGGATAGTACCATCCACTAGGATCTTCAACATAATTATTTTATTTGTTGACTAATTCCTTGATCAGTCTTTTAGACATCTATTGGACTTATACTAGTATGGGTACTATATGCTGAGTTGAAACCTATGATTGATCGAGATTTCTATTGGTTAGAAACATAGGCTTTTGATATCCATTTAGAGGTGGTCATACATTTGGATTTCCTTATTGGAAAGGAGACTTCAAGTAGTTCTAGTAGATATAACTTTGAGCATTGTGTTACCTCTTCAGGGTTATGATATCATTACTAAGATCCTCATCATATTTCATATTTAATCAATTTTAGCAACAAAGAAGAGAGAATCTAAGTTTACTTTGAGCTTATGGTAGGGGTAGTCATACTGATGATAGGTTGTATAGTAAAAGAGGTGTGATGTAAGGGATGTATAGAAGGAAACAATGGTGAAGGTGGCCTAGGGGATAACCTTCATATTTGGATAATATCCTTTTTAGCCTAGATGGCTATCTCATAGGATTTTGGTAATGAGCTCCCTTCCTTAGAATTGACCACCATGGTGATATCATAATTAAAAGTTTTCAAATAGTAAATAAATGCCATACCTAGAGATGGTCAGATCTCATCAGGGATACTTTACCAAGTCTTATGAAATCAAACATTAAAATCATCCATTGATTTTGTGTACACTCTTTGATGGTTATGAGATGTTAAAGTAGAGATGTCCCATTTTCCTTCTCTCCAAATATAATTATTAGGAGTTCTACCTAATGGCATTAACTTTTTACTAATTGAGGATTGAGACCAAGGTAGAATTCATGAGCCTTTCCTCTAAACGAGGTCACTAGTAGAATTACAAATATATTTTACTTTTCAATGTAAGGGACTATGCACAAGCTCACCAAGTGGTGCAAATACTTTGTTGGGGTGACAACATATTCCAAGAAATAAAATATGGACTTGAGTGTTGAGGCAAGGATCAGATCCCATAGCTTAGGTGAAGTAGGTAGTAAAATGGACCTGTATCATTCCATTCTATTTTTTTGAGGAAGCTAGCCTAGCCAGAATGCCATGTTGCAACGTTAGTTCTACTCTTCAATTTAGGGGTGTCACTAAATCTTGCTAATCAGCTCAGGAAAAGGCTTTGGTTATAGGCCTTTCACTCATAGAATTATGGGATATTCCCTTGAGAATAAAACTTTTAGGTGAATAGATAATGATTCAATAATCCAAAGAGACATATACCCCCACCAGAATCTTAGTCTTACTTTTTTTGAGTAACTTCTTCAAAGTATTTTCCTATTTAGTGGAGTTGCTAAATGAATTCACCAATGCTTCACTGCAAGTGGATTCACTATGACCTTCATTGGGTTCATGGCCAGAAGTCTTATTTTAGATTTATGGAGTGAATGTAAAGCTCATCCCATTGGGTATGATAGATGGACTACTGTCATCTCTAAATGCACCAACTTATAGGGAAAAAAGTCAAACATGTTTGGGGCACTCGTGCCTCACATAGAGCAACACAACAAGAAGCATCATGGTTGAAGGGATTTCCTATGGGGTAAAATTTAGGGTTTTTAGCCAAGCTTGGTTCCTTGTTAGATTGATCTTGATACACTTTAAGGTCTTCATGAGATTAGGTCTACTTTTTTTGGGAGTGTAGAGAAAGGAATTGCAATGAAAGTAAAAATGTAGGAAATGTAAAGATACAAGAAAGTAAACTATAGGAAAATCAAAACCTAAGCTATGGGAAAAAATACCAAGATTAAATTTTCCCTCCCAAATGCATGAACAAGATATAAGTGAATATATTCACCATGGTCTAATATCTATAAACTAAACACACTACAGTATGCATAACCTATCAAAAATGTACTTAATAGAGTAGGACAAAGTGAAATTAGTCATAGCTTTTATTCATGTGTCAAAATTATTACAAAGCATGTGGCCTAAAGAGACTCAATGCTCCTTAGTACTTCAAGGTTTGATCACTACTCATACAATTGAAAAGTTAAAGGAATAGCTCTCAAGTTCATATATAAGGCATGAGTGGGTAGCTCAAAATGCCTTTAAAATGCAAATATAGGCCTATTTATAGGTTCGTATGAGGTGCATTTCCCTCAAAAACTTTGTGCAAAGGGTCTACAATTTATTTTGTATTCTATAGGTAAATTTCTCTTGCAACCATAATTGGTAGTTTTGAGGGATCTAGATCTAGGGCTATAAATTTTGGAGGCTTCCAGGCCCTTGAATGATAAATAACTATTGACATGTATTATTGCTACTATGTTGGGGTGTCTATGCTATTAATATATCACCAGTTTTCCTCTAGAGTCTGCCATTTTTTGACATAGTGAGCATGGACTCCTTGACTGATATAAGATAGTAGGATAGGCTTACCTATATGATGGGAAATAATTGGATTGAAATTTAGATTGCTTTGATAGTCTAAGCCAAAAAATTTAACCTTGGTGGCCACTGGAATATGTCCTCTTGAATTCTCTCTTGGATTACCTTCTTTTATGTGTGGGTGGTCACCACATATCTTTGGATGAGGTGGGATCTCCTTTGGCCAATGGTAAACCTAATTTTATTATGACCCTATTCTTACCTCTCATACTTTTGATTGTATGCCATGTACCTGGCCCATACTAAGGTAGACCTCCTTTATTATTTTACTCTTTTATTTTCAAATGAATGACACAAGTAATCAAATTGAAAATCAATGGCCCATGGGCCTTGGTGCCTTTGAAATATTGGATTTAGGTAGAAAATGGGGCACCAACCATTGATGAAAGATCCAATAGTTGAAATGACTTTGGGGCTCATATACATGTACATAAATAAGCTCAACATATTAATCATACCCACAGTAATAATGCAAGAAACAAAATATATTGTGGGGTCCAAAATATCTTTGGTCGAGGAATAATAAAACTCAACACAATTATTTTCTTATAAAACCATGTATTAATCTTAGCTCAGGATATTTTAATTTAATAAGGTATAATAATTTACATTAAATAAATACACTGAAGATATTGTTGTCTATTTTGCAGTGAAGAATGCATTTGCTCATTTGTTGGTTCATCTATCATAGGCTCAACTTCTAAAAAAATTATGATATTGTAATGCACCTTTGTCAATACATCTTTGTATTCTATGCTTAGGCAATCATAAAATTTTAAGCTTTTCTTCGAATAGGAAAATTCACATTGATGCAAAAGCATCAACTCCATATATAAGCTTCTCCTTTAGTCGTTTGTAGGGAACCTTCTCTAGGCCTTGTTCTTTTGGGCACATAATATCTCAATAATACAAAATCTTATTTCACCTACCAAGAATGATTTATCTTTTATAATGGATCAGGAATGTGTTACTATGATACCACATGTCGGAGATAGGGCTTCAAGAGAAAAATGTTATCAATTTTAATAACTCTCTAATCAATAATCATGTATAATATTCATATATTAAATATATAATTGGTTCAGTACATCAACCTCTGTAACTTTCGTATGGAAAAGAACTTTCATACGAGAATGAGTTAAATAATAATGTATGATCAAATAATATGATAATATAGGCTAAAAAGGACCATGAGTGACACCTTAAGGGATAGCCACTCATGAGTCCTTAGGGAAAATAATAAGAAAAAAATAGAAATATATGATAATTGCTGGAAAATATTACATTAATTGGTACATTGCAATGTACCACCTTGGTACATTATTGTAAATATTAGATTAGGTTCATGTCCTATATTAGTGATCAAGTTAATATTTTATGTAATGTAAAAATATGTAGGAAATACACAAGTGTCATGTAAATATGTGTGCAAGTGTTATGAGTGTATATGTGCACAAGTGTCTATTATGTAATTGTGCACATTTGTCCTTAAACCAGGAAAATGAAGTGTTGTTAAGAAGAGTGAAGGTCAAGAGTGCAGCATATGAAGAGTCACATACATCTATATATTTGTGACTAAGCATTGTAATATCATCAAGGTGAATTGAATATGCAAATATTTATGCTTGCATTAATAGATCTTTGTTCAATAATATTTTTTAGTATTTTCATGTGCAATATTGTGAGTATTCTTATGAGTTATTATATTTGATATTATATTCTGAGATAATATTTGGTTCATTATATTGTAACTTTATTACATTAGATCTTGTGATTATTTTCTTGTGATGATTTATATTAAGTATTAGAGTATCAAAAACTAATAGTGGTATCAGAGCCACATCAAGGTTACTTGCACAGGATTTGGAATTTGCATCAGTCTAGAGTCTTTACACAATATTGAATAATAACATGTGAAGACTAGGACTTAACAAGGATATTTCCACTAGATTGAAGAAAAATAGTGAAGAGTAAGATTATTTCCACTAAGTTGAAGGATAACCAGTGAAGAATATATTTCACATTTTCATAAGAGAACCAACAAAGAGGAAATTCGGTCATTACCATTTTGCTTCAGATATTGAAAGAATTTTCATATAGGATTCTTATGTAATGCTAAAGAAAGTTAACTAAAGTACTACTGCAGTGAAAATTTGATCTTAGAAGTTGAGAAGATTCCTACAATATATAGAGAAGACTTTCATATTTGATTTATTGAAGGCCATGAACTTTCCTCATGTAGGTATTGGTTTGAGTTGTAGTTAAATATATATTTTTAGGTCTCAAAGATAGACCTTGATTTTAGGTCATTAAGAAATAGACCTTGATAAAATAGATTGAGTTAACCTATTCCAAGAATCTATTCAAAATATAAGGTAGTCTATAAGATTAGTTTTAGATCTTGAAGATAGACCTTGATATTGAAATTGGAAGTAAAAAAAGGAGAACCGGTAGAAGAGGTCCCATTGAATGTAGATTAAGGATACCCAAGAAAAGAGGTCTTGTAGAATATAGAGAAGATTAGAGACTAGCTAAATAAGATATTATTAAAGATTAAAGGTAGAGAAATAGACCCATTGAAAGAGTTCCTTGATATGTTGGTCCTTAGCAAGAAAAGAGACCATTAATATAGCTTGCTCTAAAAATATAGAAAGAAAGTAAGAAAACTTGAAGGTTGCAAGAAGACTTCAAGAGAGTAAGAAGACTTGAAGGGAACAAAGAAGACTTGAAGCAAGAAAGACTTCAAGGCAACATATTCAGTCAAGAAAAAATATTGGATCAAAGCATCATAACATCTAGAAAAACAACAAGAAATATTATGTCTAGTTTGAGTTGTTGCAAAGAAAAAATGATCTCTATTCAAGCTTGCAAATAGCTATCTATTTGGACAACGAATAGATAAATATCTTTAGTGAGTCATTGGCATAAACACACGACCATTAGCATAGGGAAAGGCTAAATCCTTAGAGTTAAAGGTAAGAGTAAATTACTTTGATAAACTCCTTTGGAAAAAGGAGTATATAGTGAATACAACAAATCTGAGATATAACAAGATTAAAATGATAGCAAGGTTTTCTCTAAAAAAGCAACAATTAAAGGTAGCAAGTTTGATAAATTTAAAGAGTAGCAATATTAATGGTAAAGCACGTTGCATGTTAAGAATATTTTTAATATATCTAAGTTGTTTATGATTGTAGCAAATTAGATTTTATTTTTTTTTTTTATCTTGGAAGAACATCCTACATTAGTGAGAAATAACATCTATACTTGCACCTACACAAAGAAGAGAAGAAATACAAGCTTCAATAATAAAGTATTGCAATAAGGATTTCAACATATAGGATAGTAAGTAATATACAACATTACAATGTGAACACAATAATCAAAAGTGCAAAGACACCATTCAATAAAGGTAGCACCACTTAGGAGCCACTAGTCTAGCAAGAGCTAGTGACACTCAAGAGTCATTAGGCCAAGTAAGAGGTAGTACTACTTAGAAGTCACTATCCAAGAAAGAGGTAGCACCAATAAGAAGTAACCATTTAGAAAGGGTTATTGTAATTATACGCTAAGGACAACACCTTATCATGTATTACTAGAATATCATGAACTAGTAAGGAGCAGTGGATCACCTAAACATCATAGAGCATGCTATGTAGCAGATCCAAGTAGAGAATAACTTTAAAAAATAGGTGACATATAATCAAACTCGTAAAAACCATATTATGTAGAGCCTAACTTGGACAAGGTAGATGACATTGAGCCAAGTGATTTGAGCTTTGATAGGTCAAGTGACATCGATCCAAGCTTGGATAGGCCAAGTAATGTCAAACTAAGCATGAACAGGCCAAGTGATGTCAAGCTAGACTTCGAAAATCCAAGCAATATCAAGTAAGAGTTTGAAAAGCCAATAAAAATAGAACTAAGTAAATTAGATTAATGCAACATAGGAGAAAGTGAAGAGCCAAAGAAAGATAATATTTTGAATGGCTTAGAGAAGTGCAATAAAAAAATGTTAGTGGAATTGAGCGCTAGGAAGAGTTATATTTGTAAAGCAAGCAAACAACATGTAAAACATTGGAATGCCACATTAAATGATGACATACCAAAGGTAAAAGAAGAACGATTGTTGAAAATCCTCAAGAAGACACTTTTGTTTGTGATTCCCAATGCATTTGGGACATAGAAGAAGGGCAGAGAAATGGTTAAGCACCAGAGAAATTCAAACCTGTTGAGCACAAAATAAATTCAAACCTATTGAGCACCAAGTAATTCAACCTAAATTCACCTAAGAAATCATCGTGCATCGAGGTATATTAGAATTTGATTAAATATTTAAAAATTTGAATGGTTTCTAAGATTAGTTTGGAGAAATAAGGTTTATGAATTTAATTTTTTATTTTTCTAAATTTTAAGCTTAGGTGGAGAGATAAGAATATTAATAGAGTAATTAATACCTTAGTTAATTTTTTAAGTTTTGGAGTGATAAGTAGGTATAGATATAAAGTAATTTGAAGTTTTTAAATATATTTAATTTCTGAAAAATGTTATTACTTTATTTACTTTTTTAAATTCAAAGCTTATGGAATTTTTGAAAACCATTTTGGAGAGATAAGGAAGTCTACTTCAAATTTAGAAATTTTAAATTTACAAAATTCTTTCTTTCTAGTTTCTAATATATTAGGGTGCCATAAGGAATTCAACATCATAGGTTTTTAAAAAAATTAGAAACTTAGAAATGCTAATTTTTGAGTCAATTAGGTGACTCATTATCTTCCCCTACTAGAATTGTTATTTTCTCTTTTGTAATTCCCTCTCCATTTATTACCGTAGTCTATTGGCTATCATTTCACAATACTCTTCAAGCTGAATTAGTATTGGTCCTTGATACCATAAGATATAAGGTAGGTGTGGTTAGATTACTTGAGGTAGCCTCTAGCATCCTGAATCGTACACCATTGGTACAACTCTCTCTACTCAATAAAGGGTATCTATCTCATATAATCAACAAACAATGTCTAAATCATCAAAGGCTTAAATATTAAACCTATCCACCAATGTCCAAGAGTGTTTTATATCTCCACATAATTTCCCACATTAGATAGTTCCTTTTTGAAGTTCACAAATAAATGAGGTTCATGTTTCTATAGTTTCTTTAGTATTTAATCCTATCTAGTGCTAGAGCCATCTAATGCTATATATAGTAGTTTATTTAGAGTTTTCATAAATTCTTAAATATTTATTTGTTGGTTCCTTCTCATCCATGGCCCAAACTCTCAATGCTCAACAATTTTTCTTAGGTCTAAAATGACTTACACCTACTTAACATCCTTATGCTTAGGAAAATCCATAAAATGTTTAGATACTTCTTTCTCCAAATACATATGCATCCTATACTCTTGGATGGTGTTTGTAATCAACTATATTATTGGAAAATGTGATAGTGATGGAGACTAGCTTGGTCAATTTTTTAAATTTCTTCTTGTGTTCCTTTATTTTATTAATCATTATATCCATCTTCTTATCCATTTATACTAGCTCATTTTTTTTCCCTTATAGGATTTGATCATAATGTATTTTAGTACCCTTAATATCTTTATCATAATTAGGCATGGGGACATATAATTGATTGAAGTATTTAGCTATTGTCATACACATCACTATATCTCCTCTAGTTACTATCAAATACAACTATAAACTATGGGTATATTCTACTTTACTTCTCCACTTACTAACTTCATACTTGTTCTATTTTAGATCTTCCTATAGTCTACATATTTCTTCTATAGGTTCATCTAAAATATGTCCAAGAACTATTTCTATTACAACTATGAGAATTGAAGAAATTTATTCTATGTGTAGGGGTTCTCCCTATTCTATAGGTTCTACCTCTATTTCTTATATAATGGGTTTTAAGGGATCTTCTTCATCTCATTCCTTTATGGGTTCAATAACATAATATTCTTCATCAACATGATCCTCAATCTAATCTATAGTATATTGTTCTTACCTATTATTCTTATTAATATAAATAGTAGATCACCCTTGCTAGTGTCTCCAAGATATCAACAACAATCCACCTTGTGTACACCATTCAATTGTTCTCAAGTGGTGGTAAAAAGGTTGTGTCTTCTCTTACTACGGTTGGAGACTCTTAAATCATCTTTAGTCGCTCTATATCATTTCAAATTTGAGATATCAAAGAAGTACTTGGTTATTTTTTTTATTATTCCAAGTTAACATGTGGTATGTTCAAAGGGGAATCTATAGTTCTTATAGGATTTATGGAGATATATCATGTTTTGGGATCTTAAACTTCTATTCTCTATTATATTTAGGATACTTAAAATCCTATGGATTCTTAATTGGAATTTCTACCAGATTCTTTGTAGCTCTTCCATTTAGTTTCTCACCATTTCTTGTGAAGCTTTCCCACGTGACTCCTAGTCTTTGCCTAGCCAAGGTGTCTTTAACATATAATTGAATAAGTCCATTGGAGAGAAATACTATTTTCACTACCAACTTGAACTTTCTAGGTTTATTATTATAGTTATTCAATTAAAAAATATGGAAGGTTGATCCCCCTCCATGGTGAATATGAGACATAATAAGAAAATGATAGAAAAAATAAAAATCATGATGACCCTCATAGGTGATGCACCTTCAAACATGGAAAGAGACCTTATCCTAGTGGTAGAATAATTGTAATATGACATTATTGGCCAATGATAATAGATATGAAGTGCCTATGGGTACTCTTTATGTAATTATATGGGTATCTTATGTGTAATTATATAGGCATAATTTATGTAAGCCTGTAATCAATTTTGATGTATTCACTCTTAGAGATATTTGGTTGAACCTCCTCTATGGTTATCCTTACTTAAAGGGTTTAATACATTTAATATTATAATTTAAACTTCAAGTTATATTATGTTAGTTTAAGGTTATCATTTAATGAGTGATTAGGTATCACTATAAATACCCCCTAATGATGGATCCATTATATCAGTTTGTGATATGTGAAATCATTGGGGTGTCTACAAGAACACATCCCTTACTATTATTTAGTTTATATTTCTCTCTATATATCATCTATATTCTATTTCTATTATGTTCTTCTACTTTTATTATGTATTATTATGGTGACTATATGTTTTCAAGGTTTTCTAGAACATATAATTCCAACATGGTAACAAATCCAATATAAAACAACTTTGATAAATCATACAAAAAGGCTATATAGGGAATGTATTTGATATGGACAAACCATTAGTTTTATTGGATTTCTTATAAATTTTATATGGGAGGATGCCACTTTACACTTCCAATGATTTCATTGTTTTGATATTTGTTTTTGTACCTAAAGAGTTTAGTATTTCCCATCCAAATTTTTAAAATTTAAAATAGAATATTCCCTTTTTTTATGGGAAATGGTGCATATATAATGTTAATACTTTGCACATAAATAAAATAGGCATATTTTTATTTAGTGTGGAACTATGGAATAGTGGTAAGACATTGCACTTACACACTTCATACCATGAGTTCAAATAGTGATGGCAAATATTTTTTTTTAAATATTATTTGTCATGCCTTTGACTGAACATATGAGATTGTAAGGTAGACGTTCTAATTCATATGTATGCTATTTATTTGGTTGGACATTTGTATCTCAAGAATAAAGTCCTGAGCTCAAAAATTTAAGGTAATAGCAAGCACTTTTTACTTGCCTTAGGGCTTAATTAAATATTATTAATTCATGGGAGAAAATATACTTCAACAATTCATGATAGAATAATGGTAGCACATATGGATTGCAAGCAAGAGGGCTTGTGTTTGAGTCTTATTGGTGGGTCTCTTTTGAGTAATGTGTTGAGTTTCATTGTTTTTTGATTGGCATGCAAATAGGGAATATGGTAGTGCAATAAACTTTCTTTTGTGTAGGTTACAAGATGTTTACAATTTGTATAACCAAAGGTTTACAAAGGAATGGTATGCAGGAGGTCCTTGATTCAAACACTTAAAGTTTATTCTATTATATTATTTTTAAAAAGGATAACATTCAATATAATGTATTAGAGTGCAACTGTATTAGTTCTTGCTTTCAAGGACATACACTCTTTTTACCATCTATTCTATTATTTGCATTATCCTTAAGTATTGAACAATGTCTTAGCATAATTTATTGATTTTCTTAGTTATATATGACATGTGTCCTAGTAATAAAATAAATAGATACCCTCTTGGTCAATGCATCTACTCAAAGCCTTCATGATGAAGGTTGTAAGTTATATTTCCTTGTGCTTCTTCCTTTTGTTGGAACATGTCACATAGTTGGAAGTTAACAATTTCATGTTGGATTTATTACTTTGCATGCAACATTTTCAACATTCTTCACAATATAGTATTCCTAAATCCTTCCATTATATAAAGTCATGGGATCAAATACCACACCTAATATTTTATTTTTGAAAAGCTTCAACAAAACTTCTTTACATATTTAAGGAGTGTTCAAAATGTTTCTCCTAATTGTGACCATGGTATAATAGTGGGATATATGATTTGTGTCTTAAAGGTTTTAGGTTTAATTCTCCCATACTATATCATTCTTTTGCTCACTCGATGTTGTTGGTTTTTAAGCCTAGCTATATCAAAATATCACAGGTCCCAATATAAATATACCACAATATTATAGGTCAAAGTATCAATAATCAAGAGTAGAATTATATATATGAGCAATAAAATATATATCAAGGCCAATATAATAATTAAATAACATTCACTTATAATATCAAATATGAATGTAAATGACCAAAATCATTCATGTACATGCATGAAGAATAATTACAATATAAATTGCTCAAAAATATGTATACAAGCTTTATTATCAATGCTTTCTATGTGGTGATCGCTATAGACCATTTTTCCTTACATTGTATGGAGCTTTATCTCCATAATATAGACATAGAAAGTGACTCTTCATGTACTTGACTATTGCTCTCCATATGACAACTCTCATGACCTTTGGCTTATCATCTTGCCACTTGTATACTAGACTCTTCACTCTCTTCTTACATGCATACTTGACTCTATGACACTTGCACATGACTCTTACTCTCCTACATGCACTCTTAATACAAGATACTTGTGCACGTTCTTGCAATACACACTTGCACTCGTACTTACATGATACTTGCACATCTCCTACACATTACACTCTTACATGACACTTGTGCATTTCTTGTACATTGATACTTACATGAAATGGAAATATAAATCACTTAGCTAAACTATAGAATCAACCCTAATCTATTACATATTTAAATTTGTACCATGAAGGTACCATAGGCGTACATTAGCATGTACCAAATAAAATAATATTCTTCAACAGATGTCATCCATTCAATCATTTTCATGGATACTACTATGAAGGATTTATTGGTATGTTATCCTCAGGTGTGTTATATAATATTTATAACATTCTTTACACTTCTATCCAACCAATGCCATTACCATGGAATTTTGTGCTTTGTATTAGATATTAGAGGTTTCAATTTTGAATAAAATTTTAACATTTTTGCTTTGAAAACTTGAAACATCATACTACTCATTAGAAGTTTTACAATATTAATTTCTAAAGTACTTTTTGGGGTGCTTACCTAGGCTGGTTAGCCTAGGGTACTCCCCACAAAAGGTCCTAAGTTTGAACCTCCACAACCTCAAAAGAAAATATTTTTCCTCTATCAACATGGCATGATGTGGAAACACTATAATATCCTTTATATATGTGAAGATAACTGGCCAATAAATTTATGCCAAGTGTCAAATGCCCCATTAGTAGACTCAACATAGGTGGAAGTTAGGTGGTGTTATCTAGTTAGACATATTTTAGTGACATGGATTATAGATGGCACCTATAATAATATGCTACATAGTAGGCTATGGTTGGTCCAATTTCATTCTAAGGTTTAGAGGCTTAATTTTTTTACATTTTTACCCTGCTAATATGCCCAACCTTTTAAAGGCCACACATTTTACATACAAAAGCATTTCATACCTTTTTTTAGATTATATGATTTTTTTAGCTTTATGCATTGATATTGTTAGTTCAGAGACCTATTATAGTGTTGTAGGTGATCCACACAAGGTTTTTATTTCTCCTATGGATCTCTTTCTAACACTTAGGTATTTTTATTCAAACTCATTCCTATTTCTTGATGATTAAATGCTCTCTTGTAATTAAGGATATATTATGATCACCATATTGCAACTGAAAGATCTCATGGAAAGCTCAACATCTTGGATTCAAAAGGTGGAGATATGACCTCATGTTCATAGAAATATTGAACCAATGTAATACCTTTGGAAAGAAAATATAGTTGGATTCATAGGTCCATTACAAAATTCATTATAGGGGATATGTACCATTTGTAATATCTCCTCTCCTTGGACCCTTAACTCAAATTATGAAGGTATTTGAATATGTGTACTCTATCCTTATTAGACAAGGTCAATAGTGATGAAGTGCCTATAAGTGCTCTTGATTTAATCCTATGGGTATATTATGTAAAAACTTATAGGTATCCTTTATGTAAACCTATGAGCATCTCTATATAAGCCTGATGTAGTTTTCATGTATTCACCCTTAGAGATGTACCAATATGGTTAATATTACTTAAAGGGTTTAATATATGTAATAAACTATAATTTAACTTTCAATTTAGGTTATGTTAGCATAATATTAGCATTTTATTGAGAATTATGCATCATAATAAAACCCTTAATGATCAATCCATTATATTAATTTATGATATGTGAGATCATGGGGTTGCCTAAGGAGCCATTTCTTATTCTTATTTCACTTATTTTTATCTCTCTATTTTGTCTAAATTCTCTTTTTATTATGCTCTTCTACTCTCTTTGTGTATAATTGTGGTGAATATACGATTCAAAAAATTTCTAGAAGGTATTACAAACTCCAACACCCAAGGCATAGGCGATGATTCCCTTTTGATTCTTTTGGACATAATGTCGATTGATTCTAATCCCATAGGAATTTTTTGTTGTAGGTACTAGCTTTTACTTTGCTCTTGTACTAGCAAGTTCATTTGGCTAGCAATCTTGTAACTTCATTATTGTATCCTCTGTAAAAAAACATTGATGTCGTTAAACTAGGCTATATCATCTCATAGTGCTCTTGTAAATTTGATAAAAATACCTTTATGATGCATTGTTGGTTGTTTAAAATACTCCAGCCATCCTACAATTTAAAAACTCTATGTCATATAGGTATTTATTCTCATATTTTTGTATCCCCATACTCACCATGTTTCTATCCATGTCCCACATTGCATTTTTTTGGTCATTCAAATTTCCTCTACATTTTTTGTCTCTACATAATTTTTCTTTGCTCTAAATATGGTAAAATACCTCAATTTTACAAACACTATATAATTATTATAATATTTATTTCAGTATATAGATATATGTATTGTTTATGTAGTTTAGATGGGTTGTCTTGTTGCATTTTACCCATGCAATAAATATGAGTCTCATCATCCCATAGTTTTGTAATGACTCACATGCCCTAACATGTGTCTATCATAAGAATGTATAATCTATCCTATCAGTGTATCCTAGCTAACATATCCCTTGTTGGTATTTTTCCGACTGATCATGACATCATCCATGATGGATGGAATCTATGTAAAGGATTGAATAATACTACAAAGAATATTTGGTAATAGATTGACATGTATGAATGAATGTGATAACTTACTTCAGGTAAGTGGATGACACATAGAGGTTTGATCAAATAGTTATCTAAAGGAATACACATACCAAAAATAGATAACTATAAATAATTGTCATGTGTAAAACATGGATAAATATGAAAACTAGAGGGTATATAGAATAAGAAAATGATAATATTTCCATAAGCTTAAGATGAATAAAAAATAATTATTATTATTGAAAATAATTGATGAGTGTATCTAAGTTGAATCAAGATGTGATCACTATGCCCTATTGGAAATCTGAATGAAATGTTCTTTCAAAGGAGGGACAAGTCAACAAAACTAGTTTTCTTATTGTCTCACATTGCTAATACCTGAATGGGTTTTCACCACTAAGTATTTCTCTCGTGAGGTTAGTTAAGAAGTTAGTTTTATGAATTCCCCCCTTAATAGTACATTAATGGGTTTTCATTAGCAAGGCATTTTTGTATGTGTACAATCTGGATTTGTTCAATGTTCATTGTTAATTCTACTCTTAGCTAGTGCAAGGTGAGATATATAAATGATAAGGACCATCAATTTATATTTGGTTAATGGTTTCCTATAAAATAAAATCTTGTGACCACTAACCATAAGAGGAATATGTCTTCATCGATTGTCTATAGAATTATTATTCCATTGTCAAATATAGTATCAATATCATAGGTCCTAACTAATGATATTATAGTTTTCTTTTGAAGTCAACATATTAAAAATTACAGAGTTTACTTTTACACTTTATATTTCATAAAATGATCATCATGTGGCCCTCTATCGTTGAATTATTTTTATGTAAAAAAGTGTTTTCATTAAATCTCATCCAAAATATTGAGTTGTTCCATTCTTTCTTTTTGTGCTTTAGAGAGACCAATTCCTAGGTCAAAGTTTATCGTAAGAGTTTTGATCTTGAACTCTATGGTAGAATTGTCATCCTACCATATATAAGCTCATCTAGTGTAAGTCTCATAGTAGTCTTCCATGGCATGTGGTAGGCCCAAATAACTTCTATAAAGTAGTTAGTGCAATCCTTATTATGCATCTAAACCATTTTAATGAGAATATTTGTAATCCCCTATTTGTTACTTTTATCTATCCATTTTTATACAACTAATAAGTGAATTTTTATGGCTAATTTCATATTAATTAACCAAATATTTAAATTATATTATAGAACTTGGTCTATGACAATTGCTTTTGGTAAATTATACCTTGTAAATATTTATTCATATATATTCAACTATATTCTCATCCTAAGCATATTTGAGTGTTTTTACCTCTTCTCATATGGTAACATTGTGCACATAAGAATATATTCCTCCTTATTGGAAGGTGGGTAAAAGAGGCCCATGAAATCTAATCTTGATATTTAAATAGTTTAATTGATAAGTATGGTTATATTGTCATCTTATCTAACTAAGTAGATATTCCCCATGCATTGAAACTAACCACAATCCTTGCCATATCTAAACAAGATTGGTCAATAATAACCTACATATAGAATCTTGGTGGTTATTTTTATGTCATTAAAGTGTCTTCCATAATGCTCTCATAGCAAGCCCTTAAGATATCATAAACTTTATTTTCCTAAACACATCACTGCATCACATGATCTTGTCATATCTTCAAGAGATATACCCCAACCTAAGTGTAAGGAGTGCTCTTTTTGATTAAGAGATGAATATCCTTAGAGAAAAAATTTGGGGCATATTTATTATAGCCAAGTAATTCATAAATTTTGAGAACCATGGTGTCTTAACAAATAATAAAAAATGTGTTCATCATAAAATGTGTACTTAACAAAAGGAGAAGCTTGGAAAGAAATCATCAACAATATTCTCCCTTTTGGACTTGTTAAGAAATGTGAGATCAAATTCTTGCAACAACAATAACCATATAATAATTCTACCATCAATAACATGATTATTTATTAAAAACTTAATTTTAGCATGGTTAATATAAATAAAATACAATAACATATAATATAATGGTAAATTTTGTCTATACCATATACTACTACAAGAACCTCTATTCTATGACTATAGAATTCAATTTAGCTCTTATGAGATTTTTACTAATATACTAGATGGCATACATCTCCTTGTCTTATTTTTTTCCTAGAACTAGTCCTAGTGCTATATCAAAAGCATCTATATAGATATGAAATGACAATTTGCAATTTGAACCTATTAAAATAGGTGTTTAGATCTATTTTTTATTTTAAGGTCTTAATGGAGTTTTTATGCTTAGGTGTATAGATAAATTCAATATCCTTGGTTAGAAAAGTAAATAAAGAATTTGTGATCTTGCTAAAGTCTTAAATAAATATTTTATAATATTATGCATGATCTAGAAAACTATGAACATCCTCTTGATTATATGGGGTGGGAATATTCTTTATTATTTTGATCTTGGTAGATTTAAATTTGATGCCTTCAGAAGAAATATAGTGTCTTACTACTTAATTTTATAATATTCATCATTATGTAATATTTTTTATTGCTCAAAGAGAGACTAGTAAAGTAATCATTTTTATTGACACTTTTGGAATATGTGTTTTAGATTTGTTACTGTTTCCTCAAAATAATTGTAAAAAATTAGTAAATTAATCCATATATTTCCATGCATTCCTTGGATAAATTAGAGAAAATACTAAATATTGCTCTCTAAATGGTTGCAGGAACATTATATAACATGAATGGTAAGTAAATGTGACTTGAAGAAAAGTGAAAATGGTCTTGTATTCATATTTAGGAGGAATCTAGACTTGGTTATGTTTTACTAAATTCATATGGAAAAGATAAATACTTTTTTCTAATGAGGGTATATAATGCTTGGTCAATGAAAAGAAGTGAAATTGGTCCTTTCGAGCAACTTTGTTAAGCTCTCTGTAGTTTTATATATATATATATATATATATATAATTATGACTAGGGAATATACCAACTATCAAAAATAGGGTAAATAAATCTAACATTCAAGTGTTTCTATAGTTCTTCCTTAATGATATCTTTTAGTATGGGACTCCTTCATTGTGGTTTCCATATTGATTAAGTGTTTTCTTGCATATAGATATGATGAGTATAAATCCTTAAATGAATTCATTTTATATCTTGGTAATCCCAAGCAAAAGTAGAGTTGTGTTTAGTAAGCATATTAATAAAACACACTTTCCTCTAGTTTTTAATATTAAGATTTGTTACGACCTCATGTCTTAATTCTTCTTATTTTTTATAATATTTTAGCAAGGAGTGAGCACCCCCTTCTTAATGTAAGGGTGGACCTTCATCTTTAGGGTTAGATAACTCACATAACTATTTTAAGTTTAATCTATTTTTGCATTGTAATTTATTTGGGGTAAAGTGATATTTATATATTGTATTATAAAAAAGGTAAGGCATCCTAAATTATATGGTAAAGGAAAATTTCTCATAAGGGAGGTTTCCCCCTTGAAGAAGACTGTGACACTAGTTATTCTATATTAATAAAGTTGGTTATAGTGTTTTCTCAAGCTCTTCTATTTATTTATTCTACGTGTTTCCATTAATTTCTACATTATTCTTGTGGATGTGCTTATATTTATCTAACGGTTCTTATAAAATAGTATTAAAACTCGTTCCAATGTTGTATTTCATAGCATTGGTAATAGTTCCTAATCTTTTGTTTATTTTCTATCTAGTAATATTTCTTTCATTTTGCTCATTTTCACTGAAATATCTTGTAAAAAAGAGAGAAAAAAGAGATAAGCATAATTGTTTTTCTATTTTTGTAGATTAGGTTAGGAACCCTATTCCAAGGATTTTAAAATATCGTATAGAAATTATTTATGGCTAAGCCAGATTTTCCATAAAGCATCTAGTGAAGTGAGTGGCGATCAAACTCCAATACCTAGACCTTAGACAACACTCATACATGACAACAAGATCCCTTGTCCCTTTAGGTATATAGGAAGACCCCCTAGGAATAGGATAAATATTCATCCATAGGAATATATATTAATTTTTTGAGTTTTGTGGTGCATTGGTAAGTTGTTAGTTCTAAGAATTTACTCTCATAGTACCCTCAAATGTGAATATTGTAGCTATAAGTATGGTGGAACCCTTCCTAGTTAGAAATCTAAGATATTGGTTCAATCACTAAGTATGATTGAGATAGTATATTAGATATCCCATAGAACCAAAAATACCTTAGCTTAGTCCTTATTAAATTGTTTTTTATCCTTCCCAGTCAAAATGAAAAAATAGATTTGAGCATATTATAAACGAGACTATTCATCTCATAGATTGATGGTGTCTAGAATATATAGATGAGATAATAAATAGGATCTAGTTGATATCTTAGAGAAACTAGCTAATATTCAAGAGAGCATGCCATTATTAGTTATAGTCTACATTTAGAGCACTCATTTGGTAGCATTTAGTTAAAAAGTAGTCTACAAGCCATTGTTAGGTACTAGTTTGAATGCAAAAAATATCCATTCCATAGGTAAAACACTTAGTTGGTAGTAGTTGTAGGCCATCATCAGTTTTTAGTTAAGTGTAAAAAATACCCAATCCACATTTAGAGCACTTAGTTGATAGTAGTCGACTAAAAATTATTTGTAGGTCACTATCATTTCTAGTGAGTGCAGAAAATACCTATTTTAGATCAGAGCACTTGGTAGTATTTGGATAAAATAAAAATGAAACAATCCATAGGCCATTATTAGTTTCTAGTTTGAGTGTAGAAAATACCTATTCCAAAATCAAAGCACTTGGTTGTAGTCGGTTAAAAAAAATAGATTGTAGGTTGTTCTTAGTTACTAGTCTGAGTGCAAAAAATATGTAGGTCATTATTAGTTTCTATTCAGCCAAAAATATATAGAAGGGCCAAAATTTGGAATTTTTTGATATATCCTATCTTTATCATCTCTTCAAGTTGATGTTTTGATATATAGACCCCATAAGATTTTTTTTAAGGTCAAAATTCATCATTTTGTGGTATAAACCATTTTGATCATCTCTTCAAGTTGATCATTTTGGTATATAATGCCTATAATATTTTTTTGGGAATCTAGGCTACCTAAATATGGTTGTATTTACTTGAGGTGCCTAATAGTTAGAACAATTTATTGAACTACTAAACAAATTGAAAAAGTAGAATGATACAAGCTACTTCCCAATATTTAAAAATTTGGAAAAATTAGATGATATTGAGAGTAAAGTAGAAGGCCTAAATATTGTATAAAAAACATGATGGATAGGTCAACGACAAATCAATAAGATAATTTTGAAAGTAGATCATGAAATCCATGGCCCACTAATACCAATCATATAATACCCAAACTAAATTTATCCAAATTTTATGGAGAGTACCCCACCATTTGGTTGTATCAAGCCAAACAATTTTTGTTGTTCATTATATTCCTTAGAATAACATCCTTCAATTTTGAACATGGCACAATTCAAAGGTATTAATGGTTGGTGAATATGCATCTGCATATCTCTTGGGCTGAATTTGAGACTCCCTTACCCATTTTGGGCCTAGTAAGCATGAGGATTTTATTAGAGTCCTCACCAAGTTAAAATAGATAACAATGGTCTACAAATACCAAACATAGTTTGAAAAATTGGCAAATTGTACAAGGGGATTGAGTGAAGAATTTTTTGAATTTGGTTTTTTAGCAGCTTAAAACAAGATACTCGAGTTGAGGTGAGAATATTTAAACCAAAAATCATGATGGCAGTAGTAGGCTTGTCTAGGTTGGCTAAAGATAAATTCATAGCTTATAGGTATACTTCCAAACCTATACAAACTCAGCCCCCACTTCCATATATATCATCAAACTCAACCAAAAAACTGCCCCTCATAAAACATCTTGCCTAGGAAGAAATGAAGGCATAAAGGGCACAAGGTCTATGTTATAACTATGATGATAAATACTTCCAAGGACATTAGTGCATGCATCAAAAATTATATTTTATTGATGTGGGCAAACCTTCCACTAAGGAATCTGATGACAAACATGAAGGATTTGAATCGATAGGGTACCAATCACCAAAGATCATAGTACATGATTTAAAAGGAATTTTCACTCTTCAAACCATGAAAATGGTAGGGAACTTCAAGTGTCCATGACTCATAATCCTCATTTATTCAAGTAGTATGCATAATTTTATTGATCCTCAAGTGGACAAAAGAGTAAATTGCTACATATACTCATGTATTTCTTTTGAATTTATGGTAGCCAATGGGGAACCCTAAAATATAAAAGAAATTGTAGAAATGTAAAGGTGCATATGGATGAATACCACCTCAGGGTAGACATGTTTATCCTTCCCTTGGAAGTATGTGATATGGTTTTGGGAATATAGTGGCTTATAGTTTAAGTTTTTTGGGGCTTTAGATACAATTTAATTTGTAGGAAAAGCAATACACTTTTTGTGTGTTATGCCCACAATATCTACCCAGCTTATTAGTTTTCATAAAATAGATTTTTTCTAATAAATCATCTCAAGGAATTTAGCAAGCTAGTTAGAACCAACCAAAAAACCATATGCAATAGCAAGCTAAATAACACCGCTCATAACATAACTTTAATGTTGGAGACATGATTTTCCTACACTTAATACAATATCAAAAATAATCATTGAAAATTTGTGGTCATCACAAGCTAGCAACTAAAGTCTTGGACCATATAAGGTGCTACAATAAATTGGCCCCATGGCCTACAAGCTCGAATTGTTGCCCTCCTCCGTGATACATCCAATTTTTATGTATCCTCTTTAAATAAGGTACTTGGCATCCATAAAAGGTTTAGTCATCTTATAACCTAAGAGTATTTTGGATCAATGAGCATGCACACTCTGTAACTACATGCTTACTGATGTTTATGTATAGTGACAGGGATTGCAGCCAAAGGATTCCATATGAGAGCTGGTCCATCCACTCCAATAATATTTTCCTCACCTTAAGTTTTGAGGACAAAGTTTATTTTGAAGTGGGAGATAGTGTTAGGACCTCACGTCCTAATACTTCTTATTTTAAAATAATAGTTTAGTTAGTAAGAAGTGGAAATACCCTTCTAAATATAAGGGTGACCCTCTATAAATATTTTGGATTCAATCTATTTTTACATTGTAATATATTTTGGGTAAATTTATCTTCACATATTGCATTGGAAGTCATCCCAAAATATTATATTGTAAATGTTAGGAACCTAGTTCCTAGCAATGGTAACAAGTAGAAAAACAATGGAATGAATATGGAATTAAAGAAAATATGTTTAAATTACTTTAGAAGGATCGTTGTTTCACTGGAGGTATCCCTGTCAATGCTCTCAAAGAGATATAAAATATTATGTTCTTGGATGCTTAATGACACCCTTGTGAATGCATATAAATACCTATCTAGAGTTATGAGGTGAAAGGACACAATGGTCCATAATAAAATAGATTAATTAATTATATATAATAGGGGTTAGGATTAGGATCCTAACAAGCCACCCTCCTTAAAAGATCTTTGTCCTCAAATCTCAAAGGGAGAAGCTTCGTTCCATGTTTTCCAAGTAGTATTTGCTCATGTTCTTGCACTATTTTAATGTCATCTTCTCGTAAGTAGGGATATTTTGAAGGTGAAAGTGTGGGTGGGGAATAGGTAGGAAGAATAGTAGGATGAGAATGACAATAGGGGGGCAACCCTTTTTGTGCCTTCTTGGTGGCTTGGATAGAAAATAAGTGGGCAATCATTTCCTTACCTCCATTGTGAATAATTTTCTCCATGCGATGAGAGCTTGCTAGTGGAGAAGGGCTAGATTTTAATCCTTTAAGAGTATATGTGTGATTATTTATTGTGAATTTCATCCATAATTCTATAAAATCCCATTGGATTATCTTGAGTGTTCGTAACCATTGTACTCCTAAGACAATATCACATCCTCCTAAGGGAATTGCATACATGTCATGTTTCATGGTGTAATCACCCAAGGTGAGCTTAATATTATGGCATTTCCCTTTACAAGTGATCCTTCCCCCATTACCAATCATGACTTCAAAATTATTACAAGGATGGATAAAGCAATCAACTTGTTTCGCCACACGTGGGTTGATGAAATTATGGGTACTTCCGGAGTCAATAAGCACAATAAGGTTTTGTCATTTGAAGGATCCAAGGACTTTCATAGTTTGGGGAGAAGAATTACTGATGAGGGCATTGAAAGAAATTTCTAGTGGACCTTGAGTGCTATCATCGAGTGTATCCATCATGACTTCTACCTCAATTTCCTCTTCATCGTTGGTTGATTGACAAGGAATAGCTACATATAAAATATATAATTTGGATGTAACACATTTATGATTGGGTACAAATTTCTCATCACAATGAAAACAAAGGCCTTTTTATATTCTTTATTTTATTTCCTCAGGGAAGATGCATTTACTTGGTATGATTTGGTTAATTTTTGGGGTGGTGTAAGTATTTTGTGATTCTTCCTTAGATGGGTTTTCCAATCAACACTAGTTATTGAATTTATCTTCCACCATTTGGGCTAGCACAATAGTTTGCATCATGTCAATGGGATTGAGAATTTGTACTTATAATCGAATGTCTTCCTTTAAGCCACTGATGAAACAAATTTGGAAGAATGAGACATTTAGCCCTGATGTAAGATTTGTCAATTTTTCAAATTGATCTTGGTATTCTCGCATTGTAGTGGTTTGGCAGAGTTTGGTAAGGGTTCCTATGAAATCTTCAAATTTAGTAGGGTTGAATCGTACCATTAGGTTTTTTGTAAATTCTAACCATGTAGGGGGACCATTTGTCTTTTTGTACCACTAATACCATTGGGTGACAATATTTTCTAGGCGGAATGATGTGATGCAAACCTTCTATCCCTTAGGGATGTGGTATATGGAGAAGTATTTGTCAGCTTGATAGATCCAATTGGTGGGATCACCTCCTTCAAATTTTTAAAAATCCAAATTAATGATTCAAGGTAAGATTTATGTTTGTGGCCCCCCAAGTAATTCTTGGTGTGTTGGTGCTCCGATAGATTGGTCAGCTTGGATTAATACCAAGTTTTATTGTACTATATCAATGGAGTGGGTAGTGGCATCAATTTTTAAGTCTAGGTCTGCTATCTTGTTTTCACTATCATACTTCCATAGATGAAAATCCTCCTTTGTCATGATTTTCTTTTTAAGATCGTCCTTCCACCGATTCATTTATTGTATGAAGTATTTGATAGTCTTGTGATCTCTTTCCATTGACCATTGTAGGGCTATTATGTGATTTGTATTTCCTCCTTGGTGGTGAAAAATTTAGTTTTAAAAAAAAAAATAGTTTTATATATTTTTGCAAAAAAAAAATTGAAAAAACTCCACCAAAAATTTGGTTTTCAACTAATTAGGCCTTAACGGTCTAATTACTTTGAATTTTAATTTTGATGCATTAACAATGGTAGTAATTAATTTTTAAATTTGAATTTATTAGGAGCGATAGAGATTGGGCAAAGCGATGAGGAGTGAGGGCGGAGCAGTGAGGAGCGAGCTTCCGGTGAAGAGAAAGGCAGAGCGGTAGGGGCGAGCGAGGCACGAAGGGGTGAGTGGGAGGTGAGATCAAGGTAGAACGATAGGGGTGAGTGGGGTATGAAGGGGTGACCAAGGGTGGAGTGGCATGAAGGGTGATGTGAGGGCATAGTGGGAACTAAGGGTGAGGTGAGGGTGGAATGGTAGGGGTGAGCAGGGCATGAAAGGTGATGTGAGGGCAGAGCGGGCATGAAGGTGAGATAAGGGTGAAGTGAAGGATGTGAATGGAAGAATAATGGTGGCTTCAATCATGTGATGAGGGGGTATAGAGCATGATTGAAGTCATGACTAGTTATGTGCCTTTGATAGTATTTAAACACCTTTTATCCCCTTTCTCTCACGAATGTGGGATATAAAAATTTTAAAAAAAAAATTAACCTTATGCTTTGCTTCTTGTCGACATCAAAATTTAAGGCACCATCAATTTTTTTTGGTGTTGGGGGTTTTTAAACTTTATGTTATATTTTTAATTTTATTATTTATCGTCGTCTTTTTTTGAAACGTCACCAAAAAACTCAAGCGTCGTGCTACAGATTGGTTTTTTGGGTGATGTTGAATTGTTGGTCGATCCTTTTATTGATTTGGTACTAAAACAATTTGGTGATGTCCTCTTTGAAGGATTTTGGTAAAATTTTGAGCACGACTTTCACTTATTTTTACCTCTAAGACTATATTTAACCCTGCACTAGTCTATAATTTTTTGTTGTCAGATTGTTATTAATAATGATTTCAACTCGTCCTTGAGGATATACATTTGAGAGGTGTGTGAGTTTTTTTGAGCTAGTACTATGGTATGTATGGCTACAACAGTGATATACGTTGATGAACATTGGTGTAATTTGGTGGTGAAGGACAGTGATGAACGTGGTGGAATTTATTTTTGTGAAAATGGTTATGAATGGCCCTTTAGATCGCTGCTCTGATACCAATTGTTAGAAACATAGTTCCTAGCAATGGTAACAAGTGGAAAAACAATGGAATGAATGTGAACTTAAAGAAAATATGTTTAAATCACTTTAGAAGGATCAATGTATCACTAGAGGTATTCGTGCCAATGCTCTCAAAGAGATATAAAATATTATGTTCTTGGATGTTTAATGACACCCTTGTGAATGCATATAAATACCTATCTAGAGTTATGAGGTGAAAGGACATAATGGTCCATAATAAGTTAGAGTAATTAATTATATATAATAGGGGTTAGGATTAGGATTCTAAAAGTAAAGGATCATTGCTCATAAAGGAGGTTGCCCTATTGAAGAGGTCTATGATATTGGTTATTTTGGATTAATAAATTTGGTTGTAGTATTTTCTTCAACACTTTTGTTTATTCATTTTGCACATTTCCATTAATTTTTATATTACTCTTGTGGATGTGCCATTTTTATCTAAATGTTCTTATCAAATACTTCCAAGCTTAATTTCAAAAACTTTAATAAGGAATTCATTTTTATCACTAACGATTTCATTTATGCTATAACTATGAGGTAAACATGATGAACAATAATAGTGTTCTTCCTAAGATTAGAAGAATATTTAGGTATCATGTTCTGAATAGGATATTTATTAGAGATTTTATCTTAATTTATTATCTCATGGAGATACATATTTTTGAAAAAGTTGCATGGTGTCCACATCCACTTATTTTATCTTTAAAGGTTGACAAGTTTTGATAATAGGTTGTATAGTTATTTCATCATTTCCATCCTAATTAGTTTTTGAAGTGGATTTAGTGTTGGATTTCACACCTATGTCCATAAAAGAATAAAAGCAATTAATACACACAAATATTATATAGAAAGCATAAAAATCATGAAATATATAGAATTGGTGGGTGCCCTTGAGCACCTTAAATAATCATTGTATTATCTATGGATAAGTATCACAACACTTTAATACAATGGATGAACATGCTAGGGGTATTTATACCAATACCAAAAAAAACCCAATTACATAATCAAGTTAACCTAAGATGATATAACAAGTGGGATTTACATTAATTATAAAATATAATATAGGTTTAAGCATAACAAGGATGATTGCAACCCATAAAACTTATATAAGTGAATAATTAAATCTATAAGTAAATAATTAAATATGTGTACAATGATTTCCTATAGGTCCATACAAGACTATATCATATAATGTTTGCCTTGGCCTTAAGTTAGATTGTACTTTCAACACCCCCTCATAATATGAACTGATAGGACAAGGAGAGAAGACATTAATGACAATAACATATTCCCATCATAATGGATGCTCTAATGGGTCTTCATTGAACTCCCTCATTATCTAGAATTTTGCTTATATAAACATACCTCTACATAATAATCCCTTAGGCTACAATATATTCATCTTAACCAATAATAAAATAATTCCACATGTGTACAAAGAACACCTCCTCTGCAACTCAGTATGAGGAATTTAAGCTAAGAGTACCCCCTCTTATAAGTTGCTCCAATATTCTATGGTTGCATAAGGCAATATTTGGAAGCACAAATTTATCTTTCATAATACACTTCACCTTATAGAAATTTCAACTTTCCGTTGGGCCACTATATTTATATTGCAAAAAGAGCCTTTGTATGAACCTATTTATGAGAAGAGCTATAAAATTCCAAGAGCATCTAGACAAAAAAATAGAAGACAAAAGAGATAATGAAGGCTTAAATCTTCATGTGTAAAATGAATTAGTAGCTCAAGCATCTAATAGAAAGATAAAGGGTTGACTATATTATATTTTGAATCCTTTTTTGGATACCTCCAACAGACTCAATAATTGCTTCTAATATCATAAATCCAAATATCTATCCCATGAATATGGACCAAATATTTTGATTGCATAATATACTATAAATTTACCCCTTTGAATGGGGGCGATATAGGTCTTGAAGACAATCACACAATGAGACATCCCTCCACTTGTAGTAAGTTCTTGAATAAATACCATTGATGCAAAGAGCTAAAAATTTATATGATTTAAAAAATTGGGGCTCAAAATGTTTGTGTAAAATTTATGGTCTCTAAAATTTTATCAATCAAAATATCCCAAGAGTGACATTTTTTAGAAACACCATTTTTTTAAAATTTCATCCTTTTGCAAGGAATGATAAGAAATAATTCCTTATTTTACTTCTTACATCAAAGGGTATAATTCCATTATGCTATGCCAATCTAGCCCAACTGTCACCATCACTAATAGGATCAAAAGGTGCACTCTATCCAAGAAGGACATCTTGATCTATAATAATCAAGAGATTTAACCATTCAAATGGACAAGGTGCATGATATTTTGACCTAGGAAAAATGAATAGGCCCCTTTGTTCCTTCTTTTAGCCAAGGAACCAAAGCTCCCAAGTGGGACAAAAATCATCATAATTATATATTTATTTTTCAATTGCACCAAGTCCTCTTTGTGAGAAAATAATATTTTACTCTTTGTGAAGAATTCAAGACACCCTTATAAAGCCAAAATGATAATACTTCTACTATAAGTGGTTTGAATCTACATCAAACAGGTCAAGTATGTTTCGATAATAATGGAACATAACTTGAAGTAGGCATAGATTATCCATAAACAAATTAGAAAAATTGGAAAAATAAAAATGGGATCTTCACTTGGCCTTTTTTGTGAAATGTGCTTATGAAGCTCTAAGAAGTAATTCATCTTAGAAATCAAAAAAATGTCAGTCTTCAAAGTAAATTTTTGTGAGACAAAGTGACGATTCTCCAAACCTGCTCTAATAGCATATTTAATTTTACATCTATTTTCATAAATAAATAGAAGCAATGCACCCACTCAAATATTATATAGAAAGCATAAAATACAAAAGAGATAGAATTGGAGAGTGCCTTTGAACACCTTAAATAATTATTGTATTATCTATGGATAAGGATCATAGCACTTTGATATTATGGATGGAATGGTTGAGGGTATTTGTACCACCACGAAAAATCCTAATTAAATAGTTGAGTCAACCTAATCCAACATAACAAGTGGGTTTTGGGTTATGAAGCTCTAAGAAGTAATTCATCTTAGAAATCAAAAGAATGTCAAAGTCTTCAAACTAACTTTTTGTGATACAAAGTGATGATGCTCCAAACCTGCTATAATACCATATTTAATTTTACACTTATTTTTTATAAACAAATAAAAGCAATTCATCCACTCAAATATTATAAAGAAAGCATAAAAGGACAAACACCTCAAATAATAATTTTATTATCTATGGATGATCATAGCACTTTGATATAATGGATGGAATGGTTGGGGGCATTTGTACCAATACCAAAAACCCTAATTACATAATTGAGTTAACCTAATCCAAAAAAATAAGCGGATTTTTGGTTAATTATAAATTATATGATAGGTTTAATCGTAACAAGGTTAACCAAAACCCGTAATAGTTACAATAAATAAATAGCTAAATACATAAATAACTAATTAAATATATTTGTATAATTATTGCTCTCAAGACCATACATGTCTATATCATATAATGTCATCCTTGGCTCTTGCACTTTCAATATTTAGTTGGTGGGTATAAAACCAAGCTTTGGTTGTCAATCCATTTGATAAAGTCTTTCTTGATCGACAACTACTAGGCATCCACCATAGCTATCCAAGATCTTCTCAAGATTAATGGGTGTCTTGCTATGCTAATTTTTTATTTTAACACCACAAAATCAATAGGACATTCCCAAGAGTCCATAGAAATGACCACATCCTCAACTATTACTTTAGAAGTCATTGTTGAGAGATCAACCATTCGTAAAATTATGGGGTTAAGTTAGAAATTTAGGAGATAATTTATTCATGGTTACTTTTGTCTTCACATTGCTTGTTACTCCTAGGTTAATCAAGACATTCTTATTTAAAATATTCCCTATGTTAACATTAATGATAAGACTTTTAGGATCAAAATATTTGGGAGTGATAACCTTTCCAAGCATAAGTTCAACAAGTTAACCTACAACTTGGATGATTTTGAGATATTTTTATTCCCAAATTACTTAATATATAACTCTAAATTTTTTTATAAATATTAGGATAACTTTAATGGACTGAAAAAGGGGTATACGAATGCATGAATTCTATAATTCTCCTATAAAATTAAATAAAATTTGTGGAGGCTCCCTTTTTTCATTTATATTTTTGGAAAATAATATCTCTCTACTTGTTTATTATTAGAACTTAGTTTACTAGTAGGTTTAGAGTCTTTGGGACTATCATGAGGAGGAGTATCTTCCTCTAGTTTAGTAATAATGGGTGGTTTGAGATCCCTACATACTATTATTGATCAAATTTGTAACTTATTGTAATCAATAGTATTTATAAAATAGGTGGGGTAACCTATTGAATCTTGATTGTACACTCGTTGTCTTATTCTACTATTGGGGTTTAGTGTTGGTTGTATAGGTAGTTGTGATTATGGTTTCAAAAATTGCAAATTGGAAGTATTAGGCATAGGTAAATAAGCTTTTTGTGGTTGTGGTTGTGGTTGTAGTTGTTGATGATATTTCCAATTTGGCAAAGAATTCCATGTTTATTGTGGGTCCTATCATGCTTTATTGGGATATTATTGTTGAGGGTAAGTATTCCATTGATTCATCCAAGGGTTTTTATTTTGAGAGGATAGCCATTACCATCCTTATGGAGACCAAAATTTAAAAAATAGAATAATATGAAAATGACTGAGCTCTAATATTCACACCTTGAATATTTTGTTAAATATGTTATGGCTTCCACTCATTGACATAATAGATATTTTTGACTTCTTGGGTTTTTATGTGGTTGACTGATTTTTTATTGGTATAGGGGTTTTGAAAGGGTCTCATAACCTTTTACATCAAAGGAGTCAAGTCGAGGAACACTCCATAGGATAGATGCAGCAAACTAAAACAAAAAACCATAAAAAACAAGCCTCCTGTAGAAAAAAAGGAAGCCCTCTCAAGGCCACTAAGGAGGAACAGAGGGCCCACATAGGGGCTAGAAATAGAACACTCTCAAAAACCCATGTAGGTGTTAAACTTACAATGGCACTGAGAGGGGGGGTGAATCAGTGTAGCTAATTAAAATCTGTAATCTGTAATTCTTAATGCTGAAGTAATGCAAACTTAAAAATAGATATAGCAATTATAACAAGAGAGCATCACACAACGCAATATTTTAACGAGGTTCACCAATGTGGCTACTCCTCAAAAATTGACTACTTGGACTACCATCCAAATCTAGCCTTAGCAAAGCAATCAATTTTATAGCAAATTTACCAGCACCTACTGGAAGGAGCACCAACTCTTGATTTATCTGCACCAACAAAAAGGAGCACCAACCCCTAATTTATCTGCACCAATAGAAAGGAGCACCAACTCTAGATGCCAAGCAGCAACTTGGACTGCAATTCTGAATCTATAAATGTTACAAAAAAATACCTTTGCTTCCATAAGACCCTGACTGGTCTAGAACTTACATTTCGTAAGACACTCGCATCTATTGTACTGCTGCAGCCGAGTTCTATGATCGACTTAGCCTTTTGCACACTCTTGCACACTCTTCTTTCTCTGTATACACACTTCACACAGTCTACGTCGTAACAGTCGAACGATCATCTCTGCCTTTTGCGCTCTCTACTCTCTGTGCGCTCTTACTTCGCACTTAGCTTGATTTTGACACGACTCGCTCACTCTACGCACTCCAATCAAATTTTTCTCTCTACGTATTATCACCGAACGTCGCACTTCACAACTCACTTAACTCATCAAACCAGCCTTCCTTTTATAATCACATTTTCATGATCAAAAACTTGATTTTTCGTCAGCTGTAACCCTAATCTTAGTCGGCTGCATAACCCTAGACTTCGTCGACTGCAAGCCCTAATATTCGTCGGCCAATATTTGACTTTTTCGGCTTCACTGCCTCTGTAACTCTTCTATAGCTTTTGTCGTGAAAAAACAACATGTCGCGATATCACGACACTTTTGCCTTCATACGCTTTCTTTTGGATTTTTTCGTGATATTGCGACACTTTTGTCTTCGAAGTCTTCTATTCTGCATTTGTCGCAAAATCGTGACACTTCTCCCTTTGTAGCCTCTGAATTTCTTTCTGTCGTGATATCGTGACACTTCTGCCTTCATAGACTTCATCTTCGCTTTTGTCATGAAATCACAACATTTCTGTCTTCATAGCCTTCCTCTCTATTTTTGTTGTGAAATCGTGGCACTTCTCCTATTGAAGACTTGCTTTCTATTTCTGTCGTGAAATCACGACACTTCTGCTTTCGTCTACTTTCTTTTCTGCCTGTCATGAAATTGTGACACTTTCTACATCCGTACGCTTTCCCTTCATCCTGTCGCAAAATCGCGACACTTCTTATTTCAAACACTTTCCTTTACTGCATGTCGTGAAATCGCGATAGTTCTCACTTGGAGTTCTACAACATGTCACGAAATCGTGACAGTTCTCAATTTACTTTCTCTCTCCTCGAACTTGTCATGAAATCATGATAGTTCACACTTCAGACTCTCCCTTCTGCAGCATGTCACAAAATCACGACACTTTTTCTTTCGGACTCTTTCTCCTGCAACATGTCACGAGATCGAGACACTTTTCCGTCCGTGCAACCTTGCTTGCAATATGTCACGAAATCACGAAACTTTTCCTTCTCTGCCTTCTTGCTCTCGTCAAGTCACGAAAATGCGACATGTCGCGAAATCGCAACATTTTTCCTTCTATGCCTTCCTGCTCTCGTCATGTCACGAAAATGCGACATGTCGCGAAATCGTGACACTTTTTCTTTTTCTTCCTTCCTGGCCTTTTTGAATCACGAAAATGCGACATGTCACGAAATCGCGACACTTTTCCAACTTACTCTTTTTCTTTGCCAACCTGTCGCGAAATCGTGACAGTTTTCTCTGTTGTTTCTCTCTCCTCCAGTATGTCACGAAATTGCGATAGAAAACATGTCGCGATATCGCGACAGTTTTCTTACTTGTCTTTTTCTTGATCTTTTTGCAAAAGGCCCACTATGGTCTTCTTGGAAACTCACTGTCCATACTCGACTAACCTTAGAACTCCTGTCCTCTACACCTGAATGGCTTTTGAACTGCCTTTCCACTACATCATTAGATCTAACTGACTGTGTTGACAACAATGACAATACTCCTGCTGCACCTTGCTCAATAATCTCCTCCTTTGGAATTGTTGGTAACACATGTGTAATTTCTTGTAATTCTTCTCCCCCTTTGTCAATAATACCAAAGGGCTACTGTAGACTCCCCCTGAGTCCATGCACAACATTCTCAGGCACAATTTGTTGCATATAGCACAAATTATGATTATGAGCAACAGAGTAATCAAATACTCAAATGCTCCCCCTGAGAAAGTGATCCCTGTAGCTAGTCAATTCTTGGGAAGTGGGACCACTCCCAATTTGTTTTGAAGATACTCAAACACTTCCTTGGGCAATGGTTTTGTGAAAATATATGCTACTTGTTTTGTAGTTGGAACAAAATCCAGCTTAACCTCACCTTCAACAACTTTCTCTTTTAAAAAATGATATCTGATAGCAATGTGTTTTGTCCGTGAATACATTATTGGATTCTTAGAGATGTTAATTGCACTGGTGTTGTCACACTTAACTGATATTGGCTCACTGAAGTTAATACCAATATCTTTTAGAGTTTGTTTCATCCACAAAACCTATGTACAACATGTTGTTGCTGCAATATATTTTGCCTCTGTTGTTGATAAAGAAACTGACTCTTGTTTCTTACTATGCCACGCGACCAACCTGTCTCCAAGATAGAATGCACCTCCACTGGTACTCTTTCTTTCATCGACACATCCTGCCCAATCTACATCTGAAAAAGAAATGAGAGTGAAGTCCTTGCCTTTCGGATACCATAGCCCATACTCCATAGTACCCTTGAGGTACTGAAAAATCCTCTTTATTGCTATCACATGAGTCTCCTTGGGATTAGCCTGAAAATGAGCGACCATGCAAATTGCTTGCAAAATATCTGGTCTGGTAGCTGTCAGGTACAGTAAGCTCCCAATCATAGATCTGTATGTGGTTTGATCAACAAGTGGAGATTTGTCATCCTTGCTCAACTTGCAGCCTATCGTCATGGGAGTGCTCACTGGCTTACAATCCTCCATTGTGAACCTTTTTAACATCTCTTTCACATATTTGATTTGGGAAATAAATATGCCCTTCTCATTATGATTAACTTGTAACCCAAGAAAGTAATACAGTTCACCAATCATAGACATTTCAAATTCTTTCTGCATCTTATCTGCTAAGTCTCTGCAAGACTCATCTTTGTTGCTGCCAAATATGATATCATCTACATATACAACAAGAACAATAAGATGTCCATTTTTTGTTTTGACATACAAATTGTTGTCCACCATACCTTTCTTAAACCCTTGATGAGTGAGATAGTTGTCTAGTCTTGCATACCATGCTCGGGGTGCCTGTTTTAATCCATACAAAGCTTTCTTCAACTTGCAAACCAAGTTGGGATCATCACCAAGTTGAAAACCATCTGGCTACTCAATATAAACCTCTTCTTCAAGTTTCCCATTTAGAAAAGCTGATTTTACATCCATCTGATAAACTTTGAAGTTCTTGTAAACTGCTAGGGCCAAAAACATTCTAATTGCCTCAAGTCTTGCTACAGGTGCAAAATTTTCCTCATAATCAATACCTTCTACTTGAGCATAACCTTTACATACCAATCTTGCTTTATTTCTGATTACATGTCCATCTTCATTCAGTTTGTTTCAAAAAATCCATTTAGTACCGATTACATTCTTGTTTGCAGGTCTAAGTACCAACTCCTAAGTTTTATTTTTCTCAATCTGATCTAATTCTTCATCTATAGCCTTCATCCAACTTTCATCTTTGCTTGCTTCATCAATATTTTTGGGCTCAATACTAGATAAAAGAGAGTAATTACTTACTGCTTTTCTTCTTGTTTGCACACTAGCTGTGGGGTCTCCAATTATTTTCTCTCTAGGATGGTTTTTCTGCCAGCTGCCTGTTTTGAATTTCTTATTTTCTACCTCTTTTGAATCATAATTTAAATCATCTGAGACATTCTTTTGATTTTGTTCAGTTTTGTCTTCCTCATCTCCTTCAAACACTTCTTCATAAATTGGGTAGTTTTCTTCATTGCTAACTACCCTTTCCCTACCTTCATCAAATGTAACACTGGCACTGTCCATAATTTTCCTTAGCTTTTTGTTGTAGCATTTGTAGGCTTTGCTTGATGGTGAATAGCCAACAAAAATACCTTCATCTGCTCTATATTCAAATTTACCAAGATTATCTTCAATTCTTTTGATGAAACACTTACAGCCAAAGACTCTAAGATGTTTTGTTGTTGCCTTTCTACAGAACCACAACTCGTAAGGAGTTTTGTTTTCATGTGTTCTCAACATGTACCTATTTTGAATGTACACAGCAGTATGGACTGCTTCTTTCCAAAATATTTCTGCTACTCTGCTCTCAGTCAACATAGTCCGGGCCATTTCCTGTATTGTCATGTTTTTTCTTTCTACCACACCATTTTGCTGAGGTGTCATGGCTGCTGAAAACTGTCTCCTAATGCCATATTTATCACAGTACTTTGTAAACTTAGCTGAAATGAATTCTCCTCCTCTATCTGATCTTAAGTTTTTGATCCTCTTTCCTGTTACATTCTCAATGTGGTGTTTGAAAGACTTGAACATTTCAAAGGTTTATGTTTTCTGCTTCAAGAAGTATACCCATGTCATTCTGGAATAGTCATCAATACACAACATAAAGTATTTATCACCATTTATGCTTTGCGTTCTCATAGGTCCACATAAATCAGTATGTATTAGTTCCAATGGTTTGCTTGTATTGTACTCTTTTGCTTTGAATGTGACTCTAGTTTGCTTCCCCTTTTGACATGAGGCACAAATGCTATTTGAAGGTTTGCTGATAGTGGGAATATCTCTCACTGCCCCTTTTGAGCTGATTTTCACCATATTATCAAAACTGATATGACCGAGCCTCTTGTGCCACAACCAATTTTGTTCTTCTCGATCGATGAAACAGGCTCCCTCTAAATTCTCCGAAAGCGTGTACGGGTTGCCGACGAGTCCTTGACCCAGTTGCTATCAGTTTTCCACTGCTTGTTTTTCTAACTTCACAGCCCTGCTTCTTAAAAACAAATTCATGTCCTTTGTCACAAATTTTACTAACACTCAACAGGTTATGTTTTAGACCATCCATGAACAACACTTCTTCTGACTTGATTTTTTTGTTAATAATCTTAACTGAACCTTTCCCTACTATCTGAGCTCCATAATTATTCTCGAATTTTACTGAACCACCTTCATATTTCTGAAACTTTTCAAATTTTTGTTTATCACCTGTCATATGACTTGAGCATCCACTATCAAGTATCCATGGTACATGTTTATTCTGTGCTTTGAAAGTTGTTTGCACTATCAGAGATTCCTTAAGCTGCTCTTTCTGTTTCCATTCTGTTTTGATTACCGTATTGGGCTCAAATTTTGATTTTCCTTTTTTAGTATCTCGTGCATGTTTTTCAAGAAGTTTTCTATTTAGTTTCATCCTATTTGATTGGAATTTTCTTTCCTAAAAATGATTTGAAGTAAAAGCACTTCGACAATTTCTTGCAATGTGTCCAAAATTATGACAGTTAAAGCATTCTACTGTATAATTCATCAGAGGTGAAAAAGCATTTCTACTTGTGAATTTTCTTGGACCTACATTATATTTGTAGTCTACAATCTTATGACCATAACCATTGCATTTAAAACAGAAACCAGAAAAAGGATAATTGAACCTGGGCGATGGTCTTTGCCATGCTGTCGTAGGGGCCATGAATCTTCTCTTTATTTGATGCGTGACCTTGGTGAATCCATCATTATCAATATTCTTTTTGTGCATGGCATTAACGTCATGAGTCATTTTACCTTTATCAACCTATTTCTTATCTTCAATTTTTATAGGTTCTACATTTTTGGCCTTAGAACCATTTGAAGCTTCTCCTTCGATGAAGCCCAGACCAAATTTGGTGCTTGCAGGTCTTTGGTCATTTAAAATTTTATCCAATTTCATAGAGCTTTCTTCACGTTTGTGATAACAGCTAATTTTATGCTCCAACTCTGCTATCTGCATACGAAAACTAACATTCTCTTCTTCTAGTTTGCAGTAGATATCTATTTTCATGGTAATCTGAATTTTAAGCTCTTTGGTTATCTTCTTGTATTCTTTTGTCTGTACTTTCAAACTAGTTACGATGTTGTTTGCATCCTCAAGCCTCTTTGAAAGTTTCTTATTCTTTTTCTTCTCTATTTTCCATTCTTCAAGTGCAGAGGTCAACTCACCTTCTAGATCAACCTCAGCCTCAGATTTTTTACCACAAACCTCACAGATTACTCCTTCTGCTTTTTCTGATTCTTCTTCTTCAAAAGCCATGAAAAGAGCTTCACCTATTTCTTCTTCAGAATCCTCACTCGAGCTGTCTTCAGATGAACTAGCATTCCTTGAGATGAAGCTTTTCTTTTTGAAGTTGCCTTTTCTGAAGTTTGTTTTCTTCTTCCAATCACTTCTCTCTTGGTGTGATCATCATTTTTGTTCTTTTCATTCAGAGGACATTTAGTCGCAAAATGCCCGACACCTCCATAGTTGAAACATTTAAAAGGTAGCTTTCCTCTATATTTTTCTTTTCCTTTCTTTAGTTTTCTAACGAAGTTAGCTTCTTCTTCATCTGATGTCTCTTCTTCCTTAGTTTCTTGTTTTGCATTTTTATTTTTAATGGCTTTGAAGGCCGCTTCTCGGTCTATGGGTTTAGCTCTTCCTATTCTCATCTCATAGCGAGTCAAAGAACCATGCAACTCATCCATACTAAAGAAATTTAGATTTTTTGCTTCTTCTATCGCAGAGACTTTAGAATCAAATCTGTGAGGAAGAAATCTTAATACATTTTTCACGATAGCAGTCACTTATGTCATCACCGAGTCCTCTCATTGCATTTGTGACTTCATTAACTCTCAGCTTGTATCCCTCTACGTTCTCATTGTCATTCATCCTTAAAGCTTCGAACTGAGCTCGATGTATTTGTAACTTGGCTTTCTTGATCTTATGGTCTCCTTCATGAATGCTCTTTAGTTTGTCTCAGATTTATTTTGTTGTTTTACATTTTATGACTTTAGCCAGTTCACTGTCTACTAATCTACTCATGATAGCATTCTTTGCTTTTGAGTTATTTTCATATAGTTTCTTTTCTTTAGCCTCTTTTGGAGCAGTAATGGGATCTGTGTATCCACTATGTACTGAGTCCCAGATGTTATGTCCCAAAGCACAAAGATAAACCTGCATCCTGACTTTCCAGTATGCGTAATTAGATCCGTCAAACACTGGTGCTCTGTTTGATGAGAAGCCTTCACCGCCTACCATTGTGTTAAATCCAAGATCACCCTAGTCGATTATGTTGTAATCACAATGACACTGAGAGGGGGGGTGAATCAGTGTGTTCTTTAAAAACTTCTAAAACAATTAGATTATAAAACCGACGGCGGTTTAAAGCTAGATAAAAGAGATACTAAATGCATCAAGAAAGCATCACACATAACACAACATTTTAACGAGGTTCACCAATGTGGCTACTCCTCAAAAATACTGCTTGGACTACCATCCAAATCCAGTCAATGCAAAGCTACAACTTTACATAATCCTTTACCAGCACCAGCTGGAAGGAGCACCAACCCCTTAACTTTATCTGCTTCAACGAAATGGAGCACCAACTCCTATTTTACCGGCACCCTCTGGAAAGAGGCACCAACCCCTTAATTTTCCAGCACCAAGCTGGACAAATTGTTTACCGGCACCAAGCTGGAAAGAGGCACCAACCCCTTAATTTGCCGGCACCAGCTGGACTTCAATATTGAATAAAAAAATGTTTGACATATACCTTTGTTATTGCAAGACTCTAAGTGGTCTACATCACCTTTGCAATCTCTGTGCACTCTGCTCTCTCTTGCACAATCACTTCACACGGTTTGCTGCACTGCTACAGCCAGACTTTGCAATCAACTTTGCCCTTCGCGCTTCTCTGCACACTCTGCTTTCTCTGTGCACACGCTTCGCACACTGTGTCGTTTCACATTCTGCTCTCTGCTCAACACGAACTTCACTTTCACAAACACTATGCTCGCATTCACACTTTATCTTTACACCCCACTTTTCAAACTCGAAGTACCCTTGCTTTTATAGAAGAAGTTTTAGGAACAAACCCTAAAAGAACGTCGGTTGAGAAACCCTAGAATTTATCAGCTGCCAAACCCTAAAATCTGTCGGCCCATTTAACTTTGTCGGCCTCAAACACTTCTTCCACCTTCGTCACTTTCCTGTAGCTTATTTCCGTGAAATAGTAACATGTCGGCCCTTTTAATTTAATTTAATATTTTAATTTAAATTTTAAATAAAATAAAATTTAAACTAAATATTTAAAATTAAATATCTTCATCATAGGGCATCTTTTTCAACGAAACGAAGAGCCAACTTGGGTTTTAAGAAAAACCCATTTCAAATCTATTATCCATGGTTTTAAATAAAACTTTTTATTTTGATTGCCTTGGTTTTCACAAAAAACCTTTAAAATTTAAACTAAATATTTAAAATTAAATATCTTTATCACGGGGCATCTTTTTCAACGAAACGAAGAGCCAACTTGGGTTTTAAGAAAAACCCATTTCAAATCTATTATCCATGGTTTTAAATAAAACTTTTTATTCTAATTGCCTTGGTTTTCACAAAAAACCTTTCCGCTTCTTGACATCTCAGGATCTGAAGACTTCTTCTCATTCTGAATTATGTTTTCTGTTTCTGTGCATCTATCATTTAAGGACTCATGATCGACTAACTTCTAAACTTTATCCTCTACATCGAGTGACTTCTAAACTACTGTCCATTGCATCATTAGATCTAACGATTGTATTGACAACAATGACAATCCTCCTGCAACACCTTGCTCAACAACTGAACTCCTATCCATTGTACTTTGGTTGCACCTTCTTGTTCAATAAACTCTTGTCCATTGCATCAATAAATCTATACATTTGTGTTGACAACAATGACAATACTATTTGCTGCACTTTGCTCAACAATCTCCCCCTTTGGAATTGTTGGCAACACATGTGCAATTTTCCTGTAAATCTTCTCCCCCTTTGACAATAATACCAAAGGGCTGCTGTAGACTCCCCCGAGTCTATGCACAATATTCTTAGACACAAATTATTACAATTAGCAAATATTCCAAGCATGAACAAGAAGAAAAACAAGTACACAAATGCTCCCCATGAGTCCAAGACCACTTCATTTCACTGATTGACAACATCATGATAAGCATAATAGGCATCAATAAAATCAACAATGTGAATAGCAGCAATAACCGAGTGAATGACACCATCACCGTCAACTTCACCAATATAACATGTGTAAGAACATGGTGAACCACTATCTTCTATGCAACTACCCTCTGTTGCTTTGCAAACTCAAACTTGTCCATTATTAGTGAAGGCATACAATAATCTTATATAGCCAACTTTTTGTTATGCAATGCCAGCAACATCTGCATACAACTTCACCATGCATCTTGGATATATTCTCAACAAGCTTGAACCCAATGGCAGTTGTTTGTCTCTCTCTGCAGTGAGAATCCAGTAGGCTACCTCAATCCACTTTCAACTCTGTGCAAGTACCAAACAATGTACCACAGCACAACCAAAATCTTTTCTCAACCAATTAGGGCTTTAGCAACAATGCTTATAGACAAGGTTTAACCAACATCATTCAACTCAAGATTAACTTTGAAGCATTCAACCAATCACTACATGAAAAGGAAACTAGTAGACATCCTTTTCCTTCCAAAGGTATTTGAACAAGATAGCCACCAACATAAATCACCAAGGCAAAGAATAACTTGCTCAAATCAAACTCAATGGAGTAAGCCCAAATCATGTATCAAGAAAAGCATTAACTTGATCAAAACAACCACTATGAAAGCAACTCAACTATTCATCACCAGGCTGGAAATCATCTGGCTGCTCATTAAAAAACTTTTTTTCTTCAATCTTCCCATTCAACATGCTGATTTCACTTTTGTCAATAGAATTGACAAGTGACTCACATCTGTACCAATTTTTGTCCAGCACTGCAATTTTTCTGCCAACTCTTACTTTCAACTATGCATGTCGGAAGAAGACATTTTGTCAAACACTTTATGGCCAACCGTAGTGCACCTTACTCGGCCTCAAGCTTCTTATCCTTGGGCTGGCATTAAATCAATAGTTAAAACAAAACTGTATGTGAATTAAATATATTCACCAAGGTGTCATGAAAGATCTGGCAATCTTCACATCAAAGAGTAAAAACAAATACATGTTGCTCGAAACACAAATACACAGCTAGGGCAAGCATTCTTTCATTGAGAAAATTATCTGGACTATTATGATTCGTAATTTTGAACAGTGGTATTAAGAATCATCAACAAGTACAACAGTGACATATCTCAAAACTACCAATGGTGACAACTCTCAAATTAAACACCACACTTCACGGCATTTCCACAAACCACTATATAAACTGAAAAACACACTTTAACAACTATACAACATTAACTCGACTGCTTACCTTTCATCCTCAGATACCTAGACAAATACATAGGAGCATTAAAATAAAACTTTAATATTGCTCCTCCTGAGGATGTGCCACACGGAGTTGCTTAGAGCAATGGCGGAGTAGTCTCCTTTAGTCTAAGGAGGCACAATTTCCTTTCTTCTATCTTTCTCCAGGACTTTCCTGAACTTGGGCTTGGGTTTTTCAACAACATCCCTATTTTGCTCCTGTTCGTGAACTTGAACATTTCTCTTGTGGGGTTGTCTCTTGTGCATTCTTGATGGATGATTATTTTCTTTTCTTTTATGCACATGATATGTTCCTTGTCGGTGTTGTCCTCTTTGTGTATGATGAAATCTAGGGTTTTGCCTTAGATTAGATATAGAAGTGCTTGGACAGAACCTTGCTATGTGCCCTTGACCGTTGCATTTAAAACATTGCACATGTTTTATTCCCTGTCTGTATTGCATTCTATGTGTATGATGAAATCTATGGTATTGCCTTAGATTGGATACAGAAGTGCTTGAACAAAACCTTGCTATGTGCCCATGGCCATTACATTTAAAACATTGCACAGGGTGTTCACTCAAAAAAATAGAAGTATTTTTATCGGCATAACTCTTTGATCTATTGTTCAGTCCACAATAAATTGCCTTGTGACCAAAGTGGTTGCATTTAGAACAATAGCCATAAAAAGCATTATTATTAAAAGAGTGAGAGTGAGAGAACCTCTTTTCTTGTGGTTGCTTTCGTTGTAGATCTTCTTTGATATTTTCTTCCTTTTGAGGATTCAACTTCAGACTTTTCTTGTTTCAATCCTTCAACCGAGGACTTCTTCTTCTCTGCATATTTGGAGGATGAAGGTTGTTCAGCTTCATATCCAAGACCAAACTTAGCTGTGGAGCTTCTTTGTTGATTTATCATTGTATCTAGCAACTCTGTGCTCTTCTCAAATTTGAGATTTATATTGGCCTCTTTTAGTTGTTTCTTCAATGAAACAATCTCTTCTTCTTGTTGGCGGCATCCAGTCTCTTTCTCATTGATCTGAGACCTAAGAATATCTTCAATCCTTTTGTTCTGTTCTACTTGCGGCTTTAGATCAACAATAACTCTGTTTATATTCCTCTTCACTTGTCTTGTATACATCATTCTTATTATCCAGTTTGTGTCTTCAAGGCTTCTTCGATTTCTTGGCCTTTTGAACTTGTAGGAAGAGATCTTCAATCTCATCCTCATATTCTTCTAATTTCTTGGACAGTATTTTGTTCTTTTTCTTTTCTATTCTCCACTCTTCAAGAGCGGATATCAACTCTCCTTCAAAATCTACTTCAGCCTCAAGATTTTCATCACAAACTTTAGGATTCACTTCTTCTACCTTTTTCGGTTCAAATTTCTCTTCTACAGGAACCGAAACTGACTGGGATGCCTTTTTGGATGAGGATCTATTCTTCTTAGCCATTGTGTACTAATCCAAGATCAACCCTGACTGATTTAGCCAAAATTGGGAACTTGGCTCTGATACCAATTGTTGTAATCACAATGACACTGAGAGGGGGGGTGAATCAGTGTGTTCTTTAAAAACTTCTAAAACAATTAGATTATAAAACCAGCAACAGTTTAAAGCAGATAAAAGAGATACTAAATGCATCAAGAAAGCATCACACATAACACAACATTTTAACGAGGTTCACCAATGTGGCTACTCCTCAAAAAGCTGCTTGGACTACCATCCAAATCCAGTCAATGCAAAGCTACAACTTTACATAATCCTTTACCGGCACCAAGCTGGAAGGAGCACCAACCCCTTAACTTTATCTGCTTCAACAGAATGGAGCACCAACTCCTATTTTACCAGCACCCTACTTGGAAAGAGGCACCAACCCCTTAATTTCCAGCACCATGGACAAATTGTTTACCCACGGAAAGAGGCACCAACCCCTTAATTTGCAGCCATTGGACTTCAATATTGAATAAAAAAATGTTTGACATATACCTTTGTTATTGCAAGACTCTAAGTGGTCTACATCACCTTTGCAACCTCTGTGCACTCTGCTCTCTCTTGCACAATCACTTCACACAGTTCTTTGCACTGCTACAACCAGACTTTGCAATCAACTTTGCCCTTCGCGCTTCTCTGCACACTCTGCTTTCTCTGCGCACACGCTTCGCACACTCTATGTCGTTTCACATTCTGCTCTCTGCTCAACACGAACTTCACTTTCACAAACACTATGCTCGCATTCGCACTTTATCTTTACACCCCACTTTTCAAACTCGAAGTACCCTTGCTTTTATAGAAGAAGTTTTAGGAACAAACCCTAAAAGAACGTCGGTTGAGAAACCCTAGAATTTGTCAGTGCCAAACCCTAAAATCCGTCGGCCCGGATTTAACTTTGTCGGCCTCAAACACTTCTTCCACCTTCGTCACTTTCCTGTAGCTTATTGCCGCGAAATAGTAACATGTCGGCCCTTTTAATTTAATTTAATATTTTAATTTAAATTTTAAATAAAATAAAATTTAAACTAAATATTTAAAATTAAATATCTTCATCACCGGGGCATCTTTTTCAACGAAACGAAGAGCCAACTTGGGTTTTAAGAAAAACCCATTTCAAATCTATTATCCATGGTTTTAAATAAAACTTTTTATTTTGATTGCCTTGGTTTTCACAAAAAACCTTTAAAATTTAAACTAAATATTTAAAATTAAATATCTTTATCACCGGGGCATCTTTTTCAACGAAACGAAGAGCCAACTTGGGTTTTAAGAAAAACCCATTTCAAATCTATTATCCATGGTTTTAAATAAAACTTTTTATTCTGACTGCCTTGGTTTTCACAAAAAACCTTTCCGCTTCTTGACATCTCAGGATCTGAAGACTTCTTCTTCTCATTCTGAATTATGTTTTATATTTAGTGCATCTATCATTTAAGGACTCATGATCTGACTAACTTCTGAACTTTATCCTCTGCATCTGAGTGACTTCTAAACTTCCTGTCCATTACATCATTAGATCTAACTGACTGTATTGACAACAATGACAATCCTCCTGCAACACCTTGCTCAACACTGAACTCCTATCCATTGTACTTTGGCTGCACCTTGTTGTTCAATAAACTCTTGTCCATTGCATCAATAAATCTGTACATTGTGTTGACAACAATGACAATACTATTTGCTGCACTTTGCTCAACAATCTCCCCCTTTGGAATTGTTGGCAACACATGTGCAATTTTCCTGTAAATCTTCTCCCCCTTTGACAATAATACCAAAGGGCTGCTGCAGACTCCCCCTGAGTCTATGCACAATATTCTTAGACACAAAATATTACAATTAGCAAATATTCCAAGCATGAACAAGAAGAAAAACAAGTACACAAATGCTCCCCACGAGTCCAAGACCACTTCATTTCAGTGATTGACAACATCATGATAAGCATAATAGGCATCAATAAAATCAACAATGTGAATAGCGGCAATAACCGATGAATGACACCATCACCGTCAACTTCACCAATATAACATGTGTAAGAACATGGCTGAACCACTTGTCTTCTATGCAACTACCCTCTGTTGCTTTGCAAACTCAAACTTGTCCACTTTTAGTGAAGGCATACAATAATCTTATATAGCCAACTTTTTGTTATGCAATGCCAGCAACATCTGCATACAACTTCACCATGCATCTTGGATATATTCTCAACAAGCTTGAACCCAATGACAGTTGTTTGTCTCTCTCTGCTGTGAGAATCTAGCAGGCTACCTCAATCCACTTTCAACTCTGTGCAGGTACCAAAAACTGTACCACAGCACAACCAACATCTTTTCTCAACCAATTAGGGCTTTAGCAACAATGCTTATAGACAAGGTTTAACCAACATCATTCAACTCAAGATTAACCTTGAAGCATTCAACCAATCACTACATGAAAAGGAAACTAGTAGACATCCTTTTCCTTCCAAAGGTATTTGAACAAGACGACCACCAACATAAATCACCAAGGCAAAGAATAACTTGCTCAAATCAAACTCAATGGAGTAAGCCCAAATCATGTATCAAGAAAAGCATTAACTTGATCAAAACAACCACTATGAAAGCAACTCAACTATTCATCACCAGGTTGGAAATCATCTGGCTGCTCATTAAAAAACTTTTTTCTTCAATCTTCCCATTCAACATGTTGATTTCACTTTTGTCAACAGAATTGACAAGTGACTCACATCTGTACCAATTTTTGTCCAGCACTGCAATTTTTCTGCCAACTCTTACTTTCAACTATGCATGTCGGAAGAAGACATTTTGTCAAACACTTTATGGCCAACCGTAGTGCACCTTACTCAGCCTCAAGCTTCTTATCCTTGGATGGCATTAAATCAATAGTTAAAACAAAACTATACGTGAATTAAATATATTCACCAAGGTGTCATGAAAGATCTGGCAATCTTCACATCAAAGAGTAAAAACAAATACATGCTGCTCGAAACACAAATACACAGCTAGGGCAAGCATTCTTTCGTTGAGCAAATTATCTGGACTATTATGATTCGTAATTTTGAACAGTGGTATTAAGAATCATCAACGAGTACAACGATGACATATCTCAAAACTACCAATGGTGACAACTCTCAAATTAAACACCACACTTCACGGCATTTCCACAAACCACTATATAAAGTGAAAAACACACTTTAACAACTATACAACATTAACTCGAATGCTTACCTTTCATCCTCAGATACCTAGACAAATACATAGGAGCATTAAAATAAAACTTTAATATTGCTCCTCCCGAGGATGTGCCACCTGGAGTTGCTTAGAGCAATGGCAGAGTAGCCTCCTTCGGTCCAAGGAGACACAATTTCCTTTCTTCTATCTTTCTCAAGACTTTCCTGAACTTGGGCTTGGGTTTTTCAACAACATCCCTATTTTGCTCCTGTTCGTGAACTTGAACATTTCTCTTGTGGGGTTGTCTCTTGTGCATTCTTGATGGATGATTATTTTCTTTTCTTTTATGCACATGATATGTTCCTTGTCGGTGTTGTCCTCTTTGTGTTTGATGAAATCTAGGGTTTTGCCTTAGATTAGATATAGAAGTGCTTGGACAGAACCTTGCTATGTGCCCTTGACCGTTGCATTTAAAACATTGCACATGTTTTATTCCTGTCTGTATTGCATTCTATGTGTATGATGAAATCTATGGTATTGCCTTAGATTGGATACAGAAGTGCTTGAACAAAACCTTGCTATGTGCCCATGGCCATTACATTTAAAACATTGCACAAGGTGTTCACTCAAAAAAATAGAAGTATTTTTATCAGCATAACTCTTTGATCTATTGTTCAGTCCACAATAAGTTGCCTTGTGACCAAAGTGGTTGCATTTAGAACAATAGCCATAAAAAGCATTATTATTAAAAGAGTGAGAGTGAGAGAACCTCTTTTCGTTGTGGTTGCTTTGTTGTAGATCTTCTTTGATATTTTCTTCCTTTTGAGGATTCGACTTCAGACTTTTCTTGTTTCAATCCTTCAATCGAGGACTTCTTCTTCTCTGCATATTTGGAGGATGAAGGTTGTTCAGCTTCATATCCAAGACCAAACTTAGCTTTGGAGCTTCTTTGTTGATTTATCATTGTATCTAGCAACTCTGTGCTCTTCTCAAATTTGAGATTTATATTGGCCTCTTTTAGTTGTTTCTTCAATGAAACAATCTCTTCTTCTTGTTGGCGAGCATACAGTCTCTTTCTCATTGATCTGAGACCTAAGAATATCTTCAATCCTTTTGTTCTGTTCTACTTGCGGCTTTAGATCAACAATAACACTGTTTATATTCCTCTTCACTTGTCTTTGTATACATCATTCTTATTATCCAGTTGTGTCTTCAAGGCTTCTTCGGATTTCTTGGCCTTTTGAACTTGTAGGAAGAGATCTTCAATCTCATCCTCATATTCTTCTAATTTCTTGGACGAGTATTTTGTTCTTTTTCTTTTCTATTCTCCACTCTTCAAGAGCGGATATCAACTCTCCTTCAAAATCTACTTCAGCCTCAAGATTTTCATCACAAACTTCAGGATTCACTTCTTCTACCTTTTTCGGTTCAAATTTCTCTTCTACAGGAACCGAAACTGACTGGGATGCCTTTTTGGATGAGGATCTATTCTTCTTAGCCATTGTGTACTAATCCAAGATCAACCCTGACTGATTTAGCCAAAATTGGGAACTTGGCTCTGATACCAATTGTTGTAATCACAATGACACTGAGAGGGGGGGTGAATCAGTGTGTTCTTTAAAAACTTCTAAAACAATTAGATTATAAAACCGCAACAGTTTAAAGGTAGATAAAAGAGATACTAAATGCATCAAGAAAGCATCACACATAACACAACATTTTAACGAGGTTCACCAATGTGGCTACTCCTCAAAAATACTGCTTGGACTACCATCCAAATCCAGTCAATGCAAAGCTACAACTTTACATAATCCTTTACCGGCACAGCTGGAAGGAGCACCAACCCCTTAACTTTATACTGCTTCAACAGAATGGAGCACCAACTCCTATTTTACCAGCACCTACTGGAAAGAGGCACCAACCCCTTAATTTTCCAGCACCATGGACAAATTGTTTACCCAAGGAAAGAGGCACCAACCCCTTAATTTGCCGGCACCAATGGACTTCAATATTGAATAAAAAAATGTTTGACATATACCTTTGTTATTGCAAGACTCTAACTGGTCTACATCACCTTTGCAATCTCTGTGCACTCTGCTCTCTCTTGCACAATCACTTCACACAGTTTGCTGCACTGCTACAGCCAGACTTTGCAATCAACTTTGCCCTTCGCGCTTCTCTGCACACTCTGCTTTCTCTGTGCACACGCTTCGCACACTCTGTGTCGTTTCACATTCTGCTCTCTGCTCAACATGAACTTCACTTTCACAAACACTATGCTCGCATTCGCACTTTATCTTTACACCCCACTTTTCAAACTCGAAGTACCCTTGCTTTTATAGAAGAAGTTTTAGGAACAAACCCTAAAAGAACGTCGGTTGAGAAACCCTAGAATTTGTCAGCTGCCAAACCCTAAAATCCGTCGGCCCAGATTTAGCTTTGTCGGCCTCAAACACTTCTTCCACCTTCGTCACTTTCCTGTAGCTTATTGCCGTGAAATAGTAACATGTCGGCCCTTTTAATTTAATTTAATATTTTAATTTAAATTTTAAATAAAATAAAATTTAAACTAAATATTTAAAATTAAATATCTTCATCACGGGGCATCTTTTTCAACGAAACGAAGAGCCAACTTGGGTTTTAAGAAAAACCCATTTCAAATCTGTTATCCATGGTTTTAAATAAAACTTTTTATTTTTACTTGCCTTGGTTTTCACAAAAAACCTTTAAAATTTAAAATTAATATTTAAAATTAAATATCTTTATCACGGGGCATCTTTTTCAACGAAGCGAAGAGCCAACTTGGGTTTTAAGAAAAACCCATTTCAAATCTGTTATCCATGGTTTTAAATAAAACTTTTTATTCGACTGCCTTGGTTTTCACAAAAAACCTTTTCGCTTCTTGACATCTCAGGTTCTGAAGACTTCTTCTTCTCATTCTGAATTATGTTTTCTGTTTCTGTGCATCTATCATTTAAGGACTCATGATCTGACTAACTTCTGAACTTTATCCTCTGCATCTGAGTGACTTCTGAACTGCCTGTCCATTGCATCATTAGATCTAACTGACTGTATTGACAACAATGACAATCCTCCTGCAACACCTTGCTCAACACTGAACTCCTATCCATTGTACTTTGGCTGCACCTTGCTGTTCAATAAACTCTTGTCCATTGCATCAATAAATCATGTCTGACTGTGTTGACAACAATGACAATACTATTTGCTGCACTTTGCTCAATAGGTTAAGCTTGAACAGGTACTTGGCTCTGATACCAATTGTTATTACAATGGCACTGAGAGGGGGGGTGAATCAGTGTAGCTAATTAAAATCTTAAATCTATAATTCTTAATGTTGAAGTAATGCAAACTTAAAAATATATATAGCAATTATAACAAGATAGCATCACACAACGCAAGATTTTAACGAGGTTCACCGATGTGGCTACTCCTGAAAAATTGACTGCTTGGACTACCATCCAAATCTAGCCTTAGCAAAGCAATCAATTTTACAGCAAATTTACGAGAACCTCTTGGAAGGAGCACCAACTCCGATTTATCCGCACTAATGAAAGGAGCACCAACCCCTAATTTATCCGCACCAACGAAAGGAGCACCAACTCCGGATACCAAACAATAACTTGGACTGTAATTCTAAATCTATAAATGTTACAAAAAAATACCTTTGCTTCCATAAGACCCTGACTGGTCTAGAACTTACTATTCGCAAGACACTCGCATCTATCTGTCTCGTCTGCGATCGAGTTACGTGATCGACTTAGCCTTTTGTGCACTCTTGCACACTCTTCTTTCTCTGAATACACACTTCGCATAGTCTGCATCATAACAGCCGAACGATCGTCTCTGCCTTCTGTGCTCTCTGCTCTCTGCTCTCTGTGTGCTCTTACTTCGCACTTAGCTTGATTTTGACATGACTCGCTCACTTTGTGCACTCCAATCGAATTTCACTCTCTGCGTACTATCATCGAATGTCGCACTTCACAACTCACTTAACTCATCAAACCAGCCTTCCTTTTATAATCACATCATGATCAAAAACTTGATTCTTCGTCGGTTGTAACCCTAATCTTAGTCGGCTGCAAAACCCTAGACTTCGTCGGCTGCAAGCCCTAATCTTCGTCGGTCAATATTTGAATTTGTCGGCTTCACTGCCTCTGTAACTCTTCTGTAGCTTTTACTACAAAAAAACATGTCGAGATATCGCGACACTTTTGCCTCTGTACGCTTTCTTTTGGCTTTTGTCGCGATATCGTGACACTTCTGTCTTCGAAGTCTTCTATTCTGCATTTGTCGTGAAATCATGACACTTCTCCCTTTTTAGCCTCTGACTTTCTTTCTGTTGCGATATCGTGACACTTCTGTCTTTGAAGCCTTTGTCTTTCTTTTTGTCGTGATATCGCGACACTTCTGCCTTCATAGACTTCGTATTCACTTTTGTCATGAAATCACAACATTTCTATCTTCATAGCCTTCCTCTATGCTTTTGTCACAAAATCGTGACACTTCTCCTATTGAAGACCTGCTTTCTGTTTCTGTCACAAAATCACGACACTTCTGCTTCTGTCTACTTTCTTGCAAGTATAAAAAAATCCAAAAAATGTAAGCTTCTTGAAGCAAAACCAAAAGCCTTATCAGGGCCACTTATGAGGAACAGATAGCCCATGTAGGGTTAGAAAATAGAACAATATAAAAAACCCACGTAGGGGTGGTAGCAAAACAAAAAAATCTAAAAAATAAAAGAGTCCCGCACAGGGGAAACCAAGGAGAAAGAGGTAGAGTTCAAAAATATAGAGATCCAATAGAGAAATACAGACTCTAATTGTTTGGTTGTCCACCTACATTGCATCCATTAGACCGTATCAGACTTTTAAACTCATCCAAGATCTCAAATTGATCCTTGTTCTCATCCAAGAGGGTCTTTGCCTGATATAGCAGGGAGGAAGTCATCCTGACTGACTGATTTAATTTTAGGTAGTGCAAGGTAATTACTTGTCTTATTATTGCTATAGGAAATGCTATAGACTTTGGCTTTCTCCAAGGGGTATTCATGTTTTGCATGTTTATTTGTGTATCTCAATTCCAAAGCCTTCTCTGCCTCCTCTACTTCTTAGCTTAAAATATGTCTAATTTAGTAGCCAAGAAAGAGAGGATACATGTCTTCAAATCCTTAATTAAATTCCCTATTTTGTATTTGGTGATACCAATTGATTCGCTCCTCACTCCTTTTCCCTTAATTATGGTAGAACTTGAGTAGTTCTTACAAAGATTCTTAGTATCCTTAACTTGATAAATATATCCTCAAGCCATTAGGTTTAAAGCTTCTATATATACCTCTTAAATTCATCACAATAAAATGAGCTTTAATGTCTCTCCTTCTAAACTTGAGTTCTTGGACTACTAAAGATAAAATTGAATTTCAATGTACTATTCTATTGTCTTCTCTTATTTTTGTGTAATTCTAAGGACTTCATCTCTTACTTCTCTAGTCTTGCAATAGTATTGATATTTTTATATAAATTATATCATCATGGTATCCCATGTGTTGATATTATTTCCATTGAATCCCATGAATCAACATAAAGTTGTATCCTTGACTATGGCTAGAAAGATCTTGAGTTTCTATGTATTTTTTTTATAGTCTTTGCTCTAACACAATACATCAAATTCTAAGATCAAATTATTTGATCTTCTATATTCATCCTATATAATATGGTAAGCATGGAAGGTAAAATATTCTTCATCCTAGCTTCCTCCTAATATTCTTGAATAGAAAACTCAAAAGTCATCATGGTTTGAGTTTCTTCTATGATATTTGTCAAAATATACACTTATCAACGCATCCAATAGGTATTTCTTGATGATAGATTGGCTTCAAAATATTGGCTTGATGGTTTAATTGGTTTTTGAATTACCTCATATGGTATTACAATGAAATCTCCTCATAGTTTTTTAACTAGGGAACAACTATCTACTATAGAGAGAACAATACCTTTATGCCTAGTGAAATTTTCTAGTATGGATTGAAAAATAGGCATGTATCCAAATGGGGTTTATTATAAAATTTTTCTTTTCATAAATATGAATGCATCCACAATATGCTAAATATTAAATAAATCAACCATAATAGTTAATCCATATAAAGATAATATGTGATAATATCCTTAAGATAGGGCAACACCAATAATATTCCATAGATAAGGGACCACTCCACAATATCTCCCAAGATAAGAGTTGCTCCATAATCCAAGACTATTACAAGAGAATACTCAATATGATTAATGATGATTACAATGACAATATCCCTTCTTTATATACTCATCTTCTAATTCTACTTTGGGGAGCTAATTCCTAAAACCTTATCGCATTTATCATTATAATATAATCAACCTTAGTTTATGTGTGGTCCATATCAATTATCCATATAATATTATATCTCTGTATTTCTATCCCTAGGTACCATAACAGTCCACCTTTTTTGTAAAAATTTTATCCTCAAAATATGAGAAGAAACAACATAATATGATTTGCTAATAAATGTTAACAATTAGTACCAATCTTGATCATCCCTCCATTCAAATGAAATTTTTATTATTGGGGTTTGTTATGATGCCAAGTGACCATTATACCACTTGAATATCCATGATTTCTTTGTTGGCTACATGTTTCTATTGCTCTACTATGATATTATGAATGATTGATCCTATTGTTCCATGATGTTGTTATACCACTTTGAAATATAGAGCTATAATTATTTTTCTTCCAAGCACTACCATACTTGATGCCTTTCTAACTCCATGTAGATCCATAATAATATTGATGCCCTAAACCATACCTCCAAGATTATTGTTAGTCATGGTGGTATGGGTGATGATATGTTGTAACCTTAATCCAACATTCTACTTACTTTTATTCTTCAATATTTTGTTCCTCTATTTTAAATTCTTTTTCATAATCTTCTTTCACATGCCCTTCTTTTGGTGTGTCCTTGTGCTCTTATAACAGATATACCTTAGACTTTACTGCTACTTCTTCCATGGACTCTATTGTTGCTTCTACTAGAGACTCGACTTTTGATATCTCTATTGGTTCCTTAATTTGTTCCCTTGCAATAACTACTTATTGCTTCTCCTTGGATCCTTGCTCCTTAAGTTGAGAAATATCCTATAGTGTTATATTGTTTTTCCTATATGATAACTTCATGAACTTCTTGTGCATGTTAATGTTAATAGTATTCAAAGAATCCAACCAAGTATTACCCTGAATAATATCCACATCATCCATATCAAAAGCAAAAAAATAAAAATGTAAAACATATTTATCCATGGTGACCTTCAAATCTTCAAAAATATGAACATACAACCTCAATTTGTATATCTTTAATTTTTGTTGCTTGAACCAACAACCTCTTCACCAAAGAAATATTAATAAAATTATACCTGCTACTAGGATTTATGGAAATAATAATCTTTTCCCTCTAAATATAGCCATGAACCTACAAAATAGAATTTTTAGATTCAAACAAATCCTTTTGATCATTTTTTGGCCTATCTAACACCAAAGTTGTGGTTCCCTTAGCCTACACACTATCATCCTTATCTTTTCCTTCTATTTTCAACTCTCTTTTTTAATTCCTTTTGTTCATCCTAGAGCCTAGATATCTTTTTATATGGGTTCCATTGACTCAATAATGTTTGACTTATTTATTCCCAAGTAAGTTCACAATTATGAAACATAAGAAACCTCTTAAACCAAGAGAGATCTTCTCCTCCACAATAATAGATAATATTAATATTCCAATAAAAATTAGTAGAATACAAGGATTTAAAATATTTTCACGATTCTCTAACATCAATATCATCTTCTCCAAAAACATTTTGTAGATTCATATGTTGATGCCCCAACAAAAAGATAATGCAAATTAGGGTAATATGATTTGGATTAATCATAATAATGCAAATTAGGGTAATATGATTTGGATTAATCATAATAATGCAAATTAGGGTAAAGATGATTTTGTAGAAAAATATTGTTACCCTATTCCAAATGGTTGACTTCATAGGGTTGTATCTCCTTCAATACTACTCATATCCATTCATATGACCACTTGATATGAACCACTTCAAATTCTTAAAAAAAAAAGGTGGAAGAATTATCTAAATTGGATAAACTTATACAGAGATATATCTCTAAACAAATGAGATATTTTCAAGAAAATTTTACCAAAAATCTATAATCCATAAATCAATTATCACTCTGCTAGAACCCTTGTTCTTATACCACTTGTTATGATCCTTTGCTTCTCGTAAATATAAAGGCATCCATAATATGATAAATATTAAATAAATCAACCACAATAATTAATCCACACAAAGACAAGATATAATAATACTCTTTTGGTAGGGCAACACCAATATCACTCCTTAAGAAAGGAACCACTCCATAATATCTCCTAAAATGACAGTCACTCCACGAGCCAATACTATTACAAGAAAATACTAAATATGATTTATGGTGATTACAATGACAATATCCCCTATTTATATACCCATATTCTAGTGCTAATTTGACAAGCCAACTCCTAAAACTTTATCCCACTCATTATTATAATATAATCTACCTTGAGTTATGTGTCGCCTATGCCAACCATCCATAATACCCATACACAATATTATAGCATATCCCCACACTCCTGTTCCTAGGTACAATAATAGAGATCCTTCAAATAAGGCTAGAATGTCAAGACATCCTATAGTTTAATTTGTAGCTTCTTTAGGTTGTTCCATTCTATCACTATTTTTTTTTTTATTTGGCCATCTATATGAGTTGGGTGCTTTATCAACTCTCTATCCTACATCAATCCTTGTATTATTTAGTGAAATAATTCTTCTTTATCCCTTGGATGATACATGTAAGACTACATGGGTTAAAGTTCAACTAAAAAATAAATAAATAAAAAAATACCTCATAAAGAGTTGATTGTGTTGAATGCCAACCTTCGATAGAACCTATCCTATAGTGTATAAAAAACTCGAACTATTTTAATTGTAGTATCTCCCTAGCAAGGGTAAAAAAATAAATAAATACTAAATATGTCAATACAAGTAGGTACACTTCCAAGGCACTGGGCATTATATATGCATTATAGAACGATGAAGTATTTGACCTACATAATCCTACAGATCAACTCTAGCTATTCATCAAGGTATAGAAATATACACTTGTTTATATCAAGGATTTCAAAGGGATAAAATAAATCATATATACATATTTATAGGAATTAGAATTAGAGACTATAGAAAAATGGAATGAATTAAAACTACAAAATTTAAAACTTGAAAATTGGAAATAAATAAAACAACAAAAATTAACACATACTATGCAATTGACTACAAAAAAAGGAAATAATGAATTTAAAAAATAATTCAAAACTATGGATAGGTTAAATAACTATAGAATATTAAAAATAAAATCATTCATGTGAGTTATCACAAACCACACACATGTAGTAAGCCCTTTCTCCAAGAGTAGGTGTAGTTGTCCTCTAGTGGGAAAAGAAGATTTAAATGCTCATAATATAATTTATCATAAATATGCTTTATTACTACTAAAAAATACATATAAAGGATTATGTTTGTCATTCTTTGAGTGATTAGATTACTAGAGTACTATTTTGTTGTTTTCATTATTGTTGTTGTTGTTAACTCTAGTCTATACTACATGTAGCAATTTAAAGGATCATATAACTACTCTAAACTATTTGACAACTTTCAAAGGATGTAGTTGAAACTACCATTTAGACTTAACTACAAACAAAGAAAGGTCATATAATATAAATATATTTTTGGGTTTCCTATAGTTGGAGAATACAAATTATCAATCTTCTAATTTTGATTATGTAGGACAATGACAAGGGAAATAGAAAGATATATCACACATGATTACAACTAGCACACCAACCTTATTTCTATTCTCAACTAACTCCATCACATTAACAATGTTAATAAGATACATTCTATTGTATTTTATTGTATCTATCCTTATTCCTTTCAATATGTCAATCCCGTAGGCAATAGTTAGAGTGTTTTATCTAGTGGATGTGGAGTCATACAATTGGCTATCATAGTACAGGTTCAAATTATTGATGTTAACTATATTTTCTTATTTCAATGAACATGTCTTCCCATAGTTTAATAAAGTTAACTTGAAAATTAGGTTATAGACACCTTGTTCATTCCCCATAGTGAACCCATATACCTATAATACAAAAGGGGTTGTAGGCTTGCTCTAGGTGAGATATGTCAATATTTGACATACATCAATTTTGTATGTAAGTCTAGACTAAAGCATTCAAGTTTCCATAAATGCTACTATATTGTATTATCCTATATAAACTACAAAATAATTATTATTTGTGTCAAAAATAATGATCTATATATCATTAGTTACAAAAGGAGTAGGGTCTATAAAAAGGCTACATAGGTTGAGTCAATTGTGTGACATCAATTTTATCCCTAATTTATGAAGTAGATAAGATGATGAGAAATAATTCTTCTGGAAGAAAAGTTTTGAAGTAATTTGAATTTAATCCCCACTTTCACTTGATCTGATTTCAAATCTCCAAAAAACTTGTCTAATATTCATAAAACTTATTAATGAACCATTTGTGTTTAAGAAGTATTATGATATGCTCAATCTCATCATTTATAATCTAGATTTCTTATCCTCAAATAGGGTATCCATACTTCTAGTTCGGGTATCCTTACCTTGAGTTTAGAATTTCAAAAATGACCTTCCTCCCATGCTATCTTGATTCTCATTATAATCCTTTATTTTTTTAAATTTTCTAAATATTTAGAACAAGAACGATGATACCCACTCCTTGATCGCACTTGCTTCCTACTTACACTTACAACACTTGTTTTCTTTCTAAGAAATGTGAGGCTTACTCTTATCTTGTACTTGCTCCTATATTGAAAAATATTGAGGTTCATGTATTTAGTAAAATTTTAACAATAATAATGGTCCTTTATTTTACTATAATTTTTTAAATTTTATGTAGTTGAGCTTATAGGATTTAGTAAAGTTCTAGAATGTAATGTAAAGGAAAATTTGATAACATTAAATTGTTGGAATATATTACATTATTTGGTACATGTTAATGTACCACCTTGGGTACATCTTTATATTAGGAAAGAGTGTCCTAGATTAAAGTGAGAGTATTTATTTTATGCAATGTAATAAATGCACAAGTGTGCAAAGTATTTTGGCAATGTAAATGTGCATAATAGTCCATGTGCACGAGTCCATAGAATAGGAAGATGAAGAGTCATAGGAAGAGTGAAGGCCAAGAATGCTCCATATGAAGAGTCACACTCCATTATATATGTATTTATGTGGCTGTGAGAGAGATATAGAGTGATAGAAAGATTGTCATATACAGTTATAATGGAAAGTGAAGAAGTATGATGTATTTGAGGTCTTTATTCAATAAAGATCAAATTTTCATGAGCATTTGTTAGTGGTATTATACGAGTTGTTTCTGAAGTTGTTTATGAGTTTTATATGCTTACTAGTTTGTTATTATCTTATATTTTATATTGTAACTTCATTTTAGATCTTGTGATTACTTTATCTTGAGTATTTAGCTTCCAAAGCTAACATATATATCCCTCTTCAACACATACACATATTATCATGTATTCTTCTAGATGATTTTCACTTTCCACTTAAAAACAAATTGCTATTTTTTAGAGTTTTTTCTAAAAATTCAAAAAATATATATAACCCTAAATTTTATGTTAATAAGTATATAGCATGTGAGCTGAATGGTAGAGACGTTTTTCGCAGGACTGCCCAAACTGCCGAACTCGTTTCGGCCATATCTCACTCATCCGAACTCGGATTGAGCTGAAATTTTGAGGGTAGATGCCTGAAAAACCCTAGAACATCTCCACCAATTTTCATATCATTTGGAGCAACACAGATCCTAGCGCATCCCTATGTGTGAACGATATATTTGGCAAGCGGCTATGCGAGGGTTTCATCTCAGGTTGAGTGCAAGCAGCTCCAGAGGTTGGTTTTTAGGGCCTTCGGGCCCTAGCGGCCAATATTTTTGTGGTTTATGCTCAATATTTTAGCAAGAAATGTTGCAGGGGATACAAGATGGGTTAGAAATTTGTCTTTCAATAGATCATACTGTGAACTTGAGTGACAACGGCTTCCAATTTGCTGCACAAAAGAAAAGTGAAAACCATACCTTTCCACGACGTCTAGGGCAAGGATTAAAGAGACCACGAAATAAGTTTCAAGCAGTTGATCAAAAAATGGCTCATATCTCAAGTGAATCTGGTGCTAAGGTGCACCCACAAAATAATTCTACTATGAAAACCCCTGTCAAGGGTAAGAATTTTGAAGACTCAATCCCAAAAATGAATTTTAGGGATGCCCTTCATGGTGGACAGCCTCAGCCCAATGCTAATATCAATACTAGGGCTTCTCATAAACCTCTAAGAATGCCTAAGATTGATCCCAGGAAAACGGAGTCAGGATGTCTTAAAGCAGCTGATGGAACTCCTATTGTTAAGCTTGATATGGGTAACATTCAGACCGGCATTGAAGATTTGGAAAAAGAGGACTAATTTGTCGGTTCATGGGTTTTCGTCCGAGTCTATTCCGCTTTCAAAGTCTGGGCTGCAAAAAGCTGGAAAACTAAAGGTGAGTTACAAATCTCTATTTATCCAAATGGTTATTTTCTTGTTTTATTTGCTAATAATGAAGATAGAGAGAAAACTTTTCAAGGGGGTCCTTGGTTTTTTGGAAGGGCAGGGCTTTTCATGAAGCCCCGGCATACTAAATTTAAAGCCGAAGAAGAGATGCCTTCTATAGCTCCCGTGTGGGTTAGACTCTTTGGCCTCCCTATTGAATTTTGGAATCCTACTATTTTTTCTTCAATTGGAAACTCTTTAGGAACTTTTATGATGACTCATGATTGTACTCAAAATTTTGAACATATTATTTATGCTCGAATTTGTGTTTTAATGGATTTTGACAAACCCCTACCTAAAAAGATCACATTACAATTTGGGGAAGACACTTGGGAGCAAGTAGTGGACTATGAGAACATTCCTTTTCGTTGTAGAATTTGCCATGAATATGGTCATTTGGCCAGTGCTTGCCCAAATAAAATTCCTGATCAAAAGAAAGAAGATATAAACTCAATAGGTTTCCAAATACCTAAGAAGAAGAACACTCAAAAAAACCAATAATGAAGGATCAATCAAAGTCATTTGCTAATATGTTTGAAATCCTTTCCACAAATGATGTCCCAAGTGAGGAAGAGGAAATAATGGAAACTGAAATCTTAGAAACACAATTTAAATATGAAGGAAAGAACTCAGAGACAAACCAACAAATCAAAGGTTTTCAACAAAAAAAAAAAGGAGAAAATTTACACAAGAAAAACAATATTTCAAATGTCAAAACTTCAAATAATGCAGTCCCAATATAGACTCCATTGAACCATCTAGTAAAATTTTGGCTATGTATGAGCATTCTTCAAGGTTAGAAGCCATCTCAGATTCAATTGGAATAAGTCAAGAAACAGGGAAAAAAATTGAAGATGGATTCTAATCAAAAAGTAGGTCGCAAGACCAATCAATATCATATGGTAAAAGAAGGTGAAAAGCTTGTAGAGGAAGGTAAGATTAATGCCCTTCCCAACATTTTTAGCCCTGGTATTAATGAAGATCATCACTTGGAATATTAGAGGACTCAAAGGGAGTCTTTCAAAACAAAATGAAATTAGAAGAATGATTCAGATAAATCATCCACATCTTGTTTTCCTTCAAGAAACAAAAATGTCAATGGAGGATATGGACTTAATTGCCAGGAAAATTTGGCCAGCTGGAAAGTGGTTTCCCTCGGTCCCAAGGGACTTCGGGTGGCATTGCTTGTCTTTGGGACCCAAAAGAGGTAGTTATTCACCATATGGTTGGCAGTTGGGGTTTGTTGGCTATAGCTATTCAAAGTAGACATTCCAACCAGATTATGCTCTGCATTACTGTTTATGCCCCGACTTCTTTGGAGGAAAAAGAAGACAATGGAAGGATATTACTCATATTATCTCTCATTTTCCTAAAGCTTGGATCTTGATCGGAGGAGATTTCAATACCATCCTCTCTCTAGATGAGAAAAGGGGGGAAATAGAAATTTGGACAAAAGTACTGACCTCATGAGCGAATATATTGCAAACCTCCATCTTGTGGATATCCAACCGGATAATGGCCTTATGACTTGGTCTAACAGAAGGCAAGGCTTAGCTTGTATAATGGAGAGATTGGATAGGTTTTTGCTCTCTAAAAATTTCTTAATCCATGGTCACATTCCTAAAGTGAAGACTCTTAATAATGTTGGTTCGGATCATTGGCCACCATGGTGGAAATGTGGAAAACCAATGTGAGTTTCTCTCCTTTTCGTTTTCAATTAATGTGGCTTAGAGACATTTCCTTCAGACCTCATGTGCAACAATGGTGGAAGGAAGGTAAACCTAGGCATGGGACTAAGATGTTCTGTTTTGCCAAAAGACCGCAATACATTAAATCCAAAATCAAGACTTGGAACTGGAAAGAGTTTGGGGATGTTCATAAAAAAAACATGAAGTTATTGCTCATCTTGAAAATTTGAATAAGAAAATCCGTTTAGATGGCCTCACAGAGAAGAGAAGTGCAGATGAAATTAAACTCACAACTCACTTAGAGGAATGGGAAAAAAGAGAAGAAATCTTATGGAAGCAAAAATCTAGAATTCAATGGCTCAAAGAAGGAGATCGAAACACAAATTTCTTCCACAAATCTCTTCTAGCTCGAAGATCTCACAACTTTATTTCTTCCTTAAAATCAGATTCTGGAGATGTTGTTTATACTTGGGATGGCATGAACTCTATTGTTGTTGATTACTTTTCCAATATTTTTGCCGCTACTCCTCTTGACTCAGCCTTCTCAACAAAATGTTCTTCAAGCAATCCCTTCTCTTATCACTTCGAGGAGAACTCTATTTTGACTGCTCCTGTTACTATCAATGAGCTTCAACAAGTAGTTTTTAAATGCAAAAAGGGAAAACCCCGGGTCTTGATGGTTTTCCTATTGAGTTCTACCAAGAGTTCTGGGATATCCTTCATGTTGATTTATTAGAGGTGGTGGAAGAAGCCAAGAAATCCAAAGAAATTTTGAAGGTTATCAATAAAACTTATATTACTCTTGTTCCAAAAGCTCAAGAGGTTGATCATATCTCAGCTTTTAGACCTATTGCTTTATGTAATGTTCTTCTCAAAATTATTACTAAAATCATGGCAGAAAGGTTGAAGCCTCTTTTACATAAGATTATTTCCCCAGAGCAAGGGGGATATGTGGAAGGACGTCAAATAGTAGATGAGATAGTTCTTGCTCAGAAGCCATCCATTCCATGGATATGCAAAATTCTCCTTCTATGTTCATCCGGTTAGACTTATCCAAAGCTTATGACAGAGTGGATTGGCACTTCCTTATCAAAGTTTTGAGGCAATTTGGTTTCTCTAAGGATTGGATGGATTGGATTATGGGATGTATCTCTTTAGTTTCCTACTTAGTTCTTATCAATGGCAGGCCTTCTCAGTCTTTCCTAGCTTCCAGAGGTATCAGGCAAGGTGACCCGCTATCCCCTTATTTATTCATCATTCTTGCTGAATGCTTGGGTAGGACTATAACCAAAAAGAGGGAAAACAAAACCCTTGAGGGAGTTACCATTGCTCATGGAGCTAGACCTATCTCTCATCTTCAATTTGTGGATGACTCTACCCTTTTAGGTAAAGCTACAGCTAAGGAAGCTTCTAATTTTAAGCAAATCATTAGCTATTTTTCTAAGGCTACCAGGCAGCTTGATCAATGAAGACAAATCTAAAGTTATTTTCTTTCACCGCTCTCGCTAGACAGAAGCCATGGTCTTGGATAAATTAAGATATAAGAAGACCTCTCTTCCAATCACTTATTTAGGTATTCCCATAAATATTCAAAGGCAGAAAAATAAAGATTGGAATTGGTTGTTGGACAAAGTCAAGAAGAAAATTGGAAAGTGGACCAACAAGTGGCTTTCTTCCCGGGGGTAGAATCACCTTGGTAAAATCAGTCCTTCAAGCTATTCCTATTTATGTTTCTTCCATTTTGAATATCCCAAAGGTTGTTCTTCGAGAATTGGATCAAATCAGTCATCGTTTCCTTTGGAGTGGTACTAAGGAGAAAAGAAAATGGGCCTTGGTGAAATGGGATACTTTATGTCTTCCTAAGAGTGAAGGGGGGTTAGGATTCCGGTCTTCAATTAATAACAACAAAGCTTTAGCTGCTAAATTATATTGGAGGATGTTGCATAACCCCAATGCTCTTTGGGCCAATAATCTCCGTGCTAAATATGCCGAGAACAAAAGTCCTGAAGACCTTGTTCGCTATCAACTTCCTACCAAAGGTTCTCCCATTTTAGCAGTTCTTAAGACTGGTGAGGATTTGATAAAGAAAAAATTATTTTGGATCATTCATAATGGTCAACATGCAAATTTTTGGACAGATTCTTGGGATGGTCACAAGCCTTTGATAACTCGGTTTCCCGATTGGAGGCCTTGGATGGAGGAGCTTCACCGAGCTAATTGGATAAAGGTGGCTAATTACTATCTGTACCATACCGGTAATTCAAAGGTTGGTAGATATTGGATCCCTATTGAGGACTGGCCTATTCAAATCCTGTAAAGGCAAAGACAAGATATCCAAGGCATCCTTCATATGAGATCCCTCTCTTGGTCCCATGAAAAAGATTGTTTTGGATGGAACGACACTACTAAGGGTGAGTATTCAGTTGCTCAAGGTTATTTGACCTTATGCCATAATAATCCCAACCATTCTTCTGACATATTTTCTCAATTGTGGGCTCAAAAGCTCTGGCCTAAGGTGAGGTTCTTTAATTGGCTTTTATTGCATCGTAGGGTGCTTACCGGTGAGCAACTTATGAAGCGTGGTTTTCATGGCCCTTTTAGATGTGAAATGTGTGAAGAGAATGTAGAAAATATCAACCATATTTTTATTGAGTGTACTTTAGCCTCTGAGCTATGGAGGAGAATGGCAACTTTACTTGGCTTACAGTGGTCCAATTTTTTCACTTTTGAACAACTTTGGAGGGATTGGCCTAATCAAGAGGGTGTTGATCATTTTATTAGGCAGTTAGTTTGGATGGGTTCTACCATTCTTCTTTGGAATATTTGGAATGAAAGGAACAACCAAATTTTTAATCAAGATAGGAAGGATATTCACTATATTTGGCAAAAGACCATAGCCAACTTAGTTGAATCAGTCCATCATCTCCTTAATCACCCCCAAAACTCCCACCAAAGATGGGATCAAGTGATGCAAAGATTGAAGATTAAACCTTCTAAGGGCAACCAACTTAAAGGGAATGTGAGTATTAGTAAGATGGATAGGACTAGAAATTGGCAACCTCCTCCTAAGGATTTTGGAAAAGTCAATACCGATGGAGCCTCTAGAGGGAACCCCGGAAAAGCCAGTGTGGGAGGAATTGGTAGACTTTCAGATGGCTCCCTGGTTTTTACTTTTGCTGAGAATTTGGGTATTCTTTCCAATAACCTTGCTGAGGGGTATGGTATCCTTAGAGGCCTTCAGGAGGCTACTAAGGTTGGATGGGAAAAGGTGTTAGTTGAGTCTGACTCTCAACTTATGATTAATCTCTTGAAGACTCCTTCTAAGAATCATAAGGTGGATTGGAGAATAAAAAGAATTATTGAGAAGATTCAGCTAATCCAGATGGGATTTTTGAAAGTTGATTACAATCATGTGGTCGAGATCAAAACAAGAGTGTTGATGCTTTAGCTAATTGGGCTTTGGACAAAGGTGATCTTACTTGTTATGGCCACCCTCCTATATGGTGGGCTTCTCAAATTAGGGAAGCTCTTCTTTCTATCATTTCTTTGGATGGCTCCAGTTCTGAAGGTACCTAGTTTCTTCTTGTTTTTTTTTGTTTCTCTTTGGTTCATTCAGTTTTTTTAGTTCCCTAGCTCATTCTATTCTTTATTTTGTTTCCTCTGTTGATTCTTGCATTAATAGTCTTCTTCGGTCTAGATAGGTCATTGTTTTGTTCATTTTTTTTTCTTTTGTCTTCTTTGTTTTTTTGTTTAGTTTTTTAAGGTGGGTGGGTTCTTTTGTTTTGTTTTGTTTTTGTGTTCTTTGTGTTGTTTTTTGTTGTTCTTGTGTTTTTGTTGTTTTTTTTTTTTTTATGTTTATTGTTATTGTTCTTGTGTTTTTTTCGTTCTTGTTCTTGGGTTTCTCTTTGTTTGTGTTATTTCATTTTTTTATGTGTGAGTGTTTTCTATGTTTTTTGTTTTTGTTTATTGTCTGTTGTTGGTTGTTTTTATTTTTATTTTATTTATTTTATTTTTTAGGTTTTGGTTGTGTTTATTTTTCATGTTTTTTTGGGTTATGTCTTTGTAGTGTTCCGTTGTTTTTGTCTTGTTTGTGTTTTGTTATGTGGTTCTTGTGTTTTTCTATGTGGTTTGTGTTGTGGTTTCTTTTATCTTATTGTGCGTGTTTGGTTGTGCTTTTGGTTTTGACACACTCAAGGAGTTTGTTTTTTATTTTATTTTATTATTTTTGTTGTTATTTTCTTTTTTTAATTTGGTTTTGTGTGTTTGTTTGCTCCTTGAGTATGTCAAAGGTGGTAGGCCAGGTCCGAGTCCCGGGCGTTTTTGGCGGAATGGATACCCCTGCCTCCTTGGGTCTTACCCGAAAGTGGCATCCCTTTTGGGATGTTTTCCACAAATAAAAAAAAAAAAGTATATAACATGTATTAATAGAATAAAATATATCTCAAACTATAATTAAATGATCTACACAAAAAATAGAATTTTTTTTTTTGAATTTATATGGTGGAATCGGTAGTCGCCACGAATCCGGGCAGGCTGTCCAGCTTTTTATGGCTGCCACAGTCTGCCCCAGAAGCCGCCACACAGATCTTCGCGTAGTCTGCCCCTATAACCACCATGTCACAATCATTCACAATCATTTTAAACCTTTTACGCCACTAAAAGCACCAGGAAAGGGACAAGCGTTCAGTCCGACGAGGCCCGAGATTTGAACCTTGGACCTCTGCCCCCTTATGGGGTTTGGATGAACCAATTGGTCTACACCTCGGACCTCAAAAAATAGAATTTTACAACCTTAATAATTTTAAATATAAATAAACAAAAAAAAAAATTAGAAAACACTATAAAGAATATTTTTTTTAATGTAGTTTATTTTTTTTGGTTACATAGATGAATTGGTTACAATCACAATTTTTAGTAACTCGCCATCACAGCTGGCAGGGTTCAAACTATCAGCGAAGGCTTCCAACACACCCACTGTCTCGTTAATGGTAACCCGACACGACGCGAGATGGGGACCATCGGACGCAGGGTTTGCACCGTCTAATTCAAACTATTAACAAACGCTTCTAACACACCCATCATTTCGTTAATGTAGTTTATTTATTACACTAATAATCCTCATAAAAAAATATTTTATTTGAATGAGTATAAATTTCAAATATTAAAATTAATTTACAACCAAATATAACACATTCCCAACATGTACGGTTTTATGTAATTACATTTATTGTAATAAGTTTTTTTCCATCCCTAATACTCATGTATTGTAGGTTGATACATTGATATTAATTATTTAAAAAACAAACATTAATGTATCAAATGACAATATATCGTAAATGGAGTCTCATCATGCCAATGGTGTATATGATGAGTTTTGGTACATTTTCCTTCCTGGGAGAGAAAATCTTAATGTTTTCTTGAAGTATCTGTCATATTTTTCAAATTAAACATTAGTACAGCATTATAAATATATAAAAAAAACCTCCTTATGCCTTTAATAGTGTGCCACATTTATTTGATTGTATAAGTAATTTTCTAAAGAATGTTTTTAAAAATATCACAATACTCCACCTTTTTAAAAGATATTAATAATGATGTGTCACCGATTTTCCATGTATGTATCAACATTATTTTTTAAAATTAAAATTTAATATTTCATATCAATAACTATTACATTATTTATACCTTGCAGCAAGTTAAAAAGCTGATCATAACTTATTATCAATCTTTCTTTTTTTTAAAGGTTTTACATTATTAAAGTCATTGGGGAGTCACATCAGGTGCACCAAAATTATCAATTAAAATTTGGGTACCCAATTCAACTTTTTAATAAGTGAAAATTTTTATTAAAAAATTGGAACCTGAAATCTTCTTTAAAAAATTGTTCTCTCCTCTCCAACTCTCTCCTCTCCAACTCACCTATAACACCTGAATAACCTCTTATCAATCTTGATCTATTACAAATATCACCTAATTGCTGGTAAAGCTTGCTAACATGTGATAGATGGCCATGAATATAACATAACGATGGATGGTAATTTTCTTTATTTGAGTCGAGGCTGTGTATTTTTGCGTAGTTCAAACCGACGGATTGTTGGATCTCTGGCGTATTTTTAGGCTTGTTAAGTGTAAAAGAGAAAGCAAATATACGGAAACCCCTCGAATATATTTGTCAATTGAAAGGCACACAATATTGGAATGGTTGGTGCATAGAGACTGGCATCATGGCAACATTGAAGACTTCCAATCACGAGGTCCTAGCTTCAACTCGCTTTTTAATTTTTGCTTTTAAATTACATTATTTAAAAAAGATTCAATTAATTTTTTAATGCATATAGGATTAAGTAAGAGAGTTAGCTTTTTGAAGTAAAGCTTGAATGTTTAAAACTCATCAACATTAAAAAAAAAATTAAGTATTTAAGAAAGTACGATTTTTTTTGGTAAATTTTTAATCATAGTAAATATTTTTGTAAAATTAAAGGGTAAGAGTAAATTTTTTGTAAAAGGTATATTTTTAGTGGTAATTAACACTCTCAAATATTTAAAAAGAAATGGTGAGTGGTTTGGTGGGGTGTGGTGTTGGTTTTGAGTCTCGACAAAACCCTAGTGGAGGATGTTGATCACGGGTCAGGAGAACAGTTGCAGGCAAGGTAGCAAGGACACCTTTGACCCTAGGGTCCAGTCTTGGGTAAACGTTCTAAAGGGCAAGCAGAAGGTGAATAATTTTTGTTTTAACTTACAACCGCTTGCAGGAAGACTCTCGATATACTAGACTCTTTGGTGGACATGGTTGTTGCTCAAGGGGAGCTTGCGTTGGTTGGAAATTTTTTGGGTGTTTGGCCCGAGTTAGATGCTATTAGAAAGTGGGTGAGGTCCAAATGGAAACCACTAGGGTTCATGGAGATTGTGGCCATGCCTAAGAGCTTCTTTCTTGTGAAGCTGAACTATGAGGAGGATCAAGATAGGATTCTTCAAGGGGGACCTTGGTTTTATGGTCACAGAGGGCTCTTCTTGAGAAAATGGGCATCGAATTTTGATCCAAACACTCAAAGTATTGCTGAAGCGTCGGTCTGGGTTAGGCTTTCAGGCCTTCCCCTCCATTTATGGCATGAAGAGATTCTTGTTGGCATTGCTCGAGAAATTGGGTATTTGATTGTGATAGATCCGGTAACCCTAGCTCGGTCTAGGTTGATGTTTGCCAGAATGTGTGTGAATGCAAATATGGAAAGGGAGTTTCCAAAGTCGATTGAGATTGAATCAAAGCATGGCATATGGACACAACCTTTAGAATACGAGAATGTTGCAGTCAAATGCTCTCTATGTAAGAAGGTCAGACACTCCAGCTTCAATTGTGCCATGAAAAAGAAAGGAAACCAAGGGAAAAATATGTGGCAACGTAAACAAAACCTAAACCCTCATCCTTCTGAGAAGGAGGGACAACCAGAGATAGGTATCAATTTGGCAGACAATGGAGATGCTCCAAAAAAGACTCAATCTGAGGCTCCAGTGAAAGGAGGGGTTGCTCTCGAAGAAGGCGAGTTTGAAGAAGAAAATCTTGAGGTAAGCCTCTCGGTCTATGAACCTTCTATGAAGGATAATGCGATTGTTGGAACAAATTATTTTAGTTGTCTACAAGATTTAGAAAATGAAACAACCCGAGTGGATGGTTTTGGTGAACATAGCGAGGTAAATCCCAAACCCCCCTTTGAGGAACTAGTTAGAATGGAAGGAAACAAAGTAGATCTGAGTATCACCCCTCAATATCTTGAGAAAGAAATGGAAATTATAGTAAAATTAGGAGGGGAGAGTAGTAATCCAAATAGGATTACAAGAAGCCAGAAGAAAGGGAAAGTAGATGTTGGATCAGATTCTCAGAGGGGAAGACCACCGAAGGTAGAAGTCAGAGAGAAGGAAACAACTATTGAGGTGGCGAATGGCACTCAGGTGATCCTTAAATTTGGGGGGAAGAAACACCCTTTGAAATCTAAGTAATGAAAATAATGTCTTGGAACATTAGGGGGTTGAATGCCCCCTCAAAACATCGGGTGGTTTTTGCTTTAAGACAAGATCGTCAACCAGATATGATTTTACTACAGGAGACTAAAATGGATCTTCAAAATTTAGAAAGGATAAAACATGTTATTTGGAAGGAGGTAGAATGCTTGGTGAGTCCAACAAATGGGCTCTCTAGGGGTCTTATGTGCCTGTGGAATAAAAACAAAATTGAAGGAAGACATATAGTTAGCAATAGTAATTTCATTTCCTTGTTCTATCATAATTTGGAGATAAAACAGAGTTGGATACTAATGAATGTTTATGCTCTGAACTTGGTGATGGGAAGAAGACAACTATGGTCGGAGTTATGTCAACTCAGATCAACCTTCAAGGGTATCCCTTGGGTCCTAGCTAGGGACTTCAACTCTCCGTTGTATCCATCTGACAAGAAAGGGGGATCTCCTATCCCTTCCGAAGGAATGCAAGAATTTGGAAATTTCTTGAATGACAATGAACTCATGGACATAGATCTTAGAAGAATGAAGTATACCTAGAGTAATAGAAGGCTCGAAGATCAGTTAATTTAGATAAGGTTAGACCATTTTCTGGTTTCTCAGGAAGGTCTGGTGGCTTTCGGGGACACAACTCTTACAACCCTCCCAAAAATAGGATCTGACCATAATCCGATCATTTGGGAGGTTGAGGATAGGAGGAAACAATTTAAGAGTCCTTTTCATTTTGAACTAATGTGGATGAGACATGAGAACTTAGAATCTAGAATAGAGGAATGGTGGAAGAAAGACTTTTTGGGGCCTGTGATCACCCAAGTAGCCTATAAATTAAGATTTATCAAACAAAATCTCAGATCTTGGAATAGAAGAGTTTTTGGGCACCTATTCTCACAAAAACTAGAAATTAAACAAAAGTTGGAGGAAATTGACAAGAATATTAATGAAGGGGGGATGGATGAGCAGCTAAGGATGTCTGAACGAAAGCTTCTATTAAATTATCATAATATTCTTGCCTGCGAGGAAGTATTTTGGAAACAAAAGTCTAGATTAACATGGCTCAAGGAGGGTGACAGGAACACAAAGTTCTTTCATGTCTCTACCTTGAGACATAGGGGAAGTAATAAAATTAAAGAGTTGGTGAAGGAAGATGGAATTGTTGCTAATGAAATTGAGGATATCCGGGCTGAAGCAGTAAGATTCTTCTCAGACCTGCTTGGATCAACAGTGATTGTGAATGAGGATGTTGAAAGAAAACTTCTTAATAACATTCCCTCATTGGTTATGGAGCAACTGAACACTTATCTCATGAGCCCTTTTACTGAAGAGGATATTAAGAAGGCAACTTTTGGTTTAGGAGGGGAGAAAGCCCCAGGGCTAGATGGTTTTCCTACGGCCTTTTTCCATAAATTCTGGAACATTGTAGGATCTGATATTACAAAGGTTGTTATGGAAGTACAAAGATCTCTTTACTTACCGAGGGATGTGGAATCAACCTTTCTAGCTCTCATTCCAAATATTGCAGGAGCTAGAGACATAAAGGATTTCAAACCTATAATTTTATGTAACACTTTATACAAAATTTTGTCAAAAACTATTGCCAACAAGATGAAAGTGGTTTTGCCTTTTATCATTGTTGGCCAACAAGGTGGCTTTGTTAAAGGTCATCAAATATTGGATGGCATTATAACCATTCATGAGGTTATCCACTCGATGGAGAAAAGTGAAATGGTAGGGATGCTTTTGAAACTGGATATGAATAAAGCTTATGATAGAGTTTCATGGGATTTCTTGTCCAAGGTTTTGCTGAAATTTGGTTTTTAAGCTAGATGGGTGGGGCTAATAAGAAAATGTGTTTCCTCAACAATGTTCTCAGTTTTGGTCAATGGTGCTCCAGCAGGATACTTCAGTAATAACCGAGGGTTGCGCTAGGGTGACCCTCTATCACCCTACCTCTTCATAATCCTTGCAGAAGCTTTGGGTAGAGCCATTTTGGCTATAGTGGAGGAAGGCAAGGTGGGAGGTTTCAAACCAACATCTACATCAGACCCCATTTCACATCAATAATTTGTTGATGATACCATCCTGGTCTCGAAATCCTCAATCCCACAAGCGAAGGAGCTAAAGATTATTCTAGATTTGTATGAAGCAACAACGGGACAGAAGGTAAACTTTTCTAAAAGTAAAGTCTACTTTCTTAACACCCCTATCATAAGATAGAGGAGGATTGCCAGAATTTTTGGATGTGACATTGGAGATCTCCCAACAACATACTTGGGGATGTCATTGTTCAAAGGAAGGATGAAGACGAGCTTGTGGAATCCAATAATTGATAGGTTGACTAAAAAACTATTTGGCTAGAGAGGAAGCCTCCTTAGCCAAGTAGGTAAAGCTCAGTTAGTCAAATCTACCCTCTAGAGTATCCCCATTTACTTTATGTCTCTCTTCAAAGTTCCATCTAAAATCAGAGATAGAATGGAACAAATTCAGAGATCGTTCCTGTGGTCTAGTTCGGAATAAAAAAAGCGTTTTGCTTTGGTGGCATGGGATCGGATATGCTCAAGGAAAGAAGTGGGGGGTTTGGGCTTTAGAAGAATCAAGTAGATGAATGAAGCATTGATGGGGAAAATAGGCTGGAAACTATTGAAGAATGATCAGTTAGATTGGATCAAAATCCTCAAAGCTAAATACCTGAGAAATGTGAGCAACTTTCTCCACTCTAAAAATTTGCCAAAAGGTTCTTCTTTCTAGAATAGTTTGGTGGAGATCAGATCTCTTCTCTTGAAGGGTCTCCGATGGCGTATCGATGATGGAAGGTTGGTGAGTTTTTGGAAGGATAGATGGCTGAAAGATGTGCCTTTGATAGAGGACCCAGAGGTAAAGATTCTTGAACCAACCTTCTCTCAGCGATTTGGGAATGTTGTGGCTGATTACATGTTAGTCAGAGATGATGGTAAAATGTGGAAGGACTTGGCTATCCCAGGTTTGGAGTCGGATTTGTTATCAGTGGTTAAGAAGTTGCAAAGACTCCTCCAACTAAACCCTCTGAGTAACATTAGATCTACTAATTCTATCATCTAGAAAGGGGAGGACAACGGTTATTACTCTGTCAAATCAGGGTATCACATGTTGGAGCAGGAAGGAAGGGGATGGATTCTAGTTTCCAAAATCTGGATCAAAGGCCTCTTACCGAAGGTAGCCTTCTTCTTTTGGTTGGTGGTTCAAAACAGGATTTTGATGATAGATAATCTCCATAAAAGGGGTATTCCTATAGTGAATAGATGTTTCTTGTGTGAGAAAAGTTGGGAATCAGTGCATCATCTATTCCTTGAATGCTCCTTCTCCTGACAGATATTGGGCAACTTGATGAGCCATCTTCGTGTCTCTTGGATTTGCCCAAACAATATGGTAGATTTGTGTCTGCAGTGGGAGTCACCATTTAAGAGTAAAAGGCTTACTGCTCTATGGAATTTTCCTCCCTCATTTCCTTTGGGGGGTATGGAAGGAGTGCAATAGTAGAATATTTAAAGATAGGAAGAGGGAAGTGTCTTCTATGGCTCTTCGTATTCTGAGTGCAGCAGCAAAAAATATAAGAATCCTCAATTTTAAGGAGGTTTTGGAAAATAAAGAGGAAGAAGTGATTGCTCTAAGATGCCACCTTCTACCTCTATGCCCTAAAAAGAGATTAAGACCTTCTAGATGTGATACCAAATGGATGCCCCCACCCCATGGTTGGATAAAACTTAATGTGGATGGTACAAAAGGAAATCCAGGGTGAGCAGGGGCTGGAGGGGTCTTCAGAGACTTGAATGGTAAGATCCTACTGGCTTTTGTTGAGCCTCTTGGAATTCAATCAAATCACTTTGCGGAGGCTTGGGCCTTATACTTAGGAGCTAAATTGATGAGCAATATTAATTCTAAGAACATCATAGTAGAAGGTGATTCATTAAATTTGATCAACATTCTGAAAGGCAACCAGGAAGTTGGATGGAGTATTGAGGATATGACTAGTGAAATGAAACAGATCTTATGTTCTCTTCAAAAATTTTAGTTAAATCATGTATATCATGAAGGGAACAAAGTTGTCGATATCTTGGTGAATATAGGGGTGGAGGCTAAATATTTCACCACCTAGAAGGATGACTTCCCGATCCAAATTACTGAAGTTGTGGCTAGAGAGGAGATTAGAGAAGGTAGCATTCATGAGAATTAGAGGTGCAGGGAAAGAGATTATGGACTTTGAGGCTTTTACATGAGAAAATACCTAATTCGGTGTGCATTAGGAGAGAGTGAATGATCTGTATCATTGCATTCATTCTCAATCGAGACAAGAAGGGGGTAATTATACAATGGAAAATCATGGTTTCTATTACCATATGCCAATTAGGATCTAGGTGGATATTATCCTTATGAAGGACCTCTTTGATGCAATTAAAATAACATGCTCTACCCTAATGGTGTTGACTCAAGAGATGGAAATTTGTTTGGATTTGACTTTGAATCGCTTAGTGGCAAGAAGACCCAGAGTTGCAACTGAGGCAATGGATATTTTTGTCCATCTTCATAGGGAGAATAATTTTCCCTATTAGTGATGCATGTTGTTTAATTATAAATGTTTTGGGTTTTAAATTTAGGTGACCTTTCTATTTTATCGTTCCTTGGCTGATCTAGTTGTTGGTATTTTGCTTAAAAGTTATCTTGTAGTTGTTTTTGTTTTTAGTTGTTTGGTTCCAGTTATCATCTTGGATGATGATACTGAAATGTAAAATATTTGGACATGTTTTGTAAAAGGGATGGGGCCCTTTCAATCCCCTTCTTAGTCATAAATAAAATAAACACCTTCAAATATTTGCTTAAATATTTTCATACTTTGTATACCAATTAAAGCATGTTTTTAAGCACACAAGTAGTATTCAGTATCAAGGACACCTCTAATTTACATTTATAGATAAGATCATTGAGCTATTGTGTCTATGACATAATAAAGCTTCTATAATTAAATATGGGAATCAACCCTTTAAATTATTGAGGAGATATAATATTATATTTTTATATTTTCACTCCATATTCATACCCCATTCATCACTATCACTAGACATAAACCCCGAAATTGAGAAATTTTGAGTATATAGGAAAGTTATACCTATGTACAATGATTTTTCTTTAATCAAATATCATCGATAAGGTGAATTCCTTTTTATATTTTCTTGGTATCTCATATTTTTCTCTTTCATGGACCTTAAAGTCTCTCATGTATAGTTGTGCATATCAAGAGGACTAGATTCTTCTATGTATTAATGAGTATATAGAAATAGAAGATATATAGAAAGGTTTGACATATCAGACTAGTGGTATATTGAAACAGGGATCATTTGGGAGTCATAAGGAACCCTCACCATGCAAGCATCAAAATATCTTCTTACAAAATCCTAGCTACTCAAAGGTTTAAACTATGGACCTTAGAAGACTAAGATGAGAACCATCTTGGTAGTTGAGAAACTCTGAGATATTATCATTAACAAATTCACTTGACTTTAAGAGGATGAAGAAGACCAACAAAAATTTGATAATGCAAATGCCAAAGCACTGATGATCATCACTCTTACCATAATAGATGTTATTCAACCATACACTTGTGAAGCACAAACAACCAAGAAGGCATGAGATACACTTTTTACCATTTATGAAAAAAAGAATGAACCAACAATACTTCACATTCAGTCTCAACTCCACATATTGAGAGTTCACAATGGAGAAAGCATTTAGGTTTTTCTTCATCAAATTGTAGAGTTGAAAGCTAGACTGAATTACATGGGTAAAATAGTGGAAGATAAAATTTTAATATCCATCATCCTTCAATCTCTCCCAAATTCATTTTGAGTGCTGATCACTTCATTATGAGTATCAAATAGTAAGGTATCATTTGACGAATTAGTGAATATGCTTCAATGAGAAGAAGCAACCAACCAATTGAGGGGTTAGTTGACAAACAACACACTTATTTCTAGAAAGTATAGAAAAGTAAGCCACAAAAGGATCATTTCCCATATCATCATCATCATAATAAAAACAACCTTATAAATATAAGAGGTATTTTCATATCTATGATAAAGAAGGATATTATACAAAGAGTTTCTATAACTTAATGAATCAATGGGATGAAGTTTGACAACCTCAATAGAAAAAGACATTGGACAATCCATGTCCCAAATAGAAGCGATAATACATAAGCACATAGAATACAAATAGGCACATAAGGTGTTAAATTCCAAAGCAAATATGAGACTAAAGGATGATGTTTGGTACATTTATTCAAGTGCTAGAAAGCACATGATATAGGATAAAGTGTGGGTTGACTCATTACAAGCCAAATATGGAAAAGAAATAACCATTATAAATGATAAAATCTATCGTCATAGGAGTGGGAGACATTCCTCTCAATCTTAGAGGCACATGCACCATTGAAAAGGTATTATATATACCTATATTAGCAAACAACCTATTATATATACCATAAATTCTAGATCACAACATGGTGGTCAAATTCATAGTTTTTAATAGTAAGTGTTTTATCACAAAATATGGCAAGAATGTGGTAACAAGTTCCTACAAGAATGGCTTGTTTGCACTTGATGTCATATCCTTTCCTAATGTCTCACTATAAGCAAGCATGGAAAATGTTGGTTCCCTTTGGTATAGGAGATATGTTTATTTGAGTTCTATATAATTACTCCAGTTGAGTAAGCACAATATGGTGTCAAGTTTGTCGAACCTTTCACCAACATTGCTAATATGTTCAAATTTTTTAGCAAGGAAACAACACCAAATACCTTTTGATTTGAGAACTCATAGATCCAAAGGATAATTGGATGTGATACACACCAACTTGTGCAAAACCATGCTAATTAGTTTTTATGGATGAAGGTACTTTCATTTGTTTATATATGACTACTCAAGGAAGATGTGAATGTATTTCCTACAACTAAAGTTAGACATGTTCAAGTATTTCCAATACTTCAAGCAATGTATACAAATGAAAACTAGTCATTATTTTCGAGTACTCTAATACAATTGAGGGGATGAATATACATCCAATAAATATCTTGTAATGATCCAAAAACTAGCTAAAAAGAACTAATATTTGTTTTTTTAAGAACTAGCAAAGAGGGATCCATAAATCCCTAACTAGCATAATAGTTTAAGTTAATCTATTGTTTAGGTTTATCAATTCTCCCAAATCGACTAAGGGTTACATCATACTCTATACCCTACACAAGTTTATCTATAGCCATAGTACACATACTGCAGATAAGCTATCCATTTCATCTTTTTGATGAGCTAACTTATCACCTTCAGTACATTCAAAGGTATATGCCCTATTCCATACCATACACAAGTCTATCTGTGTATGCATGTTATGTGTATTGTGAGTTAAGTCATCCATCTCATATTTACATGAGTTAACTTAACCCTGATGTAAGTAATCAAATTGGTTCTTAATTAAAATCACCCTAAGAGGTCTTAATCTCTTGGGTTTATTCTATGTTCACCCTAAGATATCCTAATCTCTTAGGTCCATTCTATGTTCACCCTAAGAGGTCTTAATCTCTTAGGTTTATTCTATGTTCACCCTAAGATATCCTAATCTCTTAGGTCCATTCTATGTTCACCCTAAGAGGTCTTAATCTCTTAGTTACATTCTATGTTCACCCTAAGATCATAATCTCTTAGGTCTATTCTATGTTCTTTAGAATTATAAGGTTAACTTAACTTATTTAATCTAACTAAGAACAATATCTACTCAAAATTTAATATGTATCTTAAATAAAATATTATGCAATATAACATTAAAGCAAAGGAACACTAAATATTCACAATACCTACATATTACATAAACAATAAAATACATTCCTCATTCATTCATTACATCATTACATAAATCCAAGTATGGTAAAACCTTCGTACTTTAAAAGAATAAAGTATTGCATTAATGATTACCTAGGGAATACTCCCCAACATAATACCTACTTATTTGAAGTAAAATATGGTGCTCTAGTTTCAAGTGTTCTCTTGGTTCTTTTTGTCTTCCATCGTTCATTTAAAGGGTAATGGGGGATCAAAATAGCTCATGGTTCTATGAAAAACATGCATCTATATGCTTCTACTAAACATAAAGCAAGTGCATATATAGATTGATTTTCCAAATTGTAACTATACAAATCTATCACAAGCATTTAACCATCTATTGTCTAGTTGATCTCATAAGAATTTCATCCTTTCCATTCTTATCTCTATTAACTCAAGAAGTGAGTCATTCCATCAAACATAGACAATTCACATTTCTTCCTTTAACCAAATAGTTCAATAAATCATTCTTCCAATTAACTAAGGTCTCATTCCTTAATTAATCAAATAATTCATTTAAACTGTTTATTCAATAAATTAAAGTCACATTCCTTTAATCAACCAAATAATTCAATAAGCAACTCATCTATTTAACTAAAGTCCCATTCCTTTAATCAAATAAATAATCCAATAACCAACTTATTAATTTAACTAAAGTCACATCCCTTTAATCAAATAAATAATTCAATAGGATACCCCTGCCTCCTTGGGTCTTACCCGAAAGTGGCATCCCTTTCGGGATGTTTTCCACAAATAAAAAATAAATAAATAAATAATTCAATAACCAACTTATTCATCTAACTAAAGTCTCATTCCTTTAATCCAATAACCAACTAATTCATTTAACTAAATTCTCATTCCTTTAATCAAATAAATAATCCAATAACCAACTTATACATTTAACTAAAGTCTCATTCCTTTAATAAAATAAATAAACCAAATAAACAATTTATCTAATCAACTAAAGTCTCATTCCTTTAATTAATCAATAAACCATTTATTTTCTTTTCTCCCCTCCCATAAATTAAATAATATACTATTTGATTTATAGCATAAGGACATTTTGTTTAATTTCAAGAACCGATGAGTCTCTTATTTATTATTAAATATCATATGCTAAAGAATCTTTATTCAATTTATAAATAATGTACGATTTCATTCCTTTGAAAACTAAATTACTTAAATCATAAAAGCATACTATCTTTTCTTAATTAATAAGGATGTATGTTCCTTCCTAGGTGAGAAGAGAGTTAAAACCTAAATTTAAAATTAAATAACCCAAAGGGTTCTGTTGGAGGCAACGACCAGCCCATGGTCAACCAAGTGAACAAATGAAAAGGGCGCTACCACCCACAGTACTCGCAGTGGTCCACTAGCAACGATCCCACCATGGCTAAACCAATAAAGAGTGCTTCCTTTAGGGAGGTTAATTATCTTGAATAGACATGGGACACATCATGGCAAACTCCATGAAGGGTAACACCTAACGCGCTACCAACAATAAGGTATCCTAATAGAATAGAAAGACACTGGACATGCATACATGCATATTAGTAGGGGAGAAAACCAAATCGAGATAATATTAGAAGGATACAAATGGCTTCAACCACATGAAAATGAGAGAGAGATACAGACGAGAAAATAGATATCTATCACCCTTATAACGTTGCAAGTAGGGTGGAAGAAATGGAAATAGCAACTAATCCTAGCAAAGAAAAAACCAGTTCACAACTAACAATGGCTTCCCTTCCCTCTAGTTAAATAATCAACCCTTGGATTACTGATTACAGACAAGCACAACACTGCATCACAATGCTAAACAACTCAGCTCTAGATAAAACATGGCGTTGAGTATACATACATTAGAAATCATAGAGCTAGCAAAGAGGGCACATTGTTTTTGCACCCGATGTCTTCGAAGTATGTTGGGATGAGCATAGAAATATCCAACACATTGGTTACAGGGTGCAAATCATCAATGACGTGAACCGAATTAGCACAAGCAAAAATAAGAAGGTTCCAAACTAGAGCTGAGGTAAAAACATCCCACAATCACTTGCAAGATTACGGGGAAAAAGAGCAAACAACAAGCCCATGCTAGCCATAGAAGGTAGATTTTCAGCTTAAAATAATCAATCATTTTTTTATAGTCTTAATGTAACCAACCCATAAATTCTTGAGTCAGCTTCATCCTCCCTTCTCGATTGCTGCTTTCGAAAGACGTTCGACTTTTTCCCTTCCTCTTTGTTTTCTTCATCCTTCCTCCATTATTTTTTTCCATTATGCATCCTCCTTTAACCTTTCTCTCCTCCTCCTCCTTTCCAAGGGGTTAAGTTCTATCTTGTCACACTTCCACCTTCTCCCATATATTCTACCTACCTGCCTTCAATTCTTACTCATCCAACCGACGGTCTAGTATGATCTTTTTTGTTTTAAAATCATTCTTTCATTTCTTTGAAACTTTTCCATAAATGAGGCTCCTTCCCATAGTCGGTAGGAAGCTTCTATTACTTCTTTATAAATCTCTTTATAATTTATTAAATAAAACTTTATTATTATTTAAATAAAATTCTACTATTACTTAAAATAGATTCTCATTATCTATTTAAATAAAATTCTACTATTATTTAAAATAGATTCTCATTATTTATTTAAATAAAATTATACTATTATTTAAAATATATTCTCATTATTTATTTAAATAAAATTGTACTATTATTCAAAATAAATTCTTCTATATCTATATATATAGGTTATTTATCATAAACTAGCATCATGCTACTCTTTCAGTAATTTAGTGAATTCAAATGCAACCAAACTTATGCACATTTTCCAAAACCAATGATGCAGCAAAATGATGAAGTAAAAGATAACCAATCATATGCAATAAAAAAAATAGGGTGTCTTTCTAGCAATTTAGTCACTCGTGTCAATTAAAGAATTTACGATAGCTACTAGGCTATCAACTGCAGCTCTAGGTGGCTGGCTAGTTGAAGATTATCTCTTAAGTGATAATGGATACCTATATGAGGGTATTCATCCATGTTATTCCCAATTTTCATAATCATCATTTTCCTAACCTCAAGTACCCCTATTCTTGGTGGATGATTATACCTCTTCCACCCACAAGTGTACCTGATTCTGCACATTGACAATCATATCAATAGTACCATGTTCTTCAAATATGAATAAATATAAACATTGTATAATCATTCATTTGCACAATGCTAAGTATCAAATATAACATTGATCATCACATAGTATTTCATGCCAAAAACAATTTCTAGGGAGGTTAATGACATACTAAACTCTAGGACTAAACACCATCTTGGATGTTTTCTATTAAAGAAATAAAATTATTGCAATATATTTTCAAACAAGAAAGGAAAATATTTCTCCATGTCCTCCACTTTTTCCCAAGTGGAATTTCATTCATAAAAATAGTCCCATTGGACCTTACATTGTTCTAGAGTTTGGTTTTGCATAGTCTTAGAATGAAACTCAAGAATATTTATTAGCATCACTTCAATAGCCTCGGGGTTTTCCATCTATAATTTAGAAATATCCACACATGTTCAAGGTCAGGAACATATTTTCTAAGAAATGATATGTGGAATGTATCATGGATCTTTGATAGGTTAGGCGGTAAGGCAAGTCAGTATGCAACCAAGCTTATCTTCTCAAAAATCTCAAAGGGTCCTACAAATCAAGGATCCAACTTTGTGGATTTAATATTACTTTTCTCTTATTTAACCCTTAAGAACACTTTATCTCCTACAAAGTGCTCTCTTGGGGTTCTCTTTAAATTGACATTACTTTTTTGTCAATCGATAGCTTCCTTGAGTCTTTGCCTGATCACTTTTAACTAATATTCCATTTTCTTGACCATATCTGGACCAATCACAACTAGATCTTCCAGATTATCCCAAGAAAATGGAGTTCTATACTTCTAACCATACAAGGCATCAAAGAGAGCCTTCCACAAAGAAGAGTGATATCCATTATTGTAGGTGAAATCTATAAGTTGTAGGTAGTCTTCCCAACAAGACTTTTGATTCATGTAGTACATGTAAAGCATGTCTTCTAGAACTTGATTTACCTTTTTTGTTTGACCTTCTGTCTCAGGGTGGTATGCCAAGCTCATATTCAATTTCATGTCGACTGCATGATGTAGGGCTTTTTAGAACTCAAAAGTAAATTTGAAATCTCTATCTGAAATTATTATTTCAGGAAACCCATGCAATTGGAATATCTTCTTGGCAAATTGTTAGCCACTATGTAAGCATCGTAGTTGATGTTTCCTGGTATAAAATTTGTAACCTTAGTCAACCTATCGACTATTACAAGGATTGTTTTATGTTGATACCTAATCTTGGGTAAACCTACTATGAAGTCCATAGATATGGCCTACCAGTTTTGGGTAGGTATATCATGTGGGTACAATTATCTCGCAAGATGCTTGTGTTCCGTCTTAACCTTCTAAAATTCAAGATACTGGCAATAAAATTGGTGATATCCTTGTTCATCCCTATCCAGAATAAGGTCTTATTAATATTTTCTTTTATTTTAGCCCCTCCAAGGTGATCAGAATAAGGAGATCTATGGGTTTATTACATTATTAGCCTCCTTAAATCCCTTATCTTTGGTATGATGATCCTATCCTGATAGAATAAAAGACCATATTTCATGCTAAAATTCTTAATCCCCTCAGGGTCCCTACTCATTTTATCCTGAATTTTCTTACAATACTCATCTTGATTTTGCTTCTCCCTTACTTGATCTATTAGATCTCCATGACTCTTGGTTATGGTAGCTATATGCTTTCTTCTTCTCAAGGCGTCATCAACCTTATTGTCTTTTTCTTTAACATACTCAATATCAAAGTCATATTCAATGAGAAACTTGACTCATATCCTTTGTCTTACATTGAATATGGGTTGGGTGAATATATATCTTAGACTTTGATGGTTAGTTTTTAGCTCAAAGGGTCTTCCCACCAAGTAATGATGCCAAAATTTTAGAGCATGCACTACTATAGTTAGCTCTAAATCATGTGTAGCATAGTTAATTTTATGCTTCTTAAGATTTCTTGATGTATATGCTACCACTGAATCTTATTGGAAGATTACTTCTCCTACCCCTTCTAGTGATGCATCAATGCACACTAAGAAGTTATCGTAAGGATCTATAATTTTTAATATTGGTATCGTACTGAGTTTCTATTTTAATAATGCAAAGGCAGTCTCACACTTATCAGTCCACTTTAATTCCTTTCCCTTTTTTTGGAGGTTAGTTAATGCAACCACAATCTTAGAGTAATACTTTATATAATTTCTATAATAGTCTGTAATTCCCATGAATATTTGTAATTTGTCACATTGGTAGGGGTGGCCAATTCAGAATGGCTTCAATTTTCTCTGGATCTACTACAATTCCATTTACAAATATTATATGCCCAATATATCGTACCTTCGAGACATAAAAATCATTTTTTGCTATATTTTTATAGAGTTGGTTCTCCCTTAACAACTCTAACACAATTTTGAGGTGTTTATCATGTTCCTCCCTATCTCAAAAGTATATTAAGATATCATCTAAAATACGAGGACAAATTGATTTAGGTATCTCCTGAACACACTATTCATTAGATTCATAAATGTAGTTAAGGTATTAGTCTGTCCAAAGGGTAGGACTATAAACTCACAATGCCCATACCTAGTTTTGAATTTTATTTTGTGATTGTCTTTCTCATGTATTCTTAATTGATGGTACCCTGATTTTAAATCAATATTTGTGAATATCATGGCATATTTCAGTTGGTCGAACAAATCTTTGATGAGTATCGATTCTTGATTGTAGCCTTGTTAAGCATTATATAGTCAATACATAATCTTAATAAACCATCCTTATTTTTAACAAATAACATCGGTGCACCCCATGGGTACACACTCAGCTTTATCAATTCCTTTTATAATAGCCCTTTCAATTGTACCCTTAATTCTTGCATCTCAATAGGATTCATCCTATATGGAGATATATGGATAGGTTTTGCTCCTAGCATAATTTCAATGGTAAAATCAAATTACTGCACAAGAGGGATTCCTAGTAAATCCTCAAGAAAAATTGTCTTTAAAGTCTTGCAAACTTGGGTGTTTCTCCAACACCTCTCTTTTTTTATCTTCTCCAACTTCATTGAGTTTTACAACATAGACTATCCCTCCCTTCTTGAGGGCTTTCTTCAATTACATAGTTGATAACATCTAGGGTTTAAATAACCCCTGTTCACTATGAATTCTCATTCTCTCCTTGCCATTTTTTGAATACTCGATCCATCTATATTGGAAATTGATTAAGGTTTTATGATCCTATAACCAATCTATTCCTAGGATCACATCAAAGGTATGAAGTGGAGTTACATACATACAACCTTTATTAGAACCACTAGTTAAAGTAATCTCTACCATCAAAAAATATTGATTTACTAAGTAGGTTTATCCATAACCATACTCGACCTTCCATCCTTGGGCCAAATATCCTAGCCTTTTTGACATATCCCTGGCTAAACTAGAATAAGAACTAGAAAATAAATTTATCTAAAGTAATTTTCTTAAATAAGGGAGAAGAGAATTTACACTCCTAGATTAATGGTAAGGGTACTTTATTCCACTCTTGATTTCTTACTATTACTTGTATCTTAGGGTTTAAACCTTTTATTGGAATACATGGTTCTACTTTATTTGGGTAATTTATTGCATAATGAGGTCCTCTACACTAGTAGCAACCTCCCTTGGGACCCTTGTGCATATTTTGGATCTAGTTTTCAACTTGCTCTATTTGGGGTGCCTTCAATTACCTTTGGTTTCCTTCATAGCTAGATTTAACTATACCTTCCTCAAGTTGAGTGGCTTTCCACTTTATTTTTTCATCACCCTTCTCCTTATTTAAGTAGGTGTTAATAGTTGGTTTGAGTTGGATTTTCTGTTCTTTCTATTGATCTTTCCATTTTAAAAATCCATCGCTTTCTCTTCTCTTTAGGGGGTGGTTGATCTTTCCTTGAAAAGTTTAAGAAATAGAAATCATTCAATCATTGGTGCTGATTTATTTGTTCTCTTTGTTGGTCTATTAACTCATATTGTTGTTCTATCTATTATTGTAATATTTTGGCAACGATGATGAGATTCCTCACCTCTTTTCTCAAGTTCCTTGAGCCTTTGTCTTGGGTCCTCCCTAAAACATTATCCTCATGGTGTTGTCTATTAGAGGAAGTAGACTTCCCTCCTCTTGTATTGGGTGCCATCTACCCTGATTATAGCCAGGAAGAGAAGATTAGATTATAGTTCCAACCTAAACGGTACTACTAATTTAGGCCACAATATAGAGTTTTCTTGATAAAAACATTTTATATTCTAATTATGGGGGTACGCTAAGCTAGAAAGTAGCTTAAATGTACATGCCTATTATTACTATAAGTAAGGTGTCATAACATTCTAGCCACCCTTGGGGTTAGTCCCCATTAGATTCTTAGCAAGTAGTAATTCTAGGTCTTCCCGAATTTATCCCAAAGCCTTAAATAGAAATACATTCAAGCACATTAAGAATCTCTATACCAACATACCTAGAGCTTTGATACCAAATGTAACAACCCAAAAACTAGCTAAAAAGAACTATGAATTTTTTTAAACTAGCAAAGAGGGATCAATAAATATCTAACTAGCATAATGGTTTAAGTTAATCTATTTTTTAGGTTTAATAATTCTCCCAAATAAACTAAGAGTTGCATCATACTCTATACCCTACACAAGTTTGACTGTGTAGATATAGTACACGTACCGTAGATAAGCTATCCATCTTATCTTTTTGATGAGCTAACTTATCACCTTTAGTACATTTGAAGGTATATGTCCATCTCCTTACCATACACATGTTTGTCTGTGTAGGAATACTACGCGTATTACAAGTTAAATCATCCATCTCATCTTTATAATGAGCTAACTTAACCCTAATGTAAGTAATCAAATTAGTTCATAATTAAATTCACCCTAAGAGATCTTAATCTCTTAGGTATTTTTTATGTTCACCCTAAGATATTCTAATCTCCTACGTCCATTATATGTTCACCCTAAGAGGTCTTAATCTCTTAGGTCCATTCTATGTTCACCTTAAGAGATCCTAATCTCTTAGGTCTATTCTATGTTCTTTATAAAGATAAGGCTAAATTAACTTATTTAATCTAACTAAGAACAATATCTACTCAATAGTTAATATGTACCTTAAATAAAATATTATGCAATATAATATTAAAGCAAAGGAATGCTAAATATTCACAATACCTACATATTACATAAACAGTAAAATACATTCCTCATTCATTCATTACATCATTACATAAATCCAAGTATGGTAAAACCTCCATACTTTAAAAGAATAAAGTATTACATCAATGATTACCTAGGGAATACTCCCCAACATAATACCTACTAATCCAAAGTAAAATATGGTGCTCTAGTTTCAAGTGTCCTCTTGGTTCTTCCTGTCTTCCATTGTTCATTTGAACCAGTAGTATGGGATCAGGACAAATCATGGTTCTATGAATAACATACATCTATATGCTTCTACTAAACATAAAGCAAGTACATGCATATATTTATTCTCAAATTGCAACTATACAAATCTATCACAAGCATTTAACCATCTATTGTCTAGTTGATCTCATAATAATTTCATCCTTTTCATTCTTATCTCTATTAACTCAAGAAGTGAGTCATTCCATCAAACATAGACAATTCACATTTCTTCCTTTAACCAAATAGTTCAATAAATCATTCTTCCAATTAACTAAGGTCTTAATTAATCAAAAAATTCATTTTATTTTTTATTTAATCAATTAAAGTCTCATTTCTTTAATAAACCAAATAATTCAATAAGCAACTCATCTATTTAACTAAAGCCGTATTCCTTTAATCAAATAAGTAATCCAATAACCAACTTATTCATTTAATGAAAGTCTCATTCCTTTAATCAAATAAATAATCAAATAAGCAACTTATTCATTTAACTATAGTCTCATTCCTTTAATCAAATAAATAATCTAATAAACAACTTATTCATTTAACTAAAGTCTCATTCCTTTAAAAAAATAAATAATCCAATAACCAACTCATTCATGTAACTAAATTCTCATTCCTTTAATCAAATAAATAATCCAATAACCAACTTATTCATTTAACTAAAGTTTCATTCCTTTAATCAAATAAATAAACCAAATAAACCATTTATCTAATCAACTAAAGTTTCATTCCTTTAATTAATCAATAAACCATTTATTTCCTTTTTTCCCCTCCCATAAATTAAATAATATACTATTTAATTTACAACATAAGGATATTTTATTTAATTTTAATAACCGATGAGTCTCTTATTTATTCTTAAATATCATATGCTAAAGAATCTTCATTCAATTTATAAATAATGTACGATTTCATTCATTTGAAAATTAAATTACTTAAACTATAAAAGCATACTATATTTTCTTAATTAATAAGGATGTATGTTCCTTACTAGGTGACAAGAGAGTTCAAACCTAAATTCAAACTTAAATAACCTAGAGGGTTCTGCTAGAAGTAACAACCAGCCCGTGGTCAACCAAGCGAGTAGACAAAAAGGGTGCTACCACCCACGATGCTCATAATGTTCTTCTATAAATAGCTCCATTGTGGATAAACCAATCAAGAGCACTCCTTTTAGGGTGTTTAATTACTCGAACAAACATAGAATACATCATGGCAAAATCCATGAAGGGTGATGCCTAACGCATTGGCTAGCAATAAGGTATCCTCCTAGAATAGAGAAGTACTGGATGAGGTATACAGAGATATTAGCGGGAGAGAAAACAAAACTAAGATAATATTGGAAGGATACAAACAACTTTGGCCACAAAAAAATGAGAGAGAGAGATAGATGAGAAAAGAGACATCGCAAAGAGGGTGGATGAAATAGAAACAACAGCCAATCCTAGTAAAGAAAGAACTAGTTCACAGCCAATAATGTCTTCCCTTACCTCCAATTAAATAGTAAACCCTTGGATTACTGATTATAGATAGGCACAACCTTGCATCACAACGCTAAATAACTTGGCTCTAGACAAAATACAATGTTGAGTAGACATGCATCAAAAAACATAGAGCTAGAAAAGAAGGGGCATTGTTTTTGCACCTGATGTCTTTGAAGTATGTTGGTATGAGCACAACAATATCCAACATATTGGTTACAGGGTGCAAATCATCAATAATGTGAACCGACTTAGCATAAGCAAAGAGAATAAGGTTCTAAACTAGAGCTGAAAAAACATCCCCATAATCACTTGCAGGTTTAGAGGGAAAAATGACGAACAATAAGCCCATGCAAGCCGTAGAAGGTATCAACTTTAAACAAGCAATTATTTTTTGTTTTAAAAGGGTCAAATTAGATAGTCTTAATGAAACCAACCTGTAAATTCTTGAGTCGGCTTCATCATCCCTTCTCGATTTCCGCTTTTGCAAGATGTTCGAATTTTTTCCTTCCTCTTCATTTTCTTCATCCTTCCTCCTTTGTTATTTTTTTTCCACTATGCGTTCTCCATTAAACTTTCTCTCCTCATCCTCCTTTCCATGGGGTTGAGTTGTCTTGTCACACTTCCACCTTCTCCCATAAATTCTACCTGCATGTCTTCAATTCTTACTCATCCAACCAGCTGTCTAGTAGGATCTTTTTGGTTTTAAAATCATTCTTTCCTTTCTTCAAAACATTGCCATAAATGAGGCTCCTTCCCATGATCGGTAGAAAGCTTCTATTACTTCTTAATAAAGATCTTTATTATTTATTAAATAAAACTTTATTATTATTTAAAATAGATTCTCATTATCTATTTAAATAAAATTCTATTATTATTTAAAATAGATTCTCATTATCTATTTAAATAAAATTCTATTATTATTTAAAATATATTCTCATTATTTATTTAAATAAAAAATTTATATATTTTTTAAAATAGATTCTCAATATTTATTTAAATAAAATTTTACTATTATTCAAAATAAATTCTTATATATAGAGAGAGAGAGGTTTTGTAGCATAAACTATCATCATGCTACTCTTTTGGCAATTCAGTGAATTCAAAGGCAACCAAACTTATGCACATTTTTCAAAACCAATGATGCATAAAAGTGAAGTAAAAGACAACCAATCATATGTGACAAACAAAGAGGGAATATTTCCATCAACCCAGTCACCCGTCTCATCAAAATAATTTATGATTACTACTAGGCTATCAACTATGGCTCTAGGTGGTTGGATAGTTGATGATTATCCTTTAAGCAATAATGCATATCTATATGAGGGTAGTCATCCATGTTATCCCCAACCATTATAATCATAATTTCCCCTACCTCAAGTACCCTCGTTCTTGGTGGATGATTCTACCTCTTCCACCCATGAGTGTACCTAATCCTGCACATTGACAATCATGTCAGCAGTACCATGTTCTTCAAAGATGAATCAATCTAAATATTGTATAATAATTCATTTGCACAAAGTTAAGTATCAAATTAATATTTATCATAACATGGTATTTCATGCCAAAAAAATTCTGCCATGGAGGATCATGATATATCTAATATTTTCATATAAAATGGGATTAAATGAAAACTTACTATAGCATGCACTCCACAATAAAATAGGGTTGAAAGAAATAATTGTTCCATCATAGAAATATTTCATTACATACTCATAAGATCCAATCTGGAGTAGTAGTATTGGGCTAAAATAGCCTTCACTACAATGTATCTTCTAAATAGATCACCCACAAAAGAATTATAAGGAGTTACACCTGAAGAAGTCTGGTCCAAGAGGAATCCTTCCATGGTACATCTCAAAGTCTTTAGAATAAATACATACATGCTTATGAAAAGGCAATAGAGGACCAAGTTAGATACAAATACCTTATCATGCATATTTCTTGAGTATGATGATGAGTCAAAAAATTATCCATTGATGGATCCAATCACCAAGAAATTGCATATAAGTATAAATGTGGTGTTTGAGGAAGAATTTAAAACTAATTCAAATAATGAGTATTCTGATTCTAAAGATCTCACATCACCTTTTATTAGTTTGGAGTTTGATGAGGAAGTTCTAGAAGTTGTTGATGAACCTAAGAAAGTTCCTAAAGTTATTGATCAACCTATAGTAGTTGATGTACCTATAACTCCATATCAATATAGAAAGACTCCAAAATGGCTCACCAGTACCACTAGAGATGTTAAATTTGATGCACCTCCTAACCTCACTTCCACACAACCACATACTCATAGTAGTACTCATAAAAAAATAAATTTGGGCTTGATGACTTCAGTTATGAAGAACTCATAACCAATATTTGTAAAGGATAGCTATGGATATAGAATTAAATCTTTGATGAAGAACAACACATAGAATCTTGTTGATCTTCCAAAGGGAAAGAAGCCCATAGGCTAAAATTGGGTTTTCAAAATTAAATACAAGGTATATGGATCCATTGATAAGTATAATATATGGCTCATTACAAATTTCTATACATAAAAAGAAGGAATTGATTATGAAGAGACATTTGCACCCACAACAAATATTAAAACCATTTGTGTACTGACAACACAATTCGATTGGAAACTTTTAACAAATGGATGTCAAGAGTGTGTTCCTTAAAGATGATATCAAAGAAGACGCATACATGAGACAACCTAAAGGTTTTGTTGTATATTGGTAACATCCAAAGGTTGGTAGAATAAAAACATCATTGTATGGGTTGAAGAAAGAACCTATAGCCTAGTCTATATAAATTAACAATCACCTATTGCAACATGGTGTCACCAGAAGTCCCTCTAATGCAAGTCTCTATGTTAAGAAAGTTGGATCTGAATAGCAATACTTGTGTTGTATGTTGATGATCTAGTCATAACTGGAAACTCATATGATCTAGTAAATAGTGTCAAGAATGATTTCAAAAATCAATTGACATGGTAGATCTAGAACTTTACAACATAAATAGGTATCTTATTGATGATGCATGATACATAATGTATATAATCCTTTTATTTTCATTTTTAAATACAACAATCCATATCCATAATATCCTTATTCTCTTACTTATATACCTTATTATTTTGCATAGTGACAGGTATCCTACCAATAGATACCATCAAAGGTGATAAAATCCTCAAAATCATTATTGATGTAATCTCAATAATGATTGATCCATAGGGACTTAATATTCTTCCCACTTTGACTATTCTTCATGATGTGAAATTCTAAAAGCCTCATCTTTGGACTTGATGGTATAATTTCAAATAAAATTGGATAATATTCAATAGGAGTGAAAAAATATCTTATTACCAATAATATATCAAAAAATCATAGGACTATATATGTTATTATGGACTGACTGCAAAATTTTAGAGGTATTTTATGCTTCATACTTAGGAAAGGAATCTTTATAGTGTTTCCACAACATGCAATCCTCAATGTTAGGAGTTATTACATCATAGACCATGTGAGAAGTCATGTGGTATAACTACCCCTCATAAGGTGCATGCATGTAGTATAGGACAAGATGGTTACAATTTTGCTTGAGGTTTTGTTATGCCTAATATAGGAATACTATGTACTTAAATACCCTTAATTTCCATAATAAAAACACTCAAAAAATTAAGATCTAACATGTGGTATCATATCAGGTAGAAGGAAGAAATAATTATCCTTCTAGTCCTCCTCTAGATTTAGCACAAAGATAGCCAAATTCCACTATGTTTGAGAAAAATATTGAAGTTTGAGAAGAAGTTTCAAGGGTCAAAATTACCCTATAAATGTGTCACCATGAAGCAAAATTCCATGGTAGGATAAAAATATTTCAAGGTGAAAAACCCCTACCAAAGGAAAAAATTCTTCAAGCATCAAAAGGGTTTAAATCTCTTCTAAGACCAAGAAATTATAAGACTACAACAATTAGGCCAATTTTAGAAAGGAGTGAAGTCATAAGAAGATCCTCAAAAATTAAAAGAAAACAAAGAAGTCGTTGGAGCTTTTGAAATAGATATTTTTTAAAAGCTCCCCTTAAAAGGGTTGAAGCACATTCCAAGAAAATTACTACATTTAAAAAGGAACACAAAGGCCCAAGCCCTTGCGAACCACCAAGAAGTAAACATTATACAAAATAAAATAAAATAAATAAGGGCAACAAAATCAGAAGGAAATTTTTTGCTAGTTCCTAAAAGAAAACACAAGAAAATGAATCATTTATTCCCTAAAGCTACTCTTGAAAAGTAGCATATAAAAACTATAAAGAATGTCTAAAATCATTAAAGAGTTAAAAAAAAAGATAAGAACATATTGAGAAATAAGAAAGAACCTACATAGAGAAAGAAACATAAGCAAATTGCTTGAAAATCCTAGTCTCAAGTGGAGCTAATGAAAAATAATAGTTTTTGGCTCTAAGCAAAAAGCTAAGATAAAAATTCTAAGATTAGAATGATGTGATAAGGGGATGAGATTCGTAAAAGTGATTGCATTAAAATGACAAGCAACAAAGTTATTTGCCACCACCTATCTAGACCAAAAGCAATTAATCAAGGGAATTTTGTACCTATTACAAGAAGAGGAGAAAAATGGCAATGGTTTGGCACCCATATGAAATAAAAGATAAAAGTATATAAGAAAGTGAATAACCTCATGAGCTTACTACCAGGTAAGACTCATGTTTCCCAAACACCCCATTGAAATATCTTTATAAACAAAGCAAGAAAATCTCTCTATGAGAGTGTGAAAAGAAATGAAAGGTGAAGAGTAGAACTCCTTAGTACTCTAGTTTATGAAAATAAATACAAGAAACCACTCATAATGAAAAAGAATGAGACATGACATAAGCAACAAAATGAGATAATGAGATATAAGCTAAGTAGTAGAATGAGAGAACAAGATGTGAGTCAAGTAGTAGAAGGAGAGAGAACGAGACATGAGTTGAGCAGCAGAACGAGAAGAAATGATACTTGAACCAAATGGTGAAATGTTCAAGAAACAAGAGGTATTTTTTAGCAAAAAAACTCCAATAAATACATTGGTCACCATCTCATAGAATAAATTATTGATGTCAATACCTTGGACTACATTCACTAGAGGCACAATATATAGCAAAATTTGAAAATAACTTTTATCAATAGAAGAAAATGAATTAGACTTGCTAAGTTCTAAGACATGTATCAATTAAACAATTGAATTCATTGGGTAGTCAAAATTTCATAGTTGACAATGAAGTGATTAGAGTAAAAAGATATCAATCGCTATGAAAAGCCTAAGAAAATCATCAAATATCGTATTGCACCAAGAGGCATTGCATTAGATAAAATCATTGAACCAATAGGTATTGTGTCAGATAAAGGTATTGCAGCAAGAAGAATTGCATTAAAGAAAGGTGTTATACCAAAAGGCACCACATTAAAGAGGGTACATACCCATCCAATGATTGGTTGAATAGAAAATTAAAGATAAAATATTTGTTCTAGTAATTGAATATTGTTTTTTTAATGGTGGAATCGGTAGCTATCATGAATTCGGGTAGGTTGTCCAACTTTTATGGCCACCACAGTATTCTACGTTGTCCACCCTAGAAGCCGCCACATAGATCTCCATGCATTTTGTCCCTATAACCTCCATGCCATGATTATTTTAAACCTTTTATGCCACTGAAAGCACCAGGAAAGGTACAAGTGTTCAATTCGATGAGGTCCAATATTTGAACCTTGGACCTCCGTCCCCCTTACGGGGTTTGGGGGAGCCAATTGATATACACCTTGGACCTACAGGTAACCGAATATTATCAATGTTTTCTTTTAAATATTTTTTTGCCAAAAATATCTCAAGGTTAATTGAAAAGTTAGACATGGACAAAAGGAAAGAGTACATGTGACAAATTAAAAAATAATGTGAAAATAATATTATTTAAAAGGAGAGGAATATTCCATAGAATAAGAAGTGTTCCCTCTATATTTAATCAATGAGATACAATTCTTTCTCACATTTTTAAGACATCAATTATAATCCGAGTATAGGTATATACATGTCTAAAAGAGTTTTTCAATGTAGACTCAATAAAAGAAGAATATTTAAATTTTGTGAAAAATCATCATGGCTAGTGGAGAACCAAAATTCTTGTTACCATATTCTCAACTTTTGAGGGAAAAAAATTATGTTGTCTGAAATACCAAACTCATGATATAGCTTAAGTCTAAGGAAGTATGGCAAGTAGTAGATGGAAGCGCTTCTTGTCCTACTATAAAAAGATAAGATCAAACAAATTTTAACAAGGCAAATAGAAAATAAAGACTAATCATCATGTTTGGAGTAGTAGATGAGGTCCAAGCATATATTTGAGATACGACCTTAGCCAAATATGCATGGGAGAAAATGAAGACAATATTTGAATCCGAGAATCAAAATCAGATTTTATTCCTCCAAAGCCAAATCCATTATCTAAGGATTAAGAGTGGAGAATATATGTAATCATTCATGAGGATAATTATAGAGTTGCAAGCATCGTTGTAAGCATTTGGAACTTAGGTATTAGATGAAATGTTAGTCATTATTTTGATATCACTCCCATCAAAGTATATTTTTTTGTGACTACACTAAATATTACTAAGCAAACACCAAGCTTTGAGAATTTGGTGAACCTACTTATAAAAATAAAGGTCTCACATACTATAGAAGAAGAATAGTTAATAGTTACAAGTCAAAGAGGGAAGCAGTCATTCAAAAGAGGCATGAGACCACAAATAAGAATTAAATAATTATATTTGTAATAAATTTATTTTGAGTGCATGATTAGTAGAACCCAACACTCCTAAGTATCAAAGTATAAAATCTATATTAAGTGAGGAGAATTTTCTCTCTCAAAATTTCTACATCATCCTAGACATCATTGTTTGCTCATAAGCTTTTGACTATGATGTAATAAATGGGGGTATGTTAGGAGTTATTACATAATAGACCATGTGAGAAGTCAAGTGGTATAACCACCCCTCACAAGGTACATTCATGTATTATAGGACAAGATAATTACAAGTTTGTTTAAAGGTTTATTATGCCCAATAGAGGCATCATATGTACTTAAATACCCTTCATTTCCATAAAACAATCACTTGAAGCATTAAGATATAACACTCACAAATATCACTAGTGAACCAATCACATGAATATGACTAATGTGCCTTAAGGATCCAAATTGGTATTTCCAAGTCATTGATACTACAACTCACTATTTTCATAGGTATTAGAAACCATAGCAATATACTATTGTAGTAGATGAATGCTTACTATAGTGATAAGGGCTTTTGCCTCTCTTTGAGAGGTCCAAGATTCAAACCCCACTCAAAATGAGGGGATTGAGACCCCTCATAAAAACCCTGTGTAAACTCAACGAAAAAAACATACTATTGTAACTCACAATATTTTCTAAAATTATTCCAAAACATACATTCACCATGATCATATATAGAAAATATACAAGAGAAAATTAAAGATAGCAAAATATATAGAGAGAAAAATATAGAGAGATAATTTTTGTATTGTTGGTTTCTAGGCTCATTTTTTCTATTTTTTAAAGAGACTAGATCATTTTGTTTCTAGGGAGATTTGATTTCCCCCTAAAACTATGGTTTTTGGGTCAGCCTGTATGGAATTCCCAGATTGTTGGATGCACGTTTACTCCTCTCTAAACTAAGTGGGAAATTCTTTCAAATTCTGAGTTCAAATTTGAGTAGGACCCTGGTGGATGGTGGTTGACAGCTGGATTCAAGCTAGTGCCTTCTTGTCTAGGTGAGAAGGCACTTCAAATTTTTATTTTAAAATATTGAGCAGGATCTTTATGATTTTCAAATTTTATTTGAAACACTTATGGTTGTAAAGGCAGTTTCTAAATCTCTCTTCAAGATTCTTGCTCTTTTTATATTGTATTTTGCTAAAGGATAGCCAAATATTTCTTCTATTGAGATGAATCTAGATCCTATTTTTGGATCCTTTTGTATCTCCTTTTGATCCTCATATTTGTTTCTCTTGCTATAAACTTTTTGAGGTCCTTTTATGTCGTTAAAGGTTCAAGGACCCTCAAAACCCCTTTATAAAAGGTTTGGGGCTCCTTTCAAAACCCCATTCTTTCACATAATAAAAAAAGATAGAGATAAATAAAACAATGGAAACAATAAATAGATGGAATAAGGGGTGGGTGCTTGTAGGCACCCCCATGATCTCACATATCACAAATTAATGTAATAGATTAGTTATTGGGGGTTATTTTTATTAATACCAAATCCCTTATTATATAATAACCTCAAGCTAACATAACTTGACTTGAAGGTTAAAGTACAATATAACTAATGTATTAAACCTTTTAATCAAGGTTAACCACATTATGGGTTTAACCAACATCACTAAGGGTGAATACATCAAAATTGCCTATAGAATTACATAAATGATGCTTGTATATATAGATAAACACTTACCAATACACCATATTAGTAGTGTCTATAATTACTCTCTAATACTTTTGGCCAATGATCTAATAAGATAAAACTATAAATACTTCAACACCCTCCATAATCTAAGCTGAGGGGCCAAGGAGAAGAGATATTGGAGGTAATAAATTCCCTACATAATGGATGCTCTAGTGGGCATCTACCTTGCAATCTTTATCTTCATATTCATCATAGAAAGCTTGTACCCTAACCTCAATAATTTTACTTCAATCTTCAATATTGTTATGCAATTTTGGATGGAGTGTCCATAATATTCACATGAATTTTACTTGTTCAAAATATTTTACTTGCCTTTGGGTAGTTGAACCTTAGGTTCCATTGATTTGAAGTCTTTTTTACTGGCTTGTATATGCAAAATATCCTCACAATTCTTCATATAAACTTCATAATTAACAAGATTCTTAAAGAGGCCTTAAAGAGTTATGGTTTATGGAAACTTTATGGTAATAACATTCAAATAAAGAACCAATCCATTTGTATAGAATAGTGGAGTAATATTGGTAAGAATTATTTTTACATACTCTTCATCTCCTTTTAACTTACCTCCTATCATAGCTAGGTTATCCTTTAATGCTTTGAAATAAGTTATTAGTCTTTTAACATTACCATAATTTTAAATTATCAGGTTTGAGAGCTTTGTCTCTATCCTGTTAACTTCACTAGCACTTACCTTTCCATAGAAATCCCTCAAAGCTACCCATACTTGAATAGGGTGGTCTTCTTTCTTATGTGAAAAAATATATTTGGTTCTACTAATGAAAATAATATATTAAGTGTTTCCTCTTTTTTCTTGGTTATTTCATGATCATCAAGACCTTTTGTTCCATCATTAAATATAAACTAGAGATTCTTATGTATAAGTAAACCTACCATTTATTCTTATGTTATAATTATTCCCATTAAATCATGTAGCTTATGCCAAGGGATATATTTCACACAAAAACCCTTGTAGAACTTAGAAAAAATATCAACATTGAGATTTCCACTTGGTGAAAAATAATTTGGGGGTTATTGCACTGTATTCCACATGCACTAAAATTAGCAAATTAGAAACTAACTTGTATCATTGATCTCTTAATTATATATACATCAAAGGACTTGTGAAATATTTTTTAGCCAAATGGATATGCATTGATGACCTCACCGACATAAGAGAGATGATGAGCCACTATTCCATCATACACTTTGCAAATAAAAGTATTTTTTTCCTTAAGAGTTGCATTAAGTGTAGCACACTAGAAAATCTTGATATTGCGGTTCAAATTCAGTACTTGCCAACCACAACAAATAATACCAACCAATACACTATAGTGCATTTTTGGAGTTAGGATATGAAATACTATTACCATTGGTTATCTCAATGAGTGCACATACACCCATGCTAACACTTATCATCAGTGATAATTCAAAAAAATTGCTTAAGGGATTTGAACTAACAACCTCTCTACTATATATGGGTTAACCATTCATTGCATCATCATGGATGGATAAATTTAGGGAAGAAAATAATTTTAAAAATGAGTTTCATGCCTTTACAAGTGTAAAAGGAGTTCCTCCATGATTTGAACCAATAACATCTATATATTAAAAGAGAGAACCAACCATTGCATTATATAAATGGCTTGGAATTAAGGTGTAACTTCCTCCACTATGCCATAAAAGGTTAAGGACGATGCCTACACTAGTCCATATGCCACCCATAAGTCTACACCTTCATGGAAACAAGAGTTGCTTGCACATAAAAAAAATCAAAAGTGAAGACAAACCCATGATATCTTCCTAGCTAATAACCTTATCACTATGCTACTCTCTTTGCTATGGATTGGGTTAGTTTTGGAAGGATTTTTGTATAGTGAAGAGGATAAAAAGACAAAATAAATAAAAAAATCAAAGAGCAAGGGATTTAAAATATGATATTTTTACAAACATTAAATACCTTTACCATTATGACAACTCTCAAGGTGAGTTTCACTACTAGATGGTTGTTAAAAATCTTATAAAGTTGTATGAATGAGATGCAATTGGTATGCCAAATATGATGGAAAACATTGGTGCTAAAGAAAATTTGAATTTGAATTTAAATTTTTAAACTTTAGTATATTCCCTTCAAAAAACTATAACTTGAGGACTAATTATTTAATCACCTGAAAAATGTGATTCTTTTCTATAATTGAATGATGTAGCTCTACTCCTTGCTTTGATACCACGTTTGAATTCACAATCATTTCTAAAAGCATTATAAAAGATACATTAACTAAGATCATATACAAAAAAGATACAAGAGTAAAATAAAGATACCATAATCAATAAGAGAGATAAAAATCAAATGAAAAGCAATAAAAGATAGAAAAAAATATGGCATGTTTACCCATAGGCACCACCATGATCTCACATATTACAAACTGATGCAATAAATTAGTTAAGGTATTTATATTAATATTAGTTAAGATATTTCTAATTATATTAGTTAAGGTATTTATATTTATGCAATAGATTAGTTAAGGTAGTTATTAACCTTAAGCTATCATAACTTAACTTGAAGGCTAAATTACCATATAATTAATGTATTAAACCGTTTAATCAATGTTAGCGACATAGATGATTTATCCAATAGCACTAAGTATGAATACATCAAAAGTACCCAAATGCTTAAATTATTTTTGAAGGTTTACCTAATGATGCCAAAAGGCTTACATGAATGATATACATAGGATCACATGAGGAAGACCCATAGATTTACATAAACACTTTTCCATTGTCTAAATCAATAGTGTCCATAAATATTGTCTAACACTTTTGGATTTCACCTGATATGATCATATTACAAATACTTCAATACATATACCTTACTATATGAATATTAGGAAGTAACTCTAATATTATATATGTGATTTTTATATCACAAAACCATAATACAACCATCTTGAATCCATCATAAATATCCTTTAAAACCTATAAATCTAGCCAAAATATAATCCTTGTATTAGTTCTTGATGATACATATAAAATAGAGACTAGATTTAATTACTAAAACATGGGTTACCATAATTACATCACTACAAATTGAAACATGATATTTTAAATTATCTCTAATAACTTCATTATTATGATATTGACTATAAATAGAGGGAATTGGTGATGTCCATTCATACGTGTTATAGTTCTTGAATCAACAATTCATAAACACTAATAGACAAAGTGTTAGACCATAAGTATGCTATGTTTAATGCTTGTATCAAATATCCTATGAGGTATGAGGAATAACTTGGTCATACAATACTTCTTTATAGACTCTACATATGCTTAAAATAGTTTTTGGAACCTTTCACTTTCTTTAAATAAAATTCCCATAAATCATCTTCTTTGTGTTCTTCTTCAAGGACTTTGGGATACCATTTGGGCTTATATTTATCCCAATATTTGAAAACCTTGTAATATTTTTTGGATGATCCTATTCTTTAGGTGGAAGTTATCTAGTATCTTGTATAGATATCTTGTGTTGTACAAGGTTGGAAAATTCTTCTTCAAGTTTAGCCTTCCCATGTTTCTCTATAAACAAAAAAAATTATGGTAAAGTATGCACAATATTCTAAGGATAAAGATATTATTTTAAAACAAAAATTACATAGTTTAGGTCTATTTTGATATTTTATCTAACTATATAAATATGTATTCCTAATACTCCTCAAATAATGACATTCCCAGCTTGATATTGGTAAGCTTTGACTCCAAACAACTAACATATACGGTATTGGTCTTTCTAAAAGTATCTTAAACTTAGACCAAAACTGATTTGATATATACACTCTTTAATATAGAAGAATAATTTTAGTTTAATCCATGATACCAATATCCTTTAGCATATTTAAAGTATAACTTTAGTTTTATTGATTGGTGAGTTCTACTCTTAAGTGATGCAATCAATTGTTCCATCCAAAAATTAGATTTAGATGCACTCAAATGGATAACATACATCTTTGAATCCATCAAGTTCCTATGAAAATTTATCTCCCAATGTTTAGAATAAGATTATGTAGACATAGAGATCAAAAAATTATGTAGTCTAAAAAGGGAAAATGCCTTTGCATGAAGAATTTATGAAATTTAGAATTTTCCCTTATTAATGGATCTAGAAAAACTAAAATTTGAATTCAAAATATTTCTTGGTGCAACAAAATTGTTCAATATGATTATACTTATATATTAATTAGAATTAGACACTTGGCATGACCTATGAATCAAAGTATGACACTTTATGACTTTATATTGGTCATGGGAATGCTTATATTTTTCTTCACTATTTGGGTGCCATGTTGGCCAACCACCAAGATAACATGTCAACTCAAAAATTCCACATGAATGGATTCACTAGATGTTACATATACACATACAAATCACTTGCAATATAAATAGATGAGGATGATGTTTAAATTTTGGATGTCATGGACATATTTTCCCTACATTATGTAGTCAAACCAAAATCCTTTCATGGTACCTCAACACACAATGAGCATAATGGGATATTAAAAGAAATTTTAGCATCCCATTGGGTATCCACCTACAACATGCATCACATGGCTAGTTGGAAGGGCTAACCCCATGACCTTCTAGATAGGGATACCCTAAGCTAGAAAAATCAGCCAAGATCCATATAAATATCTCTACTCTTAGGGGTTACATTGTTTTCCACTCCTAATTAATGTATTGATATATCATGACCCCTTGTCTTAATACAAAGAAAATGTATGGGGAACACGTTGGTTTATCATATGAAATATTTTGATATCCCTCGTTTAAAAAATATATATAAAAAAATTCAATTAAATATTGATGTCAAAATATTGAACTAAGAGTTAATCTTCACTTAAGGACATGTATAACCTTGTATTATAGTAATTTGTATATTAACCTATGGGTCCATAAGCACCAAATTATGTGACTTGAATTTTTATTATATTAATTTTCATACTTAAGTTCTTTAACCTTAATATTAGGTAAGTTATATTATGGTGGTATGTATACCCCATCTTGTCCAACCACTTAATCATTATTTGGAGATGATTATTTAATTTTTAGTAAGCTTATTGGTGTCTAAGGACACCTTCATATATGTGTTCTTCTTATGTATAATTTATTTTTTCTTTGCTAAGTAATTTGTTGATATTATTTCTTCCTAAATATATTATAAATAACAACATGGTACTAGATCTTCATCAAGATTGTTCTTAATCATGTTTTTTTCATTACCAAACAAAGCACATTAATATGTGGAGGCACTTTTTTCACTAGCTTTGTGCTTGTGGGATGATCAAGCTAGTATATGTTGCTTCAATGGAGAACTATGTAAATATCCCGACCAAGGTTATGCCAAAGGTGATCTCTATAGGGCTAGGGGAAAATATTGGTGTAGAAGAGTGCCCCTTAAATAAATATGATAAATAAATTTATATCTTCATGTTACCCATTCAACTTAAGGAAGTACATTAAAATAAGTGTTATTTTTGGCTTGAGACCATGACTCACTTTGTATCATAATCATATGTATATTATCCTATGTATTGAAAGTTGTAATATAACTTAATGGCCAAGATCAACATTATATGATGTATTATTGTGTAAACCTATCGAAAAGCATTGTACAATATATTTATTTGTATTTTAAGTATGTCTTATCATCCTATGGTTAACCATATTATGTTGAACACATATAACTTGTAATTAACCTAAAGCCTACTTGATGTGTCATATTAGGTTAACATGATTATGTATTTTAGGTTTTGGTATTGGTATAAATACCACCATCCACTTCATCCATTACATATAAGTGCATTGTTCCATATCTATGGATAAGAATGTGATTATTTGGTGCTCAAGGATACTCATCATTTATGTGTCTATTATCTTCTTCTTTTAAATCTTTTATGCTTTCAATATAAGATTTGAGTGAATGGATTGCTTCTTTTTGTTATTAGAAATTACTGTAAAATCCTACATGGTGTCATAGTAGGTATGGAGTGCCATTGCTTGGTCACATAAAAATTTCATTTGGATTATTTGATATTTCTTTCGAAATATAGAATGGATTACTTTTGAAAGTTTCATAAATATTTCCACATAAGGGGCAAATAGGATATCCCATTATATTTCTCATAATATGTCCTTTTAGAGTTTTAGTGTACTTTTTTCATAATTCACCTTTTAGTCCATTATTTTAGGAATACTCTTGACCCATTTTATGCATATTCAATCAATGTTAGTAGCAACACAATATTGAAGGAACAATTGCCAAAAAATCATATTCTTTATCTTCTCAAGCTAAAAGCGTTTATGGAATTCCCATAAAGCAAAGAGGAGGGATGTGTTCCTTGTTACCAAATAGGAGACATGACATCTTAGATAGGAAATAAAGAGTTTGGTTTTTTATTTGTTGCATCTAAAGTTCAAATCTTCTACATGCTTGGTTTAGTTCAATTTTTTGGCAACTATTTTTAGCATTGAGAATGATGATATTTTTGAATAAGAGGGCATGCACATGTATTCATTTTAAGACAATGCGAAAGTTTGTAGATGAGCACAATATGGGTCTATTATCTTATGGATCATGGGTTAAATTTTTCATTCAATATTTGTGTATGCCTATTGTTCTGTAAGGTATAGGATACATGCAGTATTCATAGTTTGATTATAGATTGATCACATGGTAATATTATTTATATAATGGTTTTTTGGATGGTTTTGGAGAGAGATTTCAGGTTTAAAGCATAGGATCTTCTCTTTTGTAGTATAATGTATGTTATGGTCAGACTAGGTGGTGTCATCTATGGAGGTATTTATGACTCATCCACAATGGCATATATGGCCAAGTTGGGTATGCCAAGATTATAGGTATGTTGATAAGAAGACTATATTGCATTCAAATCATGGTGAGAAACAATCATTTGAATTATCCCTTTGGTTGGAAGCCACAGTATCTTCTTCTTCTAGGGGAAGATGGCTAAAAGACCTCAACAAAAGTGTTGGTGCTTTGGTTACTACAAGGCACTTTGTTCATAGGATACTTAGGTATGAACCCTCATGGATTCTTTAGTATATTTAAAATTATGACATGGATTCTTTGTTGATGATGCCATAACTCAATTTTTAAACTATATTTTTACCCAACAAGTCAAATTTTAAGTGTTGATACCTTATTGTCCCTTGACATCTAATTGCAATTAAGTGGTGGGTTCTCAATGGTATTCATAAATAAATTAGTGGATTCCAAGTGCTAAATTTCAATTAGATATAGTAGTTTTAAGGTTTGATTGGCTGGTTTTTCATTTTTTGAGGATCTATCAAAGTCTAAACTTTCACATATGGAAGTATTTTAAGCCATTTTTTCAAATTGTATGAGTTTTTGAGCTCTTCATATTGGTGATATTAGTTCAACATATTACAATGTTGAGGACCAAATTGTATTTAATTTTCCTTAATATCGATAGCTATCATTCAAAGGGATAATTTTATAGTATATTATTAGACACGAATATTTGGTCTATATTCATAGGAGAAATAGTTTGATTTATGGCATTAGAAGCAGTTATTAGGTCTTTTGGAGGCACGTAGAAAAAGATTTAGAATATGATCTTGCTAATCCTTCCTCTTCCTATTAGATGTTTGGGCTATTAGTTCATTTTATGCATGAAGATCTAGTCCTTCATGATCTCTTCTCTATCATCTATTTTTGTCTAGGTATTATTGAGGAGTTGTGATGGGTCTTCTCATAAACAGGTTCATAAAAATCCTCTTTTCATTATGATCATAAATGGTCCAAAAGAAATTCAAAGCTCCAAAAGAGAAAAAAGTGTATTACAAAATGGAATGTCAAGTTTCTAAGTCTCACCTTATATAACAATAAAATATTGGAGCATTTTCTAAGAGGAAGTAATTTTGGCTTGTTTTCCTCATATGGGGTTATAGAGGAGGTGTTCTTTGTATATGTGTGAGAGTATCTTATATTGGTGGTAATGATTATTGTTGGGATTGAGGGAATTCTTGTGAAAGTGTAGGGGTGTTTTACCTATGCAAACTTCTAGATGATGAGAAGGATTCAAATAAGCCTTCCTCAAGTATAGAGACCCATTAGAGTATCCATTATGTGGGTAATATTGTTAATCACCAACGTATTCTCTTCTTGGCCTCTCAAATCAAACTATGAGGGGGTATTCAAGGTTGTAATATGAGTTAATGGCCAAGTCAAACATTGTATTATGTATTCTTGTAAGCCTATGGGAAATCATTACAAAATGTATTTATTTACTAGTTATGCATGTTTTTTGGTCCTATGGTTAAAATTTTCATGGTTAAACATATAACTTATAACTTTAAATTAACCTAAAGCATACTTTTTATGTCAGCTTAGGTTAACATGATTACATGTTAAGGGTTTTGGTATTTGTGCAAATACCCCATCCATTCCATCCACCACATCAAACTATTTTAATCCTTTTTAATGGGTTATATGGGATTGAAATGGATCCCATCTATATTACATCATGAACACATAGTGGCATTACAACAACTTGGTAATTATGCATGTATTACTTTGTAATATTTAAACTTTAATCTCCTTAAAAGTTGAGGATTAGAACTAGTTGAGCTAATGTCATTTTATGAAGTGTTGTGATCCTTGTCTATGGATAATATAGTGATTATTTGATTATCAAGGGTATCCATAATTTATGTGTTTATTATCTTCTTCTTTTCATTCTTTTATTTTTTGTGTAAGATTTGAGTGAATGGATTACTTTTGTTCGTTACTAGTGTAAAATCCAACACTATGGTCCCCAAAAGCACCTTAGTAGGTGACTTAACTATATTATTACATTATTTACCATAGGTTAGTTCTTTAATATTGACCTTGTGTAACTTATATTATGGTGGTACTTATGTCCCATATTGTCCAACCATTTAATCATGGGTTGGAGATGATTATTTTTCATTAATAGAATTATTAATGCCTAAAGAGACATTATATATATATATATATTATTCTTATGTATTATTTATATTTGCTTTGTTGACTAAAGTGTTGATTCCATTAATTCTTGAATATATTGTGAATACCAATGCAAAATTATTTACTTAAAAACCATGTCAAAATGAAAAATCTTGAAAATAATAAATTGGAACCCAACAAAGTTTCTCATAATTTCTAAAAATTCATATGCTTTTACTTAATTCTCAATAGTTCATCCTAAAGATAAAGTAGAGTTTTTATATTCTTAAAGCTCAATACTACAAGTAACTGGAAGCACGATGGGTTTAACCCAAGAATCCATCAATACATTGAGGTAATTCTATCAAGTTTCAAAAAAAATAATCCAAAAAGATTGTCCCTTTTGTAAATATCAATTCCAAAGAACAATGAAATATTGAAGAAGAAATAAGTTATGGAAAACCTAATCAAAAACTAAAAAACCAAAAGAACTTAAATTGATTAATAGATATTAGCATATATTTTGACACCATAAATAAATTTATAATATAGAGTAATAAAATAAATTAACACATCATCTAGATTAAAAACAAGATGAAAAATAAATATACATATTTAGAAAGGAACATGAAATATTTGATATGTTTTCCTTAGACACCAAAATACTTTATTCACAATGAAAATTTGCAATAGATGTGTAAAAATATGTATAGTAGGAGTATAGATAGTACTCATGATATAATGATACTATTCTTAATAACTATTAGATTGATGTGTTATTAGATCATGATATAATATAAATATCACCTCTCAAGGTGAAAAAAGTGCTTGGGGTCCAAAATCATAATACAAAATTAGTCATGGACAAAAATTTTATTATTATAATTTTCAATTAAATGAGTTTCAAATTTTTAATTAATTGAACCAATAAAATATGATGATGGTCCTAATGGTATTAAAACTTACAAGTGCAAGATATACATATGAAAACTTGACAAGATAAGACATTATAACTAAAACCAAATGCTAGAGAGAAATGTGGGAGCAAGGTTTATTTAAAAATATTGTAAATTATGAGGGCAATTCAAATAAATTATGAAAAACCAAAGATAAATGTCTTCATGTTAATTTTGCATTAGAATACAATCAAACCCCAAAAAATAGTAAAAGCTACTATTAGACGGACTATTATAGTTATTTTTGGAAATATGATGAAAAGTAATCAACTATCCAAAATCATATAATGAGCTATTATTTTTCATGTCTTAAATATGAATAACACAAGCTTAAACTGAGAGGGGGGTGAATAGTATAAGATAAAATTTTACTTTTCTTTACCAAATAATCTTATCCAATGTTATCAATTGCAATATATTTTTATAGCAATATAAAAAAATATCGTCAATAACAGTAACAAGGTAATGCACAAATCATCACATACATGAGAGACACAAATTTAACATGGTTCACCCAATGTGGGTTACGTCCACAAAGAAAATATTTCTTCTAAATTTTCTCAACAAATCTCTTGGGAACCAATTCCCTATTACAATATTTATGGACCTCTGCCCATAGGAGACACCAATCCCCTATGCTCAAGTTCATGGAAACCACTCCATAGGAGACACCAATCCCCTCTGCTTCTGGTTTTATGGACACCACTCCACAGGAGACACCAATCCCCTCTACTTCTAGTTTTATGGACCTCTATCCACAGGAGAACTCTATCCCCTCAACTCTGGGTCATGGACCTTTATCCTTAGGAGACTCCTCTCCTTTCTAATATGATTTTTGAATCTCTATCCATAGGTGAACTCTATCCCCTCTCTGCTCTGGTTAGCTCCAAAGCCTGCTTACAACTCTGCTCAACTCTACTCAAATATACTCACTAAAACTGTCTAAATATGTACACATTATATGTACAAATTTATTCTCAAATCTACCCCAAATCTGCACACATTACATGCACAAATCTACCTCAAACCTGCTCATAAAATTTTTCTAGATATGCACACATTACATGAATAAATCTGCCTCAAACATGCTCATAAAATTTATCCAATCTACACACATTACATGTACAAATATGCTCTCAATTCTACCTCAAGTCTTCTCACAATGCTTTCTCAAATCAACAATCAAACCTGCTCTTAGCTCTGCTCAAATCTGTTCATAAGTCTTCTCAAAAGGTCTACTAAAAATAGCTAACAAATCTGCTCAAGACTTCTCTAATACATGCTCAAACACATGCTCAAAGAAGCTCACATAAAATGTTCAACCAATCCCAAATCTTGCTCACAAATGATGTTCAAAAATAATGTTTGTATCTCTTTCAAAAAATACTTTCTTCAACTAGGCAATTCAGACATATTCTACCCATAATTCTTTTAAGAACATATAAAGAATAATATGCAATGCAAATGCTCAATATATATTTTCAAAGTCAATCAAAGCCAATGCATAAATGTTTCACAAATTCATTCAACAATGTTGCACAATTTTGTTCTCAATCCTCGCACAAGTGTTTCAATATTTACTCTACAAGAATGTAAAATTTTATCCTCAAACCCATAATGCACACTAATCAACCCTTTTATATCCACCTTATAATTCTGAAATATTCGCTCAACCAAACACCTTAGAGAATGAATAATGTCAACATACATTTTAACTTGCTTTGATAAGAATGTGCCCTCACAAACCTATCCCAAAAGAATTTCCTCTTCAAATTGCCACTTCAAAACTGATTAGTAGATTTCTCTTTCAAACCATCAACATTAACTTTCATCTCAAAAAAATGAGCTCAATGAAATCTGAAAATGATGTTCAATGACTCTTCTTTTGTTCTCAAAAATAAAACATTAATAATCATCAAAAATCTCTCAAAATTACTTTTAACCATACAAAAATTTCAACCAAAAAAATCAAACCACAATAACTCCTTATTTCTCCTTCTTAAAACATACAATATTACCAAAAAAAATAAAAAATAATAATAATAATAATAAATAGTAAGCACCAAAACACCTTATTACCCCTCTCTTAAATATGCAGTATTATCAACAAAAATGAGCACTAATACTTTAAAGCTTCTCAATTTTAATTTTAATAAAACGAAAGGTGAATATGCAGTATTATCAACAACAATGAGCACTAATACTTTATAGCTTCTCAATTTTAATTTTAATAAAACAAAAGGTGAATACCTCCCTACAGCCGTCAGTGATACGCGAACCCTTTTCTCTCAAGACACAACGCAACCGTTTAACCGATAGTGCTATCAAAGCGCTTGGAATTTTAATGCGTGAGAAGAGACTTACACCTTTCAAAGTTTTACTTTACAAAAATGTGCCGAACGGTTTCGAACCATCAAGAGCTCCCTGTTAGTTATCATATTCTTCAATATCTTTTGGATGATTTGATGGAGTCATAGTTGGTGTTCTCAAACTGTTGTGTGCCATTTCAATCTGCTGCACCCTCTATCCCTAACCACGACTGTTGTATAAGCTCCTCCCTACTGCCCCTTCTTGATGGACTGGCACTACTCAAAAATCCTGCTGTGAACTGGGCTTTTTGCTGGTCGTCGGAGCTGCTGCTATTGCTGTAAGTTTCTCATGCAGACCAAAGTATCCATTGATTTGTCAACATGTATTTCAACTTCATTTTTCAAAGCTTTTCTTGACGCTCGTTGCAAAAGACTCGCTGATGCTCAACTCACTGTGTCCACTTCAAACTTCGAGATGTATCATGTTAACGTTACTGCCATCCAAACACCGGAAGCGAACGAAAGTTTTTCTTCTGTCTCCAAAAGAAATTTTGAAGGTGCTTGAATGGTGTACCACAAGACTTAGCACCTCACCTCCTCATAGATGTTCGTCTCTGTCACTCAGAGCAATCGCCATCTTTGCCCACCTGAGTTTAGACAACATTCACTGCATCTTCAAATTTTTATTTGGCACCCTCACTGGAGATTGCATCGTCGTCTCAACAAACTTGATTACTCTTTCAGTTTTAGGGATTTCACGCACTTGTTGCCGCACTCAAAAACCACACTTCAATAGAGCGTAATACTCGAGAAGGAAAATTCGATCAAACCTTACTGGATATGCGCAGCGTCTAAATAAATTTTTTGGCGTTTCAAGAAACCGGATAATGACATCAGTTTGTTCACTCATATTTCTTGAACGACGTCGTCATACTTGGAACGATGATCTCCCACACTTATATCGAAGAACGATCTCTCAATTTTTTGTTCATTATTTTAAAGCCTGTGCACTCAATTTCTTGTTCACTGTCTAAAACATGCACATCAACATCATTAACATTTTTCAACACATCAAATAACAATTGCCATTTATATAAGCCTTCAATGTCTTTGCACAACTTAAATCATATGCATGGTTTACATCCTTTTTAATCATATGCATGGTCCGCACTCCTTATATTTGAATTTTTAATCATATGCATGGTCGACGCTTGCAATCAAAACATTAGCCCTTTGAAACATTATATTATAATATTTAAATTAAATATTATAATATTATTTTAAAAAATTTACTCCTTTGAACAATTAAAACTCCTTTTGTCTTTATATTGTAATAACCTTGCCTAAGAATATTTTTGCCTTGGGACTCATGCATCCTTTGACATCAATTTTTTTTTTTTTTTTGCCTTGAGGGAGACCTTACCTTGCCATACACTTTTTGACATCAATGACAACTCAACATGTTCAAATTTCCAATAAAATAAAAGTTAGCATATGATGGATTATCTAGAATATAAGGACTTATTACTTTCATTGGTATCACAATATTTGCAAATTTTCTTTAGTAAGAAAAAAATGGATGACAATGGAAAAATTATCCCAAATATGAATGTAAAATTATAATTATTAAGGGTAGTGGAATAGTATGGTACCTAGGGGTAGGTATATAGGAATTTAATATTGTATCATATACGGGTGCTTTGGAAGGAGTATACTAGGATTAGGGTTATACCCTCTCAAAGAAGCATTAGGTGATCAATATATAAAGAAGACATTATGCTATTGTAATGAAACTTCATTTATATCAAGTATTGATTTATAATTGTATTTGCCCATGAAATGGGCCTTTCATCTTGGGAGAGCTTATGGAGTTATAGTGATGTTATCTTATATTTAAGAGTGTTATCTCCTTCGTATCTTTATGTGGATATTGCATTGTGGAATGATTTTGTTTTTATATATTTCAATATATTTATGGATGATTTATGTTTACGAGAATTAAAGGATCATAACAAGTGGCAAAGTAGAGATTTTTTTCAGATTGTATAATTTATGTAATTTTTAAAAATCTCTCATTTTTTAGGATCCATATCTTTGTATGGATATTTTGTATTTAAAAAAAAAAGGTGCCAACTTTTTCAAAAATTAAAAAGATTAAAAAAAGTGGGCATATGCAAGAATCCAAGAAGTATTGAGGGAGATATAACCTTGTAGTATTGAAGGATTTATGTATTGTAGATGACTTATTTGATATCTTAGTATATTTGTGGATGACTTATGTTTATGAGAATAAAGCATTATAAGAAAAATGAAGAAGTAAGAAATATCAAAAATATAAAGAAATTTGGTCACTTCCTATTGTATCTTGATAAAATCATAGTCATAAATAATACTTTACGGATATACATGTATATATAATTTAAAATAATGTCTACCATAATTATCTTCTTGTAATTCATTGAATGAGAAAATATTCAACATTTTGGTTGACATTGTTAAGAAAAGCTTATATAAATTCGGATAGCATAGACAATTCTACAAGTGCAATAAAGTTTATGCATGTTAAGGGAGATGGTATAATAGTAATGGAAGGTAAATGCAACAGTATTTGTGTAAAGTTATAAATATCATCTACCCCCTATATAATTATTATTCACTGCATGACACACAAAATAAACTTGATAGTTAAAATTGTAAGCAAATTTTCTTCCATCTAAAAATTGAAGATCTAGTTCATGAGGTCCATGCATGTTTTTGTAGAAGTTTGAAAATATTTATGGAGTTTTAAATTTTAGCTTAAGGTTTAACATAAGAAAACTAACTATTAAAATATGTTGATACTAGATGGATCTCATTATGTAAAGTAACACATGGAGTGTATAAAGCGTATAAGTCCTTATTAGGAGCTATAAACAAGCATTCTTCATTATCAATATAGATTTATCTATTTTGATTTGTTTAAGTGATAGAGACATATTTAAATATATGTGGAATTTCTTATTTATGAGATGAAATGAACCTTTTGTTGAAAGAACACAAGATTGAACCATCTATAGAATTTTTAATTGGTAATAAGGGATTGAAATTATCTCTACCCATATTACGTCATGATTATATTATCATAGTATTTCAATAAACCATATTTGCTTGGTATTATAACAAATATTATTATTATGCACTACTTTGTTGAGGAATATTACATTATTTGGTACATGTTAATATACCCCCATGGTACCTTCTTGGTACATTCTTATGGTACTTTACCATAAGAATGTCCATCACAAATTGAAAATTTGAACTCAAGTTGCACAATGCCTTGAATAAAATAGAATCATGTAAATCTCATAATATACAAAGCCAAATAATTTCTATCATAAGAATCCTTTAGAAATATAAAGTTTGAGAAGTGACATATATTGACAAACATTAAAATTGGTGGTAAATTTTAAAGTTTATCGAGGAAGGAAATTCATGTGTAATTGAATATGGGTAGAACACACCCCTATTCTATTTTCTAAGTTTGGGGATGATGGGTGCACCGCCAAATAAATACTTATCACAAGAGAAGAATAGGATGAAATTACTAATAATATGAGGATAATGTTGAAGGATGTCGCTAAACCACTATCACAAGTAATCGAAGAATATTTTTTCTTATGATATGTTGTACGAATCCATACATGTGGTTTATATGCATTCAAAGAATTGTGTTGACCATTGATATTTGTTAGATTGGTTCATACCACCATGGTACCTTTATGGTACAAATATAAATATATAACATATTAGGATGTGAGTCTATAGTTTAAGAGTGTGATTTATATTTCCCCTTTATGTGTCTATGTGTAAGATGTGCATAAGCGTCATGTAATTATGTGTGCAAGTGTAAAGAGTAAGAATGTGCACAAGTGTCATATAACAAAATATGTAGATGTGTACAATGTGTCATATAATAAAGTGTACAAATAGAAGTGTGCAAGTGTCATAGAATAAAGTGTGCAAATAGAGAGTCAAGAGTCATGTATACAAGTGGTAATATGAGAAGCCAAAATACATGAGAGGATTTATCTTATGCATGGAATAGGAATAGATACATCTCTTAGATATGTGATGAGAGAAATAGTCAAGTATTTATGAGTTGTCTTTGTAAGGCTATATTATGGAGACAAAACTCCATGAAATGTATAACATCAAGTGAAGATCATTCAAGCAATAATAATATTAAAGTTTGTATGCATATTTTGAGCAATTCTACTATAAGTTTTTTCATGTATTTTGCATGAATGACATAGGCCATTTAATTATTCATTAATATTGACCTCGTATGGTGAGTGCTCAAATATTTAATTGTTATAGTTAATCCTAACTATTGGGACCTATGACAATCTGGTTGAAAAGCCAACAACATATCCATAGCAAAGTCAAAATCTTGATTAAACATTCTTTATTGTAATAATGTAAATTTAAACAAGAAACTACCCATGATGCTTTACATATTCAAAAATTTGACTCAAATAATTTGTCATCATTATTTTTTTAAAAGAAAAACGACATTTGATAAGTGTAGAATAACAAGGCTATGAAACACTCTAAGTTAAATATTATGAAAGCATATATCAAAATATTTTGAATTGGCATTATCATTTCTAATCTTTAATTCAATATCATTCCTAAAGTCAAAGATAAGAAACAATCTTGTTAAATTTAAATATTTGAGTTTATATTCAACAACAACATCATATATTATTCAAATATGTCCATTTTATAGAGTTTAACATTTTGAAATTTGAATCATGAAAAATATTAATTACTAATATAAATATCACATAAAGTACTATGTTGGAGTAAGGACCTCAAACTCAAGAGGAAGAAATTCAAGATTAATCTAAATATTAGGCATCATTATCAAGCATAACATTTGGTAACTTGGAGTGTTGGGTGTTAATACATATATTTATGATTTGAGATTATGGTACTTTTGATATATTGGCTCGTATTCATGTGATCAAATCATTAGTTCTAATATAATACCATAATTTTAAAATATAATGATAGTGATATTCAATTTTCATGTTTATTATTATATATTTTGTAGCAATTTTTCATATATCTAACTTTTTATATCAATTAGTCAATGCATGCCATGAGTAGATTGTGTTTTTTAGTCAATGTCAAACATATGTCAATCAACAAAATAAGTATTCATGTGGTGTAAGCCCATGCCATAATTTTATAGATCAACATAACATGTTTGTATGTTATATGAAAGAAAATTACTTGGCTTTTATTAATTGAGAGAGTAAGATTTCAATATATATCGAATGACACAAAAATGATAAAGGATGACATTATTAGACAAAGAACATCAAAAAATTATCATTATCAACGTGAATATAGTAACATAAACATTAATCTGAAATTAAATTTCTCATAGACTAAATTTGGTATTGTCTATTAACATTTTGTGAATGACATGCTTTAATAAATTAAGAATTTTGTCATAATATTCACTATCTAGAATTTGGTTGAAGTTCTTATGTAACAACCCAAATCTAACCAACCCAAGAGAGAGTAATTTTTTTTACAACAGGTTCACAACAAAGATATTCCCATACTCTTTGTTTCAACATGAATAAGGCATACCACATTTGAGTTCATGATACTACCAAATACACTCGATGGATGGGATAGGCCAACGTCCCATAGCTATTTTTAGGATTAACCTTTTTATACTTTCGTGAATAAGAAAGACATCTTTAGTGGTTTCCCCACATTCCACATACTCTCCACGAGTATGGAAATTTTAACCACAGTGTAGGGGTTATCTCTTCTCAATATTTCGAGAAGAGGATGCCAATTCCCTCATCAAACATAAGTTAGTCTATGTTGATGTTCTCAGGTATAATGCCTTATAGTCCAGATTTCTCATCTCTATGATGAGACAACTAGTACTTAGTGCTTAATTGTCACACCTCCATGGTGATCTCATTAAGAGTATTATCACTCTACATGATAATACACATGGCTTACATGATCCTTCCCGATCAAACCCCATCACTTTCTTATGTCACAAATAATTTCTTAACCTCCACGCTTAAGAAACCTCCTCAAAAGCTTCGTGCTTTTGGGAATACATCCAAGGTACGCCACTTAAAATATAATCATTGCTACTAATTTAATTGTTGCCTCTCCATGACTAATAAAATCTTGGGATTTATATCAACAAGGATACTAACTAGTTTTCTATAAGCATACCCTTCCCAAATCCTTTAATAAAACCAAAATCAAACCCCTAGATCCATTCACCTTAACTCTCTTTATTTATCAATAGAAGTAAAACATGATTATTTTACTTAATGGAAAAATAGCATTCCTAATGCATATTTCAAAAGCATTAAACATCATACTGAAATAACATTTATTTCGTAAGCATGAACATTGAATAAATTCAAATTTCTATCTATTTACAATTTATTTTTCCATTCATAGAAAACATCCCAACTTTCTATAAGAAAAACTAAAATCTTATATTTTAAAAGGAATTCTAAACATCAATATCAATACATTAACCCTCAATTATTAATCCTTTCTAAAAAAAAGTCTTAATAACAAAGCCTTCCTTAACATAACAATTCAATATACATCTTATCAAACCCTTACCAAATCAATATTACATTTCTTTCTTGAAATTTCAATTGCAACATAATCACCAAGTATAGAATGATAGAATTCTTTCCATCCATAAATTGGTTCGTTGTATTCCTTGAGCATCATTGAGAGGTAGTTGGAGTAAGGGATCAAGATAGCTCCATAATAAGACAATGCACTCCTAAATGCTCTTTCATGTTTTATACATTCAATAAAATCATGTAGAGATTAAACAATCCATTTATATTTCTACATTCCTTAGCAAGTGCCCATATAGAAATGATATTTTACACATCTACTTTATTTTAAACCAATCACATGAAGAAACCCCATAAATTCCTTCATTCAAAAAGGACTTCGCATCCAATTTGTTTTTCCTTAGTTTGAAATAAACAAAACATATAAGGGAACCCCATAAATTCCTCCTTTTAAACGGACTTCATGTCTATTTAGAAGAACATGTAAGATACCCCATAGTATTCTCACTATAATGGACTCTGCATCTCATATCTTAATTTTCAACTTAGTAGATAAAGTTTAAATATTCAACTTCATAAATCAAAATATACTCATTTTCTATATTTTTCAATCATCTAATAATAATATTTAGAAACTGGCCATTTAAATTTCTATATTTTTTGATAAATACATCAAGCAATTCAAATAGAGATGATTCTCTACATTTCTATTTCATTTTTAAATAGAAAAACAATCACATATTTATATATAAGGAAATCCCATAATTTCCTTATTGCCATTGGACTCCATGCCCTTTGGGTTATTTCATGATTCAATTCACAATACACATAGAGAAGCCTCATAACTTCCCTATTCTATATGGTCTCCATGACCATTAACATTCCATATCTTTAAAGAAAAAAGCTTAAATAACACAAATTATAATGAACATAAAATAACCACATGGTATATAGCAAGAGCAACATAGAGTTCTTCTTTCTTTAATAATAAAGCTAAAAGCATCACCTTTTGGGAATCAACGGACTAACCAAGAAGGTCAACTATTCTTTTATCATATAAAAAGAACCACAAACAACTCAACATATATAAACATTCTTTCTTTTAAAACATTCAAATAATCCATATATTTTAAAATTAATTTTCTAACACCATCCAATTACTTATCTTTCAATATGACATTCAATAAACTTTCTTATTTCTTTTAAAGATATTGTGTTAGAATTAATGTGTACTTTATCTTTTCCATGTTATGGCATGTATCATTAACACTTGTCATGTTATTATATAGGTCTTATGCCTATATATTGTACTCATTATTGTATCATAATATCATCTATTTTCAGTCCCAACATTTGGCATCAGAGCTCAGGCGCTCTCTTACCCTGTGTAAACCTTTGAGGGGGGATTTCCCCCCTCATTTTTTTCCTCCATTTTTTTTCTTCAAGCCTAGGGAGTATGCTCTCCATTTTTTAATGGATCAGAAACCAAACAGCTTGAGAAAACTCATGGCTGCCCCTGAAGCTTCATTGCTTGGAGCCATGAGATGTTGAGGAGTAGAGTAAATATATTTTAATAATTTTATCTGTAGCTATAATTTTTTTCTGCAGGTTGTGCATACGAAGCGGTGTGTACGTTTTCCTGCATTGAAACCCTCCATCTTCAACAAATCAGGAGCTGCTTGCAAAAGATCAGTTTTGTTCATAGGATCCGTGGGACATGCCAGATCTTGTTGTTTGGTGCTGGTCTATTTTCTGACTTACTAGATACCTATGGATTTTTTTTGCCATAGAAGGTTATAGGTAGATCTGGTAGTGTATTGCCGGAAATATCAAATGCTTTACTTTTACAGTTGTGGTAGCGCCTTCGTATATGCTATTTTTGACCGTGATTTTGGCAGTGGTGGTGTTTTTTAGGAGTTGTAGCCGGGTGAACACCATATCAATGAAGGAGCCTGATCCAGCATTAGAGTGTACATCACTAACCTTTGACACCACGTAATTCAGAGTCCCTCAAGTCGTATGGAGGAGCCCATCGTTCCTTGCCTACTCTGGTAGTGCACTCAATACAAAGTCTACAATCTTGAGATTCACGTGTTCATCGAGGAGGAGCTTTTCGAGCTCGAGATCTTTATGAGAAACCTCGCAGCTTCCATATCGACAACTGCATCAAATGAAAGAAAATAAGTGATTTTGTTTAATTGAATATCCATTAATCGTGGAGGTATTTTTTTGGAGCATCGTTGCGGAGATTTAGTGCAACGTGTGCGTAGTGAGAGCGTTGTTGTGATGGTGAAGTATTTTTGATGAAACTACGTTCAGATTTGAGTGTTCGCACCATTAACGAGATAGGCGCGAGTTCCCGTTCATGAAGTTGCATAGTAGCATATTCCCTAGCGCGTTGTGTTGTAATCCTCCTATTCTCTTGCATCAGAGAAAAATTGTACCGTCATAAATCTCATGATCTGGTTTTTGGTGAGTGGAGACAGTAAGGACTTATGCGTGTCCATGGCACTGTCGTGATATTCGAGCGAGGACGACCACTCCAAGATCACAATTCCATAGTTAAATTACTGCCACTCTGGCAGTCCTTCTGCAACTTTGATTAATCAAAAGCGTCAACAACAATATAAACTGTACTATGGTATGTTGTTCCATGGGTAATTTTTTAATGACTATTTTTTCTCGTTTTTCATCCATCCTGGGAGGGTTTTTTAGCAAATTGACGCTAAAGGAGCAACGGATCCTATTGCGTATGGTGGCTTCATCTCATTCCATGACCTCCACGGTGACTGTAGTTTGTCTCAACCGAGGCACGAATAGTGGGAGTAGTGAAGGTGGTAGAAGTCGACATGGTCGCATGCAAGACTGAAAAATTATGCAAGTTGGTAGTGCATATTTGAAGCATGCTCAGGAGGCTGAAGATAAAGATTCGCCATAACCAACTCCACCTCTAAAATTATTGTTATGTCTATTGTATTGTTGTTCGTAACAGGCACGTGGGGGATGAGTTGGCATCGATGTTCGTTGTGTTTGACGATAACGATGACGGCGTGATAACGATGGAGGAGCTGCAGTTTCCATCCTCGACGAACCGTCCCTAACAATTTTAATCTTTTGTCGCTCCTTGTTGTTGTGTCTTCTACCCCGAACGATGTCATTGATAACTAGTGAAGAGTATCTCAAACCCTTTCAGCGGTATGATCCGGCTATAACAGACGAAGACGACCTCTGCTACATCTAATGTGGTGGGATACCGTGGCAGCTATTGTTCGCCAAGGTGAGCGTTCATAGGGGATGTTAAACCAGATCCAAACAAAGATCGAAATTATTCATGATAATATTTTGTCGATAGCCTACCAAAGTCTATATTGTGAGTGTGTGTTATTGATGGAGAAAAACCCAAGTTTCGGTAAGCTCAAAAAAATAATTACAGATGGAAAGACGGTGGTCGAAGGAGAAGGTTTCGATAGAAGTGTGTAAAGCCCACATAGCGATGTATGCAGCATCTACTAAAGAGCGGCAACGGTGGCGGTTTGTTATTCTGCTGGTTTTTTTGAGCCACCTAGCGTTCACAGACCTCCTTCGCATGGTGGAGGACGAATTTGACTTCGAGTATACTTTCGGTGGTCGAATGGAGGATAGACGAGCACTAAGGATAATTCATAAATGTTAAGTCCCTCTATCCTCGTGACGGTAAGGTGTTTATGTGACGCGGTTCAATCGTGAGTGGCTAAGAAATTTGGGACGATTCATCACGGTTTCTCGAAGGAATATTCTGAAAAGTCTGGCACAGATTTTGGTAGTAGTCAATTTTTGGCGGAAAAAAACTCGTGCAGGCAACCGTTTGAATTTGTTATTTTCCCCGCATTGCTCGAAAGGTAACAAATATTGCGGAATAATGATTTAAGTTTTTTGTGAAATGGCAATGAGAAAGAATATTAAATTGTTTAAATAAGAGTGAGGGGCATTTTTATTAAAATTGTATGGCCACAAGGATGGTCCATGTGAATTGGTTTTTCTTAACCATGTAATTTTTTGCTTGAAAGGAAAGGGGTAACTTTTATAAAGTGGAAGACACCAAGATAAAGGCCTAGAGAGGCATGTTATTTTTTTATTTTTTTCCCACAAGCTGAAAGCCCCATTGAGAATGGAACATGGGGTATTTATAGTCGTCAGAAATGTTTTTCTGAGACGGACACATTGGTGGTGTCCAATTGTAATTTTGAGGTTGTTCCATTTGTATTTTTTAGCCTCAAATATTGTTATCATGGAGTGCACTCTCGGTTGAACCCGACACTCCCAAGCACTTGTATGTGATCCTAGTATCTAGTCACCTTCTCTATAGCACCTGGTAGATGCAACGGTTGGTTATCCATGCATTCCGATAGGATGAGAAGGTCACCATAAGGACACCTACTCTAGGGACTACATACATAGACACCCTAGACTCTAAGGACTTTTTTGGATCAACTTTTGAAGACTACAGACATAGACACTTCAAAAGATTCTATTCTCTTCTTTCTTCTTCTCCTCCACATTTGGATTCTATGGCTCATTTTATTGTATTTTTTGAGTGCATTTTCGGTAGAGATCGACACTCTTATATGGCTCTAATTATTTTGTATTAAGGTGTATTTTTGGCAGAGACCGACACCTTCTAGATTGAGTTTCACCATGAGGGGGATGATATTCATGGTGAACCTAGTTAGTGACCTACAAGAGGCAACATACCTAGAGGATGACCTATAGAGGCAATAGACCCCACAGAAGAGGCTGGTCCTGAGGCACCCAGGATGACCCTTAGGCACTAAGATGGCCGACTCAGAGGCAACAAACCCAAGGTAGTGGTTGACCTTGCGATAATAGCCCAAGATGTATACACTATTGATCTAGCATTATAAGCAGTTGGAGAGCCAAGCGCAAAGAGTATGAGTCTAGACCAAATCATGTAATAAAGGAGGATGGTAGGGTTCTTTTTTAGAAAAGTACACATTAAGGGGATGTTAGAATTAATGTGTACTTTATCTTTTCCATGTTATGACATGTGTCCTTGACACTTGTCATGTTATCATATAGGCCTCATGCCTATATATTGTACTTATTCTTGTATCATAATATCATCTATTTTCAGTCTCAACACATTGAACACTTATTCATATTTTATTTCACCCAAATAAATTAAGCATCATTTTAAATAATTGAAGACCATTCAAATATAAATTTTGTTTCATTTTGCTTCATTTCCTTTACCAACCATAGCCTAATTATTAACTCTCATTATATTTTCAAAGTATAACCACTTTATAATCTAATTCAGTAAAAATAGGTCTTTTTTACACAAAAAAAAAAAAACTTTAAAAGTCTTTAATAAAGACTAATCCTTTGTTTCTAATAATTACTTGAAAGCATATATAATTTAAAACCAGCAACTTTTCAAATGAAAAGCAAATAACTTCTTTTCTCCTACTCGATATTAAGGTGAATTAAAACCTTAAGAAATTAAAACATGAAGCTTATCAACTTCAACGTAGGCCAGTTATCCTATGTTGATGTACGGCCTAACAATATATCATTCTTAAAGTAATAATCTAAAGGCAACAATGACAACATCATTCTTAACTATTTCCCAAACAAGCAAGCTTCACTACACTTTCAAACAATAAAAAATAGAGACCAAAAACCGGGTTTCGCCTGGGGCAAAGGATATGAAAATTTGGGTTGAACATACACATTTTGATGCCTCTACTTGGAAGAACTTAGCAATCCTACCAATTCCGGTCAACACCAAAGTAACCTTAGATTTCTCAGTCATGCAAATACAACTCATAGCAAGATATATGTGACAAGACTAGCTATATTTAAACAACACGACCACCTATAAAACAACTTCTCGGTAGGACGAATGGTCATCAAAATGCAATTTTTAAAAGAAACCATACACAAACATTCCTTTAGAAAGGCTCCAAGGAACTTTAAAAAATATCTTTAGACATTTTCCACAAGTTCTATTTTAAAATCAATGATTTTTCACAGACTAAAGCAATGTCTTCACCAAAAGAAATAACATAGAGATTACCTTTGAATTTTAGAAGTTTGTCTATATTATTTTGAGCAAGGAAGACGTGCTCTTTTTTCACATCCTGTTGCGGTAATTACTACCTCTCTACCTTATACTCTGGAAATATTTCAGAGTTCTTTTTTATTTTCTCTACTTTGCATCTACGCTCAAGCTTCTCGTTTCGCCACCAGCACTACGTATGTTCACCCAAAATATCTACTCTATTTTTGTATCCCCTTTTCTATTTCCCTTATCCTTTTATTTTCAAGAAAATCATCCAAGAACAAAAACGTCCTTGTGCCCTCATAACCGCCTATTACAACTTCCTTACCTTCATTCATGGATAACATCTTTACCCACCTTATTTTCTAGGGGCTTAATTCAAGATTTAATCAACTTAAATTCTCGAATATCATTATCATTTTCTAAATGCAAGGAAATGAACTTCATTTTAATTTTTATGAAGAAAACCTTGCCCTTTTATTTTAATAAAGTTCATACCACTACTTTATAAGCAATAAACTTTATTATTAGCTTGTATCATTCCTTTTTTTTAGTCCAATGTTAACTAGAAACATCCAAAATAATTAAAATCATTTATAAATCAAACATAGCAAAATTGTATATCACCCCTTTCTCCTAGTTAACAAGTTATCTAATAACTTGTCTTCACTAGTTATTCGAAATGGCTCCCTTGATCTAGCAAGTTCCTACTTTCTCCTAGTTAACAAGTTATCTAATAACTTGTCTTCACTAGTTATTCGAAATGGCTCCCTTGATCTAGCAAGTTCCTAGCCTGGTGAAATAGCCATACTCAAACATGCAATATGAGATGCAATATATATGTGAGCAACATGCTTTACCCTAGAGTTATCTTCAATTAAAATGACCATCATTTCCATTTTTTAGTCTCTCATCTCCGATGGTCGACTTCCTCGCCCACCCATAAGAGTACCTAGTCATGCAAACACACATAAAATCAGCAATACCATATACTCATATAATAAAATCAAAACAGCAAATGCATATAACCAACCAAATGCATCCAAAAACTAGCATTAAAGAATCACATATCAAATATAATCCATCTCATAAAAGAGTCCTCCCAAAGTAGGTCGTGACATCTTACAATAATATATTCTTAGTCCTTACAAAATGATTTGATTTAATTTAGAATTTAGTCTTAATAATGATTTAATCTTATTCAATATTTTATCATAGACCTTATAGAATGATAATATCTTGTACATCTTTTATCCTATGTGTTTTGGTATTGGCCCTTATAAAATAATGATTTTAAAATATTGAGTATGTTAAAGCATTCATATTGTAGAATAAGCTCTAATTAATCAAGATCAATTAAATTATATGTAATTTATACACAAAACTAGATGAAAATGAATTAAAATTTTACAATTTGCAACTATATTTACTAAGTTACATTATGAAATACATGTATAAAGTTTGTACAAAATCTTAAATAGTAAGCAAATAGACTATCAATTGTAGTCTATAAACCTTGTGTTGTAATATTGGATACTAGTCTAGCAATCATACATTATAACATTAAAACTTATCATTATAAATCTTTAAAAAACAAAAAAAAATAAGAATACCAATCCAACTACAATTGTGTCCACCATTGCAAAATAATAAACCGAAAATAAATCATCATCAAATAAAAAATAAATCACAACCATGTCATGACCAATTCATTGTTTTATCTAATAATTGTATATGCATGCAACAAAAAAGATCTTTCATGCATCATTATAGATATTCATTGATGTGTCATAAATGACTATTAACATATAAGTAATACTTGATAATTTTGGATATAACATAATGTTTTATGTATCTCAACCTTGATTGCATTTTATATATCTAAACCTTGTACAAATTAAATGGGTCTAATGGTGGACTTTGGAACTCTAAATAGAAGTCCAAGGTTCAAATTCTGTAGGGGTAGGGTTGTACACTATGCTTCAATAACTGGAGTATGACTGGATAATTATCAACATGCTTTCCATTGACATTGGTGCATTTGATGGTGTTGCAAGAATAATTTCAACATATTTTAATATTTCTTCAAGATCATTATGTTGAAAGTGATTTGATAGTATAGTAGTAAATCAATCATCAGTCACCTTCAAGTCTATCCATAGTTTTACATTCATAAATTTTTCTATATTATTACTTTTACATAGGTGACTTCATTGATCTAGATTGAAAAATAGATGAAATACATGTGGAATACATATGTTATAAATATTTAACACTACTATCATTTTGTCAATTTGGTATTTTTATGGGTTATATGAGATTGAAACGGACCTCATCCCTATCACATCATGGCCATGTTAATGTGGTATTTCAATAAACCGCATAGATATACTATACAATTTATATTATCATGACACCCATGGGAATTGAACATCATGGACTTATTTTTCCATTAATTTTAAGTTTCTTCAAATTGAACCAAAGTTGTCAATTGTTCAAAATTGTTTTCAGAATTTTTCCAAGGATTCGCTAAATTCTTTATGCATGCATATAGAAGTTTGATCATGTTGTATTATGTATCACAACCTTGATTCCACTTTATATATCTAAACCTTGTACAACCTAAGCGAGCCTAATGGTGGAGACTTTGAAACTCTAAATAGAGGTCCAAGGTTTGGATCTTCTAGGGGTAGGGTTGTACAGTATGCTTCAATAACCCAAGTATGGTTGGAAAAACCATATATTGGGTAAACAACATCCTCCATGACGGTTGTCTCATATGGTCTATGGCCTCATGAAAAAATACTTAACCTTTACCTTTATTCATTCCACAAATTCTATTAGGTTTAAGTCCATACTAAAAATTGCAAATATGATTGTTGAAGTTGTGTAATTACAATAAGAAATTATTCTCTACTAAAATTGATATTTTCTTGGTACCATAGGAACATTATCAACATGCTTTCCATTGACATTGGTGAATTTTATGGTGTTGCAAGAACAATTTCAACATATTTTAATATTTCTTCAAGATCATTATGTTGATAGTGATTTGATAGTAGTAAATCAGTCATCACTCATGTTCAAGTCTATCCATAGTTTTACATTCATAAAGTTTTGTATTATTACTTTGGTGTGGGTGACTTCGTTGATTTAGATTGAAAAATAGATGAAATACATGTGGAATATATAATTTATAAATATCTAACACTACTATCATTTTTTCAAATTTGGTATTTTTATGGGTTATATGAGATTGAAATGGGCCCCATCCCTATCACATCATGGCCATGTTAATATGATCTTTCAATAAACCACATAGTCATATTATACAAATTGTATTATCATGACACCCATGCGAATTGAACATCATGGAATTATTTTTCCATTAATTTTAAGTTTCTTCAAATTGAACCAAAGTTGTCAATTGTTCAAAATTGTTTTAAGAATTTTTCTAGGGATTCATTAAATTCTTTATGCATGTATCGAAAAGTTTGATCATATTTATACTAAAAATTTTAGGAGTCGATTTTTTAGCATCTTTGCTTGCACATACACTTATTCTTATAAAGACATCCTTAAAATATCAATATAGTTTTTGTGGAGAAAATATTTGGATGATTAGCTTACCTTCTTTCTTTTTTTTCTCTTTTACGAAGTACTTTTCCTACATTGAGAAACAATCCTCTTTAACACCAAAAAAATCGTACAAAATTGTTTACATGCTACAACATTGAATATTGATATTTTAAAAAGTAATTACATATCTTCATAATACAAGTATAAAAAAACAAATCAAACGAATATGGTGTGCTTGAGTGTATCACAAACTTCTATACATTGAAACATTTGGAAATCTAAAATGTAAGTTATATTTTAGTATATGGAGTATATAAACCCTTTATACATTGCTTACAACTATCTACAAAGTCTACTATGTAATTTATCTAATTGTAAATTGCACATATTAGTTGAATGGCATACTTCTCGTATTTTTTATTAGTAAAGGTATATTTTCATTCAAATTTTAATAAAAATGAGATTACCATTGTCAATTTAACATATCAAACATACTCTTAAGGGGTCTAACCCTATTCAACTAAAATATGTAAAGGTATATAAAATCAATCCCAAAATATGTTACAAAATTATTGGCTTTACATCTAGGATAGTTGTGTCTAGGTTCTTAGTATTTTAGATGTTTATGGACATAATTTAAAGTTTGTTCAAGCACAATGAACTTATATAGATAGATAGATAAATAGATAGATAGGTTCTAGATATTTTAGATGTATATGAACATAATTTAAAGCTTGTTCAAGCACAATGAACACACACACACACACACACATATTTTATATATATATACACACACACATATCATCTACCAATATTTGAACTTGCATCTATGCCTTGAAAATCCATATTTTTACCACTTGAGCACATATTGTTGTCCACTTCAACTATTGAGGTAACCAAATGTAGGGGACCAAGTGATTGGGTGATCACACCTTACATGGAACGACACGGCAAGGTAGCTCCAAGAGCATGATAGGTGGCTTGATCAAACTACCTATAGGGTTTTGTACAAGGTTGGCTCCTTTTAAGATGTGATCTTCAATGCTCTCTAACCTAACCTACCTAGTTATCAGGTGCATAGAGGAAAAGAGAAAGAGAAACCATAGGAAACAAAGATAGCAAAAAGGAAAAAAATCCTAAACTAACCTAAGCTAACTAGGAGTACTGCACCAAGATCATTGTAAAATTCTTCTACACAACAATAAGATATATTAAAGCGTGAATAATCCATAAATAATGCAAAAGGAACACTTTATCTTCTTGACACACAAAGTTAAGCACAAATTGCATATACAAGAAATAGTACAAAAATGTAGTCATGGTCTCTTATACATACACATAAGCATACATACACACAAGAAATAGGATAGAAAAAGCTTAGTCATCACGGCTTCTATTATATATATATATATATATATGGATGTTACAAATCATACTAGAAGTGAGGTTTCAAAAGCATATCTACAAAATGACCTAATATTTAAGTCCATACTATTATACAAAATAAAATGAAAGGAAAGTTATATACAAAGGCTCTAGTTTGAATAAGCAACTCATTGAGCCTTTACAATACCTAAAACACTACTATTTATAGACAAAATGTAAATATTTTTCCTCCAAAACTTGTACAGGAGGCTCTGACAAAGCTTCACTACTATTCCCTTAATTTGATCCTCCTTACATCACTTTTATCCCTTTGAGATCTCTAGATCTAGAATCATTAATTCTAAGCTATTGTATGTTCAACTACCACCCTAGAGATCCTAAAAATTGATTAGAAGCATCTTCTGCAATCAATGTTGCCATATTTGGGATTGCAACTATTGTGGTTGTCATGCTTTTGCTTTTAATAGGCCAACCATTCTTTGTGGATTATTGAGCTCAATTAATACCAATAAGTAATCCTTAACTTTTTTTAGCAATAGGTCATCTTCCCTTTTGGGAGCATGTGTACTAGTATTGGTGCTTTACAGTCTGCCCCTTCTTTCTTTTGGTTGCTTTCTGCATCATGCCCCACTTCTTGGAGAACTTATGTCCTCCCTTCAAGTTCCTTTTATCTTCTAAGGTGATGCAAGCTATCAGATTGTTGTTGAAATGTTTTGGCATCGTCCTGCATCAAATTTTTATAAACTTTCAAGGTTAGGTTGAACCTTCATTGGGTAGTTAGTGAAATATTTTTCCTTGTCTTTTTGTCGAACCTTTCGGATGTCTACCTTTCAAAACTTTTATTTTGTCTACCCTTAAAATTTTCTTGCAAATCATGATTAGAATTTTTTTAAAATATATTATTTTTTCTCCTTTAAAACTTTCTTAATTTTTGACCTTCGAAAATTTTGTTCTTCTTGTACCTATCAAAACTTCTCCACCTCTTTGTCTTTTTGAATTTTTGGTTGCGTAGGCTCTTGAAAAAAATTTCTTCTCTTCTTGGTCAAAAAATTTATACAATTGTGTCAGCCCTTTGATCGGAACCCTTTGCTTGCTTTGGTCCGATTTCTCTTTCTTTACCTTTTGCAGCTTTGTCTCTACTTCATTCTTCTTTCAAAAATCTTCCTAAGGCAAAAAAAAAATGAGTGTAGTGAAAACTCATTACAATTCTAGTCACTCATAAGGGCCTTCTTGCTTGCTAAATGAGAATTCATAATCATTGCCTTCATCCTTGGGAATGAAGTCAAAATTGAAAGAATCTAAAAAAGAAAACATAAAACAATGCCAAGAAAAAATATAAAAAATTACAAAATTGGCAAGTTATCTAGCTTAATTTCTCCCCACTCCTCATCTAACTAGATCAGTTTGAAGTACTCGTAAACTACTTCAAGCTCAAACTAATCATTGTAGGAGAGATTCCTTGTGCCATTAGTGATCTTGTGCACTTGGATCCTTAGTGTAGCTAAAGGTCCTATTACCCCAACAGTGTCCTTTGCCTCAAGATGGCCCAACCATGCTTCAAAAGGAGAGGTATCTTCTTTATATCATCTTAGCAATTGCATGGATTCTTGCTTTGAGATAAGCCTACCATCTATACCCCAAGGAGAAGGGATTCCCTTTATAACAATGAGCCAATTTGAAATCTAAGCTTCTTAGTAGTGGTAAGGCAACTATTTGGACCTTGCACTATTGCACAACTTATTCCTTTCAAAGTAAATCTAACACTTTCTATGTTGTCACCTCTCTATAATGAATTCCAAGAAACATTAGCTCAAAGTATGATGCAATGGATGGCTTTATTTGATAAGTTCTAGCTTCATCTAGTTTTGTAAAGGCTTCAGCAAGGCTTAGCTCAATTTCATGATTCACCTAACCACTTTGTATGGTAGTTGTATTAATTAATTTGAATATCTGGGAAAGCGCTATTGCTATGCAATCAATATAATTTCAATAGGCATCACTAAGCTCTTTTACAAGGCTTCTAATTCTTTGGTGTTGCTCAATTTTACTTTTCTACCTTAGCTTTTCCAGTTTCTTTTGGATATTCCCTATCTCTTGGCTAAATTTAGCTTCTTGTTCAGCAAGCCTATCTACAAGGCAATTGACTTGCTCTTCTTTTTCTTTCAAGAGAGATTTTTAAGGTTGCTCCCTTAGACACTTAATGAGAAATTTTAGTGTCTTGGGTTCTACCTAAAATTTGCTCAAGGTATTCTTCATAAATTCTAATTCTTTCTCCCTCTATCAATTTTGACTTAATGAATCGTAATCATATGAAACTATTTTTTGGGTCTCTTGCATGATTTCAACCTTATCTCTAACCTAGACATTTTTTAATTCAATCCCTTCTATCACCACCTACCCATCCTACTCTATCATCTCCTTTTTGGGCTTTAATTCCAATGGATTTTTTTGTGTAAACAGTAATGTCTCTTTTTGTGGAGCAAAATGACAAATTATTTAAGTCACAATCAATAATTGTGCTAACAAGGTCTTTTTTCTTTGTATTGTTTTGTTTACTGTTGAACCCTCTAAAACTCTTCAAGTGGATTCAAAATTGGTATGGTTGCTTATGAGCCTTCTTGTTATCCTAGAGGTGGCAAAAATATGGCTAACGGTTAGAAAAGTGGGACTATTAAAGGAGGAAACATTTTGGTACTCAATGTTGATGAGATTAGGGGAATCAAGGATGATTGGACTATTGATTCTTGAATGACATAGGCTAAAGGGGAATTTGAGGGAGCATCATCCAATATGGTTGTAGCACTGAGCATCTAGGTTGGTGAGGTTGAAATATTTTGAGAAACTTGAGGCTCACTAACAGGAGAGGATGCAAACCAATGAAGAGGTTTCACTAGTGAGTGGTTCAATTTTAGGGATATCATCTCTTTTCTCTCTTATTCTTTCTAGATTGGTTGTCAAGTCAAAAATGGGAACTAATGCTACTGCTACATCTTCGTTGACTGGTATCGCTTCCTCTTGTATTTAAACAATCAATTTGATCACTTCCTCTAGATATTGAGGAGTGTTTTGAGGTAGAAATTCATTATTTTCTCTTCCCTCTAGTAATTTTGATTGAAGTTTAAACCTTCACTTCCTTGGATGAGTCTCATTTCTTTTTTACCTTTTTTGTTTCACTTTCTTGCTTGGAAATTTAGGTTGTACCACTATAGCTTTATCTAAAAGTGTTAGCATAGTTTGTGTGATCGAAACCTTATCTTCATGAATTTATTACCCTTAACCTACACCTTGAGAGGCACTTCTTCTAGGTGCTCCATGTCATAGCACTAGACAAAGGTTCCATCTTCATTTGGATCCAAGCTTCTAAAATACACCTCATTATTACCTATTTCTTGATGGAATTTCTGCTAGGCTCTGATTTTATTATTAATCTATTTTCACTTCCATAGAAACTTCTTCATGGTTGTGTTAATTTTAATCTCGAGGTCAACCTCTTTACTTTCATATTAAAATTTTGTATAACCTCTTATGGGGCTCATGCAGCAAGAATTGTTCTCTTCTAAGTGGTAGGAAAGTGCCCTCCTCTACACTCCAACACCTTTCAAGATCAGGCTTGGGTTCATGAATGAACTTTCTAGAAATCCTAGCATATTTTAGCCATGCAATAAACTTGCCATCTAGATCATAATCCTAGGCATCATCAAAAATCTCCAATTCTAACTCTTTTAGAATTACCTCCAATTCATCGGCTACCCTCCTTTTATTTTGGGATATGCTTCCCAACTAAACCAGCTAAATTGGGGTTTTATAAAATGCCATTTTTCTCTACCCACTTTTATAGGTGGCATGAACTAAGTCCCCCTACCTTAGTATCTTAGTATATGCTACTCTCTCTAACATATATTTTGAAAATAGTTATTCAGACTTTTTGAATTCAAAAATATGAAAAATGGTGGTATCCTCCAAGAAATACCAACCCCCTTTGATCTATAGCTGCAACACTTGATGATTTCCTTTGAGATACATCAGAAGATTTCGTCTTTTATTGCACTCATCACTGGTATGATGAAATCACTTGCAAAAAGGCAATAGGATGAGCTTTGTCATAGGACTTACATCCAGTGATAAACAAGTCTTGTTTGTCCTTCTTCATATTTTATTCTTAAATTAAGATGCTCAAACAACCAAATGCTCTGGCATAGCACTAGATGGGCTAAGAACGAACAATACCTTAAGGTCGTATTCTCTCTAAAGTTAGTAAACCCTTTGTGAATTGGTTGGCCTATAAAGTCACTAAAGTCAAGGATCAGACACTTGCCTTTTGAGTTATTCCTTAGCATATGAATGAACCCAGTTCTTGTGATACTTCTTTGTCTTTATTAGTGTTGAAGATGAATGTTGGCATGCTCAAGGAGTTTTTGACCTCTTCCTTGAATATTTCTTAGCTTCAGGGAAACTTTGGCACAACCTCTTCATACTTGTTGAGCTCTAGATATAAGAACTTTAGCTTGTCTTTAATCTTGGCATAATAATGATTTAAAATTTATGGGCTTATCTCGAACCCCATTGGTACTGACAGCATTTGATTGATAGCTTCTCCAATCATAGTTACTTTGAATGTGTTATCATGACTTGCAAACACATTCTTTAAGTGAGAGTTATTGTAACAACCCAATTCTAACCATCCCAAGAGGGAGTAATTTTTTTTTTGAAATAGATTCACAAGTAAGGTTCACAAAGATATTTTCATACTCTTTTGTTTTGCATAATTAAGGCATAACCACTTTTGAGTTCTTATTGTTGCCAACGACACTCAAGTGGATAAGACAAACCAACATCTTATAGCTATTTTTGGGGTTAACTTTTCTAAACCTCCATGATTAGAAAAGATGCCTTAAGTGTTCACCCCACACTTTGTATACTCTCTGTAAGTATAGGCATTTCAACCACAACGTAGGGGATTATCCCTTCTCAATATTTGGAGAAAGGGAGATGCCATTTCCCTCACCGTACATAAGTCCATCTATGTAGGTATTTGACATAATGCCTGAAAGTCCAATTATCCTATCTTTACGATGAGACAACTAGTACTTATTGCTTAATTACTGTTGGCAAATTGAGTTATTTTATGTTGTCATTGATGTCACATGGATCATTGATGTCACATGGATCACTTTGAGTTTTGAGTTTTGGAGAGCATGGATATATATAGGGTTTTTGTGAAAACCAAGGTAGGCAAAATAAAAGGTTTTATTTAAAACCATGGATGGCAGATTTGAAATAGGTTTTTCTTAAAACCCAGGTTGGCTTTTCGTTTGGTCGAAAAAGGTGCCCCGATGATGGAGATATTTAATTTTAAATATTTAGTTTAAATTTTAATTATTTAAAATTTTAATTTTAATTTTAAAATTTAAATTAAAGTCATCGCCGACGTCATAAAAACCATGCGCCATCAAAAAAAAATTAATAATTAAAGGTGTCGACGTATGTGAAATTAAAGGAAGGTTGCATATATATATGCAAAGGCTTTCGATTCAAAAGTCTTAGCATCAAACAAAGAGAACAAAAAGTGAAAGCCCCAAAATCCTTCGATGTGACAGTGTGGTCCAACGGTGATCTTGGGAAGCGTGGAGTTTTTGGTTTCGACAGGGCATGCGTTCGATTCCCACCAGGTTCGATTTTTGTAGAGTGTGGAAGAAGAGCATTTGGCACACATTTTTAGCATGAGCAAGGGCAGCGAAATATAGGGAGCATTTTTGCTCTCTGTCCTATGTGAGCAGATAGCTCACGTGGTCTTTGGCATTGCGGTTGTGGTGTTGAGTGGGCAGTGACGAGGGTTTGATTCCCTCTAAGAGGCAAGTAAACGTTTTATTGAATATTTTTTTATTATTGCCTAATGTTGGAGGAATAAGATGATGCTAAGAGAATAATGTTTGATTACATTTTTATTTACTTGGAAGGCAAGATATAAGGGTTGAAATGCACTTTTAGAAAAAGAGAAATTTCTGGTGTTTTCCTCTTTTAGAAGTTTATCATATTATATATCGTTGGAAAGCTTATTTCGAGGGCTATTTGATTAACTTGATTAGATGGAGAAATAAGGTGTATGTAAAGAGATATTTCTATTTTTATAAATGGGTTCAAAGTGAAGGTTGTTTTATTCCTTTTCAAAGTGTGTTGCGTGTGGCAGATTTCCAAAGAGGTTTCTTCATATTCATAAAAGGTATGGGCACATTCTCCTATTGTTTTTTTATGGTGGCTGATTTCTGAAATATCATTGGAGAGAAAAGGATTGATTGTGGTTTCCTTTTCGAAAGTGGTTGGTTGAATGATTCAAGGTTTTCTAGTTTGTGAGTTGTGGTTAAACCTTGTTTTATAAACATAGTTATTAAAGCCCATTGGTTATGCAAAGAACTTGAAAAGAACATGAGTATCATTGTTATGTGAAGAATATTTTATTAGCATTGTTGTTGAAGCCCATTGGTTATGCAAATAACTTGAACTTGAGAAGAACATGAGTATCATTGTTATGTGAGATTTGTGGTTGAGCATTGTTGGAAACATTTGAGTTGGTTGATACATGTTTGGACTAGGGTTTGTAAGAAAGAGTTGTTCCTTGCGGTAGTTGGTTGAGAAGTTGTTTGAGCCTAGTCAAGTGATTGTGTGAAGTGGTTGTTCAAGTTCCATGAAACAAACTATTCTATATTCTGGATTTAAGTTGAGATTGAGATTTGAGGATAGAACATATTGAGTCTAACAATTCTCTTTATGCTTCTATGAGATTGCCTTGAGTTGAGAAAGATATTGGATTTGAGTATAGAACATATTGAGTCTCTAAAAATTCTCTTTATGCTTCTATGAGATTGATTTGAGTTGAGATCATTGTGGATCATAGTTGTCATCCTTTGAAGAGTGTATTACCATTCATTGTTGAGTTCATCTTTGAGCCTTGCCTTCATAAGATTTGAATACTACTTGAGTATGATTGATTAAGCCTTTGAGAAGGCTTTTGGGATAGATATCTGGACAACTTTGTGGACAATTTTTGGGACATATTTGGACAAGTTCTGTGTGATCTTGTTGAGCAGATTTGGACAAGTTCTGTGTGAGCTTATTGAGCAGATCAGTGGAGTACCTAGTTGAGCAGATCAATGGATTGCCTACCTGAGTAGATCAGGGTGTTGCCTAGCTAAGCAGATCAGTGGATTGCCTACTTGAGCAGATCAGTGTGTTGCCTAGCTAAGCAGATCAGTGGATTGCCTACCTGAACAGATCAGTGCATTGCCTAGCTTTGAGCAGATCAAAGTAATCATTGTATTAGATAAGGGTCCTTATTTCTGTGTGAAATATTACAAGGAGATTATTTTGTGGAGTACCTCAAATTGGGAGAACCACGTTAAATATTGTGACTCAAATTGTGTGTGGTGACTTATGCTCTTGCTTACTATTGCTATCTGAGTTATTAATACACACTGCTATATTTGGTTATTGCAATTAAGGACATTAATTGATATTGGTTTGGAAAGAAAGTAAAAAGTGGGCGCTATACTATTCACCCCCCTCTCAGTATAAGTTTGTGTTTTTCAATTGGTATCAGAGCGGGTTCCTTCGGAAAGGCTAACAACTTTAAGGCAGATTCTACAAGAACACAGATGGCTTCACAGAATGGATCATCTACAAATAAGGCACCACTGTTTGACGGTAACAATTATGCTTTCTGGAGCATGAGAATGAAGAACTACTTGATATCACAAGGATATGAGGTATGGCAGATGGTTGAAAAATAGTATAAGGTTGAAGGTGATCCCGAGGCAGATAAGACTATCGGGAAATTGGTTGAGATCAATGCAAGGGCAATAAATTGTATTTTGAGTGGGCTACGTGAGATAAATTTTGCAAAGGTCATGGTATGTAATTCATCTAATAAAATGTGGACCAAGTTGCGGAATACTTATGAAGGAGATTCCAAGGTAAAATTGTCAAAACTACAAACTCATAGAAAAAAAATTGAGAAATTGAAAATGGAAGATTCTGAAGATATTGCAAAGTTTTTACTTCGAGTTGATGAGATTACTAACACCATGAGAGGCCTAGGATTTGAGATGAAAGAATAGAAGTTACTCAAAAGGTTTTGAGATCACTTCCCATGAAGTATGATGCAAAGGTTTCAATAATAGAAGAAACAATGGATATCAACAAGCTAACAATGGAAGAACTACAAGGAACTCTCACAGATTATGAGATGAGGGTGAGTAAGCATCAGGTTTCAATAAAAGAGATTGCATTCAAGGCTTCAAAGAAAGAGAAAGGGAAGGTTCTAGAGATAGATATAAATCCAGTTAATGATGAGGAAGCTAACTTCATCAAAAGGAATAAGGACTCAAGGAATTTCAGGGATATCAAGCAAGTCAAATGCTACAAGTGTGGTGATCTTGGTCACTATGCACACAAGTGTCCACATGAAGAAAACAGTGATGATGAAAAACAAGGTCACAAAAGAAAAGAAGATGGAAAGAATAAGCATGACAAAGATGACAGATACAAGCAAAACAGGTATGAGAAGAAGAAAAAAATTCGTAAGGTAAAGAAATCTTACTACATTGTAGAAGTAAGTGATAGCTCAGATCACTGTGATAAAGACAAGTCAGATGATGAAAAGGAAGAACATATATTCCTTGAAATAGAAGGTGAAAGAGAACAATGCTTTGTGTGTGGTCAAAGAGATCACAGATCAGGATATTGCAATGGTTTCAGTGACAGTGAAGATGAGATGACACATCAAGGAAACAGGCATAGTCAAATAAATCATGAGAGTTTGTTTGCTATAGAAGATTATAATAATCTTAGTGACAGTGAAGATGAAGAAGGGTTTTTCTATGGGATAAAAGAAATAGAAGAAGAACATTCACTCCAAGCAGAAGAAGTTAAACAAGAGAATGTTGTAAGAAAGATAGATGTCTTAGCTGATGTAAAGGAAGACTTCAATAATATCCATGAGCAACTATAAGAGGTTAAGGAGACTCTAAAAGAATTGAGATGTTCCATACATGAGAAGTTTGATCCATCACATGACTCAAAAGGTCAAGATATTTTCACTAAGAAGGAAACATGTATTTCAGAGACAATAAAGATGGATCTCAATTTGCTACTTGACACAAATGAAGAGAAAGAAGAGAAATATTCCAAAGCACCAAAGGTCTCATATTTCAGGTCTAGGGAATCACACTCAAAAGGAAAGGAAGTTCTAAAATATGAAAGCAAGGAAGCACCTAAGTTTTATGAAGAAAGTTCCTATGGCTCCAAATATTCAGTTTGGATCTTGTTTTGAGATAAGTGAATCAAGTTCAAAAGGAAAAGAAATACTTGAAGAGGAAAGCAAGGAAGAAATTAAGGAAAAAGATTTAGATACTAACAAAGGGCTTTTCAAGGACATTGTTTTTCTTGTAATGGATTTGGACACAGGGCTATACATTGTAGGGTGCATGGATCAAAGAAGTTTGATTTTGCTAGAAGAAACTTCAAAGGAAGAAGGTATGGTTTTCAAGGACATTGCTTCTTATGCAACAGGATTGGTCATAGAGCTTTTCAGTGCAAAGAAAATGAGCAACCTGGTTTTAGTTTTAGAGCTACACAATTCAGAAGTCATGGTCATAATGGTCATGAAAACATAGCTTCACAATACAAGGTTCAGGAAAGGAATGGATATGGAAATTATTTCAAGAAAAGATTCAGGATATGGGCACCATACAAAGGCTACAATATCAAGTGTTTTAATTGCAATAACTTTGGACATATTGCAAAATGGTGTAGGACTCAATTCCAAACAGGTTCAAGGCAAGAAGGTCAAACAAGTTCAAGGAAAGAAGGTCAAACAGGTTCTAGACAAGAAGATCAAGTAATTCATCAAGAGAAGGATATCAGAAAAACATGGAAGTTGATAGAGGAAATAAACAATGTAATATGGGAGTAAAAGTACTCCCACCCAAAAATTAATCACCTCAAGAGAGAAGGTCGTGAGGGGGCTAAGCTTAAGAGTCATATCTTTTAGCCCCATAGGTGTCCCTTTTGGCATTGATGTCAAACGGGGAGACATTTGAGTAAGGGGGAGAGCATTGAGTTAGGGTGAGCTGCCTCCAAAGAGAGCATTGAGTTAGGGAGAGTAGCCTCCAAAGAGAGTATTGAGTCAGGGGGAGCAGCTTTGATTCTCAGAAATGGTTTTTTGCAGTGACTGTGGCGTTTTGCATTAGAGGTGTTGCCATCAATGATAAAGGGAGACATTGTTGGCAATTTGAGTTATTTTATGTTGTCATTGATGTCACATGGAGCATTAATGTCACATGGATCACTTTGAGTTTTGAGTTTTGGGGAGCATGGATATATACAGGATTTTTTTGAAAACCAAGGCAGATAAAATAAAATATGATCATAGGGAAAACCATGGATGGCAGATTTGAAATGGGTTTTTCTTAAAACCTAGGTTGGATTTTCGTTTTGTTGAAAAAGGTGCCCCGGTGATGGAGATATTTAATTTTAAATATTTAGTTTAAATTTTAATTATTTAAAATTAAAATTAAAGTCATCGCCGACGTCATAAAAACCATGCGCCATCAAAAGGAAATTAATAATTAAAGGTGCCAATGTATGTGAAATTAAAGGAAGGTTGCATACATATATGCAAAGGCTTTCAATTCAAAAGTCTTAGCATCGAATAAAGAGAAAAAATAAAAGCGAAAGCCCCTAAATCCTTCGATATGACAACGTGGTCCAACGGTGAGCTTGGGAAGTGTGGAGTTTTTGGTTGCGACAAGGCATGCATTCGATTCCCACAAGGTTTGATTTTCGTAGAGTGTGGAAGAAGAGCATTTGGCGCACATTTTTGGCATGAGCAAGGGCAGCGAAATATAGGGAGCATTTTTGCTCTCTATCCTATGTGAGCAGATAGCTCACGTGGTCTTTGGCGTCGCGATTGTAGTGTTGAATGGGCGGTGACGAGGGTTCGATTCCCTCTAAGAGGCAAGTAAATATTTTATTGAATATTTTTTTATTATTGCCTAATGTTGGGGGAATAAGGTGATGCTAAGGGAATAATGTTTGATTACATTTTTATTTACTTGGAAGGCAAGATATAAGGGTTGCAATGCACTTTAAGAAAAAGAAAAATTTCTGGTGTTTTCCTCTTTTAGAAGTATACCATATTATATATCGTTGGAAAGCTTATTTCGAGGGCTATTTGATTAACTTGATTAGATGGAGAAATAAGGTGTATGTAAAGATATATTTCTATTTTTGTAAAGGGGTTCAAAGTGAAGGTTGTTTTGTTCTTTTTCAAAGTGTGTTGAGTGTGGCAGATTTCCAAAGGGGTTTCTTCATCTTCATAAAAGGTATGGGCACATTCTCCTATTGTTTGTTTATGGTGGTAGATTTCTAAAATATCATTGGAGAGAAAAAGATTGATTGTGGTTTTCTTTTCAAAAGTGGTTGGTTGAATGCTTCAAGGTTTTCTAGTTTGAGAGTTGTGGTTAAACCTTGTTTTATAAGCATAGTTGTTAAAGCCCAATGGTTATGCAAAGAACTTGAAAAGAACATGAGTATCATTGTTATGTGAAGAATGTAATATTAGAATTATTGTTGAAGCCCATTGGTTATGCAAAAAACTTGAACTTGAGAAGAACATGAGTATCATTGTTATGTGAGATTTGGGGTTGAGCGTTGTTGGAAACATTTGAGTTGGTTGATACATGCTTGGACTAGGGTTTGTAAGAAAGAGTTGTTCCTTGTGGTAGTTGGTTGAGAAGAGTTGTTTGAGCCTAGTCAAGTGATTGTGTGAAGTGGTTGTTCAAGTTCCATGAAACAAACTATTCTATATTCTGGATTTAAGTTGAGATTGAGATTTGACGATAGAACATATTGAGTCTCTCACAATTCTCTTTATGCTTCTATGAGATTGCCTTGAGTTGAGAAAGATATTGGATTTGAGTATAGAACATATTGAGTCTCTAACAATTATCTTTATGCTTCTATGAGATTGATTTGAGTTGAGATCATTGTGGATCATAGTTGTCATCCTTTGAAGAGTGTATTACCATTCATTGTTGAGTTCATCTTTGAGAATTGCCTTCATAAGATTTGTAGATGAGATTTGAGTACTACTTGAGTATGATTGATTGAGCCTTTGAGAAGGCTTTTGGGATAGATTTCTGGACAGCTTTGTGGACAGTTTTTGGGACAGATTTGGACAAATTTTGTGTGAGCTTGTTGAGCAAATTTGGACAAGTTCTATGTGAGCTTGTTGAGCAGATTTGGTCAAGTTCTGTGTGAGCTTGTTGAGCAGATCAGTGGAGTACCTAGCTGGGCAGATCAGTGGATTGCCTACCTGAGCATATCAGTGTGTTGCCTAGCTGAGCAGATCAGTGGATTGCTAACCTGAGCATATCAGTGTGTTGCCTAGCTGAGCAGATCAATGGATTGCCTACCTGAGCAGATCATTGTCTTGCCTAGCTGAGTAGATCAGTGGATTGCCTACCTGAGCAGATCAGTGTGTTTCCTAGCTGAGCAGATTAGTGGATTGCCTACCTGAGAATATTAGTGTGTTGCCTAGCTGAGCAGATCAGTGGATTGCCTACCTGAGCAGATCAGTGTATTGTCTAACTTTGAGCAGATCAAAGTAATTATTGTATTGGATAAGGATCCTTATTTCTGTGTGAAATATTTTAAGGATATTATCTTGTGGAGTACGCCACATTGGGGGAACCACATTAAATCTTGTGTCTCAAATTGTGTGTGGTGACTTGTGCTTTTGCTTACTATTGCTATCTGAGTTATTAATGCACACTGCTATATTTGGTTATTGCAATTAAGGACATTAATTGATATTGGTTTGGAAAGAAAGTAAAAAGTGGACATTATACTGTTCACCCCCCTCTCAGTATAAGTTTGTGTTCTTCAATTACCACACTTTCGCAGTGGGCTAATTAAGGATATTATCACTCCGTATGATAATACACATGGTCACTTGATTCTTCCTGATCAGAGGACCATCACTTGTTCATGTTGCAAATTATTTCCTAACCTCCATGATAGGAATTCCTCAAAAGCTCCACGTTTTTGGGAATACATCTGAGCTACACCACTCAAGATGTAATCATTACAATCGGTTTGACTATTGCCTTCTCGCAACAAATTAAATCTTGGAATTCATCTCAACAAGGGTAGTAAAAAGATTACTATAAGCAAACCCTCCCAAGATACCCTTCACAACCCAAAAAAAATAACACTTTCAAAACTATATCAACTCTCTCTCATAGAGGAAAAGGAAAGCATCATAACATACATTACTAAGATATGACAAATCAATTAATGTCAACTCATATTATAATTGAACACCATACCATCACATGGTAAATTCTTAACCATCAATTATTTCCTATTCCCTTATAATAACAAATTAAGAAATATACAAGAGGAACTTATAAATAACTACATGTAAACCAAGTCAAGAAGTTAAGCTTAGAAATAAACATGTCTTTCTCAATCCTCAATTTACAATATTTCTTTCATAATACATAATTCACAAATGACAATTATTTAAAAGAGGAGCTTCTATACAAGACCTTACTGTAATTTCCAAGGAACCATAAAAAGAATCATTTTCTTCTCTTATCCTCAAGTATGGACGTACCTTCTCTCTAGAGAATAAAAATGACGAAGTAAGGGATCAGGACAACTCATAAATATGTGTGCATTCATACATGCTCTTTCAATAATGCAATTGCACCATACAAATAACAAGTAATTCATGCACGAGAGAATCCCATACATCTCTCCATACTACTTTTCACTACCCACACAATTCTTAGGAAAAGTAATACACATTCACTTCCCTGATTTCTTTTCATCATGGCAAAATATTGCATTTTATGAGGGCATCCCATAATACCTCTATTTTAGTTTCTCTTATCTACATAAGCCTTGGGTTAACTACAAATTATTCTCAATTTATTCTTTTAAAATATTTGTATATTACATTAATCCTTATAAATCTTATATTCAATTTTATGAAGGTGTCTACATAAAATTTAAAATTTATGTAGATGATTTCTTGATCTTAGTTTCCCTTATCTACAGAAGCCTCGGGATAACTAAAAGATAATTTTAAGTTTATTCTTTTAATAATATTCATATGTTAGGTCTGAGGTGGAGACCAATTGGTTCGACCAAACCCCGTAAGGGGACGGAGGTCCAAGGTTCAAATCTCCGGCCTCATTGGACTGAACACTTGTCCCTTTCCTGGTGCTTTCAACAACGTAAAAGGTTTAAAATTATTGTGGCATGGTGGTTATAGGGGCGGACTGCGCGAAGATCTATGTGGCGGCTTCCAAGGCGGACATCACATAATATTGTGACGACCATAAAAGTTGGACAGCCTGCCCGGATTTGTGGCGGCTATCGATTCCACCATGTAAATTTAAAAATAAAAAATAATAAAATAAAATAATATCCATATGTTACAATAAACCCTATAATTCTTATATTCAAGAAAAGAGATTATCCATCAACAATAACATAACCCCTTTTTAAAATATAATCTCTCTCCCTATAATGTTCCGAAGTAAACAAATGAACCTTACAAACAAGGGCTTCTTCTATAGATAATCAATTTCTCTACCTTAAACATAACTGCTATGTTTTCTTTAAGATTCTTTTGCTACTTCATTCCTTATTATTTCTTTACTTATGAAAGGCAACAACTAATCAAATTTATTCTTTAATATTCCTTTACTTATAAAAAGGCAACAACCAAATAAATTATTGTTGAACACAAGCTTATACTGAGAGAGGGGGGTGAACAGTATAAGACCTCTTTTTACTTTTCCTTTATACTTCAAAATAGTAAAGCAATATATCCAAAGCAATACCAAAACAAAGCACAAGATCATCCACAAAGAGACACCAATTTTAACGTGGTTCACCCAGAAAGCCTGGGCTACGTCCACAAAACTTTTCACTAAAAGTTATCTCAAAGTTCTTTGGAAAACCTTCCCAATTACAATGTTTATGGGCACCAACCCAAAGGAGACACCAATCCCCTAAACTCAAATTTGTGGGCACCAACCCACAGGAGACGCCAATCCCCTAATCTAAAATTCGTGGGCACCGACCCACAGGAGACACCAATCCCCTTGTCTGAAGTTCGTGGGCACCGACCCACAGGAGACACCAATCCCCTAGCTCAAGTTCGTGGGCACCGACCCACAGGAGACACCAATCCCCTAGCTCTGCTCTGGCTGGTGATCCTCTAGAAGACCTCTGCCTCCGCTGCCCTTAGCAAATGGAACTCTATCCACAGAAGACACCTGTCTTCCCTGCTCTAGCTGGAGACCTCTATTCTCAACTCTATCACCTCAAAGTTGGTCCTCGAATTTGCACTAAACACAGTCCTTCGGTCTAGCACAAATGTCCTCGTCCTCTGTCTTTGATCAGCACCAAACACAGTCCTTCGGTCTGGCACAAATCTGTCCTCAGGTTCTTCTCATAGAACCAATGCACCTCTGTCCTCAAGTTCTCCGATAGAACTATCAACCTCATCTTCACAAGTCCTCTGCTAAGATTTGTCCAAATCTGCTCACAAGTCCCCACAGGAACCTGTCCACAACCTGCTCACAAGTTTATCAAGAACACTTGCTTGGCTTGAACCCACAAAGAGAATGGTTAGAGACCCAATGTGATTCATCCACCTCATAGAAGCATAAAGAGAATTGTTAGAGACTCAATGTGTTCTATACTTAACTCCCAATCTCAAACTCAACTCAATCTCAATCTCAACAGAATAAGATAGATGTAGTATGCTTTTCTCAAGAACATGAAACACAACCCAACAATTGCCAACCAAGCAATATGTCATATAACAATGATACTCATGTTCTTTCCAACAACCAATATCTTTTCTCAATCAATTAGGGCTTCAACAACAATGCTCAAAGACAAGGTTTAACCAAACATCATTCAACTCAACATTAACCTTGAAGTATTCAACCAACCATCACTAGAAAAGGAAACAAGTAGAAATCCTTTTCCCTCCAAAGATATTTGAACAAAACAGCCACCAACACAATATCACCAAATGCATAGAATAACTTGTTCAAATCAACTCAATGAAGTAAGCCCAATATCATGTATCAAGTAAAGCATTAACTTGATCAACACAACCACTATGGAAGCACTCATCCATCAATATCAAAACAACCAACTAAGGGTTTCACCAACTCAAAGCAAGTAGCAAGACTCACAATCATAAACCCTAGTGCACAATGCTTCCACTATCTCAAACCAGAATTATGCATTCACCAAAACTCTCATCAATGATAACAATGCATAAGTAGTCTTCAACAAACCAGAAAATAGGATTTACACCCAACCAAAGGAAACCTAGTAGAATCCCTTTTCACTCCAAACTTATTTCAAAAAAACATACACCAATCATACTCATAAGAAGAATGTGCCCATACCTTATTGAAGTGAAGGAACCCCTTTGGAAATCTGCCACAATCACAAAGTTTTTTTTTTTGCTAATCTTCACAAAGGTTAGTAGATCACAAAATAATCAACATTATTCCACTTTTAAATAATCATCACCAAGGCATTTAATTGCACAACTTCCTTATCTCTCCTAAAACCACTTGTACCATAAAATAAAATAAATCAAAACATTGCATAACCTTTTCACTCCCAAAACCACTTATACCATAAAATAAAATAAATCATAATAATGCATACCTTGTCACCTCATGAAAAAATTAATCCTCTTGAAAAAGAACAAGGCAAACTTCACTTTTGGAACCCCTTTGCAAAATCAGAAATACCTCTTTATACACACCTTAATTCTCCTTCTAAATAAGTTATTCAAATAGCCCTTGAAATAAGCTTTCCGACGATATATAATATGCCCCACTTTTTTAATAAATTGAAACCTTTACATGTATATATATGCCAACTTCCATTAATTGCACATAGGTCGGCCATCCATTAATTTAAACTTAACTTTAAACTTTAATATCTTCATCATCGGAGGTCCTTTTTCGATGAAACAAAATTCCACCTTGGTTTTTAAGAAAAGCCCTTTCCACATAAGCACACCATGGTTTTAAATAAAACCTTTTATTTTGTCTGCCTGGGTTTTCACAAAAACCCTTCCGCTTCTTGACATCAATGACAACATCAACACTTGAGCAAAGGCAATGTACCCAATGTACCCAAAATTGCCAACAATTGGTGGAGATGCGGGGTACAACAAGGTGATAAACATCAATAACATTTAGGAAACAATTTAACAAACAGTTAACAACATTAACACCTTTACCAACAAGAAACATTTAAGCTTCTTTCTAAGAGTTGCAATATTTCTTCCGAAAATCAATTAACAACTTAATAATTTTTCAGGAAGCAAAAACATTTATTCTTTTTAAGAATGCAAGGTTTCTCCCCTATACAAACTACATAGGCATATCCAAACCAGCAAGAAGGTTTTTAAGATAAGAGAATTTATTTTAATATTGCATATCCTTATTTTAAAACATCTACATTGCATAAACATTTTAAAACTTAATATAAAATCTACCCAACTCTAACACGCAAAATAGCATAAACATTTTAAAGCTTAATATAAAATATAAAATACCCAATCTTTAACATGTAGAAGTGTAGAGACATTTTAAAGCTTAATGACAAATCTGCCTAGCTCTAACATGTAGAATAACATAAACATATTAAAGCTTATATAGAATATAAAATGCTCAATCTTTAACATGCAGAAGTGGAGAAATATTTTAAATTTTAATATAAAACTTGCCCAACTCTAACATGCAGAAAGCATAAACATATTAAATCTTATAAAATATAAAATACCCAATCTTTAACATTTAGAGCACAGGTTGAGGACAGGTAAACCTAGTATTCATCTATAAATTACCCTCCTAATATCTCTTCTCGGGTTTCCCTTGCAGTTGGCTCTCCCCTACTTCTCTTTCTTAGGTTTTCCTCACTTCCTCGTTCCAAATGGTTGCCTCTCCCAACTTGGCAAAAACCAACCATATAAAAAAGAATCAGAGAACATGCCACAATAACTTCCTCCAAGCTATTTTTTTCTTCATTAAAACATATGTTACCAACAAGTAATGTATGCAATAAATTTAGGGTTTTCTTTTTATTTCAATAACTTCCACTCTCATCCATTATTATTATTATTCATTTGCTTATGATTTTTAAGAGAAAAAAAAAAGAATCTTTCGACCAAAGCTTTTGCAAAAGAAAGAATTTTATTTTAATACTAATAAAAAACCTTTCTTTCTTTATTTTAATTAAAATTATCAAGGGCTTCTCACCATTTATAAATAACTTGAAATATTCATAACATAAAGTTTCTTTTAAATCAGCCAATTAAATGTGTCATTTTTATTCCCTTAATGATTATCATCCAAGATCAAACAAAATTATTAATCAAGTACTAAGATTGATTAATTTAATTAATAATTAATAAGTGTATTAAATAATTAATATTTTCATATGATATTATAAGAACCTTAAAATTATTAATATCATTTTAAACAAAAAGGTTTATTCTAACCAGCCTAACTCTAACATGTAGAAAAGCATAAACATTTTAAAGTTTAATAAATAAATAAACAACATGCCCAATATTTAACATGCAGAAGTGCATAAACATTTTATAGCTTAATATAAAATCTGCCTAGTTCTAACATACAGAATAGCATAAGCATTTTAAATCTTAATATAAAATATAAAATGCCCAATCTTTAACATATAGAAGTGTAAAAACATTTTAAAGCTTAATATAGAATCTGCCCAGCTCTAACATGCAGAATAGCATAAACATATTAAAGCTTATATTAGATATAAAATACCCAATCTTTAACATACACAAGTGCAGAATCAAGTGGTATTAGCTCAACCGGTTAGATTACTCAATATTAAAGAGGAGACCAAGGTTCAAAACTTGCCCAATGATACATGAATAATATCCAAGCTTAGTTGTAATACCACTATGTGGTGATGATGTAATATGGTTGGGATTGAAACAGTGATGATGTAATATGGGTGGGATTCGTTTCAATCCCATATAACCAATTGAAAAAAAAGAAACATACAAAAGTGCAGAAACATTTTGAAGCTTAATATAAAATATGCCTAGCTCTATCATTCATAAAAGCATAAACATATTAAATCTTATAAAATATAAAATACCCAAAATTTAACATGCAAGGCATAAGCTGAAGACAAGTAAAGGTATTCGTTTGTGAATTACCAACCTGGTATCTCTTCTCGAGTTTCTCTTGTTGTTCGCTCTCCCTTGTTTCTCCTTCTCAGTTTTTTCTCACTTCCTCGTTCCAAATGGTTGCCCCCCTCAACTTGGCAAAAACCAACCATATAAAAAAAGAGTCAGAGAACATGCCACAATAACTTCCTCCAAGCTATTATTTTTCTCATTAAAACATGTGCTACTAACAAGTAACATTGGCACTAAATTTAGGCTTTTCTTTTTACTCCAATAACTTCCACTCTCACCCATTATTATTATTATTCTTTCGCCTATGCATTTTAAGAAAAAACAAAACAATCTTTCGACCAAAGCTTTTTTTTCAATTATCTCGCAAAAGAAAGAACTTTATTTTAATACTAATAAAAATAACCTTTCTTTTTGTATTTTAATTAAAATTATCAAAGGCCCACCCAGGTGTTGTAGGTGAGTTGGAGAGGAGAGGGCAATCCTCCAAGGGAGGTCCCAGGTTCGAATCTCCACCCTACCAAAAAAAAGTTGAATTGGGTACCCAAAATCCAATTGATAATGTTGGTGCGGGCAGGGTCGGGTGCGACTCCGGGGTGACTTTGACGGTGTAGAACCCCCTGTTCGTGGTCTCTCATACCAAGGCGGGGTCCCACAAGGGGTTTTTCGCTTTAAAAAAAAATACAAAATTATCAAAGGCCTCTCACCATTTATAAATAACTTGAAATATTCATAACATAAATTTTCTTTTAAATAGGCCAATTAAATGTGCCCTTTTTATTCCCTTAATGATTATAATCCAAGATAAAACAACATTATTACTCGAGTATTAAGATTGATTTTAATCAATGATTAATAATTGTATTAAATCATTAATATTTTAATATGATATTAATAGAACCTTAAAACTATTAATATCATTTTAAACAAAAAGGTTTATTCTAACCATTCATGCACCATTTCTATGCAAAATAAAGATAATCATTGCTCAAGCACAGACAAACAAAAAGAAGTAATACACCACCATTCCTTGTTGCCCATATCCTTAAGCAAAAGAGTTTACGATAACTTCCAGGTTATCAACTTTTGCTATGGATGGCTTCAATTGATGGTGATTACCTCCAAACACACCAATATGAATGCAACTATATGCGGGTAGCTTTTTACCCAGGAGTTGTCTTCAATTAAACTGACCATCATTTCCCTTATTTTGGTCTCTAGTTCTCGGTGGTCAACTTCCTCGTCCACCCACAAGAGTACCTAGTCCTGCAACCATATATGATATTAGTAGTACCATATTCTCAAATAATATAACCAAAACAATATTTGTCAATAAACATCCATAACACAGCTAATACTAAGCATTGAACAACCACATGTTTACATATCATCCATAATATCAAAGAGTCTTTCCAAGGTGGGTCGTGACAGTCATAGTGTAGTGCATATGCCTCTACTAGTTAATAGCATGGATGAACATGAGGAACCATGTATTGAGCCAAGCAGTTGGTCTAGATCCTTATAAAAAATTACTCTTCTTTACTTTTTAGGTGTCACTTGTAAACATCTTCCCTCAAGATATTTGTATATTTTGATATCTTAAGGTTTATCATCTCTTTGGCTACATCTTCTATGCATTTTAGCGGTTTGATTCTTGCAGCTTGAGCACTAGTTACTCTTTTTGGTGTTGAGTGAGCAGTCGTAGTAGCTTTTGCTGGCATGGTAGCAATTTTATCCCTCTTAGTGGATTTCATTATCATTGTAGGCTTTCTTATTTGAGGGATCTTTGCTTTTACCTTTATTCTTATTGGCTCTTCAAGGCTTCTTTGACATAAATGAATATGACTTCAAGAAGAAGATGCATTAATAGGACTTTGTGCGTTATCTTTTTACATTATTGTGCCCATAGATATTTAACCTCTACTTGGCTACAATGTATGGTCATGATCTTTATTCGGATAGCCAGACCACTTGGTTTGTGTGTTGTTGTTTGGGAGTGGCTTAATTCAAATTTTATCGCTCAAGGGTTGCCCACTTATTAACATGTTCCTAAAGCTTCTTCTTTTGTTTATTTTCTTGATCTGACAACTCAAACTTTACCTCTTTTAATGCAATGGCTTAGGCACTAAGAGCTATAATTTTTACCTTAGAGAAACTACTTCAAAATTTTCTACAATGTTAGAAGAGTTAGAGGAATTATAGCTCACAAGATAATTTCTCCCACTTCCCTTGAACTCGTTCTTTTTAGATATGTACAAATACAAAAGATCCTAATTCAACCCAAACCTATTAGATTTAAGATTTCATTAAGACTGGGATCCCAAGATTTGGTAGTCCATTGTTCCCATTTATCATTGGCTCAAAGAGATGTGCCCCATTTTTTGGCGTTCTTGGCATGGACCACTCTTCCTCCATTATGAAAGGTTTGATTAATGTTTGTACCTACTATGGGCATATGCTCAATATGATGCATGTGAAGTGGCTCTAGAAGAATTATTATCTTGATCTCATCTTGTGTTTTTAAGATCATTAGTGACCTATCCATCTATAGATAGCCTCCAAGTTTAGCAGTGAAATCCCTTGATAGATAAATGTCAAATGATGTTGGGCTATTGATCACTACTATATCTTGAGACACTATAAAATCTAGATATGCATGTAAAATAAGTGAAAAAAACTTTGCATAATTCCTAAGATTTGGACTACACTACCATCTGGTTGTACCACCGTTTTTGTTTACCAATTGGTAAGCCAAACCTAATGCATATGCCACTCCTTTTGGTATAACTAAAGTACTAGCCCCAAAGTTTATCATGCAATTATGGACTAGTTTGTCTTTATAGACTAGGAACAAATAGAAGGGAGTGGGCTTAGGCCTACTTACTCCTAGAGTAGATATTTACAAGACTACAAGTGCTTTCTAATGTATTTACTCCATTTGCTCCTCTAATACCTTCTTTAGATTCTTCTTATGCTTGTGTATGTATAAGATATCCCATATGGGCACAACCATCATAGAATTTTTTAGATGATCCACCACACTAAATGACCCAAGGAAACTGATCTTCTATGGAGCACTCGATATCCTCTAAGCTTTGGGTTTGTTTGCAACTGATTGAGGAATTTTTATGGGCTCTGGTCGAGTATACTACTTTGGGTGGATATCTTAACTTACTAATAATTAGAGGTTGTGGTGTGCTTTGCTTTGGTGGTACTAGTGTGGGAGGTCTCCTTTTGGGCTCAATTGGCCTTCTCTAGATGTTTGGGGTTGTCTGGTTGCTCTTCTCCTACTCCTCTATCACCTGCTTTTTAGCCCTTGACACATAGTCTGACCAAACTTATGGTCTATTGGCTACTAGATTGTCATCTTCATTAGATACTGCATACACTTCCTCCTCATCACTAGGATTTTCTCTAAGAGTGTACCACTTGATTTAGGGAGGAGTGAGATAGGAGAAGGTTGGCTCGTTACTTCTGCTCCAACTCTTGGATAAGATGTGGATGCCTAAGAAGGCATCATCTCACTTGGCTTGGCTAAAAATGGTTGGGAGCTTTCTTTGGGATAGAGTTGAGTTGGGTAGGCATTTGTAGATGGGTAGTACCAAGAAGTGGAATCCTCCACATTGTTTTTATAAATGGAAGATATCTTCCTAAAAGGGTTATGAGGTATTTGCTACAATGGGGTTGATAGATGCACCATTTGTTGAATTTGGCTTTCTGATCGATTAGTATCCCAATTGGCTTAAAATTAGGGTTTGGAATTGCCATTATAAGGAGGTCTATTGCCTTGGTTGCCTTGTTGGAAAGGAGGTCTTGGGTTTATTCTAATACTATGGGGCATAACTAAAGTACTAGCCCCAAAGTTTATCATGCAATTATGGACTGGTTTATCTTTATAGACTAGGGACAAATAAAAGGGAGTGGGCTTAGGCCTACTCACTCCTAGAGAAAATATTTACAAGACTACAAGTGCTTTCTATTGCATTTAATGTCTTCTTTAGATTCTTTTTATGCTTGTGTATGCATAAGATATCCCATATGGGTACAACCATAATAGATTTTTTCAGATGATCCACCACACTGAATGACCTAAGGGAACGGATCTTCTATGAAGCAGTCAATATCTTCTAAGCTTTGGGATTGTCTGTAGTTGATTGAGGAATTTTTATGGGCTCTGATCAAGTATACGGCTTTGGGTCTTTCGGATCTCTTAACTTACTAATCATCAGAGATTGTGGTGTGTTTTGCTTTGGTGGTACTAGTGTGGGAGGTCCTCTTTTGGGCTCAATTGGCCTTCTCTAGAGGTTTGGGTTGTCTAGTTGTTGTTCTCCTACTCCATCACCTGCAATTTAGCCCTTGTCACATAGTCTGACCGAACTTATGGTCTATTGGCTACTAGATTGCCTTCTTTATCAGATACTGCATATACTTCCTCCTCATCACTAGGATTTGCTCTAAGAGTGTACCACTTGATTTAGGGAGGAATGAGATAGGAGAAGGTTGGCTCATTACTTCTGCTTTGACTCTTGGATAAGATGTAGATGCCTAAGAAGGCATCATCTCACTTGGCTTGGCTACAGATGGTTGGGAGCTTTCTCTAGGATAGAGTTGAGTTGGGTAGGCATTTGTAGATGGGCAGTACCAAGAAGTGGACACCTCCACATAGTTGTTATAAATGGAAGTTATCTTCATAAAAGGGTTATGAGGTATTTTCCACAATGGGGTTGATACATGCACCACTTGTTGACTTAGGCTTTGCCCTCAATTAGTATCCCAATTGGCCTAAAATTAGGGTTTTGGATAGCCATTATAAGGAGGTCTATTGCCTTGGTTGCCTTGTTGGAAGGGAGGTCTTGGGGTTATTCTAATACTATAACTATAGGAAATATTTTTCTATAGCCCCTACTTCACTCCAAATCTTAATCGGAAGAGGGATAGGCTAAAGAAGGCAGTTGGAAGGCACCTTTCACCTTCAATTAGAAGGAGGAACATTAAGAGAAAGGCAAATGAGTCTCAAACTCATAACAACCATTGGATCTTCCATCATTAGTCAGTGCTTATCTTTCACTTAAATCTAGCAGCATTGAGGGTGCCAAGGCCCGTAGACCATTGATTTTCTATCCAACAGTCTATATAGTCCTTCAAACAAAGGAAAGTGCAAAATGAAGAGAAGACCCCACCACAAGATAAATATAGATATGTGGTGGCTAGTAAAATCTAGGGGAGAAAGGCACCAAGGACACATTCGAAAAATTTGCCATTGGTCGAAGGAGGTCCTACCTCATCCAAAGACACATGGTAGTTGCTTGCACTTACAAGAAGGCTTTTAAGAGGAGATTTGCCACTGGACATCAAGATTGACTGTTATGGCCTAACCTATTAGAGCCAATCACATGGCAGTTGCAACAACCACCCATCACATGGGTAAGCCTACCCTGTCATCCTATGCCAGTTAAGGAAGGTCGTACCTGTTATATCAATAAATGGGAGATCGAAGAGGAAACCTAACAAGGTCTTAATAGTGCAACCATCCCTAATGCACCAACAACAAGACATCAGCAATTAAGCATCATCTAAGGGCCCAAAGACGATGGCCCTAGATCTAGAGACCTCAAAGTTGTTGATTATAGTTGTAATAAAAATTGGCTATAGAGCAAAGGACAATCTTTAGATCTTCTGCATAGATTTTTAGAGAGAAAGAACCCTCCTCCCAACTTATAAATAGGTCAAAATTTGTATTATAAAGACATTGGGAGTTGTCTACTCGTGCCTCTTATTTGGTCTTGTAGGATATTCCGTTCACCCTCCCTTCTCGATTATAATGAGAATATTTCAAACCTCAAGACACTAAGGAGCATTGAGCCTCTCTAGGTTGCATTTCTTGTAATCATTTTGACACATAAATGGAAGTTGTGACTAATTTTGCTCTCTCCTACTTCTTTAAAGTGTTTCTAATTCGGGGTTATGCAAAATTTAGTGTATTCCCTTTCTAGCTATTAGACTATGGTGTTTGTGTTCATTTCAAGTTGTTTGATACAATTGGGAGGGGGTACTTTAATCTTAGTGTATTCCCATATAGCTTAGATTTATTTTCCCTAGAAATTACTTTTTTGTTCTTTTACATTTCCTACATTTTTACTTTCACTGCAATTCCTTTCCTTGTAACCCCCCAAGAAAATTAGACCTTATATTGCAAAGGCCTCAATGTGCCAAATATTAATCTGATGAGAAGCCATCCTCAGTTAAAAACCTTATAGGTTGCCCCTTTGGCAATTCCTTTGTCCATGACACTTCCTACTATGTCGCTTTATGCGAGGCCCAGGTACCCCAGGCACATCACGTTTTTGCCCCAACAGGTTGGTGCATTCCGAGATGACAATAGTCTATTTGGCATGCCCAATGGGATGAGCTTCTATGTTTTCCCCATGGAGTTGGAAAAGACTCCTAACTTCGATTCTAGTGATGGTCATAAGTCAATTTGGTTGCAGAGAAGCATCAAGAATTTTCACCTGGCAACTCTACTAAAAATAGAAAGACTTTAAAGTTATCCGACAAAATATAGACTAAGATTTTGGTGGGGTCTTTGTCTCGTGAGCTTGTTGAAGCACTATCTCTCCACTTGGCGACTTCATCATCAAGGAAAGGGCTCATAATTATATAAGTGAAAGGCCTATAACCAGAGCCTTTATCTGAGCTAATTAGCAAGAGCTAGTATCACCACTGACTCGAAGGAGGAACAGATGGCGTAACGTGTTGGACCTGTTGAACCATTTTCCTTGAATTTTTTGGCATGGAATGATAGAGGTCTTTTTATCCCCTTGAATCCACCTAATTTATGAGACCCAATTCCTACCTCGATGCTCAAGTCCCTGCCATATTTCTTGGGAGAAGATGTTGTCACCCAACTAAGCATTTGCACCACATGGTGAGCTTATGCATTGTGATCTTATGCATTGTGCACTTCATTGAGAAGCAAGATATAGGCCTAAGGATGTTGGCAACCTAATTTAGAGGAAGAGTTCATGAATGGTACATTAGCCTCAATCCCTAATCAATTGAAAGTTAGGATCAACTGACAAAACTCTTGTTAAGCAAATTTAGAGAAAAAGCAGACAGAGCATCTCTCCTAGAGAAACACATGACCATCAAAAGGGTGCCTATAGAATAAATGGATGATTTCAATGTCTGATTTCAAAATACTTGGCAAAGGATCCCTTACAAGATCTGACCAACTCCAAGTATGGCATTCATTTGCTATTTGAAAGGTTTCAATTTTGAAATCGCTATGATGGTCAAGTCTAAGGGAGGGAACTCATTACCTCTGCCATTATTTCCTTTCATTCATCTCTTGCATCACCCCTCTTCAACTATACAACCCACCACCAGCCTGATTATCCCATCCTTGAGCCTAGAGCAAGCTCAAATTCCCACCCCCTTTGCTTCTAAAATTGATTAATTGTATAATATGATGAGGACCTTCTCTAATAATATCATAGCCCCGAAGAGGTAGCATAATTCTCAAAGGTTTCCCTATCGAATGTTCAACCACCTCCAAATGGATATCATAAGCCTTTGTTTCTTACCAATAAAATTTTTGATTAGTTGTAGGCTTTGACTTAGCGGATAGTACATGTGTTAGTCCTAGTCTAACAAACATCTACAAACCCATTCAAGAACTTAGTCACCATGCAATAATTCTATATTGAAGAGCCTCATAGTTGGTACTATCCTACTCCTGACTGTCATCCTTCTAACTATTATGTTAGATCTAAATCTCAAGTAATTAGGATGGCTCCTTTTGACCATAATATTTCTCAATTTTCTAAATTGGAAGCCTCGACACTAAGTCTAGAACCTACTTCATAGCCTCTAGCCATACCATCTGCTATCAATTCCTTAGTCATGGCATGGGATGAAGCAAAAGTGTACTCTATATCAGATGAAGTAGGCCCCTTAATCTTTGAGAGGCCACAAGTCCAATCAAAATATATCATTAGGGATTAGAGAAGGTCCAGAAGAGTAGACGAAGTCTATTCTAACAGATACTAAACCCTAGAGGAGGGAAGCAAATAATTGGAGTGCCCCAACATAAGCTACATCAAAAAGTTAGGTTTGACAATTTTGACGATCACAAGAGCAATCTTAGAGCTTTTAATGCAACCTACTATAGATCTGCCAAGGCCCCCTCCAACAACAAAAAGGACCAGGCCTCTGACATCATGGAATACCATTCTAAAGGCCCCTCCTATAAGACCCTTCAATATGGTGGAGCACCTAAGGAAGTCAATCATAAACATGCCTCTTTGGGATGTCCTCTTTATTCCTACACAAATGAGAATTTTGGAAGAGGCCTTAAGGAAGTAGAAAGAGTTTATCACACAAGGGATTCTTGTTGTGTTACAAGTCTATAGCTTAGATTCTAGTCAGACCAAGCCTATGCCATTATGCACAACCCTAATTTATGAGGACAACCTCATACACAACTGGCTAGTGGACTCAAGATCAAGCATATTGATCATGCCAAAAAGAGTAACAAAGGATCTTGGCTTAACCTATGAGCAAGCAAGCAACAAGGTAGTTTATTAGGTGACACTCTAGTGCCAATCTTTGGATTAGTACAAGATATTCCTTTGGAACTCCAAGATGCCCCAACCTAACAATGTGCCAAGACATAGTGGTGATTGATCTATCAACCACATTAGGAATGTGTCTTTTGAGATACTTCACTGCAAAAATCAAAGGATACCAAGTTCAAGATCTCGTTGAAACCCCTCCACATGCACCACATAGAGCAAGTCCCCTCTAGGGGAAGTGAAGAGGAGGAAGCCTACATGGAAAAAAAAAAAGTTGTTAGAATATGACTACTTCATGGATGAGGTGTGTCCATACATCCCCGATGATCATCTAGAGCAATGGGCATTTGAGACATGGGGGTCAGGTCCTAACAAAGTATTTGAGCTAGTTGGGATGGGGTGACCCATGACCACAAGTATGATGTACATATTTTAAATAGCAATATATATAGCAATAATGGAAAAAATTGATCATAAAGCCTTTTCGATACAAAGAGGTTCGTAGATTTGCAAGGCAAAACCTACGATGGTCCCGACAACGCATCGGATCAAGAGGGAGCACCTTCCTAGGGAGACACTTGTCTTAAGTCTTGGAGGTAAACTATAAATGAACAAGAAACTTTTGGTAAAGGAGTGGTGATCATTCAATTGAATATCAACGGAGGACAAAGATTTTTGACATTGACCCTCAAACCAAACATGTGACAAATTTGTATCATTCTAGAACCAGGACTAAAAGTGTGCTAAGGACCAGACAGCGCCTATTGTTCGATTAAGAATCATTGATGACTGTAAGCAACAACTACCAAATTGCATGAGAAATCCAAACGACACACAACTCATGTTCAGGTTGTCAGGAGATGCTGACGCTTAATCCCTACTTATGAAAACATGCCCTGACACTTGCTGCAAGGCCATGGGTTGCAAGGCCATGATGGCGGACCGGAAAATCACACGTTCTCAAACCCTACTTTTTCATTCAGAAATCTGAAAACAGTTACAGAAACAGCCCGCAGGCTTACAATAACTAGCGCTCGGCTTGGTTTTCTCTAACCCTATCTCTAACTGCGATCTTCCAATCCACCACCTGATCTATTACATTAAACTGGGTTTTTATAGAGGCCCCGACCCTCTGAAACACCTTACGCAAAACCGGGACACCAACCCGATTTAATACTCCACTCCGCACGGCCCCTGTCACCGCCGCTTCCGTCAGAATACCCTGCGCGCCCATCCTTTTCGTTTCTCGGGCTTCTTGGTACTCGTCCGCCTTTACTGCACCTTGTGCCACGTGTCGTCTGTAACAATCCTTGAAAATACCGCCTGTCGCGGTTTCGCGCCATCTCCTTCTTCTTCCTCGCCTTCTTCTCTTTCGTCGCGATATCGCGACCGTTCCGCCTTCGAACCTTGACTTCGTTTCTTTGTCGCGATATCGCGACCTCCCGCTTTTGTGCCTTATCTTCTTTTCTTTCATGTCGCGATATCGCGACGTCGCGATATCGCGACCTCCCGCCTTTGTGCCTTAGCTTCTCTTTTATGTCGCGATATCGCGACCTCCCGCATTTGTGCCTTAGCTTCTCTTTTATGTCGCGATATCGCGACGTCGTGATATCGCAACAAAACTGCCGCCTCGCCTTGGTTTTCATTAGATGTCGCAATATCGCGACAAAACTGCCGCCTCGCCTTGGTTTTCATTAGATGTCGTGATTTCGCGACGTCGCGATTTCGCTACCACTCTCCACTTCTGCTTCTTCTTCTTCTTCCTTAGCCAACTTTTCAGCAGTGGCCCTCCTGCTACTGGATGCTTCTGCATCAGGTGCTGTTGGATGCTCCTGCATCAAACACCCAGGGTTGATGGAGAAGTGATCCTCACTTCTGCACTGTCTGGTTGCTGCCTCCTGCAACATCTCCAAACATTCCTCTGCCTCTGCAGCCTGCTCCAACCTCTTCTCCTGGTCCATATGACTTTTGTCTTCCTCCAGACAGATTCTCCCACTGCTGCATACTTCTTCTGCAGCCTGCTTGCACTCCTCTTCTTGGCCAGTTAGATTTCTGCCTTCTTCCAGGCAGATCCTGGCACTGCTGCACTCTTCTTTGCATGCAGCCTTCTTCAGCTTCAGCTTCTGATGCATTCCAACATCTCTCTTTTTCTGTCTTTCTTCACGCCTTCTGTGCCGCTCCTCTTGCTCCTGCAATTTTATTCTGAGCCACTCCTCTTGCAGGGCTTTAAATTGCCTCTGCAAAGCCACGAACTCTTCCTCTGTCACCATATCTTCCTTACTGCCACGGCTTCTTCGTGGATGCATTTTCTTTGCTTTTCTCACAAAGCTCAATCGATTCTGGTGTAGCCGCCTCACTTTCGGCGATCCGCTCACACGCTCATAACCCTAACTCGTTCTTCTCTCAGAAACCTTCACCCCAGATCCTGGCGCAAACTGCCTCACGGCCGGCGATCTGTTTACGCACTCGGGGATCCTAAACTCTCTCTCCTCTCTCAGAACCCTACCACAGATCCTGGCGCAAACTGCCTCACGACCGACGATCTGTTTACGCACTCAAAATCACTAGCTCTGATACCATTTGATGGCGGACCGAAAAATCACACGTTCTCAAACCCTACTTTTTCATTCAAAAATCTGAAAACAGTTACAGAAACAGCCCGCAGGCTTACAATAACCAGCGCTCGGCTTGGTTTTCTCTAACCCTATCTCTAACTGCGATCTTCCAATCCACCACCAGATCTATTACATTAAACTGGGTTTTTATAGAGGCCCCGACCCTCTGAAACACCTTACGCGAAAATCGGGACACCAACCCGATTTAATACTCCACTCCGCACGGCCCCTATCACCGCCGCTTCCGTCAGAATACCCTGCGCGCCCATCCTTTTCGTTTCCCGGGCTTCTTGGTACTCGTCCGCCTTTACTGCACCTTGTGCCACGTGTCGTCCATAACAATCCTTGAAAATACCGCCTGTCGCGGTTTCGCGCCATCTCCTTCTCCTTCCTCGCCTTCTTCTCTTTCCACCGCGATATCGCGACCGTTCCGCCTTCGAACCTTGACTTCGTTTCTTTGTCGCGATATCGCGACGTCGCGATATCTTCTCTTTCCACCGCGATATCGCGACCGTTCCGCCTTCGAACCTTGACTTCGTTTCTTTGTCGCGATATCGCGACGTCGCGATATCGCGACGTCGCGATATCGCGACCTCCCGCCTTTGTGCCTTATCTTCTTTTCTTTCATGTCGCGATATCGTGACCTCCCGCCTTTGTGCCTTATCTTCTTTTCTTTCATGTCGCGATATCGCGACCAAACTGCCGCCTCGCCTTGGTTTTCATCCGCCTCGCCTTGGTTTTCATTAGATGTCGCGATATCGCGACGTCGCGATATCGCGACAAAACTGCCGCTTCGCCTTGGTCTCCATTTGATGTCACGATTTCGCGACGTCGCGATTTCGCGACGTCGCGATTTCGCGTCGCGAAATCGCGAAAAAATTGCCGCTTCGCCTTGGTCTCCATTTGATGTCACGATTTCGCGACGTCGCGATTTCGCGACGTCGCGATTTCGCGACCACTCTCCACTTCTGCTTCTTCTTCTTCTTCCTTAGCCAACTTTTCAGCAGTGGCCCTCCTGCTACTGGATGCTTCTGCATCAGGTGCTGCTGGATGCTCCTGCATCAGGCCATGATGGTTGACACTTGGAAACTGTAAGCTAGATCCAAAAGTGTAGTTGGAAGAAATCTGTATGGCAGGTATGTGAATCTAACAAATGGAATTTGTTCATGGAAATCAAGCAGCATTTGATACCTCGATTAGCCACCCATCAAAAGGATGCATGTGATTCCTATGCCTTGGCATGTGGACCAAACTTCTTGATATTAAGAAACAATTTTGGATTTCTAGGAATATCAGCTACACGCTTGAAGATGGATTGGCTTGGAAAAAAGCGCACACACAAGGCAGACATAGTCGATGGACATTGGCACCCTTGCAAACCTACGAATCATAACACACTACCCAAAACCTCATCTAGTCGACGAAGAGACAACTTCCATGATGGAAAATGAGGAAGGGAAATGAATAATCAAGCCTTTGTTGATTCAGCTCTCCAAGAAAGATTGACTCTCGTTGGCTTATTAGAGAAGAGACAATAATAAAAAAGGGACAGATAAGGAAAGGGACTTTGATGACTTACGTGATGGAGAGGTTTATAAAAGGGGATCATCCTACAATTTGTCTTATATGCTCCTATGTAAAGTCATTCTCCAAGTAAGAAATATCTTCCTTGATATTATATTACAACAAGCCATTTCTTGCCTAGAAGGGGGTGCTTGGAGCAAAATTGTTGTTTGTGGGATGAATGAGATTAGAGGACCTAAAGCTCTTATTATTTATCAGAGACCAAAGATGTTGACAAGGGAAGGTCTTTGAAGGAAGTCGTTATTAAATTTGAAACTCCTCACGCCATAAGGCAGTGATGACCACCCAAACTAGATCGGCAAAAGGATATAACCTTTTTGGTGGTATCAAAGCCATACCTCATTATAATTAAGAGCCCCAAAACCTTTCCAATGGTAACAAAAAGGGCTCTATCATTGATTGGATTACAATCTGCTTGATAGCCCTAAATCTTCCCCTCAATCAAGAGGTTGGGTTTGGAAATAGAACCACTCTCTTCTAGAAATTGGGTTTCAAATAAGCATGTATCCTAGGGTGAATGCAAAAGAACATGAGAGCAACATGCCCAACAAACGAGACTCAAGAACCAAAGAGGAAAACAAGAAGAGGGACTTTGGTTACAAGGTTAAGGTCGGTAAGCTTGTTAAGGCTTGTCGAGTCATATAAAAAATCCCTCTAAATTTTGTGGTGAAAGGCATAGGGTAGCAAATCCTGAAGGGTGGTAACATTGAAGCATCAAAAACTAAGCAAGGAACAAGGTCACGATAAAATTAGTGTTCATGGACTTGGGAGACGAGCTAGACTAAATCTCTAACTAATATGTAAGAATAAAAATTATCCAGAGTCACGATTCTCCCAAGAATGCTTCCCTAACAACTCAAGCAAAATATAAAATTGATTAAAGCTCTTCACTCAAAATCCAAAGGTATCGTCCCTCCTAAGAGTCTCAAGCCTCAAGTGGTGATCTTCCTCGTTCCCTTCTCACTTTTTCTTTCCTTGTATTATTGTATATTTTGTTATTCCAAGTTTCCAATTTTGAATTTGTACCCAAGGATTAGGCAAGTTGTATGGAGTTTGCTCCCTTCAGTAGGTTGAAAAGCCTTGGGAGCCACCAAGATTGTAGGGAAATTTTCTATATATTCCTCGCTTCATTTTAAAGATCAATCAAAAGTAAGACAGGCTCAAGAAGGTAGTTGAGAGGCACCTCTTGCCTTTAGTCAAAAAGAGGGACGTTGAGAGAAAGGCAGACGAGTCCAAAGTCACATCGACCATTGGATCTTCCATCAATAGTCAGCACTCATCTTTCACCTAAAGCCATCAGCATTGAGGGTGCCAAAGCCCGCAAATTATTGATTTTCCATCCAACGGTCCACATGGTCCTTCCTACAAAGGAAAGAGTGGAAAGAAGAAAAGGCCCTATCACAAGCTAAAGACAAACACATGGTGGACAGTAAAAAACTAGAGAAAGGCATTGGGGGTCCATTTAGAAAAGGCCCACCATTGGACAAAGTGTTAGAGAATATTACATTATTTGGTACATGCTAATGTACCCCCATGGTATCATTGTAAATACTGTAAATATTAAAATAGGTTGTGAGTCTAGAGTTTAGGTTGTGTGATTTATATTTCTCTAAAGTAAGTGTCTATGTGTAGGATGTGTGAAAGTGTCATATAGTAAAGTGTAAGAGTGTCCAAGTGTCATGTAACAATGTGTACAAGTGTGTAGATGTAAGAGTGTGCAATATGTGCAAGTAAATAGAAAATCAAGAGTCATGTACACAACTGAAAAGATGTAAAGTGAAGAGACATGAGAGATGTGTTATGTATGGAATAGCAAAGGATGCATCTCCCAAATATGTGAGGAGAGCAATAGTTAAGCATTCAAGAGTCACCTTTCTAAGGTTATATTATGGAAACTTCATGTATTGAGCATTAAAGAGTGAACAATGATAAGATTATTGTCATATTGTAACTGAATATTTATCAGAGAATATTGAAGCTTGTATATAATATTTTGAGCAATTATATTGTAAGTTTGCTTATGCATATTGTTATTGATATTGGCTAGTTAGTTTATATTATTGTTATTTCATGAATATTATGTTCATTGATATTGGCAATTTATATTGAATTCTCAAATATTGAATTTTATATGATCTTGGATATTGGGACCTATGATTGAATCTAACTAAAAAGCCAACAATGGTAATAGAGGCACCTTGAGTGGAGAAAGCTACATTCAATCCAAGTAACTTGGAGAATTGTCTAACAGATTGACATTCAAGCCAAGACAAAGCTTGGAGAATTGTGCTATTAGAATTACCACACAAAAAGCTAGCAACGAAAAAAAAATCTGGTGTGAATATTTGAGGAATATCGGAGTGATAAGCTTCATATTGAAAGCTAGAACCAAGTTTTTTTCTTTTGTGTGAGTATTGGAGTGATAAGTTTTAGAGCTAGTACTAGGAAAAAATATGGTGTGAATTTTCTTTAGGAAAAATTTAATTGCATATTGAATGCATTTGTGAAGGATTAAAGAAATTCTTCAAAGGATTGAATATTGGTCCTAAAGATTCTGGACGAGCAATACCAGAAGGTGATGTTCTAGAAAATATATTATTGGATCCATACTCCAAATTTTAGATGTCTAAAACTGAAATTGGATGATATTGAGTTCGAACTGCAATCTTTGAAGAGTTAAAAATATTTTTGAAGCAACCAAAAGTATGTGAAGCCTTCGATACCAAGTGCTAGACCTACATAAAGAAGGAAAAAAGATAAGCAAAAGATATACAGAAGATGAAATTTTTGGTGGTTAAAGTCAAAGACTAGCAAATTTGATTTGTTGGAGTTGCTAAAATTGAAGCAGCCTAATGAATACATAAGCACCCTAGAAAGAATAATAGTTGGAGTGAATTGTTGAACCTAAAGTGTGCAAAGAGAAGCAACGAAGAAACATACACAAGGTTGAAAAGCATCGTTATCCGAATTGCTAGAAAGAAGAAAAGAGAATAAGAAGCATACTAAAATTGGACGCCTAAGCAGCTCAAAGTGCAGAATATACTTGTTGGGCGTCCTTGTGAAGGAGAAACCATTGTGCAAAGGTCTGAAATAATGCATACCATTCAAACTCAGTCTGAAAAAGTCATGGAGAAAAGCATTCGTTGAGAGAGTAGGCAAAATTGCATGGAAAAGTTTCACCAAATCAACGAAACGTGGATGTAAGTTGGAACCTATGTGAAACTTGAAAATTATTGCGACCTTGGCAAGAAATAAAAGGTAAGTTTTGATTATCTTCAAACCTTTGAAGGAAGCATAAATTAAGGATCGTTCATATATATTTGTCAAAGCTTTTATAAAGGATATATTTGGAGTTATAAGAAATTGTTATTTAAAGCTTTGATTTTTACAATTTGGGGTTATAAGGAGTCAAAGAAATTGAATTAAATTATTGAAATGAGATATTAAAGTCTAAAAGACTTTTTTAATTAATATTGAAAGGAATTTGAATTTGGTAAGACAAGGATTAAATTGGAAATTGATTGGTGAATTTGATAAATTATTGATTAGAAAAATTTGATTAATTGAAGATTGATAATTGCAAATTGAAATTTTAAAATTAAAATTGATTGCTTAAATTTAAATTTGGAGAAATAAGGATTTCTACTCCAAAGAAATTATTTAGAAGAATGTAAAAATTTTGAAGAAAATTGATTATTTGAATAAATTAAAATTTTGGAGATAAAAAGATTTCTACTTTAAGAAAAGAATTATTGAAAATGAAGAAAAATTGCATGTGCAATTATTTGAAAATTGTTCAAGAAATGGATATGGCATATGATAAAAAGGATTTGAATAAAAACAAAGAATATACACAAGAATGTGTATTGATGATTCAAAATTCTCATGAAGATATGAATTGTTTGTAAGTATAACAGGCATAGGGAATAGCATAAAGGAACAAATTCAAAATTTGAACTTCAAGCAATGCGAGAGCCAAAGCAGAAGGAAAAAAGCAAGAATCAAAGATTGAAGACTAAAATCTTCAATAGACAAATAATGTAATACAGGGGGTGTTACAAAATATTATATTATTTGGTACATGGTACCATTGTAAATATTGTAAATATTAGAATCGGGTGTGATGCTATAGTTTAAGGTGTGTGATTTATATTTCTCTAAAGAAGTGTCTGTGTAGGATGTGTGCAAGTGTCATATGGTAAAGTGTGCAAGTGTAAGAGTGTCCAAGTGTCATGTAACAATGTGTGCAAGTGTGTAGATAGAAAGTCAAGAGTCATGTATACAAGTGGCAAGATGTAAACTGAAGGGACATGAGAGATTTGTCTTATGTATGGAATAGGAAATGATGCATCTCTCAAATACGTGAGGAGTGCAATAGTCAAGTATTCAAGAGCCATATTTCTAAGGTTATATTATGGAGACAAAGCTCCATGTATTGAGCATTAAAGATCGAACAATGATCAGATCATTTGTCATATTGTAATAGAATATTTATCAAAGAATATTGAAGCTTGTATACAATATTTTGAGCAATTATGTTGTAAGTTTGCTTATGCATATTGTTATTGATTTTGACCAGATAGTTTATATTATTGTTATTTCATGAACGTTGTGTTCATAGTAGAGAACATTAGAATCATATAAAAATCGGGCTAGAGAAACAATAGACAAAAAACTTAATTTTTCATGCATATCACAATGAATTAACATTATGCAAATAAAATATTAATGATGTAAGACTATAAACTTAAACTACACATGAAAGTGGCAAGTGGTACATCATACAAGGCTTAAGCTTAAAGTACACATGAAAGTGACAAAACACGTCTTGTATTGCTTATAATTATCAGCTATCTTACATGTTGTGTTGTCTATGATTATTTGGACAACATTCTCCTCCCCAACCTCCAACACAACCTCCTCCAACAACCCTACAAGCATTTTGGCACTCTTAACTTGTGTTGATGCATCTACTAACTTGAGGAATGCAGTTCCTCCTATAGAAGCAACCAAAAAATTAATCAAGGTTCTTCTCTTCCCATCCATCCAACCATCAGACATGATTCTGCAACCTTTTTTCCTTCAAACCGTGCACTATTCTTCAAGAACAACTTGAAGTATTAAAAAGAAATTAATCATACATGTGTATAAATTTAATCCCCTTTTATTATTTTAGTTTTGCTTTTTAAAAACACAATTTAATCATGCATGTGTATAAATTTAAGCACAACTACAATGTTGTCCACAAATTGTCGAAGGAGAGGACCCCTAAGTTCATCATAAGTTGGCACCTTAAATCCTACGTTGCAACTTGTGACGGCATCTATCATGCATCACCATTATGGAGACCTTGTCACATTGAAGGGAATGTTAGAATAAAACCAAAAAGTGGCAATGGCTATCCTCGTGTTGTGCTTATTCTGGTTCCATGCGGCCATGCCCATAAGCATGGGTTGTGCCCCTAGAACAGAATGCTCTATAAAATGGGACTCTCTCATCCCACTACCTACTTGTGTGCATGATGGACTCAAACTCTCCGACTAAAACTAGCTAAAGTTATTTCCAGTATAGCGAATTCAAAAAATGGGGGATGACATGGCCTCAATTTGTCTTTGTTTGTGATCTCTTTTTTCCTCTAAGCCAAAGATCATGGCCTCTACTTTATTTTAAATTTCATCTAGCACCTAAGGGCATGGCCTGCTATCATTACCAATTCTCTTTGCCAAATGGAATTTGAGGCAAAAAATGCCTCCACTAAAATGATTGCCACAAAATTTGCATATAGCTTCCCATTTCTTTTCTTGTGCCCCATAATCCCATGATAAATATCTTGCAGCCCTTTTGTTAATGTTTGCACATAGAAACAAGTAACAACAAAGTTACAATCACTTAAAAAATAAATAAAAATCCTAAACTTTAGGGTTTAAAAATAAAACATTGAAAACTGAAAAATGGGCTTGCTACATAGTTATTAGGTAGCATTGAGCAATATTTATTTAAAGGGAGAAAAAACCCTAGACTGCGGTTTACGGTTTAAACTTGAAATATTAACAATTGAAAAATTGACTTGCATACATAGTTATCACGCAACAATATTTACTTAAGAGGAGAAAAATAACTCAAAACCCTAGACTATGGTTTACGATTTAAACTTCAAACATTGACAGCTAAAAAAAGGGTTTACAGACATAGTTATCATGCAGCATTAAGCAATATTTACTTAAAGGAGGAAAACCCCCCTTAACCCGAAACCCTAGATTAGGGTTTCGGATTTAGGGTTTAAACTTCAAAAATTGACAAAAACACTTGCACATAGCCCTAATCTAAACCTAGTTTCAACGTGGAGAGGAAAAAAAAAGTTTTTGAAAGTTTTTCTTACCTCGAATAAATCCTCTAGGCAGTTGTTACTGGCTATCGGATTTCTTCAAATTGTAAACTACTCATTGTTAGGAAGCCCTAGCATGTTTGGGTTAGTATGGTTGCAAGTAGGCAAAATCTTTCTTCCCTTGCAACAAGTAAAATGAAAGACAATAAAAAAACACATTTTAGTTATATGGTTGTAGCCTATACGCGAACGACTACGACATTTTCCAAAAAATTGGCGTTTCCAATATTTTCAAAAAATTGCCCAAAATTTGGTGAAATGACGATTCAAGGCGAGTTGACTTGACATTCACAAAAAAAAATTAAAAATTTGTGAATCAATGATTTATATCGCGATTTTTGTATCAAGGGTTATGTTCATTGATAGTGACCATTTATAATTGAATGCTCAAATATTGAATTTTATATGATCCTAGATATTGGGACCTATGATTGACTCTAGCCAAAAAGCTAACATGAAGAAGGTTTCGTCTTAGCCAAAGATACATGACAATCACCCACACTTACAAGAAGGTAGACCAAGAAGGCAATTAAGAGGACATCCATTGTTGACCACCAAGATTGATTTTTATAGCCTGGCCTATCAGGTCCAACCATGTGGTTGTTGCAATGACCACCCATCACACGAATAAGCCTACCCAACTAGCATACACTAGTTAGGGAAGGCCATACCTACTACATCAGCAAGCAAAATATTTTAGAGGAAACTTAGCGAGGTCTGAATGTCACAACCATCCCCAACGTAGCAATAATAACAAATGTGAGCAACAAAGCATCATCTGAGGGACTAAAAACCTCCAGCATTGATGGCCCTAGATCTAGAAACCTCAAAGTTGTCGTTATAGTTGCAGAAGGATTTCGGCTATAAAGCAAAGGAGAATTTGCAGACCTTTTACACAAAGCTTTCAAGGGAAAGTACCCTCCTCTCAGCTTACTAATCGGCCTAAATTTGTATTATAAAGGCATTGGGAGTTGTCTGCTCATGCCTCTTATCTGACCTTGTGGGATCTTCCTTTCACCCTCCCTTCTCGGTTGTAATGAGCAGAGCTTGAACCTCAATCCACTCTAAGGAGCATTGAGCCTCTCTAGGTTGCATGCCTTGTAATCATTTTGGCACATGAATGGAAGTTTTGACTAATTTCACTTTGTACTACTTTAGTATGGTTTTTATTATGGGTTATGCAAAATTTACTGTGTTCACTTTCTAGTTATTAGACTATGGTGTGTATGTTCATTTCAATTTTTTTGATGCAATCACAAGGGGGGACTTTAATCTTGGCACATCGTTCCTGTAGCTTAGGTTCATTTTTTGCAAAATTTACTTTCCTTTCGTTCACATTTCTTGCATCTTTACTTTCATTGCAATTCCTTTCTTTGCAACCCCCCAAGAAAACCAGGCCTTAGCTCATAAAGGCCTCAAAGTGCCAAAGATTAATATGATGAGTATTCAACCTCGAAGGTTTCCCCATAGGTGATTCTCTCATCTATGACGCTTCCTATTGTGTTGCTCTATGTGAGGCATGGTGCCCAAGGCACATCGGGTTTCTGCCCCAAAGAGTAGGTGCATTTTGAGATGACAACAAAAACCACTAGGAATTTTGTTGCCTCCTCATGGACAACATTTCATTCATAACTATCTTGAGTAGATTTTGTATTGCTTCAATTTCAAAGTTATTTGAAGTAGAGGAAGTTTGGACAGGAAGGAAAGTATGGACTACAGGTATGACTGATGTTTGCTTAAGATTGTTGGTTGAATGACTTGATGAGGTTGGTGTGGAGTTTAAACACTGGGAAAGAGGCATAGGGAACCTAGGGGCTAGCCTTCCAATATGGATTAGATAGTTTTCAGCCTGGATGGCTATGCCATAGGCATATGGTAGATAATTTCCTCCCCTAGCCTTAATCATTATGGAGATTTTAGAATCTAAGACCTTCGAATAGTAAATAAACACCATACCTGCGAGGGGACGAATCTCATCAGGTATTCTATGCTAAGCCTTATGAAATTTGAGGTTGAATTCATCCATAGCCTCCATTGATGCTCTCTTTATGGTTGACAATTGCTCCAAGAGTGATGTAAATCCAGCTATAAGAGGTCAGAACAAATATCTCTAATCACATAAAATATACAATAAATTAAAATAAACTTGTAAATGATATATTTACTCATTCCTGGATCCCCCATCCTCAACAATTCAATACAAAGGGAATATATCCCTCAACAATTCAATACAAAGGGAATATATCCCAAAAGAAACCCCAAAACAAAACCCTAAAGCTTAAAGCTTTAAAGATAATAAATTACTATTTTGGGCAAATTGTCATTTTTAGTAATTCACAAAAAAAAATTGATAGACCTCCAAATTAATACACATCATCGTAACGCCCATATTAGGCGTCTTAGAAAATATCAACACCTAACTATGTCTAAATAAAATGTTATTAAAGTTCGAATATTTAGATGAAGCAATTAGGGCCCAAAAAGGCCTAGAAAACGTGACCAGGATCGCTTTGCGACCTTGCCACAACATAGTTGTCCTCTATCTAGATCCTCGTAAAATCTCAAGCCGATCTAACGAGCGAATCAAAAGTTATGCCCTCCACAAGATAGGCTCCCGCAGACTATTGCAATCAATTAACTACATGTTCTAAATTATTCCAATTACCAAGGTAAAAATAATAATTCCTATTCCCAAAGTGAAATTAAACTCACCTTTAAACCCAAATGAGGATATTGCATTGACTTATATTCTCCTTATTTTTCAACCTTGTGAATATTTATTATTAACTATTATCATAATGGCTAAAATTTACCTTCTAAATCCTTGTTGCATCAAGTATATATAAAGGTCTTATACCCATTCTCTTCATAGTTGCTTGTTTATTCAATGCTTATTTAGCAAAATATTATTTTATTTTTCTTTCTTGTTTCAAATATCTTATATTATGAACTTTTTAATCTTTAATGGGGTGATTTGATTCAAGGGTGATGCCCTTCAAAACAAGCCTAATTGCTTTGCTAAGTGGTAATAAAAAAATAAAATAAAGTACTTTATATTATGAACATTTCAATTTTTAATAGGATGATTCAAAGGTGATGCACTACAAAATAAGGCTATTTGCTTTGCTCAATGGTAATACAAGACTTCAACAAAATGTTACCACTTGGACGAGTTGTTTAATGAAACTTCACTTCACTTGTGACTTGGAAAAAGCTTCATGTCACATAAGAAAAAGAGGCAATATTTGATTTGTTTTTAAAGATTAAGTCAATTTCTTATATGTAATAAGATGTGACGATTCAAAAAGCTTTGAAATGAACAATAAAATGCAAGTGTCTCTCGTTGCAAAAATAATGGTTGTTTTTTTCCATTTTCACACAAAGTGAATAGTTGTAACCCAAACAAAATTTCGAAATCTTTCCTAAATCAGAAATGCAAATACAAACTTAAAAGATTTGATTTTTTTTAATTATAAAATTCCTTCAATTTACTCTTTCAAATACAAATACAACAAACTTTCTAGTTAAATTGCCCTTGTTTTGCACTAATATTCAAATTTAAAAATTAGAATATATAATCTAAGATGCATAGAAATTTTTTTAGGTGATTTCTATGGAAGTTCTACAACTTTTGAACCATAATATTGGGTTTATTTTAAATTGCCTTTATTTTGCATTAAGATTCATATTTAAAAATTAAAATATATAATCTAAGATGCATAAAAAAAAATTAGGTGATTTCTAGAAAGTTCTACGTCGTTTGAACCATAATTTTGGGTTTATTTTAATAATGTTTGGGGGTTTAAACATTTTTTTTCCTTCGTATAAAAACCTTTATAAACCTTAGTATAAAACCCTTTATAAACCTTATCCTGCCAGATAAAGACAAAGTCAATATGACCCCAACATCCAAATAATTGAAACAATACAGCTCACCAACAACAACTCAACTGCTACCAATCAATCTATCCCTTTCAAGTTAAATTTTAAGATAAAACACGGGTTTTTTTTTAAGGGTCCTAGTCCCCTTGTACTGAGATTTGAAATTGAGTTTCCTTGATGAAAAAGCTCACCAACAACCACTCAGTTGCTGCCAATTGGTCTATCACTTTCAAGTTAAATTTTAAGATAAAACACAGGTTTTTTTTTAAGGGTCCTAATCACTTGTACCGAGATTTGAACTTAGGTCTCGATGAAAACGCAAAGACATGCCACTATGGTATTCCCTCATGGGACTAAATTTAGGGTAAAGAATGGGTTTTTTTGAAAGGGTCTTGGTCCCCTTGTACCAGGGTTTGAACTTGGGTCTTTTGGTTGAAAATCCAAAAGACATACCGTTACAATATCCCTCATGGGACTAAAATTTTCGGTTGAAGCACATGTTTTTGAAAGGGTCCAAATCCCTTGTGCAGTGGTTTGAACCTAGGTCTCCTAGATGAAAACCCAAAGCCATACCACTACGGTGTCCCAATAGGAACTTTAAATTTTAAGGTAAAGCATGGGTTTTAAAACGATCCCAATCCCATGTGTGGTTTGAACTTGGATCTCTAGGATGAAAACCCAAAGACATGCCACTATGGTGTCCTAACATAAGACTTAAAATTTGAAGGTAAAGAGCAGGATTTTAAAGGGGTCTTGGTCCCCTTGCACCAAGGTTTGAACTTGGGTCTCCTCGATGAAAACCCAAAGATATACCACTACGGTATCCCTCACAGGACTAAAAATTTATGGTAAAACATGGTTTTTTTAAAGGGTCCTAGTCCTCGGGTTTAAACTTAGGTCTCCTAAATGAAAACCCAAAAACAAACCACTACAATAACCCTTACAAAATAAATTTTTTAAAATAAAATGCAAGTCATTTCAAAAAATAAGGTTTTACAATATTTAAAGCATAATAAACAATTAAAATCAAGCATCTCCCTTCTGTACTTCCTATCCACATTCAAGGTGTTTAATTTAATGTCAAGCTTGTGAAAAGAGGCCCTAGGTTTAAACCTCAACACCTGGAGTTTGAATTTAAGTACCACTAAAATTGCACCATTAAACACCACCCATTGTATATTAAATTCACTCTAAACCTCTCAAGATGGGACAGCCAAACCCTTGAAACAATCATTTATATGGAACTTAAACCAAAAATCTCATTAGTACTTGTTGATTTTGTGTTCCTTGTTCCCCTTCTACCTTTGTATGATATATGGTGACTTACGTCATCCTTAGTTTACTCCTAGTCACAGTTGCTTCTAATCATTTATTTTTGATTTTGTGTTCCTTGTTCCCCTTCTACCTTTGTATGATATATGGTGACTTACGTCATCCTTAGTTTACTCCTAGTCACAGTTGCTTCTAATCATTTATTTTTTTAAATGGGTTAAATATAATTGAGATAGGTTCTCACCGTTTAATATCATTACTACATAACAACATTATAAAAAAATTTGGCAATTATGTATGTGTTCTTAAGTAAAATTCGAACCTTCATTTCATTGAAGGCCAAGGGTCTTTATTTTAAATAGATTATATAAAATTCTACCTTTGTATTATATATGGTGACTTACGTCATCCTTAGTTTACTCATAATCACAGTTGCTTCTAATCATTTATTTTTTAAAATCGGTTAAATATAATTGAGATAGGTTCTCACCGTTTAATATCATTACTACATAACAACATTATAAAAAAATTGGCAATTATGTATGTATTATTAAGTAAAATTTGAACCTTCATTTCATTGAAGGCCAAGGGTCTTTATTTTAAATAGATTATATAAAATTAAAACAAAGCTACATGATTACATAGTAGTATTACAGCAGCTTGAAAATTATGTTTGACAAGATTCAAACCCTAAGGATTTCATTGAAGGCCAAGGGTATTTTTTTAAAATAGGTTATATAAAATTAAAACAAAGCTACATGTAATACATCGTGATTACATAGTAGTATTACAACAGCTTGAAAATTATGTATTTACTGTTTGACAAGATTCAAACCCTGAGGATTTCAAAATTATGATTCATACCCCTCACTAGGCATTTATTAGGATTTTAACTAGTATATAATAAAACGCAACAAAATAGTTATAAAAGACCAAAGCCAAACAAGGGAAGAATGAAGATTTCCTAGGCAACAAGTAAATGACCCAAATGGCACTTCCAAACATGTTGCGAATGAGGATTTCTTAGGCAACAGCCAAACATGTTGCGAATGAGGATTTCTTAGGCAACAGCTAAATGACCTATAAAGAATTTCTTTCCATTCCTGCTTAAAAATTTTTAAATTTTGAATATCAAACCTTGGGATAAAAAATTAGAGATTTTGAAGACCAGAATTCAAATCTCGTAACTTTGTCGTAGCATTGGTTTTCAATCTGTTTTTCCCATTGGACTTATTTTCAAAAACTCGGAGTGGTGTTGTTTTTAGCTTTTATACAGTCTTTCTGATTAAAAATTAGAGATTTTTGAAGGCCAAAAATCAAATCTAGTAACTTTGCCATAACATTATTTTCCGAACCGTGTTTTCCCTTTTGGACTTGTTTTTCAAAAACTCAAAGTGGTGTTATTTTTAGCTATTATACATTGGTTTTTTGGGGGTGTTTATTAGAAATATGGATATTAAATATCCCATTATGCCCCTCAATGGCCATCAATAAGAAACCAATTCGTTAAATGTCAAAGAAGTTAAAATTGTTGTTAATCCTCAAAGGCAACCCAAAGAGGACAGAAGGAAGCAAATATGAGAAAAAGAAGAATGAACGGGCCATTAGATGGATACTCTAGAACATCTATATCATGTCTCTAAGGAGGACAAAATAATTTCAAAAGTTCTACAGAATACTTAATAAGTCCAATAGTGCTCAATTGCTCAATTAGTTGCTCTCATGAAGAAGCTTGCTCAGCGTGAAGTTCTACAGAATACTTAATAAGTCCAATAGTGCTCAATTAGTTTCTCTCATGAAGAAGCTTGCTCAGCGTGATCCCTATAAACCTCCTCTGTTAAATCACCACTTGAAAAGCACTCTTGATATCCATTCTATATGATTTCCAACCAAACCATGCTGCTAGCGCTCCATTTAGCAATGGAAGCAAATGTTTCCTCATAGTCAATGGAGCCGTGTGACTCATACTTAATTCTCTATATTACAACCGGGGGTTTTACACCACCTGAACAGTCAATGAATTCCCTGGTTCCATATTTCTTCAATGCAAAGCACTCGATTTTCATTGCGTATTACACTTTCTGCTTTGCTGAATCCTCATAACTGATGGTTCAGTGAGTCTAAAATAACTCAATTATCTTTACAACAAGAATCTTCTCCTTGCACATATTCATTATTCAGCTTGGCATCTCACAACATTCTGTACAAACACTTGGAATTTTCTTACAACATGGGCAACAACTGTGTGCAGAAACAACCTGCTGGTGGATCTGTAGGATATCATCAAGTAATCATCATCCAAAGCATCAGGCTGCTGAATCCGGGAATCTGAGCAACGTAAATCAACTATACTAAAATACATATCCTTCCACTAGGTTTGAGAACCCCTAAACGCAATTTATTTAATAACATTTGATCATAAGCACCTAAATTCAGGCTTTTTCATTCACTGACATATACAAGCATCAAATTCACACAGAACAAAGGATTCGGCTCCCAAATCCAATCATTTTACTACTGCTTAAATAAGTTTAAACAGCCTAACCGAACAGTTCCCATTGCATACATGTCCTTAACAGACAATCAAAGAGCATCACTTGCTGAATCATAGACATGAATATTCCTGTATCCACTTAAACAGTTACACTCACAGTAAGTCCCGCCATAACTCAGCATTCTTGCAAAACCTAAATCAATGCAAATACCACCAAGAACAATACCAGCATGAGTCATGCTTTTGTCATAGCTTGCAATCCACGCTGTGACAAACTGAGTCAAAACTTGCAACTTCAGGGCAATGCATGCAAAGGAATAAAGGAATTCCTACACCCACCAACAAAACACTATATGGCTAAAGTTGGTTTGCAAGCTTTAATTAACTGAGATGGGAAGTCAAATAACTAACTACTTACAAATTTATATCCACAAGTTTCTTTTTGAAGTCCGGAAATAGTTAGTGAAGACTTTATTGACAGAATATCTCATGCTATTTTTTTTTATTTCCTAGTTCCTGCCTGTGAACTTTTCAAAGAAATTGTATATATATATATATATATATATATATATATATATATATATATTTTGATAATTTGTATCCTTTTCTCAAAGAAATAATACCTATTCACATAAAAAACCTAATTAGTCATAGTGAAAAACTTGAGGGCGGGGGTGGGGGGAGTAACTACAGCCAACCAAATGTCGAAGTTCCTATTACATCAAAAAGAAATAGATTCCAGCATGTAGTATGTACAAAAAATTTCACATAGCTGAAAATGAACTTGGTAGATAAACTTAAAATCACAAAGTGCATTTACTCTTCTAGATCTGATCTGAACGTGATTTTCAAAAAGACTAAACCTGAGGATTATATGAACCCTTTGTAGAATGCACAACTCTCTTACACTAGAAGTCAGGACTTCGATTTAATCATTACTGTAGTATTTAGTACGGGGAATTCACATTTTAATTCACTTAACATGAGTTGCATATTCAAGCAATCATTTTTATTTTCATCCCTACATTGGGGGTCCACCGTTGATATTGAAACGAGAAGATTATCGCCATAAACTTGTATCTTATCAATTTGAAGATACCTAATGAGTCTATTCTTATTATGAAAAAAATATAACATATGTCCTTGAATCCCTATCACACAAATGACGCTTCAGCATTGCTTGCAAATTTCGAAAAAAAAAAAAAGGAGCACTAAAAGAATTCTTGGTCCTTGCCTGATTAGTCATCCTAACTAGATTATATTCATATGTACATATAGAACGGACGGCATTACTGATTCATGTCCTGCACAGACAAGATGATTCAAATCGTACTAGTTGCTGTCACAGCATGCATTTTGAAACAACCATAACTTTTGCATACTTAATGTATAGCATTGTAGCATGGATCCAGACAAAATTCATTTTATTTCCATCAAATTATTTAGCAGAATGAAATTTACTAGAAACTATAAAAAGCTTTATGTTGACATTACCTTGTTTCCCTTTCTAGTGTGGCTTCACTGCACCTGTCTTTGCTTCCAAATAATGCTGGCAGTTAATATGTTTTCTAAAATCGCTAAGGGACTAAAGATTAAAATAACAACTCATCCTCTATTTGTTATAAATCTGTTCGGAGAGAGTGTTAGGTACCTAAGTATATGAATGTGGGGATATAATATAATATTGTATTATGGCATGGGTCACACATAAAATTATAATAATAATTTACGTAGTGCCATGTTATAATATTATGCACTTTGTAACTCATGAAAGGTCAACCATTAGATGGGTGGCCTTGTAACTCATGGAAGGTGAACCATCACATTCTTGTATAAACAGAGATATACCCCAATTGTAAAAGTCATATTTAGTATTCGTCTTGGCTCGTGGAGTTGGAGATCTTGTGGAGTGGCTTCCTTCCAATAAGGAGCATTGTACGGTGTTGCCCTACCTCAAGGGTATTATCAATCTCTATTTTATTGTGTGGATTGTTATTGTGGAATTTATTTGTGGATGCATATTGTATATTTCTGCATATTTGTGAATGGTTTCTTTTAATGAGAAGAGAAGTTCATAACATTTGATATCAGAGCTATGATTCTGGCAAAGTGGGGTTGTTTTTTTTCAAAGCTAGGGCACATTTTTCCAAAAACAACATCACATTTTGCCGGAGCCATATATTTTTTTCTAGCAGTCATTTTCAAAATATTTTTGTTTCAACATGTAGATCGTTTTGAGTACTACAAAAATGATTGCTCATTTGTTAAATTCTGATAAGTATTGAGAAAGTTATGGCTGTTTGAAGTTGAGGTATTTGTGTTGTTTTTTGGCCGTGCAAATTTTTTTTCAAAAGAAAAAATTCATATCAATTTTTTCACAAGATTTTTGCACCATTGTGTAGATTATTTTGAGTACTACAAAAACAACTACTCACTTGTTAAATTTTGATAAGTATTGAGGGAGTTACAGCTGTTGAAAGTTGGGTTTTTATATTGTTTTTGAGGCTACACGGAAAATTAATGCAAAAGGAAAAAAATTCATAACTCCTAATCCAGGTAAGCAAATAAGTTGCCATTTGTTTTGTTTTGAGAAAAATCTACAGATTTAATTGTTTGAAGAAAGAAATAGATGAGATCTCAAAAAAAATATTTTTTGAGAATTTTTAGCTATTTAAAACCCTAACTGCTTTGGCGAAAAAAATCATGGATTTGCCAATATTCATTGGAAGGAATGATAGTGATGCTAGGGAATAGTTGATGAAGTGGGAAAAAAAATATTCTTCTGAGCATGAATGGAGAGGTAAACTTTGGTTTTCTATGCAAGGGGAAGCTTTAGAGTGGTATGAGAATTTTAAATATGACCATAATTTTTCATACACATGGGAAGAATTTGAAGTTGCATTTTTAAGTAAATGGGGATTGGAGAAAAAGGATAATAATGTGCTGGCTAAGGAAATCACACCTTTGGTGTCAAATAATGTTCAAAAAAATTTGTTTGAATATACAAATTTTATTTTGCAAGTTCATGGTTGCATCCAAAAGAAAAAAGTTAGTCTCCATAAACCCTAGCAGCAAGCATAACTTCATCAGTAGGGACTTGGCTAACAGTTTGCAGGTTCCAACAACAAAAATAAAAAACATAAAGCTTGAGGGTGAGGATGTTCAAATTTTTGAAGATTTGAAGATCACCATGGATAAATATGTTTTACATTCAAATTTTTATGCTATTGAGATGGGTGATATGGATATTGTTCTTGGTTATCCTTGGTTGCATTCTTTGGGTATTGTTAATATTAATGTGCAAAAGAAGTTCATGAAGTTATGGTACAGGAAGAAGAAGATAACATTACAGGATATTTCTTAGTGTAAGGAAAAACATGAAGCAATTATAGGGGAACAAATTGAAGAACAAGTAAAAGAACCTGAAATAGAGTCTAAGGAGGAGGTAGTAGATTTCAAAGAAGAAGCAAAAGCAAAGGATGAACCAAAAGTAGAGGCACAAAAGGTTGAACATCGAGCTAAGGTTGGAGTATATCACCATCCACACCACCATGAGAGGCAACAATCATGGAGACAGGGCATAAAGCAACAAAGGAGCTATGATGGACATACATGGAACCCAAGGGTTAATTATGGATATTCAAGTGGCATAAGGGCATATCGGCATCAACAAAGAACACCACCAATCAAAGTTTCACTAGGATGGATGGATGATCAAGATCGGTACCAATTCTCATCTTTGCTTAGAAGATCATATTATTTAGTTTCTTCTTATGTTTCGAGGACAAAACAATTTTGTAAAGGGGATGGAATGTTAGGTACCTAAGTATATGAATGTGGGGAAATAAAATAATATTGTATTATGGCATGGATCACACATAAAATTATAATAATAATTAACATAGTGCCATATTATAATATTATGCACTTTGTAACTCATGGAAGGTGAACCATCACATGGGTGACCTTGTAACTCATGGAAGGTGAACCATCACATTCTTGTATAAAAAGAGATGTACCCCCAATTGTAGAAGTCATATGAAGCATAGTTGAGAAAATCTGCAAAAAATCCTGATTTGTTCCGTTTTTTCCCGATTCACAGGCAAGCCGATTTTTTAATGATTTTTTCCCGAATAATTCTGATATGCATGAAAAAAGCTTTTTTTCAATGAAAATTTGCAATTTTTTCGGTTTTTTCAATAAAAAAATGCCGATTTTTTGTCGATTTTATCCCCGATTTTTTGAAGATTCCTGATTTTTACCGATTATTTTCCATGCCGATTCCGATCCGATCCTGATTTTTTCAACTATGATATGAAGTATTCTTTGTAGAAGTATTCACTCCTGGAACCGGAGATCTTGTGGAGTGGCTTCCTTCCAATAAAGAGCAATGTACGGTATTGCCCTACCTCAGATGAATTATCAATCTCTATTTTATTGTGTGGATTGTTATTGTGGAATTTATTTGTGAATGCATGTTGTATATTTCTAAATATTGGTGAATGATTTCTTTTAATGAGAAGAGAGGTTCATAACAGAGAGAATGAGAGAGTGTTCGCAATTAATAAGTTTTCTAGATGTGCTAAGGTACTCAAGATTAAAACAACAACTCGTCCTCTATTTGTTATCAATCTGTTCGAAGAGAGAGAGAGACAGAGAGAGTCCAGTATGCTTCTTAAATTGTCAATGTACTATTTTTTTTTTTTTTTTAAGCGAAAAACCCCTTGCGGGGCCGCTTTGGTCTGAGAGACCACGAACAAAGGGTTCTACACCGTCAAAGTCACCCGGGAGTCGCACCCGACCCGACCCTACCCGCACCAACATTATCAATTGGATTTTGGATACCCAATTCAGCTTTTTGGTAGGGTGGAGATTTGAACCTGGGACCTCCCTTGGAGGATTGCCCTCTCCTCTCCAACTCACCTACAACACCTAGGTACAATGTACTATGAGAGGTAAAAGTAATACATAGAAAATATTTCCTTCAAGGTAGTCTATTCTACTTTATAAACTGGTTAGTCAAAATTAACTGTCATAAAATAAATCTACAACATACTAGCAATTTAATTTTGCAAGCTCAAATCAAGAACCAATGACCACAGGCCAAGGAGAGCTTTCCTGATCTCTCCTTCAACATTTACCACTCTTTGGATCAAGTCCGCCACTTTTAAAATTTAAGCTTATAGAATGACATTAATAAGTAAGAATCATCACAAAAGATATTGATTATGTCATTCAATAAAATAACTGAATGGACGTTGCAAACCCCTTGTGGCTTCAACACACACTGTGGCATAAATTTTGCAGCTATGTGTCTTGATGGAGGTCCAACGGGTTGCAAACATTGTATAACCCACTAGAGGTATTTGTTCAGTTGAAGGTTTGAAGTGATAATGTAAACAACCGCTTCAGCCCAGATCAACATGGATAATGCATAGACTAATAGCATAAAGCTATGTTGATTCAGAGCAGATTAATGAATTTCAGCCAAAAACTCAGATGGAAGAAAGAATACCAAAGACAAGTTGGCGTTCGCAACTGAAAGAACAAGTTACTGACTTATGAAAGAACAAGTTACTGACTTATGTCTTGCCAAGCTGTGGCAGTACTCGGAAAGATGAGGTTACTTTTTTTCAAAGTTAATACTACAGATTTACTGAATTCAAAGATAAGGTATAATTCAGATCGTGCTTGACAGAGCTCATGTATAATTTAAACCTGTTAACCAAATCTCTCATGCACTTTATGAGTGCAAACATTTAGTTCATGTAGGCAAACTGCTTACAATACCGAATAGCATATACACTTCAGTTAGCAGTAACACACTAAAATTCTTTAGTGACTGGATACCAATAATATTAACAGAGAAAAATTGGACAGGGGTACTCACTACATCTCTTGCAAAACAAATTGCATTTAACTATTCCCTGGGAATGATAAAGTGTGCTTATCAAATGACTCGGTAACATTTATCCAAACAAGCAATTACCTAGTCAAATTCCATGCCAACTACAGTGTTTTGGTCGGATGCACATTTTGATTAATGCAATGGCATGCTAAGTGGCTAATGAAGCTACAACATAGATGTGTCAAACCAGCCCTACAACAAAATAAATTGGTTGAAGGCTAGAGCAAGATGAAGCTTAAAGGAATGTATCTTTCAACCACATACCTGTGGAATTAAAGAATTCTTCAAGCAACTTCCTTGATTTAAACTTGCTTGAAGGAGTTTGTTCCCAGTAGCCTTGGATGCACACATCCTCGTCATCTTTTCTTAATCATAAAGAGGCTCCTTAGTGAGCTCTTTCATTTTTTCCGAAAGATCTTCAAGTATGTCCTCTCTGCCTACATTCAAAAGCCCACGCCTTAACTTCTTGTAGGTGACCATGGAAGGCCGAATCCCTTTCCCAATCATCTCTTCAAAATAACTGCAAGCTTCATTGATATTGCCACTTTCACACAACCTATTTATTAGCAGAGAGAAGGTGTGCATGCTGGGGCACACCTGCTTTCTCCCCATATACTTCCACACCTTTAGAGCCATTTCTACTTTATCCACCCCAAAGAACATTTTTATCATCATATTATACGTATCTGTATCCGGATCACAACCCTGCTTTACCATCCTGCGAAAGACCTGTCATATACAGAAAATTTTGGTGGTTAACATTTGCCAATTGCCCATTTCTTTCAATTTTTTCCCAAGATATTTATAATAAACTGAAAATTCATCACAATTTCTATAAAACAATACCTTATTTCTTTGAGAATTCACCAATTTGTCACAGAAAACACATATCTTAAATGGATTGACAATTTTTTTTAACATTAACACCTAGTACTCTGTATCAAGAAAGATTTATTGCTTGAGAAACAAATGATCCAGAAGAGTGGATCTAATGTCAGGGTTTGTTGGGAGATCAGAATCAACACCCAATGTTGGCAACAACTTCACCTAGATGCTACAAGCCTCCAAGGGAAAACTTAGAACCTTAACCTTTTGTTATCTTCTTTCCACCCCTCCTTGTACCACGACAGGACAAATCAGTAGGTGCTGTGGCCAAATCTAGTTCCTGTACAACCAGGGATGGATATAGGTGGGAAGATACAAGAAAGATTACAAAAGATGCAAACTGTCATAGACAGCATATATGGGTAAAAGAAGGGATCCCTAAAATCATTGTTCTTGGCTTAGCTGTCCAGAATAATACGCACACTAAGGACAACCTTAAGAAAAACGGTTATCAAGCACCCTCATGGTGATGTCTTTGTAAAACCAAAATTGCCCAACTTCCTTCATTACTGAAATTCTTCAGCAATTTGGAACTTGTTCCTAGAAAGATTTGACTTATGCTGGGTATTCCCTCAAAAGCATTTGAATGTGTCTATCAATGGAGTTATCATGGAGAAAGTAACAGATTCATTCAGAAGTGCTACAGACCTATAAACAAGTATAAAACTATCAATTCAGTCATATTTGAAAGAAAAAAGAAACAGATTAAACTTGATTTGAAAGCTGGGTCTTGGAATTTTAAGTCAAAATATGGTTTCAAAAAAAAAATCGAATGACACATTCAGAATTGCTCCAGACCTATCCAACAACCAAAAAACCAAGTGGCTGCCCTGACTACACAGCCCCTTCAGTTATACATGAAGGAAATCATGGTGAGGGCGAAGCTCTGAAGGATTCGTCTGAATTCACACTTCATGTCCCCAGTAAGAGGGTCGGTCTAAAAGGTTATGATAAAGCAATTGTTCAATATCATTTTCCTGAACAACAAATAACTTTAAAGAAGCAAAGGTCTTGTTCAGAGTCTTGTAATAGCTATAGAAAGGAAAATTGAAAAATATGAACATCGAATAGGATTTTATGGCAGTCTGTAGCTCTATCAGGAAAGGATGTGATCAGAACTGGCAACTAAATATAATGATTTATGACGTAATAATACTAAAGAGAAAGATCAGGGAAGTCTATTCAGCCCTGTTTAGGGAAGCTAATAGAGGTTCCAATATTATGGCAAAGTTAGGTGTACGCCTTGCTAAGAAGGAAGGAATCAATTTTACAATGTATACCGATCCTCCACAGAATATAATACCAACTATCAAGTGAAATGCAAAAATTACAATGGGTTAGGAATTGATGTTGAATTCTCACTTCAACTGTGAACTAATACCAGGGTAAGGCCTGAGGCCGTGGCTTAGAGGTTGACACAATGGACATCCCAAGACACATGGAAGCATCAGACAAAGGATTTGTTCTATTTACTATGGAATCGCTATGGAATTGAAATGAGTGGGAACTAGAGAGGGGTTGGCACTGTAATTTGGGTTTATGACTGCAACTAAACTGTTGTCACAATATCTTATATACTCCTTAAATTGCATGGAGTTCTACGCCACTGAAGCTAGCTTGGTTAAGACATGCTGCACATAACACGAATGCTTGATTCTTTCCTTGCTTCGATACTAGATATCATCTGTATCAGTTGGTTTTGAATAGAAATTTGGTAACTTGGTCTGACTGTAATAAGTTTGGGTGACTGATGCTCTGTTCTATGGTCATGTCAGCTTGACAGAAATGCAATGCTGTTTAAATGATTCTAGATATTAGTTGTATGCTAATTAAGACATAATGAAAAGTTCAGGGGCTAAATATACTAAAAAGAAAGTTTGTTTTTGGAAGAAACACAAAGGCCAACATCCACAAATGATTCTGATATCATTCTGCTTTTATTCTGCATGCTCTGCTTTTTAAAGTCACTCTTGATCAGGCAGTAATTCCATCTGTGACAAAGAGAGGATCATGAATCTGAGTTGACAGTGTCAGCATACCTTTGACAGGCTCACTGTGAATGCTAATGGCTATATCTGACAGCTTGTGACAACATGAGAATTATTAATCCTTATCCACCAAGGATCTGGTTAATTCACTTGCATCCATAATTTACACTGCCACAAGTCTGTTCACAAATCACAGGTTATTGTTGGGTGTGTCTGAATAGCTTGAAAAGCGGTTACCTTGCCAAGATACCAGTTTGGACTTCTTTTTAAAGACCCATATGCATGAGCTAAGTCACAAGGTTTATGTTCACGTTCGAGTTTGACAAGGATAAAAAAAATTAAAAATTGTCATTAGAAAAATTAGTTGTAATAATGGTGATGGTGTTGAAAAAAGAAAATAAATAACTTCATTAATGTAAATAACAAAAAAATGTTCATGGGTATTAGGATACCATAAACTAAGTTTCAAATCCCGTGTGTGAACCTTAACATAAATCAAATGGTATTGGCTCAACCAGTTATATTCCTTACCTTTCAAGGAGGAGACCCAGGTTTGAATCTTCCCAAGTGATAGATGCATAATTGCCAAACTATTGTAATACCACTATGTGGTCATGATGTGATACGGGTGTTGCCCGTTTCGATCCAAATAACCAGTTGAAAAAAATGTAAATTCCAAAAACTGCAAGACGAGAACAAGCCTCATCTTTTCTTGTTTTAGATCTTTGGGGAAGAGCAGAACTATAGTGCGAATAGAAAGCAAGTGCGAGTAAGAAGTGAGCCTCACCTTTTCTTGTTCTAGATCTTTGGAGAAATTTAAAAATTAAAGTATTCATATGAGGAAAAGCAAGGTAGCATAGAAGGAAAACCATATTTGAAAATTCCTAATTGGAAGAAAGGATGCCCTAGCCAGAAGTATAGATGCCCTAGATGGACACAAGAGGAAGAGCAAATACAATAGCAAGTCCAATCCAAGAATCAAATGCTACATCACAAGTGATTATCAAGGATGAGATGATCGAACATGATATAATGGTTATTAGGGTTAATATGTAAGTTCCACATATACTAGCCAGGGTTTTGGGAGATTTAAAATTGGATCAAGTGGAAGTGGAGATTGAATTAAAATTACTCCATGACTTTTCTTCCAAAAGGTTTTTTAACTTTTTTTCTTCATCATGTTTTCCAATTCGAAAATCTGAGATAAAATACTGGGTGGTGGCCCATGGTTTAAGGAAAGAGATGCTTTATATTTAAAACCATGGAGTGAGAATTTTTCTATCGAGATAGAAACTATTAAAAAACTTCTTATGTGTTATACGTTTTTTGGGCTTCCGTATCAACTCGTTGATAAGGATGTTTTCAAGAATATTGGAAATACCCAAAAGGAGTTAATCCAAAAGGGACAAACCAGTAAGGACTGAAAGCATGTTGTATATTCCTGGATATATGTTGCTATGGATATTTCAAAACATTTGCCATAATCCATTAATATTAAATCTGAATCAAAAGAATGGGCTCAACAAGTGGATTATGAAAACATGGCATTTCGATGCCATAATTGATATGAGACTAGACACGTGTCAAGAGAATGCAAATTGAAAATGATGGAGAAAGAGAAAAAAATTTGGTCATGAGACAGACTTCAAGATGAAGCAAGTAAATCATACCATACTAGAAGTTGGATGAGATCAAAGATATTCCACTCCAAAAAAAAAAGGCAATGAAAGCCTATATGTAGCATCCAATGACAAGGGCCATAGTTCACTCAAATCAACCATTTGAAGAAACAAAGAAGGATACAAGGGATGAGGAAGTACAATGTTGAAGTTCATACTTAAAAGGAATTAAATGTGCAAAGATGTGGAGTAAAATTTCTACTTTCATTCAAAAGGAATTAAATGTGCAAAGGAAGATATGGAGGAAAATTTTAAAACAAAAAAGATGAAAACATCAAGTTTATTCCAGATGAATCGTCTTCATTTTCCTCGATTAGTATAAAATACTCTCCTTGCAATAAAAATGAAAGTAGTGTAGAGGTTATCCCTTGCATTTTAGGGTTTCAAGAGCAATATAAGAAGGCAATTGCTATGTACTAACATCCTTGCACTTTCAGGTTTCCAAGGCAACATAAAGAAGAAAGTCCTTTTGAGGTTGTTCCTTGTAGTTTAGATCAATCAGAGCAAGACAAAGCTATAGATGATAAGTCTCACTATGAACCGTATTAAAAATTTGAAGAGATTGATGAAAATTAAAGTGTTTGCAAGAATGAAATGTTAGAACTCAATGCTTCGATACTTTACATAATGCAATGGTAGGTATTTAAGTACATAGAATGCCTATTTCAAGCATAACAAACTCTTAACCAAACTTGCAACTACCTATATCCTATACTACATGCATATACCTTGTGAGGGGTGGTTGTACCACTTGCCTCTTCACATGGTCTATGATGTTAGAACTCCTAACATACCCCCTCTAATTACATCATAGTCAAAGCTCTATTTTTAGCTTATGACCAGAAATTATTTCTAGGGTGATGTTGGAATTTGAGAGACAAATTCCCCCCCTAAATGTAGACTTACACACTAAAATACTTAGGAGTGTCGATTTCCACCGATCATACACTCCAAAAACACACTTATTACAAATACTCATTCAATGCATGAATTATGTTTTTTCTTCAATGTCTTTATGAGGAGGATCTTTGTCAAATATATCAGTTGTTGATGAGATCAAATGTTCTCCTGCCATGTAGACTTGTTGCCAAATCTTGTCTTGATCAATATCTTCTATTGTGGTGAGGTCAATCACCTCTTGTCTTTGTTCTTCATCATGGCTTCATTCATTTGATTAAGCCTTGTGATGTATTCCTGTTTCCTTTGACCTTTTGCATGATGTGTTATCATGCATCCTGTGTTGATCATCGAATTGACCGCTCGCCAATATTTTTGTGTGTTGTCATGTCTTCTATAAGGACTAGTTTCCATTTTTTGTTTTGGTTGTCAATTGATGTAGTGTGTTCATTCATCTTTTGCTTCTTTGTTTTGGCATTGTTCATCTAAAGGAGGCGTTGTTTGTGAAATGCGATGTATTCGCACTTTCTTTGAAGTGCTATTGATGGTTGAATGTTGAATCCTTGTTGCATCGATTCTTCATTCTCTTTGTTGTCTTCTACTTCAAATTCTTCTACAAATGGTGAAAAATCACATTTGGAATGTACATCTTCACTCTAGGTGCTTGAATTTTGTTTTCCTACTCAACTTGGCTCTTGATGTCCTTGATTGGATTTCAATGGAACCAAGTCATTTGTTTGGAGTCATACTAAACATTTTTTTTGTTGTTTCAGTTGTGCTTGTGCAATTAACACATGTTCTTCTTCTTCTTTAACTTGATTTTCCTTGGCTACATTATTTTGTTGTGCCTTTCTCCAATTTTAATTTTGCTTGTCTAAAGATGATCTATCTTGCTACTGGTTCATCTCTCATGAAGGAGATCCATTTTTGAATGGATTATACCAACATTCCTTCATGGTGTGACCATTTCTGCCACAATGTTCACACATCTTTTGCATGTGGAAAGTATTTCTTTGAAAATCATTTCTCTAATTCTGATACCTTTGAAAGATGTTTCTCTATTGGAAGCATTGTGGAGGTCTTAAGCATCTTCTAAATGGTTGCTTCTCTTTCTAATTTATAAGAAGGACAGTCTTAAGCATCTTCTAAATGGTTGCTTCCCTTTCTAATTTGTAAGAAGTAATTGTTCTTCTTCATCTACTATATGTGAGGCCTCTACTTTTTGAAGTAATTTCAAAGCTTGGTGTTTTCTTAGTAATATTTAATGTTGTCACAAAAACATTGTACTTTAATGGGAGAGATCTCAAAATAATTGGAATTTATCCTCCAGTGTTCCACGGGGACACGTCCCCCAGCACGGGGGGACGGCAAGGGGGACGTTTCCCCCAGTCCCCCTTTTTGGGGATGGCTGGGAAACGTCCCCGGGATGGTTGAGGCCTATGGCCTCTCGTCCTCGGGACGTCCCCTTTTTGGGGCGTCCCTGGGGATGGCCAGCCGTCCCCGGGGACGGCTAGGCCCCATTGGGGACGCTCGGACTATCCCCGAGGACGGCTGGGCGTCCCCGGGGACGCCCAACCGTCCCTAGGGACGGTTTGAGCGTCCCCAATGGGGCCCAGCCGTCCCCCACGGCTGGGTGTCCTCACCCAAACAGAAAATAAATAAATAAAAAATTAATTAATAAAAAAAAGGTAAGGGGTGGGACCCATTTTAAGTCTCACCCCCCCAAACCCTAAACCTAAAATAAACTCTATATAAACTTGGACAGTCTTTATTAGCAGTATTGGAAACAAGAACTTGCAAACAAGAAACAGGGATTTCCACAAACAAGGATGGTTTGGGTACAATTCTAGTTGGAATTTTAGGTTTATGCCTATGGAAAAGCAAGGAAAAAGGTAAGGAAAGGAAATGGAAGTAAAAACTTGGAAATATCCCTTCAGAAAAAAAAAAATGGACCAGTAACATCCTTGGAAAAGCCTCAACAATAACATCACCAAGTTGCATTTATCCCCTCTTGAAACTGTTAGTGAAATACATAAATTTAAGTACATGCAACTTTACCCTAATTGTGGATGTTTCCAGTAAATCACTTTTTGGGGCCAATTATATGGTAAGTTGTTATTTTCAATTTCACCATCTGGCTTTATGTAGTAGATTGAACTATTTGTATCAGACGATCAGTTGCTTTTAAGTATGAAAATATTTAAGACATTCCTCAAAAGTATTCATATGCTAAAATTCAGCATATTACCCACTGTTATTGTTTAAAGTGGATTCTGGGCAAATCAATAATTATAAGAGATTAATTCAGCTTGGTACGCTGCCTAGTGCTTATTGTAGGCACATCAAGAATTAGCAGAGATTAGTTCAGCATTATACATCACCAGCTTTGCGACTAGTCCCTCAAACAATGGGAGGGGTGAGACAGTCTTTGTTTGAACATTGGTGGCTGAAAAAATGATGACTGTTATTACTTAAAATGATGACTGTTTGAACATTGTTTGCACTTGATATCCTTGGCTGAACCTTCAAGTTATAGTTGTTGAACTTGAAACAATTAAATGGCTGCACTTAGTAACTAATATGAATATCCTAATACCACTTATGTGTTAGTAACTAATATGAATATGAATGGCTGCACTTACATAATTGATTACTAATATGAAATATCATTTTTGTTGGGTGTAGAATTCTGAATGTAGAGATTATTCTAAATTTCTTAAAAAAAATAATTTATATAGTATTATACCAGCCGTCCCCTAAAATCGGCCTGCCGTCCCCCGTTGTCCCCCAAAACCCGTCCCCCCGTCCCCCAGGCTCGTGGAACCTTGGTTTCATCAAATACCTGATTTCCCAATGCTTGTAATGATGCTCATAACTTTGCAATTCTCCTCATGAAAGATTCCAGTTTCTCTCCACTCTTCATCTTCAAACAATGGAGCTAGCTCTAGAGGAATAGAATTTGATTTTAATTCTTTGCTTCAAAGATTTTTAGCTTCTCCCATGTATCTTTGATTGTGGTTGAAACCCAAATGTATGCTTGGACTTCATCTACTACTCCAAACATGATGATTAATCTTGCCTTTCTATCTGCCTTGTCAAACTTTATTTGGTCTTCATTTTCTTCTTCAGGCCGGGTTATGGTCTCATTTACTACTTGCCATACTTCTTCAAACTCAAGCTGCGTTCTAAGTTTAGTTTTCCAAACAGCGTAGTTATTCCCCCTTAGTAGATGGGAATTAGGCAACAAGAACTTCGGTGCTCCACTAGCCATAATAAACTTTCACAAAATTTGAATTTTTTTTTCATTGAATAAGCCTCGAAAAAATGCTTTCCTACAAGCATATATAAGCCTATACTTGCTTTTTCATTGATACTTCAAATTGCGAGAAAATTGTCTCATTGAGCAAAAAGAGATGAAATTTTTCCTTCTTTTTCACTTGGAATTTTCTTTTCCAAAAAATATAAATATCTTTTATTTCACTTTTAAATAAAGCACCTATTCACTTTGTAATATAAGTGTCTTTCTTTTTCTCCACTTTAATTGTGGGATTTTGAATTTTCAAGGCCTCTTGACTTCTTGGCCTTTGTGCTTTTAAATTGTCGTCGATTTTAGATTATTGCCCTTCCTTTCCTTCTTTCGTGCTATTTCTCCTTGTAATTTGTAATCGAAACCTTTAAACCAGAATTTTGTTTTTAAGACAAAGCATCTATGCATCAATAGCAACTCTTTTGATTAATTTGCAAGCGCCACTTTTTGCTGTCCTAAAAAAGTAGGTCATTCTACTTTCGTTGTGTTGTTGTTTGTTCAGATCCAAAGGCTTCTACTCCTTTAATCTTGTTTTTGCAAATGCTTCTTCGAGTGAGTGCCTTTCAACGTCTCGATGGTTTTCTTGAAACATCTGGGTGAGTGTTGTCCGGGTTATTTCTTTTGACGTCCAGGTAAGTGTTGTCTAGGTGACGACTAAGCTTGTGCACGACTCTTTTCTTTTGCTTCCCAGATATAGAGCACTCTTTGCTCTATATATATCTTTGGCTTCTTTAATATTAAATGTTTCAATCTATTGAAACATGGGTTATTTGCCTTTGCATTGGAAGAATGACCTTTCTCGTGAACTTGGCAAATAAGTAAACAACCGCTTTTTGCTTGGCAGTACTCCTTTCTTTGAATGAGAACCTTCAAATTTGTTTGTTCCACCCGTCCTCTTGTGAGTAACATTCTAATCATATTTAGAACGATGCCTTCTTTGTTTAGTAGTCTTCATGAGTAACTTCGAACACCAACAATCTTCTTTCAATGAAGCCTCTCGCGATGGATCTTTCCACTGCTATTGTTTCTCACGTTCTCTGTCTTTTTTGTTGCTCAAAACTAAAAGCTTTTGTTTCTATTCTTTTTTAACGTGTTGTGGATGATTTTTCCTGCACTTCATTGTGTCCCTTTTGGAACGTTTATCTCTTGGGAGATAATTCTTTCTACAACTTTGTATAATGCTGCTTCTCTTTGCCTTTAGTGAACTCCTTGCAATTTGGAAAGGTTTCAATAACCTTTTAATGCTTCAAATAATATGTTTGCAGCTACTTGGCAGGAATTTTATCCTTCACCTTTGGCCTTGGAGGTTTTCTCTATTCTTTGTGAGCTCTCAATACTCTTTGATTCAGCTGCTTGAAAATTTCTTGCAATTCTTTGTGAAGCTTCAATGGCTTCCCAAGTATTCCTGTATTAAGGAGCTTCTATGGCTTCCTTTCTTGTAATTTTTAAGGAGCTTCTATGGCTTCCTTAATGCCTTTTGAAATGGCAATTCTTCAGGGGAACGTATGACTCCTTTTTCTTCTTGCTGAAATTGGCCTTGTTGTTACTTGCAGGCTTATGACCTTATTGGTCTTAAAATGGATTGAGACCCTTTTAAATGCTTGAAGACTTTTGCCTTTCTGGTCTTTTGCAAGGGGTTTTCACCCTAAGACCTATGAATCTACAATGGAATTTTGCTTCACGGAGATAATTACCCCTCTCTTTCGAAGTTCATCTTTACAAAATCTTATATGGGGCAATTTTACCCTTGAAACTTCCTTTCTCAAACAGAGTGCTCTTTGAGGCTTCTTTGAGTCAACGCTAGAGGAGGAGTAGAAGGAGAGCTTTCCTTCCTTCTACCTGCTCTCATACCACATGTTAGAATTTAATGCTTCGATACTTTACATTATGCAATGGTAGGTATTTAAGCACATAGAATGTCTATTTCAGGCATAACAAATTCTTAACCAAACTTGCAACTACCTTTGTCCTACTTTATGAGGGGTGGGGTTGTACCACTTGCCTCTTTATATGGTCTATGATGTAATAACTCCTAACATGAAAAAAGGAGAGGAAAACCCAAGAAGCGGAAACAAAGAGAAAAGGAAACTCAAAACGATATTGATATGGGAAAACAAAAGCAAATATCACAAGTGTTAACAAGAAGTGGGGCTAAGCCCACAAATAAAAACAAAAAGTGATGATGAAAATGATATCTTGGAATATTAGGGGCATGAATAAGACCCCTAAAAAAAGAGGTAACAGCGAATTGACAGTTTGTTTAGCCAACATATTGATAGAGAAAAAAAAGCAGGTCACACATATTTTCGCCATTCACAATGTTGATTTTTGTCTAGGCAAAATTCAAATTTTAGAAGACAACTGGCCAAGTGTGATTTTATCTCTTAATGAAAAGGATATTAGGGAGTTGGTTGAAAACATAGCCATTGGAGGAAGATGAAGAATATCTTTGATAAAAAGGTAAATGAAGAATATATTTGATAAAAAGGCAAGTTGGATATAGTTCTAACAGCAACTTAATGAGAACAATGTAATATTTTGTTATTTTAATGGGAGTAGCCCCAATAGAAGCCAAACACAGTTTATTAAAGAAAAAATGTAAATATATAAAAAGAACTTATATATTTCATACAAAAATAATATTGACTTGCAATCACCCTTTATTTTTTAGAAATGTAAAATAGAATCAAGTAACTAACGGGATAAAGGGCAAAAATGAAAAAAGTTTTAAGTGTTATATATATGATTTTTTATTGACTGTCATTTGTTCAATTATGTTTATTGAATTTGTTCACATAAGGTAGGAAACCGTCAACATTTAACATTTTTAAATAAATTTTCAGAACCTTTCAACAGAGATTATATGTAACAGCTTGTGACAACATGAAGATTACTAAGGACCAATACTTCGGCTACTTCATTTGGATTGTCAATGATTATAATTGTATATCCTTATGTTGCTACACTGTAGCAAGCCTGTTTATGAATAGGTTACTGTTGGGTGTGTTTCAAGAATTTGTAAAGCAGATACTTTGACAAGACATCAGTTTGAACTTTGATTTAAAGACCCATATACATGAGTACAAGGTTATGATTTCAATTTAGTATAATCTACATAAGATCCTGCGTGTCTAGTGGTTTCCTCGTTCTCGGTTTGGGTATGTATATTGTTTGTGGAATTGTTTCCTCATTCTCGGTGTTGGTATATATATTGTTTGTGGAATGGTTTCCTCATTCTTGGTGTCGAATATGTATATTGTTTGTGGTTCCCTCATTCTTCGTGTAAGGTATGTATATCGTTTCTGGACATTTATTATTGTTTTTCTTTTAACCCAACGTATGACCACAAGGAAAAAGCGTATATAGGCGCTGAAATCAAGTGGAAGGAAAAAATACTCATTGCTCAGATAAGGACTAGCTCTCATAGGCTTAGATGTGAAACAGGGAGATGGACAACGCCCAAAGAACAATGGGAAGAAAGGATATGTACTCTATGCAGCACAGGGGCAGTAGAGACAGAGGAACACTTCATCTATAAATGCCCGAGTTTTTCAGATATCCGTGACAAATACAAAGAAACACTTGAGAACGAGTTTATTACAGATTTATTTGAAGACAAGAAAATAAAAAAAGTTGGAGAATTGCTAACACAAATCAGCAGGAGAAGGAACAACCTTCTCAAAGATATTAAAGATCATATGATATGATTGGAGTAATTGTACTTCCATATTTGAGGTCCCATAGACCATATTTGGGTCTCGCGGACGTAATTAAAATCTTTCATTCATTCATTCATTTTAGAGGGTTCTATTGAAAATATGAATGGATTTCACAATAGAGGCTTAGGTATTTTAGATAAGAGATCCAGGTTCGATTTAAAAAAAAAAAATAACGTGTGTCCAAGTGGATAGCACAAAACAAACTCCCAATTAGGACCTTGCATGGTTGAGAAACTAAGGGAGTCTGAGGTTCAAAATCTGAAGGAAAGTAGAAGCAGTGTATGCCCCAAATGGAAAGCACAAGACGGACTCCCACCTCCGTCGGGTACTCTGATATACACAATGCCCACCTCAGTCGGGTACTCTGGTATACACAATGGGAGTAGTCTGGCATACACATGATAAACACAATGGGAGTAGTCTGGCATACACATGATATACACAATGCGAGTGGACTTTCAAAATTTCGTTCCTTAATCAGAAAATATTATATTGAAAAATTAAGCTTACTGGAAATTTTCCCTACCTGGTAAGCCTCGTCCGTCTGCCCCTGCTGTATGAGGTAATGCAAGATGACATTGAAGGTCCTCGCATTCGGCCTAACCCCCTCCCGCTCCATCTCATCCAAAACTCGATACGCCTCGTCCAATCTGTTCGCATTGCAAAACCCCCCAATCAGCGCATTGTAGGTGGCAGTTTCGGGGGCACACCCACTCCTCTTCATCTCCTCAAACACGGCCAGCGCATCCTCAACACGCCTCTCGGCCCCATGGGTATGAATCAAAATGCCGTAAATATAAGGGTTCGGGTCACAACCCCTGCTCTTCATGGTTTCCAGCAGCCCCACGGCCTCCTCAACTTTACCCCCTTTGCAAAGCGCATTCATAAGGATCGAATACGCCACAATATCAGGCTCGCAACCCTTTTCCTTCATTTCCGTAAAAATATCCCTTGCCCTGGGCAAATTGGGCTCCTTGCCCCACCCCTCAAGCAAAATGCTATAAGTTTTCAAGTCCGGCACAAACCTCGCCTTCATGTAGTCAAAAAGCTCCTGCGCCTTTCTGACGTTCTTGCACTTGCACAGCGCGCTGAGGAGCCCGTTAAACGCCGCCAAATCTGGCGTCACGCCATATTTGTCCATGATGTCGAAGGCGTAGACGGCCTCGTTGATCTTCTGAGCTCTCGTGTAGCGCCTTATGATAATGGCGAAAGTTTCTGTCGTCAAAACCCCCCGGGATTTCATGAGCATAACCAGGTTCCACACAAAACTGTATTGCCTTATTTTTGCGAGAGAATTGATCATGGTGTGGTAGGCTTCCAAGGTGTGAGTGTAACCCTCGTGTTTGCCGGCCCACTCGAAGAACCTGAAGGCCACCATTCCTGCGTTCCCGAATCTTTGGAGGACGTCTTCCACCAAATGTGGGGCGGGTTTTATTTTGGACAGGCGGAGGGCCTTCTCGAGGTCGGGCGGCGGGGTCGACGTCAGTATTTTGCAGAGCTTTTTCACGGCTTCGGCGTGGCCATCTCCGGCCGAAGTATGGAAGGTTTTCAGCCATTTTTGGCCAGACAGTAAAAATTTCGCCATGGCCGCCAAATTTGAAGACTCTGCATACGGCGTTTGGTTATTTGAAGACTCTGCATACGGCGTTTGGTTATATAACTGTTAAATGTGTGAATAGTATGCCTTCAGCAGAGTGATGGTATTTAAATTTGAGGCATTGCGACCGTAAGCGAAGGGGTGGATATTGATACAGTTTGACATCCCTCCTCTCTTGTCCCATAAAGCAACGTGATTGCCATGTAACGTCCTAGAAGAGAATCATTTTTTTTTTTTTTTAAGGGTTTATGATAAATCAGTTGGAGTTGGCGTATTTGGATCATTTTTTAACTGGAGTTGCATAATCCTTATTTCATTTCTCAACTAGCTGTCTCATACCAACTTGGCACTCACCAAGAAAATGATTCTTATTTTATAATATAATATTTTATTTATTCTAATTCTTTTTAAGAAGGTTTACCTTATGAGTTCTAAATTATTATTATTATTATTATTTCTAGGAGAGTTGGTCACAATTACACTATTTTAGGTAATTGACAAATGTTGGGTTCAAACCATATGGGTTGTTGCTACCAAACTTATTACGCTTCGTTATTGTTGACCCGGCGTGAAGGGGACCATCGGTCGCTCGGGATTCGTATCGTTATACAAGTGCATGGTTCAAACCACATGGGCTACTTCCATCAAACCTACTCTGCTTTCGTTATTGTTGACCTGGTGTGAAGGGGACCACAAGTCGCTCGGGATTCACACCGTCATTGTTGGTATGGTGCGCACTCAAAGGATTCAAATCTGTCATTGTCAGTCTGGCGCACACTCAAAGGATTCAGATTAAACTACTACCTTTGCAAGCAGGTTGCCCTTGAGGTTTGAACCTAGGTGTCTTTTTGGTAAATTTCTGGCCAGACAAGCACTTACCAATCCACTTAGCCCTCGAGGGTAAAAGGGTTTATGGTAGCTTGATTTGAACCAGAGTTGAATAGACCTACGGTATAGATCGTAGACCTCGACTGGTAGCCTCACACCAACTCGACCACTCACTCACCCTTAATAAGGGGTTATGGTAGCCAATGTGATTTGAACCGGAGTTGAATGAACCCACAGTATGGATCGTAGACCTCCACTGATAGCCTCACACCAACTCGACTACCCACTCATCCTTAAAAAATAAAAGAGATTAACCCATATTTAAACAAAAGAGAAAAGAAAGAAAAAAGAAAAAAAAAGACCTAAAAGAACATGTATCTATTATATTTTAAAGTTCATTAAAAATAAATAAAATTGGTATTGATCGCCCTATGGTTGTAAGTTTTGTTTCAATTCAAGGGACTGATTCAAGACCCTAGAAATATTGAAATTTGATAGCCCTATGGTTGTAAGTTTTATTTCAATTCAAGGGACTATGATTTTGTTACGTTCCAAGCATAGTCGTTAACTATATTTCCAAAAAGGATTTATTTGATATTTATATGGTAGGATTTAATGTAGTTTGATTATCTTTTATCATCGAATTTATCATTTGCATTTGCAAAGGACTGAGCCCTCCAAGTGGCGAGGACCAACCCTCCTTAAGGGGTTAATTGATTTAAACTAAATTCTTTTATCCGCTCGATTAAATTATATTCGATTCGTTTGTATTTAAATTGATGTTTCACTGCGTTTGGTTTTGTTGGATATTGGTTGATTGATTTATATTCAAATACGTGGTTAATACTGGAGACACTGGTAGCAAGATCGCTCCATGTGGTATTAGTCTAGGCGATCTCGAAGGGAGTGGGTAGCCAACGCATAGGATAAAACACAAGCATAACAGGTGGCACTAGACAGCTAAACGTTGGTCAGTTGCAGATGTGAAACGCAGGCGCAACAGTTCCGTCGAATACTTGAAACATCATGCAAAGACAAAGTTTAAGCAGTAGGAAACCGATTGCTATTTTCGTGAATAGATTGGCGTCGCCAAACTACAGTTTGAAGGCTTGTTCCTCAGGGGCGCGCATAGTAGATTACCAGGCCATTCGAAGCTTCGCCGACCAACATAAACAACCAACAAACTGTTTTAGTAAAATAAGGCATCAAAATTTCTATGTGCGGGATAGCCAAGGAACGTCAAGGCAAGTTATCACTGCAAAACGATTCGTCTCCCACTCAAAATCGTAGTAGAAAAGCCGTAAATTCCATAGTGTTGAAGATCGAAACCGTCGGCCAATCAGCAACAAGTATTAAACGACAAACCTAAGGTTAGAAGTTGCATTATAATTTTTTTTTAAACATCCGGGGCAATTATCCCACATACGTTGTGGGTTAGCACATTAAGCTTTTATAAGGCGCAGGCCGCATCTAATGAGCTATGACTTCGGTCACGCTCGCTAGTCACCCGGTTGGCGTGTTCATACCCGTCATGTGGCTCTAGTTGGTTTGCTTAGTCTAGTCTTGTGTCGCCTAGTCGATTCCGTCGGTTGTCATCTTACTGTCATATCTGTTGTGTCCTCATGTTGGGTCACCTTGCTATCGTCTCTCTAGTGTCCTCGATTATTGCTTGTCTGTCATATCCATTGTGTCTTCATTGTCAAGTCACCTTGTTGTCATGTTCGTTGTGTTCCCTCGTGTCGGGTGCAGTAGTCTTCGTGTCCTTGGTGTGTGGTGGCGTTGTGTCCTCCTTGTTGTCGATCCATCTATTTGATGTGTCAGGTCCAATGTTGTCGGTCTAGTATCAGTTGTGTCGGGTGCAGTGCAGTCGTGTCAGATCCCTTGTTGTATAGTGGTATTCTTGTTGCGCTCTTACGTGTCTTCGTCAATCGTCGATCGCTAGTTGGTCGCCATTAACCGTCGGAAATAAGTAGTCGTTGGAAGTGAATTGTTGTGGGCATCAAGTCAACCAAACCGTTGGATTTGAGTTAGTCGTTGAAACCAGAGAAAAGAAAACTAGTCATTGAGTTTAAACTCAAACAATCTGCGTCGCAGTTGGAGCGGCAGTTGAAGCGGAGAACAAACAATTTTTTGGTCAATTTAACTAAAATTTTTGCAATTATAAAAGGCAAAATTGATAAGCAGGATTTCTTGACAAGTGCATGAGCGGAATGTGGACCAAAGGACCAAACGGTCGATTAACAAGCTCGGAGAATTCAAACGAAGGGTTTCGAAAGTCACAAAGAAGACCTCTGTGAAAAAAAGGTACACATTATACTTCCCCTTTATGCATTAATAGTTTTGATCCTGATCATCCACAGCTTAACACCATGACTTCTAATCCTTCTCCTACCCCTTCCCATGAGAACCTCACACATGAGAAAATGGGAAACCCCAATACCAACACCCCGACCATGCAAACATTAGTAGAGAGCATGAACAAACTGACCACATTGGTGACCCATCTAATGGAAAACCAAAACCAAACAACCCCTCCTATCCCAAATCGCTTCCATAGACACTGGAACAATGAGGATCATGATAGAGAAGTTTATGAACAACAAAGAGGTCATAATGGTAGTACCCAAAATTGCTTCAATAGATAAAGGAATAATGAGGATCTGGATAGCGAGGAATTTTATGAACAACAAAGAGGTCCTACTAGAGGCCCCCAAAATCGCTTCCATAGACATAGGAATAATGAGGACCAAGATAGAGAGGAAGTTTACCAACAACCAAGAGGTCCTAATGGTGTCAATTTCCCACGCATTGATATGCCCACCTTTGAGGGTCATGATCCACGTGGTTGGTTAGCTAAAATGGAAGGTATTTTAAACTTATACCGAATTCCTGATTCAGAAAAAGTTCCTTTTGCTTCCTCCAAACTTGGTACAGAAGCTTATCAATGGTTTGCATGGCTCAAACGTGAGACTAAAAAGACCATCTTCTGGGATGATTTCACCACACTTTTCCTTAATAGATTTGACGAAGGATCCTCATCTTCATACATGGTTCGGTTGTTATCACTTAAGCAAACATGATCTGTAAGGGAGTATATTTCAGAATTCACTAGTCTGCTCTCCTATGTAGGAAACTTACCATCCAATGTGGTGGTATCTGCTTTTAGAAATGGGTTGAAAGAGAATATTCAAGTTGAAGTTGACATACAGGATCCATCTTCTTTAGATACCTGTATAAGGATTGCCAAGTTGGTGGAAGAAGGTGCCGCAACACCTCTTTTCGTAGAAATGATCAACCATCAAGATATTACTGCTTTAAATATCGCAATCACCATCCAAAAGATCAAGCTTGTGTACCAAGACAAAACTTTCAAATAGAATATGCTGACAAAGAAGATGATGAGGAAATAGTGGATATCAATTTACTTGACTCTCCCATAACAGAAGAGCAAATTGAACAAGGGGAAGTGGTAGTTGAAGAGGACACTATGGCAATTTCAGTACATGCTCTTATGGGACTATCAACTCACCATACAATCAAGGTATCAAAATTCATTCGGCAAAAGAAGGTAAATGTGTTGATCGATTCAGGAAGTACTCATAATTTTATCGATACAAAAATAGCCAGAGCATTAAACTTACACATTAACTCCTCCAATCAAGATAAGTTTCAATTTATAATTGCAAACGAAGGAAACACTCAATGTATCGGTAGAACATCTCCAATTTCATTACAAATGAGATATTATACGTAGCATGGGTCTCTCTTTGTTATGAATTTAGGGAATTCAGAAGTCATTTTGGGAGTTGAATGGTTAGAACAATTGGACACAGTCAATTTTAATTACAGACAATGCTTTGTGGAATGGAAAGAAAAGGGAAATACCATTCGCCTCCAAGGAATTCCAACACCTCCATCAAGGATAGTAAGTTCTCATAGCATGGAGAAAATATTAAGAAAAGGAAGTTACGGATTCATTGCTCAAATTAATTGTATGGAACGACAAGCACAAGCCATGCCAAAAATTCAATCAGAATATTTGCAAAACATTGTGGCTAACTATGATGATGTCTTCCAAGAACCCAAGGGACTACCTCCCAAAAGATCCTATGACCATGCCATACACCTTGTTCTAGGAAGTCTTCCTCCTAATGGCCGCCCTTATCGATATCCCCAACCTCAAAAAATAGAAATCAAGAAAATTGTCCAAGAACTATTAGAACATGGAGTCATCCATCACAACACTAATCCCTATTCTTCACCAGTAGTTTTGGCCCGTCGCAAAGACAATTCTTGGCGTATGTTTCCAGATTTTTGCCCCCTTAACAAAATCACCATCAATGATAACTTCCCTATACCTGTCATTGATGATTTACTAGATGAACTACATGGTGCAAATTTTTTTACAAAATTGGATTTATGTTATGGGTTTCACCAAATTAGAGTTAGGGAAGAGGATATTCCCAAAACAACTTTTCGTACTCATGAATGTCATTATGAAATCATGGTCATGCCTTTTGGTCTCACTAATGCCCCATCCACATTCCAAAGTCTCATGAACCATGTGTTTTGTTGATGAGGATTGATGTTTGATCACTCATATGACCCCTCTAGTAATTCCTAGCTAGGTTTGCATAGTTTATTTCTTGCAAATTAATATTGTGAGTCTCCTTCTCACATGCACTTGTGGGCACTAGTTATCTTCTAGTTGTCATTTAGGAGTGTTAGTTAGGAAGTGTGAACTCAAAGTAGGAAGTGTGTACTTCAAGATAGCTAAAATGGATCTTATAGTTAGCATTATTCCTTTCCTCTTAACATAGAAGTTACGTGCATTCTCCTTTGCACTTTTGTAGCTTATGGTTAAGCATATTGGATCAAATCCATGATTTGATGGGTTTGGTTATGTATTTTGGGCCATTAGAGCCTATATAATGAGTTTGTAAATAATATGAAAATAGTTGGATTTTCAATCCTTTTCATTGGTATCAGAGCCTAGTTTATGTTTGCACTAGGGCTTGTGAGGTGAGAGGGTAGGAGATAGATTGATTTTCATGAGAAATTCTTTCTCATTGAGGACTCGGTTCAAGCTCAAGGGGAGCTTGAAGACCATTCGCAGAAGAAAGTTTCTTCGACGTCAAAATCCTCGTTCCAACTTTCTTCGTATGCTCAAGGAGTATAGGAGAAGTTTACCCCGATTTTTGTCTTACAAAAATCCCTTGGCAGGTTTGGATTTCTCCTACGGTGAAATGCGAATTAGGTAGCCTTTTGTTCCTGATGTTTCTGCCATTTCGAAGTCTTAAAGATTGAGCATCGTCTAAAACTAGGTCGTGTGTCGACTTAGATCTGGTTGCCTTTCAAACGTTGGTCGTGTGTCGACTGGATCTTGAAAGGAGAGCTACTGAAGGGGTCTTGCTGGTTTGAAAAGAAATTACAAATTTCTTGAAATTCTTAGGTAAAATTACCTTAGTTTCTTTGAAATTATTGTAAAATTTAAATTTTTAATTTTTAAAATAACAATTAAAGTTATTTATATATATATATATATATAATTTATTTAGTTTTTTTCTATTTTTCATAAAAATTATAAATTTATTTTTATTGAAAAATAAGATAAAAATAAAAAAATAAAATTTGGTCCCTCAGCCCCATCTCAGAAGGAGCCGAGGGCCACGATTTGCAGGCTGTTCGACTGACAGGCCGGTAGGGCGCTGTCAGACCTACCGTGGCTGACAGGCCGGTAGGGCACTATCAGACCTGCCGCGACTGACAGGTCGGCAGGTGTTGTCCCGCCTGCCTTCGTTGACTGGCTGACAGCGTAGTTCGTCCGCCTACAAGAACTGCAGGCACAGACGTCGACGCGCCACACAGTCAACGAAACGTCGGCTGTGCCGCGTCGGCTGCCAACAACTGGCAGGCACTGTCATGCCTGCAAAATCTAACAGGCATCAGCGTCCTGCTTGGTTATTGATTGGTCGGGCAGATTACAGCCTACACGTAGCCACGAGGCTGCAACCGTTAGCCTTGTTGGGGCCTGCTGCTCATCAAGCACGAAAATTTTTGCACCTAATTTTTTTTTACCCCATCGCTTGTCAAGATGCAATCGCCTCGGGAGACGTGCCACTGTAGTTCGGGATTTCATGCAAGCAAGTGACGTGCAGTTGACAGGCTAATCCACTTCAATAAGCAAGGGTGAAACTTATTGTAATTTTTTTAATTTTACTATTCTAATGTTTTGCATGTAATTTTTATTTTTTTATTAATTTAATTTTTAATAACTTAATTAAATTAATTAATCTTTGATTAATTAAAATTTAATTTTTAATTAAGTTATTTTTAAATTAATAAAATATAAATTTTAAACCTTAGGTTAGTTTCAATTTTTACATTTTGAGCCTTAGGAGTATTTTTCAATTCAGGGCACAACATTGTAACAAGGAACCTCCAAGTTTTACCTTGATTTTCGGTGCTTTTCCCTTTTACTCCGGCTTATACCCGGTTTCACATGGCTTCGACTTGGCTGCCCAAGTGGCAGAACTTGCACATGTTGTAAATGCTTTAGCAGATAAAGCTAATGATACTACCATGGCAGAAGTTCTTGGTAACCTTGCAATGAAGGTGTTGTGGTTGCTCCACAACGTACCCCAAAATTGGGGATCCACCTTTTTTGCATGTGTTCCAAGAAGACCGAAGTGGCCCATAGGCTAAAGATCAAGGAAAAAAGCAAAACACGACAAGGAGAAAAAGTGTCGCGATATCGCGACATGTTGCAGTTTCGTGGCCAAAAAAGAAAAAATGTCGCGATATCGCGACATGTTGCAGTTTCGCGGCCAGAAGAGAAAAAGTGTCGCGATATCGCGACATGTTGCAGTTTCGCGGCCAAAAGAGAAAAAGTGTCACGATATCGCGACACTTTTTCTCTTCTCTATAATGAAAACATAACATGAAACTTGTGAGATGGATCCCATGGTTCTCTATAATGAAAACATAACTTCTTCCTCCTAAGCTCATTTAGTTGGTCATTATCCAATCTATTTGGAACATTCCTCTGCTACATGGAACCCTTTTGGAAATATCTCTTATCCTTATCTTTCCTATCTAGGAATGGCTGAGATTATGATTTATTTTTTGGGACAACAAATTCCATGTTTCGAGCTTTCTTCATAGCATCCTGCAAGGTTGGAAGGTAAAATAATTTCACCCAACCCCTAAGTGATTTCATTAGCGCTTCATTAAAAAGTACCACAAGCCTCCTCTCTGTGATGCTCAAAACCATCATCGATAGTCTCTAAAATTTTGAAATGTAGGTCTTAGTATCTCCGTTTGTGCCAACTCTCTGAAATGCATCTCTGGATCTTTTTTGTCAAATCTCTTTATGAGTTTATTGGTAAACTCATCATACACATGAAGAAACCATGTCCCAAAGTGAATATTCCATGGTACCACCACTCGTGAGAAATTTTATCGAAATGCAAAGTGGTAAAATTAATTGCCTCATCCTCATGCATCGGTATAAGGACCAAGTAATTATCTAATTTTTGTACCCAAGCCCTAGTTGTGCTCCTATCATTGCCATTGAAATGAGGTAGGGTAACCTTATCTAGAGCTTGCTGAAAGTCTCTTTGTACAGGAGGTCTCATTTGCTCAACTCTATTACCATATCCCATGTGGTCATCGTTTTTTTGATTCATAAATTCATTCATAAATAAGTTGGCACGTAGGTCTACTGGTAGTGTCAAATATTTAACCCATAGTTCAGTCAAGTTATTTGCCACAGGTGCATGAACTTCCTATTGTGTCTGTTTCTCCTCGTGTGTAAAGGTAGGTTTCAAGAGTCTAAGGATCGATCCTTTAGCTACTGTATTATTTTACCTATTATAATTTTGTGGATGAGATGAACTAGAATCATCATTCTATCCAGGCACAACTGCAAGGGTGAAATAAATTAATCTTCCCCAATATCTCGGATATCATCTCAAAAATGCATTCAAACTTTCTCTACATGGCCTCATCGGGTCTTCTGGATCAACATATCCCTTATCTCTATTTACCATTTCTCAAAATAAATTCCCATCGTCACTAGAATATTCAAAATGTATTCTAAGGATGTTAGAAACTATCTCCCCCTCAAGAGCTGTTGGAGTTTACCAAAGTTTTCTCTATTCCTTGTTGGTATACCTCTTTTCTCTTTCGATCATATGCAATTTTCAAAGGTTTTTCCATAGGATGGCAGAAAAAACTAGCTCTGATACCACTATAATAACCTACCCCCCGATCTACAATTTTTTTTGTAAATTTCATATGGAAAACCAATATGTTAACATAATAAAATATAGAAGCAAGCAACAAAACCAGATACTTAAAACTTCAGTAAATCAATATTCATGAATTCCCATAATCAAATAATGAATGTCCAACGACATGCATGGATTTTTAGTCTATTACCAAGAGGAGCACAAGATCAACTACCCAGTTTTCTAATTACAAAGATTAAGTACAGTAGATGGATAAGCATAAGTTGACACCACAAACAACAACCCAAAATGAAAAAAATGTCAAAAATAATAGCCTCCAAACAATAAATATAGTGTCCAACACTTAGTTCTAACCCTCTCTCAAACCATAATCGATACAAGAGCTGTAACCCTCAATATGGTATGGTCATACCAAAAAATGATGAACAATAAAATCCAAAAATCATCACACCAGTAATATGATGAAATTTGAAAGCCTATGCCGAAGCAATGAAAATCACTCTGAAAATCACCAATGAAGTATAAATCTTAGCCTTTGAAAGAAACTGACTGATAATTGCTCAAGAAATGGTCTTTCACATTCGAAAGCAATGTTCGTTGCAAGGGTTTTCATCCCCACAAAGCCATGAAAACTCTACCTCAAAGCTGCAAGTTCTCACCAGAAAGAAAAAGATGAAATTACTCGGATGATAAGAAAATGAGCTCCACTTCTCCTTATATCTCTAAATCCCACACCCTAATTAGGGTTGAGGTGACTATTTAATATTTTAATATTACTTTTCCAAGTCGACCTCCTTTAAGAAAATCCCTAAGTCACTTTTCATTTAAATAAAATGTTTCACTTGACTTAGGAAAATAAGCTAATTTATTATTTAATATAATGCCATAAGTTAAATATTTAATTTAACTTAGGAAATCATTAAATATTAAATAATCCTCCTCCAAAAATAGATAACTAGCCAAATGAACGAAAATAGACCTCAAAACATAGCTTACTACAAATTCATAACAAGATGATGACTAGAACCCATACTTACTAAAAATAGTAAGTAGCTAAAAATATCAAGTGACAGATTGAACCATCGAAAAGCACAAGAATCAACTCTCTTTGAACAAGGAACACCACTCACCATCACCACTGAATAACCAGAAGCCAACTTACTAAAAATAGTAAGTTACTAAAAAAAAATAATGGTCAAAAACTCTAAATCACCCCCCAAAAAAGGTAGAAGAAAATTGGCGAAGCACAAAACTCAAAGAACAAAACCCCAATAGGATTCCTGCACTAACCTACGAGAACCCAGTAGTAGGCTAATCCATAAGAATGCTACTAACTGCTTAGAGAGGGGATATTACATCTTCTTGCCATTCTTAGGGACTGTTGTATCACCCCTAAACCAAAACCTAAGGAAGTCTAGAGAGGAAATAATAACACAGTAGGTAGGGAGGACATAAGCCCAACAACAAGAGCAAATATGGCCTTCAATATGGTATGGAAAAGTGAATCTACCTAAGATCTAGCTTGGGAGGATAGATCTACACCACATCTGGCATGAATAAAGTTTGTAAACAACAAATCTAGTGTGAAATTATAGCAAAAGGGTCAAACAAGCCTACAAAAGCTCAAAGCTAGACTAAAGATCCATGCAGGTCAAATCCAAAAGTCTAGAGAGGCTACAACAATATAGCAGGAAGGATGCAAGCCCAACAATGAAATTAGATCTAACCTAAAATATGGTATGAGAGAGCATATCTACCATATATCTAGTATGGAAGAGTAGATTTGTACTAAATCTAGTGAGAATGAAGCCTATAAATAGTAGATCTAGTGTGAAACTACAACAACAGGGCCAAACATGCTTACAACTGATAAAAGCTAAACTAAAGATCTATGCAGGTCAAATCTAGAAGCCTAGAGAGGCTATAACAACGTAGTAGGGAGGATGCAAGCTAAAAAAAGAATAGAATCCAGAAGCCCAAAAAGACTATAACAATGCAATAGGGAGGACACAGAAACATTATAATAATATAGTCCCATACTATGAATAAATGTATTTCAATATCATTTATATAGTTTTTTTTTTTTTTTGAATTTGCATGGTGGAATCGGTAGCCACCACGAATCCGAGCAGGCTGTCCGACTTTTTATGGCCGCCACAGTATTCTGTGTTGTTTGCCCCAAAAGCCGCCACACAGATCTTCACGTAGTCCGCCCCTATAACCACCATGCCACAATCATTTTAAACCTTTTACACCGCTGAAAGCACCAGGAAAGGGACAAACATTCAGTTCGATGAGGCCCAAGATTTGAACCTTGGACCTCCGCTCCCCTTATGGGGTTTGGATGAACCAATTGGTCTACACCTTGGACCTTCACATTTATATAGTTAAAAATAAATATCTGATATTAAAAATACATTGTTACATTGTTGTATTCGCTTTATTGAGCTAAGATTATATTTACATTTCTAATAACATAATCACAATTTCAAATTGTATCGCTCCAAATTTTTTGCATCCTTACCTTCAGGCTATAGGATCCGCGCCCGAAAGGGGGATGTGAAAAGGATGGGACAATACCTCGGACTGAGAGGCCCTTTGAAGGTCCCGCCTCTCGGGGGAGGGGTATAAGGGTGAATTTTTGACGGATGGTGGGTTCACCAGGAAACTTTTGAATGGCAGTTTCCACGCCTAGGTTGACAGTGAGTTTGATGTGTTCATTTTTATACTCGATCATTCAACTCCTAGGTTTGGCCAAGATGAATCTAAACTATTCTATATGCCAATGCTGATTTAAATGAATACAAAAAATAGGAATGAATGCTAATAATAGAGAATATGCTAGCTAGAATGTATCATACCTGATTCCGGATGTCTGATGAAGATTCTGAGTCTTGTAGCAGTCCAGATCGCCTCAATTCATACGTAATCGTCTGATATTTCACAGGATCATCCCAAATCATAGAAGGTCATCTGAGATCAGACAGAATCATCTAAAATCTGATGAATTCATCAGACAAATTCATTAGAAACCTGCAATCACAGAAATAGATACAAAATACCCAAGATGCAACTACAGAAGCGAAGGGAAATGATAGAAATAACTATAAATTTGTCTAAATGACAGATCCAAATAGTAATTAAAGAGGAAAAGCATCAACTTCACAATTTATTTTGATTTTATCATGCATTTATATTAGATGAGGTGAACTCCAAGATGCATAAGTATAATAATTTAAGAGAGTGCAGAAATACAATAGAAAAATGCAGGAAAGCTAAGGAAATGCAAACTCTGGGTTCTGATTGCCCCCAATCTGGACTACAGTCAGGATCGCCTCCAATCGTACGAGATCATCTGCGCTCCTCGACAAGATCATCTGTAATCATCCGAGATCGTCTACGATGATCCGAGCTAGCTTCGACTGAAAAATAGTAGAGTTCCTGCAAGAAAATGCAAAATACAGAATACAGACAGTAGTGCGAGGGAATAAGGAACTAAATCTGCAGGGAAATCCGTCAGCTAAGGGGTTTAGGGGGTTCAGGGGGATAAACTAGAAAAATCCTAGTTTATATAGGATTAGGAAGAGGTTAGGAGGTTGGGGATCATCCCAATCTGGGAGATCTCCAACAGGGAAATCTCCAACTACGCAGACGCGTTTTTGCCCAAGTTGGAGAGGTTGTTGAAACAGAAGCTAATTATGAAAATTTGGTTTTGGGACGAAATCGTCTGGACGTTCTGTTCCAGACGAATTCGTCAGATCGAGGATGATTTCGTCTAATCTGTGACGATATCGTCCAACGGTCAAAACAAATCCTAAAAATGGCACGAAAAATGGGGAAAGCGGGTAACAGGTGGTTTAACGGGCAGTTTGGGGTTGAAATTCAAATTTTTATCTTTTATCTTTTTACTAAGGTTTTAACCGTGCCAATTTTAGGGTGCTACATTTTGCCCCCTCTTTAGCGAATTTTCCGAAGAAAATGCGTTAAAGACGAGTTTTTCCCATTTTACGAGAAAGCAAAAATATACTCAATTTTTTAGACGACGATTCTTGGTCGAATCGTACGAATGCTGACTATGGTGCCCCCTCCGTGTTTTTACCCAAATCGAACGTTTGAGGTAAAAACACGAAAAAGCAAAAATTAAAATGTTGATTTTTAAATAAAATTAAGAAAATAGGGTAAAACCCTAATTCATTTTTATTTCATTTTACTGTTCCAGAGCTCTGCAGAGAGAAAAATGGTGGAGACAATGCACAGAGCGACAGAGGTCCGACGCGGGCTACGGGTAAGGATCTAATCCTAGTAGATTAGGTTTGATTTAACTTTGTGCAAGTTTTTTGATTTAAATTTGATTGTTTGGGGCATCGCGGCCATTTTTAGGCCGTCGACGACGTCGAGACAAAATCGTCCCTATTTCATCGAAATCGTCCCTAGATCGTCGATTTCGTCTGAGGGCGAAATCGGTGAATTAGGGGCGATCTCGTCCAACAAGGGGCGATCCCCAAGTTGCGAAATCGGAGACGATTTCATCCTCACAAAGGATGATTTTGCCCAATTTGGGACGATATCATCCAATGGTGGACGATATCATCTTTAACTTGATTTTAAAATGTGTTTAATTTGATTTTAATGATTGATTTATTAATAAATTTTGTTGTTTTATTGTTTGTTTTGCAGAAAGGGTTACTAAAGAGCCGGGAATGGAAATACGGTGGACTAAGAGATGACATAGCCGCGCTCGACCAGGCAGAGCGTGACCGACTAGCACAGGTCGGTCTACAGCATGTGGCAGAGATGCCACAAGTACCGACTGACATGGGGCTACTGATAGCCCTAGCAGAGAGGTGGTATCCGGGGTCGTCCTACTTTCGGTTATCGATAGGGGAGATGGCTCCCACTCTAGAGGACGTATGGAGGATCATGAGGATCCCCATACAGGGACGGCTGATGATGCCTATGGCCAATCAGGGCCAGGCGATGATGAGACTGACTGGAGACCCGAGCTTCACCCTGGAGAAGGGCGGGGTGAACATCGAGTCTCTACGGTAGATGCCTGGGGCATCTAGGCTGACTCGAGTTTTGGTAGGAGTGGTCGGTGGCTTACTATTGTGCCACCAGAGTGGGTGCAGACTACCGTGGGTGCTCTCAGACATAGTCTGCGACATGAGAGACCACGGGTATAGATTTGCATGGGGCAGCTTTGTACTTTGCCGCTTGTATAGGATCCTGCATGGGGTCGTATACAAGGGAGGTCGATGTCTGGTCTTGACATCGCTACTACAGGTTTGGTGCTGGGAGCACATTGCGGTGCGGAGGCCGGTAGGGCTCCCATTGATAGGGGTTGACCGAGAGAGGCCCCGAGTTTTCTATTGGTGGCTACAGAGGGGGTCACAATGGCGGATAGATCTATCGATGTCATGGAGGTTGCTAGACGACCTCATCCTGGACCAGATCACCTGGAGGCCATGGCGAGAGCACCCCGGGTGGGCAGAGGATGGGCAGGAGTTGGCTCGCATCAGGCGAGTCTGTTGGCTGAGGATGGAGCGGGGAGAGGTAGAGCTCCACCGCTACGATCGGGTACTATGGTAGTTCGGTCTACAGCAGGGGATCCCTTCTCTCAGGGATTACGAGTACTCCCAAACTATTCGAGATAGTACTACACTGAGCGGGGCTCCAGATATGCAATGATTCTAGAGTCAGGACGTGGACGATGCCCCCATCCAGCCAGTGGATGGTGATGACATCGAGGTTGCAGATGGCTACGATGCCTGGTACGTAGGCATCCGCCCTCCTCGGATGATGAGGGCGTAGGGTCCAGTGCACGCCATGGTGCGCCAGATGGGGAGGTGATGGCAGGCTACTATTGAGGCAGCACGGGGTCACGAGGGGAGAGAGCAGCGACGGTCCCCATAGGAGAGATGCCAGCGGATGGGTCAAGCTCCATAGAGGCCATGGGAGACAGGGCGGAGGGAGGAGAGACTCCCTTCGTAGCAGAGGGAGAGACCACCATCACCTGATAAGGGCAAGGGTGTCGATGTAGGGGAGAGCAACGAGACGATGGCTCTCCGGGCTGAGGCTGCCCACCTCCGAGCTCAGGTGCAGTCACTGCAGGATGAGGCTACTCAGCTCAGGGCTCAGGTACGGACACTGCAGGATGAGACTACATGGCTCAGGGCACGGAGCGGAGGGGCGAGCAGGGATGAGCTAGTGTGGTCTATGATGCAGACCACATTCTACCAGGGGGTATACTTCCAGCTGGTTCCAGAGGGCCAGAGGGTACAGCTGCCAGCCAACATTGCGAAACCAATCAGGATGGGATCGATGAGGACATCCTCACGATCGACGATGAGGACTCGAGATACAACCCGAACCTCTATGGGACCACCTCCTCCACGTCAGGGTGGGGGAGGAGATGAGGCTGAGAGCTCGAGGGCTTCTCGAGACTAGGTGGCTATAGACTGCACAGAGATTGTATAGATTTTTGAGAGGATTGAGTATGCCAGGGTATAGATTGTGGCATACCAATCCAGTTTTGATATGATGTATATAATTTTTGTGATATATATATATATGATCTTTTTGATATGACTTGTTCATATGTTTTTATGATGCTTCAATGTTTGAATTGTTTGCTTGTTTGATTGATGATTCATGTAATTATGTGGTTTGGAAATATTATAATTTGATGTCATGCTATAAAATTTAAATGAAATAATCTGATGTAAACAATTGGTTGTTGTGGTGTGATTTGATGAAAAATAAAAGAGACTTCTAACAATAATTTCAAAGGACATTGTCGTTGTTATAGACCATTTCATGGAGTCGCCGCTCGCTCGGTCGTCAAGCTAATCCCAGTATAGAAATATTGTTAAAAGTAAAAGAGTGCTTAAGAGACTGTCTTAAGACTTTGTGTTGTGATGATGGAGATGATGATGGTTTGATGATTTGTTTTCAGATTTTCATAAAAATAGTATGCATGAGATACTAAAAGAAATATGATTTTGCTAGGCATAAATTCCTAAGTGTGATAAAATTTTGAACAATTCCTTAGAAATTATACCATGGTTGCAAAATTGAATGTTGACATAATGACATGAAATAGAATAAGTGTTCGTTCGTTTGTTTTAAAGCATAATTGTGTAACATAATGATGCAAGTCATATGCTTTTTATGCATTTGTTTTAAAATAAATGGAAAATAAAATTAGAACAATGGTTTGCGCTAGGCATAGAATTTATAGGTATAGACTTATACCATCATCGTGAAATCCAAAGAAGAAAATAGATATTTTGGTTTTATTGCAAGATGAATTTTTGACTTTTGATAAACAGAAAAATAATAATATGAAAATTTTGTTTGAAATCATTTTTGTGATTTTGTGAAAAGATGTATGTAATTGCTTTTATACAAAACAAAAATTCTGAAATAAAAGGATAAAATTATTCCGAAAAGAATTACAGAAACATTTTAAATTATCTCAAAGACAAATGTAGATTTATAAGGGATCCTCATGTGCAAATGTGAGTTCATTACCGATCTTGATTTATCATAATGATACAAAATCTCTCAAATACAAATGTGTGTGCGATTGTATTGTTCATTCACCAATTTTGAGCAAGATAATTTGATACAAGTAATTTGCCTTAACCAAATGAATGTTCGTTGACCATGATTTATATGCATGTAACCGTACCAGACTACTATGTAAGTTAGGTTATCAAGAGCTAGCTAATCCATAAGCTGACATAGGTCTATACAAAATAAGGTCGCTAATGTGACAGACATATCACCACGCTAGGAATTACCCAAGGCCAAGTGGGTTGGGCACAAACCACCTGTTATGGGGCTTACCTCACGGTTTTCGAATAATTGAGAATTCCAGGGATTCAAGCTCATTCACCCTTCTTTTCTTTTCAAGGGGTAGGGAAAGGATTTTATTGCATTTTGCTTTTGCGTTTCTCTTTTGCTTCTTTTTTCTTTTTCTTTTCTTTTTTTGTACTTTTGTATTTTTGCTTGATATTTGAGATAATGCTGAAATATTGTTGTGATGATACAAAATAACATTTTTCTTTTTCTCTTTTTCTTGAACTTTTCTTTTCTTCCTATGCTAGGGATACTTGCTCGGATTAGCTGTAGAGCAAGGGATTTTTATTCTGGGTAGGGGTGAGCTTGTCCTTTTGTCAATTCTCAAAGATCCTAGACCATGTGCATGATAGGATAGCAGGGGAAACTTTTCGCTCAAGAAACCATTTCTACTATGTAGCATCATATCGAATTTGCAATGAAATCATTTTAATGTGAAAAGATATACTTGGTTCAAGTAAATAACAAGATCAATTCTCTATGCTCAAAACTTTATTTAATGCCAATGTGGACTTTGATATAAGAGAGATTAATAATCATACCAAAATAAAATCAAGATATTTATTCATGTGAATGTGAAAGTGTGGGATTCCAAATAAATGCTAATTTATCCAAAATAACTGAAAATATAACTGCAATACTGCACGATTTGATAGGTACAAAAATAAAAGATGTTTTTGAAGATTTTGATGATTTTGATGTTTTTGATTTTAAGTTATGAATTGAAAGAAATACAAGGTGATTGTTTTTGAAACGTTTTAAATAAGTGACTAAAAGGAAATAATATGCAAAACAAATATATACAATGATGAAATGACCAAATTTTATGCATAGTAGCGTTTGAGATGCATAATGTTCATAGGTTCTTTAAGTTCTTTACCATCTAAGGTAGATAATTTGTATGCTCCCGATCCAAATTTAGCAGTGATGACATATGGTCCAAGCCAGTTGGGCTCAAATTTACCTTTAAGGTTTTTAGTTGCATTAGTATTTTTTTGATTTTCTTTTAAGACAAGGTCACCGATCTCAAAGGATCGATGATGAACTTTCTTGAGATATGCTCTCTTAAGCTTGTTTTGGTAGGCACGAAGATGCTCCAAAGCATTGATGCGCTTTTCATCTAGAAGTTCTAGCTGACTAAGTCTGCCAGCATGATATTCATCCCCTACTTCAGTCTCTTGAAGTAGTAGAGCTAAAGAAGGAACTTCTAATTCAAAGGGAAAAATGGCTTCAGCACCATAAACCAAGACAAAAGGTGAAGTTCCAGTGGGGGTTCGAACACTAGTTCGATAGGCCCACAAAGCGAGATATAATTGAATGTGCCAATCTCGACCGGATTTATTGACCAATTTTTTGAGAATTTTGATTAAGGTTTTATTAGATGCTTCTACTTGGCCATTACCCTGAGGATAATAGGGAGTGGACCAACGATGTTGAATTTTATATTTTTGACATAATTTTTTAACATCTTTATTTTTGAAACAAGTTCCATTATCTGAAATGAGATTGGCAGGAATTCCAAACCTACAAATAATTTGGTTAAAAATAAATTTGGAAACTTGTGTTCCAGTGCAAGAAGCTAATGGCATAGCTTCAACCCACTTCGTGAAATACTCAGTGGCGGTTATGATGAATTTGTGTCCATCGGATGACACAGGGTTGATTTTTCCAATGATGTCTAAGCCCCATTTTGAAAAGGGCCAAGGAGATGAAATAGCCTGCAGTTCTTGTGCAGGCGCATGGACAAGGTCAGCGTGTTTCTGGCACTTGTCGCAATGTCGCACATAATTATGTGCATCATTTTCCATGGTAGGCCAAAAATATCCTATCCGAAGGAGTTTCTTAGCAATGGCGCTACCACTAAAATGTCCCCCACAAGATCCATTGTGGGCTTCATTCAAAGCGGATCTAGATTCTTCTAGATTCAAACATCACAGTAAGATGCCTTCAAAAGATCTTCTATACAAGGTATTACCAATAATCATGAAGCGACTTGCTTGTCTACGTAATAACCTACGCTGGTTGCTAGTACAACCATCAGGGAGGGTTCCTTTCTATAGAAAATTAAATATATCAGTATACCATGGTTCAGGAGTTGTTTCGTTGATGAGAAACACATCCAAAGGTTCTAAGCATGATTTGCTTGAAGCGGGTTCCTGGAGTCGACGAATAATGATGGTAGCATATTCATCGTCTAACTCCAAGGGTAAAAGAGATGCAACTGCAGCCATAGCGTCGACCGCACGATTGCTAGTTCGAGGAATAGCTTCCAAAGTAACTTGATCAAACAAGGATAATAATTGCAAAACATATGTTTTATATGGGCGTAATTTATCATCTCTGGTCTGATAAACATCATTGATTTGATTTATGACAAGTTGAGAGTCACCGAAAACCAATAAATTTTTAATTTTTAGTGCCAAGGCAGCTCGTAATCCAAGGATAAGAGCTTCATATTCAGCAGTGTTATTGGTGCAAGCAAATGTTAATTTAAAGGACAGAGGTATAAGATGTTTTTGTGGAGATATTAAAATAATACCCGCACCAGCCCCACTCATGCATCGGGCTCCATCAAAGTATAGGGACCATTGCTCGAATGGTCTCGCCTCTAGTTTAAGGCATTCATCAGGAAACTCAATGATGAGGGGATGGGTAGACTCTAAGGGTGCAGTAGCTAATTGATCTGCTATGATTTGACCCTTAACAGACTTCTGTCCTATGAACGTGAGTTCAAATTCGCTTAGCGCAAGAACCCACTTGGTTGTGCGACCAGATAAATACGGTCGACTCATGAGATATCGCAAAGGGTCGAATTTGGCAATGACATACGTTTTTTGACTGAGCATATAATGTCGTAGTTTCTATGTAGAAAATACGACTGCTAGACATAGCTTCTCTAATATGGTATAGCGAGTTTCATAACTGATTAAGGTTCTGCTGATGTAATAATTAGCACGTTCTTTCTTCTCATCGTCAAGCTGAGCTAACATAGCTCCTAAGGCAGAATCGGAAGCAAAAATGTACAAGATAAATGGATGATCAGATCTAGGTGGGGAAAGCACTGGTGGTTTAAGGAGATATTGCTTAAGGAGTCCAAATGCTTCCTGGCATTCTTCGTCCCAATGAAAAGAGACATCTTTCTTAAGAAGCTTAAGAAAGGGTCCAGTTTTGTCCGCCAACTTATCGATGAAGCGGCGAATAGCTTGAAGCTTACCTTGTAAACTTCGTAATTCCGATATATTGGTGGGTGCGGGCATATCTATGATAGCCGCGATCTTGAGAGGGTCAATTTCAATGCCACGTAAAGAGACTATAACCCCTAATAATTTATCGGACTTAACTTCGAATATGCATTTGGCTGGATTTAGTCGGATAAGATATTCCCTTAACCGATCAAATACTTTTCTCAAGTCATTTAAATGATCATCTTCTTTGATGGAACGAGCTATAATATCATCTACATAATCATGTAGAATATCATGCATCATATCATGAAAGATATAAGTCATAGCTCGTTGATAGGTTGCACCTGCATTCTTTAAGCCAAATGGCATCACTTTCCAACAAAAGGTTCCCCAAGGGGTAATAAAGGTTGTTTTAGCCTGATCTTCAGGAGCTATCCTGATCTGATTATAACCAGAAAATCCATCCATTAGGGATATCATTCCACTTCCAGTAAGTAAAGTCAATGATCTGATCCATGTTGGGAAGAGGAAAATCATCTTTAGGGCATGCAACATTAATATCTCTGAAGTCTGTGCAAACCCTAACTTTAGTGGCTTCTTTCTTAGTTACTTGGAACTACATTTGAGATCCATTCAAGCATAATCAATGGCTTGTATAAAAATGACATTTAAGAGTTTTTCTAATTCTCCTTTGACTAGTAAGGCCACTTTAGGATGCATTTTTCTAAGTTTCTGTTTAACAGGTTTAGCATCTGGATGGACTACTAGATGATGCATAACTACAGAAGGGTCCAAACCTGGCATGTCTTCATATGTCCAAGCAAAGACATCTTCATAGTCTTTAAGAAATGAAATGTATTTATCTTGTTTTTCTTGACTTAATTCTGATCCAATATTGATTATGTGAGGGTTATGTTCGGTTCCAATGTTAATTTTTATAACGTTTTCAACTTCCATATGTAAATCTCTCTCAAAATTAGGTGGGGCGGGTGAAACACCCAATTCTTGTAATTCTTCCAAGGTTAGCTTGGATAATTCATCTTGAGGAGTCGTAGCTTCAAGCTGGGCTATACTCGGTATAGAGCCATCGAAATAAAATTCATTATATAACAATTCCTCAATGGAAACATCATGAAAGATATCTCCCTCCAACTCGTCGTCGGATTCGGCAATCATTTCAGGGTAAGCTATGGATAGCATATTGCAGGTAAAGGAATTATTCTTTGCATGCAAAGAATCTTGTTTATCGAGATAATCTTGGTAACATACAAGATGGTCATCATCCTCAAATGGGAAGGGCTGACCTTTACTAGAAAATAGGCCCACACCACAGCGGGCAGGCCACGGTTCTACCTCAAAAGGTTCTTTCATACCATTTTGGAAAGGTCCCAAACCTTTCCCTTTATATCCCAGTTTAAGCATTATAGGCTTAGCTTTAATATACTCATTAGCAAAATAGCATCTAGCATATCCATCACAATGTGTCTTAATGTTTCTGGGTATTCTTCCCCAATCATATCCCTTATAAATAAAAGCACAACTCCCGACTTGGTAGATACTTCCCATAGGCTGTGGGAGGCCCAAGGTACGAGGAGAGGGTGGGAGATTATTTAAAAGAAGGGAAGTTTGCATGGCAGTGTTGGTTTCTTCTGATATAAGAATTTTAGATAAATCGGGTAAGAGCTCATCAATGAGAGCATAAGAGGTAGAAGGAACATTTCCTACATCGTCGGATGTGGAAAGGATGCCTGTAGTGGATGTAGATGTTATAGGGATATCGATGGGTGAGTCTATAGGTATGGAAGATATAGGAGTAAAACAGGAAGCATTGGTTGTAATTTTGGGATCTTTTCGAGGTCCTAATGTGGTTTGTTCAGAAGATGGTTGAGCTATATGTATAGGTGTAGTTGAAAGAGTAGATGATGTTATGGGTGTGTGTTTCACACGTTTGGGCGGATGATGAGAATTAGGATGTGTGGATGATAGGGCAGGGCAAAATTGAACTCCAACAGGTTCTGCCAAAGCACACATATCAAAGGGTCTAGGATCACCATGAATGGTAACCAACTGGTTTTTAAATTCGAATTTAACACACTGATGTAAAGTGGATGGAACCGCTCGCATCGCGTTGATCCAAGGGTGACCCAAAAGTATATTGTACGATGCAGGGCAATGTACAATAAACACGGTCGTATCTAGGGTTCTAGGACCAACTTGCAAGGGTATAGTAATGACTCCACACGTTTCTTGTGTTTCGTCATTGAAGGCTTTTATAATCATATCAGTTCTTTTCATTTCGTCACTTCTAAACCCAAATCGTTGGTAGAAGTCAAAAGTGCATATGTTTAAAGATGAACCATTATCAATCAAGACTCGTTTAACTGCTACATCCCCAATTAGGGCAGTAATATATAAGGGGTTATCCTTATGTAGACTATGTTGTGGGATATCTCTATCCCGAAAGTCAATACAATCGACTTCTCGAGTTATGATAGTATTGGACATGGCTTCAGGTTGAATATTTTGTGGTACCATCATTTGGCTTAATGTGAGCATTAATTCATCCCTATGGGTAGGAGAAGATCTTAACAGGTCCAAAAGGGAAATTCTAGCTGTAGTATTGGATAATTGTTCATTAATATTATAAGGAGGCTTAGGTTGAACATTAGGCGCATAATTCCCTTTATTGGGATTTTTCAAAACAAATGGAGCTGATCCATCGTTCGTTTGATCCTGTTGAGAGTTTTGAGCCTGTTGTCTGGTAACGGCTCCGATGGTTCCTACAATATTATTTTGCAAGTGATGAATAGGTCTTGGTCTAGCGTTTATGGCTTGTTCATTAGAAAGTATTTGGTGAGAAGATGGTCTAGTAGTGACTCTTCTAGGAAATGGTTCTTCTGGAACCATAGAACTTGTGATAGGTTGAATAGGATCTGATTCATCTTCAGAACTATTCGATTGATTTGAGGTGATTTCCATGTCACTTTCAGTCTCATATTCGGTGTCACTAAGATCAAGTATCCGAATATTATGTAGAGGTCTAGTCGTAACTATGGATAAAGTTGTGTCAAAGATTTGAGGATCATGAACAGGTAATTGTCCACTAATAGTCCCTACATATCGGGTAGGAGGGGGAACATTATGATGCTCAATTTGATTAGCCACCTCTTTACCATGCTTTGGTAAAGGATGTTGAAATATGTCCAATGATTGATTGGCATTCTGATTCTGATTTTGGGGAATGTTCTTTTGAGCATTATTAGAAGGATTTTGTTTAGGTTGAAAGGCTTGCACCTCCATCTCATTGTTATCAATTAAATCTTGTATTTTATGTTTTAATATTTTACAAGAGTTGGTAGCGTGTCCAGGTCCTCTATGGAAATCACAATGTAAATCAGCTCTGTATCCGGGTATGGTTGGATCAGGTTCCCGGATAGTTGGTAATTGGATCAAACCTCGTGCTAGTAATTGCGGGAGAATGGTTGATAAAGGTTGATTTAACCTAGTAAATTCTCGGGGTGGTTTATCAGGAGGTTTCAATATAAACTTCTCTGTTGTTTTCGCAGTATTAACATTGGCAATGTTTTTGCTATCAGTGACTCCGTCACCCACAACTTGTTTATTTTTATATTGATTTCTGGATGTTTTCTCATCATCTTTCTTTTTGAGCTGACCTCTTCTAATGAGAGCATCTTCCACCCTTCGAGCTAAATCGATAGCTTGATCGAAGGTGGTCAAGGTAGCAGTTGATAATTCATAGGATAGTTGTTCTTGTAAATTATTGATAAAAATATCCAACATTTCCCGATAAGGTAACACAAAGTGTAATTTTCCTATCAACTGCCTCCATCGAGCTAAGAAGTCAAGCAAAACACTCATCTTTGTCTTGTTTTAGGTTGTACAAATCTTTAATGGTTACATGCCTTTCGATATAGGCACTAAATTGATGCACAAAAGACTCAGTGGTCTCTTCGAAATTTCTCAAAGAATGAGTGGGCAATTGATAATACCACTCCAATGCCATCCCCCCTAAACTTTTTGGGAACATTTTTAGTAATAACAAGTCATCATGTGATATGTCATGACATGCTATCCTAAACATACGAAGATGCTCTATGGGATCTTCGGTTCCTTTATATATAGGTAGGACAGGCATAGGAAAGTGTTTGGGATATGGTTGTGCTACAACTATAGGATCTAGAGGTTGACTACACATCTCTCGATAATTGTACGAGGGATGGTAGGGATCTATCTGGTCCATGCGAGAGACTAACTGTTTCACCATGGCTTCCAGATTACCAGTTTGTCCACCATATTGGTTTGGTGGTACATGAGTATGGGACTTGTGAGCGTAGGAAGGTGGGACATAAGGATTAGATGCTATATTGTTGTTATGCAAATGATTGGTAGGAAGAGTATTATGAAGAAGATTTGGTGTAGTATTATGTTGTATCCCAGATTGTTGGAAATTGGTATTTGGTTTTGTTTTAGGCTTTTGTTGATTTGAGGTATATTGATCAATAGCTTGGCGAAATAGAGCGAGTGAATGAAGGTTTCTTTTGTGTGGGAATAACCCTTGGCTTGGTAACAGGCACTCTAGGTGGTTGGGTAACCTGTTGTTGTTGCATGTTCTGGATTATAGTAGCCATGTCCAAATTGGACGGTCCAACTTGATCACTCTCTTGATCAACGAAGGACAAAGGATTAGTGCATGTGTGATATATATCTTCTAGGGTTGCTTGAGTGTCACTAATTTGATCTTTATCCATATGAACTGCTCTATTAAGAGTGCCAATATTAGTATTGAGGAATTTCCAAAAATGTTCCATGTTCTCAAAAGTAACAGCTCCTTCTGGAGATATTTTAGGAGATGAGGATCCTTCCTCTCTATCATTTTCTTTTTGTTCATTTGCATCCACAAATTCTTCTTCTTGTTGGTTTAAGGTTCCTTCTTCCTGAATTGGGTCTTCAAGAAGGGCATCTAGGTTAATTTATGGTTTTTCCTAACCAATCTTCTTCTACTTCAATTTGTTTTCCATTCCTGAGTCTAGTCATTATGTCTAAATTTAGATTTTAGCAAATATATATTAATATATTTGCAACAGATTTTGGGAGGTATATATTTTAATTATATACCTACTATAATGCTTAAAAGAAAATGTTTTGATTTTTTTTTTTGTTATGATTTTGTTTTTGTTTTTATTTATTTTTGTTTTATGCTTATAAAGACAACAAACAGTACACTAAATACAAGAAATAACAATAATAAAAGAATAGCTTAGTTTTCTATAAATAGTTTATAGATATCATTGATAGGATCAAGTTCATCAGGAGTCATAAAATGCTCCTCTTCAAATTGGAAATGGTTTTTCAAGAACTTGATAAAGTGTGCTATAGTGATATTATCTCGTTTCAGATTCTATCTTGTAAAAATAAATCTCATGGCAATACTCTCGATATAACACAACTCTAGGAACTCTATTCCATCTTTGTCTATCCGTAAGAACGACCTCTTGGTCCTCTATACGAGACAAAAATTTATGTACTATAATCTGCATTATCGAGGTATTCCTCAAAGGTATACAACTCGAGAAGACACAAGGGCTCTTTTATCCGCTAACCACCTATGGCAAGCTCTCTGAAGTTCATGATACAAAATCACTTGATCGGGATCCAGGATTCTATCTAGGACAAACCTCTTGATTTGCCTAAGTTCGGTTGCTCTAGATGAAATGAGATTCAATCTCCTATCAAGTTCGTCCCACAAAGGTTGAACCCTACTTGTTTGAGGTACTCTAAGCACAGAAGTAATCTCTATAGTTGCTAATTGATTTTCAACATTAATGGTGACAACTCGTCTTTTATTATAGTCTACCATCTAAATATGATATGCAATTTTTTAATTCTAAATGCATTTATGTTTTGTTTTTTTTCTTATTTTTATTTTCAAAAGGTTTTTGTTTTCAAAAGGTTTTTGTTTCACGTCGGGTTCACCAAAATGTATCGCTCCAAATTTTTTGCATCCTTACCTTCAGGCTATAGGATCCGCACCCGGAAGGGGGATGTGAAAAGGATGGGACAATACCTCGGACTGAGAGGCCCTTTGAAGGTCCCGCCTCTCGGGGAGGGGTATAAGGGTGAATTTTTGATGGATGGTGGGTTCACCAGGAAACTTTTGAATGGCAGTTTCCACGCCTAGGTTGACAGTGAGTTTGATGTGTTCATTTTTATACTCGATCATTCAACTCCTAGGTTTGGCCAAGATGAATCTAAACTATTCTATATGCCAATGCTGATTTAAATGAATACAAAAAATAGGAATGAATGCTAATAACAGAGAATATGCTAGCTAGAATGTATCATACCTGATTTCGGATGTCTGATGAAGATTCTGAGTTTTGTAGCAGTCTAGATCGCCTCAATTCATACGTAATCATCTGATATTTCATAGGATCATCTCAAATCATAGAAGGTCATCTGAGATCAGACAGAATCATCTAAAATCTGAAATGAATTCGTTAGAAACCTGCAATCATAGAAATAGATACAAAATACCCAAGATGCAACTACAGAAGTGAAGGGAAATGATAGAAATAACTATAAATTTGTCTAAATGACAGATCCAAATAGTAATTAAAGAGGAAAAGCATCAACTTCACAATTTATTTTGATTTTATCATGCATTTATATTAGATGAGGTGAACTCCAAGATGCATAAGTATAATAATTTAAGAGAGTGCAGAAATACAATAGAAAAATGCAGGAAAGCTAAGGAAATGCAAACTCTGGGTTCTGATTGCCCCCAATCTGGACTACAGTCAGGATCACCTCCAATCGTACGAGATCATCTACGCTCCTCGACAAGATCATCCGTAATCATCCGAGATCGTCCACGATGATCCGAGCTAGCTTCGATTGAAAAATAGTAGAGTTCCTGCAAGAAAATGCAAAATACAGAATACAGACAGTAGTGCGAGGGAATAAGGAACTAAATCTATAGGGAAATCCATCAGCTAAGGGGTTTAGGGGGTTCAGGGGGATAAACTAGAAAAATCCTAGTTTATATAGGATTAGGAAGAGGTTAGGAGGTTGGGGATCATCCCAATTTGGGAGATCTCCAACAGGGAAATCTCCAACTGCGCAGACGCGTTTCTACCCAAGTTGGAGAGGCTGTTGAAACAGAAGCTAATTATGAAAATTTGGTTTTGGGATGAAATCATCTGGACGTTCTGTTCCAGATGAATTCATCAGATCGGGGACGATTTCATCTAATCTACGACGATATCGTCCAACGGTCAAAACAAATCCTAAAAATGGCACGAAAAATGGGGAAAGCGGGTAACAGGCGGTTTAACGGGCAGTTTGGGGTTGAAATTCAAATTTTTATCTTTTATCTTTTACTAAGGTTTTAACCATGCCAATTTTAGGGTGCTACACAAATATTGACATGCAATATATTAATTGATATATTCATAGTTGTCAAATATCTCTATGCTACTTATTAGAACACTAAAATAATATAGTCAAGATAAAATGAATATATGTATTTCAATCTCATTTAAATGATTAAAAATAAATAATAGTAAAATGTATTATTTTTTTTGAATTTACATGGTGGAATCGATAGCCATCATGAATCTGGGCAGGCTATCCAAATTTTATGGCTGCCATAGTATTCTACGTTGTCCACCTCAGAAGCCGCCACATAGATCTTCGCGTAGTCCGCCCCTATAACCACCATGCCACAATCATTTTAAACCTTTTACGCCGCTGAAAGCACCAGGAAAGGGACAAGCATTCAGTCCAACAAGGCCCAAGATTTGAACCTTGGACCTCCGTCCTCCTTACGGGGTTTGATCGAACCAATTGATCTACACCTCGGACCTTATCCATGAGAAGATAGTAAAATGTATTGTTACAATATTGTATTTGCTTTATTTGAGCTAATAACCCATGTACATTTTTAATGTCACTTAACCAACCACCTTAGCCTCAAAAAAATACTTGTAGCTATAATAGTAGGAGAAGACTTCCACGAAAAAAAGTTATTAAAGTATAATAATTAGTGGAGATATCAAACGATATTAGTTTAATGAATTGAACTCCTCAACTTGCAAGCATGATACCAAAGGTCAAATTTTATTTAATGATACATGCGTAATTGTTAAGTTATTATAATATCATTATGTAGCTATAATGTAAAATAATTAGGAGATACATTTCAATCTCATATAAATAACTAAAAAAATAATCAATGTAAACAACAAGAATGAAGATACTTAGGTCACTTTTAATTGTTAATTGATAACACTAATATTAATACATATATAATTTGGTACATGAATCAATCTAATCTATGTTACATGTGCATTTATTTGTTGCTTTTGCAATAAATAAAATTATAAAGAAATTATCCATGTAAAATCTTTAAAATATTTGATTTTATAATAAAATTTGAAAACTATTTATTTAATATAATAGTAAAGTTTAATAACTTTACCATCTCCGACCAATTTTTATGTTATCCATGTGTGATCAAAACTGGTGATTTCTAAGTAGACCTTTCCATATCCTATATAGAAGTTCTAAGCCTTAGTCCTCACCCATTTTTAGTTTTGGTACATAAAGATGTGTATGGAGTTGTATTCTATGTTTAAAGATATTTAATAATCTTTTAAACATGCATGGTAGTACACAAAATTGTATTTGTATGGTCATACAATACATAGTTATACATAGGGTATATGATTTTTATTATTTTAATTAAAAACATAAAAGTAATTTTATTTATCATGTTTTTAAAAACAAACTCATTCTCACACATATCACGTCTAAATATAATTTGAACTTAAATCTAAAAAAAAACGGAAACCACATAAATATCCACTCTTCTAACATCTCCATCACCCGTACATAGTGATGCAGGAGCATCCAGTGACATATGATGCAGGAGCATCCAGTGGAAGCAGAGCTATTTTCGAAAAATTTGCTAAGGAGGGAAGATGTGATTTCACGACATGTCGCGAAATCGCGACAGAAGAAGAAGGCAAGGAGAAAAATATGTCGCGATATCGCGATAGAAAAAGTGTCGCGATATCGCGACACAAAGTGGAGAGAGGAGCCGAGGAGAGAAAACTGTCGCGATATCGCGACAGAAGATGTGTCGCGATATCGCGATGCAAGCGGAGAACGAAGCCAGTGGGGAGAAGCTGTCACGATTTCGCGACAGTAAATGTGTCGCGATATCGCGACACAAGTGGAGCAAAGGAGTCAGCAAGGAGAAGCTGTCGCGATATTGCGACAGGAAATGTGTCGCGATATCGCGGCACAGGTGAAGCAAAGAAGTGAGCAAGGAGAAGCTGTCGTGATATCGCGACAGAAAATGTGTCATGATATCGCAACACAAAATGGAGAAAGAAGCCAGCAGGGCCAACTGTTTCGATATCGGGACAGGTTCCATAGGAGAAGCAAGGGTGCCAAGGATGTCACGATTTCACGACCCGAAGGCAGGATGAAGAGCGAAAGAGGAAGACGTCACAATTTCATGACATGTCGCAGTTTCGCGACCTGCCAAGGAGAGAGAAAGTTAGGAGAGAGAAGATGTCGCGATTTTGCGACATGTCGCATTTTTGCGACCAGAAGGCAAAGAAGAAGCCAAGGGAGGAAGATGTCGCAATTTCGTGACATGTCGCATTTTCGTGACCAGAAGGCGAAGGAGAAGCCAAGGGAGGAAGATGTCGCGATTTCGCGACATGTCACATTTTCGCGACTAGAAGGCGAAGGAGAAGCCAAGGGAGGAAGATGTCGCGATTTCGCGACATGTCGCATTTTCATGACCAGAAGGCGAAGAAGGAGCTAGCGGAGGAAAATGTCGTGATTTCACGACATGTCGCATTTTCGCGACCAGGAGGCGAAGAAGGAAGCAGAGAGGATAAGATGTCACGATTTTGCGACATGTCGCATTTTCGTGACCCGAAGAAGAGAAGGAGGAGAGGAAGAAAAATGTCGCGATATCGCGACCGAAAGAGAAAAGGATGAGCAGGAGAGGAAATATGTCGCGATATCGCGACATGTCGAGTTTTCGCGACCCGAAGAGGAGAGAGAAGGCGATGGAGTAAAAATGTCACGATATCGCGATCGGAAGAGAAGAGGAAGAGGAAGAGGAAGGAGATGTCACGAAATCGCGACAGGCTGCATTTTTAGGGATCGTTACAGAGCGACAGGTGGCAATTAACGAAAATCAAAATGACGGTTTCAGGGGGGCCATTACAGAGTGAAGCATGCAGTTGGATTAAAGAAGACAACAACAAACATAAGTCATAACGATAGTTACAGAGCCGTTACAGGGAAAAGCGATAGTGAACGGGAGTGGGCAACAGTTATAGAGGCTGTTGTAGAATGCAGTTATGGAACCGAACAATCATGGCAAAAATGAATCGAAGGGCCACCAGTTGGAAGACAAAGAGTCACACCAGAGTTTATAAAAGGGCAAGCAGAGGCATGCACAAGGGGTTGAAAAATAGTTACAGGCAAGGGTTGCAGATTCGAAGGCCAGAGGGCCATTCTGGCTCTATTGCACTATTTTTCTTCCAGAAGAGCTTAGGGTTCCTGGGTAGTGTAGACAGATGCGCCGAACGTGAGGCAGTCTGCACCAGGATCCATGGAGACGGAAGACCGCGAGACAGAGTTGCAGCGAGAGGGTCGAGGCCAAACTGGACCTGTTTCAAATTGTGTTTCCTTCTAGAGAAAGCTCAGAATCCTGGGTAGTGTGAACAGATCGTCGGACAAGGCAGTTTGCACCAGGATCGTGCATGTCGGAGGATGACAGAGAAAGCGATGCATGAATTTACTTCCAGACGGGAGGTTAATGGCTACGACCATTGTTCTATAATTTGATTGTAGAACTGCAGAGGGTCGAGGCCTCTATAAAAACCCAGTGAATGTAATGAGAGAGCATGGAGAGCCAGAGATTGCATAGTGAATGTAAAGCCTACGGGCTGTTGCTGTAAACTGTAAAATAAAAATGAAAATATTGAATGAAAATTGTGAGTTTTGATGAATGCAATTTTTGGCCCCCCATCAAGTGGTATCAGAGCGAGAAGTTTGTGAGTGTGCAAGTAGATGCGCCGAACATGAGGTAGTTTGTACCAGGACCTGTGTAAGAATGGTGAGAAGACAGAGAGAGTGGGTTGATCAGAAAGAGTTGAGTCCCACGTGCGACAGAACAGTGCAGAAGTGAAGGTCACTTCTCCATCAACCCTGGGTGTCTGATGTAGGAGCATCCAATGACATCTGATGCAGGAGCATCCAGTGGAAGTAGAGCCATTTTCAAAAAATTGGCTAAGGAGGGAAGACGTCGCGATTTCGTGACATGTCACGAAATTGCGACAGAAGAAGAAGAAGAAGGCAAGGAGAAAAATATGTCGCGATATCGTGATAGAAAAAGTGTCGCGATATCGCGACACAAAGTGGAGAGAGGAGCTAGCGAAGAAAACTGTCGCGATATCGCGATGCAAGCGGAGAACGAAGCCAACGGGGAGAAGTTGTCATGATTTCGCAACAGCAAATGTGTCACGATATTGCGACACAAGTGGAGCAAAGGAGTCAGCAAGGAGAAGCTGTCGCGATATCGTGACAGGAAATGTGTCGCGATATCGTGGCACAAGTGAAGCAAAGAAGTGAGCGAGGAGAAGCTGTCGCGATATCGCGACAGAAAATGTGTCGTGATATCGTGACACAAAATGGAGAAAGAAGCCAGTAGGGCCAACTGTCGCGATATCATGATAGGTTCCATAGGAGAAGCAAGGGTGCCAAGGATGTCGTGATTTCACGACCCGAAGGCAGGATGAAAAGCGAAAGAGGAAGACATCGCGATTTTGCGACATGTCGCAGTTTCACGACCCGCCAAGGAGAGAGAAAGTTAGGAGAGAGAAGATGTCGTGATTTCGCGACATGTCACATTTTCGTGACCAGAAGGCGAAGAAGAAGCCAAGGGAGGAAGATGTCGCGATTTCGCGACATGTCGCATTTTTGTGACCAGAAGGTGAAGGAGAAGCCAAGGGAGGAAGATGTCGCGATTTTGTGACATGTCACATTTTCGCGACCAGAAGGCGAAGGAGAAGCCAAGGGAGGAAGATGTCGTGATTTCGTGACATGTCGCATTTTCACGACCAGAAGGCGAAGAAGGAGCCAGTGGAGGAAAATGTCACGATTTCGTGACATGTCGCATTTTCGCGACCAAGAGGCGAATAAGGAAGCAGAGAGGATAAGATGTCGCGATTTCGCGACATGTCGCATTTTTGTGACCCGAAGAAGAGAAAGGAGGCAAGAAAGAAAAATGTCGAGATATCGCGACATGTCACGATATCGCGATCGAAAGAGAAAAGGATGAGCAGGAGAGGAAAGATGTCGCGATATCGCGACATGTCGGGTTTTCGCGACCCGAAGAGGAGAGAGAAGGCGATGGAGTAAAAATGTCGCGATATCGCGATATGTCGCGATATCGCGACCGAAAGAGAAGAGGAAGAGGAAGAGGAAGAGGAAGGAGATGTCACGAAATCGCGATAGGCTGCATTTTCAGGGACCGTTACAGAGCAACAGGTGACAATTAACGAAAATCAAAATGGCGGTTTCAGGGGGGCCGTTATAGAGTGAAGCATGCAGTTGGATTAAAGAAGGCGACATCAAACAGAAGTCGTAACGACAGTTACAGAGCTGTTACAGGGAAAAGCGATAGTGAACGGGAGTGGGTGGCAGTTACAAAGGCCGTTGCAGAATGTAGTTATGGAACCGAAAAATCATGGAAAAAATGAATCGAGGGGCCACCAGTTGGAAGATAGAGAGTCACACCAGAGTTTATAAAAGGGCAAGCAGAGGCATGCATAAGGGGTTGGAAAATAGTTACAGGCAGGGGTTGTAGATTCGAAGGCCAGAGGGCCATTCTGGCCCTATTGCGCTATTTTTCTTCCAGAAGAGCTTAGGGTTCTTGGGTAGTGTAGACAGATGCACCGAACGTGAGGCAGTCTGCACCAGGACCCATGGAGACGAAAGACCGTGAGACAGAGTTGTAGCGAGAGGGCCGAGGCCAAACTGGACCTGTTTCGGACTGTGTTTCCTTCTAGAGAAAGCTCAGAATCCTGGGTAGTGTGAACAGATCGTCGAACGAGGCAGTTTACACCAGGATCGTGCATGTCGGAGGACGACAGAGAAAGCGAAGCGTGAAATTACTTCCAAACGGGAGGTTAATGGCTGCGGCCATTGTTTTATAATTTGATTCCAGAACTGCAAAGGGTCGGGGCCTCTATAAAAACCCAGTGAATGTAATGAGAGAGCATGGAGAGCCAGAGATTGCATAGTGAATGTAAAGCCTACGGGTTGTTGCTATAAACTGTAAAATAAAAATGAAAATATTAAATGAAAATTGTGAGTTTTGATGAATGCAATTTTTGGGCCCCCATCACATAGCCATCAAAACAATCAATATCTAGTTGATATTGATCATCCATAGAGACATCTAGCCATTCAATTAAACAACTACAAAATATGGAGAGGACATCCTCCACCACAATCCACTCTTCAGGTTTTTTTTTTTTTGGCAAAGTAAATGCATATATATTCGTTTTATTATGAAAGGGTGTTCCAACCAAATTAATTTTATAATCAATAGAAAAAATAATTGCTTTTCAAGGATGTTTTTTTTTCATGTTTTATGCTCATAAATATTTAAACCATAAATATTCAATTAATTTCGTATAGTGTAGTAAGCATTATGCAATTCTAAAACATACGATTTATTATTTTATTATAATTATATTTGTTTAAATTCATTTTTTTTTGTCTTCAACTATGAGGATTTAGAATGATAAAGTTTTTAATTTTAATGCTTTAGAAATTCTCATTCAAGTAGAATATTAAGATTTATTTTAAAATTCAAGGAGTGAACACGCTGGCAAGGAAATCAAGAGAAGCCATAATATGTGAGCAGGTCAAGCTTCAAGAAGCGATAGACACCATTGTAGCATGAAAGCCAAACCAACAATTATTAAGAACCTTGAAGAGTATGCATTTACAGAAATGGCAAGATCCCTTGAAGAAAACATTGTCATGAATTGTTAGGACGCGTCTTTATTATGCAGGCAAGAATGAAGACTAGAATCTCTCACTGTTATCTATATCTTTAGATATAGAATTATTCAAATTTAATTGAATTAAAGCTTTGCAATATTATCTATATTTTATTTTTTGTTTGTACGCACACACCCATATATCATCTATACTTTTTAGATATAAAGTTAAGCAAATTTAATTGAATTAAAGCTTTGTAATAAAATTCATAATTAAAATCAATATAATATAAACCATTGGGACGAGCTTGTTATTATTATTTTTACTAAAAAATCATTGTATCATCATATATTATAAATAATACTTAGTCTTCTCTAGCACATCTCAAAAGTATGTTTGCGATTAGGTAGTTCAAAATCACATAAAGGTAGTTTTTTTTTTCTTCTATATTTAAGGAAGTATGATTTTAGTTATATCACTTTTATACTTTATACTATTTAAAAAAATTATTATTTAATTAAATTTTAAATAAAAAATTACATATATATATAGATTTGAAGATTCAAACTCTTATAATTAATGCTCAAAGTTAAACACCCAAAACATGTATACATTAATTCCAACCTACCGGAATTGAACTATAAGCTAAGTCTATTTTCTATCATCATTCAAAGCAATATTTTGGAAACTTGTTTGATGTAACGAGGCAATTCAACGAATTTAGTTGATGTATTTTGGTTTTTATTAAAAAGACTTAAATATGACTTACATGCGGTCATTTGTACTTCACATTTTACTTCAAATGAATTTAATTATTCAATTAAATGCAGGGTTATGCATAAGGGGTCAACCCAAAAATCTATTTATAAACTGAAGGCGAATTGTCTTGGAATCCCGATGAAATATGGAGAAGTATACATGGCGAATTCCAATTATTTTTCTCCAAAAATTTTCAAACCGTGGCGAATTGCAATTATTTTTCTCCAAAAATTTTCAAACCATGGCGATTTTTTTTGTGTTTGGGGCCATGAATATTGGTTTTGCAAAATCTAAAAATGTACGAAAAAATTAAAGGATTTAGGTTGATAAGAAAGGCTTTTAGCCTTTATGATTAATGATGATCGGTCTAAGACATAAAATTTAATCAGTTGTAGGTATGTTGATCGACTTAGACATGTCGATCAGTTGTAGCCATGGCGATCGGTTGTAAATATGTCGATGGGTTGCAACCATGGCAATCAGTTACAACTATGCCAATCGGTTGTTACTATCCCGATCGTTTGCAGACATGTTGATCGGTTGCAAACATGCCAATCGGTTGCAGCTATGCCAATCGATTACAACCATGTCGATCAGTTGCAACCATTACAACCTTGCTGATCGGTTGCAAACATGTCGATTGGTTGCATCCATACCAATCGATTGCAGCCATGCCGATCGATTGTAGCCATGTCGATTGATTCCAGCCATGCCGATCGATTTAGGGCATGCCAATCGGTTGTAGGATTATATATCTATTGTAATCGATAGACACGACTCTGTAACTGATTGGTTTATGCTAATAGACATGGCTCTGCAATTGATCTGTTTATGTCGATAAACATAACTCTACAATCGATTAGCTTATACTGACAGACACAACTCTTTAACCCATCAGTTTATGTTGATAAACATGGATCTACAACCGATCGGATTATACCAACAAACACGACTCTATAATCGATCGACACCTTTGCAACCAATCGACACCTTTGCAACTGATCAACACTTCTACAACTGATCGACACCTCTACAATCGATCGACACACCTCTACAACCGATCGACACTTGTCACCTCTGCAATCGATCGACACACCTCTGCAACCGATCGAATTATGTCAACTAACACTCCTCTTCAACCTTGGCAAGTTTTTCATTGTTTTAGAGCGATGTATGTTTATCGGTACCCACTATAGTATATATACGGGTAGTATATGAGGCGATTTGGGTAGGAAAAATAAAATCATTTATAATTTGAAGGTGAATTGGGTGAGAAAATAAATTTCATTTATAATTTGAGGTCGACGAATTAAAATAAAAATATTTTAATTATTTTCAATGACAGGTGAATTTACCCCAAAAAAACTTTCGCTCCGTAATTTTTGGGCAAATGGGCCCTGGTGAAATGATCCAAAATTAGCCTTTTCAAGATTTTAAAAATCCTAAATAGAGCCAATTTATGATATTTCGTGCTTATGCATAACCCTGATTAAATGTTTTTAAAAAAATTATATATACTAAAAATAAATAATGCTAGAACATGAAATGAACTATTGCTTTCGTAGCGAAGGCAGTGTTAGATGTAAACTGTATCTTACTGAAAACTCTCTAAACCTTGACATGTAATTTTGGTTTTTAATCTATCCTTTGATGCATAAATTGTACAATATTGCATATTAGAAATATAATCCATAAGAGAAAAATGGACTTAAAAAATAAATCTATGGCCAAATGCAACCATTTCCATCCACTTGTGCTACTCATTTCTCCTTGTTTTTGAAGTCAAATACCTTCCAATCTCATTTATCTCACTTATTGCGTAGAAAAATTAATACTTGGAGGAGACATTAAATTCATTAGCCAGCCTCCCTTCCAAATCCAAATTCAATAATGCAAAGTCTACTCTATATAAGGTTATGTGACTCTCTTGAACAAGAAAAATAAGGAATTATTTATTATCAATGACATAAAAGTCAAATGATTATATTTTCAGCTTCCTCTGTCTTTTCATTAACATAGTAAAAATTGAATACATATTTTTGCTATTTATATTGTATGAGATGGAAGAACTTGAGCTAATTTATTTATTTATTTATTATTATTATTATAGTAAATAAAGGGATTTTGAAAGGGCTTTAAATTTATTACATTTGTACAAGAGAAAAATTATTTTGAGCATCTGCATATTACAAAATTTAGACTAAAAAGGAGCATGTTGCATACTTAGATACAATAATTTTGATTTAACTCTATTATATGAGAATTGAATATTTCTTAAATTCAATCCATTTGGTTTCTTTAGAATCTTTAGGAGCTTTAATAAATTCTCTATTAGCTTCAGATCAAATCTCCAATTCTACCTTTCCTAAGAACTTTGGAAGCTTTCACCTAGTCTTCATTCAATATGCAACCTTTTTTAATCAGCTCCTAAATCTCAGTTTAGTTTCCTTGAAAATTGACCCCATGCTAATAGATCTTTTGCAGTGATCAATTTCCCTAAGGCTTTGAAACTTCTAACTCAACAACATCAGAAGCTTTTTCCTATTTTAGAGTTATAATCATCAAAGCCTCTGAGAAACATCATTCCATACCTTGGATTCAACCATTTGAACATTCCATGTTTGCCATAACATCAGCCACAATATTACCTTCCCTATAGATGTGCTAGATCATAAATGACTCCATGCATGATAGTATATTCATTGCATCCTAAATAATACTTTCAATGCTCCAACTAGCAATTTACTTAGCATTCAAAATGTTAAAGGTATTCATAGGACCCCCTTCCACTATAAGCTTATTAACATTCATCTTTCTTGCAAGCCTTAATCCTATAATTATGGCTCTCGCCTTTGCTACATGGTTTGATATATGGTCAAAGTTCACCACATAACAAGATATCACAACCCCTAAGCTAGATATTAGAACCCTCCCCCCTTGAGCCTTCCTTAGATTACCTTTAGAGGCTCCATAAAAATCTAGTTTTACTCACTCTAGTTGGACATTTTGAGTCCATAAAATTGTCATTGATGTCAAGGCATGAGGTTGTCATTAATACCAAGAAGTGAACCACCATTGATGCCAAAAGGTCAAAAGGAGCAATGCAAAAATTTGATGGCAAAAGAGCTTCATAATATTAATTTTTGATATTATAGGAAGCATAAATAAAAGGTTTTCATAAAAACCCAAGGAGGCTTTTTATTCCAAATTAAAAAGTCCAAGGAAGGTTTAAATATTTAATTTATAAATATTTAAATTCAAATTGAATTTAAATTTTATAAATAAATATTTATTTATTTGAAATAGCATAACCCTAAGGCTATTCCACCGACGTGCAAGTTGAAGATTACCCCAGTCGACGTGTTGGAAGAAATAACAAAGCAATATAAATATTGCCTTTGCTAAGGCAAAAAGTATATGCATTTTGAATTCGAAAAACGTGCTAAGGGAGAAAATTCATGTGCTACGAAAATTTGAATTTTAGGGAGTTTAAGAAGACGTAGTGCATAGCTTCTAGCACCATCCGGTGGCTAGCTCAGGTGGCATTTGGCTTGGTGCTTGTGGAAGGAAGGTTACGGGTTTGAAACCCGATGGCAGCAAGTTTTTGGAGCCCTTTTTGGTTTTTGATTTTGGTGGCAGTGAAAAGGAGAATAGAGTGCTTGGGCACTCTAGCTCCCACGTGAGTGCTTAGCTCACGTGGCAGCCAAGGCCATGGCTAGAGCGCTTGAGGAGGCAGCGTCGTGGGTTCAAAACCCACTAAGGGCAAAGGTACAATTTTTTATTTAATTTTTGTTTGCCCTAAGGTTGTTGTGAGTAAATTGGGAGGTATAAGGTGGTAATTAAAGTGGATTATTTACCTATAAGTTAAAGTGATTTTTGGGCATGGTAAAAAGTTGTTTTTGATAAAGTAAAACTAAGGTAATTAATTTTTACCTTAGAAGAATAAATTGCATTATTTTATAAATTATTTTATTTGATAAGTGCAATTTAAGAAAGGAGTTATAAGTAGAAATTGTGTTATATTTTATAAGAGGGTTTTTGATGAAAATTATGATGTTGAAATTTATTATTGAGATGGAGCAATAAGGTGTATTTGGGATTTAATTTATCTTTGTGTTTAAGGTAAATTGTGAAAAGTGTTAGGGTGATAATTCTTGTCATCTAACCCTTTGTACTTGGCAAAGAAAGTTGTGATAATTGATCTAGGCTTTTGAAGATCATTCTACATCAAAGAAAAAGGTATGGGCATATTCTTCCTTGGTTGAGTTGATTGGTTGGTTTTCTGGAAAACAACTTTGGAGTGAAAAGGACTTAATTAGGTTTCCTTATTGAGTTGTTGAGCTATATGTGAAGATTGTTTTATAAGCATTGTTGAGTGTATTTTGAATTAATGCTTCAAGGTTTTCTGGAATAAAGAGTTGTTGATAAAACCTTGTTTGATAAGCATTGTTGTTGAAGCCATTGTTAGTAAAAAAATAACTAGTTTAAAACAAATCATTGTTATGTGAGATTGGTTGATAAGCATTATTGGAAATATTTTGAGTGAGTGTTCATATGCTTGGACTAGGGTTTGTGAGCAAGGATTATTTCATTGAGTGATTGGTTGAGTAGAGTTGGTTGAGCCTAGTCAAGTGGATGTGTGAAGTGATAGCTCAAGTTCTATGAAATAAATTATTCTATATTCTAAATTGATTTGAGAAAGAGGTTGAGTGTTGATGAGTGTGAAACATATTGAGTCTCTAAATTATTAAAAATTTCATATTTTTAAAAAAGTGATTGAATTGTGAACTATTGAGTCTCTAACAATTCTCTTTATGTTTCTATGAGATTGGACAAGTTCTAGTGTTGACTTGTTGAACAGATTTGAGGTAAGTCTTAGAGAAGACTTGTGGACAGATTTGTGTGAGATTTTGTGGAAGCTTACAATACAGATTGAGGATAGATTTGAGGACAAATATTGAGGATAGATTTGAGGATAGAGATTAAGGATAGATCAGAGGATAAATTTTGGTGTATATTTGAGGATAGGTTTATGCCAGACTAGAGACAGATATTGAGTAAATTTGTGCTAGACCGAAGGACTATGTTTAGTATAGATTTAAGATAGATCTTTGGAGGTGATAGAGTATAGAGGATGATAGTCTCTAGTGGATAGAGATCCATTAGCCAGGGTAGTGAGGATAGGAGTCTTCAGTGGATAGAGATCCATTAGCTAGAGTAGTGGGGGCAACAGTTCTTCTAGAAGATCATCAGTCAGAGCTAAGGAGAAAGGAGTTCTCCTATGGATAGAGATCCATAAACTTGATTAGGGGATTGGTGTCTCCTTTGGATAGAGGTCCATAAACATTGTAGGGAAAGGATTCCCAAGAGAATTTATTTGAGAAAAATTTATAAGAAATATTTTCTCCATGGAGTAGCCCACATTGGGTGAACCACATAAAAATCATGTCTCTCATGTGTGTGATGCTTTGTGTGATATTTACTACTTTAATATTGTTGATGTTATCATTTGGATTAAAAAGCAAAAATTTTTATCTTATACTATTCACCCCCTCTCAGTATAAGCACATGTTCTTCAATTGGTATCAGAGTGGGTCTCTCCATGAAAAGACTAACAACTTGGAGAAGGATCCATAAGAAACACACATGACTTCAAAAAATGAAGAGGAGACTATGTTTGATATAAAAGAGGAATTATTTGCTGCTCTCAAAAAATTGGAAAGAATTAGAGAGAAGAATTCAAGCTTGAAGGAACAAATTCAAGAGGATGAAGAAGCAAGGATGGAACTTCTACAAAATCTCATAGAACTCAAGATAAGGGTGGAAGAAGGAAAGAAAATTGAGTAGGATATGACAGATATGTTAAGAACAAGAGAAATAGAATGTGAAATATTGGAAGCAAAAATTATTTATTTAAGGAATGAATTTGAAAGGACCAAGGCACTACAAGATGTAGAGTATGAGAAATAGAAAAAGGAATCAAGTCTTCAAGAAGCAGAAACTTCAAACAAAGATAGGTAAGCTAAGGATATCAGAAAGGAAGAAAGCAAAGAAGAACCTTGGATGAGAGTTAATCACAAAAGGAGAAGCACTCCACCACAATCTAAAAGGCATCCAAGAAGGTTACATAATTTCTTCCATGGTCATTGCTTTTCTTGTAATAAATATGGTCATAGAGTTGTACATTGTATTAGTCATGCAAGAAACAATGTCAATAGAAATTTCAATTCTTTTGCACCTCTTATGGATGATGATATTATATGTTACAAATGCAATAATTTTGGGCACAAGGCTAGATGGTGTAAAATGATACTTCCTGAGTCTAGAAAAACAATTTCAACAACTAGGAAAGATGAAAGAGAAAATGTTAAGGCTAGATCAATGTTAGTTCAAACAACCCTTCATGCTCAGGATAAAGAAGAACAATGGTATCTTGATAGTGGTTGCTCTAGTCACATGATAGGAGACAAAGACAAATTCATAGTACTAAAAGAAACCAATAGAGGATCAGTAAGTTTTGGTGATAATGGATCAACAAGGATTGGTGGAAGAGGAACTCTGAGTTTAGACAATGGGAAAACAAGAACAGAAAATGTGTTGTATGTTAAGGGGTTAAAACATAATCTGCTAAGTGTAAGTCAACTTTGTGATCAAGGGCATATGGTTACATTTCACCCAGATAGATGTGAGATAAGAAAATCAGAAACTGGAAAGGTCATTGCCAATGCAAGAAGAACTCCAAACAATCTATACATGCTTAGTGAGATCAAAGGGGAAAAGTGCTTTCTATCACAAGAAGATGAGAGTTGGTTGTGGCATAGAATATTGGGTCACTTGAATTTTGACAACATAGTCAACATAAGCAATAAGCAGGCTATCAGAGACTTACCCAAAATAAAAAGGCCACAAAACACAATTTGTGCACCTTGTCAACATGGAAAGCAAACTAGAACAAGCTTTAAGTCAAAAGGATATATGTCATCTGAGCCATTAAGTCTAATACATACTGATCTATGTGGTCCTACCAGAACATAAAGTATTCAAGGTGAAAGTTACTTTATACTATTTATAGATGATTACTCCAGAATGGTTTGGGTAGATTTTCTGAAAGAGAAATCAGAAGCTTTTGAAAAATTCAAAACATTTAAAGAACTGGTTGAAAATGAAACCGACAAGAGAATTAAGTGTTTGAGATCTGACAGAGGAGGAGAATTTACCTCAAATGAGTTTGTAGAGTTTTGTGAACAACATGGGATCAAGAGAGAATACTCAACAGCAAGAACTCCTCAACAAAATGGAGTAGTTGAAAGGAAAAATAGGACTATTGAGAATATGGCTAGAGCTATGTTAAATGAGTCTAAGCTCTCAGATGGATTTTGGAGAGAAGTAGTCAATACAACAGTATACATAATCACTAGGGCTCAAATGAGGGTAAACCATCACAAGACTCCATATGAGCTTTGGAAAGGAAGACCGACCATTGTAAAACACTTCAAGGTTTTTGGAAGCAAGTGCTATATAAGATGAGAAGATCAAAACTTAGGCAAGTTTGATCCAAGATGTGATGAGGGAATTTTCCTTGGTTATTCCTCTAAGAGTAAAGCTTATAGATGCTTCAACAAGAGAACTCACACTATTGTAGAAAGTATAAATGTAACAATTGATGAGAAGATAGATTCAAGAGAACCAGTTCAAAAAATTGTGTATCAGGAAGATGGAAGTTGTCAAGAAGAGTTTCATGAGGAATCAGATGAAGAAAAAGAAGAAACACAAAGACTTCTTCCTAAAAATCCATCCAGGTATGTACAGAAGCATCATCCAAAAGAGCAAATCATTGGGAATCCAGATGAAAGACAGACAAGGAGAAGGATAATAACACCATCTCAACAAGCAAATTTTTCTTTGCTATCTAAGATTGAGCCAAAAGACTTCAATCAGGCAAGTGAAGATGAGTTCTAGATCAAGGCAATGGATGAGGAATTAGATCAGATAGAGAAAAGCAAGACTTGGGAACTTGTCCCATGTCCAAAGGACAAGAATGTGATCGACACAAAATGGGTATTCAGAAACAAGCTAAATGAAGATGGACAAGTAGTAAGGAACAAAGCAAGGTTAGTATGCAAAGGTTATGCACAAGTAGAGGGAATTGACTTTGATGAGACATTTGCTCCAGTTGCATGACTTGAAGCCATAAGAATATTTTTAGCCTTCTCAAGTTTTAAAAACTTCAAGGTATATCAGATGGATGTTAAGTCAACATTTCTAAATGGTGTTCTAGAAGAAGAAGTCTACATAGAACAGCCAGAGGGATTCATATTAACAGATAGACCAGATCATGTATGCAGACTGAAAAAGGCACTATATGGATTAAAGCAGGCTCCTAGAGCATGGTACTCAAGATTGGATAAGTATCTTCAGGAACAGGGATTCAGAAAAGGAATAGCAGACAACAACTTATATATCAAAAATGAAGGGAATAATCTACTAATTGTGGTTGTTTATGTTGATGACATCATTTTTGGGGGAAACAATGATAAGATGTGTAAAGAATTTGCTAAGAACATGCAGAATGAATTTGAGATGTCTATGCTTGGTGAGTTGTCTTTCTTTCTTGGACTTCAGATTTCACAATCAGAGAAAGGAGTATTTCTCTCACAAACCAAGTATATAAAAGAAATGTTAAAGAAATTTAGGTTAGAAGATTGCAAACCGGTGAGTACCCCCATGGTCACAGGATGCAAGTTAAGAAAAGATGATGAATCTCCAGAGGTAGACCAGAGATTATATAGATCTATGATTGGCAGCTTGTTGTATGTTACAACCACAAGACCAGACATAGTACAGTCAGTGGGATTAGTGGTAAGGTTTCAGGAAGCACCTAAAGAAACACATGTGGTAGCAGTAAAGAGAATTCTCAGGTATCTAAAAGGGACTATGGATTTTGGGCTTTGGTATCCCAAAAGTGATAGTTTTACACTCACAACATATACAGATGCAGATTGGGCTGGCAACATTGATGACAGAAAAAGCACAAGTGGAGGAGCATTCTTTCTTGGAGACTGTTTAGTCTCTTGGCTAAGCAAGAAGTAGGTTTCAGTATCCTTATCTACAGCAGAAGTAGAATATATTGCAGTAGTAGCCAATTGTACACAAGTATTATGGATGAAGTGAACTCTAGAAGACTTCAAGATAAAACATGATCATCCTATTCCCATACTATGTGATAATACAAGTGCTATAAGTATCTCAAAAAATCTAGTGATGCACTCCAGGACAAAGCACATTCCGATTAAGTATCATTTTCTGAGAGAACAGGTGATAGATAAACAAGTCAAGTTGGAATATGTTACTACAAAGGAACAGATAGCAGATATTTTCACTAAGCCACTTTCAAAAGAGACCTTTGAGTATCTTCGAGGAAAATTGGGAGTAATACTCCCACCCCAGAATTAACCACCTCAAGAGGAGGTGGGGGAGGGGCTAAGCTAAGAGACTCATTCTTAGCCCCGAGCCCCAAAGGTGACCCTTTGCCATTGATGTCAAAGGGGGAGAGATTTGAGTAAGGGGGAGAGATTTGGTATTTGAGTAAGGAGGAGAGATTTGGTTTAAGGAGAGAGCAATTTCCTAGGGGGAGCAGAATAAAAAGGTCAAGGAAATGGTAAAAAGTTATTGGGTTGCCATCAATGACAAAGGGGGAGATTGTTGGACATTTTGAGTCCATAAAGTTGTCATTGATGTCAAGGCATGAGGTTGTCATTAATCCAAAGTGAACCACCATTGATGCCAAAAGGTCAAAAGGAGCAATGCAAAAGGTTGATGGCAAAAGAGCTTCATAATATTCATTTTTAATATTATAGGAAGCATAAATAAAAGGTTTTCATAAAAACCCAAGGAGGCTTTTTATTCCAAATTAAAAAGTCCAAGGAAGGTTTAAATATTTAATTTATAAATATTTAAATTCAAATTGAATTTAAATTTTATAAATAAATATTTATTTATTCGAAATAGCAAAACCCTAAGGCTATTCCACTCACGTGCAAGTTGAATATTACCCCATCGACGTGTTGAAAGAAATAACAAAGCAATATAAATATTGCATTTGCTAAGGCAAAAAATATATGCATTTTGAATTTAAAAAATGTGCTAAGGGAGAAAATTCATGCACTACAAAAATTCAAATTTCAAGGAGTTTAAGAAGATGTAGTGCATAGCTTCTAGCACCATACGGTGGCTAGCTCAGGTGGCATTTGGCTTGGTGCTTGTGGAAGGAAGGTTACGAGTTCAAAACCCGGTGGCAACAAGTTTTTGAAGCCCTTTTTGGTTTTTGATTTCGATGGTAGCAGAAAGGAGAATAGAGTGCATGGGCACTTTAGCTCCCACGTGAGCGCTTAGCTCACGCGATAGCCAAGGCCATGGCTAAGGCACTTGAGGAGGTAGCATCATGGGTTCAAAACCCACTAAGGGCAAAGGTACAATTTTTTATTTAATTTTTGTTTGCCCTAAGGTTGTTGTGAGTAAATTGGGAGGTATAAGGTGGTAATTAAAAGTGGATTATTTACCTATAAGTTAAAGTGATTTTTGGGCATGGTAAAAAGTTGTTTTTGATAAAGTAAAACTAAGGTAATTAATTTTTACCTTAGAAGAATAAATTGCATTATTTTATAAATTATTTTATTTGATAAGTGTAATTTAAGAAAGGAGTTATAAGTAGAAATTGTGTTATATTTTATAAGAGGGTTTTTGATGAAAATTATGATGTTGAAATTTATTATTGAGATGGAGCAATAAGGTGTATTTGGGATTTAATTTATCTTTGTGTTTAAGGTAAATTGTGAAAAGTGTTAGGGTGATAATTCTTGTCATCTAACCCTTTGTACTTGGCAAAGAAAGTTGTGATAATTGATCTAGGCTTTTGAAGATCATTCTACATCAAAGAAAAAGGTATGGGCATATTCTTCCTTGGTTGAGTTGATTGGTTGGTTTTCTGGAAAATAAATTTGGAGTGAAAAGGACTTAATTAGGTTTCCTTATTGAGTTGTTGAGCTATATGTGAAGATTTTTTTTTTTAGTGTGTTTTGATTAATGCTTCAAGGTTTTTTATCATTGTTATGTGAGATTGGTTGATAAGCATTGTTGGAAATATTTTGAGTGAGTATTCATATGCTTGGACTAGGGTTTGTGAGCAAGGATTATTTCATTGAGTGATTGGTTGAGTAGAGTTGGTTGAGCCTAGTCAAGTGGATGTGTGAAGTGATAGCTCAAGTTCTATGAAACAAATTATTCTATATTCTAAATTGATTTGAGAAAGAGGTTGAATTGTGATGAATGTGAAGCATATTGAGTCTCTAACAATTCTCTTTATGTTTCTATGAGATTGGACAAGTTCTAGTGTTGACTTGTTGAGCAGATTTGAGGTAAGTCTTAGAGAAGACTTGTGGATAGATTTGTGTGAGCTTTTGTGGAAGCTTACAATACAAATTTGAGGATAGATATTGAGGACAAATTTGAGGGATATTGAGGACATTGAGGATAGAATTTGGTGCAGATTTGAGGATAGGTTTGTGCCAGACCAGAGATAGAGATTGAGAAAATTTGTGCTAGATCGAAGGACTGTGTTTAGTGTAGATTTGAGATAGATATTTGGAGGTGACAGAGTATAGAGGATGATAGTCTCCAGTGGATAGAGATCCATTAGCTAGGGTAGTGAGGATAGGTGTCTTCAGTGGATAGAGATCCATTAGCCAGAGTAGTGGGGGCAATAGTTCTTCTAGAAGATCACCAATTAGAGCTAAGGAGAAAGGAGTTCTCCTGTGGATAGAGATCCACGAACTTGATTAGGGGATTGGTGTCTCCTTTGGATAGAGGTCCATAAACATTGTAGGGAAAGGATTCCCAAGAGAATTTATTTGAGAAAAATTTATAAGAAATATTTTCTCCGTGGAGTAGCCCACATTGGGTGAACCACGTAAAAATCATGTCTCTCATGTGTGTGATGCTTTGTGTGATATTTACTACTTTAATATTGCTGATGTTATCATTTGGATTAAAAAGAAAAAATTTTATCTTATACTGTTCACCCCCCTCTTAGTATAAGCACATGTTCTTCAACTCTAGGGGGAGGAATCCATCTCATATTTCTCTGTGACCAACAATTTTTTTTTCATGTAGCTCTCAGCAATTCCCAGTCCACTACTATTTATTTCTCCAACTTATTTTCATAGATTTGACCATCTATATTAATGGTCACATTTTTAACAATGGTAAATTTGAAACTCTTGATAATGACCTCTACACTATTAGCTTTATTTTGGAACACTTGTTTATTCCTCTCCCTCCATATATACCAAATAAAATGATGTAAGACAACGATCTAAAATTTCTTCAATCAGGGCTATGATAAGAGTTAACCCAAATTTCCTTCTAATTTTTTAGATAATTTAAATTGAAAAATATAATCTTTCATCGAATGATCCTTTCCGTGGTGGGTAAGCATAGTAGAACGAAGGTTATAGTCTTCATGGTAAATCTACTCTGTCATTTAATTTATGAGGCATGATTTTTTTCAACCAATTATGGGTGGCATAGTAGTAAGACCAATCCATGACATATGGCTTATCCCAAATTTGATATTGGAGAGGATCATTTTCACAACATCTTTTAGATTTATAATTGAGAAATGGGTATTAGGGTGGTTGTCTTCAATCTATATACTAGATGTATAGTTGTAGTGTTCATGCAACACTACAATGCATTAGGAAGATATACGACCTACAAGCAATAGGTCATGCATTCAAATCATGGTGCTTTTGATTTTTAATGCAAAGTATTCTTTGATGCATTGGAGTGCCCAATATTAGTATGGATGTAGGGCATTCATTTCATATATTAGAATGGTGTAATCATAGTGTATTTTACTTGCTAGCAATAGGTCCAGTGTTCAAATCTCATCGATAAATTATTTTTGTTGTGTGGATTCATAGAGCATGAGCATCCTCAAATTCTTTTGTTAAGAGTGAGGTATGTGGATTTAGTTTCAAAGGCCCATTAGAAGTTCCTAGTTAGGCTAGCAAGCCTAGGTACTTCCCACTTCAAAGACTTAATTTTGAATCTCCCTAGTAGCAGACATGGATTAAACTTTGATATTATCTAATTTTTGTTATTTAAATAAAATCAACCAATCCTTTTTATGTCAAGTGTTGGCTTCCTATTCATTGATTCAACAAATTTGGAAGTAGAATGAAAGGGATTACACAAACCTAGCACAATAAGTATTCTTTTGACACTTGATAATTTTTAGTTGATCCATCATTTTCCTAATGTCTAATGTATATTTTTTTTGAATTTGGATACTGATATGACCAAACTTCTAGAGGCCATAACTTTTGCATATGAAAGTATTTGTGCCCTTTTTTAGATTGTTTAGTTTTTCAAGCTCTATAGACTAGTGACAATAGTTTATATGGAAAATACAATAAAAAATAAAATAAACAAATGTAAAAGTCAAAAAGTAAAATATTAACCATGTTACAAATATTAAATGATAAGAAGTTATTGTGAATGATTATTACATTACAATTTGAACAATGTTTTTATAAATCATATATTTTTAAAGATACATTTTTATTTAAGATATATTTAAGAAAACTAAAAAAGTAGAAATATTAGTGATGGGTTACCTAGTCATTTCAATATTTAATTTGAGAAGCTAGACAAGGAAAGACATTTTAAATAAGATGAATACATTGACACAACCACAATAATTAGTACCAAATTAAATAGTGATAGTACATGCAAGAAATATGAATAGTAAACTATAATTGAAACATTAAAATTTAGATGCAACAATTGTAATGTACTTTGATATTGACAATTGAACAATGAAAGTGAGTATTTGCACTATGGTCTATTATCCCCTCCAAATATTATATTAACTATATGATAATTATTATTGAACAATAAGTAAAAGTAAAGTAAAATAATTTTTAACATCCATAAGGTCATAGGCCATAAAAGTTGATGTGATTATCCAAGTGTTTTCCACTCATGAAAGAGTACAATGCACAACCTTAACCCCTTTTAGATTTAAAATTTGAGCTCTTATTCAAAGTTCATAATTCTTAACCATTAGGTCCACTCGAGCAGGATGGCTGGTAGAAAGGAAAGAGGAGGATTAAAAATCAACCAAATGTCAATGCAAAGCATAAAAAACTATGTGATTATATATAAAAACAAGATGGATATGGTCCCAAGAAATACAACCATAAAAAGTATGTAAAATATATAAATAGAAAATACAAATTTTGTGTTGACATGGATAGGAGAATGGAAAACTAAAAGAAGAAATTGAGAAAAATATTTCACAATTTCCAATGAGTCTCATCAAATTGAGAAAGAAATTGTAATGATGGCAAAAGAAATTTAGGATCTTAGTTATAGTTTTGAAACTAATGTTATACTATATCATCTTTGATAATTTCCCTGAGGATTGTACCCTATGAAATATAATATAACTACCATCAATATGAACAAGAACTTGAAAAAAGTTAATATCATTCAAGAAATAACAACTATGTATTTGTTACTTATGGATTGATCCAACTCATCAACTAGTAAGTGGTTTTGAAACTAATGATATAAACTATCTTTTTTAGTTTGGTTCCTAAGAAAAGGAATGCAACTGGTATGGTTAACCTCTTAGATTATGAAGCAAATAGATATGCAAATATAAAGAAGTAAAATAAGGAAAATAATGGGTATGAATACCCATGTCAAGGCCCATTGATATAGAATAATATTAAGAAAGACGTAAACATGAGCTTGACAACGTTGAGTAATACTAAACAATAACAATTTGGTTAGACTAGATTAGTTCCACTACACTTTGGGTGATCGCCTATTAAATACATTTCAAGTGTTATTTCACTTATGGTACATTACAACTAAACTATAAATTAGACCATTTTATTATTTCCTAATGTGCCTACAATGAGGTGACCTAGATGTAGTATAATTTTGTCAATGTCAATTGCATCCTAAACTATTGTACAAGGCACATGGCAGTCGGTATCCAAATATGTACCTCTTAAATATGCAACTATCTATAAGTTTTGACTTGCTTGAGATCAAAAAGAGACTTTAGGATAATACATTTTGTATATAAAATATTATAAAATGGTTAAATGTAATGGTTGTAATTTGAAATATAATGACTATAACAAGGTACCCATTATTTAATGAAGCTACAAAAATGAGGTTGAGGAGAGAGAGAGAGAGAGAGAGAGAGAGAGAGAGAGAGAGAGAGAGAGGTACCCATTATTTAATGAAGTTACAAAAATGAGGTTGAGAGAGAGAGAGAGAGAGAGAGAGAGAGAGAGAGAGAGAGAGAGAGAGAGAGGTACCCATTATTTAATGAAGTTACAAAAATGAGGTTGAGAGAGAGAGAGAGAGAGAGAGAGAGAGAGAGAGAGAGAGAGAGAGAGAGAGAGAGAGAGAGAGAGATTACAATCACTAGAAATCATCTTCTCATAGAATTAAATAAAAATATTCTCATTAAGATTACATAGAAAAGACATATTACAAGGATTACATATTACAATAACTAGAAATCATCAAATTGTGAACAACAATTTTTTCCAAACTTTTGAGTACATATGAGCCCACATATTCTAAAAACCATAAATTTCGTATAGAAAAGAACATTGAGCCCTTATTTTTATAGATTGCATTGTTTGAGCCCTACATCTTGATGATATTAGTGTGAGTGTCCATATACACCCCCATAAATATAACATCATAAATTGATACAATAGATCAATCATTTGGGGATATTTAAATGCTAACCTCAAGTTGACATAACCTAACTTGAACTAAATAGCAATATATTAAATCCTTTAATCAAGTTTAACCATATAGGTGGTTTAACCAATATCTCTGAGGGTCAATACACCAAAATTTCTCATAGAATTACATAAAAAATTTCTCATGGGATTACATAGAAAAGACATATTACAATCCCTAGAAATCATCAAATTGTGAACAACAAAATTTTCCAAACTTTCGAATTTTTATTTTTATTTTTATTTTGAGTACATATTAGTCCACATATTCTAAAATCCATAAATTTCATATAGAGAAGCACATTGAGCCTTTAGTTTTATAGATTGCATAGTTTTTTGAGCCCTACATATTGATGATATTAGTTCAAAGACATATTATAACTTTGTGGGACTTTTTGTGCAAAATAGAACCATTTAACATTCTCTTAATTATTTTGGTGTGACATTAACTCCAACAAACCCATTGGTATGACAATTGATAAGCTCACTCACATCCAACAAATCTATGGTTTAAATTTACTAGATTATATTATGCAATAATTTTTCATAGTGTGCTTCTTTTCCATGTCTAAGACATGGTGTACTCTAATTTCAATAGGTTTGTTGATGTGACATTTATTTTTTTTGTTGCAAGACGAATAGATTTAAGATGATTAGCACAAAGTATGCCTTGTTATTACAAGCCCCTTTCTAACCATTGGAGTTAATTATTCAAAACACTACTTATTGCTTGATAATTCAATTGCTTTCTCTTGAGATTAGAGGATAGAATGTTGTCACCATATTACATATTGAAGATCATTAGAATAGTGATATAAAAATTTTGGCTAAGATACTTCATCAATATTAATTGTGGCCAATAAGGTCAAATCATTATTGTAATTTTTTTTCATTTATTAATCCCTACTATTCAATTTTTTAACCCTCTTTCTAATATAAATGTATGTTGGTTTATTTTATGTTCTCTACCTTAAATACTACACCATCCCACTTGAAGCAAAATGGATAACATTTCAAAATTCTTCTATTTAATCATTATTTCTTATAAATAACATGTATATTATAGTAGAGTTTAAAAAATATCTCACACAGGTGTTGTAGGTGAGTTGGAGAGGAGAGGTCAATCCTCCAAGGGAGGTCCCAGGTTCAAATCTCCACCCTACCAAAAAGCTGAATTGGGTATCCAAAATCCAATTGATAATGTTGGTGCGAGTAGGGTTGGGTGCGACCCCGGATGACTTTGATGGTGTAGAACCCCTGTTCGTGGTCTCTTAAACCAAGACAACCCCACAAAGGGTTTTTCGCTTAAAAAAAAAAAAATCTATAGTTATACTACCTTTCAATTAAAATAAATATTCTTATCATTAAAATATGGCATTACAAAAATTTAGATACCTATTTTTCTTTTTTAATAGATAATTCTAATAAATTATATAATTTAAATAATTAAAATATTAATAAAATATACTTTATCACTAAAATATTTTTTATTCATTTATTTGTGTGAAACACTATTACTATAAAATATTTTTTATTCACTTATTTGTGTGAAACACTATTACTATAAAGTTATTATATTATAACGCTATTAACATCCATGATTGATATATATATATATATATATATATATATATATATATATATATATATATATATATATATATATATATATATATATATATAAAAAGAGATATACTACCCTTCAATTTAAATAGATATTCTTATCATTAAAAGATGCCATTACAGAGAAATACTTATTTTTATTTTTAATAGATAATTTTAATAAATTATATAATTTCGTTCATTTGTTGGAGCTTCTAAGTGTCATTGATATATGTCCTACTTTACAATCCTATTGACCTCTTTGGATCACCGATAGACATTAATTCAAATTTAAATTCAAATATTATGTGCAACTCTACTTCCATTAAATTGAAACTTTAAAAATTTCATCCTTATCCTCAAACCAAAAGATGTAGTCAAAACTTAAGTGTACTAATTACCTCAAAGGGTATTCCAAAGATTGTGCCTCCTGATGCCCAGGGATGCGGCCGCTCACAAGGAACCCAATTTGTACCTTGTAACGTATAAAACAGAATGTTATAACTCCTATCACGTCCGATCAATAATATAATATTGCCCTTCCACAGAGCGGCTCCTAGAACATCAGAATTAGCAGTCAGCGGAAGATCTCGCTCTATTTCCCATCGATAATTTAGTCGTTGGCAGTATTTCATCTTCCCAGCTACAAAGCAATATAATTGTCCCAACGCAGCTAGGAATGACCTATTTGGGAGTGGCCACCTCTCACTTATCTCTGTCCACACTTTTGTCGTTGTATCCAACACTTCTATATACTCGTCTTGCAAGCTTACGACATAAAATCTTCCATCGACGAAGGCACCCGGGCACAATCTTCTCCTTCTCGGCATATCAGGTAGAGGCGTCCACTTGTTTTCCCTCACATTATAAAAAGCTGCACTTGCGCAGGGTCCACCTCCATCCCTTATATCGCACCCTCCGGCAATGTAAATATGGCCATCAGGTGATAAGGCGCAGGCAAATTCAGTTACAATAATAGGCATTTTTGTCTTGTGCTCCCATCTGTTAGAACAAATATCATACAAAAACACAGCCGGAGACGGCTCGTCCGTTCCCGCGTCGTGAAGTCCCATAAGAGCCAGTTTGAAGTCGACTGATACGCATCTCGAATAATGTGTTATAAGATAGCCATTTGGGATAGGAGGAAAGCTTCCGCATGTATTGGCTTCAGGGTCGTAGAGCGTTAAACGATGAGAATTTTGAGGCGCTCTCTCCAGCAAACATATATATTCGTCAGCCAGGCCACGATCCCTTCTTTCTTCATAAAAGCGGGGACTTTTCACCTCCTCCCGCCAGCTTTGGCATACCATTTTGAGGTTGTGATGAACTTTGTATGGCACTATCATCAAGATTAGTCGACCTATTTCATCTGGAGTTCCAGGGAAAAGCACCATCGCCCACTTCTCAAATAAATTGTGAAATAAGTTCACGTAAATCTCAAACAAATATAGAGAAGCGGGGAGTAAAGCTCTGCTGCTGAAACTCCAGTCGAGTCTCCACATTCAAATTCGCAACCTTACCTCCTTATTAATAGTTCAGTCTGTGTCCGCCTGTAGACGTTCCGTCTTCAATGTTCTTGAAAAGATTCTTACTTTATGCGTCGTCCTTTTGTCTGCCTCTAACGTTCAGTCTACAAGGTAAGGAGGAAGAAAAAAAAACTAGGAAGAGTCTTGAAATGTATGGGAAGAATATAATTAATTTCTCAAATGCTTCGACTTCCGTCCACCAGCACAAACAATGATTTCACTCATGGGTCGTTTTTATAGCGTGTGAAACTGAATTCCTAATTTTGTCGTACTTATTTGAAAGCACAAAAATATTTCAACTGAAAAAGCAGGTCGAAAGAGAATTATTAAAATACTTTAATAACAAAACAAGTGAAGTATATACATCTTCTTAACTCACCTAATAGCAATGCAATAACAATACTATAATATATAATATTGTGTAATATTGATGGTAATGGCCCTCATAAAATTTACATTATTTTATTTTTAAAATAATATAATTTAAATTATTTTATTTATAATTATTAAAGATTAAGATTGATGCAATGGTTTTCTCGTAATACGGCGAGACAACCATTGCATTAAAAATACGCTGACAAGGTGGCATACATAGAATAACCTTCAAACCTATCAAATGTTAAAAATTATTATGTGGTTTTATTAATTAATTTATGTCTAATTATCATATATCAAACTATGATATATTATAATAGAAGAAGGAGAAATCAAACCCTGCAGTAGAGCTTGTTTTCTAAAGGGCTAGGTAAATGGTTTAGTGCTTTAATAATCAACAAATTTGAAGGCTTAAGGAGCGTGGAAGACTAGAGGTTGAAGGAAGAAGCTTGGTAAATAGTTTAGTGCTTTAACAATCAACAAATTTGAAGGTTTAAGAAGCGTGGAATATTAAAGGTTGAAGGAACATGGAAGGTTGGAGACTAAAGGAGTGTGGAAGGCTGAATGATGAGTTGATCTTTGGAGTGTCAAGACTAAAAGAGTGTGGAAGGTTAGGTTGGCTGAAGGAGCGTGGAAGGCTGAAATGGTTAAAGTAGTTACAACGAAAGACTGGGATGTTGAGTGGAAGGTTGGGATGGTTGAAGGAACATGGAAGGTCGATAAGGTTGAAGGAGTGTGGAAGGCTAGGTCGACTGAAGGAGTTACAACATAATACTAGGATGTTGAGTGGAAGATTGGGAAGGCTACTTACAGTGAGAAAAATAAAATTGCAAAGTGCGAAGGATTAGGATTTTTCCTAAAAAATGTCTCATCTTTTAGGAGCTATATTATCGCATAGAGTTATCCGATTCAATTGATTTTGAACCAACTTATGCATAATTTTAATAGCTTTAAAATGAGTGATCATATGCAAAAATCCAAGCATTATTGAGGGAGATACAACCCTGTGAAGTAAACCATTCAAAACAAGGGTAGTGATGATTTTCAAGTCGTGAAAAACAAAATTGCAAAGTGCAAAAGATTAGGGTTTTTTCCTAGAAAATGTCTCATATTTTAGGAGCCATATCTTCATGAAGAGTTATATGATTTAGCTGATTCTTGGAAAACTTGTGCATAATTTGAATAGCTCTAAAATGAGTGGTCATATGCAAAAATCTGAGCAATATTGAGGGAGATATGACCTTATGAAGTCAATCATTCAAAACATGGGAAATGACTATTTTTTAAGTTGCAAAAAATGAAATTACAACCTCTTGCACTTCCTTTCATATATTAAACATTAAAGGTCTAGAACTGAAACAAAAAATAAGAGATAAAAAATCCAATTGAGTAGCTACACAAAAAGACTTCATGAACCAAGACTACCTAAAATATATTACTAAAGACCTAGCATAAAATACCACTGTAGAGCAAGATCCAAACACAAAGAGATCAAACTTATGAGCAAATCAGGCAAAGGTAAGATCAATCAAGTTCATGGGCCTAAAAATCCATTTCCTCATGCGAACTCAAAGAAATCCATTGTCTTGACTTCACTTTTTTTGATGAATACAACTTGTGCTTAGAAGGGACATTGAGACCCCTTAAAATCCATTAGGCAACTTTTATTTTTGGGTATGGATTGTTGTTTCTTTCTACCACCTAGGTCTAGAGTTGTTTGGGTACCATTTGCAATCTCCACCTATATTTCTCTCTGTTTTATCTCTTAGTTTGTTGATCTCCCATACATGGATACAAAGCCAATGTCCATTGATCCTTTTTTTTCATTCCTACTTATTCTACTAAGGTGCTGCACTTGCTTTGCCTTTCTTAAGCCTCAGGTCGTAAAATAGTATCTCTTTATCCTCACCTAAAATGACATATCAAAATCATTACCCAAGGTAAAATCATAGTGATTTTTTGTAACACAAAGGTTCTTATTTGGGTTAGATGAATCAAGAGGTAAAATTTCCACACATGTATCAATAGGATCGGGTAACACATCCCCCAAACAAGCAAAGGAGTTGGATTGAAGAATTTCATTCATAGAGATAAAGGGGAGTGGAATATTAGGGCATACCTAGAAATTTCCTTCCAAGATTTTCCCTTCCTCCATAAATGGTATTTTTGAGTCTATAATTGGGGATTCTTTTATCTTCTTCTTGACTCGTTATCTTCTCCTTTTAGATGCCCTGATATTCCTCCTAAGAGTTATTTGGGTCTAATGACCCATTGGCAGAGGGTTGCTTTCCTTCTTTTTATTAGGATAAAAATCTGAAGTTGACCTAATTTCTTACACAAATCACATCGAGAAGGCTAGTTGTCATATTTGATAGCCTATAATTAACTTCCTATATCAAAGATGAGTTTAATTGAGCAAGGAAGATCCACTTATAAGTTTGCATTCACACACATTCTTATATAGATCAATCTCAACTTGGTCATGGTTGTAGAGTCTATGGCTACAAAATCCCCTATCTCCTTTGTTATTCCCATGAGGATCTCCTCATGCAAGAACTAGAAAGGTAAGCCTAACAATCTAACCCATATGAGTGCTTTATGAATGCTTTGTGTATTTGTATCAAAATTTGGCGCCCACTTTCATAGAAACAACCCCCATGGACCTTCCTGAAGGATACAATCAGCATCTTCATTACAGTTAAGTTTAACCATAAAAAATCCTTATGATATTGTTGTAATCTTCATGTGCCCCAAAGGGCACCATTTTGTGAATTGAAGAACACAAGCTTATACTGAGAGGGGTGTGAACAATATAAGAACACTTTTTACTTTTCTTTCCAAATCAATACTATGCAGTGTATACATAGCAGTAATGAAAGCAATGCACAAAACACCATACACAATAGAGATATAGTTTTAACGTGGTTCACCAAAAGATGGCTACCTCCATGGAGAAAATATTTCACTAAAATTTTCTCAATCAATCTCTTGCGAATCCTTCCCAATTACAATGTTTATGAACCTCTATCCAAAGGAGATGTTGATCCCCTAAATATAGTTTTTATATCTATCCATAGGAGAACTCCTCCTCTACTCTGGCTGGTGATCCTCTAGAAGACTACTGCCTCCACTGCAATGGCTTGTGGATCTCTCTCCACTAAAGAATCTTGTCCCCACTCAGAATATTTGTCCTCACTGCCCTGGTTGATGGATCTCTATCCACTAGAGACTGTGTCCTCTCTGCTCTGTAACATCCAAAGCTTTGTCTCAATTATATACTAAACACAGTCCAGTCGGTCTAGCATAGCTCTGCTCAATCTCTTGCACTAAACACAGTCCAGTCGGTCTAGCACAAGTCTGCTCAATAAGCTCACTCAAATCTACACTAAACATAGTCCATTCGGTCTAGCACAAATCTTCTCAACTCTTGCACTAAACACAGTCCAATCAGTCTAGCACAAGTCCAATCAAATCTACACTAAACACAGTCCAATCGATATAACACAAATCTAGTCAATAGGTCCACTCAAAACCTACTCAAATCTACTAAACAGGTCCACTTAGAACTTGCTCAAATATTCTCAACAGGTCCACTCAGAACCTGCTCAAATCTGCTCAATAAGTCTACTAAGAACCTGCTCAAATCTGCTCAACAGGTCCACACAGAACCTGTCCAAATCTGCTCAACATGTCCACACAGAACTTGTCCAAATCTGCTCAACAAGCTCACACAGAACTTGTCCAAAATTTCTCAATAATTCCTCTCTAGGACTTGCTCAAATTTGTATTGTAATCTTCCACAAAAGCTCACACAAAATTAGTCCACAAGTCTTCTCAAAGACTTACCTCAAATCTGCTTAACAAGTCCACACAAAACTTATCCAATCTCATAGAAACATAAAGAGAAATGTTAAGAGACTCAATATGTTCTTTACTCAATGCTCAATCACTTTCTCAACTCAAATCAATCTCATAGAAACATAAAGAGAATTGTTAGAGACTCAATATGTTCTATATTCAAAACTCAAATCACTTTCTCAACTCAATCTCATAGAAGCATAAAGAGAATTTTTAGAGACTCAATATGTGCTATCTCAAAACTCAATCACTTGCTCAACTCAATCTCATAGAAGCATAAAGAGAATTGTTAGAGACTCAATATGTTATATTTTCAAAACTAAATATCAATTCAAATTAGAATATATAATAGTTTATTTTATGGTACTTGAACAATCACTTCATACATCCACTTGACTAGGCTCAATCAACTCTACTCAACCAATCACTTCAAGAAACAACTCTTGCTCACAAACCCTAGTCCAAGCATGTATCATACAACTCAAAATATTTCCAAAAATGCTCAACAACAAATATCACATAACAATGATACTCATGATCTTTTCAAACCCTAGTTCAAGTTCTTTGTATAACAATTCACTTCAACAATCATGCTTATCAGAAAAGGTTTTAAACACAACTCTCAATTTTAGAAAACCTTGAAGCATTAACTCAAACACTCCACTCAACCAATGGTCTCAACAACAATGCTTATCAAACAAGGTTTAATCACAACTCTCAATTTAGAAAACCTTGAAGCATTAACTCAAAATACTCCACTCAACCAATGGTATCAACAACAATGCTTATCAAACAAGGTTTAATCACAACTCTCAATTTAGAAAACCTTGAAGCATTAACTCAAATACTTTCAAAAAGGAAACCCTAATCAAATCCTTTTCACTCCAAACTTAATTTTCAAGTAAGCCAATCAACCAACTCAACCAAGGAAGAATTTGCCCATACCTTTTATTTGACAAGGAGTTGATCTCACAAATCTGCCACACTCACAAATTTCTCTTTTCCAATATCAATAAGGATTAGAAGACTTAAATAAGATCACAATACAAAATAATGATCCAAAATACACCTTATTACTCCAACTCAAAAATAACATTCACCATAGTCTTCTTTAAATGGAAAACCCTTATACAAAAATAATGCTCAAAAGCCTTGATAAGAAATTAATAAGACTTTACTAAAACTCCTTATTACTCCTAAAATAATAAATCTCAAATATCAATACCTCCACAATAATCCTCAAGAAAAATTCACCATAAATTTCAAATATCAAACCTTCCACAATAATCCTCAACAAACATTCACTATAAATTTCATGCCTTAATGTATAAAAATAATAATCACTTATGCACCCTTATTCCTCCAACATTAGGCAACTAACAAAATTTAAATCAAAATTAAATACCTTGTCCTTGGAGGGAATCGAACCCTCAACCTCGTCTCACCACAAGCGCCTTAACCGTGGCCAAAGTTGTCGTACGAGCCAAGCACTCGCTTGATATTAAAGAAGCACCACGTGACCTCCTACCAAGCAAAAGGTCGTGCACCTTGGGTGCCTCAAACAACACACCAAACAATGCATGCGGGGATTCAAAACGTCAACCACCTTGCTGCCAGCGCCTTTGCGCTTTCCCAACTACCACTAGGCCATGCTTGCCCAATGAAACTTGAGGACGAAACCTTCCTCCTCTATGCCTTTCACTACCATGTTTTTGTAAATCACAAGCTCTCTTTTTTGCATGCCATCGATTTATTAATTCAAGCAAGGGTAACTTTCCAATGGTTTTGGAAAAGTATTTATATGCATTTGTAGACATTAAAAATTGACCTACATCAATTTTCATCAATTCTCCCTCATGCATTAGCTTAAACATTTATTGCTTCAAAAATTAAGGTCATCTTTGACATGAATTTTCACCAACCAAATCATCTCTAAACTTCTCAAAACCACCGCCATTGGATTGGACTCGAAAAGAGCCTTTTGATCATTTCCTCCAAATTTCCTCTAATTCTTCTCAATTTCCTCCAAAATCTCTAATACTTCGTCTAAAGTCACATATTTCCTCTAATTTCTTCTTAATATTTTTAAATATCCTTCTAATACTCTTAGCTTCTTCTAATTCTCTCTAATTCCTTTTTAATTTCCCTAAGTTCACTGTTCACTATACATTGTTCATTGTTCACTATTCACTATTCATTGTTCACTATTCATTATACACTATTCACGGATCACTGTTCATTGTGCACTATTCACTATTTTTAAATTCAAAGAAGAATGTGTCATTTTCAAAATAGCATTAGCCCACTTTCAAAGTGGAATATTATTTAATTATTTTCATTAATCCATTTTCAAATAACATGTTCTATTTCCAAGGGGGCATGTTATTTCAAAGTTCATTTTCAAAGTAACATGTTTCATTTTCAAAATAGCATGTTACTCCATTAGCCCACTTTCAAAGTGGCATATTATTTTATTATTTTTGTTAAGTCCATTTTCAAAGTAACATGTTTCATTTTCAAAATAGCATGTTACTTCATTAGCCCACTTTCAAAGTGGCATATTATTTAATTATTCTCATTAATCCATTTTCAAAATAGCATGTTCTATTTTCAAGGGGGCATGTTATTTCAAAGTTCATCTTCAAAGTAGCATGTTTCATTTTCAAAAATGGCATGTTACTTCATGATCCATTTTCAAAATAATATGCTTCATTTTCAAAATGGCATGTTACTTCTTTAACCCACTTTCAAAGTGGCATATTATTTTAGTATTTTTTAACTTAGAATGTTCCATTTTAAAAGTGGCATGTTACTTCAAAGTCCATTTTCAAAATAGCATGGTCCATTTTCAAAGTCACATGATCCATTTTCAAAGTGGCATGTTATTTTCCACCAAAGTTGGTGGATAATATTTTATTCCATTTTTAAATTCAATCTACTTTCCCTCTCTCCCAAGGTCATGAAAAACTATAAATAGAGCCCTTGGGATAGCCTCATCATCAAGTTTTCTCAAGCACTAAAACTCTGTAGGTTTTCTTCAAGCTTTCAAGTTTCCAAGCAAGGGATCTCAAAGGAGTCATCAACATCTTCTTAGGCATCTTGAGGAAGTCATCATCAAGTTCTTATCAAGAGAGGAAGAGAGTCAACTTGGTTGTGCTCTTCCACCCTCTATCATTTTATCTTGATTCATTTAGTTTATCCATATTTTTATTTTTGAATCACATTATTTCATAGCCTTTTAGTTCCTTAATTCAAACTAACCTTGCATAGTTCATTTATCTTACTATCATTCTTAACATTTATTTATATTGTTAGTTCATATTCACCTTGTTCTTTAATACAATTATTTCATAAATATTATCACTAACGGGGTTCCTATCTGTGTATGCTCTTCCCTTGCACTTTGTGTGAACTTGGGAATCAAAAGCGGGTAGATCCCTAAGGTTAAAGAACATCATCATAATCATAATTTCTTTTACTTATCACATTAAAATGGGATTTTCACCTCATGTATGCTCTTCCCATCTCAGTGTGTGACTTGGGAATCAAAATCAGGTAGATCCCCTAAGGTTAAAGAACCTCATCATAGCTATCATTTTCCTTTCTTTTATCTTACATCACATTAAAGGGGTTCTTATTCCATGTATGCTCTTCCCTTGCACTTCATGTGAACTTGGGAATCAAAAAGTAAATCCCCTAAGGTTAACAAAGAATATAATCATCTATTAGCATCTTAATTTCCTACTTTTATATGTCCACCCAAAAGGTCAATACTTATTTTATTTTTACAAGGTCAGCTAAAAGGACCAAGGGGGCTTGACTCTGCAATCTCAGTCATATAGCAGCCTAAGCGAGCCCCCAAATACTAATCTAAATTTTTAAGTGTTTATTAGATTATCTTGGAAAATTTTTAGCATCATTGGACAAAGATCAAAGCTAGTGATCAACCTACCGGTTAAAGCTAAGTGTTCTTGATTTATCTTTTGAATTTTATATATAAGATCTAAATTTAATTTTAGGCATTAAAAGTGAAAAGCATATAGTTTTTGCATCTAGGGATAATATTTATGCATTTATCTTGTACCCTTGCTTTAAATATTTTATATAATAAATTAGGTTAGATAGCATTCAAAAGAAAGAATCATATTAGGATTAGCTCTTGTATGCTTGCATTCTATTTTCAATTGTTGCACTCTATTTTTAGCATTTCCATTAATATTTCTTAGCTTAGAACTAGAAATACCAAACTTAGGTGTTTTTCTTAAAATTGAATACATCAAACTTTTCTTGCATATCCTGAGGACTTGGAGCGAGTCCTAAAATCATTCCTAGTGAACCCTTTTCCTTGTCCATCAAGTGTAGAGAACAACATACCCCCGTGGTTCACCTCAAGGCTTTCTCTCTTTGCGGATCCAACCTTGAGAATCATACGTGGTAGGGTGGTTTTCCCCCTCTACATATTTTGGTGAACCCGACGTGAACACCTCCTTTTCTATTATTTTCTTTCTAAAACTTTAAAACAAGACCACACAAATTTGTTTTCTTAGATTAGAAAATATAAAAAGAAAAATATATATACATCTTGTTCGATACACATTTAAGACAAGTTAACTATACCTCTCCAATATTTTCCCACACTTTGTATTTGATACTTTTTCTCTCTCTTATCCTTTTTATTAGTTGTAATGGCTCCCAATCTTAGGAATAAGTGAAAGATTTTAGAGCCTGGTCAGATCTTCCAAGAAGAGGATCAAGTTGATAGGGAGAATCCTAATCTAGATGTTGAAGAGGACGTAGAAACTGGTAATGATCTTGATCCTCGTGAGGGGCCTAATGGATGCCTTACTTTTGAATCATTTGACCATATTTGGAATTTTATGAAACATCATAAGGATGCCTTGATTAAAGCTATGAATGAAGAAGACCAACTTGAAGAAGTTGGACCATCTCATCATCAAAATTCTTCTCATCAAAATAGTGGAATTAATCCTTTGTTTCAATCTTCCCATAATATTAATCCTTTTCACAATCCCACATATGCTACAACCACAACCACTAATATTGGAGGAATTTCACAACCTCCTCCAATTAGTAGCATACCACCAAGCTCAACTCAATTTCCATCTCATTTTATCCCTTCTTCTAATACAAGTAATATTCCTTCTAATATTTCTTCTTCTATTCCACAAAATATGAATTATTTCTCACAACAAACTACTAAACAAAATATCCCATATCACAACCCATATGTTGGGGGAATGTCACAAGCTCCTCCAATTAGTAGTACATCTCAAAATAACATTCAATTTCCATCTTATAATATTCCTCCTTCTTATAACATTTCTTCTTCTATTCCACCAAATTCAAATTATCTTTTCCAACAAGATACTACACAAAACATTCCCTTCCATAACCTATATCAAAATGGTGTTAATACCTCCAATATTAACCAAGTTCCATTTCAACAACCTACCTATAATCCTCCCCTAGGGAACCTAGGGGTATTACACAACAACAATCCCGACATGCAAAATTTGATGAATATGGTAAAACAATTGGCAATAAGAATGGATTCACTTCAACCTTCAAGTTTCACCTATAACTATAAGGAAATGTGTAATCAGCCCCTAGACCCTATCATCGCCTCTAGGCCCTATCCTAAGCATTTTCCAATGCCGGTTTTACCCATTTATAAGGGAACAGAGGACCCCATTGAACATTTATGAATGTTTAGGACAACATGCCATGATATTATATATGATGACATGTTGTTGCTAAAAACATTCCCTAAGAGCCTTGGTGGTGTGGCATTGGAATGGTATTATCAACTACCTAATCACTCTTTGAGGAATTTTGAGGAAACAACTGAATTGTTTGTTCAACAATTTGGGGCTTATGTTGAGAAGAATGTCACTATGAAAGATGTATACCAATTGAAGCAAGGGAAAGATGAAAGTTTTTCAAATTTTTTGTCTCGTTGGAGAAGTTTAGTTGGAAGATTAAGATACACCTTACCTCCTAGAGACATGTTAGAAATATTTATTGGAAATTTACAAGAACAAATCTCATATGAATTGGAAACAACAACTATCACCTCTTTTGAGCAAGCAATTGATTTGGCTAGAAGGGTTGAGCAAGCCCTTATTCGAAGAGGTCAACTTAAACCAAAGAGAGAAGAAGACAAAACCATGAAAACTCAATATAAGAACAAGCATGTAGTTGGTGATGGGGTAACAGATAATAGACCTACCAATAGTGTTAATGTTGCTAATACCTTGCAAAAGTTGGTACTTAGCAAGCCTCAATGACCCCCACCAAGGAATTTTACTAAACTCAACCAACCCCTATCATCAGTTCTTAAGCAACTCTTGGAAGCTAATATGATTGAATTACCTCCCATAAGACAACCTGACACCACAACTAATTGGTATAAGCCTGGTCAATATTGTGATTATCATAGAGTGGAAGGGCACATGACTAGTTCATGTAAGAGGTTGCAACATGTGGTTCAGGACCTAATAGATGAGGGTCACCTTGTTATGGAGGACTCTCAACCTACCCCTAACCACAATCCTCCAACTACCAATCAACCTCCTACACAACAAGTACCTACAACTAATCAAGATATGGGGATTTTCCAAGACCCCCTACCCAATCATAAGCAACAAACAACCAATCAAGTATCATACCATAATGTGACACATCCCTACCACAGCATGATTGGTATGATAGAAACCACTACAAGGCAACAAGCACAAGCTCAACCGACTCAACAATCTCCACAAGGGATAAGTTCTACATCCAACTAATCCTCTAGACCTACTTTAGTCTTGAAGAACCCTCAAAAGAAGACCACAAGTGTAGATAAACCCACTTTGGTCCTAAAATCTCAGCCTACAGTCTCCTTCGATTTACAACAACAATTAGCCAGTACCCCAGCTAAGATATCCCTCTTAGAGCTTTTACAAACTTCTCCTACTCATAGGGAAGCCTTGTTAAAACTTCTAAGTCAACAAACTATCCCACAAGATCTTTCTCCTAGCAACCTAGTTAATGTTGTAGGTGCTCTTGGGACAAATCACATATCCTTTTGTGATGATGATCTTCCTTCATCAAACTTACAAGAGGATTCCCCACTTTACATCACTGGATATATTGGGGAAAAGTTTATCAAGAGGATTTTGGTAGATAATGGTTCCTCCCTCAATCTATGCACTTATAATTTCTTTCTAAAATTTGGACTAAAGGAGGAAGATTTAATTAAATCAGATGTCATTATTAAAGCATTCAATGATGAATCCCAAGAGGCTTGTGGCACCATATCCCTTCCCCTTAAGGTAGGACCCAAGATTTTAGATACATTGTTTTATGTAGTATCTTGTCCATCATCCTTCAATCTTCTTCTAGGATGCCCTTGGATTCACACAATGAAGGTCGTTCCTTCTACTCTTCACCAATGTCTAAAATATGAATTTAAAAATCAACTCATCACTATCCAAGGTGATCCTCATCCATTCCAATATTGTTCAATGGTTGAGCAAGCCCAATCGAAATTTGATCTTTGTCCATCTGTTTCTCTCCACAAGAGCCTTTCTTTTTCTCCCTCTTCTTCTTCTTCTCAAATTACCAAATATTTTGAAAACTTCAAAATAATTGAAGAACCACCAATCATAACGTCAACACAAGATCAAGTCAATCAATTAGTTGAAAGTCCTCTTCTAGATCTAGCCAAGCTACCACCTTCACCTCGGACTATGGGTTTACCCCATAAAAGAGGTGAAGTAATACATATAGGTATATGTACCTTTGTCTACGCATGTATATCTCATGAGGAAAATATCCATGGTAGCAACCCATTCCCAATAGAGAAATCCTTTGCCCATTGTTACTTATCCAATGATTATCCACTTCCTAAGCAGATATTATCTAGAATGGGATATGAAGGTAAGGGTTTAGGGCCTCAACAACAAGGCATCAAAGAGCCTTTAGAAGTTGAATTATGGCTTGGGAGATGTGGCATAGGTTACATCCCCCACAAAATCCAACATTTACCAACTGATGATGATCAAGTCATTACTTATGCTGAGTTTATAGATCATCATGGCTTAGAGTGGAATGATGAGGATGAGGAACCTCCACCTCCCTCTGAATTTTTTTTTGTAATATGATAACCATAGTTCACCCTGAATTGATAGCAACTCAAGGGGAGTATGTTGAAGGAGATACTATTTGTGATATGGATCATGAAGATATCCTTCAAAATAACTTCTTCTTTGATGGGTCGGTCCCTTGTGTCGCTCATATTGAATCTTCTAGTTCTCAAGTAGATCCTATGTCTCCTGAAGATCTTGAGCAATTAGGTGTTATTCTAGCTCCCCTTCCTTATGAGGATGAATCTCACATTCTTATAGAAGAAACCATAGATGTTAACATAGGAACTGAGGAAAGTCCTAGACTCCTTAAGCTAGGAAAAGCCTTGTCTATGGGTGAGCAAGAGCAATTGACTGAATTGCTCAAAGAATTTCAAGATATTTTTGCCTGGTCTTATGTTGATATGCCAGGGCTTGATCCCTCCTTAGTTATGCACCACCTAGTAGTTAAACCCAATGTTAAACCTATTAAACAAAAGCTTAGAAAGATGCATCCTAAAGTTACCCTATTAGTCAAAGAGGAGCTCCAAAAACTCCTTGATGTTGGTTTTATCAAAGCTATCGACTATTCTGATTGGATCTCCAATATTGTTCCTATAGCTAAGAAAGAAGGTACAATAAGAATATGTACTGACTTTTGGGACATCAATTTAGCTTATCCCAAGGATGACTTTCCTCTTCCTAACATAGATATGATAGTTGATTTTACTGCCAAGTGTGGGATGTTATCTCTCATGGATGGCTTCTCAGGATACAATCAAATTCTAATTACCCCTGAGGATCAAGCCAAGACAACTTTCATCACTCCATGGGGTACCTTCTATTGGAAAGTCATGCCTTTTGGGTTGAAAAATGTTGGTGCCACATATCAGAGGGCCATGACTTATATTTTCCATGACATGATGCATGATATTCTACAATATTATGTAGATGATCTCCTAGGTCGCTCCATACATCGAGAGAATCATGTTCATGATCTAAGATGAATTTTTGAAAGGCTTCGATAATTTAGAGTTCATCTTAAGCCCTCCAAGTGTGTGTTTGGAGTCACATCTGGCAAGTTGTTAGGTTTCATCATTTCTAGGTGAGGCATCAAAGTAGACCCTGCTAAGATAGTAGCCATTACTGACATGCCTCCTCCTCGTAACCTAACTGAGTTACATAGCTTACAAGGAAAACTTCAAGCTATTCATCGATTCATAGCCCAGTTAGCCGATAAGTGTCAACCCTTTCTTAAGCTTCTTAAGAAAAATGTAGAATTTAAGTGGGATGCAGAGTGTCAGCAAGATTTTGATGAAATCAAAAGGTATCTCACTTCTCCACCTATCTTAGTTCCCCCTAGACCAGATAAGTATTTTATGCTTTACATAGCAGCCATGACTCATGCTTTGGGAGCCATGTTGGCTCAACATGATGATCAAAACAAAGAACGAGCCATCTACTATATTAGTAGAACCTTGGTTAGCTATGAAACCTGATATACTCCCTTAGAGAAGCTTTGCCTTGTTGTAGTGTTTGCTTCTCAAAATTTAAGACACTACATGCTTAGCCATAAGACATTGGTCATTGCAAAGTTTGATCCTTTGCATTACTTAATGTCTAAACCCCACCTTTCAGGTCAAGCTGCTAAGTGGGTTTTAGCCCTTAGTGAATTTGATTTAACCTTCATAGGTCAAAAGGCTATCAAAGGTCAGGTGATTGCTGATCAACTAGCCTCTACTCCTTTAGAGTCAGTCCACCCCTTAGTTATCGAGTTTCCTGATGAATGCCTTAACATAGAAGTAGAAGAACAAGAATCTTGGACTTTGTTTTTTGATGGAGCCCGATGCTTAAAGGGTGTTGGTGCAGGAATTGTTCTAGTTACCCCACAAAAATAATTCATTCCCCTTTCCTTCAAACTTTATTTCTCTTGCACTAATAATACTATAGAGTATGAAGCTTTAATCCTTGGTCTTAGAGCAGCCTTAGCCCTAAAGGTTAGAGTCCTTTCAATTTTTGGTGACTCTCAACTAGTGGTTAATCAGATCAATGAAGTTTATCAAACTAAAGATGATAAACTAAAACCTTACAAGGATATTGTTACCAAACTATTATCAACCTTTGATAAGGTAACCATAGAGTCAGTCCCTCGATCCTCCAATCATCATGCAGATGCCATGGCTACTATTGCATCCCTTATCCCTTTGGAGTTAGAAGATGATCAAGCAACAATTATCATTCATCAACTTCGAGAGCCTGCAACCCTTAACTCTAGCCTTGTCCCATTAGATGTCTTAACCATCGAAGCTTCCTCATCTGAGCCATGGTATAATGACATATTTAATTTCCTTAAGGATGGTTCAATTCCTGATGGTTTAGATCATAATCAACGAAATATTTTGTGCAAAAGAGCATACCGATTTGTTATAATTGGCAATACTTTGTATCGACGTTCTTTTGAAGGTATCCTTTTACGATGCCTTAACTCTAATGAAGCCAAGATAGCCCTTAGTGAAGCTCATGAAGGATCATGTGGAGGCCATTTTAGTGGTAATGCCATTGCCAAAAAGCTTCTTAGGATAGGTTATTATTGGCCTTCCATGGAGAAGGATGCATGCGATTATGTTCGACATTGTGACAAATGTCAATGTCATGATAATCTTGTTCATGCCCCTTCTCAAAACCTTCAAGCCATTTCTTCTCCTTGGCCATTCTCCATGTGGGGGTTGGACATTATTGGTAAAATTAACCCCACATCATCTGATGGTCACAATTTTATCATCACAACAACAAAATACTTCACTAAATGGGTCGAAGCCATGCCCTTGGCCACAGTAACTGGAACTCAAGTATCTAAGTTCATATTCAACCAAATCCTTTGTAGGTATGGGATTCCTTCAGTGATTATCTCTGATAATGGTACTCCTTTTAAGAACAAGGATGTCCATAAAATTTGTGCTAAATACAAGATTCAACACAAGTGGTCAACCCCATATTACCCTCAAGGTAATGGTCAAGCTGAAGCATCCAACAAGTCTTTAGTTAAGATCCTTAAGAAGTTGGTTAGCAAGACTGGTCGAGATTGGCATATCCAACTTTACCCTACCTTGTGGGCCTATCGTACTAGTGTGCGAACTCCTACAGGTGCAACCCCCTATGTCTTGGTTTATGGCACTGAAGCAGTCTTTCCTTTTGAGCTAGAAGTCCCATCCTTGCGTATCTTGTTACAAGATGCATCGGTTGGTGATGAGTATCATTTAGATCATTTAAACTAGTTGGAACTATTAGATGAAAAGTGCATCCATGCATTAGAGCATCTTCGAGCCTATCAAAATAGACTCAAGCGAGCTTACTCTAAGAAATTTTGCACTCGTTCTTTTGAAATTGGGGACCTTGTTCTCAAAGAAAACCAAAAGAATACAAATGCTCGTATAGATCTAAAGGGTAAGTTTCAACCCAATTGGTTAGGTCCCTTTGTCATAACGGCCAAGTTTGGATCAGGGGCCTATCGTTTAGCAACATTGGATGGTAAATATCTTAAATAACCAATGAATATAATGCATTTAAAATGATACTATGCATAAAATTTATAAATTCATAAACTCACCTCTCTTTGATCATCTATTTTCTTCCATTTTCTTTAGCTTTGTTTGTGCCAACTTTGCATTGGTTTACTTGCTCATACTGCATGATTGCTTGTCATACATTGCATAGACTACCTGACATACTTTTCCTTTTTACTTATGCCTGTCATATAGTTATCCTTTGTTGCTTGATCATACTTGCATGATTGCTTGATCATATAGATTTTGGGGACTTCGCAACGAGGCAGGTGATGAAACCTAGTTAGGTTTAGATCACATGCATTGCACCCATACTAGGTCACTGATGCTTAGCGAATCCCCACCCTAGGGCATGTCTTTTATTTTCTCCCACTAGGATGCTAAATATTACCTCTATTATCTACAGACATACATGGGGTATTTTCTATGCTAGCGGGTACCTTATTTTATTTTATGCATTTTAACTTTATTACATATATTGGCACAAAATAAGCTTTTCCTTCATATATTATTTGACCATGAAAGTATCACAAAATAATAATAATAAATAAATAAATAAAATAAATACCATTAACCATGACTCATATTATCCATCATGAATTATGATCATGGGTTATATAACAATTACCCGTAGGCATGCAACTTTATAAACATGTAAAATGATGGCTTCTTAAGCCACTACCAAATATTGGTCATCCTCACCTGTCTTCTCCTGGTTGAGCTTTTGCAACCCTCTCTTGACCACTCTGATGATTTCCCTCACTTCCCTATTGATTCTCATTAACTGGTGGAGAAATAATTCCTAATAATTGTGTAGCTACTACATCTATAGTTAGTGGTATCTTTGCACCCATTGTTGTTGTTCCCCCTTGATTGTGTTGGGATTGAGAAGTTGATTATGAGGGAACAAGCAATCCATGACTCACTAATGCATCAAAATAGGATACTAGAAAAGTTGCCCTATAATCTTCCCTTGCACGTTGCAGTTGAGAGATCTCTACTTGCATAGCAGTTGTGTCTTTCCTTACACTTGTAGCATCCCTTCCAATACATGGAATCCCATTCCCTAATACTGCACCACTCCATTCACTAACTCCTCTACTATCAGGTCTCACTCCACTTTCTACACTAGTCATTAACTCTTCTTCAGCCACTACCCCTAATATCCTAGTTGTCTCCTTGACTTGATGACCCACCACCTCTCTCTCTCCATCATGTACCACCTCTTCTCTTCCACTAGTAGTATTGGTCATCTCTCCAACTACCTCTCCAACCTCACTCATACCAACATCCTCCTCTATTATTTTCCCTGATTGCCACTATTGTGTAGCCCACCAACTATCAAACTCTGGTGTTGTGCCTGCATCATCAATATCAGCCACTACCAAGGGTTCATCTGGATCCCTATCTAATACAACTACCAATGGGGTAGTTGTAGTATAATCATATCATCTTTGATACACTACAGGTGGATCCAGTACCCCTTGCCTCAACCCAAATTGGTGCAATACTCGAGTATACTAAAAATACTCAACTTGCACACTCCTTCACCCAATTAACCATCTCCCTCATCACACATGAGCCAATTATACTAACTCATCACTCCATCTTGGCCCCCCTCTCCATGGTCGCCAACACACATCATGTGGTCTCAAACTCTCAAAGACATAACGGTAGTGATCCCCATCATTTGCATATGGTCTGCTCCCCCTTGTCTCCCTAGTCATTTTCCACCTCAATACATATGGTACATCTGACCCCATAAACCTATGGGCATCATAAGGTAGACCTTGTGGTCTCTCCACTGCTATATGCTCCCACCCCCACACCTGCACTAGTAGACTACAACTCAATCCACTTTGAGTTGTCCTCTTAACTTCATAAAGCTCCCTATAAGTTTGTGCTAATAATGTGGGTGCCCATGCAAATACCACTGACCTCACCACCATATCTATTACAACCCCTAGCATATTCCATGGAAATCATGCTCTCGATGAATCAGGAAAAACCCAATTTGATATTAGCACCATCGCTAGGGTCTGTCTCACTGATAACACCCCTGCCTCAAAATACTCCTCGTACAACACCCCACCACTATTGAGATCAACATGAGACCAATTGCTACCAAATATATCCTCCATTACTAACATTTTTTCTCATCGACTTGCCACTGTAATGATAGATCCTTCTATCGATAACCAAAAAAATTGATACACATCCTCTAGGGTAATCGTCATTTCCCCTATAGGTAAATGAAAGGTACCCCTATCTGGATCCCATCTCTCACATAATGCTGATAGGTACATCGTATCAGCATACACTATCTTAACCTGGGCCACCCCTACAAACCCTATCACTTCCAACCACCTCCAATCCTCAATTGTCATCAATCTTCTTAAATTCCCAACAAGTGCTCGATGTCGGTGTCTAGGTCGCAATACCTTCAAATATCATCCCATTACATAATCCCATTCACATTGCCACCAATTCCATATGAAAATAATACATAAGTACATTGCATATTACACAATAAAACCCTCTACCCACCCGTATAACTACAAAACCCCAATACAATTTTTGCCTTCCTTCACTATTATACTTCATTTACGATTTCATTCTTTTTCAAAAGAAAATACATAAATAAATAAATAAATAAAATTCTACTCACCAGTTCTTCTTCTCCTCTATTGTTCGATGCATTTCCTTCCTCAGATCTGTGGTAAACCTCGGTGATGCTTCATGTTCTTTTTTGGCCTTCACCCTTCTCTTTTATCCCGAGCGGCATCTTACATGTGTGGTTTAATACCCCGCAAACACCTTCAAAACACTAGAGTGGATCCACAATATTTTGAATCTTAAAGCATATGAAGTAAAAGTTCCACAAAAACCAGTAAAATAATAACTATGAACACCATCGGGACTACTGAATATATGCTCCAAAGAACAAGCAATGCCAAACATACATAACACATTACAGAGCTAAATGACATATTCAGTCAATAGATTAATATTCTTACATCAATATCTAAAAAAATATTACATTGGAAAGATGTTGCGTTATTCGCTCACCTTAGGTATAGATACAAAACCCTAATACTTAAAAGATACAAACTTAGTGTCCTCGCTCTTGATCAACAAGAGCATAAGGGATAAGTATTGATAATACAAAATAAAGGCCCTATGTAAACTAGACAACTGTCATCAAATACATGAAATAGATTCCTTTCTAGCAATATACGTCACACACGTACATGGGTTATGGACCCCCGCAGCCTTCACCATCAAAACATCTACTCATTATCTGAGTCAGAATAACTTGAATTTGTTGCATCCTCCCACGTACATTGATTAGATAGCAACCCCCAATGTTGATTAAAGCTAATATGATTAGGCCATTCAAACTCATTAAAGTAGGAAAGATCAATGACTTCAGGCATGGTGCAATAATAGTGGTTTACTACTCGAGTATCTGATACACGCTTGGGACCATGAGCCAACCATGTAACTTCCTTGTCGATAACAAGCCTGCAAAATAAGAAATTAGGAATAAATCCCCAATTAAATTTGTCAGTGACTTGCTTTGCATAATTGACCTTTCGACTTCTTTGGAGTGATGAGAGGAATATTTTATCAAACTGGAGGACAAACCTACATGCTATCAGATTTGATTTCAAGTTTGGAGAATTCAAATCATAGTGGTACAGATTCTAGTCAAGAATTAATGCACCAACAAGACCAATAGAATTGTACCAGATTAACTTTTTACAGAGAGAAACTACTTTCGGTTTACTCCAGTCATGAAGATCCCAATTCATGAGATGAATAAAAATTAATCCCTTTGCAGAATAGGTAATAGTGATAGGACACTACAGAGGTTCGAGTAAACCGAGTCTAGATGAAATCCAAAATTTTGAAGACATTCCTCTAACTCTTATGGCTATACAAGCCTTAAGGGATAGGATAAAATTGGTTTTTCATAAGGCAGAAGCACTAAGAGCTAAGATTTTATTCGAAAGCTCTTCAAGAAGGTCAAACACTAGATTTCTCTCTGAAGAATTTACCAAAGATTCTGAAGAAAGGGAAGATCCTGCCTGCGCCATCGATACCTTTGTCAGATTACAGATTCTCTTGTTAAGTCGCTTACACAATCGTTATCAATACCTTTTAATATTGGAACTACATCGAAACACACCCTTTATTAGGTAACTTGGGTTCCAAATATGGTTCCCTCTTTTTCATTTAAGACCACATGCTTTCCACCGCACTTAAGACCGGACAATCCTTAGTATCATTATGCTTGGTACCTTTTAGCTTTTAAGACCGCATGGTTCTCTATCGCTCATAGTTTGATGGTTGTCAAGTTGTCATCACTTATTATTATTCTATTCTTATTATTTTATTTGAATATCTTACCTATCCTTTTCATATTTTAAAGCTCATTAATACAATATTTTTCTATCTCGAACATGTCTCTCTTAAAATCTCAAACAAGGCACACATACCCATTTTTTTTACCTACCTTCTCTCTAGTACATGTATGCATGTTATCTAATTGCTTTGTTTTAATTCAAAATCTCTATAAAGTTAACACCCATATCGGGTTACACTCTTTTGACCATCTATATACATAACACCCCTATCGGGTTACACTCCTTTTGGCTCAGTGGGCTCTACACCCCATTACAGGATAGCTTCATGACCACTAGCGAGGGGCAGCCTCCATTCGATCATTTGTGAGCACACATCCTAGCGGGTATCGCTCCATCTACAACCACTAGTGAGCACACACCTCTAGTGGGTTCTTGCTCCACATTTTGGTCACTAGTGAGTACACACCCATAGTGGGTCAATGCTCCATGCTACTTGTTTTATTAGTGAGCACTACACCCTTATAGGATAGCTTCATGGCTAATCATGAGCATCACACCCATAGCGGTTTTCGCTCCATCCTCGGCCATTTGCGAGCATACATCCTCATAGGGTTTCACTCCATATTTGTCTTTTTCCTTTTACTTAACTTATGCTCATTGATCACATTGAACCATTTTGGTCTACACTGATTCAAATGGCTTAGTCTAAGTCCCTATTTGCTTTCTTTGACCTTTTGGTGGCTTTATCCTTCTTCTCCTTTATTTTTGCTTTATTTATTTGTTTTCTCTTACATCTATCGATCTACTCATCAATCCCCAATTGGGGGCATCAATCATCTCAATTACTCATCTTATCTTTTCTTATTCTTGATCATACCTCATCCTTTTCATATCTTATCACAACCCCAGCCTAATCGAGTTTCATCGGTTCAACTAGGTTTCCCCTCCAAAACTCGAGGGGGCACCCTAGGCTGGGGGCATGCATGCACATAAATTATAATAATTTTTCACACTATCCATTCTATATCGAAACCGGTGCACAATTATTATTTTTGATGCATTCATTGTACAATGAATACATCAAAAAGGGGGCAAAATGTAGACATTAAAAATTGACCTACATCAATTTTCATTAATTCTCCCTCATGCATTAGCTCTTAAACATTTATTGCTTCAAAAATTAAGGTCATCTTTGACATGAATTTTCACCAACCAAATCATTTCTCAAAACCACCGCCATTGGATTGGACTCAAAAAGAGCCTTTTGATGATTTTCTCCAAATTTCCTCTAATTCTTCTCAATTTCCTCCAAAATCTCTAATACTTCTTCTAAAGTCACATATTTCCTCTAATTTCTTCCTAATATTTCTAAATATCCTTCTAATACACCTAGCTTCTTCTAATTCTCTCTAATTCCTTTTTAATTTCCCTAAGTTCATTGTTCATTGTACACTATTCATTGTTCATTGTACACTGTTCACTATTAACTATACACTATTCACGGATCACTATACATTGTTCATTGTTCACTATTCATTGTGCACTATTCACTATTTTTAAATTCAAAGAAGAATGTATCATTTTCAAAATGGCATTAGCCCACTTTCAAAGTGGCATATTATTTAATTATTTTCATTAATCCATTTTCAAATAACATGTTCTATTTCCAAGGGGGCATGTTATTTCAAAGTTCATTTTCAAAGTAACATGTTTCATTTTCAAAATAGCATGTTACTTCATTAGCCCACTTTCAAAGTGGCATATTATTTTATTATTTTTATTAAGTCCATTTTCAAAGTAACATGTTTCATTTTCAAAATAGCATGTTACTTAATTAGCCCACTTTCAAAGTGGCATATTATTTAATTATTTTCATTAATCCATTTTCAAAATAGCATGTTCTATTTTCAAGGGGCATGTTATTTCAAAGTTCATCTTCAAAGTAGCATGTTTCATTTTCAAAAATGGCATGTTACTTCATGATCCATTTTCAAAATAATATGCTTCATTTTCAAAATAGCATGGTCCATTTTCAAAGTGGCATGTTACTTCAAAGTCCATTTTCAAAATAGCATGGTCCATTTTCAAAGAGACATGTTACTTCACATGGTCCATTTTCAAAGTGGCATGTTATTTTCCACCAAAGTTGGTGGATAATATTTTATTCCATTTTTTTAATTCAAGCTACTTTCCCTCTCTCCCAAGGTCATGAAAAAACTATAAATAGAGCCCTTGGGATAGCCTCATCAATCAAGTTTTCTCAAGCACTAAAACTCTGCAGGTTTTCTTCAAGCTTTCAAGTCTCCAAGCAAAGGATCTCAAAGGAATCATCAACATCTTCTTAGGCATCTTGAGGAAGTCATCATCAAGTTCTCATCAAGAGAGGAGAGAGGCAACCTTATTCCAAGGGTTGTGCTCTTTCACCCTCTCTCATTTCATCTTGTTTCATTTAGTTTCTACAATATTTTTATTTATTTGAAATCATATTTCATTTCATAGATCCTTTTTAGTTCCTTAATTTCCACATTAACCTTGTATAGTTTATTTATATTACTATCATTCTTAACATTTATTTATATTGTTAGTTTATATAATATTATTGCATAAATATTATCACTAACGGGTTTCCTATACCGTGTATGCTCTTCCCATGCACTTCGTGTGATCTTGGGAATCAAAAGTGGGTAGGTCACCTAGGGTTAAATAACATCATCATATATCTAATTTTTCTTTTCTCTTACTTATCACATTAAAAGGGGATTCTCACTTCGTGTATGCTCTTCCCTTGCACTTCGTGTGAACTTGGGAATCAAAAGCGGGTAGATCCCCTAAAGGTTAAAGAACCTCATCATAGTTATCATTTTCCTTTTTTTTATCTTACACATCACATTAAAAGGGGTTCTTATTCCGTGTATGCTCTTCCCTTGCACTTCGTGTGAACTTGGGAATAAAAAATGGGTAAATCCCCTAAGGTTAACAAGGAATATAATCATCTATTAGCATCTTAATTTCCTACTTTTGTATGTCCACCCAAAAGGTCAATACTTATTTTATTTTTACAAGGTCAACTAAAAGGACCAAGGGGGCTTGACTGCTGCAAGTTCGGTCATATTGCGGCCTATGCAGGCCCCCAAATACTAATCTAAATTTTTAAGTGTTTATTAGATTATCTTGCAGGAACAGGTATTTTTACATCATTGGAAAAAAGTATTAAAAGCTAGGATCAACCACCGGTTAAAGCTAAGTGTTTTGATTTATCTTGCTGAATTTTTGATCTGATCTAAATTTAATTCTTAGGCATCTAAAAGTGAAAAGCATTTAGTTTGCATCTAGGGATAATATTTGTGCATTTATTTTGTATATTTTTGGCTTTAAATATTTTCTATAATAAATACTAGGTTAGTGAGCATCCAAAATAAAGAATCATATTAGGTTAGCTCTTGTATGCTTGCATTCTATTTTCAATTGTTGCACTCTATTTTTAGCATTGCCATTAATCTTTCTTAGCTTAGAACTAGAAAGACCAAACTTAGGTGTTTTTCTTAAAAATTGAATACATCAAATTTTTCTTAAAAATTGAATACATCAAACTTTTCTTGTATATCCTGAGGACTTGGAGCGAGTCCTAAAATTGTTCCTGGTGAACCCTCCCCCTTAGCACCAAGTGTAGAGAACAACGTACCCCCGTGGTTCACCTCAAGGCTTTCTCTCTTTGCGGATCCAACCTTGAGAATCATACGCGGTAGGGTGGTTTTCCCCCTCTACAACATTATATTTGCTTTGGACGCGTCGGCACTAGCTCCTCCATGACAACGTTGGTGGAAATATAGAGGCTTCAAAAGCCTTTTTCTTTAAGCCCCAACTTTGGGTTTAATTTACTTTAAAATTTGTGCTTTGAAAATTTTTCCCTCAAAAACCCAACCTTAGGGTTTTATAAGAAAATAATTAATTGTCCTTTGTAAACCAAATAATATTATAATTAAAATTATAATAATTTATTTGGGTTTTTCACCACCTTGGATAAATATTATAATAAATATTATAATATTATATCCTTCCATTGCTTCAGATATATTTGCTTCCAAAGGAGAACTGAAACCATTTTCTAAACCATTATTTTTGGTGTAAAATAAAAATCTTTTAACCCATTACAACTTCCATTGAACTTTGTACTTGAATTGGAGAAGAACTATCACTGGCATCTTGACATCAATGATAACTTTGGCTTAGTGACTCAAAATATCCAAAAATGCCCATTTTTGGATAGAGTCCAAGTTTAGATGAGCCCTTACAAACTTTCTAACCAGATTCATCATACCTCGGGCCATCATTAAATTGGTTAGGGTAAAAGGAATACAAAGTTTACCCTATTTAGGCCATAGATCAAAGCAACTCACCACATCCTTAAATTCCTCTTAACCACATTCAACCATGAAATATCCCTTGGGTCAAATGACTTCAAGATTCCTAGGGCTTATTGTGGGCCTATCAAAAGACCTACCTCCAGATCAAACCCTGGGCCTATAAACCCTGGTTCGTGTTACCTATCTCCTTATAGTTTTTTGCCATTCTTGAGGTCTATTATGGGCATAGCAAAAGACCCACCCTCAAACCTTAAGGTATACAAACCTTGGTTTGAGTCACCCATATCCTTGTTATTTCTTGCTATTCCTAGGGTTAGTTGTGACACCCCCTGATCAAACCCTAAGGCCTACAAACCCTAGTTTGCGTTACCCATCTCCTTGTCACTTCTCACCATTCTTAGGGTCTATTGTGGACCTATAAAAATAATTTCCATAGATTAAACCATATGGACTACAAACCCTAGTTTATATCACCTACCTCCTTGCTACTTCTCACCATTCTTGGGACAATGTTCAACAAATTACAATGATGATTGTCAAAATATTGGTCAATATGCTTCTTTGAAATAGATATTTTTTGGTAAAAGCTACACTATCATTCATTAACTTGAACATGATCCTTGTGGAGGTCTTACTTCCTAAACATATCACTTGTATCACCTACCTCCTTATCTCTTCTTACCATTCTTAGGGACTATTGTATCACCCCTAAATCAAAATCTAGGGAAGCCTAGAGAGTCAACAACGACACAACAGGTAGGAAGGATGTAAGCCCAATAACAAGAGCAAATACAACCTTAAATATGGTATGGAAGAGCAGATATACCTTAGATATAGTTTTGGAGGGTAGATCTACACTAGATGTGGTATGAATAAAGTTTGTAAACAACAAATCTAGTGTGAAACTATAACAATAGGGCCAAAAAATCCTACAAAAGCTCAAAGCTAGACTAAAGATCCATGCAGGTCAAATCTAAAAGTCTAGAGAGGCTACAAAAATATAGTAGGGAGGATGCAATCCCAAAAACGAAAGTAGATCTGACCTCAAATTTTGTATGAGAGAGAAGATCTACCATAGATCTAGCATGGAAGAATAGATTTATCCTAAATATAGCGAGAATGAAGCCTAAAAATAGATCTAGTGTGAAACTACAACAACAGGACCAAACAGGCTTACAAATGATCAAAGCTAAACTAAAGATTTGTGCAGGTCAGATCTAGAAGCCTAGAGACTACAACAATGCAGTAGGGAGGATGCAAGAGCAACAAATAATAGAATCCAGAAGCCCATAGAGACTACAATATGCAACAGGGAGGACACATAAACACTATAATAATAGGAGAAATAAGGAGTAATAAAATTTGATTTTTGCTATTTACAAAACATTACAAAATCAACCAAAATTAAACTACTATTTCAAGAAGACACTTTATCACTCATATAGCATATCCAAAATGACTAGGGAGACATAAGGCATTCTACAAAATTTTATAATAATAGCATTCATCAAAGTTCATCAACTACCCAATTCATTTGGGAGTCATAAGGTTTGTACAAAACCTAAATCTCTAACCATTAGGAAGACATAAGGAAGCGTACAAAAACTAAAAAGGATTTTATCAAATCAAATTCACATACTTCTACTAGAAAGTCATAAGGTAGACTACTACAAAGGTTCTATCAAATCTATATCTACAATTCTAAGGAATTGCAAGAAATACTATTTCAAGGCACTATCAAAGCACTTCATAATCTAATATAGGGAGCTATAAGGATGTCTACCTCAAGTAATACGGTAAATAATTATATACAACACTATTAAAAAGTAAAGAGCAATTGCCATAAAAATTGAAATCATGAGTTCACTTATAAAATATAAAGGAAACTTAGATCCTACTTCAAAAAGGATACATAGTGAAGCTTTGCAAGATAGGTTTGACTTGATGGTGCATTATCTACATGCTCGACTCACTAAAGCAGTTGATAATGGAAAGAATGACATTCAGATTCCTTTAGAATATGGAAGCATACTATACATGTAACTACTTACATTCAAATTTTATAAGGATACAAATGTGGAACAAAGAGGATTGATAGAATTACTTAAACTAAAAATAGAAATGGATGAATCATCCCTATCAAAGATATTTCAATCCTCATGCAATATTAGTACTTCAAGTTCTACTAACTAAAAATATTATCATGATGTTCTAAGTGCATGTTCAGAAGCTATGATATAGGACACAGATGTTAGAGTTACTATGCTATAGTAACTATAAATTATTACCTCATTTGATAATTTGTAAGATTCACCTAGGTAGATTTAATTTACCGCATGGTAAAAAGTAGTTTGTTACTTTTTACCACTAGTATTTACTTTTACTATTTACCTACAAGATATTCACTATGGAATATCTTGGGGTTAGTAAGTTAGTAGTCGTAGTCATTTTTACTATGTTAGTAAGTGAGTGTAATTATGTATCTTGTTAGTAGATTAGGCGCTTATTCCTCAAGCATGTTAGTTAGCTCATTTGTTAGCTACCTTCAGGGGTAGATTACCTCTTAGGCTATTCATAGCCTAAGTTGATTGTATTTAAGATTTGCACCTTAATAATAATTTATAATGATTATTTTCCTAATATTGCCTACCTAACATTGGCATCAAAGCTACAGAGGAGGAAGCAAGCAAGAATGCAAGGCAGACTGGGCAAGGTGGGTAGAAGCTTCATTCCAGATTGGGTAAGGTGAGAGATTTCTCTCATTCCATGCAAGCCAAGGTTGTGAATTTCCTTTGCTTAATTTTCTCCTAAGGTCCTATGGTTGTAGTATTTCAAGGGCCCGCATTCCTATGGATAGACCTATCCCCGAGAGCACAAGCCTAGACTCCTAGATAGGAGTGACTCAAACAGGCCCTGATTGACGATCAAAGAGGAGCCTTCGATGACCGATCGAGGTGGCCACCTAGACCAGAGGGTAGGAGCACCCTCTAATCTAGGGACTGCCCATCGATGGAGCAAGGACATTACCCTGATAGGGAGGACAACCCTGTCAGGTCCTGCTTGACCCGCGGACCACTAGAAGTAACTACAGACCGCTAAGGTCCACCTAGACCATAGCCCCTGGATAGACGGACCATGATCCTAACAAATATCTAAACTCATTCAACCTAGACGGTGCTACAACCTAGATGTTACTTCAACCTAGATGCTGACCACTAGGTGTGGATGGCCTAACAAGACCACATGCATTAGATAGAGGATAACTGTAAGGTGGACTGACAGTGACACTAAAATTGTGACCTGACACCATAATCTGACACCACACGAATGCGTAGACCAGATAGGGACTGCTAAATCAATCGATGAGACTGACAAACGAGACATATGGCAAAAGCTCAAGAATCGAGGAGACCACTATATAGATCTGATACGGCCTGACACCTAGACAAACTACTGGCAGATTCAACAACTTGATGTGGAGCATATGTGACACATGAGTAGCAGACACATGGTGAGAACAAAAGCACTGATGGGGTAATTGAGTTGGCAAGTTGAACTCCTACGTAGATACATGGTGGTAGTTCATGTGTGTGACATGTCCTTCATCTATTCAAAGGCGTGCATGACAAAAGGAGGTCGTGTGATTTCCTGAAGGCAATCACATACAAGGTGGGGCGAAAGATGTTTTATTTTATTTCATGTGCAACATCGTGTTGCATGTGGGTCTAATAAGTCCCAAAGCATTTTTAAAGGCTTTTTCTCACTCTGAGCAGAGGTTGAAAACAAAGGTAGCTCATGCCTTTTATTACCCGTCTGACTCTAGATCCGATATGGCAAAGCACCCATGACCAGGGCACTGGCCCTCGCTAGATTGCGGGTTCAAGCCCCCGTGGTTAAATTTTGCCACAAAAAACAAAAGGGAACCCCCCACCTAACATAGGTAAAAGTTTTTAAAATTAATTTTTTATAATATGTTTTTTAAATTAAAAGTTTCTTTATTATTATTTTTTTAATAATTTAAATATAATTATTGTTTTAAAAAAATCATTTTTTTTATAAATTGATTTTTTTTTTTAAAACATTAGTTTATTTTTATTATTAATTAAACTTCTATGATTAAAATTTTTATTTAAATCTTGCAAATTAAAATTAAAAGAAAAGGAAGGGACCTATATTTTGCAAATTCAATAAAAAAAGGGCTTTTGTTTTCTCCAAAACTGGGGATATAAGACAAAGAAGAGCACCATTTTTTTCTTGCAAAATTAGGGAGCCTAAAATCTTCTCAACATTATTAATTTTGCAACATGAAAGGCGGACAAAATCAAAGATATTTGATTCTTTCTTGCAAAATTGGAAAACAAGGAGACTCAAAATTTTATAAAATTCAGAGGCAAAGTGTGCATTTGTTTTCTCCAAGGGGGGATATCCTACATGAAATTGCACATTCTATTTTTTGCAAAATTGAGAAGAAATTGAAGACCTTGGGTCCATAAAACCAAGTCGTTTGTCGACTGGTCTGGAAGCCTTTCAAACATGGGTCGTGTGTTGACTTGACTTGAAAGGAGTGCTACTTTGTTCATTTTGCAAATCAAAGGGGGGAAGACAAACAATTGTATTTCTTTGCAAAATTGTAACACAAAGTGAGGAGCACTTAAAAATCAAACCTTGTTTATTTTGCAAAATCAAAAGGAAAGGCAATTGTTTTATGCCACATTCTTTGCAAAATTGAAAAACAAGAGGAGACATAAAATATCAAATTTTTGCACAACACAAATTCAAATTTTGTTGCAAAAATTAGTAAATAAGGTGCATTTTCGGTTTTACTCGACACCTTTTAAAATTGGCAAATTAGGTGCATTTTCGGTTGCATCCGACACCTAAGTGATAATAATTTGTGGGAACTCTTTGATTGATTATTGCATTTACTTTCTTGTTTTATGCAATTATAAGTCACAAAATCAAGAGCACTCAAAAAACCCAAATTTCACAAATAATTGTGTAAATAATTTGCACAAGTATAAGCCATTTGTAAAATTGATATTCTCTCCTTACAAACCCTAAAATTCACTCTTATTTTTTTGGCTCAATATCCTCAAACTAATTATTCCTCTTCAAGAGGATTTTCAGGTAGGTGCCATTAAATATCTTTTTGAGTGAATTCTCTTTCACTTCTTATTTGTTTGGCTTAAATATCCTCAAATTGATCATCTTTCTTCAAAGAGAATTTTCAAGCAGGTGCCATTAAATACCACTTAAAAGTGAAATAAAGATCATCTTAGTGCAAATTTTAGAACCTTCATAATGGCAACTATCAAAAAATACCTAAATGATACATAATTTCTTAAAGGTCCTAACTATTTAGCATGGAAAACTAAGATGAAAGCCATCCTGACTGTAGAGGAAAAGTGGGATTTAGTAGATGGCACTGAAACAAGACCCACATCACCAGGAGCAGATAAAAAAACATGGTATAAAAAGAACAATCATCTTCTCATGTTGATCCTCCTAGAAACTACTAATGAGATCCAACCTCACATAAGTGAAGCTAAAAATGGTAAATATGCATGAGATGCACTTTGTACCATTTTTAAGGTAAGAATTAATCGACTATTCTAAACCTTCAAACACAAATTCATACACTCTATATGAAATTAGAAGAATTAGTAGAACTATTCCTTTGAAGAGTAGCAGAACTGAAGTTAAAGCTAAATTCTTTAGGATCCAAAGTAGAAAATACTATTCTAACTTTAGTAATATTGAAGGCTCTTCCATAAAACTACAAGATGTTAATAACATCCCTTAATGTATATCAAAGAACAGTAACCTTTGTGGAGTTAGTCAATTTTCTTCAAACGAAGGAAGCAAATCAACTCCAAAGCGATGAAGTAACAAACAATGCACTTTACTCGAACAATCATGGTGAAAAGAAAAAAGGAAACTTTCAGAAGGGAGGATTATCTTCAAAACGTAAGGGAAAGAAACTTCAAAAGAAATTTTGCTCACATTGTAAAAAGGACAACCATGACACCAATCTATGTTGGTTTAAAATTAAGCAAAAAAAAAATATCAAAGGCACATCACAGAAGCAAAACAAAGGTAATGTTGCTAGTGAAGTGTCTGACTCTGATTTTGATTCTGGTTCAGAAAGAGCACACAAAGTGCTCATGGATAAGACAATATTATAAAGGGAAAACAAATTTATCACCCTAGACAAGCACCATTTGCACTCTCTTTTTTAGGCTTCATAAATAGCATAATTTTTTTTTGAAGTACTTGCAATAAAGGGGTGATTGTACCTCTTTTAGGCTTCATAAATATCAAACTCTCTTTGTTTGAAGTACTTGTAACAAAAGGGAGAATTTTTTGGTGTAAAATTTTCCTAGGAGGCAATATTTGTAAAAGCCTTAAAAAAGCTTCATGAGTTGCACATCTTTTGCAATTAAGGGGGATAAACATTTATTTTCCTACTTCACACAATTTTTTGTAAAAAGGGAAGAAGACTTATAAGGGTGCATTTTTGGCAGTGACCGACACCTTAGTCACACTTCTTGCAGAAATTCCATTACAACATGTTTTGCAAAAAGGGGGAAACTTATAAGGGTGCATTTTCGGCAGGGACCGACACCTTAGCTACCTTATCAAAATTTTTTGCAAAATCATATTGTAACAAAATGAACCTCATATGAAGTGATCTACTCTACTACACATAGCGGTTGTAGCAGCTTGTTACCCATGCAATCCAATTGGATGAAAATATTACAATAAGGACATTCGCTGATGTGAAGAAAAATTGAGGAATGACCCACTTTTTTCTTAGGAGTAGCCAGAGCACTATGGTAGAGCAAGAACCAATAGATCAACATCTTTTTCCACTATATTGGGGCAGTTATATACATTACCCAAATAATGTAATAAGGGGGTATGTTAGAGTTACTATGCTATAGTAACTATAAATTATTACCTCATTTGGTAATTTGTAAGATTCACCTAGGTAGATTTAATTTATCGCATGGTAAAAAGTAGTTTGTTACTTTTTACCACTAGTATTTACTTTTACTATTTACCTACAAGATATTCACTGTGGAATATCTTTGGGTTAGTAAGTTAGTAGTCGTAGTCATTTTGACTATGTTAGTAAGTTAGAATAATTATCTATCTTGTTAGTAGGTTAGGCGCTTATTCCTCAAGCACATTAGTTAGCTTATTTGTTAGCTACCTTCAAGGGCAGATTACCTCTTAGGCTATTCATAGCCTAAGTTGATTGTATTTAAGCTTTGCACCTTAATAATAATTTCTAATGATTATTTTCCTAATATCGCCTACCTAACAACAGAGAATGATGACAAGGACAAAAGCAAAGATAAAATACTCTTGCAAGAATCGGGTGATAGTACGTCCACCTATGAAAGTACTTACTTCAATAAAGAAGAAGAAAAACCAATTCAAGGAGGCATACAATGCAATGTGAATTAAAGAAAATACAAAGGACCAAATAAAGATGAAGAACATTTGAAGACAAAGATCCATATTGAATATTGAAATCTTCAATACCCAAATAACATAGGGGTGCTAGAGTTAGAATATATTATATAATTTTGGTCATGTAAATGTACCACCTTTGGTACATGGTTAGAGTAGGATATTACTTTAGGAGGAAGTTAGCTACTTCAAGAAATGTAATAAATGCACAAGTGTCAATGTGCAAGTTGTAATGTGCAAGATGTCCCATTGTACAACTAGGTAGAGTGTTGACCAAGGAATATATATTCCTATATAAAGGGCCTCATAGTGATAGATCATATCATATCAAGTCTACATCAAATATCAAGTCTACATCAAGTTCGTTATAGTCGAGAGTAGTAGGTAGTGGTATAAATATTGAATGGAGTATAATTTAACTCTTTAGCTTATATTAATGGAGTGACCATCACCTCCATACTACATTATATTTTTGCCACTTTCTATTTATAGTATATTTAAGTCATCGTAGAATTCCATTATTTCATATTTTTTGCATCTTATTAGGACCTGTAATAGAACTCTCCCACTGCATATATCCTCAAAAGCTAACATGTAGAAGGTCTAATTTTAGTCAACCCAAATTTTGATAAATAATTTATCAATTATGCATATGGAGTAGAGCTTAGTATCATGTCTTTGCTAACACAAAGATAAAAATCAACATGAACACCTAGTTACTTTCTTCAACTAAACTTTAAAAGGGTATGAAGAGAAGTATACCTTTGTTGAAAATTAGCTATACACTCTAGTTAGTGGTTTGAAGAATTTCAAGCACATGATTTCAAATAACAAATCCATCACCTATTTCATTCATTCAAGTGTTAAAGAATATATAATGAGTGGATAAATCAATAAAAAATGACCAGATGGATGGCCAAGAGTTTTGAATATGATGTTGAAATCAAGCCTATGAAAATAGTCAAAAGAAGAGCACTATGTCAATGGCTATATGAATATGTTGCCAAAGGAGAAGCAAACCCATATGTTATCAAAGAAGAAGCATATTTAGATAGGTTTTTGGTGAATGAATATGAAGAAGAACCATACTAGGTAGAACAAAGGATTAAATATATGCAAATAGGTAGGTATCCCACTAATTTAGAAAAAGCTTAAAGGAGAGGTTTTTTTATTATAGAATGTTCATTTTGTGCTAATATATGAGTTTCTATTTCAAAGAAAATTTGATGGAGTCCTACTCATATGCATTAAGAAAGAACAAACTTAGCCTATATTGTAATAATTCCATTAAGGATTCTTGGGTGGCGATTTTTTAGCTCAGATAATGGGCAATAGGATTATGAAAGTTGGTTACTATTGGCTAAGTATATTTACATATGCCCATCATTATGTGAGAAAATGTGACAAATGTAAAATTTTCACTTCTTGAAAGAAGAATGAACTTATATCCTTGAAACCCATAGCCACAAAGAAACCATTCTCCCAATGGGGATTAGACTTTATTAGAATGATCAACCCACCATCTAGTAAATGTCACAAATGGATCCTCACTATTATAGACTATTTTACCATATGGGTTGAGGTAGTCCCACTAAAAGAGGCAACTAATCAAGTAACTATAAAGCTTTTGTAGGACATCATCACTATGTTTGGTGTTCCCAATACTATAATTACCAATAATGCCAAGGTATTCACAGGTTCTAAAACTACCCAGATCACATTTTAGTATCACTTTTATTTAAAGGTCTCTTCAGATTATTATCCATAAGGTAATGGTTTAGTGGAATCTACAAAAGAGGATTTGCTACAAATTCTAAAAAGGGTTGGATCTAAAAATTAGCGGTAATTGCATTTTCATATTAAAAAGGATTTATGGGTAATTCACATCACTCTAAAGAAAGCTTTAGGATGTTTAAAATACAACCTAGTATATGGAAATGAGGCTAAGCTACATACATCTATATAATTAACTACACTTCAAGTATTACATTAGCTAAAGCTATAGGAAAATTATCCAATGGCTATAAGAATGGGAGAACTATTGAAGCTTGAAGAAATAAGGAAAGAGATCAGAGAGTAGCTACTAAAGCATCAAGAAGTGGTCAAAATATGGCTTGATAAAAGATCCACCTACCAAAATTTTGAGGTTGGTGTACTTAAATAGGATGAAGATAAAAGCAATCCATGTCATCATACCAAATTTGATGCAATTTGGAGTGGCCCATAAATTGTAGTTGATTGCAAAGACCATAAATCCTTTGAACTTAAAACAATGGAGGGAGATTTTTTCCTATTACTAGCCAATGAGATTCATCTAAAGAGCTATCCTTGAAGCTTCATCCAAAAACAAAAAAAATAGAGCATGAAGTACATAGATGTTTTATAATATTCTAACATAATTTAGCCTGACAGGAGAAGATATCAAAACCTATTATTGGACAAAAACTATATGAAAGAAAAGGTTATAATCTACCTTGTGACAAGAAAGAGGAGAATTATCAAAATAAAAGTCAAATATTAGATAAAATCTAATGACATGATTTATTGGATCACGAACCATGAGATGGCATAAGTAAGCCATAGTCACATTGTGAAGACAAAAATGAAACACCAAATATAGATAACAAAAAATGAATAAACAATGATACAAGATATTGCACAATAAAATATACATTATACTATTAATGTTGGTGGATCTAAATACAATCAAATGTACCCAAAAGAGGGGTTTATGCTATTTATTTTGATACAATAAATACAATATGCTTGGGTTCTCCTAAACCCTAGACAACAATGCTTGTGGTGTCTTCAAAGCTCATTTTTACTCCCAACATAGGTGAGTGGGCTTCAAATATCCATTAACCAGACCACTCCAGCTTAAAAAACTACCAAATACCTATACATCTCTAGATTTGCACACAAAAAATGACAAAAGAGGGTTAATAGCAATTGTGATGGCTCCAATATGTGAGACCCTCAAAAATAAATAAAAAACCTAGCTATCAAATAACAATTCTACGAGAAAATATAGAAATAATGAAATCAATACAATAATGGAAGATTTACCTTGTAAAATTGTTGCTTTTTGATCTATCATTGTCATCGTTGCAAGAAAATAGGTGTGCAAATGCCCTAGCGACACTCGAGGGTTCGCTAGTCTGCAGAACTAGGGTTTGAAATGCCCACGGGTACTCGATGATAGTAGAAAATACCCGTGGGTTATTAGGGATTGTGGAAAGCATCTAGAGGCACTCATGAGTAGTAGAGGGGTGCTCGAGGGTAGTAGCGAGATATTCAGGGATTGAGGTAAGGTCTATAGAAGCAGATTTGCTTTGGGTGAGGGCTACAGAGGTGAATGTGGAGGCAAAGGCGAGGGATGCGAAAGGGGAATTCTAAAATATTAGGTTGTGAATTGCTTAGATTTTTTAGGATTTTTATTTAGGGGTTGAGCCATACTCCTATTTATAATCTTCCCTAGGGCACATTAGGGTTTCAACAACACAATTTGTGCAATTAAGATTAAAACATGACAGAGGGTGGATATTAGATATGGGCAGGTGGCATGGATTGAGGTCGATGAATGGCTAGGATTAGACCAAGATAGATGGTTCAGATTAATTTACACACATATATACATTTATTAAATATATAGAATATAATATAAAATATTAATATTTAAATATATTAAAAATATACATAAATATATGTAAATAATGGGTAAAAATGGTGTGAATACCTGGATGGATGACAAGTGGCTAGATTTTGGTGTCTATAGATGCCCATTTTTGTACCATATTGCATGAAACACAATGCGATGCAAAAATACGAGATACCTATTTTGGCTTGATGGTGAAGCAACTTTGTTGATATGTGGACATGAGCTTGGAGATAAAAGAATTTTGATTGTGTAGCTTACCTCCTCAATTGGCAAATGAGTTTGCGGATGAATATCACAAGCCAATTGAAAAATGAGTGCAAATGATTGTATGGATGAATGGTGTAATTATGGATGATATGAATGATGTAAATGTGATACTGTTTTTGCCCCAACAATGAAAGGGGGTTGGTGTAAGATGCATGTGATTGATTATATTTTTGCCCTAACAGAGAAAGGGATTTTTTCCAAATGTAGATGCCATGATCATGTAAGATGTATCTCATTGTAGGAAAATCAAAACCAAATGTGATTACCCCAAATTTGGGGTGATTAAATGTTGTTAAAGAATGTACCTTCTAGAATCATTGATATGCAAAAATGAAGATGCAAAATAAAAAGAGTCAACTTTGGAGGGTCAACTAGTGACTGCCAGGTAATTCCTATGGTCAAAACCAATCACCCTAGCTAAGGATAGTCACCATGATGACTATCAAGGAAATATGAAATGATGGAATATGATTTTTTTCATGTTTCAAGCCCCACGAAGTAGGCCATCAATGATAGATTTTGTGTAAATTATTCTTGGTATGGTTTCATTCAAAATGTGAAGTACCAAAGGTTATTGTGATTTCAAACAAGGAGATATGGGATGATGAAAATGGCCAAGTATCCTTATGGTGATTTATTCATCTTATCGACTTGCATGGATACCAATCGTTGCAATCACCAAGTAGATAGAATAAACCACTATATACGAGGTTCACTTGAATTTTTGTTTGAACTTGAAAAATATGAAAATGTTATGGTTGATGATTAAAAATGATGCAAAAATGAAGCATTGATGATGAGAATGACGATTATGGTTATTTTATAAAAATTTGGACCGTTTTGGAGTGCTTTGGAATTCGATAAACGATTTGCACCTTTTGGGTGTAAACTAAAATTATGTGTCCAAATCAGTTTGGACCTTCACAAAACTTGATAATATGATGGAATAGATGCATGGATGTAATTTGGGAGGTTTTTGTGGGGGTAAGCCACCATTTTACATTGATTTTTTCTTTTTTTTCAGTTTTGATGCCAAACATTAATTGGTTCTTAATGTATGCACAAACATCCACTAGTGTTTGGGCATGCCCTAAACACAATGGTGCACTTTAGTGCACTAGGAAACACCCATGGGTGTTTCAAGGTACCTGAAGTAGCTATAAATAGCCCGTAGGGAGAAAACAGAGCTTATTATTGCATTTGTGAATTTGTGAAGCTGCATCTAGGATAATTGGATGAAGTGGAGTGGAGTGAAGTGAGGCAGTTGGGCATGGAAGGTATAGCAGTGGAAGGTGCAGCTGAAGTGGAAGTACGATTTTCCAAGTTAAGTCCCTCTTTGAAGCTCTTTTTGATTGTGCAATTTTTTTTTTATTATTTTTTAATTTTTTTTTGAATTATGAACATGTATTAACAAAAAATGTTTTGTGTTGTGCTACACCTTAGGATTTTGGAGGCTCGACAACAGTTCTTGCCTCTCATCCCTGGGATGAGAAAGCTGTTGCGGGGTGAGCATTAGGATTGGTTGAAGGTTGTGGGGCTAGAAGAGGTAGCCTAGATAGATGTGATGAGGGTAGATGAGGGGTACCTATATACCTTGATAGAGAGGTGGGATCTAGATAGGGGTACCTTTCAAATCCCTAATGGAGAGGTTACCCTCACACTTGAGGATGTATATTGCATCCTCAAGCTATCAATGAAGGGTATTCATATTAAGGTTGGACACGATTGAGGAATGAATATGGGGAAGATGTTTGGTGACAGTTGGAAGAGTGTCACAGTGACATGTGGGGGTATCTTGTACTTTTCCATGTATGTGGACAAGATACTAAATTCCCTACCATCTTTGGTAATATTCATGTTGGCCAACATCGTGGTCCTGAACAGTTCCAGCTATAGGTTCCCTTGGAACCTCATATGTTTGGTGAACGATATGATCACTACACCATAGGTGTATGCATGGGCTCCTTCCTTATTGGCACAGGTGTACTAGGAGATTTATGAGGTGAGGAGGTGGGGGAGGAAGGGATTGGAATGTATTTTATTACTGTAATGCTAGGGATGGGAGCATTTTAGTATGGCTCAATCAAAGGGTCTACCAGTTGTAGGCTAGGATAGGGAGCAACCCTATGCTAGGAGATGGGAAATGGCAAAGGAGTTATAGTCAAGTCATCTAGTGCAAATGAGTCAGTGGTATAGAGATTTATGGGTTGGATTGACATCCACTCAAGTGATATGGAGGCCATGGTAGGGTGCCAAGTGGATAGGATATGGAGAGTAGCTATGACATGTCAGGTAGGCTAGGTGGATGGTTGGGAGGTATTGAAGTGAGGCTAAGTATATCCAGTTCTCATGAGTGATCCATCAGTTCAAATTGAGGTAGGGGGTTCTTGATGAGCCAGTGCTCTATAGGAGGTATCAATATGAGATAAAGTTACCATGTGTTAAGGCATGGAGGGAGACTTATGAGGATGATGAGGAGATATATCTCCTTGATGTGTATGATGCAGGGACTGCTGTATTGTATGATGTATGGTTCACTACACAACCACCATGGGCATCGACTCTAGTAGTAGCTAGTGGAGATGGGGATGAGGCTGAGGATATCGATGAGGCTCCTAAGCATCAAAGACACCTTCAATATAATAGTTGAAGGAGGAGGCCTAAGGGTGCAATGAGGTAGGCTCTAGGGAGTGGAGGAGATGATGGAGACAAGGATTATGTGGAGAAGACTCTAGATGGACCTCTAGGTCAGAGCGAGGAAGATTGTGTGAAGTTAGAGCAACTAATGGTAGAGCAGGATGCAATGGTGATAACTTAGGAGGATATGATCATGAGGTTCTAGGCAGAGATTCTAGAGAGGGAGCATTATCATAATCTTGAAATAGTGCACCTTTGATCTTGATAGAGGTATATCGATTCATTGGAGGATAGGTTGATGGAGCATCATATTTCACTTCCATATCCACCTTCCTTATTTGTATCCAAGTATTCTAGGCATAGCGAGTCTAGGCATAGCTCTAGGTCTAGGGCTCCTTCTAGGTCACAAGGGTCCTCTTGGAGGTCTTAGCTAGTGCTTAGATGCACTTTTTTATATGAGCCTCAGACACTCATTGTATATGTGATATTTATATATATACATGGATTTTAAATTTTGTGTTATATGTTTGTGTGAATGTTTTAGTGTATATGCATTTGTGTGTATGGATGATTAATGCAAGTGGTAATGTATGATAAATGCAAATTGTGGAATGCAAATGTTCTAATGATAATTCATAGTTTAGATTTTTCTTGGCCATATTTAGCATTTTTGTTTAATAAGAGGCACCAAACTTGATGGTAGGTGGTGTGAAAAAGACTCATGAAATGACATGGATGTTGACATGAAAGAAGATATGGATGTTGATAAGGAGAATTGACTATTTTGTAGAGACTCAGATATACTAGTGATATCAAAAAAACTCACTAAATACTGCCTAATTCCTCTAGGACCAAATGTGTGTGTAGTGAATTCATTTACCAAATCATGAGCATGGTAATGAATCGAGGCAATCAAGAACCAATGTGTGTGCAAGTGAGTTCATTAACTCATCTTGAGTAAATTGGGTGTGACCTATTATGGATGAGACCAAGAAGCTAGCTTATCCTTATGTGCAGTCAAAGGTCTCTTTGAAAGAGATGTGTCACCATCCATGAGTGTACTCCACTACCAGTCAAGCATCTATAGCTTCGATGGAGATTAGCTCCATAGTCTAAGAATTTTGATCTCTCAAGTTTTGGGGATGATTACCTAAACATCTGAATGGAAATATAGTACGATACTTACAACCCAATGATTAGTGGTGTGTGATGAAAAATTTAGAGCTTTTGGAGATTGTATTCTCAACCTCAGTGTGATGAGAATTGTACCCTATCCTTACTACTCGATCTTTTAAATTTGAAAGTAACTATGATAGTGGTGAAAACCACTAATTTTGTGGATTATGCTGCATGATGGGACAAACAAGGAATACCCTATTCACTTCAAGGTTCAAATTAAGTATGATGTTATCCCTCTTTGACACAAGATGTTATTTAAGGTGTGAAATTGTGTTTGGTTCAAAAATATTTTGGAGTCAATTCCTAGAACTCAAGATTTTCTTAGTGAAGATGCGTAATGTTCCTAAAAGGATCTTGAAATGTATTGGTGGTTTTATTAAAACACTAGGAGTGGTTGAGTGATCGAAAAAACCTAGGAATTATAAATATATGGAGGCAAATGATAATTTGACTTGGTGAAATTATGTGGATGATGTTGTGAAGATGCCCCTGATTAAGGTAACATGACTTTATTGGATCAATTAATACCTTGAAATGAATAAATTATCCCTAATATGAAATGTGAAATGTGGATGGAATGTATGAAATGCAATTTGTGAAATTTAATGTATGAATGCAATTGTTGTTAAATGAAATGTGTGCAAATGAAATGCAATGTTTTTGTGTATTAGCCATGTATATATACATATATATAAATATCATTAAGCATAGAATGCTCTCAAGTGTATAACATTAAGTGGTTTGAGTTCTTCCTCTCCCTATAGAATGACAAGCCTTTAGTACCTTTATCCATTTTTTGAGTGATAATGTATGGACACACGCAATTACCCACAAATTTATCATGAAGATGCGACAATGCATTGGTGTTTTGTTGATTTTTTTTAAGGACAAAATCTCCTACTTGGAATTAATGTAGATGAACTTTGACATTGTAGGAATGATTTAGGTGGTCTTGATAAACTCGTAAATGCTCTAAAGCATTGACTCACCTCTCATCAAGAAGTGTGAGTTGGTCAAGATGTGCTTGTCTAGTGGTATCGTCATATATGAGTTCCTGCAAAGAAATTTGCAAGGAGGGGATCTCAAGATCAAAAGGCATGATTGCTTTGACTCCATAGGCCAATGAAAATGGTGTTTCTCTAATAAGTGTGCGTATGTTTGTTCGATAAACCCATAATACCAATGTAAATTTAGAATTCCAATCTCTATCATTTTTGTTAACCAATTTCTTGAGAATAGCAATTAAGGTCTTGTTGGTAGCGTCAACTTGTCCATTTGCTTTTGGGTAATAAAAAGTCAAGAAACTATGTTGGATGTTATATTTCTTGCAAAGTGATCAAACATCCTTGTTATTGAAAGACTTACCATTGTCAGAGATGATTTTTAAGGGAATATGAAAACAAGTGATATGATGAAGTAAAAATTCCACAATTCTAGGTCCTGTTGTATTGGTTAAAGGAATTACCTCAACCCACTTTGTGAAGTATTCAGTGGCTGTGATGATGAATGTATGTTGTCCCGAGGAAGGAGGTGAGATTTTTCCAATTAGATCTAGAACCCATTGTTAAAAGAGCAAAATACTTTGAATATGCTATAATGCTTGTGATGGTACATGAGTTAAATTAGCATGATGTTGACATTGCTTACAATGTTTGACATAAGTGCAACATTCTTGTTCCATGGTGGGCCAATAATAACCCATGCGTAGAATATATTTGTGATGGCCATCCCACTAAAATGACCACCACAAGTACCATCATGAGCTTCAGCTATGGATCTTTATGCCTCAATAGCCTTGAGACATTGAAGGAGGATTCCATCATAACCAAATTTATACATGTCTCCCAAGAGAACAAAATGAGCTACTTTTTTTCTTGAAAGTGCATTTAGCAGTTCGATACATATTAGATGGGAGTGTTCCAAAATTGAGAAAGGCTACTATTTGGCTTGACCAAGGCTCATATGAATCCGACTAGATAAAGTAAACATCCTTTTCATCCTTAGATTCAACACAGATAATTGTAGATTTAGATATTGTTGTGATAATTAGAGGTTGTACCTCTCCTAAGGAGTCTTTTAGAATCAATGATCCAAGAGAGGCCATTACATCTAAAAATATATTAGTCGAATGTGGAAAATTATCAATTTCATACCATTTGAATGTAGAGAGAAATTTCATTGCTACTTCATGATAAATTTTAATGGTAGGTTCTTTATATTGGTATTCTCCATTGATTTTATTGACAAGTTAAGAATCACCAAATATATTGATACAATTTATGCCCATAACTATAGCTTATTGAAGGCCTAAGATTAAGGCTTTGTAATCTGCAATTTTGTTTGTGCATTGGAATTCTAGTTTGAATGATAAGGGGATAGGTACCCCCTGGTGTGTATGAAAAATGACTCTAGCACCTTGAAATTTCTTACACTTAGAGTCATTAAAGAATAGTGTGATATTGATGTCTTCCTTTGGAATAACATCTTCTTCTTTTTCAGTGATAGCAAATTTTGAATCATTTGGAAGCTCAATAAACAAGGGATGATCACTAGGTAGTGGAGCTTTCACAAGTTGATTGGCTATGACCTGACCTTTAATGGATTTTTGGCTAATGAACTCAAGGTCAAATTTAGTAAGAAGTATTATCCATTTAGCGATGCGAGTGTTATTGTAAGTACGAGACATCATATAACACAAATAATTTTCTCTAGCTATGACATATGTTGTGTGACTAAGCATATAATGTTTGAGTTTCTTAGTGGCAAAAACCACTGCTAAGCACAATTTTTCTACATAAGCATATCTGGTTTCATAACTTACCAATGTTCGACTAATGTAATAGATAACTTGATCTTGATTTTCTTCATTCTTTTGTGCAAGCATTGTCGCTAATGCAAAGTTCATTTCTAAGACATAAAGATAAAAAGGGACCCCTAGATGAGGAGGAGCTAAGACAAGTGGAGAAGCCAAGTATTGCTTAATGTCATCAAAGGCTTTTTGGTACTCATCTATTTAAGAAAATGGTACCCCATTTTGTATCAGGTGATTTAATGGCCTGCATTTGTTAGAAAGTTATGCAATGATACGATAGATCGATTGGATATTTCCTTGTAAATTTATTGGGGGAGGCATCTCCATTATAGCCTTGACCTTGTTTGGGTCCATTTCAATACCTCTTTTGGAGACTATGAATCCTAGTAGTTTGTTAGAGGTAACACCAAAGACACACTTTTTGGGGTTCAACCTTACCTTATGGTCTAGAAGTCGATCAAAAAATTCTTCCAATACACCAATGTGCTCTTGTTGAGTTTTGGATTTTTCCAAGAGATCATCCACATAGTATTCGATGATGTTATGAATATAGTCATGGAAAATGTATGTCATGGCACGTTGATAAGTGGCACCTATATTTTTAAGGCCAAAGGGCATCACCTTGTAACAAAAAGTTCCCCAAGGTGTAGTGAATGCTATTTTATGTTGGTCATTAGGATTTATTCAAATTTGGTTGTATCCTAAAAAATCATCCATAAGAGAAAACATTTCATGGCCAACATAGGTTTCAACAAGAGTATCAATGTTTGGGAGAGGAAAATCATCCTTTAGACACACTTAGTTAAGGTCTCAAAAATTAGTGCAAACAAGTATCACCCTATTAGGCTTGCGAACAGGTACCATGTTTGAGAGCCACTTAGGATAATCAATGGGTACAATGAAATCCACATCTAATAGCTTTTGGAGCTCTTCTTTGACCAAGAAGGTAATGGTAGGATGCATCCTTCTAAATTTTTGTTTGATCGACTTAGCTATGTGGACAACCAAATTAGAGTCAAGACCAGACATATATTTATAGGACCATGCAAAAAGTTCCATCTTTCTCTTGAGGAGAGCAATTAATTGCTCTTGTTCATATTTGGATAAGCTTTTGCCAAGCTTGATAATTTGTGGATTTTTGACATCTAAACTAAGGTTCACATCGATAGTATATTCAATAAACATGTGAGAACCTTCTTCAAGTTCATGGGTAGTTGGGATCACATGAATGTCATCTATGATGTTATCAAACTCTTTTGACTTATCCTTATTTACATCTACCTAAAAAACCTTAGGATTTGAAGGTGAAGGTGAAGGTGAAGGTGGAGGAGATGGAGGAATGTAGTTGGTTGAAGCCCTTAACAATTCCTCAGATATGACAAATTTGGAAAAATATGGCAACGAGGAAATTTGATCCATATAAATAAGGCTTATGTTAATTGGAATTAGACTTGTCAAATTGTATGGATTACAGAGTGGGGTGAATAAGTCAACAGGATTCATGTTGACTTAAAGGAAAATGGAGGAGGTGAAATGGATGGGATGGTATGAGCCTAAGAACTGATTCTAGGACCTTGGTAAATAGAGAAGCCTACATATCCTTCTCTCTAAAAATAATACTATGCACTTTAGAAATACCCCTGGGTATTTCCTAAATATCCCACAAGCATCACAAGGTGTCTGTGCACATTTTGCAACTTATGTGTTGTTATTCTATGAAAATCATGCGATCCATACTTCTAAAAACTGTAAGATAAAATAGAAAACAAGAATTTAAATCACAAGATAAATCAAAGTAAGAAATCCTTAGGGGGTTCCAACATAATGCAATTTTTGAAGACAAAAATGAAACACCAAATATATATAATAAAAATGAACAAAGAGTGATACAAGAGATTGCACAATAAAATAGATCTCATATTATTAATGTCAGTGGATCTCAATACAATCAAATGTGCCCAAAATAGGGGTTTAAACTATTTATTTTGATTCAATGAAATACAATATACTAGGGTTCTCTGAAATCATATCCAACAATGCTTGTGGTATCTTCAAAGTTTTTTTTTGATCCCAACAGAGGTGAGTGGGCTTCAGTTATCCCAAACCACTCCAGCCTAAGAAACTACCAAATACCTGTATATCTCTAGATCTACACACAAAAAATAATAAAAGAGGGTTAATAGCAATTATGAGGACTCCACTATTTGGCACCCTCAAAAATCAATAAAAACCTTAGCTATCAAATAACAATTATGCAAACAAAAATAGAAATAATGAAATCAATACAATAATGAAAGATTTACCTTGTAAACTTGTTGCTATATGATCTATCATTTTTTTCATTGTAGGAAAAAAGGTGTGCAGATGACCTAGCGACACCCAAGGGTTTGTTGGTCTGCAGACCTAGGGTTTGAAATACCCACGGGTGCTCGGTGGTAGCAAAAATTTCTTATGGGTGCTCAGGGATGGTGGAAAGTGTTCAAAGGTGCTTAGGAGTAGTAGAGGGGCACTTGGAGGTAGTAGCGAGACATTTAGGGATTGAGGCAAGGTATGTAGAAGTAGATTTTCTTCAAGAAAGGGCTACAATGGTGGATGTGGAGGTGAAGGTGAGGGATGTGAAAGGGGACTTCTAAAAGCTTAGGTTGTGAATTGCTTAGATTGCTTAGGATTCTGATTCAGGGGTTGAGCCATCAAAATGGATCTTATTTATAATCTTTCCTAGGGTATATTAGGGTTTCAATGACACAATTTGTGTGATCAAGATTAAAATGTGATGGAGGGTAGAGATTAGATCTGGGTAGGTGGCATGGACTGAGGTGGATGAATGGCTAGGATTAGACCAAGATGGATGGCTGATATTAATTTACACATATATATACATTTATTAAATATATATAAAATATAATATAAAATATTAATATTTAAATATTTATTAAACAAATGTACATAAATATATGTAGATAATGGGTAAAAAATAGTGGCAAGACTTGGATGGACAAAAAATGGCTAGATTTTGGTGTCTACACACAAATGAGTAGATCTCCAAAGAAGGATGTGAACTACCTAGGTACATTAGGAAGGATAACTTCTAGAAAATTTTACTGCATAGTTGGAGGTTTTATTATCAATGTCAACATCAAAGTAATGTAATATGGAGTATATAGAATTAGCAATATCCCTCCTCTTCTCTACTTAAGCATGAAGGAGAAGTAATTTTACATCTCACAAATTGAGTCCTTAATGTTAGGAAGAGGATGTTCTTCCATCACCCTAATGACAATAAATAAATCCAAGTCAAGTGAGAATATTTCAAGCAGAGGGGCATCAATTCACATAAGGGGAATTTAATGTAGGTAGGTGATACCACCATAAGGTAAAATGCTATAAAAAGGACAACTTACATTTAATTTCTCACAAGATCAAGACTATTGCATTAATTTGAGTTAGTCATTTGTTCATCACCAAATATACCTTTGAATGAATCCACATCCAATACATAAGATTGTAATTTAGAGGTTTATCACCTGTTGCAACTAGAGGGGTCAGGACCCCTATTAGCCACCAAAGTTGTGAAAGTTTGTTGTAATCCAACCAAGAAGGGGTGACTTTGACTAGTGTTGGTTTGAGTATGGGTGCAAAATGGAAAGCTCTCAAAACTCTACTATGTATAAAGAGAACTATATTTATAAATCACCAAGTAGCCATTACCAAAGGATGAGAGTGGGCATAAAACCCCTAAGGCTATGGGACCATGCTATTATAAAATCTTAATAATTATCAGCCTACAATAATACCTCATAATATTTTTAGTGATAACTAAATCAAGCCCTACCATTGATAGTATCTCATGAGTCATTTTGATGATAACTAAAATAACTCTACTATTGTTAGAAGCTCCACCCATATAGAAGCTATGGGAAAGCTCATAGAACAAGTTAGTTTCCACATTTGTTTGGGTTTGTAGCTCATGACCATCCATTTTTCATCTCTCCACCACAAGTATTGTACACATTCATTAGGAAATCTAGATGGGGAGAATCCAATAGTTACGAAAAATAGTGAATCTTAGGATATCATCATAAAAATATTGTATGAAATATCTAGTCAGTGCACTTGATAGCTAGCTTATGTACATTTGGTCAAGAGTAAAAATAGATTAAGCTTCTCTGAACCAATGAATATTCCAAGAGGAGACCAAAACTTAATGATAGTAGAGTTACAAGAGGTATATTAGAGCACTTCAAGTCATAAGCACCACTAATTGATAGAGTTCATGACTAATGGTTTGTGCCACTCTGAGATAAATCTCAACATAATGGAGTCTTGGAAAGCTTCTCACTACTATCAAAGCTATGGTGAGTGATTAGTACACTTATAATATTACCTTAGAACTTGGAAGGAATACTTAAGCCAATGCAAATTAGGTAGAATGTGGATAAATAAGTGTTGGAAAATTTGAGTAGAAGTTTTGACCAAAACATTTTGCACTAATTTACAAAAGTGTCAACATAAAAAATAAGGTAAAGGTTTCAACAATCCATGCATCATAAAAAGTTCTAAAATTTCAAAAGGCCATAAAAATATCCAAAAAATCAAGAGGATCAAAGCTTCCAAAAAATGGATGTCAAAAATATTTTGAGAAAGGGAAGAAGAGAAAAGTTTAGACTAACAACTCACTAGTTGTGGATTCCAAATATGAATGAATAAAAGTTATAACAATTGAAAATTGAACCATCTAGGAGGAGTCTAACAAAATATTTTTGTGGAAATTTTAATAGAGGTTTGGCTAGGCCACAAATTTTTTATGAAGTTTAATAATAAAAGACAAGTATACATTTTTACAATCATCCAATCCCAATATTGATGGCTTGAACCACTTTAGAGATAGAATGAACCTAAGGAGAAGGAAGAAGTAATCTAAGAGACGCGACATAGAACAAAAATGAACAAAGAAGGAATTGTTAGATATGGTGGATTTATAGGAGGAAGGAATACTAGAATACAATACTTCATGGCTAATATATAAGATTCTAAAGAGGTAGTTGAGTTGGACCAGTGAGCAATTATTGGAAGTAGTTAAGGATCACCTACCTAGGCATAACTTCGGCTTAAAAATATAGGAAAATTGATTGATCTATTGAAGGCACAAATGTGGTATCCATAATATCAAAACCCAAAATATGACATTATTAATTATTGAATATGCTTAAAATAAATTTTTAGGATCCCCATGGTGGCAATCGAGCATCTAGAAACTCAGAATTGATGATTCTAGATCTAGAGGCCTCAAGGAGATCAAAGTTATATAATGAGAATTGGAAAAAAGGAGAATCATAGGAGCATTTTCAAAGACTCCTATGCAAGTTTTGGAGGTAAAATATTCCTTTTTTTTTTTCTATATATAGTAGTATTTTAGGTAGTGTAAAGCATCGATGAGTTGCTTATTCAAGCCTTAGACCTTGTATGTAATTTCCCTTTCAATTTATTTTGTATAACAATATAGACTCAAACATTGGGTTGTTTTGTGGATATACTTTTGATCCCTCACTTTTTAAATGATTTTTAATATTTATATTCATATAAATATAGTGGAAGCTATGACTATTGGATTTTTTTTTATCTTTTTCTTCTGCGTATGAATGTTTATGCACATGTATAAGAGGTTGTGATTACTTTTCTCTATCCAATTTCTTTTATGTGCAATCTATGCTTATCTATACATTTCAAGAAGATAAAGTGTTTCATGTGCACTATCTATGGATAATTCACATGTTCATTTATCCTACTATTGTGCAAAAGAGTCTTATGATCTTGGTGCATCATCCCTAGTTAGCTTAGATTAGCTTGGGACCTTTTTGTACTTTATGTTATCTTTATTTCCTAGGGTTTTTTTTTTCTTTCCTCTGTGCACCTAATAGATAGACATGTTAGATTAAAACAAAGAGAAATGAACATCACATTTTTCCAAACAAAAATCATATCAAACACATACATATAAGAACCATGACTAAAAAGTAGTCATAATTTTGATGGTTTTTTAAACCTTAATGTTAATGTAAAACTCATAGGATAAATTCCACAAGATCGAATATAAGATAGAGATAATATAATAAGGTCAAGATAATGATGTAAGTAGAATAATATGAGCAAATTTATGTATATCAAGTCTTTTAATATATCAAAAAAACATTCACTAATAAATAACAATATGAATATAAATAACCTAAATCATACATGAACAAAGCATGTAGCACAACTTACAATATTAATTGCTCAAACATATGCAATATTTATTACTCCACTTCCTATTACAAATATAACACTTGATAATGAATATGTATGTGACTTATCTCTTGTACGATCCTCTATGGAGTATTATATAGCCATAGTAGAATGACTCTTTGGCTACTTGACTATTCCTTTCCATATGCCAAGTCTCATGACTCTTGGCTTCTCTACTTGACACTTGCATACACATGACTCTATCTTGTATGCAAACCTAGACATGAATCTTCACTCTGCACACTCTAATATAAGGAAACTTGCATACACTTACATATAAGTGAAGAACATAAGCTTATACTGAGAGGGGGGGTGAACAGTATAAGACCAAATTTTAATTTTCTTTACCCAAATAATATTATCCAATATATCAATGCAATATCAACAAAAGTAATCAAAGCAATGCACAAATTACCACACACACAATAGAGACACCGTTTTAATGTGGTTTACCCAATGTGGGCTACTTCACGGAGAAAATATTTCACTAAAATTTTCTCAACAAATATCTTGGGAATCCTTCCCTATTACAATGTTTATGGATCTTTGTCTAAAGGAGACACCAATCCCCTAATCTAGTTTGTGGATCTCTATACAGAAGATAACTCCTTCTCCTCTACTTTGGTTGGTGATCCTCTAGAAGACTATTTCCTCCACTGCACTGGCTTGTGGATCTCTCTCCATTGAAAAATCCTATCCTCACTCAAAAGACCTCCATCCTCACTGCCCTACCTAATGGATATCTATCCACTAGAGACTACTGTCCTCTACTCTATCACCTCCAAATCCTACTCTTAGTTCTACTCAATCTCTATCTCAAATTTGCACTAAACACAATCCTTCGGTCTAGCATAAATCTAATCAATATCTATCTCAAATTTACATTAAATATAGTCATTTGATCTAGAAAAAATCTACTCAATCTCTATCTCAAATTTGCATTAAACACAATACTTAAATCTAGCACAAATATGCTCAATCGTTGTCTCAAATTACACTAAACATAGTCCTTCGATCTAGCATAAATTTTCTCAATATCTGTCTCAAATATGCACTAAACACAGTCCTTCGGTCTAGCACAAATTTGTTCAATATCTATCTCAAATATGCACTAAACATAGTCCTTCGATCTAGAATAAATCTGGTCAATATTTTTCTCTAGTATGGCACAAACCTATCCTCAAATCTGCACCAAATAATATCCTTAAATCTATCCTCAAGGCTTAACACAAAGCCTGATCTAATCACTAATCAACTCTACTAGATCTACTCCAAACCTTAACTCAAGGTTTGAACAAATCAATCAATCAACTCTGCTCTCAAGTATTCTCAAATACTTGCCTCAAATCTATCCACAAGTCCTCTCTATAACTTGCTCAAATTGCTCTCAAGTATTCACCAAGACTTACCTCAATTCTACATTGTAATATTCCATAAAATCTTACACTAATCTCTCCACAAGTCTTCACCAATACTTGCCTTAAATCTGCTCAACAAGTCCTCACTAGAACTTGTCCAATCTACTCAATAAGTCTTCACTAAGACTTACCTTAAATTTGGTCAACAAGTCCTCACTAGAACTTGTCCAATCAGCTCAACAAGTCTTCACTAAGACTTACCTCAAATATGCTCAAAAAGTCCTCACTAGAACTTGTTCAATCTACTCAACAAGTCTTCATTAAGACTTACCTAAAATATAATTGTAAGATTCTACAAAAGCTCACACAAATCTATCCATAAGTCCAATCTAGGACTTGCTCAAATCTTCTCACTAGCTCTCACAAAAGCTTGTTCAAATTAACTCAATCTATCACAGAAAACCTCTTCAATCACACAAACAAGTTTCACATAGAATCTTGTTTTAATCTCATAGAAACATATAGAGAATGGTTAAAGACTCAATATATTTCACATTCACAATAATACTTAATCACTTTCAAAATCTCTTGTTTAACCACATAAATATATGTAGAATGGTTAGAGACTCAATATGTTTCACTCTCACACAAAACTTAATAACTTCCAAACTCTCTTCAAATCAATTAAGAATAAAGAACAATTTGTTTCACAAAACTTGAACTATTACTCCAACACTCTCAAAAAATTATGTTGAACCAACTCCACTCAATCAATCACTTAATGAAACACAACTTGCTTACAAACCCTAAAAAAGTATTTCACTACACTTCCAACAACTCACATTATGAATCTCAATCCTTGACTCAAGATGATTCGTCATTCACATAACAATGATACTCATGATCTTTTCACAAACCCTAATCATGCACATGAAGATTTACTCAAATATTTCCAACAATGTGTAGACACTAAAATCTGGTCAATCCGATTAGGCAATCAGAAGCACTGGTTAATTGACACCATATGGCCCCCTTGGGCAACCCTCAGAGGTTTACTAGTGGTCCTAACCACTCTTGGGAGGCCCTACCCCACTTTTGGGAGCTTTTGGGCCACATAGGCATGACCGTCCCACCCCGGGATGGTCATAGTTTGTGGCCGTCCCACCCCAGGATGGTCACAAATTGGCCGTCTTGGGGTGGGACGACCACAAGGTTTGACTTCCAAAAAGTCAAATCTGGACAAATGGCACCCAAAAATTGCCATTTGCCCTACCTATTCGGCCATGCAAGGCCTGAGGATGCAGAATTCCTTATGACATGCTGCATGTAAGAGGCCAAATAGGGAGATTCTCTTCTCCCTCCAATGCATGCCACCCTGTTGGCCAAATGGCGCCTCTTGCCCTGCATGCCCTCGCATGCCTTTTTCCCAAAGGCTTCCTTTGGCTATAAAGTGGATTAGTTTTCCACACAAGATATAGAGAGGAGTTTTGAGACATAGCAATGGAGTGCTGCCAAGATTTCCCCTCACCATTTTGTGCCCCTTTTCCCTCGAAATCTCTACCTAGCGAAGGAGGTTTGCGAGTGAACTAGGAGGTGCGATCTGATTCCAAAACTGAACCATATGAGTGAGTTTTACCACCAAATTCGATGAAAACACTATTTAGGAGGTCCCTAACCAATTCATAGAGGAATTGGTGATAAAATAAGTGCAGAACTGGTGGTCGTCCCACCCCAGGATGGTCCCTAGTTTGTGATAGTCCCAACCATCCCACCCCAGGATGGTGGCTTATCTATGCATTATTTCTTTACTATTATTTTTTAGTTAGATTCTATATTATCATATGATGCTACTATCCAAATTTCATGCATTTTGGAGCTATATTGAGCGAGATATCATATTTTTAGTGTTTTGTAGGGTCTTATGCAGGTCTACGGAGGTCATCTGGAGAAGCACCTAAAACTGTTATTTATTTTGCATACACATGGGTTCTCTTAAAATCATATTTTATGTATACTTTCCAAGTTTCATTTTATTTGGATATGTTTAGGGCATAGAAATTGCTTACTTTGGGTTTTGTAGGTTGGGAATGTGCACTACGAATGTGACATGCCATCGGACACAATTTTGGTTCTATTTTTAGTGATATCTTCCCAAAACCATCTATTTTACATCCCTATACAATTTCAAGTCATTTGGAGTTGATTTGGTATAATATCCATGCATATTCTCATTACTAGTCTTTTGATGCCTGTGGGGATTGCATGTTTTTCATCATACACACTTGCTATTTGACATTTCTGATTTCCTTGTGTGTAGGTGCAGGTTTCTATAGTGCATTAGGAAGGATCACAAGACCTCAAGATCAAATATACAAGTGGTGGTAGCATTAGCCCGCCCACCTCGATTGTGGGTACGAGGAAAGACACTGGAAGTGCACCCAAGTTACTTGAAGGATTTTGATCCTTGGGCACACCAAATTTGTAACAATTGTATCATATTTGAGCCCTCAAGGGGAAATCTATGTAACCTTGGATTTTATCCACCAAATTAATAAGAAATAGACTCTCTTTTACTTCATTTCTTGCTATTTGGTATCTCTTCCATTTTACTTGCATGCTTTCGATTTGATGCTCATGAGACATAGGAGATAGATGCATATTTTTCCTATTCATTAGGTGCACCATTTTTCCCCTAATTTAGTGGTGATCATGGTGGGACCCTATCCCTATTGATTTTCTAAAGGTTTGACCTCAAATTTTGCTTATTTTCTATTGCAGGTAACTGGCTGTTCTAGCCTGAAACGACCTCTGAACTGCTCCTTAGCTCACCTTGGGATGGCCACACGACCATCCCACCCTAGTATGGCCATAAATATAGCAGCCATACCACCCTAGGATGGCCACAAAATAGAGCCTTTTCTACTCAGATTCCAAAAATAATAGGTTCCTTGGGTGATAAGGTAGGTACCTAAACTTTCTATTTTCTGCTACATAGTCAAAATTAGCTGAAATTTGGTTTTTCTTGCATGCTTTGTTTGCTAGAAAGGTAGAAATATAGTTTCATTTTCTTATAAATGCAAAAATAACAAAAAAAGAAAAATAAAAAATAAGTTAAGTTATGATGCCCTTGTATGGTTTGCTTGCATGTAGGCTACCTAATGGGTAGGCCATCATTTAGGGTTTGCATTTTGTAGGTTTCCTTTTATCTAGATTCTTCTAAAAGTAAAATGTACCTTTTGCATGCATTTAGTGAATGATCATCGAATGCTTCATTGTTTACTTTCTTTGGATTAAAAGGAACCACACACACCATGATTCACTTAAACGCTAGTGAGGTGGATTTCATCACCATCCACTAGTAGAGTTCAACGAGGTGGCTTTCATCTCCACCCATTGTCTCAAATCCCATGAACCTTGTTCTTTGCCAAGGCTGGTTCCAAGATCCATCATAGCCCATGGGTTATAGCACGTATCTCTCTTCGGAGAGGTATATCGTAGACTATGGGTGAACTGGGTGAGGAACTGGTAGGACCTATGCTCCCTAGCCATGTGTGGACTTCATCACCACACATTATAGGTGGGATAACGTGACCTGGAGTTCATCGCCAGGTTGTTGAGCTATGAGTATATAGGTGAAATCCAATTAAACACAATATTATCATCCAACAAGATTTCAAACACATGACACAAGGTCATCCTTTACAAACAACACATCTGAAACACACAAAATAGTTTAGGGATTCACATCTAAAACTTAAAAGAGATAATCACTTGTTTCTATTGAGTGTTTCCTTTCTTGTGTGTTATTTCATTAAGAATTTGTAAAGGAGATAATCATCTAGGGTTTGGTAGAGAGTTACAATGGTGTGCACCCATAGCCAAGCCCAATCATGGGTGGAAGCTATGGAGAGTGGACTAGGAGACATGAGTCATCTTCGCTATAGCCCCAAGGACTTGGTCATACCTCCTTGGTGAGCCTCTACTCACCCAAGTCCCAAAATAGTGGGGCATGAACCACACCTACAAGGGAGCCCTATGTGGGACACCCCTATGGGTGATGGACCTTACCTGGGAGAGTGTTCCCGATATTTAGACACATCACATGCCTTCTTTGATGAAAGGCAACAATGCACTGAGGTGCTAGTAGATAGAGTGGTGCCATGCATCCACGTACCTGATAGGTCTGACATACCTATTCATAGGCTAGAGCATGACTTCACACATTGGGTAGAGCAAGTTGATCCAACCTTACCTCTACATCACCCTGATAGGGTCCAACAGCTTAGGCAGCCTGATGAGTATGATACTCATCACTCGAGGTGAGCTAACTCTACCCTTCCCTTCCTCATCCATGAAGGAAGGCATGAGGAAATCCTTGATTATCCTCAAGAGTAGTATACCATGCATGCACGATGTGCCTCTACGCCCACTGAGTACAATGAGCATATGCTCAGGCCCGAACCTCAAGTCAATGCGATGGCCCTCGATCGAGGGAAGTGCATGATAGATATCATAGATTATCTTGAATGAGGTCAGCCTCAGGGTGAGACTCCTAGGCCTCCTAGGCCCCACACAATGGAATAGATCAATCAAGTGATTGCAAGATATGTAGAATACCAAGCGCAGTTCAAGCAGCTTCGATGAGACAAAGAGCAACTAGACCACTTGCATCATCTTGAGAAAGAAAGAATCGAATGATAGACCAATGAGTTATTCCAAAAAACTTTATGAGAGAGGGTTCCTACCCCTAAGACACATAGGTAGGAAGTCCACCTAAGGCAACCCATACTCATTCAAGATAGGTCTCCTAGGCCTTATCCAATGTTACCTCTATGACCTCCTAGGCCAGATCAGGACTTGCCTCCTAGGCCAAACATAGGGTGCCCACAATGGGTAGATACCCCTCTTTATAGACCAGCTCGAGAGATGCCCTATGGGGCTTACACTGAGCATGAGCTAGAGGTAGAATATTTAGAAATGCCTTACCAAGGTAGGGGGGTGACATGCCACCACCCCAAAATAGGTTGGAGGATCCTCGACCTCCACCATAGGATAGGAGCAAGGATGAGGAGATTAAATCCTCAGATGCATATCAGGAATTGCTAGAGCACCTAGAGTCAGTAGAGAACAAGACCTCTAGGTCTAGATCTCAAAATCCCACTTTACACTAGTTACATAGTCAGCCCCTTCATCCTTCGGTTCCTACCCCTCCCTATCTAGAGCAATTTAAGATACCTTAGTTGGCTACCTTTAAGGGAGAGGAATATGCATAGGAACATGTCACCAAATTCCTGAGTCAATGCTTTGGCATTCAGGATAATGATGCTTTGATTTTATAGACATTCATGACTACCCTCTCTGGCCCCACCACGGAGTGGTTTACCCAACTCCCGAAGCATAGCATCCACAATTTGGATCAACTTGTAGACGCGTTCCTAGAATGCTTCACCTTCAATACCAAGAGGAAGGTGATGCTAGCTGATCTAGCTAGGTTGAAACAATATGATGATGAGTCAATAGCAAATTATGGCAATAGGTGGTGAGCCTTGCTCGCCAAGCTACCTTATCTACTCCCCATGTCGGAGTTGACTCAGATGTTTTCCAAGAGCTACCTAAAGCCGATCTCCTTGTTGTTGTAGTTGCAACAATATCCGACTCTTGAAGATGCCCTAGCATAGGCTAGGACCATTGAAGACATCAAGATTCAAGAGGGAGAGATTGTGAAGCCTCTCACAAGGAGTGGAACAAGAATGCTAAGAATACCCCAGTGCAACCTAAGCCAACAATAGTGAATCAGGTTGCCATTAGTGTCCCAGGGCCAGCACAAGCAATGCCACCTCAAAAGCCTAATTATCAGGCCACACCTGGGAACTATGCCAAGGACAACCAGAATAGTCAAGGGAAAAATCAATAGCATCACCCCAAGTGATAGTTCACACCCATTGTAGAGTCTATGGACTCATTGTTTGAGCACCTCTTAGCGGCTAATTCGATCAATCTGCCTGAGAGTCGACCTATCGACCCAAATGCACCTAAGCCCAAAGGATACAGAGAAGACCTATATTGCAAGTTTCATAGGCAAAATGGGCATGACGTGCAAATGTGTTATAAGTTCAAGCATGTGGTGCAAGACATGATCGATAGGAATGCCCTTTAGGTAGACAACCCTATCACACCAAACAACCAACAGATGGAGGTATTTAAAGACCCCTTGCCTACCCATGCAGAGTAGGCCAAGCTAGTGCCCTAGGTAAATGAGGTTCATCATGCCCCCCTAAGCAAGGGTATGTCGGCATGATCAACATTGTAATGAGGAATAGGTGGTACCCAAGTCCAGTCACACCACCTACGGCTCAAAGTGATGTTCCTTCGATATCATAGCCTTTATCACCTTCTATGCCGAGCCTCCCACCTAGGCCTATGGTCACAATTAAGAGCAAGCTCGCTCAGAGCCTAAGAATGACATCTGCCCGACTCTCCATATATGAGCTCATTCAGCAATCACCACCTCATAGAGAAGCCTTGATGGAGATCCTTAAGGCAATAGAGCTTCAGCCCCAAGAGTCTAACTCCTTCAACAATTTTGTAGGGCATGTGCGGTAATGCATGAAACTAATGATTACCTTTCGAGAAGATGAACTTAAACCAGTTCCAAATGATATGGTGGATCCTCCCTTGCACATCATCGCATGTGTAAATGGGACACCATACAAGAGAGTGTTGATAGACACTGGGTCTTCTAGAAACATCATCACTACAATAACTCTCAAGCATTTGAAGCTCCCAACATCCCATATTGTTGCATCTACCTACACCCTTTGAGCATTTAATGATGCCATATGCTCGATAGTTGGCACAATAGTCCTACCCATCCAGGTAGGACAAAAGACCATACCGACACTGTGCCACATCTTGGAGGGTGAGATGGCATACAATATCTTATTAGGTAGACCATGGATCAGGGACATGAAGTGTGTCCCTTCCATTGCTCACCAATGCCTCAAGTACACTTATGAAGGGCAAGTTCATGTCATCCCCATAGACCTAGAACCCTTCAAGTACTGCAATATGGTGCAATAGCTCCCTGAGTCAACCTTACCATCAACCCATCTAGATTTTCAACCGAATAAATCTAGCCAAGGTTTGACTCCTCATCCATCACCTTCATTCAATCCATCATCATCTCATGCCATACCATCCTCATCTTCAGCACCTCCAGATGTGCCTTCATCATCGATGAATCCTCCACCGAGGGACACAGGGAAGAGGCCTATTGATGAGAGCCCTCGACCATATCCACCATCTCCACCAATGAGACCCCTAGCCCAGTAGATGAGGAGCTACCTCATGAGGCAAATGATGAATCAGTTCAACTCTCACTCTCATCCCTTTTTATCCATAGCCTCAGGTCACAATACACCTAGCTTCTACCAGATTAGGAGAGTACATGGTTAGGAATGTCACAACTACCCTTGCTATAGAGTCGATGTGAGACATGGGTCGACCTCATCTTCCCATAGGCACTATCATACCTCTCGGTCTTCCCCCTAATCAAATGAATTTTATCTATGGGGGCCTTGACTATGGCATCGAGCCTTACCAATAGTAGGAGGAGGATGAAGAGCCCTTTTTTGAGGACATCAACTACATGTCCAACCCTGAATTTGCCATGAAGTACCTTCACCTCTGTAATTGGTATGGTTATGGGTTGGGCCTGTATGAGCAAGGCACCAGAGTTCCTTATCAGCCATAGTATCAAATGCCTTATGACAAGTCTAGTTTGGGACACAACAAGCCTGTGCCCCTAGACGTCCTCATAGATAGCTTAGAGCGCATGACTCTAGACTTTAGGGATGAGCTTGCGTGAGATCCTTTTGCCAACCCCAATCATGTCTACTCACTAGGGGACTACTTCCCTATGCCCTTGGGAGATGATGACCCACCTCGTGATGTCATCCAATATTATGAGAGAGGTGAAGGTTCACACACTCTTCCCCATGATAGTGAGGAAGAGGATCCAAGGTCCCCTTATGAGTGGACATCCGATGATGAGTCAGACTATGGAGTCGCACCGATTGACTCTGATAGCTTTGATGGAGAAGGCCTATGGGTCATCCCTCTAGATGATGAGGATGAGTTCTACTTGCACATGTTCCCATTACATGATCCCATATGGTGACAACTTCTACCTCTAGAGGAGCAAGCTCACCCACAGCTGCACCGACCACCTTCGATCATTCAACCTCCACCGCAACCACCTCCAGAAGTCTTGCGACATCCTGATGTCCATGAACACCACCAACCACATAGGGGAAATCATCCATCCATAAATATGATTTCCATAGACTTGTTCGAGCCCTTGCAAGATCTGAATAACCCATTGAAGCCATTGCACCTCGACTTGGGGGTAATTGACTTTGATCGGGGAGATTCCCCCCCATCACCTTCTGAGTACTAGCCTTGCGATGAGATGTTGCAACCATTTCATTTCTCTCCAAGGCCTACTCATGATGTCTTCCATGTTGAGGAGGAACCCGAGGTTCCAATTGCTGATCTAAACCCAGTTGATGACATCCACCTGATCCCTACTCCTCACCAATTAGAGGAAGGATCACATATGTCAATCGAGCCTACGATTGATAAAGATATCAGCTCAGATCCCGAGAATCCATAGTATATCAAGTTAGGGGAAATCCTATCCCCCAAAGAGCAAGCTGATTACATAGCCCTTCTCATAGAGAAGAAGGAATTTTGCATGGTCCTACAAAGACATGCCAGGACTAGATCCAAATCTAGTCACCCATAATCTGACGCTTGACCCCAAGGCCAAGCCGATTAAGCAAAAGCTAAGAAATATGCATCCCACAATAGCCCTAATGGTCAAATATGAGCTACAAAAGTTGTTGGATGCTAGGTTTGTCATTTTTGTAGACTATCCACCATGGTTGTCCAACATGGTTCCCATCAAGAAGCCTGATGGGAGGATTCACATTTGCACCAATTTTTGAGACCTAAACAAAGTGAGTCCTAAGGATGATTTTCCTTTGTCGAGCATCGACACCCTGGTAGATGCCATAATGGGCCATAAAATGTTATCCCTCATGGATGGTTTCTATGGGTACAATCAGATTCATATCAATCTAGAGGACCAGCTCAAAATAATATTCACAATACCTTGGGGAACATTTTGCTATAAGGTCATGCCTTTTGGCCTTAAAAACATCAATGCTACCTACCAACATGCCATGACATACATCTTCCATGACTACATGCATAAGATTTTAGAAGATTACATGGATGACTTACTAGCTAAATCTTTATTATACCATGAGCATCTCGATGTCTTGCACAAAGTCCTTGATCACCTTATTGAGCATAACGTGAGATTGAACCCCAAGAAGTGCATCTTTGGTATCACATCTAGAAAACTCTTGGGATTTATAGTTTCTAAATGAGGCATCGAAGTGGACCCCAACAAGGTCAAGGTAATCCTTGAGATGCCTCCCCCAACTACCATTAAGTAGCTCCAAAGTCTGTAGGGTAAGATCGCATCCATCAAATGCTTCATAGCGCAATTGTCGGACAAGTGTCGACCCATGAACAAATTATTGCACAAGGGGGTCACATTCCATTGGGATGATGAGTGTCAAGATGCCTTTGATGCAATCAAACAATACCTGGCTTCACCACTAGTGTTGGCTCCACCTAGACCAGGAGTGTCATTCTACTTATACATCTCAGCCACTGAGATTGCATTGGGTGCCATGTTAGCCCAGAACAATGAATTGCATAAGGAACAGGCTACTTACTATCTTAGTCGCACCCTAGTCAGCTATGAGATCAAGTATGCATACATTGAGAAGTTATGCCTAGTGATGGTCTTTGCCACCAAGAAGCTATGACATTACATGCTTAGCCATACCACATATGTTGTATCAAAAGAGAATCCATTGTGATACATGATGAGTCATACTTATCACAATAGTCGCATGATAAAATGGATCATGTTGTTGATGGAGTTTGACCTAGAATTTATTGGATAAAAATCAATCAAGGGTCAGGTCATCATTGATCAACTCGTAGAGGCTCCTCTCCAGGATGATCAACCTCTTAGCATGGAGCTTCTCGATGATGGAGTCTTCCAAATATCAGAATTACCTGATTCTGATGAGCCTGAGTCACAGGCAGATATGAATATATTCTTTGATGGCTCCAAGTGCAAAAAAGGGGGTGGCATAGGGATCATGTTTTTCACACCGCATGGGGCTCCCATACCCCTATCATTTAAACTTGATTTCCCATGCACCAACAACAATGCCGAGTACGAAGCCTTGCTCATAGGTCTTCAAATGGCTATCACCATGAGAATAACCAAGCTCAACATTTTTGGTGACTCCTTGCTCATTGTCAACCAAGTCAAAGGGATTTACCAGTGCAAGTGTCCAATTTTGCAAGCCTATAAAGCCCTTGTGGATAAACTCCTAGTAAAGTTTGAATGGTATGACATCGAGGCACTCCCTCGATCATCTAATCATTTTGTGGATACAATGGCCTCCCTAGGGTCCTTGATCCCGTAGAACCCTGCTGATGAGATGACAACCATTCAGGTCAAAATGCTATCACAATCTATGGTTGAGCATGAGAGCACTCAAGCCATGCCAGAGGTCCACTTGATTCAAATTGAACCTCATCAAGAGAGATTCTTGCACATTCATGAGTACTTGAATCATGCCACTTGGGGGACTTTGTTCCCTCAAACCCCTTTTGATAGCAGTACAATGCTATTCTTACAAGTTCTTTTCCAATCAACATTCGCTCAGGAGGAACTTCAAGAGGGATAGGCAATTCATGCAATCGAGGCTTCCTCACAACAGGACTGGTCCACACAAATTAGGGAGTATCTAAAGCTTGGTAATCTCCCTCCTAGATTGTTGCACACTGCCAAAAGGACATTTAAATGGAAGGTGGAAAAATATGTCTTGCTTGGAGACATTTTGTATCATCGAGGCTATGAAGGTATCCTCCTTCATTGCTTAGAGCATCAAGAGTCAGTTTGGGCAATGGCCCAAGCACACGATGGTACTTGTGGTGGCCATTTCAGTGGCATGGCCATCACAAAGTGCATTCTTTGCATGGGCTATTATTGGCCAACTTTAGAGTGAGATTGTTGTGCATATGTTAAGAAGTGCATGAAGTGTCAACACCATGCTAACTTGACACACGTACCTTCATAGGCCTTGCAACCGATCCAATCGGCTTGGCCATTCTCGCAATGGGGGTTGGATTTAATCGAGAAAATCTCACCTACCTCCTTGGGCCATCACACGTTTATCATTATGGCTACCGAGTATTTTACAAAGTGGGTGGAAGCAATTCCCCTTACCACTATGATAGGACCTCGCATAGCGGAGTTCATATTGCATAATATCATTTGTCATTTTGGTATTCCATCCAAGATCATTTTTGATAATGGGACATCATTCAAGAATAAATATGTGCATGCTTTGATAACAAAGTATAATATCCAACATAACTTTTTGATGCCCTATTATCCTCAAGAAAATGGGCAAGCAGAGGCATCGAACAAAATATTGATTGCCATCCTGAAGAAAATAGTTAAAGAGAATCACATCGATTGGCACATGCAAATACCCCTTGCTCTATGGGCCTATCACACTAGCATTCGGATGCCCACTAGGGCAACCCTATTTTCACTAGTGTATGGCACCGAGGTAGTCATACCTCTAGAGCTAGAAATCCCATCACTATGCATATCCATGCAAGAGTTCATCGATGATGACACCGCATGGTAGGCTCACCTAGATCAACTTACGTTGCTTGATGAACATCGTGTTAATGCTCTTGAGCACCTATGCATTTATCAAGAGTGACTTAAGAGAGCCTACAATATGAAAGTCCATCCTAGAGACTTTCAGGTTGGTGACCTCATTCTGAAAGAGAACCAACAAAATTCTAATTTTCCACCCCATCTACAAGACAAGTTTATGATAAACTAGTTAGGTCCCTTTGTCATCACTAGTCATATCAGACCCAAAACTTATCACCTAGCCTCCCTTGAAGGAATCAAGGATCTTAAACCCTTGAACATCCTTCATTTGTAGCCTTTCCATACCTAGAGTGTTATGGCCCACCCCAAAATGCTCCAAGGGTGTCTACAACCCGCTTGGTCAACCCAAAATGCTCCTAGGTAGTCTATGACCATCTAGGTCACCCCAAAATGCTCCAAGGGTGTCTACAACCCACTTGGTCAACCCAAAATGCTCCTAGGTGGTCTATGACCATCTAGGTCACCCCAAAATGCTCCAAGGGTGTCTACAACCTACTTGGTCAACCCAAAATGCTCCTAGGTAGTCTATGACCATCTAGGTCACCCCAAAATGCTCCAAGGGTGTCTACACCCACCCTTGGTCAACCCAAAATGCTCCTAGGTAGTCTATGACCATCTAGGTCACCCCAAAATGCTCCAAGGGTGTCTACAACCTACTTGGTCAACCCAAAATGCTCCTAGGTAGTCTATGACCATCTAGGTCACCCCAAAATGCTCCAAGGGTGTCTACAACTCACTTGGTCAACCCAAAATGCTCCTAGGTGGTCTATGACCATCTAGGTCACCCCAAAATGCTCCAAGGGTGTCTACAACCCGCTTGGTCAACCCAAAATGCTCCTAGGTAGTCTATGACCATCTAGGTCACCCCAAAATGCTCCAAGGGTGTCTACAACCCACTTGGTCAACCCAAAATCCCCTATGGTCTACGACACTAGGTCAACCCAAAAAGCCCCAAAGGCATCCATAAGCCCTTTGGTCACCCCAAATACCCCAATGGCACCTAATAAGCCCATTGGTCACATGTACATACATATATATCAATAAAAATTCAAAAACATCATCAAAACATCAAAAATACAAAAATATTGCATTTCATCAAATTGCATACCATTGCATTATATCATCAATTGCATTAGGCATACTCATCATTGCACTTTGCATTTTAGAGTTGCTCATACATGTCTAGCACTAAGACTATACACTAGTCATCATTCAAAATCAATGTTGTTCAAGTCATCATTCACATCATTTCATATTTCACATATCATTTCAACCTACATTTCCCACTTTTTCATATTTGTGTCCATTCCCTTCACCTAGCCATTTGTTCTAGAATGTCATTAGGATTTTTGATCACTCAACCATCTCTAGTTTTCTTTTCAGATTTTGTAGAAAGCTATCATGATTTTTAGGAGGTAGAGTCTTGCTTAGATTGTACCTTGTATATATCAAAATCCCAACACATTTTCACACTAATAAATCCAAGTTTTGCACAAGGAAATATGAAACCTACAAAGTGGTCTAGGTTACCTTAAGTGAAAAGTTTATCCTGCTCATCCCCCTATGCGAATGGTTCAAGAATGTTAAGAATTGGAAAAAGGACAAGCTCCTCCCTACCCAATTCCCCAAAATAAATAGTGGTTTTCACCACTATCAAAAAATCAAAATCCCAAAAAAAAAAAATCAAAATCAAAATAAATAGTGGTTATCACCACTCCCCAAATCCCTTGCTCAAAGAAAACAAAATACAAAATAAACAGTGATTTTCATCACTACATATGAGCAAATATCCCAATAAAATTGAAGAAAATAAGGGAGTATTGAACTTGAATCCCTAGAATTCTCAGCATTCAAAAAACCATAAGGTGATCCTCATTACAGGTTTGGTGGACAACCTACTTGGCAATGGTGGTATCCTTACGCATGATGATATGTCTATCACATTAGCTTTTTGCATGTGTGTAGACCAATGTTTGCATGTGGATGAGCTAGCTTTTGGTAGCCTATACTACCTAGTGGTCTAATCCAACTAAGTACAAAACCTAGGATCATGCTACTCATAGGGTGATCTTCAGTACAGATGGGTTGCGTAATCCCATTTGGCACTGGGGTAATCTTATGCTTATCACAAAATGAACTCACTTGCACACACAGGGATATTGAGTATCTTGGTCATCCTAGAAGATTCATACCTTGTCAAAAAGTCTTGCATGGTTAGTATATAACTTTTGACCAGTTGACTAGAGTGTTTTGAGTCTCATGAAAACCTCAAAGACATCCTATAACATCCTATTATTCATTCCATTTTATCACATATATGTCATTTTACATTATTCATAAATCCATTACATAGTCTCATGACAACATTACACATGAATTGATGAATTCTATACAGTCTATGGTGCTAACATAGTATGTCATATAGTATATACATTTCATCATCTAGATCAATACATCATCCATATCAATATGCATCCATGCATAGCATCAAATCAAATAAAATCACAACATATGCATACATGATAGACATCCATCATCATATCATAAAGCAAATAAACACATTGCATACATCTCATAAAGTAATAAACACATGATGATAAACCACATAAAATCTCATATATATATGTGTATATGTATGGGGTAAAAAGATACATCATACTGCCCATAGGCTACAATAAAGTGAGTCCTTAGACTTCACACTACTACACATCCAAAAATCCAAAAAGAGTCACAAGAGTCTCAATGACCATGGTCACGTAGGATCGGTACTACGACTCACACTCCCACCCATAGTCGAAGTCTATCATGAACTCCCATACCTACTACCACCTACCCTATCAGCCCTCCATCTAGATCCCAATACCTCCATCCTAGAGAAATACTATCCTATCCCACTTTGATGACTCTAGTATGATCCACTAATAGTTGAATCATCTAGTAGATGCCCTCCAAGGTGCACTACCTCATTCTCCAGCTCATCTAGTGTAGGTCCACCCATCAATAGCACCATCCTAGTAGGTCTCCACTACAGAATGGAGTCATGTCACCTCTACCTATAGCCTAGCCACATCCTCACTATTGGATCCCTCTCACCTAGGGCTCTAAGATCACAACTATGCTAGAGCTGCTATCTCCCCTCTTCCTATGCTACTACCTCTACTTGAGCATCATATACCTATATCCAAAGGAGATATCTCTCCTACCTAACCTTGATCAGCTCATCCCATAACTTAGTCTCTATGTCACCCTATACCACCTACTATGCTTGCACCTCCTCATCCCTAGTATCATCATCCCCAAAGTCACCCTAATATCCTAAGTCTAGGAGGTCTACCTACTCATCTACCATGTGCCCATACCCATGCCACTCACCTACCTCGACCTGGTCCTCATCCAGGAGCCTCCTAAGCCTCCCCTATCAGCCCCACTACATCACCCCCCAATGGCCCCTCTCCTCACCACTGGTGTATCACCCACCAAGAGTCATACTCCTCCATAGTCTCAACATCATCCACATCTAGAATGTCTACTACAAGATCCACATCCCTACTAACCACCTCCACCATCGACCACCTCAATGTCCTCTCATCCCTATAATATCGGTAAACCACTAGCTCACCAGGAAACCCCTATCATAGCCCAAACTATCACATAACCCAAGCATATGGAAAGAACTCCCACTCTATCCCATGTCGCCAACTAGCCATCTCCCTCACCTCACTCGATGAAGTTGCACATCAGCATCAACCCATGTTGGGCAATCCTTATAGGGTCTCTAGAACACATCAACTACTCTAAGTCCTACAAAATACTAGGTATAATGACCCATATCACCTACCCAATATCGAATCTATCCTACCTCTCAAGCCCACTACCATAGGATCCCATAGCCAATCTCTCGTCTGCCAACTCAACCCACATCGTCCATGGTAGTCCCTACAACCTATCCACCACTATATGCTGCCATCCCCAAACCTATAGTAAAAAGCTACACCCCAAGCCCTTCCACCCTTGGGAGTGGATCTCGTACAACTCATCATATAGCTATGCTAGTAGAGTCATCCCCCATGCCATCACTAGTGGCCGCTCCATAGTGCACCCTACCAGAGTAAACACTAACTCCAGAAGGTTCCAAGGAAACCTGGCACCCGATGAGTCTAGTAGAAGCATATTAGAGATCAATATCATTAATAGCATGTGCCTCAAACCCAATACCCTGGCCTCATACCAATGCGCCACAAGTATACCTCCATTGGAAGATCCCCCTATCACCTCCTCTAGAAACTCACCAAAGTACCTCTCCATAACTATGTCTCTTAGGTCCTGGTGAGTAGACTCAATCGACCATCCCTCTATCAAAATGTATAATATCTAGTAGACATCCTCCAACATCACCATCATCTCCCCTATCAATAGGTGGAAGGTGTTGGTGCATGGGTCCCATAGGTCAATAAGCATCGTCAAGTAAGCGTGGTCGCCCAACATAGGCTCTAACCGCGTCACCTACTTGAGGCCAATGGCATCAAGCCACTCCTAGTCCATATTAGTCAATAACTCTCTCATGGTATCAAATAGGATAGAACATGACATCGACTCTTCACCACCTGGCAGAGGCAAGTCGGTCAAAAACAGGCTCCAAATAAGCTTCAAAATGCCCCCAAAACACTCAAAAAGACAAAAAAGGCCTTTTTTAGGCCAGTTTGTGGTCGTCCCACCCAGGATGGCCCCAAAATTTATGACCATCCCACCCTGGGATGGCCCCTAAATAGCTCAGGCTGGCCGTCCCACCCCAGGACGACCCCCAAACTGGGCAAAATTGGGCCTTCCAAGCCCTCAAAAATAGGCAAATAACAGCAAATTAAAGCCCTAAAAAGCAATAAAATCACATAAAAACACAAAAAAAGCATAAAACATTATAGGGTATCCCTAATAAGGTTTAATTACCAATAATTTAGTGTGCTCTATCAAAAAGCAAAAATAAGCCATAATTTCAATTTCAATTTCAAGCATAGTGCAGTAAGAAATCCAATTCTTACCCATCTCGCACCAGCTCCGTCATTGTACGAGTCTACATGCTGGCTCATGGTGACTATAGGATGATTTTGGTAGTACTCCACTACTTATAATATTTCTCCTCCTCCTCACCTCTCAAGCTACAAAGTTGCAAATGCACAAATGAGCCCAAATGACCCATTTTTGGCTTAAATAACCCTCCTAGGGCCCTGACCATCTTGGGGTGATACAGGTGGCTGATTGGCTGGTTGTCCCACCCTAGGATGGTCATGGAACATGCCACCATCCCACCCTAGGATGGCCATAGAAAAATTGCACAAAAACAACTTAAAATGCACCAAAAAGGGTCCAAAACCCACCAAAAATAGCTCAAATTTGGTCAAATTTCACATAGGATCAAGAGGAATCTAAATTGCTCATGGAGAAGTGGAAAAGTATTTACTTCACACCCTAATAAGGCCATTGTGGCTGGACCACCCCATGGGAATGAATTTTTCAGCTCCTTTCTTCCATACAACATCAATAAAATCACCAAAATCCTCTCAAAATGCTCCATTTTTCAATGAGTAAAACTAGGAGGAAACCCTAACAAAGTCATATGTGTCAAGTGACTCATCGCTTTTATCACTGGTCACTCCCTCATCAACTCATCGCTTGAGGGGGTAGTCATACTTAACACATTCATAATCACAATCAACAATCACACACTCAATCATGCAAATTGCATTCGTTCAATGAATCTTTGACAAAGATAATCATGCTCCTGCTTGGGGCAGCAAACAAGCACAAATTAAATAAATGCTTGGCATTATAGAATCATGAAGGATACAACATCTTCATGACTAAACAATGTCCAAGATCAAGTCAACCCAAAATTCAAGGTTGTACTTGAAGCAAGTTCCTTAGCTCATCAAAAGCAAGGATTCAAGAACGCATGCTCTTTCCATGATTGGGGCATCAAAAGTTGGTTAGGTTATTGAATAACCCTAATAATTTAGCATTTTAGTCATCTATTTTTGCTCAGCATTATGTTGCACACAACGCATCTCAAAAAGGGGCATCTTTCGATTAGGCAATCAGAAGCACTGGTTAATTGACACCATATGGCCCCCTTGGGCAACCCTCAGAGGTTTACTAGTGGTCCTAACCACTCTTGGAAGGCTCTAACCCACTTTTGGGAGATTTTGGGCCACATAGGCATGACCGTCCCACCCTGGGATGGTCATAGTTTATGACCATCCCACCCAGGATGGTCACAAACTAGTCATCCTAGGGTGGGATGACCATAAAATTTGACTTCCAAAAAGTCAAATATGGATAAATGGTACCCATAAATTATCATTTATCCCTACCTATTCGAACATGCAAGTCTTAAGGGTGCAAACATCCTTATGACATGCTGCATTTAAGAGGTCAAATAATGAGATTCTCTTCTCCCTCCAATGCATGCCATCCTATTGGCCAAGTGGCGCCTCTTGCCCTGCATGCCCTCGCATGCCTTTTTGCCCAAAGGCTTCCTTTGGCTATAAAGTGGATCATTTTTCCACACAAGATATAGAGAGGAGTTTTGAGACATAGCAATGGAGTGCTACCAAGATTTCCCCTCACCATTTTGTGCCCTTTTCCCTCGAAATCTCTACCTAGCGAAGGAGGTTTGTGAGTGAACTAGGAGGTGCAATCTGATTCCAAAACTGAACCATATGAGTGATTTTTACCACCAAATTTTATGAAAACACTATTTAGGAGGTCCCTAACCAATTCATAGAGGAATTGGTGATAAAATAAGTGTAGAACTAGTGGTCGTCCCACCCCAAGATGGTCCCTAGTTTGTGATAGTCCCAACCATCCCACCCCAGGATGGTGGCTTATATATGCATGATTTCTTTACTATTCTTTTTTAGTTAGATTCTATATTATCATATGATGCTACTATCCAAATTTCATGCATTTTGGAGCTATATTGAGTGAGATATCATATTTTTAGTGTTTTGTAGGGTCTTATGTAGGTCTACGAAGGTCATCTGGAGAAGCACCTAAAAATATTATTTATTTTGAAAATATGACCATATGGGTTCTCTTAAAATCATATTTTATGTATACTATCCAAGTTTCATGATTTGGATATGTTTTGGTTTATAAATTGCTTGCTTTGGGTTTTGTAGGTTGGGAATAGGAACTACGAATATGACATGCCATTAGACATAATTTTGGTTCTATTTTTAGTGATATCTTCCCAAAACCATCTATTTTACATCCCTCTACAATTTCAAGTCATTTGGAGTTGATTTGGTATAATATCCATGCATATTCTCATTACTAGTCTTTTGGTGCCTGTGGGGATTGCATGTTTTTCATCATACACACTTGCTATTTGACATTTCTTGATTTCCTTGTGTGTAGGTGCAGGTTTCTATAGTGCATTAGGAAGGAGCACAAGACCTCAAGATCAAATATACAAGCAGTGGCAGCATTAGCCCGCCCACCTCGATTGTGGGTACGAGGAAAGACATTGGATGTGCACCGAGTTACTTGAAGGATTTTGATCCTTGGGCACCCAAAATTTGTAACAATTGTATCATATTTGAGCCCTCAAGGGGACATCTATGTAACCTTGGATTTGATCCACCAAATTAATAAGAAATCAACTCTCTTTTGCTTCATTTCTTGCTATTTGGTATCTCTTCCATTTTACTTGCATGCTTTCGTTTGATGCTCATAAGACATAGGAGATAGATACATATATTTTTCATCATCATTAGGTGCACCATTTTCCCCTAATTTAAAATTCTTATCAAACAATATGACATAACAATGATGCTCATTAACTTTCACAAACCCTAGTTCAAGATAGTTCTCAACCTATCACTCAAATGTTTTCACAAACATTCACCAATCATGCACATGAAGGCTTACTCAACAATGCTTATAAAAAAAATGTTTTCAATCCAACTAAGCATTCACAATGTTCAACAATATTCCACTCACAAAGGAAGATATGCCCATACATTTTTATTGATGCAAAAATGACCTCAAAACCTGTATCAACACAATCAACCTCTTTGCCAATTTTAATGGTTAGATATCATAATCTATCCTCAATTATTTCCTTCAAATATTTCACCATACAAAAATTATTAATTCTCAAATACACCTTATAATATCCAAATTTCAAAATAATTTTCAACACATATCAAATCACAATAACCCTTATTACTCCTAACTTTATTTTCATCAAAATAAACTTAAAGCCTTATAACTCCCTACTCCAAATTGATTCTTAAATAATTAACTTTATATAAAACAATGCAATTTATTTTCAACTTTCAATAAAAATATTTCTTACTTTTGTCTAAAGTAAAAATAATTTACCTTAGCTCTTTTAACTCCCTAAGCACTCAATAAAAATAAAAACACCATGTGTTCATAACATTCCCACTGCACACAATAACCTAGGTGCCAAAAATAAATACCTCAATGTGCTCCTCGGTGGGACTTGATCCCTAAACGAAGCATCGCTTACAACTTAGCCATGGCTACCCTACCACATGAGCTAAGCACTCATGTGGGAGGTAAAATTGCATAAAGTGCTTTGACTCCTCCCCTGTGCCAAAGCCAAAAGGCTTTGTTCCAACGTCACCATCAAGATTCAAACGCAACACCTCTGTGTTCCCAAAAACTTGCGTGCCTCAGAATTATCGTGAGCCAAACCATTGGTTGGTGTTTATGAATTCCTTCCTTGATTGCTTTATTTTCTACGTATTGGGGGCAATTAAAATTTAAAACCTCTTTCCTTTGTTTGCTCACAAAAATATTCACCTTCTCTTTTCACAAAATCGCATGCACAATATTTTGGAGACTTACCTTTGTGAGGTAAGTGCTATGGTATTTATACCATATGCTTCTATTTTTCAACGTCGGTGGAGGAATATGAAATTCAAATTAAAATTGGATCCCAACCCAACTTTGGGTTATTAAATTAATATTTTTATAAATTAATTTATAATATAAATATTATAAATTATTTATAAACTACCTTAGGCATTAATTAAAATTTTAATATTATAATAAAATATTATAATATTATTTACATTTGGCCTAGGTGTTTTTCTCTTTTGCCCTTAGACCTTTTATAAACACCTTTAATATTATAATAATAAATATTATAATATTATTTCCTTTAGGCCTTTTATTCAGGGTGTTTAACCATCCTTTTGACCAATCATGTGGAGCTCTTAGACCAAATCTCTTGGGCTTAAAATATAAATATTTTAACCATTTTTTACCAAAAACTGCATTGATTCCTGACATTGACTCTTAACATCAATGACAACACAACTAACTCAAAATTTCCAATAATATCCTCCTTTGTCATCGATGGCAACCCTTTTTTTTTTACCAAGCTTTGTCCTCTTTCAAAACTGCTCCCCCTGAGAAATTGCTCCCCTCGAATGAATGCTCTCCCCCTACCTCAAATATCTTCCCCTTTGACATCAATGGCAAAGGACCACCTTTGGGGCTTGGGGCTAAGAATGAGACTCTTAGCTTAGCCCCTCTCCCACCTCCTCTCTTGATGTGGTTAATTTTGGGGTGGGAGTATTTCTACTCCCAGAATACATTGATATTTATCTTTTTCCACCTTCTTCCTCAATTGATCCTTTTGATTCCTCTAACTATAACTATTCCTGCTTATCTCTGGAAGATTTTATCTACACCACTTTGCTGTATGCCCATAATTATTACACTTATAGCACTTAATTTATTCCTTAAAGGTTCAAATATCTTCGGGTTTCTCCTAGTGAAGCCATATCCATTCCTGTCATGAACCCTACAATTAACTACCTTGTGACCAAACTAATTACAAGAGTAGTAGTAACCTTGAAAGAGATGTCTATTTATAAAATTTCCATATTCCTATCTTTCATCTATCCTAAACTGAGTAGCCTTGTGCCCAAACCTATGACACAAGAAACATCATCCATTGAATAAACCTTGCCTTGACCCCATTGGTCTCTTAGTCTTTTATATCCTATGTTGTTTCTTCCATCTGTTCCTCATTTGTGCATTGTCCCTTTGCTTTTTGAAATTTATATTGTTCAACTTATCCTTATAAGTATCACCTTCTCTTTCACTTTCTTCTTCTAAAGTTTCTTCTTCTTTGGAGGTTGAGATTGACTCCTCTCCTTATTTTCTTTGTACCTGTTCAAAACCAAGACCTGTCTTATTGGATGGAGATCTTTGTACCTTGATAATCTTATCCAAGTTATTTGAGCTTCTCCCAAACCTGTGTAGCTTGTATTTAGAATCTTTTACTTCCTTCCTTAGTGAAGCTACTTCATGCTCTAACCTTTCACATTCTAAAACCTTAGCCTCTAACCTCTCTTTAAATTTTCTTGTCTTGGCTATTGAGTTGGTTAGATATTCTATAAGCTTTCATTTCTCTTCATCACATTATTGAAATTAAAGCTTGATTTTTGAGTTCTACTTTCTTACCTTCTTTAATGCATTAAGGGTAGAAATAAGCTCACCCTCAAGATCAACTTATTCTTTCTATGATTCTTCCTCTATTCCTGTGCCTTTAGAATCATCTTTATTCCTTTTTGATTTATCTTCAATAGAATCACTTCCTTCTTATTTTATTGCCATAAGAAGACTTTCCTTTTTTGGACCTTCAAGTGTATCTTCATATTCATCATCACTAAAATTGAATCCATTATTTGTAAAACTATCCTTAAGATGACCAAAGTTACCACATCTAAAACACTTAAGAATTATTTGTGACCTGTTTCTAACCACTTATTTTTCTTCTACCAAAAATAGAATTTCATCTTCATCATTATTTGAGGAACTTTCATCACTATCACTTGAACTCTTACCTACCTTTTCTGCATAGAAAATATTCTTATGCCTTTGGAAGAATTTTTTTCCTTGATTGTTTTGTTCATCTCTGCTTTTCTTTTGGTACCTGTGTTTTCTTATTTCCCTGTTCTTATGATTTTATTTTCTTCATCATTGATATTTCCAGTCTCTGGACAATCAGATTCATAATGACCATATTTTCCACAATTGAAACATCTAACTAATTTTGTACCTTTATACTTTCTTGAGTCCTTGTTCCTTTTGCCATAATTTACTTCTTCATCACTAGATGACTCATTGCTTGGATCTGAATTCTTACCCTTTGTCTTCCTAGTAACTTTAAAGGTTGATTCTTTTTGGGGAATCTATTCCTCTTTTATTCTCATCTCAAAAGCTATGAGAATTCAATGTAATTCATCCCTTGTCAAAATTTCAATATCTTTTGACTCTTCTATAGCTGAAATATTTTCACTACACCTATTTGGGAGTGACCTTAAAATATTATCATAAACATCTATTTCTTCAACTTTAAGCCCAATTCCTTGAATGGAGTTAACAAACTCATCCACACGAAGTAGATATGCAACAATGTTTTCCTCTTCCTTCATATTTAGGTCTTCAAATGTTCTCTTGTAATTTTACAAATTTACCATTTTGACCTTTTTGTCTCCCTCATATAAACCTTTCAATTTATCCCAAATTTCCTTTACTGATGTGCAATGCATAACCTTTATAAACATTGTTTCTCGCAAACCCTTTAAAATTCCATTCATTGCATTTGAATTATTTAGATGTAGGATATTACCATCTGTAGGTGGAGATGATGACGGTATGTATCCATTCTCAACTGCTTCCCATATTTCATTCCCAAGTGCCATTAGGTGAATCTTCATTCTCATACTCCAAAGTACATAATTGTTTCCATTGAACAATGGTGCCGAATTCCCTAAAGATCCATTCTAAGAATCCATCTATGTTCTTAAGAGATTTTCCTTCAAGCTATTAAAATCTTCCAAAGGAACCCGCTTTGATACCAATTGAAGAACACAAGATTATATTGAGAGAGGGGGTTAACAGTTTAAGACCACCTTTTACTTTTCTTTACCCTAAAAATATTATCCAATATATCAATGCAATGTCAATAGAAATAATCAAAGCAATTTACAAATCACCACACACACACAATAGAGAAATAAATTTAATGTGGTTCATCCAATGTGGGCTACTCCACAAAGAAAATATATCAATGCAATGTCAATAGCAATAATCAAAGCAATTTACAAATCACCACACACACAAAATAGAGACATAAATTTAATGTGGTTCATCACTAAAATTTTCTCAAGAAATCTCTTGGGAATCCTTCCCTATTACAATGTCTATGGACCTCTATCCAAAGGAGACACCAATACCCTAATTTGTTTTATGGATCTCTATCCACAAGATAACTCCTTCTCCTCTGCTCTGGATGGTGATCCTCTAGAAGACTACCATCTCCACTACACTATCTTGTATATCTCTCTCCACTAAAGACTCTTATCCTCACTTAGAAGACCTCTATCCTCACTACCCTGGCTAATGGATATCTATCCACTAGAGACTACTATTCTATGCTTTATCACATCTAAATATTTCTCTCAACTCTGCTCAATCTCTATCTCAAATCTGCACTAAAGACAGTCCTTCGGTATAGAATAAATCTGCTCAATATCTATCTCAAATATGTACTAAAAATAGTCCTTCACTCTAGCACAAATATGCTCAATCTCTATCTCAAATCTATACTAAACATAGTCCTTCGGTCTAGCACAAATTTGCTTAATATTTGTTTGAAATCTTCACTAAACATAGTCCTTTAGTCTAGCACAAATTTGCTCAATATTTATCTCAAATTTACACTAAACATAGTCCTTCGGTCTAGCACAAATTTGCTCAATATTTGTCTCAAATTTGCACTAAACATAGTCCTTCGGTCTAGCACAAATCTGCTCAATATTTGTCTCTATTTTGGCACAAACCTATCCTCAAATTTGCACCAAACTCTATCCTCAAGCCTTAAAATAAAGCTTGATCCAATCACTAATCAAATCTTCTAGATCTACCCCAAACCTTAACTCAATGTTTAAACAAATCAATCAATAAACTCTGCTCTCAAGTCTTCTAAAAGACTTACCTCAAATCTATCCATAAGTCCTCTCTAGAACTTTCTAAAATTGCTCTCAAGTATTCACCACAACTTACCTCAATTATTCATTGTAAGCTTCCACAAAATCTTACACTAATATGTCCACAAGTCTTCATAAAGACTTGCATCAAATATTATCAACAAGTCCTCACTAGAACTTGTCCAATCTGATCAACAAGTCTTCACTAAGACTTACCTCAAATCTGCTCAACAAGTCCTCACTAGAACTTGTCCAATCTGATAAAAAAGTCTTCACTAAGACTTACCTCAAATCTGCTCAACAAGTCCTCACTAGAACTTGTTCGATCTGCTCAATAAGTCTTCACTAAGACTTACCTTAAATTTGCTCAAAAAGTCCTCACTAGAACTTGTCTGACTACTCAACAAGTCTTCACTAAGACGTACCTAAAATTTTATTGTAAGCTTCCACAAAAGCTCACACAAATCTATGCTTAAGTTCACTCTAGGACTTGCTAAAATATGCTCACTAGCTCTTACAAAATCTTGTTTAAATCAACTCAATATATCACATAAAACCTCTTCAATCACACAAACAATTTTCACACAAAATATTGTTTTAATCTCATAGAAATATATAGAGAATGGAGACTCAATATGTTTCACACTCACAACAATACTTAATCACTTTCAAACTCTCTTGTTTAACCACATAAACATATGGAGAATGGTTAGAGACTCAATATGTTTCACTCTCACACAACACTCAATCACTTCCAAACTCTCTTCAAATCAATTAAGAATAAAGAACAATTTGTTTCACAAAACTTGAACTATCACTCCAATACTCTCAAACAACTATGCTCAACCAAATCCACTCAATAAATCACTCAATGAAACACAACTTGCTTACAAGCCCTAAATAAGTGTTTCACTCCACTTCCAACAACTCATACTATGAATCTCAATCCTTGACTCAAGATGATTCTTCATTCACATAACAATGATACTCATGATATTTTTACAAAACCTAATCATGCACATGAATATTTACTCAAATATTTCCAACAATGCTTATCAAACAATCTCACATAACAATGATACTTATAAACTTTCACAAACCCTAGTTCAAGATAGTTCTCAATCTCTCACTCAAATGTTTTCACAAACATTCACCAATCATGCACATGAAGGCTTACTCAACAATGCTTATCAAAAAAATATTTTCACTCCAACTTAGCATTCACAACATTCAACAATATTCCACTCACAAGGAAGATATGCCCATACATTTTTAAAAATATTATAAATTATTTATAAAATACCTTAGGCATTAATTACACTTTTAATATTATAATAAAATATTATAATATTATTTCCATTTGGCCTAGGTGTTTTTCTCTTTCATCCTTAGACATTTTCTGACCACATTTACTATTATAATAATAAATATTATAATATTATTTCCTTTAGGCCTTTTATTCAGGGTATTTAACCTTTTTTTTGACCAATCATGTGGAGCTCTTAAACCAAATCTCTTGGGCTTTAAATATAAATATTTTAACCCTTCTTTTACCAAGTCCTGCATTGATTCTTGACATTGACTCTTGACATCAATGACAACACAAATAACTCAAAATTTCCAAAAATAAGAAACTTGTTCATATAAAATCACATTACACTTGCACACTCACTCACATGACTCTTGTGCATTTCTTGCACATACACACTTGCATGACACTTGTGCATTTCCTGCACATACACACTTACATAGCACTTGTGTATTTCTTGCACATACACACGTACATAACACTTGTTCATTTCTTACACATTACAACATTACATAATATATTACTCAAATTCTAAATTATGACTCAACCCTAATCTAATATTTACAAGTTATACCATGGGGTACATTAGCATGTACCAAATAATGTAAGATACTCCAAAAAACTTCTCATATATATAAATGTCAAATTATGTACATGCCAAAGAAAGTGGCTCAAAATTAATCAACTTAATTGGTACAAGGTTTGAGCTAGGTCATGATACATAAGATAATGAAGAAAAAATCCATACAAGGATAGATACTAGTAAAGGGTATTGTTAGCTTTTAATCCTTACAATGAATAAGAAAAAGGTATTTATAAGAATAAGTGGGAAAACATTCTCCCTAAAATTTTTGTAGGAATTTAAAATTGCTTGGGAAAGTCAACATAAACAACAAATTATTTAGAAGACCTTGGGGATCTATAGCTAAAATATTATCAGTAGGTTGTATTAATAGAACTCTCTTCATACCATTGAGCAAATTCATGCTATAAATCTCCATGATTAGACCTCTAGGATCCTTCTTCATTAATGCCTTATATTGGATGTTGTCCCTCGAGCTGCCTTTTGTATCACCAATTTAAATGCTCCACTTTTCACCTAGGAAACTATATCTAGTTGCAGGAGTGCTAGGACCAAAACCAAATCATCTTCCTTTCCCTCATGTCTAGTCACTATGGGTTAGTCCAGTGGTTCTAGTAACCAATTCTTTGCTTGCTTCATGCGCTAGGCAATTTCCTTTGGCATAGTCCTTCTTTAATAAAATTTTCAGAGGTTGTGGTCATTGCCTTTGGATTGTTAGAAAATATACCCTTCATTATAGAATAATCTCTTGTTACTTCATTGGCATCTCAATGATAATTAGGACTACCAAATTTTGAACTCAAGTGGGCATGTATTTTGGTGTTCTCCTCTTGTGCCCTCTATCATTATCCTACCATGGGTTTTGGGGTGGACCTTGTAGGGACCAAGAAACCTCAAAGCACAACAAAAGCTCTAAAACTTGGAATCTCCAAGATTTTAGGCTTTTGGCTACTCCTTGAATTTCAAGCTCCTCTTGGAGGAGAGGGATATTTCCTTGCTTCTTTCCCACCTAGTTACCTTAAGTCACTCCAATTTCTTCCTCCATGTAACTGGGTTTGGTTCTTGGGGGTTTTTGACTAATGATGAATTGCAATCCCACTAGGGAAACATGAGCACCAAAAGACATGGAGGGAAGCTAGACAATTCATCATTCATATCTAGGAGGAGATATTTGCAAGCTCTATATGGGGTTGAGTTTCACCATGAGTAGAGCCCCTTTAGCTATTATTAAAAGAGCTCTAGCGATTCAGTTCATAGAAAAACCCACCTTAGCTGCCACTAGAAAGGTTTGTTGATTGTTACTTTGGTCTGATGGGTCAACTAAGGTTTATGGCATGGGGATCTTCAAGCTTAGCTTCTAACTATGGTGGGGGTTATTTATTGGTTGCAACTTGGATGGTATTATGATATTAGGTATTTCATAAGTATTAGGAGCATTGGTTCCCTTCATTTTAGCTTTAGAATAATGCTCATGTTCAAAATTTTCTTTTCTATAAAATTTTCTTTTCTATAAAATTTTCTTGGTGTAATGAATCTTCACTATAGGTTTGGTAACTCACAAAGGAACTTCTACTAGCAAAAGTTAAGGAACCCAGAGAAGAGAGCCTTATCCATTGGGTATCGAGTATGAATGAGAGAAAATCCTAAGGATTTAGCAATAGGGATGGATGTTGGGGAAGGATAGTGTTAGAGGTGGGTCTACTTGAGACTTTGTGAAAACTAAAGGATTTGTACCTCATTTTGTAGGCCTCATCCCTTTGGATGGCTCCTAAGGTTAAGTTCTTTTTATGTTAATATTTTTATGAAAAATGAATATAAACTCTTTTTCTCATGTCTAAATAGTGGGGGCATCATCATCCTTCATGTCTACTTTACCTGATTATAGTGATTGCTCTTCTTTTGATCAACAACCTTCATTACTAATCACAAAAGGGCTGGTATTCATACCTTGACCTTGCTAATTTTTTCTTTCCATTATGTGATATTAATTCACCTATTATAGGTCTACAATCACTTATTTCCTATAGCAATTAGATAAAAACATAAAATAATAACATTTTTTTATGTACAAGGACCTAAAGGGTTGGTGGTTTACCCTTTGCCTTGGGAGCCTACCCCATACCAATGTAGTTGAAGGTCATGTTAGGACTAAGGTCCTAGAATTTGGTAACTCAACGCTTCCTTTTTTAGGTTAGGTGTGTTTACCCCTTGAGTTAGGCCCTTCTCTCTCCCTTCACTTGAGTGTTTCTATTAAATTAGTCACTTGCAAGTAGCTTCAATTCATATCTATACTAGGTTGAATTCTATATGATGGTTCTGGTATTGACCACTATTTGTTAGGACTTCCATGCCTACCCTATTCCATGATATCCTCTTAGACCTTGATTTCAATTTTTGGAAATACAGTCATTGAGTGGTACCTAGAGGTTGATTACTAGGTCAATCCCCTCACTCTACCATCCCACCTTTTTTTTACTAGGCTAATTGCATTGCATTTGTTACTACTTTTGGTAACATCAAAGCATTGATCATGGAATCGACTACATAATTATTGATCAACTTACCCTGGTATATCAAATTGAAGGAGAAGGTTTTTGTTTTAATTTGCCTAGTTGATTTTGCATTACCTCCATGTTTTGTCAAGGTATCTTTTATATATTTTTTTGATAGGGATTCTTATTGTGGCTAGGATCTAGGTCTTCCCTCTACTATCTTGGAAAATTTTGAGAGTACCTAATTGTTAATGCTAGAGTTCATCGAGGAGGATTCAGTAGTTGTATCTCTAGAATGCTTGCGATGGTGGATGATCCTTTTGGTTTAGTTTCCCTTCCAAATTTTAGGTGATTTTAGTATCCATTAAGTGGTGGCCCATAGGTCTAATCGTTCACTACACACATTTTACTTTCTTCCCACACAACTAGAACCTACTTTGAGGAGATGAATTTTAGGGCATAGATGGCCTGGTGGCCAGTCGATCAATTTTGGGTTGATGCCATGGGAATTTATTTTCTTTTTATCCCTACCAAATACCAAAAAAAATTCTTGGATTGATGACTAAGATAAACCCCTAGAACTAGTTGGTGGTTTGTTATTGGATATCCTTGATGGGGGTGACCCTATGGATAAAAATAAGGAAAACCTAGTTGTCTCATTACCTTATTAAAATACATAACTCCTTAGAAAGATCATGTACTCTTATACTCATCTCATCAATTTTGGCTTCAGGTGAGGAATATGGGGTCAAATGGAAAGGGAAGAAGTAAAAATTAAATCTATAGGAAACATGAGATGTGAGACCACAAATTACTTGATGGTATTAGGGGGTACATGAGTTGAGGAAATAGAGGCATTGTGGGTATTAGGGGGAGCATATATATTTGTATGAGCTTATTATCTACTTGGATGGCTATTTTATAGGTTGTTGACAAGGAATTTATTGATCTGAGTATATGCCCCATTGATCATACCAATTTAAACTGTTGGGGGTCAAAAATAGTCCTTGCACCCTTGGCACTATGACCTCCCACAATACAATTATTATTACGTGCATCTGATGCCCATATCTTACTTAGAGAACTAGTCCTAGGAAGTTTGAAGTGTGAGACCTTGGGAAACATGCACCTCAGCTACCTACTTGCAATTTGATTTATTATGTAAATTATTACTTGCAAAAAATGAAAGTACTAAAAGAACATGAAAATAAGAAACAAATAAAGATGCTTTATTTGTTGATATCTCAAGCTCTCGGTTACAAGTTTATCCCTCTGAGGGATACCCATAATTTTGATGCAAATATTTACACAATAGAATAGCGGTTGGATATATTCCCCGCAAGGGAACAATGCACCTACACAGACCTTCTGGTCCCACACATGAAACTGTATGGAGGCTTACAGATGCCCATTCTATAGATCTGGTCTTGGAGGGATCTTTGTGCTCCTGCTACTTCAATCTGATCCTAAAGATATGTACCTACACTCATGTAAATAACAAAGCATGCTTAATAGGATGGGTTGCCTCTCTGGATGAGGCCTTTGTTAGAATATTTGATAGATATGATAATATAAGCATAAAAAAAACAATAAATGCATGAAAAGATAAGAAATACAAAATAGATGTGTTAATGAAATTGGATCTAAGCTATGACTAATCAACAAATCAAGCAATAATGAATCTAAGCTAAAGTAAAGGAAAATAACATCTATAACCTAAAATATGCCTACAATATGAGACAAAAATCACAATATGAAACTCTTCTCATCATGAATCAGGGGCTATAACACTATCATCCTTGCTAGGATTGATGTTCAAGGGTTGCCAGGCATATCTCCTACACTGATTGATGGTTGGGAATGGTGGATCTAAATACTGATGCATGAACGTGACTCAATCATATGACGCTCAAATGCTTCTCAAAAGGACGTAGCTTGGTTCTCCATTTTGATAGGGCTCCATTGCATAAGCTCTAAAAATTGTGTCTCTATCTCGCTAGGGCTTCACTACACAAGATTTGAACATTCGTGTATATCCTTTACTTTTTGTGGGAAAGTTCATATGTAGAATTCCCTCTCTTAGATCTGGAAGTTGGCTTCCTGGAGAAGCTTCAATCCAAATTGCATGTAACTAACCATTTTGGGTGGAAAGCATAATTAAAAAACTAGCATTGAAGGGGAAGTTAGGAGGAAATCAGGTAGTTCCTTAGAAAAATTTGCTCATAAAAAATGCAAAGATGCAATCAGACTATGTGATCTGGGCCTATTTTCATAGCTATACTGTGCATGGTGCTAGCCACTATCAGGTTTAGTAGCTAGATGTGGTCGTTGTAGTATTCAACAACCAGATTTGCCCACTATAGTCTTCAGTGACCAGGTGTGGTGGCCACTCTACCTAAGAGTGGCCAGGCCTGGATGGGCTAGAACTGCATTGTTTGAGTGGTTAGGACCATTTCTTGCTTTTGGAGATATCCAAGAGGATCCATATGGTCTATGAATGTGTCCATATGGATAGTATTCTAAACATGATTCATTTTAGGTGTTTATAGATACCCATTTTTGGGATACGTTGTGGGAAAATTCAGCACGAAGTAAAAATAGACCACCTATGGTCACATTGTAGGTTGGATGATGATCATTGATTGGATCAAAATTGGATGCCCCAGTCATGCAGGAGGGTACAAATCCTAGAATAATTGCTTCCAATGGAATGGAAGGCTTAAATGTGTGGAAGCTCTCCTAAATTCCTCAAAGGCTATTCGGGTAGCCGAGATGCTACGATTGGTCCGAACGGAGGAGAGGTGAGCTTGACTGTCATATTTGCTTTTTGCCCTAGTAAATAGTAACATTATGATAGTTATTGTCAATAATTCGTAAGATGAATGCAACTCTAACATGATGGAGATGATCTTTTGTTAACTTTGATTATGATTGTTGAAAATTTTGACTACCCCCTCAAGCTACAAGTCAATGAGGAAAGGACAATTAATAAAGCAATGAGTCACTTGACCAAAATGAATGATTTGGAACTCTTTAGAAGGTTTCTCTTTTGTTATAGGGTTGTTCCCATCCAGGTGTAGTTTAAACCTTATTTGGAAATTGTACATCTCTATCCCATGGGATGGTCTAGTTGCAATGACATTCTTAGGGAATTAATGTGATAACGATTCTATTCAACTTGTGCTAAACCACTATTTGCTATAGGAGAAATGAGATGGATCCTCGCTCCCATGGGGTGGTCCAGTCATCATGGTCTTCTTTGGGTTAGAAGTGAAGCATCTCAATTCTACCATAACTAATTTGACCCAAGTGGCCTTATGGTAATTTAATCATCTTGCCGAATTGCATGGAGCGCTAGTCTTTGCAATCACCAAGTGTATAGGGCATATAATTGAATACGAGGCTCAATTGGGATTTTTGTTGTTATTTGTTTTTTAATTTTGGATTTTATGATGTTTTTGGATTTTGATATATGTAATGTTTTTTGGTATTTGTGCTTATTTTGGTTGTTTTGGACCAATAGGTGTACTTTATGGCCCATTTTGATGTGCTTTGTGGTGAGAAATTGAGTCAATTTCTCATTGGTTCTTGGTCATTGTCAAGTCCAACAACCCCCAATTAGTGCTTCATGGCCACTGTCAGGTTCAACGGCCAAAATTTTTTTTCCCTTGATTCAAGTAGCAATCGAGTCTTGAGTTGGAAATATAAAAGTAAATTAGGGTTTTTGACCTTTCATTTTCTAGTTGTCATTGTACTTTTGAGCTTTGAGTTGAGAGTGACTGCTTGTGACCCATGATGTTGTTGATTTGACACCATGGCTGAGCAGGGTGAGGCTTCGACCAACAAAGGAGCCATAGCTTCCCGGGTACCTTTCTAAACCCTAACCCCATTTTGTTAATGTGGTAAAATGAACCTAATTAAACAATTTGGTAAAGAAACCTCATTAACCCTATCGACAACAAACTAAACCAGTAAATAGGGTTAGTTTAGGGTTAATTTTAATGGGTTTCCTTTAGTTTTAGGTTTTTTGCAATTTTTTTATGTTTTTGGGTTAAGGGGGAATGTCGTTGGCATATCGCCCATCAACCACTACCACTCAAAGCAGCTATCCTGGCCTGAGGTTGGCCACTGTTTCCATCATCAACTAGTTTGAAATACAATGGTCAATTTTTTTACCATTGAAAACTTGCTGCTGCAGGCTTCAGAGGTTTCTTCATGGTTGCTCTTGGTTGGAGCGTCCAGGTGGACTTAGGTTTGTTACTTATATTTTTGAATTTTGAATCACTTTTATTGATCTTTTTGGAGTTTTGGAGGTGTAGTTTTGATTTTTTTTTTTGGATTCTTAGGTGCATTTAGTAATTATGCATATCATCTTAGGCACATCTTAGATTAGCTTACACCGTTTTATGGATTTTATACATTTATCTTGTAGACGTATTTATTAGTTTGTTAGTGCATTTATTTAGGCATTTATTTTTCACTCTTAGATTTTGTCTTCTCAGGATCGGGACTTGAAGCTACTTGTGGACCTTCTGCCCCTCTTGGATGAAATGGAATAGGAGTGGCTTGTTGCTCGTGGGCTCTAGTATGTTATTGGGTTTTTGAGGATCATGTTGGATTAGGCTTACCTCACTACCCTGGCCCACATATGGGACTCTAAGACAAATACATTCTATCTGTCTATCAATGAGATGATGATCACTCTAAAGGACATCTACAGGATATTTTAGATCCCTTTTAATGGAGTGCCCATCTTCTCTTGTCCCACCACTTCTAGAGATGAGATGTTTGCTAGGGTCTTTGGGAGACATGTCACTGCTACCTTCTAGGATAATCATTATGGTAGGGTTTATATTGCCTATTGGTACCAGGAAGATATATTTTCTTGGTTGCATGCTATCCTATTGATGGTGATTTGTAACATCCTTATACCTGACTGATCTAGAGCGAGGTTCCCATGGAACCTCTTGGTGATGGTACAAGACTTGATTGATAGTGAGGTACCTATCATCTATGCTTGGGGAGCACACTACTAGCATAGTGCTATGATGATCTCTATCGTATTCAATGCCACGAGTGAGACAGTATTGCTTGCAACTTACTCTTTCAGATCTAGGGATGGGAGCATATCAAGGTGGACCACCTAGTAGGACTTCCTATGGAGATCACTGCGGTAGATGACGATGCCCAATGCTATGGATCCAGGTGGCCTAGAGCACTCGAGAGATGTAAGAGTCAACATTTTGTAGGGGAGCTTTCCCATTATATAACTTCTATAACCAATTTGTAGGCCACTGACATCATTTGGAGGTCCTATCATGAGTGCCCTACCCGAAAGGATCCAAGTAGCTTCACAACTTGGACTTGACCCATCGATGGGTTGTCGACCGCAAGGGTGGCATCAGAGAGTTCTTCTATTACTCTAGGGTGCTTAGATAATTTAGCATCTAGCAAGATATCCCTCTCAAGACAATTGTATATCATAGGATTTTTATTGAGAAGAACCTTCCATCGCCTCGAGTTATAGCATTTTTAGAGGAGGATGACCCTCCTATAGTTGATCCTAGCATGGCTAATGCTGGATTTATAGAGGTGTATACCCGTTGGTGGGGTATGTGATTATTGCATAGTGGCAGCCACCTAGGGTGGAATTTGGATGAGGTAGAGATCGAGGATCTTGATGGACACTGAGTGTAGGCTCAAACAGATGATTGGGGGCAAGTAGAGTAGTAGGGAGTAGAGGAGAAGGTAGAAAAGGAGTAGGTTTCCCCTGAGGAGGAGGAGAAGTTAGCTCCTAAGGAGCAATATTCCCATATTTGGGCTCAGCTGCATCAGGTTGAGGTATAGTTGTAGATATCTTAGATTTAGGTGTAGTAGTGGGATGCCACCATTATTAGGCTAAGGTTTAGTGCCTTGAGGCAGAGTGGACCAAACTATAGGATAGGTTAGACCAACTTACTACCGATGAGGGTGCTACTCAGGGACATATGACACCACTTATTACAGTGCCTTAGGGACCTGGTGGTATAGATGCAGGTGCAAAGATCCGAAACTTGCATGGGATTTTGGTAGAGGACTTGGAGTAGTGCAACCTAGATATATCTTATATCCTAGCTCTAGAGTATGAGGTCAGGCTTCGAGAAGACCACCTTCCAAAGAGGCCTATGGCAGGAGGGTCATAGAGGATCAGTCAAAGTACTTCAAGGTAGTCATAGCTCGATCGAGCCACAAGACCAGGTCTTAAACCAAGCAAAATAGGGATTCCCATTCTATACCACATCCTAGAGGGGGTGGTGAGGGAAACGGTGATGCTAGTGGTGTAGGCCACTCTTAAGAACTATGGCCCTTTGGGCATATTGTACTATTTTGATTGTAAGGTTGGATGACCTACATAGTTGTAGCCTGATGACCCTTTTTGTACCTACATGTACTTATTTGACACATAATTATATGATATCTAGCCTTTGAGACTCATTATGTGTATCATTTATATGTATTATGTTTATGGATGCAATATCATGATCTTATGTGATATGATGTGATGTGATGCTTTAGATATTATGATGTGTATGTGATGCTTTAAATGTTATGATGTGTATGTGTAGATGGACTACTTTATGATCTTATGCTATGTGGTGTGGTTTATGTGACTTATGCTTTATGATGTGTGGATGATTAGATGACATGATCTAGATGATGGTGATGGATGCATATATGGATGCAATGATTATATTTTAAATGCATGCTCAATTTTGATGTATTATATGCACCTAACTTATGTTGTTATGATATGGTAAATGAAATGTGTTATGAGTTATGTTGATGATCTAATGTGAATGAAACTGTATGCTTTAATAACTTAAAACATATGGTATGATGTGACATAGGTTTTGAAAATCTAATGGACGACACCAAAAAATGTATAAAAATAATGAATAAACAATAATTATTATAATGATAATTAATCATTTAAACATAAAATGTGAGGTGAGATGATGTGATATGTATGTATTATTTAACTGATGGAATGATTTGTTGCTATGAGATAATTTTTTAGGTTTTCCATGAGACTCAAACACCCTAGTTTCTTCATCAAATAGTTGTATACTGATCATACAAAACCCTTGAAGGATAAAGCCTTATTATGAAGCCCTAGATATTCATCATTCCTATGTGTGCAAATGAATATATTAGATAGAACATAAGCATACCCTAGTGCCAGGTGGGATTCATTTAGCCCATTGCTGTATTGGAGATCCTCAAATGTTTACTTTGATCCGAGGTTGGAATCGATTATATTAGACCACTAGGTGGTACAAGACATCTAAAGCTAGCTCTTCCACATGCAAAAATTGGTCTATGCAAAAGCAAGATGCGAATGTGACAGACATATCGTTGTGTGTAAGGATACTTGAAGGGTCATTCAAACTAAGAATTCTAGGGATTCAAGTTCAATACTCCCTTCTTTTCGTCATATTTATTTGCGATACTTACTCATGCTTAGTGGTAAAAACCACTGTTTATTTTGAATTTTGAATTTTCTTTTGAGCAAGGGATTTATGTAGTGATGATAATCACTGTTTATTTTGTTTTTAAATTTTGCTTTGTTCAAGATTTTTACTTGTTTTGATTAAAGTATGAAATTTTTTTAGGTAGGGGTGAACTTTTCCTTTTGCCAATTCTCAGCATTCCTAAACCAGTCGCACAAGGGGATGAGAAAGATAAAATTTTCACCTTAGGATACCTAATATCGCTTTGCAACATTCACCTTTCCCTTGTTTCAACTAGGATTTTAGTATTTTGATTAGTGATGGGATTTTGAAATATACAAGGTGCTATCAAAATAGAACCTCATCTATTAAAAGCTATGACAACTTTCTACAAAGTTTGATAAAACCACTAGGTATGGTTGAGTGACCAGAAAACCCTAGTATATTCCTTATAGAAACAGGAGGAATTGTGTTGAAAAACATAGTTACACACATGGCTGATGGACGATGATGGATTTTGAAGATGCATGATTGATGTACAAATATGTTGTTATCTATAAGATTGTGAACACATATGCATCTAAATGCAAATTCTATGGATGCAACGTGCCTAATGCAATGAAACTTGTATGGATGCAAGTGCAAATGCATAATGCAATTTTTTTTGTATTTTTTATCCTTTCAGTTGTTTTTGTGTTTTGATTATTATGATTGTTTTTGAATTTTTTGATTTTAAATTGTTTTTTGACCAAAGGGCTTTAAGACACCTTTGGAGCCTTTTGTGGTTTGACCAAAGGGCTTTAAGGTGCCTTTGAAGATTTTTGTGATTGACCAATGGGCTTTAATATGCCTTTGGAGATTTTTTTGAATTGACCAAAGGGCTTTAAGATGCCTTTGGAGCTTTTAGTGATTTGACCAAAGGGCTTTAAGATGCCTTTGGATATTTTTGTAAATTGACCAAAGGGCTTTAAGATGCCTTTGGATGTTTTTGTTTTTGATTTTGATATTTTTTAATTTGTTTGGATTTTTATGATTTCTATTATTTTTGAACTTCTAAAATTTATTTGAATGTTTTTGATATTTTGTTTATTTATGTGTGAAATGCTTTTAGGTGAATAATGTTGAGAGTCTCTGGCTCCTCAAAACCCTCTAACGTTGTTAGGTGATATGCCCTAGGCCCAATCTTCTTGGAGATGATATAAGGACCTATCTAATTGTTCATAAATTTATCTCGTAGGTGCAGTGATAGATTTGAGTTCTACTGGTTTTATTTAAGCACAAGATTCCCAACTTTAAAGTCTCTCAAGTGGACATTAATGTTAAAATATTATGTTAGATGATCCTGGTAAACGTGAATATGTTCAAGAGAATTGATGCATCATTCATCTAGAAGGGTCAACTGATCCAAGCAAGCTTGTTGTGCAGTGTCGTCATTGATGAACTCTTTCAATGTGATGCATAATATTGGAATTTCCAACTCTAAGGGCATAATGGCCTCAGCACCATATACAAGTGAAAATGGTGTTGCCCCAGTGGGCATCCGTATGCTAGTCCTATAAGCCCATAATGCCAAGGACAATTACAGATGCCAGTCCTTATGATTTTATTTCATCGTCTTATTTAAGATGGCTACTATTATCTTGTTTGAGGCCTCTACTTTCTCGTTTACCTATAGATAGTATGGTATCGTAAAAATGTACTGAATGATGTATTTTGTTGTCAAAGCTTGTACATATTTATTTTTGAATGATGACCATTATTCAAGATTATCTTTAAGGGGATCCCAAAATGATAAATGATATTGTGAAGTATGAACTTTGCAATCCGAGGACCAATTGTCAAGGTTAAGGGGACCACTTCCACCCATTTGGTGAAGTACTCAGTGGTCGTTAAGATGAACATGTGTCACTCGAATATGGGGGAGAAATATTTCCAATCAGATCAAAACCCCACTAAGAAAATGGCCAAGCCACCTGAATGGGCTGTAAGGCCTAAGATGGAAAGTGAATTAGATTTACATGATGTTGATATTTAATGCATTTCTTGACATACTCGCAACAATCCTTCTCCATGGTGGGCCAGTAATAACCCATTCAAAGGATGTGCTTGAAAATGACTATGCCATTGAAGTGGCCACCATATGTACCATATTGAGCTTGCAAAATCACCCAAGCTAATTATTGGGGCTCTAAGCAATGTAGGAGGACTCCATTGTAGCTTAGATGATACAATATACCTCCTAGAAAGACATATATTGTTGCATTTTGATTGAATGCTCATATTTCGACATGCGACAGTCCCTGTGGGACAATTACCAGTCTAAGGAAGTCTTACTATTGGGATAGTCAATCCTGATAGGTTACAACATTGACAGATAAGATGACTTGTTCCTCCTGCAATTTGACTTGCACAAATGCAGATTGAGGAACGACCTTGTGGTGAATAGTGGTACCATTCCCCATAGGGCCTTGTGAGATCAGGGACCCCCAAGGTACCTTCTTTAAAAAGTCTTTGGATTTATATAACCAATCATGGTCTAGCTCTTATGAATTGTGTTGACCGATTCCTTGTTATCAAAACCTCACACTGGATCATTGAGTGCAAGAGCATTTTGACGTAAATGGTAGTGAAATTAGCAGATATATTCTGAGGGATCAAGGATCCCAGAGATGCCATGGTGTCTGCAAATCTATTTGATGAACAAGGGATTTCCTTGATGTCATACCACTCTAGCTTGGCTAGATATGCATCAACAAGCTCTTTATAAGCTTTCTGGATTGGATCTCGATATTAAAATAGTCCCTTGACCTATTTGACTATGAGGAGGGAGTCATCGAAGATATTTAGCCTTTTTATTCTCATGGCAATGGCTGTTTGGAGGCCCAATATTAGGGCCTTGTATTCGATGTTTTTATTGGTGCAAGGGAAGTATAGCTTGAATGAAAAGGGCATTGGAGCACCTTGTGGCATGAAAAGACAATCCTTGCACTGCCTCCTTGCTCACACTTCAAACCATCAAAGAACAAAGTCATGTCAGCTTCATTTTTTTATTCTTCAGGTTTGGGTGCTTCTGATAGTGCAAAGACTGCATAATCGAGAATCTCTATGGTGAGGGGTCTACTATTTTGAAGAGGCACCATAGCCAGTTGATTAACTATGACCTATCCCCTAATGGAATTTTAGCTTATGAATTCTAGATGAAATTATTTCAATAACATGATCCACTTTGCAGTACATGTATTATGATGTCTTACTCATCATATACTGCAAAGTTTTTTGTTTGGATATTACATATGTTGTATGGCTCAGCATGTAGTGGCACAATTTCTTGATCGTAAAGAACACTACTAAGCATAACTTTTCTACATATACATATCCTATCTCATAGCTCACCAAGGTATTACTGATGTAATATATCACTAATTATTTGTCTTACATGTTCTTTTGAGCCAACATGCTACCCAAAGCAAAATCAGTAGTGGATATATATAGCAGGAATGGCACATTTGGCCTTGGTGAAGTTGCAAAGTACTTATTGATTTCACTAAAGGCTTGCTAACATTCTTCATATAATTGTAATGGGACCCACTTGTGTAGCATTCTATTAATGGATCAACATTTATCCGATAGTTGTGTGATAAATCGCTTGATGAACGCTAGTTTACCCTATAAGCTTCTTAGTTCTTTGATGTTTGTGGGTGGGGCCATTTCTAGGATAGCCTTTACCTTTGCTGGTTCTACCTTGATGCCTCATTTAGAAATGATGAATCCTAAGATTTTTCTAAAAGTTATGCCAAAGACGCATTTCTTGGGGTTCAACCTGACATTATGCTCAATCAAGAAATCAAAGACCTTTCTGAGGGTCTCAGCATGCTCTTCTTGTAGCAATGACTTGGCTAGTAAGTCATCGATGTAGTCTTCCAAGATCTTGTGCATACAATCATGAAAAATGTATGTCATAGCCCACTGATATGTGGCACCAGCATTTTTAAGACCTAATGGAATCACTTTGTAACAGAATGTCCCCCATGGAGTTGTGAACGTTGTTTTGTGCTGGTCTTCAGGATCAATCTAAATCTGATTGTAACAAAAAAACTATTCATTAGAGATAGCATCTCATGACCTACAGTTGCATCTACAAGAGCATCTATTTTGGAAAATGGGAATGAATACTTTTGGATTACCTTTTTGAGATCCCTAAAATCTATGTAGATGTAGACTCTTCCATCAGGTTTTCCTATGGGTACCATGTTTGATATCCATTCTGGATAGTCGATGGGAACAATAAAGACCACATCTAATAGTTTCTACAGCTCATTTTTAACCATCAAGGCAATGGTTTGATGCATTATTCTGAGATTTTGCTTGATCGGTTTCTTCACGGGGTCTAGCAAAAGTTTATGGACAACCAACTTTAGATCTAGCCCCGACATGTCTTTATAGGTCCAAGTAAAGAGATTTGGTCTCTCTTTCAGTAGAGGAATTATGATGGTCTGTTCTTATGCAGATAAGATTTCTCCAAACTTGAATTTCTTTGGCTGAGAAGGATAATTGTTGATGTCCACCTTGAAAGTCTCCTCTATCATCATATGTGACCCCTCCTCAAGCTAGTGAGGAGTGGGGATTAAATGAATGTCATCTGCTAGATTTATAGTTCCCACTGACTCAGGGTTGAGACCAGTGTGATAGACATCATGTGCACAACCTAGTGCAAAATAGAATGATTTTAGCATCTCTTAATTAGGGAAGAAATATTCAGGCTCTAGGGATGAATCAACATAATCCCAATAAATAGCACCTACATTAAGATACAATGGTTTTGAGGGATCTGCTGGGTTATGGAGTGGAGTGGTCAAATCAATGGATATCATGTTGATGGATGAAATGAAATTTCTAGGACCATATGGGTGAAAATATATATCTTGGGTGTGCCCTCCATACTGGCGATGAGGCTTTGGGGGTATAGGGATCTCAGGATCTGGTCTATGAACATATAGGATGATGGGTGTATCGCTCCAAATTTTTTGCATCCCTACCTTCAGGCTATTGGATCCGCGCCCGAAAGGAGGATGGGAAAAGGATGGTGCGGTACCTCGGACGAGAGGACTTCACAAAGGTCCCGCCTCTCAAGGGAGGTGTATTTTGGTGATTTTTTGATGGATGGTGGGTTCACCAGGAAACATTTGGCGGCAGTTTCCACGCCTAGGTTTTTGGAATGTGTTTTGATGAGTTTGTTTTATCCTTAAGCATTCATCCTAGGTTTGGCCGAATGAATCTAACTTAATCTATATGAAAATGCAATTTAAATGAATACAGCAAACAGAGTAGAAAGCAAAAAATAGAGAATTTGCAGGAAGCCAATGGAGATTACCTGATCCGAAAGTCTGAAGAAGTTTCTGATGCTTGAAGCAGTCTGGATCGTCTGGAATTCGACATAATCGCCTGTAATCTGACAGAATCGTCCGAATCTGATAGATTCATCTGAGACTGACAGAATCGTCTGAAATCTGACGAATTCGTCAGAGACCTGCAAAACAGAGAACAGATGCAAAATACAAGAATTCCTACTGTGCAAACAGAGGCAAAATATGCCAAATAATAAACTGAATACTGAACAAAGTTTAAAAACAAAAATAAAAGTAAATTACTGTACTTTAATGGCAGATTATGAGCTTAACATGCAATCTAGACTAGATGGGTGAACTCCAGATGCAAAATAGGATAAAAACTAAATAGATTATCTAATTTGTAAAACAAAATAACTGAGGCAAAGTTAAGAAAAGCAAACTCCAAGCACTGATTGCCTCAATGTGGACTGGCAATCGAGATCGTCTCGCATCGCACGAAATCGTCTCGAATTTGACAGGTTCGCCTCCGATCTTGACAGGTTCATCGATGACGATGGGTGCCGGCTCCAGTTGAAAATCAATGGTGTACCTACATAAAAACTGCTATAGGACTAGTGCAAAGATAAGATTAAGGTGTTTTAGTGCGAGAGGGATTCAACTTGCGGATAAAATTCAGCCAGGGGTAGGGGAGGAAAAGTTCTAGAGTTTAAATAGGCATAGGAGAGTTGTTGGGAGGTTAGAGATCATCCCAATTTGGGAAATATCCAACGGGGAAGGGTCCCAACAAGTGCAGACACGCTTCTACCCGAATTGGAGACCCGTTGGAACAGAGTCTATCTATGCAAATTCGGCTTTGCGACAAAATCGTCTGGACGTTCTAGTCCAGACGAAATCGTCAAATCTGGGGCGATATCGTCTGATCGGCGACGATATCGTCCAATGGTCAAAACAACCTCTAAAAATGATGCGGAAAAAGGGGAAACGGGTTTCTCGGCGATTAACGGGCGGTTTGGGAGGTTAAATTTGATTTTTAAATTATTTACTAAGGTGAATGTAATTATTGTAATTTTACTGCGCCAATTTTAGGGTGCTACATTTTGCCCCCTCTTTAGCGAATTTTCTAAAGAAAATGCGTTAAAGATGAGTTCTTCTCGATCTACGAGAAAGCAAAAATTATTCCCATTTTTAGGCAATGATTCTTGGTCGAATCATATGACAGCTTACTATGGTGCCCCCTCCGTGTTTTTACCCAAATCGAACGTTTGAGGTAAAAACGCGAAAAAGCAAAATTAATTTTGAATTATTTTTGAATGAAATTATGTTTGATATATGATATGTTTTTGATCATATGACTTGTGTTATGTGTATGTTTATGATGCTTTTATGTTTGATTGATTGATGCAATGACTCATGTAATTATGTCATTTTGAAACATTATAATTTTGATGTCATGCTGTAAGATTTTAAATGAAGTAATCTGATGTAACAAATTGGTTGTTTGTGATGCAATGATTTGATAAAAGAAAAGAGGACTTTTAACAATAATTTCAAAGGACATTGTCGCTATTATAGACCATTTCATGGAGTCGTTGCTCACTCGGTCATCAAGCTAATCCCATTTATAGAAATATTGTGAAAAGTGAAAGAATGCTTAAGAGACTGTCTTAAGACTTTGTTGTGATGATGCAAATGATGATGATGATGATGGTTTGTTTTCAGATTTCCATAAAAATATTATGCATGAAATATTTGTAAAAAATGATTTTTGCTAGGCATAAATTCCTAAGTGTGATAAAATTGTTGAATAATTCCTTAGGAATTATATCGTCATTGCAAAATTGGAGGTTGACATAATGACATGAAATAATGAAAAAGTGCATTCTTTTGAAAAGCAAAATTTGTGTAATAAAATGAAGTCATATGGTTTTTATGAGTTTTGATAAATGGGGGAATAAAAATTGTTACAATGGTTTGCGCTAGGCATAGAATATGTAGGTATAAACTTATACCATCATCGCGAAAATCAAAGAAAATAGATAGTTTTATTGCATGATTGATTTTTGATGAACAGAAAATATGAAAATGAGGACTTGCGCTAGGCATATAATTCCAATTTTGGTTTTAGAACTATACCATCGTCGCGAAAGTTGATATGATATGTTTTGATTTGAAAGAAATTTGTGATTTTTCTATTATATAGTTGTCTTTAAAAAATAATTGTACTTGATTATTCCAAACAAGTTGCAAAAATAATATTTCAAAGTATTTTGAAGACAAAAATTAGATTTATAAGGAATCCCACGTGCATATGTGAATTCATTTCCAATCTTGATTTATCCTAATGATAAACAAAATCTCTCAAATACAAATGTGTGTGCAATGGTATGGTTCATTTACCAGGTTTGAGCAAGATACTATGATACAAGTGATTTGAAAAAACCAAATAAGTGTTCATTAACCATGATGTAGATGCATATAACCATATTAGACTACTATGTAGATCAGATTATCAAGAGCTAGCTAATCCATAAGCAGACATAGGTTTGTACAAAAGAAGGTCGCTAATGTGACAGACATATCGCCACGCTAGGAGTTACCCAAGGCCAAGTAGGTTGGGCACAAACCACCTGTTATGGGGCTTACCTCACAGTTTTCGAATAATTGAGAATTCCAGGGATTCAAGCTCATCAACCCTTCTTTTCTTTTCAAAGGGTAGGGAAAGGGATTTTATTGCTTTCTTTTGAACTTTGCTTATTTTTCTTTTTGTATTTCTTTTGCTTGATAATGCTTGGAACATTGCTGAAATAACATTTTTCTTTTCTCTTTTTTCTTTCTTGAACTTTTTTTTTTTCTTTTTCTGTGCTAGGGATACTTGCTCAGATTTTTTTTGGTAAGTAGTGTTTGTATTTACAGTGGGTTTTAACAAGGATCCCAAAACCTGATTACATAAGCAATGGGCCTAGGGCATCAATCCCTTGAAACTGAACACCAAAATAGAAATCCCGCCCAACGATAACAATAAGCATGAAACAATCCCTCTCAGCGAGAAACAAACAAATAAGAAAGAAAGTAGTTTTGGAGATCCCACCCAATGGGGAGTAGCCAAAAACCACCATCGAGAAGATCCCGCCCAACAGGAAGCAAAGAAAAATCGTTACAATAAAATCCCGCCTCGCGGGAAGCAGTAAAAACCACCACAAACAGTCCCGCCTAGCAGGAAGTAGCAGGGAAATCCCGCCATCCGGGAAACCAGCAGAAAAGAAAGGATCCCGCCTCGCGGGAAAACCGACGGATTTTGCAGATCTCGCCCTTTGGAGAAACCATCCCACCCACCGGGAAAACATATCGTTCAGCGAGAGCCATCCTACAGGAAGTCGACAGCCAGCACAAAGAGAATCCAACCCATCGGGAAGCGACCAGAGAGCTGCACCACGATGAACCTACCCCGAGAAAAAAGAAGAGGATCCCGTCCTGGCAAAACAAAAAGAAATAGCAGGTTAAGGGACCAGGGATCTAGGGACTAGGAATCTTGAGCGGGAAGAGGAACCAGTCACAGGGATGGGATCCTTAGGAACCAAAATAGTGGGAAGCTGTCCAAACCCTAAACCATCACCTCTACCGCACCGAGAAACACAGGGGACCAGATCCACACGAATAACCTGCAAAAAACCCTAGGGGGAAGCCTGAGGGAAAAAGGGAAGGGATCCCCAACCAAACAGGGATCCCTGGGAAGCACCAGTCCGAAAAAACAACCAAGGAAACCCTAGATGACTGGGAGGGGCGCAGATAGTGGAGAAGGATCTCCCTCCAGGAGATCATCTGCAAACAACCACTCCCCGGGAGGGATGACCTGGGTTGAGCCAGGGACTGGGCAGGAACCAGGAGCCATGGGAGGGGGAGCAGGGGAGGGACCAGAGCCCTCCCCTCTCTACTTTCTTCCCTCCTCGCTTCTCTTAGATTCTCGGATACTTGCTTCGATTAGCTGTAGAGCAAGGGATTTTTATTCTGGGTAGTGTGAGCTTGTCCTTTTTCCAATTCTCAAAGATTCTAGACCATGTGCATGATAGGATAGCAGGGGAAACTTTTCACCCAAGAAATCAGTTCTACTATGTAGCAAAACATGGAAATTACAAATATAATCATTTTATTGTGAAAAGATGTGCTTGGTTTAAGTAAATAACAAGATTGATTCTCTATGCTCAAACTTTAGTTAATTGAATTTTGTGGACTTTGATATAAGAGAGATTAGTAATCATGCCAGATAAAATCAAGATATTTATTGTTGTGAGTGTGCAAGTGAGGGATGCCAAATAAATGCTAATTGTATCCAAAATAAGTTGAAACATATAACTGCAATAATTGTAAGAAAATATATATACATGATTTTTTTTTTTTAGAAGTTGGGAGAATGTTGACTCTCTCTTTCTTCTGTATATTGTTTTGGTTTCGAAAGAGTCAAGCATATAGCTGTTTTTAGATTTTTATTTAGATTTTTGTTTTTGAGCAAAAAGAACTTTAATAAGTGCTTTAAATAAATGCAATAGATAGTTTTTGAATATTTTTGGAGATGTATGAATGTTTTTGGTGTTTTTGAATAAATTGAAAAAAATACAAGATAGTAATTTTGACAAATATATACATGGATGAAATGACCAAATTTATGCATAGTAACGTTTAAGATGCAAAATATTCATGGGTTCTTTAAGTTCTTTACCATCTAAGGTAGATAATTTGTATGCTCCTGATTCAAATTTAGCAGTAATAATGTATGGTCTGAGCCAGTTGGGCTCAAATTTACCTTTAAGTTCTTTGGTTGCATTTGTATTTTTTTTAAGATTTTGAGGATTTTGATTTTTTTTGTATTTTGATTTTAATTTATGAATTGAAATTGGTGGTATATACAAGATGATCTATATACACTATACAAGGTTATGTGAGTATAGCATGTCTAAGGTTGCTTCAAAATCAAAGGAGGTTTTGAAGGATAATCTAGTTGAGGTGAAGGTAAGAATAGAAGGTGATGAATAAAAGGTAGTGATAACAAAATATTTGTTATAATGTAAAATAATGTAGCAAAAGATTTGACTTTTATATGTGTAAAATTGATCATATTACAAAATAAAATGTCATAAATATAAGAAAGTTCTTCATTCTTATTATTATATTCCAAGTTTTGATAATATGGAGAAAGTATATGTGAAAGACATGCATGGATGTTATTTTATAAACAAGGATGATCATATATGAATGAAGAAAAGTGATGGATAGAAGATAATTGTGATAATAGAGAATGTATAGAACTTGATGTTTCAACCGTTAAATATTCTTCAAATGGTGTTGGGTCACCATGTATGGTAACAATTTTATTTGCAATTTCAAACTTCAAACATTGATGAAGAGTGGAAGGGAAAACCCTCATCGTATGAATCCAAGGACTCTGGAGAAATAGGTTGTAAGGTGAAGGACAATATCCTACATAGAATAAAATATCTAGGATCTTGGATCCAATATTAAGGGGAAGAATTATAGTACCTTGACGATCTTGAATTTCATTGTTAAAAGATTTTATAAGAACATTTGATTCATTAAGATCTTCTTCCTTTGTTTTGAGCTTTTGGAATAATTGATAAGTGCATAAATTAAGAGAGGAGTCATTATCTACCATGATAACTTTAACAGGTGTGTCTTTACTAGATCCTGTAATGTAAAGATAATAGTCTTCTTGTAGAGTAGAGGAAGGAATATCCTCATCATAGAATGAAATATGGTTAACCTCAAGAGGGTTTACACCATTAATTATGTTCTTAGAGAAAATATGATGAGGAAAAAATTGTTGGCTAGGTATTTTGAACAAAATTTCCTTGTGATAAATTTGTAATACTTCTAAAAGGGATATCTTTGTTTGAGAATTAATCACTTGTTGTTGGCTATCAAAGTAGATTTCAGATTGAGATTTTAATTCTAAGGATGAGCTTTCTATGTTTACATTCCATTTTGTATCATTCTCTAGAGCCAAAGATAGTTTTGAAGGTTGGTCAAATGAGGAATCCATATCTTGAATATCGATTGGGTTGATTGAATTTGAGGTTGCTCATTTGTAGTTTTTGTTACAATATTAATAATATCATCATGATGGGACACATTAACATGCAATATTTGATTGGTCTCTTGTTGTTGATAATTGAATAGGGGTTCTTGGGAGATCCCCATGTCTTGATTGATTATTAGTATTTGTTGTGTAGGAGTTTGATTGTTTACTGGAGATTTATAATCAGTTGTAGATTGTAATTCCTTGATATTAAAAATATTCTTATCAATCAAATCTTGAATTGCACATCTTAAATATTTACAATTTTGTGTCATATGTCCATCTACTCTATGATATTCACAATGTAGCTCAGGTTTAAACCAATCTATTGTGGTATCAGGTTGCCTTATGGAAGGGAGTTCAATCTTATTTGTGTCAAGTAAATACTTGAGAATTATATCCATTGGTTGATTGAGCTTTGTAAATGTACGTGATGAAGGTTTTTGAGAGGTTTTTGATAAATGCTTTAGGAATTTCATCATAAAAGGGCCTAATGGTTTCTCACCTCTACTTTCTTTGTTATGGGTAGAATGATGACAGGAAGATTGCGATGTAGGAGGTGAGTGCATGGTAGAATTGGAAGAATAAGTATTTTCTTGTTGAAATGGATGTGTTGTATTGAAAGAAGAGTTTTGAAAATGTGGCGGAGGATTATATGTGGGTTGATAGACATAATATGGATATATGGGAGAATAGATAATATCGTTATGAAGAGGATTTTGTTGGGTTATGGATGAAAAATAAGAAGAGTGTGATGGAGGTGATGTTGAATAGGGATGAGGTTGGTCATAATCAACAAATGTATTTGGCTGAATTCTTCCAACATTACTGATGGGATCATATGGATTTGAGTAAAAACTCATGGTTTCTTTAGTACTTCTAAAAGCAATATTTAGCATCTACTATTTAGAATTGAATCTAAAATATATAAACATGAAATGATGATTTTGTTTTTGTTTTTCTTGTATACATATATATATATATATATATATATATATATATATATATATATATATATATATATATTTTTATTGTTTTGTTTTCAAAAGGTTATGATGCATTCACGTCGGGTTCACCAAAATGTATCGCTCCAAATTTTTCGCATCCCTACCTTCAGGCTATTGGATCCCGCGCCCGAAGGAGGATGGGAAAAGGATGGTGCGGTACCTCGGACGAGAGGACTTCACGAAGGTCCCGCCTCTCAAGGGAGGTGTATTTTGGTGATTTTTCGACGGATGGTGGGTTCACCAGGAAAAATTTGGTGGCAGTTTCCATGCCTAGGTTTTTGGAATGTGTTTTGATGAGTTCGTTTTATCCTTAAGCATTCATCCTAGGTTTGGCCGAATGAATCTAACTTAATCTATATGAAAATGCAATTTAAATGAATACAAAGAAACATAGTAGAAAGCAAAAAATAGAGAATTTGCAGGATGCCAATGGAGATTACCTGATCCAGAAGTCTGAAGAAGTTTCTGATGCTTGAAGCAGTCTGGATCGTCTGGAATTCGACGTAATCGCCTGTAATATGACAGAATCGTTCGAATCTGACAGATTCGTCTAAGACTGACAAAATCGTCTGAAATCTGACGAATTCGTCAGAGACCTGCAAAACAGAGAATAGATGCAAAATACAAGAATTCTTACTCTGCAAACAGAGGTGAAATATGCCAAATAATAAACTGAATACTGAACAAAGTTTAAAAATAGAAATAAAAGTAAATTGCTGTACTTTAATGGCAGATTATGAGCTTAACATGCAATCTAGACTAGATGGGTGAACTCCAGATGCAAAATAGGATAAAAACTAAATAGATTATCTAATTTGTAAAACAAAATAACTGAGGCAAAGTTAAGAAAAGCAAACTCCAGGCACTGATTGCCTCAATGTGGACTACAGTCGAGATCGTCTCGCATCAGTACAAAATCATCTCGAATTTGACAGGATCGCCTTCGATCTTGATAGGTTCGTCGACGACGATGGGTGCTGGCTTCGGTTGAAAATCAGTGGTGTACCTGCATAAAAACTGCTATAGGACTAGTGCAAAAATAAGATTAAGGTGTTTTAGTGCAGAGGGATTCAACTTGCAGATAAAATTCAGCCAGGGGTTGGGGAGGGAATGTCCTAGAGTTTAAATAGGCATAGGGGATTTGTTGGGAGGTTGGAGATCATCCCAATTTGGGAAATCTCCAACGGGGGAAGGGTCCCAACGGTGCAGACACGCTTCTTCCAGAATTGGAGACCCGTTGGAATAGATTCTATCTATGCAAATTCAGTTTTGCGACAAAATCGTCTGGACGTTCTAGTCCAGACGAAATCATCAAATCTGGGGCGATATCGTCTGATCGACGACGATATCGTCCAACGGTCAAAACAACCTCTAAAAATGGCATGAAAAAATGGGAAACGGGTTTCTCGACGGTTAACGGGCGGTTTGGGAGGTTAAATTTGATTTTTAAATTATTTACTAAGGTGAATGTAATTATTGTAATTTTACTGTGCCAATTTTAGGGTGCTACAATGGGATCATTAGGCAATAGCTGCTCTCTAAATTTTGGGGGATCCAAGTTGACCATGTGATGGATGGCATCTAGGTTTAATGGTCTTCCTCAAAAACAAAGACCAAGATCTATGGCATGGAGCATTGCTTCTCTCTCCACAAGCAAATCGACTGGATGCAAGTGTTGAGGCCCAAGATAAGCTATCTCAGTCTCATCCTCAAAGTCATCATTTATTATAAAGAAATTGTTAGCATTTGTTTCTAGCCCTAGGATGGGGTGGCGGCTGCCTATTGATTCCCTAGATAGGCTAGCTTAGTCTCATATTCATAGTCATCATCACTTATGAAGAACCCATTGGAATTTGTCTTTGGCTGAATGATGTGGCTCATATATCTAGGTCATAGGTAGGACGTATTTGTTGAGTCCAACTCATAACCACTCTCATTTGACATGTATCCACCCTCATTCGATATGTATTCACTCTCATCTAATATGTAGCCAAATTTTTGTGTGGCCTGTCCAAGCAAGGCTCTGTACGTATCGAGGCCTATGGTAGGCTAGGCTGGCTTCATCTTCGATCTTTATTTGAATATAGTCATACTCCTATTTCTCATATCCATGCATTAGCTCTTCCTCCCATAGGATGGCTCCTAATGGGGGTGCTTCAAGAGAGGATTCATGGTGATACTTATCAAGTGGTGTGATATTGACCATCAATACCCATATGTCACCCAATTAGTTTTTGTTGGGGGGTTAATAGGGGTTCAAGTTGATGTCCTCACCAAAATTGATGCTTAACCTATCTAAGGCTACTTCCAAAGAGTCTTCATGACTCTACATTTGATATCCCAAACCGCACCTATCAGTAGGTAGTTGATACTGCAGCTGAAATGGCAGATGATGCCCTTGATCATATAGGCCTAGGACATAGCCTTCCTAATGACACTTCTCAAATTACTTTAGAGTAAACTCAATATTCTACAAGTAATGAACATTCATGGTGAATAGTTCATCCTCATACCTTTTAAGATCAGGAGTAATGGGGCCAAAATCTAGATCGGCATATATGAAATGAGTCTGGTTGGATGAACCCCTAAGGGAACCACAACCCCTACTAGCATATTTGGGACTCTTGGCCATCCCATGTCTTGTGTAGACTCAATAATTGGCATGAAAGTCATGTTCTGCACAAGATATTCACCTAGTGCTATGTTTTCTAGGTGAACTGTCACCTACGGTGCAGATGATGTTGTTGATGATGCAGGTGAGGTAGGTTGAGGTACCTCAACTATTTCTTAGGAATGCTCCTCCTCCATGGGAGTAGGGATTCCTATAGCTGCTATGGTCAGAAGCTCCTTCGATCCTTCCTCCACTAGGGGTGCCTTCAGCTTCTGTTTATCTATTGCCTTAGCTATTGAAGGATTTTCAAAAGCACCAATAGCTTTGGATGTAGGAGGTGGTGCTGATGTAGATGGGTAACCTTGCACTGATATGCTTTGCTACCTGGTTGCATGGTTGGGGATGAAGGCCTTATGTACAAGTGCATTGAATAAAGGACAAAGTCCCCTGACAAGTTGACTTGATGCACGTACTTGAATGGCTCTTCATCGGATGGAACCACATGAACTTGTTCCTCATGCACATACTTGATACGTTGGTGTAGGATTGAGGGCACACACTACATATATCTGATCTAGGGACACACTAGAAGGATGTTATATTGCATTACCCATTCTAACACATGACACATCATGGGTATGGTCTTATGTCCTACCTTTATAGGAAAAATGACTATGCCCACGGTGGATCACATCGCATCGTTGAAAGCCCTAAGTGTGTAGGAAGTTGGGACAATTTTGGACTTAGGGATCTTCAAATTCCCTATATCATTGGTAGTGATGATGTTGATCGATGAGATCGTATCGATCAAAACACACTTGAATGGAATATCATTGACTATCGTAATAATGTGCAGAGGCAGGTCTACTGAGGTAGTAGGGTCTGCCTTAATTTTATGATTGTAAAAATGAATTACGGGCTCTTAGCACCATTGTACTTGCCCCACAAAATGTGTGAACGCGTCTAGGTTCTAGGGCTAGAGCTCGATTGATATTAAAATCTCCATTAGTCTTCCTATGCCTAGGGGACTATTGTATGAGCTCATAAATGGATAACTTAGCTAGAGTTGTTTGTAGATTCTGTTCCAGTCTACTCTAAATAGTTACCACAGGTCTCGTTGGTGGACCTAGAGGATTTTCATATGCCTTTATCTATTGAGGTGTAGTTAGGATATTGATGGGATCCACTGGAGGTTGTGGTTACCCATATATCTGACTCTTGGTTGCCACATTAACCAATTCAACCATTCTGATGCATCCTTGAATGGGTGGTTCAACCTGAACTTGGTTAACTTGGGGGCCTTGATCTCTAGGGACCTCATGATTGGGCAATGGGTTACTTAATATACCATATCTCTATTTTTAGGAGTTAGTGGGTTGTCAACTCTGAGCTTTCCCTTTTCAATCATGTTTTGTACAACATTATTGAATCTGATGCAATTCTCGATATCATGTCCCTATATCCTATGTTAGGGACATTATTGATCTTCCCTGTATCCATTTGGCTTGGGACGATTAGGATCAAGAAGTTATACATCAAGAAATATTATTCTCTATGCCCCATTCAATTGATTAAACATCGATTTCATTAATTTATTCATATGCATGTAATAACAAGGCGATTGACATTCCTTATTCTAGCCCTGGTTTTTCTTAGGGTCATAGTTGGCCAATGAAGGGTGAGCCTGATAATTCTGGGGTTGTTGTCCATCCTCCTCCTTTGAAATGACCAATACAACCTGATTAACCTGAGAAATATTGGCCTACTTCTACTTATTCTTGTTATTCTGATTGTTCTCGCTACACTCTTTCTAATTATGGAGCGTAAGATCTCCATTATCAATATTAATATCTTCAATAAGCTTGGCTTGAGTCAAGGATTATTAGAATGATTCGTATTGTTGCAACTGCAATAGCAGAGAGATGTGCTTTGCATAGCTCTTTGTGAACATCCTAACAAGATCCTTTGTGGGGACAGAGAATGATAGTTTCACCATGATTTTTCTCTACGTATCCCCATAGTCCATCATTGGCTTGTCATCATATTATTTCAAGTTGGCCAAATAAGATAGGTTCACCGTATTATTGGCTTCGAAGGAGAACCGTTCAAGGAATGCATTCACCAGTTGTTAAAAATTGGTGATGCTATGCTTGGGCAACTAGATGAACCATTGCATTGTTGCACCTGAGAACATCATGATGAATGTCCTTAGCATCAGGGTGTCATTCTTCTCAAGGTGGAAGCATGCATTTAGGAAGTTGATCATGTGTTCTTGCACATCCTGCCTCCTCCTTAAAATTGTCCAACCTAGGCATATCAAAGTGCCTAGGATATACGGGACTCAGGACTGAGGGGCACAGAGGCTAGTTGTGTATCTTACTCAATGTCAGCTTTTTTCCACCTAAGTTCTACTTTTTGAGAGAATTGACTCTCTTGACGAATGTCTAGTACACCTCCAAGGAAATGATCTTGTGTTCCTGAAGGTTTGCTCATTATGGTAAGGGAGGTAACCCTGTGTTAGCCCGATTAGGGCATCTATACTCATCTTCTATAACCATGGATGGAGGTTCAGTATATTTCTATTCTTGGTCTTCCATCCCTACCCTTTCCTCATTGAATTATGTTTGTTTGAGGTCTAGTGTTATTGATGCTATGAAGTGTGGTGAGAATGTGCATTTTCTAGCCTAGTGCTTCTCTCCTAATGAGAATCAACACATCTCTCATGTCGGTATCTCTCACCATCTATGTGCACATATGTCCGAGCTAGCCTCTCTACTAGCTCCTCATGCTCAACTCTTTCTTATCTTGAGCATTGTTCTTGTAGGCATAGACACCTCTTCTTTTGATCTTTCTTCTCAAGAGCTTCTACACACTCTCATTCAATGCATAACACTTCCTCTAACCTTCGTATTTGGTAAGATCGACCTACAATTGATGGTTATTGCCTTTCTAATTCCATGCGAGGAGTTCTAATGCTTAGGCCCCTTGGGGAGGCTCCTGTTGTGTGCTTGCCTTTGTCCACTAGGGTTACTTACTCTATGTACTATGTTATAGGTTGAGTACCCTCATGATATGAAGTAGTATATGTGCTGCAAGGTCACTTTGAAGCTTCCCCTGGTTCATTGGTGAATCTAGTGGCTACGCTACATGATCTTCATAAAGAAGAATATTTGGTAGCAATAGTTCTAAGAGCTGGTCTCAAGGAAAATTGATCCAACTCATCAAGTTGTTGGGTTCTCCATGATTGATCCCGCAAAGTCCCATTGGTACCAATGAGCTCATAGTCTAAGGGTACCATCCCATATGTAGGGAGGATGTAGGATATCCTGGGTCTACGACTGGGTGTAGCCCTAGAGTCTTTCCCCTCAGTGGATGGATCTATCCTATGTGTATCATGTGAAACTTGGGATATTGTAACCCCTACATGCCTATGTGATGATGGATGCCTTGATGCCTCCTCATATTGACATTATGATAGAGTCCTTGAAGCCTTCACATGTCTTTGTGATGAGGGAGGTCGTTATGCCTTCACATATCAGTGTGAAGAGGGACATCATGATGCCTTCGCTTGCCTATGTGACGAGGAAGGCCTTGAAACCTCCTCGTATCTGTGTGATGAAGGAGTTCATGATACCTCCATGTGCTTAAGTTATGAGAGAGGCAATTAGGCCTCCTCATGTCTATGTGATGAGGAACCAATATGTGGCTCTCTTGCTATGGTCTCTCAAGGAGTCCCCCCTAGGATTGAGTTATCATCCCTAAGACTTGCCAAAATTTGTTCAACGATACTATGGGTGGTGGCTCAATGCCATGGTGGTTGTGAATGTGTCGAGCATTTGTTTCCCCCTCGGTTTTGGACCTAGGGTGGTTGCTCCATGTGTATAATGTGATGACTTATGAGTTATCTTCTTATGTAGATTGAAAAAGCACACAAACAAAACAAGCATATGGTTATCTCTTTTAAGGATTTATGTGTTCCCTAAACTATTTGGTGTGTTTTGATTCATTGGAAATATAAGCTAACTCTCATCGTGTTTCATTCTTGTTGGATGGTATACTTATATGTTTAAATTTTTCACCTATATAATCGCACAAGCCAAATATGGTGATGAAATTCATACTCGACGAGGTAGCATAGGTACTACCAACCCTCACCCAACACCCCGTGTGTAGTGATACACCCATCAAGGAGGAGTGCATGCTATTTTGCACGGTTAGGATAGTTCTTGGGTTGGCATTGGCCATGGACGGGTCCCGATGATACTTTTTATCATGATCCAAAAAAGTGGTAATGACCTCCACTATTAGTCTCGATCAATGAGTTAGATGTGAGAGCCCAACATAATTGATGTTAAAGATGAAACGTGATGTGTGTGGGAATTTTTTTAACCTTGCATTTAAATAAAATGCATCACCAAGTGAGCATGATATTTCATATATGCCTAAGATAAAATATGTTTCATTTCAAAAAGATGCATGTATTCAGCTTATATGATTTTTAAAGAATGCATTCTATCTGATGAATGAAAGGCCACTGGTTGGGCCGCATGCAAGAAAACTAACACACAAAACGTCTAGCACATTGGGGACTAGGGTAGACCTTAAAAGCATAGGCCCTCTATTCCTATAAGTGCCTAGATAGAACTAAATAAATCTAAGAAACGTACAATACATTTTTCTTTTCATTTTCTTCATTTTTCCCTAATTAGACTATGTTTATGCTTGCTGTTTATAGAAATAAAAAGTTGTAGATAGAGAAACAGAGAAAACAGAGGATGAAACCAAACTCAAATTCTGATTTGATGATGGAAATTTTGAATTTTTTTGCACTCTGCTGCTGGCCACTATTGACCAGAGTGGTTGGTTCTGGCTGCTAACTGTAGGAGCGACTGAGATCAGCTAGTTGTTGTTGATCAGAGCAGCCAAGACCTATAGGTCACTGTTGACTAGAGCAACCAAACCTACACATAGAAAAACCTATGAATGTTAATAAAATAACTCAAAACAAAAACCTGGTGGGTGTCCTACCATGATCGCCATCTGTGCAACCTCGAAAAGCATGCACCCTGGTTACTCTACTTGCAATTTGATTTATTATGTATATTATTACTTACACAAAATGAAAGTAATGAAAGCACATATAAAACAAAAATATGAAACAAATAAATATTATTTATTTATTGATATCTCAAGCCCTCGATTACAAGTTCATCCCTCTAAGGAATGCCCATCATTTTGATACAAATATTTACACAATAGAGTAGCAGTTAGATATATTTCCCCTAAGGAAATGGTGCACCTACACAGGCCTCCTAGTCTTGCACACGAAACTATATGGGGGCTTACAGATGCCTCCTTCTCTAGATCTAGTCCTAGAGGGATATTTTTTCTCTGGTTGCTTCAATCTGATATTGAAGATCTGTACCTGTGCTCATGTAAACCATAAAGCATGCTTAATAAGATGGGTCACCTCTTTGAATGAGGCCTTTGTTAGAGGATATGATAGATATGATAATATAAGCATAAATAGAACAATAAATGCATGAAAAGCTAAGAAATACAAAATAGATATGTTAATAAAATTAGATCTGAGCTATGACTAATCAACAAATAAAGCAGTAATGAATCTAAGCTAAAATAAAGGAAAATAATGTCTATGCCCTAAAATATGCCTATGAGCCACTATCTAAGATAGCGGCCATGATATGAAACTCTTCTCCTCATGAATCAAGGGTTGTAGCACTATCCTCCTTGCTAGAATTGATCTTCAAGGGTCACTAGGCGTGTCTCCTACACTGATTGATGATTGGGAATGGTGGATCTAAATACTGATGCGTGAACGTGGATCAAATGGATGGTGCTCCAATGCTTCTCAAAGGTACGTAGCTTGGCTCTCCATTTTGATAGGGCTTCGCTTCATAATATCTAAAAATTATGTCTTTATCTCGATAGAGCTTCATTGCACAAGATTTTAACATTCGTGTATATCCTTTTCTCTTTGTGGAAGAGTCCATATATAGACTTCCCTCTCTTAGATTTGAATTTTGGCTTCCTAGAAAAGCTTCAATCCAAATTGTATGTGACTAACCATTTCGGATGGAAAGCATTAGTCACAAAATGGCATTGAAGGGGCAGTTAGGAGGAACTCAGATAGTTCCTCATCAAAATCCACACATAAACAATGCAAAGGTGTAGTCAAACTGCATGATCTAGGCCCATTTTCATATCCAGACTATACATGGTGCTAGCCACTATCAGGTTTAGCGACTAGATGTGATCGCTATAGTCTTCAGTGATTAGATTTTACTGATATAGTCTTCAGTGACCAGGTGTGGTGGCTGCTCTTCTTGAGAGCGGCTAGGCCTGGATGGGCTAGAACTGCCTTATTTGAGTGGTTAAGACCACTACTTTCTCTTGGATAGATCCAAGATGATCCATATGATCTACGAATGTGTCCATATGGGTGGTCTCCTAATTTTGATGCGTTTTAGGTGTCTACACGAAGATCATGGGATGTGGCTCCTTTGGATGACCTTTGGGTTTTTTACCAAGTTTAGCTCCTTGTTTAGATGTAATATTCAATGTTTTATTGTGTTCCTAATCTAGCCTATTCTAATGGGATATTTTCTAGGGAAAAGGGTTAGGAGGAAAAGCAATAAATGGCTAAAATCAAATGAAAAAAATAAATCTATGCTAATGGGGTAATGCACCAAAGGACTAAAACTCTTTGCATCAGGATGGGTTGAATGAACACATGCATCATCGTTAACAATACACAAGAAATATGCTTTTCCCAAACACAAATCATACTAAACACACACATATAAGAACTAGGATAGAAAAGTAGTTATAATTTCTCATGTATATCAATGTTGGATTATATACATTCCAAAGAAATAGGCTCAAAACTAATCAACCTAATCAGTATAAGATTCAAACTAGGTTATGGTACAAAAGAGAATAAAGAAAAGCTCCATACGAATCCAAATACTAGGCATGGATATAACTAGCTTTTGATCCTTACAATGAAGAAGAAAGAGGTATTTCTCAGAAGTGGGAAAGCTTCCCCTAAAAAAATTTGCACAAATTCAAAATTGTTTAGTTCAAATTGCCCAGGCTAGTCAACATCTATAATGAATGATATTTAAGGCCTTGGGGATTTGTAGTCATAAATGTTGTTAGTAGATTGGTTTGATCAAACTCTTGTCATACCATTGGGTTATTCATGCTAGAAATACTCATGATTAGACCTCTAGGATCCTTCTTCAATATTTCCTTGAATTAGGTATTTCCCCTTGGGTTGCCTTCCATGTCACATTTTTAAATTCTTTTACTATCATTTGGGGAACTATGTCTAGTTGTAGGGGTGATATGATTGAAACTAGATCATCATCTCTTCCCTCACATCTGGTTGTTATGGATTGGTTTGGTGGTTCTAGTGGTAACCAGTTATTTATTCCCTCTATGATCCAAATAGGTTCCTTTGGTGAAGTTATTATTTAGTGCATTTTTTAGAGTCTATGGTACCTACCTTTAGAATTATTGGAAAATATGCCCTTCATCATAGGTCCATCCCTTGCTATTTTATTGACATTTCAATGATAATCAGGACTGTTGAATTTAAAGCTCTAGTCGGCATGTATTTGCGTGTTCTTCTCCTCTTGTTCCATCTATCACTCTCTTGTTGTGAGTTCCATGATGGACCTTGCGAGGACCAAGAAAACTCAAAGTACAACTAGGCTTCTAGTTGCTCCTTGAGCATCAAGCTCCTCCTAGAGGAGAGGGAGATTTCCTTGCTTTGTTCTCACTCAGTTATCTCAAATCACTCAACTTTCTTCATCCATGTAACTAGGTTCAATCCCTAGGGATCACTAATTAATGATTATTTGTGATCCCACTAGGAAAACATGAACACCAAGAGATATTGAGTGAATATAGGAAAGTGATCCTTACCATCTAGGGAGGGGAGAGGTTTGCAAGCTCTAGATGGGGTTGAGGTTTCCATGAGAAAAGTTCCTTTAGCTATCACTAGAAGATATTTGGGGCTTCGTTTCATTACAAAACCCATCTTAGCTACCATTAGAAAGGCTTATTTATTATTTTTCTAGTTTTATGGGTTAGCTAAGGTTTATGGTGTAGGGAGATTCAAGGTTATCTTGACTATGGTGGGGGCTCCTCCTTGGTTACACCTTGGATGGTCTTCTACTAACAGATTCTTTGTGAGTAGTAGGAGATTTGGGCCTTTTCATTTTAGCTTTAGGATGGTGCTCTTGATCAAAATTTTCTTTTTGGTAAAATTTTCCTAGTGTAGTATATCTTCACTACATTCTCAAAATAAGAATAATAATAGCAGTCTTTAGAGTTAGGATTAGTATCTTTCATAGTTATTAATTTTTAATATTGTATAGTATATTTATAAGGAAGTTTTATTTTCAAATTGAATATTAAATATGTAGGTCTTCATAGAAATTCTAACACACACTCACATTTATGAAAGCAAATATTGAGAAGAATGTGGGCATTATCAAAATCAACAAAGGCTCATCTTCATGAAACAACTATGAGGATGTTGATGGAGATATGATTATCCTAGAGCTATAGAGTTCCAACACTATTGACAATGTAAAGGTAAGACGCAAGATAAGGAAGAGATTCATATAGGGAATTTGCATCAACAAGGGCACATTAAGCATGACCAATGGTAGGGTTGAGAAAATAAAAGCATCAATTTTTTTGAAATGTATTACTAGATCTAAGGTTCAAAATCCCAATTACAACATATCTAAGTGGAAATACTTGTATAAGTTATACTCTTTCACCTATTGACATTGCAATATGCACTAAGCATACATGGTTGGAGTCTTATATATAATTAGTCCTTACATGGTGAAATACCTATGTGAAGGATGTCTTTATTGTGACATGATGTAAAGAAGAATGATTATTAGGTGGTGTTTTCTTACTACAATTAACATCTTGAAATAATTAATATTTTAAAATTTTATATGACAATTGCTGGGCATAGCCAATATATGAGCTATTACCTATTGATATTATATATGAATTATCTTGTGTGATGGATATCCTAAGAATACATGGTTAGAGTTGTAATATTTATATTCTAACATTATTAGGCTAAGGCCAATAATGATGAGGTATCTTCAAGAGCTCTTGATGTAGCCCAAGGGTAAGTGTTATGTAAGGCTTTGTGCATTCTCTATGTAAGCCTATGAACACATTCTATGAAATCCTATGGTTATATTTTGATGTAATTTTATGAGCATCATTATGTGATTCTATGGAAGGTTTTGATGTATTTATACTTAGCAATATTGGTTAAACCACCTCTATGGTTAATTTTTATTAAAGGGTTTAGTACATTTATTATATTATTATTTAACTTTAAAGTATGGCTACATCAACTTGAGGGTATCATTTCATTGAGGATTAGGTGTCACTATAAATACCCCTAATGAATGATCCATTGTATCAATTTGGAATGTGTGATAGTGAGGTGCCTAGAGGAACCCATCCCTTACTCCTCTTATTTGGTTATTTATCTTTAATTTTTTTTATATGCTCCTTTATTTCAATCTTGTTCCATTTTCTACATATTATTGTGGTGAATATATGTCTAAAAGTGTTTTTAGAAATTATTATTAATTCCAACATGGTATAAAAACTACTATAAAGCAACTTTACTCACTTGCTCAAAATGATTTTATAAAGTAAACTATATGGTAGGCATGGATGAGCCATTAATTCTATTGGATTGCTTTTGAAATTTCAAAAGGGGTTTCAATTTAGCGCTTTTGATGATTTATTTGTTTTGACACCAATTTAAACATTTAAATATTTTTGTTCTTTCCCTCAAAATTTTCAAATAATTTATTGGTGGGTAAGCATAGTAGAACGAGGTTTACCATCTTCACGGTAAATCTATTATCATATTTAGTTTATGAGGTATGATTTTGTTCAACCAATTATGGGTGGCATAGTAGTAAGATAATGCATGAAATTTGGTTTGTCCCAAATTTTATATTAAAAAGGATCATTTTCACGACATCTTTAGGATTTATAATTGAGAAATGAGTAGTAGGGTGGTTGGATTCAATCTATATACTAGTAATTTTTGGAGAATATTACATTATTTGGTACATGCTAATGTACCTCTATAGTATCCCATGTGTTGTAGATGAGTTAGAGAGGGTAGAGCAATCCTCCAAGGGAGGTCCCTGGTTTGAATATCCACCCTACAAAATACACATTGGGTACCCAAAATCTAGTTGATGATGCTGGTGCGATCAGGATTGAGCATGACTCCCGAGTGACTTTGACGGTGTAGAACCCCTTGGTCATGGTTTCTTAGACCAAGGCAGCCCCGCAAGGGGTTTTTTTCTAAATTAAAAAAAATGCACCTCTATAGTACATTGATGGTACATTTGAAAATATATAATAGATTAGGGTATGAGTCTATAAATTAGGAATGAAATTTTTATGTAAGTGTCTATGTGTAGGATGTGCACAAGTTTCATAGAAAAAAATGTGCAAGGGTAAATAAAGATTCAAGAGTCATGTATACAAGTGGCAAGATGAGAAGCCAAAAAACATGAGAGGATTTTTCTTATGCATGGAATAGTAAGAGATGCATCTGTCAGATATGTGAGGAAAGCAATAGTCAAGTATTGAAGAGTCAACTTGGTAAAGCTATTATGTGGAGAAAAAGAATCATGAAATAGATAACATTCAAGCATTAATAATATTAAAGCTTGTATGCATATTTTGATAAATTCTAAAGTAAGTTTTCTTCATGTATTTGTATGAATGATATTGACCATTCTATTCATATTAATTTTATTTTATATGAATGTTTGTTTATTAATATTGGTCTCATATATTGAATGCTCAAATATTTAATTATTATATTTAATCCTAACTATTTGGACCTGTGGAAATCTAGTTGAAAAGCCAACAACAATATAGTTGTAGTGTTCAAGGTAACATTATGATGCATTAGCAAGGTGTATGACCTGTAAGCAACAAATAATGCATTCAAATCATGGTGATATTTTTTTTGAATACACATTCTTCTTTAATCCACTATAGCTCCCATTATCATTATGGTTTTAGGTCATTCAATTCATCTATTAGAATGATGTAATCATAGTGCATTTTGGTCATGAGCACTATGTCCAATTTTCAAGTCTTGTCAATAATTATTTTTGGTGTATGACTTCAAAGAGCATGGGCATCTTAAAATTATTTTGTTAAGATGGAGGTATGTCGATTTAGTTTCAAAGACCCATTATAAGTTCTTGATTAGGTTAGCAAGCTTAGGTACTTCCCACTTTAAAGACCTAAATTTAAATCTCCCCAGTAGCCAACTTGACATTATATATATATATTTATTTTAAATAAAATTAGCCAATATATTTTGCCAAGTGTACACTTCTTATTCATTGATTCAAAAAATGTCATAGTAGAATGATAGGAATGACATCAACCTATCACAAAAGGTATTCTAATGACATGGTAATATTTGGTTAGTTCATATTTTTCCTAATATCTAATGTATTATTTTTTGAATTTGGATACTGATATGCCCAAAATTCTAAAAGCCATAACTTTTGCATACAAAAGCATTTCTGGCCTTTTATATTATTTAGATTTTCAAGCTCTATAAATTAGTGACATTAGTTTATATGGAAAATACAATAAAAAATAAAATAAACACATGTAAAATTTCTAGAGTTAAATACTAACCATGTTCCAAAATTAAATGATAAGAAGTTATGAATGATTATTATATTAAAATCTAAATAATGTTTTCATAAATATTATATGGTTAAATATATATTTTTATTTAAGATATATTTAAGAAAACTTGAAAAGTATAAATATTAAAGGTGGGTTACTTAGCCATTGCAATATTTAATTTGAGAATTTGGCCAAGGAAAGACATGTTAAATAATATGAATATGTTGACACAAATACAATAATTAGTACCAAATTAAATATTCAAAGCACATGGAAGAAAAACAAATAGTAAACTATAATTGAAACATTAAAGTTTTGATAAAGCAATTGTAATTTAACTTGATATAGATAAGTGAAGAATTAAATTGAATGTTTGTAATATGTTGCATTATCCCATACAAATATTATCTTAACTATTTGGTATTTGTTCTTCAATAAAAAGTAAAAGTAAGGTAAAATAGTTTTCAACATCCATAAGGTCATTTGCCATATAATATGATGTGATTATCTAAGTGATTATCCATCAATAAAAGTGTATGGTGCACAACAATACCACCTTTTAGATTTAAAATTTAGACCTCCTATTCAGAGTTTATAATTCTTAACCATTAGGCCCACTCGAGTAGGATGGTTGGTAGAAAGGAAAGAGGAGGATTCAAAATCAACCAAAGGTAAATGCAAAGCATAAAAATCTATTCTATTATGTCTATAAACATGATGGACATGTTCCCAAGAAATACAACCATAATAAACATGTAAAATATACAAATAGCAAATGCAAATTTTGTATTGACATGGATAGAAGAATGGAAAACCAGAAGAAGAAATTGAGAAAAATGTTTCACAATTTTCAACGAGGCTCATCAAATTTAGAAAACAATTGTAATGATGGCAAAATGTATTTAGGATTTCAGTTATAGTTTTGAAACTAATGTTATACTATATCATGTTTGATAATTCCCATGAGGATTGTCCCTCATGAAATATAATATAATTACCATCAATATGAACAAGAACTTGAAATTTTTTAAGATCATTCTAGAAATACCAACTATGTAGTTGTTATTTATGGATTGATCCAACTCACCAACTAGTGATTGGTTTTAAAACTAATGATACAACTTATTACCTTTAGTTTGGTTCATAAGTAAAGAAATGCAATCGATAAGGTTAAGCTCTTAGATTATGAAACAAAGATAAGCAAATATGTAGAAGTAAAATTAGGAAAATAATGGGTATGAATACCATGTTAAGGCCCATCAACATATAATAATATCAATAAAAGTATTAATAGGGGCATGCCAACCTTGAGGAATAATAAACAATAACAATTTGGTTAGACCAGATTAGTTCCACTACACTTTGGGTGGTCACCTATTAAATATATTTATAGTGTTATTTTAATTATGGTTGTTGTAATTAAACTATAAAATAGACCAATAGATTATTTTCTAATGTGCTTAGAGTGAGGTGACCTAGATGTAGTACAATTCTATCAATATCAATTGCATCCTAAACTATTGTACAAGGCACATGGTAATTGCTATCTAAATAAGTACCTCTCAAATATGCAACTATCTATAAGTGTTGACTTTCTTGAGATAAAAAAGAGACTCTAGGATGATGCATTTTGTATAGAATTTATTGTAGAAAGGCTAAATATAATAGATGTATTCTGGAATATAAAAACTACAACAAGCTACCCATTGTTTAATTAATCTATAAAAATGAGGTCATGTTGTATTCTATTCCAAGATGCAAACATGCTTAGAGGTCACTATGAACCACTATAATACAAGAATATGCAACATTTATCATCTCTAGTAACCAACTACCAAACACATGGATGGGCTTAGCAATGTGGTTGTAGCAATTCATCCAAAATATAGAAGCATGTGGATTGTACAAAGAAGAAGGAAACATGTGCAACTTTATCAAGATCCCATTTGAAACCACTTGCTATTTACAAGAGAACATTGACATAGATAATTGAGGCTCTATGTTGTACAAACATTTTACAATATGTTTATAGTGCATAAATATGTTTTATGTCAATACACTTATCTTATTGGATTTCATAACATATTCCAATAGAATACCTTCAAGCATTCATCATCGAAATCTTATGAAAAAGGGTACAAAGGTGAAATAAAGGGATCATATATATATATATATATATATATATATATATATATATATATATATATATATATATATATATATATATATATATATATATATATATATATATATATATATATATATATATAGAGAGAGAGAGAGAGAGAGAGAGAGAGAGAGAGAGAGAGAGAGATAAGAAATGGGTTCCCATATGCACCCCCATAATATCACATTATAAATTGATATGACAGATTAGTCATTAAGGGGTATTTAAATGTTAATCTCAAGTTGACATAACCTAAAGGTTAAATAACAATATATTAAACTCTTTAATTAAGGTTAGCCATATAGGTGGTTTAACCAATATTTCTAAGGGTCAATACACCCAAATTGCTCATAGATTTACATTAAAATGCACACAAGGTTACATAGAAGGGGTATTTAAATGTTAATATCAAGTTGACATAACCTAAAGGTTAAATAACAATATATTAAACCCTTTAATTAAGGTTAGCCATATAGGTGGTTTAACCAATATTTCTAAGGGTCAATACACCCAAAGTGCTCATAGACTTACATTAAAATGCACACAAGGTTACATAGAAGACACTCATAGGATAACATAGAAAAAACATATTACAATCACCAAAAATCATCAAATTTTCTCAAATTGATTTTTTTTTTTTTAATTTCAACTTATTTTGAGTACTTATTAGCCCACATATTCTAGAGATAATAACTTTTGCATACATAAGCATTTTGAGCCTTGTTTTTTATAGATTGCATAGTTATTCTAAACCTGCATATTGATGATATTAGTTCAAGGACCTATTATAGATTTGTGGGACTTTTGTGTAAAATAGAACCAATTGACATTCTCTTCTTTACTTTGGTCCAACATTAAAGTTCATTGGTATGACTATTGGTAAGCTCACTCACATCCAAAAAATCTATGGTTTAAATTTACTTGATGATATTATTGCATGATTTTTTATAATGTACCTCATTTCCATGTCCAAGACATGGTGTGCTCTAATTCCAATAGGCATGTTGACATGACACTTATTTTTTTGTTACAAGATGAGTAGTTTTAGGATAGCACAAGGTATGCCTTTACAGGCCTCTTGCCAACCATTGGGGCTAATTATTCTAAGAACTACCTATTGCTTGATAATTTAATTACTTTTTCTTGAGATTAGAGGATAGATTGTGGTCACCATATTACATGTTAAAGATCTTTACAACAGTAATATGACCTTTCTTCTAAGATACTTCATCATTATTGACCTTGGCCAATAAAATTAAATCAATATTATGAAGACTGTGTCCAACGCATTTTTATTTTATCAATCCCTATTATTCAATTTTCTAACTCTTTTGCTAATATAAATTTAGGTTAGTTTTTTTACTCTTCTCTACCTTGAGTATTGCATCATCTCACTTGGAATAAACTCGATAACCCTCAAGCATTCTTCTATATTATTCTATTTAATCATTATTTCTTGTAAATAATTTATAAATTATAATAAAGTTTAGAAAATATTTATTATTATGTTGCCCTTGAAATTGAACACATATTCTTATCATTAAAATATGACATTACCAAAATTTATATATTTATCTTAAAAATTAATTCCAATGAATTATACAAATTTAATAATCAAAATATTAAATATATATATATATATATATAATATATATATATATATATATATATATATATATATATATATATATATATATATATATAGTAGGTTGAGGATAGCACAAGGTACGCCTTGTTCCTAAGGCCCCTTGCTAACCATTGGGCCTAATTATTCTAAGAACTACCTATTTCTTGATAATTCAATTACTTTTTCTTGAGATTAGAGGATATATTGTGGCCACCATATTACATGTTAAAGATCTTTACAACAGTAATATGACCTTTCTTCGAAGATACTTCATCATTATTGACCTTGGCCAATAAAATTAAATCACTATTATGAAGATTGTGTCCCACGCATTTGTAGTTTATCAATCCCTATTATTCAATTTTCTAACTCTTTTTCTAATATAAATTTAGGTTAGTTTTTTACTCTTCTCTACCTTGAGTATTGCACCATCTCACTTGAAATGAACTCGATAACCCTCAAACATTCTTCTATATTCTTCTATTTAATCATTATTTCTTGTAAATAATTTATAAATTATAATAAAGTTAAAAAAATATTTATTATTATGTTGCCCTTGAAATTAAACACGTATTCTTATCATTAAAAGATGGCATTACTAAAATTTATATTCTTATCGTAAAAAATAATTCCAATGAATTATACAAATTTAATAATTAAAATATTAATAATATATATTTTTTATATTTTCATTCACATGTTACTTAAAAAATGTTAGTATATATATATATATATATATATATATATTTTGATACATAGGAAAGTGCTGATGTTGGTTACATCCAAAGGTTCCTCTAAAAAATGTTAGTATATATATATATATATATATTTTTTTTGATAGATAGTAGAGTTGATTACATTCACATTATTTTTTAATAATTTTTAAAACAAAATTCAAACCATAAAAACTAATGTTAATATAAAATTATTATATTATAACATTATTATTATTATTATTAAACAATTAAACGCATTAACATGCATGATAATCCTTATATATAGACAATTCTCATATATATTTGTTTGTTTTTTATACAACTAAACTTTGGTCATCAAATGGTGGAGCTTCTCATAGAATTGGAAACTTAGATCCCTTATGGATTGGAACATTGAATCTCCGAAACATTGAATCTCTATAAAGTTTGAAAGTCTTGCCGTTAAACTCAAAAATTAAGTGTACTAACTACCTCAAAAGGAAAGTCAAAGATTGTGCCTGATGCCAAGGGATCCGGCCGCTCACAGGGAACCCAATCTGTACCTTTTAACATATAAAACGCAATCTTATAATTCTTACCACGTCCGATCAATATAATGTTGCCCTTCCACAGAGCTGGTCCGAGAGCATCAGAATAAGGAGACAGCGGAAGATCTCGCACTATTTCCCATCGATAATTGTTTAGTCGTTGGCAGTATTTCATGATCTTCATCCTCCCACCTATAAAGCAATATAATCGTCCAAACGCAGCTAGGAACGACCTATTTGGGAGTGGCCACCTCTCATTCATCTCTGTCCACACCTTTGTCGTTGGATCCAACACTTGTATATGCTGGTCTTGCAAGCTTACCACATAAAATATTCCCTCGGCGAAGGCACCCCGGCACAATCTTCTCCTTCTGGGCATATCAGGCAGAAGCGTCCACTTGTTTTCCCTCACATTATAAAAAAATGCTCTTCTGCAGTTTCCACCCTCATCACTTATATTACACCCTCCGGCAATGTAAATATGGCCATCAGGTGACAAGGCGCAGGCAAATTCGGTTACAGTAATAGGCATGTTTTTCTTGCGGTCCCATGCGTTAGAACGAATATCATACAAAAACACGGCCCGAGACGGCACGGTGGTTTCACTTTCCGCCTTGTGAAGAAGGCCCATGAGAACCAGGTTGAAGTCGACTGATACGCATCTCGAATAATGTGTTATTCGATAGCCATTTGGGATAGGAGGGAAGCTTCCGCATGACTTGGTTGCAGGATCGTAAAGCGTTAAACGATAAGAATTTCGAGGCGCTCTCTTCAACAAACATACATATTCGTCAGCAAGGTCACGATCCCTTCTCTCTTCATAAAAGCCGGGACTGTTCACCGCATCTCGCCAGCTTTGGCATACCATTTCGAGCTTGTGATGATCTTTGTATGGCACTCGCATCAAGATTTCTCGACCTATTTCATCTGGAGTTCCAGGGAAAAGCGCCATCGCCCACTTCTCAAATAAATGAGAAATAAGTTCACGTAAATCTCAAACAAATATAAAGAAGTGGGGAGTAAAGCTCTGTTGCTGGAACTCAGTCGAGTCTGCCTTCAAATTTGTAACCTTACCTCCTTATTAATAATTCCGTATGTGTCCGTTTGTTGACGTTCCGTCTTTAGTGTTCTTTACTGGTCATCTTTATTTTCTTTAAAAGACTTTCATAACTGGTCATCTTTATGTTCTTTAAAATACTTTTTTAACTGGTCATCTTTATGTTCTTTAAAAGACTTTCTTTACTTCTATTAATAATCAACACATTATAGTAGAATAGTGTACAATTCGGAAAAGTATATCTTTACTATATATATATATATATATATATATAATTAAAAAGTTGAATAATATATATTTTAATTGTTTTTAATTAATTTTAGATTTAATTTATAATATATAATGATATTATAATAGTTTGATATTTAGGTTAGTAATTAAGCATGTATAGCGTGGTAAGATTTGAACTTAGGTTCTTTTTTTTTTTAATTCAAAGAATTTAACTTAACCTTATGGTTCAAATATTTTGGTTCATCTATGAGATTTGAACCTTGGTTGAGAGTGTGAAACTCTTATTCTTTACCTTGGTTGAGAGTGTTATCATGGATATTTTGAAACTTTTACTGTAGTCCTTTAATATTCAATCTAAAAAAAGAGAATGAGTTCAACAAGTAGATTTGAAAATATTTCATCTTGATGTCATAAATGTTATGACATGGCAAGAAATTGCAAAGTGAAAAATAAATAAAACAAATTGGACATGAGATAAACTTCAATATGAAGCGAGGATATCATACCATAGTAGAATATATATCAAATCAAGGATTTTCTATGTCCAAAAAGTAGCAAAAAACTCTATATATCATTAAATAGAGAGGGTCATTTTGATTTACTTAGATCAACCATTAAAAGAAACAAAAGATATAAGTAAGGAGGAAGTACAATGCTCAAGTTTAGATTAGGAAGGAATTAAACATGTCAAGGAAAATTTGTAATTAAAGGTTAAAGAAAATGAGGCAAAAAAGATCAATGTCAATCTAAGTAAATCATCTTCATTTTCTTTTAGTATAAAATCCTCTCCTTGCAATAAAAATAAAAGTATTGTGCAATGTATCTTTCGCACTTTAGGGTTTCAAGAGTATCATAATAAATAAATGAATATGGAGGATATCCATGGAAATCTAGGGTTTCTAGGGTAACATAAGAAGTAAATACTATGGAGGAACATTGTTACACTTTAGGGTGCCCATGAAAATATTTAGGATTTTCAAAGCAATATTAGAAAGTAATTACTATGGAGGATAGTCCCTGCATTTTAGAATTATCAAAAAACATAAAGAAGAAAGTGTTGGTAAGGCTATTTCTTCCACTTTAGATTCTTCATAAGGTTTAAGTTCAGGGTAAGGGCATAAATGTAGTAAATATAGGCTTGGGAAAGTGATGGTCATATTTCATGAGGTATCCCTCTCTAGGTTCTTCTGAACCAAATATTAAAATTGATGATGCTCTCATGAGAGTATCTTTGAATAAAGAAAAACTAGGTGAGTAATAAGAATGGGTCTCCTAGGTTATCAAATTCTAATATGAGGGATTCAACCAGGTTATCCCATACTCTAATGTTGTTGTCCTCTAAGGAGGGATACAATAGCAGCACCTTGCCTCAGAAATATCAATTAAGAAGTCTCACTATCACATATTCAAAGGTGATATTATAGATTATGGTCAAAGCAGCCACATCTTGACAGTGCTCATAAGTAATTTTTCCACTACCATCATAAATGGGTAAGGTTTTCAAAGTGGCTTTGGGAATCTCATGCAAATCTAGAGGGTTGAGAGGTGTAGCACTACTCCAAACTAGACAAATTTGTCTGACCAATGGTCTTATAGATGAAGTTTTTGAAGTTAACAATCTCAGTGTTTGTTCTATCACTATGCAACATAGGTTTTACCACCAAAGAGCTACCAATATTTATAGTTCTTGCATCAGTGTTGTCATTGTAGACATGGAACAGTAATCCATCAAAATGAGTCAATTCTTCATTAGATCCCTAACCAGCCACCCAAACTTACCAAGTACATATTTGGGACCCTTTTCGCATCTCCCTTTGCATTTTTCCCTAGCCTTACCAAATTCATGCCCGGTCCTTTCGAGGTATGAATTTGGCTTACCATATTTGCATCCTATAAATACAGTGTACGAATTTGGTGTTCTAGGGGTTTTTCTCACTAAAATCCCTTCCCTTGTTGGCTTGCCTTAGGGTCCTTACCCACGATTAAATTTTATTTTTCCACCCGTTTACCCTCCAAACATCTTATAAACAAGGGTTTGAACTCCATATTTCAATGATAATAAGGATACATCCTCCATATAGAAATCCTTGATTTTAAATTGTCGATTCACTCATTTTCTCATGCTAACAAGTACCCTTCTGTTGTAAGTTATTGTTTTGTGTTCTGGTGTTAGTTGCCCTTGGGGATCAAGTAAAGGAGTCTTAATGATTAGAGATATCCACCATATGGGAGGGCTTCTTCCACCTATTCATTGCTCATTGATTTCTCCATCAGTGCATCAAGTTCTATGTTTACATTATTTGCTTTGAAAGCCTATTTTTTTCTATTTTGTTCTTTATTTTTTTCTGTTTTGGAGCTCAAAAAGGGTATTTGAATCTAATTCGTGCCCCACCCATACAAGGTATGAATTTGGTAAGCCAAATTTGTGCTTCATATTTATAGGGTATAATTTTTGTAAATTAGATCTCGAGAACAAGCTTTTGCACCACAAAACCTTGATTTACACTTTGCATCTTAGAATTATGTCATGTTTATCCTATTTGCCCTTAATTTTGTTGTTATACATCTAATTTACTCTATTTTTACATGTTTCAAAGGTCAAAGATAATTTTAATTTTGAACGGTTAGCTAAAATAACCAAGGAGGCTTGAATTTTGCACCTCCAAGCTCAATCAAATAGCGGCCTAAGCAAGCCCCTAAACGTTGATCAAATTTTCTAGTGTTTGTGAAGCTATTTTGTAGGTTTGAATTTTTTTGGAGGATGCAAGTTAAATTTAGGATAAAACACCAGATCAGATAAGTACCCTGAGTAAAGCTTCTAGGTTGTTTACTATTTGCTTTCTATTCAATTTTATTCAAAACCTAGATCATAAGTAAAAGGAAAATATTCGATTGAATTTCTAGGTATTTTAAATAATAAAAGCATATAGTGTGCATCTAGGATTTTAATCTTGTTTGTGCATTCCCTTGAACCCTTGCTCAAAGGAAAATATCTCATTATTTTGCAAAACCTAGGGATATATATCATCGAATCAAATAATCATACTAGGGTTAGTTCTTGTCTTCTTGCATCTTGTGTATCTTGCATTGTACTTTAATTCTCATAGCTTAGTTTAGAAAGGCCAAACAATAGGATTTTGCTTAATCAATACATCAAAAATTTCCACCCCAAACTTAAAGCAAGTCCTAAAATTGTTCCCGGTGAACTCCCCTTTTTTGCATTGAGTGTAAAGAATATAACACACTCCCATGGTTACCTTGGCTCGCAACGGATCCAACCAAAAATCATACATAGTAGGATAGTTTTTCCCCTCTACAGTCACCAAGTGAACATGTATTGTCTACTTAAGAGATCAATACTATTCACCAAAATCTTCAATCCTCCAGGTGAGAGACAAATTGATGAAATTTATCCCAAGATTATTGGGTAGTATGGTGGGTGTATAATTCAAATATCTTAGTAAGCTATTTTATGGGTGGGACATATTCATCCCGTCGGGCATGCCAAAATTCTTGGTCCAAAATCTACCTAGTCTATGAAATGTGCCCTAGATTTTGGCCAAGATTAGATTATTAGGATTTATTCCAAGTTCAACCTCTACAGAAGGTCGACTCCTTATAATGTTTTCAAGATTAAAAAATGGGTTTAAGACTAAAGGAAGAAATATAAGGCTTAGAAGGAGGTAAGGGTTTATAAATTTCTTAAAGAATAGATGGGGTATAGTGTAATATCATTAAATATAAACTATATAAGAGTATTACACTATCAAATCTAAATGAAACTTAATAGACCAACCATCAATGAAAGCATTACAAAACTCATCTAATTTTAGTTATATACTTTAAGCATTCCAAATACTATATGAAGAGTAATCCATATAGTGATCCAACTAAACAAAAGTTTCTTTAGCATAATTCACTAATTATAAAGTGTGAAAAAATTCATTAAAATAAAATATTCATTCATAAAAACCTAAGAATGTTATCACAATGCAAGCCAAACAACTTTCACTTTTTATTGATTGATAACAGTCATCATTCAACATATAACAAGCAATTGCTATAGAGTTGACCCTCATTATGAGGTATATTGGGTTATTTATAAGTAATTACATGAGTCTTTTGGCTCAAGATTTTTAAAAGTTTATTATATGTTTGTTAGAAATAGTTTAGTAGAATGCTCATGGGAGCGGAGGTTATTTTCATTTCTTGCATTGTTTTGTTGATGTGGTAGGTCCATATTTCTTTCCTTTAGCTTTGACTCTTATATGCCTTCAACAGGTCTATAGATATTCAATTTTTATCTTCTACAATTTACTTGGTTGTTATAATAGTCTATCAAATACGTCTTCATCACCCTCAATGGTCTTGCTTTGAATGGCTAGGAAGCATTTGGGTGGTTACAACTTCTAATAGGAGTAATTTTAGATTAAAGTGACATTCTTGGGTGGACTTGAGTCAATATCAAAGCTTGTAGTAACATCTTGTTCTTTTAATTATTTTGTAGACCTTTAGAAATATTTGTTGACATCATCGTATTAGAGAACATAGTTTCTTGTCTTCTTGGATGATGCTATGTCCTTCCAATCTTATATATCTTATAATTTTTATGGAGCTTATGCTAACGTAAGAACTAGAAAATTCTAGATTTGTGCTTTAGGAATATACTTTGGCTTTGTCAATGTCAAGGACACACTATTCTAATTTTCTTATTTATACATTTTTTTAGAGCTTTATGTAATGGCATCCCTTAGGAATGTCCAAAATGGATTGATTTTATATTTGCATATCATCAAATTCTTTTGGTACTTAGCCATATTTTCTTATGATAAAATACATTATGCTTTATCTCCTTTCCATGATTATATGTCCACCAAAAAGCATTTTGATCACCCTAGAACTCAACTCTAGATTGATGAACTTGAGCCCCTGCTAGCTTATTTGTGTTGATTACGATGCTTTGTCCACCCTCAAGTTCGTTTATCTTAGAAAATTTTGATAAAGTCTTGGTAAAATGGCAATATGGCAAGTTGGCTTGATTCATAAGGATTTGTGAATGTAGGCAATCATATTGACCTACAGTGCACTTATGTAATTATTATCACACAAGCATAACATAAAATATTGATGTGGAATATTTATATGGAAGAGCTTTAGGAGGAATTTTTCTCTTTCCACCCTAACAAGGCATGTGGTCTTGATGGATTTTCTATAATTTTATTTCACAAAATTTGGGATATAATGAAGAGTAATATCTTGGATGTGGTAAAGAGGAAAAAAGACTATAATAAGTGATATCAATGTCATATTTATTGCATTGGTTCCCAATAAAGGAAACACAAAGTAATTTTATCATTTTCATTGAATAAGCCTTTGTAATATGATTTATAAGATCATTTAAAATATATGGTAATTTTTTTGAAAAGCATTCTAGTTATAGCACTAAAAAAAACTATTTTGATAAATGGATCCCATGTTGGATGCTCTAAATCATCCTATGGAATTTACCAAGGTGACCTATTATCTACTTATCTATTTATTATTCCTATAAAGATATTGGAGAGATATTTCTCAAAGAAAAAATCAACGGCATTCAGGTTGCAATAAATGGTCCCTCTAAATCTCATATTCAACTTGTTCTAGGTCATCCCACAATCAAAGAGACCATGGAATATAAATCAATATTATCATGTTATGAGAAGGATACTAAATATTTTTTTAATAATACAAAATATAGAATCATTTTCATTCACATAGCCTTGTATTTATAATGAATTACTAAAGATATTTTAGATTTTAAAGTTGGAAAATTGTCATCAACATTTTTGGGTATTCCTTGTTCTGATGAAGAGAACAATGAGCTCTAGACCTCAATATTGGATAGAACAATATATTTTTTGGTTGGTTGGAAAGGTATGCTCTTAATCATGGCTAGAAGGCTACAACTTATAAAGACTACTTTGAAATCCATCCCTACATATGTTATGCCACTTTCAAGATTTTCAATGATTAAAACAACAATTAAGTGGTTAGTTAATGAGAGGGGATTCTATAAATTTTCATCTATTTATTGGTTTAAGAATTTTACTCTTATTTTTAATCCAAAATAAAAATTTCTATCTTGATCTTGTTTAGCTTGTAAAGGTTAAAAATTTAATGTGTAGCAGTATTACATTATTTGATACATTGAGTACCATTGTAAATATTTAGATTAGGTAGTCTTTAATATTTGTGTCAATAGTAGGTGTCAAGCTATGAAGTCTATTTATGTATAATGTAAGTAAGTGTGAGTTATGAATGAAATGTATCAAGTGTTAGAGTGTGAGTTATGAGTGAAAGGTGTCAAGTGTACAAGTAAAAGTTCATGAGTGATAGGTGTCATGTGTGTAAGTGAAGAGTCATGTGAGATGTATCAATATTAGAAGTAGGAAGTTATGTAATTATGAGAGACTTTGTCATAATGTAAGGCATATGAAAGGTTACATATCCCATGAGTTTGAGGAGAGCAAAAGTCAGGAGTATTGAAGAGTTTTATGTAAGGTTATATATTGGAGACAAAGCTCCATGCTATGTAACAAAGTTTGCATTAAGATATATTGGAATATCAATAAAGTTTTATTTTGTGTAATAATCAGATTGTGATTGTATGAGATTATTTGCAAGTAATTTTATGATATTGGGTAATTATACCTATGATATCTTACAACCCATTTTCTAACAGTGGTATTAGATTGCTTTTGAAATTTCAAAAGGGGTTCCAATTTAGCACTTTTGATGATTTATTTGTTTTGACACCAATTTAAACATTTAAATATTTTTGTTCTTTCCCTCCAATTTTTCAAATAATTTATCGGTGGGTAAGCATAGTAGAACAAGGTTTACCATCTTCATGGTAAATATACTATGATATTTAGTTTATGAGGCATGATTTTATTCAACCAATTATGGGTGGCATAATAGTAAGATAATGCATGACATTTGGTTTATCCCAAATTTTATATTAGAAAGGATCATTTTCACAGCATCTTTAGGATTTATAATTGAGAAATGAGTAGTAGGGTGGTCGGCTTCAATATATATACTAGTAGTTGTTGGAGAATATTACATTATTTGGTACACGCTAATGTACCTCTATAGGTAATTGATGGTACATTTGAAAATATATAATAGATTAGGGTATGAGTCTATAAATTAGGAATGAGATTTTTATGTAAGTTTCAATGTGTATGATGTGCACAAGTTTCATAGAAAAAGCATGCAAGGGTAAATAGAGATTCAAGAGTCATGTATATAAGTGGCAATATGAGTAGCCAAAAGACATGAGAGGATTTATGAAGCAGAGTTACATTAAACAAACACATGCAATCCAAAAAAGATAGATAAAATCACAAATGATCCAAAGCTTTCTTGCATTCTATTCCAAAAAGATAGAGGTTTTACAGAATAAGCCCTTACAAATTTGAAATTTCCCCTTTTTGAACCCATTTTCCCTTTTTCCCCATCTAAAACCATAAAAATTCAAATTTGAATTTTGGGGAAACTTGCCGAGGTCATAACTTTGTGCTTGTTGACCCGATTGACTATTACATCATGTTTTCAAAAACGACACAAGACAAGCTAAGTGGTGCGGACCTTGGCTCTTTGTGTCAAGGCCCGCGTCTAGCCAAAAATCCTCAAATTTGACCTCTAAGACCTTCAAAAATCTCCTGCAAGTTAAACTAGTTTTACAAAATTAAATAATTACAATTTTTTTTTGGGTGATGCAAGATCACTCTTACACCACTGGATGCTCCTGCATCAGAAACCCAGGGTAATTTTGAGAAGTGACCTTCACTTATCTGTTGTTGGAAGAAAACTAAGGCATTCAACCTCATACTTCGATAACCAAGATGAATCTTCAACAGGTCTACTCTTCCACTTAACCAGATATTCTGCATACTACCTATTTCTGGTACTTTTACCGATGCGGGTACCCAGGATCTCTTCTATCTCTTCCATATCTATAGTATATGCTAGAATATTCCATAATTCTGTTGTTGGTATCTCACCATTGTCTCCTTCATGGTATTCTACCATATCTAAAATGTTAAAAATAGGTGATATGTAAAGCCCACTTGGCAATTCCACTTCATATGCATTGCCTGAATCCCATTTTTCTATGATTTTGCATGGTCCAAACTTCTTCATTTTCAGCTTATTATAGGTTTTATCAGGAAACCTTTCTTTTCTCAGATGGACCATAACTTCATCTCCCACTTCAAATTCCTTAAATTGTTGCTTTCGGTCTGCCTTTGTCTTGTACTGAGTATTTGTCTTAGTAATATTCTTCTTCACTTCTTCATGCAAGATATTCAGATGCTCTACAAATTCCTCAGGCTCAGCGTTGCATTTTTCCCTGTATCCATCTTCCTCAACTCAGAAGCATTTCTTAGACTGCTCCCAAATATTATCTAGAATGGAGATTTGTTAGTACTCCTATTGATAAAATTTTTGTATGCAAATTCCGCATGTGGCAAAACCAAATCCTATCCCTTGGGCTTATCTCCTACCAAGCATCTCAGTATATTATCCAAACTTCTATTCACCACCTCTGTTTGTCCATCAGTATGTCGGTGGTATGTAAAAATGAATTTCAAATCTGTCTTCAATTTCTTCCATAATGTTCTCCAAAAATACCCAATAAACTTGGTATCTCTATCAAAAACTATACTCTTTTGTAGACCATGAAGTCATACCACTTGTTTAAAAAATAAACCTGCAACATGAACTACATCATTAGTTTTCTGGCAAGGAATAAAATGTGCCATCTTTGAAAACCTGTCAACCACCACAAATATAGTCATTTTTCCTCTCTATCCTTGGTAGACCAAGAATAAAATCCATGCTGATGTCCTCCCATGGTCTCTCTGGTATAGGTAATAGCTGATATAATCTAGTGTTCTATCTCACACCCTTGGCCGTCTGGCATACTCTTCAACTTTGCACAAATATCTTCACATCTTGTTGCAACTATGGCCAATAGTAGCTCTCACTAACGAGGGCAATAGTCTTATCTCGACCAAAGTGTCCAACAAACCCTCCAATGTGCTTCTCCTTGACCAGATTCTCTCTCATTGAACTCCTTGGAATGCATAATTAGTTTCCTATGAACAACATTGCATATTGGATTAGAAAATCCAATCACTTAGTCCTGTACAAAGTAACAGGTGCTAAGCAAGCTCTCCAAGCCTTTGTAAAATCAGGATCTTCAGGATATAAACCCTTAAGTTCATCAAACCCTACAACTTCCACCTTCATTTTTGTCAATAAACACTACCTTCTACTTAAGGCATATGCAACTCTATTTGATTTTCCACTCCTGTGCTTCAACACAAGGTATAAATCTATAGAAACTCAACCCCCTTCAAATGCCTCTGATTTAGCTTCCCTTGGCTATTAATATACTATAAGGCTTGATGATCAATATATAGAACAAACTCTTTTGGCAATAAATAATGCATCCACTTATTTAGAACCTGAACTATAGCATAAAACTCTTGATCATTAACTGAATACTTCTTCCTAGCATCATTGAGTTTCTCACTAAAATAAGCAACAGGTTTACCTTCTTGACTCAATACAACTCCTATGGCACTACCACTAGCATCACAATCTACTTGAAATACCTTATTAAAATTTTGAAGTGCCAAAATAGGTTGCTCTGTGACCTTCTCCTTCAACATATCAAAGCTCTTATATGCTCCTAAGGTCCACTTAAATTATTTCTTATCCCCTCTCATTATTTCTGTAAGGGGTGCACAAATACTGCTGAAATTTCTAATGAAATTTTTGTAAAAACTTGCTAGACCATGATATGATCTTACCTCAATTATACACCTTGGAGGAGGTCATTCAATGATAGCCCTCACATTTTCTAGGTCCATTTTTAGACCTTTGGCTAAGATAACAAATACCAGATACACTAACTCCTTCACAAAATTGCACTTCTTCAAATTAATCAACAACTGATCCTCCCTCAACTTCTCAAAAACCCTTCTGATATGCATCAGGTGCTCTTCCAGGGTCTTTCTAAATATTAAAATTTCATCCAAATATACAATGAAATTTTTTCATAAAAACTCCTTCAATACCTCATTCATCAGCCGCATGAATGTGCTTGGTGCATTTGTTAGCCCAAATGGCATGGCCAACCACTCATAAAAACCCTCTCTGGTCTTGAAGGTTTTCTTCCACTCATCTCCTTCTCTGACACGAATATGATGGTACCCACTCTTCATGTCAATCTTTGTGAAGTACTTGGATCCACTCAAATAGTCCATAATGTCATCCATCCTTGGCAATGAAAATCTATATTTTATGGTTATCTTGTTAATAGCTCGAGAGTCTATACACATTATCCACTCCATATTTATTTGGTGCTAGTACTGCATGTACTGCACATGGACTCAGGCTCTCCCAAATCAGTCCCTTTTTCAGTAACTCTTGGACTTTCATGTTTAGCTCCTCACTTTCTATATGAGTCATTCTATGGACTGCCTTATTGGGCAAACTAGATCCTAGTACCAAATCTATATGGTGACTGATCTTCCTCACTGGTGGTAAACCCTCAGGCACATTATCTGATATAATATCTGGAAATTCTTCTAACAGACCTAAGACTTCTACTGGAGTATCTTTGCATTCTTCTTCCCTAACTCTAAGAATTAATGCATAGCACATATGCCCATGCTTCAAATCACCCAAAAACCTTCTACCTTCAACTAAACAGATTCTGGAACTGCTACATAACTTTTCGTCCACCTCCTTCAGGGGCTTCAGCTTATGGCGCACTCCATTCTTTGTCAGGGAGTAAGTGTTGGTATGACCATCATGCACTGCACACCGATAAAACTACCATGGCCTTCCCAATAGCAAATGGCAAGCATCCATAGGCAGGATTTCACATAGGAACTCATCTCGGTAATTTCCAATATTAAATTTTACCAAGCATTGCTCACTAACCAAAGCCCTATGGTCCTTATACAACCACACAATCCGATATGGATACGGGTGTCTCTTCATCTCTAACTGTATTTTGGTAACCATTCCTTCTGAAACTAGGTTATTTGTGCTACCATTATCTATGATAATATTACAGACCTTACCTACACATTTATACCTTATGCAAAATAAGCTCTTCCTCTGATCTAGATCTCTATCCTCATTCAATAAGGCTCTCCTTGTGATCAACACTTCTCCTCTTTTTGCTTCTTTAGAGTGCTTAGATTTAACATCTTCATCAACAAACATAGCTCAGGAATTACCTTCGAGCCTCTTATTTATCCTCTCTTGGTGTTGTGGATACTTGTATGCTCGATGCCATTCTTCTCCACAGTGGAAATAGGTTCCATGAAATCCTCCTCTTCCAAACCCTCATCCATACCTTCCCATTCTTCTCTGGTAACCATTGTTCTGATCACGAGGGCGATAAGCATTATCACCCTTTTGGTTTTGACTATTGCTGGCTTCTCCATTCTTCTTTTGATCTTCATTTTATCCTCCATTTCTTCTTCCACCATTTCTTCCACCATGACCTCTTCGTCTTTGCTTGCTCTCAAACCTTCAGTTTATCTTCTCTTCAACCCTCAAGGCAAACTGGTAAGCATCCTCTATGGCGGTCATCTTGACCAAACTTAAATCCTCTTGAATACTTGCTCTTAACCCATTAATATAATGGGCTACCTTCTCCTTGTTGGCCTCATAATGACTTGTTCTAATTAGGATCTTCTAGAACTCCTCTGTGTATTCTTTGACAGACTTACTCGATTGTCTCAAACCTTGCATTTTATTTAGCAGATCCAACTCGTAGTTAGTTGGAATGAACTACCTCTTCAACTTCTCCAACATCCACTCCCATTTTGTTATCCTTTCTTTTTCTCTTTTGTTTCTGTCTAGCTGCACTCCCTTCCACCATATGCTGGCATGAGCCTTCAGCTTGGTCTTAGTAAAATTGACCCTATCAGGATCTCAACCTCCTCATAATCAAATTATTCTTCCAAATAATTTATCTAGTCAATCAACTCCTCTGGATCAAGATTTCCAGAATACGTAGAAACCTCCATCTTCGGTCTCTTTCCAATATAAGATATGGCTCTGTATAACATGGCTTGTGCAATATCTACTGCCTCTTCTTCTTCCTTGAACTGGTCCTCTTCTTATTTAACTTCATCTTCACTGCCATCTTCTCTCCTTGGCTCAAACCCTCTATGCAGCTCCTCTTGCAGAGCCTGAACTTGCCTCTGCAAAGCTTTGAAATATTTTTCTAGCACCATATTTCTCCCACCATGATGGTTTCTTCATGGAGGTATTCTACTCACTTCTCTCACAAACCCTAACCAAGATCCTGGTGTAAACTGCCTCATGTTCGGCAATCTATTTACACACTCAGGAACTCTCGCTCTGATACCACTTGAAGTAGAGTTACATTAAACAAATAGATACAATCCAGAAAAGATAGATAAAATCACAAATGAGCCAAATATTTCTTGCATTCTATTCCACAAAGATAGAGATTTCAAAGACTAACCCCTTACAAATTTGAAATTTCCCCTTTTTGAACCCATTTTCCCTTTTTCCCACCTAAAACCATCAAAATTCAAATTTGAATTTTGGGGAAACTTGCCGAGGTCATAACTTCGCGCTCATTGACTCGATTGACTATTACAATATGTTTTCGGAAAGGGCACAAGACGAGCTAAGATAGATGGACCTTGTCTCCTTGGCTTGTCGCACCGAGGCCCACATATAGCCAAAAATCCTCAAATTTGACCTCTAAGACCTTCAAAAATCTCCAAGTTAAACTAGTTTTACTAGTTTTACAAAATTAAACAATTACAATTTTTTTTTGGGTGATGCAAGATCACTCTTACACCACTAGATGCTCCCGCATCAATTTATATTATGTAGGGAATAATAAGAGATGAATCTCTTAGATATGTGAGAAGAGCAATAGTCAAGTATTGAAGAGACATCTTGGTAAAGCTATAATATGGAAAAAAAGCTTCATGAAATATATAACATTCAAGAATTAATAATATTAAAGCTTGTATGCATATTTCGAGAAATTCTAAAGTAAGTTTTCTTCATGTATTTGTATGAATGATATTGACCATTCTATTCATATTATTGTTATTTTATATGGATTTTTGTTTATTAATATTGACATCATATATTGAATGCTCAAAAATTTGATTATAATATTTAATCCTAACTATTAGAACCTATGGAAATCTAGCTTAAAAGACAACAACAATATAGTTGTAGTGTTCAATGCAACACTACGATGCATTAGCAAGGTGTATGACTTGTAAGCAACAAATCATGGTGATATTTATTTTCAATACATATTCTTTTTTGATCCATTAGAGTGCCCAATATCAGTATGGTTGTAGGGCATTCAATTCATTTATTAGAATGATGTAATCGTAGTGCATTTTGCTCATGATCAATATGTCTAATTTTCAAGTCTCGTCGATAATTATTTTTGGTGTATGACTTCATAGAGTATGGGCATCTTAAACTTCTTTTGTTAAGATGGAGGCATGTCGATTTAGTTTCAAAGGCCCATTATAAGTTCCTGGTTAGGTTAGCAAGCTTAGATACTCCCCAATTTAAATACCTAAGTTTGAATCTCCCTAGTAGCCAACTTGGTATTATATATTTTTATTTTAAATAAAATTAGCCAATTGTTTTTGCTAAGTGTACACTTCCTATTCATTGATTCAACAAAGGTGAAAGTAGAATGATAGGGATGACATCAACCTCGCACAAAATTTGTTCTAATAACACGTGGTAATGTTTGGTTGGTTCATCTTTTTCCTAATGTCTAATGTATTATTTTTTAAATTTGGATACTAATATGCCCAAACTTCTAAAAGTCATAACTTTTACATACAAAAGTATTTTTGGTCTTTTTATATTGTTTAGAGTTTCAAGCTCTATAGACTAGTGACATTAGTTTATATGGAAAATACAATAAAAAATAAAATAAATAAATGAAAAAATTATAGATTTAAATACTAACCATGTTCCAAAATTAAATGATAAGAATTTATGATGAATGATTATTACATTAAAATATGAACAATGTTTTTATAAATCTTATATGGTTAAATATATATATTTTATTTAAGATATATTTAAGAAAACTTGAAAAGTAGAAAGATTAGAGGTGGTTTACCTAGCCATTGTAATATTTAATTTGAGAATTTGGCCAAGGAAAGATATTTTAAATAAGATGAATATGTTAACACAAATACAATAATTAGTACCAAAGTAAATAGTCAAAGCACATGGAAGAAAAACGAATAGTAAACTATAATTGAAATATTAAAGTTTTGATAAAGCAATTGTAATGTACTTTGATATAGATAAGTGGAGAATGAAAGTGAATGTTTTGGATGTGTTGCATTAGCCCATACAAATATTATCTTAACTATTCGGTCTTTGTTCTTCAATAAAAAGTAAAATTAAAGTAAAATAGTTTTTAACATCCATAAGGTCATTGGCCATTTAAGATGATGTGATTATCTAAGTGTTTATCCATCCATAAAAGTGTATGGTGCACAATCGTACCACATTTTAGAAACTTTAGATCTCCTATTCGTAGTTCTTAATTCTTAACCATTAGGCCCACTTGAGTAGGATGGTTGGTAGAAAGAAAAGAGGAGGATTCAAAATAAACCAAAGTTCAATGCAAAGAATAAATATCTATGCTATTATATCTATAAACATGATGGACATGTTCCCAAGAAACACAACCATAATAAGCATGTAAAATATACAAATAGCAAATATAAATTTTGTATTGACATGGATAGGAGAATGGAAAACCAGAAGAAGAAATTGAAAAAATGTTTCACGATTTTCAACAAGGCTCATCAAATTGAGAAAGCAATTGTAATGATGGCAAAAGGTATTTAGGATGTTAGTTATAGTTTTAAAACTAATTTTATACTATATCATCTTTGATAATTTCCATGAGGATTGTACCTCATGAAATATAATATAACTACCATCACTATGAACAAGAACTTGAAAATTATTAAGATCATTCTAGACAATGTAGTTGTTATTTATGGATTGATCCAACTCACCAACTAGTGATTGGTTTTGAAACTAATGATACAAATTATTACCTTTAGTTTGGTTCATAATAAAAGGAATGCAATCAATAATATTAAGCTCTTAGATTATGAAACAAAGAGATATGCAAATATGTAGAAGGAAAATGAGGAAAATAATGGGTATGAATACCATGTTAAGACCCATCAACATAGAATAATATTAATAAAAATATTAGCATGGGCATGCTAATCTTGAGGAATAATAAACAATAACAATTTGGTTAGACCAAATTAGTTCCACTACACTTTGGGCAGTCGCCTATTAAATATATTTATAGTGTTATTTCATTTATGGTATGTTGTAACTAAACTATAAAATAGACCAACATATTATTTTCTAATGTGCCTAGAGTGAGGTGACCTAGATGTAGTACAATTCTATAAATATCAATTGCATCCTAAACTATTGTACAAGGCACATGGTAATTGCTATCTAAATATGTACCTCTCAAAGATGCAACTATCTAAAAGTGTTGACTTTCTTGAGATCAAATAAAGACTCTAAGATGATGCATTTTATATAGAATTGATTGTAAAATGGTTAAATTTAATAATTGTATTCAGGTATATAACAACTACAACAAGGTACCCATTGTTTAATTAAGCTATAAAAATGAGGTCATATTGTATTCTATTCCATGATGCAAACATGCGTAGAGGCCACTATGAACCACTATAATAAATGAATATGTAACATTCATCATCTCTAGTAATCAACTAGCAAACACATAGATGGGCTTAGTAATGTGGTTGTACCAATTCATCCAAAATATGAAAGCATGTAGATTGTACAAAGAAGAAGGAAGCTTTATCAAGAGCCTATTTGAAATCATTAGCTATTTACAAGAGAACATTGACATAGAACAATTGAGGCTCTATATGTTTATAGTTCACAAAGATAAGGAGACAACAAAATATCTCACACAATTTTCTAGTATTTCATGATCTTCATCCTAGAGCATCGATAATTGTTTAGCGGATGGCAGTATTTCATGATCTTCATCCTCCCACCTATAAAGTAATATAATCGTCCAAACACAACCAGGAATGACCTGTGTGGGAGTGGCCACCTCTCACTCATTTCTATCCATAACTCTGTCATTGGATCCAACACTCCTATATGCTGGTATTTCAAGCTTACCACATAAAATATTCCCTCGACGAAGGCACCCTAGTACAATATTCTCATTTTGGGCATATCAGGCAGAAGCATCCACATGTTTTCTCTCACGTTATAAAAAGTTGCTCTTCTATAGTTTCCACCCTCATCACTTATATAACACCCTCCGACAATGTAAATATGGCCATTAGGTGACAAGGCGCTATTAGGAATGGATGTCTCAACCTGTCAATAAATTTGGTGAGATTTTAGAAACAGTCGCCCAAAATTAGAACATGCTATTCCTAGAGACTTCGTGAATATGTTTTGACAGGATAAGAGTTATCGGGTGTGATAAGAATAGATGTCATTTTCAATGTGTTGTGTTCATTGTTTATTGTATTGCTCTATAGAAGTCTTCTCCTCATGCACATTCAGAAGAATAAAATAAGCTTGGTGTGATTTATCAAGGGAAATCCTTGGTAAACAAGTTGTTCTTGCAAAATAAGCTCTATTCATTGAAAATGGAGGAAGGAGGATCTGTCGTAGAGCATTTCAATACCTTCAATATGTGCATTGCATAGATAGCTTTTGTTGGCATGAAAATTGAGGAGGAGGATCGTTGCATGCTACTTCTTTGTTCATTATCGGATTCTTGGGATCACTTGGTCATGGCGATTGGAAGCACAACCACAACTTTCAAGATGGATGATGTTGTGTCTTCACTGTTGTCAGAGGAGATGCAGAGAAAATCATCATAGATGGCCAAGGAAGCTCTTGCAGCTACGAGAGGAAGATCGAAGGAGAAGGGCAAGAAAAATGACAAGGAGAAGAAGGGCAAATCCAAATCCCCAGAGAAATAAAAATCTCCAAACAAGAAATCCAAGGTCAAGTGCTGGAATTGCGGGAAAAAGGGACACATCCGAAAGGAGTGCAAAGAGGAGAAGAAGAAGGGTAAGTCCTTTTCAGATTCTGAGTCTAAAAAATCTTCGCAGGATGATGGAGAAGCCTTTGTAGCAGCCTTGGTGTCACATGCATCTGAGGATGTATGGTTAATCGACTCGGGAGCATCCTTCCATATGACCTCACATTGAGGTTGGTTCTCAAAGTATGAGGAGTATGATGGTGGGAAGATTTATCTCGGGGATGACAGTCACCTGCAGATTATTGGTCATGGTAGAATAAAGATAAGGTTTCCTAATGGTAGAGTAAAAGGAATTGATGGAGTGCTGCACATCCCGGGCTTGGCACGAAACTTGCTCTCAGTGAGCAAACTTGTTGATGTGGGAGTGCAGGTAATCTTTTCAGAGAACCTGGTATGTAAACTTAAGAAATCTCTTTATGGTCTTAAGCAGTCACCTAGGATGTGGTACCAGAAGTTTGACACCTATGTGTTAAGCTTGGGATTTCGTAGATCTAAGAGTGATCATTGTGTCTATTATAAGATGGAAAATGGTCATCTTCTCATAATCTGCTTATATGTTGATGATATGCTTTTGATTGGTAATGGGAAGAAGTACATATGTGATCTGAAGTCTCAACTTGCAGCACAATTTGATATGAAATATTTAGGTGAAGCTCGGTACATCCTTGGTATGGAGATCAGAAGGGATAGGGGCAGCAGAAAGCTTTGGGTCAACCAAGGCAAATATGTGAGTTCCATACTTGACAAGTTCAACATGACAGAGTGTAGATCCTTGACCATTCCTATGACTATGGGAACGAATTTGTCGGTTGAGGATTGTCCGAAGTCTCCTTCAGAGATAGAGGACATGGCTAAAGTGCCATATGTGAGTGCAGTAGGCAGTATTATGTACGCTATGGTGTGCACGAGACCAGACATTGCCCAAGCAGTGGGAGTGTTGAGCAGATACATGTAAAATCCAGGACGGGTGCATTGGGATGCAGTGAAGCGAGTGTTCAGATACCTTCGAGGCACTATAGATTATACCTTGTGTTATCATGGGTTTGGACAGAAGAGAGCATTGAGTATCCATGGATATGTTGACTCTGATTGGGCTGGAGATATAGATAGTAGGCGATCCACCAGTGGCTACGTGTTCACTATGTTTGGTGGAGCTGTGAGCTGGATGAGTAAGCGGCAAGTTGTCGTCACTTTATCCACTACAGAGGTTGAGTACATGGCAGCGACTCATACCTGTAAAGAGGCAATTTGGCTCAAGAGACTTAGTACTGATATTGGTTTTGATGCAGGTGTTATTACCATATGTTGCGATAGTCAGAGTGCCATATGTTTGGCAAAGAATCCCACCTATCATGCAAGGACTAAACATATAGATGTACAGTTTCACTTTGTGAGAGACATGGTGGAAGTTGGGAAGGTAAATCTTGAGAAAGTAGATACTCTGGTTAATGTTGCTGATTTTATAACCAAGCCAGTTAGTACTAACAAGTTTCGGTGGTGTTGCAAGACAATGGGCCTTTGGGTCTTAAGCAATTAAATTGAGTTGCTTGCAGGTCTTCGACAAGTGGGAGATTGTTAGGAACGGATGTCTCAACCTGCCGATAAAGCTGGTGAGATTTTAGAAATAGTTGCCCAAAATTAGAACATGCTATTCCTGAAGACTCCGTGAATAAGTTTTGACAGGATAAGAGTTATCGGGTGTGATAAGAATAGAAGATGTCGTTTTCAATGTGCTGTGTTCGTTGTTTCTTGTATTTCTCTATATATCCCATTGTGTAGATGGCTTGCAAATGTATGAGTTTTTTCTATGTGCTGAAATTGATGGAATTTGTAACAGCAAAATGCTTCTGTAAAGCATCGAACCGTTGTATTGTAATTTGTTACTGTTAATGCAATTGTTCGAAGGTGTTTGGAGGCTGGGTTTTCGTAGGGTAAATTTTTGTGTTATGCGTTCTTGTTTATTTCTGTGCAATCTCCATATTCTCTTAAGTGTTAAATTAATTTTGTAAATATGTTAAATATTTTCATGCAACTGTACTGTAGAGGTGGTGAAAATTTTGTGAATCTCTTCGTGAGTGTCTTAATGTTTGGAAGCATTTCCGCCACCGGCTTCCTCTTCAGGCACAGGCAATTTCGGTTACAGTAATAGGCATGTTTTTCTTGCGCTCCCATGCGTTAGAACGAATATCATACAAAAACACGGCCGGAGACGACACGGTGGTTTCACTTTCCACCTTGTGAAGAAGGCCCATGAGAACAAGGTTGAAGTCGACTGATACGCATCTCGAATAATGTGTTATTCGATAGCCATTTGGGATAGGAGGGAAGCTTCCGCATGACTTGGTTGCAGGGTCGTAAAGCGTTAAACGATAAGAATTTCGAGGCGCTCTCTTCAACAAACATACATATTCGTCAGCAAGGTCACGATCCCTTCTCTCTTCATAAAATTCGGGACTGTTCACCGCATCCCGCCAGCTTTGGCATACCATTTTGAGCTTGTGATGATCTTTGTATGGCACTCTTATCAAGATTTCTCGACCTATTTCATCTGGAGTTCCAAGGAAAAGCACCATCGCCCACTTCTCAAATAAATGAAAATAAGTTCACGTAAATCTCAAACGAATATAAAGAAGTGGGGAGTAAAGCTCTGTTGCTGGAACTCCCCAGTCGAGTCATCAGAATAACTCTCACGACCTTCAAATTTGCAACCTTACCTCCTCATTAATAATTCCGTATGTGTCCGTTTGTGGTCATATTTATTTTCTTTAAAAGACTTTCTTAACTAGTCATCTTTATGTTCTTTAAAAGACTTTCTTTACTTCTATTAAAGATCAACACATTATAGTAGATTATTACACATGATAAAGAAATTAAAAGGTTGAATAATAATATATATATTTATATCCGCTTGAGTAGGTGAGTTGTTTGATCATAGTGGGGAACTTAACAAAGGGTGTTGGTTGTGGTCGACCCAGGTACTCTGCGGATACACAAAAAAAACTTATTCCTCACTGATTGTGGTTGGGGTCTAAGGTTTCTTTCGTGCTCACCCTAAACTAAAGTTTTGTCTAGGGGGATAGCGCAACGATTTGTGATTTGGCTCTTCTTCATGAGGTTTAAGGTTCAAACCGCGACGTGAACGAGTGTGTGAGGGGTTGGGTGTATGTATAGTTGTGTGTTTGACCCCTATTGATAAGCTTATGAGAGGTCATTGGATGCCCACCCCTCAATGTGTTGGTCGTAGCGGGTTCTCAAACTAACCTAATAAAAATAATAATGATATATATTTTTATTATTTTTAATTAATTTTATGGATTATAATAGGCCTAATTCATAATACATCATGATCACATAATGATATAATAGTTTGATTTTTATATGCTAATAGCTTAGCAATTATGCATGCATTGCTTGGCAAGATTTGAACGTAGATATTCTTTTTTAAACTTAGATTTGAACCTTGGTTGAGAGTGTGAAGCTCTTATTATTTATCTTGGTTCAGAGTGTTGCCATGGGTATTTCCAAACTTTTGCTATATTCCTTTAAGATTAAATCTAAATCAAGAGAATGAGATAAACAAGTAGATTACAAAAATATTTCATCTTGATGTCATAAATGTTATGACATGGCAAGAAATTGCAAAGTGAAGAATAAATAAAACAAATTGGACATGAGATAAACTTCAATATGAAGCAAGGATATCATACCATAGTAGAAGCTAGATCAAACCAATGATTTTCCATGTCCAAAATGTAGCAAAAAAACTCTCTACATCGTCAAGTAGAGAGGACCATTATGATTTACTTAGATCAACCATTAGAAGAAATAAAAGACATAAGTAACGAGGAAATACAATGCTTAAGTTTAGATTAGGAAGAAATTAAACATATCAAGGAAAATTTGTAAGTAAAGGTTAAAGCAAAGGAGGCAAAAAGGATCAAGGTCAATCTAAGTAAATCATCTTCATTTTATTTAAGTATAAAATCCTCTCCTTGCAATACAAATAAAAGTAGTGTACAATGTATCTCTCACACTTTAAGGTTTCAAGAGTAGCATAATAAAGAAATGAATTTGGAGGATATCCATGGAAATCTAGGGTTTCTAGGGTAACATACGAAGTAAATACTATGAAGAAACATTGTTACACTTAAGGGTGCCCATGAAAATATTTAGGATTTTCAAAGAAATATTAGAAAGTAATAATTATGGAGGATTGTCCTTGTATTTTAGAATTTTTAAGCATAAATAAGAAATTGTTGGTAAGGCTATTGCTTCCACTTGAGATTCTTTATAAGGTTTGGGTCTAGGGTAAGGGTATGAATGTATTAGATATATTCTTGGGCAAGTGGTGGTCATATTTTATGAGGTGTCCCTAATTAGGTTCTTTTGAACCAAATATTAATATTGATGATGCTCTCATGAGGGTATCTTTGAATAAATAAAAATTGGGTGAGCAGTAAGAATGAATCTCTTGGATTATCAAATTTTAATGTGAGGGATTTAGCTAAATAATACCATGCCCTAATGTTGTTTTCCTCTAAGGAGTGATACCATAGCAGAACCTTACCTCAAAAATATCAAGCAAGAAGTATTGCTATCACATATTTAAAGGCAATATTATAGATGGAGGTCAAAGAAACCACATATTAATGGTGCTCATTATTCATTTTTCCACTACCATCATAAATGAGTAAGGATTTCAAAGTGTCTTGGAGAATCTTATGCAAATATGGAAGGTTGAGAGGTCTAGCACTATGGAAGGTTGAAGGATCCACTACTTGAGGTGTCATCTCTTGGGTATACAATATCTCCAGGTCATCTTGCTATCATTACAAACTCTGCATATTGGCACCTCTTACCCTTAAATTCTCCATCTCTCAACTCTCACTCCATCTCTCTCTAATACTAGAGAGGCTATATCCACCATCCATACTAAGGTCCAACTCTCCTAATATATCCTCTCATATATCAATTCACCCTCTCTACTACCATTTCTGAATGCTCTACGATCTAAGCAATCCCTCTAACCAACCTTACCAAATTCCCCTTTCTAAAGGCTTGAAATTACTTATTCATTACTTTACAAGTAGGGTCATATTTTCCCTAACTTTTCTCCACCACATATTAGCCAAATTTATCAAAACTACCACCATTGGATCGGGTTCAAAAAGAGCATTCCAAAGGTATAAGTTTTGTCTAATTTTGACATCGTTTGGTTCCTCAAACTATAGAAACACTATACATGGATCACACTGTCAGATTCACATGTGTGCTAAAATTTCACATTTTCTTCACCTCTTCAACTTCTATTTTTCATACTTTCAATCTATTTGTCATTATTTATCACTTTATCCACTACCAACTCATCATTTGAGGGGGTAGACATTCAACATACAAAAGCTACCTTATGCATGATCAATAATCAAACACTCAATATTGGAAATGATGTTTGTCCAAGAACTTTGCTTCATACTATCATCAGCCCTCATTTGTTGGGGTAAATAAAGAGCAAAATTTCTCTTCTGAACAAAACTCCAACCCAAATAAACTTTGGTATGCCCAAACACTTGAGATTGTGTGTTTTTTCATGAGTTCCCTTTCTCAGAGTGGTTGACATATACCCACTTATGATGGAAACATTATAAAAAGCCCCACTAATCATGGGATGGCTTACCAAATAAAATCAAGCACATCAAATCTATCAGAGGTAAAGTTTCAAAGACATTCATCCCTTCTAAAGTTGGGGTATCCTACATTGATCATGATATCAAGGCAGTATTGCATCCACTTCTTCAAAACAATAGTTATGGCTCAACACAAATGTCATAATCAATCACAATCATTCGTTATGTTCATCATACCTAACCACAACATGTTCATCCAATGACATTATTTTCAAGTTATTCACCACTTTCAAAAGGCCATATCATCTACCATCATAATCATCCATCGATCCTCTAACCAATCATGTTGATTTTACCTTTCAAAAGGCTTAAAATTGCACATTCATTGATTCCAAAAAAAGGGTCATATTTGACCCAAATTTTCCCCATCAAATCATCTCCAAATTTTTGAAAATTACCACCATTAGATCGGGCTTGAAAAGATATTTCCAATGATATAAGATTTTTCTAATTTTGACATCGTTTGGTCTCCTAAATTGCAAAAATATTTCACATGGATCACACAGTTAGATTCACATAGTAGGGTGCGAATCTCGAGGCACAATCATATTCACACATAATTATGCAAATCTAATTTTTTAGGTTGCATTTGTGATATTATTCCATGCCCTTACCATATATGCCAAAACTTCATCTTTTCAACATATTTTCACCTCCCATTTTTCATATTTTCAATCGACTCATCATGATTTCTCATATTCTCCATTGTCAATTCATTTCTTGATGGGGTAGACATTCAATAATAAAAAATTTACCTTGTATATGACCCAAAAACTAAACATCCAATCATGAATACAACATTTATCTAAGAATTTTTTTTTCTAGATATTATCTTTTAGACACCAAAACAACATCAATCCAATTATGTGACTGCAAACACTGATCGCATTGACACACACAGCCCCAAGGGTAGCCCCCAGAGGTTAAACAGTGGTCCTAACCACTCTCACAGTAGTTTTGGAAGGTCAGAGATCAATTTGGCACCTTCAAGAACTTTGCTCAATACTCGTTCCATCCAGGGACGGTTTGAAACTAGGATTTGCCCCACCCAGGGACGAATAGCAGTATTCGCTCTAGGGTGTGGTGAATAGCAGGTTTGACGAGCAAAAAGTCAAATCTTGACAAATGGTAGCTCAGATCTGCCACTTAACGCTTCCTTCATTGCATGGGAGTGTGGGTGAGCGTTTTCACGCGTTAGAGGCGGTTACAATGGGAGTCATGAAGTCCCTAATCAGGGAGGAGTCTCCTTCCCCCTGGGAAGGCATGATTGCCAAGTGGCGCCTCTGCATGCCCAATACAAGAGACCTCTAGGTCTATAAATTGGTGAGTTTCCTCACCCCAAGGGATATAGAGAAGGAGCATTTTGAGCAACGAAGTGTTGTCATTTTATTTTCACACCCACACCCTTTTGAGTCATGCCTTTCACATCCTTGATCTCTTTTGGAAAGGAGGTCATAGGGTGGTTATTGGAAGCGCGAATCCGAAACCAAAACCTGACATTTGGCCATAATATCCCACCAAATTTGTCAAAAATACCCCACAAGATGTTTTGGACCCATCCCAAGTGGATTCGTGTCGAAATCGGGTCCCAAACGGCGGGCGGCCTGCCCCCGGGCGCCCCCTCCCCACACTGCTGCAGTCCTAATCGCCCCGCCTCAGAGCGATTGGAAATCTATGGCAGATATTTTTTTTGTTATTCTTGCATTTAATTCTATGCTACTTAGATAGGTTGCCATTTAAATTTCACCTTGTTTTGAACAATTTTGATCATGTTTCTATCTTCGTTCACCTTTACTAACTTGTAGGTAACCCCCATCAAATTCCTATTAACAGAGGCCTGATTGGGGAAATATAACTATCTGGGTCTTCCCAAAACACCCCCAATTGGCTAACCCCAACTTTACAGGTGATTGGGAGCTCCCCAGATGTGACATTTGGGACGATGCCTTTTGGTATTTTTGTTGCAGGTCTATTTGTCCCGCCCCGGAGCGAATTCAAATATGTGAGGAATTTCCTAATTGTTCCATTTTTAGTGCTTTTTTTGTGAGGTCTTGATACCACTATCAAATTTTTAGATCATTTGGATATATGTTAGTTATCATTTTATTTATATCTTGCATGCATTAATTGAAGGCGTAGGGATTACATGTTTTATTTCATCCACAGGTGCTACTGACTATTTTTTGTTTCTTTAAACACAGGATCTGGACATTAGAGGAGTAGAAAGGAGTCAAGACTCATCAACGCAAGTGGCCGTGACATTTGGTCCGCCCATTTTACATGTGGGCACGTGGAAGAAGGAATGGCATCCATGGATGTAACAAGAACATATATTTAACGCTCCTAGCCCTTGGAAGGGGAGGAGGCGCATTGTAACTGAGTTCTGAAACATATCAATAAAAAGGGCTATCTTCCTTATTGGATTTTGTTTCATTTTGATTCGTTCATGCTTTCCCTCTTTTCCTGCACTTTCAATTCATAGGATTTAGCGCTAAGTTTAGTTCGGTTTGCATCGCACTTGGAGTTTCCTTTTTGCTTCTGTATCCTTGTGCTTTCAGTGGCGATCACGGTGGGATGCTTGTCCTCTATTTTTAAGATTAGATATCTGATCAAAACTTGGTTGTTTTTTCTTACAGGTACCGAGTTTTCAAACGCTGGACTGATGTTCGTTCTAGCCTGTGGCGAATGCATAGCCTAAATTCGTATTACCCAGGGACGAATGGGCATTTGCCCCACCCTGTAACGAATACAGTCTTGTAATTCATCCCTCCCCAGGATGAATAGCTGTCTATGCAGTTTTAGGATAGAAACTTAGAACCAACAGATTTGGGCAGAGAAGAGGTAAGGGTCCTGAACCCTTTCTATCATTTTTTGTTGTTCTTTTTCTGTTCTTCTGGTTTTTTTTTGCGTGTTTAAGAAAAGTTGTACTGTATGTTTATGTGCTTTCATGCAAAATAAAAAGAACCCCATACATCACGTGGCAACATAAATACCAAGGAGCTGGTCGTAAAACCCCATCCCTTGATCAATACCAACGGTGGATTTCATCACCACTTTGGCTTGAATTTTGAATTCATAAACCCCGATCACTACTGTTTCTAGACGTAAATCCTGACGAAAGTTGATCGAGTGTATATGGGGTGATTCCCAGCACATGAGGATAAGTATTCTATGGTAGGTGTCAAAAATAGGGTGATCCCCCTTCTGTACCGCCTACGTTCCACGTACCATCTGCTCTCACGTACCAACAATTTCCCTCACGTAAGGGCAGGTATATAGAGAGGTTTTTATATCAGTCTGGCAATGGTATATCGAAGGGGCAACCATTTTTGGGAGTCATAAGAGCCATCATATTGCATTTAAACGTCCTTTACAAAAGAGTTCAAAACAAAATCAAAACACATTAAACCAGGTTTTTAGGCACACCTTTAATCTTTAAATGAGATAATCATTGCTTTGCGTGTGTGATCTTTTCTGTTTAGTGTAGCATAAAAATCATAAAAAGAAATAAAAATATCTGCATCTGGTAACAAAAGGACCTCCATGGTGTACACCCGTAGCCAAGCCCAATCAAGGGCGAAAGCTACGAAGAGTGTACAAGGGGACACAAGTCGCCTTCGCTATAGCCCCAAGGACTTGGTCATACCGCCTTGGCAAATTGACCCACAAGAGAGTCCACATCATTCCATTTCAGAATGGGACTATAGAGGCACCCCTTTGAGGGACACACCCGTTCATCATAGCCCCTTTCAGGAGGAGTCCTTACACGTGGCGCTCAACATAGACAAGAAGGCTCCCTTAGAAGCTTGATATGAGTGGCCACCGTGCGATGAAGTGCTAGAGCAGCATAGGGTCCATAAGGAGAGGCCACATGATTACGACATCCCTCCTTTAACCCCATCACTGTTAGGAACAAAAGGCCAAATCCAGAGCACAAGGCTCTTCAAGCAGGGTGAGCCAACTCTGCCTGCCCCTTTCACATATATGAGAGGGAGCATGAGGAAGACCATTACATTCCTCAAGAGCAACACACTGTACGGGAGCAATGCGCCTTCACACCTGCTATCTACCAAAACCACCTTTCGAGGTCGAAGCCTCGAGTGAATGCCGCCAACCTCGACAGAGGGAAGCGACCTATAGATATCTTGGATAATCGCGATCGATACGAATGTGTAGGAGAGGCATCTAGGCCTCCCAGACTCAAGATGGTGGAACAAATCGACCTGGCAGTCGCTAGACACACTGCCCGCCAAGCACATATCACACAGCTTGAGCAAGACCAACAGCAGCTAGAGCATCTATATCGCCTTAGCAAAGAGCGCATTCAGTGCCAAACAGATGAGCTGCTCCACAACACGATGCCTAAGAGGGTTCCAACCCCTCGCACCCAAAGAGCAAAACCATATGAGAGGTGCAACCCCTTGGTATGAGACAGGTCCCCATGACCTTACCAAGTGCTACCTCCGAGACCTCCTAGACCTAAGCGAGAGACCACTCCCAGGAACAACGACGGACTCCCTCCGCGGGGACCCACCCATGGTCATATGTCTCACCCAGAAACTCCTCAAGAAGCCTATGAGGAGTATGAACAAGAAGAAGAGCGGGCCAAAATGCCCTATCAAGGCGAAGGGGCTGCTATCCGACCACCCCTCCATAGGCCTCAAGTTTCCCACAACCCACAACGAGAGCAAACTAAAGAGGAAGAGATTAAATCTTTCGATGCATATAAAGCACCGCTAGAGCATTTGGAGTCTGTGGAAACCAAGAATTTTGGGCCCCAAAAGCCCACGTTACGCCAACTCTATAGTCATCCGGTGCATCCATCAGTGCCAGCACCCCCTTACCTTGAACACTTTAAGCTGCCTCAGTTGACAATATTTAGGGGTGAGGAGGATGCCCAAGAGCATGTGACTAAATTCTTGAGCCAATGGTTTGGCATTCAGGATAATGATGCTTTGCTGTTAAGGACGTTCATCACCACGTTCACGGGCCCTGCCTCATATTGGTTTACTCAACTGCCCAAGCACAACATTAGCAACTTAGATAAGCTAGTGGATGCGTTCCTCGAATGCTTCCCCTTCAACACCAAGAAGAAGGCATCACTAAGCAACCTAGCTAGCCTCAGAAAGTATGAGGAAGAAACCATGGCGGCCTATGGGAATCGGTGGAGGACTCTGCTTTCTAAGCTACCCTACCTCCCTCCTATGTCCGACCTCACACAAATGTTCTCAAAGAGCTATTTGAGATCGATCTCTGTGCTATTGCAGCTCTAGCAATATGCCACCTTAGAGGAAGCTCTGGCACAAGCCAGAATCATTTAAGAGATCAAGATTCAGGATGGCGAGATAGCCAAGCCGAAGAAGAAAGAGTGGTCCAAAAACACCAAAATAGGGACCACGCAATAGAAACCCGCTGTGGTCAATCAGGTTGCTATCAACGTCCCTAAGCCTGTACAAGCAACACAGCCCCAAAAGGCTAACTATCAGGCAGTGCCTCTTAATAGCTATGACCAAGAAAATCAGAGGCAAGGACAAAATCAGCAGCGTCGCCCTCGACAACAATTCACACCTTACACAGAGTCCAGAGACTCCCTGTTTTATCGCTTATTAGCGACAAACTTGATCAACCTACCCGAGATTCAGCCCATAGATCCCAACACACCAAAAACTAAGGGCTATAGGGAGGATTTGTACTATAGGTTCCATAGGTGGAAGGGACATGACCTTAACGCCTGTTGGAAGTTTAAAGGCTTGGTGTGAGACCTAGTTGATAACAAGACATTAACGGTGGATAATCCCATGGCACCAAGTAACCAACAAATGGAGGTCTTTAAGGACCCCTTGCTTGCCCATGACGCACAGGCAAAGACCCTACAAGTCAATGAGGTCACACATAACTGTCCCATGCAGGGGTATGTAGGGATGATCAGTATAGTGACTCAGAATAGGAGGTATCCGAGTGTAGCTACCCCCGCGACAACTACAGGTGAGGTGCCAACAATGACACAACCACAACAACACCTTACACAACCTCCTCCACCTAGACCTATGGCCATAATTCGGACCAAGCTCACTCAGAGCTTGAGGACCACGTCGGCTAGGCTCTCCATATATGAGCTCATACAACAATCAATGCCCCATCAAGAGGCTTTAATGGAGATATTGAAATCCATCGAGTTGCAGCCCCATGAAGCAAATTATTTCAAAAACTTTGTGGTACATGTCAAACGATGCACTGAGCCAATTATCACTTTTTGAGAAGACAAAGTGAAATCAGTGGCTGATGATATGGCGGATCCACCCCTGCATGTTATTGCGTGGGTCAACGGGATTCTGTACAAGAGGGTGTTGGTAGACACTGGCTCATCTTGCAATATCATCACAACAATGACATTGAAACATCTGAAGTTGCCAGCGTCTCATATTATGACCTCCACATATACACTGTGAGCATTCAATGATGCAATATGCTCGATAGTTGGCACAATTGTCCTACCCATCCAAGTAGGACAAAAGACTATACCTACATTGTGCCATATTTTGGAAGGTGATATGGCCTATAACATTTTGCTGGGTCGCCCATGGATCGGGGAAATACAGTGTGTCCCTTCGATAGCTCATCAGTTTTTGAAGTATACATTTGAATGGGAGGTACATGTAGTCCCAGCCGACCTAGAACCCTTAAAGTATTGCAATGTGGTGTAGCTGATGCAGCAATCGACACTTCCATCTGCACATTTGGATTTTTAGTTGAATCCATCTAGACAGGGTTCGATTCCGCAGGCATCCCCATTGAGAAGTCCATCAAAACCATAGCCGGGTCCATCTTCATCGTCTGATCCTTCACCAACGATGCCACCTATGGTGGCCAAACAAAAGGACAAAGGGAAGAAGCCCCTGGAAGAGGCATCACCATCAGTATAAACTATCTCTACTGAAGAGATGCCTAGAAGAATGGAAGTCGAGGTTCCTAGTCCACCCGACATGGAGTGGATTCTGGAAGAACTTTCGTTTCCTCCCCCTCAATCACCAACAATCACCATTGAAATGGCCAACACAGGCCTAGGGGAGTATCTAGTGTGGAATATCATAGCAACACCCACACTAGAGTCCATGCAAGACATGGGGAGACCTCGCCTCCCCATCGGTACTATTGTTCCTCTAGGGTACCCACCGAATCAAACAAACTTTGTGTATGGGGGCCTTGATCATGGTACTAAACCATGCATGCAAGAGAACGAAGATGAAGAGCCCTTTGTAGAATATGTCAACTATTTGTCTAACCCAGACTTTGCGTTGAGATACCTTGGCCAATGCAATTGGCATGGATATGGTTTAGGCAGATATGATCAAGGAGTGCGTGTTCTTTGCCAACCAAGATACCAAATGCCATATGACAAGTCAGGAGTAGGGTTCAACCACACCCTCCCCTTGGACATCTCGGTAGAGAACATGTAGGGCCTAGGGATAGGCAACAAGGGGGGATTGGCATTAGGTCCATATGCCAACCCTAACACAACGTATTCATTGGGGGATTACCTCCCATTATTAAAAATCAACCTTGTTGACCTCAATAACCCTATCCCTTCGCTCGAGAGCGGAGAAAGTTTGAGGACCCACATACAAGAGGGGTATAGACAAGAGCAGGAAGGATTTTTAGAGGATGATTCAGAATATGAGGTAGCACCATGGGATCCTTTCGAATCAGATAGCAATCACTCTCACGTGGTCCCCATGGATGATTATCAAGAAAGTCTCTTGACCATGTTTCCTTTGGTGGCTCCCATCGAGCAAGTGCCACCACAAGACAATCAGGCCCCACCGCAAAGAGCGGACCAACTCCAATGGGGCCAAATCAATTTACTCGAGCAATACGAGCCTCTAATGTCGCAAACAGTTGTTGTAACCAACGAAGTCCTTTGGATCTCTGACAGCGATTATGAATATGAAACTAAGATGGCATATCTTAATCACATGCGATAAATGCAGTGACCATACCCCTTGGAGATTAACGACATATTCAAACAATTAAACATAGTGCCAGGGCATGAGTGGTATGTAGACCCAGCGTGGTGGGACCAAGTGTTGAATCCGCCACTTTGGGCATACAGAGAACATCTTCCGCCCAGAGACCCTATAGAGACATCAGTGTTGAGGATGGACCCTGTCTTCCTATTTGCACATAGGGCTGATCCATTCGTGCCAATACCTCAGATCCGAACCCGAAGCACAGAGAACATTCAGAATGTTCGAGTCGCCACACCCGCAGTAATGGAGACCAAAATCATTTCATCAACATGATCTCCATTGACTTAACCGCCCCCATCCATAACCCGGCCAATCCGGCATAATCGTTGTATCTAGACATAGATGCCATAGACTGGAATCACATCAATTCACCTCCATCCCCATCAGAGTACTGGACTTTTAGCAAAATGCTTCATTTTACCCCAGGGCCAACTCAGGATATCTTCCATGCTGAAGAGGAACCCGAGGTTCCCAACGTAGATTTAAACTCAGCAAATGATATCCATTTAATCCCAACTCCACACCAGTTGGAGGACGGATCCCACATGTCGATCGAGGAGATGACTGACATAGACATCGGCTCTGATCCAATGAATCCATAGATTATCAAGCTGGGGGTAAGCTTATCCCCCTAAGAGCAAGCCGAATACATTTCCCTTCTCAAAGAGAAGGAGGTTTTTGCATGGTCCTACAGAGACATGCCGGGGCTAGATCCATAGCTAGTCACGCATAATCTAACGTTTGATCCAACAGTCAAGCCAATTAAGCAAAAACTATGCAAGATGCACCCAACAGTTGCCTTGATGGTCAAAGATGAATTGCAAAAGCTGTTGGATGCATAATTTGTCATCTGTGTGGATTACCCACCATGGCTGTCCAACATGGTGCCTATCAAGAAGCCTGATGGGAGGATTCGCATAGGCACTAATTTTCAAGATCTAAACAAAGCGAGTCCTAAGGATGAATTTCCCTTGCCAAGCATCGACTCATTGGTAGACGCTACAGTAGGTCATGAAATGCTATCCCTCATGGATGGTTTCTTAGGATACAATCAGATTCGTATCAATCCCGAGGACCAACTAAAAATGGCGTTCACAATGCCTTGGGGGACATTTTGTTATAAGGTCATACATTTTGGCCTTAAAAATGTTGGCGCCACCTACCAACGTGCCATGACATACATCTTCCATGACTACATGCATAAAACTTTGGAAGATTACATGGATGATTTGTTGGCCAAATCTCTTTTTCACCCAGATCATCTCAATGACTTAAGCAATATCTTCGATCGCCTCATGGAACATAAAGTCAGACAGAATCCCAAGAAGTGCGTATTTGGCGTCACATCTGGAAAACTCTTGGGTTTCATAGTCTCAAAGTGAGGCATCAAGGTGGACCCAAACAAAGTCAAGGCAATCCTCGAAATGCTTCCCCCAACTACCATCAAGCAGCTCAGAAGCCTACAAGAAAAGGTCATGTCAATCAAGCGCTTCATAGCGCAGCTATCTGACAAGTGCCGACCCATGAACAAATTATTGCATAAGGGGGTATCATTTCACTGGGATGACGAGTGCCAATCAACCTTTGACGACATTAAACAATACTTGGCTTCATCTCCAGTGTTGGCACCACCTAGACCAGGAGTGCCGTTCTACTTATACATCTCAGCTACTGAGGTGGCACTGGGTGCCATGCTAGCCCAGAAAAATGAACTTCACAAAGAACAAAGCTACTTACTATCTTAGCTGCACCTCGGTCAATTATGAACTTAACTATGCATACATTGAAAAACTCTGCTTGGCAGTGGTGTTTGCTACCAAAAAGCTATGCCACTACATGCTGAGCAACACTATGTATGTTGTGTCTAAGGAGAATCCATTTTGGTACATGATGAGTCATACTTATCATAGTAGCCGCACGGTGAAATGGATCATGTTGTTGACGAAATTTGACATAGAGTTTATCGGATAAAAATCCATCAAAGGATAGGTCATAGCCGATCAACTAGCAGAGGCTCCTCTTGAAGATGATCAACCTCTGGTCATAGAGCTACCCGACGATGGGGTCTTCCATGTCTCAGAATTGCCAGATTCTGATGAGCCTGAGTCATAGGCCGACATAACCTTGTTTTTCGATGGTTCTAAATGTGAGCAAGGTGGTGGTGTGGAAATCATATTATTTGCACCACAAGGGGCTCCAATGCCTCTGTCATTTAAATTAGACTTCCCATGCACCAACAATAATGCTGAATATGAAGCCTTGCTCATAGGTCTTCAGACATCGGTCACCATGAACATCAAACGATTTAACATCTTTGGTGATTCGTTGTTAATTGTCAACCAAGTCAAAGGGGTATTCCAATGTAAATGCCCAGTTCTGCAGGCCTACAAAGCCCTTGTGGACAAATTCTTGGCAAAGATTGAATGGTATGACATCGAGGCACTCCCTCAATCATCGAATAATTTTGTAGACACTATTGGGGTCATTAATCCCGTAAGACATTTCTGGTGATATGAAAACCATTCAAGTCAAAACACTATCGCAATCCGTGATGGAGCACGCAAGCTCTGAATTGACGCTAGGAATCCACTTGATCTAGATTGAACCGTCTCTGGACACGTTCTCTCGAATCCATGATCGTCTGAATCATGCCAACTAGGGGTCCTTGTTCTCCCCTACTCCCCTTAATAGCAACACAATGCTATTCTTGCAAGTTCTCTCCCGCTCAGCTTTTGATAGGGATGAACTTCAGGAGGGGTTGGCTGTTCATACTGTCGAGGTTTTTGGTCAATAGGATTGGTATTCACCCATAAGGGACTACCTCAAGTTAGGTAACCTCCCACTTGGATTGACGCATGTCACAAAACGAGCATTCAAGCAAAAAGCGGCAAAGTATGTCTTGTTAGGAGACATTTTGTACCGTCGCAACTACGAAGGAATCCTCCTTCGTTGCTTGGACCAGCAGGAGTCCACTTGGGTGATCGCCCAAGCGCACGATGGTACGTGTGGTGGCCACTTCAGTGGTATGGCCATCGCAAAGCCCATTGTCCGCATGGCCTATTATTGGCCATATTTAGAGCGATATTGTTGCGCATATGTAAGGAAGTGTGTGAAATGTCAACACCATGCTAATTTGACACACGTACCTTCCCAGGCCTTGCAGCCAATCCAATCGGCTTGGCCATTTTCATAGTGGGGCTTAGATCTAATCGAAAATATCTCCCCTACGTCGTCAGGTCGTCACACGTTTATCATAACGGCCACAAAGTACTTCACCAAATGGGTGGAAGCAATTTCGCTTACCTCTACGACTGGAACCCGCATTGTGGAGTTCATATTACATAACATCATATGTCATTTTAGTATTCCATCCAAGATAATTTCGAATAATGGAACGTCATTTAAGAAAAAAGACATGCATGCTTTGACCACAAAGTACAAAATTCAGCACAGTTTTTTGACACCCTATTATTCGCAGGCAAACGGGAAAGCAGAGGCATCAAACAAAACGCTAGTTGCCATCCTCAAAAATATGGTCGCAGACAGTCATAAGGATTGGCACATTCAGATCCCACTTGCCCTATGGGCTTATTGCACTAGCATTCGGACACCCACTGGGGCGACTCCATTTTCGCTCGTGTATGGCTCTGAGGCTGTCATGCCTCTCAAGTTGGAAATTCCTTCCCTGCACATATCAATGCAAGAGTTCATCGATGATGACACTGCACGACAGGCCCGATTAGACCAGCTTACGTTGATCGACGAACGACGCGTTAATGCTCTTGATCATTTACGTATCTATCAAGAGCTACTGAAGAAAGCATACAACATGAAAGTTCACCTGAGGGGCTTTCAAGTTTGTGACTTGGTCTTAAAAGAGAACCAACATAACTCTAGCTTGCCACCCCATCTAAGGGACAAGTTCACAGCAAACTGGTTAGGTCCCTATGTAATTGATAGTAAAATAGGACCTGGAACATACCGGCTAGCCTCTCTTGATGAAATCAAGGAACTAGAACCCTTGAACATCAGTCATTTACGGCCATTCCATATCTAAGAGAGCCATAGCCCAATCCAAAAAGGCTCCAAGTATTCCCCCAATCACTTGGTCATCCCCAAAATGCCCCAAATGTGCCCATTACCCCTTTGGTCAAACCAAAAAGCTCCAAGGATTCTCCCAATCACTTGGTCACCCCAAAAATTATCCAAAGGTGCCCATTACCCCTTTGGTCAAACCAAAAAGCTCCAAGGATTCCCACAATCGCTTGGTCATCCCCAAAATGCCCCAAAGGTGCCCATTACCCCTTTGGTCAAACCAAAAAGATCCAAGGATTCCCACAATCACTTGGTCATCCCCAAAATGCCCCAAAGGTGCCCATTACCCCTTTGGTCAAACCAAAAAGCTCCAAGGATTCCCACAATCGCTTGGTCATCCCCAAAATGCCCCAAAGGTGCCCATTACCCCTTTGGTCAAACCAAAAAGCTCCAAGGATTCCCCCAATCGCTTGGTCATCCCCAAAATGCCCCAAAGGTGTCCATTACCCCTTTGGTCAAACCAAAAGCTCCAAGGATTCCCACAATCGCTTGGTCATCCCCAAAATGCCCCAAAGGTGCCCATTACCCCTTTGGTCAAACCAAAAATCTCCAAGGATTCCCGCAATCGCTTGGTCATCCCCAAAATTCCCCAAAGGTGCCCATTACCCCTTTGGTCAAACCAAAAAGCTCCAAGGATTCCCACCATCGCTTGGTCAAAAATAAGAAAATTCAAAAATAGTAAAATCATCAAAAATAACAAAAATTTGCATCTCATTTCCAGGCATGCTCAAACTCATCACAACAATAGAAAGCTCTTTTGCATCTCATCTTCATACTCACCAAAATCAATCTATCAAAAATGCAAAAGTAATAGCTGCATTAAGCATAACATCCATACATTGCATATTTGGGGTCATACAGGTCAAGGCACCATAGACTGTAATTACTTCGCTAATCCATCTTGTTCCACATTTCTCCATCCTATAAACAGTCCATCAAAAATAAATGCCATTCACTTTTTTCTACCATATCATAGTCAATGGTCTTCTAATGTTTCAGAGTTTTCGTCACTCAGTCGTCATTAGATTTCTAGCCAAATATTGTACAAAGTCACAGATTTTACAAAGGTAGAGTTCTACTTGGATCACACCTTGTTACGTAGCATCCCACCACAAATTAAAACACATAAAAATTCCCAAGTTGTGTGAAAAAAAGATGAAACCTACAAAGCAATCTAGGTCACCAGAAGCAAAACGACTATCTTGCTCATCCACCTGTGCGAATGACCCCAAGAATGCTGAGAGTTGGCAAAAGGACAAGCATCTTCCCTACCCAATTCCCCAAGAATCCCAAGTTCTCAAAAAATTGCAAACATCATAAAATTTTGCAAAAGTCAAAACTTCAAAAAATTTGACATCACCACCAAAGTGCATACATCAAAAGGCACATACAATAGTGATTCTCATCACTCAAAATTCAAATCCCTTGCTCAAAAGACAAAAAATATATAAATAAACAGTGATTTTTATCACTATATAAGAGCAAGTATCCCAATGTAATTAAAGAAAATAAGGGAGTCGAACTTGAATCCCTGGAACTCTCAGCATTCAGAAGGTCATGAAGTAAACCTCAGTATTGGTTTGGTGGATAACCTATCGGTCACTGGTGGGGAACCTCCCACATGACGATACATTTGTCGCATTAACTCATGTACAGATCAATGTTTGCATGTGGATGAGCTAGCTTATGGTGTCCTAGATACCACCGCAGATTAATATGACTAAATACAATAAAGGAAGTTGGTGGAGCTAATTGGGTGATCCTCAGTACAGGTTTGGTTGACAGCCTATCTGGCACTGGCGGTATCCTGACAAATACCACATAAACAAACTCGATTGCACACATAGGGATGTGAAATAACTTGGTCAAAGACAAGTCCGATTCATACCTTGTTCACAAGTCTTGTAAGATAAAGTACAGTCATGGCTAGTTAGTTAAAATATCTGAGTCTCAAAAAACCTTAACTACATTCCAAACCAACTGCGCTATCTTTCATCCTTGCATTTTCATTAAAAAAAAATATATACAAAAACAACATGTGTATAGCAAAAGTCATTTCCCACAGCAATCGCCTAGGACAAAAAGCCATCAGTTCTAAACAGTCTATGGTGCCACCGCAAAAAATCACCAAATTCAATTCACCCATTCCATTTGCATCTCATATAAATTAGAAACAGTTGCATTCATCATAACATATGCATCCATCAATGTAAATTAACATACATACACACACATTCATCAATCACTATGCATAACGTCAAATCACGACATATGTATAAATAAAATAAATTAATCTGTATATATATCATCAAAAATGCTCGCAGGCTACAATAACCGGTCATCTGACCCCGCAGAAATCCAAAATCTCAAAAACCCCAAGCCTAGGGCATCGGCCACCATGATCATGCAGGATCGGTGCGACAGGAACTACCCCCCGTGGTGTGGGTCCTATGCGACCCCTCAGGGCAGCTACTACTAGCCCCTGCATAACGCCTACTAGAACCTCCCTCATCCAGTCGCCTGTGTTGAGAGGATGCTGACTGCTCAGTATCACTCCCTCTCAAGCGGCATGACAATCCACCTTCGCTGAACGTAGGGACCCGCCCACTGAGGTGACTAATCTCTGCCTCCAGCTCCAGCCACTGCCACACCAAGTGCATCTCTCGCTGGTGATACGTAGCCAATTTCTCATCGTGTTGCGCCAAAGCCCTATCCCTCTCCACCAGCTGCATTCGTAGGAGATCCCTCTCTCATGCAGCATCGGTATCCCCATCCTGCCGACGGTGCGCAACCCATTCATTCTCCCGCTCTACCAGCTTCATGCGCAGGAGATCCCTCTCCCGTAATGCATCCCTCAGCTCCTTGTCGTGCCTCTGTAGCAGCCCCTCTAATTGTGCATTCTCAATGCGTAACCTAGACTTTGTGTCCTTCAAAACTGCCTAAGGCATTGGCATATCTGAAACAGTAGCCTGCTCTGGCTCCCACTACTCCGTGACGTCCTGCATCTCCGACTGATCCGGAACCCCAAGATCCACATCCACATCATCCACCTCCACCATGTCTACATCCTCCAATGGAGCTCCCCAATCATCTCCTGGTGCCTCGACACCCTCCCCGCCTGCTGCTACTACCTCTGTGCCTCCCAGTGGCCCCTCTCCCCACCATTTCCGCAGTATCCACCACTGGTCATACTCTACGGTAGTCTCGACGTCATCCACGTCTAGGACATCAATCACCATGTATGAATCCTCACCAAGTGGCACGATGACTGGCCGGTCCAGAGTCCTCTCGTCCCCCCGATGCCGATAGACCACGGGCTCACCAGGCAACCCCTGGTGCACCCCAAACTGTCATGTCACCCGGTTGTAAGGGAAGAACTCCTACTCGGTCCCATGTCGCTCAATCAGCCATCGCCCCCTATGTACCCATTGAAGCCATTCTCTAGACTCAGGCTAGGCTGGATAGTCCCGATAGGGGCACCAGAACACCTCCCCTAGAGCAAGCCGAGCGAAGGCATCAGCATAGTTCCCTATGACACCTACCCATCGCCGACTCTATCCCTGCTCCTCAGACCGCTGCCATAGAGCCGTGTAACCTATATCCTTACCCACCATCTCTGCCTGAGTCATCCACAATAACCCCACTGGCCTCTCCATCTCTATGTGCTTCCAAGCCCAGCTTTGCAACAGATAGCTACAGCTAATCCCCTTTTGCCTTCGACAATGAACCTCATACAACTCACCATAGAGTTGTGCCATTAGCGTTTGTCCCCACCTCATGATCAAAGGCTCATGCATCGAACACTCCACCAGCCACAGATCACATCCAACAGGTTCCATGGGAACCTCGCACCTGACGAGTCAGGTAGTAGCATGTTGGAGATGAGGCCCATAAGTACTGCGTGCCTCACTCCCAACACCCCTTTCTCCAGCCATCATCGAACTAGAATCTCGCCAATCTGGTAGTCGCCCTCTGCCCTCTCCACTGGGCTATCCACACCCGCCTCTGCCCTGTGCCTAAAGCAGCGTGTCAGCACTGTTGTTTGCTGATCGCGCGACATCGTGTTGATAAGCAATCCATCTATCAAAATCTTCAGAATTCGATAGACATCCTTCGTAGTCATTGTCATCTCCCCAGTTGGGAGATGGAAGGTGTTGGTCCGGGGATCCCACAAGTTGATCAGGGCCATCAGATAGGCCAAATACCTTACCACATGCTCCATCCGAGTCACCTACTTGAGGCCAAGGGCATCAAGCCACTCCCAGTCAGCCACAGTTAGCGCCTCCCACACTTCAGCGAAAATAGTAGGCACACGATACCGGCTCTTCACAACCTGCAGAAGAAAACAACACAAGTCATAAGCAAAACAAATTTTAATCTAAGTTTTTTGTCTACCTAGGGTTTTTACCTAAGTCATAAGACAACAAGTCATGCATAACGACATACCATTAATTAGGGTTGTCATTTTTACAATTGAACAATAAACTACAAAAAGAAGCAATCAATAAATTGCGGTATTAAAAACTGTAAACAACAAAATGCAAGCAATAACGAGGAGGGTCACTTATTGGTCTCACTTAGGCTCCACCGCTCGATCTAGCTTGTGCACTTATGATGTCAGGATAAATTCAGTAGTGCTTCGCTTCGCAGAATTAACCTCCTCCTCAGAGCTCCAATCGCCAGAAAAAAAACAAATGCAAATGAGCCCAAAAGTCAGTTTTGGCCTTTAAATAAGTAGTTTAAGCTTGTAATAATTCTTCCCTGGGATGAGTGCTCTGGTTAGTGCTCATATCACCCTAGGACGAATACTAAACTGGTATTCATCCCGCCCAGAAATGAATTCAGGGCAAAAATTAAAAAAAAAAAAAAATTGAACAAAATGACCCAAAAATAAAACAATAAACTTGCCCGATGAAAGTGCTTTTGCACTTGACATTATGGGCATGAAAAACAGATGTTAGGGTCACAAATTGTCACTATCCTACTCCCTAAGAAGGCTACCATATCCGAACTGCTCCACGGGAAGATGGATTTTTGCCAATTTTAGCCTCGAAACACGTCGCAAAAAGGGTTAGCACCCACCAAAAATAGGTCTAAATGTCGAAAAACTGCACACACATTTAACGCTAAACATCTGAAGGCACCCTTACCTAAGTCATCTTGGGTCAAGCAAATCATCGCTTTTCTCATGTAGGTCATTCCCTCATCGATTCGTCGCTTGAGGGGGTAGTCACACTTAGTCACCAATCAACAAATACACACCCAATCATGGAAATGACATGCATTAAAAGAATCATTGGCAAAGATAATCACGCTCCCACTTGGGGCAGTAAATAAGCAATAATCACAAGTTGATCAATCACTTGGCATTCGTGAATCATGAACTCAAGGTTCCCACAGACAAAAGGTTGCACCCTTTGCCTATTCATGACTGATCAATGTCCAAGATCAAGTAACACCTCACCGAAAAAGGTTAACACTTGAATTAAGTTCCTTCGCTCGTCAGAAGCAAGGATTTAAGAATACATGCCCTTTCCATACTTGGGGCATCAAAATTTGGTTAGGTTACTGAGAAACCCTAATCATTAGTGCTTTGGTTATTTATTTTTGCTCGATGCTACGCCTTGCACAGCGCATCCCAAAAAGGGGCATCTGTAGACACCAAAACAACACCAATCTAATTATGTGACTGCAAACACTGATCGCATTGACACACACAACCCCAAGGGCAGCCCCCAGAGGTTAAACAGTGGTCCTAACCACTCTCATAGTAGTTTTGGAAGGTCAGAGATCAATTTGGCACCTTTAGGCACTTTGTTCAATACTCGTTCCACCCAAGGACGATTTCAAACTGGGATTCGCCCCACCCAGGGACGAATAGCAGTATTCACTCCAGGGTGGGGCGAATAGCAGGTTTGATGGGAAAAAAGTCAAATCTTGACAAATGGCAGCTCAGATCCGCAACTTAACGCTTCCTTCATTGCATGGGAGTGTGGGTGAGCGTTTTCGAGCGTTAGTGGTGGTTACAAGGGCAGTCATGAAGTCCCTAATCAGATAGGAATCTTCTTCCCCCTGGGAAGGCATGATTGCCAAGTGGCGCCTCTGCATGCCCAATACAAGAGACCTCTAGGTCTATAAATTGGTGAGTTTCCTCACCCCAAGGGATATAGAGAAGGAGCATTTTGAGCAACAAAGTGCTATCATTTTATTTTCACACCCACACCCTTTTGAGTCGTGCCTTTCACATCCTTGATCTCTTTTGGAAAGGAGGTCATAGGTTGGTTATTGGAAGCGCAAATTCAGAACTAAAACCCGACATTTGGGCACAATATCCCACCAAATTTTCCGAAAATACCCCACAAGAGGTTTTGGACCCATCCCAAGTGGATTGGTGCCGAAATCGGGCCCCAAACGACGGGCGACCTGCCCCCGGGTGCCCCCTCCCCACATTGGTATAGTCCTAATCGTCCCACCTCGAAGCGATTGGAAATCTATGGCAAATCTCTTTTCTGTTATTCTTGCATTTAATTCTATGCTGCTTAGATAGGTTGCCATTTAAATTTCACCTTGTTTTGAACAATTTTGATCATGTTTCTATCTTCGTTCGCATTTACTAACTTGTAGGTAACCCCTATCAAATTCTTGGTAACGGAGGCCTGATTGGGGAAATATGACCACCTGGGTCTTCCCAAAACACTCCCAATTAGCTAACCCCAACTTTGCAGGTGATCGGGAGCTCCCCAGATGTGACATTTGGGACGGTGCCTTTCGACGTTTTTGTTGCAGGTCTATTCATCCCACCCCGGAGCAAATTCAAATATGTGAGGAATTTCTTGACTATTCCATTTATAGTGTTTTCTTTGTGAGGTCTTGATGCCCCTGTCAAATTTTTAGATCATTTGGATATTTGTTAGTTATCATTTTATTTATATCTTGCATGCATTAATCGAAGGCGTAGGGATTACATATTTTATTTCATCCGTAGGTGCTACTGACTATTTTTTGTTTCTTTGAACGTAGGATCTAGATGTTAGAGGAGCAGCAAGGAGTCAAGACTCATCAACGCAAGTGGCGACGATGTTTGGTCCGCCCATTTTACATGTGGGCACGCAGAAGAAGGAATGGCATCCATGGATGTAACAAGAACATATATTTAACGCTCCTAGCCCTTGGAAGGGGAGGAGGTGCATTATAACCGAGTTCTGAAACATATCAATAAAAAGGGATGTCTTCCTTATTAGCTTTTGTTTCATTTCGATTCGTTCATGCTTTCCATTTTTTCTTGCACTTTCAATTCATAGGATTTAGCGCTAAGTTTAGTTTGGTTTGCATCGCACTTGGAGTTTCCTTTTTGCTTCCGTATCCTCGTGCTTTCAGCTTGTAGTCACACTTAGTCACCAATAAACAAATACACACCCAATCATGGAAATGGCATGCATTAAAAGAATCATTGGCAAAGACAATCACGCTCCTGCTTGGGGTAGTAAACAAGCAATAATCACAAGCTGATCAATCACTTGGCATTCGTGAATCATGAAATAAAGGTTCCCATAGACAAAAGGTTGCGCCCTTTACCTATTCATGACTGATCAATGTCCAAGATCAAGTAACACCTCACCAAAAAAGGTTAATACTTGAATTAAGTTCCTTCGCTCGTCGGAAGCAAGGATTTAAGAATGCATGCCCTTTCCATACTTGGGGCATCAAAAGTTGGTTAGGTTACTGAGAAACCCTAATCATTAGTGCTTTGGTTATTTATTTTTGCTCAGCGCTACACCTTGCATAGCGCATCCCAAAAAGGGGCATCTGTAGACACCAAAATAGCACCAATCCGATTATGTGACTGCAAACACTGATCGCATTGACACACATAGCCCCAAGGGCAGCCCCCAGAGGTTAAATAGTGGTCCTAACCACTCTCACAATAGTTTTGGAAGGTCAGAGATCAATTTTTCACCTTTAGGCACTTTGCTCAATACTCGGTCCACCCAGGGATGATTTCAAACTGGAATTCGTCCCACCCAGGGACGAATAGCAGTATTCGCTCCATGGTGGGGCGAATAGCAGGTTTGATGAGCAAAAAGTCAAATCTTGACAAATGGCAGCTCAGATCCGCCACTTAACGCTTCCTTCATTGCATGGGAGTGTGGGTGAGCGTTTTCGAGCGTTAAAGGCGGTTACAAGGGCAGTCATGAAGTCCCTAATCAGGGAGGAATCTCCTTCCCACTGGGAAGGCATGATTGCCAAGTGGCGCCTCTGCATGCCCAATACAAGAGACCTCCAGGTCTATAAATTGGTGAGTTTCCTCACCCCAAGGGATACAGAGAAGGAGCATTTTGATCAACGAAGTGCTGTCATTTTATTTTCACACCCACACCCTTTTGAGTCATGCCTTTCACATCCTTGATCTCTTTTGGAAAGGAGGTCATAGGGTGGTTATTGGAAGCGTGAATCTGGAACCAAAACCCAACATTTGGCCACAATATCCCACCAATTTTTTTGAAAATACCCCACAAGAGGTTTTGGACCCATCCCAAGTGTATTGGTGCCAAAATCGGGCCCCAAACGGTGGGCGGCCTGCCCCCGGGCGCCCCCTCCCCACACTGCTACAGTCCTAATTGCCCCGCCTCGGAGCGATTGGAAATCTGTGGTAGATATATTTTCTGTTATTATTGCATTTAATTCTATGCTGCTTAGATAGGTTGCCATTTAAATTTCACCTTGTTTTGAACAATTTTGATCATGTTTCTATCTTCGTTCGCCTTTACTAACTTGCAGGTAACCCCTATCAAATTCCTGGTAACGGATGCCTGATTGGGGAAATCTGACCATCTGGGTCTTCCCAGAACACCCCCAATTAGCTAACCCCAAATTTTTAGGTGATTGGGAGCTCCCCAGATGTGACATTTGGGACGGTGCCTTTCGGCATTTTTCTTATAGGTCTATTCGTCCCACCCCGGAGCGAATTCAAATCTGTGAGGAATTTCCTGACTGTTCCATTTGCAATGTTTTCTTTGTGAGGTCTTGATGCCCCTTTCAAATTTTTAGATCATTTGGATATATGTTAGTTATCATTTTATTTATATCTTGCATGCATTAATCGAAGGCGTAGGGATTGCATGTTTTATTTCATCCGCAAGTGCTACTGACTATTTTTTGTTTCTTTGAACGCATGATCTGGACATTAGAGGAGCAGCAAGGAGTCAATACTCATCAACGCAAGCGGTGACGACATTTGGTACACCCATTTTACATGTGGGCACGCGAAAGAAGGAATGGCATCCATGGATGTAACAAGAACGTATATTTAATGCTCCTAGCCCTTGGAAGGGGAGGAGGCGCATTGTAACCGAGTTCTAAAACATATCAATAAAAAGGGCTATCTTCCTTATTGGTTTCTGTTTCGTTTCGATTCGTTCATGCTTTCCCTCTTTTCCTGCACTTTCAATTCATAGGATTTAGCGCTAAGTTTAGTTTGGTTTGCATCGCACTTGGAGTTTCATTTTTGCTTCCGTATCCTCGTTATTTCATATCTCAAGTCCTCGTTTGCTACAACAAATAAAATGCAAAATTTATCTTCTCAAGAAAACTCTAATTCAAACAAAAAATTGATAAACCTGATGCCTACGATTGTAGATAGCTCATGGATTACCTTCTTCACAATGGTAGTCGTAAGACCACTTTTGAATGAAGCACCTAACAAAAATATACCTTACGGCATTAACGATTTGTCAAATAACATCAAGAACTCATCAATCAATCAAAAGCAAAAATTTGCAAAGGTATTTGTTCCTTCCACAATTGGAATATCTCATGTTGATCAAAAGATAATGTTATCTTATGTCTTCCCTCAAAATTAATCATTGCAATATATCCAATCACAAATCATTTTTTTATCAATGTGTCTCTCTTTCATAATCATCCACAATCATCAATCACAAATTCTTCATCTTCAAAATCAAACCACCAAATTAGTGTCATTATTTTTTGTATAGCACCGTGTTTTCATACAATACAGTACAAAAGGGGTAAATGTAGAAAACCAAAAGTCACACATTTTCACTTTTCCCATCATTGTGGTTGATCAATTTGCAAAACCCACAAAATTTACATAAATTAGCTTCAAAACACCATCCATTCATCAAAATCAACATTCATCTTAATAAGCCCTCTTGGGCTACTTAAGCCCCTTCCTATGCTTAACTATATGTCCTCATGTGACCACCATCATGACACAACCTTGGTTGAAAATTTTACCATGGTCAAAAGTCATCTTTTTGGTCAAAGTCCACATGGATAAGCACATGGTTAATTAATTTAATCATGATTAAGACTAAGCCTTCCACCTCACCTATTCACCTGATATTTTCTCCATCTCATACTCTCTTGTATATTCAATGATATTTTTAGATCTTTGCATAGTAAAAGCATTTTCAAATTAAAAAGGTTTCCACCCCAATATGTCATAAATAACATTTGGAGACTTTCTTCCACCTATTTATGGCATGTGTATGGGTGAGATATTTTCTCACCCGAACACACTTATGAGGCATGACACCTATGCCACCTCAAGGGATACCTCACAATTGCCACCTCACAATGCACACCTCACATGGGACACCTCATGGGACAACTCAACCCCTCCCCTAACCTTAGAAAACTCTATAAATAGAAGGCCAAATTCTCCATTTTAGAGATATCCACTTTTGCTTAACAAAACTCTATAAAAATTACTCTAGATTACCAAAACCACTCAACATCACTCCATATCACCCATCATCCATCCCCACATGAGTCAACATGGAATCCATCAATTCCCTTTGCTATCTAACAAGTTGTTGATAAATATCACTGATTTTGAAGGTGATCCATCAAAAACAGAAGAAGCCCCTGCACTAGAGGAGAATTTCCATCAAAATATATCAATTCTGGAGAAAATAGTTAAATTTACATAGAGGTATGTGAATCCCAAGGTATAAAAAAATTTGCATACCGGTGTGTGAATCCCAATTTTAGTAGTCTAGAGGCCATAAAATCAGGTAAGTATGCTTCCTATGTTGGGTTTTCATCATTTCATGTAATTTTAATCATGTTTTAAGAGTATTTTCTCTTTGTTATTATGGGGTCTGATCAAGATAGGATCCCAAATGCTCTAACAAGTTTTTGTAGGGTTAGGTAGGTTTAGAGGACCCATATAGCTAATAGTGGTATGTGAGTAATAATCCCACTCACACTAAGGAACACAAGGAGACAACTAGTGCTTGTTTACCATTTATTCTACAAGAGGACTTCCTTTGTTGAAGACTCTATTTTATTTTGAGTAATACTTCTTATACACATCCACCATGGGGATTGAACCCGGGTCACATAACTGATAATGCAAGTGGTATCCTTGTCGGTAGACCACACTCAAGGGTATGAAGACTCTAATTTATAGTCTCTCATGGTCTATTTTGTAAAAGGATGATTTTATAACCCTTTTTACTATCAATTCTAAAATAACTGGTTTTCTTGTGCTTCACATCAATTCTTATATGATCTAGAAAGTTAACATGGACATTGTCATACTAAAGTATCCACCTTACCTTTTATTTAATATGAAGGATGAAAATATATTTTAATTAGAGAAAAGACCTATACATTTTACATATGTTAGAACTTAGCTACTATGTTATAAAGAATTTTGATTTTGAACTTCTAATGGTATTCATCAAGAATATGAACACATAACACAAAATCTGATTCTCTAAGATGATTAATATTAGTTTTTTTTATGACTCGACACTCTTTATATTTTGATTATGCATCAAACTTGTTAAGAACCTTGGTTATATTTTAGTATGCATATCCTCCCCAAATTTTCATTGAATTCTTATTCCTAAAGCATGCATGTCATAATTTTCATAATTTTCATGATTTCTTTATTCAAGAAAGATATGAAAGGTTAAATATAAATTAGAATCTTGGCAATTTGGATGGATTCTATTATTCATGCAAAATTGTATTTAAAGTGATTAAATGAGGCCCTAATATCAACTTAGAAAAGGAAATCACTAATGGCTCTTGAAAAATATATTTTTTAATGTAATGCATGTTATTGTGAAAATTACAATTTTTAATCACTAGAACCTTACAAATAATATTTAAAAAAAATATTTAAAATTAAATTTTGCTTGTGTGATATTTGGTTGTTGTATATACTATGATTATTATATTATTCCTTGATGTCTAATGTAGATGATTTAATAATTTTAACATTGTCATTTCAATATTGTTCATGCTATAAATATTTTATTGAACAATTTGTAGTTGTAATTTCACCATTCAATGTAATCAATCATATATATTCCTCCAACATATCTTCTTATAGAAGCAATTTGATAACAACAAAATGCTATCATCTGCCTAATAAGAATAGTTTCCATACTTCGTGGCAATTTCCTTGTCATTGGAGGATTTTCAAATGTAAGCACCCATTCACTTTAATGATATGAAACACACATACACAATGTACCTACATGAATGTATATACATGGGCTTCCTTGTACCTTTGATCTATTACTAAATTTCACTGCAAGGGCTATTTTGCCCTTTAGCTAATATTGAATATTTCACCGTAGGTGAAAGTTTTCACCCAACATCATTTTCCATTTATCTTTTGAGGACCTGCACCTACAAAACAAAATTCATCAATAGTACCAAATCCAAATATTAAAGCATAAAATTTAATCAAAAGTATTTATAATAGCAACCAAATATTCATTCTAGGGAGGGTTGTGACACATGCTTAGAGGCCACTATAAACCACTATAATACAAGAATATGCAACATTCATCATCTATAGTAACTAAATAACTATCAAACGCATGGAAGGGTTTGGTACTGTTGTTGTCACAATTCATCCAAAATATGGAAGCATGTGGATTGTACAAATAAGGAAGCATGTGCAACTTTAACAAGAGCCTATTTGAAACCAAATGCTATTTACAAGGGAACATTGATAAAGAATAATTGAGGCTCTATGTTGCACAAATATTTTATAATATGTTTATAGTTCACAAAGATGTTTTAGTTAATACATTTGGCTTGTTGGATTTCATAACATATTCCAATAGAACACCTTCAAGCATTCATCATCAAAATCTTATGCAAAAGGGTACAAAGGTGAAATAAAAGGAGCATATATAAAGGAGAGAGAGAGAAAGAAAATAAAAGGAATAAGAGATATGTTCCCATATGCACCCCCATAATCTCATATCATAAATTAATACGATAGACTAGTCATTAGGGGGTATTTAAATGCTAACCTCAAGTTGAGATAACCTAACTTGAAGGTTAAGTAACAATATATTAAACCCTTTAATTAAGGTTAACCATATAGGTGGTTTAACCAATATCTCTAAGGGTCAATATATCTAAAGTGCTCATTACATAAAAAATACACAAAGGATTACATAGAAGGTACTCATAGGATAACATAGAAAAAATATATTACAATCACCAAAAATCATCAAATTTTGGACATCAAATTTTCTCAAAGTTTTAGAATTTTTTTAATTTTTAATTTTATTTTGAATACTTATTAGCCTACATATTCTAGAGGCCATAAATTTTGCATACAAAAGCATTTTGAGCCTTGTTTTTTTATAGATTGCATAGTTTTTCTAGCTCTGCATATTGATGATAGTAGTTCTATGACCTATTATAGATTTGTATTATTTTTTTATAAAATAGAACCGATTAACATTATTTTATTTATTTTGGTCTGACATTAACTCCAACAAGTCCATTGGTATGACAATTGGTAGGCTAACTCACATAAAAAATGTGGTTTAAATTTACTCGATGATAGAATTGCATGCTTTTCATAGTGTACCTCGTTTCCATGTCTAAGACATGATGTGCTCTAATTCCAATAGGATTTTTGAAATGAAACTTATTTTTTTGTTGTAAGACAGTAGGTTTAAGATAGTACAAGGTATGCCTTGTTCCTACAAATCCCTTTCTAACCATTTGGGTTAATTATTGTAAAAACTACCTATTGCTCGATAATTCAATTACTTTTTCTTGATATTAGAGGATAGATTATGGTCGCCATATTACATCTTGAAGATCTTTACAATAATGATATGACATTTTTGTCTAAGATACATCATCATTATTGACCTTAGCCAAAAAGGTTAAATCACTATTGTGAAGATTGTGTCCCATGCATTTTTAGTTTATCAATCCCTACTATTCAATTTTCTAACATAATTTTATGGTATTTTTTTTTTACTATTCTCTACCTTGAGTATTGCACCTTCTCACTTCGCACCATCTCACTTGAAGTGAACTTACAACCCTTGAGCATTCTTATATTTAATCATTATTTCTTGTAAATAATGATTAAATTATAATAAAGTTTAGAAAATATTTATTCTTATGTTGCCCTTCAAATTAAACACATATTATTATCATTAAAATATGACATTACCAGAATTTATACGCCTATTTTTCTTTTTTAATAAATAATTCTAATAAATTATACAAATTTAATAATCAAAATATTAATAAAATATAATTATATATATATATATGTTGGTTACATTCACACTATTTTTTAGTAATTATTTTTTTTTTTGAAAAAATTGAAAAAACTTGTATTAAAACAAATAACAGTTACAAGTGGGAGAAAAAACATCCCAGTCGAAAGCAAAGAAGCCAGAAAACAACAGGGCGTGAAAACGCGACACCAAACCTAACCACAGCCGCGCCACGACAACAAGTCGCAAAATCGTGACATGTCGCGAAGTCGCGGCAGACAGACGCCGAGGCCGCAAAGCACAAAAAGTGTCACGAAATCGCGACGGCACAACACCAAAGCACCCAGTCACCAAAAGCGTCGCGAAATCGCGATGAGAAAGCCAGAAGGTGCTTGTTCACCAGAAGTGTCGTGATATCGCGACGAGTTCTCCCCTTGGCACCAAAACTGCAAAAGTGTCACGATATCGCAACGTCTTTTCCCCATAGCTCCAGTTGTCAAAAAGTGTCACGATTTTGCGACGAGTTTTCCCCTGGGCGACCCTTCAGCAAAAGTGTCGCAAAATCGTGACATGTTTTCCCCTTGGTGCCCTTTCCTCAAACGTGTCGCGATATCGCGATGATTTTCCCCCATGAAGCTTGTTCTCCAAAACTGTCGCGAAATCGCGACGAGTTTTCCCCTTAGCACCCTTTCCTCAAAAATGTCACGAAATCGCGATGAGTTTTCTCCTTGGTGCCCGATCTTCAAAAGTGTCGCGATATCGCGACGACTTTTCCCCTTGGTGCCATTGCTGCAAAAATGTCGCGATATCGTGACGGTTTTCCCCCTGGGTGCCCATTCATCAGAAGTGTCGTGAAATCGTGACGATTTTTCCCTTGGGTCGCTATTCACCAAAAATGTCGCGATATCGCGACAATTTTCCCCCTTAGCGCACTTTTTCCAAAAGTGTCGCGATATCACGACAGCTTCCAACCAACGAATGCGACGGCAAAACAGGTCACGAAATCATGAAAACTTCCCACCAAAGGCCGTGACGGTGCAATAGGTCACGAAATCATGAAAAATTCCCTTTAAATGCCGCGACAGCGAAACAGGTAGCGAAATCGTGACAGCTTTCCAGCAAAGGCAGCGATGGCGCAACATGTCGCGAAATCGTGACAGCTTTCCAGCAAAGGTCGCGACGGCGCAACAGGTAGCGAAATCGCTACACCTTCTCATCAAAGGCCATGATGACGTAGCAAGTAGCAAAATTGCTACAACTTCTCTCCAAAGGCCGCGACAGCGCAACATGTCACGAAATTGCGACAACTTTTCAGCAAAGGCCGCGACGGTGCAATAGGTCACGAAATTGCGACAAAAACCACCCTTAGCTATTTGTTTACTCATTGTCACAGGTATCGTTCTAGACCTTGCCTAATCACTTCATCTATCAGAGGCATGTCACTGTGCAGCTGCACCCCTACATCTTTCTCAGCACCCATCTTCACAAGGAAGTCGGCCACCTTGTTCAAATTTTGACTCACATAGACAGGGATCACGTCATCTAACTCCCTCCATAAATCCTTGATTTGGGAGATCAGAATCCGCAGCCTCCAAGATTTCGAAGAGAAGTTCCGCATGCAATCAAGAGCGCCAACCAAGACTTGAGAATCAGATTCGAGAATTATCTTCCTGTGACCCTGCTTCACAGCCCAGATAGAAGCAGATTTGATAGCAATGGCTTCGACTTCATTGTTTGTGGCTTTGCCTAAGCCTTGCAGTTCTCAGTAAAGCACTGAACCAGCATGATCCCGGCAAACTACACCAATACCCGCACTGCCCGGATTGCCTTTTGTAGCTCCATCAGTATTGATTTTGATCCAACCTTCTAGGGGAGGTTTCCAGCTAACTCTGTCTTGTCTCTCTTGCCCCTCAACCCCCTCTTCTAGATGCCCAAGACCAACCTGATTTTCCTCTGTAGCATAGATGGCAACAGTTTCTGTGACTTTGCTCCAGATGACCTGCCAAACGCCGTCTATCGAGGAGAAAGTTTCTCTAAAAATCTGGGCATTTCTCTCCAGCCATACTTGCCACCAAATGAAAAGGAAGCCAAGCTCCCAACCAATACGGAGAGCTGTAGATTTAAATCTACCCCTTTTCCATTTTTCCCAAATATTGGCTCGATTTAGATCACCATTAGCCTGGAGTTTATAGTGATAGAACCAGCGCTTCCAAATCTGATGCGTAAACGGGCACTCGAACATCAGGTGATCAGCTGTTTCCTCATGCTTGTGGCATAAAGCACATTGAGAAGGACCGATCATTCCTCTACTTCTGAGATTGTCAAAGGTGAGAATTCCATTGTGCATAAGCTGCCAGGCAAAGAAATTTACTTTCGGCCAGCCCTTGGAATGCCAAATCCTTCTCCAATCCTAAATCGAAAAAGAGTGCTGGGGAGGCTCAGGGAGGATCTTTTCGTAACCTTCCTTTACTAAATAAACCCCAAGGCTCCCATAGCCCCAAGCTAATTCGTCCTCCTCATCCCTCCCTGTGAGGAACCTTTTTGACAAGATTTTGTTCAAGATGGGCGCCAGCTCCGAAGGGATTGTAATTGGCCACTCCTCCCACCTCTTAAACTTTTTAAATTTATACTCCCCCAGTTGGCTGGTGTTAAAATAGCTTTCAATTTGAATCCAGCCCTGGGCTTCTATGGCGGACTTGATTGGTTGTAATTTGGGAAATGTAGCAATGATGGGTGGATACTGGTCACAAGAATCAGTCCAAAAACGTGCCTTATCCCCTCTCCCTACTTTCCAAAATAATTGGTCTTTGATAACCTGAGATCTAATCTTGAGAGTCTGCCACACTAAGGATCCAGTACCATCCAGGGGGAAGCAGCCCACCTCATTGGGGTGGACATGACCCAAATATTTACTGGATGGGATTCTGCTGAATAGGGAGGTTGGCTGGGAAATCCACCTCCAATACAGTTTTCCAGCCAAGGCTTTGTTATTAAGCTTGGAGCTTCTCAGGCCCAACCCTCCTTTATCCTTAGGCTGGGTAACTTTATCCCACCCAACCAAAGCCCATATTTTCTCCCCTTTTGCACCTTCCCATAAAAATCTTCTTGCCATTTTGTCCAGCTCTTTCCAAATGGAATGAGGGGCAACCAGGATAGAGAATTTATAGATTGGCATAGCCTGAATAACTGACTGCAAGAAGGTTAATCAACCCCCATAGCTTAACCATTTATGGGACTAGTGATTCATTCTATCTTTGATACCTTCCAATAGATCCTTCCAGATATCTATTTTTAATTTTTTGAAATGCAGGGGAACTCCCAAGTAAACTATTGGAAGAGAAGTCCTTGTGAATCCCAGGATCTCAATAACTCTATCCTGCAGCCTTTGGTCAAGATTGAAAAAGACCACTTTGGAATTCCTGTCATTGAGGGCCTAGTTTGAAGCCCTAAGGTAGACATTAAGATTATCTCTGATTCCTCTAGCTTCCCTGAGACTGGCCACACCAACAAATCCAGTATCATCCACAAACTGCAAGTGAGTCAAAGTTTCCTCCCCTACCTTGATCTGTTAGCAGGCCTTGTTGCCTTCTCTTCAAGAAAAGTCTGCCTAATCCTTCAGCCAAAATGAGGAAAATATAGGGAGAGCAAGGGTCTCCTTGGCGAAGACCACGAGTGGCTCCAAAAGGATGCTATTTTTTAGTAATTATTAAATGCAAAATTCAAACCACAAAAACTATTCACTATTTAAAAAATATTAATATAAAATTATCATACTATAACATTATTATTCACAATTAAACAAAGAAAAATAATCTTTAACATCCATCATAATTCTCATATATATATATATATATATTTATTTATTTATTTTTTATACAACTAAACTTTCGTCATCAAATGGTGGAACTTCTTATAGAATTGAAAACTTAGATCCCTTATGGATTGGAACATTGAATCTCCTACAGTAACTCAAAATTGAAACATTGAATCTCCTACTGTAACTCAAAATTGAAACATTGAATCTCCCACTATGAATCTTTATAAGAAATTGAAAATCTTGTCGTTAAACTCAAAAATTGAGTGTACATATTCACTATATGGTTGGAAGTTGGGGTATTTTGGCTATAGATATTCAAAGTAGACATTCCAACCATATTATGTTCTGTATTACTAATTATGCTCCGACTGCTTTGAACGAAAAAAGAAGTCAGTGGAAGAATATTACTCATATTATCTCTCATTTTCCTGAAGCTTGGATCTTGATTGGAGGGGATTTCAATACCATCCTCTCTTTGGATGAGAAAATGGGAGGAAACAAAAATTTGGACAAAAGCACTGATATCATGAGCGAATATATTTCAAACCTCCATCTTGTGGACATCCAACCAGATAATGGCCTTATGAATTGGTCGAATAGAAGGCAAGGCTTAGCGTGTATAATGGAGAGATTGGATAGGGTTTTGCTCTCTAAAATTTTCTTAATCCAGGGTCGCATTCCTAAAGTGAAGACTCTTAACAATGCTGGTTCAGATCATTGGCCAGTCATGGTAGAAATTTGGAAAACCAATATGAGTTTCTCTCCTTTTATTTTTCAACTGATGTGGCTTAGAGACAGTTCCTTTAGACCTCATGTGCAACAATAGTGGAAGGAAGGTAAGTCTAGGTATGGGACTAAGATGTTTTGTTTTGCCAAAAGACTGCAATACATTAAATCCAAAATCAAGACTTGGAATTGGAAGGAGTTTGGGGATGTTCATAAGACAAACATGAAGTTATTGCTCAACTTGAAAACTTGAATAAGAAAATTCATTTATATGGCCTCGTAGATAATATAAATGTAGATGAAATTAAGCTCACAACTCAGTTATAGGAATGGGAAAAATAGAACTCTTACGGAAGCAAAAATCTAGAATTCAATGGCTCAAATAAGGAGATCGAAACACAAATTTCTTCCACAAATATCTTCTAGCACACAGATCTCACAACTTCATTTTTTCTCTAAAATCAGATTCTGGAGATGTCATCTATACTTGGGATGCCATGAGCTCTATTGTTGTCAATTACTTTTCCAATCTTTTTGTTGCTACTCCTATTGACTCAACTTCTCAACAAAATGTTCTTCAAGTTATCCCTTCTCTTATCACTTCTGAGGAGAAATCTATTTTAACTGCTCCTATTACTATCAATGAGCTTCAACATTTAGTTTTTAAAATGCAAAAATGAAAAACCCCATGTCCTGATGGTTTTCCCATTGAGTTATACCATGAGTTCTGGGATATCCTTCATGCTGATTTATTTGAGGTGGTGGAAGAATCCAGGAAAACCAAAGATATTTTGAAGGTTATCAATAAAACTTATATTACTCTTGTTCCAAAATCTCAAGAGGTTGATCACATCTTAGCTTTTAGACCTATTGCTTTATGTAATGTTCTCCTCAAAATCATTACTAAGATCATGGCAGAAAGGTTGAAGTCTCTTTTGCATAAGATTATTTCCCCTAAACAAGTGGGTTAGTGGAAGGGCATAAAATAGTAGATGAGATAGTTCTGGCTTAGGAAGCCATCCATTCCATGGATATGTAAAACTATCCTTCCATGTTCATTTGGTTAGACTTATCCAAAGCTTATGACAGAGTGGAATTGCACTTATCAAAATTTTGAGGCAATTTGGTTTCTCTAAGGATTGGATAGATTGGATTATGGGATGTATCTCTTCAGTTTCCTACTTAGTTCTTATCAATGGTAGGCCTTCTCAGTCGTTCCCTGCTTCCAGAGGTATTAGGCAAGGTAACTAGCTTTCCCCTTATTTATTCATCATTCTTGTTGAATGCTTGGGTAGGACTATAACTAATAAGAGGGATAAAAAAAACCTTGAGGGAGTTACCATTGCTCATGGAGCTAAACCTATCTCTCATCTTCAATTTTTTGATGACTCTACTCTTTTAGGTAAAGCTACAGTTAAAGAAGCTTCTAACTTTAAGCAAATCATTAGTTGTTTTTCTAAGGCTACTGGGCAGTTGATCAATGAAGACAAATCTAAAGTTATTTTCTTTCACTGCTCTATTAGACAAGAATCCATGGTCTTGGATATACTAAGATATAATAAGTCCTCCCTTCCGATAACTTATTTAGGTATTTCCATCAATATTTAAAGGCAGAAAAAAAATTGGAATTGGTTGTTGGACAAAGTCAAGGAAAATTTTGGAAAGTCAACCAATAGGTGGATTTCTTCGGGGGGTAGAATCACCTTGGTAAAATCAGTCCTTCAAGCTATTCTTATTTATGTTTCTTTAGTGTTGAATATACCAAAGGCCGTTCTTCGAGATCTAGATCAAATCAATCATTGATTCCTCTGGAGTGGTACTAAGGAAAAAAGAAAATGGGCCTTGGTGAAATGGGACACTTTATGTCTTCCTAAGAATGAAGGGGGGTTAGGATTATGATATTTTATTAATAAAAACAAAGCTTTAGCTACTAAATTATATTGGAGAATGTTGCATAACCCCAATGCTCTTTGGGCCAATAATATCCGTGCTAAATATGCTGAGAACAAAAGTCTTGAAGACCTTGTTCGCTATCATATTCCTACCAAAGGTTCTCCCAAGTTAGTAGTTCTTAAGACTGGTGAGGATTTGATAAAGAAATATTTATTTTGGATCATTCATAACGGTCAACAGGTAAATTTTTGGATAGATTCTTGGGATGGGCATAAGCCTTTGATAACTCAGTTTCCTGATTTGAGGCCTTGGATGGAGGAGCTTCACTGAGCTAATTGGATAAAGGTGGCTAATTACCTGTTGGTACTATACTGGTAATTCAAATGTTGGTAGATATTGGATCCCTATTCAAATACCAAAAAGACAAAGACAAGATATCCAAGGCATCCTTCATATGAGGTCTCTCTTGGTCCCATGAAAAAGATTGTTTTGGATGGAACATCACTACTAAGGGTGAGTATTCAGTTGCTCAAGGTTATTTGACCTTATGCCATAATAATACCAACCAATATTTTGACATATTTTCTCAGTTGTGGTCTCAAAAGCTCTGGCCTAAGGTTAGGTTCTTTATTTGGCTTTTATTGCATCGTAGGGTGCTTACTAGTGAGCAACTTATGAAGCATGGTTTTCATGGCCCTTTTAGATGTGAAATGTGTGGAGAGAATGTAGAAACTCTCAAACATATTTTTATTGAGTGTACTTTAGCCTCTGAGCTATGGAGTAGAATGACCACTTTACTTGGCTTACAGTGGTCCAATTTTTCAACTTTTGAACAGCTTTGGAGAGATTGGCCTAAACAAGAGGGTGTTGATCATTTTATTAGGCAGTTAGTTTGGATGGGTTCTACCATTCTTCTTTGGAATATTTGGAATAAAATAAACATTCAAATTTTTAATCAAGATAGGAAGGATATTCACTATATTTGGCAGAAGACTATAGCCAAATTAGTTGAATCAGTCCATCAACTCCTTAATCACCCCCAAAACTTCCACCAAAAATGGGATCAAGTGATGCAAATATTGAAGATTAAATCTGCTAAGGGCAACCATCTTAAATGGAATGTAAGTATTTGTAAGATGGATAGGACAAGAAATTGGCAACCTCCTCCTAAGGATTTTGGTAAAGTCAATATTGATGGAGCCTCTAGAGGGAACCCTGGAAAAGCTAGTGCGGGAGGAATTGGTACACTTTCAGATGGCTCCCCGATTTTTACTTTTGCTGAGAATTTGGGTATTCTTTCCAATAACCTTGCTGAGGGGTATGATATCCTTAGAGACCTTGAGGAGGCTACTAAGGTTGGATGGTAAAAGGTGTTAGTGGAGTCTGACTCTCAACTCATGATTAATATTTTGAAGAATCCTTCTAAGAATCATAAGGTTGATTGGAGAATAAAAAAAAATATTGAGAAGATTCAATTAATCTAGAGGGGATTTTTGAAAGTTGATTACAATCATGTGGTCAAAAATCAAAACAAGAGTGCTAATGCTTTAGCTAATTAGGCTTTGGACAAAGGTGATCTTATTTGTTATGGTCACCCTCCTAGATGGTGGTCTTCACAAATAAGAGAGGCTCTCCTTTCTATCATTTCTTTGGATGGCTCCAGTTCTGAAGGTACCTAGTTTCTTCTTGCTTTATTTTTTCTTCTATTTGGTTCAGTCAGGGTATCTTAGTTCCCTAGCTCAAACTATTATTTCTTTTGTTTCCTCTATTGATTCTTGCCTTAAAAGTCTTTTGGTCTAGAAAGGTCATTGTTATGTTCATTTTTTTTTCTTGAGGTGTGTATATTTTTTGGTTTTGTTTTATTTTTTGTTGTTTTTGTGTTTTAGTTGTTTTGTTCTTGTGTTTTTGTTGTTCTTGTTCTTGTGTTTATGTATGTTTGTGTTATTTCATGTTTTTTGTGTGTAAGTGTTTTCTATGTTTTTTGTCTTTTGTTTACTGTTTGTTGGTTGTTTTTTTTATTTTTATTATTTATTTATTTATTTATTGTCACTTTTGTAGCTTTTAGTTGTTTGTGTTTTTCATGTTTTTTTGTTGGTTATGTCTTTGTAGTGTTCTGTTGTTTTTTTCGTGTGTTTTGGTATGTTGTTCTTGTGTTTTTTCTATGTGGTTCGTGTTGTGGTTTTTTTGTGTTGTGATTTTTTTTTGTTATCTTATTTTCTGTGTGCTTGGTTGTGCTTTATCTTTTTGACACACTCAAGGAGCATGTTTTTTATTTTTTATTTATTTATTTATTTTATATCTTATTGTGTGTTTGTTAGCTCCTTGTGCATGTCAAAGGTGGTAGACCAAAATCTTACCTAAGCGATTTTGGCGGAATGAATACCCCTACCTCCTTGGGTCTTATCCGAAAGTGACATCCCTTTTGGAATGTTTTCCACAAATTGAGTGTACAAACTACTTTTTTTTATTGTAACTGATGCTAAGGGATCCGGCTCATAGGGAACCCAATCTGTACCTTTTAACATATAAAACGCAATCTTATAATTCTTACCACGTCCGATCAATATAATGTTGTCCTTCCACAGAGCTGGTCCTAGAGCATCAGAATAAGAAGACAGCGGAAGATCTCGCACTATTTCCCATCGATAATTGTTTAGTCGTTTGCAGTATTTCATGATCTTCAACCTCCCACCTATAAAGCAATATAATCGTCCAAACGCAGCTAGGAATGACCTATTTGGGAGTGGCCACCTCTCACTCATCTCTGTCCACATAAAATCTTCCGTCGGCGAAGGCACCCCGGCACAATCTTCTCCTTCTGGGCATATCAGGCAGAAGCGTCCACACGTTTTTCCTCACGTTATAAAAAGCTGCTCTTCTGCAGGGTCCACCCTCATCACTTATATTGCACCCTCCGGCAATGTAAATATGGTCATCAGGTGACAAGGCGCCCGCAAATTCGGTTACAATAATAGGCATGTTTGTCTTGCGCTCCCATGCGTTAGAACGAATATCATACAAAAACACGGCCGGAGACGGCATGGTGGTTTCATTTTCCGCCTTGTGAAGAAGCCCCACGTGTTATTCGATAGCCATTTGGGATAGGAGGGAAGCTTCCGCATGACTTGGCTGCAGGGCCGTAAAGCGTTAAACGATAAGAATTTCGAGGCGCTCTCTCCAACAAACATACATATTCGTCAGCCAGGTCACGATCCCTTCTCACTTCATAAAAGCCGGGACTGTTCACCGCATACCATTTTGAGCCTGTGATGAACTTTGTATGGCACTCTCATCAAGATTAGTCGACCTATTTAATCTGAAATTCTAGGGAATTTTCAAATAAATGAAGAATAAGTTCACGTAAATCTCAAAAAAAAATATAAAGAAGTGGGGAGTAAAGCTCTGTTGCTGGAACTCCAGTCGAGTCTTCAGAATAGCTCTCACGACCTTCAAATTCGCAACCTTACCTCCTTATTAATAATTCCGCATGTGTCCGCTTGTAGATGTTCCGCCTTCAGTGTTCTTTAAAAGACTCTTTACTGGTCATCTTTATTTTCTTTAAAAGACTTTCTTAACTGGTCATCTTTATGTTCCTTAAACAAACTTTCTTTACTTCTATTAATAACAACACGTTATAGTAGTCTATTGCATAATTTGAAAAGTATATCTTTATCTGAATAATAATATATATTTATTATTTTATACTTTAGATGTGTTAATATTCTTGGTTCAAAATTTACCTATTCTCTGAAATGCACCTTAGACTTTGGTTAAGATTAGATTTTTGGGATTTTTTTCAAGTTCAATTGTTAGAGAAGGTCGATTCCTTATAATGTTTGCAAGATTAAAATAGGGGTTTAAGATTAAAAGAAGAAATAGAAAGGTTAGAAGGAGGTAATGATTTAGAAATTGCTTAAATAATAGATGGGGTATAGTGTAATATCATTAAATATAAACCATTTAAGAGTCTTACACTATAAAATCTAAATGAAATTTAATAGACCAATTATCAGTGAAAGCATTACAAAACTCGTCTAGTTTTGGTTATATGCTTTAAGCATTCCAAATACTATATGAAGAGTAATTCAAATAGTGATCCAACTAAACATAATTTGCTTTATAATTATTCACTAATTATAAATTACGAAAAAAATGTATTAAAATATATTCATTCATAAAAACCTAAGAATGATATCACAATGCAAGCCAAACAACTTTCACATTTTATTGATTGGTAGCAGTCATCATACAACATATAACAAGCAATTTCTACATATTCAATCCTCATTACAAGGTATATTGGGTTATTTTTAAGTTATTGCATGAGTCTTTTGGCTCAATATTTTTAAAAGTTTGTTATAGTTTTGTTAGAAATAGTTTAGCAGAATGCTCATGGGAGTGGAGGTCATTTTCATGCCTTGCATTGTTTTGTTGATGTGGTAGGTCCATATTTATTTCCTTTAGCTTTGGCTCTTATATGCTTTTAATAGGTCTATATATATTCAATTGTCATCTTCTATAATTTTCTTGGTTGTTGTATTAGTCTATCAAACACGTCTTCATCACTCCCAATAATCTAGCTTTGAATGGCTAGGAAGCGTTTGGGTGGTTAGCTTCTAAAAGGAGTAATTTTAGATGAAAGAGACTTTCTTGGGTGGACTTGAGTCAATGTCAAATCTTGCAGTGACATCGGGTTATTTTAATTATTTTGTAGACCTTTAGAAAGATTTGTTGACATCATCTCCTTAGAGAACACAATTTCTTGTCTTCTTGAATGATGCTCTGTCCGTCCAATCATAGATATCTTCTAGTTTTTATGGAGCTTATGCTAACATAAGAACTAGAAATTTCTAGTTTTGTGCTCATCCTGATTTGTGCTTTAGGAATGCTTTGGCTTTGTCAATGTCAAGGCCGCACTATTCTAATTTTCTTCTTTCTAGATTTTGCTAGAAATTTATGTGATGTCATCCCTTAGGAATGTCCGAAATGGATTGATTTTGGGTATCCATATTTTCAAATTTTTTTGGAACTTAACCATCTTTTCGTATGATAAAATACATTATGCTTCACCTCCTTTCCATGATTTTATGTCCACTGAAAAGTATTTTGACCACCCTAGAATTCAACTATAGGTTGATGCACTTGAGCCCCTTCTATCTTATTTGTGTTGCTTATGATTCTTTGTCCACCTTCTAGGTTGTTTGCCTTAGCAAAATTTGATAAAACGAAAATATGGAAAGTTGGTTTGATTCATAAGGATTTGTAAATGTAGACAATCATATTGACCTACAATAAGCTTATGTAATTATTATCACACAAGCATAACATAAAATCTTGATGAGGAATATTTCTATGGAAGAGCGTTAGGAGGAAGTTTTCTCTTTCCACCCTAACAAGGCATGTGGTCTTGGTGGATTTTCTATAATTTTATTTCACAAACTTTGGCATATAATGAAGAGTAATATCTTGGATGTGGTAAAGAGGAAAAAAGACTATAATAAGTGATATCAATGTCATATTTATTGCATTGGTTCCCAATAAAGAAAACATAAATTATTTTGATTTTTTTCATTGAATAAGCCTTTGTAATATGATTTATAAGATCATTTTAAAATGTATGGCAAATTTTTGGAAAAGTATTCTAGTTATAGCACTAAAAAAATATATTTTGATAAATGGATCCCATGTTGGATGCTCTAAATCATCCTATGGACTTTACCAAGGTGACCTATTATCTACTTATCTATTTATTATTCCTATAAATACATTGGAGAGATATTTCTCAAAGAAAAAATCAACGACATTTAGGTTGCAATAAATGGTCCCTCTAAATCTCATATTCAACTTGTTCTAGGTCATCCCACAATCAAAGATACCATGGAATATAAATCAATATTATCATGTTATGAGAAGGATACTAAATATTTTTTTAATAATACAAAATCTAGAATCCTTTTCATTCACATAGCCTTGGATTTATAATGAATTACTAAATATATTTTAGATTTTAAAGTTGGAAAATTGTCATCAACATATTTGGGTATTCCTTTGTCTGATGAAGAGAACAATGAGCTCTAGAACTCAATATTGGATAGAACAATATATTTTTTGGTAGGTTGGAAAGGTATGCTCTTAATCATGGCTAGAAGGCTACAACTTATAAAGACTACTTTGAAATCCATCCTTACATATGTTATGCCACTTTCAATATTTTCAATGATTAAAACAATAATTAAGTGGTTAGTTAATGAGAGGGGATTCTATAAATTTTCATCTATTTATTGGTTTAAGCATTTCCCTATTATTTTTAATCCAAAATAAAATTTTCTATCTTGATCTTGTTTAGCTTGTAAAGGTTAAAAATTTAATGTGTAGCAGTATTACATTATTTGATACATTGAGTACCATTGTAAATATTTAGATTAGGAAGAGTGTTTAATATTTGTGTCAATAGTAGGTGTCAAGTTATGAAGTGTATTTATGTGTCATGTAATTAAGTGTGAGTTATGAATGAAATGTATCAAGTGTAAGAGTGTGAGTTATGAGTGAAAGGTGTCAAGTGTACAAGTAAAAGTTCATGTGATCTTGATGGACTTTCTATAATTTTCTTTCACAAATTTTGGGATTTCATGAAGAGTAATATCTTGGATGTGGTAAAGAAGAAAAAAGGACTATAATAAGTGTTATCAATGTCATATTTATTGCATTGGTTCCCAGTAAAGGAAACATAAAGTATTTTGATCATTTTCATTGAATAAAACTTTGTAATATAATTTATAAGATCATTTCAACAAGTATGGTAAATTTTTTGAAAAGCATTCTAGTTATAGCACTAAAAAATCTATTTTGATAAATGGATCCCATGTTGTATGCTTTAAATTATCTTATGGAATTTTCCAGGTGACCTATTATATACTTATCTATTTATTATTCCTATAGAGAAATTGGAGAGATATTTCTCAAAGAAAAAATCAAAGGCATTCATGTTGCAATAAATGGTTCCTCTAAATATCATATTCAACTTGTTCGTGATACTTTATTTTGGGTCATCCCTAAATCAAAGAGACCATGGAATATAAATAAATATTATCATGTTATGAGAAGGCTACTAAATATTTTGTTAATAATAAAAAATCTAGAATCCTTTTCATTCACATAACCTTGATTTTATAATGAATTACTAAAGATATTTTAGGTTTTAAAGTTGAAAAATGTCAGACATTCCTTTGTCTAATGAAGAGAACAATGAGCTTTGGAACTCAATATTGGATAGAACAAAATATTTTTTGGTAGGTTGGAAAGGTATGCTCTTAATCATGGCTAGAAGGCTACAACTTATAAAGACTTATTTGCAATACATTCCTTTATATGTTATCCCACTTTCAAGATTTTCAATTATTAGAAAAAAATATTTAGTGGTTAGTTAATGAGAGAGGATTAAATTTTCATATACTTATTGGTTTAAGCATTACCCTCTTATTTTTTAATCCAAAATAAAAATTTCTAGCTTGATCATGTTTAGCTTGTAAAGGTTAAAAAGTTAATGTGTTAGCAGAATTATATTATTTGGTACATTGAGTACCATTGTAAATATTTAAATTAGGAAGAGTCTTTAATATTTGTTTCAATAGTAGGTATCAAGTTATGAAGAGTGTTTATGTGTCATGTAATTAAGTGTGAGTTATGAGTGAAAGGTGTCAAGTGTGCAAGTGAGAGTTGTGAGTGAAAGGTGTCAAGTGTGCAAGTGAAGAGTCATGAGTGATAGGTGTCAAGTGTGTAAGTGAAGAGTCATGTGAGATGTGTCAAGATTAGAAGTAGGAAGTTATGTAATCATGAGAGACTTTGTCATAATGTAAGGCATATGAAAGGTTACATCTCCCATGATTTTGAGGAGAGCAAAATTTGTGAGTATTGAAGAGCTTTTATGTAAGGTTATATATTGGAGACAAAACTCTATGCTATGTAACAAATTTTGTATTAAAGTTTTTTTTTATTATCAATAAGGTTTTATTTTGTGCAATAATAATATTGTGATTGTATGAGATTATTTGCAAGTAATTTTATGATCTTGGGCAATTAGACCTATGATATATTAGGTCCCATTTGCTAACAGTGGTATTAGAGCCACTTTAGTAAGTCCTATCCAAGGTGGAGTTAGATAAAAAGATTGGAGATTGCTAATAAACGTGAGAGAACATGAGAGTGGGGATAAGCTAATAGAGTTAAGAAAGTTGAGAGTGAAATATATTGAACATGACAATCTAAATGAGAGGACAAAAATAATATAAAACATGGAAGAAAGTGTGAATCTAGATGTGTGATTATTTGGACATGTGAATTTGGTAGAGTAAGAAGAGTGGAGGAGGAAAAGAACTTTGGAGGATAAGAAGATTAAAAGAAGAAGAATGTGAGAGATAACATTGGAAGACACGAGAATGTGATAGTAGACTACGTGAAGATGAGAGAACATTGAGCTAGATAGCAAATTGAGAGAATATGAGAGAACATTGAGTTGGGTGGTAGGCTAAGAGAGGATAATAGAACATTGAGGTGGACAACAAACTAAGAGAAGATGAGAGAATATTGAGTTGGACAACAAACTAAGAGAATATGAGAGAATATTGAGTTGGACAACAAACTAAGAGAAGATGAGAGAATGATTTCAAAGGGAGGGCTAGTGTGGAGATAATTACATAGCAGTTGATGGTTGAATAAATTTGATATTAACAAGGATAAGCATTGAAGCTGGGTGGGGAGACATTGGGGCTTGGAAAGAGCAACAAAATGGAAATTTGATAGTTTAAGTTAGAAAAAAGCCAAGGAAGTTTGAAATCTGAGAGTTGGAGTTGGAAAAAAAATTGAAATCTAAGCATAAAATTAGAGTGAAGTCAAATTTTGAACCTGAGTACAATGAAATTGAGTTTGAAGGGGTGTTAAGTATTTGTAACCTAAGCATAGAAGCATAGCATAATAATTGGACTACGTTGAAGCTTGTAGAGCTTAACTCTTGAGACCAACTAAAACATAAATACTTTATATAACATTCTTCTTAGATGCCCTCAATTGATTCCAATTTGAGACATGGTGCCATAACTAAGGTAAAGCTTTATTTTTTTATATTATTAAGGAGGGCGCATGTTATTTATTTTCTTGGGAAAATTATTTAAGGGAATATTTGATATTATAAGACTTTGGGACTTATTAGGTTTTATTAATTAAAAGGCTCAAATTTAGGATTTAAAAGGAATTTTAAAAGGGAATGAGTTAATTGGGAGGAAATGTCATGAAATGAAATTAAGATTTGAGGATTGATTGAAAATTGGGATTGGAATTTAAAAGGAAATTTTGAAATTAAAATTAAAATTTAGGGAGACATAAGAAGAAACTTAAATTTGTTTAAATGAAATTGAAATATGAATGAAGAAATAATTGAAAATTGAAACTCGAAATTGGTTAATAGAAGGAAGAATTTGAAATTTAAAATTTAAGAGTTATAAGTGAAAAAATAATTGACAATTTAAAAATTAATACTGATTGCAATTGAATGAGAATTTGAAGAAGAAGAAGAAGTTTATGAAAATTATTTGAAAGAAGTGGAATTTGAAATTAAAGAATTGAAAGACATAAGAATTAACTAAATCTTGGGAATAATAAGAAAATCTACATCAAAGGACATTTAATTAAAATTAAATACATCAAGAAGATCATACAAGTTTAAAGGATCAAATTCTATGAGAATAAATTTTCAAACACAAAAATATTGTTAGAGACATATGGGAATATACAATAAACCACGTAAAATCCATTCAAGTCCAAAATTTATAGATGATGATGATTCATGGTATATTGATTCAAATACAACTAACAAGTCACCACATGACAAAAAATATATATCGGTTTGATTCAATACAAGTGAAAACAAATATACCAATAAAGATAGCTAATAATAAAGTTTATCATGTACAAAGATCTAGAATTGTCAGACTTAGTTTACCATAGTTCGAGTGTACCTTAGAAAATGTACTTTATGTCCCTGGTATAACCAATAATTTTATTTTTGTATCTCAATTAGTTGACAGAGGAAGAACTATGGATTTTAGATATATTAATGGGAACATAAAATGTCTCACTAAGAGACAAGATAAAATTAAAGCTATGGGTTCCCCCAAGAGTAGGATATTTGTATTTGATTTGATATATATATCATAAAAACTTTTAAATTAGATATTGCCACAAGATAAATATCAAAATAAAATGAACAAATGTGGGAAGACCATCCTAAATTTGTTGATATGATAGCATACACATGGAATTCTTCAAGAAGCAATGGATTGTATACATTTTCAAACAAATTAAATCAATGACATCTAGATTAAAACAATGAAACAATAACACTTTTGGAAATATTTTTAAAAAGAAAGAAGAACTGAAATATACTTTAAAAATTCTAAAAAGGTGATTATAATAATCCAAGCTTAGAGGAAAGGGAGTTGCTTAGTGAATATTATAATATTTTTAGCAAGAAATAAAAATTTAGGAGATTAAAATTGAGATAGACCTAGTTAAAAGGAGTAAAAAATACAAAGTTTTTCATAAAATGGTAATAGTATGAAGATCAACATCCAAAATTAGTAGAATTAAATCAATAAAAGTGGTTTGTATTGAAGACCAAAGTGAATTCATAAAGGAGACTAGGTTGCTCAGATTGGAGGATTTTGAAGTTCTTAATGATAAACTACTACAAAAAGTACCTTTACTTATAACATATGAAGACAATAGGAAATTGATGAAGCCTATTACTTTGGAAGAAGTTTATTTAGATCTTTTTTCTTTTGATAAGGATAAATCCCCTGGTCTATATGGGCTCTCTATAACAATATATCAACATAATTGGGATATAATGATGGATTCTTTATTGGTGATAGTGGAACAAGCTAGGGTAAAATAATATATACCTTATAAAATAAATACAACATATCTACCTAATTCCAAAAATGAAGGATGCATAATTGTTTTTTAAATAATATTTCTTATAAAAATCTGCCATGGTGATTGAACCCAGGTAACATCACCAATATTGCAAGTGGTAATTTTATTGGTAGACCACACTCACGTGGATGAAGGATGCATAATTGTTTTATTATTTTAGGCCTATAAGCCTATGTAATATGCTATATAAGATTATATCCAAAGTGATGGTAAATTAGTTAAGACTACTATTAGACAAAATTATTTTAGAAGAGCAAGGTGGATTTTTGAAAGGGAGACAAATTCTTGATGGGATCATAGTAGCTCGTGAAGTTATGCATCCAACAACTTCAAGAAAAGAGAGCAATGATCTTAAAACTTGATATGAGTAAAGCCTGTGATAGGATTAAATGGAATTTTCATTTTGCAATATTAGAAAAGTTTAGATTTGGGAAGATATGGGTTAGATGGATTAAAGCTTGTGTTTCTATAGTTTCATAATAAATTTGGTCAATCAATTAGTACCAAAATATTTTAAACCCAAGGGAGGTCTTAGACATGGAGATTCTCTATCACCATATTTGTTCATTATTATGGTAGAGGTATTGGGTAGGAACTTGAAGAAGGCTAAAAAATATGGTTAATAAGTGGAATTAAGGCTAGTAATAACATCGACAAATCCATCAATAGTTTGTAGATGATGTAACTATTTTTGGGAGGGCAAGGATAAATGAGGTCGATTCTTGGAATAACTTATTAAAGGGATATAAAAGAGTGTAAGGATAGAAATTTAATAGGAGAAAATCTAAAATTTACTTCCTAAACACCCCAGCTAGAATCAAAACGGGGATTTGTAGGTTACTTCAAATGAAGGAGGTAAATTTTTGAACTTATCTAGGAATGCCCTTGTTTGAGGGGAGAATGAGGATATAATAATTGAATCTGGTTATAAGTAAAGTTTAAAATAATTACTAGCATGGAAAGGTATATGGTTATCATTAGAAAGAAAAGTGAAAGTAATTAAATCGGTCTTGCATATAATTCCAACATATTATATGTCCTTGTATACTATGCCAAAATTAATAGAAAATATTTTAATCTATATTATGAGATCATTTAGGTCCGAGGTGTAGACCAATTGGTTCATCCAAACCCCATAAGGGGGCAGAGGTCCAAGGTTCAAATCTCGGGCCTCGTCGGACTGAACGCTTGTCCCTTTCCTAGTGCTTTCAGCGACGTAAAAGGTTTAAAATGATTGTGGCATGGTGGTTATAGGGGCAGACTGCACGAAGATCTGTGTGGCGGCTTCTGGGGTGGACAGTGCAGAATACTATGGTAGCCATAAAAGCTGGACAACCTGCCCGGATTTGTGGCGGCTATCGATTCCACCATTTAAATTCAATATATATATATATATATATTATTAGATAATTTTTATGGTCAAGATTACATGATAAAAGGAAAATTCCTTTGGTGAAATAGAGCAAGTTGTGTGATGATAAATCTAGGGGAGGTCTCGGTTTAAGAGTTCTTACAAATGCAAACTTAGCTCTTAGGGGAAAAGTAATTTGGAGATTGTACAAAGAGAGTAAAAGACAATGGGTAAGAATTCTTCTAAGTAAATATGTTGGGCACAATTAACCAAGATTAATATACTACATTATCACTACCAAATGGTTTTTCTCTTTGGAACGGTTTTAAAAAAATAATTGATATAGTGATTAAAGGTCTAAGATGGGTGGTGGGAATTGAAGAAAAAAATTATATTTGGATGGATACTTTGTGTGATAAAAACCATTCAATCTTAGATCTAATTTTGAAACCATGGATGGATTACTTCAAGATAAATATGGTGATGTGATTTCAAACATTATGTATAAGGACTAGGAAGGAAGATGCAAATGGAAATAATATTATTTTACAAGTATACCATATATTCATGCTAGGAGACAATTGAGCAAAAAGATAACTATAGTTATTATTTCAAGGAGATCTAATGATAAGCTTATTTGGGAGTTGAATAGCTCAAAATAATACGGAATAAAAATTTAATACAATGTAAAGCACCAACAAAATAGGAATGCCACAAGAATATGGAGAGATATTTGGGATAGCCTAAGCATTCCTAAAGTTAAAATATTGTTTGGCTAGTAGGTTATAGAAGAACCTTATGAAAAGGGGTTTTCATGGCCCATAACAATGTGTTCTTTTTAAAAATGAGGGGGATATTTTAGACCCTCTCTTGGGACACTACTCAATAGTCTGGAAACTATGGAAACATATTCTTAATATGTTTGGTAAATGCATGGTTATGAATGGTAAAATTGAATAATATTGGAGAATATTACATTATTTGGTACATGTTAATGTACCCCTGTCATACCTATGGTACAATGGAAATATTAGAATAGGGTTTGAGTCTATATTTTAGGAGTGTGATTTGTATTTCCCCTTTATGTAAGTATCTATGTGTAATATATGCACGAGTGTCATGTAATTGTGTGAGCAAGTATGTAATGTGATAAAGTGCACAAGTGTCATGTAATTAAATATGCAAATATTTAATTTGATAAAGTGCATAAGTTTTATGTATTATATGTGCATGTAGAATTGTATAAATATCATGTAGAAGTGTGCAAGTGTCATAGAGTTAAGTGTGAATGTAAATAGAGAGACAAGAGAAATGTATACAAGTGGCAAGATGAGAAGCCAAAAGAAAGAGAGGTTTTTCTTATGTATGGAATAGGAAAGGTTGCAACTCTTGGATATGTGAGGAGTGCAATAGATAAATAGTCCAAGAGTCACCTTTCTAAGGTTATATTATGGAGGTAAAGCTCCATGAATGATATAGAAGAATATCTAGAAAATGTATGAAACATTCAAGCATGAATATTAAATCTTGTGCATATATTTCAAGCAATTCTACTGTAAGTATTCTTCAGGTTGTTGCATGAATTATTTTGGCCATTTATATTCATGTACGTCATTTTTCATGAATATTATTATTAATTATGTTGGCCATCTTATATATTGATTGCTCTTATATTTGAGTCTACTCAAGATCCAAAATATTGGGACCTAATATAATATGGCTTAAAATATAACAAATAATGGTTAAAGTAATGGCAAAGCACTTTTAAAAGTGAGTCTTTATAGACAGCTTGGGATATATCAAAAGATACAATACTTTGGACTATTTGTCTAGAAATGAATAGAATAATATTTAAAGGAAAGGAGAACAATTTAGAGGTAATAAAAAGGAATATTTATTTAGCCATAGAGGAGTATAAACCAACCTATCAACTCACCCAATCCCTAATATAGAAGCATACAGCCTTGATAGATGGATTTAAGCCATCAAATGGAATTATGATGTCGGATATAGGAGAAAAAAAAAAAGGAAAAAAATATAAAGTGGAAACCACCAGATGTGGAATTGGTAAAATTGAATTTTGATGGAGCATCTAAATTAAATTTCAGACCAGTAGGAGGGGGATGAATAATAAAAATAATAGGGGAGATATTTTGTCTCATTACTCTTTCATTAGTGGATTTAAGACAAGTGATGAAGTTGAAGCTTGGAAGGATTTATAAGGATTAAAAATATGTAAATAAATAAAATGGAATAGAGTATAGATGGAAGATGATTCACTAATAGTAAGAAATGCAATTTTGAGAAAAGTAAAGGTTCCATGGAACATACAAGAGATAATTATGGAAATACAATATCTTGCTATAGAGTTTTATGAAATCAAGTTTACGTGTGTGTTAAGGAAAGGAAACAAATATGCATATAGGCTACCCAATAGAGGGGTTTTAATTAAGGATCATGAAGTTAAATTCTCATTTCCTCGGGTAAAGGAAGTAGTAAATTTAGCTCAAGCTAACAAGAAAATGTTGATTGCTAAAATCAAATAATGATCAAGGTTTATTTTAATGTTTTACATTGGTAATATTTGCTTCATTTTATAACATTAATGTGTTTTCATATAAACTATTTATTACAATTTTTGTGGTTGTACTTATGCTTCAGGAAGGAAACTAGCAATCCAGATCTGGTAAAGCAAACAATGATAGTGCAATGTTTTGGAAATATTACTCTACTAAGATGCAATGCATAGAAAGTAGAGATGAATTTTTGGTATTGTGAAGGTTTTTGTAGGAAAATTTTAAAAATATGGATGTTGAATTCTAAAATATTTGTAGTCACACAAAATATATAAGACCTAGAAAATGAAAATCAAGAATTTAAACATTTATGAAAATCGATGTAGGTATCTACCTATATCATCTTAACTGATATGAGAATTGAATCTGTTTTTAAACTCTCAAGCTCTAAAGAAGATAGTTGTGGTTTTTCAAGGGTGGGAGACACAAGCACAACCCCTTGTTCTCAAGAAAAAATAAATATATATTGAACATAAAACTTCTATGTCATAAGAACAAAAAACAAGCTAGTGGAACAAGACCAACATCATGAGCAATATCAAAGCCAGAGTTGAAGTACAAAGACTAAAATGAAGACAAGAAGAAGAAAAATTGAAGGCTAAAAGCCTTCACATTAAATAATGTAATATAGGAGGTGTTAATGATATTACATTATTTGGTACCTTGAATACCATTGTAAATATTTAGATTAGTAAGAGTGTTTAATATTTGTGTCAATAGTAGGTGTTAAGTTATGAAGAGTGTTTATGTGTCATGTAATTAAGTGTAAGTTATAAGTGAATGGTGTCAAGTGTGCAAGTATGAGTTATGAGTGAAAGGTGAAAATTTGCAAATATAATTCATGAGTGAAAGGTGTCAAGTGTACAAGTGAAGAGTCATAAGTAATAGGCATCAATTGTGTAAGTGAAAATTCATGTGAGATACCGCAAGATTAGAAGTAGAAAGTTATGTAATCATGAGATACTTTGTCATAATGTAAGGCTTGTGAAAGGTTGTATTCTTTGTGAGTTTGAGGAGAGCAAATGTCAAGAGTATTGAAGAGATTTCATGTAAGATTATATATTGGAGATAAATCTCCATGCTATGTAACAAGTTTGTATTAAGAGATTTTTTATTATAAATAAAGTTTATTTTGTGAAATATTGGTGTTGTCATTGTGTAATATTATTTGCAAGTGATTTTACGATCTTGGGAAAGACCTATGATATATTTAGGCTCATTTGCTAACATAATGGTTATATTAATGTAAGCACTAACTCTAGATTACGGATTTCTATTACCAATATGGTTGAAGGAGAGGAATTCAAACAAGTATAGGATGATCTTGAAAATATGTTTCAAGAGTTTTATTTACCTATTTTTCCAAGGATGGATTTGTTTGAAATCTATCAAAATATGGTGATTACTCGGTCAAGTTGGGATGAGGATTTAGAAGAAATAAAATTTCCTACTCCGAATGACTTTATTTGGAATAATGTTTGGTCAATGGAGTCCCTCCCTAAGGCCTCAGGATTCCTTTAGTTAATTTTCCAAAGAAATATTCTTATAGGAGATAGTCTATAAAGAAGAGGATATAATGGACTTTTTTTGCATATTCCTTATATGAGAAGGATTTATAAATATTATATGATTTAATTATTTATTGTCTATTTTCTTAAAATATTTAATAAATACTAGAATATTTATTCTAGGTAGCTCCATCAACATTGTAAGAATTGATGAAATGGAATAATTGTTTCAAATTCAGAGTATTATGCATTTTGTGGAAGATTGGTCTTGTCATTATTTGTTGAAGTTTGTGGATTTAAATGAATGATAGAATTTCTTAAAATCATGTTCAAATTTAGAATTGTATTATTGACTCTCATATATAATATTTATAGATATGGTGCTCATCACTGGAAGTCTTATGTGCAAAAAAGAGGTGCTAGACTCTTAGTTATAGGAATTGGATATACATGGAAGGGTCATTTATGGCAATGGAATCAATACAAAAGATATACTCTGATCTATAGTAAAGTGGAAATATCCAAAAGTTAATAAAAATATTTTTGATGGTTCTTGCAAAGGAAATCTAGGAAAAGTTAGTGGAGATGGTGTTTTTTAAAATAATAAAGAAAAAAAATTCTCACTTAATCAAAATCATGTTGAACGTTAACTAAAAATTATACAAAGGCTAGGGAACTTCTTATAGGTATCAAAATTGTCATTGAAAAATGATAGAAATATATTTCAATTGAGGTGGATTCACAAAGTATTATTAATGCTAACAAAAATGGATTTGTGGATTGAATAAAAAAATAACGTTAATTGATGTTCATGAACTATTGCTAGAGGTAATCTCTTGTAAGTATGATCATATATATTGAGAAGGAAACTGAGTAGTAGACAATTCAACCAAACATGGTGTTGATCTTCATCTCCGCAAAATTCAAATATTAGAAGACAATTGGATGAATGAGATTTTATCTATTGATAAAAATAATATCAAAGAGATAATTTTGGAAACGTAGAAGTTTGAGGAAGATGAAGAATATATTTGATAGAAAGGAAAACAAATAATATATTTGGGAAAAAATAAATTTGGATATGATTTGACTAACCTAACAACAATGTAATGACAACAATATAATATTTTGTTATATTGATGGTAGTGGCCCAAATAAAAGCCACACATAGCTTGTTTGAAAAAAATTATAGTTTAAATCATATTACTTATAATAATTATCAAAGGTTAATCCATGGTTTTCTCATAGTATGTGTGAGACAACCATTCCATTAAAAAGTATGCTAACAAAGTTGTATGCATATAAAAACCATGATAACTGTCAAATAAATGTGTTTTACTAATTTATTTATGTATAATTATCAAATATAAATATATGATTTGATATATGCATAATTTTAAAAAACCATGTGCTTTGTTTAAATGATGTAATAACATAATCAAAATTTCAAATATTACCATGTAAAATATTGGTTGGTATATTCATAGTTTCCAAATGCATGCGTGACTTATTTAAACCTATAATAATATATTTTCTATAATATCTTACCAAGAAGCAACTTGTTTGCAAAGGTAGTAGTCTAATCTAAATTCTTTAAATGTGTGCCAAACCGATGATGATGGTATAGATTCTAAGCAATTGATGGTCCCTTTCATGTTGGATCAACAATAACGAGGTGTAATAGGTTTGATAGGAGTAACCCCTATGGTTTGAAACTTGCAATTGTCAGTTACTAAAAATAGTATGGTTGTGACAAACTCTCCTATGTAACCCTATATATACATACTATAATATGAATAGATGTATTCCAATCTCATTTATATAATTAGAAATAAATAAATAATGTTAAAAACACATTATTAAATTGTTGTATTTACTTTATTGAAGAAGAAAAGTTATTAAAATAGAACGAAATTCAAGAATTTGTAAAAACTAAAAGGGATTTGTGCCTCATATTATAGGTCTAATCCCTCTAGATGTCTCCTAAGGTTCATTTCCATTTATATTGATCTTCTGATGATAAATGAATATAGAATCTTGTTCTCATGTCTAGATAATGGGGGCATCATCATCCTTCATGCTTCCTTATGGTTGATTATAGTGATTATCCTTATTTTGATCAATGACCTTCATTACTAATCTCAAAAGGGTTGGTATTCATGCCTTGGCCTCACCAATTTTATCCTACCATCATGTGTGATATTAATTCACCTATTATAGGTCTGAAATCACTTATGTCCTACAAAAATTAGATAAACACATAAAATAATAATATTTTTTATGTACAAGGGCCTAAAGGGTTTGTGGTTTAGCCTTTGCATCAAGGGACTACCCCATACCAATGTAGTTGAAGATCTTGCCAAAACTAAGGTTCCAAAATTTAGTAACTCGATGCTTCCTTTTGTAGATTGGGTGTGTTTATCCCTTGAGTTAGGCCCTTACCTCTCCCTTCACCTAGGTGCTTCTATTAATCAAGTCACTTACGAGTAGATTCCATTCATTTCTACACTCGGTTGCATTCCATAGGATGGTTATGGTATTGACCTCTGTCTGTTGGGACTTTCATGCCTACCCTATTCTCTTATATCCTATAGGATCTTGGTTTAGATTTTTGGGAATATAGTCATTGAGTAGTATGGGGAGGTTGATTACTAGGTCAAGCTGCTCACTCAACCATCCCACATTTTTTTACTAGGCTAATTTTATTACATTTGCTATTGCTTTTGGTAATGTATAAGCATTGATCATGGAATTGACTAGGGAATTGTTGATCAACTTACCCTCGCATATTAAATTTAAGGAGATATTTTTGTCTCCATTTGCCCAGTTGAGTTTGTATTGCCTTCTTGTTTTATTAGGGTCCTACTTTTAGTTTCTTTTATGGTAGGACTTCTTGGTGTGGCTAGGGTCTAGGTATTCCCTCTACTGCCTTGGAAACTTTTGAGAGTATCCAAGAGTTAGTGCTAGTGTGGCGAGGGTCTAGGTTTGGAATTCAATAGTTGTAGCTCTAGAATACTTGTGATGGTGGATGACCCTTGTGGTTTGGTTTCCCTTCCAAATTTTGGTTGATTTTAGTATCCAGTAAGTGATGGCCCATAGGTATCATCATTTGTTACACACTTTTTGCTTTCTCCACATACAACTAGGACCTACTTTAAGGAGATGACTTTTAGGATATAGATGATCTAGTGGCAGGTTGATCAATATTGGGTTGATGCCATGGGCATTTATTTGCTTTATGTCCCTACCAAATACCAAAAACTTTACCTGGGTTAATGACTGAGATAAGCCCCTAGAACCAGTTGGTGGTTTATTATTGGATATCCTTGAGGGGAGTGGCCCTATGGCCAAAATTAAGAAAAACCTAGTTGTCTCATTACCTTATTAGAATGCATAGATCCTTAGAGATAACCTATACTCTTCTCCTCATTTCATCGATTTTGGCTTCAAATAGATAATATAGGGACCAAATGGAATACAAAATAAGTAAAAACTAAATCTATGGAAAACATGAGATATGAGACCATAAATTACTTAATGGTAGTGGGGGGTACATGATTTGATGAAATAGAGGTATTGGGAGTCTTGGGGGAATCCTACCTATATATGAGGTTATTATCTACATGGATTACTATTTGGTAGGTTGTTGTAAAGGAGTTTAATGATTTTATTTTGTGTCCCATTGAGTGTGCTAGTTTGATCTATTGGGGGTCAAACATAGTCCTTGCAACCTCAACACTGTGACATAATACAATGTGACTCACGTTGGGTGTGTCTGATGCCCACATCTCACTTGGAGCACTAGTCCTAGGAAGTTTAGAGATCATGGGATGTGGATCCTTTGGATTGCCTTAGGGATTTTTACCAAGGTTAGCTTCTTTTTTGGATGCAATATTTGATGCTTAATTGTGTTCCTAATATAGCCTACTCTAATGGGATGTTTGCAAGGGATACGAGTTAGGAGGAAAGTAGTAAATAACTAAAATCAAATAAAAAAAGTAAACCTATGGTAAGGGGGTAATTCACCAAAGGTCTAAAACTCTTTGCATAATGATGGGTTGAATGAACACGTGCATTGTAGCTAACAATGCACAAGGAACATGCATTTCCTAGATATAAACCATACTAAACACACACATATAATAACTAGGATATAAAAGTAGTTATAGCTTCTCATATATATCAATGTTGGATTACATACATGCCAAAGAAATAGGCTCAAAACTAATAAACCTAATCAGTACAAGATTCAAACCAAGTTATGATACAAAAGAGAATGAATAAAAACTCAATATGAGGTCAAATACTAGGCATGGGTATAGCTATATTTTTATCCTTACAATAAAGAGGAAAGAGGTCTTTATAAGAAGTGGGAAATATTCTCCCAAAATAATTTTCATGAATTTAAAATTGTTTATTTCAAAATTACCCAAGCTAGTCAACATCAACAATAAATAATCTTTAAGACCTTGGGGATATGTAGCCATAAATGTTGTTAGTAGGTTGTATTGATCGAACTCTTGTCATCCTATTGGGTTACTTCATGCTAGAAATCCCCATAATTAGACCTCTAGGATCTATATTTATTATTGCCTTGAATTAAATGTTTCCCCTTGGGCTACCTTCCATGTCACCACTTTAAATGCTTTGACTATCACGTGGAGAACAATATCCAGTTACAAGGGTGCTACAATTGAAACCAGATCATCATCTCTTCACTCACATCTAGTAGTTATGGGCTGGTCTGGTGGTTCTAGTGGTAACTAGTTCTTTATTCCCTTTGTAATTCAGATAGGTTCCTTTTTTGAAGTTCTTATTTAGGGCATTCTTTAGATACTATGGTTCCTATATTTAGCATTATTAGAGAAAATTCCCTTTATCATTGGTCCATCTTGATGAGAGTTGAAATATAATTGTGATATGTAGTTTTATTCTTGATTTTAAGTTACAAATATGATGATTATGGATGTGTTTTATCAAATAATATGCATAATTAATATGATTTTTGGTAAATTCAATCTATAATATTTTATGTGTTGTATCTTGGTAATTTTACATAAATTACAAGATAATATTGTGTTTCTAGCAAGTGAAAGTTATAGTAATTCACAGGAGAATTCTACAGCTGAACATAGTTGAAGTAGTCTATGGGAAAATATGGTAAAAATAGGTTACAGAAAGGGGCTATGGAAATGGTCTACAAAAACTTGTTGATTGCACAAACCCACTTTGTACAATGAAAACACCATGTAGGATGAAAAATCGACCAAGTACATTGTGTAATGTTAATACAACATGATTGTTATCTTATTGTTGACTGCAAGAATTTATCATAAAATTTGTTATATGGTTTCTATTGTGAATTTATTCTTTCCTAAAAAAAGATAGATTTGTTCTTAATAGTCCAAATCAGTTATTAAATTATTCAAATAAGCCTAAGTCAGTTTAGTTATTTTATTTTATTGTGGGAATATTGTTGACCGCAATAGCATTTGTTATATAATTTGCTAAATATATGTAATTTATTAATTTTTTTTGTAGCTCGTGATGTAATGACTTTGTCCTTCTATAGAAAAGGACAAAAATATTGTTTAGTGTTTTTAATAGGTTACTTAGACTTTAGATCCTTGTTACGTAAATTTAGTATCTTTGCCACTTGGGCAAGATTTATGTAACAAAGAGAATATTGAATTTTATATTATTAGGAAATAATGTAAAGGGTATATTACAAAGCTCTCCATGATAGAGAGGTCTAGACAGATATGTAGGAAAGGAGTGAAGAATAATTCTACAACATGTTACATTGTATGAAATATATGGATTGGAATAAAAGAGTAATTTAGCGTCAATTATCTTTTCGTGAGTATGGTAATACAAGTCTTTATTTTCTCCATGCTTTATTTTTTGTTGTAACTTTATTTCTTTTTCCTACAAGCATGAATTAAGTAGCATAAATTTAGTTTAATGAATATAAAATTTTGAAGTTAAAATAGAGTAGAAAAGGGGAGGAGGTTAATACTAATATTGAGGAGGCATGGCCCACTCCGAAAGGTTAGTCCCTAAATCTCTTCCCCAAAAAACACGTTAGATTTAGTTAGAACATAGAGTAGTCTTAAACTGTAGATTTAATTAAATTGCATATTATAGAATTATAAAATATATTAAATAGACAATGCATCATTAGATCATAACATGGATCCACACAAACTTAGAATAAATCATAATTGCATTATGCATAATTTCATTCAATTTCATTTATTGCAAAATTTTCTTTTATGTTATAAAACTAAGAAAATGGAATAAAAATCAATGATATGAATTATGGATATATATATAGGATAACTATTCTTTAAATCTAATCCTGGTTTGACAATTAAGTGTAAGAAAATTTTGCTCAATATTTTGGCACCATTTTCGGGGATATTAGTACCTTAATTTTTGATTGCATACTATTGGATTGCATGAGAAGGAGGCTTACCTATGTGGTCAGAGTGGCACAAGAAGTTCCAACGTGCATGCAGGTCGAAGTGGCACAAGGAGTTCCAACAAGTGTCTTCATCTCAGCATTGTCAGGTTCTATTTTACTGCTTTTTAGTTAATATTTAAATTCCAACAAGTCATTTTTAATTTATTATTGTCATATCTTATGTTTGGAAACTTTAACCTTATACAAGGTAGTAGGTCAACACGATCATACCAAAGTGTTTGTTAAAACCAAGTAGTGACAACAATTTAACCTTTATTTTATCATTTTTATTTTCAACAAATTTACTTTTAGCATTGTGTAGTTGTTACATACTTAGGTATGGAAACTTGAACCTGTATACAATTCAATAGGTGTGACAAGATCATACCGAAGTGTTTCTTAAAATAAAGTAGTAACAACAACGTTTTACTTTCCATTATTGCATTAAGATAAACTATTGTATTTTAGATCTGGTCTTAATAACAATAATATTGTTGTAGAATTTAGTAAATTATATTTTAATTTTCCTTTCTAGATTAAAATTAACTATTGTATTTCAGAATTGTTTATAATAGTATTAAGATTGCTCTATAATTTAGTTTTTGTGAATTACATTTTAATTTCCCTTATTGCATTAGGATTGACTATTTTATTTCAGATTTTATCTTAATAACAGTAAGATTGCTTTAGAATTTAGTTCTTGTGAATTATATTTTTCTCAAAATCAAAAAAAAAAAAGAAAAAAAAAGGCAAAACCATTGAAAACTAAAAAAAAAAAATAGACATTGCTAATGGTAGAAAATTGCATTAGTCAGCCTGGATCAATAGACCTTAGGAAAATACTGCTAAAATAGGAAATTAACCTACTTTATAAAAAATACATAAGTCCATATTTGGAATAGTGGAACCGTCTATGGGAACAACTTTATGTTATTAGGCAAAGGTCAGAAGAGCTGGGTAAAATTAAGAGGATCAATATAACTAAGGTCCTAAGTACAAATTATCACTCACCATACCTTGATCTCTTCAGGAGTTGTGAATGTTGTCTAGGGGATAGAAGAGCAAGTGTAAACTCAACTACATATCCTTGGGAGCATTACTTTGAGGATTCTCTTATTGTCCATAATTTCTTAGCAAATATAGAAAATAGAGAAGTGAGTCTGAAATATAACAAAAGATACCACAAAGCACCTAGGATTATATGCTTCAGAGAGTTGTACCATGACTTACAATTTGAAAATCCTAGCATAATACAAGGACAAGATTTTATTACCCAATTGATTCATATTTTAAAGCAAAATTTCACATTTGAGGAAGATTATTATATGACCCTTGAATAGTTAGATCTAATAAAGGACATCCATAATCTGTTCAATGGAGAATAAATGATTTTAATACACTCAAACTTATTTGCAGAAGTTAGGAGTGTTGTTTATCAGCAAATTAATGTCAATTATGATCCTTGGGGTGTAGAATTTCATACCTTGTTTGATATTGAATTAGAAAAAAGTTTGGTTGAAGAAATTTGCAATAGAATCAATAAGAAAATCAAGTTTGGTATTACTCCTAGGATTATAAGATTTAAAATTTTGGTTCACTAGGTCCACACAATTGGAACAATTGAATGTTTTAGATTTTATATATATATAAAGATTAGAGGTATTGCATAGGACAAAACTAATGTAGATACGAATTAAAAATGGCATGATAAACATATTGTACCAAGAGAATTTTAATGAGGATATTGGGCCTTGCTATTTGATTTCCACTTTCAATATTGCTAAGGAAAGCTAAGGATATGATGGCTTAGACCCTATGATATTGAAGAAATATTTGAAAATTGTATAGTTAAAATTAAGCCTATTGATGATTCAACATGAATATTATTAGTTAATGGACATATGCTTAAGCTCTATAGAAATCCATTATCTAAAAATGAATTTAAAAAAATACGAACAATGCTTAACATTCTCAAAGACAATTTGATCCAAGTACAAAATTGTATGAAGCAACAACAAGACTCACATTGTTCAGAATGACAATTCAATATAGGCGATATGGTTTTCTTACGTTTGTAACCTTACAAACAACTATCATTGAAGATCAAGACTAGTCAAAAGTTGGTTCCTATATTTTATGGTCCTTACAATATAGTACATTGTATAGGTAAAGTGGCATATCAGCTAGATCTTCCTTCCTCTACCGTATACATCTAGTATTTCATGTCTCATGTCTCAAAAATGTGATTGGACAAAGAGTACACTCTCAGTCAGAGCTTCCAGTACTTGATGAAGAAGGACGTATTTATCTTCAACCAAAAGCAATATTGCAGAGTAGATCACGACATCTTCTATCTCACCAAATCAAAGAATTTCTAATAAAATGATAGGAACTACCAATAGAAGATGCTACATGGGAAACATAAAATATTTTTGAGTCATTTCCAACTTTGAGGACAAAGCTTTCTAAGGAAGGGAGCCATGTTACAATATCAATATAGCCAAGTTGACTATATTTTCAAATAATAATTAATTTATTGATTTATCATTATATATAGTTGTAGGTTGATTTATTATTATTCATCATTCATAATAAATCCAGTTGTGTATTCCACAAGAGACTTAGCCCTCTCTAAGTGGCAATAGGACTTAGCCCTCCTTAATTGGCAAAAGATATTAATTTGTTCATTCGATATGTGTGTATAATTATTTGTGGAAGAATTCCACTTCATTCAAAGTTAATTAAGGCCATGTCATTCACCTGGTTCTAGACCTAGTCTCACTTATCAAGTTATATATAACGATGAGTTATCCCATACCAACCATCATGGATTTATCTAGCCTAGTTTCATGCTACTTTTTCTCCTATTCACAAGTTTCTCAATGAACCATCATCGTATTGCTCGCACAATGACCTAGAAGGAGATCCCATACCATCCATCCTTAACTACTCATCTTGACCTATCTCATCAAGAGTGGCCATTCTCGAATCACAATTGTCACCTTTACATAACAACTAGTATTGGGTATATGATTATTATTGGTTGATCACCTTTCTCATAATTTAATTAAAAATCAAGTAGGTTTGGTTTCAAGAATAGAAGGTTTAAAATATTTTCAAGAGAATAGAATTCTAAAATGTAACCAAGCTAATTTAATATTTAACAATTATCAACTTTGACTTTAATAACATCAAAACATAGAATCCCCTTCCACCCTTGGTTTCCTCTTTCAAAGGTTTTTGGTACTCATTTAATCCATTTTATTTCTAATGTTACTATTTCACTACTTATCATTAGTCCTAGTATTTTTCTATTAATCCTCTTAAAAATTAATAAGAAAATTTAAATAAATATAGATAACAAATCATTTAATTTCTTTCCCTAAGATTCATGGAAAATGGGAAATAAAAATACTTTTCCTTTAAAAAGAGGAAAATGCAGATATCAATATAATATTGATAACATGATTAAATCAACGTAATATAACTAGCTTTTATCAAGCAAGCTAAACGTGTGGAATCTAAGCTTATAAGTTATTAAAACGTGCTCTTCATATTTTTCTCTTAAAAAAACTATTAATTAAATAAAGTATATATACTTTATGCAAAGCCTTTTCAAAGGAGTCTCTTTGTTTTCATTTTATTATTAAATATTTAAACATTTAATAGAACAATCATAAAACATAATTTGTTAAACAATTTTAACTTAAGACTAATAATAGAAGCAAAGCAATCATAAACGAAATACTATTTTCATTCAAAAGGGTTGGTTTACAATAAGGTGACTCATCAACCTAAAATTTTAGGTTAAAACTAATTTAAATCATAGTTTAATGTTTGATTATACTCTCTAGCATTTTCAATGTTAAACCTAAGTCATAAAACCATATTTTAACTTACATACATAACTTAATTTTTTTTGTTTTTAAAGCAGAAAACCTCTTGTGGGGTCGCTTTGGTTTGGGAGACCACGAACAGGGGTTCTACATCGTCAAAGCCACCCGGAGTCGCACCAACATTATCAATTGGATTTTGGATACCCAAATCAACTTTTTTTTTTGGTAGGGTAAAGATTTGAACCTGGAACCTCCCTTGGAGGATTGCCCTCTCCTCTACAACTCACCTACAACACCTAGGTATATGGCTAACTTAATTACTTCCAAAGAAAAATCAATATTTAATTATACTCTATCGTTCCTTTTCTAAACCAATGAAATCGAAAAAGACCTATTTAACTTATAATCATCGAAAAGCACATAAAAGCACATACCCAAAATAATATTTACTTGTCCTATTTGGCAATCCCTACATCTGGTAAAGTCCATGCAACCAAAAACTTATTTTAATTTATAAAATCAAGGCATATATATATATATATATATATAACCCAAAGGCTTAGTGAAGTATATTATTCCTTGATAGATATATGAAGGAATACATTGTTTTATATACAAGAAAATCAATGAACATATAGTGGAGAACGTCAGTCTCCATTTGAGTTTAAAGAAATCCTCTTTTACATTAGAGTGAAAAGATACATCATTCTTTCTTCATACAAGGCGACTTGAGTGCAAGCAGTAGCTAAAAGTTTAGAACCCGATAACATAATTTTTAACTAACTGGTCGATAGCTTCATCCCTACAAGGTTCGGGTAGAGATTGGATGGGATCAAATGGCTCATTTATGACTAATGTAGCCTATCATGAATGTATCTATTAATCTATATGAAAATCATTTCAACTTGATTTCATAAAAGTAATATGACCTTGCTTGATATTAATGAAATTTATCGACCAATGAATCATTTTTCTAGTATCATTTTTCCAGTAGCTTTCTCTTTTTCATTTAATTTTTCCAGATTCTCATATAAAAAAATTACTAAAAATATTATTCTTTAATAGTGTGGCATCTATATGATTTAAAAAGAGATAGTGATTAGGCTTATTAAAAGAAAACAAATTATAATCGGCCATAATGCTTTATTCAGTCCTTTTGTTTTATCAATCACGAACGTGAATAACGTAGCCTTTATTTTAAACCATATTTTACTTTAACTTAACAAACATATCAAAAACATTCATCTAAATTGATCAAGATATCTAGAGATATAAGGTATTTTTACTTAGTTTAATTAAGTGTTCTCCCCAACGCTATAGACATGCAATCTCTCAAGGATTAAGATAGGCAAGCAACTTTGTAGGGCTAGCACAGTGCATATCAAAATGTAGACCCACAACAAGCTTAAATTAGATATGTGTTTATATATATCCTCCAAATGATGTGTCTAAAGTGACAATTGAAACACTTGTTCTCTACAACAATTAGAAACTAGTAGCCACAACATAAGATTATAGCCAAGTTAAGGTGTTGTACAAAAAAAATGTATAAGGCGGTCTACAGCAAAACACCCAAGGTGACTTCTATATAGTATATATCTTTTAGAGTGAATAATACAAAAAATATATTAAAATATTTTCATGATGTCTTAAGCACAATCTCAACCAAACATAACTGAAGTGGTTTACACAACACTCGAAACATAACTGAAGTGGTTTACTCAACACTCCCAAAGTATAACGGTTCTATACGTAGTTTAACCAAAGTATAACGGTTCTATATGCAGTTTAACCAAAGTATAAAGGTTCTATACGCAGTTTAACCGATATATAACTCAGGTGATTATAACATTGTAAGGAAAATTGAGAGAGTTATCTATACAATCCTAACAGGGGGTATTTTAGAATATATATAAGAAGACCAAGAATTCATGAGCACAGTTAGGTTTGGTATGTTTGCTTAAACTCACAAGCATTATTTTAAACATAGTACAATCATGTTTATCATTGATTTTTGCCAAAATAATATGCCGGCTTAAAACACCCAATATTAAACTAGTTATATTTTGCTAATTATGGCATACACAACATCTATGTTTTCTAGATATCGTACCTTCTTTCAGCAAACGAACAAATAACAAAAATAAATAATCTACCTAGTTCCTCTTCTACCAAATAAAAGTTATCATAATTTGATTTCATAGATTTCTCTTTCTTCCAACGCCTCTCTTTTTCTTCTTTTCCTCGAATCCCCTCCTCATGCTAGTTCATTCCCATTTTATAAAAAAGATTCTTAATAGGGTAAAAGGCAATTGCAAGTGTGTCATCATGCACCTGACCAGCTAATCTACCGAGTACCTCCGCCAGATGGAAGCTTTTTTTTGTAAAATCCCTTAAAATTACTTTCTTCAAATATTAGTGTATTTATTGATACTTTTATATTTATGACAATAAAAATTATTTTATTTATTTTATTATTATTATATATTTTTAATTTATTTTATTTTTTATTATTATATATAATTTTTTATTTCAATGTTAACCAGGCTCACTCATATCCAACAAATATGTGGTTTAAATTTACTCAATGTTAGTATTGCATGCTTTTCATAGTGTATCTCGTTTCCATGTCTAAGACATGGTGTGCTCTTAAACCAATAGGTTTATTGACATGACACTTATTTTTTTTGTTACAAGACAAGTAGGTTTAAGATAGCACAAGGTACGCCTTGTTCCTACAAATCTATTTTTAGCCATTTGGGTTAATTATTCTAAAAACTACTTATTACCTGAATCCTACAAATCCATTTTTAGCCATTTGGGTTAATTATTCTAAAAACTACTTATTACCTGATAATTCAATTACTTTTTCTTGAGATTAAAGGATAGATTATTGTCGTCTTATTATATCTCGAAGATTTTTACAAGAATGATATGACTTAGCCAATAAGATTAAAACACTATTGTGAAGATTGTGTTCCATACATTTTTAGTTTATCAATCTTTACTATTCAATTTTCTAACACTCTTTTTAATATAAATGTAAGTTAGCTTTTTTAATATTCTCTTCCTTGAGTATTTCACCATTTCACTTGAAGCTAACTAAATAACCCTATAGCATTCTTCTATTTAATCATTATTTCTGGTAAATAATTTTTAAATTATAAAATGTTTAGAAACTATTTATCGTTATGTTGCCCTTCAATTTAAACACATATTCTTAAAAAATGGCATTACCAAAATTTATATACTTATTTTTCTTTTTTAATAAATAAATTTATTAAATTATACAAATTTAATAATCAAAATATTAATAAAATAATTTTGTATTTCAATATATTCATTCACATATTCTTTTTTAATTTATATATTTTAATACATAAAAAATTAATTACATTCATATTTTTAGTAACTGTCAAATAAAAATTGTTCATTATTTAAAAATATTAATATAAAATTATTATATTATAACATTACAATTAAACAAATTAAAAATAAATCTTTAACATCCATGATAGACAGTTCTCATATATATATTTGTTTGTTTTTAATGCAACTAAAATTTGGTCATCAAATGGTGGAACTTCTCCTAGAATGGGAAACTTAGATCCCTTATGGATTGGAACATTGAACCTCCTACAGTAACTCAAAATTGAAACATTGAATCTCCCACTGTGAATCTCCATAAAAGTTTGAAAGTCTTGCCGTTAAACTCAAAAATTAAGTGTACTAACTACCTCAAAAGGGAAGTCAAAGACTGTGCCTGATGCCAAGGGATCCGGCCGCTCACAGGGAACCCAATCTGTACCTTTTAACATATAAAACGCAATCTTATAATTCTTACCACGTCTGATCAATATAATGTTGGCCTTCCACAGAGCTGCTCCTAGAGCATCAGAATAAGGAGCCAGCTAAAGAGCTCATCTCTGTCCACACCTCTGTCGTTGGATCCAACACTTGTATATGCTGGTCTTTCAAGCTTACCACATAAAATCTTCCGTCGGCGAAGACACCCCGGCACAATCTTCTCCTTTTGGGCATATCAGGCAGAAGCGTCCACTTGTTTTTCCTCACATTATAAAAAGCTGCTCTTCTGCAGTTTCCACCCTCATCACTTATATTGCACCCTCCGGCAATGTAAATATGGCCATCAGGTGACAAGGCGCAGGCAAATTCGGTTACAGTAATAGGCATGTTTTTCTTGCGCTTCCATGCTTTAGAACGAATATCATACAAAAGCACTGCACGAGACGGCACGATGGTTTCACTTTCCGCCTTGTGAAGAAGGCCCATGAGAACCAGGTTGGAGTCGACTGATACGCATCTCGAATAATGTGTTATTCGATAGCCATTTGGGATAGGAGGGAAGCTTCCGCATGACTTGGCTGCAGGGTCGTAAAGCGTGAAACGATAAGAATTTCGAGGCCCTCTCTTCAACAAACATACATATTCGTCAGCCAGGTCACGAATCCTTCTCTCTTCATAAAAGCCGGGACTGTTCACCGCATCCTGCCAGCTTTGGCATACCTTTTTGAGCCGGTGATGAACTTTGTATGGCACTCTCATCAAGATTAGTCGACCTATATCATCTGTAATTCCAGGGAAAAGCACCATCGCCCACTTCTCAAATAAATGAGAAATAAGTTCACGTAAATCTCAACCAAATATAAAGAAGTGGGGAGTAAAGCTCTGTTGCTGGAACTCCAGTCGAGTCTTCAGAATAGCTCTCTCGACCTTCAAATTCGCAACCTTACCTCCTTATTAATAATTCCGTATGTGTCCGCTTGTAGACGTTCCGCCTTCAGTGTTCTTTAAAAAACTCTTTACTGGTCATCTTTATGTTCTTTAAAAGACTTTCTTAACTGGTCATCTTTATGTTCTTTAAAAGAATTTCTTTACTTCTATTAATAATCAACACATTATAGTAGACTATTGCAGAATTCCAAAAGTATATCTTTAGTTGAACGGTAATACATATTTTTATATATTTAAAGGTTAGTGGATTGGTAAGTATAAGTGTAGTTGGTCACTTACAAAAAAGAGGGAGCAGCCTCTATGGTTTGAACCTTGCGCTTATTAGTTACTAAAAATAGTGGTTGTAACTAACTCTTCTCTATTATATATATATATAATTTTTAATTAATTTTATGTATTAAAACAGGTTTAATTCATAATACATCATTGATTACATAATGATATTATAATAGTTTGATATTTATGTATTGTAATAGGTTAGCAATAATGCATGTATAACCTTATGGTTTCAAATATTATGGTTCACCTATGAGATTTGAACCTTGGTTGAGTGTGAAAATTTTATTCTTTACCTTGTTTTAGAGTGTTGCCATGCATATTTCGAAACTTTTGCTATATTTATTTAAGATTAAATCTAAATCAAGAGAATGAGATCAACAAGTAGATTATGAAAATATTCATCTTGATGTCATAAATGTCATGATATGGCAAGAAATTGCAAAGTGAAAAATAAACAAAACAAATTGGACATGAGACAAACTTCAATATGAAGCAAGGAGATCATACCATAGTAGAAGCTAGATCAAATCAAGGATTTTTCATGTCCAAAAAAGTAGCAAAAACACTCTTTATATCATCATATAGAGAGGACCATTATGATTTACTTAGATCAACCATTAGAAGAAACAAAAGGCATAAGTAAAGAGGAAGTACAATGTTCAAGTTTAGATTAGGAAGGAATTAAATGTGTCAAGGAAAATTTGTAAGTAAAGGTCAAGTCAATCTAGGTAAACCATCTGTATTTTCTTTTAGTATAAAATTATCTCCTTGCAATAAAAATAGAAGTAGTGTACAATGTATCTCTCACACTTTAGGGTTTCAAGAGTAGCATAATAAAGAAATGGATATGGAGGATATCCATGGAAATCTAGGGTTTCTAGGGTAACATAAGAAGTAAATACTATGGAGGAACATTGTTACACTTTAGGGTGCCCATGAAAATATTTAGGATTTTTAAAGCAATATTAGAAAGTAATTATTATGGAGAATCATCCTTGCATTTTAGAATTTTCAAGGAAACACAAAAAAAAAAGTGTTGGTAAGGCTATTCCTTCCACCTGATATTCTTCAGAAGGTTTAGGTCCAGGGTAAGGGCATCAATGTAGCAAATATAGGCTTGGGAAAGTGATGGTCATATTTCATGAGGGATCCCTATCTAGGTTCTTTTGAACCAAATATTAAAATTGATGATGCTCTCATTAGGGTATCTTTAAATAAAGAAAAACTAGGTGAGAAGTAAGAATGGGTCTCCTAGGTTATTAAATTCCAATATAAGATATTCAACCAGGTTATCTCATGCCCTAATGTTTTTGTCCTCTAAGGAGTGATACCATAGTTCAAGCAAGAATTCTCACTATCACATCTTCAAAGGTGATATTGTAGATGATGGTCAAAGCAGCCACGTCTTGACAGTGCTCATAAGTCATTTTTCCACTACCATCATAAATGGGTAAGGCTTTCAAAGTGGCTTGGGGAATTTCATGCAAATCTAAAAGGTTGAGAGGTGTAGCACTAATTCAAACTAGACAACTTTGTCTGACCAATGGTTTTATGGATGAAGTTTTTGAAGAGTATAATCTCAGTGTATGTTCTATCACTATGTAATTTTATATTTTACCACCAAAGAGCTACCAACATTTCTAGCTCTTGCATCAATGGAGTCATTATAGATATGGAAAATTTATCCATCAGAATGAGTCAATTCTTCCTTAGATCCCTAACCAGCCACCCAAACTTACCAAGTACAAATTTGGGACCCTTTTCCCCTCTCCCTTTGTCTTTTTTCTTAGCCTTACCAAATTCATGCCTGGTCCTTTTGAGACATGATTTTGGCTTACCAAATTTGCACCTTGTAAATTTATGGCATGAATTTAGTGTTCTAGGGGTTTTTCTCACTAAAATCCCTCCCCTCATTGGCTCGCCTTGGGATCGGCCCTTGCTCACGATGAAATTTTATTTTCCCACCCATTTGCCCTCCAAACCTCTTATAAGCAAGGGTTTGGACTCCCTCTTTCGATGATAATAAGGATACATTCTCCATCTAGAAATCTTTGATTCTAAATTATGGATTCACCCATTTTCTCATGTTAACAAGTGTCCTTTTGTTGTAAGTTATTGTTCTACTATTTTGTACTCTATTGTTAGTTTCCCTTGGGGATCAAGTGGAGGAGTCTTGATGATTGAAGAGATCCACCATATTGGAGTACTTCTTCAACCTCTTCATTGCTCCCTACCTTCTCCATCAGCTCATCAAATTTTGTGTTTACATTATTTTCTTTGCAAGTCCATTTTTTGCTATTTTGCTCTTGTTTTGTGCTGTTTTGGAGCTCAAAAAGGGCATTTGAACCAAATTCGTACCCCACGTGTACAGGGTATGAATTTGGTAAGACAAATTTGAACTCCCTATTTATAGGGTATTGGGGACAAGCTTTTACACCCCAAAACCCTAATTTGCATTTTGCATCTTAGCATTATGTCATGTTTATCATGTTTGCATTTAATTTTGTTGTTATACATCTATTTTAATATGTTTGTAGATGTTCCAAAGGTCAAATATAGTTTTACTTGTGAATTGTTAGCTAAAAAAAATGAGGGGGCTTGAATTTGCACCTCCAAGCTTAGATAATCAAATAGAGGCCTAAGGAAACCCCTAAACGTTGATCAAATTTTCTAGTGAAGCTATTTTGCAGGTTTGAAGTTGTTTGGATATTTTGGATGTAATTTAAAACTAGGATCAAACATTATATTAGATATGTGTCCTGAGTAAAGCTTCTAGGTTGTTTTCTATTTGCTTTCTATTCAATTTTGTTCAAAACCTAGATTATAAGTAAAATAAAAATATTCGATTGAATTTCTAGGTATTTGAAAGAATAAAAGTATATAGTGTGCATCTAGGGTTTTAATCTTGTTTGTGCATTCCCTTGAACCCTTTCTCAAAGGAAAATATCTCATTATTTTGCAAAACCTAGGGATAGATATCATCGAATCAAAGAATCATACTAGGGTTAGTTCTTGTCTTCTTGCATCTTGTGTATCTTGCATTATTATTTCATTCTCATAGCTTAGTTTATAAAGGCTAAAAAATAGGTGCTTTCTTAATCAACACATCAAACATTTCCACCCTGAACTTGGAGCGAGTCCTAAAATTGTTCCTAGTGAACCCGCCTTTTTTAAATCGAGTGTAGATAATATAACACACTCTTGTGGTTACCTTGGCTCCCAACGGATCCAACCAAGAATCATACGCAGTAGGGTAGTATTTCCCCTCTATAGTCACCAAGTGGAGATGTATTTTCTACTTAATAGGTTAGTACTATTTACCAAAATATTGAGTCCTCCAGGTGAGAGACGAATTGATGAAATTTAACCCAAGATTATTGGGTAGCATAATGGGTGTATACTTAAAATATATTAGTAAGATATTTTGTGGGTGGGACATATTCATCCCATCGGATATGCTAAAATTCTTGGTCCAAAATCTACCTAGTCTAGTAAATGTGCCCTAGACTTTGGCCAAGATTAGATAATTGAGATTTCTTCTAAGTTCAACCTCTAGAGAAGGTCGACTCCTTATAATATTTGTAGGATTAAAAATGGGTTTAAGACTAAAGGAACGAATAGAAGGGTTAGAAGGAGGTAAGGGTTTAGAAATTGCTTAAATAATAGATGGGGTATAGTATAATATCATTAGATATAAACTATATAAGAGTCTTAAACTATCAAATCAAAATGAAACTTAATAGACCAACCATCAATGAAAGCATTTCAAAACTCGTTTAATTTTGGTTATATACTTTAAGCATTACAAATACTATATGAAGAGTAATCCAAATAGTGATCCAACTAATAGAATTTGCTTTATCATAATTCACTAATTATAAAGTGCAAAAAAAAATGCATTAAAATATAATATTCATTTATAAAAACCTAAGAATGTTATTACAATATAAGCCAAACAACTTTCACTTTTTATTGATTGGTAACAGTCATCATACAACATATAACAAGCAATTTCTATATATTTGAACCTCATTATGAGGTATATTGGGTTATTTATAAGTTATTACATGAGTCATTTAGCTTAAGATTTTTAAAAGTTTGTTATAGGTTTTTTAGAAATAGTTTAGTAGAATACCCATGGGAGCGGAGGTCATTTTCATGACTTGCATTGTTCTCTTGATTGTGTAGGTCCATATTTCTTTCCTTTAGCTTTGGATCTTATGTGCCTTCAATAGGTATATAGATATTCAATTGTCATCTTCTATAATTTGTTTGGATGTCGTAATAGTCTACTAGACACGTCTTCATCATCCCTAATGGTCTAGCTTTGAATGGCTAGGAAGCGTTTGGATGGTTACAGCTTCTAACATGAGTAATTTTAGATGAAAGAGATATTCTTGGGTGGACTTGAGTCAATTTCAAATATTGCAGTGACATGTAGACCTTTAGAAAGATTTGTTGACATCATCCCCTTAGAGAACACAATTTCTTGTATTCTTGGATGATGCTCTATCCTTCCAATCTTACATATCTTCTAATATTTATGGAGCTTATGCTAACATAAGAACTAGGAAATTCTAGATTTATGCTCATCCAGATTTATGCTTTAGGAATGTTTTGGCTTTGTCAATGTCAAGACCGCACTATTCTAATTTTCTTATTTCTAGATTTTGTTAGAGCTTTATGTGATGTCATCCCTTAGGAATATCTGAAATGGATTGATTTTGGGTTTACATATCATAAAATTATTTTGGGACTTAGCCATATTTTCTTATGATAAAATACATTATGATTCACCTCCTTTCCATGATTCTATGTTCACTTAAAATCATTTTGACAACCCTAGAACTCAACTCTAGGTTGATGCACTTGAGACCCTGCTAGCTTATTTGTGTTTCTTATGATGCTTTGTCCACCCTCTAGTTCATTTACCTTAGAAATTTTTTATAAAGTCTTGGTAAAATGAAAATATGGCAAGTTGGCTTGATTCATAAGGATTTGTGAATGTAGGAAATCATATTGACCTACAATAATATTATGTAATTATTATCACACAAGCATAACATAAAATCTTGATGAGGAATATTTCTATGGAGGAGCTTTAGGAGTAATTTTTCTCTTTCCACCCTAACAAGGCATGTGGTCTTGATGGATTTTCTATAATTATCTTTCACAAACTTTAGTATTTCAAGAAGAGTAATTTATTGGATGTGGTAAAGAGGAAAAAAATACTATAATAAGTGATATCAATGTCATATTTATTGCATTAGTTCCCAATAAAGGAAACACAAAGTATTTTGATCATTTTCATTGAATAAACCTTTGTAATATTATTTATAAGACCAATTAAAAAAGTATGGCAAAATTTTTGAAAAGCATTCTAGTTATAGCACTAAAAATATATTTTGATAAATGGATCCCATGTTCGATGCTTTAAATCATTCTATGGACTTTGCCAAGGTGACCTATTATCTACTTATCTATTTATTATTCCTATAGAGAAATTGGAGAGATATTTCTCAAAGGAAAAATCAAAGGCATTCAGGTTATAATAAATGGTCCCTCTAAATCTCATATTCAACTTGTTCATGATACTTTATTTTGGATCATTCCTCAATAAAAGAGACCAAGGAATACAAATCAATATTATCATGTTATGATAAGGCTACTAAATATTTTGTTAATAATACAAAATCTATAATCCTTTTCATTCACATAGCCTTGGATTTATAACGAATTATTAAAGAGATTTTAGGTATTAAAGTTGGAAAATTTTCATCAACATATTTGGGCATTCCTTTGTCTTATGAAGAGAACAATGAGCTTTGGAACTCAATATTGGATAGAAGAAAATATTTTTTGGTAGGTTGGAAAGGTATGCTCTTAATCATGGCTAGAAGGCTACAACTTATAAAGACTACTTTGCAATCCATCCCTATATATGTTATCCCACTTTCAATATTTTCAATGATTAAAATAAATATTAAGTGGTTAGTTAATGAGAGGGGATTCTATAAATTTTCATCTATTTATTGGTTTAAGATTTACCCTCTTATTTTTTAATCTAGAATATAAATTTCTAGCTTTATCATGCTTAACATGTAAAGGTTAAAAATTTAATGTGTTAGCAGTATTACATTATTTGGTACATTGAGTACCATTGTAAATATTTATATTAGGAAGAGTGTTTAATATTTGTTTCAATAGTAGGTGTCAAGTTATGAAGTGTAGTTATGTATCATGTAATTAAGTGTGAGTTATGAGTGAAAGGTGTCAAGTGTGCAAGTGTGAGTTATGAGTGAAAGGTGTCAAGTGTGCAAGTGAAGAGTCATGAGTGATAGGTGTCAAGTGTGTAAGTGAAGATTCATGTGAGATGTGTCAAGATTAGAAGTAGAAATTTATGTAATTATGAGAGACATTGCAATAATGTAAGGCATATAAAAGGTTACCTATCCCATGATTTTGAGGAGAGCAAAATTCGGGAGTATTGAAGAGATTTTACATAAGGTTATATATTGGAGACAAATCTCCATGCTATGTAACAAAGTTTATATTAAGATATTTTGGATTATCAATAAAGTTTTATTTTGTGTAATAATCATGTAGTGGTTGTATGAGATTATTTGCAATTAATTTTATGATCTTGGGTAATTAGACTTATGATATATTAGGGCCCATTAGCTAATAGTGGTATTAGAGAGACTTTAGTAAGCCTTATCCATGGTGGAGTTAGAGAAAAATATTGAAGTGAGATTGCTAAGAAATGTGATAGACCATGAGAGTGGGGAGAGCCTACTAGAGTTAAGAAATTTGAGAGTGAAAGATATTGAACGTGATAATCTAAAGGAGAGAACAAAAATAATATAGAACATTGAAGGAAGTGTGAATCTAGATGTGTGATTTTTTGGACATGTGAATTTAGCGGAGTAAGAAGTGTGGACAAGGAAAATAATTTTGGAGGATAAGAATATTAGAGGAAGAAGAATGTGAGAGAGAACATTTGAAGACAATAGAATGTGATAGTAGACTAAGAGAAGATGATAGAACATTGAGCTAGATAGAAAACTGAGAGAATATGAGAGACATTGAGTTGGACAACAGGCTAAGAGAAGATAAGAGAATATTAAGGTGGACAAAAAATAAGAGAAGATGAGAGAATATTGATTTGGACAACATACTAAGAGAATATGAGAGAATGATTTCAAATGGAGGACTAGTGTGGAGATAAATACGTAGCAGTTGATGGTTGAAGAAATTAGATATTAACAAGGAGAAATATTGAAGCTGAGTGGAGAGACATTCGAGCTTGGAAAGAACAAAAAATAGAACGTTGAAAGTTTGAGTCAAACAAAAGCCAAGGAAGTTTGAAATTTGAGAGTTGGAGTTGGACAAAAATCTAAAATCTGAGCATAAAATTAGAGTGAAGTCAAACATTGAACTTGAGTACAATGAAATTGAGGTTGAAGGGGTGTTAAGTATTTGGAACCTAAGCATAGAAGCATATAATAGGAATTGGACTATGTTGAAGCTTGTAGAGCTTAACTCTTGAGACCACCTAAAACATGAATACTTCATATAACATTCTTCTTGGATGCCCTAAATTGATTCCAATTTGAGACATGGTGCCATAACTAAGGTAAAGCTTTGTTTTTTTATATTATTAAGGAGGGTGCATGTTATTTATTTGCTCAAGCAAATTATTTAAGGAAATATTTGATTTTCTAAGACTTTGGGATTTATTAGGTTTTATTAATTAAAATGCTCAAATTTGGGAGTTAAAAGGAATTTAAAAGGGAATGAATTAATTAGGAGGAAATGACATGAAATGAAATTAATATTTAAGGATTGATTGAAAATTGGGACTGGAATTTAAAAGGAAAATTGTGAAATTAAAACTAAAATTTAGGGAGACATAAGGAGAAACTTAAATTTTTTTAAATGAAATTGAAATATGAATGAAGAACGAATTGAAAATTGACACTTGAAAATTGGTTAATAGAAGGAAGAATTTGAAATTAAAATTTGGGAGTTATAAGTGAAAAATGAATTGAGAATTTAAAGAATTAATATTGATTGTGATTGATTGTAAATTTGAAGAAGAATAAGAAGAAGATTGTGAAAATTATTTGAAAGAAGTGGAATTTGAAATTAAATAATTGGAAGACATAAGAATTAGTTAAATCTTGGGAATAATAAGAAAGTATACATCAAAGGATATTAATTAAAAATAAATGCATCAAGAAGATCATACAAGTTTAAAGGATCAAATTCTATGAGAATAAATTTTCAAACACAAAAATATTGTTAGAGACATGTGGCAATATGCAATAAACCACGTAAAATCCATTCAAGTCCAAAATTGATAGATAATGATGATTCATGGTATATTGATTTAAGTACAACTTACAAGGCACCACATAACAAAAAATCTATATTGGTTTGATTCAATACAAGTAAAAACAAACATTTCAATGAGAATAGCTAATAATAAAGTTTACCATGTACAGAGATCTATAAATGTCACACTTAGTTTACCATATTCTAAGTGTACCTTAGAAAATGTACTTTATGTCCCTGGTATAACCAATAATTTTATTTTTGTATCTCAATTAGTTGATAGAGGAAGAACTATGGATTTTAGATATGTTAATGGGAACAAGAAATGTCTCATTAATAGACAAGATAAAAGTAAAGCTATGGGTTCCTCCAAGAGTAGGATATTTATATTGGATTCGATATATATATCATATAAAAAATTAATTTAGATATTGCCACAAGAGAAATATCAAAATAAAATGAGTAGATGTGGGAAGACCATCCTCAATTTGTTGATATGATAGCACACACATGGAATTCTTCAAGAAATAGTGGATTGTATACATTTCCAAACAAATTAAATCAATGACATGTAGGTTAAAAGAATGAAACAAGAACACTTTTGAAAATATTTTTAAAAAGAAAGAAGAACTAAAAGATACTTTCAAAATTCCAAAAATGTGATTATAATAATCCAAGATCAGAGGAAAGGGATTTTCTTAGTGAATATTATAATATTTTGAGCAAGAAAGAGAAATTTTGAAGATTAAAATTGAGACGGACCTAGTTAAAAGAAGCTAAAAATACAAGGTTTTTCATAAAATGGTAATAGTACAAAGATCAGCATCCAAAATTAGTAGAATTAAATCAATAAAAGGGGTTTGGATTGAATACCAAAGTGAAATCAGAAAGGATACAAGGTTTTTTTACCAAAATATTCTAGGATTGGAGGAGTTTGAAGTTCTTAATGATAAACTACTACAAGAAGTACCTTTACTTATAACATATGAAGACAATTAGAAATTGGTACGGCCTATTACTTTGGAAGAAGTTCATTTAGCTTTTTCTCTTTTGATAAGGATAAATCTTGAGGTCTGGATGGGCTCTCTACAATATTCTATCAACATAATCAGGATATAATGGTGGATTCGTTATTGGTGACAGTGAAACAATCTAGGGTAAAATAATACATACCTTATTAAATAAATACATCATATCTACCTAATTCCAAAAAATAAGAATGCATAATTTTTTGATTCTTCTAGGCCTATAAGACTGTGTAATATGCTATATAAGATTATCTCCAAAGTGATGGCAAATCGGTTAAGACCACTATTAAACAAAATTATTTTATAAGAGCAAGGCGGGTTTTTGAAAGGGAAACAAATTCTTGATGGGATCATAGTAGCTCATGAAGTTATGCATCCAACAACTTCATGGAAAGAGAACAATAATCTTAAAACTTGATATGAGTAAAACCTTTGATAGGGTTAAATGGGATTTTATTTTTGCAATATTAGAAAAGTTTAGATTTGGGAAGAAATGGGTTAGATGGATTAAAGCTTCTATTTCTATAGTTTCATATTACATGTTGGTCAGTAAATTATTAACATAATATTTTAAAGTCGAGAGAGGTCTTAGACAGGGAGATTCTCTATCACCATATTTGCTCATTATTATGGTAGAGGTATTAGGCAGGAACTTGAAGAAGGCCAAAAAATATGGTTAATAAGTGGATTTAAAGCTAGTAATAACATCGACAACATCACCCATCAATAGTTTTTAGATGATGCAACCATTTTTGGGAGGGCAAGGATAAATGAGGTCGACGCTTGGAATAACTTATTAAAGGAATACAAAAGAGTGTTAGGGTAGAAATTTACTAGGACAAAATATAAAATTTACTTCCTAAATACCCTAGCTAGAATCAAAGTAGGGATTTGTAGGTTACTTCAAATGGAAGTAAATTTTCCAATTTATCTAGGAATGCCCTTGTTTGAGGGAAGAATGAGGATAAAATTATTGAATCTAGTTATAAGTAAATATTAAAATAAAATACTAGCATGGAAAGGTATATGGTTATCATTAGCAAGAAGAGTGCAACTAATTAAATCAGTCTTACAGATCATTCCAACATATTATATATCCTTGTATACTATGCCAAAATCAATAGAAAATATTTTAATCTATATTATGATATCATTTTTATGGTCAATATTACATGATAAAAGAAAATTTTCTTTGGTGAAATAGAGCAAGGTGTGTGATGATAAAACTAGGGGAGGTCTCGGTTTAATATTTCTTACAAATGCAAACTTAGCTCTTAGGGGAAAAGTAATTTGGAGATTATACAAAGAGAGTAAAAGACAATGGGTAAGAATTCTTCTAAGTAAATACGTTGATCCTAATGAACCAAGCTTGATATTTACTACATTATCACTACCAAATGGTTTTGCTCTTTGGAACGGTTTAAAAAAAAAATTAATTGATTTAGTGATTAAAGGTCTAATATGGGTAGTGGGAACTGGAGAAAAAAATCTATTTGGATGGATACTTGGTGTGATAAAAAACCATTCAATATTAGATCCAATTTTGAAACAATGGATGGATTACTTCAAGACAAATATGATTTCAAACATTATGTACAAGTATCAGGAAGGAAGATGCAAATGGAAATAATATTATTTTACAAGTATACCAGATATTGATGCTAGGAGACAATTGAGTAGAAATATAACTATAGTGATTATTTCAAGGGGAGCCAAGGATAAGCTAATTTGGGAGTTGAATAGCTCAAGAGAATACACAATAAAAATTTAATATAATGTAAAGCACCAAAAAAATAGAAATGTTGCAAGAATGTGGAGAGACATTTGGGATAGCCCAAGTATTCCTAAAGTCAAAATGTTTTTTGGCTAGTAGGTTATAGAAGAATTTTTTTTGGGATAACCTTATGAAAAGGGGTTTTAATGGCCCATCACGATGTGTTATTTTTAAAAAGGTGAGGTTATTTTAGATCCTCTCTTGGGACACTACTCAATAGTCTGGAAACTATGGCAATGGATTCTTAATATGTTTGGTAAATGCATGGTGATGAATGGTAAAATTGAAGAATGTTGGAGAATATTACATTATTTGAAACATGTTAATGTACCCCTATCATACTTATGGTACAACGTAAATATTAGAATAGGGTTTGAGTCTATACTTTAGGAGTGTGATTTATATTTCCCCTTTATGTAAGTGTCTTATGTGTAGGATATGCACGAGTTTCATGTAATTATGTGAGCAAGTATGTAATGTGAAAAAGTGCACAAGTGTCATGTAATTAAATGTGAAAATATGTAATGTGAGAAAGTGCATAATTGTTATGTATTATATGTGCATGTAGAATTGTATAAGTATCATGTAGAAGTGTGCAAGGGTCATAGAGTTAAGTGTGCATATAAATAGATAGTCAAGAGTCATGTATCCAAGTGGTAATATGAGAAGCCAAAAGGACATGAGAGGTTCTTCTTATGTATGGAATAGGAAATATTGCAACTTTTGGATATGTGATGAGTGTAATAGAAAAAGAGTCCAAAAGTTATCTTTCTAAGGTTATATTATAGAGGTAAAGCTCCATGAAGGATATAGGAGAATATCTAGAAAATGTATGAAACATTCAAGCATAAATATTGAATATTGTATACATATTTTGAGCAATTCTACTATAAGTTTTCTTCATGTTATTGCATGAATGATTTTTGGCCATTTATATTCATATTTTTCATTTTTCATGAATATTATTATTAATTATGTTGGCCATATTATATATTTATTGCTCTTATATTTGAGTCTACTCAAGATCCAAGTATTGGTACATAAGATAGTATGGCTTAAAAGCCAAAAAATAATGGTTAAAGAAATGGCAGAGCACTTTTAAAAGTGAGGCTTTATAGACAACCTGGGATATATCAAAAGATACAATACTTTGGACTATTTGTTTAGAAAGTAATAGAATAATATTTAAAGGAAAGGACAACAATTTAGATGTAATAAAAAGGAAGATTTATTTAGCCATAGAGAAGTCTAAACCAACATATCAACTTACCCAAACCCTAATATAGAAGCATAGAGCCTTGATAGATGTATTTAATCCATCAAATGGAATTATGATGTTGGGTATAGGAGAATATATATATATATAAAGTGGAAAACACCAAATGTGGAGTTGGTAAAATTGAATTTTGATGAAGCATATAAATTAAATCTAAGACCAGTAGGAGGAGGACGAATAATAAAAATAATAGGGGAAATATTTTTTCTCGTTACTCTTTCAATAGTGGATTTAAGACAAGTAATGAAGTTGAAGCTTGGAAGGCTTTAGAAGGATTAAAAATGTGTAAAAAAATGAAATGAAATAGAGTATGGATGGAATATGATTCACTAATAGTAATAAATGCAATTTTAAGAGAAGTAAAGGCTCCATGGAACATACAAGAGATAATTGTGGAAATACAAGACCTTGCTATAGAGTTTGATGATATCAGGTATACACATGTGTTGAGGAAAGGAAACAAATATGCATATAGGCTACCCAATAGAGGGGTTTTAATTAAATATCATGAAGTTAAATTCATTCCTCGGGTAAATAAAGTAGTAATTTTAGTTGAAGCTAACAAGAAAATGTTGACTGCCTCAATCAAATAATGATTAAGGTTTATTTTAATGTTTTACATTGGTAATATTTGCTTTATTTTATAACATTTATGTGTTTTCATGTAAACAATTTATTACAATTTGTGTGGTTGTACTTATGCTTCAAGAAGGAAACTAGCAATCCAGATCTAGTAAAGCAAACAATGATAGTGCAATATTTTGGAATTATTAGTCTACTAAGATGCAATGCATAGAAAGTAGAGATGAAGTTTCGGTATTGTGAAGGTTTTTGTAGGAAAAGTTTAGAAGAATGATGTTGAATTCTGATATATATGTATTCACACAAAATATATAATACCTAGAAAATAAAAATCAAGAATTTAAATATTTTATGAAAATTGATGTAGGTATCTACCTATAACATCTCAATTGACATGAAAATTGAATCTGTTTGTAAAATATCAAGCTCTAAAGAAGATAGTTGTGGTTTTTCAAGGGTGAGGGATCCAATCACAACCCCTTGTTCTCAAGCAAAAATAAAAATATAAAGAAATATTATATTGAACATAAAACTTTTATGGCAAGAGAACAAATAACAAGCCAGTGGAACAAGACCAACATCATGAGAAATGTCAAATCCAAAGTTGAAGGACAAAGACTAAGATGAAGATAAGAAGAAGAAAAATTGAAGGCTAAAAGCCTTCACATTAAATAATGTAATATAGGTGTTAGCGATATTACATTATTTAGTACCTTGATTACCATTGTAAATGTTTAGATTAGAAAGAGTGATTAATATGTGTTTTAATAGTAAGTGTCAAGTTATGAAGTGTAATTATGTGTCATGGAATTAAGTGTGAGTTATGAGTGAAATTTGTCAAGTGTGCAAGTATGAGTTGTGAGTGAAAGGTGTAAAGTTTACAAATATAAGTTATCAATGAAATGTGGCAAGTGTGCAAGTGAAGAGTCATGAGTGATAGGTGTCAATTGTGTAAGTGAAAATTCATGTGAGATATCACAAGACTAGAAGTATAAAGTTATGTATTTATGAGATACTTTATCATAATGTAAGGCATGTGAAAAGTTGAATCCCTTGTGAGTTTGAGGAGAGCAAAATTCAGGATTATTGAAGAGGTTTTATGTAAGGTTATATATTGGATACAAAGCTCCATGCTATGTAACAAGTTTGTATTAAGATATTTTGGATTATCAATAAATTTTTATTTTGTGCAATATTGGTGTTGTGATTGTATGAGATTATTTGCAAGTGATTTTACGATTTTGGGATAGACCTATGATATATTTAGGCCCATTTTCTAACATAATAATTATATTAATGTAAGCACTAACTCTATATTATGGATTTCTATTACCAATATGGTTGAAGGAGAGGAACTCAAACAAGTAGAGGATGATCTTGAAAATGTGTTTCAAGAGTTTTATTTGCCTATTTTTCCAAGGATATATTTGTTTAAAATCTATGAAAATATGGTGGATACTCGGTCAAATTTGGATGAGAATTTAGAGGAAACACAATTTTCTACTCTCAATGACTTTCCTTGGAATAATGTTTGGTCAATGGAGTCCCTTCCTAAGGCCTAAATATTCCTTTAGTTAATTTTCCAAAGAAATATTCTTATAGGAGATAGTCTATAAAGAAGAGGATATAATGGACCTTTTTGCATATTCCTTATATGAGAAGGATTTATAAATATTATATCATTTACTTATTTATTTTCTCTTTGCTTACAATATTTAATAGATATTACATTATTTACTCTAGGTAGTTCCATAAACATTGTAAGAATTGATGAAATGGAATAATTTTTCAAATTCAAAGCATTATGCATTCTATGGAATATTGGTCTTGCCATTATTTTTTGGAGTTTATGGATTAAAAGGAATGATAGAATTTCTCAAAATCATGTCCAAATTTAGAATTGTATTATTGACTCCCAAACATAATGTTTACAGATATGGTGCTCATCATTGGAAGTCTCATGTGCAAAAAAGAGGTGCTAGGCTCTCAGTTATAGGATTTGAATATACATGGAAGGGTCATCTATGCCAATGGAATCAATACAAAAGATCTACTTTGATCTATAGTAAAGTGGAAATATCCAAAAGTTTATAAAAAATATTTTTGATGGTTATTGGAAAGGAAATCTAGGAAAAGTTAATGGAGGTGGTGTTTTTTAAAAAAATTAAGGAAAAAAATCTCACTTACTCAAAATCATGTTGAAATTTAACTAACAACTATACAAATGCTAGGGCACTTCTTATAGGGATTAAAATTTCCATTGAAAAATGATAGAAATATATTTCAATTGAGGTGGATTCACAAAGTATTATTAATGCTAACAAAAATGGATTTGTGGATTGAGTAGAAAAATAACATTAATTGATGTTCATGATCTATTGTTAGAGGTAATATCTTGGAATCTATAAAAAATATAAATTGTTTTGAAGGATTTTTATCTTTGGTTCAGGTTTTATGCTCTTACACATCTAAATCATAAATATCACTGATTGATTTTGTATTAGTGTAGTAAGCATTCTGCAATTCTGAAATTTACTATCATTTTTTTTTAAAGTCATTCTCTCCTTTTTTATATTTTTGTTATTTTTTAAAATTTATTATATGAAATTTTAATAATTTCATTTATATTGCATCATGATTTTAATAATTTCATTTATATTGTCATTTTTAAATTTTAGGAAGACTCGTCGCTAAAGGACCATCCGCTAATCAATGAGTCAAGTCTTGTCATTCTGAAATTTAACACAGACCAGTTGTTTGAAGACATAGTGGCTAATTTTATTTCTCAAACGTTCAACTACAGGTAATGGAAAATTATTCCTACCAATAACCTTAGCAATGAACTTAAAAATTTTGTAATAGAAATATCAAAACTACTAAGGGTGTGTGTCATTCGAAGCATCCATATACACTCATGTCTGGAAACTTTGCGAGGATGGTCAATTCACAGTCAAAACTACATATCACATTCAAGATCCTCCATTAGAGTCATGGGAAATCTTTGAAGAACACAAGCTTATACTGAGAGGGGGGTGAATAGTATAAGAAAAACTTTTGCTTTTCTTTCCAAAATAATATTATCCAATGTTATCAATTGCACTATCTTTCCAAAGTAGTGTTAACCAATATCATCAATAGTAGTAGCAAAGCAATGCACATATCATCACACATAATGAGAGACATAGATTTAATGTGGTTCACCCAATGTGGGCTACGTCCACGGAGAAAATATTTCTTATAAATTTTTTCAACAAATCTCTTGGGAACCAAATCCCTATTACAATATTTATGGACCTCTATCCAAAGGAGACACAAATCCCCTATGCTCAAGTTTGTGGATATCTATCTATAGGAGAACTCTATCCCCTTAAATATGGTTTGTGTAACTCTATCCATAGGAGAACTCTATCCCCTTAACTTTGGTTCATGGAACTCTATCCACAGGAGAACTCTATCCCCTCAACTCTGGTTCATGGAACTCTATCCACAAGAGACACTTCAACTCTCTACTTCAAGCCTAATCATGAGGCTTACTTAGGTCTGCTCGTAAATCTGCTCTCAACTCTACCCCAAATTTGCAAACACTACATGCACAAATATATCTCAACTTTATTATAAATTTGCACACATTACATGCACAAATCTGTCTCAAGTCTATCCTAAATCTACACACATTACATGCACAAATTTGTCTCAACTCTGCTCCAAATTTGCACACATTACATGCACAAATTTGTCTTAAATCTACTCCAAATATGCACATATTACATGCAAAAATCTATCTTAACTTTACTTCAAATTTGCACACATTACATGCACAAATTTGTCTTAACTCTACTCCAAATCTGCACATATTACATGCACAAATTTGTCTTAACTGTGCTCCAAATCTGCACATATTACATGCAGAAATCTGTCTCAACTCTACTTCAAGTCTTCTCAAAATACTTGCTCAAATCTACCTCAAACCTACTTCAAGTCTTCTCACAAGACTTGCTTAACTCTACCCAAATTTTCTCTAACACATGCTCAAAACTTGCTCATAACACATACTCAAATATGCTCATAACACATACTCAAATCTGCTCATAACACATACTTAAATATGCTCATAACACATACTCAAATATTCTCATAACACATACTCAAATATTCTCATAACACATACTCAAATTTTCTCATAACACATCCTCAACCAATCCCAAATTTTGCACACAAGTGATATTCAAAATAATGCTTGTATCTCTTTTAGAAATGCTTTCTTCAACTAGGCAATTCAGACATATTATTCCCTTAATTATTTCAAGAACATATAAATAATAATTTGCAATGCAAATACTTAATATTTTCTCTTCACATTCATTAATTTTTTCACTTTCACATGTCTCGCATTCATCAAATCAGATCTCTGCTTCTTGCAAATTCCTTTCAAATCAAATCACGTTGGTGTACAACTTTGCTTCACAAAACTAGATTATGTTCCTTGCAAATTTACTCTCAAAGATCAAACATAATAATACACAAATTTTCTTCACAAAATTGATCTCTAACACTTGCCCATTCACATTGAATATCACTCACATCAATGCCCAAATTTTTCATAAATTATTTCAACAAGAATGCACAATTTGTTCTCAAAACCCTAGCACAAATGTTTCCAATTTCATTCAACGATGAAGCACAACTTGTTCTCAAACCATAGCACATGTGTTTCAAAACTCATTCAACAATGAAGCTCAAATAACTCTCAAACTCTAGCTCATATATTTCCAACAATGCACACAAGTCTAATCCTTATTTCTCCATATTATATCATAGAAATAATTTCCTCAAAGCACAATCACCTTAAGAAGGATTCAAAGTACCATACCTCAAAAATGCTTTGAAGAAGATGTGCCCTCAAAACCTGTTTCAAAATAATTTTCTTTTTGCCACTTCAAGAGGTTAGCAAATCTTCTTTTCAACACAATCACAAAAACCTTTCCTCAAATATGTGCTCAAATATACTCTATAATTTCTCTTTAGTATTGCAAAGATAAAGCTTTGAATTTTTAAGACTAAAAACCTCAAACTTCTCTTTTCTAAGGTGTGCCAAAATACAAATATCAATAGACTTAAATTACACCTTATTTCTCCTTTCTTAAGCAAGCAAAAATTATAACTTCAATAAAGCCCTAAGACACTTTATTTTCCCTTTAAAAATATAAGATATATGCCTTTTAAACCATACACAAATATCCCTTTAAGATATAAATTTATACACACATTACAATAAAAATTATTTCTTTATACACCTTATTCCTCCACTACTTAATTAAACCAACTTTCTGCCTTTTACAATATCAAATAACCAGCAAAATATTTTTCTCACGAAAGCTTGATTATTTCAAAAAAAATGTGCATACCTCAAAACATAGGCCAGTGAAATATATTTCAAATATTTTTGCATGAACCTCAACACCACATGCCTACAAACCACACGAGAATCAAAATTACAACCTTTGCGCATGCAGTGCCCTAGCCATGTCTAGGCTACCGACTAGGTTACCCCAACAGGTTGGATACACAATGTGTGCACCCAAAAAAAAACCTTTTTGTTGTGCATGTCAAAAAAACCATATTTTTTGCCCAGCAAAAACTAACTTCGCAAGATTTGACCCTATGCACTCTGGTTCGGTAGCACCTTAGATCTAGCTAGGTATCTAGCTATACCAGCAACCTGGTTGGGGTTCAAACCAGTGATACGTCCTATTGTTCGCAACTTGTTGTCCTCAAAAAAATGTGTCCTCTTCTTAATGAGATTTGCAAAACCAATGCACGAGAGAAAACAATTTCACTATGAAAGCATAGACATCACAATAATCTTTCACATCTCCCAAAACATTTTTATCCAAATGAATTTGATAAGGTATTTATAAATGTTTACCTCCTTTGAATGACGTAGGTTCTTCAAAACATTTATTTTAAACTCAAAAATGTTTGCCTCCTTATTTGAATGACGTCAACGCTTCATGAGAGAAATATTATATATATTTTTAAACCTTGCTTCATAACCGTTGGCACCAATGAAATATGTTGTATATTATAAATATTATAATTATTTCCTTTTGAACCTTGGGCTTCTCTCCTTTTATGAAACTTTAAACCTTTGTATAATATTTAAAAAATAAATATTATAAACCTTTTGTTTGCCTTTAAACCTTGCAAACCTTTTATTTTTCCTTGCTCTAAGATAAACCTTACCTTGCAATATTATCCAACCATAGAAGAATATTTCTTCCATACCAAGCTCTCTTTGACATCAACCTTTTGACATCAATGACAACATAGTATGCTCAATATTTCCAACAATATTTGTGTGGTCTTCCAAACCCGCATTGATAGATCTATTATTAAGTGGACTCCTCTGGTTGGTTGGTTAAAACTAAATTTTGATGGCACGGTAAAAGAGAATCCTGGGATGATAGGGTTCAAATAATATTTTCTTATGCGAACAATATTGCGATTCAGTCCAACAACCTTGCAGAAGTGAGAGCCATGTACCAAGGTCTGATAATTATGTAGGACTTTTATTGTGACCACATCATTGTTGAAGGTGATTTAATGCTTGCTATCAATTGGTTCAAAGGAAATCGAGTCTCGTCATGGAGTATTCACAATATGATTAATGAATGCAAAATCTTACTAGGTAGGTATGCAAATATTATTATCCAACACATGTATAGAGAAAAAATAAAGCAACAGATTTACTTGCAAAAAAAAAAAGTTTTGGAAGAATCCCTTCTCATTGATCTCACTTCCCAGTGGGACTCGTGGAGGTAAACCATGGTGATGGAATTTGTTTACTTTAGCAAGTATGGTGGTCCAAGTAAACCTATTGGACCCCAAATGAGACTCCCTTGCCTTTGGCCTAGGAGTAATCACTTCCCGTGTGGTATTTTGATTCCTCATGAGAATTATGAGATGCAGGTCAATGTCAACTCAAGTGACAGTTATGGTTTCCTATTTTGGTTTGCATGGTTTATGTTCATGGTTTGCTTATTTTGATGATTTCTCGTGTTCATTTTCTAGGTTTTTTGGGTTTTTTGGGTTTGTTGGAAACTACTAGGTTTCTCTTTTTGTCTTTTTGGATGGTTTGGTTGGGTTTCCCTGGATGTTTTTTGTTTTTTTTAGCTTTCTATGTTGATCCCAGTTGGGTTCACACCCATTTCTCTCTATAAAAGGTTTTGGATCCTTTCAAAACCCCTCTATAAATAAAAAAAATATTATATAGTAATATTATAACAGTTTTACAATTATGTATGTATTATACGGTAAGATTTGAGCCTGGGTCTCCTCTTTGAAAGTTGAGGAATATAAGTAGCCAAGCTCATACCATTTTATGAATGAATTTCAATATTATATTTTATATAAATCATGCATTTGTAATGATACAAATTAGTTTTAATCTAGATTATAATAATAATTTGCACTAAAAATATTTCAATTCATCTCTTAATCCTTAGTCAAATTTAAAGTGTGTATTATGTTAAAGAATACTTTAATTGATATAAATAAGTTTCAGTGGCCTAAAAACTCCTAAAAGTGGGACTTATTATCTTCCACCCACACTCTAATTTATTATAAAGAAAATGTTCTTGTTTTCCCTTCTTTCAATTTTTACTACTATTTACAAATACTCTGCAATATGTTTTCTTAGTCTATAAGTTGTACACATTCTTTAAAAAATTCAACAAATAGCATTTAAGACCATAACCCTTCACATCGTTGCAAAGGAATAACTTCCTTACCAACATAATTATGGCTTCAATGTTTCAAGGAAATAATAATTAATTGAATCAATAAAATATTTTTTCTAATTTCTCATAGTGTTAGTAGTTCATTGAAACCTATCCTTATATTAAAAAATAAATAAACCCTCATTTTCAATAAAAAATTTAATACCTTGTTACAACAATAAAATACAAAAACATACTACTATGCTAGCAAAGAATATATTTTGATGCATAAAATGTACAATAATGTATATTAGAGATAAAATCAATGATAGAATAATAAATTTAAAGAAGAAATCCATGGCCAAAGACAACCATTGTCATCCATTTCTGCTCCTCATTTCCTACCCTCTTTGAAGCTCATTATGTTTAAAATATTAAAGATACATTTTATGAAAGAAAAGCTAAATATGAAAGAATATGTATTATTTGAAATTTATCTATTTCAAATAGAAAGAAGTTCCTATGCTAACACTCTTGCATCCCATGAGGACATTGAAAATATCAAATACCTTCCAATATCATTGCTTTCACTTATTTCATAGAATTCTTATGAGACTTTGAAGGAGACATTAAATTCATTAGCAAACCTCCCTTCCATATCCAAATTCAATAATGAAATTTTTTCTCTAAATAATTTTAATTATGATGTCTAAGGTTGTGTAAATGAATTGAATTAATTTTAATTTTGATGTCTAAGGTTGTGTAAGTGTGTTGAACTAGACAAAAAGGTTCAAGGTTCAAGCTTGGCGACCTACATCGTATACAAAAAAAAAAATCCTCTAGCTAGCCTGACGGGTTCACCCTATGGAATGGACAGTTCTGGTCCCTAGGGAATACGGGGAATGGTTTTCCTTAACAAAGGTTTTGGTTGCAGATATCTTGGTAAATTTAGGGGTGTTGGAAGAGAATCTTAATATTTGACATAATAACTTTTCTTTAAACCTTAGTGTTCATATAAATTATGATGGAAAACTCCATTTTTGATGAGTGGTTGTGGTTGTGGTTTTGGGCTTTTGGGACAATTTGGTGTCTTTTTGAGTTCTTGTTGTTCTACTTTGATTTCCAATGTCCTTGTCGTTTGATGCTCCAGTTGAGTAGTTATTTTTCCTTAGTTGCCTTTGGCTTCTATTTTAGTTGATGTTCCAGTTTGACTATTGTTCAAAGGTAATCCCAAGTGGATTACCTATTCCTAAATAGCATTGTAAAATGTTTTGGTATCCTTTCAAAACCCCTTTACCAATAAAAAAAAGTGTGTTGAACAAGACAAATTTAAAAAAAAAAAATCAATGACATAAAAATTAAATGATTATATTTTCAACTTCCTTTATTTTTTCACTAACATTGTAAAAATTTGAATGGATCCTTTATTTTTTCTCTTATTTCTCTTATTTTATATGGGAGAACTTGGGATAATTTCATTTTCCCTGAAATATTAAATCTTCCTTTCTTAAATAATATCAAAAAAAAAAAACTTAATTGCTAAAGGTTTATTCTTTGTATATAGATAGATAAGTAAATTTATATTTTGTGTTTTATTATTTAAGGTAAAATTAAATATTAAAAAATAATCCAAAAATTTGGTAGTTTTTTGAGATTAATTTAGGGACATCACAATGTTAATATTTTATTTTTATTTTTAATTATTTTCAAAACTAGTGGGAAAACTAATACTTATAATGAAGGATGTGCAATTTTAATGTTATGTAAGGCATATACAAATTATTAAAATATGAAATGATTACATCACATTATTTATATTCCCCATTTAAATACATGATACCTTTTCTTCTTATCCTCTTCAACTATTCATAAGACAAGAAAACATAAAAGGTAAGTGAAAGAATTATGTGGTTTCAAGAATAACACTATAATTTCTCTTATTAGGGATACAAACTTACTTATGGAGCTCATAATGATTATTCTTTTTAATAAGCTATGTGTTGCTTCTATTGGGGGGTAATCCCATTACAAAAACAAAATATTACATTGCTCTCATTACATTTCTAACAAGTTAATTAAACCATATCCAACTTGCATTTCTATCAAAGATATTCTTCATTTGCTTTTCTATCAAAGATATTATCCATATTCCTCAAACTGCTAAGTTTCCATAGTCAACTCCTTTATATCATATGACTTTCAAAATTAAAATATTTGTTGCCTAGTTTCCATATCTAGAAATATCTTGTCTATAACAACCTTACAATTTCTTAATACCTTTTTTAGGGTTCTTATTCATGCTCCTAATATTCAAAGATATTATTTTTATTGTTTTTTTTTGCATTTATCTGTGGATTTGGCCCCGCTTCTTGTTAACACTTGTGATATTTGCTTTTGTTTTCTCATATCAATATCCCTCTAGGTTTCTTTTCTCTTTTTTTTCTTAAGTCTTCCTTACTTTTTTTATTCCTAGAAATACTCTCGTCTTCATCAATATCTTTAATCTTCTCACACTACTCATAATAAAACTTATCATCTTTAGGTTTGTCTTGCTCTGAAATATCTGAAGTGCAAGGAATAACCTTAAAAGTACATTCTTCTTTGTGTTGCCTTAGAAACCCTAAAGTGCAAGGATGATCTTCCCTAGCAATTACCTTCTTATTCTACCCTAAAACCCTAAATTGTTATAGATTTCCTTTATTCTTATTTATTTATGATGTTGCTCTTGAAATCTTAAATTGCAAGGGATGACATGTACACCACTTTCACTTTTATTACCAGGAGAGGAGTCTATACAACTTGATGAAAATGAAGATGAAGAATAAACTTGACCTCTTATAATATCTTTGTTTTAGTATTTCCCTCCACATCTTCCTTTGCACCTTCAATTTCTTTTGAACTTCACAAATGATGTTGTAGATAGGATTTTTTTGCCTCTTCATTTGGAGTGGAATATCCTTGATTTGATCCAGCTTCTATTACTATATGATTTGCTTGCTTCATCTTAAATTTTATCTCATGACTAGAAATTTTTATCTTTTTCTTAATATTTTTCATTTTACAAACACTTATCATGTGTCCAATCTCATAATAATTGTGGCATTGAAATGAGATATTTTCATAATCCACTTATTGATCCCATTCTCTTAATTCAAATTTAATCTTAAAGGGTGGCAAAGGTTTTGAAATATTCATAGCAACACATATTGGAGTATATAAAGCATTTTTTTGCTCCTTACTAGTTAGTCATTCCTTGATGAATTCCCCTAGGGTATTTTCAACATTCTCTAAAACATCCTTATTGATAAGCTGATATAGAAGTCCAAAAAGCCTAACACACACTAGAAGCTTCTTAATAGTTTCTTTTTGAACATAAATTTTTTCATTCCATGGTCTTAAATAAAGTGCACATCTCCCCTTAAACATGGACCACCACCCTTTATTTTATCCCTAATTTCAAAACTGGAAAAGACGACATGAAGAAATCCTTAAGGAAGAAAAGTTATAGTGTAGTTTGAATTCAATCCCCAATTCCACTTGATCCAATTTTTATCTCCAAATACCTTGACCATGATCTATGGAACTTAGTTATTGACCCTCTACTTTTAAGAACCATTATATCATTCTCAATCATCTCGTCCTTAATACTCACTTTTGATGTAACATTTGCTACCTCAATCGAACTTACCATGCATACACTCTTCCACTTATCTCCAACTTGGGCCTCCATACTTCTAGCTAGGGCATCCTGACTTCTCATTAGGTCTTTCAAATTTGACTTTCCTTCCATATTAGCTAGTGGGAATCATTGTTGGTTTGCACTCCCTCTTGAATCATACTCCCTCTTAGCTTGTACTCGCTCCTATCTCTTCTTTCTTCCAGTATTTTTTGCTTTGGTGTTTTTTTATCAAGGGTTATTCATACATTTGTGGTAAGGGTTTGAAGCATTGATGCACTTAGGATGAACTCATTACTCTTCTACCATTAATAAATCTTGGCTTGCACTCCCTCTTGGCTCACACTCCCTCTTGAATTGCACTCGCTCCCTCGGGTGAATATTTAAATTTTTATAGCTCATAATGCTTATTAAAAAACAAGTATATTTAAAATAATATATTTGATTTATCTTAGTCCATGTGCTTTTCTTTCATCACTATTAATGGGGTCAAATTTTTTATTTAGAAATTCTAACTCTAGTTAGATAAGCCTATGATTGATTCTTAATGAATAAAACATAATTGTTAATATATGAGTAAAATATAATTATATAGTTAATATGTGAATTATTACAATTAATGGACCATTGAAAATATTCATTAATAGTCCTTTCCTGTAAATCTTAATTGTTTGTGTGCTACATTAAACATGAATACAAAAACTGACTTTGATAGTTATATGGAAATTTTAAACAATTTAAAATCATTGTAATTGGCCTACTTGTCCAATATAAAATAAATGTCTGATCTAGACCATGCACCTATTTTCTTGACATATTTTACCATAGATGAAGTGAATTTAAATGAGAATGTTGACCACTTTATTTTTATCAATTATGAGTATTATAGCATGCACATATTTTCTCAACATGTTGTAATGCTAGTGAAATGAACTTAAATGACTATGTTAACAACATTATCATATCAAGTATAAGTATTAGAAAATAATTATAAGTCAAAAGTTTCATGATGGATGACACTAGTATACCTATATTAGATGGAACAAAAGTCTATAAGTTTGTAGAATGTCTTATGGTGATTCCTATAGATGATAATATATGTGTTTTTTAAATTGACCAAATATCATTTGTTTGTCCTTAGACAATATGATATAAAATCATCAATCCTTATATGATCTAGAAAATTAAGATGGACACTATCATAACGAAGTATACACCTTTCCTTTTATTGAATATGAAGGACCAATTTTATTTTAATTGGAGAAAAGACCTATATATTTTACATATATTAGAACCTAGCTACTATGTTCTAAATAATTTTTATATTGAACTTTTGATGGTAATCATCAAGAATATGAACACATAACACACAATCCAATATTCTAATATGATTAATATCAAGTTTTTATGACTCAACACTCTTTACATTTTGATTATGTAAAAAAATTGTTAAGAACCTTGGTTGTGATTTAGTATGAATATCCTCCTAAATTTTCATTGAATTCTTATGCCTAAAGCATGCATCTCATCATCTTCACAATTTTTATGATTTTTCTCATTAAATAAAAATATAAAGGGTTAAATATAAACTAGCATTATTTCATTATTCAATAAAAATTGCATTTAGAGTCATTAAATAAGGCCCTAATCTCAACATATAAAGGAAATCACTAATAACTCTTCAAAAGCATCTTTTCTAATGCATGCATGATTTTGGAAACGTTACAAATTTTTAATCACCACATACTTACAAATAATATTTTTGAAAAATAATTGAAGTTCAAGTTTGTTTGTATGATACTGGATTGTTATATATACTATGATGATTATATTACTCCTTAATGTCTAACATAGATTATTTGATAACTTCAATATAGTTATTTAAATATTATTCATGTTATATAGTTTTTATTGAACAATTTATAGTTGTAATTTCACTATTCAATATAAATTTGATTCTTAGTTTATTGTATGTATCAGTTTCTAAAAGATATGATATTTATGTGAATTGACGAACTTCATGTATTGCACTTAAATATATCGATCTAATAAATTCATACAGAAATATGGTTTATAAAAAATCAAGACATAATTTGTTTTTATTTACATTTATACATGGATGAGAAAGCAATTCAAGATCAATTAGAGGATTCATTGAGAGGACTTGATGGGCTATCACAAACAATTACATTGTCCCTTTTATGACAAATTAATTTCACTTAGATATATATTTTTTGTTGTGGCTAAAATTATAAATAATTTTAATCCCTTCAAGTTTGATCAACTAGCCTACCTTAGAGTTGTGTTGAGATAGGAAATCATTAGCAATATCAAATATGACATCATCAACTAAAGTATATCAAAGGAAGAATTTTATAATGCATTTTATAGGAAGGAACAATTAATACAATATTGTACTCATGGTCATAGAGTCATGTAACATACAAATTGTCTCCTTTGACCTTTGATTTACCAATATTTTATGGTAGCTCACAATGTGTGGTGTTAAGTATCTTTGCATAAGTTGTGATATTTAACCCCATACAAAATAATCAAGATGTTATTTATGAACCACAAAATATAAGATAAAAACTATTACAATCATATTAGGACTTGAAATATTCAAATAATCATTACATGTTAACATCCTAGAATTAAGAAATAATAGAATAGATAGGAAAAAACATAAGGGTCTTACACCAAGGATTCTTATATATATCCAAGTATTTGTATGAGTATTTAAAGATTAGATAGTTATTTATTGGTGCCCTTGGGAACCTATATACAATATAGAATAGCCTTGTAGTTAGCAAAGTCTCTAAATAATTCTACTTAACTAAGTAAATGCTATATCTAGTAAAATTATATGTTAAAACTACTTTTACAATGTTTCACCTGTTTTATAGATTGTAGTATTTACAATGATCTAAATTTTTATATTTGACTTATTGTGGCCATTTATTACAAATATTTTAGTTTGGAACCAAAATTTAATCCACAATTTCTTAATTGAATAGAAAATATTCCTACATCTAGATTGACATAATAACTCTTGTTTATAATGATTGTGTTACAAAGGACTTACTTTGGTTGATGCATTTGACCCTCAAAATTGATCATACCTATTTATTTTTTCCTTAGGATATTTATTTTCTATTATATTATGTAATTTTATCTTTATAAAATTAATGATGCATGGCTCTAATAAATATCTAGCTCAAGCTCTAATATCTTCATTTAGCTCTAAATTATATGTTTTATTTTAAATGGCAACATCCGAGTTTAATTCTTAAACCTTGATGTGTTTTATTCCATTGGTAATACTAACATGTACATTATATTACTACCATGTGGCTACCATACTAGAGGATATATTGTTGCTATGATCACCAACTATGTTGTTGACATGTTGCTACATATTTTCTCCATGAGATGAATAATTGAGAAGAGTGAATTAGACATTAAAACACCTTTGAGAAGTTTTAATTTTAGATCGACCAAGGCCTTATATGATTAACCAAAGGATAATTTTGTTGATACCAAAAAAATAAGCCAAGTGAGGGCCTTTGACTTGATAACATCTAGATGGGGCCATGTATTCTATATTAATATGTAAAGTTATTACTTATATATTTTTCCTTTAAAGCATAAAGGAAGCCTTGAAGTATCTTTAAGATCCTTTGGATTCCCTATTTGATCATAATATTTATTGAATGACATAATCCTAGTCATTCATAACACTTATACAAAAGGAATCCTATTAGATCAGATGACTTTCAACATCCAATTGGAGTTAATTATATAATTCAATTTGTCTATTCAAATGGTGTTGAGGAATATTACATTATTTGGTACATGTTAATATACCTTAATGGTACATTTGTAAATATGTAATAGATTAGGGTTGAGTCAATAGTTTAGGATGTGAGTTATATTTTCCCTTTTATATAAGTATGAATGTGTAGGAAATGCACAAGTGTTATATAAGTGTCAATGTGTAGGAAATACACAAGTTTCATATAAGTTAGAGTTAAAGTGTAGGTTGAGTGAATGAGCACAAGTGTCTCGTATGTAAGAGTGCAAATATGTAATGTAAAGAGGTGAACAAGTATCCTAGATTAGGAGTGCATATAGGATTCCAAGAGTTATGTAGATGTGTGCAAGTGTTGTAGAGTCAAGTGTACATCAAGTATGCAAGTGGCAAGTAGATAAGCCAAAAGTTGCATATGGAGAGCAATAGTCAAGTACTTGAATATTCATGTTACTATGGCTAAATTATGGAGACAATAATCCATAGAATGTATTGAATTCAATCAATAATCAAGTATTAATAGTAAACGTTGTAACAAGAAGATGAGCAATAAAGCATGTATACATTTTTAGCAATTAATATTGTAAGTTGTTCTTCATGTATAGTACATGAATGATTCAAGTTATTTACATTCATATCTTAGTATAAAAATTAATGTTATTTGATTTATTATAAGCCTTGATATACATATTAATTTGCTCATATATTTCTACTCCTATTATTTTTACCTTGACCTTTATTATTGTGGGTATTTTATATTTGGGATCTATGTGATATTGTGAGATAACTTATGAAATTTTGTGGTAGTAAGGCTTAAAAATCCAACAAAGGGGTTAATACTTTGATAATTTTATCACCCAAGCCCTATTGGGGTTATGTTGCATTCTCCTATTAGATTATAGCGATGTCATTAATTCATTCCTTTGTAGTCCTTATAGATCATCATGATCTACTCTATATTTAGATAATTTTCATACTTGATCATCTAATTCATCCATGTGGATGACATTTGAATGTCCTAGATGACTTTTAAATTCTTAGGATTGTTTTCCAAAATACTTTTGAGCAAATTATCCTATTTTCTCCCTTGAGATCAATACTTACACTTTTTTACATTGTTACACTTGACAAATTCTCTAAGACATTAATCTTTTACTTGTATAAGCATTTGAAAATGTTTTATTTATAGTATTAAAAAATCATTACATTTTGGCAACTTCTTGAGTTTACACGTTTGTTATGACAAAGGACATAGTAATATTAAACCTTCTCAATTGGGATTATGGAGTCATCATTAAAATAAAATAATAATAAAGGATGGAGGTAAATAATATTCCAAAGAATGAAAGAATATTTTAATCAAAAAATTACTCATATTCATCAAAATTAAGACTAGGTGAATCTCTTGGAGCCAAAGTCATCATGGAGGATCACTATTTTGATGAAGGGATTTACTCTTATACCATTGAACCATATAACTCATTTAACTTTGTTAAGCCTCTCTTGAAATATTTGTTGCTTAATATTGTCATTTCCTCCTATTTTTGTTGAAGGCGATCAAGATGAGATGTAGTGTTTATAATTTTCTCAACTCCCTAGGTTTCCAATCCATTAATACTCAATGTAACATCTTTCTACTCTTGGATGAGCATACTATAATCTTGATCCCATATTAGATTTCCATTTTGATCCCATGGAGTAGGAAGGCCATATTTAACCATGTCTTGTATTTGATCTTTCACCTACTTTATTTTTTTTTAGGTCCTCCATCATTTAGTGTAGTTATCTAGTTTATGTTTCTTTGTCTTGACTAAATATTTTTTTGATGATTTTACTTCTACCAATGATTCAAACAATATCAAGGAAAATCATCTTCTTCTTCATAAATTATTTTAGTTAATAAATTAACCTATTGATGCTTCTATTCCAATTGAGCATTTGTGTCTTATATCCTCATAGTGATTAAAGAAATAAATCCCTTTAAGGTGGAAATAATCTCTTTCTAAGTTGGATTGAACTAGACTTTGAGCTCTTCTATCTTATTATATCGTGGAATTCCTTTCTTCTAAATTTGTTCAACTTTTTGCCTAAGACCATCAACTTGTCTTAGCAAATGATTTTATCTTTTTATTCATGATCTTGCATGATCTCTTCCATGTTTTTATTCAATTTTTATTTCTTCTTATTTATTTTATTTTTATATTTGGTTAGCTCTTCTTTTCCTTGTTTAGATAATCTATCTCTATATTTAGAGCATTCTCGAGTTGTTGAACTTGACTCTCGAAAGCAACAACTATATTGCATATTTTATTAAGTTGTCTTGGGAGAGAGGTAAACATAATTTAGTAGCAAAACTATTTTTTCTCTAATTTTGACTATATAGAGGCTTTTAAATGAGCTATGGTTACCACAATTCTTTCCATTTTACCTTCTCACTACTTGTGAAAATTTTCATATTTAAAATAATCATCTTGTTTATTTATTCAACAAAATATATTTTTTCTTTGGCCTAGCTTTGCTCAAGTTAATTGTTAATGAAAAATCTATATAATCATCGATTTGGACCTAATTAGTTTTTTTTTTTGGGATATATAATTAATTATGCTATATGTAGCTTCTTCCATTTAGGGGATAATTAAGGAGCCAACTCACTTGTCCTCTTAATATGGAATGAAGGCATAAATTATTTTTCTACTTGCTTCCTTATTACCTCTTATATTTACTTGAAATTTAAAATGATAGTGTTGGAGGACGTGAATGAATATTGTCCTATTAATATATCCTAAGAAAATAAGCCAAATTATTTTATTAATAAAAATCATTGATTAATTTAGCTTGAAGTGATTTGCTTTATCATGGAAAAATGCCTTTCTCCAACACTTATAAAAGAGAAAGGTATTTAAATGAATGGAGGGCTTTGAGTACTAGGAGGAATAAATGATGACATAGAGATTGTTATCTTTTGAGGATATATGTAGTGGGAGAGATCTATCACAGGTCCTAATAAAATGCAAAAAATATGAAAGAAAGTAATTCTGCAATATGACTAAAATATACTATAAATAGAAAGTGGTGAAAATACAATGCAATATGGAGGTGATGGTCACTCCATTAATATAAGCTAAAGAACTACATTGTACTCCATACAGGAGTTCTACCACTATCTACTACTCTCTGATATAATGCACTTGATATGTTTGATATGAACTTGATATGAACTATCACTATGAGGCCCTTTATATAGGAAGATAGATTCCTTGGCCAACACTCTACCTAGTTGTACAAGGGGACACCTTGCACATTGACACTTGTGCATTTATTACATTGCTTGAAGTAACTAGCTAACTTCCCCATAAAGTAATCTCCTACTCTAACTATGTACCAAAGGTGGTACATTTACATGACCCAAATGATGTAATATACTCTAACTCTAACACCCCTATGTATTACATTATTTGGGTATTGAAGATTTCAATCTTCAATATGGATCTTCTTCTTGGTCTTGAAGTTTGTATTCTTCTTCTCTATTTTTTGTAACCTATTCAAGCAAGTAGTTGGTGTCTTCATAACCTGTTGTTCTTGCTGAAAGAGCTTTGACTTCATAACCATCTATTGGTTCTTCCAGTTCTTCAATTTCTTCTATCCTTTGAGCTAGGTGTCCTTTCTGATTCCCTTTACGATACTCCAATTGGGGATAATTGGTTGGACGCTGAAATTGTTGCTGATGAGGATTATTTTGATATTGTCATGGTTGAAATATGCTTCCATTGTTCATATGATTTCCTTGATTCTGATTTTTGGGATTGAATCTGCAATAGTTAGTACTATGACCTTTTCTTTTGCATATCTGACAATACCTGTTACTCCATGGTCTTCATCCTTTTGATGAAGAAGCAATATTTCCCTATGGATTATCTTTTGAAGCCAATGCAGTGTTAGTCATTTCATCTTTAACTATGTTCTCCACCTCATACTCTTGAAGAATATTGATTAGGTCATCAAAAGAAGTATCTTTACTTAGGACTTGTAAAGATGTAACCAAATATTTGTAGTTATCTAGAAGTGCTCTCATGGTTACTTGAGTAAGAAATTCATCTTTAGTCTCTTCTCCTAAGGTTAATAATTTCCCTTTAATATCTGCTACCTTCCTTAGGAATAGTTCTATGCTCTCGCCACTGTTCATTTTTAGGGAATGTAGTTGAGTTTGAAGATGAAGGATAGTGGCTTTATTTTTCCCTTCGAATATCTTCTCTAAGCTTTTCCATGCTTCTGTAGATGTCTTTGTTGAACTAATATAAGGTTGTATTTCATCAATGATAGCAAAGGTTATTATCATTAGGGCTTTTGCATCATTTTCTTCAAACTTTTGAATCTCAGTATCACCTGTGCTTGGTCTTTTTGTTGTTCCTTGAGCTATCTCCCAAAGTTTTTCATATACTAAGATTGCTTTTACCTTATTTTTCTAGGAAAAATAGTTTGGACCTTTAAGTAATTGGGATTCTACAAGAAAGAATTTGTTTGATGCCATGATGATCCTTGTGGTCCCCTTTTAAATTCCCTAGTATTGATTTGATGATACCTTGGTGGAATTTTAGGTTTTGTAGAAACCTTATGACTCCCAAATGGATTGAGTACTTGATAAATTTTGAAAGATGCTATTATTATCAAGTCTTGTAGAATACCTTATGTCTCCCTAGTGATTTTGGATATGCTAAATGATTGATAAAGTGCTTTTGAGAATAGTAGTTCAATTTTGGGTTGATTTTGTAAAGTTTTGTGAATAGCAAAAATCAACTTCTATTACACCTTATTACTCCTATTGAACTTAAGCACTTTCTAATTTGATGAGGTCCTAATGGTTGGATTTCTTTTGTCCCTTTAATGTGATTTTGAGACAAGTATACCAATTAATTTCCAACCCTTGATAATCTTTAATGAACCTCCCTTTATAGCCTTTGATATTTGATATTTAATGTTTCTAAATTCCAATATCCTACTTTGGTGTAGTATTCCTTATAACTCCCTAATTTGGAATATTAGAAAACAATAATATTTGCAATAATAGAAATTTAATTTTTCTAGGTAGAAATCCTTATTTCTCTAATGTTTTAATTTGCAAATATTAAGCTATAATTCTCCTTTAATTTTGCTTTCAAATATGGTTGATTTCCCTATAGTTTCAACCTTATATTATACCCTTATAACTCCTTTTAATGAAAGAAATTAGAATAAGGTAAATTCTTACCTTTATAATGTTGCAAATCTCTACGTACTTGACATTGAATTCAGACATAGATGACAACAATATTTAGTATTCCTCCTGGCCATTATGACCAATGGTAAGCTTTGTATTCTCCAATGTATGGGCATAGATGAGATCAACATAATTTAATGCTTGTCTTGAACTCCTTCTATGATGGATGGTGATTGATTTTTTATTCTCTTTTGACTACAATATTTGGACAGTGGATGCCTCAAGTCTAACTTTTTGACCACCTTGACCAAGAGCTTTAAATGCTCTTCTCATTTCTTATACGTTGCAACTCCTTGCTACTATGAATGCACTTCCTTCCTTAGTCTTAGGTGCCTTAAATAGGAAGAGGATTGTTTAATATGACAAGTGTCACGGCAATTTTATTTCAACACTCGAAGAAGACACTTGAAATTTGTTGGAGGATAGACGTTACAGTCTTTATGTGAGTGCTTGTATGCCTTGGTTACAAGTGTCACCTCTTCTCTAACATAATCGATGTTCTCCCTATGTAACACTTCCTTTCACGTGTGCAAGCTTGAGCATTATTTTGAGTGCTCGTTAGGGTTTCTTCAATGGTGACAAGTGGCACCTTTTATATTTTGCATGAACCTTCCTCTTCAACGTATTCTTGCAAGCTTCCTCAATGCATTATTTCCAACTCATCTTTTGTTGTGTTTTCTCCTCAATGCTTCGATGATGCTTGGTATGTGAGTTGGTTCTAGCTAGGATAATGAGCACTGCTATGATGGTTGTGAGCTAGGACTATGAGAAACACTACTCCAATGGTGTTTTGAATGCTCCTTGTGGATGTACATCTAGATCTTGGGTATTGCTTTCTCTATGCTTGGATTTTCTCCTGATTTCAAGCTACTTGTAATTCTACCTTTGTAGATGATAGCTTCTTCTTGTGCTATGCTATGTATGTTGTGCAGGTTGCTTATTGTGGTTGTCCAAACCATGGATGATTTGAGCTCCTTGAAGGCCCCTTTTTACCTTGCTCGGATAGTGCTTCTCTACGATCACTTGGATATGTTTCTTCCTTATGAAGAATGTGTCTTTATGACACTTAGACCTTGTCCTTTTTCCTACATAGGATAGAATATTATGGTGCAAGATAATGTAAATAAACTTGTAAATAGAATACCTTCTTTTTGCACCTCCTTTTGCACTCTTCTCTATTGGTTTTAATGGTGGCTTTCTTGTAGGCAAGGGTTGATTTGATGTTGTCTCCTTTGCTAGACAACTCTCTCCTTTGCTTGGTTACTTTGGTAATAAACCCAAGCTAATAACCACGTAGATAGAAGCTTTTGTAGAAGTAATTTTCTCACTAATTTTTTCTGTAAATAGCCCTTAGTGCACCTCGAATCTGAGACTCACCAAGTCTCGATTTGTAGCTTCTTTTACTGATTTTGATGGTGGCTTTCTTCTCCACTCCTTGGAGGAATATGATCTAATTTTGGTGGCTTCTTTGGGCCACGAAATGTTGTAGGTTCTATGCACCAAATAGTGTCTCTAGACACTTTGATAATCTATTGGTTTTGTGCCCTTGATCTTTAACAATCAACAAACACAAACTAACCCTTTTGAGAGTAACTAGTTAAAGATCAACTAGTATAGTGCTAATGGATTAATAATGCACTTTAATGGTAACAATAATCTCACCTTATTGCTCCTATAAATAAACTCTCAAAATAATTTCAAATGCACTTAATAATCTCTGCAACTTTTAAGAGTAATCTATAAAGAACCCTTAATGAATAATCTGCAATTTTCACTACAATCAATATTGTAGGATGTAGTCTTCTTGCTTTCTAGATAGATAATAGGTAGGTGATAATTTTCTTTCTTTCAAAAAATATCCAACTCCTATTTAATGTGCAAATATATCTTTAAAATGAACTCTCCTTTTTGCACTTTCTTGAAGACTATAATATAAGCCCTTTTTCTTTGCAACTCTAATCTAAATATGGTGCTTAATGGAATTTGATAATGAACCCTTATTTGAAGTTCAACTAATTGCACCCAAGTTGCTTACCTTTTAATGGCTTCTGTAGTAGATGTAGATCTTGGTGTTTTGATTCACCAAGTTGTTGCCTTGTAATGGATGAATTCATAGCTTCTTGTTGGTTGTCCAAAATAGCTTCTTGCTTCACCAAACTGTGGTCTCGAACCTTCTATCTTGAGCCTAGGGTTTGGTGGCTTGATCCTTCCAATGATATTCTATTTTTTATTGTAGATTCAGATAACTCTTATCTCTAAAATGTGCCTTCTTACTGTGAGAGGTAATCTCCAAGTCTCTTGGATTTGGTAGGCTTCTTTTATCTGAATCCTCCTTCAATATTCTTGTTGAATTTTGACTTCAAACAAGATCTTCTTCTTCTCAAGATTTTGAATGTCTTGAGGTCTTCACTAGATTCTTCTTCAGGATTTGGCACTCTTTACCAAATTCTTCTTCTCTTGGGCTTGTTGTCAGATGGCGATAATTGTCCCAAGTCCTTCACTATCAGGAGCTTCTCCTTGGTAGTGGATTTCTCCAATGAGTTCTCCTAGGAACTCTTTTGATGATGCTTCTATGAGCTCTACAACAAGGCTCTCCAAGCCTTCTTCTTTTCCTCCTTGAGACCTCTCCAAGGTCTTCTATCTTGTAGCTTCTATGGTCTTCCAACTGAGACCTTTTCTTCAACCTTCTACTTCAGGAAGTGTTGGTGATGAGATCTTCTTCTTGGATCTCTAAAATATACTGCTTAGGTATTCTATAATGGGATCTTACTGGTCCTTTTTTCCTTATGCAATTTATAGGCTTTAATGGAGATCACCAATCTCCTATTTCATGGACTCTTCTCTGGAGTCTTCTTCAGGAAATCTTCTCTAGAGTCTTCTTCTAAATCAAGAACTCTTCTTTTAAATCAGGAACTCTTCTCTAAAGTCTTCTTCAGAATTAAGGCTTCTATGGCCCTTTCTTCTGGATCAAGGCTTCTATGGCCTTTTCTGCTTTTGCACTCTATAGGTATTGATCTTGAATGGAGATCACCAATCTCCTATCTCCTCCTTGACTCGTCTTCTAGAGTCTCTTCTTCCTTGAGTCTGTTATAAGGCTATTGTGGCATTTTCTTCACTTCTACAATCTGATGGATTGCAGCTCTTGTAATGAGATTCTTTTTTAGGTCTTTGAAATCTTCAGTCTTCTCCTTGTTGCAAGTGTTGGAATGATTCTAAGAAGATATTCTTCCTAGCTCTCTTGTAGGAAGCTTCCCAACCTTTTTCTGAATCTCCTTTTCTTGCAACAAGTTGTTAGAAACTGGAATGAAAGAATTTATAATTCTAGAGATAATAATCTTCACTAGTTGATTTGTCAATCTAGTGGTATGAATGTTGAGTCCTAGTCTTCACGAGTTTTCTGCAACTCTATGGAAAGACTCTAGCCAAATGTAATCTCAAAATTTCTATAACTGAGATTTATTTTAGTCCTTTCAATCTTTCTTGTGACTCTCCCTAATCCTATTGACCTATTGGACTTCTCTTATGATGACTTTTGCAAGTGGTGATGCATAATGGCGAGTTCGGTTTGCAAAAACGTAAAGAGAAACTATGATGGATGTAGGTCCTCCTATTCTCGATTCACCATGGCTCTGATACCATTATTATCTTTTGAGGATATATGCAGTGGGAGAGATCTATCACAGGTCCTAATAAAATGCAAAAAATATGAAAGAAAGTAATTTTGCAATATGACTGAAATATACTATAAATAGAAAGTGGTAAAAATACAATGTAGTATGGAGGTGATGGTCACTCCATTAATATAAGCTAAAGAACTACATTGTACTCCATACATGAGTTCTACCACTATCTACTACTCTCTGATATAATGCACTTGATATGCTTGATATGAACTATCACTATGAGGCCCTTTATATAGGAAGATAGATTCCTTGGCCAACACTCTACCTAGTTGTACAAGGGGACACCTTGCACATTACAACTTGCACATTGACACTTGTGCATTTATTACATTGCTTGAAGTAAGCAGCTAACTTCCCCCTAAAGTAATCTCCTACTCTAACTATGTACCAAAGGTGGTACATTTACATGACCCAAATGATGTAATATACTCTAACTCTAACAAATATGATAGCATTGAGTTCATTAGAAAAATGGTAAGGACTCGTTGAGATGATAATTATGGTGAATAATGCATGGCAAGAAGTGAATTGTAGAAATCAATGAATAGAGATGGATGATAAGAGGAAGAAATCCCATCACCTATAAGTGCTTCAAGAATAAGAATTAACACTCAATGATACTAGGAAAATAGGATCCTTGTAATAGAAAGCCATGAATTTATTATCTATAGTAAATAAATCAATTTAGTATGTGCCTCTTCTATTTTTTGTTTTTTTGGAATGAGAAATATTGTGGTAAACTTAATGTTCTTTCTTTTGCAAGTTATAATTCCTTTTAGGAAGGCATCTTTTAAGATCAAAAAACTGCATGGACTTAATATCATTATAGGAATATTAGAGGTATAAAAATTTTAATTGTGGATTGTATTGTTATTGGTAGAGGTGTAGACCCTAAGGCAATATAACTCTTTGTTTTTTTTATCTACTTGGAATTGATGGATCCTCCTAGGCCTTCAATTCCTATAGAACCAAGTTTTTGAATTAATTTGGCTCTACCAATTTAATTTATGGAAGATTTACAATAAGAGCTATAAAAGGATAATCCATTTGAGGGGTAGTAATTATACTTCATGTTTCTCATGATAATTGTTTACTAAACTCAATTGGCCCTATATTTCTTACCTTTGAATTTTGAATCATTTTTGTCTTTTCTTTTTTTTGTTGCCCCTTTTGTTCATTTACTAGTTATTTGAATCCTTCTATCCATTTTGATATTTTTCCATCAGACCACAAAAGGTTGTTATTTTACTAGTAGTTCATAATCATCATAAAATTCTTATTTTCTAAGGTTTTTGATGCTTCTAAATCGTTAGTTTTCCAAATATATTAACTCACAAAAAGCTTTATCCAGGATCAAATATACATCAGATAAATGTCATACGAAATAACAATGAATCACAATATAACACTAATATCTCACAAATATAATTCAAATGTATTCAATATAAAAATATTACAATAATGATTCAGATAGATTAAATTGCATAGAGATATGTCTCCAATATATAATTTTACATGACTTTTTAGTACTCTAACTATTGCTCTCCTCAAACATATAGGAGATGCATCCTTTTATATTCCTCTCATTAAGACAAAACTCTCATCTTGCCACATATCAATGTGACTTCATTCTCTCTCTTGACACCTTAAAATCTCTCTCATATTGAGACATACATTATATAAAATATAATCATTCTACCAAAATAATATTTAGAAGGGGGTCAAATAATTTAATACCTCCAACATCCTCCCATATTACATTATTTGGTAGGAAGGATTTTTCCCTTTGTTCTCTGATTTTTCTTTTTTTTCATTCTTTAGATCTAACTTTGGTGCCATTGAATATATGCAACCTTCATTGGGTTTATACTTTTTGGTGTCTGCCTTTAGATCCATGTATCTGAGTCACCTCAGGATCTCTACCTTTGGGTATCTACCTTTGGGTCACTACATCTATGTCTCTACCTCTAGGTCACTACATTTGGGTTTCCTCTAGATTATCATTACCTCTAGGTCATTTACTAGAACATTTATAAGATTCATATTTGAAGGATCATAAGTGCTTTCACTATGGTCCATCTTCCAAGTTGTGCTTAGGTCATAATCATTTATTTATTTATGATAATACTAACATTATTCTTTACATTCAACAAACCTTGATCATACTTGGTTCTTCTATAGAAACCATACAATATTATTTTCATATTATCCCATTCATTCATGTTTATCCATCCACAATCTATTTTTAATCTATGATCTTTCTTTTCTTTTTATAGATAAAATATTTGTGAATGATTATGTCCTCCACAAATTTCACAACAATGAAGATTCTAATATTTCTCTATCTTATGTCTATATCTACCACGATGATTACATGTATTCCTTTTTATAGGATATTGTTTCCTTTCTCTGACTGATTATTTCTTGTTTGTCCTTTATTGTTTCTAGTTTTATCAATCTCTATCATATATTTGATGTCATTATTTCCTATCCAAAATTTAGTCTCTGATTCATTGATGTTTGTATGTCCTGTATATCCAAGACCTTCTATTTTGTTCTATGTTTTCCAAAACTTGTGTCTTTATATCCCATTTTACTTAGTAATTTTGAAACAATCCCTTTAGCATGCTTTTCAAAATAATGGCAGATGGTTTTTCCCATATGGTTTTTCATCATCTCTCCAATAGAGTTTTTTTATGGACATATTGTACATGAGTACCTTATTAGGCCTTGTTTTCGGGACTCGTATCTGTGGATATATCACTTGTTTGTTTTTGTTGTTTTCACTACATCCTAGTACCACTTAAGGGGGGTGTTAAAGTATATCTTATGTTGATACTAGGTATCTAGGATATTTAGGATATTTATGAGGTTGGTAAACTCCTAGTTTTGTGTGGCTAAGATCTACTCAGTTAGTTATGATAATATGGATCATATTGTACACATTTTCTATTTATGCAAGGTCCCTCACATAGAATAATATGTCATTTCTTGAGCTTGAATATTTCTTTTTAATATTATCTACAAGCTTTCTCTATTCCTCTCTAGATTCACTGTGGCTTTGATACCACTAATGGTTTTAGCACTATCCCAAATACTACACCACCTTCATTTATTATTACAGTATAAAGGTATGGATATACTTAATTTAATACAAATGGCAAGCCCTTGAAAATTTCAAGTAATTCATGGTACTTGTTGAGAGAAAGTGACTACCAAATATCCACCTTAAGATCAGATAAAGGTGGTTAATATGTGTTCAATTGATTCTTAAATTTTTGTAAGTACCATGGGATAAGGAGGCAATTCACAACTCCTTATACCCCCCAAAAAAATGGAGTAGCTAAAATGATGAATCAAACAATCACAAATAGGGAAAAATCAATGTTACATGTTGCTACATTGTCTAACTCATTCTGGGGAGAAGTTGTTCTTACTGCTGCATACTTGACTAATAGGTCCTCCACAAAGGCCTTACTTGACCTGAAGAAGCATGGATTGGAAGGATGCCCTATGTGGGCCATTTGAAAGTATGATGCCTATGCTCATATTCCTCATAAGAAAAGTAATAATTTTGATAATAAGAGCCAAAAATACATCTTTGTTGGCTACAGTGATAGTGCCAATGCATATAAGTTGTATGAGTCTATTTCCAAGAGGATCATTCTATCTAGGGATGTTACCTTTCATGAGTATCTCCCATATAATCCTCCTATGGCCCCCACTTTGGAATTAACTAATGAAACAATTGCTCCCTTGATGCATACAATATCATCTAGTCCTTCCCATTCACTCATAAATCAAGAAATTCCTCCACTTGAATAACTTCCCATAAATGATCCACATCCTTAATCTCCTTCTTCTCCATCTAATGATCAAGCCACATCATCCAATCCTTTACCTAAGTGGGTTCAAGCCACCATAGATGAATCCCAAAGTCATTTGTCCACTTATACAGGTAAAAGGCCTTCAACACTAAGACACCAAATGAATTATGCCCTCATGGCCGAAGCCCTTAGCCAACCTGAACCCTCTATTATCAAAGAAGAACTTGGTGATCCTAAATGGATTCTTTCCATGGATCAAGAATTGGATTCCATTGAAAGGAATCATACCTAGGAGTTAGTTGATTTACCCCAAGGCAAATATACCATCAGCACAAAATAGGTGTACAAGGCAAAGTATAAAGCAAATAGCTCACTATATCACTACAAGGCTCACCTAGTAGCTCAATGCTATAAGCAATAAGAGGGAATTTATTATGAGGAGACTTTTTCTCCTATGGCAAAGATGACTATAATCAGGATAGTTATTTCTTTGGTAGCTTAAAAGCATTGGTCTATATATCAGATGGATGTCAAAAGTGTATTTCTCGATGGAAAATTGAAGGAGGAAGTGTATGTGAACCAACCACTAGGGTACACAGTTGAAGGCCAAGAAAAAAAAGTCCTCAAATTGAATAAAGCTCTATATGGGTTGAAGCAAGCATCCTGAGATTGGTATGCAAATATTGACTCATATTTCATCAACCTTGGTTTCACTAGATCTACAGCAGAATATACTCTCTAAGTGAAACATTATAAAAATAACATCATTTTGATTACATTGTATGTGGGTGATCTTCTCATTACAGGTGATGACATAGAAGGAATAAGGTTGCTTAAGGAGGACTTATGCAAAAAAAATGAGATGATAGACTTAGGTCTCCTCCACTATTGCTTAGGCATAGAGGCATGGCAATAGCCCGGTAATATTTTTATCTCACGGGATAAATACATTCAGTCTAATTTGGAGAGGTTTCACATGGAGGAGTGTAAGCCCTCCCTCACTCCCATGGAAACTAGATTAAAATTGGTTAACAGTGATGATGAAGAAAGGGTTGATGGCACCTTTTATAGGTAGCTAGTTGGAAGTTTGATCTACTTAACTTCAACTAGACTAGATATTTCCTATTCAGTTGGTCTTATTTCTAGATTCATGCAAGATCCTAGAAGAGCCATTGGATAGCAACTAAGAGGATTTTTAGATTCCTCAAGGCCACCCCTCATCATGGCCTTATGTATACATCATGTGATGATTTTTCTTTTATTGGCTACACAAATTCAGATTGGGCTAGTTGTCCTAAAACTATAAGATCCACATCAGGTTATTATTTTCAGTTGGGGCAGGGCTCTATTTCATGGAGCACCAAGAAGCAGAACATAATTTCATTATATTTAATAGAGGCTGAATATATAGCAACATTTGAGGCAACTAAGGAGGCTATTTGGTTGAGGTAATTTCTTCAATACATTGGGCTATTCATAAATAGCCCAACTTACATATATTGTGACAATCAAAGTACCATCAAGATGACCAAGAAACCAGTTTTCCATGCCAAGACAAAGCATAGAAATGGTCCAAGAAGACATTATACACATGGAGTATGTACCAACTCAATATCAAGTGGCTGACATCTTCACCAAGTCACTTGGGCAAGACAAGTTTTCTCAGTTTAGAAAATTTCTCTATGTATGTAATAGAATTCAACATTAAGGGGGAATGTTATCTAATTTTGACTTATTTTTTTCTATAGTTAGGATAGTGCACATTAAGGAGGAATGTTAGAATATTATAATGTGCACTATGCCTTAGTTTGACACTTATCTTCTACCACTTGTCTTATATCTTCAGTTTGAGTTGGAGTGGTGTCTTTTGCATGACACTTGGAGTGGAGATTATGACACTTGTCATATCTCCCTCATAGGCTTTATGCCTATATATTATAATCATTTTGTAAATACAATTGTGCCTTCTCTTTATGTCCCAACATTTTCTAATTTATCTGCTACCCAATTTCCTTCTCTATAAATAAATATGCCCACACTTCCAAGAGATTACCTCTAGTAATAGATGATGAACATAAAAAATAACACTATTTTGTATCCAATATCTAGATCCATTTTTGTTAATAACATTGATGATAATTTGTGAATCCCCCTCAATTAAAATATATTTCCATATTTTTTCTACTAAAATTTTAATCCCTATAAGAAGTACCCTAGCATCTGCATAGTTGTTAGTTGAAGCTCCAAATGATCCAGAATAAGTGAGGAAAATTTTGCCTTCACTGTTTCTAAAAACACCACCTCCACTAGATTTTCCTAGATTTCCATTAGAAGCACCATCAAAACTAATTTTGATAAATCCAATTTTTTGACATTTCTATTTTACCGTAGATTAAAGTAGATCCTTTGTTTTAATTACATTATCGTAAATTACTCTTCCATGTATTTTCAAATCCTGTAGGAAATTTATTAGCACCTCTTTTTATTTTATACAGACTCTCCATTATGAGCATCATATTTGTAGATGTTCTACAAGAGAGGCAATAAAACAGTTCTAAACTTACGCATAAATTTGAGATTTTTCTTTAAAATTTATGTTATTCCTTTCAAGCCATAAATTCCAACAAATAATGGTAGGGCCAATTCTCCAAAGAATACATAATACTTTATCTTTGAAATAATTAATCCAATATTTCATTAACTCTTTCAATGTTGATTTAGCTACCCAATATAGTTTCATATTTTAAAAAATTAACCCCAAATAGTGTGAGCAAATGGACAATGAATAAGTAAATGGTCTGATGTTTCTAAATCCTTTGCACACAAGGCACATATAAATGGTCCATAATATCCTCCTCTTTATATATTCACTTAAGTAATAATATTACTTTGAACGACTAATAAAAGGAATGTTGAGGCCTTAATGACCAAACATTCTTCCAAGGAAAATCTTTGGGAGAAGGAAATTTTGATTATTCTAAATCCTCATATCCTAACTTGACCAAGTATCCACCATCCTTTGATAAATTCCAAACCAATTCATCCTTTCATGTAAAAATTAAAAAATAAAACTCTTGAAACATATTTTAAAGTTCATTTGCAATTTGTTTGAGTTCCTCTTCTTCAACTAGGTTACTAAAAGAAATCCATGATCTAGAGTTGTTTCTCATAATAATATAGGCTTTGAAATTTTCACATTTATATGTTAGGCATGCTTGAGCCAATGGTTTCTATTTCAAGTTAGAGATAATAGGATAAGGCTTCAACCAAACATCAGACCAAAATTTAGCATAATTTACCTCATTGACTGACCATCTTGTAGGTCCAAAGATAAGTTCACAAGATAATTAATTGAACATTATCTTAGGCAATAGATTGCCCAAAATATATATAACAATAATAATCAACTAATCTAACGTCTATCTCGCTAACCAACATGGTAGGAGAGACGTGTAGCTAACTACTAACCTAGGTAGAGAGTTCTAACCATAACACTAACCTAAATATCTAACATAGGATATTTAGGTACTTACCTAGTTTAACCATGAGGAAAATATCTCATGGTAATTACATAATTACATAGAAAAGTAAATGTAATAACCCCACGTAGTGTAATGCAATACACTACCTTATTTTACCCTAACATCCCCCCTTTATTACATTACTTTGATATACAAAGTTTGCTCCGAAATAGTTGAAATTTGACACGTCCAAGTGCCTTTGTAAAAATGTCCGCAACCTTTTCGTCGGTGGGAATGTGTTGGAGCTTGATTCTGTGCTTAGGAACTTCATCACGAATGAAATGACAATCTGTATCAATATGCTTAGTTCGTTCATGATGCACTGGATTCTTGACCAAGTTCAAAACACCTGAGTTGTCGTAAAACATGTGAATGGGAAGTTTCTTTGGTAGGCCCATGGTAGCCAAGATGCGACTTAGCCATATCGCTTCACACATAGCTCCACGTGCAGCGCGATATTCTGCCTCAGTTGAAGATAAAGCAACCACCTATTGCTTTTTACTATGCCATGAGACAGGACCAGATCCAAGATGAAAAACATAGCCTGAGGTTGATTTTCTGTCATCTATGGATCCAGCATAATCAGAGTCAGTGTAACTCTGTAAGAAGAATGAGTTATTCTTCTTATACTCTAGACCATAATCGACACTACCCTGAATGTAGTGTAAGACTCTCTTAGTTGCTTTCCAATGGGAGACCTTTGGTTCTTGCATGAACCGTGAGAGATAGTTTACAGCATAAGTAATATCTGGTCTAGTATTAGTCAGATAGATGAGGCTTCCAATCATCTATCTATAAAGTGTTCCATCTACCTGTGGTGAGTCTTCATATCATGATAATTGTAGCCCTGATTCCATCGGTGTTGCTTTGGGTTTACAATCAGTCATACGATATTTTTCTACTAAAGTCTTAGCATACTTTGTCTGAGTCACCCTTAGATGATTCTTTTTCTGTTCTATCTCAAGGCCAAGATAGTAGTGGAGAAGTCCTAGATCTGTCATATCAAATGACTCTTTCAAGTCATCTTTCACGGTGTTAATCAAGTTCTCTGAATTGCCAGTGATGATCAAATCATCTACATATAACACAAGAATCACTATCTCGAAACCTGTGTTCTTGATATAGAGATTTGCGTCAGATGGACTTCTCTTAAATCCATGTTGTAGTAGGTGACTATCCATTTTTATGTACCATGCTCTTGGGGCTTGTTTTAGCCCGTATAATGATTTGACCAATTTGCAAACATGTTGCTCATGGCCTACCTCTGCAAATCCAGGAGGTTGAGTCATGTATACTTCTTCTTTTAAGTCACCATTAAGAAAGGCACTTTTTACATCCATCTGATGTAATTTCCATCCGAACTATGTTGCCATAGCACAAAGTACTCGAATGGTGGTCATCCTTGTTGTAGGAGCAAAGGTTTCCTCATAGTCAAGTCCTTCCTTTTGAGCATAGCCCTTTGCCACAAGATGGGCTTTATGCTTATCTATAGTGCCATCTCGCCTTATATTTTATTTTGTAAACCCATTTGCAACCTATGGGTTTCTTTCCTTTAGGCAAATCCACTAGCTTCCATGTTTTATTCTTTATGAGGGAGTTATATTCTGCATCCATAGCTGCCTTCCACTGAGGCGATCTAAGTGCTTCATCAACTGTAGAAGGTTCATTCTCATCACATGCTGATAAGTAAACCCTCTCCTCATCTATTTCCATCTCATCTTCCCTTGGTAACTCTCTATCAACAGAAAGATCTTGAAAATCTGCACAAAGATCATCAACTGAAGTGGATGCTTCATTCTTTTCTTTCTGTCATGCTTCTTGTCTTTGGACGATTGAGAGTAAGATCAGGTGGGGAAGTGAGTTTAGAGTCTTTCACTGTGCTTGTATACCATTTGGGTGGCTTTTTCTATTGTGAAGAAGGAAGTTGATGTTCCTCCTCATCATCTAGGTATACTGATGTAGTGTTGGATGTGAAAGCTTCATCAAACACTACATCTCTACTTACATGTATCTTCTTGGTAAATGGGTCTATCAACCGATAGCCTTTTGAAAATTCATCATATCCAAGAAATATACAAGGTAGGGATTTCTCATCTAATTTCTTTCTTTTCTCCTTAGGTATATGCATAAATGCCTTACACCCAAATACCCTTAGATGAGTTATGGAGGGTTTCCTACCACTCCATGATTCTTGAGGAGTCATACCTTCAAGAGCCCTTGTGGGAGCCCTATTCGGAAGATATACTACAGTTTGAACAACTTCAACCCAAGTAAGTTTGCTCAAGGTTGGCCCCCTTAAGCATACATCGAACCATTTCCATTATGGACCGATTTCTTCTCTCAAGCAACCCCATTGGATTGAGGAGTGTAGGTTGTTGTTAACTGTCTCTTTATCCCATGTGTCTGTAAAAATGAGGAAAATTCTTTTGATGTGTATTCCCCCCCTCGATCTGAATGGAGGGTCTTAATAAAGCATCCTGATTCCTTCTCAACAAGAGTTTTAAACTGTTGAAAATAGGAAAATGCTTCAGACTTCAACTGCAAGAAGAAGACCCACATTTTCTGTGAGTGATCATCGACAAACAATTGAAAATACCATTTTCCTCCACAACTTGTAGACATGGGACCACACAAATCTGTGTGAACCAACTCCAAAGGTACCTTAGCTCGAAAAGAGCTAGGTTCAAAAGGTACTCTATGTTGCTTTCCTGACAAGCAATCAGAGCACACTGGCAAGGTAGATGAAAGAGTAGGAAGTCCTTTCACCATTTGATATTTACTCAACTCTAGTAAATATCCTAAACTCAAATGCCCAAATCTCTTATGCCAAAGAGAAGTGGCCTCTTTTGTGGATACTGCCATTGCAGTATGGGTAGAGGTAATTGCATCTAAGACAAACAAACCATGTTTGTATGAACCTGTTGCTATCTGTTTTCCATTTTTAGTGATAAAGCAACGTTTCTTTTCTTTGTCCACTGTAAAATTGACATTCATGTTATTGTCCAGGATTTGTGGAACTGACAAGAGATTATTTTTCAATCCTGGTACATAAAGAACTTTTTGAATATTACATTCTCCATCTAGAAGGGAGACAGAAACACTTCCTTCTCCCTAAACTCGATAGGTCTGATCATCAACAATGGTGACCGGTCTACCTTCTCGAGCCTCAAATGTTGCAAACCAAGATTTATCGCCGATCATATGTTTACTAGCGCTTGAATCTATGTACCACATAGAGTCCTTGTGGGAGGAATCTATATGTGTCATGAGCACTTTGTGTGCTCTCTCGAATCTGAACTAGAATCTTCAGCTGCAATGTGTCCCTTTTGTTGTTTGTTCTTGTTCTTAGGTTTGCCTTGGCCCTTTTTGTTTCCTTGTTCATTGGGCGATTTGTTCTTAAACCAACATCTTTTGGTTTCATGAGTGTCTTTGTCACAAATCTTACAATACTGCTTCTTCTTCGGAATCTCTTTGGCTTTACCCTTTTCTTGATTAGAAGAAGAACCTTTCTGTTGATTCCACTTTTTCTTACCACCTTGTCTTTTTGAGAAAAGAGCATTGTTTGATGCCTCATCTCTTTGGAGTTGATTAGCTTCTTCTGTTTGAAGCATGTTTACCAACTCGACAAAAGTTATTGTTCTGCCAGAAACTTGTAGTGAAGTGATCAACGTTCGGTAGGAGTCAGGAAGAGCTCTCAAAATGATAGAGTTCAAGACTTGGTCTTCCACTTTCTCTCCTAAGGATTGCAGTTTTGTTTTCAATTCTACGACTCTGCAGAGGAATAGCTCTACTGTTTCTCCTGATTTCATATGTAGAGTATGAAGTTGTGTTTGAAGGTTAAGAATCATTGATTGATTCTTCCCCTCAAATATGGTATTTAAGGCATCCCATGCTGCCTTACCAGTCGTAGCTTCACTGATATGAGGTTGGATATCATCAGTAATAGCAAGCAAGATCATTAAGGATAGTTTTTTATCCTTTTTATCAAAGTCTCTTTGATCTGCTCCAGGTGATTGAGGTCTAGTGACACTTCCATCCACTATTGACCACAATTCCTCTACTAGTTAAGATAGCTTTCATCTTAGTCTTCCAAGCTGAATAATTTGAACCTTTGAGCAGTTGGCTCTCAGTGAGATACTTGTGTATCATGGCCATGGTTTAGGTTTCAAATTTGATAGGACTAAGATGGTGATATCTTGCACTATACCCTCAAAAGAGTATATGGAAGTTGTTTTCAATTTGCCTCTATAAGATATTTAATGGCACCTGCCTTAACACCCTTACCAAGGGATGAAAAGTTGGAGGAATTTTAAGCCAAACAAAATAGAGCAAATGAAATAGGGGTAGGTTTGTTTAAAACTTTTGATTTTGCCCTCTAGGATATTTAATGGCACCTGCTTTAACACCCTTAAAGAAGGATGAAAAATTTGAGGTTATTAAGCCAAACAAAGAGAGTGAATCAAGGTGATTTGAATTTTTGACCTTTTGATGGGGATTAAAAAATGACTTGTTTTAACCTATGCAAAGTTTAGCATGGTTTTTGAGTGAAGTTTGGGTTTTGTGAAATGCTTCTTTTAATGTTGTATTTGAATTTTTAATTGCACACAAAAACATGAGTGTTAGTGCAATAATCAAAACATGAGAGCAACCCAAATTTGTATCACTCTAGGTGTCGGATGCAACCGAAAATGCACCTAGTACAAGCAATTTTTAAGAGAAGGTGTCGAGTAAAATCGAGAATGCACCTTTCTTACTCTGAAATATCCCCCCTTTTTCGTTACAATTTTGCAAACTATAGAATAAAAAAAAATGAATTCTATCCCCCCTTAATGTTTACAAAATGTAGAATTTAGAGCACTCCTTTCAAGACAAGTCGACACACGACCCGCGTTTGAAAGGCTTCCAGAACTAGTCGACACACGACTTAGTTTTTATGGACCCAAGGTTACAAAGTCTTCTCAATTTTGCAAAAAAAAAATAGATGTGCAATTTTATGTATTATGTCTCCTTGGAGAAAACAAATGCACTCTTTGTACTTTTGATCTTTACAAAAAATTTCAGGCTCCTTGTTGTCTAATTTGCAAAAAAAAATCAAGTGTGATCCTTTCTTGTATGCTAAATTAACAAGGTTTGAGAAGAGTTGTCTAATTTGCAAAAAAATGTGCTCTTACTATGTCTTATATCTCCATTTTGTGAGAAAAACACTAGCACCTTTAAATATCAAAGTTGCAAAAATATTTCTTTAATTTTTAATTTGCAATAGTTAAGAAAAGTTTAATAAATCATTTTAATTAATAATGAAAAACTAAAAAATATATCTTTTAAATAAATCAACTTAAATATTTAAATAAAAATTGATTTAATAAAAAATATGTTCAAGTTTAAATTATTAAAAAAAATAATAAAAAGAAAAAACTTTAATTAAAAATTGCAAATTAAAAAAAATTTTAAAAAAATACCTTGGAAGTGGCGAAGGCAAAAAATTGCCTTCTGTTCCCGGTGGGAGTCGAACCCTGGACTCCCCGCCTAGGGCCGTAGCTCGACCCGATCAACCGGTCGGGCTAAAGCGCCCGATGGGAACTAAGGCACACAATGTGCCTTATACACTCTGCGGACGACGATTTTTTGTTTTAAAAACTGCAGGAGTTTTATCCCACATGCATCCCGTAGTGGGATGCTATGGGGTTGATAAGGCGGAGGGCTCCCCTTATCCATCGATTGCCTTCGGGCAATCGACTAGAGTCGCCTGCCCTTTTGGTCGCCGCCACATGGCGCCAGGGGTAGGCAAGTCTGTCCGGGTCAGTCCTGTGGCGATGTGCCACATGTCGAGTCGCGTCCAGTGGTTGTCCGCCACTTGTCCGATCCCGGTCCAGTCTGCGTCCGCCAGTGGCTGTCCGCCACATGTTCGCTAGTGGTTGTCCGCCATGTGGCCGGTCCTGGTCCTGTCTAGTCAGCACCTCGGGGTGCATGCCAGGGTCCAGTCTACGTCGATCCAATCCACGTGTCCCTCGAGGTGCGTGTCGAGGTCATTTTGTGTCGGTCCAGTCGACGTGTCCCTCGGGGAGGGGAGGGCACTCCTGCCCTCTCTGCTCTCCCGTGATTGGGCCACGTGGCCTACGTGGCTCTGCGGGCCCGAGGCCGATGTGGGAGCCGAGGTTGAATGGCCTCGGGATGTCGATCGCGTCCGGTCTAGGGGAGCGCGGGCCCTTGGCCTACGTCGGCCAGGTCGATGGGCAAATCCGCGGGCCCTCTGGCTGTGTCGACTACGACGGCCAGGTCTGTGGGCCAACACGCGGTCCCTTGGCCTACGTCGACTGTGATGGCTAGGTCTGTGGGCCTTCTAGTTGTGTTGACTGCGACGGCCAAGTCTACGGGCCTTCTCCATGAGGGAGAGACCACGTCGAATGCCTCAGCTACTCTGTGGGAGTCCGCTGCGATGGGGAACGAGTGAGAGCTCGTATTCTCCTCCTTGGCAAATGATACCAATGTAGGTCCGAAGATAAGTTCACAAGATAATTAATTGAACATTAGCTTAGGCAATAGATTGCCCAAAATATATATAACAATAATAATCAACTAATCTAACGTCTATCTCGCTAACCAACATGGTAGGAGAGACGTGTAGCTAACTACTAACCTAGGTAGAGAGTTCTAACCATAACACTAACCTAAATATCTAACATAGGATATTTAGGTACTTACCTAGTTTAACCATGAGGAAAATATCTCATGGTAATTACATAATTACATAGAAAAGTAAATGTAATAACCCCACGTAGTGTAATGCAATACACTACCTTATTTTACCCTAACACATCTAATATGTTTCTTTATCATTTGTAAACTCTCTAATATGATGTTCCATGTTGGTGATCCTTTAAGTAGAGTTCTTTTCCTAAATAAATTCATTGCATCAAGAGAACCTATATATTTTTGAAGTAATATTTTTACCCAATTCTTTCCTTGATCTCTAAATAATATCCACCCAAGCTTTGCTCCTAATACCAAATTCATAAGTCTACAATTTCACAAACCTACTCCTCCAATATTCTTTCCTTTGCAAACCCTATCCCACTTGCAAAGAGAAACCCTAAATTTTTCCTCACAACCTTTCCATAGAAAGTCTCTTTGAATTTTACCAATTTTTTATGTTATACCTATTGGCGATTTTGAAAAATAAATCATATAAATAGGTATGGACTGCAATGTAGTCTCTATGAGTTGTAGCCTTCCTGCCATGGTTAATAACTTCCAACCTGCCAAGCAAGTTTTCATTCTATCCAAAAAAGATATCCAAAACTCTTTTTTATTTCTTTTATCAAACAAAGGAATACCCAAGTAGGTTGATGGAAATTTTTTAATTTTAAATCCTAAAATATTTACAATAATTTGTTGTAAATCTAGGGCAATATTAATGAAAACATCCTAGATTTTGTTGTATTTACAAATTATCCAGTAGCCTTCTCATAGCATTATAATATTGATTTAAAATTCATGGCCTCACTAACTAAGGGATAGCCCAAAAGAAAAGTATCATCAAGAAATTGGAGGTGAGCTTTGGAATGATCATTTTTTACAACTTGAATACCTATGATATTTTCTTCCATTTTTGCCTTTGAAAAGGCTCTCCCTAATGCTTCTACAATAATAATGAATAGATAAGGAGAAAGTGGATCACCTTGATGAAGTCCACAAGATGACTTCAACTAGCAAGAGAACCATTGATCAAAATAGATAATTTTGAAGTGCTATAATAGCATTTAATCCACTCACACCAACTATAATCAAAGTCAAACTTTCTACAAATAGCATATAGAGAATTCTAGGAAACCCTGTCATATGCTTTGTTCATATCTAATTTCAAAAGGATACCTGGTTTTTCATGGAATGAAGAGAATTTATGGCCTCTTGTGCAATAATTACCATCAAGAATTTTTTTTACCATGAACAAAGACATCTTGTTCCTCTGAGATAAGACAACCTAGAATGTCTTTCAACCAGTTTGCCATAATTTTTTAAATGATCTTATAAATCATATTACAAAGGCTTATTGGACCAAAATTATCAAAATATTTTATGCCGCATTTCTTGGGAACTAGATAATAAAAGAAGAATTGATCTAACTTATTATAGCCTTCCTTTTTTAGGCCTCTTCAACCACAACTAACATATCACTCTTCAATAAACTCCAAATATTTTGAAATAAAATTGCAGGAAATCCATTGGGGTGAGGTGCCTTATTAGGATGGAAAGAGAAAACTACTTCATGTAGCTCATCCATTAATAACTTCTTCATCAAGCTTTCACATTGTCCTCGAGTGATAATTTATGGAATATTTTGTAGAAGTTTTTCTTATACCTCCTTATCTTGCATAGTATCTGATAAAATATTTTTGAAATAATTAATTGCTTCCTTCCTTATATATTATTCGTCCTCAATATTTCTTCCATTTGGAGTTAAGATATTTTTGTTGTAGAATGAAAAAAAATTATTTCTATCTACTTCCTTGAGCCATTTCTCTATATATTTTTGGAACCAATATGATGACTTCCATACAATGCATTATGATAATAAAAAAGTAATTGTTTTTCTTTTGAACAAGAATATTGATCCATTCCATTAATTTCTATTTGAGCTTGGATTCAATTTCTTTATTTTCTTTAAAGATGTTACCAAAAGATTTGGAATTCTAAATTTTCATATTCTTCTTTAAATATATCAACTTTTGAGCAAACCTATACATACATGAGCCTTCAAATTTTGATTAATCCCACCATAATATAACCATCTAAAAAAATCAAGGTCTTGGAGCCACATTGACTAGAAGTGAAATGGCTCTAAATGACCATTATTAGGTAACTCACAAGTCAAAAGAATAGGTTTGTGATCTGATCTTGCTCACAATAAAATATATGAAGATATTGTATACTTTGTTTGCAACCATTTTTTGGATAACAAGAATCTATCCACTCATTATGCTATATAATTTTTCCCAATGCATCTATTATCGTGTATATTGAAATCTTGAGGGACTAACATCTCAAAGTTCATTTGAATTGAAAAATGAAGCAAAATATTACATTGATTTAGACCATCCTGGAATACCACCCTTATTTTCCAAAGGTGATAGGACAGTATTAAAATAACCCCCAAGAATCCATAGATCACAATGAATCATCATTGTATTTGTCAAAAATATGCTAAGGTCCTTCCTACACCTTTAATGAGAAGTAACTATAGTCGGAGCATATACATTTATAACCCCAACTTTGATGTTTTTCTCTTTCTTGCAAACCAATCTAGCAATCCAATTACTTTTTGCTTCTAAGAATTGCCCATCACATTTGCATTTATACCATATTATTGCAATACCACATGAAGCTCCTATAGAAGAAACTACTAAACAATCACCCATATTCCAAATATTCTTAAATGCATCTTTACATTCCTCACTCCTTAATTTTATTTCTTGTATTAAAATAAACTCGAGATTATAACAACCTGTTAATTTCTTCATAACCATTTTTCTATAGGTTTTATTCATACCCTCAATATTCCATGATATCATTTTCATCATCAACACTTTTATTTTTATTAGTGAGCTTAGCCCCACTTCTTAACACCTATAATATTTTGATTTGGCTTTTCAATTCAATATCCTTTTGAGTTTATTTTTCTCTTTTTTCTTGCTTTGATGGCCTTCCTCTCCTTCCATTCCCACAAACACTCTCATCTTCATCAATATCTTCTATTTTTTCTATTTTTTCATATTGTTCATAATGAGACTTATCTTCTAAATATTTATGTTGCCTTAAAGAATCAAAAGTGCAAGGAATTGCCTCAATAGCATTTTCTTGTTTATGTTACCCTAAAAATTCTAAACTACATAGATGATCCTACATAGTCATTACTATCTTATGTTGGCCCAAAAACCCTTTCCTTGTATCTTCACCATAAGATTTTATTTATTGTACTACTCTTGAAACCCTAAAGTGCAAGTAATACACTCCATAATACTTTTATTTTTATCTACTTGAGGAAAATAAAGGCGATTTACTTGGATTAATCTTGACCTCCTTCACATCATTTTATTTAAAATTGGTTTTTCCATCTTCCTTTACTTTAAAATTTTCCTTCCCCTCTTCCTTTGCACCTTTAGGTCCTATATTTGAACTTGCACAGTGTACTCCTTCATTCTGTAGACACCTAAAATACATCATGTTTAGGAGACTACTCATATGGGCACCTTTGCAGACCATATGAATGATCTTGGACCTATCTAAGAGCTAGCAGTGGTTCTAACCACTCATTTGGGGTAGCTTTATCCTATTAAGTCCTAGTCGTTGATGCTCAGAGTGACTACGATCTAGCCACACCTGCTGACAACAGCTAGGAGCTCCTAGCTATCCTGAGTGAGAGTGGCTAGATCTAAAAAAGATTTGGCCCCATGATCTGAGCTGAATCAGTTATGCCAACGATATTTTCAATTGATTCAAGTGGTTGAGGGTGTGAATCTTCTGGAAGGTTCCTTCCAACTGCCACTGTTAGAGTTAAAGTGCACTATGCCTTCAGTTTGACACTTGTCAGTTTCATTGACAAGTGTCATGTTCATCATATAGGCCTTCTGCCTATATATGTAACACATTTTTATCAATAAAATAATTCCCTTCAGTTTTTCCCTCCTAACATTTGGTATCAGAGCAGGCTTTCCTTGCCCTGTGAAAACCCTTGAGGGGGGATTTCCCTCATGGAAATCCTCCCTCCCCCCTCATTTTTTCTCTATTTTTTTAATTTTCTACCGAGGGAGTATGCTCTCCATCGTTTGATGGATCAGAAACCAGATGGTAAAAATTTTAAAATTTGGGAATTTTTTTTAGTTTTTTTTAAGATCTAGATTGGCTGGACATTTCACAGCCATTTAAGAGTCCAAAAATATTTTTTTTGTTCTGAATGTATTATCATATGATGTTTCTATAATAAGATGTTTTCGGTGCCAAGAGGTACTTTGGGTGAGGCAGGCCTAGACGTGGTGGTCGCTGCCATAGAGATCTGGGTAGCGTGCAAGGCATTCGTCTTATTTTTTGGCGAGCGCACGGGCGAGCAGGTAGCTTATGGCGAACCCTTCGTCACCGTAGGCCATACCGTAGGAGTGGGCAGTATTCTGCTTGATGGACTCAGAATTTGATGTCTCACTTGTGTGCCCATGGTATCCGGCCTTGACTTCTTGATATCTTTCAAGCATACGCCGATATTGATGGCGTGCTTCTAGAGAGTCAATCATGTTGAGTACACGGTTGACTGCTTCATCCAGTGCCACATTCACCTTTTGTTTCCTAAATACCTTAAGAATATCATCATCATCTTCTCGCTCCTCCATCTCAGTTCCTTCATGAAGCTCAGACCTGAACCCACGCAACCCAGTACCTTTCCTGGGCCACCTCAATATGGCTTTATCCAGTACACCAACGGTCCAGAGAAGTGGTTTGTATTTTTTACGTACTTGGTGTCCGCGAACATGAGCTTGGATCTTTACTACATGCTGACGCAGTGTAAGAAATTCTTTACGATTTTTCCAACCACGAAACTTTTGCTGAATACAAGTAGCTGCTGTATTTAACTTATGATCGTGATGATTACGCGTTGCTCTTTGAAATCTGGACATAGAAGTAGCACAAAGATAGATGATCTGTGCGATTCACGGGCGATTTTGCTTGGCCGCAACTGCAACCACATCCACCGGAGCTTCCTCCACAGATGCCTCAGGGGCTGGGGATGAAGAAAGGAACGCTAATTCAGCTGCTGCAGGCGCGAGAACGCGATAACGCACTGTGCAATTTGATTGGGAGTATAAGGCTGTTGAGATTCGATCGCGCGACCGTGGAGTGAGAAAGCTGCGACAGAGATGGGGGCAAAAGGCTGGCAAGGGCTGTCGTTGGCGAGTTTCGAACTCAGCAGGGATGTGTATGGATTTGTTGTGCGTCCTCAGCATCTGCAGCGGCATCTTCTTGGCATGGATTTGACTCAAGTTCTAAATTTCATTTTTACGCTGCGTGGAACTCTTGTTCGTGGTGTAACTATTAGCTTTCAACTCCCAGCCTGCTCCAGTTTGATATTATTCTAATCAGGGAGATCGGCAAAACCAACTCCAGCATGGTGCCACCTGGAGATGTGCATTTCTAGCTACTTACTAGAAGTTTACACATGTCGAACTTGAAATTATGATAAATTGTGTGATTCAATGTTATTCGAATCATGAAAATCAGTGACAAAAGCAATCATGAACGACCAAGCTTTCGTGGGCGTTTGGTTTGTCTCTGTAACTGCCATCTCTGCCCTGAGCTCATTGCAGAGAGATTTGAGCTGAAGGTTGAATTGGCGCCCACGTTGTGCTCGAAGCCGGCGGTGCTCACCATCTCGTGGGAGTCGTCATGGATGCCCACCACCGCACAGCTGCGGTAGCACCGCCTGAGATGTGGATGGAGCAGCCCCATGGCCATTCATAGAAGATCGTTGGCCATTTTGCATCGATGGTCGTAGTGCTTGGCGGGACGTGGTTCAATTAACAACACGTGCTTGGCGGGACGTGGTTCCAAAATTAGTGTTGGCACACCCGTGATTTTTGGAGCTATGGTTCCATTCAAACTAGGAGTACAGCAGGTCCACTGGAGCTATGGTTCCACCTGTCCATTGATTTTTTTTTTAAAAAGAGATGCCCAGCCGATGAAATTGGCGCCCTTCAAAGACCTTTTCTGAGATGCGTGGAGAAGGTCCATGCATGAACACAAGTGGCCGAGAATGCAATGGACTGTGCAATCAAATGGTTTTATGTTGTAGTGTTTTTTATTTTTTCTAATGTTGTACTGCGCCTTTCACATTGTATAATGGCCGACAAACTTTACATATGCATTGGTGGGGGACATTTTCTTTCCCACATGCCTCACATGGCCATTTTTTCAAACATTCTAATTTTTCTTGGAGAGAATTTTTTTTAATCATGATGGAGGATTTATAATGGCCGACAGTATGGAGGTGGAAGGCCTAGATGGCCCATGTAATTCCCCTGCGAGGGTAAATTGTTTTTTTTTATTTCGCCAGAGAGCGATGCCGCCACAGTGCGAGGTTTTAGTTGTTGCCTTGGAGAGGCATGTTGTTTATGATGAAGGCCCCTTTGATAATGGAATATAGGGGTATTTATAGTCGTTGGAAACGTTTTTCCACGACGGACACAATGGTGGTGTCAAATTGTAATTTTGAGGCTATTTCAGTTGAGTTTTTTAGCCTCAAATTTCTTATACCTTGGAGTGCACTCTTGGTTGTACCCGACACTCCTAAGGTAATTTTATATGTGATCCTTGTACCTAGTGACCTTTTCTATACACTTGGCGAATGCAGCGGCTAGTTACCCATGCATTTCGGTGAGATGACATGGTCACCATAAGGACACTTATTCTAGGGACTACAGACAAAGACACCCTAGATTCTATCCGAGGTTTTTTCCGGATCTACTTCTGAAGACTACAGACGAAGACACTTCAGAATATTCTCTTATTTTCTTCTTCTCTCCTCCTATTTGGATCTATGGCTCATTTTATTGTATTGAGTACATTTTTGGTAGAGACCGACACTCTTATATGGCTCGTTTTTCCTTTCATTAGGTGCATTTTTGGCAAAGACCAACACCTTCTAGATTGAGTTCACCATGAGGAGGGATTTCATACTCATGGTGAATCTAGTCAGTGACCTACAAGAGGCAACATCCTCTGAGGATGACCTGCAGAGGCAACAGACCTAGATGTGGCTGACCCTGAGGCACCCATGATGACCTCGAGGCACTTAGACGGCTGACCCAGTGGCAAAAGACCCATGGAAGTGGCTGACCCTGAGGCAACAGACCAAGATGTATACACAATGAATCTAGCATTATTCACAGTTGGAGATCCAAGAGCACAGAGCATGAGCCTAGACCAAATCAGCAATAAGCGAGGATGATAGGTTGTTTTAGAGAAGTCAACATTAAGGGGGAATGTTACCTAATGTTGACTTGCTTTTTCTTTAGTTAGGATAGTACACTTTAAGGGGGAATGTTAGAGTTAAAGTGCACTATGCCTTCAATTTGACACTTGTCAGTTTCATTGACAAGTGTCATGTTCATCATATAGGCCTTTTGCCTATATATGTAACACATTTTTATCAATAAAATAATTCCCTTCAGTTTTTCCCTCCTAACAGCCACAGAATGGAAATTATTGATCTTGGCTTCTCTATGAAGCCAAGATTAGAATTTAGGAGGCCTATTTATAGGCCTTCCCATTAATGAAAATAATATACAATATTTATGCAACAAAGTCCTACCATATTGGATAGTGAATTGATAGCCCTTGAGGAGAGTTGAAGTACTACCCAATTATGGAATGCCAAGCATGTAAACAATAATGGAGCTTCTGAAGGACTAAGAAGCATACATCGCAAATTCACACCAATCTAATGCAAATCCCAATGAATTCAACCACCAATCCATCTATAGACAAGCAGGCGACCCTTTAACATCAATTCAAATGAATAATGATGTGTTGTAGCCCCTAATTTAAGAGGTAAAGTTCACAGTGTGTGGACATTGTCTTCGATAGGGCTCGTAGGCCTCCACTGTTTATAGCATTAGTGACTAGGGTTTGATACATTATTTCTTCAGTTATTAACGTATTTTCCCATCTATTTCTGCTTTATCAACTTATATTAGAGTAGATTTATTATTTTTAATGCATTTATACGGTTGATTAGCATTTATTTACGCATATTTTCTCATTTTTGTGCTTTATCATGCTTTCATGTCATTTTATGCAAATTCTTGGATTCAACCTCATCACGAGAGGTTGCATATGCTATTGATATATTTTATGGTTGCTTTGTGTGCAGGTGATAGGATCTACAAAGGACAAAACCACATCTAAGGATATTTCCTCCGAACAAGTGATAAGGAGGCATCAATAAGCCCTCAATCAATTTGTGTCAATCTAGAAGGCCTATGAATTGCACCACCCCTATTTTGGGGCTTCATATATTTGTATTCATTGTATCAAAATTTGGTATCCCTAAGAGGGATGTACATGTAACTGATTTTCATGATGAATTAATAAAATGAGCCTTTACATTTTTCTTAATTCATTGTCATTATATGTTTTCTTGTTTTATCTTTGATATTATGATGCAAATATAGTAGGTGCATGCATTCTAGCATCGTACATATGGCGATCACAATGGAAACACTTGAAATGTACATTGTTTACTGATTTGTTGCATGTTTTTTTCACACAGGTGCAGCTACTCTAATCGATAATGGCTAGAAGAGTCTAACCGTGCTTGAATACAATGGCCAGATTCAAAGCCACCTTGAGTGATAGTTGCTGGTGGAAAATTTGTAGACAACAGCCAGTCAAATCATCAACAAACTTGGATTTCAGGTTGGTTGAAATTCTTTGTATTTTTGCTTCTTTGTCTATGTTTTTATTTTTTGAAATGCAGTAGATGAATTTTAATTAGAGAACATAGAGAAATTTTAAAGAAAATTTTATAAGATCCCTTAGGTTCTCTACTAACCATTGCTAGGAACAGTGGTCTCTGATTGTAATCTACCCTAGTCTCCAGTAGTGTAGATTGTATGTTAGGTTTTGCATGCTTGACACCCAATTAGAGGCCATTTTTCATAACTAGTATTGCATCCTCTGAATACCATCTTGCTTTTAGACATGTATTTTTTGAAATGGAAACGTTATTTTTAAGCATATAGAAAAATCATTTGAGTTCTCTATGATGCATTTTATTTTCATGCAAAATTAAAAAGAACCACCACACACCATGTCACACTTAAACATTAGTGAGTTGGACTTCATACCCAACCACTAATAAAGACCAATGATGGTGGGCTTCATCTCCATTTGTTGGCTCACATGATACGAACCCAATTTATTGGCCAATATCGGATCCAATAACCATCATAGCATGTGGGATAGAGCACGTATTTCTCTTCAGAGAGGTATATCATTGACCATAGGTGAACTAGGTGAGGATCGATAGGACCTATGCTCCCTGACTGGGTATGGGCTTCATCTCCATACTTTGGTGGGTTTACATGATCGAATTTCATTATCGGTTGTTGAGTTGTGAGTATACAGGTGAAAACCCCTTTAACAAAAGAATATCATCCAACAAAATAAAACATGTGACATGAGATATTTTGAAAATCAACAAATAAAAAACACACAAAACAAGTTCTTAGGACACACATCTAATCCTTAAAAGAGATAAACACATTTGTCTACTTTGTTTGCGTGTCTTAAAATTTACACAAGAGATAAGTTCACATTGTCATGGTCTTCACATGGAGCAATTGCCCTCGGTCCAACACCGAGGTGAGAACTAGTGCTCCACTCAATAACAATCACAACAACATTGATGTTGATCCACCCGCACAGAACGTCGTTGGATGAATTTCAGTGAGCCTCACAAGATAGACATAGGCAAGATCAACCCAATGAGGGGTAAAACACAAGGATTGCATCCAATCGCAGACCCACCACATCTCCTAACCACATTGAGGATGGTATAATTATAATAGACACCAATATTATTGGAGCAAATGGCACTCTTCGAGATCAGCCATGGAGAACCTGATAACTTGATAAACTAGATCGATTTTTCCAAAGGCCAACGGGATAAAATATTGATACTTCACACTCCATTTCTAAGCATTTACATAGTCATCAAATAGTGAGACACACTCATGAGCAATGGGAAGCTTCAAAACTTCCCCATAGCACTCACACTACTTTCGATTATGGAGGTGTATATCACAGGTCATTGCGTACTAACAATGTTGCCTTTATAGATAAAGGTAAAATCATAGTGGGGGCTCCTTCAAGGAACCTTACCATAGTGACTCCTCGCACGGAGTTACGAAATCAGATACCTTTAGTGGCAGTTCAATCCGATCGCGTGCGTAGGTTGTATGAAGATGTACAATATCAAGAAAGAGTACTCCAAGACAAAAGGGAGGTATTTCACGTAGAGCAAGAGCTCCTAGATAAACTTGAACAATAAGAGGTGTAAGCACAAAGAAAATGGTGCCAACATCTATATGAACAACATACCTTAGAATAAATAGAGCATGAGGAACAAGCAGATAGGTTGGCTTGAGCCAATCTACACATGGGTAGTGAGTACTACCACCCCAACAAATATGCTACTTCTCAACTTGAGAGGTACACCAGACAGGTAAATGATCACACTCACCATACCTCATAGCATGCTTTGAGATACCAACAGTGCCTAGCACAAGAAAATGTGGAGCATGAACAAGAACAAGAGGTAGAGATGGATGACGAGGAACAAATTTATCCTAAACCATCATATGTGGCCATGGAAGAGGATTATAACTGATAAACTTAGTCCAATGCATGGTAATTACCTCCTTAGCCACCTCAAAATAACCTTTGGGATAAAGATATCATCTCTTCAAAAGCTTACAAGGCTCTTATTGAGAGATTCAAATCTCTCAAGAAACAAGATGTGGTTGGTCAAAAGCCCACTTTATGTAGGATACACAATAAGCCCTTGTACCCATTGGTACCAAGTCTTGCCTATTTAAATAATTTTGAGATACCTCGATTAGATAAGTTTAAGGGAGAGGAATATGCACAAGAGCATGTGACCAAATTCATAAATGCATGCTTTCATCTCCAACACAATGATGCCCTAATGTTAAGAATGTTCATCATCACGTTATCAGGCGCAGCAATAGAGTGGTTTAACCAACTATCCAAACATAGCATCATTAGCTTTGAGCAACTAGTGAATGCCTTCCTTGGATGCTTTTCATTTGGCATCATGAAGAAGGCCAGCTTGTCTGAACTGGCAAATCTTAAATAGTAATATGACGAGCCGGTCTAGGACTACATGAATAGATGGAGAAAACTAATGGTAAAATTACCATTTTTCATTCCCACTATAGAGCTCACCTGAATGTTTACCAAGAGTTGTGCCAAGCATATATCACTAATTTTGTAGCTTTAGTAATATGCAACATTCGAGGAAGCCTTAGCACAAGCCAATCTTATAGAGGACATCAAATTAGAAGAAGGATATCTTAAGCTCCATAACAAGAAATACTAGAACAACAATCGTAATCAACAGCAGTAGGCTAAGCCTACACTAGTCAACCAGGTTGTATTAAATATACCAAAAGAGGGAATAGCCAATAGCCATAAAATTACCAAGCTCAACCACCCCCAGCTAACTACAACCAAAAGAACAAGAACTAGGGTCAAGACAAGCAACGTCATCCACCTCGCCAGTACACACCATTGTCAGAATATTTGGCATCAATATTCAATCAACTGAGTGAGGCACGGGTGCTCAAACTACCTGAGGTACAACTTATTGATCCTAACCACCCCAAGCCCAAGGGATATAGGGATGATCATTATTGCTCGTACCATAGACTACATGGGCATGATATTGAAGTGTGCATTAGTTTCAAAAACATTGTACAAAATATGATCGAAAAGGGTGAGCTACAAGTTGATAATCCACTAGCTCCCAATAATAGGAACATGAGAATGTTTAAAAACTCATTGTTGAATCATGAAGCCCCTAGAAATCAAGGTGCTCAAGTTAATCAGGTCCAAGTCGAACCTTCCACTCAGGGATTCTTTGGAATGGTCAATGTGGTTACAAGAAAATTATGATACAACCAACCAGAGCCTCCAGCAGCTCCCATTCATATCCCAACTATATCTCAACAGAGGTCAGTGTAGATTAATCTTTCAGGTTTCCCATCGTGACCTGTGATAACAATCTGAAACATACTGACTCAAAGTCTTCAAACAACGTTGGCTAAGTTATCGATATACAAGCTCATCTAGTAATCTCCTAGGTATAGGGAGATCTTAATGGAAATATTGAAATCTATTGATCTCTAGCCCTATAACCCTAAGGTATTTACAAACTTTGTGGGGTAAGTACAATAGTTCCAAGAGCCCATGATTCATTTTTACGATCATGAAATAAAGGTAGTCCCAACTACCATAGCAGACCCGCCTCTGCACATCATTGCGTGTATCAATAACACACCCTTCAAGCAGGTTCTAATTGATATAGTCTCGTTGATTAACATAATAATTATAAAATCTATAGGATACCTAAATATCGCTAAGTCCAACATAGTCCCTTCATCTTACACATTGAGAGCGTTCAATGATGCATTGTGCTCCACAGTGGGTAATATAGTCCTATCTATTCAAGTAGGGCATAATACCATCCCTATGATGTGTCATGTGTTATAAGGGGTCATGCAATATAATATCCTCCTAGGGCATCTCTGGATAAGGGACATGTAGTGCATTCCCTCAATCCTACATCAATGTGTTAAATATGTGTGCGAGGTACAAGTGCACGTGGTACCATTGGATGAAGAACCATTCAAATATGTGCATCAGGTTGACCTACCAAGGGATTTCATCCTTTCATCTACTAACATGTACATTAGGCCTTCATCCCCTACCACATAGCTAGCAAGTAATTTAAGATCAGTTTGAGGTGATCCATCCATGTCGGTGCCACCTCTTACTTCCAAAACTACTAGCACTTCTGAGAAACCAACAACGTCTAAACAAATAGACTCTCAGAAGTTGAAAGCTCACATGGTGGAGGAAGAACCTAGGGTAATCCCAACCATAGCAATAAGAGAAATTCTAACTCCTATGAAGGAAGAAGATCCTCAAAACATAGTCGAGTAGGTGCCTCAACCTACCTCACCTACATCATCATCAGTATCATTTGCATCATAGGTGACTATTCACTTAGCCAACACAAGACTAGGTGAATATCTTGTGCAAAATGTCACTTTCACTCCAATAATTGAGTCTACACAAGACATGGGATGACCAAGAGTCCCAAACCTACCCATAGAAATAGTGGTACCATTAGGGATTCCACCCAACCAGACTAATTTCATTTATGTTGGTTTGGATCAAGCCCATGATATCTCAGACATTGAAGATGATGACAATGATTCATTCACAATAAACATTCATTATCTATCCAACCCTAGGTTTTCTCTTAGATACTTTGAATGCAACCATTGGCATGGCTATGATTTAGGTCTATATGAGCAAGGGTGACAAAACATAGTTGAACCACAATATCAGTAACCTATTGATATGTCTGGCCTAGGATATCATATCCAAAGCTATGATGATTTATTAGCAACATCTCTAGATAGACTGAGCTTAGGGTTTAGGGAAGACATCGAGTGGAATATTTATCACCTGAACATAAGCTACATGGTTGACAGGTTGGTGAACATGGTCACTATAGAGCCACCCATTGTGTATCATCCAATTTCTCTCTCGAGGCAAGCCCATCAAGAATTATTCTATAGGATGATGGACCAAGATATGGTCATGAACAAGAAGAAAATGAGTACATCACAGATCATAGTTAGTCCAAGGATGAAACTAAATTGGCATACCTTGGGCCTCCTCACGTCATCTCATGGAGCCAGTGGATATGGATAATGGAAACTTTATAGATGACAGTGATTATGAATATGAGACCAAAATGGCCTACCTTGGGCCTTGACACTTACATCATTGCAACAAACCATTTGATATAGATGAGATGTATCATAGAGTATATCTTGGCCCTCACCTCAGGAGGATATTGACAAATTAATATGAAATCTATCATATAGTTTTCCCTGATGCTCCTACAACCAAATGATCCCACCTTCTTATTTATTCATAGACTAGATCCTAAGATCCCCATACCCCAATGTCACATCTTGGGTATGGAATTCACATCAACAATATAGAGTTGCACCCATGTGGTCTTGGATATTCCATCCCATCCATCAACATGATATCCATTGATTTGACCACTCCACTCCACAACCCATTCGATCCTTCCAAACCATTGTGTCTTAATCTAGATGCTATTAATTGGGATCATGTTGATTCACCCTTAGAGCCTGAATATTTATTCCCCAACGAAGAAATGTTACAATCGTTCACTTTGCACCAGGTTGTGCACATGATGTTTATCATGATGGGTTCGATCGTGATTTAATCAATCCTTTAAATCTAGCATATGATATCCATTTGATCCCTACATATCTCCAGCTTGAGGAGGGGTCGCACATATCAATAGAGGAAAATTTTAAAGTGGACATCAGCAATGGTCCATCTGATCCAAAGAAAGTTAAATTCGGAGAAAGCTTATATCCTAAGGAATGGTCCATAATTATACCTCTATTGAAATAGAGATCTCATCTCTTCGCGTGGACCTACAAAGATATGATGGGTTTAGATCTAAAATTGGTTGTTCACAACCTTTCTCTAGATCCTACAAAGAAATTGATCAAGCAAAAACTTAGGAAGATGCATCCTATTGTTGCCTTTATGGTAAATAATGAGCTTCAAAAGCTATTGGATGTAGTCTTTATTATTCCCATCGACTATCTAGAATGGGTATCAAACATGGTACCTGTAGGAAAACCTGATGGAAGAATCCATATTTGCATGGATTTCAGAGACCTAAACAAGGCAACACCAAAGGATTTATTCTTGTTGCCCAATATAGATGCTCTTGTAGATGCAACTACGGGTCATGAGATTCTCTCCCTAATGGATAGTTTTTTTGTTTATAATCAGATTCGGATTAAACCCAAAGACCAACACAAAATTATGTTCACAATGCCATGGGGGAACTTATGCTACAAGGTAATGCCATTTGGTATTAAATATGTTGGTGCCACATATTAGCGGGCCATGACATATATCTTCCATGACTACATACACAACATCCTAGAGGATTACATCGATGACTTACTGGCCAATTCATTGATGCATGTAGAGCATGCTAAGGTCTTGAGAAAAGTCTTCAATCACCTGATAGAGCATAATGTCATATTGAATCCCAATATGTGCATATTTGGTGTAACTTCAGGAAAGCTCTTGGGATTCATCATTTCTAAATGAAGGATCAAAGTTGATCCAACAATGATATCAATTACCTATTGATATGTATGGCATAGGATATCATATCCGAAGTTATGATGATTTATTAGTAGCATCTCTAGATAGACTGAGCTTAGGGTTCAGGGAAGACATCGAGTGGAATTTTTATCACCTGAACATAAGCTACATGGTTGATAGTTTGGTGAACATGGTCATTATAGAGCCACTCATTGTGTATCATCCAAATTTCTCTCTTGAGGCAAGCCCATCAAGAATTATCCTATGGGAGGATGGACCGGGTTATGGTCATGATCGAGAAGATAATGAGTACATCATAGATCACAGTGAGTTCGAGGATGAAACTGAATTGGCATACCTTGGGCCTCGACATTCACGTCATATCATAGAGCCAGTTGATATGTATAATGGAAACTTCATAGATTATAGTGATTATGAATATGAGACCAAAATGGCCTACCTTGGTCCTTGGAACTTACGTCATTATAACAAACCATTTGACATAGATGAGATGTATCACAGAGTATATCATGGCCCTCACCTCAAGAGGAGACCGACCAATTCATATGAAATCCATCATATAGTTTTCTCCGATCCTCCTACATTTATATAGCTCCTGCAGCCAAACAATCCCACCTTCTTGTCTATTCATAGACTAGATCATGAGATCCCCATACCCCCAAAGCCACATCTTGGGTATGGAAATCACATCAATAATGTAGAGTTGCACCCATGTGGTCTTGGAGATTCCATCCCATCCATCAACATGATCTCCATTGAGTTGACCACTCCACTCCACAACCCATTCGATCCTTCCAAACCATTGTGTCTTAATCTAGATGCTATTGATTGGGATCACATTGATTCACCCTTAGAGCCTAAATATTTCTTCCCCAACGAAGAAATGTTACAACCATTTCACTTTGCACTAGGTTGTACACATGATGTTTATCATGTTGGTTTTGATCCTGATTCAATCAAACCTTTAAATCTAGCAGATGATATCCATATGATCCCTACACCTCACCAGCTTGAGGAGGGGTCACACATATCAATAGAGGAAACTTTTGAAGTGGACATCAGCAATGATCCATATGATCCAAAGAAAGTTAAATTTGGAGAAAGCTTATCTCCTAAGGAATGGGCCACCCTCATACCTCTATTGAAAGAGAGACCTGATCTCTTTGCTTGGACCTACAAGGATATGTCGAGTTTAGATCCGAAATTGGTTGTTCACAACCTTTCGCTAGATCCTGCAAAGAAATTGATCAAGCAAAAACTTAGGAAGATGCATCCTACTATCACCTTGATGGTAAAGAATGAGCTTCAAAAGCTATTGGATGTAGTCTTTATTATTCCCATCGACTATCTAGAATGGGTATCAAACATGGTACCTGTAGAAAAACCTGATGGAAGAATCCATATTTGCATAGATTTTAGAGACCTCAACAAGGCAACACCAAAGGATTCATTCTTGTTGCCCAATATAGATGCTCTTGTAGATGCAAATACGGGTCATGAGATGCTCTCCCTAATGGATGGTTTTTTTGGTTACAATTAGATTCGAATTAAACCCGAAGACCAACACAAAACTGCATTCACAATGCCATGGGGGACCTTCTGCTACAAGGTAATGCCATTTGGTCTTAAAAATATTGGTGCCACATATCAGCGGGCCATGACATATATCTTCCATGACTACATGCACAAGATCCTAGAGGATTACATCGATGACTTATTGGCCAAGTCATTTCTACGTGCAGAGCATGTTGAGGTCTTGAGAAAAGTCTTCGATCACCTGATAGAGCATAATGTCAGGTTGAATCCCAAGAAGTGCGTATTTGGTGTAACTTCAGGAAAACTCTTGGGATTCATCATTTCTAAATGAGGGATCAAAGTTGATCCAACAAAGGTAAAGGCTATCCTAGAAATGACCTTGCCCACTAACATCAAAGAGTTGAGAAGCCTACATGGCAAAGTAGCATCCATAAAGTGATTCATCGCATAGTTATCGGACAAATATCGACCCATGAATCGACTACTACACAAGGGGGTCCCATTCCATTGGGATGAGGAATATCAGCAAGCCTTTTCTGAAATCAAGAAATATCTATAAATGCCACCAGTACTAGATCCACCAAGGCCATATGTGCCATTCTTACTTTATATATCAGCTACTGACTTTGCATTGGGAACCATGTTAGCCCAAAATAACGTGTAAGACAAAGAGCAAGTGATATATTATATCAGCCGCACCTTGGTGAGTTATGAGCTAGGGTACGCATACGTAGAAAAGATGTGCTTAGTAGTGGTTTTTATGACTAAGAAGTTGCGCCACTACATGCTAAGTCATACGATGTATGTGATATCAAAACAAAATCCTTTGTAGTATATGATGAGCAAGACATATCATAATACATGTACTACAAAGTGGATCATGCTACTAACAAAATTTGACTTGGAATTCATTAGCCAAAATTCCATCAAGGGATAGGTCATAGTTGATCAACTGGTAGAGGCACCTCTTTAGGATAGTAGGCCTCTCATCATAGAACTTCCCAATGATGTAGTATTTGCATTATCAAAGTCACCCAAACCTGAAGAACCAGATAACAAAGTTGACATAACTTTGTTCTTCGATGGTTCAAAGTGTGAGCAAGGGGGTGGTGTAGGAATTATGTTTTTCATATCGCAAGGTGCTCCAATACCCTTGTCATTTAAAATAGACTTCCCTTGCACCAATAACAATGCTAAATATGAGGCCCTAATATTGGGTCTCCAAACAACAATCACCATGAAGATCAAAAAGCTAAACATCTTTGGTGACTCCCTTCTCATTGTTAACCAAGTTAAGGGAATATTTCAATGTAGGTGTCCTATCCTAAAAGCTTATAAGGATCTTGTTGACACTTATCTAGCCCAACTAGAGTGGTATGACATTGAGGCAATCCCTCGTACATCAAAAAGATTTGCAGACACTATGGCATCTTTGGGATCCTTGATCCCTCAGAATCCATCTACTGACTTCACTACCATTCATGTGAAGATGCTCTCGCAATCCATGATGTAGAGTGAGGCTTTTGACAATAAAGAATCAGTCAACATGATTCATATAGAACCAAACCATGAGTGGTTCTATAGAGCCAGAGACTTTCTAAAGAAGGCACCTTGGGGGTATTTGATCTCATAGGGTCCTATGGAGGAATGGCACCACCATTCACCACAAGGTTATTTCCTAGTCTGCATTCATGCACATCGAATCATAGGGGGAACAAGTCATCTTGTCTGTTGAGGCTGTAGCTTATTAGGATTGGTTAAGCCAATTACAAGATTTTCTTAAACTTGGAATAATCCCGTAGGGATTATCGCATGTCGCAAAATGAGCATTTAGAAAAAAAGTGACTAGATATGTCTTGCTAGGAGATATATTGTATCATCGAAGCTATGATGGAGTCCTCCTTTATTTCCTTGAGCTCCAAGAATCAACTTGGGTAATTTCACAAGCTCATGATGGTACATGTGGTGGCCATTTCAGTGGCATGGTCATCATCAAGTGCATCCTTCGAATGGGTTATTATTGGCCCACCATGGAGAAGGATTATTGTGCGTATGTTAGGAAGTGCATTAAGTGTCAACATCATGTGAATTTGATGCACCTACCATCATAGGCCTTACAACCCATTCAAGCGGCTTGGCCATTTTCTCAGTGGGGTTTCGATCTAATTGGTAAGATCTCTCCCCCATCTTTGGGCTGACACACATTTATATTAATGGCCACTGAGTATTTTACCAAGTGGGTGGAAGCAATCCCCTTAACATCAATGATAGGAGCATGAATTACGGAGTTCATACTTCACAATATCATCTATCACTTTGGGATCCCATCCAAGATAATTTTGAATAATGGTACTTCATTCAAGAACAAATATGTGCGGGATTTAACGTCCAAATATAACATTTAGCATAGCTTTGCAACACCATATTATCCGCAAGAAAATGGGCAAGTAGAAGCCTCAAACAAGATAGTAGTAGCCATCTTGAAAAATATGGTTCAAGAGAATCATAAGGATTGGCACTTGCAGTTGCCCCTTGCATTATGGGCTTACAGAACTAGTGTACGGATGCCCACTGGGGCAACACCATTTTCATTGGTATATGGCACTGAGGCTATTATGCCCTTGGAATTAGAAATTCCATCATTGTGCATCGCATTGAAAGATTTCATCGATGATGACACTACGTACGGCAAGCTCACCTTGATCAATTGACCCTTCTTGATGAACGTCGCATGAATGCCCTCGAGCATCTTTGCATTTACCAAGATCATCTTAAATGAGCTTATAACAATAAATTCCACCTAAGAGACTTTAAGGTTGGGGATCTTGTGTTGAAAGAGAACCAACATAACTCACACCTGTCGTCGCACTTGTGAGACAAATTTATGGCCAATTGGTTAGGTCCTTATATCATCTCAGAGAAGATTGGACCTAGAACATATTGCCTAACATTGTTAGAAGGGGTTGAAGAGCCTGAGCCTCTCAAAATTCTTCATCTGAAGGTGTTTTACACATAGCAGCAAGAGAAAAGTCAAAAACATTCAAATAAATCATAAAATTTCAAAAACAATTGAAAAATCATAAAATTTCAAAAACAATTGAAAACATCAAAAATACAAAAACATTTACATTTTGTATTGCATTTTTAGTTTGCATATGCATTCATGTAATTGCATTGCATTAGGCATGTTCATCCATTGCACTTGCATTAGGATAGGTTGTGTTTACAAGCTTACAAATGACACCATGTTTGTATCTAAATCATGCATCTATTCATCATCATCATCCATCACCCTTGTGAGTAATTGTGTTTTTCAACACAACCCCTCCTATTGCTATAAGGAATATACTAGGGTTTTTGGTAATTCAACCATACCTAGTGATCTTCTCAGATTTTGTAGAAAGCTATCTTTGCTTTTGGAGATGAGGTCTAGTTTTGATAGCACCTAGCATATGTCAAAATCCCATCACTAATTAACACATTAACAATCCTAGTCTGGACAAGGAAATATGAACACTACAAAGTGGTCCTAGTCACCTTAAGCGAAAGGTTTTTACTTGCTCATCTTGTGATGCGCATGGTCTAGAGTGTTGATCATTGACAAAAGGACAAGCTCCCCCCTACCCAAAGAAATCCCTTGCTTTCATCAAAATGAGAAAAATCCCAAAACAAAGCAAAAAAGGTAAAATAAATAGTGATTATCATCACTACACAAATCCCTTGCTCAAAATAAAATAAAAATGCAAAATAAATAGTGATTTTCATCACTAAGCATGAGCAAGTATCCCAATAAATGTGAAGAAAAGAAGGGGGTGAAGAGCTTGAATCCTTGGAATGTTCACTACTCAAAGCCATTGAGTGATCCTCAATATAGCAATGGGCTGAATGAATCTCGCCTGGCATTGGGGTAGTTCTAAGCAATTTATAAATGAGCTAGCTTTAGGTGGCCTGTATTACCTAGTGTTCTAGTCTAACTGCGTCCAAACTTATGATCAAGGTGAATATTTTGTGATTCTCATTATAGGATCAAGGTGAACATTTGGTGATCCTCATTACAGTATCAAGGTGAACATTTTAATTTACAAAAACTTATGAGAAAAACCATTACATATCATCTCATCTCATATCACATTTGGATGCTTAAATGATTAATTCTTATGATAAGAGTTACCATTTACATTCATGATTTTTATACATTATGTGGTGTCATCCATTAGATTTTTAAACATATATTACATTCATTCCTTATGTTTTAAGTGATTAAAGCATACAAGTTCATTTACATTAGATCATCATCATGTAAATAATGCATTACATACATTGCATTCACCATATCATAACAACATAAATTAGATGCATACAATTAAATCAAAATTAAACATGCATTTAACACAAATTATTGCATCCATACATGCATACATAAGTAGTCCATCTACACCTCTAGATCATAGCATCTAATCATACATACATCATCTAGCTAGTGCATGTCATCAATACATCACATCATATAGCAATAATCAAATCATGTAAGTATTGCATCCATATTGCATTACATGAACATAAAATCAAGCACATAATACACATAATGAGAAATAAAATAGAGTATCATATATATATATGTGTGTGTGTGTGTCGGAGTGTCTAAGTACATCAAGGTATAAAAATACTCGTAGGCTACAACTATGTAGGTCCTCAAACCTTACACTAAAAAATGGTACATGTCTCTCAAATATATCAAATTGGGCCTGCACCCCCTAGCTCACCCCCACCCTCAACTCCATCCTTGTGAGTCTGCCTAGAGCTCACTCTTTTTGATCCCTCAGTTCAAGTAGCTATCCTATGACTAGGCCACACTCATGACTGCCTAGACTCACTCCTCCTAGTTTGCTGAGACCTTGATGTCGTAGATCTGGTTGACATAATATCACCATGTAATTTAATCTCAATCTCTATAAGTGTGATATGATATGCATCTAATATCTACCACCTCACATAATCTGCTAAGATACCTTATAATCTCTTGATCTCTACCCTTGCATCCATCCCTGCTAGTCCCTAAATAGCTGGAGCATGTGGTGTAGCCTATACCATAGGAGAATCTCCTATATGTAGTCTAAGAGCATCCCACCTAGCTATTAGAGCATCTATAGTAGCGTATGCCAAATCCCTCTCTATAGTGAGTTGATCTATCATGAGTAGCGTTGAATCAAGTTATGTCTGTAGAGAGGTCCTCTCCTCCTCGTACCCCTACCATATATCTTGTCTGGCTATCAATTGGCTCTGAGCCATGGCGAGAGAGGTATCCCACTCTAATATCTATCATCGAGCTATTTGTAGCTCAGCCTCTAAGCTATGTACCTCCACTCGAAGGGACACTCCTGATCCTTTGGAACCACCTCCTCCTCGTCCTTTGGCATTACCTACTCCTCTACATCCTAGTCCCACTCCTCCTTTATCCTGGGATACACTCATCGCCCATAAATATCCTCAAAAAATGCCTCATCCCTAGATCATCCTAGGTTGCCAACACCATGCCATAGCTACGTCACCCACCATTGAGTGTACGCCTTTGTAGTACCAACATCTGCTATATCGGCATCAACTGCAAGAGGATTTGCCTCCTATGATAGAGTTGTAACTTGTGCCACTGGGAGATCCCTCTCTGCCTAAATATTCCTATATAGAACTAGCTCTAGTGGGATGTCCTGGCATATCCTAAACTGTCTTAGCACCTAGGAGAAGTGGAAGAACTCCCTAACCCTAGCCTTGCAACCGATAATCCATCGATCGTGCCTCGTCCTAGCCAAGAACTGGTCAGCCTTTGGCCATGATGGGCAATCTACGTATGGCCTCCATATAATATCCCTAGCTTGTAGTCCAGTCAGGGATCCTGCATAGTGAGCCAAGTTCCCTTCTGGCGATGATTCATCGCTCCTCTACATCCCATAGCCATCTAGCCCCATAGCACTATGCCCTTGCCGCTATCGTAGTAATCCCTTATGGTAATCATGTTGGGCAATCTACCATGATATGCTCCCAACCCTAGATCTGTAGAAGCAAGTTGCATGATACCCTGACCCAACCTCATTGTTGGATCCTATACAACTCATCATAGAGCTACGCTAGTAGAGCACTCCCCCAAGCCATAATGATAGGCCTAGGACTATCCAATAGGTCCTGCACCATCACCAAGAGGTTCCATGGGAACCTCACTCCTGATGTGTCTAGAAGAAGCACATTGCAGATAACGTGCATCAGAATGGCTTAACACTGTGAGAAGACATTGGTCCGATACCAACGGGTGATAAGAACTCCTCCATGCTAAATATCCCCTAGAGCATCATGAGCATGCATGCCAAAAACCCTATGAAATACCCCTGCCCTAGCTTCAGTAGGTGATGATACAATGGTCAATCCATAAAAAGGAATACTGAAGATCTTGTAAACATCCTTAGGTGTAATAATCATCTTGCCAGTCAGGATATGGAAGGTGTTGGTCCGGTAATCCCATCTGTGGGCCAGCGCTGTAATGTATGCCTAGTTCGACATAACAGTCGATAATCTAGTAGCATACATTAGGCTCTGCACATTAAACCAAGCCTAGTTCACCTGGTCTAAAAGTGGAAACAGATCCATCAGCAAATCAAGCTCTCGAGCCCATGCTATCAAGAGCTAAATGTGCAAATAAAATGCATAATCAGATGCATATGCACCCCAAAAAAAACTAAGCAAAAATTTTAAAAAATCAAAAAATTCCTAAGGTTTAGCGGCCGCTCACGTTGACCGCGGCTAACATGGTCGTCATTAACATCGACAATGGCTAGCCACCAACGATAAAATTTTTGACCATTGGGATTTCAACCTAGTCGTTGTCAACATCAACGACCCCTCTTTAACCAATTGGGAGCCGCCCTGAGTGACAGCGACTACGAGGCGACACGCCAACGATATTCGTCCCTCACCCAAAAACATTAAAAAAAATGACAAAACCTAAAATCTAATGCATACCCACCTAAATTAGCCTAAATCTAAACCTAGCTATGGGTGTGGTTCATTTCCAACAAGTTTAATGAGGTTTATTTACCCATTTCTTAATGTGGTTTATTTTACCCTTTAAATGATAAGATTAGGGTTTGAGAGATACCCGTGAAGCTTCGGCTCCTCCGCTTGTAGATGCCTCACTATGCTCCACCATGGTGTCAGGTCAATTTCAACAGTGTTCCAAGTCACTTTCTCTCTCCCTCTTCTCAGAGCTCACTATTGCAACTACTAGCTCGAAAATAATGAATTGAAAAACCCTAAATTTTTCTTTTATATTGTTCATTTATGGCACAGTCGTTGATGCTAACAGTGACTATGAAGTGCAGGCCGCCTAAGACAACAACGGCTACAAAATTGCAAAAATGGATTGCTATCGCTGATAGCAGCAATAAATGCACTAAATTTCTCACCATGAGAAGATTCAAAATGGACAATTAAGCATATCTACCAGTCCAGAATCATCAAAAATCATCAAAATAACAAAAAAATCACATAACATCAAAATTCAAATGCACCTCGTATCCAATTATTTACCCTATACACTTGGCGGTTGCAGCGACTTACACTCCATGCAATCCGGCAAGATGAGTAAATTACCATAAGGTCATTTGGGGCAAATTAGTCATCGTTGAATTGAAATGTCTTCACTTCAATCCCAAAGAAGGCCATTGCGGCTGAACTACCCCATGGGAACAAGGCATTCATTTCATTTCTTCTATGAAATTTTTAGCAAATCATCGAGTGATTCATCACATGCTAAATTGAATTGCTATCATATTGATTCCCTAAGAAGGCCATTGCGGCCGGACTGCTCTATGGGATAGAGATGTACAATTACTATTAATGGTTAAAATCATAGCTGTAATAGGACCTACCATATAACAAAGTGCAAAAGTCTTGAATCATCCAAATTATTTATCTTGGTCAAGTGACTCGTCACTTGAGGGGGTAGTCATAATAATTAACAAATTCATAATCAAATTCAACAATTGAACACTTAATCATGTGAATCACGTTTGTCTTACGAATCATTGCTAACAACTATCATAAGCTTCCCCATTTGTAGGGGTAAAAAGCAAATATGATGAGATAAGCCTTTGTCGCTCCGTCTATCGGTCCTACCCAATTATACCCAGAAGTGCTAGAGCACCAAATTTAAGCCTTCCACGTCCTTGGAAGCAATGATTCTAAGATGTACATCCTTTCCAGGATTGGGGCATCTAGCATTGACCAGATCAATGAACATCAGCAAACCTATAATATGATGTTAGGTGGTCTATTTTTGCTTAGCATTGTGTTTTCCCATAATGCATCCCAAAAAGGGGTATCTATAGACACCTAAAACACGTCATGTTTAGGATACTACTCATATGGGCACCTTTGCAGACCATATGAATGATCTTGGACCTTTCCAAGAGCTAGTAGTGGTTCTAACCACTCATTTGGGGTAGCTTTGTCCTATTTAGTCCCAAGCACTGACACTTAGAGTGGCTACAATCTATTCGCGCCTACTAACAGTGGCTAGGCACTCCTAGTCACCCTGAGTGAGAGTGGCTATATCTAAAACTGACTCGACCTCATGAGTCGAGTTGAATCAGTTATGCCAATGTCATTTTCAACTGATTCAAGCAGTTCAGGGTGCGAATCTTCTGTAAGGTTCCTCCCAACTGCCATAGGCTAGTAATTCTTGATCTTGGCTTCTCCATGAAGCCAATATTAGAATTTGGGAGGCCTATTTATAGGCCCTCCCATGAATGAAAATAATATACAATGTTTATGCAGCGAAGCTCTACCAGATTGGATAGCGACTTGATAGCCCTTGAGGAGAGTCGAAATGCTGCCCAATTGTGGAGTGACAAACATGCAAACAACAATGGAGCTTCCGAAGGACTGAGAAGCATACACCACAAATTCACACCAATCTAACGTGAATCCCAACGAATTCAATCACCAATCCATCTCTGGACAAGTAGGTGACCCTTGACCATCAATTCAAACAAATAATAATGTGTTGTAACCCCTGATTTAAGAGGTAAAGTTCATAGTGTGCGGTCGTTGTCTTCGACAGCGGCTCGCAGGCCTCTATCATTGACAGCATCAACGGCTAGGGTTTGATGCATTATTTCTTCAGTTCTTAGCATAGTTTCCCATCTATTTCTGCTTTATCAACTTAGATTAGAGTAGATTTATCATTTTTAATGCATTTGTACGATTGATTAACATTTATTTACATATTTTTTCTCATATTTGTGCTTTTTCATGCTTTTATGTCATTTTATGCAATCAAGAGAGGTTGCATATGCTATTGACATGTTTTTTGGTTGCTTTGTGCACAAGTGACAGGATCTACAAGGGAAAAAACCACATCTAAGGATCTTTCCTCCGAACAAGTGAGAAGGAGGCATCAATAAGCCCTCAATCAATTTGTGTCGATCTAGAAGGCTTGTGAATTGCACCACCCCTATTTTAGGGCTTCATATATTTGTATTCATTGTATCAAAATTCGGTATCCCTAAGAGGGACATACATGTAACTGATTTTCATGATGAATTAATAAAAGGAGCCTTTACATTTTTCTTAATTCATTGTCATTGTATGTTTTCTTGTTTTATCTTTGATATTATGATGCAAATACAGTAGGTGCATGCATTCTAGCATTGTACACATCCCTCATATAATTTTTTTCTTCTAATGGTTTATTTGAGTGAACCGTAATACCCTTTATCATTTGATGATGTAGAGTGGTTTTTCTTGCCACTTTTTTAGGAGTGGAAAATCCTTGATTTGACCTCACTTCTCCTATGATATGATCTCCTTGTTTCAAATTGAAGCTACCCTCATGCCCAAAAAATTTCATCTCTTCCTCCATCAATTTCACTCTGTAGTCTCTTGCCATGTGCCAGATTTCATGATATTTACAATATTAAAATGCAATATTTTCATAATCCACTTGTTGATCCCATTGCCTTGATTTAGATTTAATCCTAATTAACTATGGTGAAGGTTTTGAAATATCCATGGCAACACATATTCAAGTGTATAAAACATGTTTTCTCTCCTTAGTAGTTGGTCCAATATTCTTCAAAACCTCCTTATTGATGAGTTGATAAGGAAGTCAAAAATCATAATCCATACCAAAAGCCTTTTGATAGTTTTTGTGTCCATAGAAAAATCTTCACTATAGGGTCTTAAATATAATGCATCTTTGCCCCTAAACCACGAGCCTCCAGCCATTATTTTATCCCTTATTTTTAAACTAGAAAAATAATGAGGAAAAATACTTTTGGAAGAAAATTCATGGAGTAATTTGAATTCAATCTCCACTTCCACTTGATCCAATTTTGAATCTCAAAAAATACCTGGCAAATATCCATGGAACTTACATATTAACCCTATGGTTTTAAGAACTGTTATATCATGCTCAATTATCTCATCTTTGATAATCACTTTAATCTCAAAAAATACCTGGACAAGGTTTACCATAGATTCACTTTTCCTCTTATTGCTAGCTAGGGCATCCATACTTCTAAACTAGGTCATTCTTACTTTCAATAAGGACTTTCAAAAATGACTTTCTCTTCATGTTACATATTTTTTTTTCAAATGAATCATCTAAATTCTCCTAAGATCTAGAACAAGAAGTGACACTTGTTCCTTGATCATACTTTACTTCCTAATTTATGCTTCCTGCTTACACTTCCTCCTTACTCCCGGCTCACACTCGATGCTTCATGATTACACTTCCCCCTCACTCTTAGCTCTTTCATGGTGCCTTCAATGACGTAAAAGGTTTTAAATGATTTTGGCATGGTGGTTATAAGGGTGTACTGACTACTGTGTGGCGGATTTCGAGGTGAACAGCGTAGAATACTGTGGCAGCCAACAGCGTGCCCGGATCACCATGGCAGCTACCAATTCCACCATGTAAAATAAAAAAATATATACATCTCTGCTTTGAATTGAAAATCTAAATAAAATAATAGCTAATTAAATTGGCAAAGAATGAATGTGCCCAAGAATAGATTGAATCCATGTTTGTACCACAAGTGTTGTTCAAATGTTGTAAATAAACTTGTGACCCTCAAGCATGTAGAGCCCTGTCCAATCCTGCTATAATTGGATCTATTGGATAAGTGTGTCATTCAAGTGTAGTTGCAACAACTTTCTTGTAATGTCCTACCCTGTTTTGAGAATGAAGTTTGCAATCTTTTTTTTTGTATTCTAATTTTTTGTGTTTTTTTAGATGATGAAAATGTACAAAAATTGCATAAACAACAAACTTTGACAAGCAATAACTTTCAAACCATTTGATGGAAATGAATAAAATTTGGTATTTAGCTACTAGATATGTACAACTAAAAACCCACTAAAATTTTTTACAAAATAGCGATTTTCTCGAAAACTGCGCAAATCTGGAAAACACACTTCAGGACAATTGAGCAGCAACCCACAAATTGATATTTCATTAATGTCTTCAAATACAATGTGTACTCCGCTTAGAAAATGAGGCAAACTGAATTACTAATGCTGGGCACTGAAGATGCAAACAAAAAACCCTTCGAACATGGAGAGTTTTTATGGCTCTATTTCCCACGCACCCCTCCAACACTGGTACGACAACTGTAGACTGTACGGCCTACTAGGAATGAATGAAATCTGCCTTGAAACTTTGTAAACCCCTCTCAACAAGTCGCTAGGCTGTTGTAAAGAATATGTTGGTGTTATTTTATCAAACCCTAGCCAAGATACTTCACAAATCTAATGTCCATGATGTCCAATATGTACGGCCAAGCTGCAAATTTAAGGAAATCTGGAAAATAAATAATAAGCACCACCAAACCCTTCTCCAATCTCCTCAAATGTTTCAATAATCTGCAACAATGAAGCACATTGGCATTACCTATAGAAGAAATGCACAAATAATCCAAATGATATCTTTCAATCCCGTAGACGATGTCCCTACTAGAGGTTTCTGTCTCCAAACAAGCTCAATATCTGCAAGAAACTCTAAAAATTTCATAACCATTTGAGCACAAGTGTGAACCTTGAATGAATCCACCTGCATAGAACTGGGTTTTCGTCCTCAAGAAGACCATCGAGGTTTTCGTCCCTTCTGAGAAGAAATCTCATCTCAGCCACCAGCTTCAATCTCCAAGAGAAATTATCAAATATTCAAAATATCCAAAAATGAGAGTTGAGATGCTCTTTAAAGACTCATTTAGGTTACTTTTAGGGTTTTGCACTTTTTATAGTGTCATTTTATTTTAATTTCTCTTTTCTTAAGTGAGTGGTCCCACATAAAGATATAACTATACTAAATTAAATATTTAATTTAATTTAATATAATTAAACCTTTGCTCATTAAAATCTCGGGCCTCTATAAATTTGGATACCCTTTTCAGCAAATAATAATACTATATTGCCTGTCTGACCAGAAACCTTAAAAACTGACTTACTAAAAATAGTAAGTCCAATGATCCATGCTCAAAATGACTCCTGAAAAATAGGCATTGAAAGCATATTGCATTACTGAAACAACTTCCAATGAGTTCCCTCCATCTGTTATAGCCCAAGGGAACCCTAAAAACTGACAAGAAAATTAGAAGCGAGGGACATTACATTTCTCTTCAAGATGCAGTGCAACATTGTATCTTTGCTTGTCAATCTAACACTTCTCTGTCCCAGAGCATATTTGCTCCTTATATGAATGCAACAGTTAATAAACTCTAATACCTGATTCTCCCCTTGAAGTTGGATCCCAAAGGGGGACCATAAATGTTTGAATGTGGTAATCATAGAAACCATTAAACAACTTCTCAAGCCATGTAAGCCTAAAATCTTTAGTGATCAGGCAACCCATGTTTGCTTAAGATCAACTGCTCTTTCCATTCAAACATAAAGAGCATCACCCATTTGCTCCATTTTTTTGGGTGAAACTTCCATTCAGGAATGTCCAGGTCATACACCTAGCTATCAACACTCAGCTATCAACACTGTAAGAAAATCATTATCTATATCCACCAAATAAGTCTTTGCTTGACATTGCTGTAGAATCTCCTGGGTTTAATTACATACATAATTTAGAGACAAAAGAAACTATAGATGCCAACAATTCTTTTGGAAATTCTTCATGAGGAAGGTGCCCATAACAAAAAATTGCAACTAGTCTCTATAAGAGCATCGGCATCATGTTAATTTTCCATGTGAAATTGCAACAATCAGCCACTTTTGAGACTAACATAAAATCAAATGCATTTTCGAACTTCAACCAAGAAAGAGAAGTATGAAGAACTTTAATTTCGAATTTTGCCGAAGTCCGATCGCAGGGGCGAAGTGCGGACTGTAGACGGAGTAAGGCAAAGTAGGGAGATTTTCCCGAAATGTGGCAACGGAGCGAAGTGCAGAGTGCGGACTGCGCCCAGTGAAGTGCGAACGGGGTGACTCGCACTTCGCTTGCGCACTCAGGCTGCGCCCCCGGATAATGTGCAACTGGTTGCGCTTGCACACTCGGGGCGTGCTCCAACTTCTTGTACACTCGAGCTGCGCTTGCACACTCGGGATGCACTCAGATCTCGGGCGCAGTCGGGTTGTGGTAGCGAAGTTGGAAGACAGCTTCCAGACTTGGCCAAATTTTGGCCTTACAAACTTTCTGTTTTTTGGAGGCTTATGCGGCAACGGTGATGGCTTTGCTTGGCTGGGAGGAGAGAAACATCGAAACTAAGAGCAAAGTCTCGGATCTGAGCTCTAATTATAGAACCCAAACGAAATCGCTCTAAGGTGATTTGTACAAAGAACAAACAAAATTTAGCACATAGAAATAATTGCAAACCCTAAAGATGCCTTAAACAACAGTAAACTTTATTCATATGAAATGAGGGTTACAGAAGTCCTCAACTGAGGAAATAACATCTGCAGACTAAGCTGCAGGATAAACTAAAAAGAAAAATGTTGAGTCGGTTGCTCAAACATTAATCAGATGAGCCACACTGCTCACTGAAACGCTCTCATTTCTTTCTCTGCTCTCTTCTCCACACTTCCACGCTCTTCTACAGCTTATGTCTGAAATACCCGAACTGCCTTATATAGCCGCGAAGAGAGGAAAATAGGGTTTGTCCTCTGACAAGTTCTGACAGACCCTCAACTAGGGTTTCTGACCAATCATCGAACTGACATTAAATCGCCGAACTGGCATTAACTTCTGTAGCGATCGGATCTGTCAAATGTCACATCTGTCAAAGGGTAGGTGTGACGTCATGTCAAACCTTTTTGTCGGGATCCCCAACTACGCGAGCGCAGTCCGGCTTCGCCCAAGTTCGGAGCGCAGTCTAGCGGAGGCATGAAATTTGGGTTAATATTTCTAACACCCTCCTTTAAGCTTGATTTCACGAGCGCTTTGACTCCAAGCTGCTCTCACAATCTGCTAAAGTCTTCCTCCTTCAAAGGCTTCATGAAAATATCTGCCAACTGCTCCTTGGATCTGCAAAACTGCAATTGAATTTCTTCGGACTTCACCATCTCTCTAATGAAGTGATAACAAATATCGATGTGCTTCATCCGACCATGGAACACGGGATCCTTTGACAATGCAATGGCCGAATTGTTATCACAAAAAATTGTTGTCGCGCCTTTCGGAGGATAGTTCAGTTCACTCAGAACTCTTCGTAGCCAAACTGCCTGGCATGCGGCTGACGTGGCGGTGACATATTCTGCTTCGGTTGTGGACAACGCAACAATGGGTTGTTTCTTAGACGCCCATGAGACTGCCCCTGATCTAAGATGGAAAGCATACCCGAAGGTGCTTTTTTGATCGTCGGTACTACCAACACAGTCACTATCTGTGAAGCCGACCAGGTCCAACTAGTCCTATCTAGCGTAAAATAGGCCATTGTTCCGCATCCCATTGACATAGCGCAAGATCCTATTGCCTGCTTGTTAGTGCGTGTCCTTCGGAGTCTCCATGAAATGGTTGATTAGACTAACTCCGAACATCATATCTGGCCAAGTTGCAATCAAATACATCAGACTGCCAACTAGCCTCTTGAACAGTGTTGGATCTATATTCCTTCCTGAATCCAACTTGCTCAGCTTCGAACCTGTGGCTACAGGTGTGATGGCAGGTTTGTTGTCCTCCATATGAACTGCTTCAGGACATCCTTCGCATACTTGCCTTGAGAAATGAAGATGCCATCTGCCGATTGGTCAACTTCAATGCCGATAAAATACTTCATCAACCCTAAGTCTGTCATCTCGAACTCCTTCTTCATGGTTGTTCTGAATTGGTCGAATAGGACATTGTTGTTGCCAGTATAAATCAAATCATCCACATACAGACAGACGATAATGAGCTCACCTACTTCATTTATCTTCATATACAGGGTGTGCTCATATGGGCATTTTACAAACCCATTTTCTTGAAAATAGTTGTCAATCCGATTGTACCAAGCCCGAGGCGCCTGCTTCAAACCGTACAGGGTTTTTTTTAGCTTTAGGACTTTGCCCTCTTGGCCTTCAATTTCATAACCTGGTGGTTGGTCTGTGTAGACCTCTTCCTCCAACACTCCGTTGAGGAAGGCTGACTTGACATCCATCTGGTACATCTTCCAACCTTGTTGGGCTGCCAATGCCAGGATCATCCTGACTGTGTCAAGTCGGGCTACAAGCGCATATACCTCATGGTAATCGATGCCTGACTTACGCTTGTAACCCTTTGCCACCAGTCTGGCCTTATGCTTGTCAACGTCTCCTTGGGCGTTGAACTTTGTCCTATACACCCACTTGATCCCAATGGTCTTCTTTCCTTTTGGAAGATCAGCCCATTGCCATGTCTCATTCTTTTCAATGGTTGTTATCTCCTCATCCATTGCATGCACCCACTTTTGATTCTGACTTGCGTCTTCGAACTCTATTGGATCAACTTCAGTAAAGAATGCAAAGTCAGAGTACTCTTCATCTACGTGGGTTTGGGTTGCCTCATAGATTTCTTATAAGCCTCTTGTCTTCGATGGCGTCACCACGTTCTGGATTCTACTTGCACATGGAGGCGATCGAGATGGAGAGGTTGTGCTACTGCTAGCACCGTTGCTGCTGCTGGAAGTTGCAGGTAGCTGCACACTTCCTTCTTCCAAGTCAACAGACTGTACTACTGTTGGCTCTGACTGGCTAGTCTCTGACTTCCAGTTCTAGGCTTCATCTTCAAGAAACTTCACATCACGGCTAATGATGAGCTTCTTCGTCACAGCGTTGTACAGCCTATATGCCTTCGTCTGCTCACTGTACCCTGTGAAAATGCATTTCTCAGCTCTATCATCCAACTTTTGTCGCTTCTCTTCTAGAACATGTGCATAGGCAATGCATCCGAACACACGTAAGTGAGCTACACTTGGCTTCACACTGCTCCAGACCTCTTGAGGGATTTTATCCTTCACGCTTTTGGTGGGACATTTGTTTAGCAGGTAGACTGCACATGTTATAGCCTCTGCCCAAAATTCATGCGACAATCCCTTCACCTTCATCATGCTTCGTGCCATCTCCATGATGGTTTGGTTCTTCCTCTCAGCTACATTGTTCTGTTGTGGCATGTATCTGGCAGTGAACTGCCTTCGAATTATGTGCTGCTTACAGTAGTTATGGAATTCGTTGGAGATGTATTCACCTCCACCATCCGTCCTGAGAGTCTTGATCTGATATCCGCTCTGTTTCTCCACAAGAGCCTTGAACTCCTTGAATCTGGCAAATGCTTCTGACTTCAGCTTGATGGCATAGATCCAAGTCTTTCGGTTGAAGTCATCTATGAATGTTAAGAAGTATTTTTTGTCGGCAAACGTGTTGGTCTGCATCGGACCACAAATGTCTGAGTGCACCAGCTCTAGTGGTTGTGATGCTCTCCAAGACTGACCGGAAGGGAACAAATCCCTATGTTGTTTACCGACTAAGCAGTTCTCACAAACTTGATTTTGTTGCTCTATCAGGGGTAAACCCTTCACCATCTGCTTGTTGTGCAGTTGATTCAAGCCACTGAAATTTAGGTGACCAAATTTGAGATGCCATAGCCAGGTAGCATTTTTCACAACTGCACTCAGAGACATCAATGATTCGTTCTGAATTTACAGCGAAAACATTTTATTCTTCGTCATGGACACTGTAGCAATCTGCCCATCCGACTTGTCTCTGATGGTGCAAGCTCCGTCTTTGAACTGGATCGTATATCCCTTCTACACGAGTTATCCAATGCTCAGCAGGTTATGCTTCAGACCAGGCACATAGTAGACGTCACAGATCTGCTTTCGTTCGTCGTGTCTGGTGCGAATGAGGATCTTTCCTTTTCCCATTACAGGAACCTTGCTGTTGTTCCCCATCTTCACCTTAGACTGGACTGTTTCATCCAGTTGAGAGAACAGCTGCTTGTTCCCCATCATGTGGTTGTTGCACCCACTGTCTAAGTACCAAACATTCTTCTGGAACTCTTCCTCAATGTTGCAATTCAACAACACATTTCCTCCTGTCGCATTTTCGGTTTAATCCGTGTAATGGGCTTACTGCTGGTTCTCCGTGGCCATCCATTTTCTACACTGTGATATGTAATGGCCGAACTTGTAGAAATAACACTGGACCTTTGACATGTCCTTCTTCTGACCAGATCCAGTTTGTAGATTTTTTGAACTGCCTCTTCCACCTTACTGATGGAAATTATAGTTGGTCTCCCCTTCACTAGGGTTTGACCTTCCTCCTTGCTTGTTGCCTTTCTCATGCCTGCCTTTGCCTCTTCCTCCGTGATAACTAGAGGCGCCATGGTGGGAATCTTGTCTGTCGTTGTCTCGGAATGAGACTTTAGCCCTGAATGCTTGCTCCAAAGAGGTCTGAGATGAGCGGCTCAGCCTTTGTTCATGTGTCTACAACGAACCCATGAGTTCGTCTATCGAGAGGGTTGTCATATCCCTCGACTCTTCGATTGTTATCACAATCGAGTCAAACTTAGCAGGTAGACTTCTGAGAATCTTCTCCACGATTCTCTGGCTCTGCATATTTTCTCCGTTCAACCGCATCTGGTTGATAATGTCCGTCGTCCGGGTGAAGAAATCACTCATGGACTCGGACTCACTCATCTGCAGATTTTCAAACTCCCTCTTGAGCATCTGCAGCTTCACCAACTTTACCTTGTTGGTGCCCTGGTATGAGCTGGCCAGAATCTCCCAGGCTTGCTTCGCTTTGATGGCTAATGCGATCCGTGGGAGGATGGACTCCTCGATCGCTTGCATGATGTAGAAGAGGGCCTTCTAGTCCTTCTTCGTGTTCTCTTTCAACAGGTCCTTGTCTACTTGAGAGAGGGCGGCCAGTGTTGTTGCATCTGCCGGTTCTGGGTAGTCGTTCTCGACTAACTCCCACAACTCTTGAGATCCGAACAGGATCTTCATTTGGATGCTCCAATAATCGTAATTTTTCCCATTGAAGCACGGGATCTACAACTGCAAATTATTGTTGCTGGAAGCCATTCTGCTTCGATCTCAGCTTTAAGGGATCAGTAGCTCTGATACCAGTTTGAAGAACTTTAATTTTGAATTTTGCTGAAGTCCGATCGCGGGGGCGAAGTGCGGACTGTGGACAACGCAAGGCGAAGTAGGGAGATTTTCCCAAAATGCGGCAGTGGAGCGAAGTGCGGAGTGCGGACTGCGCCCAACGAAGTGCGGACGGAGCGACTCGCTCTTCGCTTGCGCACTCAGGTTGCGCCCCCGGATAATGCGCAATTGGGTTGCGCTTGTGCACTCGGGGTGCGCTCCAACTTCTTATGCACTCGAGCTGCGCTTGTGCACTCGGGTTGCGCTCGGATCTCAAGCGTAGTCGGGTTGCGCACGAATCTCGGGCGCAGTCGGGTTGCGACAGCGAAGTTGGAAGACAGCTTCCAGACTTGGCCAAATTTTGGCCTTACAAACTTTTTGTTGTCTATAGGCTTGTGCGACAACGGTGATGGCTTGCTTGGCTGGGAGGAGAGAAACACCGAAACTAAGAGCAAAGTCTCGGATCTGAGCTCTAACTATAGAACCCAAACGAAATCGCTCTGAGGCGATTTGTACAAAGAACAAACAAACTTTAGCACATAGAAATAACTGCAAACCCTAAAGATGCCTTAAACAACAACAAACTTTATTCATATAAAACGAGGGTTACAGAAGTCCTCAACTGAGGAACTAACATCTGCAGACTAATCTGCAAGATAAACTAAAAGGAAAAATGTCGATTCGGCTGCTCGGACATTAATCATATGAGCCACACTGCTCACTGAAACGCTCTCCTTTCTTTCTCTGCTTTCTTCTCCACACTTCCACGCTCTTCTACAGCTTATGTCTGAAATACCCGAACTACCTTATATAGCCGCGAAGAGAGGAAGATAAGGTTTGTCCTCTGACAGACCCTCAACTAGGGTTTTTGACCAATCGTCAAACTGACATTAACTTCTGCGGCAATTAGATCTGTCAGATGTCACATCTGTCAGAGGGTAGGTGCGACGTCATGTCAAACCTTTTTACCGGGATCCCAACTGCACGAGCACAGTCCGGCTTCACCCAAGTTCGGAGCGCAGTCTGGCAGAGGCGTGAAATCTAGGTTAATATTTCTAACAAAGTAGACTAGAATTTGGGTACTTACAAAAATTATCATTTGCCCCAGCTGCTATCAGCACTGGCAAGCCTTGCACTGCCTTCAACAAATCTGAGGCATGGTTTGATGAAAGCATTCTCCCTATGGACAATTTACAAACTTCTGCTAGTGCTTTATCCCATCCTTCTACCCTTAAAGGTGCCCGCATTAGGGAATATGAAATAGCATCATGTTTCAGGTGACAAACACTGATGAATGGCCAATCAAAATGTTACGCACCTAAATTTACCTTATAAAGGTCCAAAACATTGATGTTAATTTTGATGCGTCATGCCAGGCTCCACGATTAGCTACTTGGATTATTTCAGTCCGTAACAGAGGGTGCAACATGTGTCGTCCCAATGAAGTATGCAACAAGACTCGAGCAAACTCTGGTACAACCTCTCTGGAAATACTAACACCAACTAGTACAACTCCTGTCACTTCGACCTGAATCAGTTCAAAAGATTCTGTAAGAGCATTAGATGGAGTAATTGACAAAACAAAAAAAAACAAAAAAAAAAAAAACAGAGAAGACATTCTCATGTAAGCATAACTTGACAAGTATCTACACAAGTTTGCACTTTCTCAGCTGCCATTAACCAAGACAACTGAGAAAAGACCTAACTTCCGACAAAAGGAAAAGAGTGAAACCTGCGGAGGAAAAAGTCCACATAGTATTCCTAACTTGCGACAAAAGGAAAAGAGTGAATTAACCTGCAGAGAAAAATCACAACATAAAATAAGTCCACGTAGTATTCACCTGTATGCACAAGTTTATTTAGAGCAACAACTGTCGCTGTGAAGGTTGGGAATAATCATGTTTGGCTTCTACCACTTGTCCTCATTCCCTCTTGGAAGCAGGGCCGTGTTTTTCCCCTGCACGACTTTTCGTTTAATTCCATGAACGTGTTTTTAAAAGTGGAGTTAGGCATTTTGTCAATTGTCTATTACCTAAACGTGTCAGATGGGCGTCAGCAGAACATGGAATGACATTGCCGTTTATCTTCGTGCCGACTGATACAGTGTTTACTCAAAATATTTGGTGGTTTTTCATACGTCTCTTTACCCGAGAATTGGAGAGAACGCTCGAGCTAACGATGAATCCTCGTCTTTTCGTAGGGTGTTGTTTCTGAAGCAAAAAAATAAAAAATAAAAAATAAAAAATAAAAAATAAATCTTTAAAAACTGAGGGTGTTGTTTCTGAAGCAAAAATTTAAAATAAAAAAAATCTTAACAACTGAGGGTGTTGTTTCTCAAAAAAAAAATTAAAAATTTCAGGTTCAAACCTATGTGGGTTTTTCCTTCTTTTCCTTCTTTTAAAAAGTTCAGTACAAACCACAACAGTGAACTTGTTGGGTATATATATGTATGAGTGAGATTGTTGAATATATGTGCGTGAGGTTCTTGGTATGAATAAAATTATTGAATATATAATATTAAAATATTGTGATCTTTATTTAGGTGTGCAGGTGAGTTGGAGAGGAGATGACAATCCTCCAAGGGAGGTCTTAGGTTCAATCTTCACCCTACCAAAAAGCTGAATTGAGCTCCGGGTGACTCAGAACAAGACAACCCTCCAAAATAAAATTTTGCTTAAAAATATTGTAATGTTCCCATTAATAATATAATATAGTTTTAATTTTTTTTTTAAATATACATATATTATTGATTTTGTTGGATATATATAGATGTGTATGAGTGAGCTGATTTATTAAAAAGAGTTAATGCTTTCAACTGCAAAAGTGGTATTCGTGTTCTGCCATGCTGACGCGTAGTTCGTAAGAAGTAATAAATAAAAAATAATTTATGTATGTACTTTAAGAAGTTGAATTTATATGATTAAAAAAAAAAAATTGTAGAATGACTTCGGCATAAATATTTGGATTGGGTGATATTTTTTTTTAATTATTTATCAAATATTATGGGGGTACGATAGGCCATGGTTGAGTTTGAAAGATAAAATTACAAATAAAATTTTATAATTTATAAAATATTAGTTTTCATAATGTTTGAATTAATATTTTATTTAAAAATAGTTATATATCAAGAAATTCAATTTAAACTATAAGCATGAAAGGAAAAATGTTTATAGTTTAATTAAGATTTAACTTACACCATCTTAGATATAAAATTCAAAGATGGACAATTCTTCAAGAGGCATGATTAAAACTAAATGTGTCTTTTGTACATCACAAGTAGTGGAGACCAAAACCTATTTTATCATGAAATATGAAGTCTCCAAAGGTGTCATGATTGCATATGAAGACGCTTTAAAAGTAAACTCGCTAATAATTTTTTTTGAAGAATTGAAAATAGAAAAACCAAAAAAAACTTCTCTTCAAAATCAATAACAAAGGTCTAAGGTGTAGACCAATTGGTTCATCCAAACCCTATAAGGGGGGCGGAGGTCCAAGGTTCAAAGTTCGGCGAGGGGGGGCGGAGGTCCAAGGTTCAAATCTCGGGCCTCGTCGAACTGAACGCTTGTCCCTTTCCTGGTGCTTTCAGTGGCGTAAAAGGTTTAAAATGATTGTGGCATGGCGGTTATAGGGGCGAACTGTACGAAGATCTGTGTGGCGACTTCCAGAACAGATAGCGCAAAATATTATGGCGACCATAAAAGCTGGACAGCCTGCCTGGATTCTCGGCTGTTATCGATTCCACCATGTTAAAAAAAAAAAAAAATCAAAAACAAAAGATACACATTCCAAAAGATGGTAAAGCTTTTTAATTTTGTTGTTCTTTTTAAACATTGTTAAACTTTAAAACTCTATATGATCAAAGGTTTAAATCCAAAAAAAAAAGATTATATATCATATTCCATCTTATATTAAAACTCTTAATCTTATAAATTATTTTGATCTGAATCTCGTAAATATAATTAAAATCATTTCATTCTGAAATACTATAAGATCTTTTATTTTTTATAATTAAAATAAAGCAAAGTACAAAAAATGGCATAACCAAAAACAAGTTATAAGGGACCTCCTTCCCATATCTCAATCTCAAACTAAAACTAAGGTAATTAAGAGTAGGAGAAGGACATAAGATTATAATTGAGAGTAGAATTGAATTGAATTTGTATTAATGTTCATTGATGACCAAAAGAGGTCAATAGGGTTGTAAAGTAAGACATATACAAAGCAACGGGAGTGCCTAATGCATCTCCAAAAAAAATAAAGTAAGAAAAACAGTAAACAGATTGACATATGATATACAAGATCTGTGGATCAAGGATTGCTCCTAACTTTCAAGGTTGAAGATATACAAGATCTGTGGATCAAGGATTGCTCCTAACATTCAAGGCTGAAGATATACAAGATCTATGGATCAAGGTTTGCTCCCAACATTCAAGACTGAAGAGAAGTGAGTGATATAAGAGTTGGATGTCATCGTAGATGTTCTTTGTTGGGGTCGATGACGAGTTGATATTGTTGTATCTTTGTGATCACCCCGACACTTCTTGGTCGTGGCCTTTGGAAGTTGGAAGAATGAAGTGATAAGTCGAGATCCTGTTATCTTCTGCAGACTGTTACTAAGTAGTTCTTTCCTGAGATTGAATAATTCCCGGATGAAAAAGGGCAATGCATCTATGATCTTCATAATTAATCCAAGATTTTAGTGTATGGATGTCTCTGAATAAGCAATAATATCTACTTTGTATCTCGTAGTAGATGAGAATGGTGAAAATAAAATGCTCCTCGGATTTCACATCAAGACTGCACAATCTGCAAATACGTTGATCTCTAGGGAGGTGATGATTTGTCTTAATACACAGCTGGTGGAAGCAAACTCGTAGCTGAGCTAGAAAAAACCTGAGGCTATGTGACATCTGTGTCAAGTTATATTTTGGAATAGTGATCAATTCATTCTCTAATTGGAGATAAAAGTGAGAGTAATGGAACAGTTTTGATGAAAGAGGTTTCTTTGGATCAATCCAAATAGTTTTTATATATGCTAAGTAAATCTCATCTCAAATATCCTTATTGGAATATGATGCATTATAAAAATCAGAGATACATTGCCTCCGCATAACTCAATCTCTAACTCAAGAAAAGTACATAAGATTATATAAGATTATTTAATACACACTAAAGAGACCTCCCTCCCATAACTCAATCTCTAACTAGAACTAAGGTAATTGAGACTACATACCGGAGAGAAGGACATAAGATTATTTTCATTTAATACACACCTAACAACATAGTCATGAACTATTCACCGCACATATACAAACAATTTTTATGAATATTTTCACTTAAATTTAATAAATACTAACACCAAATTCATAAACCAGCCACCGCGGGCTCTTTTTACCAGAGGCAAGATGCGCCAATAGGATGAGCTTTCATCGTACTCTTCGAAGGGTTTGACTTATGTCCAACATAAGAGGCGAGATGTGGCAGCAAGATGAACTTTCATCGTACTCTTCGAAGGGTTCAAGGGTTCGGATTATGTTCAATTAAGTTGGCGATAAGATGAAGTAGATAAGAAATCAACTAGGTATAAAGGGGTATTTTTCCTAGAAAGTGGTTTGTTTCGTTTATATGTCAATCGGAGATCGATAGAAAACGTCAAGCTCAGACCTTTACAGAAGATATGTTTCATTCGGAAGTCGTCACCATCACAGAAGTACGGTGAATAACTTGATATACTATCCTTAGGGATTCTTCACCCTTAGGTCCACTCTTTTATATGCAAGGTTAGGGTCCCAGTGAACGGACACGGGATTGGCCGGGATGTTTCCATGATTACATGTTTCTCGCTGTTGGCAGTAAGACCTCCTTTGCGTCCCCAGCATTAAATGTGGTCCTCTGCCAAGTGTGAGAACTGAGAACAGATGAATCTGTGAATCCTTTGGATAATACCAAGAGCAGTATGCTGGACGACAAGGACAATGAGATGTAATAGAGTAAGGACTTGATTTTGGTTTTGGGCCGCGATAAAGACGGGCAAAAATATCGTGATGGTGGAAATTTTCTCGGAATCTGAAACCTGATTTTTTTGGGGCCAAACAGCAGATATTGTTAAAAATTAAAATAAAGAGGGGGGCGTCGGAAGGAAAAGGAGAAAAAAGAAACAAAGCAGAACGAACTGCATGGTGTGGATAATTGAAGAAACGGAGAAGGAACATGGAATGTGGATGTTGCTGAATCAGGAATTTTTGATGAGGACGATGTAGTAGACAGCGAGCTCTACCTTGCAGACCTGCTTGAGTTTTACAAACCACCACATTACGGAGGTAATCCTGAGGACGACTGCATCTTTCGCTTGCCTCCACCTTTCACCTTTCTTCACAATATGTTGAGATGTTTCAGTGTTGAGAAACTATCTTTGAAGACGGCATATGATTATATGACAAGATTGGATATTTGAAAATTTTGTTTGAAACAAATATTTTGGGTGCATGCCCATAAAGTGTAATGAGATGTTTCGGTGCAAGGGTTTTTTTTAATAGGGTATATAGGATTGAATCGGTTCCACGCACAAGATTCCATTTGCTATTTTCCTTTTTTCCTCAATAAATTTAATTAATTGAGTTCATATTATTTGATTTGATAGAAAGCTTTTTACAACCATTGTAAATCTTTGTTTTCACCTGAAATAGCTTAGCATGTTCGATCCTCATGTATGCTTTTCAGACGTAGGAGATTATTCAAATATATTCATTGAAATTATGAGTTGGTAGTCTACCATGTTGTTGTATTGGCTTCGTAATCTCTCAATAGATTATATGGATGCTTCAAGGCATTTAGCCCAATGTTGCTTTTGACTCGGTTTTGGTTGGTACATGTATGCTTTTCAGATGTAGGAGATTATTTGAATATATTCATTGAATTATGAGTTGGTAATCTTCATGTTGATGGTGTATTGGCTTCAAAATATCTCAATAGATTATATGGAGGCTTCAAGGCATTTAGCCCAATGTTGCTTTTTACTCTGTTTTGGTCGGTACAGCAGTGATAATGGGTATCTCTTGTTCCTCTTATTCCTATGGATAAGCGAGCCTGGAATTCTGAAGGGCTGCTCTTTTATGTTCAAAATTAAAGCCCACATGGGGTGTTGCCATCATGGTGCCACCAACAGCCCCAGCGACATTTGAAGAGTTTTTCATCAACTTTTAGGCTTGTGATGATGAGATATCATCCTATATAAGTCACAGTAAAGTACGATGGCTTTTATTGCAATGTTTCTTTCGGAAAGATGGGTGTGGTGGTTTGTTATCCTTGCTCATGCAAAGGAGTCTCATATGACTAAGAGGTATGCTCGCTTGGCTGTGATCTAAAATATCACCTTTACCATTTTACAGAGGTGTCAAATGTTGGGTACTTGTTTTCTATTCGATTTGCATTGAAGCTTGTTTTTTTTTGTTTTTTTGAGCTAGTGAGGCCCAATGATCAAGAGCAAATTTTCACACTCTACCATTGGAGTTATCCTTGGTCTATCGACTATTTCTGTTTTGTCTTTTGTGTGTTCTTTGTCTTGAACAATCTGTTTTACAGTTACCTTGCACAAAGGCCATGCTTGTGGCAAGTTTTCTCAACTTTTTGTTTGTATTGTTCCACCTCAGCGTAAAATATAATATATTTTTTTCATTCTCCTGGAAAAAGCTATGTCAGCTTTTTTCATATAAATCTTGTAGTTTTATATGCATTCACAGTTTGTTGTTGAATTGGGCAAAACTGTTTTTCAACTTGCATATGTCATCCCCACTTTTCAGACAGGAAGAAGGCTGTACATTTTTTCATTTTTTTTCATCCCAAGACCCTGGTGGGAACAGTTTCTTATATCCCAGAGTACAATGAACATTTTACCCTCCCATTTTCCATTTCATTTGCTATTTCTAATAACATATCTCCACAGGTTATTGCTTACGTTCTATGTCAACTGTGGTCTTTCACATTCTTCTCAATTATACAGCCTGCCTTCAATTATCACCTGCTACAGCATAGCAGTTCTTTTAAATGCTGCAAAAAGGGGCCACAGGAGTCATACTTTTCATCTCATAAGATTTCTTTCTGTCAGTTCTTACTTTGTTAAAGCAATGTCTCACCGACTGTGCATTTTTCAGAACAAGAAAATTTCTCAACTGCAATAACTGATTACATTTTCAAACTTAGAAATTAAAGAATTGCATTCCCTGCTTTGAGAAATACATGATATAGCTTTTAAAGCTACAGTTACGAATCTTTAACACACCATAGAAACAATGTACAAGTTGGATGCAAATAATGATATCCACAGAATTAGCACCAGTAATATTACATCTCTGCTTTGAACTGAAAATCTAAATGAAATAACAGCTGATTACATTGGCAAAGAATGAATGTGCCCAAGAACAGCTTGAATCCATGTTTGTACCACAAGTGCTGTACAATTGCTGTAAATAAACTTGTGATCCTCAAGCATGTAGAGCCCTGTCCAATCGTGCTGTAATTGGATCTATTGGATAAGTGTGTCATTCAGGTGTAGTTGTAACAGTTTTCTCTTCAAGATGGAGTGCAACACTGTATCTTTGCTTGTCAATCTAACACTTCTCTGTCCCAGAGCATATTTGCTCCTGATATGAATGCAACAGTTAATAAACTCTAATACCTGATTCTCCCCTTGAAGTTGGATCCCAAAGGGGGACCAGAAATGTTTGAATGTGGTAATCACAGAAACCATTAAACAGCTTCTCAAGGCATGTAAGCCTAAAATCTTTAGTGATCAGGCAACCCATGTTTGCTTAAGATCAACTGCTCTTTCCATTCAAACATAAAGAGCATCACCCATTTGCTCTAGTTTTTTGGGTGAAACTTCCATTCAGGAATGTCCAGGTCATACACCCAGCTATCAACACTGTAAGAAAATCATTATCTATATCCACCAAATAAGTCTTTACCTGACATTGGTGTAGAATCTCCTGGGTTTAATTACATACATAATTTAGAGACAAAAGGTACTATAGCTGCCAGCAATTCTTTTGGACATTCTTCATGAGGGAGGTGGCCACAACCAGAAATTGCAACTAGTCTCTGTAAGAGCATCAGCATCATGTTAATTTTCCATGTGAAATTGCAACAATCAGCCACTTTTGAGACTAACATAAAATCAAATGCATTTTCAACCTTCAACCAGGAAAGAGAAGTAGACTAGAATTTGGGTACTTACAGAATTGGAAAACTTTGATGCTAGAACTTTGGAAGATTGTAATGACACTAAATTATCATCTGCCCCAGCTGCTATCAGCACTGGTAAGCCTTGCACTGCCTTAAACAAATCTGAGGCATAGTTTGATGAAAGCATTCTCCCTATGGACAATTTACTGACTTCTGCTAGTGCTTTATCCCATCCTTCTACCCTTAAAGGTGCCTGCATTAGAGAATATGAAATAACATCATGTTTCAGGTGACAAATACTGATGAATGTCCAATCAAAATGTTACGCACCTAAATTTACCTTATATAGGTCCAAAACATCTGATGTTAATTTTGATGCATCATGCCAGGCTCGACGATTAGCTACTTGGATTATTTCAGTCCGTAACAGAGGGCGCAACATGTGTTGTCCCAATGAAGTATGCAACAAGACTCGAGCAAACTTTGGTACAACCTCTCTGGAAATACTAACACCAACCAGTACAACTCCTCTCACTTCCACCTGCATCAGTTCAAAAAGATTCTGTAAGAGCATTAGATGGAATAATTGACAAAAAACTGATAAGATATTCTCATGTAAGCATACCTGACAAGTATCTACACAAGTGTGCACTTTCTCAGCTGCCATTAGAGAAAGCAATCCACCGTCATCATGACCAACCAAGACAACTGAGAAAAGACCTAACTTCCGACAAAAGGAAAAGAGTGAATTAACCTGCAGAGGAAAATCACAACATAAAATAAGTCCACATAGTATTCACCTGTTTGCACAAGTTTATTTAGAGTAACAACTATTATACTGATTAGCAGAGTCACAACTTTAATATAAATTTCCCCATGATATAGAAAACGTTGTACAAGTCTGGGAAACCCAAAAGGATTTTAAATTTTTAACCCACATCACTCTAATCAATTATACAAGGCAGTAAGCAGTGCACACAAAACAAAATAAGACCAAGTTGCCTTAAGATTGCAGGAGGAATTCTCACTTTATGGACCAAAAAGGAAAACATTAGAACTTTAACAGCTACATAGTCTCTCTCACCTGGGATCGAAGATCATATGGGTTAGGTAGCCTCTTATCTTCCCATTCAGCTCTTAAAGGGCGAGAAGACAGCCCCCACCCAGGCCGATCAAATGCGACAACTGCACAGCCTGTAACTCTTGCTAGAGGATTCATGACATGTCTCCATGAGAAAAGCCCTCCCCCAAAACCATGGATCAAAACTATACCATCTAATCCTGTGTTTAGTTTCCTTGTCTTTGTCACCACTTTTCCAGGCTTTGATGGCTCATCCTTGGAGTCCAACCCATCATTCTTAGACTCCAATTTCAAACAAGGCCCTTGATGAGAAAAAGGAAAATGCTCATTGTCGACGAACTCTGATGCTATGGTCACCTCCTCTGTCAAGTTGCCCATTAAGGGAGCATGCAAGGATGCATTTGTTAGACTGTGACTTAAACTCCTGCAAACAGAAACAACCTTGGAAGGGTTATCAAGTGTTGGCCTTCCAGGTGTGATGCACCAATCTCTACCATCATCATCTTGAAAGGGGTTGTGAAACATCGAACCCAGTATTGGTATTTCACAAATAATTTTGTAATGAATGACCAGACCTTCACATAATAAGAAGAGACTATCATCGTCAGCGAGCATTTTGGCAGGGAGGTCTCTGTCATCATAAATGGACAGCATTTTCCCTTCAGAGTTAACTTTAGTAAGTTTCCCTAGAGTAAGGGAACGAGAGACTTTTTGATAACTGTGCAAGGCTGCCTTTCCGACCAGAACCTGTAAAATACAAAATATGATCTCTGTAAGCATCCATAAGTGCTTCAAAATATCCACACTCCCACATAATATATATTGCTTAGAATCTCTCAAAACCTTACAAACTCTAACACATCAATTCTCATGCCACAAAGAATGGTAAAGTGTAGAAAACATTTGAACTAGAAAACAACATACCTAGTTGTGGAACCTTAATGCTTAATAAGTTAAATTGTAAAAACTAATTATGGATCCTTAAAGTTTACAATATTACATAGTAAAAGATAATAAAGTCAACCCTCGTTAAAGTGTCATCTAATATTCAGGTTTAGTGCAAAGTTGATAGCATACTTATGAAAATCCTGATTTAATCCTGACCCAATTCAATTTTTCCGATTCAGCAGGGTTGCCAATTCAAATCACATTGGAATCACGATTTTTTGCAAAAATCAGTGATTTTTGCCTTTTTTTTCCAAAAAAATCAGGAATCTCGCGGTGAAAAATCGCCCATAGCCGCACGGGTAGAGAAAACGCTATTAAAAAAAAAATTCCTCATTTTGCCTCTTTTTTACCTATTCCAAATTGAAGAAAGGGGTCTGCCTACGTGCTACGACACCAAACAAAACACACTAGTGCATCCTAACAGCCCTCTTCATGCAATGGGGTACTACCTCAACCTCAAATTTTTTTATTCTGATACATTTGATGCCAACTATGATATGATGGCAGGCCTTTGACATTGTTTTGACCACATGTACCCTGATGTGGAAATGCGCAATAAGATACAGTCTCAGTTGCAGTCTTATAAGGAATGTCAAGGCATCCTTTTCCCATCCGATCAATCCATTCGATCAAGGTCAAATACAGATCCACAGCAGGACCAGCAGGATGAGAGTCTCTTCTCCATGGATGAATGACAAAACTTTGACAACCTAGCAGAGGAGATAGCAGCCAAGGCACAAGAAGAGGCACAAGCACAATGACAAAAAGAGACTAAAGCTTCTGCTAAGGAAAAGGGCAAAAAGGCATTCAAAGACATTTTCCCGATGTTTCTTGATTCTTTTTCCATGCCAATTCTTATACGATTCTGATTTTCTCAACTATGGTTGATAGTATTCCTTCACATTTGTAAAACTATGATCAACTATATTCCTGTAAACTCCCATGAATAATTTGAGTCACAATCAGAGGTAGCAGATGCCAAATAGTGTTCCCTTTTTCCTACCTATAGGATCAAAAAGTGCAATTTACAATTGTCATGTCTATTTGTGATTCACTGTTATTATAAGGTTCACTAAAAAGCACTTGAAAAATAAAATGAAGTCCCTTTCGGACAGCAATTCTGAACAAGTAAAACATATTCTCATATTTGTCTCAACTATAACTGCAAATAGCTGGATAACAATTCCTAGTTATAAATCAAATATAAAGGACAATAGCAGTCTTAAATGCAAAAACTCCTTGATAATGAAAAAGAGAAAAGATGCAAACTAAGTTTTCAAGAAAAATGGGTTTATGATCTTTTTGAGGCGCGTGTTGTATGCTGTAGGTGTTTTTTAAGAATCTCTAGGACCCATATCCAGGTATAAACTTATGGTTTCCATTGTAGCAACTTACAATAAAAATGATAAAGTTAACCACAAACACTCATATTTACTAATGCAAGTTTTGTTCCCACCGACCTCATTGACTGCAAAAGAATAATTATTGCAATTTATAGTCTATTTACAAGTATTGGTGGACCTGAAATATTGGCAAATAAGAAGCATACTGATTAGCTTAAAATATCATTGTATTTTTAAATGTTAGAAGAACTCTTATTATCCAATGAAGGACTGAAAAAAAAAAATTGGAATGAGGCAGAAGGATACGAAATTTATGCAAGTTCCGTAGCTGTCAATGCAAGGCTTCTCAAAAGAGAAAGTCATTGAATTAAGAGAGGATCAGATAAATATCTTACTGCTTCTGGATCAATCCGCTGAAAAAGTACCATTCGCCTGGCTGCTTGATATCGTGTTCTGTATGCCACTACTATGTGACCAAGAGCCAACAACATAGAGGATAAGAACATAACAGGCATACCCCACGATTGCTGGAACCTAGGGCTTTTAGCCACAGTTGGTGAGATCCATAAAGCATCCGAAATTGTGAACAAACAGACCTTAACTATCAGAATCACCGCCGATACCAAAGCACAGATTACTGTGATCCCAAGATAAGGACCATAGTATAGGTAATGCACGTCACATACATAATAGGCACCTGACAAAAAAGGACAACTCAAATCAGCTACTTCCAACAGCCTTCTCCTTTTCTTTATTGAGGCTAGCAAAAACAATACCTGCCATTTACAATTCACTTCATATCATTTCAAGTTCACACAAAGGCCTATACTATATTGCTAAGGGAGACTCCAATGCAGCCCATATCTAACAATGCATGTCAAAAGTCAAATTGCAATCAGTAAAGCATGGCCTGTTATGTTAAGGTAAACCAAAACCAGGAATAACTTTTTTAAGTATTAATACATATTACTATAATGAAGATATGTGATGATAGCATTAGGCAAATAATGCAATGTTTCATCATAAGGCAAAGTCGATGGGAACGATGTAACCATTTATGTATTTGAAGAATGTGTGACAAAGCCAAGGAAGGAGGCTCTCATTCCAGATACAATAATTGGGGAAATCTGTATTACATCATCACCCTGTTATCATGATAATTCAACCAACCAAATTATGGCATATGTTATCTGGCAAGATTTAAATTTTAGGTCTTTTCATTGAATGCCCATATTTTTAATCCCTTGAAGTCATACCATTTAAATTTCATCTATAGAATTAAAACCTTGATCTACAATCTACTTTTAAATCCTTCTATTGATTTATTTTTAATTATTATAAAAGCACAATTTATCATAAACTTGGTCAAAGTGTGAAAAGCAGGGGTGCAAATTTGTGTAGTTTGAAGAATACACAAGCTAAAGTGAAAACTCTATCATCAATAAGGTGATTTATTTTTTATTTAGGCGTGCTCCAGAATTAGGAATGATTTGGGTTGGACTGGAAATGATTGTAGTGGTTAATATTTCTCAAATTTTAAGGTAATGAATAACATATTGATATCCCCTCTCTTTCTATACATGTGTATATATACACATTAAATAACCTTTTTTTTCTACAGACATATATATATTCCCATATACACATTAAGTAACTTTTTTTAATACAGACATATATATATTCCCAAAGAGATTAAGAAGACAATTTTAAACTTCTGTAAAGCATAGGAATTCTCCGTATTCCCTCTGTTACGTTTTCTAAACTACCAAATATAGCGACCTAAAATAACCATTTTATGATACCTTTTACCCATAATCCAAAAATAATTTTCCAATTCTAAATGTAACCATTCTTCTCCAGTACCAATATTCTCAGGTTCAAATTGAAGATATTTCCTACGTTTAACAATTCTCGGATATATCTAATCGACGCAAAGGATACGAAACGGTTCAGGAAATTAATATTATATCCTTATTTTTTGTTCTGCACAGCGTCTATGGGATAGATTAAAATAAAGTACTCACATAAGATTACGACCGATCGAAGCAGCGAAAGCAGAGGGACATCGACCAGAGACGACCGGAAACTATAGGTAACCCAATCGAACTTGAAAGTGTAACAGGAATGGCAGCAGGTAAACATGGACAGAAGCGCGCAGGGAATGATCATGTCCGCCATGGCCACAATCATCGAAGCCGACGACTTTACCAGTGACCCCATCATTATCACCATGAACACCACCGTCCTTGTCGCCCTCCGTACGCTCTCCATTCTCCCTCTTCCGGAACCCATCGCCTCAATTCTCCCGCTAACAATTTCCGCCAACACAAACTAGCGATCCCACAATTAAGAGCCACAAATTACAACACGAGACTTTGACCGCCGCCAGATTTGGGAAACAAGGTCAAATTAAGCCCAAGCAGAGCAGAAGTTTCAGAAGTGAGAGAGAGGGATTCTTCGACTTGAAAGAAAAGTAAGCGGAGGATTTTGCCTTGCTTTTGTTGTGGAGAGCGTTAACCCACCCGTGGTTAGGTCGTTGAAGTCGGCATCGTGCAGCGTTAGGAATAAGATTGTGCCGCCGTCGCTGTGAAGGTGGGGAATAATCATGTTTGGCTTCTACCACTTGTCCTCGTTCCCTCTTGGAAGGAGGGCCGTGTTTTTCTCCAGCACGACTTTCCGTTTAATTCCATGAACGTGGTTTTAAAAGTGCAGTGAGGCATTTTGTCAACTGTCTATTACCTAAACGTGTCAGATGCGCGTCAGCGGAATATGGAATGACATTGCCATTTATCTTCGTGCCGACTGATACAGTGTTTACTCAAAATATTTCATATTTGGTGGTATTTCATACATCTCTTTACTCATGGGGATTGGAGAGAGCGCTCGAGCTAACGATGAATCCTCGTCTTTTCTTAAGGTGTTGTTTCTAAAAAAAATTTAAAAACTAAATTCATGTTCAAACCATGTGGGTTTTTCATTTTTTTTTGTTCAAACTAGTCGTTATTTATGAGGAGTTTGTTGGATATATATACATGTGTATAATTGAGTATGAGTTTGTTGATATATACATGAGTAAATTTGTTGGATATATAAACTTTGTTATAGATATATGAGTAAACAACTGTATGAATAAGTTTGTTACATATATTTTATATATGTGTATGAGTAGACTTGTTAAAAAGAGTTAGTGCTTTCAACAGGAAAAGTGGTATCCCCGTTCTGCTATGCTGACGCGTAGTTCGTAGGAAATAATAAATAAAAATTCATTTATGTATGGACTTTAAGAAGTTGAATTTACATGATTAAAAAAGTTGAAGCATGACTTTGGGATATATATTTGGAATGGGTAATATTTTTTTTTAAATATGTGACCAAATATTTTGGGTACAAAAAGGCCACAGTTGAGTTTGACAAGAGGGAACTTACCCCTTTATTACGTGGAGGTTGTACAATCAAAGATAAAATTAATAATAAAAAAATTAAAGTTTTAGAGGTTGTATAGTCAAAGATAAAATTAGTAATAATATAAAATAAAAATTAAAGTTTTGATGGGACACTATACTGGTTAGAGATTTGGTTTTTCTTTAACTTAAGGTTTAAGTTACAGATGTTTTTTTGGGGTGAGATTTGAATTTGGGTTTGTGTATACATCATGGAAAATCATTAATTCCGACATGATAAAAATTAAAATTAAAAAATAAAAAATAAAAATAAATCTTGAGGTTACAAGAATTAGGTTAGATTTCACATAATATAACTTTTAATTTTTAAATGAAAAAATAAAAGAAAAAGTAAAGGATTTTTTTTTCAAAGTATAATTGGGATATAATAGACTTATCTTTTTAATGTCATGAAAAATTTAAAGGGATACCAACTTAATGTTATATATATTATAATTTTTTAAATGAAAAGAAAGGAAAGTTTAAAAGAAGAAGTGAAGGAGGTGTTTTTTTTTTTTTTCCAAAGTATAACTGGATATAGTAGGGTTACCTTTTTAAAGTGAATTTGGGTGTTTTTCCTAAAAATTTAAAGGGATGCCAAAATGTTATATATAGATGGTAAAGTTATAAATATATATATATATATATATATATATATATATATATATATATATATATATAATTGAAAAAGATGAGGTCAATTTGATAGAATAGAATATTTTATTGAATAGTTGAGATTTGGTGGGATAGAGCCCTTGGTATTATGGTTTGGTTTGCTAGGGAAAAAAAATCTTTGGTAGAAGTGCATTTCTTACAGTTAATAATTTTTATTATAATTTTTTTCAAGTATTAAAAAAAGATATTAATATATTGATTAAATTAAAATAATTAAATTTAAGGGAAAGAGAAAACTTTATCATAATTGTTTATCAATTTTACAATAATTTTTTTTTACATACATGAAAGATTGATAAAGTTTAAAAGAATATTTTTTATATGTAACAATATAAAAAATGGTTGTTTAAATATTAACTTGTTAAAGTTACTTAGTTGTATATTATGGATCAAAGCCAAAGGTTCAAAGTTTGTAACTGGGTTATATACACCTTCTATAAAACATGAGCATAGGAGTCATAGAAGAAAGAGTTGAGTAACCAAAACATGAACATTAGACCAAAAGAGGTAGAAGCAAAGAGTCATAGCCTAAAAGAAGAGTTGAGTAAACCAAAACTTGAATATTTGACAAAAAGAAGTAGAAGCAACTAACTAAAGTCATATATATATCACTATATGTAAAGGAAGAACACTAAATTTTAAAATAATGTATGTAATTTGATCTTGGATAAAAGGTTTTGGTTGTTTTTTTAGTGATGTTTATTTTTGACAATTTCATTATCATTTAAAAAAAATTGCAGTTAATATGTTTTTATTCAAAAGTTGTTTTTAAATTTAGACAAAATCAAGTTTGAAAGAACAAAACCCTTTGTGTGAGTATAGTCAAACAGAGTAATGTTTGATGGAAAAAACTTTAGTATCTTTTAAAAAAAAAAATCTTTATAGTCAAAAGAGTCAAGTTTGATGGGAAAAACTATAGTGTCTTTTAAATAAATTATATGGGATTGAAATGACCTTAATCAAAATATGTTGGAGAGCACATAAAGATATAATAACATTGTGACAAGGTAATTATGATTTCATACAATGGCATTCATTATGTGTTTATAAGTGGTTTTGATAAAAAAATTAACTCATTACAATTCATGTAAAATTTCTCACTTGTTCATTTTTACAATTTTTAGATTGTTATCCCTCTAGCTTTATATTAAAATAATATTGTTTCTTTTATTACAACAAAATTTTATATCTTTAGAGATTATAAAAGTTTATGAAGTAATAGATGACATGATTACAACTATTAAGGATATGTATATCTTTTTAAATATTTTCATTTTTTAATTGATAATATGGAATTGAGATAACTCCAGTGGTATTGTATGGTGTATTACAACAACTTGGCAAGTATGCATATATCACTTTAAAGTATTCAAACTTGGGTCTCCTTGAAAGTTGAAGAATTTAACTAGTTAAGTTGATGTCATTTGACAACCACACAATAAAATTTTAACAATTTAAATAATTATCCATCTATCACCTAGCAAGTCTTGAATGTGAGTTTCCTTTAAGATGTCACTTAATTGGTTGAACTTATATCATTTAATGTATTAGTAATATGCTAACAAGTCTTGAATGTGAATCTCCTTCAACGTGAGTTATTTAATTGGTTGAACTTATATCATTTAATATATTTAATATATTAGTAATATGCTTATAAATATTTAATATTCTTATTTTTCAATGAGTTTACACAAGTTTTTATTGAATGGGGTTTGAACCTTAGACCTCTCAAAAAGAAGCCAAAGCCTTTACCAGTGCAATGAGCTTGTAAATTTATACTTAATATTTTTATTAATAAATAAGCTTAATTTAGTTTTTACACATAAAAATATTAATTAGAAGATATAATAATTTGTCAATAATATTTTGCTAATGAAATTATGGTTCACAAGAGTTCTATGATTTTATAATCATTGTAATAGATTCAATTCCATTGTACTTAATTAAAAACTTTTATGAAATAGTAGAGATCAAGTGATTAAAAATGTGGACCTCAAGATTGAGATTAAGGTTTAACTATGAAATACACATTAGGCATCAGTGTTCTATGATTTTAGAATTCATTATAATAGATTCAACGTTAAAAAGGTGAACCTTAAAATTGAGATTATGATTTAGGCATCAATATTATTATTATTATTATTATAACTTAAATATTATGAATAGTACATAATATCACATAATACTACTGAAATAACTTAATTATTTTTTTATTTAAAACTTTTATAATAATTTTTATTACGATCAAATAAAAATAAAATAAATATAAATATTTTATTTAAAAAAATGTTTCATCATATTTCATCATGAAATTACGACCAGGTCTAACATACTCTGTATCACGGCGACAATAAGAGGCGTCAATTGATAAAAAGCAAAAATTAAGGTGCAGTTGCAGTATAAAAGGGGTTGGAACACGGAATCTTTGGACGTACGCGTAAAGGAGAACACTTCCACGCAAGCGACATTTGGAAACCGCTGACGTTCATCATTGACTTTTACTGCCTCTAAATAAAAAAATTAACTACCTCATTGATTATCACGTTTGAGGGAGACTATCAACCTCTTGAGGATTTGAATTATATTCTTTTAATAGTATTTAACAAGTTTTAAAGGATTTTTTTTTAAAGTAAGGTTAAGTATAAGAGGTGGTATAATTAGGTTTTTTTTATGATTTGAATTTGGAAAGTTTGGATATAACAGTGTAACAAATTATCGTTAGGGTATCTTTGCAAGACTTGTTTTGTTTTTTGGATTGATGTAAGATGTAAAATATAAATAATACAATCAGATTACCTTTCCTTTGATTTGAACTTGGATTTTTTTGATAAAAATTTAAAGACTTTTATTTCTAATGAATTATATATATGTTTCAGGTTACTCCCTTTAAAATATTAAAATATTATATTTGTTGTTATGTCAATTAAATCATATTCAACATGTTTTTTTTATCAATTTTTTATTTATTTATTTTTATATTAAATATATTTTTAAACTTTTTTGAAGTGTTACATTTTCATAGTTAGTTCTTTGACATCATTTTAATTAAGAAATAAAATCTCACTTAGCCAATTGCCTTCTAAAATTTGAATTTTACTAAATATAAAGATCAACATTTACAATTGGTTATCTGCTACCCAATTTTTTTCTCTATAAATATGCTCACACTTCAAAAATATTGTCTCCAGTAATAAGATGAATATTAGCAATGATATTATTTTTTATCCAATATTCACATCTTTTTTTGTTAATAACATTGATGATAATTTGTGAATCCCTCTCAATTGAAATATATTTCCATATTATAACTTTAATCCCTGTAAATGTCCTAACCTCTTCATAGTTGTTAGTTGAAGTTCCATATGATTTTGAGTAAGCAAAGAGAATTTTACCTTCATTATTTTTAAAAACACCACCTCTACCAACTTTTTCCAAATTTCCTTTAAAAGCACCATCTAGATTTTTTTGACATTTTCATTTTACTTTAGATTGGAGTAAATCGTTTGTTTTAATTCCATTATAGCCAAGTTATTAGCATATTTTTTTTGGCACTTGAGACTTCCCATTATGAGCACCATATTTGTAGAAATTCTACAAGAGAGGCAATAATACGATTCTAAACTTGAGTATGATTTTAAGATCTATTGTTAAAAAATTTATTATGCTTTTCAAGCCATAAATTCCCACAAATAATGACAAGGTCAATCCTACACAAAATAGATAATGCTTTAACTTTGAAATAATTAATCCAACATTTCATAACTCCTTCAATGTTGATGCAGCTACCCAATATAATTTTATATTTTAAAAAAAAGTAAACACGAAAGGTGTGAGCAAAGGGACAATGAAGAAGTAAATGGTCTAATGTTTCTAAATCCTTCTCACATGAGGCACATATAAAAGTTCCATAATATCCTCTTCTTTGTAAACTCTCTCCCGTAAGAATCTTACTTCATACTGCTAACCAAAGGAGAGCCTCTAATGACCAAACATTATTTCAAGAAAATTCTTTTTGGGAGGAAAATTTTGATTGCTCTAAATCCTCATATCCCAACATGACCAAGTATCCACCATCCTTGGATAAATTCCAAACCAACTCAACCTTTCATGTAAAAATTGGTACATAAAACTCTTGAAGCATCTTTTGAAGTTCATTTGCAATTTATCTGAGTTATTCTCCTTCAACCAGGTTACTAAAATAAATCAATGATCTAGATTGTTACTCATATTAATATAGTCTTTGACCTTTGGACCTTTACATGCTAGGTATGCTTGAGCCAATGGTTGTCATTTTGAGTCAGAGATAAGAGGATAAGGCTTCAACCAAGCATCAAACCAAAGATGATAAGGCTTCAACCAAGCATCAAACCAAAAATTTGTATAACTCCTCTCATTTACTGACCATCTAATATATTTCTTTATCAATTGCAAACTATCTAAAATGAAGTTCCATGTTGACAATCCTTTGGGTAGGGTTCTGTTCCTAAACAATTTCACTGTATCAATAGAACCTTTATATTTTTGAAGTAATATTTTTACCCAATTCTTTTCTTGATCCTTGAATAATCTCTACCCAATATTTTTCCTTAATGCCAAATTCATAAGTCTACAAGCCTACTCCACCAATAGTCTTTCCTTGGCAAACCCTATCCCACTTATAAAGAGAAAACCTAAATTTTTCCTCACAATATTTCCATAGAAATTCTCTTTAAATTTCATCAATTTTTGATGCTATAATTATTTGCAATATTGAAAGTGACATCATATAAATAAGGATAGATATCAATGTAGTCTTATGAGTTGTAACCTTCCTGCCATGGTTAAGAAGTTGCCTTTCCAACCTACCAAACAAGCTTTTGTTCTATTCAAAAAAAAAAGAAATCCAAAGCTCATTTTTATTTTCTTTATGAGACTAAAGAGTACCCAAATAGGTTGATGGAAAATGTTCAATTTTAAACCCTAAAATTTTCATGATAATTTGTTGTAAATCTAGGTTAGTACTAAAGAGAACCTAAAGACACGAGTTTGAATATTGTAATAGATTTATCATTTTATTTTAATAATTTTTAAATATAATATAAGTATAAATATAAAATATTGTTTTTAAATATAAAAATTTATTAAATTTTAATATTAAAATAAATTAACCTTTAACATTGATCAGACCATAAACCATATGGAATAAGGTAGTTATCCAAGTGCTTATCTAACCATACTAAAGTATGGTTTACAATCCTACCCATATCTACTTTCACATACTAGCACTTTCTAATTCTAACCTTGGACATAATTTACATACTAGCACTTTCTAATTCTAACCTTGGACATAATTTGAGTCAGTCTAATTGTTAAGATTTTGGACCTTGATATATGAACTTCAAAATTTGAATCTAAAAAAAATATTATTGTACACGATACTTTGATAACCAAAATTTTGTTGAATAAACATGATAAAACACATTAACTCATATAACCTCTAACCTCACTAACATTAATTACTTTAACCAAAATTTGGTTGAATAAACATACAATAAAACACGTTAACTCATATAACCTCTATCATCATTAACATTAATTACTTTGTAATATATATTTTTTTTATTGGTAAGATGAAGGAGTTTTGAAAGGGTCCTCGAACCTTTTACAAAAGGAACCAACAGATCAAACTTTCAAAAATAAAAGGGAGGAAATCCTAAAACTGAAATAAAATAGGGGAAGCCCTTTCAAGTTCAAACCTCGGGGGCAACTTGTTTGTAAAGGTAGTAGTCTAATCTAAATATTCTGAGTGCACGCCAGACCGACGATGATGGTATAAATTCTGAGCGATCGATGGTCCCCCTTCATGTCGGGTCAACAATAACAAAACGAAATAGGTTTGGTGGAAGCAACCCCTATGGTTTGAACTTGTTAGTTACTACAAATAGTGTGGATGTGACCAACTCTTCTATGTAACCGAAAAAATAGGGAAAAACCTTGCAACTACCAAGACAGAGAAAGAAAAAACAAGGGCCCACATGAGGGGGATTATAACAGAAAAAGTTACACCAAAAATATTACATTAGAAAAAAAGAAAGTAGAAGAAACACCTTTTCTAACCACTTGAAAATAAAAAAACTTGAAAAATAAAAATTCTTGCTTAAGCAAGGAAACAACCAAACGGCTCAACCTAAAAATTAAAAAATTTACTACTTACGCCAAGAACACACTCAAAAATTTTCTAAGAAAGCCTCCTTGAATCATGATTCCATGGAAAAACAACATGGTCTCCACTAGATCAACAGAGGAGGGTATCTTGTTGAAACCTTTACGAAATTGCATACATTTAACATGTTTAATATACAATTAAGGTATTACACCTTAAAAAACTATAAAATTTACAAATAATTAATGTAATACTTTTTAAAACTACAATTTAAATTGACCAACAGAAAAAACTAAACATGTATTATGTTGACTAATATGTCCAACAAATCACATTAAAAATGTTTAGTTAATTAGTCCCACGGGGACAATGCAATGGTTTGGGCTTTAGTTCTTCTTTAGGAGGTCCAAGGTTCAAACCACGACGTGGGAAAGTGTGTGAGAGGGTGGGTGTGTGGTGGTTGTGTGTTATATTCCCTATTGATAAGTATAGCTCTCGACTCTAAGAAGGATTAGGTTGGGAGGAGATTGCTTAACCCATTGGCCGGATCAGGTTGGGAGGAGATTGCTCAACCTTGTGCGTTGGTCGTAGGTATTTCTCACACTAACCAAATAAAAAAAATGTTTCGCTAATTAATTTTATTTTAAAAATAATTTATTAAAAATAAATATAATATTAGAGTCCATTTTTATACAATAGTTATAGTATTATTAATATTATTATTATATATATATATATATATATTTTTTAATATTTGGTTAGTGTGAAAAACTACTACGACCCATGCTCAAGGCTGGAAATTTTCATCTCACCATGACCTCTAATAAGAAGGAGAGCTATGCTTTGTTGGAAAATTACCATTGGTAAAAGGTTAAAAAGAGTATTTTACCTTGGGTAAGTTTACTTACCTTTTACCTTACCGGACGGCAGTTGGACGGCAGCATCTTTGGGCGGCAAGAGAGTTTTAATTTAATTTCTTCTCCCTTCCCTTAACTTCTCCTATTCCCCCCTTTTCTCTAGTATGGTTATTTTGTGTTTATTTAAATCATTTGTAACCTAATATTCAAGTTAATGGTTAATGCAAGTTTTACCTTTGCATCGAATAGCTCACCTCTCACATTTGGTATCAGAGCCGAGAGCCGAGATCGGCCCGAATCTCGAGGCGATGGGGCCCGTAGTTCGAGGCGGTGGCACGGATCTCGAGGCAGCCCGCAGGAGCAGATCGGCATGATTCTCGAGGCGCTGGTGGAGCTGGACGTGACGAGGCAGGGAGACACGTGGCCCGAGGTGATTCGTTGATGAGGCGGCATGCGGCCCGAGGCGGCACGTTGGAGAGGGCGGCACGTGGCCCGAGGTGGTTCGTTGGAGAGGCCACCTATGCGTGGCCCGAGGTGACCTACGTGCGGTACGTGGCAAAAGGATCACGTAGCCTACGGACTGCTCGTAGGAAATCAAAGCACATACAGTGCTTTGCTCTTTTTAAAGAGCATCAACATCGTCGCATCGGCGATGTGGGACTATTAAGTCCCAAATAAAAAAATTTGCTTCGCGTCGAAGCGCGAAGCCAAAACATTGCTTCGCGTTCGACGTGAACGCAATAAAGGCAGGGAGCCAGCTAGTACTCCCGGATCTTCCCGGTAGCACAGCGGCTACCCTTTGCCTTGACGCCCGCGAGGTCGCACGGTCGAACCTCGGCGGGGTCAAAAGTTTTTTTTAAAAGAAAATTTCTTTAAAAAACCTTTAAGGTAATTTAAAATTTTTTGAAAGGTTTTATTTATCATTTGAGTTGATGATTGACATTTCCTAAGAGGAAATAGTTGTAAAAAAAATTTTACGCTTTAAGAGGTAAAAAAAAAAAATTAGTAAAATTTCCTAAGAGGAAATCTTTGTAAAAGAAAATTTCTGGGAAATTTTCTTAAATGATAAGATCGGAAGGATGTTACCAAGCACTTTGTAGTTTATTACTGAGAACAAACGCTGAAAGCTTTGATGAGCACGTGAGAACACTAGGCATAAATTCAGTCTTTTCACAGTTGCAAAACGCGGTTATTGCACAACAGAGAAATCCTGATCTAGGATACGAAGCAGATTCAGAAGATAACTCCTTTGGGAGCAGATTTGAACAATCCGACACAGTGGAGATTGCTCCACAAGGATCTGAATATACTCATTATTGTAATTCAGTTGAAATCCTACAACCTCCTTCTCCTGAAATTATATTGATCAGTGATGACGACGAACAAGTCGCTGACAATTTTGTAATTGTTGAATCACAACAACAAGAGTGAGTTGTTTATGATTGTAAATCAAGCAAGGCTTGATAGTTTGTAAAGTCTTTTTGAAATAAGACTATATAAGAAAGGTTTCTTGTTTTAGTAGATTGTAATGGGATCAAATAACAATCTACCAATCCCCGAATTCAGTGGGGATAATTATGAGTACTGGTCCATCAAAATGAGGACATTACTCATAGGAAAAGGACTATGGGATAGTATTGAAGATGGTTACACTGCTCCAGCAGATTGGACTACTTTGAGTGCAACCGACAAGAAGATCTTCAAAGATGCACAGAAAAATAACTCTTTTGCCTTATACCATCTTCAAGCGGCATTAGATCCAAGTATCTTTCCTAGAATTGCATCTTACTTAACTGCCACAGATGCATGGAATGCCTTGAAAGAAGGATTCCAAGGAAGTGATAAAGTGAAGCAAGTCGGGCTTCAGACCTTAAAAGAGATTTTGAAAATCTCAGAATGAAGGAAAATGAAAGAGTCGGTGACTACTGTGTACGAGTCAAAGCGTTAGTTGATATGATGCAAACTTTAGGTGATGACACAAAAGTTGAAACAATTGTGAAGAAAGTGTTGAGAACACTTCTTCCTAAGTGGAATCACATTGCCATCATAATTGAAGAATCAAAAGACCTTTCTACTCTTACATTTGATAGTTTGATTGGATCATTAACATCACATGAAGAGAGACTTCAAGGAGCACCTTCAACAAGCTATGGAGGTGATGACAAAGCCTTCACTTCGAACGAAGCTGCAAGACGAGGACAAGGAAGAGGCCGAGGCAGAGGACAACAACAAAGAGGCAAAGGCCAAAGCAACTCCTACAGAGGAGGAAATCAAAACAGAGGTGGAAATCAAAACAGAGGAGCCAATCAGAACCAAAGCGGCAATGCAGGCCATGGAAATCAAGGACGAGGAAGTAACAAGACTAAAACAACTTGTTTCAATTGTGGGAAACAAGGACACTTCGCTCGTGATTGCTGGTCAAAGTCTTCAAAAGATCAAAGCAGTCAATATGGCTCATTCTACGGAGAAGAAGAAGGTCCATCAAATATTTTTCTCTCTTATGGACAATCAGATCAAAATCTTAAAGATACATGGATTTTGGATATTGGTTGCTCCAACCACATGAGTGGCAAAGAAAATCTCTTTGCTACATTAGATTCAAATTACAAATCCCATGTTAAGTTAGGGGATAATAAATCTTTGCAAGTTGAAGGCATTGGAGCTATGGAAGTTCCAACAAAAGAAGGCCTTAAAAAAGTGAATGACATATACTATACTCCACAACTACAACACAATTTGTTAAGTGTTGGCCAAATGATGGAGAAGCATTACAAATTAGTTTTTGATGAAAGAAAATGTACAATCCTTGATAAAAACAATTGTAACAGAGTCATCACAGAAGTACCTATGACAAAGAATAGGTTATTCCCTCTAAAATTTGGTGAGCCAGGGGGAGCTCAACTTGCAAACATTGCTTTTACAAATCCAAGTGTATTGTGGCACTTGAGATATGGTCACCTCAATTCCGCTAGCTTGAAAATGTTAACATCACAAGCTATGGTGACAGGACTACCAAAAATTCAAGAACATAAGAAGGTATGCGAAGCATGTGCTTTGGGAAAGCACTCCAGAACGAAGTTTCCAAGAGGCCAAGCGTGGAGAGCAAGCTATCCTCTTCAGCTAGTACATTCGGACATCTGTGGTCCAATGCAAACAAAAAGCCTTGGAAACAATTCTTATTTTCTAACATTCATAGATGATTATTCTAGAATGTGTTGGATCTATTTTCTGAAACACAAAGATGAAGCATTTGATTGCTTCATAGACTTCAAAAATAATGTAGAAAAGCAATGTGACTACTATGTCAAATGTCTTCGCACTGATAGAGGAGGAGAGTACTCCTCAAATGAATTTTTAAATTATTGTAAGCAAAATGGGATAAAAAGGCAGTTCACCACTGCCTATACCCCACAGCAGAATGGTGTGGCCGAGAGAAAGAACCGCACCCTTGTTGAAATGGCATGAACGATGCTTCAGACAAAGCATCTAACATACAACTATTGGGCAGATGCAGTGAGAACTAGTGCATATATTCTAAATAGAAGTCCGACTTCTAGTTTAGATGGTATCACTCCTTATGAAGGATGGTACGGTAAGAAACCAAATGTCAAACATTTTCGAGTATTTGGTTCTTTAGCTTATGCACACATTCCTGAGGAGAAGAGAAAGAAGCTTGATCCCAAGAGTCAAGCATGTATTTTTGTAGGGTATTGTGAATCGACCAAAGGGTATAGATTGTACAATCCCAAGACACATAAAATAATTATCTCCAGGGATGTAATTTTTGATGAAGGGGGAGAATGGGGTCATAAAAAATTTGTTGATATAGACTCTAATTCGGAAAGTTCCACATTTGTACACCCCAAGAAAAGTAGTGGAAATAGTTCCCCTCCACAAAGTCCACATCAGGAATCTTCATCAAGTACATCAAGTGGTACACCAAGTCCAAGAGGGACTCATTTGTTGGCACCCCCAAACTCTCCGAAATGATTTCAGAGATCTATAAGCGCTCCAAGTCCGATGGATATTGATCCAGTTTCTCAAAGGAAAGAGACAAATAGAGGAAAGCGCATACTACAGAGTCATCCATCTTCTCAAATGTTGGATAGGAATTTCCAACAAAGATACACTAGGAGTCAAGCTAGTGAGATGGACGACATTTTGTCAAGACTTGAAAATCTTCAAATGTCGGGAGATGATGAGTCTCATGAACCAAGGGGTGATGTAGTCAATTATGCTTTGTTGGGCTGCTGCACAGCTAGAACCATCTAGCTATGAAAAAGCATGTACTGAAAGTATATGGCAAGATGCCATGGAAGAGGAAATATCCTCAATTAAAAAGAATGATACTTGGGAGCTTGTGAAGCTTCCCAAGGGAAAAAAATGTGTTGGATGTAAATGGGTCTATAAGACCAAATTCAATGCTGATGGAAGCATTGAAAGGCACAAGGCAAGATTAGTAGCTAAGGGTTTTACTCAGAAATATGGAATAGATTATGAGGAAACCTTTGCTCCAGATGCTCGACAAGAAACAATCAAAACTGTTCTTTCCTTGGCAGCCCATAAAGGATGGAACATTCAACACATGGATGTGAAAAGTGCATTTTTAAATGGATACCTGACGGAAGAGGTGTATGTTCAACAACCTCAAGGTTTCCAAGAACAAGGAAAAGAGAACCTTGTTTATAAATTGAAAAAAGCACTTTATGGCCTCAAGCAAGCACCACGAGCGTGGTACTCACGAATTGACGGCTATTTCAGCGAGTATGGTTTCACAAAAAGCAAGAGTGAACCAACTCTATACTACCTGAAGAATGGAGTAGATATCCTCATAGTTTGTTTATATGTGGATGATCTAATATTTATGGGTAGTAATAATAAAATGAATATGGAGTTCAAAAACTCCATGATGAATCAGTTTGAGATGAAGGATCTCGGATTAATGAGATACTTCCTAGGAATGGAAGTACATCAATCAAAGAATGGGATCTTCATATGTCAACAGAAATATGCTCATGACATGATCAAGAAATTTGCTATGCGGCAGTGCAAATCGGTTGCAACACCAACGGGACATGGAATCCAGCTAAGCAAAGATGATGGAGCACCAAAAGTTGACATGACCAATTTCAGAAGCATGGTTGGGAGTTTAATGTTTCTCACCAACACTAGGCCGGATATACAGTATGTTGTTTCTCTAGTATCAAGGTTTATGGCATGCCCATCCGAGCTGCATCTTCAAGCAACCAAACGAATTTTACGATATGTAAAAGGTACATTGGATTTTGGAATCCATTACCACAAGTCTAACTCTGTGAAGTTAGTTGGTTATAGTGACGACGATTGGGGCGATAATATAGATGACAAAAAATCTACATCAAGGAACTGTTTTAGTCTAGGTTCAGGACTAATAACTTGGAGTTCCAAGAAGCAATCTGTTGTAGCATTATCATCTACAGAAGCTGAGTATATAGCCATTACCCATGCTAGTACTCAAATCCTCTGGTTGAGGAAAATCCTTGAAGAGATTGGCGAAAAACAAATTGGTCCAACCAAACTGAATTGTGATAATATTAGTGCCATACAGTTGGCATATAATCCGATCCACCACAAAAGGTCAAAACATTTTGATATGAAGTATCACTTCATAAGAGATATGGTGGAACAAGAGATAGTTGAGCTTCAATATTGCAGCACTTTGGATAATCTAGCAGACATCTTCACCAAAGGCATGGCTAAAGCTCAATTTATAAAGCTGAGAGACTGTATAGTCAGTCCTCTCAACTTTAAGGGGGAGAATGTTGGAAAATTACCATTGGTAAAAGGTTAAAAAGAGTATTTTACCTTGGGTAAGTTTACTTACCTTTTACCTTACCGGACGGCAGTTGGACGGCAGCATCTTTGGGCGGCAAGAGAGTTTTAATTTAATTTCTTCTCCCTTCCCTTAACTTCTCCTATTCCCCCCTTTTCTCTAGTATGGTTATTTTGTGTTTATTTAAATCATTTGTAACCTAATATTCAAGTTAATGGTTAATGCAAGTTTTACCTTTGCATCGAATAGCTCACCTCTCACATGCTTATCAATAATAGAGAATTTAACACACTAACCTCTCATAAGGAGGAGAGCTAATCTTATCAACAGGAAATTTAATACACAACCCCACACACACCAGTTTGAACTTTGGATCTTCTATAGAAAAGCAAAGCTTGAAGTGTTGTGTTGTCCCACACTGACCTCTCACACACACCACCCCACACACACACCAGTTTGAACTTTGAATCTTTCGTAGAAAAGCAAATTCTAAAGTGATGTGTTGTCCCACACTGACCTCTCATAAGGAGGAAAGTTAAGCTTATCAATAGGGAATTTAACACACAAACCCACACACCAGTTTGAACTTTGGACCTCCCGAAGAAAAGCAAAGTTTGAAGTGTTGTGTTGTCCCACTCAGAATCTTTAATGAATAATAAAAATGATATTAGTTTAACTGATTATATTCTTTTGATATTTATGAAGAAGACTTAAGTTTAAATACTTGTTAAACAATATATATACAAGGCTATTATAATACTGATCATAATGTAGTTTGGGTGAAACATTTTCAATCATATATCAATTAAAAATTATATTATAAAATATATAATTCAATACGTAACTTAAAAAATCAAAAAATAATTTTTTAATAATGTTTTTAAAAAAATACTTTTTTAATATTATAAAAAATAAATATCACATATCCATTAATATTTTTATTGTAAACATAAGTTATTTTTGTTTTTTATGTATGTTAAATTACTTATATATCATGATCAAATTTTTAAAGCCTAAACCCTTACATTGTCCTCCCTAGGACTAATAAGTTGTTTTTTGTTTGTCATTGATGTTAAATTAAATATATATCATGTTTAAAAAAGTATAAATATTGTAAGTGATAACTTGAACAAAAATAATTTTAGTTAGCATAAATAACTATGTAATATGACTTAACATTAATTTTTATATATATGGTGCAAACATCTTTCTAAATTTTAAAATTATAAAACTAAGAATTATTTATGAAAGTAATAAGTGTTTTAAATTCTAAAAACAATTGAAGACATCGACATCTTTAACTATCTAGAAACAACAATAACTATAACACAACAAAATTTTTAATAAACATGTTATTGCGGAGGTAAGAGAAGCATGCTACAGTCTCATAATTTCTTTCAACATTTGCATTCATTAAAGACCACCTCTACCATGACCTATGGGCTAGAGAATACTACAAACACATTTTGGCCTACATCAAATATAATGGGCACAGTCTTTATTAAAAGCAAAATGATGATCCTTTACCAACAATTAAAGTTGAAGGTAAGAGAAGCATGCTACAGTTTCATAGTTTCCTTCAACATTTGCATTCAAAAATAAACTACACCTCTATCATGATCTGTGGGCTAGAGAAAACTACAAACAAATTTTAGCCTGCATCAAATATAATGGGATCCTTTACCAATAATTAAAATGAATAGTTGAGAATCCTCATTATGTAGTTGTAAGGGTTAACCACCATCTTAGTCTCTTAACCATTGAAGAAAAGAATTTTGATATTAGTACCATACATTAAAATTTATTGTAGATTTTTTTTTTACTTGATAGAAGTTTTAAAAGGGTCCCGAAACCTATTACAAGTAGGGTTTTGAAAGGCACCCACAAACCTTAGATCTAACAATAAGACATCAAGAAAGACTGAGCTAGATTCCATGAATCAAAATAAAAAATTCAATGAAACAACCTCCTAGCAAATAAGCTGCAGATTTTTACTAAGTAAATACAAGAGATTGTCCCATGTTCAAACCACCTTGTGCTCAAGAATCTAAAGCACCAGAGAAAAACAATAGAATAACGAAAATGCTACCAGTTAAAAATAAATTTACAAATAAAACCGCCCAAACCAAAGCATTTACCGCTTAACAAGAAAGGAGAACAGAGGAATCATGTCATCACGATCAACAAATCCATCCAAAAAAGCACATAACAAGAGAACCCCTCATAAGAATAGCCGATTTAAGAAAACAACACTAGAAATATCGACCAACAAAATCCACAGCATAAAAACCATCCAAAATATCTGCACAAGAAATTCTATGAAACCTGCAAATCCCGCTGGAGCCAACCAAAAATTCCTTAGCCATTGAGAAACTGGGTCAAAAACGAACTGCAAGGTTTAAAGGAAGAAACCCTAATCTTTAAAATCTCTAAGGGCATTGGAAATTTAAGACTTTACCATCTTGCTCTGAGAAGCAGCAGAACCCTTAGCACAAACACCAACCAGGAAAATTGCACAATAAAATAGATTTCAAACCTAATTAGCATGTAAATTATAAAATTGGGGAAGGATGATCAAAAAGAAAGAATGATGGTATTCTCCATGTTGGTGGAGATCTTAGGCAATTTAATCTACCACTATGCAACCATGGTGGTGCTCGATATCCATAGAGAGGACTACAAAGGAAGAATCTAAATATTATGGAGGTTAGCATGGTTTTTATGCTAGTAGAGCTCAAGTTTGAGAGAGAATTTAGTCTACCACTAAGCAACCATGGTGGTGCTCAATATCCATAGAGAGGTCTACAAAAGAATAATATAAATAATATGGAGGTTAGCATGGTTTTTATGTTGGTACAGCTTAAGTTTGAGAGAGTCTTGAAGGCATTAGACAAGCTCTTAGATTTCTTATAAGGTTGTGTATTTAATTGGATTCAATGATTAGTCTTATGGTAACAAAGAATAAAAATTAATTTGTTCTTTTATGCTTCTTGTGTGCTTGTTATGCAAATGCTTTATCTATTCTTAAGTCTTGGAAAACAAAATATATATATCCATACATATAATCCATGGATTATATCTTACTTATAATCCATGGGAACACCATGGATGATCATATTTCAAAGATATACAATTTTATTTGATATGCATTTCATATACGTTCTCTTCTAGGCCTTATTGGTCTACAACAAGCAGTATCAAAGCAATTTGATCTATGATTGCACTTCCTCTTAACTTAATTATAATCCATGGGCATAACATGGATGATTATCCTTTCTACATGTACAATTATATTTGATATATTTTATATACATTCTCTCATAGACCCACTTCATCTATATCAAGTGCTAAAAAAGCAATTTGATCTTACAAAATAATCATGTTTTCGTTGTCAAAGACTAGAAACACCATCAAAACCACCCTTGAAAAATCAATTCCACAATCTAATGAGCAATATGTTTCAACTAAACATACCTTCCAACTGCAACTTTGCAAAGCCACCCAGACACATTTACAAAACATACTAGTAGGAATTGTTACACTGATCTCAACTCTCAGTTGTGACGTTCTCCACCACCATATTCTTTTTTTTGCTATAGATATCACTAGTTTACACATTATTTTTTCATTCTCATAAAATAAAGATATTGTTTGCATTGCTTCTTCTCAACGCTTACCCATAATGAGTAGCAACCAATTCGAGATTACATTTGAACTACATCCACATTTTTATTATCTTATTAATAAATCTCAAATATTATTGTCATATAGATCATGAAGTCATTTTTATTCAAATAGTCAAGTAGAGTTAAGAGAGACCATAAAAAAGGAACAAAATCCACACATCCATGGCAATGTGCATTTTGCATCCATGTATAATGTATATGGATATTAAAGCAAACAAAACATCATATGTTCTACTACATTCTACATACAAAATTGATGGGTAGAAAACCACTATCAAGTACACAACTTCTTCATCTGCTTGTTGTGGTGCAGTGGTAAATGCCCTGAGTGCTGGTAGAGGCTGACCCAGGTTCCATTCCTCTTGTCTCCATCCTGCAAATATATGGTATAGTTAGGAATGTCCTATGTGCTGGTAGAGGCCAACAAGGTTCCATTCCTCCTATGCCCAACCTGTTGAAAGTGGCACCTTTAAAGGGGTGTTTTCCACTATAAATTAGTTTATTACCCAGGTGTTGTAGGTGAGTTGGAGAGGAGAGGACAATCCTCCAAGGGAGGTCCCAAGTTCAAATCTCCACCCTACCAAAAATCTGAATTGGGTATCCAAAATCCAAGATAATGTTTGTGCGGGCAGGGTCGGGTGCGACCCCCGGGTGACTTTGACGGTGTAGAACCCCATGTTCGTGGTCTCTCAGACCAAGGCGGCTCCGCAAGGGGTTTTTCGCTTTTAAAAAAAAAAGTACATAACTTCTTCGCATTCTACATTCCTTAACCTATAAGACCACCATGTTGATAAGACAATAATATTTATCTCCACACTAGTACCCCATACGTTGTCCATAGCTTTGGCCTAAAAGATCATTTAATTTATCTTTACCAATCTATAATGACATAATTATCATCATCAATTATAATTGGGAAATTCAAACTCCTCATACACCATGTCCTAATTTTGATAGGTTAATCCTTATTTGTTCCCTTCTAGTAGGTTGCACTACTTATCCTTCATTAAACCAAAAATTATCCATAAAAAATCTTGTTCATAACCATACAACAACAATGTGACAATTTTAAAAGAGATTTTGCCTTATCGTTGTCTAACAATGTAGCATTAGGTTATTTTTATCAGTCATCATATAATTGGACCGTTTGTCACATTCTAAATCTAAGTCTAAGCTCGATTCTCATTTTGTTCAACCATCAATAGTACATTAAAAATAAAAATAATTGGAGCATAATGCCATGACCTTTGAATCAAAGGCTCTAACAAATCACACACTCCATAGAAATTAACATAGACACATTTATAAGATAAATATGTGATTTATCACAAAAGTGGGCAATATTTTGATAATATCACTAATTCCATCAAAGGAAAACCAAAAAAGAAGTTAATGCCAAGCATACATGTATCAAAAAATTATTCTGACAATGTAGTATGTTTGATAGAACCATCATAGGTTAGGACTTAAAGTGCAATTTTTAGCAAGCGTTTATCATGTGTACAAATAAGCAAAGAAGCAATGAGTCTTCAAGTGTATTTAGGAAATTTATAGGATGTATTACCTATAAAAATAATCATTGAATACCTAAGCATTATAGAAAAAACTCACTCCTAAGCATTCAGTGGCTTGAAGTGAAGAATATCAATAATTATTGGTTGTCTTTAGCATTGTGTTATAGGATTCAAACCTCACTGTAGCACTTATTATAAGGCTTGTGAGCATATAATTATAGCATGTGTTGATAAAGTATCAACTAATAGTCGAGATCACCCTTGTGATAAAACCTCTATTATGGTTCCACTTGGCAAGAGCAAGCACATACAAAATTCAGATGCCAAATTAAAATTACCTAGGTATCCTTGCATTAGGTTTTACAACATGCTTAGTGGTTGATTTAAAGCTATCAAAAGGACTCGCTAAAATCTAGAAAAGTAAATTTAACCTTTCAAAGTTTTGAGAATCAATAAATTCCAATTATAATAGATAGTGGACTCCCTTCAACAAACCCATAATAAAGTGATAGCTTTTGAAGCTTAACACTTAATGTAAATAACCACATAATTAAATAGAAAGTCACAATATAAAGAACTCAATGAATATAATGAATAACACAAGTATAACTCAGAAATACTCATAGAATAATCACTTGTAAAATGCTCATGAAAATGTTGGAAATGATATAGAATAAATGTCTACTAATGCATGCTATGTGCAATGCATTTTTTATACTAATTACAATGCTTTGCTACAAATATATAATAGTATGTGACTCTTCATATGAAGCACTCTTGACCTTCACTCTTCCTTGGAACTCTTCACTTTCCTATTCTAATGACACATGTGCACTCTTATATAATGGACACTTGTGCACATCCACACTCACAACACTTGCACACTTAATTACATGACACTTGTGCATTTCCTGCATATTATTATATTACATGAAATATAAACTCACACTCTAATCTATAACACGCACCTAATCTAATATTGTACCAAGGTGGTATATTGCCATGTACCATATAATTTAATATACTCCAACACCCCCCTGTATTACATTATTTGGTTATTAAAAATTTTAGTCTTCAATATGGGTCTTCATTTTGATCCTAAAACCTGAGTTGTTCTTTTTTGCTTTCTTCAATATTTTGTCTTTCTATATTCTGATCAAATGAATAATTAGTATATTTCAAAAAATATTCTTCATGTATTACTAATTTGCTGAAAGAGCCTTGACTTCATTTTCTTCTGTAGTTTCTTCTAGTTCCTGAATTTCTTGAGCTAAATGACCCTTTTGATTCCCTTCTCTATATTGTAATTGAGGTTGATTATATTGATATTGAGAAGGATATTGTTATTGAAAATGGTGTTGATGTGGACGATATTGAGTTTGATATTGTCTTGATTGTATTGGTCTATTTGCTTGACCATTTTGATTTATCTGATTTCCTTGAAATTGATTCCTTGGATTATATCTACAAAAATTTGTATTATAGCTCCTTCTTTTACATATCTAATAATATATGTTACTCCTATTAAACTTATCTCTTGAAGTTGAAGTAACATGTCCTTGAGTGTTCATTTTAGTTACTAGTGCATTGTTAGTCATTTCATCTTTTATAGAATTCTCAACTTCATATTCGTGTAGAATATTGACTAACTCATCGAATGAAATGTCCTTACTAAGGATTTGCAAATAAGTAACTAGATGTTTGTAATTTTCTAGAAAAGCTCCAAGGATCACTTGAACAAGCAATTTGTCGTGTACCCTTTCACCTAAAGTTAATAGCTTTTCTTTTATGTTTTCACTATTCTTAAAAAGAATTCAATGCTTTCACCACTAACAACCCTTAAAGAATGTAATTGAGTTTGAAGATTCAAGATAGTAGCTTTGTTCTTTCCTTCAAATATTTTGGCTAAGGTGCTCCATGTTTCCGTAGAGATTACTGTTGAGCTTATGTGTGGTTGTATCTCATATGCAATTGCAAAAGTTATTATCATAAGACCTATATATTCTTATTCTTCATATTTTTGAATTTCTCTATCACCTTTAGTAGGTTTTGATTTGGTTCCTCTAACAATTTCCCAAATTTGTTCTACTATCAAAATTGATTTCACTTTGTTTTTCCATGAAGCATAATTAGGACCTTTGAGAAGTTGAGACTCTGAAAGAAAGAATTTTTTGGATGTCATGATGACACTCATATAACCTTTGAAGTTGACTACCTTATGTCTCCCTAGTTTTTGAATAATCATGTTTCTAAGTTTTCTAAAAAAAGTTGATGTTGAATTCCTTATAACTCCCTAATTAAATAGAGACTATAAAAATTAAGAATTTTCCAAATATACATTTTCTAAGTTTGATGCAGAATTCCATACTCTTCTAAAGTAATTTTTGCAAATATTCTTTACTTTAATTTATTTTAAGTAAATCTTTCAGACATTAAATACTTCAAATAGAAAATTCTATCACTCCTTATTTCTCCAAAACTTAAGAAACAAATATCTTAATCCTCAATTAATGCTTTAGTTCATTAAATAACTATCTAAGGTATTAAATCAATAATAAAGACCTTATCCCTCCAATTAAAAACCTTAGAAATTAAAAAATATATATAAACTTAATTATGCTTCTCTCCCTTAACCTTAGGAATATTTAAATTTAAATTGAACTCAGCCCTAATACCTATCTAGGCATTTCACTACAATAATTTACTGAGCACTTTGGTCTTCGATCGATGGTGTCTTTACACATCCTCCAATGAACATCATGAATGATGTCTTCTACATCTCTCGATGAGCATTATGGGATATTCCTCCTATGTCTTTTGGTGCATGTTATGGAATCTTCCTTGAGCGTTATGGGTACTACCTTATCTCTGATAAAATTTTGCCCTTCAATCAATGTTATGGGTGCTAAAACTCTGTCTTTCAATGGAAACTCTCCCTTCAACAAGCAATGTTTGTCTTCTCTCAATAAAAAACAATGCTTCAATATTCCTTCCTTATGCTACAAAAATGCTTTGAGCTTCTATCAATTAATTTGCATGCATAGGCATTTTATTAGAAGCAAAAAATGATTTCACTCTTGTCCATTCGCTTGCCCTTCATGAATGTGGATTTGAATGGGTTAACCAAACATTTCACTTCTCCTTTGCTCTAGAATGTTAGTTGCATTCAATGTTTGAAATGATACTTGGCACTTCAAATTTTGTTCAACCAAATGCCATTTTGGATGCTAAAAAATTATGTTATTTTCAAAATGTTGTTTTATTGTTTACCTTCCATATGACACTCAAATTTTTGTTTCACCTTCTTCCTAGCGCTTGCTATTTTTCTCTATCAATAATAAAATGTTCTCTTGGCTTTCTAGCTTCCTGCTAGGACTTTGAATTCGCTTAGATAGCGCTCTTCTCTTGTAACTCTAGCTTCTTTTTCTAACACTTGGCTATATTTGTCTTGGGTTGCAGTTAATGTCACTTAGTATTGGGGTTGTTCGGATCTCATATCTAGCACTTGGCTTCTACACAACGCTGAGTTAACTTGCTCTTAAAGTTCAACTTTGTCTTCTTGTATAATATTTCTCACAATCTTTTTTTTTTTTTGCAATTTGGTGCAGGTTTAATGGTGATGAGACTACCTTGGATTTCAATATGAAACTAACACTTCACTACCTCCTTTATGTTATCTTCTATTTTTCTTTATGTTGTCTTCTATTGTGTTGTCTTCAATGTTGACTATGGTGCTTATACTTGCTCAACTTTGGTGCTTACTATGACTCTCATTTATTTTGCTACAAATATTATTCTTGCAATCCTTCTAAGAACAAACTTCCTTAATGCTTTAACAAGATGCTTCTAAACACAAACTTGTTATCTATTCTTTAAGCTTTCTTGTTTTTTGTTCTTGGCTAAAATTTACAACCTTATTCCTCTTTTTCCAATATGTAAGTTGTCCTTTAATTATATTTGATGGTAACCTTCAACTCTCTCTTTTTAACTTGTCCTTCTACTCAAACTTTGGCTAAATACTTGTCTTCCATATGTTTTTACTAAAACCTCCTTCAAATGATTTTCACAATACCTTTTGGGCTTGTCGTCAAATGACGATGATTGTTCCAAACCTTATGTAAACACCTTTGTTGAAATTTTGTTGTCTTTGTCTTCTTTCTCTCTTGAAAATCTCTTCTTGTCTTCAAGTTTGTTATTCTAGATTTTAGTTTTTTTGTTGACTAAATATGTTGCCTTCTCTATCTTCAATTCTTTTTCCTTTGATGTTATAGTGACACTTCACTTGCTTATGGAAATTCTATGAATGTTTCCTTGTTTTTTCTAAGCTTGTTGTTCCTTTTCTTTAATACTACCCTTGTGGGATTCACTCTCTTTCAATATTACCCTTGTGGCCTTTTTCAGAATGTTGTTGAATCTTTTCTAATTGCATTATTTTACCTTTTAAATACTTGATGCACTTGTGGCCTTCTATGGAATTTTTTGGCTAGAATAAATTCCCTATTCTCCCTTTTTGTTCTTCTAGACTTGAGCTTGTTGTCCAATGTGGACTTGTATGGTACTTTATCTCTATATTTATATTCTAGAAATTCTACCTTGTGTAGATATTATGTTATCCTTTCTCTTATACTACTTTGAATCTTCTAACTTTGTTATTCAATTTGGACTACCAGTATACTTCCTTTGATGTGATATATGTTATCCTTTAACTAGGACTATCCTCAATACTTTCTGCTATCTTGAAGTATTCTTATACCTTCAAGTTTATTTTCTCTATCAATTTTTTTCAATAGGACCTCTTTCTTAGGTCTCTTAATCTACCTTCCATGGGACTTTTCTCAAGTCTCCTTTGTTTGCTTGTATGAGAACTCTTTTCTCTTGGATATCCTTACTCTTTTCAATTTCAAGGTCTATCTTCAAGACCTAAAACTAATCTATAGATTGCCTTTTATTTCAAATTTGTTCTTGGAATAGGTAAACTTGATCTATCTAAAAATATCTCAATATTGAATCTTCAATCTTCACCGGTTGTCCTTCAACTTAGTGGTATTAATTCTTACCTTCACTAGTCTTTCTCTTAGCCAGTGGAAATACTTATCTTCACTAGTTTTTCTTATCCAATGGTAATATCCTCAACTTCATTGGTCTCTCCTTGGCTAGTGGAAATATCCTTAGACTATTTACAACTTTTAAAAACCTGTGCAAGAAAAACTTGTTGTGGCTCTTATACCACTGATAACTTTTGAAGCTTAACACTTAATGTAAATAACCACAAAATTTAATATAAAGTTGCAATATAAAGAAATCAATAAATATAATGAATAGCACAAGTATAACTCATGAATACTCATAGAATAATCACTTGTAAAATGCTCACGAAAATATTGGAAATGATATATAATAAAGGTGTACGAATACATGTTATGTGGAATGTATTTTTTATACTAATTACAATGCTTTCTATATTGGTATGTTGTTTCTCAAGACAACTACCTTACCCCAAGTTTCTCACGCAAATGAATGTAGTGTGGAGAAGAAAAGGTTTTGGTGAAGATGTCTGCAATATGACTCTCTGTCGGAATGAACTCTAAACTTAGATCTCCATCCTGAATATGCTTCCTGATGAAGTGCATGTGAATCTCAATGTGCTTGGTGTGCTAATGCTCAACTGGATTTTTGGCAATATTAATTGTGCTTTGATTGTCACACCAAAGTGTAATAGGTTGGTCATGGAAAAAATCAAATTCCCTCATTATCTAACGAAGCCAAAGTGCCTCCTGACTGGCTAAAATTGCTGCCCTATATTCTGTCTTTGTAGAAGATAATGCAACAGCTTATTTTTTGCATGACCAAGCAATAGGTGAAGATCCAAGACAAAAAACATAGTTGGATGTGGAGCATTTATCTTCAATTTCCCAATCAAAATTTGTGTATCCGATAATATTTGTGGATCCACTCTCATAGAATAGCCCAAAGTGAGGGGTCCCCTACAAGTAGTGAAGAATCCACTTTGTTGCCTGCCAGTGGCTAAAATGAGGAGATTGAGAAAATCTAGAGATTAAGCCAACAACATAGGAAATATCCGAACAAGTGTGAGTGGGTTACAATAGGCTCCCTACAAGTTGTATGTATAGAGTAGTGTCACATAGAGGGGAATTGCAGGAAGAAGAGTCACTCCAAATGAAAAGGACGTGGAAGAAGGATTACAGTCAACCATATTAAACCGTTGAAGAAGATCTAGAGTGTACTTTTGTTGATATATTGAAATTATTGTATTTGTTTGAGTTATTTGAAACCCAAGGAAGTAATGAGCTAAACCTAGATCCACCATCTTGAATTTCTCAAAAATGGAGGTTTTAACAGTATGAATGTGAGAAGTGGCACTTCCAATGAGGATAATATCATCAACATAGAGAACAAGGATGGTGATGTTATCTTCTTCATGCCAAATATAGATTGTAGCATCAGACTCACAGTGAGAAAATCATGTGGAAAGAAGGAAATAGTCCATCTTATCATACCAAGCTCGAGGGGCTTGTTTGAGATCATAGAGAGATTTTATTAGTCTACAAATAAGTGATGAGTCTTGAATAAATCCAGCGGGTTGCTCCATAAATATTTTTTCCTTTAAGTCTCCATGTAAGAAAACACTTTTAACATCCATCTGGAAAACATGCCACTTTTTTGAAGCAGTAAGTGCAAGGACCAACCGAAAAGAATCTATTTTTGCAATAGGGGCAAAGGCTTCAGAATAGTCAATACCTTCAACTTGAGAGAAATTTTTAGCTACTAAGCGAGCTTTGTGTTTGTCAATTGTTCCATCAGCTGCATACTTGGTTTTGTAAATCCATTTGCAATGAACTAATTTTCTTCCTTTAGGTAGAGGGACTAAATCCCAAGTATTGTTTTTGACCAAGGATAAAATTTCATTTTCCATTGCATCATCCCATTATTTAATCCCATTTGCTTCCTTAAATTATTGAGGATCAGTAGAGATTGACTTACAGACAAGACCTAAACCCATGGAGTGACTTAGCCTTGATGAAGGAAGATCTTGGATATAAGGGGTAGCTTCTTGGACAATGGTATGGGTCCATTTTGGCATTGTGGAAGGAGTAATGGCTATGGTAGGTTGAGTTGGAGTTTGAATGTGAGGATCCTAATTTTGAGCATTTATATCAAGGATGGGTTCTCATCATATTGGGGCTCAAAAATTGGTGATGGCTCAAGAGAATCAAGGTTGGTAGAAGATGGATGAGGATCTTTAGAAGGGAATGCTTCATAAATTTGAATATTTATGTAAAAAAGACCTCATGAGTGGTAGGATCAAGGAGCCTGTAGGGTTTCATATCCTCACAATAACCAACAAAGATAATTTTCTTGATTTTTATGTCTAGAGCCTTTCTCTTTTTCTTTGAGATGTGGGCCCAAGCAGCACACCCAAAAACTATGAAAAAAGATACATCAGGTTTTGAGCCAGTCCATGCCTCCTCATGAGTCAAATGACTTAGAGATTTGTGAGGTGTGCGGTTTTGAATGTAATTTGCACAGTTAATTGCTTCAACCCAAACTATTGCTGGAAGATCTCTTGAGTGTAGCATACAGTTTGCCATTTCTTTCAAAGATCTATTTTTCCTTTCTGCTATGCCATTTTGATGTGGATTATGAGAGACTGATGTTTATGAATTATGCCATGAGTTGACAGGAATATTGAGAAGTTATTGCTGAAGTATTCCCCCCCATTGTCAGTACGAACCTATTTTATTTTGCATGTGGCTTGATTTTCAACTAAGGCCTTGAAAATTTTGAAGTGGGATAGTACATCACTTTTGTATTTTAGAAAGTAGACTCAAGCTCTTCTTGAAAAATCATCAATTAAGGTTAAGGTATATTGTGCTCCTTTGAAATAAGGCTCTGGGAAGACCATCAAGTCACTATGGATTAACTCTAGGGGGAATGAAGCTTTTTTTGAACCACTTGGGTGAAAGGGATCTTGATGTTGTTTTCCAAGAGCACATCCAGGATATACTCCATAAATAGAATATACTTTTGGCAACCTTGTTACCATTTCATGAGTATGCAACTCCCTTAAATAGCTATAACTAAGATGTCCAAACCTTTGATGCCAAATTTTGCTTTCAAGGTCTCCATGAGAAACAAAACAGGATGCTCTATCTGAACCTTTGAATCCCTTGAAGTGAAATAGGTGAGCTTTATGATCAATGTCACCTTTTGCTATGAGGGAGTATGGGTCTTGAAAATCTCTTATCTCAACTCCTGTTGGTGAAAATAAAACTATTTTGCCTTGTGCAAAAGTACAAATATGATAGATAGAGAGAAGATTTGTAGCAATATTGGGAACATAGAGAACATTATCTATATAACCACCATAAATGATTATGTCACCTTTTCCTTTGACAAGGATAAAATATGAGTCACACATCTCAATATTGTAAGAGGTGCTTGAGGAGAGAGAAGTAAATGACTCTTTTGAAGATGTCATGTGATGTGTTGCTCCTGAATCTAGAACCCAATATTTTGATGAAATATTAGCAATGTTCCCCTGAATATTTAAGGCCTTCACAATGGGTTTCTTTGTGTCTATTTTGTGATCCTTCATTGTTGCCTCAAGCTGTTGAAGTCTCTTCCAACATTTGATCATAGAATGACCATTTTTATTGCAATGAGTACAAGTTATAGGTGCTTTGTCTTTCTCTTTGAATTTGTCTTTGGAGTTGGAAGCTACTAAGGCTTTTTAGGAGGAGGGAGAGATATCATATTTTGAAAGCTTCATTTCCTCTCTAGTTAGCCTATCACAAAACTCCTCTAAAGTAGGTATTTTAAAACTTGTTCCAAGAGCATCTTTTGTTGACAAAAAAGTAGTTTCAAAAATTTGAAATGCTCCATTTAATTTGGAAATAATAAGATAGATGTATTCTTATTTTGTTTTATTCTTGCCACTACCTTTTAATTGAGTGAGGACTTCCTTGAATTTGGTGAGTAAATCAACAATAGTGTTGAAGTCTTCAGGAGATAGAGTTGTTAACTCTGCTTCTAGTTGCATTGATCTTATTTGATCCACTTTACCAAACAAGTTTTTCCCAACTCTCAAATGGATTTTTACATTTAGAGATGTGAAACCAAAAGCTTTCACTTACATTTGTTCTTATAATACCCATTGTTTCATACATTTTTCCTTTGTGAACAAAGATTTCATATTATTTATCAAATGTGGGTTGTTTTTCTTCTAGAAAATGTGTGAGATCTTTTTGAGATATAAGATTTAATATCCCGGTTTTCCATGTGTGATAGTTATGGGGACTTAGTGGGTCAATTGTATTGAGCGAACTCATATTACCCAGAAAATAATTCAGTAATAAGCAGGACCACCAGAAAACCCCTTTTGAATCAAGGTAGCAAAAAACCAGACCTTTATACCAAACTCTTTAATATACCCACCCTTACGTGAGGGAAACTATAAGTATATGAGGAGACCGATACATGGAACATAGGTGTTTTAAAACTTGAATAACCTGCTAAACCTTTATACCAAACTTCTCAATAACCCACACTTACGTCAGGGAGACTATAGGTATATGAGGAGATCGATACGTGAAACATAGGCGATTATTAAAAGATGCTTGCTTTTGAGAAAATTATGCCAAAGTTTGAGGTTCTCTATGAGGATATGGTTGTGTGTTCTTGCTTGTATGTGATATATTTTTAAGTGTTTTATCAATGGAACTACACCTGATTACAATTTAGAAACCCTAATGAAATGAAAGAGTAATAGCCACCATAACATGTAGAAGAAGCTCAAATAAGGAGATGCAAGCAACAACCATCAAGTAGCTAAGATAGTTCCATAGAAATGAGTCCACCAGGAACTACCCATAAATGATTTAGCAACATAGACACAAAGAGAAGCCTCCCCTTGTTTGAAGTCACCAAAAGTAGGTGCAAGAAGTAGTACCAATAACCCCCCTTCAAAAAGGACTTTGTATTTATGAAATTACAATTGGTCTCTTCACTTTGATAACCTTTATGGAATAGGTTGAAGAGAATAGTGAGAGGAGTCAAAAAAAAAAAAAAAAAAATTGATTTAAAGTTACAAAGTTTTTTCCCAGAAGAATAAAAGTTTGAAGAGGAAGAGCTCTCAGAATAAAAAATAAGATGAATCTGTTATAATATTTTACTTCCAAAATCAAAAGGAAGTAAGAAAATGGAAAACTACTAAGAAGTAGTGTATGCCTTAGAATATAAGGTCATACAAAAATTAAGTAGAATTTTCTTAACTCTTCTGTATTGTAGAAACATGAGGCCAACAGTAGTCTTCAGCCAAGGCTGTAAGAGTTGCAAATGACGAAAATGGAGCTGCACGATCAAATTTGGGCCTTCTCTGTGTTCATTGTGCAAGAGCAAATCTTCAATACCGTGCTTCCACATCCATGAGAAAGTGAAAATCCGGTGTAAAATCGTAGGGAAAACTTTCTCGTAGTTATGCCGTATTGCCTTAGTGTGAATTGTAACGCATTTTATTGAAGCACCATGATACCTCCATAGAACTGGAACTCAACCAAGAATGCACAAACAAATACCCTCAACATGGAATCTCACACAAAAAAAATAGATGTCATCACAGCGCATTTTTACCTCGATTCCTCCGTCACTGCATCGAAGCTTTTTATTCCTGAAAAAATCATAACGTTAAAAGAAACTTGACTTTGTTTTTCTTTGAGGCTGCAAAACTAGAGCATGTGTAAGCAAACATCCAGGCTCAAATTCAGCGACTATAGAAGACTTGGATCGCAGAAACCCATAGATGAGGTTGTGCTTCTCTCAACGAAGCTATCAATAAATCAAGCACTCATAAGGGCGAGCCATCGAGAACTGTAAAAAATTATCTTCAAAAGAGCGTCAAAGCTTGAAGCAGATACAATATACCAGCTGAGATGCGATTTAATAAGGTATTTTTCAACTGCACCGAGTAGAGCTTTAGGAGTTCACCGCTGAAACTGTTAGAAGATGAAAGCCATCACTAGGAATGAGCGGCAGTGTTACTGGAGTCTGCTTCAGAAAATTTTGGGCATGAGAAAAAAAGGTGCCAGAACTATGCGTTGACGCACTACACGAGTCAATGGTAGGGACGAACGACAGTGGTGTTAGTCCATTCCAGAGAACATCAAGAATTTTGGGATGTACTGTCACTTAAAACTGCCAAAACTAAGACGTGAAATGTGTTGTTGATAATTACTGCAATGGATGTTAGTCCCGTGAGTGGAAAGTATCCAAAGATAGCGCCAGTGTGCCAGCACGTGGCGTTAGATATGGGCTAGTCTCCAAAAATAATTAATGAACACAGGCTTTTATTTTCTTGAATGCACTCCTGTTTGCTTTCTTCAAATTGTTGCACAACACGATTTGAAGGGAGCCATCGCATCCAAAGGAGGACTTGAGATTGGAGTTCTACTTATATAGGACTGCAATAGATATTGAGAGAGGATAGTTTCTAAAAAAATATTAGATAACACCACACAATAAAGGAGGTAGCAAAAACATTTTTTGCCCGTATGTAGTTTCTCTCAAGATTGACAAATGAAAAATGACACTCTGCCTTTAATCCTTCATAAAAAATTGAATATTGATCTATATGAAACATTAGTGCATAAACACAATATGGGAGTATAGATAAAAAATAACTTTTTAACAATCTCCAAATAAGCTTAAATAGTCAAAGAAGACTTATCCAGAAGAAGATGACAAGTTGAAGCAGATCTATGAAAAGTTGAATGCTCGCAAAAACTAGCCCTGCTCTGATATAACGATAGAAATATTGAGAAGCAATATTAAAACCAAGAACCTAGACATGCAAAGCATTACTTAAAAGATCAAGAACTGATTGATTATTACATGGGATCAACTTTGTATAAATAGCAAAGTTGATCAATGTGAGCCGTTGGATTACAACTAAACAAATATGAGCTAGTCTAAACTGGGAGTTTACCTTCCTCATGCAAGAGTGGTAACTCAAGTTAGACTATCCTAGTAGAACTTGGGATTTATTCTAACAACTTCATGACCTTCACCCCAATAAATCAAAAAATAAATAAATGATGGATGTGTTGATCCAATGTGTAATTAGCTTGAATATCCAGTTCTAAAAAATGTGAAACATCACTTTGAGAGACTTGAAACTATTTTGAAATTAGGAGAAGAAATAAAACAAGAAAGTACTCCATGCATGAATCCTTATCCTAACTATTTATATAATTCTCAAGGATAGGAAAATATGAGGGACTCGAAGAGCACATGATTTAATCCAAGTCATGATAGATTTTGGTTTTGTCTTAGTCCTTTGTTACCACTCATCCTTTGCTTCCTATGATTTGAGAGAAAATCATGTTTTTGCCAAGAATACTTGTTATGAATTGGCATATCCCATGATGACACTCCATTGAGCATACTTATAATTCATGGATATGCCATGGATGCTCATCCTCCATACATATGCAATAATATTTTATGTATTTCCTATATATTCTCTCCTAGACATGCTTGGTTTTAACACTTAATAACTTACTATATCTCATATTTTAATTTACAAAATTGTCATTCTCTTTGCATTATGCTTGTAATCTTATTTCATAGAATGAGTGTGAAATCTCTAAAAAATTATAACTTTAATTAAAATTTGTACGCAATGTATTTAATGATGCAATTTAATGGAGTTGTAAAGAATATTTCTATGTACCAAGAATTACATATATCAATTTTGACCACTAGTCATATCTAATTAATTTTTTTTTATTTTTAAGTTTCACGGTCCCACTCTTACAAAGTTATATTTTATTATTATTATGGTAAATGAAGGGTTTTTGAAAGGGCCTCAAACCTTTTACATTTATAGAGGAGAAAAATCATTTCCAGCACCTACATATTACAAAATTTGTATTGAAAATGAGCATGTTGCATACTTAAATACAACAATTTTGATTTAACTTTATCCCATGGGGATTCAATATTTCTTAAATTCAGCCCATATTGTTTATTTATAATTTCAAGGGTTTTAATAAATTCTCTATTGGCTTCAGATTAGATCTCCAATTTTACCTTGCTTCAATTCCACTTTTCTAAGATCTTCAAAAGTGATTGTCTAGTCTTCATTCAAATTGCAACCTTCTTTATCAGCTCCTGAATCTCAGTTTAGTTTCCTTTAAAATTACTCTCATTCTAATAGGTCTTTTACAATGATCAATTCCCCTAAGGCTTTAAAACTTCTAACTCAGTATAAAAATTGTTTTCCTCTTTCAAAGTTATAATCATCAAAGCCTCTGAGAAAACATCATTCCATACCTTGGATACATCCATATGAACTCCCATATTTTCCATAACATCAATCATAGTATTACCTTCATTGTAGATGTTTTGGACCATGAATGACTTCATGTATAATAGTATATTCATTTCATCTTGACTAATACTTTCAATATTTCAATTAGCAATTTGTTTGGCATTCAAACTATTAATGATATTCATAGAATCCTCTTCCACTATAAGCTTCTTAACATTCATCTTTTTTGAAAGATTTAATCTTGTAATCATGGATCTTTCCTCTACTACATGGTTTTATGCTTGGCCAAAGTTCACCACATAAAAAGAGATCACTACCCTTGAGCTAGATCTCAGAACCCCTCCCCCTCTAGCCTTCCCTAGATTACCTTTAGAGGATCCATAAAAATTTAGTTTTACGTACTCTAGGGGGAGGAGTCCATCTCACCTTTCTCCTTTGCCAACTAATCTGATTCTCTATAACTCTCAATAGTCCCTAGTCCGTTGTTAATTCATCTTCTAACTTATTTCTATAGATTTGGTGATCCATATTAATAGTCATATTTTCAATAATGGCAACTTTAATACTCTTGATAATTACTTCTACACTATTAGCCTTGTTCTAGAACACTTCTTTATTCCTCTCCCTCCATATTTACGAAATGAAGTGGGATAAAACAAAGATCCAAATTTTCTTCAACCGGGGGCTATGACAAGGGTTAACCCAGTTTTTCTATAAGGCCTCCAAAATCTTTGTTGTTATCCATTGAGTTTTAAGTGATAGAAGAAGTTCATACCAAACCTCCAAAGAAAGGGGATAATGAACAAAAATATGATCAATTGTCTCCTCATCCCCACAACATAATTAACACCTATTATGAATGTTCATTCCTCTTCTTCTAATATTGTCCACCGTCAATAGTCGATTTTGCAATGCTAGCCAAAGAAAGAAAGACACCTTCGGTAGGAGATCTTTAATCTATACTTTATGTGAGGGAAATTTTTGATGCTCCATATCTCTTTTAAAGACAAAATCTAAGTTAACAATAAATATTCCTTTAGGATTAGGACCCCAAACTAACCTATCCTCACATATATTGAGTTATAGATAGTAATTTTGTAATCAAAGATTAAGAGAGTTAAGCCTACTTTTCATAATTACATCAACTCCTTCCAACTGTAGCATGTACCACACTATGCAATTATCTTCCTCCTTGATGTACTCCTGAACCATGTTTCCATATTTTGCTTTAAAGGTTGAATGATGCACTTCCAATAATCATTAAAAATTAAAGGCCTCTATGTGACCCATGCATCCTCCCAAAAGCATATCTTATCACCTCTTCCCACCTACCATATTAAACCTTTCCATAAGATATTTCTTGTTTTGATCAACTCATTCCACAAATATGATCCTAAAGGTGGATTTAAGCTATAAGAAAAGGAAATTATGTTCTCAAGATATTTTGTAGAGAGGATCTAAGGCCAACATTGATCATGTTCAATCATTTGCCACCACCCCACTTTGACCATTAAATCTATGTTCTTTTGCTTCATTTTTCTCCCATGCAACCAAACTAATCATTTGTTTCTCTTTTGCACTAGTCCAAAGAAATTTCCTCTGCATTCACTCTAATTTCTTAGCCATCGATGTTGGGATTTTAAATAAAAACATCATGAAAATGGGTAGGTTTTGGAGGCCCTCAATAGCCATTATTTCCCCAATTGAGTATGGGAAGAGCATTTCCATCTTGCAATATTTCTATTGAATCTTTCAAGTACTAAATTCTAGTATTCTCATTTCATTCTACCTATAAAAGGGGTATTCCCAAATATAAAAATCTTGCAATTTATTGTGTTTAAGTTGGGGAATGTTAACAAGGCTAATATATTATTCAACCTAGATGGAGGGCTCTACAGGTTACTTCCTATGGAAGACTTGTTCCTCTTTCTTGTTCCTCTTTCCTGCATCCCTTCCTCAGCCCTGTCCCAGGTCCCTGATCCTTTCCCAGCTTCCTTGGAATCTCTTTTTTTCATCCTTTTTGGCTGGAAGGTGTTGCAGATGGTCTCCTTTGGGGGGGGAGGTCACTGTTCCATTGTTCTGCCCCCTTCCTTGCCCTTTGGTGGGAAAAAAATTATTCCATTGTTCTGCTTCATTGTCCAGCCCTTTTCCTTCGGTGTCTAGGTTTTGGGATGGGTTTAGGTTTTCCCTAGGACTTTTCCTAGGTTTTTTGGATCTTTCAAGGTTTTTCCTTGAAATTTCTTTTTTCTCAGGTTGTTTTTGGAAGTCTTCTTCACAATTGTTCTTAGGGGATCTTCAGTTGTGGTTTGTTGGGTCTAAGGATTTTTGGCTTCATGAGCAGTTTTGCACAACATCCTTTTGGTTTGGAGGACCATGCACTTTATACTATGACTCTGCTCTTTGGGTTTGAAGTGGTGGCTCTTGCAGGATTTCAGCTCCTTTCATGGCTTTCAAGGGGGCCTTGTTCTTCTTGCTTTTGAATCCTTTCAGGACTTCCTCTTTTGTGTCCTTGAAGCTGTTCGCTGGTGGGTCTGAGAAATTCTAGCTTCATGAGCAGTTTTGAAAAGCATCCTTTCGATTTTGGTAGAGGACCATGTACTTTCTACTATGACTCTTCTCTTTGGGTTCGTGGTGGTGGATCTTGTAGGTTTTTAGTTCCTTTCGTGGCTTCTAGGATGGCCTCTACTTTTCTTGTTGCAATCCTTACAAGACTTTCTTTTCTACGTCCTTGAAGACGTCCTTGAAGTTGTGGTACTGAAGGTTGTCTGGGATGCCTGACTTCTTCCTTTTGTTTTGAGCTCTAATGTCTACAACCGAGCCTCCTCGTAACTCCTCATTTTTGGGTTCCTGTGGCACTTTCCCACATTTTCCTTTAGATGTGTTGTTCTACTACTGTTGTTTCCTCCTTTGGGTTGTTGTTTCTTGAAGACTTCCTTTTTTCTACTTGAGGACTTCGTAGCCTAGGAAGTTCCTCTTGTTTTTGATCCACTGTTGCACCATCCTTCAGGTTATTGTTCCATTACATGAGGATTTCGTGAATTGTATATTTCCTCTTTATGCTGCTTCATTTTTCAAGCTTTCATGGAGTGGTTTTTCCATTTTTCATAATTTTCACCATCCCTGTGTGATTCACATCCTTATTTTGATGGGATTCACAGTTTTTCTTATCCACTGCTCCACCCTTTGGTTTAGGGTGGATTTTTAGACTCATTCTGGTTTTCCCCTATGTGGGAAGTAGTTTTTTCTCGGGTCTTGGTTTCCCAAGGGTGGTTTCTGGTTTTCCTTCCCTTGGGATGATTTAAATTTTAAATTTTGGCTCTTGTCCTTTTCTCGCATTTGGGAAGTTTTCAATGTTTTATTGGCAGAATGGGCGGTTTGGCGCTTTTCCCCATCCTTGGAAAGCTTCAAATTTTTGGTTTAGTGCCTAGAGTTTCAAATTGACAAATTTCCTTTCCTGCACATTTTTCCTCTGTAGGTTTCCTCGCTTCCGTCCTTTTCCTGCTTCCTTTGTGCCTTCCTTTGCATTTTCCTGCATCGGATCCTCTGGTGCTTTCCTTCCTTTGTTCCTTTTGGTCTTCCTCAAGTTTGTCCTATTGTCCTTCCTTGGACATCTTCCTTTTGTTGTATTCAAGATTCATTGTAATCAGGTTTTGGGATCCTTGATAAAAACCCACTTTTAATTTAACCTACCAAAAAAAAAAGTTGTGGAATGTTAACAAAGAACTACCTACTTTTCAAGAAATTAATTTTTTGACCTAACGTTGTTTCATAGGTTTTGAAAATATGCATGATATTCTTAGCTTTCACAACTAATGACTCTGATAATATTATGGTATCATCAACGAACTGTTGATGAGTAATTATATATGCAGATGTTTTTATATTGTTTTATTTAATAATAATAAAATTAGAGATTATAGTATCCATTGGCAATAAACCTACTTGGTGAATAAATTATTTAGAATAATAAAGAAATAATCAAATGGAATCAATTCAATTGACTAGATTCCTCAATGTACAAGGAGGAGATCTAGGTTTAAATCTTGCCAAGCGATACATGGATAACAGTCAAGTTGGTATAATACCACTATGTGGTAATGGTGTAATACATGTGGGACCCATTTCAATCCCATATAACCAAATGAAAATATGATAAGGAAAACATTACCAAATAGCATGAGCTCAAACAATTAGATTCCTCAATTTTCAACAAAAAAAATATCTTAATCTTGCCAAGATAATACATGTATGATTGCCAAGTTGTTGTAATACCACTATGTAGTCATGATTTAAAATGGTAAAGATCATAAAATGGAATTAGCTCAATTGGTTAGATTCCTCAACATTCAAGGAGGAGATCCAAGTTTGAATCTTTCCAAGCAATACATGGATAATATCCAAGATTTGTTGTAATACCACTATATGGTGATGATGTAATAGCAATGGGGCCCTTTTCAATCCCATATAAACAATTGAAAAAAATATATGGGTGAAGATCATTTTAATCCCATATAACACATTAAAGGAAAAAAACTGCTCTGCTAGGGTTTGATGAGGAAAAACTACTATGCTAGGGTTTGATGAGGAAATACTGCTATGCGGGGATGGCAATCATTTCTGTAGGAGGTCTAAAAAACTAGAGGAATGTCATGATGGCATTGGGTCCATCACAAAGAGTGCATGCTTGTGATATTTTTTCATCTGAAAATGACTGGAAGGAACAAGATTTCCCAATGCATGTCAGGAACCGCTTATTAAAGAACAATGGATGTTTGAAACTATGTGAAGCCAGGCCGGTTCTAGTGGTTCAACCAAAATCGATGGCGGAAGATATGGAATATTTAACCAAACATGCGCTTATTGGAAAATTTTTGGGCATCCCAATTTATCTCCCCTTTGTGGAGACTTGGGTCAAGAAGACTTGGAATCCTGAAGGTAACGTGGAGGTGATGTTGAGTGCGAACAACTATTTTATGGTGGTTTTCTCTTATCTTGCAGATTGCAACAAAGCATTTGAAGGGGGTCCTTATTTCTATAACAAAGCGGGACTCTTTCTTAAACCATGGCATGTGGATTTCAACCCGTCAGAGGAGCGATCGTTGTGGGTTCCAGTATGGGTTCAGCTTTCGTGGCTCCCATTGGAATTCTGGAGAATTGATATCTTGCATAATATTTCCCTTCTTCTTGGGAATCTAGTTGGACCGTCACAACAAACAATGGATAAAAAGGTAATCTTTGTTGCTCGTATCAGTTTTGAAATTGATTTAAATAACCCCATTCCATATTCTATTGAAATATAGTTTGGATTGACTACATGGGTTCAAAAACTTGACTATGAAGCTCTTCCGTTTCGTTGTCGTATTTGCCATGAATATGGCCACCTGCAAAGAAAATACCCTAATTTTTTCCTGCATGTGGCTTCAAATCCTAGGCCCTCTCGATCTGGAAAAAAATTGGATAAATAAAAATCCCTGATAAAGGAAGGGGAATGGGATAAGGAAGGCTTTGTTTCGGTAAAAGCCCAAAAGAGAGGACAAAGGGCAAACAGAGACCATAAGGATAGCAAACCAGATTCTCTACTCAATCGTTTTGAAATATTAGATGATCTTGATTAGTGCATGGAGATACCTGTAATATCACTACCTAATGCAAATATAATAGGGTTAAATCAGATATCTCTTCTTGAGGTGGAACTTAAGAAATCAGATCTAGGGGGTTTAAATGAAGAAAAAAGGGCTTTGGATCTGAGTATAGGTGATATGGTTGGATCTAGCCCTAGAAGGGAAACTATTTTAGAAAGTGGTACAAATTTATTTATGCCCTCTCCTACTCAAGCATTGATGCAATCATCCTTGGACTGCAAAAATCCTATGATGTTGGGATTGCAGAAAAAAATAATTAAAAAAGTTTTTCGGATAAGAATATGAAGGTGGGTCGAAATAAGGACAAGGATAAAATTAAGTTAATGGGGGAGACTTTGGTGGATTCAGGCTTGGTGAGAACAATTGATTCCCATTTTTCTAACCCCAAAAAATGATTATCCTTTCATGGAATGTAAGGGGGTTGAATAGCATCCCCCAAAAAAAGTTATTCGTGATTTGGTTTGTGTACATTCTCCAGATGTGGTGTTTATTCAGGAGACTAAATTGGCTACTAATAGTATGTTCAATATTACTCCCAAGTTATGGAGAAGGGGGAAATACCAGTGTATTTGTGCATGTGGATATTTTGGTGGCATCGCTTGTTTATGGGATCCGATTAAGATATCCTCTCTTACTTGGATTTCTAGCAGATGGTCTATTTCAATGATCAGGCATGATAATGAATCTGGTGAAACCATCCTACTTACAAATGTGTATGCTCCTATTTATTACAATGTTAAAGTGAATTTGTGGGAGCACATTTGCTTTGTGAGAATTCTGGATCCCCTGTACCCATGGATTTTGGTTGGAGACTTCAATTTTATCACTTGTCTAGAGGAGAAACATGGTGGGGTTGACCGTCTCGAGCCTTTTTCTTCTATCTTCAGTGCTCATATCCGGGCCTTGAACCTGGTTGACATCAAGCTAGATAATGGGATATTTACTTGGCACGATAGAAGGTGTGGGGAAGTTTCCATCTCAGAGAGATTGGATAGGTTTTTGATCTCCAGTTATTGGATGGGTAATAACATAAGTGCTAGTTCTATGATTCTGTAGGGTAGGGGATCTAATCATTGGCCTATCAAAATCTTTACTTTGGATTTAGGGCTAAAGAAGAACCCTTCCTTTAAGTTTCAACTTATGTGGCTTCGTGATCCTAAGCTTCATGATTTCATGCGAGGTTGGTGGACCACTGGCAAACCTCCTCATGGCACCACTATGTATTCCTTTATGAAGCGAGTATAATTTGTTAAGCATAAATTGAAGAGATGGAATAGACTAAATTTTGATAACCTTTCCTTGGATAAGTTGGCAGCTCTTAGGAGGGTTGAATAAGCTTCAAGGAAGATTAGAGATCAGGGACTCACGAAGGATCTTCTCGTTGAGGAATCTGAGGCTACGAAAGACCTTTTTGAATGGGAACTGAGGGAAGAATTTTTTTGGGAACAAAAAGCTCAAGTAGGTTGGCTTCAGGAAGGTGATAGGAACACAACCTTCTTTTATAACTTAGTTAAGGCTCGTCGTAATGTTAACCTGATTACCTCTCTTATGAATTATCAGGGTGCCTTGCTGTCTTCTTTTAGGGATATTTCAGAAGAGAATAAGAGGTATTTTTTCTCTCTCTTCAAGGAGGACTCCCTCTCATATGATGAGAATGAAAAGCTTATTCTAAATTGTATTCCATAGATTATTTCTAGATAGATGAATGAGAACTTGATGGGTCCAATTTCCCTTGAGGAGTTGGAAAATGTTGTATTCAGGATGAAAAAAGGAAAAGCCCCAGAACCAAATGGATTCCCGATTGAGTTTTATCAAGAGTTTTGGGATTTAATCAAATTTGATCTTCTGGAGGTGGTCTGTGAGTCCCAAAAGAACAAAAATATGCTAAGGGCCCTAAATTCTACCTTTGTCGCACTTATTCCCAAAAATGAGGGAGCAAATTCCTTGGATATGTTCAGGTCTATTGCTCTATGCAATGTTGTGTATAAGATCATCACAAAAATTATTGTTGAGAGGCTAAATATATGGTTGAGCAAAATCATTTTTGAGGAGCAAGGAGGTTTTGTTATTGGTCGGCAAATCCTGGATGGGGTTGTTATTGCTACAGAAGCTATTCACTTGATGGAAATTTCTAAGGAGAAAAATATGTTCATTAAGTTAGACATGGCCAAAGCTTATGATCGGGTTAGATGGTCCTTTCTTCATAAAGTTCTTGCAACTTTTGTATTTGAGGAGGAATGGATTAGATGGATGATGAATTGTGTTTCTTCTTCCTCATTCTTTGTTTTTGTAATAATGAGCCATCAAAGCTATTTGAGGCCTCAAGGGGATTGAGGCAAGAAGATCCTTTATCTCCTTATTTGTTTATCATTATGGTGAAAAGGTTGGTAATATTGCTCAAGTCTCAAGTCAGGTAGGGTCTCATTCAGGGGTGGAAGTGGGATAGTAGTTTACCACCTCTTTCCCACCTTCAATTTGTTGATGATACTACTTTGTTGGGAGTTACCACTATCAGGGAAGTTGGAAATATTAGACAGTCTCTTGACATATATCTTGGTGCTTCTGGACAGTTGATTAATGAGGACAAGTCTTCTATTTTCTTCTTTAATACCCCTCATATTATTCAAGCTAGTATTGTTCTTATTCTAATATTCCAGTTTGGGACTCCCCCCTTCATTTATCTTGGTATTCCAATTTCATCTCATCCTCTACCTAGATCTTATTGGTAGTTTATGCTTGATAATTTTAGAAGGGAGGTGAATCACTGGACATTCAGATGGCTATCCACTGCAAGTAGAGTGTTGCTTTTAAAATTTGTTGTTCAAGCTTTACCCATTTATAGATGTTTTGTACAAATAGCTCCCTCTCATTTCATCAAGGACATGGAAGCTTTGTCAAGACAATTTTTATGGTCTAAAAAACTTAATCAATCTAAATGGAGTTTGGTTAGATGGGATTCTATATGTAGACCAGTGCAATAGGGAGGCCTTGGGTTATGACATACAGCTCTTTTTGGATAGGCTTTGGCTGCAAAACTTTATTAGATATGGTGTACCTCTCAGGATCAGATTTGGGCTAAAATATTATCTTGTAAATACTTAAGAGGTATTTTTGAGGCTGAAATCCCTAGAGTCAGATTGGTTGGGAAAGGTTCAATTATCTAGGACACTTTGAAAAGAGGAGCTAATTTAATCAAGTAGGGTTTTTTCTGGATTTGTAATCGAGGATCAAATACTCTTTTTTAGGAGGATTATTGGGATGGCCACCCTCCTATCTTGAATCAATATCCCAAGTTATGTTCCCTAAGCATTTTTTTCTTGGAAGCGGGTTGGTCTCCTGTGGAGGACTTTAAAAAAATCCAGTGTTTTGGAAATATGGAGATGTACAAGTGGAAATATTCATAATAATGGCCCGAGTGGGTATTGGCCAAGGATAAATAGGAGCTTGCTCTTATTCTTATGGGGAGGCCCTATTCTTCATTGAGGGGTAAAGATATTCTGGCTTTGAACCCTGATCCCAAGGTAACCTACTCGATAGACTATGGTTATCATGTTCTTGATAAGCAAAAGTACGGGAGTCTTCTTGTCACATGGTGGAAAAAGGTGTGGAACAAATTTGCTTGGCCTAAATGTAACTTCTTTCTTTGGACGGTAGCTCATAATAAATGCCTCACTTGGGATAATGTGAGGAATAGGGGATTTCAGGGTCCCTCTTTTTGTGTCCTTTGCATTAATAATGAGGATGACTCTTCTCATTTATTTTTCCAATGCTCCTTTGCCATAGATATTTGGCACCGTTGGTGGAGCACTTTGAACCATCCATGTTTTCATGTGTTGTCCCTGGTGGATTTTTGGAGTAGTCTAGGTAGACCTTCGACCAAGGCCCCGTTCCTTCAGGTGGCTTGGAATTTGGGCCCTTCTTGCATCATCTGGAAGATTTGGTTTGAACAAAATCATTGCATATTTTAGGGCAGTCATTTGGTTGTTCAATAGATTTGGCAAAGGATCTTGTGTATGGTTCAGGAAACCATCCATAGCAAATGTGATGTGGACCCTCTTTTGGATTCTAGGGAGGAGAAGGTACAACAAGCCCTTGGTCTCTTTGGGGATGGTGTGAACTCTTCTAGCTCTAGTAGGGTTTCTCAGCTGAACAAGAAGGTTAGGAGAGATGATAGGTGGAGGCCTCCCCCTAAAGGAGTTTTAAAAATTAATATTGATGGATCATCCAGGGGTAATCTTGGACATGTTGGAATTGGCGGTGTTGGGAGAGATTCTACTAGTGGTGTCAATTTTTTCTTTTCCATTTATAAATGTGTTCACTCCAACAATTTTATGGAAGCTCTTGCAATTCTTGAGGCCTTGTAGAGGGGGTTTTCTCTTGGCTGGCATAGGATTATTTGCGAGTCTGACTCTCAAATTGTGGTTAATATTTTAAATAGTATAATGATGGAGGAATTTAATTGGAATTTGTCCTCTATAGCCATTCAGATTCTTAGAATGAGTGAAGATTTTGAGTTTATATCCTTTGTGCAAATTCCAAGGGAATGGAATGTGGTTGTTGATTACCTGGGAAAAATGGCTTCTGAGCTGTTGGGTCCTTGGATTATCGATCACTGGGAGAGTATCCTTTCTGGTGACTCTCAACGCCTGTGGGAGTTGATCCACAAGGATATTCAGACTTAATGTTGTTTATTCTTGTTGTCTTCTTCAAGTGTCTATCTAGTCTAGTCCCACAATAGAACTTTTAGACCCTTCTCTTCTTTGCATCTATTCTTTCCTACCAATTAACTCATGGTATACCCATCCCTACAACAAATATATATCCAACTATGTAGGTATACTAGGTACAATACGATTTTAAGCTATCAATCTCATCCTTTTGATAAGCTAGCTCATTCCCTTCAATCTATCAAAAGGACCATGCCAATATCTACATCGTATATAAATCCATATATGTAGGTGTACTAAGCATGTTTGGAGTAGGCTATCAATCTCGTATCTTTGATGAGCTAGTCATTTCCAATGGGTATCGCTTATTATCGGTCAATTTAGACACTCAACTATCAAGTATATAACCAAGCTACTAAAGTTCATCATAAGAAATATTACCCCTATGAAATAACCCTTAATTATATGTTCCTTCTACTACTATTGATGTAATAACATAATTAGCATGAGTTATCCCTTAAGTGATGTAACATCATTAGTGCACAATAAATGCCCTCTAAAGAGGTATAGCAAGCAAGTCTTACTTTTAAGAAATGATGCACAAAATAAATATCCAAGATCCTTTCTATACCACAAACTAAATTATTCTAATTTCAATACTAAATACTATCGTGTAAGATCAATAAATATCTCATGGGCTCAATGTTAATTAACTAATGCATAGCTATGAAAATAATGAACTCTTATTGGAACATCCATTCATTTCGTAAGCATAAAAAATAACATCATCACTAAAAACATAGAACAACATAGAAAAAGAGACAATATGCATAATCTCATAACTTATTTATCCTGGGAACCCTCATGGGAAATAAACCCAACCTTAAATAATTTCCTTTTTATTTATTTCATAAATTTTCTGATTTCTTACATAGCATCAAAAGCTTTCCATAATACCCTTGCTACCAACATAATAATCTTCATAGTTCTTATGTTAATACAATATAATTCACCTTTAAATCAAATACACTCTCTTAGTTCCATAAACTAAGTCAGTGGTATTCCTTAATTCTCTCGCTACTAACATAGAATTTCTCGTTTCCATGTCAATACATTATGAATTAGTCAATCAATTCATAATCACATAATATTTCCATATTTTAAATGTAACATCTACCATCTTAGCATTTTTCAAGACCGTTGAAGAAGACCCTATAATCCCCTTCAATGTCTCATTACAAAGGTATATAAGAAGAGAGCAATCCTTAAAAGTAAACATCTCTTTTTTTATTGCATGTAGTCATCAAGTAAGAAAGAGCATTTTATGTTATGTTCATTTTAACTAACTAAAAACAATGCATGTTCTCTAATTTATCCAAAGATGAAATTTCTTAAAAGAATCCCCATAAATTTATTTTGTAATTTGTGGGTTCCACAAAATAACCTGAATCTTTCACCACTTTAAAAACTTAAAACCTTTTTAAAATCTACATCCCATTTTTTTTTGGAAAACTCAAGGCATTACACCCAATATACCTTCATAATTCTTTCTCAAACACAGACTATCATATACCTTCTAATTTCACACTACAGATAAAGATATGTTCAATCTTTTGAAATACGAATAATCTTATTAATAACCAAAGGAAATTCATAATCTTATTTTGGTATAGGTGGACTCCATGTCCAAAATTTTATTTGTAAAACGCCAACATCCACTAACCGAAGTTGTTCCATAAGTTTCGTTGTTTTTTCTTTACATGTCTCAATTCTCACAATCAAATAAATATAAAAAGAAACTATATTGTCTTACCTTCAAAGTCAAGAATGCATCAAAAACTTATAATGAAAAGTTATCTGTAATTCTTCAGCAAAGTATTTCATTAGTATTCTTTTTCCTTCTTAAACATAATACTTATCACTTATATCTCAAGTAAAGCATACATAAATCACATAAGCAAGCACACCTAAGTGATAATGATACATATATTTTTTCAATTTTCTAATGATCCTTTTAAAAAGGTGATGAAACTACCTTGATTTTCAACACACTCATGCTTACTCGAGAATGGTACACTACCCAAACTTGTAATAGGATTTTGAGACTATTTTCTTGCTAATTCATTCCCAAAGAACTTAATAGTTCAATATAGAACATATTTCTAGTCTTAATACATTAAATTAGGTGCTTAAATGATGCTATCGCCCATGCGATCATTCATGAAGCCCTATTCTTACATCTCACCATAAATATAATGTTATAAGTAACTATTTATTATCCTTCATTTAACAGGGCATCAGATACTATATTATTTTTTTAAACAAAGAATACAACACCCTAATACTTGGTGTTCATGGTCTTAATAGCATAGGTTTGAAATCAGACTTTGTACCCAAATTCCATATTTAAAAATGAACATCAACTTTTATGACAACCAAGGTAAGAAGAAGAATTTTAGTATCTTTTGTCAAATAAAACTAACTGGGCCTTAGTTTAACACAACCAAACAAGTTTTTTATGTTCATACATATAATCAAAATGGATAGTCTTAACATAGTATATCAAAAATTTTATCTTGACACAATTATCTAAAAACAACAGTAATCCATACTCGAGTAGCTTCCGAAGAGCTCTGGATTCTAAATGTAAATTTAAATTTAAGCTCTACTCCCTTTTTCTGAAACTTTTTTTTAAGCTAATATTTTTGGATAGGCAGCAAAAAGTATTGGTAACCACTACCATTATCAATCTTTTAAAAGGAAAATGCGTACTCCATCTAGCACAGGGAACTATTAACGTTCAATAAAGTGATAAACAAAAGGATAATATTTCCACTATTTTCTTTATAAAAGGAAGGTTATCTGCCACAAAACTCAACGGTTAAGTTTTGTTTCAGAATCAAATTTAATCCTTTCAACAAAGCAATATTTCAAGCTTTCAGACATAACGCAGTCAAGTTCTGCAAGGTAAACACAAAACTTTTTGTCCTAACGACTAGCTACCGGTCTCTTCTTCTTTCTCTCGTATGCAGTCCAATTTTTTTAGAGTAAAAACTAAAACAAAAATAAGTATTTCCCCCATTGCCAACTTTTTTTCGTTTTTCTTTTTGATGCAAAAGACATGCCACTTTCCCTTTTCCTTGTCTATTTTCCTAGGCATTGTAGTTATAGTGCATTACTTTACCTCCACTATGTACGTTTTACCTCCCATCTGCATCATGATGATAACAAAACCATATGACAACCAATATCCTTTATATATATATATATAAACCAAAGTCTTTATCAAGGTCAAAGTAGATGTTCTAATTAATTTTTATTTCCTTCGGTTACTTATATAGCAACAAGCTTATCTTTAATAAAAAAATTTGAGTAATCCAAATACATGGTCAATGGGTTTTCCCTTGATGAGTCTTTCCTTCCAAGAGTAACTCCTTTCCATGGTGGGCAAAGCAAGTAAAACTCATAACACTATTAAATAAAAATCCTTAATCATGATTAAATACTTGCAAGCATAAAATTATTTCTATTTAGGGTTAAGCAAAAATATCAATTAATAAATAAATCCTCGTATCATTTCTTTTTTCTTATGACATCTCGTTCTTAGTGGTTATTTATTTCTACCACCCACAAGGAAAAACTATTCCTGTAAGCATGCAAATCCATTAGTAGCATCACATTCTTTCATAAAATGTATGTTCCTGCATAAGCTAAACATAAAATCATTAGTCATTCCACTGATAAAATACATCATATTCTTCATAAAACATGTCTTGCCTAAACCAATCATGAAATAGTTAGTCATTTCATCCATAAAATATCATATCCATCCATGAGTTCATACTTTAAAATTTTACCAAGGGAGGGTTGTGACAGTTCTACCACAACAAAGAAATACCCTTAAAGATGCTAAGCTTGATGCACCACTTGATCTTACTTTCATATGACTGCGTACTAATAGTAGTATAAGACAAGAAGTAAATTTGGGTTTGATGACTTCTGTAATGGAGAATGTAGAACTAGTCTCAACAAAGAAAGTACTAAATTTTCCATAATGGAAGGAAGCCATGGAATTAGAACGTACATCTCTGACAAAGAATAAAACCTGGGATATCAATGATTTGCTACAAGGAAATAAATCCATAGGCTACAAGTGGATTTTCAAAAGCAAGTATAAGGTAGACAGATCCATTGATAAATATAAGGCATGTCTTGTTGCAAAGAGATATGCATGTTTGCTTTTAAGACTTACTATCTCAAAATATCACATGTCACAATATAAATAAGACACAATATTATAATTCTAAATATCAATAATCAAGAGTAGAATTATATAAATGAGCAATTAAATATATATCCATGCCAATATAATAATTAAAATAACATTCACTTATAATATCAAATATGAATGTAAAATGGTCAAAATCATTCATGTAAATGCATGAAGAATACTTACAATATGAATTCACTTGTCAAATATACAATCTTGAGACTTGCTCTTTTTTCAATATATTTTATGGAGCTTTGTCTCCATAATATAGCTATACAAGATGACTTTACATATTCTTGATTGTTGCTTTACATATGAAATTTGACTTCTTATCTTGCCACTTGTATAGAAGACTCTTAGAATTCTAACTACTAGCATGACACATGTGTATATCCTACACATAGACACTAACATAGTGTAAATCATCCTAAACTATCAAATAATGTAATATTCTCTAACACTCCCTTGTATTACATTATTTGAGATAAGCAGTTTTTGATGTACATAGATGATTCTGGAATATAAAAAATTTGTTTCAAGTAAGAGCTTTTGTAAAAATATCTGTAGTATGAATCTTAGTAGAAACATGTTTTAGTTGAATATAATGATTTTGTACATAATCTCTGGTAAAGTGACATTGAGCTTCAATGTGTTTTGTTCTTTCATGAATCACTGGATTTTTAATTCATTTAAGTACTCCTTGATTATTACAATTCATTGTTGTAGGAGTTCTTCTAATTACCATATCTAACAATATGTACTATAACCAAAGTGCTTCACAAAATACATTTTTCGTTGCATAAATTCATGCTTTTGTAGATGAAAGTGCTACTGATTGGTGTTTCTTATTGTACCAAGAAATAGGTCTAGAACCAATATAGAAAACATAGCCTGAAGTAGATTTTCTATCATCTATAGATCTCATATAATCTGAATCTGAATATCCATGTAGGTAGAGTTGTTATCATCATTTTTATATATTAACTCATATTTTGTAGTCTTGCTAATATATTGTAGTATTTTTTTTGTGGGTTTCCAATGAATTTCTCTAGGTTCTTGTATAAATATTGAAATATAATTTACAACAAAAACTATATCTGGTCTGATATTTGTAAAATATAGAAGAATTTTGATTAATTTACGATTGATAGTGGTTGATACTAGAGGTGTCTCATCATATCTAGACAATTGTAATCCTTGCTCTATAAGTGTATTTTTGGGTTTACAATTTTTTATTCTGTATTTTCAAGTAATGATTTTGCATACTTTGTTTGTGTTACTATGATATTGTTTTCATTCTGATAAATATCTAAACCAAGACAATAATGAAGAAGTCCCAAATCTATCATTTCAATTCCTATTTTAGATCCATTTTAACTTCATTTATCAAAATTTTAGAGACTCCTATGATTACTATATCATAAACATATACTATGAGTATTATTCTATCTAGTATAACCTTTTTTGTATAAAGATTTAGATTTGATAAACTTCTTTTAAAATTATGTTGTAATAAATTATTCTTAATCTTTATATACCATGCTCTGGGTGCCTACTTTAGACTGAATAATGATTTGTTCAGATTGTAAACCTTTTGTTCATGTCCTTTGATCACAAATTTGTTTGGTTGTGACATGTATACCTCTTCTTCAATATCACCATTAAGAAATGTACTTTTTACATCAATTTGATGAAGTTTCCATTCAAGATATGATGCTAAAGCACAAATTGTTTGAATGGTAGTCATTATTATTGTTGGTGCAAAGGTTTCTTCATAATTAATTCCTTTTGTCTGTGTATATCCTTTTGTAACTAATCAAGATTTGTATTTATCAAGTGAACTATTTGTTTTGTGTTTGATCTTGTATATCTAGTTACATCCTACAATTGTCTTTCCTTGAGGTAAATTAACTAGATTCCATGTTTTATTTTTGTTAATGTTGCATATTATAATTCAATGGTTGCCTTCCATTTTTGTTAATTTTGTCTACTACAAAACTTATCAATACCCTATTTATTCTTGTTAAGCTATGATTTTGTGGTTTTGTAGTAGTGATATCTGGTATTTGCTCTAATTTTGAGTCCTTAAGTGTATCTCTAAACCATATTGGTTCTTTCCTTTGAAGTGTTGTAGTAGTTTCTACATTCTCAATTTATTCATCATATATTTCTAATTTTGATTCTTCAATTGATGAGTTTTCTTCTTTTGAAAAACTTAGAATTGTCCATGTATCAATCTTTTGTTCTTTAATAAGATTTGTGTTTCCTTCGTCAAATACTACATCTCTGCTTATATAAATTTTATTTATTGTTGCATCAATTATTTTGTAATCTGTTGAATCATCATCATAACCAAGAAATATTCCACACATAGTTTTATCATCTAGTTTAGTTCTTCTTTTCTTTGGGATATGCATGTATACCTTACATCAAAAGATTCTCAAATGTTCTATTGTTGGTTTTTGTCTTGACTGTATTTCTTCAGCAATAGCATTTTTTAGTATCCTTATAGGCAATCTATTTTGCAAGTACATAGTTGTCTTAACTTCTTCTACCCAATATTGATGATTAATATGAGCTTCTTTTAGCATACAATGAACCATTTCCATAATAAATCTATTTCTTATTTCAAGAATACAATTTTTTTGTGGTGAATATGTTGTGGTAAGTTATCATTTTATGTTATTGGCTTCTAAAAATAAGTTAAATTCTCTTGATAAAAACTTGCCTCCTCTATTTGAACGAATATTCTTGATTGATTTTCCTATTTTTTTACTAGTAGTTTGAATTGTTTAAAGCAACTAAATGCTTTAGATTTGAATTTCATAAAATACACCCATATTTTTCTATAGTAATCATCAACAAAAATTTCAAAGTGCCTATATCCTCCAAGACTAATAATTTTCACCGAACCACATAATTATATATATATATATATATTAGTTCTAATGTTTCTTGATATCTATGCAGATTGAGTTCAAAAGGCACTCTATGTTGTTTCCTTGCTAGAAATTCTAGGCAAACTGTAGATTCCCATGAAATTTTAGGCACACCTTTAACCATTTTATGTTTACTTGTCTTAGTTAATGAGGATGCACTTATATGTCTTGGCATTTTTATGCCAAAGTTCTTTTATTTTTTAAATCTCTACTGATAGAGCCATATTTAACAATGTTTCTAGAGTAAAGAGACTATTTTTATAGGAACAAGAAACTATAACTCTTTCTTGTTTGGTAGTAGGATATATTTTCTTGTTTTCGATAGTTTTAAATTCAACTACTAGATTTTGATCCATTAGTTGTGATACTAAAAGAATATTAGCAATTAATCCCGGTACATATAGAACATTATTAATTATTTCTTTTTCATTTGTCAGTTCAAATAAAATATCTCCTACTCCTTTGACCTCATAAGTCATACTATCTGCTATGACAATTGGTTTTTCATATTTTTCTTAAATAATATTAAACTATTGTTTATTTTTTGTCATATGCCTACTAATCAATATACCAATAATCCATGATCATTTCTTTTGAAGTTGAAATCCTTATATCTCCCAAGTAAGAAATTTTTAATTTTTTTAATTTTCTACATCTTTTGAAGTAGAAATCCTCTTAACTCCCTAATGAATTAAATTTGCAAAATTTCAAATTTCAAATTATCAAAAATTTTAAACTTTTCAAATCTTCAAAAATTTTAAAAATCTTCAAATAGCTTCAAATTTCAAAAATCTTCAAAAACTAAAAACTCAAAACTTAAATCCTTTTAACTCCTCAAATCTCTAATTCTTCAAACTTTAAACACTCAAACCTTCTAATTTTCAAAACACTCAAAACTTAAAAACTTCAAATATTTTAAAAGAAACTATTATACTTTCAAACCTTAAAAAATAAAATCCAAGTAGTAATCCTTATCACTCCATAACTAAAAAATAAATTCAAATTTTAATCAAGGTACATGTATAAATAAATTTTAATAACCTTTAAAGTGGAAAACCTTATATCTCCACCTAATGTTTTCAAAAGCAATTTGAATTTGTTTTCCCACCAAAATATTTTTAATGTAATTAATATAGAATGTAATGTATAGATGTTACATGGGCTAGCCAACAGATTTATCTTCGCGTTATGTCAAGAGATTGCCAGTGTTGCCTTATTCCTTAAATGCTTGTCTTTGCTAATGTTTGGAATTCCAATGCTTTGCTATGAGGAAACCTTATGCATTCTCATTTTGCTCTTTAGGTGCCCACTAGGTGACTATGGTAGCACGACTGAATATCGCTATGTCAATCTTCATTGGTCATCGATGGTAGCATGTCCAAGTGTTTATTTAGTGGTCTTTGTTATTCATTGATAATAGCACATCTGAGTGTTTCTTTGACCAATGATATTAGCACATCTTGGTGTTATTCTAGTAATCGTCTCTGGTGGACAGTGATAGCATGTTCGTGTTCTATTCTGATGATCGTCTCTAGTGGAAGCTGTTAGTAAATCCGGTGTTATTTTGGACAATGTTTTGCAAGTGGCCTATCTAATTGACTTTATGATGCTTTTCAATTTCTATGAATGCTAACATCAAATTATTTTAATTTTTTTGTTATCCCTAGCACCTTCTTAGCGTTCGTCTAATCTCTCTTGAAGGCTAATGCCCTATTCACACTTGAGATTATTTGTTCCTTCTTGATAGCTAGTACCTCTATTAACGCTCATTTAAGTTCCTTGGTAGCACTTGAGATCTTATGTCCTACCTTGAAGGATAGTGCTCTGTTAGCACTTGAGACTCTTTGTTCTTCCTTGAAGGATAGATCCCTGATAGCGTTTGAGGCTTAACAGTTCTTTTTTATTAAATAGTTCTTATGACTATCCTCTTAGATTATCATCTTCCTGCTTATGTAACCTTTATATTGGCCTCTGTATAATGGCCTCTTGCTTTGAATATTTTAACTTCACCATTGCACAAAATATTCTCCTTGAACAACACCACTTTATCCATGGCCAATACTGAATTGATATATATATATATATATATATATATATATATATATATTCATTCATCCTAGTTCTCCAATATTTTCTTTTCTTAAGAAGCTTATAATGCTTTCTTCTTCTCTATGCTTTACTTCTTTGATCTATAGAAGCTTTGTATTGCTTCTCTTCTCTGGAAGCTTAGATGCTCCACTATCTCTTGGAAGCTTAGATGCTCCTCTATCTTCTAGAAGCTATGATGCTTCTCTATCTCTGGAAGCTATGATATTTTTCAATATTTGGTAGCTATCTCCAATGTCTAAAATTTATCTATAATGTCTTAGGTTGAACCTAAGAACCAAAATGATTCTCCTCTTTTATAGAGAATCTAAAACCAATATCAACGTGACTATGAATATCCCTACACATCCAGATTCCTTTTGGGTTGGCCCTTAACTACTTCAAGTAGAGTCCTAGTTTTCACTAGTTTTCCTTCAACCAAGTGAAAAGAACCTTACATTCAAATTAAGGTGACTCTTACCTATCCCCTCAATATCTACTCAACTAGACCTTCAAAAATAGTGTCCAAGTCTTCACTAGTATCAAAGTGGATAGACTCTAATATTAAGGTGGCTAATATAACTATCAAAAAAATATAGAGTTAAGTGGTAGTATTGATACTACTATTGGATTTTAAGCCTTACTATCTCAAAATATCATAGGTCCTAATATAAAGAAGCCATAATATTTTAGATCAAAATATCAATAATCGAGACTAGGATTATATAAATGAGCAATTAAATATATATCCAGGTCAATATAATAATGAAAATAACGTTCACTTATAATATCATATATGAATGTAAAATGTCCAAAACCATTCATGTACATGCATGAAGAATACTTATAATATGAATTCAATTGTCAAATATACAATCTTAATACTTGATCTCTTTTCAATACATTTTATGGAGCTTTATCTCCATAATATATCTATACAAGATGACTTTTCAAATTCTTGATTGTTACTTTTCATATGACCTTTGGCTTCTTATCTTGCCTTTGGTATACAACATACTTAGAATTCTAACTACTAGCACGAAACATGTGCATATCCTGCACATAGACACTAACATAATGTAAATCATCCTAAACTATCAAATAATTTAATATTATCTAACAACGCATAGAAGGAAGGAATAGATTATGAAGAGACATTCGCACCTATAGAAAAAATGACCATCATTCATGCACTATTTATGCTAACAACACAAATTGGTTAAAAAATCATCAAATGGATGTCAAAAGTACCTTTCTCAATGTTGATATTGAATAAGTGTATATGATGCAACCTGAAGGCTTTGTTGAAATTGTGCAATGTCAAAAATTCTATAGACTAAAAAAGTCACTATATGGGTTGAAGTAAGATCCCAAAGACTAGTATAATTAAATTAATGATCATCTATTATAACATAGTTTCATCAGAAGTCCCTTCAATGCAAATCTCTATGTTAAGAAAATTGAAAATGAGATAGTGATCCTTGTGCTCTATGATGATGATTTGGTCATCATTGGTAGTTCATACAAATTGGTTAATGATGACTTAAAAAATTATTTGACATGATAGAATTAGGGATTTTGCACTATTGTATTACATTAGTTTGGCAAAGAAAGAATCACATTATGCTCAAATAAAGTCAAAACACTACTAGAAAAATATAGGATGAGAGATTGTAAACCTAAGGAAAAACCAATGGAGTAAGGGTTATAATTGTATAGGTATGATGAATCAAGTATTTGCTACTCTTTATAATCAACTAATCGGGAGTCTCACACCTAACCAACACCAAGCCTAATATAAATTTGTTGTAAGTTATCTTTCAAGATTCATGCAAGATCCTAAGGAAAGTCATTGGAAAGCTACAAAGAGGATATTGCATTATGTTCGTGGTATAGTAGAATATGGCCTAGAATATAAGAAGAATGATAATTTTTCTAAAAGGAATACACAAACTTAGATAATGTTTGATCTATAGATGATAGAAAGTTAATATATAGTTATGTGTTTCATCTAGGATCTGGACTTGTTTGATGTCATAGAAAAAAATAATATGTGGTTGCATTATCATCCATAGAGGTAGAATATGTTGGAAAGTTGAGTACTTTGGTTGTCATTGATGTAAAAAGTACATAGTCATTGATTTCAAAGGTTAATGTGCTATGAAAGCAAGGCAAGGTTCTCTCCAAAGTATTTGGGACCATGAGTTCTAAGTAAATGTATAAAAGGTTTAAATAAGGTTTGAAGACCCAAGTTTAAGTCTATGTGTAAAGAAAGCAAGTGTCTAAGGCTCAAAGGGGACAATATTATAATATTTTAATATTATAATATCTTGGCCAAAAGGGACCATTTAAAAAGGAGTTTTGAAAGTGTCATGGACAAAGGTTTCAAAAAGGAGTTAAATTGGAAAAGGACTAAGTTAATATATTATTTAACACCAAGGTTAAATAATATAAATAATTAATATTTAACACTAAGGTTAAATATTAAATTAAAAATAAAGTAAAATTTGAATTATTATAAGGTGCCAAAATTCGAATGTGCATGGAGGTATGTTTCAAAGTTGAGCTGACGTCATAAGTCAAAGGGCAAAACGTGTATAAAAGGGCAAACGTTTTGCAATGCCAAAGTTAATTTTTATCCCCAAAATATATCTCCTTGTTTGCTTCGTTCGACATGTGGTGGAGGCAGATAAAGCATTTATGGATTTTGAGGGCAGCACAAAGTTAAGACGGAGGGCGCTCGATTCCATCCAACGTGGGTGGATAGCTTAGTTGGTAAGCTTGGCTTGCGGAGTGCATGGTAGGAGGTTCGGCGTTCGAATCATGCGAAGTCCTTTTTGCTTGGTCGAGGGTTTTGCATCGATGTTAGTGGAGAAGTAGGAGCATGTGCTCCTTTGGACTTGTGTGGGCGGCTAGCCCACATGGTGTCCACCCTTGTGGTAGGGTGCGGGGGCCAACGAGGTCGCGGGTTCGAGTAGCGGTGATAGCGCTTGGGTAATTTTTTTTATAAGGTATGCATATGATGCTTGACTTTGGGAGTCATAAGGGTTAAGGTTATAAAGTTTGAATTTACACTTAGGGAGTTATAAGGGTGTAATTCAATAAAGTTTGAGAGTGTTTTATATAGTTTAATTTTTGCAAAGTGAATAAATGAAAAATGTGTTTTGCATGAAATAATAGGAGTAATAAGGTGTTACAATGGTTTGATATTTTATTGTAATGCTTGCATGGTGAAAGTGAGTTTGAAGGTTTTTGATAATTATTAATGCCCTATATTTTGAGAAGGAAATTCATGTGGATGGATTTGAGAAAGTATTTTGCTATCTAACTCTTGTAGTGGCACTAGAAAAATCAGTTGTTTGTGAAGACAGGATTTTGAAGATATATCTCCATAAGAGCAAATTAAGAGGTATGGGCACATCATTCTTTGTTTAAGATGTTTGGTTGAGTAAATGTTTCTGGAACATAAGGTGGAGATAAAAGGGTTGTTTGATAAGCATTGTTGAAAATATTTGAGTTAGGGTTTGAGACCTACATTGTGCATATTTGTTGAAAGAAATTGGAAACACTTGTGTTAGGGTTTGTGAGCAAATTGTGCTTCCATTTTTGAATGAATGTGTGAAGCTTTTGGGCATTGGTTTTGAGTGATATTGAAAGTGAATGTGCAAGCATTAGAAATCATATTTGTGAAGCAAGTGTGTGCATCAAAATATCAGGTGTCATGTGCTAGACTAGACCTACCTTTAAAGAGTAATAAATGTGAGACATGTGAAAGTAACAAACTTATATTGAGTTATTGGCAAGTGCATATCATTCTCTATATGTTCTAGAGGTTAAATTAATTCTAAGTAGAATTTGTCTATGTGAAGAAAGCTTTTTGAAAGAGATTTAAGTTGTGTTTTGTATGCAATATTTGGAGTTATTTGAGCAAGTTTTGTGAGCAGCATTGAAGGTAGATTTGAGCAAGTCTTTTGAGAAGGCTTGAAGGCAGATTTGAACAAGTATTTTGAGAAGGCTTGAAGGCATATTTGAGCAAGTATTTTGAGAAGGCTTGAAGGCAGATTTGAACAAGTATTTTGAGAAGGCTTGGAGGCAAACTTTTGAGCAGATTTGAGGTAGACTTGTGAGCATGTTAGAGGTAGACTTTTGAGCAGATTTGAGGTAGACTTGTGAGCATATTAGAGGTAGACTTGTGAGTAGGTTAGAGGTAGACTTGTGAGCAGGTTAGAGGTAGACTTGTGAGAAGATTTAAAGTAGTATTATGATCATATTTGAGCAAAGCAGAGGGGATAGAGTTCTCCTATGGAAAGAGATCCACAAAAAAGAGTAGAGGGGATAGATTTCTCCTATGGAAAGAGATCCACAAACCAGAGCAGTGGGGATAGAGGTCTCCTGTGGATAGAGATCCACAAACTTGAGTATAGGGGATTGGTGTCTCCTTTGGACAGAGGTCCATAAAAATTGTAATAGGGATTTGATTCCCAAAATATTTATCGAGAAAATTTATAAGGAATATTTTCTTCCGTGGATGTAACCCACATTGGGTGAACCACGTTAAATCATGTCTCTCATGTGTGTGATGATGTGTGCATTGTTTACTACTTTGATATTATTGATGTTATCATTTGGATTGAAATGTAAAAAGTTTTATCTTATACTGTTCACCCCCTCTCAGTATAATCTTATGTTCTTCAATTGGTATCAGAGTGGGTTCCTTCATGAAAAGCCTAACATCTTGAAGGAAGATCCCACAAGAACATACATGACTTCAAAAAATGGAGAAGAAGCCATGATCGACATAAAAGAGGAATTTATTGTTGCTCTTAGAAACTTGGAAAATGTTAGAAGGAAGAATTCAAGTTTGAAGGATCAAATCCAAGAGGATGAGGAAGCAAAGATGGAACTTCTACAAAACCTCATAGAGCTCAAGGTAAAAGTTGAAGAGGGAAGGAAAATTGAACAAGATATGGTAGAACAGTTAAAGGCAAAAGAGTTAGAATGTGAAAGGTTGGAATCTAAAATTGTCTCTCTAAGAAAGGAAGTTGAAAAGACTAAGGTTAAGATACAACAAGATATAAATTTAGGGAAACAGAAAGTGGAGTCAAGCTCCCAAGGAACAAAGATATCAAGAGAAGAAGAGACCATGACTTATGCTAATGCATTGAAAGGCAAAAGCATCAAAAAGGAAGAAAGTAGAGATGATTCATGGACAAAATTCAATTACAGGAACAACAAAGGAAGAAGCTTGCGACCATATTATTCAAGGCAATCTAACAAGTTACAAAATTTCTTCCATGGCTATTGTTTTTCATGTAACAAATATGGTCATAAAGTTGTACATTGCACTATTTATGTGAGAGATAATGTTGATAGGAATTTCAATTCTTTTGCACCTCTTATGAATGACAATATCATATTTTACAAATGCAATAACTTTGGGCACAAGGCCAAATGGTGTAAAACAATATTTCTTGAAGTAAGCAAAAAGGAGGATCAGAAGGTTCAAAATAATACAACCTCAATAATTTGGAAAGAGAGAAAAGAGCAAGAAAATGTGAAGTCAATGTTGGTACAAACAACTCTTCATGTACAAGATAAGAGAAAACAATGGTTTCTTGATAGTGGTTGTTCAAGTCATATGACAGGGGACAAGAGTAAATTCCTTGTACTTAAAGAAATCAATGGAGGATCAGTAAAATTTGGTGACAATGGTTCAACAAAAATCTATGGGAAAGGGACTTTGAGTTTAGATAATGGGAAATCAAAGATAGAAAATGTATTGTATGTTAAGGGATTAAGGCACAATTTACTAAGTGTAATTCAACTTTGTGATCAGGGGCACATGGTCACTTTTCATCCAAATAGATGTGAAATTAGAAAATCCAAAATAGGAAAGCTCATTGCAGATGCCAGTAGAACTACAAATAATCTCTACATGTTAAGTGAAATTAAGGGAGAAAAATATTTCTTATCACAAGAAGATGAGAGTTGGTTGTGGCATAGAAGAATGGGTCATCTGAACTTTGACAACATAGTGAAGATAAGCAACAAACAGGCAGTCAGATATTTACCCAAGATAAAAAGGCCACAAAGCATAATTTGTGCACAATGTCAGCATGGAAAGCAAACAAGAACAAGTTTCAAGTCGAAATAATTTACTTCATCCGAACCATTGAAACTAGTTCATACTGATTTATGTGGTCCTACAAGGACAAAGAGTTTACAAGGTGAAAGTTACTTTATGTTATTTATAGATGATTTCTCCAGAATGACTTGGGTAGCTTTCTTGAAAGAAAAGTTAGAAGCCTTTGAGAAGTTCAAGGTATTCAAAGAGTTAGTAGAAAATGAAATAGGTAAAAGGATAAAGTGTCTAAGATCAGATAGAGGAGGAGAATTTACTTCAGGTGAATTCATAGAATTTTATGAACAACATGGGATCAAAAGAGAATATTCAGTAGTAAGAACTCCACAACAAAATGGAGTAGTTGAAAGGAAAAATAGAACTATTGAGAATATGGCCAGAGCTATGCTAAATGAATCCAAGATTTCAGATGGGTTTTGGAGAGAGGTAGTTCATACAACTGTCTATATCATCAATAGAGCTCAGGTGAGGGTAAATCATCATAAAACTCCATATGAGCTTTGGAAGGGAAGACCAACTACTATGAAGTACTTCAAAAATTTTGGAAGTAAATGCTACATTAGATGGGAAGAGAAAAATTTGGGTAAGTTTGACTCAAGGTGTGATGAGGGCATCTTCCTTGGGTATTCCACTAAGAGCAAAGCCTATAAATGCTATAATAAGAGGACACATACAATTATGGAAAGTATAAATGTGATAGTTGATGAATAGACAGGGTCAAAAGAACCAACTCAAGAAATTGTATATCAAGAAGGAGAAAGTTGCCAAGAAGAAATAGGTGAAGAATCAGAAGAAGAGGAAACACAAAGAACACCACCTAAGACTCCATCCAGGTATGTGCAAAAGAATCATCCAAGAGATCTGATTATTGGAAATCCAGATGAAAGACAAACAAGGAGAAATATAATAGGAACAAGTGAACATGCAAATCTTTCTTTGTTGTCTAAAATTGAGCCCAAGGATTTCAATGAGGCAAGAGAAGATAAATTTTGGGTCAAAGCAATGGATGAGGAATTGGATCAAATAGAAAAAAGTGAGACTTGGGAACTTGTCCCATGACCAAAAGACAAGAATATAATTGGCACTAAATGGGTTTTTAGAAATAAGTTAAATGAAGATGGTCAGGTAGTCAGAAATAAAGCAATACTGGTATGCAAAGGTTATGCACAGGTTGAAGGGATTGATTTTGATGAAACATTTGCTCCTGTTGCACGAATTGAGGCCATAAGGATGTTTTTAGCTTTCTCAAGTTTCAAAAACTTCAAAGTATATCAAATGGATGTAAAATCAGCTTTTCTCAATGGCATCTTGGAAGAAGAGGTCTACATTGAGCAACCTGAGGGGTTCAACCTAATTGATAAGCTAGATTATGTATGCAGATTAAATAAGGCTCTTTATGGACTAAAGCAAGCTCCTAGAGCTTGGTATTCAAGGTTGGATAAGTATCTTCAAGAACAGGGTTTCAAAAAAGGAATAGTTGACAATAATTTATACATCAAAAATGAAGGAAATGACTTACTAATCATGGTTGTTTATGTGGATGATATCATTTTTGGAGGCAATAATGATAATATGTGTCAAAAATTTGCAAAGAGTATGCAAAATGAATTTGAAATGTCAATGCTTGGTGAGTTTTCCTTCTTTCTTGGACTATAAATTTCACAATCAGAGAAGGGTGTATTTCTCTCACAAACCAAGTATATAAGAGAAATGCTGAAGAAATTCAAATTAGAAGATTGCAAACCAGTAAGTACCCCCATGGTTACAGGATGCAAGTTGAGTAAAGATGATGAATCTCCTGAGGCAAATCAGACATTGTATAGATCTATGATTGGTAGCTTACTATATGTCACAGCTACAAGACCAGATATAATGCAGGCAATGGGACTAGTGGTAAGATTTCAAGCAACACCAAAGGAAACACATGTACTAGCAGTAAAGATAATTCTCAGGTATTTAAAAGGGACTATGGATTTTGGACTTTGGTATCCCAGAGGTGATAAATTTACTCTCACAACATATACAGATGCAGATTGGGCAAGCAGTATTGATGATAAAAAAGCACAAGTGGAGGAGCATTATTTCTTGGAGACTGTTTAGTCTCTTGGTTAAGCAAGAAATAAGCATCGATATCCTTATCTACAATAGAGGCAAAGTACATTGCAGCAATTGCTTGTTGTACAGGGAAGAAGAAACAAGGAGAAGAGAGAGCACCCCCCCAACCTCAAATTGGAATATGTTACTACAAAGGAACAGATTGCGGATATTTTCACTAAGCCTCTTCCAAAGGAAACTTTTGAGTATCTTAGAAGGAAGTTGGGAGTAGTCTTACTCCCACCCCAAAATTAATCACCTCAAGGAGAGGAGGTGGGAGGGGGTTGAGCTAAGAGTCTTATATTTAGCCCTAAAGGAGTCCCTTTGCCATTGATGTCAAAGGGGGAGAGATTTGAGTAAGGGGGAGAGCATTCAATCAGGGGGAGCAAATTTGGAATTCAGTGATAGGAAAAGAAATTTTTAGAAAGGGTTGCCATCAATGACAAAGGGGGAGATTGTTGGAAAGTTGAGTACTTTGGTTGTCATTGATGTCAAAAGTACATAGTCATTGATGTCAAAGGTTAATGTGCTATGAAAGCAAGGCAAGGTTCTCTCCAAAGCATTTGGGACCATGAGTTCTAAGTAAATGTATAAAAGGTTTGAAGAAGGTTTGAAGGCCCAAGTTTAAGTCTATGTGCAAAGAAAGCAAGTGTCTAAGGCTCAAAGGGGACAATATTATAATATTTTAATATTATAATATCTTGGCCAAAAAGGGTTGTTTAAAAAGGATTTTTGAAAGTGCCATGGACAAAGGTTTCAAAAAGGAGTTAAGTTGGCAAAGGACTAAGTTAAATTATTTAACACCAAGGTTAAATAATATAAATAATTAATATTTAACACTAAGGTTAAATATTAAATAAAAAAATAAAGTAAAATTTGAATTATTATAAGGCGCAAAAATTTGAATGTGCATGGAGGCATGTTTCAAAGTTGAGCCGATGTCATAAGTCAAAGGGCAAAACGTGTATAAAAGGGCAAACATTTTGCAATGCCAAAGTTAATTTTTATCCCCGAAATATATCTCCTTGTTCGCTTCGTTCGGCATGCGGTGGAGGTAGATAAAGTATTTGCAGATTTTGAGGGCAGTGTGAAGTTAAGATGGAGGGCGCTTGATTCCATCCGACATGGGTGGATATCTTAGTTGGTAAGCTTGGCTTGTGGAGCGCATGGTAGGTGGTAGGTTTGGCGTTCGAATCGTACGGAGTCCTTTTTGCTTGGTCGAGGGTTTTGCACCGGTGTTAGTGGAGAAGTAGGAGCACGTGCTCCTTTGGACTTGTGTGGGTGGCTAGCCCACATGGTGTCTGCCCTTGTGGTAGGGCGCGGGGACCAACGAGGTCGCGAGTTCGAGTAGCGGCGGTAGTGCTTGGGCAATTTTTTTTATAAGGTATGCATATGATGCTTAACTTTGGGAGTCATAAGGGTTAAGGTTATAAAGTTTGAATTTACACTTAGGGAGTTATAAGGGTGTAATTCAATAAAGTTTGAGAGTGTTTTATATAGTTTAATTTTTGCAAAGTGAATAAATGAAAAATGTGTTTTGCATGAAAGAATAGGAGTAATAAGGTGTTACAATGGTTTGATATTTTATTGTAATGCTTGCATGGTGAAAGTGAGTTTGAAGATTTTTGATAATTATTAATGCCCTATATTTTGAGAAGAAAATTTATGTGGAGGTTTTGAGAAAGTATCTTGCAATCTAACCCTTGAAGTGGCACTAGAAAAATCATTTGTTTGTGAAGACAGGATTTTGAAGACATATCTCCATAAGAGAAAATTAAGAGGTATGGGCACATCATTCTTTGGTTAAGATGTTTGGTTGAGTAAATGTTTCTGGAACATAAGGTGGAGATAAAAGGGTTGTTTGATAAGCATTGTTGAAAATATTTGAGTTAGGGTTTGAGACCTACATTGTGCATCTTTGTTGAAAAAAATTGGAAACACTTGCATTAGAGTTTGAGAACAAGTGTGTTTCCATTGTCAATTGAATGTGTGAAGAATTTGGGCATTAAGTATGGGTGATGTTGAAAGTGAATGTGTAAGCATTAGAAATCATATTTGTGAAGAAAGTTGTGCATCAAGAGTCGTGTCATGTGCTAGACTAGACCACCTTTAGAGAGTAATAAATGTGAGACATGTGAAAGTGCAAACTTAGTGATTGAGAAGAACATATTGAGTTTTTGATAGAGCATATCATTCTCTATATGTTCCAGAGGTTAAATGAATTCTAAGTAGATTTTTGTGTGAAAGAAAGCTCTTTGAAAGAGTTTTAAGTTGTGTTTTGTATGCAATATTTGGAATTATTTGAGCAGGTTTTGTGAGTAGCATTAAGGTAAATTTGAGCAAGTCTTTTGAGAAGGCTTGAAGGCAGATTTGAACAAGTCTTTTAATAAGTCTTGAAGGTAGATTTGAGCAAGTCTTTTGAGAATGCTTGAAGACAGATTTGAACAAGTCTTTTGAGAAGGCTTGGAGGTAGACTTTGTGCGAATTTTAGGTAGACTTATGAGAAGGTTAGAGGTAGAATTTTGAGCAGATTTGAGGTAGACTTGTGAGCAGGTTTGAGGTAGACTTGTGAGCAGGTTAGAGGTAGACTTGTGAGCAGGTTTAAAGTAGTATTGTGATCAGATTTGAGTAGAGCAGAGGGGATAGAGTTCTCCTATGGAAAGATATCCATAAACTAGAGCAGAGGGGATAGATTTCTCTTGTGGAAAGAGATCCACAAACCAGAGTAGTGGGGAAAGAGGTCTCCTGTGGATAGAGATCCATAAACTTGAGTATAGGGGATTGGTGTCTCCTTTGGACAGAGGTCCATAAACATTGTAATAGGGATTTGATTCCCAAAATATTTACCGAGAAAATTTATAAGGAATATTTTCTCTATGGACGTAACCCACATTGGGTGAACCATGTTAAATCATGTCTCTCATGTGTGTGATGATGTGTGCATTGTTTATTGCTTTGATATTATTGTTGTTATCATTTGGATTGAAAAGTAAAAAGTTTTATCTTATACTGTTCACCCCCCTCTCAGTATAAGCTTATGTTCTTTAGAATATTATGTTGCACGAGGAGTTGCATTGAAAGTAATGTGGTTACAAAGCATATTGTTAAATATGGATGTACATAAAGTTTGACCAACTCTATGAATTATGATAATCAAAGTGTTCTAAAATTGATAAATAATTTAGTCTTTCATGAAAGAACCAAGCATATTGATGCACAATGTCACTTCATTCAAAAATAGGTTTAGAATCGCTAAATATAGCTCCTATATATTTCCATTAGAGATCAACTTACAGATATTTTCACAAAAGTATTTGGACATATTTGCATTATTTTGCAATTTGCTTTGTATACTAAATAATGTAATAAGGAATTATATTAGACAACTATTACTACATTATTAGGTGTGTTAGAGTAATATTCCATTACTTGGGATACTTACCATTTACTCCACAAGGTAAAAGAATATTTACATTCATCTTTTACCATTTACCATGAAGATATTTCACTGTTGGAAATATCTTATGGTAAACTAGGTTAGCAGATTATCTATCCTACCTAGGTTGTTGGTTAGCTACACGTCTCTCCTACCGTGTTGGTTAGCGAGATAGACGAGATTAGGTTAGTTTAATTCTTATAAATAATCTTGTCAATCATATGTTAATGTTAATGTTCATTTTATTTAATTTGGACTTACCTTGGACCTACATTGGTATCATTCGTTGGGCTCTACCTGCTACATCCCGCAGGAGCTGGTCTAGGCACCGTTCTCGAAGTGTTGTCCGATATGGCATGCTTCTCGATGCACTAAGGCTAGCATAGGAGTTCGAGGGCCCATAGAGGCTCGGATCTCGAGGAGCGGGATCTGCTGATGTCATGGCCCATAGCTCGAGATCCGAGCTCAAGAGGCCCATAGGTGCATAGATCCCGAGGAGCGGGATCTGCGACGTGACGCAGTCGGCCAGCCGACCCGCAGACAGGTCATCGCAGCCGGCCCGCAGACCAGCCGACGCGGCCACAGGGCCCGCGGACGCGCCAGCCGACCTGGCACACAGGCCGAGCACAGCGCCCATGCACCCCTAGACCGGTCACGGTCAACGAGCCGAGGTTTTGCAACCTCGGCCCCCGCGCCGGCCCCTAGGGCCCGCAGCGCCACTAGGCCCCGCAGGCCACGTGGCTAACTCGCGGGAGAGCTGAGAGGGCAGGAGCGCCCTCCCTCTTCCCGAGGACTGACCGACATCGGGATCTGAGATTTGATCGACATCGGGATCTGAGAGGGCAGGCGGCCCTCCAATCCCTGATCGACACCTAGACGTGGACTGGCACTACAGGCCTCGACACGCATCCCGAGGGACACATGGACTGACGTCGACTGGCCCAGGCATGCATCCCGAGGGACACGTGGACCCAGGCATGCACCCCGAGGTGCAGACTCGATCGGACACGTGGCGGATAGCCACTGACGGACACATGGCGGACAGCCACTGGACAGGGACCGGACACGTGGCGGACAACCATAGGATAGACTCGACGGACTTTCGACGCGTGGCGGACAACCACAGGACAGACTCGACGACTTTGCCTACCCCTGGCGCCACGTGGCGACGACCAAAAGGGCAGGCGACATGGTCGATTGCCCGTAGGCAATCGACCGATAAGGGGGGACTTTCCCCTTATCAATCCCACAACATCCCACTGCGGGATGCATGTGGGATAAAAGTCCCCAAAATTTTTTTTTTAAATTTTCGTCGTCGACGCTTTCAAAAGGCACGTACCGTGCCTTCGTTCCATCGGGCGCCGTAGCCCGACCGGTTGATCGGGTCGAGCTAAGGCGCACGACGGGGAGTCCAGGGTTCGACTCCCGCCGGGAACAAAAGGCCATTTTTTTGGCCTTCGGCAATACCGAGGTAATTTTTTTTTTTTCTTATGCAATTTTTTTTAAAAGTTTTTTATTGTTAAATTATTTTTTTTAATATTTTAAAAACTTCAAATTTTTTTTAAATAATCAATTTTTGTTTAATTATTTAAATTGATTTATTTAAGAGATATTTTTTAGTTTTTTCCTTATTAATTAAAATGATTTATTAAAAACTTTTCTTAAACTATTGCAAATTAAAAAAATAAATTTTTTTTTTTGCAACTTTAATATTTAAAAGTGCTAATGTTTTCTCACAAAATGGAGATATAAGACAAAGAGAAAGCACATTTTTTTTGTTGCAAATTAGACAAACTCTTCTCAACCCTTGTTCATTTAGCATACAAAGAAAGGATCACACTGATTTTTCTTTTGCAAATTTAGAAAACAAGGAATTTTTTTTGTAAAGATCAAAAGTACTTAGAGTGCATTTGTTTTCTCCACGGAGACATAATACATAAAATTGCACTTCTATTTTTTTTCTGCAAAATTGAGAAGACTTTGTAACCTTGGGTTCATCAAAACTAAGTCGTGTGTCGACTAGTTCTGGAAGCCTTTCAAAAGCGGGTCGTGTGTCGACTTGTCTTGAAAGGAGTGCTCTAAAATTCTACATTTTGTAAACATTAAGGGGGGATAGAATTCATTTTTTTTTGATTCTATTGTTTGCAAAATTGTAAAGAAAAAGGGGGGATATTTCAGTATAAGAAAGGTGCATTTTCGATTTTACTCGACACCTTCTCTTCAAAATTGCTTGTACTAGGTGCATTTTCGGTTGCATCCGACACCTAGAGTGATACAAATTTGGGTTGCTCTTATGTTTTTGATTATTGCACTAAACACTCATGTTTTTTGTGTGCAATTAAAAAGTCAAATATAAACATTAAAAGAAGCATTTCACAAAACCCAAACTTCACTCAAAAACCATGCTAAAACTTTGCATAGGTTCAAACAAGTAATTACTCCCCAATCAAAAGGTCAAAACTTCAAATCACCTTGATACACTCTCTTTGTTTGGCTTAATTACCTCAAATTTTTCATCCTTCTTTCAAGGGTGTTAAAGCAGGTGCCATTAAATATCCTAGAGGGCAAAATCAAAAGTTTTACAAAACCTACCCCTGTTTCATTTGCTCTATTTTGTTTGGCTTAAAATTCCTCCAACTTTTCATCCCTTGGTAAGGGTGTTAAGGCAGGTGCCATTAAATATCTTATAGAAGCAAATTGAAAACACCTTCCATATACTCTTTTGAGGGTATAGTGCAAGATATCAACATCTTAGTCATATCAAATTTGAAACCTAAACCATGGCCATGATACACAAGTATCTCACTGAGAGCCAACTGCTCAAAGGTTCAAATTACTCAGCTTGGAAGACTAAGATGAAAGCTATCTTAACTGTAGAGGAATTGTGGTCAATAGTGGATGGAAGTGTCACTAGACCTCAATCACCAGGACAAGATCAAAGAGACTTTGATAAAAAGGATAAAAAGCTATCCTTAATGATCTTGCTAGCTATTACTGATGATATCCAACCTCATATAAGTGTAGCTAAAACTGGAAAGGAGGCATGGGATGCCTTAACTACCATATTTGAGGGAAAGAATCAATCAACGATTCTTAACCTTCAAACACAGCTTCATACACTTCACATGAAATCTGGAGAAACAGTAGAGCTATTCCTCTACAGAGTGGCCGATTTGAAAACAAAACTGCAAGCCCTAGGAGAAACTATGGAAGACAAAGTCTTAATCTCAATTATTTTGAGAGCTCTTCCAGACTCCTATCGAATGTTGATTACATCCCTTCAAGTCTCTGGTAGGACAGTGACTTTTGTAGAGTTGGTGAACATGCTTCAAACTGAAGAAGCTAATCAATTCCAAAGAGATGATGCATCCAACAATGCACTTTTCTCACATAAACAACAAGGAAAGAAAAAGTGGAATCAACAACAAGGCTCTTCTTCTAACAAAAACAAAGGTCAAGGCCAAGACACTAAGAAGAAGAAGCAGTATTGTAAAATCTGTGACAAAGACACTCATCAAACCAAGAGATGTTGGTTTAAGAACAAGCCTCCCAAAGAGAAAGGTCAAAAGAAAAACCAAGGCAATGTTGCAAATGAGATGTCTAATACAGATTCTGATTCTGGTTCAGAGAAAGCACACAGAGTGCTAATTGCTAGAACGGTTTTGTAGAAGGAAAACACATGTGTCCCTTGGGCAAAAGCACCATTTTCTCTCTCTCCTCTTTTTGGCTTCATAAATAGCATAAGTATTTTGTTTGAAGACCTTACAAATAAGGGGTGCTTGTACCTCTTTTAGGCTTCATAAATAGCAAATTCTAGGTGTTTGAAGTACTTGTAACAAGAGGAGCGACTTTTTGTGATGTAAAATTGCCTAGGAGGCAATATTTGTAAAATCCTTCACAACACTCTTTAGTTGCACACTTTTTGCAATTGAGGGGGGACATAAATTTCTTTTCTTCACAATTTTTTTGTAAAAAGGGAAGAAGGCTTATAAGGGTGCATTTTCGGCTTCGACCGACACCTTAGCCACACTTCCTTCAGAAATTAATTACACTATGTTTTGCAACGAGAAGGGGGGAACTTATAAGGGTGCATTTTCGGCAACGACCGACACCTTAGCTACCTTATCTTTTGCAAATTCATATTGTAAATGAATGAACCTTGTATGAAGTGATCTATTCTACTACACCTAGCGATTGCGATGGTTGGTTACCCATGCAAATCGGTTGGATGATGTGATTACCATAAGGACATTTGTTGGCATGAAGACATAGTGAGGAATGACCCACTTTTTTGCTTAGGAGCAGCCAGAGAACTGTGATAGAGCAAAGAACCAACAGATCAACATCTTCTTCACTGTATTGGGGCAGTTATATACTTCACCCAAATATTGTTGTATAGAGGGATATGTATGTATTACCCAAATAATGTAATAAGGGGGGATGTTAGAGTAATATTCCATTACTTGGGATACTTACCATTTACTCCACAAGGTAAAAGAATATTTACATTCATCTTTTACCATTTACCATGAAGATATTTCACTGTTGGAAATATCTTATGGTAAACTAGGTTAGCAGGTTATCTATCCTACCTAGGTTAGTGGTTAGCTACACGTCTCTCCTACCGTGTTGGTTAGCGAGATAGACGAGATTAGGTTAGTTTAATTCTTATAAATAATCTTGTCAATCATATGTTAATGTTAATGTTCATTTTATTTATTTTGGACTTACCTTGGACCTACAAGGTGGTAATATTTTAAGAGACGGAATACAAAGAGACACCATGGTCTCTAAAGCTTCAAGAGTCTCCTAAAACACCAAGAGACATCTTTGATATGTATATATATTTGTATAGCCTAAATAATTTATTGATTTTGATAAAATAAAATAATTTCGTCTTCTTGTTGCTTGATCTATAATAAAAATAATCAAATGGCATGAGCTCAACTAGTTAAATACCTCAAGACAATAGTTGCTTTGCGAAGGATTAGGGATTTTTTTTAAAATATCTCATCTTTTAGGAGCCATATCTTCGCGAAGGGTTATCCGATTCAGCTGATTCTTGGACCAACTTGTGCGGAATTTGAATAGCTTTAAAATGAGTGGTCATATGAAAGAATCCGAGCAATATTGAGGGAGATACGACCCTATGAAGTCAACCATCCGAAACAAGGGCAGTGATGATTTTTCAAGTCACGAAAAATGAAATTGCAAATATTTGTCAACTAGGGTTCGGATGATGGGAAGAGCAATGAAGGGCTAGGACTTCAGTGAGGCAAGACATTCTATCTAGACATAGAATTTTTTAGCTAAGTTTTTTTCCCTTTCTTTATCTTAGAAATTTTGCATGCAAATTATTATAAATTTTTTATCAAATATTATATTTGCTATAGGACATTCTGATAAATTTCAATAGATTTTGAGTTTTAGTTTCCTTTCCATGGACCGATTTATAGTTAAATCCTTAGAATCATCTCTAGTGGTAGAGGTTAGTGAGCGCACCTCAGAGAGATCCTCATTGCTCCAAGATAGGGCAATTTTTGGTAAATTTAATGGGTATTGGCCAGGGGCTTCAACCTTGAGAAAATGGATTGATAGGAGTTGGAAGTCTCTAGGAGTGATTCTATCATTTCTTCCCAAAGGTTTCTTCCTAGCCATTTTTTGTTCTAGGGAAGAAAGAGAAAAAATCCTAAAAGGGGGTCCTTGGTTTATGGGAAGAGCATGACTCTTCCTTACCCACTAGTATGAAGGCTTTTCACCTAAAAATGTAAATCTATCCCTAGTACCAGTCTAGGTTAGGATGTTTGGGTTACCCATTGAATTTTAGAAAATAGATACCTTCAAGGCAATAGGCAACACTCTAGGAGAATTCCTTGAGATTTCAGATACTATGAAAGATGGATTCTTGGCTATTTATGCTCAAATATTGGTCATGATTGATATAAGTAAAGCTTTACCAGAATCAATCATTCTTAAGTATGGGGATAAGATGTGGACCCAAACCATAGATTATGAAAACATATATTTTAGATGTAGAATATGTCATGAGGTGGGGCATATTGAGAGATCATGCCCTAAGAAGAGCCCAACATAATCATATGTAGAAAACCACAAGAGAAACTTACAAATGGTTATGGATGAAGATGGTTTTCAACTTCCAAAAAATAGATCTAGAAAAATGAAAGAAAATAAATAGTGGAGACCAGTAAGGAAGGATATTGGAAGAAATACCAACTCTTTTGAGGCTTTAGCCTATGAAGAAAAAGTAGATCAAAACTTAGAGGACACAATACAATAGTTTCAACATATTAACAAGGAACCATCTATTCAATATGATCCTGATTTAAGGAAGAACATTCTTGATGAACCTAAGGAATGTGTCTCATCAGATTTTGAAGACTCTCTTGAAGTACCATGCACCATTCAAGAGAAAAAATTGGTAAAGAAAATGCAGTTTTAGAAGTTAATACCTCTGCCATTAATAAGGAAATACCAAAAAATGAGTAAGACAAGTCAAAAGCTTCTATAGTAGAGCCAAGAGAGGATAAATATGATGAAAACAAAATTGTGAAAGAATATTGAGGAATAGAATAATAAGACCTACTCCTGATATAGGCAAGGAAAAAGAGGAAAACCCTCAAATTATCAAGCAAGATCCAAGGAAGCAAGAGCAAACATAGAGAAAGGAACACAAACTAAGTTGGTTGAACTTCTCTTTACCAAACAACAAAATGATATTGGTAATACGCAGGTGAGGCCAAAAGCCCCTAATGAGACATGATTATCATCTCATGGAATATAAGGGGTGCTAATGCCCCTCAAAGCAGAGGTGTATCAGGGACCTATGTTTAAGTAATAAGCTTGATATTCTTTGTATCCAAGAAACTAAAATGACAAAAGAAGTTTCAAAAACTATGAAAGTAGTATGGGCAAGATGTGAATGGGATGCTATGGATTCTAAAGGAGAGAAGGGGGAATTCTAACTTGTTGGAATCCTTCTAGAACCTCTTGTGTAACCATTCATAAAACTAGGCATTGGATAGCCTCTTTAGTCACTTGCTACTTTGTAGATATTCATTTCATCCTTATCAATGTCTATGGACCTACAACTCAATCAAGTAGATTAGAATTTTGGAGTGGGATTGAAGCCTTTATGAGAAGTAAAGACCAAGAAACTTGATTCATGATCATAGGATATTTTAATGCCATAACCAAGTTAGATGAAAAATTTGGGGGAATTAGGAAATTAACCCAAAGTATGAGAGATTTCTCAACTTTTATTCAAAACAATAATCTATGGGAGGTTGAGTTTGAAGAAGACAACTATACATGGACCAACAATAGGAGAGGCCAGAACCTAATAGCAAAAAATTAGATAGATGCATACTCTTAGATCATTGGCTAGATGAAGGAACTTGTGCTAAAATTAATACCTTAACAAGGATTGGTTCAGATCACTAGCCAATAAGAGTTAAAATGGTGGTAAGTGAATTCAAAAAATATCATATTTTAAATATGAGCAGATGTGGGAAGACCATCCTCAATTTGTTGATATGATAGCACAAACATGGAATTATTCAAGAAATGGTGGGTTGTATGCTCTTCCAAATCAAATTAAATCTATGACATCTAGATTAAAAGAATGGAACAAGAACACTTTTGGAAATATTTTTTAGAAGAAAGAAGAACTAAAAGATAAACTTTCAAAATTCCAAAAAGGTGATCATAATAATCCAAGCTCAGAGGAAAGGGAGTTGCTTAGTGAATATCATAATATTTTGAGTAAGGAAGAGAAATTATAGAGATTAAAATCAAGACAGACTTGGTTAAAAGGAGATAAAAATACAAAGTTTTTTCATAGGATGGCTATAGTACAGAGATCAACATCCAGAATTAGTAGAATTAAATCAATAGAAGGGGTTTGGATTGAAGATCAGAGTGAAATTAGAAAAGAGGTAAAGTATTTTTATCAGAATATTCTAGGATCAGAGGAGACTGAAGTTCTTAATGATAAACTTCTTCAAGATGTACCTTCAATTATAACGAATGAAGACAATAGGAAACTGATGGAGCCTATTACTCTAGAAGAAGTTCATTTAGCTCTTTTCTCTTTTAATAAGGATAAATCCCTAGGTCCAGATGGGCTCTCTACAACTTTTTACCAACATAATTGGGATATAGTGAAGGATTCTTTATTGGTGGTAGTGGAACAGTCTAGGGTAAAACAATACATACCTTATAAAATAAATGCAACATATCTTACCCTAATTCCAAAAAAGAAGGATGTTGAATTGTTTGATTCTTTTAGACCCATAAGCCTATGTAATATGGCATATAATATTATCTCCAAAGTGATGGTAAATCGATTAAGGCCATTGTTAGACAAAATTATTTTAGAAGAGCAAGGAGGATTTGTGAAAGGGAGACAAATTTTAGATGGGATCATAGTAGCTCATGAAGTTATACATTCAACAACTTCAAGAAAAGAGAAAGCAATGATCTTAAAACTTGATATGAGTAAAGCCTATGATAGGGTTAAATGGGATTTTCTTTTTGCAGTTTTAGAAAAGTTTGGATTCAGGAAGAAATGGGTTAGATGGATTAAAGCTTGTGTCTCTACAATTTCTTATTCAATGTTGGTCAATGGGTTAGTAACAAAATATTTTAAAGCCAAGAGAGGCCTTAGACAAGGAGATCCTCTATCTCCTTATTTGTTCATTATTATGGTAGAGGTTTTGAGTAGGAACTTAAATAAGGCTTACAAATATGGGCTTATAAGTGGACTTAAGGTTAGTAATAACATCGACAACATCACCCATCAATAATTTGTAGATGATACAACCCTTTTTGGAAGGGCAAGGATAAATGAGGCCAGAGCTTTGAATAAATTTTTAAAGGAATACGAAAGAGCATCAAGGCAAAAAGTTAATAGGACAAAATCCAAAATTTACTTCCTTAACACTCCAACTAATATCAAAGCAAGAATTTATAGGTTACTTCAAATGGAGGAGGCAAATTTACCAACAACTTATCTAGGGATGCCTTTATTTGAGGGGAGAATGAGGATAGAATTATGGAATCCAATTATTAGTAAAGTTCAGAATAAACTTCCAACTTGGAAAGGTAGATGGTTATCATTAGCAGGAAGAGTGCAGTTAATTAAGTCAGTCTTACAGGCCATTCCAACATATTATATGTCATTGTATACTATGCCAAAATCAGTTGAAAAAATTTAATCTATATTATGTGATCCTTTTTATGGTCAGGTTTACATGATAAAAGGAAATTTCCTTTGGTGAAATGGAGCAAGGTGTGTGATGATAAAACTAGGGGAGGTCTTGGTTTAAGAGTTCTTACAGATGCAAACTTAGCTCTTAGGGGAAAAGTAATATGGAGATTGTACAAAGAGAGTCAAAGACAATGGGCAAGAATTATTCTAAGTATGTTGATCCCAATGACCCAAGTTTAATATTTACTGCATTCTCTCTACCAAATGGTTCTGCTCTTTGGAATGGTTTAAAAAATCTATTGATCTAATGATTAAAGGTTTAAGATGGGTGGTGGGAACTGGAGAAAAAATTCTATTTGGATGGATACTTGGTGTGATAAAAAACCACTCAATTTAGATCCAATTTTGAAACCTTGGATGAGATTGCTTCAAGACAAATATGGTGATAGGGTTTCAAACATTTTGTACAAGGATCAAGAAGGAAGATACAAATGGAAAGAATATTTTTTTACAAGTATACAAGACATTGATGCTAGGAGGCAATTGAGTAGAAAGATAACAACTATGATTATTTCGAGGGAGCCAAGGATAAATTGATTTGGGAGTTGAATAGCTCAAGAGAATACACAACAAGAAGTGGATATAATGTAAAACACCAACAAAATAGTAATATCACTAGAATATGGAGAGATATTTGGGATAGCCCAAGCATTCCTAAAGTCAAAATGTTTGTTTGGCTAGTAGGTCATAGAAGAATTTTATCCTAGGATAACCTTATGAAAAGGGGTTTTCATGGCCCCTCTCAATGTGTTCTTTGTAAAAAGAGGAGGAGAGTATAGACCATCTCTTGGGACATTGCTCAATAGTCTAGAAACTATGGCAATGGATTCTTAATATGTTTGGTAAATGCATGGTGATGAATAGCAGAATTGAAGATTGGTTAAAGCAATGGTAGAGCACTTATAAAAGTGAGGCTTTATAGACAATATGGGATATATCAAAAGATACAATACTTTGGACTGTATGGCTAGAAAGGAATAGAAGAATATTTAAAGGAAAGGAAAGCAGTTTAGAGGTAATGAAAAGGAAGATATGTTTAGCCATAGAGGAGTCTAAACCAACCCTATCAACTCACCCAATCCCTAATATAGAAGTAGAGAGCCTTGATAGATGGAGTCAAGTCATTAAATGGAATTATGATGTTGGGTACAAGAGAAGCAAAAAGAAGGCAAAGAATATAAAGTGGAAACCACCAGATGTGGAGTGGGTTAAATTAAATTTTGATGGAGCATCTAAAGGAAATCCAGGACCAAGAGGAGGAGGAATAATTAGAAATAATAGAGGAGAGATTTTGTCTCATTACGCTTTCAATAGTGGATTTAAGACAAATAATGAAGTTGAAGCTTGGGCGACTTTAGAAGGGTTAAAAATATGCAAACAAATGAAATGGAATAGAGTATGGATGGAAGGTGATTCTCTCATAGTAATAAATGCAATTTTGAGGAAAGCAAAGGCTCCATGGAACATACAAGAGATAATTATGGAAATTCAAGATCTTGCTAAAGAGTTTGAAGAAATCAGGTTTACACATACATTAAGGGAAGGAAACAAATGTGCAGATAGGCTAGCCAATAGAGGGGTTTTGATTGAGGATCATGAAGTTAAATTCTCCTTTCCATGGTTAGAGGAAGTAGTAAGTTTAGCTGAAGCTGACAAGAAAATGTTGATTGCCTAAATCAAATAATGATTAAGATTTACTTTAATGTTTTCCATTGGTAATATCTACTTTATTTTATAACAATAATGTGTTTTCATATAAACTATTTATTATAATTTTTGTGGTTGCACTTGTGTTTCAGGAAGGAAACTAGCAATCCAGATTTGGTAAAGCGGACTATGATAGTGCGATGTTTTGGAAATATTACTCTACTAAGATGCAATGCATAGATAGTAGAGGTGAAGTTTTGGTATTGTGAAGGCTGCTATAGAAAAATGTCAAGAAGGATGTTGAATTCTGGAATATTTGTATTCATACAAAAAATTGAAAAGATCCAAAAAATGAAAATCAAGAATTCAGACATTTTATGTAAAATGATGTAGGTTTCTAGCTATAGCATCTCAATTGAGATGAGAAGTGTATCTATTTGTAAACTCTCAAGCTCTAAAGAAGAGAGTTGTAATTTGTCAAGGGTGGGGGACCCGAGTACAACCCCTTATTATCCAGCCAAAAAAAGTAGTTAAATACTTCAACTTTCAAAGAGAAAACCCATGTTCAAAACATGCCTAGCAATGTATGCATAATTTCTTAAAATAATTTATCACTATATTTTTTATAATAACTAAAATATAACATTAATACATGTTATATCTCAACCATTATTTTCCTCTAATTATTTTTCCTATCTTTAGATGATATATAGAAAATTTTATGTCTCTACGTTTAACTTTGACATGGTTACAATATCGAAATATAGATGTATATACATAGAAATATAGATAAAATTTAATAGATATGTATAAAATTTATTTTTAAAAATAACTAAATTTCCATAAATAAATTTTAAGCTTTTCTTTTTTAATTAATTTTTTATATTTTTAATAAATATATAAAATATAAAAACTTTTTAAAATATAGCAATTCAAAAAGGAAAATATGTATTAATATCTAATATTAATTGGAGTAAGATATGCATTGATATCTAATTTTAGTTGGATTAAACTTAAAGCCTTACTTAGGCAAATACAATCCTCTCAGTGTTGCTCTCTTCACTCTATGCTACAACAATTTCAAGAATGTTGAATTTTAAATTTATTATGCCATATCTCTTCACTTTGGTATTTGATAATTTTATAAAAGTTTGAAACATTTAATTAAAAAAATATATGAAAAAATAGATATAATTGAATTTGAATTTGAATTAATGTTCATCGGTGACCAAAAGAGGTCAACAGGACCGTAAAGTAAGATATATACAAAGCAACGGAAGTGCCTAATGTAGCTCCAAAGAAAATAAGTAAAAAATAGTAAAAAGAATGACATATGATACATAAAATTTGTGAATCAAAGATTGCTCCCAACATTCAAGGTTGAAGAAAAGTGAGTGATATATATAAATTCTAAAATATAACTCTTAATCAAATATAAGTCAAGGAAAAGTAATAAAAAAAAATAATACATACATCGATAAATCCTTTCTACTTAAATTAAAAGTAAAAATTTACTTTTACAACTACAATAAAACTCTTTGCTTTGTTGTTTTTTTCTTGAAGTTTCAACAATCATACAGACATTAAATTAAAAAAATTGTTGTGTCATCTTCTTCATGGTAAGCTCTAATATATCTATTTTTTTTTTTTAAGTTCCAACAATCATGCAGACATTAAATTAAAAAAATTGTTGTGTCATCTTCTTCGTGGTAAGCTCTAATATTTCTATTAAGGTTAAATTACAAAATGAGTAGGTTTTTCTTAATAAATATAAATTTATTTAAGAGTAATAGTAGACTTAGAGATTATAATGTCCGTAGCAAATAATAATAAAATGAGTTATTAAAAATAATAAGTGCAAATTAAATATTTTTTAATTTTTAAGAAGATTAAGTTTAATTTTTGTTAAGTTGTATATACATAATTGTTAAGTTGTTGAAGTATTATTGAATGGCCTAAACTAAGTCTCTAGTCTCATATAATCAATTTTAAAAATAAATAATTAAAAATAATAAACAATATTATGTAGGCTAAAAACTATCAAATGGTACTCAAGGAGAAACCCTATGTTTGAAACTTGTTAAATTTTAAAAATTAATGGGAGGGGGCCAGAGGGATTTTTGGAAACCCTGCAACTTGGAAGCCTTTTGGGACATGAACTTTGCTAGCTAACGAATCTACATTTACAGGGAGATTGTTGGGAGGAAGGTTGGACAGCTGGAACCTCAGAAGGGAACTCCCTTCTGGGGAAAGGAGGTTGGGTTGGCTGAAGGATCTTCAACATCTTAATGTACTGTGGGGTAGTCTCCTATCTTGGGTCGTTTTGGGTTGCTTGTTTTTTGGTTTGTTTTTTTTTACTGTTGATGCAGGTGGGGTTGCGGGATGGAAGGCTGGCCAGCTGGAATCCTAGGGACCCAGAGAAGGAGGTTTGTTCAGCTGAAGGAGCCCCAATATCCTACTTTATTGATGGGTAGATGGATAAACTAGTTTGAGGTTGTTCTCCAATGGGATCTTTCTGTTGAGGTTCGTGTTGGAAATTTTTTATTGTCGGGGTGGTGCTCTGTTGCTGTTCTCTTATTTTGGCAATTTTGTTGCTGCTTTATGGCATTCCGGAGCTAGGGTTTCATTCTTAGTGACCAAGGTTGGAGAGTAGCCTTGTTTCTTGAGCTAGATGCTTGTTGAGGATCTGGGTGGATTTATTATGCTTTTATTTTGGGTGTGGTAATATCACTGGATTTATCTAGGGTCATTTACCATGCCCTTACCTGTTGGGGTGATGTTGTATTGTCTTGTTGTGGAATAATCTATCTTTTTTCCTGGTTGGCTTCGGCTCGGGTCACTCTAGCTCTTGTTGTGTGGTCCTTGTCATGCCCTTACCTGTTGGGGTGATGTTGTATTGTCTTGTTGCAGAATAATCTATCTTTTTTCCTGGTTAGCTTCGGCTCAGGTCACTCTAGCTCTTGTTGTGTAGTCCTAGATAGGTGCCCTAGCTTCTCTGGTTCACTCAGTTTTTGAGCAGCTATTTTTTTGGAGCGAGTTTCCTAGCTTCTGGTTTCAACGGTCAGTTTTGTTCATTTGGTTGGGAAGTTCAGTGGAGTGCTCTTTTCGAGATGCAGGGGCCTATAGTTTTCATTAGGGTTTGTTCTCCATTGGTGGAAATTGCAGTTGGGAGTCGGAGCATTGCCTTGTTTCTTGATCTAGATGCTTTTTGGGGGACCTGGGTGGATTTGTTTCGTTTTTTTTTTTGGTATTGTTAATATCACTAGTTTTATTAGGCCATGAGGCAAGGTCATTTGCCTAACCTTACCCACTGGGGTGATTATGTGTTGTCAATTTTATTAGGCCATGAAGCAAGGTCATTTGCCTACCCTTACCCATTGGGGTGATTATGTGTTGTCTTGACGTGGAATAATTTGTCCTTTTTTCGTGGTTGGCTCTAGCTTGGGTCACTCTGGCTTTGTTTGGGTGGTCTTGGAGAGGTGCCCTAGCCTCTGTGGTTCGCTAAAGTTTGGAGCAATTATTTTTCTAAGCAAGTTTCCTAGCTTTTGGTTTCAACGATCAATTTTGAATGTTTGGTTGGGAAGTTCTGTGGAGTGCTCATTTTCGTCACAGTGGAGGTGTAGGGGAGGAGGTGCAAGGGTCTGCAGTTTCACTAGGGTTTTTATTCGCAGAGTGCCTGTTACTCCTTGTTGTTGGTTTTTCACGTATGTGCTTTTATGGAGTTCTCCAGTGTCCAGTGTAAGGAAAAAATTGTTGGAGCAACGATTTTTAGTTTTAAATCTCTTATTTTTTCCTATCTGCATTTTGAAGTGGTGCTTTGTCCTTGTTGTCGTGTTATGGGATGATGTGCCTTGAGGAGGGAAGATGCAATTTGGAGCAGACTTTACAGTTTTAAATTTCAAGTTATTACAATCTGTATGTTTTCGTAGACCAAATTAGTCGTTGGGCCTACTTTGGAGCTATCATCCTGTTGTCTTTGGTTTAAATTTTGTACTTTACCTGGTCAGGCTGTTGGGCCTACTTTGGAGCTATCATCCTGTTGTCTTTGGTTTAAATTTTGTACTTTACCTGGTCAGGCTGGTGGTTTTTTATTTTTACTCTCGTTTTACGAGGTGGTGCGGTTCCATGTCTGGGGTGTGTTGTTCAAATCCTCCAGTGTATTCATTGTTGTAGTATTTGTAGGAAGGTTGGTGTTGGTCTTTTCTGGTTTTGCTCCTCACTGGTTAGTTACCCTTTTTTGTTTCCTCCTTTGAGAGCTAGTTTTTGGATAACCCTTTGGAGCTTGTTGTATGGGTTGTGGGTCCTTCTCAAAACCCTCAAGTTTGGAGATCCTTAAAACCCCTTCATTTACTTAATAAAAAAAATGTTTGAAACTTGTTAAGCGATACATGCATTATTTTCCAACAAAGATATTTTAATACTACTTTATAACCACCATGTAATATGTATGGGATCATTTCAATCTCATATAACCAATTAAAAATAATGTTGGCTAAAAAATTATGCTCATGACACATGAACAGAGCCTTTACAATTGTCCTTCCCTCTTGGAGCTTATTGTAAATGTCTCTAAACACAATTATTGAAACCTCCTTATCTTTATAAGGAATGGAAATAATGATTATTGAAACCTCCTTATCTTTATAATAAATGGAAATAATGCTCGACACTTTCAATACAATTTGAAATTTTTGTAAGAAACATAAAATAAATCAATTATCCACCTTTAAGATAATGCTTCATTCATCAATGTTGTAGTCCTATTATTAAATGATTAATAATACAATTATTTGAGGTAAAACTATAATTATCTCTTTTAAAAAGTCTTTGTAGTTTGTCATCCCCATAACAAGACTAATTTATTTTAAATGAAAATTTCTCAAAAACACCAACATCCTATGTGCAAACATCAATATTATTTCAAAATTTTATTATAACTTGTAATATTATTATATGGTCATAATGTAATACAAATGGGGCCCATTTCAATCTCATATAACCAATTTAAAAAAAGTCTTAACAACATAAACATCAAAGTAAATCATGAAAGATATCATTTAGTGCCCTTGGACACCATAAATACTTCACTACGAAAATCAAACTTATACAGCTAATTAAATATTTCTTATAGACCATTCCAACATATAATATGTCATTGTATGTTATGCCAAAGTCAATAGAAAAAAAATTAATTTACATTATACAATCATTTTTTGCCAAGTTTACATGATAAAAAGAAATTTCCTTTGGTGAAATGGAGCAAGGTGTGAGATGATAAAACTACGGGAAGTCTCAGTTTAAAATTTCTTATGGATGCAAACTTAGCTCTAAAGAGAAAAGTAATTTAAATATTGTACAAGGAGAGTAAAAAACAATGGACAAAAATTCTTCTAAGTATGTTGGGTCTTATGGTGTTTTAGTCAGATTAATCACATGTCTCAATATGCAGGATCTTAAACAATTTTAGTATTTGAACATTAAATATAAATGGCCAATATCAATGAATATAACATTCATAAAATGATATACTTTAAGAAACTTACAACATAATTGCTCAAATTGTATACAAGCTTTAATATTCTTTGATAGTGATTTGATACTCTAATTACCAGATGATTCAATACACGGAGTTTTGTCTCCATAATATAAGCTTAGAAGGTGACTCTTTAATACTTGACTATTACTCTCTTACATATCCAAGAGATGCATCCTTTCATATTCCACATATAAGACAAACCTCTCATGTCCCTTCACTTTACATCTTGTCACTTGTATACTTGACACCTACACGACTCTTGACTTTCTACACACTTGCACACTTTATTATATGACACTTGCACACATTGATACATAACATTTGGACTCATCATACACATAGACACATACTTTAGGGAAAATATAAATTGCACACCCTAAACTATTGACTCACACACTAATCTAACACGATGGTACATTTGCATCCACCAAATAATGTAATAATCTCGAACAGAGCCCAATGACCCAAGCTTAATCTTTACTACATTCTCAATACCAAATGGTTCTACACTATGGAACAATTTAAAAATATCAATTGATATAACGATTAAAGGTCTAATGTGAGTGGTGAGAACTGGAGAAAAAACATCTATTTGGATAGATACTTAGTGTGATATAAGACCACCCAATATAGATCCTATTTTGAAACCATGGATGAGACTTCAAAACAAATAAGGTGATAAGGTTTCAAACATTATGTAAAAGGATTAGAAAGTAAGATACAAATAGAAAGAAGATTGTTTACAAGTATACCAGACATCGTTGCTAAGAGACAGATGAGCAGAAAGATAAAAATAGTGATTATTCCAAGGGAAGCTAAGGATAAGCTTATTTGGAAGTTGAATAGCTTAGGAGAATACACAAGACATGGATATAATGTAAAGCACCAACAAAATAAGAATACCGCAAGAATATGGAGAGATATTTGGGATAGCCCAAACATTCCAAAAGTCAAAATGTTTGTATGGCTAGTAGATTACAGGAAACTTTTATCCTAGGATAACCTAATGAAAAGGGGTTTTCATGGCCCCTCACAATGTGTTCTACGTAAAAAGGAGGAGAGTATAGACCTTCTCTTGGGACACTGCTCAATAGGATGAGAAATATGAAAATGGATTCTTAATATGTTTGGTAAATGCATGGTGATGAATGGTAAAATTGAAGAATAGTTAAAGCAATGGCAAAGCACTTTTAAAAGTGAGGCATTATAGACAATCTGGGATACGTCAAAAGATACAATACTTTGAACTATATGGCTACAAAGGAACAAAAGAACATTTAAAGGAAATAAATTTAGTTTAGAGGTAATAAAAAGGAATACTTGTTTAGCCATACAGGATTCTAAACCAACCCTATCAACTCACCCAATCCCTAATTTTGAATTAGAGAGCCTTGATAGATGGAATCAAGTCATCTATTGGAATCATGATTGTGGGTACATAAAAAAACAAAAGTAAGACAAATAATATAAAGTGAAAACCATCGAAAGCAAAGTTGGTCAAATTAAATTTTGATGGAGCATCTAAAGCAAATCTAAGACTAGCAGGAAAAACAAACAAAAATAATAGGGGTGATAATTTGTTAACATTATGCTTTCAATAGTGGATGTAAGACAAATAATGGAGTTGAAGCTTGGGTAGTTTTGGAATGATTAAAAATGTGCAAACAAAAAAAATGAAACAAATTATGGATGAAAGGTGATTCACTATTAGTAATATATTCAATACTAAGGAAAGCAAAGGCTCCATGGAACTTGGAAATACAAAACCTTGCTATAAGTTTGAATAAATCAGGTTTACACATATGTTAAGGGAAGAGAACAAATGTGTAGATAGGCTAGCTAATAGAGGGGTTTTAATAGAGGATCGTGAAGTTAAATTATTTTTCCCATGGTTAGAGAAAGTAGTTAGTTTAGCTAAAGCTGACAAGAAAAATATTAAAGGAGCAAATTCAAAATAATATTCCAAAGGACTACAAAATGTTTCAAGGGATCTCTTTATAGATTTATGCATTAAAGGAAACTAACAGTCCATATTTGGTAAAGCAAACTATGATTTTGCGAAATGAGTAGAATTTTTGTATGTTGACACAGAAGAAGATTATATTAGATGGTCTTCATGGATTAATGGATTTTTGGAGTTGTTGGTTGGATCATGAGACAGAGTGTGGATTGGACTTTCAACTTTTTGAGACTGCTAAACTATTTATTAATATAATATCATTATGATTTGTTAAAATGTCATTATAATATGAATGAGATTCATTTCATAACTCATTAAAATGATAATAAAAAATATTAACTAGTTATTTGATATTAAAATAAATTTTAATTGTATTATATAATGACCCATAGTTTAGTTATTTTATATATATATATATATATATATATATATATATATATATATATATATATATATATCCCTTGATTAGATTTAAACATAAAATCTCAACTTTTTTTAGATTGCTAAACTATTTATTACAATTCGTGTGGTTGCACTTATGCTTGAGGAAGGAAACTAACAATCCAAAGTTGGTAAAGTGGACTATGATAACGCAAATTTTTAGAAATATCACTCTACTAAGATGCAATGCATAGATAATAGATGTGGATTTTTGGTATTATGAATATTGTTGCAAGAAAATGCCAAGAAGAAAGATGTTGAATTATGAAATATTTATATTTACAAAGAAAATTGAAGATCTAAAAAATGAAAAACTAAGAATTCAAACTTTTTATGAAAAAAATGTAGGTATCTAGCTATAGCAACTCAATTGAGGTAAGAATTGAATCTGTTTATAAACTCTCAAGCTATAAAGGATAGAGTTGTGCTTTGTCAAGGCTGGGGGATTGAAATGGGTCTCACTTGTATTACATTATGACCATATATACAACAACATCAGCTTCGAAGTAAATCATGAAAGATATCATTTAGTGTCCTTGGACACCAAAAAAAATTCACTACAAAAATCAAATTTATGCATAAAAGATTAGATAAGCCAAGGTATACATAATCATCACAATACAAGAGCACAGGTCCTAGTAATTGTCAAATTAACATATTATTGGATCAATTATATAATACATGTTAGCTTTTACAACGATTTGTTAGATGAACAAAAACAACCATTACTTAAATCTTAAGTAAAGAGGAAAAGAGTGCAAAAGACGAGTGATGGCACATGAAGATGAGAGGATGTCCTTAGACACCTATGCAAATGATAAAGCATCAAGATCACAAATCAATATAATGGATCAATTCAAGAGGTAAATAAACACCTTAATAAGTTATATTTAACTACATAACCTTCAATCAACATATATTAATAGTTAAGGTACAAGGAACTCATTGAAAAAAATAGTTAAGTTATAGGGTTAGGTAAGGGTTACACAAGAAACCCCATCTCACATTTTATAACGTTAATCTATAAGCTTGCACAAAATATTATGTTATAAAATAACATCCTTGGCTAATGAATATAGATTACACATTTCAACACCCTCGTAATTTGAACTAAGGTGCCAAGGAAAGAAGACAATGGTTTTTTTCACTTTATAAAATCTCTATTGCACCAATATGGTCCCAAATAGAAAGGAACCATAAGAAGATTCTCCCTTCAAAACAAGTTCAATGTCTCCATGATGCTTCTTGGAGACATTGTCTAATTCTATCATTCACCAAAACAAAGAAGAGGCAAAAGGTTTTGAACCTCACTCTCCTTCACAAAGATTGTCTACGAGGCTAAAGCATCTCCTTGAAAACCAAAGCATTCATCCTCCTTGAAGAAACAAAACGATAGCTTCCCAAAAATGTAAACGAAGAGCAAGAAGCAAGCTCCCAATAAAGGTAAACAAAGAGCAAGAAGCAAGCTCCCAATAAAGGTAAATGAAGAGCAAGAAGCAAGATCATATCCATGACAACTAGAATGGAAGAGAACATATGCATGGGCTAACCACAAGAAGGAAAGCCCAAATGGGTACCAAAAGCCAAGGCAAATGTGATCACATTTGGTTCCTTGAAAAAACTTTCCTCCAAAAAAAGGATAGAAACTCAAATTTTAACATTTGAAAACTCCCTCTTTCTCCTAGGAAATTCAATGTATCTCACAAGAAGAGAATGTTGTAGGAGATAAAACCAAGTAGTTTGTAGTAATTTGTAACTTACATCATTGTAGACTCCTTATGAAGCAAGGATAGCGGTTCACTATAATATTTGAAAATAGAAATATGGGCTCCAAAAAATTAAAACGTTTACACAATCAAGTAAATACCCGCTTAGACATTGGATTTCAAAATAATTTACCAAAACAAATAAAAACATCACTTGAATATTATAGTAAATAGGAATATAAAGTGAAGAGAAAGGTGTTATAACAGAAGACGATGAAAGGATGTCCATTTAAATGATAATAATAAGGATCACACTTAGTAGTTTAGGTGTATGAATACCTCAATAAGTTGCATTCAATTATATAACCCTTAACCAACTTAGCATTTATGGTTAGAGTACAAGATTAGCCTTCCAAAGTAAAGTTTACAATCTTAATTGTATGGGACTATTGGCTTATACAATAAACCTCGTCTCACATTATATAATGTTAGCCCATAAGCTTGCGTAAGAGATTACACTATACAATGTCGACCATAGCCAATGAGGATAGATTATATATTTTAACAATGCATGGACCACCTTCTAAGGTGAAAAAAGGTTTATGGGCTTTTAAAACAATACAACATAAAGTACAATGTTGGTCATGGCCAAAATCAATTGAGTACGCATTTCAATATTCTCTTTTAATCTAAATGGAGACCACTAAGAGAATACAATACTAAATACCCCCTACCCCACTTTCCACAATGGAAGGCATCCTACCTTATGATAATCCTATAATATGATGAAGGTGATTTTTATAACTTAGTGAAGATATCCACAAAAGCCACATATGTAAGAACAAGCTAACCTTGAAAATGAAGCTCTCGAATATAGTGTATCCAAATCTCAATGTGCTTAGCCCATTGATACTCCATTGGATTGTGGACCAATTATATAGCACTATGCTTGTAACAAAGTATTGGGACCTTCTGAGAAAGACTCCACTTTCCAAGAAGGATCCACATCTTCTAAACATGTTTCTAGCAAGAACTATATTAAAATATTTACCTTTTATGGAAGATATATTAAGACACATTGTCTTATTTCTTGGAACACCAAGAAACATGTATAGAGCTAAGAGCAAATAGATACCCCTAAGTAGAGTTACACTCATGAAGAGTACCAACTCTATGTATTTTAGTATCCTTACAAAATAATAGAATCCCCTATGGTATAGTGAATGCCCATGTGAAGAGTATCTCTAAGATAACCATAAAGAGAAGAATACATACTAAGGACCTATAGAAAATTGAATCAACCAAAGGAGAACACCTAGAAGAAAATAATTTATGAGCAGATTTTTGGCCTTTCAATGTGTTGTGCAATAATCTAATGCCTACAGGGAGTTGAGAACGATAAGTCCTTAAAAAATATTGAACCTAAATGACTAGATAATGGAGTCTAGCCTCATATCCCCAATCATTCAAGTCTAGCTTGAAACGTAAATCTTATGATCGACATAAAGCATAATAAAAAAAAATCCAATCCCCATGATGCTTAGTTTAAATATCATGTTCAACCTTGCTAATACAAATGTCATAGCTCCTCCCATACTAGGCTTAAGGTGCAATGGTTAAGCCCATGCAAGGACTTTTTGATTCTCCATATAAAACATCGAGACCCTTGGACATTAGATCTCATCCAAAAGGTTGTCATATAAAAGATTGCTCTTTGGAATCCATATGATTAAACTCCTAAACATACAAAATAATAATGAAGAGAAGCATCCCATTAAACTCGACGCGAGCAAAATAGGAGAATAAGACTTTTGGATATTAGATCTCATCCAAAAGGTTGCCATATAGAAGATTGCTCTTTGGAATCCATATGATGAAACTCCTAAAAATACAAAATAATAATGAAGAGAAGCATCCCATTGAACTCCATGCGAGCAAAATAGGAGAAGAAGACTCATTGTAGCCAACTTCCAAGAATGCGAAGTAATAATGGAGATGATCATCCCAATGGACTCCATATGAGCAAATAGAAGATAAGAACTCATTGTAGCCAACTTCTTTCGTATAACAAAATCCATTTTTAACAACGCAAGCTTTGTACTTGTCATTATAACCATCAATACCAATTTTGGTCTTTTAGACCCAACTACATCCAATAAAATTGTTCTTAAGATGAGTAACAAAATACCCAATTTGATTCTTTATAAGTTAAGCTACTTTCCACTCAAGAAACTAATTATCCTAATTATAAGGAGTGGTTTCCCATCTATATCCACCTTAGTGAGAAGATTATGAAGAGGGGGCTTTCAATGATGTTCTTTTTAAAGGAAATCCTATGAGACATTAAGTGTTGATCATGGTGATAAAAACATGGATGAGCCTTTAACTAGCACTCCTTAAAGAATTCCTATGAGACATTGTTCACCTATTCCATTAGGACTTACGATTTTTGCTCTGGAAGGACAGGAGGTGTTGGCGCTCCTAAAATAATTCCTATGAGACAGCGTTCATCTATGTCACCTATTCCATGTAGGCTTACAATTTTTGCTATGGAAGGTCATGAGGTGTTGCAATAGTTTTAGATAATCACAAATGAGACGTTTATAATTTGGGTCAATGGTCTTCTTTACATAAAAAGAAAGAAAATTAGTCATAAATGCACATGCTTTAAATACAGCTATTTTATGAGATGGTCGTTGACAGGCAAAGATAATTTACAATTGCTGTGTATAATTTTTTCTTTTGCGGGGTGAGAGCTCTAACATACTTCTCTCTCTCTCTTTTTTTAATGTAGATCAAGGGATAACTTTGCTTCCCATATTGATTCAAATGTCAAACAGAATAATAGCAAATAAAATGTTTGGATATATAAACTGACCCCGACGGTACATATATAGCTTATTAAGAATAACTACACTAGTGTAGAATTATCTAAAGATATTTCTCTGTATTATGGAAAACTAAAACAATAAAAAGTAAAAAACTCAAAGCTCTTTCCTACTATTTTTTTAGGTGTCACCCTACCATATCCAGGGCAAGATAACAGATGCAATGCAGCAAAGGTCTCCTGCTGACGAATATTCCCTTACACTACAAATTGTTTTGACATAAACCTGCACCATTAATTTTATAATCTCGAATATTAAAGATAAGATAAACCAATAGTTTTCAAATCTCAATTATTATTGAAAATAAAATATCAAACTAAAAATATTTAGTTGATTGGGCTTATGCCATTTGAATAATCTAAAAAATATATATTGTCCAAGATTTACAAAAATGAGGATTTTCTTTTTATTAGTCAATAATTTGAAAATAAAAAATAAGAATAAAAAACATTGATATAAGCATATTCCCCTCTAATACTCTACTCCCAAAATCCAGTGCAGGTAGCCAAATATCCAGCAGCCTACTAACAGTGCTTCAATATATCTAATGAAATGGAACTTGGCAAGCAAAAAGAAACCAGCCCGCACAAAATTTTGAAGATGTGTCTACACGCCCCAAAATGACCAAGTAAACTCACAATGCATTTTGCTAAAAAAAAAGAAAGGAGATGCTTCTGCCAATTAAAAAAAATGAAGCAAACAATTTAGGAGAATGGGACTCGAAAGTACATCCTATTGACAAACTTATGTAAAACACAGTAAATCAGACAAATTTCATTTCTTATATCAGTTGACTTTAGAAAGGGAAAAAAATCATCACCAACATTCAAATAATCTTCTTTTTCATCATCTAACAAAATCTTTGACAATAATTTTTGGAAGACCAGCCATTAGAAAAATAATGAATGTGAAGTAGAGCATTGTTGATCCTAAAAGCTACAAAAGCAGCATTCATATGTATCTTTTAAATAGAAATAATCCTTGGGAAATACAGAACTTTTCACTATCCAGATCAAAATAATAAAGGGGTCAAACTTCCTTTTGCTAATCTCAAAGTCAAGGAAGCACCTACCAAGCATATAGACAAGCATATGCTAGGAAAGACTCGAAGAATTAAGCTTTTGTCCACACTCTTATCCACAGCAGATTCAAAAATATTGACAAAAAATATCAATAGAACCATAAAAGATGCATACTATTGATTCACAAGCTTCAACAACCCTGCATAAAAAAATGTCAATAAAATTGATTGTTGTTGACCACTGAACCAAACCAGATTACAGATAAGAAGTTTAAAGCTTTTCAAACTTAAATAAACAGACAAGTTCGGACTTCCACTTATTCTTTACGACCACTAGTAAAAGCACTTTCCAAAGTTTGGCTGAGTTTGTCTTATACCACTTGTCTTTGCTGCAGCTTTTCTCACTACAAGAACACTAAAACCAATCAAATGTGGTACACTATACCACTTGTCTTTGCTGCACTTTTCTCACTACAAAAACACTAAAACCAATCAAATGTGGTACACTAGATCAAATGAGTTGCACCATACTGTTGTATTACTCTCTCAAATGTCGCCTTTTCTCTAAAACCATGTCAAAAGCAGTAATAATAATTAATAGAAACCTATATGCCAATATCATGTTGCACCTTTTCTTCAATGGGGTACTTCTAAAAGGCAACCTGGATAAATACATTAATAGATTGCCCAACATATACAGACCATCCAATAGATCAGGTGGCATGCTCTCTGATAAAGCCAACATTTATTTGGACTGCAAATCATCCAATTCCACAGCAGCACTAAACACCTAATACTATCCTGCTTCTCTACTAACACTGTTCTTCAGGGACCAAAAACCAGAAAATAAATCCCCTTTTTGTAGTCAACAAAGCCCTTCAAGCAGTTTCCCAAGTTCTAGTTCCATACTGAAAATTAATCTGCATGGTTACCATTAGACAACTTTTCACCCATAAACTTCATATGTTGTTACCAGGTTAAATATCTAGTAGCATTTGATTGGATACCACAATATCATCCACATTCACAGCAGATATACTAAAACTCGAACACCCAAAGGCCTTACCTATCAACAATGTTAACAATGTTTAACAGTGGATAGAAAGTAATACTAGAGAAGCATCCACACTAGAGAAGTCGAAAACGTTTTAAAACCGGATAAGAAACTAAAAGGAGCCTATCTTTCAGACTTATGCAAAATTAATGGTCAACTAAATTGGACACAAGGAGTATGTGCAACAGCAGTAGCATTTAATGGTTGATATCACTGCATAGAAACTAAACAATTTAGAAATCTAAACCTCCCAACGCAAAATCTGGATTCAACTCAAAAATATTGCCATTTCTGTATTCACATAAAACCCTCAAGCACTTTCGCATGTTGTACTTCCATAATGAAAATTAATCCGCATAGATACAATTATACAATTTTTCACCCATTAACTTCATATGGAATTCCCTACGTGTCACATGTCAACTATCTAATAGCATCCAACGGTAAATAGAAAGGATGCTAAAAAAGCATACACATCCAATGGATAAAATAGAACTCATACACTCCCAGACTCTTAGGCATCAACAATATTACTATTTTTAACAATAGATAGAAAAGATAGTAGAGCATCCACAGTTTTAAAAAAAGAAAAAAGAAAAAGAAGTCAAAACACATTTTAGAACTGGATAAGAAAAGAAAAGGAGCTTCATCAATTAAATTGGACATAAGGATCATGCAAAAGCAGTATATTGTTAAGGTTGATGTCACTATATAGCAACTACACAATTTAAAAATCTAAACCTCCCAGTGCAAAAATCCATTAGACTACATATGATACACAGAAAAATAGCATAGACAATTACAATATAAATTAGTAATACTTGTGCACGTTTAAATATTTCAAACCAAAAGAAAAGTAGTTAATTTTTTTGTCCTGACAAATACTACTCATTCAGAAAAGTTTGTTTCAAGAATAATTAATTTTCCAACCAAATGTGTAAGCCGTATCTTCTTTATATAATGAACTGAACCCTTGCAAGCAGATTTTCCAGTCCCACTTGTTATTCGATGCGTAACAAGTAACCTGAATGTAAAACACTAACTGGACACGAGATGCTCTTTTACATTGAGTGGTTAACAAAGATTGACAGTTGAAGTCCTCGCATAGTTTCAACTCACCGACCATAAAATATTAAAAAAACTTGGCAATAGCCCTCAATCAAAATACCAGGGATCTATCTATTCCAGTTTTCTCATGGCTCTCATACATTAACCTCTGAAGTAATCCCCTTACCTCACAGGTTGCTGATTGTAATGATTTTTCTCTTTCTTTTTAGCAGCAGCAAGCTTGGCAGCTCTAGCAGCAGCCTCTACAGCAGCTGCTTTAGCTGAAGCATCAAGCTCTTTGCTTGATTTCTTCTTTTTTAAAGATGCGAGTTTTTTGATACGCTCTTTATCAATAGGAGCAGCTGTGTTTTGCTCTCCCTCCCCAACCTCTTCTTCCTTTCTGGAACTGTCACCTTCAGTAGACTGTTCCCCTTCTCCATCTTTTGCTTTACCCTCACCATCCTTTGATTGGCCCTCTTCATCTTTTGAATCCTTGAAGGATTTCTCCTTCTTTGCCTTGCGGCGCTTTGAGCTTTTACTCTGACTGCCCTCATTATTCTCTACATCTCCATTTGGAGTTTCTGATTTATTTTCTTCAATGCTTCCTGTCATTGCATTCACTTAAATGATGTAATTAGAAAGGATACAAAAAAGTAATAAATAACATCCGTTGTTACAGGAATTAACTATACTTGAAATAGCTCACTCCAATCCTATTTAATTAAGTGAATTTGTTGATGCAATACTGTCACATCTCTACCTAAAAATTAACTCAAATATTCATACAAAGACATGAAAAGATATTGTCTCATAAAAGAAACCATGAAATCAAGCATACTGATGAGCCCCATAAAAAGAACTCAAATTTTCATAGATTCTAGAGACATAAAAAGATATGTTGTCTCATGAAAATAACTAAAAAAACAATTATACTCACAATCCCATGGAACAAATTAATATAAATATTACAAGAAAACCTTGGTGCAAAATCCAAGCAAACGAAATCAAATGAATTTGGTGAAGTACCATTGGAATCATTTTTATCCTTTGGTGCAAGGCCTAGCTCTGCTAGAACTGCATCAAGCTCAGCTAATTCCTTCTTCTTTAATTCCTTTTTTGAAAGCTGCCTCTCTGGCTCTCTCGACACAACTGGAGGAATGAGAGACTTCTTTACAACAGGTTCTGTGGAATCAGCTGTTTCAGGTTCATGTTCATGTTCATGTTCTTGTTCTTCCTCGCCATCGTCATCAACCTCATCAAACTCATCTTCTTCACCATCACTTTCCTGTAAAAGCATAAAAACCTAAATTAGTAGAGAATGCAGATTGCAGCAATGCTTTTTCCAACATCAAATTTCTACTTGGATATACCATGCAAAAAAATAACTAAACCAAAACAAACAGGCACAATGGCACTGAGAACATTAAATAACAAGAATTTCCATTACAGCCTTAATACAAGAATAATTATTGTAGGTGTTTCAGGCCTTGAGCAAGAAAATAGCCTTAGTAGAGACTGCAACTAATGAAAAGAAGGAAACCTTTATGCATTAAAGATGGGAACTTTCACATTACAGAAATTCTACATGATTAAAAAATCTGAATATTCCTTGTCAAAAGGTGAATAAAACCAAATTTGTTGGTGTGGCTATCAGCAAAAAAGCAGCAGATCCATATGCAATGTACAAAGCTCAATTCTCCCATTTGAAGCCTGAGGTATGTACGCATAGCATAAAAAAGCAACCAATTTTGGGCAGGTTTAGCCAAATGCCCAAGTTTCTTATGTCATGGGATAGAACAAAGACAACTGAAATAACTATTATTTAAAATACAAAAGTCAACAGTCTCTAACAATACGTTCATAATATATGGTTGTGCCAGTCATGAATCTCAAGCCAAGACCAGCTTGACTAGTATGTTGTTTAAGCATCAGGTTTGCTACAATGAATTGCAGATTATTGTTCCAAATTACAGCCACCCTTTCTTTAGAAACATCAGTGAGCAAAGCATTTGACTCAATCTCGGAATTTCTTTCAGGTATTTGACTGTTAAAATAATTATAGATAATTGGTTAATTCCCAAATCTCTACTTAATAATGATGCAAGGAATTCATATAAAACTATGGTGTATATACATACAATGACCCTACAAAATATAATTTAAAAAATAGAAAAAATGCATTGCTAGGTTATGAAAATGGCCAAATATCCATTGTGCAAATACAGATTGTTATATTTAACTGTTACAATTTTCTATGACTAAACAACAAGTTACAAAATATTTTTAAAAAAAAATTGCAACAGCAAGTATTAAAACATATTCAGGTGTAAGAACTATGAAAAACAGCTGAAAGGAAGCTAAATAATGGGAATTCAAAAGTAGATGGACTTTCGGAGCTGGGAAAATACACCAACCATTCTAAAAGCATCAAGTTTCCAACAATATTCAAACTAGTGTTGATTGACTCCCCATTAAACGCGTTATGGAAAATCTTGATGAGAAGACAGCAGCAAAATGGCACTCCCCACCAAATGGTTGAGTGAATCTGAACTTTAACAGGGTATCAAAGGTTAACCCACATCATGCAGGGATGGGAGGAGAGATTTAAACATTGAAAGGGAAGATTTAGTATCATTTGTATTGTCACTAAAGGCAGACCAATAATGCGGTGAAGGCCTGCATTGCCCTGGCTGGTATCAAACTGGCATTAGAGAATGGTTTTAGACAGACATGGATTGAAGTAAACTCCCACTGTAATCGTCAGAGCTTTAAAAATTGTAGGTGTAACAACTTGCAGCTTGTTCTGATACTATTTGCATTGTCATTCTTGGAGACATTCCATAAGATTGAAATTCACCTTTTAAGCAACCAGATGGGAGGTGCTCTTGTGAATCATGTGGTTGAGTTGGCCACACATGTCATGGTTTTTGCATGATACTTCTCAGGAGATGAAGAGGCTGAGGAAGCCCACCTATCATGGTTTTTAATGCAAATGATAGGTGAGAGGACGTGAAGAGGCTGGGTAGTACAAATGGGTAGAGTTATCCTCAAGCAGACCTCAGCATCATCTCCCAATAGTCCTATTATTCTGGACATGGATAACCTCTAATGCATAAGAGAGTTCACACTGACCATCCACTTTGAGCATGCTGGATCATTTATCTGCTTGGTCTCCTGCTCTTTGAGAAGGCAAAGAAATAGTGAAAATCCTCCCAAAATAATGATGTGTCCTTTGGAAACCTGTGTAAACTCCTTGAAAAAAATGATGTGTCCTTTGGAAAGAAACCTATTGAAACAAGTCATTAAAGGAAAAGCAGGCACTTTTCCAAGGAATATCATGACATTCGTCTGTCTTTCCAAATGTCGTGTATTATGAATACCAACTTCCAAAAATAATCATCAAGTAGGAATGATGATAGCAGTCTGTACAATTGGTTCTAATGTCTCCTGCTGGGGCAAGGCATTTAAGCAGTACATGGCAATAAAATAAGCAACTGTTGGCAATGGTTGGCTCATTGGATAGTTGGAAACTCTGGTGGAAAACTATGCAAATAACCTTGTGTATTTGCCAAACTCACAATCAGTCCCTCATTGCAAATAGCTTGCTTTCTTTCTCGATGGCTTATTTTGAGTAGTACTCACCAAAAAACTTGTGACTAATGCAGTGAATAGTGTTTAATGGGAGACAACGGTAAGTGCATCCGTCGTAGATGGCAGATGGTTCAAGCCCCCTACTCTTGTTAGAGGAATGCATTAGAAACATGCAAGGCCTTGTAAAAGGGTTTGTCAAAAAAAACGACTGCACTTTGCTGTATGGGTCCTCTAGTTGCTTCAAGTAGATTGTTGGTCTTTTTGAAGTTCATTGATCCTTCTCGATAGATGAAGACTAAATATAAGATAATTCTATTAATGTCCACATATCACCAAAGTAGGCCAATAGGACTCATTAAAAAGAGCTGTCACAACTTGCAATGCATTGTAGCAATCACAAAGTACTACAAAAATAAGCAAAACTAGAGTAATGAATCTAAAATAAACTACTCTAAAATGGAAAAACTATATGGCATAAAATTACAGCACCAAGGGTTACCCAAAATGGATATATCAAAACATGCTAAAAGAATAATTAAGAGAGAGATAGAAGTTCAGATACAACAAAGATAGAAAAGAGTTCCAATGGATCCAAGCATCAACATTAATCTATAGCGGGATGTGAAGTAGAAGCACAGTCATCATCGTCATCAACTATCCCAAAAGGGCCAACACAAGATCTAACCCAAGAGAAATGGCCAAGACTAAGAGGGCCTGGTTGGATAATCAAGGGAGGACATAGAGTTCAATCCCTCAAGACTCTTCTAGAATTCCTAATTGCGGAACCAATAGAAGAGGACAAGAATCTAGTAAGTTGCACCTGTCTACACCTCCTCAATATGTCAGGGGTGGCTAACACCCAACATTGAAGAACTAGTCTCCTATTGCAAGCAAGAAGACAAAACTGAATCCCTACTAGCCACTCTTCTATGCAAACAAGGGCACACAACTCTGTCGTTATATATTTTGGCTAATTTTAGCTTCCAATGAATGCTTATTACTCTCGACTACAAAGATTGAGTGAAAGGATGAGATGATGAGTCGAGTAGTAGTATGTCTCCCTTATAGCAACCGACACCGAAGTCATAGCTTCCCTTAGATAGAGAGCCAATCATCTTTGGTCAAGATAGCTGAAAAAAGTGGCAAGTGATCCAGCTGAGCCTCTATAGAAGCAATAGTAACTCCCTCGAATCTCATGATAAACAAGACACCTAAAGATGAAGTGTTCTTCAATCTCCACCTCCCAAATAGAGCAAAGACAACATACCCTATCCTCTCAAGGAATATGGTGGTCCATCTCCACTCGCAACTGATGTGAGCATACTCTAAGTTGACCAAGAGGAATCCTAAGGCTATGTGTCCAATGTTGCTCAACATAATTAGGACGAGTAATAATATCATTCTTAATCCTCATGAAATGCTTAATGTAGAAGGCCAACTTAGGACTAAGAGGTTGAGATGGAACGACCCAAGTGATATGAATATATTGTCGATAAGCATCATCTTTGACTGATTGATTAGTTACCCTCTTATTAGGAAGAAGACGAGGAGGAGCACTTAAGAAGCATTTGAAAGGAGGTAATTGATCTATGGAGATGCCAACTCACTGAAGAAGAGAAGGAATAACTTATGAGTACCACCCACGATGACGACCAAAAGAGCCCCTAGAGGTAATGTATTATGAGGAGCAAAGCACCAAATATGGGTCTCTCTCTCAACCTAAGGTGTAGTCACCCATGGATCTAAGGCAATGAAGCTGAAAAATAATTCTGAAGATGCTCTCAAGACGAAGAGGATGAATGCCAAACTCAGCCTAAACAATATATTGGGGAATTGTTCTTTTACATCGGATAAATTGTTGAAGCAAAATAATATGGACCCTCTCAATGCAAGCTCAATCAACACACCCTAGACTTGGACCCCAAATCTCAGATCCATAAAGGACTGTGAGTTTGTTGATGCACTCAAAGAGGTGCATCTTTTTAGGTATGTCTTGAAAGTGTTGTTGGAAGCATGGTGTTCCAAGACTGAGATATGTGTATCCCTTGCAAAGAGGTGACTGTGAAGTTGGCTGAATATTAAGGGAAGGACCTGTAAACTGAACCCCCAGGTAGGTGTAAGCAATGGTGATCTCAATGGGCTCTCCCTTATAGAACTGAAACTTAGATAGGGTACTCTTTGATGTGTTAAAGATCATCACGTTAGTCTCTCTAAAATTGGCTGCCAGTTGTTGTAAGTCACATAAGTGAGCAAGAGCATACAATTTGTCTCTGTAGGCCCTCAAGAGGATGAACTAGAACAACAACATCATCTGCAAAAAGCAATATAGCTATCAAGACATGATGTAGAAGGCAACCATCGTCAACATGTATATTGATAAATAAGTTCTTCAAGCTCATCAATTCTAAATCCAGCCTGCCCTCTTACTCTAAGCTTGCTTGCCTTGATCCAACAATTCTAAGAGTTTCATATTCAAAATTGTTGCATAAAGCGTAGCAAACGTGTGCCTAATCATGAAAGTTCTGTAGTCATTTGGATCTGAAGAGTCCCTAGATTTGCGGATAAGGCGGATAATATGCTGTGAATAATTCTGCAATGGGTTAGCCAAGAGCTTCAACACCATACTTCAAGACCTCAACCTGAAATCCCTCGAAATCAACAACCTTGCTAGTGCTAAAATTTATGTATAACTCTTTTGATGTCCCCTAAAGAGAAGAGGTGACATGATGTTGGGGGGGAAGAGAAATGACTAATGGCTACCTTGGGATATTATATAAAGACTTTCATCTATCATTGTACCTAGAGACATGAAAAAAAATTTCATTTTATCTAACTAAAAAATTCTTTAGGAATAAAGGGTTTAGGAATAAATTCTTTATTAAAGGTTGGCAAATGACCACCCAATCTTTCCCCTTCCCAAGCCTCTAAGCTTGATTTGCCTAGCCAACCATCCCATGGTTGTTTACAGTCATAAATTCCTATGGGTTTAGGATATCCATCAAGCTTAAGAAAATCTTCACCTTCTAGCTGTGATGGCATCATCTATTGCCAAAGGTAGCATCGCCTTCTGCCCTATGTTGACATCATTTTCTCCATGAAGATGGAATGGTCACACTATCTTATGGCCATGGTGTGTACACAAAGGATTCTGGTTAAAGTAGCACTATCTTATGGCCATGGTGTGTACACAAAGGATTCTGGTTAAAGTAGCACTATCTTAGGGCCATGGTGTGTACACATTGGATTCTGGTTAAAAGCCACAATCACGGTAGAATAACAAGGTGGCACGGGAGGTTGCTACATGTATCCTTTAAATGCTTTTAGAGCAGAGGATATGTAGTCCTACAACCTAAACCCCACCAAAAAATCAAACATGATACTGACATAAAGAATATCATACATAATAAAATATTGTATATTGGAAATAAAGATTCAATCACAACATTAAAGATTCACATGCACATCTGAGTTCCCTTCATAAGAGAAAATATTCATCATAATAAGAAAACAACATACTATTTATTAATTCTATACACGATTTCATCACAAACCAACAAAATCCAGCTATAACTTATCTACCCATGCTTAAAGATCAAATACCCAGAAAGGTGGCAAGTTATTGAATTTGTCCTTTCTCCTTAGATTTCCTCCTCCACACACTTTCTTCCCAAAAAAGAGAATAATAAATCTATGATGCAAGTTTTTACTTTTTATGTAGGAAAGATTATGATGCTCTAATACCAAACCTATACAGGTTGTCCATCTAGATTTTGAGTTAACCTCGCATCACTTTAGGATGTGAGTGCAATTGGTCCTTAGCATACACTCCAAGAAGCGCAACTGGTTGATCCAAGAGCGCCTCCTAACCTAGGATTTGTGCAATACAGTCTTTAACTTCATATCAAAAACATAGAGGAGGAATAACAAGTAGATGGACCGAGTAACATGACACAATTGACTTGGATAAGCTAGAACCACTTTCTGATTGGATTGCCAGGTACATAGAACCCATCTTTACTAAGAAGGATATTAAGGATTTGGAGATGGAAGCAGCATAATGCACATCACTAGAGTAGGACAAACATGGATCCTCCACCATCCAAATCAAGTACGACAAGGAAAAGAATCCAAACGACAGTTAAAACTATTTGAGTATGTTGACTTTTTGCAGATTAATGACAATCATATGAGTATCATGAATTATAATTCTATTGTATTATATGAAAATTTATTAAAGAACCAACTTGGAAGCTCTCTAATTTTGTTTTTGAGGTTTTTTACTACTTTAAATATTTTTTTCAAGGTTTTTTTTATTGAGTTTTTGTCAAATCCCAAGTCCAAGTCACAATTTTGGGTTGTGGAGTACTTGTCAAGTTTGGTTTTCCAACTATGGTTGGAATTGTTTTCTATGTGTTCTATCATCTGATATAGTTGGCAGCAATGAACACATGCAAGCAAACATGGTTCTTAGCCCAAGGCATAGTTAGAAGGTTTGGCCAAACCTGGCCTAGGTTTGGTCCAATCTAAACCTTTCAAAAGGACCAAACTAGCGAGGATTGGTTTGCTTTTTTAACATGTTTTAAATTTAAATGCTTTGCAAAAAAAATTCAAATTTTAAAAAAGAAACAGAAAAAAAGAAGCAAATTGCATGCCATAGTCAACAAAAGCCCTCTATAGCCACTGTTAGGAGGTGAAGTCACTATACAGACGTCTAGCTCCAAACGTGTAGATCCAAAATTCTAGCTCCAAATAGGTAGCTGCCAGACGTCTAGTTCCAGACACGTAGCTCCAGACGTGTAGTTCCAGACGTCTAGCTCCAGACATCTAGCCGCCAGACGTATAGCTCCAGACGTGTAGTTCCAGACGTCTAGCTCCAGACGAGTAGCCGCCAGACGTCTAGCTCCAGACATCTAGCCGCCAGACGTTTAGCTCCAGACATCTAGCCGCCAGACGTTTAGCTCCAGACGGGTAGCCGCCAAACGTGTAGCTCCAGACGGGTAGCCGCCAAACGTGTAGCTCCAGATAGGTAGCCGCCAAATGTGTAACTCCGGGAGACGAAACGAATAGTTTTCGGAGTCTTCCATTGGGAGACGAAACGAATAGTTTTCGGAGTCTTCCATTGGGAGACGAAACGAATAGTTTTCGGAGTCTTCCATTGGGAGACGAAACGAATAGTTTTCGGAGTCTTCCTTTGGGAGACGAAACGAACAATTTTCGGAGTCTTCCTTTGTTTATCTATAAAAAGGGGAATGACCCCTTGCATGAAAATGTAGAGAGTGAATTGAATGTAAAGTTTGCTGAAATCAATAAAATAACTAAGTTGCCATTGCCTCGTGGTTATACCTGCACACTGCAGGGTTTCCACGTAAAATTTTTGTATTCCTGTTTTTTTCTGTACTATTATGTTTTTTGCTTGCACGTAATATAATATTTTACTAACATCTGGTATCAAAGCAAGGTTTTGTGTGAGTGGGAGATGAAACAATGACAAGAGATGTAACCAAGTTCGAGATTGAGAAATTTGGTGGCAAAAACTTCGCCCTATGGAAGATGAAGTTGGAAGATTTGTTGGTTCAAAATGACCAAACCCTACCCTTGAAAGGGATCGCGAGTAAACCAAGCAGCATGAAAAATGACTCTGTCTTGTTCAATGTTGTTGATGAAAAGACTGCGGAAGCCCTCTGGCAGAAGCTTGAAAAGTTGTATAAAACAAAATCAGCAACAAATAAGGTTTTTCTGAAAAAACAGCTTTATAGCCTGAGGATGAAGGAGGGTTCATCTGTGGCAGATCATTTGAAGGAGTTTAATACCCTCATCAGTAAATTGGTTTCAGTTAATGTGAATATGGAGGTTGAGGATAGAGCTATCACCCTACTTTGTTCCCTCCCGAACACATGGGATCATATGGTGATGACCATCAGTAATGCATCATCTGGAGCTCTAAAATTTGATGATGTGGTAGCCGCTTTGTTGGCAAAAAAGTTGAGGCGAAAAAACGTCTCTGGAACCCTCAACCAATGAAGCCCTATATGTGAGAGGTTGATCTTTCGAGAGGAGTTAAAAAGGTAGATCACAATCCAGATCTAAGTCCAAAGGACACAAGCCAAAAGGGAAGTGTTGGCAATGTGGGAAGGCAGGGCACTCAAAGGATTGTTAGCAGCTAAAAAAGGAAAAGAATGGTAAAAAGCTAATTCAACCATCAGTTGAGGCCGGTACAGCAGATTCAGGAGAGACAACAACATGTGAAGTTTTTTGTATCAATAACAACAAATTTGTTTTATATACCTGGGTTTTGGACTCGGGTGCATCTTTTCACATGTCTCCTCACAAAGATGGTTTGACAAATATCAACCATACTGTGGTGGGATGGTCTACTTGGGTGATGATCATCCTTTAGAAATTGTGGGAAGAGGGGACATAAGGATCAAGCTGGACGATGGTAGAGAAAGGATGTTATGTGATGTACGACGTGCCTGATTTGCTAAAGAATTTACTCTCAATCGAGATGATGGATAAGCTAGGGTATTCTATCACTTTTGGTAAAAACTACTGCAAACTTTCCAGAGGTGCCCTTGTAGTAGCAAAAAGAGAATCTTATGGAACCCTATATCGTTTATGCGGTGATACGATGACAAACCATACAGCAACAACAACTTCTATTCAATATGCAGTAATGCTATGGCATCAACGCCTAGGACATTTGAGTGAAAAAGGTCTGAAAATTCTGCATGGCCGAGGTATGCATTATGGGATTAAGTCTTATAATTTAGACTTGTGTGAGCACTGTATTTTTGGTACACAAAAGAGGGTTCGGATTACTGCAAGCCCTAGTAAGAGTTCTGATTTTCTGCAACTTATACATTTTGATATATTTGGACCAGTCCCCACTCAATCTTTAAATGGCGCTATCTATTTTTTGACTTTAATAGATGATTATTCTAGGGGAGTGTCGGTTTATTTTCTAAAAAAGAAGTTGTAAGCTTTGCAAAAATTTAAAGAGTTCAAAGCACGAGTAGAGAAAAGTTTGGGCAAGCCTATTTTATGTCTTAGGTCAGATAATGGGGGTGAATATTGCTCCAAGGAATTTGATAAATTTTGTACGTAGGAAGGAATTAACCACCGAAAGACTGTACGATATACTCCACAGCAAAATGGAGTGGCTGAGCGAATGAATCGCACAATCATGGAACGTGCAAGAAGCATGCTCAACGCATCCATGTTGGATAAAAGGTTCTGGGCAGAGGTTGTTAATATAATTGTTTACCTCATTAATAGGTCACCTACAAAGGAGGTTTGGTGTAGTAATCTAGTTGATTACTCTCATTTGTGTACCTTTGGTTGTGATGCATTTGCCCATGTGCCTAAAGAAAAAAGGTCCAAACTTGACCCAAAATCAAGTAAATGTGTTTTTCTCGGCTATGGACATACAGTGAAGGGGTATAGACTATGGGATCCCGGTGTTCCGTCTCCCAAGGGGTAGAGGTTGCCACAAGGTAATTATTAGACGAGATGTTCTTTTGATGAAAAATCCATGCAAAGGAAGGAGGTACAGCAAACACTTAATGTTGTACCAATTGAAGTAGATATGAACAAAGATGAAAATGAAAATCAGCATGCTGAAGTTTTTGATCTGCATGCAAAACAGCAAGTAGAGCAGCCACAAGACCAAAAGCCGCGACCAACAGATCAATGGGTTAGAAGACCTGCACGTCCACAAAAGTGTCCAGACAAGTATTCTCCTATTTTTCAGTCCTCTTGCTTTGTTAACTGATAATGGTGAGCCTAGTTCATTTGAGGAAGCTAGAGTCTAAGAATGCAGAAAAGTGGAGGAAAGCCATGGAGGAGGAAATCGAGGCACTTTGCAAAAAAAAAACGTGGGAACTTGTGGATCTTCCACCTGGAAGAAAGGTTGTTGGAAACAAGTGGGTGTACAAAGTAAAGAAGAACAGTGATGGGTTGTTGGAACACTAAAAGGTTATGTGCAAAAGTCAGGCATAGACTTTAATGAAATTTTCTCTCCAGTAGTGAAGATGACTATTGTTAGAGTTTTACTTGCACTTGTAGCAGCACAAGATTTAGAATTGGAGCAGCTTGATGTAAAGACTGCTTTCCTGCATGGTGATCTCGAGGAGGAGATTTATATGGATCAGCCTGAGGGCTATGAAGAAAGAGGCAAAGAGCATTTGGTTTCCACACTCCATAAATCTTTGTATGGGTTGAAACAGGCGTCAAGGATATGGTACAAAAAATTTGACACCTTCATGAAGAGCCAAGGTTTTAGTAGAAGTGAAGCTGACCATTGTACATACTATAAGAGGTTTGATGATGGCAGTTTTATTGTTTTGTTGTTGTATGTTGATGAGATGCTGGTTGCAAGCCCCAGCACGAAGAAAATCATTGGTCTTAAGGCTCAGTTGGCTAGGACATTTGAAATGAAGGATTTAGGAGCAACCAAACAAATTTTAGGGATGAAGATACACAGGGACAGAACAAGAAGAAAGATCTGGTTAAGTCAAAAGTCCTATATAGAAAAACTTTTGCAATGCTTCAATATGCAAAATGCAAAACTAGTTAGTACCCCACTTCTTTCACACTTCAAATTGTTTTCCGAACAGTGTCCTAGAACAGAAGCAGAGAAGACAAGCATGTCTCGTGTACCATATATTCATCAACAGTAGGAAGCCTCATGTATGCCATGATGAGCACCAGACCGGATATTGCCCAAGCAATGGGAGTTGTCAGCCGGTGCATGGCAAATCCTGGTAAGGAGTATTGGAATGCAGTGAAGTGGATATTTAGATATTTAAGAGACACTTCAGATGCTGCTATTTACTACGGATCGGCAAATTTGCAAGTAAAAGGTTTTGTGGATTCTGATTATGGTGGAGATACAGATGGGAGAAAGTTCACTACAGGATATACCTTCACTCTTTCTGGTGGAGCTGTGTGTTGGACTTCTAAGTTGCAGTCTATGGTGGCTTTATCAACCACTGAAGCAGAATATATTGCAACAATTCAGGCCAGCAAAGAGGCAATTTGGCTAGAGCGACTGTTGGATGACTTCAAGATAATGCAAGAGAAAATTACATTGCATTGTGATAGCCAAAGTGCTATTCAGCTAATGAAGAACCCAACATTCCATGATCATACAAAACACAATGATGTTAAGTACCATTTTATAAGAAATGTGATGGAAGATGATAGGATCCTGTTGGAGAAATTTGACACCGAAGTGAATCCTGCAGATATGCTTACAAAGCCGATCAAGACAAAGAAGTTTGAGTGGTGCAAAACTTCTCTAGGCTTGCTGAAAATGTAATAAGGGTAGCATTGGGCAATTGGCATTGGATAGAAAAATATAGGCAAATAATTCTTGTATACTGACTTCAAGTGGGGAAATGTTAGGAGGTGAAGTCACTATACAGACGTGTAGCTCCAACATCTAGCTCCAAACCTGTAGATCCAGACGGGTAGCTACCAGACGGGTAGCTGCCAAACGTCTAGCTCCAGACGGGTAGTTGCTAAACATCTAGCTCCAGACGGGTAGCGCCAAACATTTATTTCTAGTCGTGTAGCTCCAAACATGTAGTTGCTAGACGTCTAGCTCCATACAGGTAGTCGCCAAACATCTAGCTCCAAACGGGTAGTTGTCAGACATCTAGCTCCAGACAGGTACCCGTCAGACGGGTAGCCATCAAACATTTAGCTCCAAACGTGTAGCCGCCAAACAGGTAGCTTCCAAACAGGTAGCTACCAGATGTGTAGCTCCAGGCGGGTAGCTGCCAAACATGTAGCTCCAAACGGGTAGCCACCATAAGTGTAGCTCCAAACGGGTAGCCGCCAGACGTGTAACTTTGGGAGACAAAACGAACAGTTTTTGAAGTCTTCCTTTGGGAGATGAAACAAACAGTTTTCGAAGTCTTCCTTTGGGAGACGAAACGAATAGTTTTCGGAGTCTTCCTTTGTTTATCTATAAAAAGGGGAATGACCCCTTGCATGAAAATGTAGAGAGTGAATGTAAAGTTTGCTGAAATCAATAAAATAATGAAGTTGCCATTGCCCCGTGGTTTTACTTGCACACTGCAAGGTTTCCACGTAAAATCTTTGTGTTACTATTTTTTCTGTGTTATTGTGTTTTTTGCTTGCACGTAATATAATATTTTACTAACAGCCACCATAAAATGCCTTTGTGCCATTCCTATGAATATAGAAAATCACCAAAAACGTCACATACAAAAACAACCAAAATTGAGATTGCACCATAAACAACAGTCAATACCATAAAGTCTTGCCACCTACTGGAACAACCATCTAAATAGGAATCAACACCATACAAACCCACAACAATTAAAGCTTTTGCTTGCTCATACAAGTGTTCTTGTCATTAAATCCCTTGAGAGAACATGTAGAAACAGAATTTAACGGTTTTAAACTCAATTCCATTTCTACTTATATGAATCTATAGATCTGAAGCAATTAATAATAACAATACACACAACAAACATCCAATAACAACAACAATGGTAAAGATAAATGAATAAGTATCAACTGTTTGTACGACAATAGCTTTACATATGATCTACAAGTCTGCAACCCTGCGCAAAACCTCCTTCATACGAGCCACACCTTGGGCTAACAATGCCCACAACCTCTCACGTTGGCCAACAACATATGGCATAATCAAACTTACCATACACTCCCACCATGCTAATGAATGAATGAGGCAAGGATTTTATTTATACAACTAGAAATTAGTTTCACCATCCAACTACCTGACACCTCATTATTTTCCTAAATTACATTTGACTTGCATTTACATTTCATTTCATAAGTCACTTTATGACTTTGTCATACATACTAACATTACATGAAATATTACATTGCCACTTTATAACATTATTATTATATGTATGCACATTTCATCAAACACTTTGCGTACAACTACAAAATAACACCAAAATGACAAAACCTATTAACTAAAAATAGACGTATCAATTTGTATGCCTACATCTATCCCCTCCTCTAAACTCGTCGGCATCCTCGATGACACATGAACTGAACACTGGGGACAAAAGCACCAAACACATTGAAATCTCTTATCGTGCTCCTTTTGCTCTCTCCTATTCGAAATGTCCTCTACAACTAGCATCACTTCAAATTGCTGCTCACAATACATTGTGTTTTGATTACTCACTCCACTTTTTGCAATCAATTGCCTCATCAACTTCATCAACATGACGAGCAACACCCATCGTCACCTGTGTCAAGGTTCAAGGGAGCAGAAGCCCCCTTGCAGGGTCGTGGGGTAACGCCCTTCGCACGTACCCTCAACAACGAAGCCACGTAAACCATCACTGCCTGAACCAATTTTTTCTCTTTTTCGGCACTTTGGTAGCCTTCGCTCAATCCACTCAAATAACATTTCCTCAGCTCCACATTATTGTTCTCTTGCTTCATTTGGTTGTTGCTTAGCCTCTAACATACATCTCTCTCCTTGTATGTCAGCTCTTTATACGACATCATTGTAGAGTACCTACAACAAGCATGCGCACTACATTTGTTTAAGCAATAGGTCCTTGCACAACATCACTTGTAGAGCATCAACCGTCGACACTTGTACGACATTGGCACCACTTGTAAGGCATCAAACGTCGACATGACTTGTATATCATCCTCTTTGTACAATAGGTCTTTGTACCGGTATCTCTTTGTAAAATATATCCTTGTACAACACCTGCTCTTGTACGATAATTTCACTTGTAAGGTATGCACTTGAACACATGCAATTAAACGACAAGGACTTGTGCATCATGCACTTATACGACAAGACTCACTCATACGACACTCTTCCTCGACACCATTTGTACAACACTCTTCGTTGGCAATGTTTATCAATAATGTGTCATCACTCCCCAACTTGTACAACACTTTCTCAATTTGCACTTCCTCGAACGGTATCGCTTGTATGGCGTCCTCCAATTGTACAACAGACTCCAAGACACCCAATACATATGACAACTCCTTCAACAGTGCTTTGTCAAAACACACTTCCTCCATTTGTACAACAGACTTCTCCATGTGAACAACACCCTCCATTTGTACATCAAAATTTTCCATTTAAATGACAATTTGCTTTACACGCTCACCTTGGGCAGCACTCTACCATATCTTATTCACTGGTACAGCAACCTGTTGTTCTTCCTTGTCTACATCAACCACTTCTGCAACTTTTTCCTGCACACCCTCGACTACTTTTTGGACTTCCACCTTCCCCATTGAAATTAATTTCACCTCCTCAATTCCAATCAAGCTGATCAAGTTCACCTCCTCTGCTTCCTAACAAGGATTGTAACTTTTCTCCGATACTTTGAACTCTGTAGACATCACTGATTTATCCTCACTCGTAGCACTTCGACGTTCATGTGTAAAGTGCCTCCACAAAAGGCATCACCAACATTGTACAATGGGTTTGCCCTCAATATCATACTAAATTCTTCGTCTCCAAGTTCTCCGACAGTTGACATAAACCGCATCACTAGTAGCATCCCTCCTTCTTACAATCTTGCTTTCTATTGAATATACCTATAGTGATGATTGGGGACTCTCCAAGTCACACTTATCCTCGGATTCATCGTTCTTTTTGGAGTCACTTCCTTCCCTAACTTCTCAACTCCAACACTTGAACGAGGAACTACTCTTCTGCCCAAAATCATCATTCTCACTGTCTAAGTCATTCTCAATATCAAAATCACTTTCATCCTCAGGGTCACTCTCATCTGCATTAATATTACCCATACTTCAGTGATGTTTTTGCATCCCTTTCCCAAATCAAGGCATATTCCAAAGCCTCTTGGTATGATATCGGAGGGACCATCCTAATCTTCTTCCGATACGTAGGAAGAAGTTCGTCTATGAACCACATCCTCTTCAATGCATCTAATGGGTCTTCCTCCAAATGGTTAAACAACCCACTCAACTTCCAGTTGTAGAAATATAAATTTCAACAATGATCGCATCGTCATTGTCAAACAGCCGAAATTCTTGCATGAATGCATCGAGCACCTCTTCCCTTGTCTAATACTTATCCTCTGGTAATTTCAAATACCAATTTATTGCAAATCCACGAAATGTCGTGAGGAATAACCACCTCCAATCTAACTCATTGTTCTACCCAATTGCTCTCCACATCATGTGATAGATTCGCCAAATGCCCAACCAAGTCTTCTGTTGATTCTCCATGAAACAATGGACACTTACACAATATGCCCAAATTGGCCTTCAGTTTGATAGGTTGGCTTTTCATTGGCAACAATTGTTTGTGTATCTCTCCCTAATGCACAACCTTAGACACATCACCCTGCAATTGCTCACCCACCATACTCCCATTCTTCTCACCAGACGACGTTCCAACTTGTAGTTGCTCCGATGTTCAACTCTCGTCCTACTCACCATCGAGCACACTATTGTGCAATTTCCCTAGTGCCAGACTCTCATCTTGTGCATTGTTTTTTTTTTCTTTTTGAATTTACATGGTGGAATCGATAGCCGCCACGAATCCGAGCACGTTGTTCGGTTTTTATGGCTGCTACAGTATTCTGCGTTGTCCGCCCCGAAAGTCGCCACACAGATCTTCGCGCAATCCGCCCCTATACCCACCATGCCACAATCATTTTAAACCTTTTACGTCGTTGAAAGCACTAGGAAAGGGACAAGCGTTCAGTCCGAGGAGGCCCGAGATTTGAACCTTGGACCTCCACTCCCCTTATGGGGTTTGGTCTAACCAAATTGGTCTACACCTCGAACCTCCATCTTGTGCATTGTTGGACACGTTATTTTGTATTTGCACCAATGTCAAACTCCTATCCCACTCATCATGCACCTCCATTTGCAATTTGCTCCAACGCCAAACACTCTTCATCAGCATGCAATTCCTCACAAACACTTTTCATCAACTTTGGCTCAACCTAGCTTGTACAGCTCTTCAAACTATTTGTAAAAGTATGTGCCCTTGTACGACAAATCCTTTTTGTATGACACATATCACTTGAACAATGCACATCACTAGAATGACAGGTCTCATTTGTATGGCAGTCATTCATTTTTCTCCTTGTTGCGTGTCTATCGTATGTGTCCCACTATAAGGCTCTTCCTTTGTGTCAACAAACAAATACACTTCATCTACGTCTTTGGCTGCATTTCATGTCCATCATTGTGCACCTTCCCAAGTGACTTGCTTCTCACAAGTCCATGTCACCAGGCTTAACCGAAACTCATAAAGATGTCTCCAGGATGTAGAAATGGAATACAACATACTTTCCAACATCCCTAGCAAATTCTTTGTTATCTACTTCTCCAAGTATCACTTTGAATCTCCTCTTAAGAGATCCAAACTCGTTTAAGGATTGGTTCTTCTGTTTCTTAGAATTGCAATACTTGATTGGTGTTATCATTCCTTCTTTGAGCGATCCTTGCACTTCTCTCGGGCATTTGATCCTCTTCGTGACCTCGTCTTCTACATCCTCGCAATAACATATTTGTCACTCACCTTTCTCCTTTCACGCGTGTTAATCCTAACTTGATCCTCCTCGCTTCGACAACAAAAACAATGCCAAATGTAGCAGGAGTGGTGAGATTCCCAACAATAAAAAATGTGTCGTACAAGTCTACGTGTCATACAATTGAGATTGTATCATCTCAAGACCACACTGTCGTACGACTGCGATGACAGTCTTATGACTGCAGTCTTGATTGGTTCTTAAACCTATCATTCTACCATTCCATTGTTGGGAATCTCACTAATCATGCTAAAAAACACACGCTTCCTTTTATTGCAATTGCTTTATTCCTTTCATCTTTTAGGTTCTAATTGATTTTGTAATCTTTTCTTGAATTCCCATCGTTTTTATCATTTTATAATTTATAAATTCACACACAATTTTTTAGTATAAACTTATACTTCTCCAAACCGAAGCAAACCTTATCCAAAATTTTGAACCTTCGAACATTTTTCTTTCTCCATTCGAACCAAACTTTCTCTGCCTTTAAGGCTTGTAACAATGGTCCACATGAAGGAGGTAAGCTCCCCAACCAGAGCATGCAAGGCCGAGGTTGCAAAGATGCATCCATCTCCACGCCATGAAAAGTTAAAGCTACATGCAATATTTATTTCTAACAAGGACTTCAAAAGAAATTTTCAAGCCTAAGACATGAGGGTCATGCACTTCAAATTCAACCCCACACTAAACAAAGTAATCTAGTGAATTTGTGTCATTGTTGCAATCTAACATCTTGGAGATATTGGATCAAACTATAATCATCAACCTCTCACAGAACGGTGAATTCCATGGGAAAGACACGGGCATGGCTGGTAGTTGTGGTAATTTTAGCAGCTTTGACAAAGAGTTATGCGTGTGATGGTGGCCCTCAAGTTGGGGGATTGAAGCAATGGCAGTTATGCTTTTGGAGGCATTGGTCATTTTGGTCGATGGTGGTAATGGTTCTTGCAACGTTGACAGCCACAGAATAGGCAATTCCTCAACATAGATGCTATTCTCACTTGCCACGTAGTCAATTTGACAAATCCCCTACTACGGCCTCAAAGACAAGGATATAGAACCCAAACCTTGAGGCATCATGCTGCTCTATCTAACAAGGATAAGTCTACCACAACTATTTTCGACATGAGTCCATAGGGACCTTAAAGATTATGCTTTATACAGTTATTACTATTCTCTTTCTTCCTTTTTGGGAGGTTATCATTGACCACCTTTTGGTCACGTGGTTGATAGGAGACTAGCTTACACATCAGCCATATCCTGGATCTGATATAGGCAATATCAATAGAATGTGATGACATATTTAGCAGGATTTATAACTCTGATATTTTGATTCCATAATATAGTTTGACTATTTATCTCTGTTTCCGTTCAGCTTCAGGGAAGACCTAGATCAAACCCTTGTCAAGGATCAAATCAGGGGGATAGAAGAGAAAATCAATTGAAAAAGTTTTGCTAGTTCTTGAAGGGCCATATTAAAATGTTGTTTAATGTTTATGAGATGTTTAAGAAATACTGCAAGATTCTAGTAATGTAGTGTACTTCATGAACTATATAGAAGAAAAAAATAATGTGGGACAGAGACTCCAAAATTACCAGACCAACAGACAATAACAAGTGTCAACTGCCTCCTAAAGATTTACTCACAGCAACACAAATTTTATATGCTATAAAATGCACAGAAACTGCACACAGCATTTAGAGAGCAAATTGTGTTAAATACAGTTCAGTCAATCGATTTTGTTTTTGCTTTTAAAAAATTACTGTTGGGATTTATTATATCATATGATGTGATAAATTGTATTAAGGTCAATTGAGTGGTTAGAATCACTCACATAGGAATCATGGTTGGTAGTTAGTTGTGATTTCCACCAATTATGGAAGTCAAGTTGTTATTGTCGTATTATATGTTATTACTCTATATTCGGCAGTATAATTTGTATTTCAACAGCTCTGATCAATGAAAATATCAACACAGCATTTCACAAACAGTGGTATCAGAGCAGGCTCATGGCAGAGCCAACGCTCCTTCCTTCTGGACCAGCAAGCTTTGTTCTGGAAAGGAATTTCATTCTGATTTGTACTGATTTTTGAGTGTAACTTGGAAGCTGCCTCAGCATGGTGACGATTGCCAGCCACTGAAAGCTTTGGTTCTCTGCAATTTTGATAGAGTAGTTCCTTTGTTTCATCTTAAGGACAGGTGAGAAGTTCCATGATTTTTGCACTAACCTACCATTAGCAAGCTGTTCCCGAAAAGCAAATGGGATTTCTACTCTAGATTCAAGGCTTTGCTTCATTTCCGAAGTTCCAACCTCATTGTTATAGTGCATTTAAAATTTTCACTAGCAAACAGTGACTCAAAAACTAAAAGAATTTCTTACATTTGGCCTCCTTGAAGATAAGGAAGTTTGACAAGAACAGTAAGAATCTCTCTCATGCTCCTTGGCCAAAACTGTTCTTGAAGGTTTCAAAGCCTCATTTGGCTGCTTTCTCAAATTTAAAGCCAAAAAATTCACTTTGAAGCTGCAAAAGATCTTGAAACGACGAAATACTGCCATTCTTGACCTTGCTGGAGTTAGAATTTGACAACTCCAAGCTTTCCCGAGGAAGGTGTGACATAATATTGACCATTTTGTTCATTCCGTTTGTTAAAAAATGACGTGGTATTCCAATGCGCAAACTCAGAGAACTTTATTTTGTGTTTCTTCGTCACATTGTGGATAGTCTTGTTCCTATGAATTATTGTTTGGTGGTGGGAAACATAACTGACTAAGGGAAGGAAAGATGGCCCAAACAGAAAGTTGTTTAGCATGTGATGGACAGTGTTAAATTCAAAATTCAAAATTCAATTGGAACATCAAATTTGTCAGCTAAAATACGGTCAGTATTGCTTGATGAATGCAACTTTATCTATCAAATTCATTAACCTGTGGCATAGTGCAAACTTACACACCCATAAAAGCAACCATTACTTTTCTGGAAAGCTATACTAGGTGAAGTAGTAGCTATGTATGCCCTTTTTCTAAAGGGGTTTTTTGCGATCGATTTAAAAGTGGTCACAAGACAATCAAGGTGAATCTTTATGGACCACCATGAAGTTTTGGTGAAGTACATAACAGACGCTTGGTCAAGATAACAAAAGTTGGAACAATGTCCCTTCTAAATTTTTAATATTTTTTTATTGTCTTGGTCATATTAAGTCAAGTCAGTTTAAAGAGTTATAAAGATGCATTATCGGTGGTACCCAACACCTTTATAGATTGTTTTTAATTGGGGTGGGGGGGTTTGTGGTGGTTAAGTCAAGTCAGTTTAAAGAGTTATAAAGAAGCATTATCAGTGGTACCCGACACCTTTATAGATTGTTTTTAATTGGCCGTTTTTTGTGACAGATTTAAAAGTGGTCACTAGACAATCAAGGTGAATCTTTATGGACCACCATGAAGTTTTGGTGAAGTTGTACATGACAGACACTTGGTCAAGATACGAAAAGTTAAAACAATGTCCCTTCTAAATTTTTAATATTTTTTTATGGTCTTGGTCATATTAAGACAAGTCAGTTTGATGAGTTATAAAGGTGCATTATCAGTGGTACCCGACACCTTTATAGATTGTTTTTAATTTGGGGGGGGGGGGGGGAAGAGGGTCCTATATTTTCTCAATACTCATGGACAAGACAATGATGATTGAGAAGTTTGAAGGACAAGATTTCCATACATGGCAAGTCAAGCTTCAATTGCTTCTCACTGAAAAAGATCTTTCAGATGTCATAAATGTTACTACACCAAAGCCACAAACCCCTGACAAAGCAACTAAGTGGACTGCAAAACATCAAAGAGCAATAGCTACGATCGATCTTGGGCTCTCAGATGCTTACATCACATAGACCTCTCAAATGCTGCGAACGAAATTTGGGATTCTCTCAATACATTGTTCGGTTCACAAGCATCAAGTGTAAAGATGGCACTTAAGCAGAAACTTTTTGGATTAAAGATGATGGAAGGTGATGATATCATCCAACACATAAGTTTTGCTCTTTGATGAATCAACTAGCTAGAATTAATGCCAAGGTAGAAAGTGATGATGCCAAAGCTATTTTGTTAAATAGCATGCCTTCTAGTTATGCTAATATTGTGTTCACATTGAAAAAAATTAATCCTACTTTGGAAAGTATAATTTCGAATTTGATTAACGAAGATGTAATAGGTTGTATCGCTTTTAGTATTAATTTTAGATTTGTATAATGTTAATTAATCATGATATGCATGAAAAAACTTTTTCCAATTATTATGCCTTGTGGCATCCATTTTTTTTGTTCTAAATAGGCCTTAGTTTTGTTAATTCCACTTGCACAAAGAGCACAAAGGTGAAATCAGACCAAAAAAACACTCATTTGCACCATAAACCCAAGTTTTTCCTAGTTTTCAAGAATCTAACAACCACCCAAAAGTTCCGATTAAGGTAAAAAAATCAAGAAACAAAAGGAAGGCTAATGCCACAAGGCCTACCTGATTACAAAGGACCAAAGACAAGGAAATGAAAAATTAGTTAGCAATGTACAGGGATAACGTCAAAGAAAATCAACAATGGAAGTTGAGACCAAATTGGTAGACAACATTAAAAGGAATCTAAACCAATCTTGTAAATAGTACCATGGCAATATGTCCCATCCAATGCAAAGTGTAACACCTACAATAATAAAGAGCAAAATTTCTTTGCGCTTCCCTGTAATATACATTCTCTAGAACATTCTTCTAACCACTCGGCCTAGGAACAAACAAATGCTTCCAAAATCCTAACCAACACACAAAACATTCACCATGTTTGAGGCAACTCAAAGGCATCAAGAATTAAACACGACAGATTGGAACAATAGAGTGCTTGGGCCCTCTCACAATCCCAGTGAGATTTATAAGACACATAAAATAACAACAGGCCATTTGAAGAAGCACAAAATGTCCTTGAGGTTTCTTTCTAAGGAAGACAAGTTGACTAATAATTGCGATATGTAGTTATACCCTTTGCAGGATAATATACTATCCATACTCTGCCAAAGAATAGCAAAGAATAGCATCAACTATATTCAGTGTTGGTTTGAGCATTGCACCTGTGTATGGCCAGTTGGCCACAAAACCAGAATGGGAGATAACATGAATTGGAGGATTTTTTAACAATAGCCACTAGCCCATATATAACCATTCGTCTATGGGAGGCATCCCCTAGTACAGCCACAATCTGAGAACTATTGAAATTAGAAGGGATACGGTGCCTTATGTACTCTCTCCGGACTCTGACTAAATATGAAATATTAGCAAACACTACATATTCATCAGAAGGAAATAATTACAAATAAACAGCACGTTACTTGACAACAAACAGACTTGTAAATGCTCTAAGACTAAATCTAACAACCACCTAACAGTTACATTGATCTGTGTTTTGTCACTTTTATGTGTAGTTTAAGGTTGTATTGTTTACAGTAATAACTAATAACTTTGGATTTGTATAATGTTAATTAATTGTTATTTGCATGAAAAAACTTTTTCCCGATGAAAATTTGCATTTTCTTCCGTATATTACTGTAAACAATACAACCTTAAACTACACATGAAAGTGATAAAACATAGATCAATGTAACTGTTGGGTGGTTGTTAGATTTAGTCTTAGAGCATTTACAGTAATAACTTTGGATTTGTATAATGTTAATTAATTGTTATATGCATGAAAAAACTTTTTCCCGATGAAAATTTGCATTTTCTTCCGAATTTTTTTCTTTCTTTGGGCAATTCTGAGTCCGAGTCAAAAATTGGTCTCACAGAGTCCACGTCGAGTCCAAATTTGTCTACTATGAATGCACACATTCGAAATAAATAAAAAGAAGAAGAAAAGAGCAACAGTGGTCTTTTGGCACAAGCAGAGATTCCCTTGCCCTTCCACCTAACAGCAGTGGCTGAGGATTGATTTTTTTTCTTCTGGTGTAACTGCAGAATGGGCTCTATAAGCAAGCAGCATTGAGTTTGAATCAGTTCACATCTGATATACATTTGAGAAATAAGATTCAATATCTAATTTTATTTCTTTTTAAGAATGTGCATGTATAGTGGTATAATACACATGGATCTTTGGGATGACCTTGGTCCATAGGTACTATTTTCATGTTGTTGCATTTCCCTGTACTCCATTTTAATTTAGGTTATGATCACAATATTTGGCATGTCCCATCATCCAATATTTCCTTGCTATTTTGTTATCCCTGCTGAACTATGATGTAATGTAGAGATTGCTTCACTTTTGGTGTTCTTGAAAGTTTCGATTATGATTCCTATGTGTTTAAAATGAAGATGTTGTGCCTCTTTCTCACTAAATTTCAAAGCAGCTTTTCATGTTACACATATGATTAACTAACTATTCCTAATTACCAAAAAATATGATACTTAACATTAAATGCCTGTGATCAAATGGCATTAGTTCAACTGGTTAGATTCCTCAACGTTCAAGGAGGAGACCAAGGTTCGAATATTACCAAGCAATTCATGCATAATTGCCAAGCTGTTGTAACAACACTGTTTGGTCATGATTTAATACGACTGGGGCCCATTTCAAACCCAGTTGTAACACCATGATTTAATACGACTGGGGCCCATTTCAAACCCAGTTGTAACACTGTGTGGTCATGATGTAATACAAGTGGGGCCCATTTCAATCCCAGTTGTAACACCACTGTGTGGTTATGATGTAATACGAGAGGGGCCCATTTCAATCCCAGTTGTAACACCACTGTGTGGTTATGATGTAATACGAGAGGGGCCCATTTCAATCCCAGTTGTAACACCACTGTGTGGTTATGATGTAATACGAGAGGGGCCCATTTCAATCCCAGTTGTAACACCACTGTGTGGTTATGATGTAATACGAGAGGGGCCCATTTCAATCCCAGTTGTAACACCACTGTGTGGTTATGATGTAATACGAGAGGGGCCCATTTCAATCCCAGTTGTAACACCACTGTGTGGTTATGATGTAATACGAGTGGGATCCATTTCAATCCCATAAACGTTGAAAAAAAAAATAACTGCATGTGTACTTTCAAAGCATATTAGCCAGCAGTAACTTTGCTAAAGAGATGCTCTGTTTTAGAGCTTCCCAGTTCGAAAATTGTTTTGTATATAGTGTGAAAAAAAGATTTCATGATGCTCAAGTTTACAGAGTTTAGGAAAATTTCATGATGCTCAAGAATGATAGCTAGCATGATTACATTTTGTTCAACTACAAAGTAAAATTCCAAATCATAGCACTCATTCACCTTAGGAATTCAATCCTTCGATCTTCTTTTGTTCTACTGGCATTCAACTTTATGAGAATTTTGTTCTACATTTTATATAGCTCATTCTACTTCCTACTCCCTTAGAGATTGGAGGCCTGAATAAAGACAGCAATGATAGTGAACACGAATGTCCTTCCAATACATTTGCTTCCAAAACTAATGTTTATACCAATTTATATGCAAGTGGCTCAAATCAATCACTACAAAACACACTTTAATAAAATCCATACATCAAGCCTGCAAATAAATGATTAAAATTAGATATATTGAACTTAGCCTCTCACAAACAAATCTCATTAGCTCCATCCATAAGGACCTACTCAACATGACATGGGAACATTAAGCAAAGGTTAAACCCATAGTTACAAAACTCAGCGAGTTTTTAAAAAACTCACCAAGTCTGCACCCGAGTAGGCCTTCTCGGTTATTTTGTACCAGCTCGACAAGTTTTTTTTGGACTCGCCAAATTTTTACTTGCGAGGCTTTTTGACTCGCAAGACCACAAAAAAAAGCTCATCCACAGCACCAAAAAAACAAAATACAGCACATAAACTCCCCCTCACCCCCCCCCCTTTTTGCAAAGAGAGCAGAGAGAAGGTAAAGTCAGACCCAAAAAACAAAAAAAAATAAACCTCATTTGCATCCTAAACCCAAATTTTTCCTAGGTTTCAAGAATCTAACAACCACCCAACAGTTGCATTTGAGGCAAGAAAACAAAGTTTCAGATGCCAATGCTTAAACCCTGGGGCTTTTTTCTCTTTAATTTTTTTAGGTGTCTAGCTACTTAATGATTGTTTCCATGTACAGACTTAATTTTTTTAGGTGTCTAGCTACTTAATGATTGTTTCCATGTACAGACAAATTGAAATAAAATGATGGGAAAAAGAGACCCAGCTTGGAAGTATGGCAGGGATGATGCGAAGAAGGGGGAGCTTTATTGCAAATTTTGTGCTGAAAGAATTTTTCGATGCCTAAACAACCTCAAATACCACTTGGCATAGTTATTTGACCATGATGTCAAAATATGTAAAACATTTGGGCTTGCAATAATGAGGGAATGCAATGCCCTTCTAACATATTAGAGTGAGAAAAAAGAACTGAAAAAAATAAAAAGAACAAGCAAAGCAAATGGCTACTTCTCCTTCTCAGCCTCCTACAAAGGGTGGCGGCAACATCTTTAGCTGTTTATAGCGATGCCACAATGGATCGAGTCCATCAATGGCACACCCAAGGAGTGTGACAAAGGAGTCATTGTTTGTGGAAACAACCCTCGCTTGAGGGTATCACTACATCGAACCGAGAGAGGCACAGAGCCACAAGGAAGGCTTGTGCAAGCTTTAGGTATTTTACAACCATCCACTTCAATGTCGCAAGGTCTCCATATTGGCGAGGAATGGTAGATGCCCTAACAATTTGTGCCTCTGGATTTAAAGTGCCCACTTATGATGATTTTAAGGGCCCTCTTCTTCACAAATCTCTGGAGGATATCCAAGTTTTTGGTCGACAAGCAACACAAGATATGGAGAAAAAGGGGTTGCATGCTCATGTCCAACGGGTGAACCAATGGGAAGAATAGGACATTGATTAATTTTTTGGTTGCTTCTACAAAAGGAATTGTGTTCCTAAAGTCGGTAAACACATCAACACAAGTTAAGAGTGCCAAAATGCTTGGTAGGTAGCTGAAGAAGGTTGTGTTGGAGGTAGGGGAGGAGAATGTTGTCCAAATTATCATGGACAACAAAACAACGGATGTGATAGCCGAAAGGATTTTGGAGGAGAGATTCCCCATGATTTTTGGAGATCTTGTCTAGCCCACTAACTCAATTTGCTTCTTGAAGACATTGGGAAATTACCCTAGGTGTAAGAGGTTGTAAATAAGGCCTTACAAAATTCATCTACAACCATACATGGGTTCTCTAGCTAATGAGGCAATTCACTAACGAAAGGAAGCTTATCGAGTTGAAGTTACAAGATTTGCCACAATATTGCAGAGCCTCTTTGATGCAAAGGGGGCATTGAAGAGGATGCTTGTGAGCAAGACGTGGAATGGAGAAGTTTTTGCTAGACATCAATTCTCTAGTGACATCTAGAAGGTGTATGATTAAGTATTTGAGGAGCCCTTTTGGACAGCTATAAATGAGCCAATTAAGGTAAGACTAAGTTGTGTCTTTTTTTTTTCAAATGCAAATTTTGAATTGTAAGCCAAATTTCAAATAGTTAAGTTGCTAACAATAACTAAAATCTCTCATTTGACTTCAGGTGTTGGAGCCTTTCCTGAGGGATCTTTGTCTTGTTGATGGAGAAAGATCATCAATGAGATACCTATATGAGGCCATGGATAGGGCCAAAGAGGCAATTACCTCATTTTATGACTATTCCAAGACCAAATACAATCCCATTTGGGAACTGATTGACCATCAATGGACTTCTTAGCTTGATAACCCACTAAATGCAGTGGGGTACTACCTCAACCCCAAATTCTTTTATGATTATTCATTTGAGACTGACTCTGAGGTGATGTCAAGCATTTAGCAATGCCTTAGAAAGATGGTGCTAGATGAGGACACTTGTAATATGATACAAGATGAGTTGCAAGATTACAAGAGATGTGAGGGCTACCTTTTCACAACCCCATAGTGCATTTGGAAAAGGGCAACTCAAAGGCTAGGTAACCCTTATGAATTGAATTATTATTGATTTCGTCTTTTGATTTTGTTTTAAAAAATAATCTCAATTTACAATTATACATAAATTATTAAATTTCTTTTTTCTTGGCATTTTCTAGATTTATGGTGGGACTTTGGTGCCTATACACCCAATCTTCAGCGCTTCGTCATCAAAATTATATGTCAATCATGCAATGCTTCAAGTTGTGAGCACAATTGGAGTATGTTTGAGCACATTTAAACCAAGAAACACAATAGACTCACACAACAGAAGTTCAATGAGCTTGTATTTGTTCGTTATAACCTTCACCTCCATCACAAAAAATTGCATGGTCAAATTATGAAGCCATTGATTTAGATGAGATCAATACATCATCTGAATGGATCACAAAGGCAAAGTAAGAAGCATGGGCACAAAAATAGAAGACTAGAGCTTTAACTAGGGCAAACGACAAAGGCATTGCTAGATGCTAGATAGATTAGTTGACTATTGTAGTGGGCCTATGAGGCATTTTGACACATTTTGTACTTTTTTATATGATAATCAATAAAAAAATATTACTTGGCATTAAAATTTCTTTAATTGATGTGTGTTTTGTCACTTTCATGTGTAATTTACGGTTTATCACTTACAATGTTAACTTTGGATTTGTGTAATGTTAATTAATTGGGATATGCATGTAAAAAAAAATCCAATAAAAATTTGCATTTTCTTTGGATTTTTTTACCAAGTCTTTTTCAAGTTTTTTTTTGTAAGTCTGAGTTTGAGTCAAAAATTAGCCTTGTCGAGTCCAAGTTTCTCTACTATGGTTAAACGTAATTCTAACTAAATCCAATTCACATGCCACTCATATTATCTAATTTGTCTAAAACAACTTAAAGACACACTTAAGAAAGAATCAATGCATAATTTTATTATAAATTTGATTCATCTACCAAAAGAGGAGCACGGTTCAATAGCCAATAATAGGCTTGGCCTTCCAAGGACCCTAGAGAAAACTCTTACTTAATTCAATTCGACTAGTTTAACACCTGATTCCTCTAGACGTAACTTAGCTCTTGTGTAGAAGAGAAGCAAACAACAACTCAACCAAGACATGATAACAAAAAAATAAAAAGATTAGACATACTAGCAGAAAACAATCCACTAGCTGCTTCTACAAGGAGTCACTAAGCATACAACAATGCAAAGGATAAACTTTTAAAACCAAACCCCATTGGATTACATTAGCATCATACTTACTAGGTTCATGGACTACACTCAATCTGAACGCACTGGTTTTGTGCATATTATAGTGCTTTGTAAATTCTATCCACTTTCATCTTTCTTTTTCTTACAATCCCAAACTTTGACAATCCTTCCCCACACATTCTAACTGGGTAATTCAATCATAACAATAATACACCCCCCATCCCATCTGAACCAACCTCAACTAAGTTGGCCAAATGAATTTAACATATTAAGAACCACCTAACCCTAGTTTCAGACCTTAAATACTCTGTCTGCTCATGGTCTACTGGTAAGGCATAACACTTGCATTGATGAAGCTTCGAAGGGTATCTTTTCTATCAAATCTATTCTCCTAAATGCACCTCATAATGGTTTCAAACGTTTACCTTAAACCCTCTCTCTGCTCATGGTCTAGTGGTAAGGCATAACGCTTACGTTAATGACCCGCATCTAAAACTTCATGTGCATTCTCCCTATGCTAATGCATGCCAGCATTGACGACGATGAGTGCATTTACGAGAAAAGTTTGATAGAACAAATACACTTCTATGTCTAATATTGCATTCTAATGAGCAAAATAGAAAAGAGATTAATTCTTCTTTTATGAGAAAAGCAAAGATCAAGCCCACTCATCATAACAATCGGTCATAATGTGTCGGCCAACAAGGAAAAGGGGGGAAAAGGAAACATCAATTGCATCGATAAGGAGTGACTTGCCCGACCAATTACCAGTTGACCTAATTAGGTTTGAGGCGTTTTAACGAACCACAGAATGCGCTTAACAAACTCCTTTAACAGTGCATCAATTCGTATTTTGTAGATTTAACTCAATTCGTATTTTGTTGATTATTAACCGATTATTCACTTAAACCCCAAAATAGAAAATAAACTAAAATCTTAACATAGATTAGGGCTCCTAAACCCGTCAAACCCCACATCAAATTACCAAAACCCTAATTCAATCAATAGCATTATTGTAATTAAAAAATAACGAGAATCGCATACCTCGACCTGGCTCAAGGTCTCCTTTGGGGGCTCATTGCTCTCGCCGGACTGCTGAGATCCCCAGACTGGAGGCGGCGGGGCTGTGGTGGCATAATAATCATCGTCATCGTCCACGTCAGCCCAGGATTTGGCGGTGACGGGTGCGGGAGCCCAGAATTGCTGCGGGGGTTCGGGCTGCTTCTGATCCGACTTGTCCTTGCCCTTGGATGACGTAGAGCCGCCCTGATCCTTGTCAGTCTTCTTCTTGCTGGACTTCCTCCTCCTGCTGTCGAGCGCCGCAAAGATATTGGTGCTATTTATCCCCAGCGATAAAGAAGATCCATCGTCCCTCCTATTTCCCCCTCCGACCATCCTAACTGCGTTTCTCCTCCTCCTTCACCCTCCGTCTCTATCTTTACCCGGCTGCTCTCGATTTCTTCTTCAATTGCGCCACACGATTTTGCGCCTGAGCCGTAAAATCACCTCCAAAGAGTGAGGAATTATATGGATTAAGAGGGGATCTGGTTCTGCAGCGGCTTTTGCTGGTGTTATTATAGGAAACAACAGCGGCACCAAACCCTTAGCTCGCTGAAGTGGAGCTCGGTCGCAGGGATATTATCATTTCATGGGGTACCATAAGAAGAAACTAAAATGTGAGATTGCGCTTGTGATAAATCTCCGATGGGTATTTATTATCCATGGGAGATGGGACGCTTTGACACGCCAGACGGGGGCAGCCGAAGGGGAAAACGGAGATTTAATTTGTGCAGCTTTGTCTATCCATCCAAATTTGCATAGTTTCCTATTGCCTCACGCGGTGTCCCATGTTATCTTGTATTAGGTCTCTAATGGACTTTAGGCGAGATTCTATGATGTGGCTTTCGTCGGAAGCTCTTTCCTACTTAAGGATTATGTCACAAGCCATACATAATCTAATCCAATGACTTAGTGTCACGCTCATACGTATGTTGAGGAAAAGGCGAGCCTCACTTGAAAGGGCAAACACCTTTTGTATTCAAAACCTAACATTTAGGTATTCCCCTATGTAATAATAATGGGTTAGTTTTAAGAGAGAAATTATATATATCTATTTTTATTTTTATTTTTATTTTTATTTTTTTGAGGGGTTGTGTGTTAAATTTTTCATTAATAAGAATAGTTCTCGGTTTTACGAGGGCTCATGTTTAGAAAAAGACTGCTTAGCCCTGTGAGTTGATCATAGTGGTTTCTCACACTAACCAAATTAAAAATAAAAAATAAAATAAAATAAAATAATTTTATGTTAATGACATATTCAAAATATATAATACAATTAAACTATTTTAATATAATTAAACTCTTCATTCATGGTACCATCTTGATCTTGATTATCTACTTGGCACACATGTATCTTGGATTCACTTTCTTTTTCGTTTTTAAGGTCCATATCCATCAAATCAAAAGTTGGTATGGATAAGCATCGACGTTCTATAAGGGTCTATGGTTGTCTCCTTAAATATTTCTTTCTTTTAGCTTTCTACTTTTGTGATGTGCTCCTCTTATGTCGCTCTATCATCTAGCTACTATATTATTGGTAATTCTTGGGTCTTAGTCTAGTAGTATATAGCAAGTGCACCATCTTGAATGGGTTATGGATTATCCCATCTTAGTACATGGATTTTGTGTCTCCAGATTGCATCTAAAAATAATGGATCAAATGGAATCCTATAAAAAAAATTGTTACCTCACTATATGAAGTAAGTGATTCACTTTGACAGGTGTGACATCCAATTATATCTTACTCCATCTATGATGCCTTACATGTAAGGCATTAGTCAAGTCGGTATCTCTTATGTGCATGCCTCTCCCGACAACCATAACATGTTTAAGAATACTATACATTTATATTCGTAGTTTTCCATCAAGTTCTACTTCAATCCATGGGAGCAATGTGTGTATAATTTCTACACTTCATCTTGTTGCATGCTATTGGTGCCATAGTACTAATCCACATAGTACTTCAATCTTTTCTATTTTACATCATCTTTTCATAATACTTTAATTTTGTGATTGGGACCTAGAAGCCTGAAAACTATCACAAAATCTTGTTGGTCATGTGCTACTTGTTGTAGACTCCCTCCTAATAGGAAACTTTGAGCACTTGGTTTTTGTCTCATAGCTCCTTGGTTTTGCTATGAGATGCTTATGAAATCTAACTATGATGATCTCCTTATTGAATTTGGGTACCTAGAGGATGTGGTCTACTGAGGACTTTTAGAATGACTCCTTTAACCAATTTGAGCCATAATGCCAATCCCACCGCCATACACAAATCTTTAGTGTCATTGTTTCACATCATGTTTTTTATATTCAATTTTTCTTTTTCTCAACCACCTACGCTTTCCTTTTCCCCTTTGGAGATGTTGGAGGGGGGAGTGAGACCTTTGTCACCCTCTCTTGCTTGGACTCCATCATGGGCTAGGTGAAAGTGTTCTCTCATGCCCATGTGCATGGATTCCATTGGCATTATTGTGGAAGATGTATTATGAACTATAATAGTACACATTACAACCCTAGGTCTATCACTTGGCTTCATCACTACTTGATATCACACCATTGCCTCCTTGAAACCCAATTTATAAACTTGCATATTTGCAAACCCTCTTATTGATTTATACCCAACAAAGTCAAATTGTTGCTATGATTGTTGCAACTACCTTGGCAATCATTTGTCTATCAACTAACTATGGCAACTATCATTGTTAAATTGTTGTTCAACACTCTTCTCTTTTGCTAGTTTTGATAGCCTTTGTCTCGATTAATAATGGAAGTAGTTTACTTCTCTACAAATGCATTGCAAGTATGAACCTATAGTTTGAGTGGAAGTGGTTATTGTTTTGATTGGGATAGGATGACAATGAATAGGGATGGTGGTGAATAAGTGGTGATGGTGAACAAGGCGATGGTGGATAGGGTGATGATAAACTTCAAACTTGGGGCTAGTCCAATAACAACCAAGATAAAAAAAAACTCAATTTATGATGAAACCCTCAAGCAAATAGGGACGATTCATAATGATATTTTATAGATGGTGGTCGCTAAGGGTGGACTACAAATGGTGGTTGACAATGGTGGACTATAAATGGGAGGCAAATATAACATTGTATAGATGATGACCCCAGGCAATGATGGAATGAATATGGTGGACAAAGACAATATTGTATAGACAATGGCCCTAGGTAATGATGGAATGAATATGGTGGACAAAGACGACATTATCTATATAATGGTCCTAGATGACAATGCAACGAAGATAGTGGACAAAGATAATATCATGAAGACAATGATCAATGATGAGATGAATTAGATGGTGACTATTGACAACAACACCAAAATGCAAATGATATTGAAATACTATGCAACTAAAATGGTAGTTGTAAACTTAATATTGATCAACGGAAGGGTTGTGGTAAGATTTAGTAATGGTATGGTGGTCATTGAAGGACTTATTAATAATATTCCAACTGACTATGGGTTGGGTGATTGCATGTCAAAAGATGACTTGATCAATGGAGTATTGACCATCGATAACCTAGTCAAGGGAGCCAACAACAATCTTGTCATCAAATTCTTGGCTAACAAAGGCTCAACTAATAGAACCCTGATAACCAACATGATGGACAATAATTTAGGTAAATGTATTGATGTGCATTGCTACAAGATGTAGTGTTTTTGATGAATTGTTCAAACCTTAATTAATAATGTAACATCAATGCACAACTTAATTGTCAAATCTTATTTATTCCTTACCCATTTTTAAAAACCTTTCTTACTAGTCCTAGCAAAACCTTGGCAATGACACTCATTTTTTCTCTCCTTCTAATGATAATATTTGTATTTCCTCTTTAGATGACAAGGGCTTTTGCTTTGAATCAATTTGTGTTGGCATCCTAAGAGATTGCAATAATGGTTTTCCTCTCATCTATACAGCTTGTACAACCTCCTTACAAACCCTATTCCTTGTTTGTATTATTGCTTTTCTTCATTGTGTGAAGACACAATTTGTTTGTACGACTACTTTTGCTTTCCCTTTACAAATGTGCCTTGGGTTGCACAATCTTCTCTCTCCCTTTTATTCTTCTCCCCACCAAATGAAATGAAAGAGGTTTGATTTTTTCTTTTCCTTTTAATACCTAAGACTTTTTATTTCTTCCTTTTGAGTTTTCTAATTGTCGATGTGACCATTAAGGCAATTATCTCTAATTGTCTTTGTATTTATCTTCCTTGCCTCCATCTTCAAACAAGTTGCATCTTGTAAATGTTCTTCTTCATCACGTCAAACTTAATTGTTCCTTGGTCATCAAACTCTTTTTATTTAGAATTTTTTAAAAACTTCAAAAAAATTAGATTTTTATCATTAATTTTTTTAATTAAATTCAAATGATGTACATTGTTCAACGTATTTTTTCACTCCATTGAATTCAATTATATCCTTGAGCATTAGCTTCTCCTCGCTTAAATTTTTTAAATTTTTCGTCATTAATTTTTTTAAATTATTATTTTTGTTTCCCCCTTTTTCTCTATCATTGCCTTTGAAAATAACTAATTTACCATTACGCTTTTATTTTTATCATTTGATAATTTCTCTTTACTTCATTATATTTGTTCTCTATTGTTCTATAAATACTTTGATTTATTGATACAACCTTTCACTGTCCAACTATAGTTGTTTTCTTTGACATCATATTTCCAACTACGTGTGTCCAATTTGGGCCAAAATACTTGGTTCCTTCCATCCTAGATCTAGTCCATTCCTCATTATCTAAATTGTTAGATTCCTCCAATGTGTCATCTTTAGTTATTGTCGTTGTTCTCATTGCGACTTTTCCTTCTTCCTTGGTTTTCTATTGTAAAAATAGTCCATCATCTATCACAATTTTTTAATTCATCTAAAATTATTCCTTCGATTGCTTCATCATCTTTATCCTCGTTTTCTTTATCTGCATTTCTATCTTTGACTATTGGGTGCATAGTTAAGACATGCCCCTCTATGTTGTAACAAACATATCATGGTGGACAATGTTTTGAATCCTCAAAAAATTGGACATGCACTCAAAACCTTCGTTAACCAGGGTGGGTGGGTTCTTTCCCTTATTGTCACATTTATATCATTGCTTGAATCTCCATTACATCCACCCTTGTCAAATCACAAGCCCCTATACTATCATTGCTTGGTAATGTTTGATTACTTTCATCAACTTCCACAATCATCAACCCTTCAAATAAGTCCTCAGATTGATTTGACACCTTTTGTGACTTTTTTGAACTCTCTGTAGCTCATAATTAAGGAAATTAATATGTCCACCTACTTTTTCTTTGTTCTCACTCTCATCCATATCTAAAAACAAACAACTTGGTTGAACAATTTCCCCTTTTCTTGTAGTAAATACCACTATCAGAGAGGCCTTCGTCTTTTGTACACTCCTCCAAATAGAAGGCTTCATTATCATTTGATTCCTCGTCATGTTCTCCCTTGTCTCCATTGGACAACAAAGTGTTTGATTCGTAACATGATGTGACTTCTTTGTTGATTGTTTGGTTTCACAAATTTATTGTAAACTTGTGATGTCCCTTCCTAAAATCTGATCTATATTTCTTCCAATTGTGATCTACGTTTGTCATTCTCAACCAACCTTTTTACAATAAGGCATCATATATTGGCTTCTACATCACGATGACTATAAAGTCAATAATGAATGCTTCATCAATAATGCTTAATCTTTGCACTATCAACACACCATTCATCTCTATATGCAACAATGTTGGTTGATTTTCTTCATCAACCATTAAGATCATGAGGTCAATAAACTGGTCCTATGTTGTAGTATTTGTGACGTTTTTTTTATTCTTCTTTTCTCTATATTTTGTCTTTATAGCATCTTTCCAACCATTGCATCCAAGTATAAGATTACCTTAAATAAGGTTACAACGTTCACTATAATGTTTATCCATAATAATTGATTTTCTAGGCTTTATGATGACATTGATGGTTCCTTAATTATTATTCTCCCTTGATCACTATCCTTGTTTGCATCTTGCTCCTTTTCCATTTCTCTCTATTGTAGGGTTGAGATACTCCTTTATCTTTCTTACCTTTGTTTGAGTTACTACGAGGACATCTCTTATTGTCATCATCAGTTCTTCAATGTCATTTAGATTGATATTTTGGTTATTACTACTAATGGATTCTTTAGGGTTATTTATTTCCTTATTTCTTGGTCCATACCATTAACAAATCATTATTATATTATTTCCCATTCTTGTATCCATGTAGTTTCCTCTGAAGTGGCCACACTCTTGGTACTTCCTACATTGCATGATGGGTCTTCCTTTACAATCATACTATAGTCTTTCTCCACCACTAGGTCTATTGTTTCCTAGATGTCCACCAAGTATCATTCATTGGTGGTTATTTCTATATCCTTCACTTGTTGCATGTTGATCATTCCTCAAGGAACTTGGTTTCTAGTCATTTTTTCCTTTTGTACCACCAATGTCTAGTGTCTTTCACTTGTCAAGTTAAAATGAACAATCTATAATAGAATGTCCATTAACTTCACATATATTAGAGTATCCCTTTTTGGACAATTGGTGTTAATATGTCTTGTTTGACATCAAAACATCAAATTTTTTATTTTCTTTGTAATCCTTCTCTCATTTCATCTCATGGATTACTCTTTCTTGGAATTTCTTGAGCACTTGGATTATTGTGCCCATATCATCATTGTTTACATTTAGAGTTATTTTCTTCTTTATTTTAACTTCCACCTATCAATGTTGTCTTCATGTCATTCTTTAAATTTAAAGCTCTATCAAATACTTCACAATACATAGTTGGTGTACACTCTTCATCCTCTTCTTATATTTAGAAGGAAACCCATCCACAAACCATTACTTCTAGAGTCTATCTCTAGGATTATTATTCAAACAATGTTACAACAAATGGTTACAACAATTGGCATCCTCTCATACTGAACTGTGAAACTAATGTAGACTAATCACACCACAACTCATTATCTTTTTTAGGTGCATGACTCTATGACATGTATAAAATGATAATACCTGATCAATTCTAATTACAAGCCATTGATAAACATACTTAATAAACTTGTAATAACACGCACAACAAAAACTTTTATGCATAATTTACGAAGGAAATTCATTCACTTACTAAGGTGGCACCGCATTAGAAGCATTTAACTGATCTTTTTGACTACCTACATCATGCAATTACCTTCTAAATTTTTATTTTTTCATATTAAAGAGCAATATCATGATTGGCTAAATTATTTATGTCCATATTTCCTTATAGATGTACTAAACATTTTCAATATACTACCTCCAAATAAAAATTGATGGATATTAAAAACAAGGGAGACCTAGGTTCAAATCTTGCCAAATGTGATACATACATAATTGTGATTTTGTTGTAATATTTTTATGTGATCAATGATGTAATATAGGTGGGTCTTATTTCAATATCTATATAACCAATTTAACAAAAAATTACTTGATCCCTGTATTCAAATGACATGAGATCATGTGGTTAAATACCTTGAGTTTCAAGGAAGAGACTAGATTTTAATTCTTACTACAATATATTTGGATAATTGCCATAAATGTTGTTGTAGTACTACTATGTTGTTTATTGAAATATCATGGCAATGCTATCATTATTTAATATGGGTGGGGTCGGTTTAAATCCTATATAATTAAATTAAAAAAATTGATCCCTACATAAGCGTTACTTGAAGTCTCATATGATTCTTAGTGGGTGAGGAAAAAATTGCTTTTATTTTCCAAAAATACCTCTCCCAATGTTTATTGGATTTCCTTTGGAAACACTATTAAGATAAATTTTGATGAACCCTATTGTCTCTACATTGGTAGTGTTGTTTCAGGTCACAACTACATGCAAGATTTTATATTTTAACAAGAAACTTAGATTAGCATGTGCCCTTGTTGAATGATCCAAACTATACCACTTGGAAAATCAAGATTGAAGCTATGCTCCAAAATAGATCCTTTGTATTATCTTCATTTCCATAGATGACCCTTTGCATGTATATTCAAATCCTATAAAAAAGAGACTAGCACTTATTTTTTCCACTTTTGAGACTTCCCATGATGAGCATCATGCCTATAAAAAATTTGCAAGAGAGTCAATAAGATAATTTCAATCTTGCGCATGATTTTAAGTTTTGATTTCTAAAATCTATTATTTATTTTAAGTCATTGACTAAAACAAATAATAGTAGGACTAATCCCCCAAAAAACACATAAGACTTTAGCTCTTAAATAATTAGTCCAACTATAGTAAAAAATCACTATACCAGGAGGGAGTTTTGCCATGGACAGTTTTTAAAGTTGGCCTCAGTGCAAGTAGATTGTCAAAAGGAAGGCAAAGAATGAAAGCACACAAATTTTTGCAATCAATGATGGGCATTGAGGTTGCTACATTTGAACTCTGCCAAGGTCTTGGGGACATATCAGTTTTTTGGACTTTCTTAATCAAGCAAGCACTAAATGAAAAAGAGAAAAGTCACAAGAAGTCTCCAAGACCATGCACACCACCAATCAAGTTGATCTAACAATGAGTGTTGAGGTTGTTATGTTTGAACCTTGTTGAGGTCTTAGGGTTGTGTTTATAGTCCAATATTTATTGATTTAGGGCAAGCGCTAACTAAAAAATAGAAAATTCACAAGGTCTCTAAGACCAGGCACACTTTCAATCAAGTTGATCGAATAACATGCGCTTAATTTTGAAGAAAATCAAGTGGTGGAGAAAGTAGGGGAATAGGTGTTGTTGATTTCCTAGATCTACATCAGATGCTGATCAAAGGAAAGATATGTAGAAAAGAAATATTAGAGCTCCATGAGTCATTGATCTTTCATCTGACAACCCATGTCTTTTTGCAAAGATGATAAGAAATTATCAAAGAAATAACCTCATCGTTGATCAAGAGGTGGATGTATATCAGGCACATCAACACTCCATGAGTGACTCAAAAGTTGCCCCATCCATGCCTATACCCAAAAAAAATATTTCCTATCGATCTCGAACAACAATGTATCTGACGATCCTTGAAGAATGAAGGAAAAAGGTGAAAGGTGTTCACCATGAAGTTCCACCGACCATCCAAATGCATCCATTGACAACCCAAGAAAAGACATATGGATATCTGAAGAGACTTTGACAAGGAGGAATGGGCCAACCGTGACTTTAAAAAAAATGGCAATTATGTCCATGTGTGGTCCCCAAAAAACCAGTTGGTGCATTTAAGAGGACGACAATAGAAGCTCCAGTATTAGGCAACTTGAATCCAAAACATTAACTATAGGTGAATCTTGCAATCAACACTAAGCAAATAATTCCAAAGGTCCTCAACCTTTTGCATTGATGGTACCAGTCCCTAAGGCCTTAAGTCCCCTAAGCATTGAATGCAGACCAATCCCTCATTTGATTTGGAGAGAAAAAATTGTAGTTGTATGGCAGTAAAAGCCTAATTATATATATATATATATATATATATATATATATATATATATATATATATATATATATATGGGTTTCATTTCATTGTAAAGGCATAAATAAACTACCTATTCATGCCTAGTATATGCCCTTATGAGCATTTCCTTTCACCTCCTTTGGTATATATACTAGACTTGAGCCTTAATTTATTTTTCTAACAACATGAATCTCTATTGATATGGCATCTTTGTAATCTTAAGATATATATATATATGAAGTTGTGACTAATTTTGCTTTGTCCTAGTTCTATGTATGTTTGAATGCTTGGGTGTAAAATTGAGGCCATGTCCAATTTCTAACTATTAGCGGATGGTAAATATGTTTATTTAGTCCAATATGCATAGAAGGACCCTTAGATATTACACATCACCTCTTTAGATTAGGTTTTACTTTTCCTGCACTTTACTTTTCTTGCACATTTACTTTTTGCAAATCTTTTTATCCCTTTTCCTTTATGAATTTAAGTAGCATATCAATTAGACTACACATTAAAGATCACATCTAAAGAGGTTATAAACTCAATAAAATCTTAGAGGTTGCCCTGCAAGTGCTTATAACACTCATAGACCTTCCCTATATGTCACTCAATGCGAGGCATGGGTGTCTAGATGCATTAGGCCATTGCCACATGCATCCAAGACACTTTAAGATGATAATAGTTTTCTAGAACACCCTGTGGGACAAATCTAAACTCTAATTTGCCTCACACATTTAATACATCCTGGTAGATATTATGGTGAAGATCTCAACTAGACTGCTTTTTGAAGCACAAAACATTTAGATGACGACTCCACTAAAGAGAAGACTCAAAAGTAGCTACCAAGAGACATTAGAACGAGGTCCCAATGAAGGTCTCTTATTTTCTTATTGAAGCATGAATCACATTCACTTGGTGACTCTACTGATCCATAAATGACCCATATGTATATGAGCAAAAGGCCTTCCACTAGGTCCTTCACAAGAGCAAATTTACAAGCATTGGTGTCACCCTTGAACCCAAGCCCTACAAGGAGAGCTCCATGCCAAAACATTGTTGTTCATAAAAATAAACCTCCAATAAGGAACTTGAATTGGAATGACAAATATCCCCTACTACCACCTATATCTCCTACTACATGGGACCCAATTATGGACTCAATGCTTAAGACACTACCATGTTTCATAGGAGAGTATGCTACAAGTCTGATGGAACACCTACATCATATGGTGAGATTATGCACAATGTATAATATCAATGACCAAAATGTGGCCCTTAGACTGCTAGCTACATCCTTTAAAGGAAAAGCACAAGAATGGTAGATCTTGTTAGCTTTTGAAGCTAAATACTCAAGATAAAATAACCACAAGATCTAAAATAAAGTTGCAATATGAAATATATGATAATGAAAAACTACTAAGCATATAAAACTCATAAACAACTTCAAAAATAACTCATATAAATGCCATTAACAAATGCTCATGAAAATTATATCTCAATTGAATAAAGATATCAAATTCATCATACTTCCATCCTCTCCATTACAATTGTATATGCCATTCACTATATCTCTATCTCTCTCAATAGACACATATATAATGGAATGTGACTCTTTACATGGATCACTCTTGGCCTTCACTCTTCTAGAGACTCTTCACTTCCTATTCTATGGAATCATGTACACATGGACTATTATGCACATTTACAATACCAAAATACTTTGCACACTTGTGCATTTATTACATTGCATAAAATAAATACTCAAACTCTATCTAGGACTACCTTTCCTAATATAAAGATGTACCCCAAGGTGGTACATTAGCATGTACCAAATAATGTAATACATTCCAACACCCCCTATATTAAATTATTTGGTTATTGAAGACTTTTAGTCTTCAATATGGATCTTCATCTTTTAGATGTTCTTCAACTTGAAATGATTCCTGCCCTTCTACTGATTCAGTCTTCGTTTTGTTCTTGAAACTCATGTTGTTTTTTTTTGTCTTCTTTATTTAAATACTTCTCTATATTTCAAAGTGATTGATAGGATCTTTGTTCTTGAATTTATTCAAGTGTATTTGATGAACAAGAGACCTCATTATCTTGCAAGTTCTAAGTGGATCATAATTGATCCATTTTCTTTCCTTTGGTTCTTTGGATGACCTTTGTTCTTCAAAAACTTCAAACTTGAACTCATTATTAGTAGATGCTTCATCAATAAGAACTTGAAAAATACAATCTAATCTGAATATCAATATCTCTCCAGATATTCTATAGTACTTATATTTATAGTAACAAAAAACAATGAGTGGGATTTTCCTCCACAATATTTACATGGATAGAGAGTCCAATAGTTTACTTTTTCATGACCAATCTTGTTGCAATAAGTACATTGTGAAGATATCTTTACTCCTTTGTTGCTTGTCTTTAGAAATTCAAGTTCATCCATTTCCTTGATAAAATAGTAAAACCATTTGTGTACAATTGAAGCTATTCTACCTTTACTTCTTTCATAAATCTGTAGGACATCTTTCTGATCAATATTATTTTCTACCATTTGAATATGGTTTTTGATTTTATTCTCAATATTTCCATTAATATAATTGACATCAATTGCTTTCATCATGTCATTGGAAGATGTCTCTATATAATCTACTCTTGTCATACTATCAGCTTGTGAATTCTCATAAATCTTTCTAAGCCTTGTTGGATCTTCTCTTCTAACCATATTTCTCCTATTACCATTTATAGTATTAAGTATGCCTTTAAGCCATGTTGATTCCTTGAATCCTCTATACTTAAAAAGTTTTTCCTTTGTAAAATAAATCTTCTTATTAGTCTTACAAATCAAACTCTAACCTATGTCCTCCTTGTTGTAGTAAATGAGCTTGTGCAAGTTTATTTTTATTCCATGCAATAAATGGGTGCCCCAAGACGTTTTATCTCCCTTGGTAATGATTGGCTTCTTGGATGACAAGTGATAAATGGTGTTAAGTGATATAATCAAGTTTATAACGTTATTCAATCTTTCAAATGTTTTTCTTAACACTTCATTGCTTCAAATAACATTATATTTTCCTTGGTTGCATTTCTTTCCTTCTCCTGACACTTGGTTGTGTGTGTAACGTTCTTCAAAAAACCAATGTAACATTGCAAGAAATATTATGAATGCCTATTCTTCGCTTCCTTTATTAGTAGTTGCAAAACCCTAGATCTTTGGTCTCTCTTTATACCTTTTCAATATCCAAAACTTATCTTCTTTTGTTGTTTACATTTATGAGCTTACAAACAATGCTTCCTCTTCTCCAATGGTGGCTCTTCTCCATTTAGGCGCTCCTCTATAGATAACTCTTCATGGTGGATCTTCATGGTGGCTTTTCTCCTATAGGTGGTGGATCCTCTCTTCTGTTTGGTGGCTCTTCTTCTAGGTAGTTTTTGGAAACTTGCCCACCTGTGATTCAATATCACCTTGGCTCCTCTTTTATGGTGCTCAACCTTTGCTATTCAGTGGTGCTTTACTTGGTGGATCTACCACTCTTTTTGGTGGTTTTTCTTCACCTATGTTTTCTACAATTTTGGTGCTATTTTTGGTGTCTTTAGACACCTTAAATCTGCCTTAGCTTTGATCACTATTCGACCTTTCTTTTATTCAATAAAGCTTAGAATAAATATGCACTTTTGTTATAAAAACAACATATAATATTTTTCCTTATTACTCCATTTTAGCTCTTTTTAACTCTAATTCTTGCTATTATATTTTGTAGATTTTAGAATGATAATAATATCTCCTTCCTTGGCTTGGAGACTATTAACTCAAACTTCCTTTTGCTAGCTTTTAACAACTCTAAAATGGCGCTTTTAAAAACTTGAAATAATTACTTTAATACTTGTATAAGAACACTTTATAGCACCAATATTACACACCTCTTATGGCCTCCTTTGTGGCTAGTCTTCTTGATAATTTTATTGTCTCGAATTTATGTATTTTTGCAGCTCCACTCCCTTTTCTTTTGCTGCTTTAGAATCATCAATTTGCAGCTCTAGATGTTGCCCTAAAATTAGATCTCTTGCTGTCAACTTTTCTCTTTATTTTTTCTTCAAATGTATGTTTTCAACTTCTAAAATTTGCAGCTATAAATGTTGTCCTCTTGCTATCCAAATTTGCAGTAATTATCCTCCTTCAAATGTTGATAAATCCTCCTACTCTTTGCTACCCAAAGCTCTTCCAATTTTGTCCCTAATCTCTTTCAAAAAGCAACTCACTTTTCTCTTTCTAATGTTGCCTTCTTTTGTTGTCAAGCATTCCTTCAATTAGTTGTCCAAGAGCACTTCAAAAACTTTCCAAAAATTCTCCAAATCACAGCTCTAAGATTTCTTTAATTTGTTATCCTGTTACCTTTCAGCTTCTACCTCAAAAATCAACAACCTTCTCCTTTTACAAATCATCCTTAAAATTCTCAAAACTATGGCCTCTTCAATTCTCCTTCCTTCAATATTCTTGTTGAATTCTAGCTCCAAGCCTAATATCTTTTGCTATCTTCTTCCTCAAGAATATGAATGTCTTGAGGTCTTCAAAAGCCTTCTCAAAATTTGACAAAATTTTTGCCAAAACCTTCTTCCTTTTGGGCTTGTTGTCAAATGGTGATAATTGTCTTCTAGAAGGCATTGAAAAAACAAACAACTCCCTTGGTCTTGAGGTAAATTGAACCAAGTCAATACCATTTTATCTAACCCTAATTTGTGACAATAGGTTGATCCACAATTGTATGGTGGATTATGGGTGAAGCACCTTGGTCATGCCTTAAAAGGTTGTGGATGTGCTAGGGCTAACTTACAATACCATTAATAAAGGAACAATTAAACTAGATGGCATGCTTGTCAAAATTATGGTTCAAAACCTTTCATCAACCCTGCAAGCTTGTCCCAATCTCATGGTCCCTCAAGAAATAGTAGTGATAGAGCTCCATGAAACTTTTTTCATCTACTTATTAAGGGAGTTCAGTTACTAAATTAGAGGTTATTGTTGACAATTTTGTCACATTTCTCAAGGGGTAGAAAAGGAAATCAAAATTTTGTACAGTGTTTTGTAAAGTTTTTTCTTTGTTGTTTTGTTATTTGAAAAGCTTCAGCAATTTTGGCTTTCAACGCCACCCCTTTGTATAGAAAATAAAAAAGAAAGAGCTTCGTTGCCGAGCAGGCTAGAGAAAAGAGCTTCGCCGAAAGAAAACGAGAAGAGCTTCGCACCCGAGGCATTTCCAGCACTACTTCGGGTGAAATTTTTGCGAAGTAGTATTACCGAAGAAGAATACAAGGATAGCGATAAAAAGAACTTCGGGCCCGAAGCGCTTCAAACCACTACTTCGGGAGAAAGTTGAGCGAAGCGGCATTCAAAAGAACAACTTCGCCGAAGAAGGAAGGTCCAGACCACAGTCCAAATTGGCTAAGGCAAGAAAACTACTTCGGGCCCGAAGCATTTCCAGCAGCTACTTCGGGCGAGATTTTTGCGAAGCGGTGTTGCCGAAGTAAAATACAAAGGAGGAAGAAAACTGCTTCGCACCCGAAGCATTTCAAAAGGCTACTTCGGCCAAAAGTTTTGTGAAGCGGAATTTGAAAGAACGCAGTACTGAAAACACTTCACCGAAAAGCCGCCGAAGCATCTACCTCGGGTCCTGCGACAGTGAACCATTTCTACTTCGTCGAAAATCATTGCGAAGCATCTGCTTCGGCAAACTTTCATGCGAAGTACTTTCACCCGAGGTAGAAGATGCATTTTGAAGGCAGGGATACACTTCGGCCGAAATGCCCCGAACCACAATTTTGATGAAGGATCGTGGCGAAGCATCTCAACGACTCATTAGCGAAGTATCTACTTCGGGCAAAGGACCATGCCGAAGCAGTTTTGACACAGCGAAGCAACGAGAAGTGAAGACCCCATTTTGCGAAGGAGATATGCTTCGGCCTCCATCACCCCGAAAGCTGTCTTGCGAAGCTTCACCATGCGAAGTGCAAATCAAGGAGAATTTGCTTCGGCACAGGTCCATTGCGAAGCAAAGTTGAAAAGGTAGCGAAGCACCTCAAAGGCACGTGCTCCAAGCCGGGTATTTTCTCGAGGCGATCAAGTGCCTCATAAATGCATTTTTTCGTGCCCGATAAGCTTGTTGCTCATTTTTGGCAATTGAAAACGAAGTATCAAGCCATGATGAAGAGCCCGACGAGCATGGCGGCCACTCGAGCACCGCACCCAGAGACCAAGGACGTCCAGACGGCTCATCAATGCATCTTTCCATGGTTGACCCGATCACAGTTGCTAGTTTCGGTAATGGATTTGAGAGCTCGATCACGAGAGCCTCGGGGAGCCGAATTCTCAAGGCTCGAGGGCGTACTTCTCCTTGCTGTGTAATTATGACTCAGAGGGTCGGGTCCTCTATAAAAACCCAGGCATTGTAATGAAGAAAGGGGGGGAACTATCTGCTAGAAAGCTGCTGTAACTTGATGTCCTGCGATTAATACTAAAGAGCTTTGGGCTCAATTTCTCTCTTTTATGCTGCCTTTGTGCTTGATTCTTTTGTCTTTCTTCATTTGTATATTGAGACTCTGAATCCTGAATCCGGTGTGCGATTGGGGACTGTACCCTAAAACTCGTCTGAAGGATACATAGGAGAGGAAAAACGTAATATTGGTTTTCTTTTATGCTGCCTGGTGGGTTGTGGTTTCTGTTACATTCACTTGTCCTAATCGTCTTTACTCTGAACCCTGAATTTCGATGAAAGGGAGAAGGAGAATCCTGTGAGCTCACCCAGAGGATACATAGGAAGGTTAATGTTGTGTTTCTTTCATTTATTCTTGGTGTTCCTTCATTGCTATTCAAGTTGTCAGTTAGTGATCGTGCTTCTTGTTCTTTCCCACCTTAAATCACCGATCTCTCTTCCCTTACCCCTTTTTATTTCTTTCTCTAACCCTAACTCCTTTTATCTCTTTCCTGCACCCTTATCTCAAAACACCAAAGTAGATTAGCATAGGAGCCGACCTTTCTCCGGAGATTGGCACGAGGGGCATCTCTTCCCTTCGGCCTTTCAATGTTGGTCCAGGTCTAGGGCGCATACATTTACCCAAAATCCTTTCCTAGGCAGATTTGATGACCAACAGTTTTTGGCACGCTCGGTGGGACCAAGGTCCCATATTTTAAGCGCAAATCTCAAACCCGTCTTCATCGGGGCCACTAGTTCTAACCAGTTCCCGGTGTGACCCGGTCAGTCTCACCTGACTAGTGGTAGTGAGAACCGATGCTCTCATTACCGAAAGACTCTTAGCATCTGGCGACTCTGTTTACCCGAGAATATTTAAGTCGTAAAGACCAGTACCAAAGTCTGTGCCTTCATGCAAACAAGATGGAGAGTTAGGAATAGAGGAGAGGAAACTGAGTTCTTTGAGTTAGATATTGACGCCTTTGGGGAACGATCTAGGTTAGTTACCCCCGAGTCACTATTACGTGGAACATCCTCGCTAGAGGCCGCTGTTGATGAGCAAGGCTTAATTTTTGATAGCACAACGGCTAACTTTCCTCTTAATCCTCCCAACTCATCGAAGCATCCTAGTGCCTCCATTCCTATTAGCAATCAAGGAGGAGCTTCGAGGATTCTTGTTTCTCAAAATCCAGGAGCAAGTATGGCACAGCAACAACAACAACAACAACAAATGCAGCAGCAACTGCCACCCAGGTGGTTCCCATCATGGGATTCTTTGTCACCACTAAATCTAGCAGGACAAGGGCAAGTGTCGCCCGCTACTGTAAAGAAGATCCCAACGTTCGATGGAATTGGGAAGACTGCTCTGGAGCACATCCAGGACATAATCTCTCTGGCAGCGATCCACGACATCACAGAGGAACAAGTTATGGTAAAGCTTCTGGTTCTTTCCCTTAGGGGAAAACTCCTCTACTGGTATAGATCTTTACCACCCGGTACTATTACGGGATGGGACCAGTTAGCCGGGCAATTGATGCAAGGTTTCAATGAGTCCTTCGATCCTACCTCTCTCCTGCATCAGTTCACCTCAATCCAGAGACATCCGCAAGAAGAGATCACAGACTTCAACGTAAGGTTCGCTCGAACCTGGCAGAGAGTACCAACCGGACTTTGGCCAACCGACGAGGCTGCAACATACTATTTCCTTTGGGCTTTCAACCCTGATATCAGTATCATGGTAAGATATTCCAACATTAATACTTTTCTCGAGTTGTATGGGTTAGCCAAGAAGGCAAAAATGGATTTGATAGCTGTGGGCAAGCTTCCCCAAAGGATGTCGATGCCCATACTTCTCGAATTCCCTCAATCCCCATACACGAGCGCAACTGCTTCACAGATCTCTATAACCCCTACACTCCCGGTCTCATCTTGGAACCCGAATCCTATTGTGTCTCAAATCATCGCTCCACAAATTCACTTTCCCAAACAGCCTACTATCACTTTGGCATTCCCTATACTACCAGCACCACTTCAACCCCCTGCCTTACCTCCAATACCAACAATGGCTTCATTGCCACTCGTTCCAAAAGCCGATGATATACAAGCTAAAATTCTTCAAGAGATGCAGTCTCTGAACTCCATAGTTCAGACGTTGTCCAACGACATGACCATTGTGAAGAAGAAGCAAGCGCAACAAGAATTCCTATCGAGAAGATCTTATCCTACACCTGCGCTTACCAAAGATCAAGCAGTCCAGCAAGGGAAGGCTTCGGTGAGAAATGCTGCGATCGATGAAGCTCCGAGCACTTTCGATTATGTGTATTGGTGCTCTACGTGCAATGATCCGCATGAAGAGAATACTTGCATGTTGCACCAACACTATGTACAAACGCTGGCGAGCAGTAGTCATGGCGGTCAAGTCAACGTCATCAAGCAAATGAGTCAGAACTTGGTGATTGGCGAAGAAGAGCCGGTTGCAGTGCTTACCAGAGGAGGAAAGAAGGCGATAGAAGTGGATGTTACTCAGATGGCTCCCTTAAAAGTACATGCTCGACCCAAGAAGGGACAATCATCTTCCTCGGCCCCGAACGAAGCTCCTCCGCCTGCACCGATCAAAGAAAAATCCCAAAAGGCTTTTGTCGAACCACCTCAGGCAGAAACTAAAGAGCAGGCTAAGGAAAAGCTCAAGTTTCCTTCACTAACTAAGTGACAAAGAGTTGAAGCTACGGAGCAGTATCGCACTAGATATGAACCGAGAAAGGAACCCGAGGTGCTCAGTTCCCTGTCTTACAACATTGTAGAGGAGTTAAAGAGGATCCCAACCAAGATTAGCTTGTACGATGCACTGCAACTACCTGGGCAAGTAGACCTGCTACAAGAATCATTGAAGATGACTAAAGCAAAAAAGGCAACACCACTTGCTCTTGTGCAGACCCTATCCACATCCATTACGGGGAAGAACAGACCACCTCCGTTCTACCTGTCTCTGCAGATGGAAGGGTATATTGTACATAACTGTATGATCGACTCTGGGGCTGCGACAACAGTCATGCCAAGAGCAGTCTACGAAGAAATAGGAATGGAATATACGCGAAGCAGCCATGGCGTACTCCAGTTGGATGGTTCCCCAGTGAAGACTATAGGAGTGATCAAAGACATTCCTATTCGACTACATAAGATGCCTCAGATCACGGTCATACAAGAGGTAGTGGTCGTCGAACTGGAACCATACTTCAGTATGTGTTTGTCAAGGGAATTCATAGCAAAGCTGGGTGGATACCTGTCCATGGATTACTCTCATCTGGAAATTCCATTCAAAGGAAAGAAGGTGAAGATCTACAATGAAAAGCCTTCTTCTTTCCTTGTGCAGAAGATTTTTGAAGAAGAAAGCAGCGATCCAGTGAATGCAATAATGGAGGGAGTAGAGCAGGTGGACCTGGACGAGGAATCTCTTGCGCAACTGAGTTATGAAGATGAGTTCTCATTGGCAGACTTTAATGCCATGGTAGAAACCGAGATAGGATGTTATGCGATCGCCAAGCCTGAGAAACACACCCAACCAGAGAATAGAACAAGTGCCCAAGAAGGACTATGGAAGTTGTTCTTCGATGGCGCCCGATGTAAAAACGGCGTTGGGGTAGGGATTCTTCTAGTATCGCCATCCGGAGAGCAAAAGGAGTATTGCTACCGGTTGACATGGAGCTGCACCAACAATGCAGCAGAATATGAAGCATTGTGCCTAGGACTCAAGAAAGTCGACAAGTTAGGCATAAAGCACCTCCAAATCTTTGGAGATTCTAAACTGGTATGCAACCAGGTCACAAACAGATGCTCTTCAAAAAAGCATTATTTAAAGTCGTACCGCAATAGGGTATGGGACTTGTTTGACCAATTCGAGTCTCTCAATCTGCAATCCATCCCACGAGAAAAGAATCGACATGTTGATGTTCTGGCATCCATCGCAGCCAAGTACTCTCCAGTAGAAGACATGGTGCACAAGCCCAAAGTAGTGAGGTTAATCTATAGACCCTCCATCCCAGACAGAGACCTACACTACCAAGTCTTTGACAATGATGAGCAGATTGTAAATTTCATGATTCAAGAAGCCGCCACAATCGAAGACAGAAGCTCTGACGAAGAAGAAGATGAAGCGCTGGTTCAATTGAAGAATAACCACGTTCCCAAGGGACTGATCACCCTTGAAAGCCTCTTTGATCAGAATGATCGAGCACTCTCTCATATGATCAAAGTCAATGAAAAGCAGTACCAAGATTTAGAGCTTGAACCTGGAAAAGCAATAAAAGTTGGAACCGACTGCACTTCGAAAGAGATAGAACAGATCCAGACTCTGTGCAGAAAGTTTCTTGACATAATTGCTTGGTCCTACCAAGACCTCAGAGGATACGATCGATGGCTGATCCAGCACACAATTGAATTGCAGGAGGGGGTCAAACCCTTCCGACAAAAGCAAAGGCCGGTTAACCCGAAGATCGAAGTCTTGATGAAGGCCGAACTTCTAAAAATGCTCGAAGCAAAGATAATTTATCCCATCAAACATTCTTCTTGGGTAGCGAACCTAGTCCCTGTCAAAAAAAAGAACGGAGATATACGGTTATGTGTGGACTTTCGCAACCTGAACCAGGCCTCTCTCAAAGATCACTATCCTCTTTCACAAATCGATCAAATTTTGCACTCAGTGGCTGGAGCTCAACGCTTCTCCCTGCTCGATGGCTTCTCTGGATACAATCAGATCTGGGTCAGGGACGAAGACCAGCATAAAACAGTGTTCACCACCAAGTGGGGAACATTTGCTTATCAGCGAATGCCATTTGGCCTGTCGAATGTCGGTGCCACTTTCCAGAGGGTGATGGATCTAGCTTTTGGTCAGCTTCTGAATAAGGTTATCGTCATCTACCTAGATGACATGACCGTTTTCTCCTGAAAAAGGGAGGATCACCCCATACACCTACAACAAATTTTTGAAAAATGTCGAGAATTTGGCATATCAATCAATCCGAAGAAGTCCATATTCGTAGTCAGCGAAGGAAAATTGTTGGGACATGCAATATCAAAAAAAGGTCTCGCTGTAGATCCCGACAGAGCCGAGGCTCTAACGAAGCTCCCACTCCCAGCAGATAAGAAAGGACTTCAATATTTCTTCGGCCAGATCAACTTCGTGAGGAAGTTTGTCCCCGATTTTGCCCAAGTTATCAAGCCAATGTCTGATCTTTTGAAGAAGGGCACCGAATTCATCTGGACGGAAGAAAGAAGGGAAGCATTCAAAGAGATTAAGGCCCGAATCGCTCAGGCACCGGTCCTGGTCAACCCTGACTATAGTCGAGATTTTATCCTGTATGCCATAGGGGAACCCGAAAGCTATGCTGCGGTCCTGACACAAAAGGGGGAAGATGGTGAAGAGCGTCCCATCGCATTTTTGAGCCAGGTGATCAATCCCCATGAAGAGAAATACAATTTCATAGAGCGTCAGGTGCATGCAGTAATGAAGTCTCTCAGGAAGTTCAAGCAGTTCGTCTCCCAGAGTCGGGTTACGATCTTTGTCATTCACCCCGACGTGCGCAATTTCATCATCCAAGGAGAGTTGGGAAGCAAGAGAGCCGGTTGGGTGAACAAGATACAAGAATTTGACATTGAGATCAAGCCCACAAAACTGGTTCGCGATCGCGCATTATGTCAAGAACTGGCGAAGAGCGCAGCGACCGAAGCAACAGAACCTCAATGGGATGACTCACCAGTCGAAGGATGCTTCGCAAACCAGGAAGCGGATGAAAAGGACTGGGTCAGTGAGATAATCAAGTACTTCAACATCGACATATGTCCTTCGCATCTAAATGCATCGCAGCGAAGGCATTTCAGGATGCGATCCTCTCGATACACTCTGTGCCCCGAAGGCCTATTTTTTAGAAACATTGATGGCATTCTTCTTAAGTGCATAAAAGATGATGATAAAAGGAGAGTCTTGGGAGAATTTCATTCAGGACTATCTGGAGGTCACTTCGCAGGGAGAACAACGGCGTTGAAGATCATCAGGGTGGGTTATTATTGGCCCACACTCTTTGTCGATGCCTTTGCAGTTTGTCACAGGTGCGAGCAGTGTTAGAAGTTCATCGGCCGAAGCAGAAATGCTTCGATGCCTCTCCAACCGATACAAGTAGAGACGCCCTTTTAGCAATGGGGGCTGGATTTCATAGGGGTCATATCGCCGAACTCCTCCATTGGACATAAGTTCATACTGACTGTGACTGACTACTTCACCAGGTGGGCCGAAGCGATCCCTACGAAGCACGTAGATCAAGAGACTGTCATAGCCTTCCTAGAAGGTTTGATCACCAGGTTCGGCCTCCCCGAAGCAATCATCACGGACAATGGTCCTGGCTTCACAGGAGCCAAAATCAATGAATTCCTCTACAGATATGGGATATATCATAAAGTATCCTCCAATTATTATCCACAAGGCAACGACTTGGCAGAATCCACCAACAAAACCTTGTTGAGGGTGTTAAGGAAGCTTATAGAGCAAAACAAAAGGACTTGGCATCTTCTTCTAGATCGGGCCTTGTGGGCCGATCGAATTTCTATCAAGAGGTCGATCAAGACTTCGCCTTATGCCTTGGTCTATGGCAAGGAGGCTATCTTACCCACTCATGTAGAGATCCCTGCACTGCAACTGCTAGAAGAAGAAGATGAAGTTAGCCCAATGGAAAATAGATTAGCTCAGCTATTGCAGTTAGAGGAAGATCACGAGGAAGCTTACCAGAACTTCGCTAAGCATGCTCAGGTCACCCAAGATTGGTTCAAGAAAAAATCATCCAATCGCGCATTCAATGTGGGAAATCTGGTATGGAAATGGGATTCCTGGAAAGCCAAGCCTGGAAATCATGACAAGTTGGACGCCTTCTGGGATGGGCCGTTCGAAATTGTGAAGGTGAACTCGGCTAACTCTTTCATCCTCAAAGATGTCGAGGGCCAGGTTTTTCCGATCTCTATCAATGGTCTTCATCTGAAGACTTTTCATCGCTGAGGTAAAACTTCTCTCTTTAAAAAAAAAAAAATGTGTGTATATGTACTGTTGTATATATTTGTTTTCGTTTGTGTATATATGTCCTGTTCCGAGATTCAATAGCCAAGAATTACACTCCAAAATCTCCTTCGAGGATTTTAAATGCGAAGTAGTAGTTGCAAAGAGCTTCGCACCCGAAGCATTTCCAGTAGCTACTTTGGGCAGAAGTTTTGCGAAGTAGATTTTAAAAGGGGCTTTTGCGAAGCAGTTTTCAAGAACACAAGCTTCGGTAGGCGGTCCTTGTAAAGCGTGGCGAAGGAGGAGTACTTCGGGCCCGAAGTGTCAAAAAGCAGCCCACATCAAAGGTTCACCGCGAAGCATTTTGTTTTCACCTTCGTCGAACCAACAACACGCGGGATGGGGAAATTTAAAATGTGCCTCGAAGAACGTGTAATCAACAGCCACAAAAAAGGGTTCGAAGCGGGTGAATTTAAGGCAGGAGCAACGGGGCACTTCCCGAGGTGATTTGGTTAAAAGGAAAAAGCTCGCGCCCAGGTACGAAGTGGCAGCAGGTTGCTTCTCCAATACAAAGCGTAATCATCAAAGCATGTGGCCCTGCGTACCACGTCGATGCAGAACCAATTAAAAGATACGGTAACCTCCTTCGTCCGAGGTGTAAATTTAATTTTAGTAGGTGCCATAAATTCAGGTGGTTGCCTTTTTAGGTTATAAAACGCGAAGTCCTAGCAGGAAGGAGGTTATCTATCCATCAGTTTGAGCTAGACTAAGAGCCTTCAATTACTCTGCAATTCTCCTGCCCTTTGCATCTAGGTCTTTCACATCAAGCCTCTGTACCAAGAACTCGACCGCCATCATGGGGAAGAAGAATTCCAAGGAAAAAGGGAAGGAGCCCAAAGTTGCAGGCCCTAAAAAAACAAAGAAGGGTAAGGAAGAGAAAAAGCGAACTCCAAAGAAGCTAAGTCTCACCCCTCACCCCGAAAAGCAACCAATAGAAGAAGGGGACGACTCGGAGGAGGAGCAGCTTGTAGAACCACCAATTGATGGGTGGGAGAAGATTAGAGACACACAACTCTCTAAGGGTGTATCCGACCTCCGATGCACCATAGAGTTTATGACAAGCAGACTCACCCCAGAAAATAAGAGAGCTGCTGCATATTACTCTCAGATTTACTGGTTTTTAACCCCTCCTGCTCACCATTGTCCCGAGCTAATCTATGCTATCGCACAAAATTACCAGCTTGCATCCAGGCAGGTGTTGGACGCTTCGGGTCACAAGTTGTTCTCCATCCTGAAGGAAGATGTACAAGCGGCCTTCGCGCCACAACAAGGTCCGCCCAAGGGCTATTCTGTTTGCAATGTCATCTTAAGCGAACAAATGGAGAGGTTCACCTCTAACAACTACATATTGAAATTCCTGCGTGAGAATCTCAAGAGCGGGCTACCTTCAAACAAGCTGCCCCAGATGCCCTTACCCTTGGCGGCCTTCAAAAGCATCGATATTTTCTCCATCATTGCATGGGTGGCGGGCCTGTTGACAGATGCTTCGGTGCAACCCTGGCAGGTGTCTTTGGCCGAATGTATTTCAAGAGGGGAATTCTATGCCCCTGATGCTTCAAGACCGAGTACCAACCCAGTATTCTTTGACTGGGCGGAATGGGTGGCCCGAACCTTGCACACAAGGCTCACCAGCATGAAGAATTCGGCAACGGGCCAATACTTCGCACCCTGTTCTTTTCTTGTCTGGTTGTATTTCTACCAGGTTCATAAGCGATTCCCCCATATCGCCATTTCTCCAAGCGACGAGGATGGAAATCCTCTGCCAGTGTATCAATGGACTCCCCTCCTATTGAGGACAGAGTCCTATTATTCTTTTAATCAACAATTTTTGGGACCCGCCATGCATCTGTTGAAAGGTTCTTGTCCTCGGGTGCCCCTCAGTTTGAGAGATAGAGTGGTGCAGGGAAAAAAAAGGAGATGTTTTCCAATTGACACAGGGACTGGTGATTCACCTATTCGGTTTCATAGGGAAGCCCTTCCTGTTACCAGTCTACCCCTCCGAATATCAGTTCGCATTGGAAGTCGCTCGGTAGAGTGACTCTACAAATTTAGTATACGACCATGGCCGAAAGTGGGCACATACCTGTGACTTCCCCTTCAGGATGGGCGTAATCGAAGTCTTTGCCCTAAAACAGAACGTTTTCCTGGAGGAAAAGCTTGCCAGTTTTGGCCTACTCTAGATTCCTCAACAATGGCTCTATGATCCTTTGGGAGTGATGAGGGATCACTTAAAATTCAAGAATTTCCACATCTGCCCCCACCCCGAAATTGTGGAACAAAGGAATAATCCCAATGGGAAAGATCTGGAGTGGCATTTGGAGAGGATGAGGACATTGCCTCCCTGGCATGAGTTCTACCCCATGGAGGTCGAGTTCGACCCTGATCAGTACCCCCTCCCAACTCCAAGCTCCACATTTTGGAGAAAGGCAAAGGATGATTTAAAGGAGGAATTGAAGGATTGGAGCGAGGAAAAGCTTCGGGAGTGGTGGATAATGAGAGTCCATCACCAAAAAATGAACTCTTATGGACTCTTGGCATCAGATAAAGACTTCGCGATTCTTTATGAAACCAATGTTGAAACTTGGAAGTCTATATCCTTTGCAGATTTTGTTCCCCCGACTACCCCAGGATCAGGCGAAAGCCCAGGAGGAGCTAAAGATACCTCGAAAGAAGAGGAAGAAGTAGGGGTCCGAAGCTACGCCAGCGACACTACCATAGGGACCATCGGAGATCCATGACACAAGCATCGAGGAGGCAGAGCAACCATTGGAGAGAAAGAAAAGAAAGAGGCAAGAGCAAATTCAAGTGCCTCCGAGCCACCCAAAGCGACCTCGCACGAAGCCTGCAAGTACTCCTGTCGAATCACCTACATCAGGCCCGGTTGAAGCAAAGGTCGAAGATGCGGGGCCACCAAGTGCTGAGACGGTCCCTGATATAGACGTCATTGATGTGGAGGAGCTCCTCCAACAAGAAGGAGACCCCAAAGTAGAAGTTGTGGAGGTCGGGAGTGTTGAAGCCCAAAAGGAACAAGAGCCAATCACCCAGGATGTCACCACGGCCGCTCTGCCAGGAGGGCACGTAGGTATGCACTCTCTTCCTTTCGCCTTGGTCTCCGACACGTCCACTGTGGTCCCGATTGAAGGTCCTCATCAATCTCTCCATCCCCTACAAGGTCAATCACCCACTCAGATACTGCCCATTGCCAGTCCAACCCTACATAGCTCCACTCCACCCGAGTCGTCTGACCAGGACAAGCCCGTTGAAACCACTTCGCCCACCCACGTCGCCATTCCTTCAATCCTAAGTCAAGGCGAAGGTAGTGTCCCAATGCCAAGCCCCGTAGCCCACTCTCCCATCGCTCAAAGCATAGTCCCGCTTGCCAAAGCCCCTGCTACACCCGTCTCCGAACCGTCTGGGGAATCATTCCCCGTTAATTCTTTATATTTGTTCACACCTTTGGCTGGAGATCCAGCCTTTTCTGAAATAGATTTATCTTTAATAAAGGAACGCCCCCTAGCCGAGAAGCTACTCTTAGCTCGGCAAAACATAGAGAAAATGTTGAAGGAGGCAAGGAAGAAAAGAGGGCGATCTCTGGCCCAGGTTGAAAAATGCGCTGTCTTCGACTTGAAGGGCGGAAAGTTACATAAGGTTAAGAAGGTCCCTAAGGTCCAGAAGCCTCTGGATGAAATGACTCCAACTGACTATGATTACTAGGAGAAGACCAAGGACCTGGAGCATTTGAATATAGATGACGAATCCGCATCCATGCATGTCGGGATCGAGACTTTCCGAGCGCATGCAAATATTGCCAATCAATGCAGGATTGAGGTAGAGAGTGCCAACATCAAGTTGGAGGAAGAGTTGGCTAGAATCCGCTCTAAGCTGGAGGATTCACAAGGGCAGTGTAAACTAATGAAGAAAGAAACACACGCCCTGAAACAGCAGATACTACAATTGCAGTCTTCGGCTGAGCACCAAGCACAGAAATAGGCCGAAAATGAGCTAAAAGCAAAAGAGCTCGAGAGCAAGATCTTGCAAGCCTAGCAGCAATTGTTCAAAAAAGCAAACCTGGAGCTGTTCGACAGAGGCAGAATCAAGGAAATCCGCTCACACTTGCTCAAAGGTTTCAGATCGCGGGCCGCCAGTGCCCTATCAACTTTAATCTATGTCACCGAAGCCCAGCATGCCATTGCTAAGAAGGGGCCCATAGTAGATGAAGTTATCCAAAAAATCAAAAGGCGACTCAAGCTTGCTTTTGAAGTCCAAAGTATTAGATATCAGGACCTGCAGGTTGCTGCTATGAGTCGAACAGCTAGGGATTGGTCTACTGCCCAAGCCACTATTCGCGCCTTCTTCTCCAAGGTGAAGAAAGCGCAGAAGGCGAAGGACCTCCTAGATATATTTGAGCAGGAGCAACGCGCATCAATGGGTTACTTCGAGGACCTTTCTTCCTTAGGTTTCCCGAGTTTCACAGACGATGATGGGAACCTTCTCACCCGAGAAGAACTTAAGCCGACGTGGCTCCGTTTCGAAAGTGACGTCTCAAAAATAGATGAGTGGGAAGAGCCAGTCACAGAAGGACAAGTCACCGACTTCATCCTGAGACACTGTAAAATCGCGGCTTGCATGAATGACCTAAGTGTAAGAATCAAACATGTCGATATAGGGTAGATTGATCGGTTCCATGTTTTGGTCAAGGCACTCGAAGACCAAGAACCATTTCAGAAAGGGGTCTGGGCTCACGTTCACCGAACCATGAAGAAAATCCGTGATCGTCTTGTCCCATCACCGCAGCAGGAGGCCACGCCGATAGAAGGAGTAGAGGAGGAAGAAGGAGCAGAGGAGGAAGGAGCGGAAGAATAAGGAGAACTAGTCATGGAAACACTCCCAGAGGGAGAAGGAGGAGAAGGATCTGGAGGGGACTCTGGCCCAATGGATCAAAGCTAGGGGTTCTCCCACCGAGACGAGCTCGTTGCCCCGCGAGCCGCCAAGAATGTTGACAATTTTGTCACATTTCTCAAGGGGAAGAAAAGGAAATCAAAATTTTGTACAGTGTTTTGTAAAGTTTGTTCTTTGTTGTTTTGTTATTTGAAAAGCTTCAGCAATTTTGGCTTTCAACGCCACCCCTTTGTATAGAAAATAAAAAAGAAAGAGCTTCGCTGCCGAGCAGGCTAGAGAAAAGAGCTTCGTCGAAAGAAAACGAGAAGAGCTTCGCACCCGAGGCATTTCCAGCACTACTTCGGGTGAAATTTTTGTGAAGTAGTATTGCCGAAGAAGAATACAAGGATAGCGATAAAAAGAACTTCGGGCCCGAAGCGCTTCAAACCACTACTTCGGGAGAAAGTTGAGCGAAGCGGCATTCAAAAGAACAACTTCGCCGAAGAAGGAAGGTCCAGACCGCGGTCCAAATTGGCTAAGGCAAGAAAACTACTTCGGGCCCGAAGCATTTCCAGCAGCTACTTCGGGTGAGATTTTTGCGAAGCGGTGTTGCCGAAGTAAAATACAAAGGAGGAAGAATGAAACTGCTTCGCACCCGAAGCATTTCAAAAGGCTACTTCGGCCAAAAGTTTTGCGAAGCGGAATTTGAAAGAACGTAGTACTGAAAACACTTCACCGAAAAGTCGCCGAAGCATCTACCTCGGGTCCTGCGACAACGAACCATTTCTACTTCACCAAAAATCATTGCGAAGCATCTGCTTCGGCAAAATTTCATGCGAAGTACTTTCACCCGAGGTAGAAGATGCATTTTGAAGGCAGGGATACACTTCGGCCGAAACGCCCCGAACCATAGTTTTGATGAAGGATCATGGCGAAGCATCTCAATGACTCATTAGCGAAGTATCTACTTCGGGCAAAGGACCACGTCGAAGCAGTTTTGACACAGCGAAGCAACGAGAAGTGAAGACCCCATTTTGCGAAGGAGATATGCTTCGGCCTCCATCACCCCCGAAGCTGTCTTGCGAAGCTTCACCATGCGAAGTGCAAATCAAGGAGAATCTGCTTCGGCACAGGTCCGTTGCGAAGCAAAGTTGAAAAGGTAGCGAAGCACCTCAAAGGCACGCGCTCCAAGCCGGGTATTTTCCCGAGGCGATCAAGTGCCTCATAAATGCATTTTTTTGTGCCCGATAAGCTCGTTGCTCATTTTTGGCAATTGAAAGCGAAGTATCAAGCCATGATGAAGAGCCCGACGAGCATGGCGGCCACTCGAGCATCGCACCCGGAGACCAAGGACGTCCAGACGGCTCATCAATGCATCTTTCCATGGTTGACCCGGTCACAGTTGCCAGTTTCGATAACGGATTTGAGAGCTCGATCATGAGAGCCTCGGGGAGCCGAATTCTCAAGGCTCGAGGGCGTACTTCTCCTTGCTGTGTAATTATGACTCAGAGGGTCGGGTCCTCTATAAAAACCTAGGCATTGTAATGAAGAAAGGGGGGGGAACTATCTGCTAGAAAGCTGTTGTAACTTGATGTCCTGCGATTAATACTAAAGAGCTTTGGGCTCAATTTCTCTCTTTTATGTTGCCTTCTGTGCTTGATTCTTTTGTCTTTCTTCATTTGTATACTGAGACTCTGAATCTTGAATCCGGTGTGCGATTGGGGACTGTACCCTGAAACTCGTCTGAAGGATACATAGGAGAGGAAAAACGTAATATTGGTTTTCTTTTATGTTGCCTGGTGGGTTGTGGTTTCTGTTACATTCACTTGTCCTAATCGTCTTTACTATGAACCCTGAATTTTGATGAAAGGGAGAAGGAGAATCCCTATGAGCTCGCCCAGAGGATACATAGGAAGGTTAATGTTGCGTTTCTTTCATTTATTCTTGGTGTTCCTTGTTGCTATTCAAGTTGTCGGTTAGTGATCGTGCTTCTGTTCTTTCCCACCTTAAATCACCGATCTCTCTTCCCTTACCCCTTTTTATTTCTTTCTCTAACCCTAACTCCTTTTATCTCTTTCCTGCACCCTTATCTCAAAACACCAAAGTAGATTAGCATAGGAGCCGGCCTTTCTTCGGAGATTGGCACGAGGGGCATCTCTTCCCTTCGGCCTTTCAATGTTGGTCCAGGTCTAGGGCGCATACATTTACCCAAAATCCTTTCCTAGGCAGATTTGATGACCAACGGTTATATGTCCCTAGATTGGACACACATGTTTCTTAGGACCATATATGGGACTAAGTTGAAGATCCAATCGAAGCCCCAAATATTCATCATGTAGATCATGTCCCTTTAGTCAAATTGGACACAAAACAAGCTTACATGGTAGAGGAGGTGTAGTTTGGGTTTGAGGCATTCGTCAATGAGGAACATTCTTCCATCCTAAATGATAAAATGGATTACTAGGTAGTTGAGATATGGAACTATGATCCCTATGGGATGTTTGAGCAAATTGACATGGACTAAAGGGCTATCTTGGAACATTCTATACATACTTTATACATAACATAAAAAAGGATAATATTTTACCTAACATAGTTTATGATAGGTTTGCATGAAAGAGATAAGTTTTGTAGCTCAACAGATGCCATGAGTGGAATTAAATCAATAGCCAACATGCCTAAAGTAGCATAAATCATATGAACGAATTATCTATGGGTGGCATACATTGAACCACGATGTTAGAGCACAAGTTGTTTGATCATGAAGAACATGTGGTAGGCTCATGCTAAGTTAGGAGTAAGCCATAATAAGGTAAAAGAAAGAATAGCATGGATTGTATGACCATTTGATTAATGAAAAATGTCTTGGATAGCTTTTCACCTTAATAACCATCACCAAACTAACAAAGAGAAAGACACATGGTGGAATTACACTCAAAGAAGAGTCAATTGAAAAAAGCCTAGGTTCAAAATAGCACGAACCATTTGATTACACAATTAATGAGCAATGTTGGTTTCCAAAGAAACCAATACAAATTAGTCTCCAAGCTAACATGACCATCATATCGTCATGACAAAAGTTTGCAAGTCGATCTATCCCCGAGGGCTCTTACTTGCATAAAGCCTCAAGCACATAGTCAAAATTTTCCCCTATCTTGTAATCTTAAGATGTGTTTTTAGACTATCAATGACATGTGGTGAGCTTGCATTTGATAAAAGATAAGTAAAAAGAGGCTAGAGTTTGAAACAAGTACTCATTGTTCAATCATATGATCAATGTCCATTGCTAAGGAGGGTAGTGACTCCTTGAGACAATGTGAAGTTGTTTGATTGGTCGAAAAGAGAGTCTAACTATTTTTGGATGAAGACTCTAAAAAAATCCTCACCATATTATAACTTCGTTGAGTATTTTTTTAGTGCTAACAATGGCGGCCCTGATTGGATTCAAGTTGGAGTAATTTTTCATGACTAATCTCTACACATTGCAAACATTGGTTTGTGGAGACTGGTACTTTGTAGAAAATTCTACCACTTTCTTCCTATATGGCTTTAAAAGTTCCATGTTTTAGTTGCACAAATTTTAACAAAGGAAAGTCTTTTCCTTGGAATTGTTGAGGTAGATAGATGTTATTGATATTGTGTTTAGGAGCAAAAAAAGAAAAATGAGATTTTACAAGCTCATTTTATATGAACAACATAATGATGATGAAAAGGAAAGCTTCCCATGTTTTTGAAAATATGCTAAAGGACTTAAGGCTATAGATCCTTGATGATAACTAAAATTACAACCCAAAATGAGTGTTTGTCGACTGGATGGTAGGTATTAGAACCTCTACAAAGTTTGTGAATGAGCCTTGACTAGACGTAGAAATCGATAGGAACCTAATGGAGGAAGCAAAAGCACAATATATCAAGATAACAGTGGAACATGGACAAAAGCCAAGGCCTTACAAGACCTTTTACTAGAAGAAGCATGACACAAATCCTCAAGTCCGTATCAGTGCCAAGAAGATAAGGGCCTTAAGAGCTAAACATTGAAGTGATACCAAGATTAAGGTATCAATCCATGATGAAATAAATAGCGATGACATTTAATGAGCTTTACAATAAAGAACATCAAGATGTCAATAGCACATCAAAAGAAGAAAGCAACAAAGAGGAGATAGTCACTAGATTGTCTTGGAATATAGAAACAAAGGAGGCAGTTGAAGAGGTCATAAATGTGGAAAACTCCTTGTCAGAGCTATAGGAAGTTGCAACCACTACCTTTTCTAAAGTATTTTTATATTCTATGGTATTGACACCTCTAGCTATGGTGGCATCATCGCAATGGGAAACCTCCTAAGTGGTGCCACATAGGGAAAAAAAAAGTTGACCTGTAAAGTGAGCCCTCCACCATAAAAAAGGGAGGGTACCCTAAGGGCATAACCATAAAATACTTCCCCTTTGCCCCTATTTCTCTAACCCTAATTTCTTTAATTTCCATTATGACTACCAGCTAGTGTCCTCCCATTCCTTCAATTCATTCATATCCATTAGCCTCCACCCCTAGCATTGTTGCCACATTAGCCACCACTCTAACTATTCCAACAACTACTTTCATTCAACCAACATACCCATACACTACCCCAACCATCATTACTCTCATTTCAACTTCTTCCATTTCTCTAATTATCCCTTTCCTAAAGCCATTCTCGATGATTTTGTTGATTCTTGAACAACTAATGAGTTCACATGCACCTTCCCCCACATACAACTTACTATAATAGTTCTAAGAAATTCAAAATAAAATGTTGCAATATGCCCAAAGGAGAGAGATAAAAGAGTTGCACTACTCACAAAAATGAGGTTGAGAAGTCATTATCATCCATAAAACACTATGTTGTATTTGGCTCAGTCAAAATTAACTATTTCTAAGCCAAAAGGTGAGATGTGAGACCAAGACTATCAAGTCTCGATAGTAGGGCTCAATTTGAAGATATTTTGGGCTAGGGATAAGGTAAATTTCATAGAGCAAGATAATAAGGTTGTAAGCCATGATAACCTATCCCTTTAGAGAAAACTAACAAAGGAGAAAGAGCTTGAGAATGTGAAAGATAAAGAGCTTGAGAATATGAAAGATACCTTGAAGAGTTCTTGAGTAGAGGCCAAGTCACTCTAGGACCAAGTTGGAAACTCACCAATCAGTTGGTGTTACAACCATTAGCCTCTCTCTTAGCAAAAGAAAAGGGAAATTTTCAAAGTCTTGTTGATCAATTTGCTACTCAAGAGGCTCAACAAGACATTTTGCTAAAAGAACTTGAGGAGGCGAGGAAGAAAAACAAGGAGCTTAGTCAATATCTAGGGGGATAAACTCAATAATGGAGGTTTGCAAGACATATTAGGAAGACAACACCAAAACAATATCAACATTGTCTCTAGTATTGAGGTTCATCAATATAACCACTACCCAAAGCTTTCAAATCAACAAGGAGGTGGAGCGGGCCCTACCTACAACTTTCATTAGGATGGTAGAGGCAAGAGTATATCGATCTAATATAATCACTTCAATGTTCACCAATTGATGACCATAGGGATTCAAGATAAGGAGATAATGGCACAAAAAGTAATTGAACTCCTAGAGAAAGAACAAGTTGCATAGCAATGCAAGATCCAGATGGGCACCCTGGCCATAAACTTGAAGGGTCACCTTGATTCATTGATTTAAAAAGGCCTTTTCTCTCCTTGGACTACAAATAATGAATTACTTTTTAAGCAAGTATATTTATGATTGCTCGAGCAGTAGAAGGATCAATCAATTTTTGAGGCATAGTCATGCCCTCCCACTTTAGATGATATAACTCGAGTTATCAAACCATTGACAGAGCTTGAGGTGCGATTGAATGAAGTCATGGGAAAAATGATAAAATTCTCCTCATGTGACCAGTTGGAGCTATATAAGTGTTATAGATAATTCAAACAAATTGAGCTAATGCTAGATGATGAATGGGAGAAAATAAAATATTTAATTAGTAAGCTATTCTTTTAAGAGTTCCCCATTTGTTCTATTATTTCCAAAATTTCATTCTCCCATTTTGACTCTATGCCCAATGAATATGACAATGGTTTTCTAGTATTCATAATATTTTACAAGTAAAAGATCCCTTGTGAGTTGATAGAACTATAGTCACTAAACCTAGAGGGAGTTTTGCCTTGATCAATTTTCTAGGTTAGCTTTGACCTAGGAAGATTATCGAAGGAAAGGCAAATAATGGAAGCACATCGTCAACTTTTTATAATCAATGATTGGTGTTGAGGTTGCTACATTTGAATTCTACCAAGGTCTTGGGGATGCGTTTGTCATTGAATATTTATTGATCTATGGTGAGTGCTAAATGAAAAGGACAAAGTCACAAACGTATTTAAGATTGTGCACACCATCAATCAAGTTTATCTAACAATGGACTCTAATTTTTAAAGAAAATCAAGTTGTGTAGAAAGTAGAGGAATGCCTACCATGATGAATGTTGATCAAAGAAAAGGTATGCAAAAATAAAATATCAAAGCTTTATGAGTTGTTGATCCTTTATTCAATAGCCAATGCTTTTTAAATACTTGTTAAGGAATTGTCAAAGAAAGAACCCTATTATTGACTAGGAGGTGGACATGTGTTAGACAAATCGACACCCTATGAGTGAATAAAAAGCTACCCCATCTAGGCCCATATCCAAAATAAATATTCATCATCGATATTGAATAGGAAGAGATCCAACGGTCCTTGAAGAACGAAGGAAAAGAGTTAGAGGCACTCACCATGAAGTTTCGTCGACCATCCAAATGCAACCATCGATGACCCGAGAAGAGACATGTGGATATTTGAAGAGACTTTGATAAGGAGGAATGGGCCAACCATGAATTTAATTTTTTTGGAAATAATCCATATGCATGGTTCTCTAGAAATTTTGTTGTATATTTAAGAGGATGACAATGGAAGCTCCAGTGTCAGACATCTCCAATCCAAAAACATTAAATATAGGTGAGTCCTATTGTATCGCTCCAAATTTTTCGCACCCTTACCTTCAGGCTATAGGATCCATGTCCGGAAGGGGGATGTGAAAAGGATGGGACAATACCTCGGACTGAGAGGCCCTTTGAAGGTCTCGCCTCTCGGGGGAGGTGTATAAGGGTGAATTTTCTACGGATGGTGGGTTCACCAAGAAAATTTTGAATGGTAGTTTCCACGCCTATGTTGATAGTGTGTTTGATGTGTTCATTTTTATGCTTGATCATTCAACTCCTAGGTTTGGCCGATATGAATCTAAACTATTCTATATGCCAATGCGGATTTCAATGAATACAAAAAACAAAAATAGATGCAAATTACAGAGAATATGCTAACCAGAAGAATTCATACCTAATTCCAGATGTTTGATGGAGATTCTCAGTCTTGTAGCAGTTTAGATCGTCTCAGTTTGCACATTATCGTCTGACATTTCTCGAGATCGTCTCAAATCACAGAAGGTCGTCTGAAATAGGACAAAAATTCGTCTGAAATCAGACGAATTCAGTCGAACAATCCGTCGAAACCCTGCAATCACAGAAATAGAAACAAAATACCAAATATGCAAATGCAGAAGCAAAGGATAATGATAGAAATAACAACAAACTTGCCTAAATAATAGTGTCTAATAACAAATGAGTAAATGTAGTAAATTTAATGATTGATTTTACCTTTATCATGCAACTATTCTAAATGAGGTGAACTCCAAGGTGCATAAAACATAATAACTTAAAACAGTGCAAAAATATGTTATGGAAAATGCAAAAAAGCTTAAGAAAATGCGAACTCTAAACTCGGACTGCCCCTAATCTGGACTACAGTCAGGATCACCTCTAATCACACAAAATCGTCTGTAATCGTCTGCGACAATCCAAGCTAGCTTCGACTAAAAAATAGTAGAATTCTTGCAATAAAAAAATGCAAAATACCAAAATGCAAGCAATAATGCGAGGGAATAAGGAGCTAATTCTGCAATGAAATCCTGTCAACAAAGGGGTTGGGGGTTCGGGGAGAATCAACAAGAATTAAGCAGGGAGGTAGGGGGATAAACTAGAAAAATCCTAGTTTATATAGGATTAAAAAGAGGTTTGGGAGGTTGGGGATCATCCCAATATGGGAGATCTCCAACAGGGAAATCTCCAACTATGCAGACACGCTTCTGCCCGAGTTGGAGAGGCTGTTGAAATAGAAGCTAATAATGAAAATTTGATTTTGGGATGAAATCGTCTGGACATTCTATTCCAGACGAATTCATCAGATCGGGGACGATTTCGTCTAATCTGCGACGATATCGTCCAATGGTCAAAACAAATCCTAAAAATGGCACGAAAAACGGGGAAAGCGGGTAAAAGGCGGTTTAATAGGTAGTTTGGGGTTGAAATTCAAATTTTAATATTTTATCTTTTTACTAAGGTTTTAACCATGCCAATTTTAGGGTGCTACATTTTGCCCCCTCTTTAGCGAATTTTTCGAAGAAAATGCGTTAAAGACGAGTTTTTCTCATTTTACGAGAAAGCAAAAATGTACTCAATTTTTTAGACGACGATTCTTGGTCGAATCATACGAATGCTGACTTATGGTGCCCCCTCCGTGTTTTTACCCAAATCGAACGTTTGAGGAAAAAATGCGGAAAAGCAAAAATTAAAATTTTAAAATGCTGATTTTTAAATAAATTAAAGAAAATAGGAAAAAACCCTAATTCATTTGTACTATTCACTTTGACTGTTCCAGAGTTTTGCAAAAAAAAATGGTGGAGACAGCACACAGAGTGACAGAGGTCCGACGCGGGCTACGAGTAAGGATCTAATCCTAGTAGATTAGGTTTAATGTAACTTTATGCAAGTTGTTTGATTTAAATTTGATTGTTTGGGGCATCACGACCATTTTTAGGCCGTCGACGTCGTCGGGACAAAATCGTCCCTAGAGCGTCGATTTTGTCTGACGACGAAATTGGCGAATTAGGGGCAATTTCGTCCAACAAGGGTGATTCCCAAGTTGCGAAATCGGAGACGATGTTGTCCTCACAAAGGATGATTTTGCCCAATTTGGGATGATATCATCCAATGGTGGACGATATCATTTTAAACTTGATTTTAAGTTGTTTAATTTGCATGCTTGAGTTATTAATGATTTTGTTGTTTTATTGTTTGTTTTGCAAAAGGGATTACTAAAGAGCCAAGAATGGAAATACGACGAGCTAAAGGATGACATAGCCGCACTTGACCAGGCAGAGCGTGACCAACTTGGACTGGTCGGCCTACAGCATGTGGCAGAGATGCCACAAGTACCGACTGACATAGGGCTACTGACAGCCCTAGCAGAGAGGTGGTATCCGGGGTCATCCTACTTTCGGTTACCGATAGGGGAGATGGCTTCCACTCTAGAGGACGTATGGAGGATCATGAGGATCCCCATACAAGGACGGCTGATGATGCCTGTGGCCAATCAGGGCCAGGCGATGATGAGACTGATTGGAGACCCGAGCTTCGCCCTGGAGAAGGGCAGAGTGAACATCGAGTCGCTACGACAGATGCCTGGGGAATCTAGGCTGACACGGGTTTTGGTAGGGGTTGTCGGTGTCTTACTACTGTGCCACCAGAGCAGATGCAGACTACCATGGGTGCTCTCAGACATAGTCTACGATATGAGAGACCATGGGTACAAATTTGCATGGGGGAGCTTTGTATTCTACTGCTTGTATAGGATCCTGCATGGGGTCGTATACAAGGGAGGTCGATATCTAGTATTGACATCATTGCTACAGGTTTAGTGCTAGGAGCACATTACGATGCGGAGGCCAGTAGGTCTCCCATTGACAGGTGTTGACTGGGAGAGACCTCAGGTTTTCTGCTGGTGGTTGCAGAGGGGTTCACAGCGGCGGATAGATCTGTCGATGTCTTGGAGGTTGCTAGACGACCTCATCCTAGACTAGATCACCTAGAGGCCATGGTGAGAGCACCTCGGGTGGGCAGAGGATGGGCAGGAGCTAGCTCACATTAGGCGAGTCTGCTGGCTGAGGATGGAGCGAGGAGAGGTAGAGCTCCACCGCTATGATCGGGTACTACGATAGTTCGATCTACAACAGGGGATCCCTTCTATCAGGGATTACGAGTACTCCCAGACTGTTCAAGATAATACTACACTGAGCAGGGGCTCCAGATATGTAGCGATTCTAGAGTCAGGATGTGGACGATGCCCCCATCCAGCCAGTGGATGGTGATGATGCTGGGGTTGCTGATGGCTACGATGCCTGGTACGTAGGCATCCACTCGGGGTCACGGGGGGAGAGAGCAGCGACGGATCCCACAGGAGAGATGCCAGAGGATGGCACGAGCTCCACAGAGCCCGTGAGAGATAAAGCAGAGGGAGGAGAGGCTCCCTTCGTAGTAGAGAGAGAGACCACCATCGCCTGATAAGGGCAAGGGTGTTGACACAGGGGAGAGCAGTGAGACAGCGGCTCTTCGAGCTGAGGTTACCCACCTTCGGGCTCAAGTGCAGACACTATAGGATGAGGCTACACGACTTAGAGCTCGGGGTGGAGGGGTGAGCAGGGATGATCTATCATGGTCTATTGCTCAGATCGCATTCTACCAGGGGTTATACTATCACATGGTTCCAGAGAACCAGAGGGTACCACTGCCAGCCCCTATTGTAGAGCCGGTCATGATGGGATCGACGAGGACATCCTCACGATCGACGATGAGGACTCGAGATACAACTCTAACCTCTATGGGACCACCTCCTCCACGTCAGGGTGGGGGAGGAGATGAGGCTGAGAGCTCGAGGGCTTCTTGAGGCTAGGTGTCTATGGACTGTAAATTTTATAGAGATTGTTGAGAGGATTGAGTATGCCAGGGTATAGATTGTGGCATACTAATCCAGTTTTGATATGATGTATATAATTTTTGGATATATATATGATTTTGTTTTTGATGATATGACTTGTTCATATGTTTTTATGATGCTTTACTGTTTGAATTGTTTGCTTATTGGATTGAGGATTCATGTAATTATGTTGTTTTGAAATATTATAATTTTGATGTCATGCTGTAAGATTTTAAATGAAATAATCTGATGTAAACAATTGGTGGTTGTGGTGTGATTTGATAAAAAATAAAAGGGACTTCTAACAATAATTTCAAAGGATATTGTCGCTATTATAGACCATTTCATGGAGTCGCCGCTCACTCGGTAATCCTAGTATAGAAATATTGTTAAAAGTGAAAGAGTGCTTCAGAGACTGTCTTAAGACTTTGTGTTCTAATGGGAGATAACGATGGTTTGATGATTTGTTTTCAGATTTTTATAAAAATAGTATGCATGAAAATATGATGTTGCTAGGCATAAATTCCTAAGTGTGATAAAATTTTGAACAATTCCTTTAGAATTTATACCATGGGTGCAATATTGAATTTTGAACATAATGTCATGAAATAGAATAGGTGTTTGTTTGTTTGTAAAGCATAATTGTGTAACATAATGATGCAAGTCACATGTTGTGATGAATTTTGTTTTAAAAAAAATGGAAAAGAAAATTAGAATGATGGTTTACGCTAGGCATAGAATTATAGGTATAAACTTATACCATCATCGCGAAATCCAAAGAAGAAAATAGATTGTTGGTTTTATTGCAAGATGCATTTTTGACCTTTGATAAACATAAAAATAATAATATGAAAATTTTGTTTGAAAAAAAAAAAAAAAAAAAAAAAACATTATTTTTGAGATTTTGTGAGAAGATGTATGTAATTGCTCTTATAGAAAACAAGAATTCTGAAATAAAAGGATAAAATTATTCCGAAAACAGTTACAAAAATATTTTAAATTATCTCAAAGAGAAATGTAGATTTATAAGGAATCCTCGTGTGCAAATGTGAATTCATTATCGATCTTGATTTATCATAATGATACAAAATCTCTCAAATACAAATGTGTGTGCGATTGTATTGTTCATTCACCAATTTTGAGCAAGATAATTTGATACAAGTAATTTGCCTTGACCAAATGAATGTTTATTGACCATGATTTATATGCATGTAACCATACCAGACTACTATGTAAGTTAGGTTTATCAAGATCTAGCTAATCCATAAGCTAACATAGGTCTGTACAAAAGAAAGTCGCTAATGTGACAGACATATTGCCACACTAGGATTTACCCAAGGCCAAGTGGGTTGGGCACAAACCACCTAGTATGGGGCTTACCTCACAGTTTTCGAATAATTGAGAATTCCAAGGATTCAAGCTCATTCACCCTTATTTTCTTTTCAAGGGGTAGGGAAAGGAGTTTATTGTATTTTGCTTTTGCTTTTTCTTTTTTTTTGTACTTTTGTATTTTTGCTTGATATTTGAGATAATGCTGAAATATTGCTATGATGATTCAAATAACCTTTTTCTTTTTCTCTTGTTTCTTGAACTTTTCTTTTCTTCCTATGCTAGGGATACTTGCTCGGATTAGCTGTAGAGCAAGGGATTTTTATTCTGGGTAGGGGTGAGCTTGTCCTTTTGTCAATTCTCAAAGATTCTAGACCATGTGCATGATAGGATAGCAGGGGAAAATTTTCGCTCAGGAAACCATTTCTACTATGTAGCATCATATCGAATGTGCAATGAAATCATTTTAATGTGAAGAGATATACTTGGTTCAAGTAAATAACAAGATCAGTTCTCTATGCTCAAAAATTTATTTAATTCAACTGTGGACTTTGATATAAGAGAGATGAATAATCATAACAAATAAAATCAAGAGATTTATTCATGTGAATGTGAAAGTGCGGGATTCCAAATAAATACTAATTTATCCAAAATAACTGAAAATATAACTGCAATACTTCACAAATTGAGAGGTACAAATATAAAAGATGGTTTTGAAGATTTTGATGATTTGGATGTTTTTGGTGTTTTTATATTTTAAGTTTATGAATTGAAAGGAATACAAGATAGTGGTTTTTTGAAATGTTTAAAACAAATATATACAATGATGAAATGACCAATTTTTACGCATAGTAACGTTTAAGATGCATAATGTTCATAGGTTCTTTAAGTTCTTTACCATATAAGGTAGATAATTTGTATGCTCCTGATCCAAATTTAGCAGTGATGACATATGGTCCAAGCTAGTTGGGCTCAAATTTACCTTTAAGGTTTGTAGTTGCATTAGTACTTTTTTGATTTTTTTTTAAGACAAGGTCACCGATATCAAAGGATCAAGGATGAAATTTCTTAAGATATGCTCTCTTAAGCTTGTTTTGGTAGGCGCAAAGAAGCTCCAAAGCATTGATGCGCTTTTCATCTAGAAGTTCTAGTTGACTAAATCTGCCAGCACGATATTCATTCCCTACTTCAGTATCTTGAAGTAGTAGAGCTAAAGAAGGAACTTCTAATTCAAAGGGAAAAATGGCTTCAGCACCATAAACCAAGACAAAAGGTGAAGTTCCAGTGGGGGTTCGAACACTAGTTTGATAGGCCCACAAAGCAGGATATAACTGAATGTGCCAGTCTCGACCGATTTTATTGACCAATTTTTTGAGAATTTTGATTAAGATTTTATTAGATGCTTCTGCTTGACCATTACCCCGAGGATAATAGGGAGTGGACCAGCGATGTTGAATTTTATATTTTTGACATAATTTCTTGACATCTTTATTTTTGAAACAAGTTCCATTATCAGAAATGAGATTGGCAGGAATTCCAAACCTACAAATAATTTGATTAAAAACAAACTTGGAAACTTGTGTTCCAGTGCAAGAAGCTAATGGCATAGCTTCAACCCACTTTGTGAAATACTCAGTGGTAGTTATGATGAATTTGTGTCCATCGGATGACACAGGGTTGATTTTTCCAATGATGTCTAGGCCCCATTTTGAAAAGGGCCAAGGAGATGAAATAGCCTGCAGCTCTTGTGCAGGCGCATGGACAAGGTCAACGTGTTTTTGGAACTTGTCGCAATGTCACACATAATTATGTGCATTAGTTTCCATGCTAGGCCAAAAATATCCTATCCGAAGGAGTTTCTTAGCAATGGCGCTACCACTAAAATGTCCCCCACAAGATCCATTGTGGGCTTCATTCAAAGCTGATATGGATTCTTCTAAATTCAAACATCTCAATAAGATGCCTTCAAAAGATCTTCTATACAAGGTATTACCAATAATCACAAAGCGACTTGCTTGTCTACGTAATAACCTACACTGGTTGCTAGTGCAACCATCAGGGAAGGTTCCTTTCTACAAAAAATTAAATATATCAAGTATACCATGGTTCAGGAGTTGTTTCGTTGATGAGAAACACATCCAAAGGTTCTAAACATGATTTGCTTGAAGCGGGTTCTTGGAGTCGATGAATAATGATGGTAGCATATTCATCGTCTAACTCCAAGGGTAAAAGAGATGCAGCTGCAACCATAGCGTCAGCCACACGATTGCTAGTTCGAGGAATAGCTTCCAAAGTAACTTTATCAAACAAGGATAACAATTGCAAAACATATGCTTTATATGGGCATAATTTATCATCTCTGGTCTGATAAACATCATTGATTTGATTTATGACAAGTTGGGAGTCATCGAAAACCAATAAACTTTTGATTTTCAATGCCAAGGCAGCTCGTAATCCAAGGATAAGAGCCTCATATTCAGCAGTATTATTAGTGCAAGCAAATGTTAATTTGAAGGACAGAGGAATAAGATGTTTTTGCGGAGATATTAAAATAATACCCGCACCAGCCCCACTCATGCATCGGGCTTCGTCAAAGTATAAGGACCATTGCTCTGAATGGTCTACCTCTAGTTTAAGGCATTCATCAAGAAACTCAATGATGAGGGGATGAGTAGATTCTAAGGGTGCAGTAGCTAATTGATCTGCTATGATTTGACCTTTAACAAACTTTTGTCCTATGAAGGTGAGTTCAAATTCACTTAGCGCAAGAACCCACTTGGTTGTGCGACCAGATAAATACGATCGACTCATGAGATATCGCAAAGGGTCGAATTTGGCAATAACATACGTTTTTTGACTGAGAATATAATGTCGTAGTTTCTGTGTAGAAAATACGACTGCTAGAAATAATTTCTCTAATATGGTATAACGAGTTTCATAACTAATTAAGGTTCTGCTAATGTAATAATTAGCACGTTCTTTCTTCTCATCATCAAGTTGAGCTAACATAGCTCCTAAGGCAGAATTAGAAGCAAAAATGTACAAGATAAAAGGACGATCAGATCTAGGTGGGGAAAGCACTAGAGGTTTGAGGAGATATTGCTTAAGGAGTTCAAATGCTTCTTGGCATTCGTCGTCCCAATGAAAAGAGACATCTTTCTTAAGAAGCTTAAGAAAGGGTCCAGTTTTGTCTGCCAACTTGTCGATGAAGCGACGAATAGCTTGAAGCTTACCTTGTAAACTTTGTAATTCTGATATATTTGTGGGTGAGGGCATATCTGTGATAGCCACGATCTTGAGAGGGTCAATTTAAATGCCACGTAAAGAAACTATAACCCCTAATAATTTATCGGACTTAACTTCGAATATGCATTTAGCAGGATTTAGTCGGATAAGATATTCCCTTAACCGATCAAATACTTTCCTTAAGTCATTTAAACGATCATCTTCTTTGATGGAACGAGCTATGATATCATCTACATAATCATGTAGGATATCATGCATCATGTCGTGAAAAATATAAGTCATAGCTCGTTGATAGGTTGCACCTGCATTCTTTAAGCCAAATGGCATCACTTTCCAACAAAAAGTTCCCCAAGGGGTAATAAAGGCTATTTTGGCCTGATCTTCAAGAGCTATCCTGATTTGATTATAACCGAAAAATCCATCCATTAAGGATATCATTCCACTTCCAGCAGTAAAGTCAATGATATGATCCATATTGGGAAGAGGAAAATCATCTTTAGGGCATGCAACATTAATGTCTCTGAAATTGGTGCAAACCCTAACTTTAGTGGCTTCTTTCTTAGTTCTTTGGAACTACATTTGAGATCCATTCAAGCATAATCAATGGCTTGTATAAAAATGACTTTCAACAGTTTTTCTAGTTCTCCTTTGACTAGTAAGGCCACTTTGGGATGCATTTTTCTGAGTTTCTGTTTAACAGGTTTAGCACCTAGATGGACTACTAGATGATGCATAACTACGAAGGGTCCAAACCTGGCATGTCTTCATATGTCCAAGCAAAGACATCTTCATAGTCTTTAAGAAATGAAATGTATTTATCTTGTTTTTCTTGACTTAATTCTGATCCAATATTGATTATGTGAGGGTTATGTTCGGTTCCAATGTTAATTTTTATAACGTTTTCAACTTCCATATGGAAATTTCTCTCAAAATTAGGTGGGGCGGATGAAACGCCCAATTCTTGTAATTCTTCCAAGGTTATCTTGGATAATTCGTTTTGAGGAGTCGAGGCCTCAATCTGGGCTATACTAGGTATAGAGCCATCAAAATAAAATTCATTATATAACAATTCCTCAATGGAAATATCATGAAAGATATCTCCCTCCAACTCGTCGTCGGATTCAACAATCATTTCAGGATAGGCTATGGATAGCATATTGCGGGTAGAAGAATTATTCTTTGGACACAAAGAATCTTGTTTATCTAGATAATCTTGATAACATACGAGATGGTCATCATCCTCAAATGGAAAGGGCTGACCTTTACTAGAAAATAGGCCCACACCACAGTGGGCAGGCCACGGTTCTACCTCGAAAGGTTCTTTCATACCATTTTGGAAAGGTCCCAAACCTTTCCCTTTATAGCCCAAGTTAAGCATTATGGGTTTCGCTTTAATATATTCATTAGCAAAATAGCATCGAGCATATCCATCACAATGTGTTTTGATGTTTCGAGGTATTCTTCCCCAATCATATCCCTTATAAACAAAAGCACAACTCCCGACTTGGTAGATACTTCCCATAGGCTATGGGAGGCCCAAGGTATGAGGAGAAGGTGGGAGTTTATTTAAAAGGAGGGAAGTCTGCATGGTAGTGTTGATCTCTTCTGATATAAGAATTTTAGATAAATCGGGTAGGAGCTCATCAGTAAGAGCATAAGAGGTAGAAGGAACATTTCCTACATCGTCGGGTGTAGAAAGGATGCCAGTAGTGGATGTAGATGTCATAGGGATATTGACGGGTGAATCTAGAGGTATGGAAGATATAGGAGTAAAACAAGAAGCATTGGGTGTAGGTTTAGGCTCTTTTCGAGGTCCTAATGTGGTTTGTTCGGAATATGGTTGAGCTAAATGTATAGGTGTAGTTGAAAAAGTAGATGATGTTATGGGTGTGTGTTTCACACGTTTGGACGGATGATAAGAATTAGGATGTGTGGATGATAGGGCGGGGCAAAATTGCACTCCAATAGGTTCTGCCAAAGTGCACATATCAAAGGGTCTAGGATCACCATGAATGGTAACCAACTGGTTTTTAAATTCAAATTTAACACACTGATGTAAAGTGGAGGGAACCGCTCGCATCACATTGATCCAAGGGCGACCCAAAAGTATATTGTACGATGCAGGGCAATGTACAATAAACACGGTCGTATCTAGGGTTCTAAGACCAAATTGCAAGGGTATAGTAATGACTCCACATGTTTCTTGTGTCTCGTCATTGAAGGCTTTGATAATCATATCCGTTCTTTTCATTTCGTCACTTCTAAACCCAAATCGTTGGTAGAAGTCAAAAGTGCATATGTTTAAAGATGAACCATTATCAATCAAGACTCGTTTAACAACTACATCTCCAATTAGGGCAGTAATATATAAGGGGTTATCCTTATGTAGACTATGTTGCGAGATATCTTTATCTCGAAAGTCAATACAATCGACTTCTCAAGTGATGATAGTATTGGACATGGCTTCAAGTTGAATATTTTGAGGTACCATCATTTGGCTTAATGTGAGCATTAATTCATCCCTATGGGTAGGAGAAGATCTTAACAAGTCCAAAAGGGAAATTCTGTCTGTAGTATTGGATAATTGTTCATTAATATTATAAGGAGGTTTTGGTTGAACATTAGACATATGATTCCCTTTATTGGGATTTTTCAAAATAAATGGAGCTGATCCATCATTCTAAGTTTGATCCTGTTGAGAATTTTGAGCCTGTTGTCTGGTAATGACTTCGATGGTACCTACAATGTTATGTTGAGGACAATGAATTGGTCTCGGTCTAGCGTTTATGGCTTGTTCATTAGAAAGGAACTGATGAGAAGAGGGTCGAGTAGTAACTCTTCTAGGAAATGGTTCTTCCGAAACCATAGAATCTGTGATAGGTTGAATAGGATCTAATTCGTTTTCAAAACTATTCGATTGATTTGAGGTGATGTCTATTTCACTTTCAGTATCCGATTCTACATCACTAAGATCAGGTGTTTGAGTATTATATAGGGGTCTGGACGTAACCATGGATAAAGTTGTGTCAAATATTTCTAGATCGTGAATAGGTAAATGCCCACTAATGGCTCCTACATATTGGGTAGGAGGGGGAACATTATGATGTTCGATTTGATTAGCCACCTCTTTACCATGCTTTGGTAAAGGATGTTGAAATATGTCCAATGATTGATTGGCATTCTAATTTTGACTTTGAGGGGTGTTATTTTGAGCGTTATTAGAAGCATTTTGTTTAGGTTGGAAGGCTTGCATCTCCATCTCATTATTATCAATTAGATCTTGTATTTTATGTTTTAATATTTTACAAGAGTTTGTAACGTGTCTAGGTCCTCTATGAAAATCATAATGTAAATCAGCTTTGTATCTGGGTATAGTTGGATCAGGTTCCCGGATAGCTGGTAATTGGATCAAGCCTCGTGCTAGTAATTGGGGGAGAATGGTTGATAAAGGTTGATTTAACCTAGTAAATTCTCGGGGTGGTTTATCAGGAGGTTTTAATATAAACTTCTCCGTTGTTTTCGTAGTATTAACATTAGCAATGTTTCTACTATCAATGACTCCGTCACCCACAACTTGTTTATTTTTATACTGATTTTTGGATGTTTTCTCATCATCTTTCTTTTTGAGCTGACCTCTTCTAATGAGAGCATCTTCCACCCTTCGAGCTAAGTCTATAGCTTGATCGAAGGTGGTCAAGGTAGTAGTTGATAATTCATAGGATAGTTGTTCTTGTAAATTATTGATAAAAATATCCAACATCTCCCGATAAGGTAACACAAAGTGTAGTTTTCCTATCAACTGTCTCCATCGAGCTAAGAAGTCAGCAAAAACACTCATCTTTGTCTTGTTTTAGGTTGTACAAATCTTTAATGGTTACATGCCTTTCGATATAGGCACTAAATTGATGCACAAAAGACTCAACGGTCTCTTCAAAATTTCTCAAAGAATGAGTGGGTAGTTGATAATACCACTCCAATGCCATCCCCCCTAAGCTTTTCGGGAACATTTTTAGTAAAATCATCATGTGATATGTCATGACATGCTATCCTAAACATACGAAGATGCTCTATGGGATCTTCGGTTCCTTTATATATAGGTAGGACAAGCATAGGAAAGTGTTTGGGATATGGTTGTGCTACAACTATAGGATCTAGAGGTTGACTACACATCTCTCGGTAATTGTACGAGGGACGGTAAGGATCTATTTGGTCCATACGGGAGGTTAACTATTTCACCATGGATTCTAGATTGCCAGCTTGCCCACCATATTGGTTTGGTGGTACATGAGCATGGGATTTGTGAGCGTAAGAAGGCGGAACATAAGGATTTGATGCTATGTTACTATTATGCAAATGATTGGTAGGAAGAGTATTATGAAGAAGATTTGTGGTAGCATTATGTTGTATCCCAGATTGTTGGAAATTAACATTTGGTTTTGTTTTAGGCTTTTGTTGATTTGAGGTATATTGGTCGATAGCTTGGCGAAATAGAGCGAGTGAATGAAGGTTTCTTTTGTGTAGGAATAACCCTTGGTTTGGTAACAGGCACTCTAGGTGGTTGGGTAACCTGTTGTTGTTGCATGTTCTGGATTATAGCAGCCATGTCCAAATTGGACGGTCCGACTTGATCACTCTCTTGATCAATGAAGGACAAAGGATTAGTGCGTGTGTGATATATGTCTTCTAGGGTTGCTTGAGTGTCACTAATTTGATGTTTATCCATATGGACTGCTCTATTAAGAGTGCCAATATTATTATTGAGAAATTTCCAAAATGGTCCATGTTCTCAAAAGTAACAGCTTCGTTTGGAGTTATTTTAGGAGAGGAGGATCCTTCCTCTCTATCATTTTCTTTTTGTTCATTTGCGTCCACAAATTCTTCTTCTTGTTGGTTTAAGGTTACTTCTTCTTGAATTGGTTCTTCAAGAAGGGCATCTGGTTTATTGGTTTTCCCTAACCAATCTTCTTCTACTTCAATTTGTTTTCCATTCCTGAGTCTAGTCATTGTGTCTGAATTTAGGTTTTAGCAAATATATATTAATATATTTGCAACAGATCTTGGGAGGTATATATTTTAATTATATACCTACTATAATACTTAAAAAAAAATGTTTTGATTTTTTTTGATTTTATTATTTTTTTATGATAATTTTATTTTGTTTTTGTTTTTGTTTTTATTTTTTTTATAAATACAATAAACAACACACTAAATACACGAAACAACAATAATAAAATACTAACTTAGTTTTCTATAAATAGTTTATAGATGTCATTGATAGGATCAAGTTCATCAGGAGTCATAAAGTGCTCTTCTTCAAATTGGAAATTGTTTTTCAAGAAGTCAACAAAGTGTGCTATGGTGATATTATCTGTTTCAGATTCTGTTTTGTAAAAATAAATCTCATGGCAATATTCTCAATATAACACAGCTCTGGGAACTCTATTCCATCTTTTTCTATTTGCAAGATCAGCTTCTTGGTCCTCGATACGAGCTAGAAATTGATGTACTATGGCTGCATTCTCAAGGTATTCCTCAAAGGTATACAACTCAGAAGACACAAGGGCTCTTTTATCTCCTAACCACCTATGGCAAGCTCTCTGAAGTTCATGGTACAAAATCACCTGATCGGGATCCAGGATTCTATCTAGGACAAACCTCTTGATTTGCCTAAGTTCAGTTGCTCTAGGTAAAAAGAAGGTAAAGAATAAAGTAGAAACCACTACAAGTGGAGTTGGTCAAATTGAATTTTGATGGATCATCTAGAGGAAATCTAGGACCAATAGGAGGTGGAGGAATAATTAAAAATAATAAGTGGGAGATTTTGTCTCATTACACTTTTAATAGTGGATTTAAGACAAGGAATGAAGTTGAATATTGAGCAACTTTGGAAGGGTTAAAAATATGTAGAAAAATGAAATAAAACAAAGTATGGATGGAAGGTGATTCAATAATAGTAATAAATACAATTTTGAGGAAAGTAAATGCTTCATGGAACATACAAGAGATACTTATGGAAATATAAGATCTTGCTACAAAGTTTGAAGAAATCAGGTTTACACATACAATAGAGGGGTTTTAATTGAGGATCATGAAATTAAATTCTCTTTTTCATGGTTAGAGGAAGTAGTAAGTTTAGTTGAAGCTAACAAGAAAATATTGACTTCCCGAATCAAATAATGATTAGGATTTACTTTAATGTTTAATATTTGATTTATTTTATGACATTAATGTATTTTCATATAAACTATTTATTAGAATTCTTGTGGTTGAAAGGAAACAAGCAATATAGATATGGTAAAGTGGACTATGATAGCATAAAGTTTTGAAAATATTACTCTACTAAGATGAAATGCATTAATAGTAGAGGTGGAGTTTTGGTGTTGTGAATGTTGTTACAGGAAATATCAAGAAGGATGTTGAATTTTGGAATATTTGTATTCACATAAAATTGAAGAAGATCCAGAAAATGAAAATCAAGAATTCAAACTTTTTTATGAAAAATGATATATGTATCTAACTATAGCAACGAAATTGAGAGGAGGATTGAATATGCTTGTAAAATATTAAGATCTATAGGAGAGAGTTATGATTTTTCAAGCCCCACCAGAGTAAAACCCATTGTTCTCCAACAAAAAGAAATCTTCTTCTTCCCTAATACTTCTTCCATCTAGAGTGGAAAAGGAAAATCTGTTATGGTTGTCATTAAAAAAATATATTTTTATCTCCCTCTTAGGTCATCTCTCCTTATATTTTTGTGCCCAATATAACTCTTCCTTTGCAATACATTGTGATAATAAAAAAAATAGTTGTTTTCCTTGCACATAAGCATCTTGGTTCATTCAATTAATTTATGCTCTCTTGAAAATGTTGGGCATGGATTTAATTATTGCTTTCTTTTAAATATGTTACCAAAAGATTTCAAATTCTAAATTTCAATTTTCTCATTTAGATATTTCATCTTTTGAATAAGCCCATACATAGACAATACTTTGAACCTTTCTTCATCACACCATAACATAATCATTTGAAAGAAATAAGGGCTTCTAAACCACATAGATTGGAATTGGAATGGCTTTGGATAACCATTATTGAGTAGGCCACATCTGAAGAGAATGGGTATGTGATTTGATTCTAATCATGAATAAATATTTTAAGATATTTTATAGACTATTTGCAATCATGTATTAGATGACAAAAATATGCATATTGAAAGCTTGAAGGAATAACATCCCAAAGGCCATTCGAATTGAGAAAGCAAGCAACAATTTTCAATAATATAGACCATCCAAGAGTACCATCTTTATTTTATAAAGAAATAAAACTATGTTAAAGTCTCCCAAATAATCTATAGATCATATTTATAAATCATAATTGAATTTGAAATAAATAAATTGAGGTACTTACAACATCTATCACAAAGAATAACCATAATTGGAGCATATACATTTATGACTCCAACTCTGATATTTTAATATCTCTTGTAGAAAAGACCAACAACCCAAATACTTCTTGCTTCTAGTAATTGTCCATCCTATTTGCATTTGTCTCATATTATTACAATACCACTTGAAGCTTCTTCAACAAAAACTACTACATAATATCCCACCCTATAAATATTTTTGAATATGTTTTTACATTTCTCACTACTTATTTTTGTTTATTGTATTGAAAATAATTTGGAGTTATAACAACCTATTTTGGGGTCTTATTCATACCCATCAAATTATAAGATACCATCCTCATCATCACTAAGGTTTGTTGGTGATGAGGTTAAAGAGATTGAGCAATGCATATTCTTGTTGTGTAGTTTTCCTAACTCTTGGGATAATCACATTATTGCAATCAACAAGAGTTCTAAGTTAGAAAATCTCAAGAAAGATGAGATTATTGTCTAGCTATTGCAAGAGAAAACAAGAAGGAATGTGGAGCATCCTGAGCACTCAAAAGCTTTGATAACTAGAGTATATGCCAAAGATAGAGATGGTGATAAATATTTTTGTGTAAGAAGATCTAAATCAATATCTTCCAGGAGAGGAAGGACGTCTAAATTGGTGCATTGGAGATGCAAGCAAAAAGATCATAAGAAACATGACTATAAAGTAGGTTCGTCAAAAACAAAATTGATTTAACTGCAAGAAAATCTACCAATGATGAAAATATTTTGCATATTGCTAATATATATCTTGTGTATGCACGTAGTCTTATGTGTGGTTGATAGATTTTAGAGCATCCTTTCATATAAATCCCCACAAAGAGTGGTTTGTAGAATATGAAAAAGAAAAGGAGTGGTTTGTAGAATATGAAAAAGAAAACTATGGCAAAGTTTTTAGTTTCAACCATGAAATTGTTGGTAGAGGTAAGGTTAACATTAGACTTAGATATGGGAGAGTTAAGTGTATCCCAAACATTAGACACTTCAGGATTAACAAGAAGTCTACTATCAATGAGCTAGTTAGCTGAAGTAAGAATGGAGATTACATTCAATAAGGATGGATGTAGTTTGTTGCATGGAGTCATTACTCAGGAAAGTGAGTAAGACTTAGAACATTGTATAAGCTAGATGCAATATGTTTGAATTTTGCATGCGCACACACAACCACTATGAAAAAAAGTCAACGCTCAGATTCAAATATGCCAAGTATGATGTTGTGGCATTGGATATTAAGACATCTTGGTGAAAGGAGCCTGAAAGAGATATATTCAAAGTAAATAGTCCATAGATTGGAGAAAGAGAAGTTTGGTTCTATGGGTTTCTATGAAGCATGCATTTTAGAAAAGCATAAGAGAGTCACTTTTGCCTCTAGTGACTATAGAACCAAGGAAATATTGGAATTGGTACATTATGATATTTATGGGTATTTTGAAGTTGCTTCATTAGGCGGCTCCAGGTATTTTATTACTTTCATTGATGATTTATCTAGGAAATAATGGGTTTACTTTATTAAACAAAAGTCAAGGGCTCTTGTTGTCTTCAAAGAGTCTGTTGCTACAATTGAAAGACAAACTGAGAAGAAAGCGAAGGCTTTAAGAAGTGATAATGATGGAGAATATTTCTCCCAGGAATTCAATACTTTTTCCAAGTTGTATGGTATTGCAAGGCAGAGAATAATGTCATATACACCACAACAAAATGAAGTTGTAGAAAGGCTCAATATGACGTTGTTGAAGGCAAGAAGCATGGGAGAGGATGCAAATTTGAATAATTTTTTTGGGTAGAGGCTATTAATACAACTATGTGAATAATATATCACCTAGTTCTATTCTCAATGGGAGAACACCGGAGGAAGCTTGGAGTGGAGTCAAACCCTCATTTTCTCATTTGAGAGTGTTTGGGTGTGAAGTATTTGTTCTTGTGCCCAAGGAAAATAGGAAAAAAACTAGATAAAAAATCTATTAAAGGAGTACTCATTGGGTATGGTGATGGAATAAAAGGTTACAAAGTATGGATACCTTCATAACATTGCCATGTGTTCAATAATGATGCAGTATTCAAAGAAGACATCTGAAATAAAGAATATTCCATGGAAACAACCCTAGACAACCAAGAACAATTTAGAGTAGCTACTGGTTTGAGAAATTAGCAAGCTAAAAATCAGCCACAAATTGTTCCACCATTAAGTGTAGATCTCATTTCTACTCCTTTGTTAGAGTTGCCATATGATACTAATGAATTTTTATGTAATTGGCAACATCATAAGGATAATGAAACTATTGTGGAAGAGTCTAATCAACCTAAAATTATTTGAAGAGTAGCTTGCACATGAGGAGCAACTCCAAAATTTTGATATTATTCAAGAAGTACAAACTTTGAGAAGTAGTCATCGACAAAGGAGTGCACAAATTATATTTTGTTATGATGAATACAATAACTTTGCATTATCTTCCATGAGTGATGAGCCTGTAGGTGTTAAATATTATCTCACTAATAATGAAGCAATTCATTGGAAGAGAGCTATGGAAGAGGAAACATGGTTACTGGAGAAAAGTAAGACTTGGAACTTGCAAGTGTTTCCTAAGGGTAGAAAGACAATTGGATTTAAATGGGTGGTTAAAAGAAAATATGAAGAAAATATAAGGCTAATGGTTCAATTGAGAGATATTGGGCTAGGTTAGTAGCAAAAGGATACTCTCAAGTTGAAGGACTTGACTTTGAAGAAACATTTTCTCCCATGGCAAAGATTGCATCTATTAGATTACTCTTTGCATTGGCTACTGCAAGATTAGGAAATTGAGCAGATGGACATGAAAACAACTTTTATTCATGGATATCTCAATGAAGGCATTTACATGGAGCAACCAGTTGGATTTGAAGTAAGTGGAAGAAATGTTGTATGCACACTGAAAAAGTCAATATCTATGTTAAAGCAATCCCCAATGCAGTGGTATAAAAACTTGATACCTTTGTGATTGGACATGGTTTTGTGAGAAGTGATGCTGATAATTGTATCTATATTAAGTGTTAAGTCAATCACTTTATAATTTTGGTTTTATATGTAGATGACATTCTTATTTTCAACAAATCAAAGGATCTTGTGAAGAAGACCAAGTATGAGTTATTAGGAGATTTGACATGAAAGACCTTGGCCAAATACACTATTTCTTAGGTATTGAAGTGAAGAGAAACCATGGTGAGAAGAAGATGTGGATTAGCTAGAAGAGATATATTGTAGACTTGCTTACTCTTTTTAGAATATACCAATGTAATCCTGTATCTACACCTTTTTAGGTTGGAGTTGCATTGTCAAAATATATATCCAAAGAATGATGATGAAAAGAGTGTCATGGATAAAGTTCCCTATGCAAGTGTAGTTGGTAAACTAATGTAAGCAATGGTGTGTATGATACCAGATCTTGCTCATGCAGTTGGAGTTGTAAACCGATTTATGTCTAATATTGGTAAGCAACATTAGGTTGCAATGAAGAGAATTCTCAAATATTTGAAAGGCACCAATTATTTTGCAATCTGTTATGATGGCAAAGAAAATAATCAACTACAAGGTTTTGTAGATTCTAATTATGGTGGATATGTAGATACTTCTAAATATACTAGTGCATGTGTTCACACTATTTGGAGGAGCTGTGAGTTGGAGAAGTAAAAAGTAGCAAGTGGTGGCTCAATCAACTAGGGAAGATGAATAAATTGTTTTTACAAAAGCATCCACAGAGGCAACCTAGTTACATGTAGTGTATAGAGGCATTGGTTTTCAATAAAGCTCCATTAATTTATGGTGTGAAAATAAAAGTGCAATTGAATTGATCATGAATCCTAAATTTCACTCTTGTACTAAGTAGATTTGAGTGAAATTTTATTATACCAAAGAGATGGTGGAATCTAGAGAAGTTAAGTTGTAGAAGATTGGCACACATGACAATGCAACACATGCACTAAAAAATCCATTGGATAACAAAAAGTCCATTTGGTGTAGAGATTTGATGGGCGTTCTCTCATTTTGATTAGTAACCCTGAAGAATAAGGAAAAATATATCTTCTATTTGTTGGCAATTTTGGGTACCTTGGGTACATTGCCTTTGCTCAAGTATAGATGTTGTCATTGATGTCAAAGAAGTTCTTGAAGCAATTTGATTTGATGTCAAGGAATTTGTTTTGTTGAAGATTATTCAGAGCATGGACAGTGAGTTTCCAGGAAGTTCTCAGTAGCCCATTTGCAAAAGATCAAGAAAAAGACAAGTAAGAAAAAGTATGCAGCAGGCTGGAAAAACTGTCGCGATTTCGCGACATGTTTGAGGAGAGAGAAAGTGCTGGCAAAACTGTCACGATTTCGCGACATGTTTGAGGAGAGAGAAAGTGTTGGCAAAACTGTCGTGATTTCGCGACATGTTGGAAGAGAGAGAAGAAGCTAGCAAAACTGTCGCGATTTCGCGACATGTTGGTAGAGAAGGAGAGCAAGATGGAAAGTGTCGCGATTTCGTGACATGTCGCATTTTCGCGACTCGGAAAGTGCAGGAAGGCAGAGAAGGAAAAGTGTCACGATTTCGTGACACATTGCCAGGAAAGTTGTACGGACGAAAAGGTGTCGCGATTTCACGACATAATGCAAAAAAGAGAGTCCGCAGTGTGAACTGTCACGATTTCGTGACAAGTTAGAAGAGAGAGAAAGTTATTCAGAAAAGTGTCATGATTTCGTGACATGCTGCAAAGTTCCAAGTGAGAACTGTCATGATTTTGTGACATGCTATAGAGGTCGAAGTGAGGACTATTGTGATTTCGTGACATGCTAAAAAGCTCGAAGAGAGAACTGTCATGATTTCATGACACGCAGCAAAGAGGAAGAGTCTGAAATGAGAAGCGTCGCGATTTCATGACAGGCTACAAAGAAGTTGTACGGATGTAGAAAGTGTCACGATTTCATGACAGGTTGAGATGGCAGCTTGCAGTTGGAGAAAGTGTCATGATTTCATGATAGAAATAGTTAGCAAGTCTTCACACGAAGAAGCGTCATGATTTCATGACGAATTGAAGAAGTGAAGATCTAAAGTGTCACAATTTCGCGACAGAGTGAAGATGACGTCAGGAAAGATAGAAGTGTCACGATTTCGTGACAAGGACATAGTCAAGGCAGACAAAGGCAAAAGTGTCACGATATCGCGACAAAAGCCAAAAGGAAGTGTATGATTGCAAAGGTGTCACGATATCGCGACATGTTGTAGTTTCACGGCAGAAGCTACAGGAGAGTTCCAGAGGCGGTTGAAGGACAGAGTTAACTTTGAGCCGACAAAGTTAAATCTGGGCCGACGTAAATTAGGGCATGCAACCGACGGAGTTAGGGTTTGCATTTGCATAACAGTCGACTAAGATCAAAGTTTTGATCTTAAAAGTATTGCTATAAAAGGAGGGTTGTTTGAAGAGTTTGATCATCGATCGAAGTGTGCGTTCGAAGTGCGACTTTCGTAGAAGTAGAGTGCAGGGAGAAGTTCGATCATCGAGGAGCAGAGTGTGCGAAGACAGTGTTGCTATGTTTGCGCAGAGGTGCATAAGTGGATGTTTGATCGAGTGCTGTAATTGCGCAGAGGTGCAAGTTTCGAGGACATTAGTGCCAGATCGAAGGACTGTGTTTGGTGCAGATAAGAGGACCAACTTTGGAGGTGAAAGAGTTGAGGACAGAGGTCTCCAGCCAGAGCAGGGAAGACAGGTGTCTTCTGTGGATAGAGTTCCACTTGCTAAGGGCAACAGAGGCAGAGGTCTTCTAGAGGATCACCAGTTAGAGCAGAGCTAGGGGAAGGTATCTCCTTTGGGTTGGTGCCCATAAACTTTGTAATCGGGAAAGGTTTCCCAAAATTAGAGGTGATAAAATTTAGTGAAAAATTTTATCCGTGGAGTAGCCCGCGTTGGGTGAACCACGTAAATTGTTGTGTCTCTATTGTGGATGATGTTTTTGTGCATTGCTTTGATTTCTATTTTTGATACTGTTATCTATTCGCTGCATAATATTAATTTGAAAGATCGAAGGAAAAAGTAAAAAGCGGTCTTATACTGTTCACCCCCCCCTCTCAGTATAAGCTTGTGTTCTTCAATTGGTATCAGAGCAGGTCTCTCCAAAAAAAGCCTAACAGCTTGGAGAAGGATCTATCAAAAGAACATACAGATTTAGAAAAGGATGAAGAGGTTAAGTTCGATCTCAAAAGTGAATTCTTCTGGACTTTAAGAAATTTCAGGGAAGAGAGTTCTGTTCTCAAGCATCATGACAGGAAGAAGAGACAACAAGATCAATCTTCATCCTGAAGAACGATGGATTCCAATTGGTCACAAGAAGAACAATCATCCAAGGCATCAAAACAGGTTACATAATACTTTCCATGGCTACTGTTTTTCTTGCAAGAAATTTGGTCACAAAGCTATGCATTGCAATAAATCCGTGAATAGCCATAGTAAGGAAAATGTTAACTCTTTTGCACCTCTTATGGATAAAAATGTCATGTGTTACAAGTGCAAGAATTTTGGGCATATAGCAAGGATGTGCAGTTTGGATAGATCTAGGCTTGAGTTCACTAGAAAGAGAAATGAGATCAAATCTAAGTCAATGATAGTTCAAACTGCTTTTCATGCTCAAGACAAAGTAGAGAAATGGTATCTTGATAGTGGTTGTTCAAAACATATGACTGGTGAAAAGGAAAAGTTTTTGGTCTTAAAAAACACAAGCAAAGGAACAGTTAGTTTTGGAGATAACAGGTCAGCTAAAATCTGTGGTAAAGGGACTCTTAGTTTGGATGGAAAATCCAAAACAGAAAATGTGCTTTATGTAGAAGGCCTAAGACATAACCTTCTAAGTGTGAGTCAACTTTGTGATCAAGGACACATAGTATCTTTCTTTTCAGATAGATGTGAGATACGTAAAGAAAAAAATGGAAAACTCATTGCTAGTGCTACAAGGACTCCAAACAATCTTTACATGCTAAGTGAGATAAAAAGGGAAAAGTGTTTTCTAACCCAAGAAGATGAGAGTTGGTTATGGCATAAAATATTGGGGCATTTGAGCTTTGATAATCTTGTCAATATTAGTAACAAGGAAGCAGTTAGAGACTTGCCCAAAATAAAAAGGCCCCATAACACCATTTGCGGTCCTTGTCAACATGGAAAACAGACCAGAACCAGTTTTAAATCAAAAGGGTATACTTCTTCAAAACCATTAGATCTTATTCATACTGATTTATGTGGCCCCACCAGAACTCAGAGCATTCAGGGAGAAAGCTACTTCATGTTGTTTATAGATGATTATTCCAGAATGACTTGGGTTACTTTTCTCAAAGAAAAATCTGAAGCTTTTGAAAAATTTAAAGCGTTCAAAGAAATGATTGAAAATGAGACTGACAAGAGAATCAAATGCTTAAGATCGGACAGAGGAGGAGAGTTCACTTCTAATGAATTTGTGGAATACTATGAGCAACAAGGAATCAAAAGAGAATATTCAGCAGCAAGGACTCCTCAACAAAATGGAGTAGTTGAAAGAAAAAACAGAACTATTGAAAATATGGCTAGAGCTATGTTAAATGAGTCAAAACTTTCAGATGGTTTCTGGAAAGAAGCAGTCAGTACAACAGTCTACATTATCACCAGGGCCCAACTTAGAGTCAACCATCATAAAACTCCTTATGAGTTGTGGAAAGGAAGACCAGCTACAGTAAAACATTTCAAAGTGTTTGGGAGTAAGTGTTTCATCAGAAGGGAAGATCAGAATTTGGGTAAGTTTGATCCTAGGTGTGATGAGGGAATTTTTCTTGGTTATTCTAGCAGAAGCAAGGCTTACAGATGCTTCAACAAAAGAACGCATACTGTCGTAGAGAGCATAAATGTAACAGTTGATGAAAAGACAAGGATGAGAGAACCTGTCAAGGAAATCAGTGATGAAATTTGTCAAGAAGAATTCAGAGAGGTTTCGGATGAAGAAGAGGAAAGACAACAACTACTTCCCAAAACTCCTTCACGATATGTTCAGAAATATCATCCCAAAGATTTGATCATTGGTGATCCAAACAACAGGAAAACTAGAAGAAGAGTCATTCCTTCACACGATTCTACAAATATTTCATTACTATCTCGGATTGAGCCAAAAGATTTCAATGAAGCCTGTGCAGATAAATTTTGGGTAAAAGCAATGGATGAAGAGCTAAATCAAATAGAGAAAAGTGAAACCCGGGATTTGGTTCCAAGACCTAAGGACAAGAATGTCATTGGCACAAAATGGATATTCAGAAATAAACTCAATGAGGATGGAAATATTGTCAGAAACAAAGCTAGGTTGGTTTGCAAAGGGTATGCTCAAGTAGAAGGTGTGGATTTCGAAGAGACGTTCACTCCTGTTGCTCGTCTCGAAGCTATCAGAATGTTTTTGGCTCTTTCAAGCTTCAAAGCATTCAAGGTGTATCAAATGGATGTAAAGTCAACTTTTTTAAATGGAGTGTTGGATGAAGAAGTCTACATAGAACAGCCAGAAGGCGTGTCTCTCTCAGATCAATCAGACTATGTGTGTAAACTAAAAAAGGCCTTGTATGGGTTAAAGCAAGCTCCTAGGGCTTGGTACTCAAGACTTGACAGGTACCTTCATGAGCAAGGCTTCAGGAAAGGTGTGGCAGATAGCAATCTGTATATTAAGGATGAAGGTGATGATATGCCGATTGTAGTTGTCTATGTTGATGATATCATTTTTGGGGGAAATAATACTCGCTTGTGCAAAGACTTTGCTAACACCATGCAGAAGGAATTTGATATGTCCATGATTGGAGAGCTGTCATTCTTTTTAGGTCTTCAGATTGCTCAATCAAAAGATGGTATATTTCTCTCTCAAGGAAAGTATATCAAAGAAATGTTAAAAAAAATTGGGATGATGGACAACAAACCTGTATGTACTCCAATGACTACGGGGTGCAAGATGAGTAAAGATGATGAATCTGCAGTGGCAGATCAGAGGTTGTACAGATCAATGATTGGCAGTTTATTATATGTTACAGCTACTGGACTCGGATATCATGCGAGGCTGTTGGGTTAGTAGCCGATTTTAGGCAGCTCCTAAAGATTCTCATGTTATAGCGTAGTTAAAAGGATTTTCAGATATCCGAAGGGCACTATGGACTTTGGGCTTTGGTATCCCAAAGGTGATGATTTCACTCTCACAACATATACAGATGTAGATTGGGCAGGTAGTAATGATGACAGGAAAAGCACCAGTGGTGGAGCATTCTTTCTGGGAAAGAGTCTGGTCTCTTGGCTAAGTAAGAAACAACCTTCAGTTTCCTTATCTACGATAGAGGCTGAATACATAGCAACAGTGGCGGGGTGTACACAAGTTTTATGGATGAAAACCACCTTGGAGGATTTCAAAGTCAAGCATGAACAACCCATCTCCATATTTTGTGATAATACAAGTGCCATAAGTATTTCCAAAAATTCGGTAATGCACTCAAGGACAAAGCATATTTCCATCAAGTATCACTTTCTAAGGGAGAAAGTGCAAGACAAACAGGTCAAGGTAGAATATGTGTCTACTAAAGAGCAGATTGCAGATATCTTCACAAAACCTCTTCCAAGAGATACGTTTGAGTATCTAAGGGAGAAATTGGGAGTTGTACTCCCACCCCGAATTAATCACCTCATCAAGAGGTGGGGGAGGGACTAAGCTAAGAAGCTCATTCTTAGTCCCGAGCCCCAAAGGTGACCCTTTGCCATTGATGACAAAGGGGGAGAGATTTGAGTAAGGGGGAGAGATATGAGTGAAGAAGAGAGCTTCAAGTCAGGGGGAGTAAAAACTTCAAAAAGAGATTCTCAGCTGTTAGCACAGTTGGTTTCAGTTTTAGCTCCTAAGATGTGTTTTTAATAAAGGTTTGCCATCAATGACAAAGGGGGAGATTGTTGGCAATTTTGGGTACCTTGGGTACATTGCCTTTGCTCAAGTATAGTAGTTGTCATTGATGTCAAAGAAGTTCTTGAAGCAATTTGATTTGATGTCAAGGAATTTGTTTTGTTGAAGATTATTCAGAGCATGGACAGTGAGTTTCCAGGAAGTTCTCAGTAGCCCATTTGCAAAAGATCAAGAAAAAGACAAGTAAGAAAAAGTATGCAGCAGGCTGGAAAAACTGTCGCGATTTCGTGACATGTTTGAGGAGAGAGAAAGTGCTGGCAAAACTGTCATGATTTCGTGACATGTTTGAGGAGAGAGAAAGTTTTGGCAAAACTGTCATGATTTCACGACATGTTTGAGAGAAAGAGAAGCTAGCAAAACTGTCACGATTTCGTGACATGTTGGCAGAGAAGGAGAGCAAGATGGAAAGTGTCACGATTTCATGACATGTCGCATTTTCGTGACTCGAAAAGTGTAGGAAGGCAGAGAAGGAAAAGTGTCACGATTTCATGACACATTGCGAGGAAAGTTGTACGGATGAAAAAGGTGTCACGATTTCATGACATAATGCGAAGAGAGAGTCAGTGTGAATTGTCACGATTTCATGACAAGTTAGAAGAGAGAGAAAGTTTCATGAAAAGTGTCACGATTTTGCGACATGCTGCAAAAGGCTAAGTAAGAACTGTTGCATTTTTGTGACATGCTACAGAAGTCGAAGTGAGGACTATCACGATTTCGTGACATGCTGAAAAGCTCGAAGAGAGAACTGTCACGATTTTGTGACACACAGCAAAGAGGAAGAGTCTAAAATGAGAAGTGTCGCGATTTCACGACAGGCTACAAAGAAGTTGTACGGATGCAAAAAGTGTCACGATTTCATGACAGGTTGAGATGGCAGCTTGCAGTTGGAGAAAGTGTCACGATTTTGCAACAGAAATAGTTAGCAAGTCTTCAAAGAAGAAGTGTCATGATTTCATGATGAATTGAAGAAGGAAGAGCTCGAAGGCGAAAGCGTCGTGATTTCGTGACATGTTCCATTTTCGCGAGTGCAAGCAGAGAAGAAGGCCATGAAGTCAAAAGGGTCACGATTTCATGACAGAGTTGAAGATGACGTCAGCAAGAAGCAGATGTGTCACGATTTCACGACAAAAGTAGAGAAGAAGGCAATGAAGACTAAAGTGTCATGATTTCACGACAGGAGTGAAGATGACATCGACAAAAGAAAAGTGTCACGATTTCGTGACAAGGACGAGTCAAGGAGGAAAAGCAAAAAGTGTCGTGATATCGCGACAAAAAAAGGAGTGTATGGAGGCAAAGGTGTCACGATATCGTGACATGTTGTAGTTTCATGACAGAAGCTACAGGAGAGTTGCAGAGGCGGTTGAAGGCAACAAAGTTAACTTTGAGCCGACAAAGTTAAATCTGGGCCGACGTAAATTAGGGCATGCAGCCGATGGAGTTAGGGTTTGCATTTGCAACCGACTAAGATCAAAGTTTTGATCTTAAAAGTATTGCTATAAAAGGAGGGTTGTTTGAAGAGTTTGATCATCGATCGAAGTGTGCGTTCGAAGTGCGACTTTCGTAGAAGCAGAGTGCGGGGAGAAGTTCGATCGTCAAGGAGCAGAGTGTGCGAAGACAGTGCTGCTGTGTTTGCGTAGAGGTGCATAAGTGGATGTTTGATCGAGTGTTGTAATTGTGCAGAGGTGCAAGTTTTGAGGACATTAGTGCCAGACCGAAGGACTGTGTTTGGTGCAGATAAGAGGACCAACTTTGGAGGTGAAAGAGTTGAGGACAGAGGTCTCCAGCCAGAGCAGGGAAGACAAGTGTCTTCTGTGGATAGAGTTCCACTTGCTAAGGGCAGCAGAGGCAGAGGTCTTCTAGAGGATCACCAGTTAGAGCAGAGCTAGGGGAAGGTATCTCCTTTGGGTTGGTGCCCATAAACTTTGTAATCGGGAAAGGTTTCCCAGAATTAGAGGTGATAAAATTTAGTGAAAAATTTTATCCGTGGAGTAGCCCGCGTTGGGTGAACCACGTAAATTGCTGTGTCTCTATTGTGGATGATATTTTGTGCATTGCTTTGATTTCTGTTTTTGATACTGTTATCTATTCGCTGCATAATATTAATTTGAAAGATCGAAGGAAAAAGTAAAAAGTGGTCTTATACTGTTCACCCCCCCTCTCAGTATAAGCTTGTGTTCTTCACTATTTATTTAATTAGTCTTTTTGGCAAGTGGAATATTGTTGGATGTGTGCCAAAAATATTGGATTTGTGTTACACCCCTTAGGCCTGTACACCTAAGAAAAAATTTTGGTTCCATTTTTTTGGAAGATAATTTTTTAGCTAATAAAATATCTTTACATGCATATGGTTTTGGAAATTTTCTCATGGTTGGGAGTTGCTATACATGTGTTGAGATGTTATTAGTTGTTTGCCTAAATATGGGAAATAAAACCCTAAACATGGTACCTTTACTTGTGTATTTATAATATACATGCAATTCAATAATATGTATGGGTGTGAAGAACAATGAGAGAAGAACATCTCTCATATGTAATGTTGAATTTATTATGAATGAAGTTCTTCTTCTTCCATTTTTTTGTCTATGCTCTATGGCATGTAATGTATAATGTTTACTAATAAATCATTATTTTGTTTCCTGTTAGTTGCTTATCAACTGTACACTATTTTCTTCATTATATGAGTTTATTTCATCCTTTATTTGTTGTTGAGTTGTTTGGCTACACATTCCACTATGCCAACATGATCATATCATTTTTAATATCACTTCTAGTGTAACATCTACTACTTGGATAAGGATTACCATAAAATTTCTCTCTCTTGTCCCAAACTAGGAAATCCATACTTCCAACCGTGATATTCTTTCTTCTAGTTAAGGCTTCTCAAAATAACTTTTATATTGAAATATATTATGTTAATATTCACTTGGAGCCACAATCAATCCTTTTGTATTGTATTTACTTATAGAAAACATTAGCCATTGTACACCTTATAAATTTGGGTTTAACATAATATTATAATAATAAACCTTAAGGATAATTCTTTAACCTTGACCTAAGATTACTTGTAATTTAGACATTTATACCCCTTAAGACCATTCATTAATTAGTCATAATGTGGTACACATAATTAAGATTAGTTGGTGTCTAAGGACACCTTTATATCACGTGTTCTTACTTGAGATATATCTTTTCCTTTTAAGGTAATGTGTTGATTCATATTGTTGCTAGAAATTACTATGAAACGTAACACAATATCAAAGTCGGTTTGAATCTCCACTAGTCCACCTTAAATTTTGTATGATTTTTTGAAGAAAATTTTTAAATATCTTATGTATTTACAATTTTTTAGGGTTTACCCAAAACCCTAGTTGAAGCTTGGATTATAAGAATCTTATTGTTATATTTTATAGTATTTTCATAAATGAATGGAAACAACACATAACCTAAAAATGCTAAAAGTAACACATAGAAAGCAATACATGCAATATAAGAGGGTGTCCATGAAAACTTAATTATCTCACTAAAGGAAAATAGAATACACTCCAACCAATAACAAAATAGTTAGAATGAGGGGGATTCAACCAACTACAAGATTACTTTAGGTCAAGGTTAAAGAACCAACCTTTAGGTTAAATAATAAAATATTACAAAATATTCAACTAGACAAGTTGTATAAATATCCAAATGACATACACAAATAATATAATACAAAGTGGACCTTTAAGTTGAGCTTAATTGCCATATATTTCAACATTCCCCCTTAAGCTAAATGATGAACATAAAAATAAGCCTTTAATAGTCATCCCCTTTTAAGGGGCAATATGCTACACTAAGGATCATTTGCATATGCACAAAAGAGACCTCAAGCGTGACCTTGGTTTGGATATCTATTATTATTTTGTTAATAGTGCAAACACTAGATCAAACATCCCATGAGTATAAAACCATCACATATAGTGCATTCAAATCTTAGTGTGCTTGGTCCACTGATAAAATATTGGATAAAAAACAAGTTGAATGGTGCTTTAGCTATCACACTAAAGAGTGACTGAATAGGACTAAGGAATGCCCATTTGCTCCAAAATCATAAGCATCCATTAATGGTGATTGGATACCCCATTTTCAACATAATATTTAGCCTTCATGCAAGACTAATAAATAGTGGACTATCATTTAGTGTACTAAGAAATACAATCAAACACAGATAGAAGATAAAACTAGTAGTAGAGGATAGTTGATTTAGATCACCAACCCAATATAAATTTGAAAAGTTTATCAAATTTGGAGGTGTTCAAATTGAATAATGAATACCTATTTGATATGTATGTCTAATATATCAAAGAATCCTGGTGGTCATGGTCTAAGTGTCTCGAGATGCCTACATGTACCTAGAATAGAAGCTGACAACAAATGTAATATTAAGTCACATGTAATTGAGGTAAAAGAGACTTACCATGAGATATTAATATAGAGTTACATCTATTAAAGGAGTTATGCATTATGCTAAAAGCTTCAATATTGATACAAAAGGAGTCTAAGTAGACTTGTAATCCTTCATCTTGAAGAGTTAAAGAAAATATAAGGTATACTTGGGCTATGAGATAGTGATCCTAGAAAACTGTTGATTAATTTGAATGACCAATATATAATGTAGAAGCTTCAAATATATTGCCTTAAATATAGCATAAAGTCATCAATTAATGTCCTAAATCAAGGTAGGTGAGACAAAAGTAATGAGATGATCATCCATATAGAGCACAATCACCAAAGTCTCCTAATCTTGATTTTTGATATAAATATCATGTTCAACATTACATCGACAAAACAAATAACTAAGAAAGGAGTGGATCTTCTTATACCAAGTATATAGTGGCTACTTAAGTCCATATAAGATATTAGTTAATTGATATACCAAGAGGGTAGATCCATTAATTCAAAACTAGGTGATTACTGCATGAAAATATCCTCCTAAAGTTCATCATGAAGAAAGATATTCTTCACATCCATTAGATATACCTTCTAATCATAGAAAGCAACTATGGATAAAATCATCCAAATATAATCCATTTGAGCAACAAGGGTAAATGCTTTCAATTATTCAATTCCTTCCTTATAAGAGAAACACTTAGTAGCAAGGCATACCTTGTACTTCTCAATATAGCCATCTAATGCAACAACAAGGGGTGGATTTAATTTCAAACAACACTAGATTGTTAGTAGTAAACAAATTCAATTAACAACTTCCTTATGATGGCAAGCTTCAACACTTAAGACGATAATGCAAATTAAAATTTCATCAGACATTAATATCAACACCATATTACTATAGTTATAAGGGCTTTGGTCTATCTTTGGGAGGTCCAAGGTTCAAACCCCACTCAATATGAGGAGACCAGGACCTCTCATAAAAACTTGTGTAAACTCATTGGAAAAATATCAACACCAAGCTTTGATGACACTTAGTTGACAATCTCTAACAATGACAACAACCTTTGTTCTCTTCTCTAATGGTGATATATCTCTTGATAATGATGTATCTTTGGTTAGTAGGTCTATATGGTTCACTCTAGGACTTTTCATAGATGACAAAATTCATGTTGGTATCCATATAGATGATATTTCTACTGAAATTTTTTCATGACAACAATTTGTGATGATAGTATCATGACTACAATGCTTTGAAAATCTAAAGGCTCTCTCTAGATGATAATTTATGTTATATGACTGTGTCAACTTGTAGACCTATAATAATATATTTGGTAATTTTCTAATCTAATATCTTGACATAACATTAGTACATAATGTTTCACACAATATTTAAAATTGAGTTTGCATTACAATTTGCTTTTAAACTGTCATATATTACAATATTTTATATGAGCTTGGTCAGTCTATATCCACTACTTGTGGTAGAGCAATCAATCTCTACATCCACTCTTCTAATTCATGTCTACCACACTCCCACTCTCTTATCACATTTCCTCTATTATTTCTTTGACTCTATCACCTCTTCATCCACACATTCTCTCTTAAACCCTTTCCACTTTATAGGTTTGGAAAATCAATTATTCTTTAACTTCCACCAGATAGTTCATATTTCCAGATGATTGGCTTTCTACTTTTGACGTGTTAGTTGGTTCAAACATGGATGCTTCTGCATCATACTCACCGGGTAACATAAATATTTCATGAACATTATTGGCATCCTCAATGGATATTCCATATTTGGCGATCATGGAAGCATTCATCCGTGTTGTTGTGTCAAGTTATCTATTCTTCCACTTAACCAAATACTCATAATATGCCTTACCTCTTGTCCTTATCATCACCCTGGATTTTATGATCACTTCAATTTCATCTTGTTCCTTCTCTAGCAGCTGCGATATCCATCTTTCTACTAGAATATCAATTGTATGATCTTCATCGTTATCTCTAGGTTGATCATAGTATGGGTACAAGTCAACTACAAAAAATATTGGTGAAATATTGATGCCTTCTAGAAGCTTAATTTCATATGCATTAGTTATAAATTTCTTCAAGACCTTACAAGGTCCAATCTTCTTCTAGTTTAAATTGTTATACTCACCCTTTGGAAATCGCTTCTTTTGCAAATGCATCAAAACCAAATCTCCAACCTAAATCTGCATGTTGTTTGTATTTCATGGCATTTTTTTGTAATTTATTTTTCATCTCCTAATGTAAATCATGAATGTAGTCAACAAAGTCTTTTGCTACAACACTCGGTCTTTGTAAATAAGCCATCTTTCATAACTCATCTACTCCTCTTAGGCATATCTGAAGAACACAAGCTTATACTGAGAGAGGGGTGAACAACATAAGATCATTTTTTACTTTTCTTTCCTAATAAAAATTATGCAATGTACAAATAAAAATATCAACAGTAATAATCAAAGCAATGCATAAATCACCACACACAATAGAGACACCAATTTTACGTGGTTCACCCAATGTGGGCTACTCCACGAAGAAAATATTTCACTAAAATTTTCTCAATCAATCTCTTGGGAATCCTTTCCCTATTACAATGTTTATGGACCTCTATCCAAAGGAGACACCAATACCCTAATCAAGTTTGTGGATATCTATCCATAGGATAACTCTTTCTCCTTAGCTCTGATTGGTGATATTCTAAAAGAAATACTGCCCCCACTACACTGGCTAATGGATATCTATCCACTGAAGACACCTATCCTCACTACCCTGGCTAAAATATCTCTATCAACTAGAGACTAACGTTCTCTATGCTTTGTCACCTTCAAATATTTGTCTTAAATTTGTACTAAACACAGTCCTTCAGTATAGCACAAATCTGCTCAATATTTGTCTCTGGTCTGGAACAAACCTGTCCTCAAATCTGCACCAAAATTTATCCTCAAATCTGTACTAAACACAGTCCTTCAATCTAGCACAAATTTATCCTCAATATCTGTCCTTTGATCTGCACTAAACACAGTCCTTCGATCTAGCACAAATCTATCCTCAATATCTGTCCTTAAGCCTTAACACAAAGCTTGAATTAATCTCAAATCAACTCTGCTAGATCTGCCCCAAATATTAACTCAAGGTTTGAACAAATCAATAAATCAAATCTACTCTCAAGTCTTCTCAAAGACTTACCTCAAATCTGCCTTGTAAGATTCCATAAAAGCTCACACTAATCTATCCACAAATCTTCTCTAAGACTTACCTCAAATCTGCTCAGCAAGTTGACACTAGAACTTGTTCAACTTTGTTCTTAATATCTTTCCTCAAATCTATATTGTAAGCTTACACAAAAGCTCACACAAATATGTCCACAAGTCTTCTCTAAGACTTGCCTCAAATCTACTCAACAAGTCCACACTAGAACTTGTCCAATCTCATAGAAACATATAGAGAATTTTTAGAGACTCAATATGCTTCACATTCACAAACTCTCAATCACTTTCAATATCTCTTTTATCACAAAAACATATAGAGAATTGTTAGAGACTCAATATGCTTCACATTCACAAACTCTCAATCACTTTCAATCTCTCTTTTATCACAAAAACATATAGATAATTGTTAGAGACTCAATATGCTTCACATTCACAAACTCTCAATCACTTTCAATCTCTCTTTTATCACATAAACATATAGATAATTGTTAGAGACTCAATATGTTTCACATTCATCAACACTCAACCTATTTCTCAAATAAATTCAGAATATAGAATACTTTATGTTATAGAACTTGAACTATCACACCAACACATCCACTTGACTAGGCTTAACCAACTCTTCTCATCCAATCACTCAATGAAATAATCCTTGCTCACAAACCCTAGTCCAAGCTTATGAATAATCACTCAAATTTTTCCAACAATGCTCATCAATCAATCTCAAATAACAATGATACTCATGATCTTTGCAAACCCTAGTTCAAGTTACTCACTCAACCAATTGCTTCAACAACAATGGTAATCTCACATAATAATGATACTCATGATCTTTGCAAACCCTAGTTCAAGTTAACTCAACTTAATCACTTCAACAACAATGCTTATCAAACAAGGTTTTGTTAACAACTCTTTAATCCAGAAAACCTTGAAGCATTAATTCAAAACGCACTCAACAATGCTTACCAAACAATCCTTTTCACTCCAACTTTGCATTCACAACATTCAACAAACACTCACTAGGAAGATGTGCCCATATCTTTTGTTTGATGTAAAAGTGCACTTAGAAAACCTGTCTCATTCACAATTTTCTTCTTTCAAATTTCAATGGTTAGATGACAAAGTATCACTTCTAAACTTTCTCAAAATATTCCTTAGACACAAAAATAATCAAAACTCAATTATGCTTTATTGCTCCCTTTTAGAAATAACATCCATCAAATCATACATAAAAATTAATCACTTTGATACACCTTATAATCTCCAACTTAAAATAATATCCAACACCACAAGATGTCAAAAAATCTTCCTAAAATACCTTACTACCCTTTTCAAAAATTAGAGTAAATAACACCAAAAATTTAATTTTGCATAAGCCTTATAACTCCCCTTAAAACCTTACAAACCAAATCAAATATGCAAAAAATTAATTTTTAAATGCTCAACTAATACCCCCAAAATTTTTGGTGCTCAACCATTTGTTTTCACCCAAAAGGGTTTCAGCGTGATTCGATCCGCTGTCTCCCCAAGTCCAAGTGCCTTAGCACTTTGTGTTGATTATGGAGCCTGATTAAATTAGAGGCCTTTGTTTCAGCTACACTTGGAGCCACTACGTAAAAGAGGAGGGGTGTAGGGGGGCATTAGCCCCCCCTACTATTGTCGCCATGGGGGGGTCCAATCTCCTATAGGAAAAAGAGCATTGCAGAACAAATGGGTTTATAGGGTGAAATAAGAATATGGAGGTAAAAATAGGTATAAGGCTAGATTGGTTGTAAAGGGGTTTGCACAAAAGAAAGGTATTGATTATGATGAAATTTTTTCTCCTGTTGTTAAAATGACTTCAATTAGAACTATTTTAAGCTTAGTGGCTATAGAGGATTTACATCTTGAACAATTAGATGTAAAACAACTTTTCTCCATGGGTATTTGGAGGAAGATATTTATATGCAGCAACCACAAGCATATGAGGTTAAAGGAAAGGAAGAATTAGTATGCAGGTTGAAAAAGAGCTTGTATGGCCTAAAGCAAGCTCCAAGGCAGTGGTATATGAAATTTGATAGGTTTATGTTAGATCAAGGTTATAGTAGATGTTATTATGACCATTGTGTTTATTTTAAGAGAATGGATAATGGTAACTATATTATCCTGTTATTGTATGTAGATGACATGCTTGTTGTAGGGTCTAACATGCAAGATATAATTGTACTCAAAATAAAATTGGCAGAGTCATTTGCAATGAAGGATTTGGGTGTTGCAAAGCAAATCCTTGGTATGAGAATAACAAGAGATAGGAAAAATCACAAATTAACATTGTCTTAGAGTGAGTATATTGAGAAGGTGTTGAAAATATTCAGTATGCAGGATGCAAAACCTGTTAGCACACCTTTGGGAAATCATTTCAAACTGATCAAAGAAATGTGTCCTAAGACAGGAGGAGATGAACTACATGTCCAAGGTTCTTTATTCATCAGCAGATGGTAGTTTGATGTATGCGATGGTGTGCACAAGACTAGATATTGCACATGTAGTGGGAGTTGTGAGCAGGTTTATGAGCGATCTAGGAAGAAAACATTGGGAGGCATGAAGTGGATTCTCAGGTATTTGAGAGGTACTGTCACTCAGGTATTATGCTTTGGAGGATCTAATACTACTTTACAGGGATATGTTGAGTCAGATATGGTAGGTGATATAGACAGCAAGAGGAGTACCACAGGGTATGTTTTTACTGTAGGTGAAACTGCAGTAAGCTAGATTTCAAAATTACAAAAGGTTGTTGCATTTTCAACAACAGAAGCATAGTATGTTGCTGTTATAGATGCTAGTAAGGAGATGATTTGGTTACAAAGGTTTATGCAGGAGTTGGGAAAGAAGTAGGAGAATAGCACATTATATAGTGATAGTCAGAGTGCCATTCATCTTGTAAAGAATTTAGGTTTCCATTCAAGGACTAAACACATACATACCAAGTACCATTTCATACACTTAGTTTTGGAAGATGGACAATTAAAATTGGAGAAGATACATACTTGCCAGAATCTTGCAGATATGTTCACAAAGGTAGTAACCAAGGAGAAAATGAGTTCCTGATCAATTTCAATTGGTCTTCAAGCATGACAGTAAAAGATGAGAAAATTTCTAGGCCCAAATTTGAAGCATAGTCCAACAAGTGCAATAGCGGTGGAGTTGCTGTGATTAGTCTCCAAGTGGGAGATTGTTGATTATAGAGCCTGATTAAATTGGAGGCCTTTGTTTCAACCGCACTTGGACCCACTACGTGAAAGAGGGGGGTGTGGGGGGTATTAGCCCCCCTACTACTGTCGCCATGGGGGCTCAGGCTGCCCCCGTAGCCAAAAATAGATGTTTTTTCCTCTATGTAAATCTGGACCATTTGATATTAGGTCACAGATCGGATAGTAGATTTTAGGCAGATTTTTTACCCTAAAATTGTAATGCATTATTATAAGAGGATGTTGTATGGTGACTAAAATGTAATGAGGTGCGTGATTGTGTACATAAGGGTTTTTTGGATGGAATACTAAGGGCCTGGTTATTTTCTCCATGGAGTAGCCCGATTTGGGTGAACCACGTTATATCTGTGTCTATTGTGTATTGCATAATTTCTTCTGTGTTTATTTCTGCATTATATTATTGCTCATATTTGTTAATTATTCCTAACACTTTGGAGCCCACCGCATGGGCTATTGGTGCCCACGTGAAGGAGGAGGACTTCCTTCCTCTTATACCTCCGTGCGCCATTGACTTCCCATGAAAATCAAAAAGCACTCCTCTTTATTGCAACACGATTGGCACAAGCTCGCATTAATTAAATTCGAAGGCATGGTAATTTTGGCTAAGGTGGGTAATCCCATTTTTATACACGTTTGGTTATTTGCTCCTACGTCGATGCTTAAGAATATGAATTCAAAATTCAAAACTAATTTAATAACCCACCGTAGGGTTATTTAGAATTAATATAAATTAACTTATAATTAATATTAAAATTAATTAATAATTAATTTAAATAACCTATAAGTTAAGTAAATTAATTTATAATAAAAATTATATTAATTAATTTATAATTAATTTAAACTTCCCTTTATAATATTATAAAGAATATATAATATTATTCACTTGGGCATCTTTATTGCACTTTGGACCATATCTGACTACCTGGAACCGGGCCTTTGATTAACTGAAAATGGACTATCCTTTTGCACTTATTGGAGAACCTGAAACTGATGTTGCCCACTGAAACTGCCACTAACTGGTGATGAAGGCTTCACATCAATGACCACTCAGTCTTGACATCAATGATAACTCATCTAATAAAAATGTCCAACAATATCCCCCTTTGTCATTGATGGCAACCCAATTTATTTTTACCAAAAATTTGACCTTTTTTTTTGTTTTGCTCCCCCTGACTCAATACTCTCTTCTTAAACCAAATATCTCCCCTTACTCAAATATCTCCCCCTTTTACATCAATGGCAAAGGGTCACATTTAGGGCTTGGGGCTAAGAATAAGTTTCTTAGCTTAGCCCCTCCCCACCTCCTCTTGAGGTGGTTAATTCTGGGGTGGGAATATTTCTACTCCCAGCAAGCACTGGTATTTACCTTTGTCCTCTTTCCTTCTCATCCGATCCTTTTGATTTCTTTGACTGTTCTTGTTCATGTCCATGTTCTTGTTTTGATTCTTGTTCATGTTCCTGTTCCTGTTCACATCCATACTCCTATTCCTATTTCTATTCCTATTCATGCTTGATTCTGGAATGTCTGATCTACACCACTTTGATGTATGTCCATCATTATTGCACTTATAAAACTTAATGCTATTATTCCTTGGAGGTGCAAATGTCTTAGGATTTCTCCTAGTGAAGCCATTTCTATTCTTGTCATGTATCTTGCAATTCATTACCTTGTGACCAAACTGATTACATGAGTAGTAATACCCATGAAAAAACTACCTATTTCTGATGTTCCCATAGTCCTGTATTTCATGTGTCCTACACTATGAAGCCATGTGCCCAAATATGTGATATGAGAAACATCATCCATTAAATTTTCCTTGCCTTGACCTTATTGGTCTCTTAGTCTGTTGGTTCTTGTTGTTAGTATTACAATGACACTGAGAGGGGGGGCGGGTGAATTAGTGTAGCTCTATAAACTTAAATTTATAGCTCTTAATACCGCAGCAATTAAAACTTATTACTAGATACAACAAGTATAACAAACAAGCATCACACAACACAAGATTTAACGAGGTTCACCAATGTGGCTACTCCTCAAAAATTGACTACTTGGACTACCATCCAAATCTAGCAATTTGCAAAATAACAACTTTACAATCAATTTACCAGCACCCACTGGAAGGAGCAACAACCCTTGATTTACTAGCACCAACTGGAAGGAGCACCAACCCCTGATTTATCTACACCAATAGAAAGGAGCACCAACCCATGATTTACCAACACTAATTGGAAGTGGCATCAACCCCTAATTTACCAACACCAACTAGAAGGAGCACCAACCCCTAATGCCAAGCACCAACTTGGAATTCAATTTTGAAACTAGAAGTTTGATAGTAAGATACCTTTGCTTTTGCAAGACCCTGACTGGTCTTCTTCACCTTTGCATTCTCTATGCACTCTGCTCTCTCTATGCAATCACTTTGCACACTCTACTTCATTACAGTCGAACTTCATGATCGTCTTCTCCCTTTTGCGCACTCTGCTCTCTTTGCAAATTTTGCACTTAGCATGATTCGACACGACTTGCTCTTTGTGCACAATGACCGTATTTCACACACCTCCGACAATATATTTAATTCTCCATACAAACCTCCTTTTATAACAATATTTTTTATGATGAAAACCCTAATCTTTGTTGGTTGTAAATCCTAATCTTAGTCGGCTTTCATAACAGCTATAAACCCTAATTTTAGTCGACTGTCATCGATCTTCGTCGGATTCAACTCAACCGTAAAAATACAACATGTTGCGATATCGCGACACTTTCACCTCCATATGCTTTCTCTATTCTTTTGTTGTGATATTGTGACATTTCTGCCTCCACAGACTTCATCTTTTATTTTGTCATGATATCATGACATTTTCGCCTCCATATACTTCGTCTTTGCTTTTGTCACAATATCGCGACACTTCTGCTTCCATAGACTTTGACTTTGCTTTTGTCATGATATCGTGACACTTCTGCCTCCGTAGTCTTCAACTTAGCTTTTGTCGCAAAATCACGACACTTCTGCTTCCGTATTTAGCTTCTTTGCTTTTGTCGTGAAATCGCGACACTTCTACCTTTGAAGTCTTCTTCTCTGCTTTTGTCGTAAAAATCATGACACTTCTGCTTTCGTACTTTACTTCTTTGCTTTTGTCGCAAAATTGTGACACTTCTACCTTCGAAGTCTTCTTCTCTGCTTTTGTCGCGAAATCACGACAGTTCTGCTTCCGTACGCTTCCTCTCTTTCTTTTGTCGCGAAAATGCGACATGTCACGAAATTGCGACACTTTTCCAACTTACTTTCTCTCTCCTATTTTAGTCGTGAAAATGCGACATGTTGCGAAATCGTGACACTTTTCTTACTTGTTCTCTTTCTTCGAACTTGTCATGAAATCGTGACACTTTTTCCTGCTTTCTCTTTTTCTTCCAACATGTCGCGAAATCACGACAGTTTTTCCACTTGCCTTTTTCTCTTCCAACATGTCACGAAATCGTGACAATTTTTCTTGCTTTTTCTCTCTCTTCCAACATGTTGCGAAATCATGATAGTTTTTCCTACTTTTTCTCTCTCTTCCAACATGTCGCGAAATTGTGACAGTTTTTCTTACTTTTTCTCTCTTCCAAAATGTCGCAAAATCGCGACAGTTTTTCCTTCTTTTTCTCTCTCTTCTAACATGTCATGAAATCACGACAGTTTTTCTTGCCTGCTGTATATGTCGCAATATCGTGACACTTTTCTTACTTGTCTTTTTCTTTGATCTTTTGCATATGGGCCACTTCGATCTTCTTGGAAAATCACTGTACATACTCTGAATAACCTTTGAACTCCTATCTTCTGCATCTGAATAGCTTTTGAACTTTATGTCCACTCGCATCAACAGATCTATCTGACTGTGTTGACAACAATGACAATACTGTTGCTGCACCTTGCTCAACAATCTCCCCCTTTGGAATTGTTGGCAACACATGTGCAATTTCTTGTAACTCTTCTCCCCCTTTGACAATAATACCAAAGGGCTACTGTAGACTCCCCCTGAGTCCATGCACAACATTCTCAGGCACAATTTATTACACTTAGAAAAAATCATGAACATGAGCAAAAAGATAATCAAATACTTAATTGCTCCCCCTGAGAATGTGATCCCTGTAGCTAGTCAATTCTTGGGAAGTGTGACCACTCCTAATTTATTGTGAAGGTACTCAAAAAATTCCTTGGGCAAAGGTTTTGTGAAGATATCTGCTACTTGCTCTGTAGTTGGAACAAAATCCAACTTAACCTCACTTTCTGCAACTTTCTCCTTCAAAAAGTGATACCTGATAGCAATGTGTTTTGTGCGTGAATGCATAACCAGATTCTTGGAGATGTTAATGGCACTGGTGTTATCACACTTAATTGATATTGGCTCACTAAAGCTAATACCAAGATCTTTCAGGGTTTGTTTCATCCATAATACCTGCGTACAACATGTTGTCGTTGCAATATATTCTGCCTCTGTTGTCGATAAAGAAACTGACTCTTGTTTCTTACTGTGCCACACGACCAATCTGTCTCCAAGATAAAATGCACCTCTGCTGGTACTCTTTCTGTCATCTACACATCCTGCCCAATCTACATCTGAATACACAATAAGGGTGAAGTCCTTACCTTTCAAATACCATAACCCATACTCCATAGTACCCTTGAGGTACCGAAGAATCCTCTTCATTGCTATCACATGAGTCTCCTTGGGACTAGCCTGAAATCGTGCTACCATGCATACTGCCTGCAAAATATTTGGTCTGGTAGCTGTCAAGTACAGTAAGCTCCTAATCATAGATCTGTACATGGTTTGATCAACGGGTGGAGATTTGTCATCCTTGCTCAACTTGCAACCTGTCGTCATGGGAGTGCTAACTGGATTACAATCCTCCATTGTGAACTTTTTTAACATCTCTTTCACATATTTAACTTGAGAAATAAATATGCCCTTCTTATTTTGATTAACTTGCAACCCGAGGAAATATGAAAGTTCACCATTCATTGACATTTCAAATTCTTTCTGCATATTATTTGCTAAATATTTACACGACTCATCTTTGCTGCTGCCAAATATGATATCATCTATGTATACAACAAGAACAATAAGATGCCCATTTTCTATTTTGACATACAAATTACTATCCACCATACCTTTCTTAAACCCTTGTTGAGTGAGATAGTTGTCTAGCCTTGCATACCATTCTCGGGGTGCCTGTTTTAAGCCATATAATGCTTTCTTCAACTTGCAAACCAAGTTGGGATCATCACAAAATTGGAAACCATCTGGTTGCTATTCTCTCAACGTCTCTGCCTTGCATGTGCCAATTGGCACTCTTGACCAACTGGGTACTAGTGCCACTGTTTGCTTTGACTCTGGAATCTCTTTGATAACGACTTCTTCTTTAGAGAAAAGTAATGCTCTCTTATTACCTCCACAAACAACTACATGAACTGAAACACACTTTGAAAACTTATACGACAACTCCCCCTGACTACTTGCCTTTCATCCTCGGCTAACCAAACAACATAGGAGCATTAAAATAAAACTTTAAGATTGCTCCCCCTGAGGATGTGCTACCTGGAGTTGCTTAGTGCAATAGAGGAGTAGTCTCCTTCAGTCCAAGGAGACACGATTTCCTTTCTTCTTTCTTTCTCCACTCTGGTTTGATTACCGTTTTGGGCTCTTGTTTTGACTTTTCCTTTTCAGTAGCTTGTGCATGTTTTTCAAGAAATCTTCTATTTTGTCTCATTCCATTTGGTTGAAATTTTCTCCCTGAAATTGATTTGATGCAAATGTACTTTGACAATTTCTTGCAGTGTGCCCAAAATTATGACAGTTATAACATTCTACTGTATAATTCATCAGAGGAGAAAAAGCATTTCTACTGGTGAAATTCCTTGGTCTTACATTATATTTACAGTCCGAGATTTTATGTCCATAGCCATTGCATTTAAAATAGAAACCAGAAAATGGATAATTGAACCTGGGTGATGGTCTTTGCCATGTTGCCGTAGGAGCCATAGGTCTTCTTCTTCTTTGATGTGTGACATTGGTGAATCCATCATTGTCAATTCTCCTTTCGTGCTTGGCATTATTGCTTTCTTTTGCATGAGATGTTTTTCCTTGATCAACCTGTTTCTTATCTTCATTCTTTATGGATTCTACATTTTTGGCCTTTGATCCATTTGATGATTCTCCTTCGACGAAACCCAAACCAAATTTGATGCCTACAGGCCTTTGGTCATTTATAATCTTATCCAGCTTCATAGAACTTTCTTCGTGTTTGTGATAGCAACTAATTTTGTGATTCATCTCTTCTATCTGCGTCCGTAAACCAACATTCTCTTCTTCTAGTTTGCAGCAATAATCTATTTTCATGGTAATTTGTACTTCGAGATCTTCAAATATTTTCTTGTATTCTTCTGTTTATACTTTCAAACTGGTTATGATTTCATTTGCATCCTCAAGCTTTTTTGAAATTTTCTTATTCTTTTTCCTCTCTATTTTCCACTCTTCAAGTGTAGAGATCAACTCACCTTCTAGATCTACTTCAGCCTCAGGGTTTTCACCACATACTTCAGAGTTCACTCCTTCTTCCTTTTCTAATTTTACTTATTTAAATGCCATTGTGTTACTTCCAAGATCACCCTAGCCGGTTAAGCTTGTATTGGAACTTAGCTCTGATACCAATTGTTAGTCTTACAATGACACTAAGAGGGGGGTGAATCAGTGTAGCTCTATAAACTTAAATTTATAGCTCTTAATATCGTAGCAATTAAAACTTATTACTAGATACAACAAGTATAACAAACGAGCATCACACAACACAATATTTAACGAGGTTCACCAATGTGGCTACTCCTAAAAAATTGACTGCTTGGACTACCATCCAAATCCAGCCTTTGCAAAGCAACAACTTTATAATCAATTTACCAGCACCCACTAGAAGGAGCACCAACCCCTAATTTACCAGCACCAACTGGAAGGAGCACCAACCCCTGATTTATCTACACCAACAAAAAGGAGCACCAACCCCTGATTTACCAGCACCAACTGGAAGGGGCATCAACCCCTGATTTACCTGCACCAACTAGAAGGAGCACCAACCCCTGATGCCAAGCACCAACTTGGACTTCAATTCTGAAACTAAAAGTTTGATAGTAAGATACCTTTGCTTTTACAATACCCTGACTAGTCTTCTTCACCTTTGCATTCTCTGTGCACTCTGCTCTCTCTGCGTAATCACTTCACACACTCTGCTTCATTACAGTCGAACTTCACAATCGTCTTCTCCCTTTTATGCACTCTGCTCTCTTTGTAAATTTCACACTTAAAACGATTCGACATGACTTGCTCTCTGTGCACAACGACCATATTTCACACACCTTCGACAATATATTCAATTCTCCAAACAACCCTCCTTTTATATCAATATTTTTTTAGTATGAAAGCCCTAATCTTATTCGGATGTAAATCCTAATATTAGTCAGCTTTCATAACAATTGTAAACCCTAATTTTAGTCGGTTGTCATCGGTCTTCGTTGGCTTCAACTCAACCACGAAAATACAACATGTCGTGATATCGTGACACTTTTGCCTTCGTACGCTTTCTCTATTCTTTTGTCGTGATATCGTGACATTTATGCCTCCGTAGACTTTGTCTTTTATTTTATCACAATATCGTGACATTTTTGCCTCTGTATACTTTGTCTTTGCTTTTGTCATGATATCATGACACTTCTGCTTCCATAGACTTTGACTTTGCTTTTGTCACCATATCACGACACTTCTGCCTCTGTAGTCTTCAACTTAGATTTTGTCATGAAATCATGACACTTCTGCTTCCGTACTTAGCTTCTTTGCTTTTGTCACAAAATCATGACACTTTTGCCTTCGAAGTCTTCTTCTCTGCTTTTGTCATGAAATAGTGACACTTCTGCTTTCGTACTTTACTTCTTTACTTTTGTCACGAAATCGTGACACTTCTGCTTTCGAAGTCTTCTTCTCTGCTTTTGTCATGAAATCATGACAGTTCTGCTTCTATAGACTTCCTCTCTTTCTTTTGTCATGAAAATGCGACATGTCACGAAATCACGACACTTTTCCAACTTACTTTCTCTCTCCTATTTTAGTCGCGAAAATGCGACATGTCACAAAATCGTGACACTTTTCCAACTTACTTTATCTCTCCTATTTTAGTCGCAAAAATACGACATGTCGCGAAATCGTGACACTTTTCTTACTTGTTCTCTTTCTTCGAACTTGTTGCGAAATCGTGACACTTTTTCCTGCTTTCTCTTTTTCTTCCAACATGTCGCGAAATCGTGACAGTTTTTCCTGCTTTTTCTCTCTCTTCCAACATGTCACGAAATTGCGACAGTTTTTCCTGCTTTTTCTCTCTTCCAACATGTCACGAAATCGTGACAGTTTTTCCTACTTTTTCTTTTTTTTCAACATGTCGCGAAATCGTGATAGTTTTTCCTGCTTTTTCTCTCTCTTCCAACATGCCGCGAAATCGCGATAGTTTTTCCTGCTTTTTCTCTCTCTTCCAACATGTCGCGAAATCGTGACAGTTTTTCCTGCTTTTTCTCTCTCTTCCAACATGTCGCGAAATTACGACAGTTTTTCTTGCTTACTGTATATGTCGCGATATCGTGACACTTTTCTTACTTGTCTTTTTCTTTGATCTTTTGCATATGGGCCACTTCGGTCTTCTTGAAAAATCATTGTACATACTCTGAATAACCTTTGAACTCCTGTCTTCTGCATCTGAATAGCTTTTGAACTTCCTGTCCACTGCATCAACAGATCTATCTGATTGTGTTGACAACAATGACAATACTATTGCTGCACCTTGCTCAACACTTGTTCCATATGTTTCTTCTTTGTGCATTGTTCCTTTCCTTGTTGAACTTTCTGTTGTCCAACTCATCTTCAGAAGTCTCACTTTCTCTAACACCATTTTCTTCTGAATTTTCTTCTTCTTCAAAACTTGAGGTTGACTCTTCTTGTTTATTTTGAGCTTGTTCAAAACCAAGACTTGTTTTGTTTGTTGACCTTATTTGTACCTTGATCATCTTATCTACAATCTTTGAGCTCTTTCCAAACTTGTGTAGCTTATCCTTGGAATTTTCTAATTCTTCCCTCAGTAGAGCTACTTCTTGTTCCAAAATTTTACATTCTAAGACCTTTGCTTCTAGATTATCATTGAACTTATTTATCTTAGCCATTGACTTGTTTAGATCCTCTATAAGCTTTCCTCTCTCTTCATCACATTCTTGAAACTAAATTTCAAGTTGGGAGTTTTGCTTTCTTATATTCTTTAAGGTTTTAAGAGCATAAATAAGCTCTCCCTCAAGATCAAATCCTCCTTTTTATGGTTCTTCCTCTATTTTTTTGCCTTTGATAACATATTCATTCTTTTCTGACTTATCTTCTATAGGATCACCTTCTTCATATTCTAGTGTCATTAGAATATTCTATTTTGGTCTTTCAAGTGCATCCTCATATTCATCATCACTGAAATTGAAACCATTCCTTGTACAACTATCTTCAAGATGTCCAGAATTACCACATCTAAAACACTTGAGAATTATTGGTGACCTTTTCTTAACTTCTTCTTTTTCCTCAATCAGAAATAGAACTTCATCTTTATCATTACTTGAAGAACTAGCATCACTATCACTTGAGTACTCACTTGCCTTGTATGCATAGTAACTCTTCTTCTGTTTTTGAAAGAACTTCTTTCCTTGTTTGCCTTGTCCATCCTTACCTTTCTTTTGGTACCTATATTTTTTTGATTCCCTATTCTTGTGATCTTGTTTTTCTTCATCATTGTTATTTTTAGCTTCTTGACTATTAGTTGCATAGTTACCATATTTTCCACAATTCAAACATCTAATAAATTTTACATCTTTAAATCTTCTTGAATCCTTATTCCTCCTGCCATAATTAGCTTCTTCATAATTGGATGACTCATTGCTTGAATCTGACTTTTTGCCCTTTGTCTTCTTAGTAGTTTTGAATGCTGCTTCCTTCTAGAGATTAGGTCCCTCTTTTGTTCTTAGCTCAAAATCTTATTTATCTTTAGGTGGATCAGCTGGTGGTATGTATCTATTTTTAACTACTTTTCAAATTTCATTGCCAAGTGCCATCAAGTGAATCTTCATTCTCATACTCCAAAATATATAATCACTTCCATCAAATATTGGTGTTGAATTATCCGAGGACACATTATTAAAATCCATTGTGTTCTTGAAAGCTTTTCTTTCAAGTCGTTAAACTCTTCCGAAGGAACCCACTCTGATACCAATTGAAGAACACACACTTATACTAAGGGGGGGTGAACAGTATAAGATCATTTTTTACTTTTATTTTCCAATAAATATTATGCAATGTATAGATAACAATATCAATAGTAAAAATCAAAGCAATGCACAAATCACCACACACAATAGAGACACCAATTTTACGTGGTTCACCCAATATGGGCTACTCCATGGAGAAAATATTTCACTAAAAATTTCTTAATCAATCTCTTGGGAATCCTTTCCCTATTACAATGTTTATGGATCTCTATCCAAAGGAGACACCAATCCCCTAATCAAGTTCATGGATCTCTATCCACATGAGAACTCTTTCTCCTTAGCTCTAATTGATGATATTCTAGAATAACTACTACCCCCACTGCATTGACTAATGGATCTCTATCCATTGAAGACACCCTTCCTCATTGCCCTAGCTAACAGATCTCTATCCACTAGATATTATCATCCTCTATACTTTGTCACCTTCAAAGATCTATCTCAAATATGTACTAAACATAGTACTTTGGTCTAACACAAATCTGCTCAATCTCTGTCTCTATTCTGGCACAAACTTGCCCTCAAATATGTACCAAATTCTATCCTCAAATTTGCACTAAACACAATCCTTTGGTCTTGCAAAAATTTATCCTCAATCTCTGTCCTCTGATCTGCACTTAAAAGTAGTCCTTCAGTCTAGCACAAATCTATCCTCAATATCTGTTCTCAAGCCTTAACACAAAGCTTGACTTAATCTCAAATCAACTCTGCTAGATCTACCCCAAACCTTAACTCAAGGTTTGAACAAATCAATCAATCAACTTTGCTCTCAAGTATTCTCAAAGACTTGTCTTAAATCTGCCTTGTAATCTTCCACAAAAGTTCACACTAATATGTCCACAAGTCTTCTCTAAGACTTACCTCAAGTTTGTTCAACAAGTCCACACTAGAACTTGTCCAACTCTGTTCTTATTATCTTTCCTCAAATATGTATTGTAAGCTTCCACAAAAGCTCACACGAATATATCCACACGTCTTCTCTAAGACTTGCCTCAAATCTGCTCAAAAAGTCCACACTAGAATTTGTCCAATCTCATAAAAACATAAAGAGAATTGTTAGAGACTCAATATGCTTCACACTCATCACAATGCTCAATCACTTTCAATCACTCTTTTACCATAGAAACATATAGAGAATTGTTAGAGACTCAATATGCTTCACATTCACAAACTCTCAATCACTTTCAATCTCTCTTTTATCACAAAAACATATATAAATTGTTAGAGACTCAATTTGCTTCACATTCACAAAATCTCAATCACTTTCAATATAAACATATAGAGAATTGTTAGAGACTCAATATGTTTCACATTCATCAACACACAACCTCTTTCTCAAATCAATTTAGAATATAGAATAATTTATTTCATAGAACTTGAACTATCACACCAACACATCCACTTGACTAGGCTTAACCAACTCTTCTCAACCAATCACTCAATGAAATAATCCTTGCTCACAAACCCTAGTCCAAGCTTATGAATACTCACTCAAATGTTTCCAACAATGCTCATCAATCAATCTCACATAAAAATGATACTCATGATCTTTGCAAACCCTAGTTCAAGTTCCTCACTCAACCAATTGCTTCAACAACAATGCTAATCTCACATAACAATGATACTCATGATCTTTGCAAACCCTAGTTCAAGTTCACTCAACTTAATCACTTCAACAAAAATGCTTATCAAACAAGGTTTTGTTAACAACTCTTTATTCCATAAAAACTTGAAGCATTGATTCAAAACACACTCAACAATGCTTACCAAACAATATTTTTCACTCCAACTTCACATTCACAACATTCAACAAACACTCACTAGGAAGATGTGCCCATACCTTTTGTTTGATGTAAAAGTGCCCTTAGAAAACCTGTCTCAATCACAATTTTATTCTTTCCAATTTTAATGGTTAGATGACAAAATATCACTTCAACACTTTCTCAAAATATTCCTTAGACACAAAAATAATCAAAACTTAATTATGCTTTATTGCTCCCTTTTAGAAATAACATCCATCAAATCATACATAAAAATTAATCACTTTGATACATCTTATAATCTCTAACTTAAAATAATATCCAACACCACAAGACTTCAAACAATCTTCCTAAAACACCTTACTACCCTTTTCAAACATTAGAGTAAATAACACCAAAAATTTAATTTTGCATAAGCCTTATAACCCCCCTTACAACCTTATAAACCAAATCAAATATGCAAAAAATTAATTTTTAAATGCTCAACTAATACCCCCAAAATTTTCAGCGCTCAACTTAAAGCATACCTTTGTTTTCACCCAAAAGGGTTTTGACGTGATTCGATCCGTCGTCTCCCCAAGTCCAAGCGCCTTAGCGCTTTGGAGCCCACCGTGTGGGCTATTGGTGCCCACGTGAAGGAAGGAGGACTTCCTTCCTCTTATACCTCTGTGTGCCATTGACTTCCCACAAAAATAAAAAAGCACTCCTCTTTGTTATAGCACGATTGGCACAAGCTAACATTAATTAAATTCGAAGGTATGGTAAGTTTGGCTAAGGTGGGTAATCCCATTTTTATACACGTTTGGTTATTTGCTCCCACGTATGTGCTTAAGAATTTGAATTCAAAATTCGAATTTAATTTAATAACCCACCTTAGGGTTATTTAGATTTAATATAAATTAACTTATAATTAATATTAACATTTATTAATAATTAATTTAAATAACCTATAAGTTAAGTAAATTAATTAATAAATTAATTTATAATAAAAAATTTATTAATTAATTTAAACTTCCATTTATAATATTATAATATTATTCACTTGGGCATCTTATTTGCACTTTGGACCATATATGACTGCCTGGAACTGGGTCTTTGATTAACTGAAAATGAACTATCCTTTTGCACTTATTGGAGAACCTGAAACTGATGTTTCCCATTGAAACTACCACTGACTAGTGCTGAAGGCTTGACATCAATGACCACTCACTCTTGACATCAATGACAACTCATATACTCAAAATGTCCAACAATCTCCCCCTTTGTCATTAATGGCAACCCAATTTCTTTTTACCAAAACTTTGACCTTTTTCCTTTTCTGCTCCCCCTAGGGAATTGGTCCCCCAGACTCAATGCTCTCTTCTTAAATCAGATCTCTCCCCCTTACTCAAATATATCCCCATTTGAAATCAATCGCAAAGTGTCACCTTTGGGGCTCGGGGCTAAGAATGAGTCTCTTACCTTAGCCCCTCCCCACCTCCTCTTGAGGTGGTTAATTCTGGGGTGGGAGTATTTCTACTCCCAACAAGCACTGGTCTTTACCTTTGTCCTCTTTCCTTCTCATCTGATCCTTTTGATTCCTTTGATTTTTCTTGTTCATGTCCTTGTTCTTGTTCTTGTTCCTGTTCATGTTCAACTTAAAGCATACATTTGTTTTCACCTAAAAGGGTTTTGGTGTGATTCGACCCGTCGTCTCCCCAAGTCAAAGCGCCTTAGCGCTTTGGAGCCCACCGCGTGGGCTATTGGTGCCAATGTGAAGGGAGGAGGACTTCCTTCCTCTTATACCTTCGTGCATCATTTTCCCATGAAAATAAAAAATCACTCCTCTTTGTTGTAGCATGATTCACACAAGCTCACATTAATTAAATTCGAAGGCATGGTAAGTTTAGCTAAGGTGGGTAATCCCCTTTTTATACACGTTTGGTTATTTGCTCCCACGTCGGTGCTTAAGAATTCAAATTCAAAATTTGAATTTAATTTAATAACCCACCTTAGGGTTATTTAGAATTAATATAAATTAACTTATAATTAATATTAAAATTAATTAATAATTAATTTTAAAAAACCTATATGTTAAGTAAATTAATTAATAAATTAATTTATAATAAAAATTATATTAATTAATTTATAATTAATTTAAACTTCCCTTTATAATATTATAAAGAATATTATAATATTATTCACTTGGGCTTCTTCTTTGCACTTTGGACCACATCTAACTGCCTAGAACCGAGTCTTTGATTAACTGAAAATGGACTATCTTTTTGCACTTATTGGAGAACCTGAAACTGATGCTGCCCACTGGAACTGCTATTGACTGGTGCTAAAGGCTTGACATCAATGACCACTCACTCTTGACATCAATGACAACTCATCTACTCAAAATGTCCAACAATATCCCATATACAATTTAAAATGGGATTCTACCTGTACTTTGATTTATAGAATTGTTGTATGCAAATTGTGCTTGTGCCAAAATAGTATCCCAAAGCTTCAACTTCTTGCCAACTAAGCATCTCAAAAAATTCCCAAGGCTCTTATTCACAACTTTAGTTTGTCCATCCATTTGTGGATGATATGCCAAGCTGAATTTCATCTTATTACCCAATTTATTTCACAAAGTTTCAAAAAATGTCCCAAAAACTTAGCATCTTTGTTTAAAATAATACCATTTGGCAATCCATGGAATCTTTCTACTTCATTGAAGAATAATGTGACGATGTGAGTAGTATCATTGGTTTTTCTACAAGGTATGAAATGTGCCATCTTCAAGAATCTGTCATCATCAACAAAAATATAATAATCATCCCTTTGTATCCTTGACAACCTAAGAATAAAATCCATGCTTACATCCTTCCATGGTCTCTTCAATACTAGTAATAGTTGATGCAACTTGATGTTTTCACTTCATCTCTTTGCATGCTAAAAAACTTGACAATACTAAACAAATATTCTTACATCCATATTCATGCCTAGCCAATAGTCACTTGCACAAAATTGTCCCATCATTTTATCTACTCCAAAATATCCAACTAACTCACTATGTTTCTCTTAATAGGTTCTTCTTCTTTGAACTCTATGGTATACACAAATATTGTACCTTGAAAAATAATCTCTCTTGGATGAAATAGTCTAGCCATGATATTCTATCTCATGTAGTAGGGTTATTGCAAGCTACCCAAGCTTCCTTGAAGTCTAAATCATCAACATAAAGTTCCTTTATAGCATCAAAACCAACAACTTTGATCTGCATCATGTTCACCAACATATTTCTTTTGCTCAAGGTATCAACTACTCAATTCAAATGACCACTTATGTGCTTCAAAAAAATAAATATACCTTTGATTCAACTTACATTAATCGTTAATAAATTGTAAAGCATGATTATTCTAGTGAATAAAACAAACTCTTGTGGCAACAATAATACCCCCACTTCTTGGATCAAGACTCCTCCTATTGTCTTCCCAATTATATCACCACCAAAAAGACCTTATTGAAATTTGGAAAAGCTACAACGAGTTGTTTTGAATCTTCTCCAAGTTTTGAAAATTTCTTTCTACTACAGTCATCCACTTAAACTCATGCTTTCTTTCTTTCATCGTTTATGTGATTCCACTATTTTTTTTAAATAAACCTCTTATAAAAACTCAACATACCATGGATTTTCTTGGTCTCAAACATACATATTTGTGATGAATAATTCACAATGGCCTTGAAATTCTTAGGGTTCATTCATAACCCGTCTTGTAAAATCACAAAATCCAAGTACTCTTTTATAAAACTACATTTCTTCAAGTTGACTAGCAACTCATCTTCCTTCAGTATTTGTAAGACCAATGTCAAATGTACCAAATGATGTTGCTTACTCTTACTGAATATCAAAATGTCATCCAAATAAACAACCAAAAATTTCCCAAGAAATGGCTTCAACACTTCATTCATAAACCACATAAAGGTACTAGGTACATTTGTTAATCTAAATGGTATAACCAACCACTCATACAATCCATATTTAGTATTGAATGCAACCTTCCATTCATATCCTTCCTTAATCCAAATTTGATGATATCCACTCTCAAATCTATCTTCATGAAGTACTTTGCTCCACTTAAGCAATCCATAAAATCATCCATGCATGGTAATGGAAATCTATACTTTATAGTCATCTTGTAGATAGCACTTGATTGGGTACACATGCTTCATTATCCACCCTTCTTTGATGTAAGTACAATTGATACTACACATGGGATCAAGCTCTCCTTGATCAACCCTTTGTCCAATAGCTCCTGAACTTGTCTTCTTATTTCCTCATTCTTGATTGACATCATTCTATATGTTGCATTATTGGAAAAAATCGATCTAGAAATGAAATCAATGTGATGGCTAATACTCCTTATTGGTGGTAATCCATCTAGTAATTATTTTGACAAAAATTTTGCATAATTTTCTAGGAAACTCTTCACCTCACTTGGAATATCCTCCTTCTCATCAACCATCCTATCCTTTGTGGATTTATCAATCAAAGAAAAACACACCTTCTTATTTATCATCTACTTTAAAAATTGATCTTATGAAATCAAACATATTTTAAGACCATTGTCCTCTCTTTCATCTTTGTCCTTCAATGGACTTAATACATACTTCTTACCATATTTAACAATGCCATAGGTGTTCTCTTTACCATCATGTACTACCCTCATATCAAATTACCAAGGTCTTCCCAACAACACATGGTAAGCATCCATAGGTATAATATCACATAGGATGTCATCCTTGTATGATCCTATTTGAAAATTCACCTTACATTGTTCACTTACTAAGATCTAGTGTCCCTTTTGCAACCAAGAGAAATTGTACAAATTAGGGCGTTCTATCCTATTCAATCCCAATTTCTTTAAAATATTAGTGGATACTAAATTATTCGTACTCCCACTGTCTACAATGACCTTGCAACATTTTCCTCCTAATTTCCATACTACTTTAAAAGGGTTTCTCCTTTGAATAGGTTCACATTCCCTTTATTTGGCTTTAGTATTACTCTTTTCATCATGGGATATTCTTCTTATTTTGGTTCCTTTATATATCTTAGGGAAGCAACACGTTCTTCTACTTGTGCAATATGGTTCTTGATCTCCTTTCTATTATTGCTACTTTATTATGCTATTGGATATTCTAATGTTCGATGACCATCATATCCATATCTAAAACACTTTTTGAGGAATACTCTACCCCTTCCTCTATCAAAACTACCTTGTCTGCATGAGGAGTCCACCTCCTCTGGTGTTTTGGCTGAAATCACTATAAGAAGTACTAGCTTCTCATTGTTTTTGTTGTCCTCTTCCACTGTTTGTTTATCCTCATCCTCATGAGAATCATCCTCTTCCTCTCTAATTATTTTGTTACCTTCATGACAACTTCTCCTTTGCCTTGAAGGCATACTAGTAGGCTTCTTCTAACATCCTTATTATTATCATACTAACTTCATATTCTATGGATAATTGTAGTCCATTGATGTACTTCAAAACCTTCTCCTCATCGTATTTCACATGGCCATCCTAAATAGTGAGGCTATAGAATTACTCTATGTAATTCTTCACACTCATATTATTTTGTATTAAGTTGTGCATTTTTTTGAAAGGACCCAATTAGTAGTCCAATGGAAGGAATTTAGCCTTCAGTTTGGTAACCATTTTCTCCTATGTCTTGATTCTATCCTTTCCTTTTCTTTATATTTTGGTTTGAACATGGTCCCACCATAAGGAAACATGCCCTTTTAGCTTCATATAGGTGAATTTCACCTTCTTGGGGTCTTCTACTAATTCAAAGTGAAAATACTTCTCCATATCTACAGTCCAATCTATGAGCTCTTTGGATTTAAAATTCCATTGTATGATAGGATTTCTATCTTTGGCTTTTGACCCATATTAGAAATCACCCAAATCAATCGCTCTTCTAGTTCTTCCTCTTGCTCTTCATCTTGAGCTTTTGCATGATCAACCTCCTCTTCTTCACTATCACTAATATCTTCAAGATGAATGCCTATCCTTTGGGTGATTTCAATCACATCAAGTTGAGCAATAATTCCCCTTAGCATTTCAACTATGTCTACAAGTTAGGGTACTCGTGGTCTTCCTCTCCCATGTTGTACCATTGTTTCTTCGACACAATTCACAACTCTAAGTGCAAAATATCTCTTTGATACCAAAATGATGTAGTGGTAAGGGGTGGATATAATTTCAAACAACACCAGATTGTCAGCAATGAAAATTTTGATCGATGACTTCCTTGTGATGGTAAATTCCAACACTTAAGACAACAATGTAGATGGCAATTTCATCACACATTAATGTTAGTACCAAGTTTTGATGTTACTCGATTAGTCGATAATCTCTTAGAAAATGATGATAATGATACAACAAAAAGATATATATTTGCAAATCAAAAGTTGAGTATTCTCGTTCATAATTATTTAATATAAATATTACATGAATAGGAATGATTGAATAGATGCACTTTTTTACAATATAACTTTTCATAATGTTATATTAATTATTAATTATATTTATTTGAATGAGAAATTTTATTCCTCATCATTCCTCCCAAAAATATGTACATTGGTCCCAATGCATTTAAAATAGGAGGAAGAAAAAGCTGGAGGATGAGGAGGCAACCATGGGGAAGGTCAATGAGGTGACATCGAGCATGCGAAGGGGGCACACAAAAAAAATTCTTTAAAACATATTGATAATATTCTCTTCCCAAGAATCCATAGCCTTCATGATGATGGATTTGATTTCTAGAATAAGAGAAGTAGGTGTGCCAACATTTAATTGCAGTTGCATAGGACTTTGATCCAAAAATATATTTTCAACTTTGAATCTCGATCATTGGCTTGCATATAGTGATCATGGCCCACTCTTGATATAAGTGGTGGATAAGAAAAATGAGTCTCATACTCAATGAGCTTTGCTTCAAATGCATTTTCTAAATTGCTATCAAGCTTCTGGTCCTCTAAGCCAATACCAGAGGACATGTCTTGAGGTGAAGAAGGGTTGGAATCATGGTCTTTCATGATGTGCATTGAAGGAGGCAGAGGGGCTCCCTTTGGAGTCGTAGGTATGCTAAGATTTATGGCTGATGAAGTTGGATTGGAATCAAATTGAACATCCTCCTTGGAGTATTGAAGTACACTAATGAACTCGTTTCGATCCACTTCATTCATATTAGATACAGTCTTCACCATTTGGGCACATATCTCTTTGGCCAGTTGTGCCAACTTTTTGGCCTATGTGTTAGCTCCATAAGCTTCTTGATGTCTTGGCTAAGTGACATGGTGCTAATTTCTTTCATGGGATATTCCCCCCCACAAAGTCTCAAGTTTGATTGTAAAAATTTGCCCCCTTGGTTTAATATTCTTCCCCCTCAATTTAATAATTTTTCCTCTTCGAATTAATAATTTTCCTCTTTAAGGTAAATCAATTAATTAATTAATATTAAAAAAAAAAATATAATAATTAAATTAATTATTAATTTAATTTATAAAGGAGGGGGTAGAGGGGAAAAAGCCAAAGCTATTGAGAGAGGAAAGGGGTTGCGAGAAAGGGGGGCTATGTGTGTTGCACATGGGAACACCACGTGTAAAGTGCAACATGATGCATGCTATAATGTGTGTAGTGCAATGCACAATATAATAAATGCAAATATTATATAGTCAATAAATATAATATTTAATGAGCATAAATAATATATGCAAATATTTTATATTTAATAATATATAATATTTAAATCAAGTGACATTAGCTCAATCAATTAGCTTTATATTTAAAGAGGAGACCAAGGTTCAAATATTGCCAAGTGATACATGGATAATATCCATGCTTTATGCGGTGATGTAATATGGTGGGGTTCATTTCAATCCCATATAATCAATTGAAAAGAACAATATATATTATTTAATGTGTGCAAATAATATATAATATAAGATATTAATATTTGTGTGCAAATTAATATATAATATTTAATATGTGTTATAATGTATGAGCATGTTATAATATTTAATAATATCATGTGCAAATATTATATTTTAATTTAATAATATATGCACTGAGACTGCACTTTGAATTATGTAGTGTTGTGTTGGAAAAAATCAATTTATTACGATAAAAAACAAGCAAAAATATCATGAAATAAAGGGAAGGCAGTGAGCCTATTACCCCATTAAAATTGCCTAGAAAATATCCAAATAGTTCAAAAACTTTAGATGATTGTATTGAAGGACAAAGGATGAAAACCAGGTTATGGGGCTACCCGATGCACAAGATCAGTATGCTCTGATACCATTGATACAAAGATAAATGGGTAAAAAGATATGTGCCTTTTTACAATATAAATTTTTATAAAGTTATATTAATTATTAATTAATATTTAATTTTAATTAAAATTTAATTGAATGAGGAATTTTATTCCTCATCAAATAATCTTTGTTCTCTTTTTTGACGATGGTATCTCTCTTGATGGTATCGTGTCTTCGGTTAGTAGGTCTATACACGCACTCCAAGACTTTTCCTAGATGATAAATTTCATGTTGTTATCCATCTAAACTACGTTTCTACTCAACTTTTTACATGACAACAATGTGTGATGATAGTATCTCGACTATAATGCTTTGACGATCATTTCCTGAAGGCTCTCTCTAGACGATAATTTGTGTTCTCTAACTACATAAACCTGTAGATCTACAATAATATATTTGGTAATGTACTAATCTAATATCTTGACATAACATTTTTTATTAGATGGAAGAAGAGGTTTTGAAAGGCTCCCAAACCTTTTACAAAGCAAAGAAGGATATGAGAGGGTCCTTAAGACAATTACAACCAAAAAGAGCCTTGAGAAGATGATTATAAGAGAAATAAAGAAGAAAATTTGAGCAAGAAAAGAATAGGATCCAAAAACAAAATCCAAGAACAGGAAAATAGAAGGAATAATTGGATCCCTAGGATCCTAAACGATCTTCTACAAACTAAAACTTACACAGAATGTGAATGCCAAGGAGAAACTCGAGATCCACCAAGCGACCAAGACCATCAACATTTTTTTTTTTGAATTTACATGGTGGAATCGGTAGCCGCCACGAATCCGGGCAGGTTGTCCAGCTTTTATGGCTACCACAGTATTATGTGCTATCTACCCCAGAAGCCGCCACACAGATCTTCGCACAATTCACCCCTATAACCACCATGCCATAATCATTTTAAACCTTTTACGCCATTGAAAGCACCAGGAAAGGGACAAGTGTCAGTCCGGTGAGGCCCGAGATTTGAACCTTGGACCTCCGTCCCCCTTATGGGGTTTGGATGAACCAATTGGTCTACACCTCGAACCTAAGACCATCAACATTTTAAAATAAAAAACTAAAAGGAAATTTTTCCCACCCAAGACAAGAAATACAATCCCGATGAGAAGCTTAGGATTCGCCCAAACCTTCAAGATCTGCCCAAATTACAAAGAAATGTTTCTTGCCAAAAAATAAAAAAATTACAAAGAAAAATTTCCTGCCCAAAAATAAAAAAATTACAAAGAAAAGGCTCCTGCGTAAAAATAAAAAAATTACAAAGAAAAATTTCCTGCCCAAAAATAAAAAAAATTACAAAGAAATTTTTTCTTTCCTGCCCAAGCTAGGAAACCCAAACCTGAGGAGAAGCTCAATAACCACCCAAACCATCAATATATGATCCAAATAAAAATAAAAATATTACAAGTAGTTTCCCATCCAAGACAAAAAACATGAATCGACTTCAAGGAATTAAAAAAAAAACAGATTTAAAATTCCCGCCCAATCAGGAAATTTGTTTCCAAGGGGGAAACACACACTTCTTCTCTAAGGAAAATAAAAAAAGTTCATTTTGAAAGTTTCCTACCCAAGCTAGGAAACACCCTCTTGTTCCAAGGGAATTCATAAAGATCATTTTAAAAATTTCATGCCCATGCCATGGCGGGAAAGGGATTCTTTGCAATCCTACAAGCACTACTCAAATTTGTATCCAAAGAATGTTAGGTATTTTTGGATTCAAAGTGCAACATGACCAATTTTGGAAGCAAATACTTGGGGATAGTCAGCAAAAGCAAAACTTGATCCACAAACCTTGGATCTCCAAAACCAGGCTTCTCATGATGGAGATTCACTAGAACCACAAATCTTGGGATCCCAGCCACATGGCCAACCTACCTAAGATTTATTGAATCCATGCAACCCAAAAAATCATAGGGAAGCATAAAAAAATTACAACCAAAAGGCACAAGATGAGCACATGGACCATCAACGTGACTATTGGATAGAAGTATCGAAAAACATAAACTTAGAATCTAAACCATCCATATCGTCAACTACAAAGAAAGAGAAAACTCCATAGGGTTCACCTTCTTAGTCAAATCATCTCTAGGGCCAACAAAAAAACTCTTCACTTCCAAAATATTGCTCACCTTTGCCTTAGCAATTTGAGTCTTTTCCAACCTAGCACACAGACTTTGTAGGGGAAAACTTGCCCAAGAATTGTAAGAACCACGAGATGATCCCATTCTTCAATAAAATCACACTAGGACCAGCTATAAAAGCCTTACAGGCTAAAATATTGTTCACATCTACACAAAAGAAATTGCAACTTCTTTTGGACCAACATAGAGGCCATAAAAGGTAAAGCCCATGGGAACATATTAGGATCCATCCTCTTAGGATCTATGTTCCTAGGTAGAACAACTCCAATATCAGCCTCTAAAGCACCACCAACTGATATCTTATATGTTGAAACTGTGGGAGGTAAGCAATTGATACAAAGGTAAATATTGCATTAACCATTAACATCAGGTTACAAAGTTTAAATAAACATAAAATAACCATACTAGAGAAAAGGGGGGAATAGGAGAAATTAAGGGAGAAGAAATTAAAATAAAATTCTCTTGCCGCCCAAAGATGCTGTCGTCCAACTGCCGTCCAGGTAAGGTAAAAGGTAAGTAAACTTACCCAAGGTAAAATACTCTTTTTTAACCTTTTACCAATGGTAATTTTCCAACATTCTCCCCCTTAAAGTTGAGAGGACTGACTATACAGTCTCTCAGCTTTATAAATTGAGCTTTAGCCATGCCTTTGGTGAAGATGTCTGCTAGATTATCCAAAGTGCTGCAGTATTGAAGCTCAACTATCTGCTGTTCCACCATATCTCTTATGAAGTGATACTTCATATCAAAATGTTTTGACCTTTTGTGGTGGATTGGATTATATGCCAACTGTATGGCACTAATATTATCACAATTCAGTTTGGTTGGACCAATTTGTTTTTCGCCAATCTCTTCAAGGATTTTCCTCAACCAGAGGATTTGAGTACTAGCATGGGTAATGGCTATATACTCAGCTTATGTAGATGATAATGCTACAACAGATTGCTTCTTGGAACTCCAAGTTATTAGTCCTGAACCTAGACTAAAACAGTTCCATGATGTAGATTTTCTGTCATCTATATTACTGCCCCAATCGTTGTCACTATAACCAACTAACTTCATAGAGTTAGACTTGTGGTAATGGATTCCAAAATCCAATGTACCTTTTACATATCGTAAAATTTGTTTGGTTGCTTGAAGATGCAGCTCGGATGGGCATGCCATAAACCTTGATACTAGAGAAACAACATACTGTATATCTGGCCTAGTGTTGGTGAGAAACATTAAACTCCCAACCATGCTTCTGAAATTGGTCATGTCAACTTTTGGTGCTCCATCATCTTTGCTTAGCTGGATTCCATGTCCTGTTGGTGTTGCAACTGATTTGCACTGCTGCATAGCAAATTTCTTGATCATGTCACGAGCATATTTTTGTTGACATATGAAGATCCCATTCTTTGATTGATGTACTTCCATTCCTAGGAAGTATCTCATTAATCCGAGATCCTTCATCTCAAACTGATTCATCATGGAGTTTTTGAACTCCATATTCATTTTATTATTACTACCCATAAATATTAGATCATCCACATATAAACAAACTATGAGGATATCTACTCCATTCTTCAGGTAGTATAGAGTTGGTTCACTCTTGCTTTTTGTGAAACCATACTTGCTGAAATAGCCATCAATTCGTGAGTACCACGCTCGTGGTGCTTGCTTGAGGCCATAAAGTGCTTTTTTCAATTTATAAACAAGGTTCTCTTTTCCTTGTTCTTGGAAACCTTGAGGTTGTTGAACATACACCTCTTCTGTCAGGTATCCATTTAAAAATGCACTTTTCACATCCATGTGTTGAATGTTCCATCCTTTATGGGCTGCCAAGGAAAGAACAGTTCTGATTGTTTCTTGTCGAGCAACTGGAGCAAAGGTTTCCTCATAATCTATTCCATATTTCTGAGTAAAACCCTTAGCTACTAATCTTGCCTTGTGCCTTTCAATGCTTCCATCAGCATTGAATTTGGTCTTATAGACCCATTTACATCCAACACATTTTTTTCCCTTGGGAAGCTTCACAAGCTCCCAAGTATCATTCTTTTTAATTGAGGATATTTCCTCTTCCATGGCATCTTGCCATATACTTTCAATACATGCTTTTTCATAGCTAGATGGTTCTAGTTGTGCGGCAGCCAACAAAGCATAATTGACTACATCACCCCTTGGTTCATGAGACTCATCATCTCCCGACATTTGAAGATTTTCAAGTCTTGACAAAATGTCGTCCATATCACTAGCTTGACTCCTAGTGTATCTTTGTTGGAAATTCCTATCCAACATTTGAGAAGATGGATGACTCTGTAGTATGCGCTTTCCTTTATTTGTCTCTTTCCTTTGAGAAACTGGATCAATATCCATCGGACTTGGAGCGCTTACAGATCTATGAAATCATTTCGGAGAGTTTGGGGGTGCCAACAAAGGAGTCCTTCTTGGACTTGGTGTACCACTTGATGTACTTGATGAAGATTCCTGATGTGGACTTTGTGGAGGGGAACTATTTCCACTACTTTTCTTGGGTTGTACAAATGTGGAACTTTTCGAATTAGAGTCTATATCAACAAATTTTTTATGACCCCATTCTCCCCCTTCATCAAAAATTACATCCCTGGAGATAATTATTTTATGTGTCTTGGGATTGTACAATCTATACCCTTTGGTTGATTCACAATACCCTACAAAAATACATGCTTGACTCTTGGGATCAAGCTTCTTTCTCTTCTCCTCAGGAATGTGTGCATAAGCTAAAGAACCAAATACTCGGAAATGTTTGACATTTGGTTTCTTATCGTACCATCCCTCATAAGGAGTGATACCATCTAAACTAGAAGTCGGACTTCTATTTAGAATATATGCACTAGTTCTCACTGCATCTGCCCAATAGTTGTATGTTAGATGCTTTGTTCTGAAGCATCGTTCGTGCCATTTCAACAAGGGTGCGGTTCTTTCTCTCGGCCACACCGTTATGTTGTGGGGTATAGGCAGTGGTGAACTGTCTTTTTATCCCATTTTGCTTACAATAATGTAAAAATTCATTTGAGGAGTACTCTCCTCCTCTATCAGTGCGAAGACATTTGACATAGTAGTCACATTGCTTTTCTACATTATTTTTGAAGTCTATGAAGCAATCAAATGCTTCATCTTTGTGTTTCAGAAAATAGATCCAGCACATTCTAGAATAATCATCTATGAATGTTAGAAAATAAGAATTGTTTCCAAGGCTTTTTGTTTGCATTGGACCACGGATGTCCGAATGTACTAGGCTGAAGAGGATAGCTTGCTCTCCATGCTTGGCCTCTTGGAAACTTCGTTCTGGAGTGCTTTCCCAAAGCACATGCTTCGCATACCTTCTTATGTTCTAGAATTTTTGGTAGTCCTGTCACCATAGCTTGTGATGTTAACATTTTCAAGCTAGCGGAATTGAGGTGACCATATCTCAAGTGCCACAATTCACTTGGATTTGTAATAGCAATGTTTGCAAGTTGAGCTCCCCCTGGCTCACCAAATTTTAGAGGGAATAACCTATTCTTTGTCATAGGTACTTCTGTGATGACTCTGTTACAATTGTTTTTATCAAGGATTGTACATTTTCTTTCATCAAAAACTAATTTGTAATGCTTCTCCATCATTTGGCCAACACTTAACAAATTGTGTTGTAGCTGTGGAGTATAGTATATGTCATTCACTTTTTTAAGGCCTTCTTTTGTTGGAACTTCCATAGCTCCAATGCCTTCAACTTGCAAAGATTTATTATCCCCTAACTTAACATGGGATTTGTAATTTGAATCTAATGTAGCAAAGAGATTTTCTTTGCCACTCATGTGGTTGGAGCAACCGGTATCCAAAATCCATGTATCTTTTAGATTTTGATCTGACTGTCCATAAGAGAGAAAAATATTTGATGGACCTTCTTCTTCTCTCGTAGAATGAGCCATATTGACTGCTTTGATCTTTTGAAGTCTTTGACCAGCAGTCACGAGCGAAGTGTCCTTGTTTCCCACAATTGAAACAAGTTGTTTTAGTCTTGTTACTTCCTCGTCCTTGATTTCCATGGCCTGCATTGCCGCTTTGGTTTTGATTGGCTCCTCTGTTTTGATTTCCACCTCTGTTTTGATTTCCTCCTCTGTAGGAGTTGCTTTGGCCTTTGCCTCTTTGTGGTTGTCCTCTGCCTCGGCCTCTTCCTTGTCCTCGTCTTGCAGCTTCGTTCGAAGTGAAGGCTTTGTCATCATCTCCATAGCTTGTTGAAGGTGCTCCTTGAAGTCTCTCTTCATGTGATGTTAATGATCCAATCAAACTATCAAATGTAAGAGTAGAAAGGTCTTTTGATTCTTCAATTATGATGGCAATGTGATTCCACTTAGGAAGAAGTGTTCTCAACACTTTCTTCACAATTGTTTCAACTTTTGTGTCATCACCTAAAGTTTGCATCATATCAACTACTACTTTGACTCGTACACAGTAGTCACCGATTCTTTCATTTTCCTTCATTTTGAGATTTTCAAAATCTCTTTTTAAGGTCTGAAGCCTGACTTGCTTCACTTTATCACTTCCTTGGAATCCTTCTTTCAAGGCATTCCATGCATCTGAAGTAGTTAAGTAAGATGCAATTCTAGGAAAGATACTTGGATCTAATGCCGCTTGAAGATGGTATAAGGCAAAAGAGTTATTTTTCTGTGCATCTTTGAAGATCTTCTTGTCGGTTGCACTCAAAGTAGTCCAATCTGTCGGAGCAGTGTAACCGTCTTCAATACTATCCCATAGTCCTTTTCCTATGAGTAATGTCCTCATTTTGATGGACCAGTACTCATAATTATCCCCACTGAATTCGGGGATTGGTAGATTATTATGTGATCCCATTACTATCTACTAAAACAAGAAACCTTTCTTATATAGTCTTATTTCAAAAAGACTTTACAAACTATCAAGCCTTGCTTGATTTACAATCATAAACAACTCACTCTTGTTGTTGTGATTCAGCAATTACAAAATTGTCAGCGACTTGTTCATCGTCGTCACTGATCAATATAATTTCAGGAGAAGGAGGTTGTAGGATTTCAAGCTGAATTACAATAATGAGTATATTCAGATCCTTGTGGAGCAATCTCCACTATGTCGGTTTGTTCAAATCTGCTCCCAAAGGAGTTATCTTTTGAATCTGCTTCGTATCCTAGATCGGGATTTCTCTGTTGTGCAATAACCGCGTTTTGCAACTGTGAAAAGACTGTATTTATGCCTAGTGTTCTCACGTGCTCATCAAAGCTTTCAGCGTTTGTTCTCAGTAACAAACTACAAAGTGCTTGGTAACATCCTTCCGATCTTATCATTTAAGAAAATTTCCCAGAAATTTTCTTTTTACAAAGATTTCCTCTTAGGAAATTTTACTAAATTTTTTTACCTCTTAAAGCGTAAATTTTTTTTTACAACTATTTCCTCTTAGGAAATGTCAATCATCAACTCAAATGAAAAAACCTTTCAAATTTTTTTAAAAAATTTTACAGCTATTTCCTCTTAGGAAATGTCAATCATCAAAAAAAAATTTAAATTACCTTAAAGTTTTTTTTTAAGGAATTTTTTTTAACAAAAAACTGTTGACCCCGTCGAGGTTCGATCGTGCGACCTCGCGGGCGTCAAGACAAAGGGTAGCCGCTGTGCTACCGGGAAGATCCGGGAGCATTAGCTGGCTCCCTGCCCTTATTGCTGGCGCAACGAGCGCGAAGCAAAAAAAGAAATGACCCCGTCGAGGTTCGATCGTGCGACCTCGCGGGAGTCAAGGCAAAGGGTAGCCGCTGTGCTACCGGGCAGATCCGGGAGCATTAGCTGGCTCCCTTCCCTTATTGCATTCGCGTCGAACGCGAAGCAATTATTTTGGCTTCGCGCTTCGGCGCGAAGCAAAATTTTTATTTGGGACTTAATAGTCCCACATCGCCGATGCGGCGATGTTTATGCTCTTTAAAAAGAGCAAAGCACAGTATGTGCTTTGATTGCCTGCGGGCAATCCACAGGCGACGTGAACCTTTTGCCACGTACCGCGTGCAGGTCGCCTCGGGCCGTGCGTAGGTGGCCTCTCCAACGAACCACCTCGGGCCGCGTGCCACCTTCTCCAACGTGCCACCTCGGGCCACGTGTCGCCTAGTCAACGAATCACCTTGGGCCACGTCTGCCTGTGCCTGTCATGTCCAGCTCCACCAGCGCCTCGGGAATCATGTCGATCTGCTCCTGTGGGCCGCCTCGTCCAGCTCCACCAGCGCCTCGAGAATCGCGCCGATCTGCTCCTACGGGCCGCCTCGGGATCCATGCCGCCTCGGCTCCTGCGGGCTACCTCGGGATCCGTGCCATCGCCTCGAACTGCGGGCCCCACCGCCTCGAGATTCGGGCCGGTCTCGGCTCTCAGCTCTGATACCAAATGTGGGAGGTGAGCAATTGATACAAAGGTAAATATTGCATTAACCATTAACATCAGGTTACAAAGTTTAAATAAACATAAAATAACCATACTAGAGAAAAGGGGGGAATAGGAGAAATTAAGGGAGAAGAAATTAAAATAAAATTCTCTTGCCGCCCAAAGATGCTGCCGTCTAGGTAAGGTAAAAGGTAAGTAAACTTACCCAAGGTAAAATACTCTTTTTTAACCTTTTACCAATGGTAATTTTCCAACAGAATCTAGCTTTGCTCCCTCTCCCTCTCATGCTCCCACTCTCTCACCCTTGCCATCACTTTTTTTTTCCTATATCTTGACATAACATTAGTACACAATGTTCTACACAATATTCACAAACTATTACAAATTACAATATTTCATATTAGCTTGGTTAGTCTACATCCACTACTCATGGTAGAGCAATTGAACTTTGCATTCGCTCTTCTAATTCACTTCTTCCCCACTCTCTTATCACTTTTCCTTTACCATTTCTTCTACTTTGCTACCCATTTCATCCATGCATTCTCTCTCAAACCCTTTCAACTGTATAGGCTCAAGAAATCAATTATTATTGAAATTTTACTAGATGGTTCATATTCCCAAATGATTGGCTTTCTAGTTTTGATGCACTAGTTGATTCACATGTGTATGCTCTTGTATCACCATATAAAGTGTACTTGGTACTATAGACCCATTGGAACCCAACAACATTATCAATTTTTTTTCTAAGCATAAAAAAATTGAGTTTACATGAGTTTTTATGAGGGTTCTTGGTTTTCTCGTATCGATTTTTGAGCTTGGGTCTCCTAGATGAAAACCCAAAGACTTACCACTATGGTATCCCTCATGGATCAACAACATTCTCAATTTTAGTCAATGGAGGACCATCTAATTTTTCAACTCTTCTAGAAGCATAAGACAAGGTTGCCCATTATCACCAACTTTATATGTCATCATGGTTGAGGTATTGAGCTATCTTATCAAGCAAGCAAGAATGTAGAAACAAATTGAAGGAGCATAAATTACTTTAGATGTAGTAAACACCACCATCTATAATTTATAGATGACTCTATGTTAATGGGACAAGCATCTCCAAGAATATGAAAGAGATATTAGACAAATTTTGTATAGCAACAAGAGTTGCTATTAATTGTAGTAAGTTTGTGTTTAATGTATATAATTGCTCAGTAGCTTTCAAAAGGAAAATTGCCAAATTTTTTGGCTTCATACTAAGAAAATCCAATTAATTCTTTGTGTATCTAGTAGTGCCAATTAGCCCATTCAAGCATACCAAAAAGTAATAGGAGAATGTCCTCAACAAAGTAATACAAATATTGAATATGTGGTCCCATAAATGGCTGAATCTAGTTGGGAGAGTGATTCTAATTTAATCAATTTTTTTTGCCATCCCAATATATTTAGTATCATCTATTCATGCACCACTGGAGATAATTAAAATTTTTGAGAAGATAATAAGGACTTTTCTTTGAAAAGTTTCCAAAGAACAAGAAAGAAAGATGTTCCATTTGGTTAAGTGGGATATTGTTTGCTTATTCAAAAAATGGGGTGGATTAGGAATAAAGCATCTATCCTTATTATTACAGGTGTATGGAACTAAACTAATATAAATATTAATCAAGGAAGCAACTCACTATGAAGTAAGATCATAGTGAACAAACATCTTGGAGGCTATCCATTCGAACATATAATAACAATGAATGTGACTTCAGATTAGGGATCTACTACATGGTCAAATTTGTGTACAATACTATCCTTTGTTAGAAAAGGTTGTTTGTGGCTGATTGGTGATGGCAAAAAAGTAGACATGGACATATTCAATCAATGACATACCATCAATAGGAGTATATCTAGAAATGCTCTAGCTAAAAGGTTTATGAAGCAAAGGTATGGAAGAAAATTCCATTTTTTAAAAACTAACAATTCTCAAAGTGAATTGTCAAAATCCAAAATCAAAGATTGGGGAGTAGGATATTGAATTAGTAGGCTTAAAGAATGAATATCAAAATATTTCCAAGTTGTTAAGAAAAATAAACTCTAGCTCAGAGATGAACCAAACCTGATAATATGGGGATCAATAAATAAAATAGGAGAATATAATGTCAAATAAGGATACAACTAACTTTTGGGTCATAACTGTGGCCACTTTATTATAAATAGTAGGCGCTAGAAAAAATTATGGAGTGTAATATCCAGTCCAAAAATTAACCATTTTATGTGGATCATAACTCACAAAGCACTTCTTAGTGCTAAAAATCTAAGTAGAAGGGGTAAAAATGGCCCGTCAATATATATATTATATAAGAAATAGGAAGAAAATATTGAACACTTGTTCATTCAAAGTGAATTCTCAAACCAAGTTTGGAACTTCATGTGGAAAGCATTGGGTTTCAAATTTGGTGTATATTCCAAAATTGAGTGTGAGGAATTTTAATTATCCTTTTTGCAGAGATGGAAAATCAACAATAAAATCAATTTAGGAAGTACCACCATGAATTGTATTGTGATAAATATAGGAAACTTGAAATACAACAATATTTTGATATATGCAATCTTTTAGGGAATACTCGTGTAGTATAGCAATCCTCAAACTCTTAATTAAAGCCAATAGAATTGGTATTGAGGATGAAGAATCATTAGTGGAAGCTAAAAAAGGAATAGTTTAGCTTTTGGAAATATTTTTGTAACTAAGCATGCAAGTAAGAAAGATGAGCCATAAATATTCACTACTAGATCATACTATCTATTTTTTGATGGTGCATAGAAAAATAATCTAGGAGCAATAGGAGAAACAAGGATTACAATGAATGACTCAAGGAGAGTATTAGTAGAATTCACTAAAGGATTAGGAGTGAATTCAAAAACTTTTTTGGAGCTATTGACTTTGAATAGAGAATTAAAAATTACTAGGTGGAAAAAGTGGTTAGAATTGATAGTATATGGAGATTCAAAATTGATCATTGAAGCAATGAGTAGAAAGGTGGAAATATCAAATCTAATACTAGATGTGATTCTATAGGAGAATCAAGAAATATGTAGCCATTTCAAATCCATAAATTTTGTACATATGAGAAGAAACTTCAAAAAAAAGGTTGATCAACTTGCCAATGGAGTTCAAATGGAGCATGGAAAGGCCAAAATAGGATTTTTTGACATTGCTAAAAAATGAGTTATTGGTGAAGGAGTAGCATGATTCACCCGAGCTATAAAATAGTAGAAGAATAATGGAGAAAATTACGATAAATGTTGGTGCTACATGTGATTGGAGCTATTTTACTAGTGCTACATTCTAGTGGGGCTACATGTCACTGGTGCTACACATCATTGGTACCACATGTACTTGATGCTATATATCACTAGTATTACATGTTAGGGTGCTACACCTCAATGGTGCTACACATCATTGGTGTCAATTTTTTTATGTAATTAGTGTTATGTGTGGATTAGGAGATTCAATTTTTTAGTAGTAATGCATATTATATATGTTACTTATTTCATTAGGCATAGGATAGTCCAAATTAAGTAGTTATTGGATCATATATTTTGATTTCACCTATGGGAATTGGATAAGAATTTTGTATCATAAGCTTCTCTTTTTAAATAAAAAAAGACCATAGCATAAAAAAAAAATGAAGTTCATTCCTATCATATCCTATTTGCAACATCACCATAGTAATGACGTGAGATCACACATAGGATTTTTTGTAGAGGGTTCGACCTACCTTGGAAATCAACCCTTGAATGACAATTAATGACCTTTGGCTAAAAATATTGGAAGAGCATCCTATCCTTATCTAATAAAGGTAATAAACTAATGGTCGATGGCTTTGGTTGTACCTAAAAGGACAAGAGAGAGAAAAAGAGTGAAAGAGGTGTGTGATGTAGTAGCAACAAAGACAAAAAATCTTGAAAGCAATGTTAGTAGTAATAATCATCAACAATGAGTGTATGTTTTTGATACCTAAATTAATTATGAATTTATGATTGAATGAATGGTAATAGAATGGTGAGAAAATTAGGAAGTGAAAGGGGTGTTTATAACATCTAACTCTTCTTTTGGAGCTAATAATTGATTTTATTCCTTATTGGAGTCGTAAAATCATAACTATCAGTCCAAACAACATGTCATTTGAACCATATGTGTAAAAACATACTAGCATTATGATCGTGCATCAAAAGCCCTAAAGTTAATTGGATTACCAAGATCCCCACTTAAAGTGGTGCTCTTGGAAATGTCATTTTTAAGACCTATACTTTAGGGGATGCATGTCAAAATGTTCCTTAATCATGACTCTATCATTAGTTTTGGGTTTTAGAAACGTTAGGAGGCAAAAACATTATAAAAATATGGATAAAAGGTAACAATTAGGTGAAGAAAAGGAAACAAAACTACCATCCAACATGGGTCATTATTGTACTACACAAGGACTAACCTACCTCATATATAGGAAGATGGGACTCTCCATCACCTACAAAGTTAGTTGTTGGAAATTTTTCTCAAATACAAAGACAAATAAGGATTTTGAAAAACCTAAAAAAAATCAATCCTAAAACTAGGGCATCCATCTTGTTAGATAAAAAGCCTAACAAGGAATTGAGTACCAATGAGAGGAACAAAATAACTTGTTTATGAATATTTATACTAGAGCAAATATGTAGAATCTAGTGAGATCCCCATGATCCAAGTCCACCTAGTTTTTTTTTATAAAAAAACATTTCTTTTAGATCTATTGTCAACTTACAAAAAATCGTCTTACTACTTCAAATATAGTTATCCTTGGGGGATATCATAGGAGCCATTATATGACAACTAGCAATCACGTAATACAAATTTATACCCTCTAATACCATGTTAGATTTCACATTAGTTTCTAGAATGAATAGAATCAATACATTCCCTAGTATTGTTAAAAATGAAATACTCAAAGCAATGCATATCGTATATTAGGGTGTCGATGCACACCAAATAATCTCATTATAAAAGAATATGATTACACTATGACATATAGCTAAATGGTCAGTATGATGAGGTATTTTTACTAAAATACAGGATACATTTTAGGTCAAGATTAAGTAGCTAAACTTTAGGTTTAAGATAATAAAATATTACAAAAACATATTTTTCAAGGATTACAAAGGCTCAAAGGGCTTATATGCACAATACAATACAAAAGGTTAGTCTCGGTCTCAAGAGAAGCTTACTTACCATATATTATAATAAGTATGTGTAGTATTCACTTCTTCATTCAAGAGGTGAACTCACTTTTAGCTAATGTAACAAATTCAAATTCTAGAAGATAACTAGCTAGAACAATTATTAGATGTAATTGGAGAACTCAACATGCCAAATATTTTGGATGTGATACTTATATTACCTTTATGATGAAAATGGCATAATCTAATTTCTATAATTTATCTATCTAATAAACATAAAAAAAAATGAGGATCGCTAGATGGTAGTATTCGACTTATTAAACATCAAATTTCCCTTAGGATAAATATATTTGCAAAAGTCATCGCTTATACATATTCCTTGAATTCCACTATTCGAAATGATGCTCTGTAGGACTAGAATTCCTCTGAAACCTTCATACAATTCCTTAGGAAGTATAAATTATTATACTTCCTCTAACAAAAGCTTATATGGATTTGGATAGTCAATGGAACACAACACGCACCAAGCTCAAATTAGGTAGTAAATATTTGTGTTATAGCTTTGCTAGTTATTGTAATAGGTTCCTTCACCTCCTCTTGGATAATGATTGATTTCATGACCCATTCATACCTTTTGAAGCACTCTTCCACTCGATCCAAACATCTAAATATTTGATGTATAACTATTTGTGAAAGACTTTAGCACCAATATCATGACATGGACATTGATTGCATTTTATTTTTCCTTATATATTTTTTTCTAATCAATATCTCACACTTTTAGGATGATGGATATACTTCCTTTATTTATTTTATAATATAAGACAACATACATATTTTCGTTTGAAGACCCATTAGGTTTTTTATTGTTTTCTATGATAGATCTAGAAGTGGATGCTCTTAGAGAAGCTAATATCTATTGGGTTGAGACTAGAGTAGCCAATGTAATTTGAGATCTAATGGTAGGTGTTGTTCTAATTGATATGGAAATTTTTAATTCTATGATGCAAATAATCTCAATGACTTGATTGTTTGAAGGTTTATTGAATACAAGACCAATTGGTAAAAATTATCCCTATTGATTGATGAGTTGAAAAGATCATTGGTATTTTATTCCTCTTTATGAATTGGTCAATCAATGGTTCCCATATCTTGAGTAGCTTTGGAATGTTAACTTATATTATTATGTTTAGATTTATGATTAGGAATGCATAAGAGATTTAATTTGATCATGCATGGGTTTTAATATATATAAATGCAAACTTGTTAATGTGTCATTTTATTTGATAAGGTGATTTATTTTATGGATTATTTTATGTGGTGTTTTGTCAACAATAGAAAAAAACATACATATTTATGACTTTTGTGAAAGCATAAAAATACAACCACGAGAAAAACATAAAAAGTCTTATACAACTATTACATTATCTCATATGGTCTAATCTATATATGAGTAATTTGTGTAAAGATAAGCTTACGTATCTATCTTGTGGATGATCCTAAAAAGCTAGAGAAGTATAAAATATTGAATTTGATACTAAAAAGCTAGAGAAGTATAAAATATTGAATCTAAGGAATGACCAATGTATAGTAAAAGGGACTAAGGCCTTAAAATAATCTAACCAAAATATAATATACTTAAGTGAATAACAATGAGTGGGTAATGATTTAGCTATAGGATATTAGTGATGAGGTTGAGGATATAGAAATGATGTAGGGTATACATGCCAATATGAGGTGGTATAAGGAATTAACTAGGAGTAGATTAGGGAGAAAAGGGATGAAGAGTGGAAAACATGTAGATGCATGCAAATATGGATGAGAGATAAATAAACCATAGGAATAAAGCTTGCAAGAAGGAAGGGCATGGCACAAAGAGAACAATATAAAGGACTATGTGTCAACAAATATAAAGTCCAAGTACCCCTCATTGGATGGTAGTATAATACAATTAATCAATAAGAATAGAAAATTAATAATTAAAATAAAAAATATGTAATATGTATATTTAACAATAGGGCACAACTTAAAAAGAATTAAGAATTTAACTTTCTTGAACCCCTGATATTGCCATATAAAAACTTCTATATATTATATCTATGTTGTGCTTAGATCCTATCTATAAGTATTCCATTTGGGTGTGTAAATATCTACTAGAATCTAAAACGTGATGTACAACTACTTAAATATTTGATTGTCCATTTGGCTATAAATTTTCCTTAGGATTCTAATTAGGAGAGCCATAGAATGGGGATGTATGAGCATTCCATTAGATCAAATCAAGGATAAGTTGTAGCTTCCATGATACCACTAATTCTAAGGATAAAATAGAATACCATCAAGAAGACGATTATTGATGGATTATTGAAGTTGATTTATTTATGATTATAGGTGATTGTTTGTTCAACAATTAGTTTTAGATGCTTCTAGGACAGAAATTTACTACATATAATTTGAATAATGCGTGGAGCTAAGTAGGATATTCCATAGTAAGCTAGGGGTTCTGAAGTGGGACATATAAGCTCAAAGATACTTTCAATATGTGTATATTATTTTTAGTATCAACAATTTATTTATATGACCTTCTTGTATATATATGTGGATGTGACATTTGCATATACTTGTGTAGTAAAAAAGGTTTTAATGGATGGATGGGTTAGTTTGAAGACTCAAGAACCTATATCTCGGTTGGTGTTGTTATCAAAACTATACACAAGGGAATTTCCAATGATAACCATTGAAGATTTCCCAATGCTAGCATTAAGAGATTACTATATCTAATAATTGTTAGCAATTTTGATGTATGATATTTATTAGTATGTGCTCATCTAAAATTTTGAACTATAAGTGTTGAAATGAATATAATGTAGCTTATGAATGGATTATTATAAATCATATTTCAATTTCTTTTGTTTCTAAGTCTTAGGAATAAAGAATATTTACAAGAAAACTTAGTGAATTATATTATGGTAAAAAACGAATGAATATTTTTTAAATCATTAGAAAAATAATTTCAAAGGATCTTGTAAATCAATAGAAGGGGTTTGGATAGAAGATCACAGTGAAATTAGAAAAGAGGTAAAGTTGTTTTATCAAAATATTCTAGGTTAAGAGGATACTGAAGTTCTTAATGATAAAATTCTTCAAGATGTTCCTTCAGTTCTAACAAATGAAGACAATAGGAAACTGATGGAGCCTATTACTCTAGAAGAAGTTCATTTAACTCTTTCTCTTTTAATAAGGATAAATCCCCAAGTCTATATGGGCTCTCTATAGCTTCTTACCAACATAATTCAGATATAGTGAAGGATTCTTTATTGGTGGTAGTGGAACAATCTAGGGTAAAATAATACATTCCTTATAAAATAAATGCAACTTATCTTACCCTAATTCCAAAAAAGAAGGATGCTAAAAATTTGATTCTTTTAGACCCATAAGCCTATGTAATATGGCTTATTCTAAAGTGATGGTGAATAGATTAAGGCCATTGTTAGACAAAATAATTTCAGAAGAGCAAGGAGGATTTGTGAAAGAAAGACAAGTTTTGGATGGGATCATAGTAGCTCATGAAGTTATACATTCAAAAAATTCAATAAAAGAGAAAGTTATGATCTTAAAACTTGATATGAGTAAAGCCTATGATAGGGTTAAATGGGATTTTCTTTTTGTTTTTAGATAATTTTGGTTTTGGAAAGAAATGAGTTAGATGGATTAAATCTTGTGTCTCTACAATTTCTTATTCAGTGTTGGTCAATGGGTTAGTGAGAAAATCTTTTAAAGCCAAGAGAGGCCTTAGACAAGGAGATCCTCTCTCTCCTTATTTGTTCATTATTATGGTAGAATTTTTGAGCAGGAAATTAAAGAAGAATTATAAATATGGGCTTATAAGTGGACTTAAGGTTAGTAATAACATCAATAACATCACCCATCAATAGTTTGTAGATGATACAATCCTTTTTGGAAGGGCAAGGATAAATGAGGCCAGAGCTTTGAATAACTTTTTAAAAGAGTACAAAAGAGCTTCAGGGCAAAAAATTAATAGGACTAAATCCAAAATTTACTTCCTTAACACTCTTGCTAATATCAAAGTAAGAATTTGTAGGTTAATTAAAATGGAGGAGGCAAATTTACCAACAACTTATCTAGGGATGACTTAATTTGAGGGGAGAATGTGGATAGATTTATGGAATCCAGTTATTAGTAAAGTTTAAAATAAACTTCCAACTTATAAAGGTAGATGGTTATCATTAGCAGGAAGAGTGAAGTTAATTAAGTTAGTCTTACAAGCCATTTCAACATATTATATGTCATTGTATTTTATGCCAAAATCAGTTGAAAAATGTTTAATATTTATTATGTGATCCTTTTTATGGTCCATGATAAAAGAAAATTTCCTTTGGTGAAATGGAGCAAGTTGTGTGATGACAAAAATAGGGGAGGTCTTGGTTTAAGAGCTCTTACAAATGCAAAATTAGCCCTTAGGAGAAAATTTATTTGGAGATTGTACAAAGAGAGTAAAAGAAAATGCGCAAGAATTCTTCTAAGTATGTTGATCCCAATAACCCAAGTTTAATATTTACTGCATTCTCTCTTCCAAATGGTTCTACTCTTTGGAATGGTTTAAAAAATCTATTGATATTATGATTAAAGGTTTAAGATGGGTGGTGGGAATTGGATAAAAAAATTCTATTTGGATGGATACTTGGTGTGATAAAAAACCACTCAATTTAGATCCAGTTTTGAAACCTTGGATGAGATTGCTTCAAGACAAATATGGTGATAGGGTTTCAAATATTTTGTACAAGTATCGATAAGGAAGATACAAGTGGAAAGAAGATGTTTTTAAAAGTATACAAGACATTGATGCTAGGAGGCATTTGCGTAGAAAGATAACAATTATGATTATTCCGAGGGGTTCCAAGGATAAATTGATTTGGGAGTTAAATAGCTCAAGGTAATACACAACAAGAAGTGGATATAATGTTCAACACCAAAATAATAATAATGTCACTAGAATATGGAGAGATATTTGGGATAGCCCAAGCATTCCTAAAGTCAAAATATTTTTTTGGCTAGTAGGTTATAGAAGAATTTTATCCTAGGATAACCTTATGAAAAGGGGTTTTCATGGCCCCTCTCAATGTGTTTTATGTATTAAGGAGGTAGAGAGTATTGACCATCTCTTGGGACATTGCTCAATAGTTTGGAATCTATGGCAATGGATTCTTAATATGTCTGGTAAATGCATAGTGATGAATAGTAGAATTGAATATTGGTTAAAGCAATGGTAGAGCACTTATAAAAGTGAGGCTTTATAGACAATATGAGATATATCAAAAGATACAATACTTTGGACTATATGGCTAGAAAGAAATAGAAGAATATTTAAAGGAAAGGAAAACAATTTAGAGGTAATAAAAATAAGATATGTTTAGCCATAGAGGAGTCTAAACCAACCCTATCAACTCACCCAATTCCTAATTTGGAAGCAGAGAGTCTTGATAGATGGAGTCAAGTCATTAAATGGAATTATGATGTTGGGTACAAGAGAAGCAAAAATAAGGTAAAGAATATAAAGTGGAAACCACTAGACGTGGAGTGGGTTAAACTTAATTTTTATGGAGAATCTAAAGGAAATCTATGTTGAGCAAGGTGTTGCAAGAAGTTTGTCATTGTTGTCAACACAGGCAGTTAGATCCAATGATGCAGTGGATAGACAGTTCAGAAGTCATTCAGATGCAGAAGATAGAAAAAATTCGAAGAAAAAGACAAGTTAGAAAAATGTCGCGATATCGCGACATGTTTTCTGTCGCGATTTCGCGACAAGTCGGAGGAGAGAGAAAGTGCAGCTGAAAATGTCACGATTTCGCGACAAAAATGAGGAGAGAGAAAGTGCAGCCGAAAATGTCACGATTTCACGAGAAAATGAGGAGAGAGAAGATGAAGCCAAAAATGTCGTGATTTCGCGACAAGTCGGAGGATAGAGAAGGCGCAAGGCAAACGGTCGCGATTTCGTGACATGATTGGAGGCCAAGAAGCTAAGTCGAGAAACTGTAGCGATTTCGCTACATGTTGAATTTTCATTGGCTGAAGCAAGGAGAAAGCATTAAGTTGAAAAGGTGTAGCGATTTCGCTACATGTCAAAATTTCGTTGGCCGAAGCAAGGAGAAAGCGTTGAGTTGAAAAGCTGTAGCGATTTCGCTACAAGTCAAAAATGCACAAAGCAAAGGTGTAGCGATTTCGCTACGGGTAAAAGTTGCACAAAACAAAGGTGTAGCGATTTCGCTACGAGTTGAAAAAGCACAACACGAAGGTGTAGCGATTTCGCTACAAGTCAAAAGTGCACAACGTGAAGGTGTAGCGATTTCGCTACCAATCAAAAGTGCAGAACTCAAAGATGTAGCGATTATGCTACAAGTCAAAAGTACAAGGCACAAAAGTGTAGTGATTTCCTTGCAAGTCATAATTTCACGGGTAGAAGCAAAGTTGGAAGCACAAGGCACAATATTGTAGCGATTTCGCTACTGCATGAAGCTAGGATTGTACGGAAGCTGAAAGCATCGCGATTTCACGACAAAGATGAGGATGACATCAGCGAAAGCTGAAAGTGTCACGATTTCGTGACAGGTTGCAAGAAAAGCCGCTAGAAGCCGGAAGCATCGTGATTTCACGACAAGAATGAGGATGACATCAGTGAAAGCTGAAAGTGTCACGATTTCACGACAGGGTGCAAGAAAAGCCGCTGGAAGCCGGAAGCGTCGCGATTTCGCGACAAGGATGAGGATGACGTCAACAAAAGTTTGAAGTGTCACGATTTCACGACAAGAACGGTGGCAAAGCTGTCAAAGGCCAAAAGGGTCACGATTTCGTGACAGCAAGGGCATGAAGGCGTACGGCTACAAAAAGTGTCGCGATATCGCGACATGTTAGTATTTCGCGGCAACAGTTACAGAAAGGTGACAGAGGTGGCAGCAGCGTTTGAGGCCGACAAAGTTGAATCGGGGCCAAAGATTTTAGGGTTTGCAGCCGACATCTTCTAGGGTTTACGACTGACATCTTCTAGGGTTTAGATGTTCTTAGGGTTTGCAGTCGACATCTTCTAGGGTTTACGGTCGACATCTTCTAGGGTTTTACAATGGATGTTCTTAGGGTTTGCAGCTGACATCTTCTAGGGTTTACAACCGACATCTTCTAGGGTTTTACAGCGAATGTTCTTAGGGTTTGCAATCGACGTCCTTAGGGTTACAGCCGACTATGATTTAAGATTTGTCTTGAAATTTCTTCTATAAAAGGAGGGCTACTTCGAGTTTGAAATGTTGCGAAGATTGAGTGCGAATGCGAGCAGAGTGATTGCGCAAGTGAAGTTCGGTCGAGTAGAGTGCAAAGTCGTAGTTCGAATTTGCATATCGTGATTGCATGGATGAAAAGCGCAATGTGTAGAGATGGAGTTCTAAGTTCAAAATGTTAGCGCGCAAATAGTAGAAGTGTCGATCATCCGATTGCAGTAGAAAGTGCGAAGAAGAATACAGAAGCGATCGGACAGTGCGAAACATTTTTGCGTAGAAGCAACAGAATGCAAAAAACAATAGACTGTAAGGAACAACGTGAAAATTTTATTCTATCATTTTATTATCTTTATTGATTTCCAAGTTGTAGCTTGGCATAAGGGGTTGGTGCCTCTTTCCAGTAGGTGCTGGTAGATTGGGAGTTGGTGCTCCATTCTGTTTGTAGCAGACAAAGCAAAGGGGTTGGTGCTCCTTCCAGTTGGTGTTGGTAAAAGACATTGTAAAGTTGTAGCTTTGCTTTGGCTGGATTTGGATGGTAGTCCAAGCAGTCATTTTGAGGAGTAGCCACATTGGTGAACCTCGTTAAATTGTTGTGTTATGTGTCATGCTTTCTTGCTGCATTTGATAGTTATTTTATCAGTTTTAAACTGCTGCTAGATTTAAAACTATTTGTTTTAGAAGTTTTTAAAGATCACACTGATTCACCCCCCTCTCAGTGTCATTGTGATTACAACAATTGGTATCAGAGCCAAGTTCCTGAACAGGCTTAAACAGCTAAGGTGATCTTGGAAGTTACGCAATGGCAAGTGGTGAAGGTTTCTCCTCGAACAAAGCACCATTGTTTGATGGGACTAATTATGCGTTCTGGAAAATTAGAATGCAGACATATCTCAGTGCTTTAGGTTTTGACATCTAGGGTGCAGTAGTTAATGGTTACAAAGCTCCCGCCACCGCTCCAATAGACACTACTGGTAAAAAGGCATTTGAATATGATTCAAAAGCAAAAAATGCCATCATGTGTGGACTAGTGGACAGTGAGCTAGTCAAGGTCATAAACTGTGAATCAGCAAAGGATATATGGGATAAACTGGAAAACATTCATGAAGGAGATGATAGGATCAAGGAAGCCAAGCTTCAAGCACATCGAGCTCAATACGAATCTTTAAAGATGGACAATGATGAGAACATAGAGACTTTCATGCAAAGAGTCAATGGGATCACCAATTCAATCAGAGGTCTCGACGAAGATATAAGCGATGCTGCTATCGTGAAAAAGGTATTAAGATCGCTCCCTCCTAGATTTGATTCTAAAGTCTCTGCCATAGAAGAAGCCAAAGATCTAAATCGTTTTAGTATGGATGAGATGCATGGTTCTTTGACTGCTTTTGAAATGAGAATAGGAAAGTCTAACCCCACAGATAGAGAAGCTGCTTTCAAAGCCCTAAAAGGTAAAACCACAAAACCAGAGACTGAAGAAGAGGATGCATCAGATGAAATGGAAGCTAATTTTGTCAAAAAACTGAGAAAGGGAAAAGGAAAGTACAAAGGAAAGCTACCATTTAAATGCTTTAACTGTGGAGGCATTGGGCACTTTGCGACAAAATGTCCTCTCAATGAAAAGAACCAGGGTGAGGAAAATTCGCATCAAGAAAGAGGTGACTGGAAGAAGAAATCAAACTTCAAGAAAGGCAATTTCAAAAAGAAAAGTTTTATCTCCCGAAATGCAGATTCTTCGGAGGACAGACTCTAGTGAAGACTCTGAAGAAGGAACAGGTGAGGCTCTCTTTATGGCATTTGAAGTGGAAAAATCAGAAGAGGCAGAAAACATAGAAAAGAGAGAAGGAATGAACTCCAAAGGGTCTATTGAAAAAGATGAGGCTGAAGTGGATTTAGAAGGTGAGCTGGTCTCTGCACTTATGGAATGGAAATCTGAGAAAAGAAAGAACCAAAAACTGACAAGAAAGCTCGATGATGCAAATGACATCATAACCAGTCTAAAAACGCAGACAGAAGAGTACAAGAAAATGTTCGAAGATCTTGAAATATAGGTAACCATGAAGATAGATCATTGTTGCAAATTGGAAGAAGAAAATGTTGGTCTTCGAATACAGATACAAGAGCTGAATCAAAAAATTAGCTGTCATTCCAAGCGTGAAGAAAGTTCGATGAAACTGGACAAAATTCTAAGCGATCAAAGACCCGCAGGTATCAAATTCGGTCTGGGCTTTATTGAAGGAGAATCATCAAACGGACCAAAGGCAAGCAATGTTGAATGTGAAAAGAGTAAAGACAAGAAACAGGTTGTTGAAAGAAATCAGGCAAAAGAAAGCAGTAATGCCAGTCTTGAACTAGGAACTGACAATGAGGGTTTTACCAAGGTCACACATCAAAAGAAAAGAAGATCTAAGGCTCCTGCAACATCCTGGCAAAAACCATCTTTCAGGTTCAATCATTACTTTTATGGTTTCTGTTTCAAATGTAATGGTTATGGGCATAAAATTGCTAACTGCAGGTATAATGTAGGTCCAAGAAGTTTCACTAGTAGAAATACTTTTGCTCCTCTAATGAGTTATGCAGTAGAATGCTTTAATTGTCACAATTTTGGGCACATTGCTAGAAACTGTCATAGCACTTCTGTTTCAAATCAATCTCAGAAAAGAAGAATTCAACCATATAGGGCAAAACAGAATAGAAATACTTCTGAAAAAGATGTGCAAGATTCTGAAAAGGGGAAATCCAAGTTAGAACCCAATACCATAATCAGAACAGAATGGAAACAGAAAGATCAGCTCAGGGAAGAAAAGGAATATTTAATAGTGTAGACAACTTTTAGGGCTCAAAATAAATGTGTGCCATGGATTCTTGACAGTGGTTGCTCAAGTCATATGACAGGTGATAAACAAAAATTTGAAAAACTACAGAAATATGAGGGTGGCTCGGTGAAGTTTGGAAATAATGATGGAGCCAAAATAATAGGAAAAGGATCTGTCAAAATTAGTGAAGGGAAAATCAAGTCAAGAAGATGTTTTATTTGTGGATGGTTTGAAACACAACCTATTAAGTGTCAGTCAAATCTGTGATAAAGGACATGAAGTAGTCTTCAAAAAGCAGGGTTGTGAAGTCAAAAAAATAAACAGTGGGAAATTGATAGCAATTGGTTCAAGGACGTCTGGAAATTTATACACACTCTCAGAAACATCAGAAGGTACGTGTTTAATTGGACAAGAAGAAGAGAACTGGTTGTGGCACAAAAGGCTTGGACACATTAGTTTTGATAATTTGGTGAAAATCAGCTCGAAACAAGCAGTGAGAGATATTCCAACCATTAAAAAACCTTCAAACAATGTCTGTGCTTCATGTCAGAAGGGAAAGCAAACCAAAGTCTCATTTAAAACAAAAGAATACCACACTAGCAGGCCTCTAGAACTTATTCACACAGACTTATGTGGACCTATGAGAACTCAAAGCATAAACGACGACAAATACTTTATGCTGTGTATCGATGATTATTCCAGAATGACATGGATATTCTTCCTAAAAGCTAAAACAGAAGCTTTAGAAATGTTCAGAACTTTCAAACAGCTAGTTGAGAATGAAACAGGAAAAAGGGTAAAATGTTTACGATCAGACAGAGGAGGAGAATTCATTTCGAATGAATTTATAGAATACTATGAGAAACATGGTATCAGGAGACAATATTCAGCAGCTAGAACTCCACAGTAGAATGGCGTAGTAGAAAGAAAGAACAGAACTATACAGGAAATGGCACGCACCATGCTTGGAAGAAAATAAAATAGCAGATAGATTCTGGAAAGAAGCAGTTCACACAGCAGTTTACATCCAAAACAGATATATGTTAAGAACTCATGAATGCAAAACACCTTATGAGTTGTGGTTTGGTAGAAAAGCAACAACAAAACATCTCAAAATATTTGGCTGTAGGTGCTACATCAGAAAAACTGATGACAACCTTGGGAAGTTTGAAGATAGAGCAGACGAAGGTGTTTTTGTTGGGTATTCATCAAAAAGCAAAGCTTACAAATGCTACAACAAGAAACTCAAGAAAATTGTGGAAAGTGCAGATGTTAAATTCGATGAAGGTGGGAAACGTTTAGCTGACTTTGAGGAAAACTACCCAATCTATGAAGAAGTCGTTGAAGGAGATGAGGTGAATGAAACAGAAAATAAATCTACACTTGATTCAGATGAATTAGTCGATGACTCAGAGGTGCAAGAAAACAAGAAATTCAAAACAGGCAGCTGGCAGAAAATTCATCCAAGAGACCAAATAATTGGAGATCCCACAACTGGTATTCAGACAAGAAGGAAAGTAATAAGCAATTACTCTCTTTTGTCCAGCATTGAGCCCAAAAACATAGATGAAGCAAGCAAAGATGATAGCTGGATGAAGGCAATAAATGAAGAGTTAGACCAGATTGAAAAGAATCGAACTTGGGAATTAGTACCTAGACCTGCAAACAAGAATGTAATCGACACTAAATGGATATTTCAAAACAAATTAAATGAAGACAGACAGAGTCATTAGGAACAAAGCAAGACTGGTTTGTAAAGGATATGCACAGGTCGAAGGCATTGATTTTGAAGAGACTTTTGCTCCAGTGGCCGGATTAGAAGCAATTAGAATGTTTTTGGCCTTAGCAGTTCACAAAAACTTCAGAGTTTATCAGATGGATGTAAAATCTGCCTTTTTAAATGGGAAACTCGAAGAAGAGGTCTATATTGAACAACCGGATGGATTTCAAATTAGTGAGGATCCTAACCTTGTCTGCAAATTAAAGAAAGCTCTGTATGGTTTAAAGCAAGCACCACGGGCATGGTGTGCTAGGCTAGATAACTATCTCTCTCAACAGGGATTCAAGAAAGGTTTAGTGGACAGTAATTTGTATGTAAAAATAGAAGGTGGGCATCTCATTGTTCTAGTTGTCTATGTAGATGATATCATATTTGGCAGCAACAAAGATGAATCTTGTAAAGACTTAGCAAATAAGATGCAGAATGAATTTGAAATGTCAATGATTGGTGAACTGTCTTACTTTCTTGGGCTACAAGTTAATCAAAATGAGAAAGGCATATTCATTTCCCAAATCAAATATGTGAAAGAAATGCTAAAGAGGTTCACTATGGAGGATAGTAAGCCAGTCAACACTCCCATGACAACAGGCTGCAAGTTGAGTAAAGAAGACAAATCTCCACCTGTAGATCAAACCATGTATAGATCAATGATAGGAAGCTTACTATATTTAACTGCAACCAGACTCGATATTCACGTAGGCGGTTTGCATGGTAGCTAGATTTCGGGCCAGTCCCAAAGAGACTCATGTAACAAAGAGTTAAAAGGATTTTTCGGTATCTCAAAGGCACCATGGAGTATGGGTTGTGGTATCCAAAAGGCAAAGATTTCACTCTTATATCATATTCAGATGCAGATTGGGCTGGATGTGTTGATGACAGAAAGAGTACCAGTGGAGGAGCATTCTATTTGGGGGACAGATTGGTTGCATGGCACAGTAAGAAGCAAGAGTCAGTTTCTTTATCTACAGCTGAGGCAGAATATATTGCAGCAACAACATGTTGCACACAAGTCTTGTGGATGAAACAAACTTTGAAAGATCTAGGTATTAATTTTAGTGAACCAATATCAGTAAAGTGTGACAACACCAAGTGCAATTAACATCTCTAAGAATCCGATGAATGCACTCACGGACAAAGCACATTGCTATAAGGTATCATTTCTTGAAAGAGAAAGTTGCAGAAGGAGAAGTTAAATTGGACTATGTCCCAACTACAGAACAAGTAGCAGATATTTTTACAAAACCTTTGCCCAAGGAAGTATTTGAGTACCTTCGAAGCAAATTAGGAGTAGTCACACTTCCTAAGAAGTGACTAGCTACAGGGATCACTTTCTCAGGGGGAGCATTTGAGTATTTGACTATTCTTTTGCTCATGATCATAATTTGTGCTAGTTGCAACAACTTGTGCCTAAGAAGTGTGAGGATGTACTCAGGGGGAGTATGTAGCAACCCTTTGGTATTATTGACAAAGGGGGAGAAGAGTTACAGGAATGTATACAGGTGTTGCCAACAATTCCAAAGGGGGAGATTGTTGAGCAAGGTGTTGCAAGAAGTTTGTCATTGTTGTCAACACAGGCAGTTAGATCCAATGATGCAGTGGATAGACAGTTCAGAAGTCATTCAGATGCAGAAGATAGAAAAAATTCGAAGAAAAAGACAAGTTAGAAAACTGTCGCGATATCGCGACATGTTTTCTATCGCGATTTCGTGACAAGTCGGAGGAGAGAGAAGGTGCAGTCGAAAATGTCACGATTTCGTGACAAGTCGGAGGAGAGAGAAGGTGCAGCCAAAAATGTCGCGATTTCGCGACAAGTCGGAGGAGAGAGAAGATGCAGCCAAAAATGTCATGATTTCACGACAAGTCGAGGAGAGAGAAGGCGCAAGGCAAACTGTCGTGATTTCGCGACATGATTTGGAGGCCAAGAAGCTAAGTCGAGAAACTGTAGCGATTTCGCTACATGTTGATTTTTTTCTGGCCAAAGCAAGGAGAAAGCGTTAAGTTGAAAAGTTGTAGCGATTTCGCTACATGTCGAAATTTCATTGGCCGAAGCAAGGAGAAAGCGTTGAGTTGAAAAGCTGTAGCGATTTCGCTACAAGTCAAAAGTGCACAAAGCAAAGGTGTAGCGATTTCGCTACGGGTAAAAGTTGCACAAAACAAAGGTGTAGCGATTTCGCTATGAGTTGAAAAAGCACAACACGAAGATGTAGCGATTTCGCTACAAGTCAAAAGTGCTCAACGTGAAGGTGTAGCGATTTCGCTACCAGTCAAAAGTAAAGAACTCAAAGATGTAGCGATTATGCTACAAGTCAAAAGTACAAGGCACAAAAGTGTAGTGATTTCCTTGCAAGTCATAATTTCATGGGCAGAAGCAAAGTTGGAAGCACAAGGCACAATATTGTAGCGATTTCGCTACTGCATGAAGCTAGGATTGTACGAAAGCTGAAAGCGTCACGATTTCACGACAAAGATGAGGATGACGTCAGCGAAAGCTGAAAGTGTCACGATTTCATGACAAGTTGCAAGAAAAGCCGCTAGAAGCCGAAAGCATCACGATTTCGTGACAAGAATGAGGATGACGTCAAAAAAGCTGAAAGTGTCACGATTTCGCGATAGGGTGCAAGAAAAGCCTGGAAGCCGAAAGCGTCATGATTTCGCGACAAGGATGAGGATGACATCAACAAAAGTTCGAAGTGTCACGATTTCGCGACAAGAACGGTGGCAAAGCTATCAAAGGCCAAAAGGGTCACGATTTCATGACAGCAAGGGCATGAAGGCGTACGACTACAAAAAGTGTCGCGATATCGTGACATGTTAGTATTTCGTGGCAACAGTGATAGAAAGGTGACAGAGGTGGCAGCAGAATTTGAGGCCGACAAAGTTGAATCGAGGCCGACAGATTTTAGGGTTTGCGACCGACATCTTTTAGGGTTTCAGTCGACATCTTCTAGGGTTTACAGCCAACAATTTTAGGGTTTACAATTGACATCTTCTAGGGTTTACGGCCGACATCTTCTAGGGTTTTATAGCGGATGTTCTTAGGGTTTGCAGCCGACATCTTCTAGGGTTTACGATCGACATCTTCTAGGGTTTTATAGTGGATGTTCTTAGGGTTTGCAGCCGACGTCCTTAGGGTTACAGTCGACTATGATTTAAGATTTGTTCTTGAAATTTCTTCTATAAAAGGAGGGCTACTTCGAGTTTGAAATGTTGCGATAAGATAATGTGCGAATGCGAGTAGAGTGATTGCGCAAGTGAAGTTCGGTCGAGTAGAGTGCAAAGTCGTAGTTCGAATCTGCATATCGTGATTGCATGGATGAAAAGCGCAATGTGTAGAGATGGAGTTCTAAGTTCAAAATGTTAGCGCACAAATAGCAGAAGTGTCGATCATCCGATTGCAGTAGAGAGTGCGAAGAAGAATACAGAAGTGATCAGACAGTGCGAAACGTTTTTGCGTAGAAGTAGCAGAATGCAGAAAAATAGTAGACTGTAAGGAACAACGTGAAAATTTTATTTTGTCATTTTATTATCTTTATTGATTTCCAAGTTGCAGCTTGGCATAAGGGGTTGGTGCCTCTTTCCAGTAGGTCTTTGGTAGATTGGGAGTTGGTGCTCCATTCTGTTTGTAGTAGACAAAGCAAAGGGGTTGGTGCTCCTTCCAGTTGGTGCTGGTAAAAGACATTGTAAAGTTGTAGCTTTGCTTTGGCTGGATTTGGATGGTAGTCCAAGCAGTCATTTTGAGGAGTAGCCACATTGGTGAACCTCGTTAAATTGTTGTGTTATGTGTCATGCTTTCTTGCTGCATTTGATAGTTATTTTATCAGTTTTAAACTGCTACTAGATTTAAAACTATTTGTTTTAGAAGTTTTTAAAGATCACACTGATTCACCCCCTCTCAGTGTCATTGTGATTACAACAATCTAGGACCAACAAGAGGAGGATGAATAATTAGAAATAATAGAGGAGATATTTTATCTCATTATGCTTTCAATAGTGTATTTAAGACAAATAATGAAGTTGAAGCTTGGGCGACTTTAGAAGGGTTAAAAATATGTAACAAATGAATTGGAATAGAGTATGGATGGAAGGTGATTTTCTTATAGTAATAAATATAATTTTGAGGAAAGCAAAGGCTCTATGGAACATACAAGAGATAATTGTGGAAATTCAATATATTGCTAAAGAGTTTGAAGAAATCAGGTTTACACATATATTAAGGGAAGGAAACAAATGTGTAGATAAGCTAGCCAATAGAGGGGTTTTTATTGAGGATCGTGAAGTTAAATTCTCCTTTCCATGGTTAGAGGAAGTAGAAAGTTTAGTTGAAGCTGAAAAAAAATGTTGATTACCTAAATCAATTAATGATTAAGATTTACTTTAATGTTTACCGTTGGTAATATCTATTTTTTGTAACAATAATGCGTTTTCATTTAAACTATTTATTATAATTTTTGTGGTTGCACTTGTGTTTCGGGAAGGAAACTAGCAATCCAGATTTGGTAAAGCGGACTATGATAGTTCCATGTTTTGCAAATATTACTCTACTAAGATGCAAGGCATAGATAGTAGAGGTGAAGCTTTGGCATTGTGAAGGTTGCTATAGGAAAATGTCAAGAAAGATGCTAAATTATGGAGTAGTTGTATTCATACGAGATTTGAAAAGATACAGATAATAAAAATCAAGAATTCAGACATTTTATGTAAAATGATGTAGGTTTCTAGCTATAACATCTCAATTGAGATGAGAAGTGTATCTATTTGTAAACTCTCAAGCTCTAAAGAAGAGAGATGTAATTTGTCAATGGTGGGGGACCCGAGTACAACCCCTTATTATCAAGCAATTTTTTTTCAAAGGATCTTGCACTAATTAGTTTTAAACAAAAATAATTGTGTATATGTTTTAGAATTTACTTAGATTTGGTGAAATTGGTTCTTGTGATAAAGATGCTAAATATGTCTTATTTACTTTGTAAATGGAAATTATAGTGTATAACAAGAATAGATAAATAAAATTTCCTAATAGGAAAAGAGATAACGCTAGAATGCTTATTGTTTTTATTTTACTTATGGTTTTAATTGCAAGTAGGATTTTCCTCATAGGGAAATATTTAGCTAGACCTTTCATTCTAATAAACAAATAATTGCATAGTAAATATTTTTTTGATTGATGAAAGGGTTTTGAAAGGGTCTCAAAACCTTTTACAAATGGGTCAAGGAGAGGATCTCCACAAAGAGAAGATCTCCAAAAAGTGAACAAAGAATAGGAAATGATCCCAACAGGATAATATCACAACATCGAAAAGCAAGACCATCTTGTGAAGCACAAACAAGGACAACTGGCTAATGGGAGCTTAGTACAACCAAAAAGTAGCAACTTAATTAAAAAACCCAGCTTACGGGAGCATGGGACAGACAAAATTTAATAATTAAATTAAAAACCCGACTTGTGGTATCTTGGGACAAATCATAAAGGGATGAACTTATCTAGCACAAGAAAATTGAAAATAATAGATTAAAATTTAAAATTCAAAATAAAAAATACCACCCAAGAGGGATCGGGAAAGGAAGACCAGTTGGTAGAGTTTGAAATCAGGCATCCCACCCAAAAACTATCCAGCATAAAATCGAGACCCAAAAACTTGCCTGGGAAAACCAAAAAACTGCTCAAGATGAAGAACTTGTCTAATGGGAGCCCAGGAAGTGCAACAAAAGACAAATATTTCCCATCAACAAGGCATCGATGCAAATTTTTGGAAAATCCAAGAGCCCAGTTGTAGTAAAGGAATATCCCATCCAAAAAGGCACGGGAAGAACTCCAACCTGCCCAAAATGGGTTAGGGAAACTAAAAACCCATCCAAGAAGGCCCGGGAAGAACTCAAACCTACCTAGAATGGACCAAGAAATTTATCAATTGTTTAACAATTTGGCCCTTGACTTATAACTCATTGTTTAGAAATTTGGCCCTTGACTTATAACTCATTGTTTAGAAATTTGGCCTTTGACTTATAACTCTTTTTGTAAATATTTTAAAACCACATGTAGTGTAAAAAATTAGCACATATTGGTGTGATTTATATGAATAAATATTTTATCTAACTGATGAATTGGACTAAAAAGGTTTAGATTTAATTTGTTTTGAACTTAAAAGTCTGAGTAAATGACCATAAAGTTTATTTTTAGAAATTTCTTGGACAAGCATTATCAACCTTAATTAAAGGTAGAAATAATTTATGTAATCATCTTACACGCTATTTATTTGTGTGTCCAGTTTTTTTAGGCATCCCTATTTGAACCTTCAAACCTTGGTGTATCCTCTTGAATTCTACATAAAAAGTAGAATTAGCTAGATATTAAAGACCTAATAAATACATAATTAGATAACAAAAATAGTAAGAGCAATCATATAATAAGTATAATAATTGAAGGATTTATGTGGAATTAAAGTTTTGGTGGATTCCTTATGTGGAGATCTTGGATCAAATCTAGCTAAGTGGTATATGCATAGTAGCTAGTTAAAATGTCATATTTCCCATCAAATTTATTCCTTCTCAAATCATTATATTTTTTGATAATGTTCAATATCACACTCAATGATTTTTATAAGAAGAAAGTAATTTTGAACTGAAGGATCGTGTATAAGAGTTAAAAATTAAACTAGCATGAAAAGTTAATCATCATCACCTTAGATCCATTAATGTAACAAAAAAACTAAACATGTTTGTAAAGGAAATTGTAAATTATCTAGGCCATGTCTGTTCAACCCTTAAAAAAATGACTTTCTATTAGGTGTTATTATTCTATTGTCTAGAAATGATACTATGCAACCAATAGATACTATTTTTGTATCAAAGATTTGCAGTAATGTATATAATATACAATAAAGTCAATATGATTATAAGATATTATTAAAAAATATGTTTTATGGATTGATCAATCAATGGAATGGACTAGGCCCGATTAGTGATTTCCACTAAGAATATTTAGAAATTCCTTCCCCCAACTTGTTTAGAGATAGGGACCACATCATAGACATAAGCTAAAACACTTTTATTGTGGTGGTTATTCTATAGATCCTTCACTACCCTGGAATAACAAGCTATTTCGTTCATAATTATTGAGTTGGTGTATTTACCAAATAAATGATTTAGTAGGTTGATAACTAGACTAATTGATGACTTATCCTTATGCGCTGATTGAAACCTCCATAGAACGATTCACTAGTTAGAATCAATATATGGTTCAGTAAGTATTGTTTAAGTAGGAGATTAGATTTTCAAAATATGGAATACGGGAAGGATCATTTTCAAATTTCCAAAGCGCATGAGGATGACCGCGAGGAAAACTAGGCTATGATTCTTGCAGTTGTTCCTGAGGACAGACAGTCCTCTGATAAGGCTATTGATGTTGTTGATGCATTTTGGGGTGATGTTCCACCTAACAAAGAAAATGTGCCTGGGTCCCCTATGGTTGAGGGACCCACAATTTTGAAGCCTTCATTTGCTAAAATTATCGATGAAAATGCTTCTAGATCCAATTCTTCTCCATACCCTTTTGAAACAGTGGAGAATAAAGTTAAAATTCTTGCAAGCCTAGCTTCCAATTATTCATCGCTGGAAAATTTTTCTCTTGTCAATAAAATTATGGGTGGAAGGTCTGATTTAGATACAATCAGAAGATGGGATTTTTCTAAATGGAAATCCAAAGGGTATTTGGAAATATTTGGGCTTTATAATGGCTTTTTTGGAATTAGACTCAACAACCAGGAGGATGCAAACCAAATACTTACTGGTGGTCCCTAGTTCCTAGGCAGGAAAAGTGTTCTCAAAAAATGGTCTCCTGATTTCGACCTTGACTCACAAAGCATCAATTATGCTCCAATTTGGGTTCGACTTCCAAATCTTCCCTGACACATTTGGTATGAGACATCCTTAGGGCTATTGCTAAAACCATTGGGGATTAGTGGCCATTGACCGTGCTACTCTAGCCATAACAAGAATGACTATTTTTTGCATTTGTATCAATGCAAATTTAGACTCATCTCATCCTACTTTTGTGGAATTATAATATAAACCCTTTTACAAGAAGCAGACCATTGAATATGAAAACAAGCCTCCATTCTACATTGAATTTCGGACACAAGGACATATTAGGGCCCAATGCCCTTCCTTGAAGGCTCAGGTTGAATTTCCTACTGAAAATAAAAAATATAATGTTCCCTTATCCAAAGTCGAGAAAAGGAAATATCCTTCCTCTAAAGGGTCTTTTTTTCATCCGATCATAAAATAGAAGTCTCACATCAACAAAAAATATATTATTTAGGGAGGCACCTCTCGTGGGTTGCAACTTCAGGTTGATGATAAGGGCAAGATGGTTTCCACTTCTGTTCATGGTTAGAACAAGGAAGAGGTAAGTTCCTCCTTTGCCGTCCCAAATAAGTTTTAAATTCTTTATGATTTACCATCTGGGGATGCCGAAATCAAAGAAATTGCCTAGTGCCCTGGTCCTATCTCTAATCCATCTTCATCCTCTTTTAAAGAAAAAAGGTAGGAATATTCCCCTGTTCCTTCCTCTCTTAATGGGTTTCCTAACAATTCTCCTAAGTGTGGGGTTGCATGCACTGGTTTCCCACATCCTTCTATTGATTTTTTTCCCTAAAATCTCTTATGATCATTGTGCTCAGACCAAGATCGAGGAAGTTGATTTTCTTACCTCTCTCCTTGGATCCTCAAGCCCTATGATTCAAAGAATTAATAACTTTACCCCAAAGCAAACTAGAAGTCACAAAAAATATCCAATTGACTATGGAGGTGAGAAAAAGAAGGGCAAAACTTCAAATTTTGATCATTAGAAGCAGGGATTAGAAGATGAAATTGCTAATGGAATTCAAAAAACCCTGTTTTCCACAGGAATAAACCAGAGCAAAGATGACACAAAATGCATCAAACCTCCCCAACCCCAGGGAAAAGGAGGCAAAAGAACTTTCAAATCTTCCAAATGAAAATCCTATCATGGAATGTAAGAGGTCTTAATGGCATGGCTAAATAGAGGTTAGCCAAGTCATTGAGAAAATAAATGAGTCCTATATTTTTAATGCAAGAAACCAAAGTTGGGGATTCTATTGCTAAGTCTGTTTGCAATAAAATATGGAAGAATAGTGTATCTATTTTCTGCAATGCAAGAGGGGCTTTAGGGGGTCTCATATGTCTTTGGAATCCCGCATTCCTTGAGGGAAGATTGATCTATTCTAATGAGGAATCTGCTAATATTATTTTTTTGATAAAGACTCCAACTCTCCTTGGGTTCTCACCAATTTTTATGCCCCAAATCCCATCCCCGGTAGATCCAAACTATGGGAAATTTTATCATATGTTAGAAAAGCTTTCACAAACCTTCGTTGGGTCCTTGTGGGGGATTTTAATACTCCATTGTTTCCTTCTAATAAAAGAGGAGGGGTAGGCTCCTTTACAAAAATCATGGATTATTTTCAATATTTCATTAACCATAATAACTTGATGGATGTAAACCTAAAAGAAAATCAGTTTACCTGGTCTAATAGAAGAAGCGACAGTCAGTTGATTCAGGTGAAACTTGATAGAGTCCTTTTTTCTTAGGAAGCTACTACTTTTTGGGGGGATGCCAATATTCAATATCTTCTCAAAATTGGGTCTGATCACACTCTTAGATACCAATAATCCTAAAAAATTTAGAATCCCTTTCAAAACTTGAAGCAATGTGGATGCAACATCTTGAATTTAGGGAAAAAATTATCTAGTGGTGGCAAACTGATTTTCAAGTATTACCTTCTTATAGACTTGGGCAAAAGATCAAATTGATTAAAGATAATCTTAAAATTTGGAATAAGGATATCTTTGGAAATATTTTCAGAACAAACAAGAAATTAAAAACCATCTTGCCGCTATTGAGAAAGATATCCAGGAAGGCCAAAGTTGCAGTGTTGAACAAAGAAGCGAAGAAGCAAATCTTCTATCCTAGTTTCATAACATCTTTCAGTATGAAGAAACCTTTTGGAGGTAGAAGTAACGAGCTATTTGGCTATAGGAATGTGATTCCAACATAAACGTTTTTCATGTTTCTACCATGAGGAATAGGAGCAATAATAGAATCAAAGAAATTCATTGCCATGATGGACGAATTACTTCTGATATAAAGGAGATTATATCTGAAGCCATTTCTCATTTTATGCAGTTGCTTGAAAATCCTTCTATTTTTAGCTTAGGTGAGGCCAAGGATTTTCTGCTCCAATTCATTCCTCATATTCCTAAAGACATCAATTCTAAGTTAATTGGTTGCATGTCTAACGAGAAAATCAAGCAGGCTCTGTTCTCCATGAAACCAAACAAAGCCCCTAGCCCTAATGGTTTTTCTCCCAAATTTTTCCAGGCCTTTTGGGATTTTGTGGGTCTTGATGTGTGTGAAGCTATCAAGGAGATTCAAAACTCTAAAGTCATTCATCGAAGTTTCAATTCTACCATTATTGCCCTTATTCCAAAAAGTCCTAATGTAAAATATTTCAATGATTTCAGGCCCATTAGTATCTATAATGTAGTCTATAAAATTTTAACCAAGGCCTTAGGTAATTGAATGAGATGTCATGCCCATTATTATTGACCATTGCCAAGGAAGTTCAATTCGAGGTAGATCCATATTGGATGGAATTATTTCCATTCATGAAGCTCTCCATTCAACTTATTTCAACAAGAAAGCTGCTTTCCTTTTAAAATTGGATATGTATAAAGCCTATGATAGGTTGAATTCAGACTTCCTCCGGGCAGTATTAACAAAATTTGGCTTTCATCAAGAGTGGATCAACTTGATCAGTGGATGTATATCTTCTACCTCTTTTTCCATTTTAATTAATGGGTCACCATCCGATTATTTTCCTAGCAATAGAGGTTTAAGGCAAGGAGATCCTATTTCCCCTCTCCTATTTATCATTGCATAGAAGATCTTGGGAGATCCATTCATGCGGCCAGACAGTCAAGATTAATTTTTGGCATTAAGGTGACTTATCAAACCCCTCCTGTCACCCATAAACAATTTTTTGATGATAATATTTTATCCACATTTGCATCAGTGGTTGAATCTAAAGTTATAAAGCATATTCTCCTTCTTTATGAGGAAGCAACATGCCAAAAGGTAAATTTCAAAAAAATAAAACTATTCCTTCTTAACACTCCCTTGAGAAGACAACTCAAAATTTCCAACATCCTTGGATGTGCCATCTCATCCTTGCCTTATACTTATCTGGGGATTCCTCTGTTCATGGGTAATGCTTCTAAACATTTGTGGGACAAAGTCATTGAAAGATTCTAAAAAAAGCTCTTTGTATGGAAAGGTAATATTCTATCCTAAGTTGGAAAATCCATTCTAACAATGGTCTGTTTACAAAGCATACCTGTATACTTCCTTTCAATAGTTAAAGCACCAGTTAAATTTTATCAAAAAATTGAACAAATCCAAAAGTGCTTCCTATGGACGAGATCTGAAAATAAAAATAGATTCCACCTGATTGCTTGGAAAAAAGTGTGTAAGACCAAAGATCAAGGGAGAATTGGGCTTAGAAGAATCAATTTTTTAAATTCTGCTCTCCTAGAAAAACAAGCCTGACATTTGATTTTAGGAGACCATGAAGAGTGGGTCAAAATTGTAAGAAGAAAATACCTCCAAAATTTTGATTTTTTACATGGAGAGGTTCCCTCTACTAGTTCCACATTTTGGAAATCCATCTGCTCCATGAAAAAACTTCTAAAAAAGGGATTAAGGTGGAAGTTCGACAATGGAGAGTCAGTGAATTTTTGAGAAGACAACTGGTTAGGAAACCTCCCTCTCTTACAATCCCCAAGATTCAGATTGCTAAAAGTTTTTACTGATCCCCTCTTTGGTCCTAAAGTGGTGGAATTTTCTCACTACTTTCAATGGCATCAGATCTTGGAAAAGGATCTAAAATTTTAATCTGGCAGCTGAAATCTCATCTCTTGAAGCCAGATTATCTTCCTTTCCTATCCCTTTTGAGGCCTCTTGTGATAATCCCATTTGGGAACCCACTGATTTAGGAGAATTCTCTGTTAAATCTATATATAATATTTTCTTATCTCTTGTAGATGTTCTCATTCATTTCAATCTTGTGTGGCTAAAAAAATTGACTCCAATGGTTGCCTTTTCTTATGGCTAGCCATTCAAGATAGAATTTTATGAATAAAAAATCTGATCAATCGAGCTATTCCCCTCCCTAACAGATGTTTCCTTTGTTTTTTTGACTGGGAATCCACTAGCCATCTCTTTCTTTTTTGCTCCTACTCCATATCCATCCTTTATAACCTTTTTCTCAAGTTTAAAATTAGTTGGGCATCTCCTCCATCTCTAGTTGATATTTTCTCCCAATGGCCCAATCCTTTCATAAATCTTTGTCTCAAAGGCCTCTGGAGTTTTTACCTTCATCACTATCTATGGAAAATTTGGCTTGAGTGCAATAGGCGTGTTTTATCTAAGGAAGATAGGGATATTGATTTTATAATTAATAGAATTATACCAAAAAAAATGCTTTGATTGCACCTTTTGATCCTTCACCTATTCCCCAGTTTAAAGCTTCTTTGCTCCATTAATTTCATATTTCCTTGGAAAATCCTCATCCTTGCAACTCCCAAAATTCCAAAAATAACATCAAATGGAATCCTCCTCCTCTGGGATGGGTCAAGCTCAATTTTGATGGAGCTGACATGTTCATTTTCCCATGTTTCCCAATTGGTCAACCTTTCCTTTTTTGGGTACACCTCTCTATTATCGTGACTGATCCTCTCCATTAGAAAATATCTTTGTGTGATGTTTGGAACCCATTGGTCTATCCTTTATGGTATGTAAGCTTTCCTAGACGTAGGCTTCATGCGAGAAGATATGTGAAGGGTCTTTAAAATATCCAGATTCTCTTTGGTTCTATTTAAGCTTGGCTTAGAAAGTGCTATGTTCTTCCCCTATTTGTCCCCTTCTTTGCACCACTCCTGAGAGCTTCTATCCCCTTCCTCTAAGAGCTGTTAGGAAGACTTTTAATGAGTCTAACACTCTCTCCATTGAGCCCATTACTGAAGCAATCCTTAGTGATAGGGGATGTATTTCTTTTTTAAAGCTATTTTTAGGAATTGACTAGGATGTCAATATGACGTTTGCTTCAACCTGGGAGAAGGGAGTGGTCATCACCTACGATGTTGATTTTTTTGTGGATGTGGACATATTGGAAGAGCTGACCAGACAACCTACTACTGGCCACATGGTGAGAAGAGACAAAAACAATTGGGAAGTGGAGGTAAGTCAGTTTGAACCTACGTCACCAATTAGGAAGCTCATTAAGAAGGGATTATACCGCAAGGATCTTCCAACACCATGGAAGGAAGTAATGAAACCTATCATGGAATATATAATAGTTGATGATCCTGATTCCCAGCTTTGCACCTTTCATATTTCTTTTGTAAATCATTTTAGGGATTCAAAACTACTGAATATTCTTGAATTTTTATTTCTGTCCATGGATTACACTATACCCTCAACCCGTACCAAGAAGGAAGAATATTGGCCTTCTCACCAAGGTCTTTTCAAGGTCCTATATGCTTTTTATGTTGCAGAAGTTTTCGAAGGGTTAACATCACCATTTAGTACAATACAAAAGATGACACTTCTTGCACACCAGTTTCAAAGGTGAAAGGAACCAAAAGAAAAGGAAAAGAGAATAAACATGAAGGCCCTCACAGTGCTAGGAAGAAGGTAAAAGTGGAAGGTACTCCCATGAGGAGTTTCCAACGATTCAAGAATAAAGAAGCTCAGTGTCCTAAAAATGTAAAGGAAGATGATGTGGATGACCTCAACGACCCTGTTGAAAAGTATCTAGAAAAATTTATTATCAAGACTACGTCTACTATTATAGCTCATTTGGAAACCATCTGGGATGCTATAGGGAGAGCTATCACACAATTGAAATACCAAAGGAATGCACTAAATATTATATTCTTCTATGACACCTTCGATGAGGAGGCCCCTACTAATTCCGTTGCTACTGGCAAATTTGAGGTGAAAGAGGATGAGGTTGTAGAGATTTCCAAGGAAGCATTCAAGGATGTACCTAAGGACGAGACCGAGGAAGGTGAAAATGAAGGCAAAAAGGAAAATTTTGAGGCACCTATCATTGATTTATTGACTTCCATGTTGCTGCTATTTTCCCGTTGGGGTTTCTCCATATTTTGTCTAATATTGATTGTTTTTTTATGTTTCAGTCTGTTCCTTTAGGATGCATTTTTCTAATATTGGCATCCTTTTATTTTTAGTCTAGTTCCCTCAGATGCACTTTTGGTAATATTTGCATCCTTTTCTTTTTAGTTGTACTAAGGCATTAAGGCACCTTTCAAATGCCCTCTCTAATAAAAATTCCTTAACTTACCAAAAAAAATCTATGGGTTATTTTATAAGTTATTGTTAAACACACATTTTCTATTTATATCCATAATTGAAACCCTACTAAATACTTTGAGAGAATGAAATCCAGCCAAGGGAAGAACCCTCTTTCCACCTAGGTTGCCAATCAATGAACATTGATGACTCAATGGAATTCACCTCCACTTATCCATCCTAAATCCTTTCAATAACAATTTGACCATGAGATCCATAGTGGAGATCCTGTAATTAATATTATATCTACTCCTCTACAAACCCTCGTAATTAAGAATAAGCATAAATTTTTAATAGTGGGATCCATTTTCTTTCTTTTTGTTTGTGGAAAACACCCCAATTGGGATGTCACTTTTGGGTAAGTCCTAAGGAGACAGGGGTATCTATGTCACCAAAGTCGCCTAGGGATTGCACCTGGCTGGTCCCCTTCAACACACTCAATAAGCATGCCTAAAACAATAAAAAAAGAACAAACAAACACAAAAACACAAACAAATATAAAAAACACAAAGACAACAATAAAAAACACAAAACAAACACAAAAACAACAAAAAACATAAAAACAACAAAAAATGCAAAAAATAACGAACAACAACAAACCACAAAACACACAAAAAACCACAAAAACAACAAAACAACACATAAACACAAAAACACAAAAACACAAAACACAAAAAAACAATAAAAACAACACAAAAACATAAAAAAATAGAACAAAAACAATAAAAAAAATACATACACACCAAAAAATTAAAAAGAAGGAAAAATAGATAAAAACTTCTACCTTTCTAGTCCAAAAGACTTTTTAGGCAAGATTCAATAGAGGAAACATAAGAAAGATCTATCTGAGTTTGGAAACTAAAATACTTTGACTGAACCAAAGAGAAGTAAAAATAAAGCAAAACAAAACTAGGTACCTCTAGTACTACAGCCATTCAGAGAAAGAATAGAAATAAGAGCTTCCCTTATTTGCAAAGCCCACCATCTAGGAGGGTGGTCGTAGTAAGTAAGATCATCTTTGTCTAATGCCCAATTAGCTAAAGCATCAACACTCCTATTCTGTTCTCAGACCACATGATTGTATTCAACTTTCAAAAAGCCCATATGGACTAATTGAATCTTCTCAACAATTATTTTTATTCTTCAATCAACCTTATTATTCTTAGAAGGAGTATTCAGAAGATTAATCATGACTTGAGAGTCGGATTCAACCAACATATTTTTCCATCCAACCTTAGTAACCTCTTGAAGGCCTCTAAGGATACCATACCCCTCAACAAGGTTATTGGAAAGGATACCCAAATTCTTAGCAAAAGTGAAAACTAGGGAATCATTTGAAAGTCTACCAATTACTCCTATATAAGCTTTTCTAGGGTTCTCCCTAGAGGCTCCACTGGTATTGACTTTTACAAAATCCTTAGGAGGAGGTTGCCAATTCCTTGTTCTATCCATATTTTGATTACTCATATTCCCTTTAAGCTGGTTGCCCTTAGAAGAGTTAATATTCAATATTTGCATCACTTGATCCCATATTTGGTGGGAGTTTTGGGGGTGATTAAGGAGTTGTTGGACTGATTCAACTAAGTTGGAAATGGTATTTTTCTAGATATAGTGAATATCCTTCCTTTCTGATTGAAAATTTGGTTGTTCCTTTCCTTCAATATATTCCAAGGTAGAATGGTAGAACCCATTCAAACTAATCGCCTAATAAAATTATCAACACCCTCTTGTTTAGGCCAATCCCTCCAAAGTTGTTCAAAAGTAAAAAAATTGGACCATTGTAAGCCAAGTAAGATGGCCATTCTCCTCCATAGGTTAGAGGCTAAGGTATACTCAATAAAAATATGGCTGAGAGTTTCCAAATTCTCTCCACACATTTCATATCTAAATGGGCCATGAAAACCATGTTTCATAACTTGCTCAAAAATTTGCACCCTACAATGCAATAAAAGCCAAGAAAAGAACCTTACCTTAGGCCAAAGCTTTTGGGCCCATAATTGAGTAAATATATCATATGATTGGTTGGGATTATTATGGCATAAAACCAAATAATCTTGAGAAACTAAATACTCACCCTTAGTAGTGTCGTTCCATATAAAACAATCTTTATCATGGGACCAAGAGAGATATCTCATGTGAAGGATGCTTTGGATGTATTTTCTTTATCTTTTTGGAATTTGAATAGGCCAGTCCTTAACAGAGATCCAATATCTACCAACCTATGAATTACCAGTATGGTATTAATAGTAATTAGCTACCTTTACCCAGTTAGCTCGGTGACGCTCCTCCATCCAAGGCCTCCAATCGGGAAACTAAGTTATCAAAGGCTAGTGACCATCCTAAGAATCTATCCAAAAATTTCTTTTTGACCATTATGAATGATCCAAAATAAATTTTGCTTTATCAAATCCTCACCAGTCTTAAGAACTACTAAAATGGGAGAACATTTAGTAGGCAATTGATAGTGAAAAAGGTCTTTTAGCATATTTAGCATGAATATTTTTTGCCCAAAGAGAATTGGGGTTATGCAAAATCATCCAATATAATTTAGCAGCTAAAGCATTATAGTTATTAATAGCATATTAGAATTGTAACCTCCCTTCATTCTTGGGAAGGTATAATGTATCCCATTTCACCAAGGCCCATTTTCTTTTCTTCTTAGTATCACTCTAGAGAAACCAATGATTGATTTGATCCAATTATCAAAGAACAACCTTTGGGATATTCAATATAGTAGAAACATAAATATGTATAGCTTGAAGGACTGATTTTACCAAGGTAAATCTGCTCCCAAAAGAAAAACATAAATAGGTATAACTTTAATGACTGATGAGAGATAGACCTAGCTCCATGAGCAATGGTAACTCCCTCAAGGATTTTTTTTTTTAGTTATAGTCTTTCCCAAACATTCAATAAGAATGATGAATAAATAAGGGGAGAGAGAGTCACCTTGCCTAATACCTTTGGAAGCTAGGAACAACTATGAAGGCCTACCATTCATAAGAACTGAGTAGGAAAATGAAGAGATACATTCTATAATCTAGTCCATCCAATCTTGAGAGAAGCCAAATTGCCTAAAAAATTTGACAAGTGCCAATCCACTCTGTCATAAGCTTTGGATAAGTCTAAACAATGAATATAGAAGGAGATTTCTACATTTCCATGAAATTGATGGCTTCCTGAGCAAGAACTATCTCTTATACTATTTGATGCCCTTCCACATAACCCCCTTGTTGAGGGGAAACAATCTTATGTAAAAGAGGATTCAACCTTTCCACCATGATCTTAGTAATAATTTTGAGAAGAACATTAAATAAAGCTATAGATCTAAAAGTTGATATATGTTATGCCTCTTGAGATTTTGGGACTAGAGCTATATAAGTTTTATTGATAACATTCAAAATTATTTGTCTTTCTTGGCTTATTCCACCACCTCTAATAAATTAGCATGAAGGATATCCCAAAACTCTTAGTAGAACTCAATGGGAAAACCATAAGGACTTGGAGTTTTTCCTTTTTGTATTTTAAAAACCACTCGTTGAAGCTCATTGATAGTAATTGGAGTAGTCAAAGAAAAGTTATCCTTAGAAGTGATAATAGTAGGGATCACTTGAAAAAATTCTCTTGAGAAGTCGAGTCAAGAGGAGTAGCAATGAAAATATTGGATAAATAATTGACAACAATAGAGTTCATGCCATCCCAAGCATAGACATTGTCTCCAAAATCTGTTTTTAGGGAAGAAATAAAGTTGTGAAATCTTTGAGCTAGAAAATATTTGTAGAAGAAATTTGTGTTTCGATCTCCTTCTTTGAGCCATTAGATCCTAGATATTTGCTTTCATAAGAGTTCTTTTTTTCCATTCCTCTATCTAGGCTATGTTAGAAATAGATAATATTACATCATTTAGGTCATGTAAATGTACCTTCCAAGGGACATACTTAGGACATTAGATTACTTTAGGGGGAAGTTATCTAATTACTTCATGCAATGTAATAAATGTACAAGTGTCAATGTGCAAGTTGTACATGTGCAAGTTATCCCTTGCACAACTAGGTAGAGTGTTGGCCAAGGAATCTATCTTCCTATATAAGAAAGACCTCATTGTAATAGAGAGATATAGATAGATAGAGAAGTTTAGAACATATTCATAGGTATTAGCATAATGCTGTATAGATCACCATATATTGGTGATGGATGCAATGTAGTTCAATAGCTTTATTAATGGAGTGTTCATTTCCTCTATATCTACATTATATTCATTTATGTCATTTCTATTTATAGCATATTTTAGTCATCTTGCAGATTTGATTTCTTTCATATTATTCTGCATCTTGTGATTGCTATCTCCTATTGCAATTGCATTAAAAACTAATAGTGGTATCAGAGCCACGTTAGATCTAGTCACATTAGATCTAGCCACAATAGATCAATAGAAAAACCACCATTATTATTTACTATGAGTTTTTGGTTAACCTGACGTCTTTGTTGGACCAACCACTATAAAAAACTCTCAAAAGAGTCTAGGTGGTAGAATTACGGAGAGCCACAAGTGAGGACTGAAAGAAATATTTGTTTCAAATATACTAAGATTAAATTTAACCAGAGTATTTCCATAGAGTTGTAGGAAAAACTCGTGAAGACTAGGACTCAACATTCAATCCACTAGATTGATAGATCATATAGTGAAGATCATTCAGGATATTTGAAATTTATTAACTATTGCTCAAAGTTTATTTTGTTGTAGAAAATTAATTCTTAGATGATTAGGACTCCTCATACAATAGAAATCTAGGAGATTTCAACTTCATTGCCCGAATGTCAACATGCCTTCATAGTATAGGGATTAGTTCCTTGTGTAAGATAAGAATATTGTGAAAGAAGACTTCTAGAGAAGATTTGTGGTGAATTTAGGAGACTAAATATATCCATTGCTAGATTGAAGAGCTTCACAATAGAAGAAAAGGCCATAGAAGACTTAATCTAGAAGAAAAGGCCATAGAAGCCTTGATATTGAAAAGGCCATAGAAGCCTTGATACTAAAAAGGCCATAGAAGCCTTGATATTGAAAAGTCCATAAAAGCCTTGATATTGAAAAGTCCACATAAGTCTTGATATTAAAAAGGCCACAAAAGCCTTGATATTTAAAAGGCCACATAAGCCTTGATACTAAAAAGGCCACAGAAGCCTTGATACTGAAAAAGGCCATAGAAGCCTTGATACTGGAAAATGTATATTGAAAAAGGCCATAGAAGCCTTGATACTTGAAGAGGCCATAGAAGCCTAGATATTGAAATAGGCCACATAAACCTTGATATTGAAGAAGAATCCAGAAGAGAGTATCTGATTCAAAATTAGATTAATATTTCAATACTAAGACTTTGTTGTAGGGAAAGAAGATTCAGTGAGTTGGGAAACTTCCTACAAGAAAGTTAGGAAGAGTATCTTCTTTAGAATCAATTCAACACCTAAATCAAAATTGAAGATATTAGGAGAAGATCTCATTGAATAACTTCCAATATTGGAGGAAGAATAAGGACTAGGAGAGTCCTTCTTGAATCTAGAAGTAGTAGAATCAAAGATCCAGAAGAATATCTCACCACCAACACTTCCAAAAGTACAAGGTTGAAGAAAATATCTCAAGGAAGACCAACATAAGTTGCAAGATCAAAGACCTTGGAAAGGTCTCATCGAGCATCCAGTAAAAGGACTGGAGAGCCTTACTAAAGAAATCCTCAAATGAGAACTCATTGGAGAAATCCACTACCAAGGAGAAGCCCCTGATAGTGAAGGACTTGGGACAATTATTGCCATCCAATAAAAATCTCAAGAGAAAGAGAATTCGATAAGGAGTGCCAAATTTAAGAAGAAGAATTTGGCAAGGAGTGTCAAATTTGAGAAGGAGAATTTGGTAAGGAGTGCCAAATCCTAAAAGAAGAATCCAGTGAAGACCTCAAGATATTCAAAATCTTGAGAAGAAGATCCTACTTGAAGTGAGAATTTGATAATAAGACTTGACGATAGAATAAGCCCACCAAATCCAGGAGATTTGACTATTACCTCTCACAACAAGAAGACAATGCTTTAGATACAAAGAATTCTCCAAATCTACAACATAAGGAGAAGACTACAAGAGGAGAACAAGCCACCAAATCCTAGGCTCATGAAAGAAAGTTTGAGACCATATTTTGGTGAAGAAGGAATTGTTCAGGACAGTCTACAAAGAGTTGCAAGATCCTACTTGAAACAACAACTTGGTGATCTTAGATACCAAGACCTACATATTCTACAATAGAAGAACTACAAAATATTTCAAAAAGATAAGCAAATTTTGGTGCAAGTAGATTCATTAATTGGATTACTTATCAAATTTGTTAAAGCACCTTAATTTGGATTAAATTTGCAAGAAGAAAAATTGGATTACAGTCTTCAAAAGTGCAAGAAGAGAAAAGTTCCTTTTGAGGTTCATTTGTACATTAGTTAGGAGTTGATTAGATTTCAGAATTACATCTATCAACTACCTATCATCTACTTTGGAAAAGAAAAAAGAAGACTAAGTCCTACAATATTAATTGTAGTGAAATTGCAGAATAACTCTTGAAGATTCATTTTAGATTATTCTTGATTAGTTGCAATAAATTGATTAAGTGCATTAATTTGAGAGTTGATTGGAGTGATAAGGTGAAATTGTTAGTGCATTAAAAGAAAGATTATTAGATTCATTTACACTGTTCTATTTCTTGTTGGCTTTTTATGTAATGAGCATTGGGAGATAACAATCACAAGATGTAGAATAATATGAAAGAAAGTACATCTGCTAGATTACTAAAATATGCTGTAAATAGAAATCATATAAAAGAATACAATGTAGTTATGGAGGAAATAAAAATTCCATTAATAAAACTACTAAACTACATTGCACCCATAACCAATGGATGGTGATGTACATAGAATTGTACTATACTCTAAGCTACACTATTTGACTATGTCCCCTGAATATATATATCTATCTAACAATGAGATCTTTCTTATATAGGAAGATAGGTTCCTTGGCCAACACTCTACCTAGCTGTGCAAGGGACAACTTGCACATATACAACTTGCACATTGAAACTTGTGCATTTATTACATTGCATGAAGTAACTAGATAAATTTCCCTTAAAGTAATCTAATTTCCTAAGTATGTACCTTGAAAGATACATTTACATAACCCAAATGATGGAATATACTCTATTTCTAACAACCCCTATATTACATTATTTGGGTATTGAAGATTTTTAGTCTTAAATATGGATCTTCTTCTTCATATTGATCTTTGTACTCTTCTTATGTATTCTTCATATTTAGGTTCAATAGGTAATCTATGTCTTCATATGATGTAGAGTAAGTTGTAGCTGAAGATTCTTCTTTCATTGGATGATATATGGCTTGTTCATATTCATATTCCTTATCTTCTATCCAACCACATTTATAGTTCTCCTTGCAAGTATCTTCATTTGATTATGATTGTTGATGAATGAGCAGGGCATGGTGCAATTGTCCTCTCATCTTTTTGTTTTTGATCCTTCTATGCTTACCTTTTTGGTGTACTGGTTCTTCATTTTCATCAACTTGTTCTTCATTTTCTTCAACTTGTTCTTCTGTAAATATGTTAGTGTCATTTTGAAACACCAAGATATCTTGTGAGATTTCCATTGAGTCTAGGATGTATGTATTTTCATGGATTGAACATGTTGCTTTTATTCCATATTGATTCATAATGAGACATATATTGATCCCATACATATATAAAAAGTTAAATCATGTAGTTGTTTTCTACTAGCTTGCTTACTGAGATGAGATTGAATGTTAATCTAGGAACATACAATAATTTTTGTAGTAGAAGATTTGGAAATGATTTTCTAGGTGTTACACATCTATAGGATAAGTTTGGCTATCTACAATTATTACTTTGTAACCTTTAGCAACTTCAAGACAGTCAAACCATTGTATATTTCCTGTCATATGATGACTGGTTCCTAAGTCAATAAACCACATGTGTTCATATTTTGTGAACTGGTTCCTATTGGAACAAGTTTTACATTCATTGTATGACATTTCTTTACCCATTTGAAGAGGTTGAATTTGAAGAAATGATATAGAATTGTAGTCTTTCTTATAGCTCACTATATTAGGATATAAGATTGATTTGATAAAAACTTTATTAATCCTTAGGTTTGTAGGCTTCCTTATGTCTCCCTAGAAAATGAGACGATGAACACTTAATTTTAGGTTTTGAAGAAAGCTTATATCTTCCCAACTTGATAGTCTTTGACAAATATTATTATTTTCAATTTTTGCCTTATGAATCCCTAATTATTTTGGAGTATGATATAGTAATTTTGTAAAAATATAGTTCAATTTTGGTTTGTTTTGTACAAATTTTGTAAAGATAAAAAATCAACTTCTTAACACATTATCATTCCAATGAACTAAGCACTTTTCAATTTTTGAAGAGGTTTTAATGTTGGATTTCTTTTGTCCCTTTTTAGAAGTTTTGAGACAATAAAATTATAATTTTCCAACCTTAGTAAAAATCCTAATAATATCTTTTTATATCCCTTGGATTGTTTCTAATTTCCAATAAATTAATTTTATGTAGTAACCCTTGTGGCTCCCAAATTTGGAAAATTAGAAAATTAATAATATTTGCAAAATTTTAAAGAATTTAATCCAAGTAAAATTCCTTATTTCTCCTAGGTTAAAATTACAAATATTAAATTCAATTTGGTAAGTTATCCCTTTTAGATTTTGCTTTCAAAATCTAAGATTTACCCTTAGCTTATAACCTTTATATCTCCCAACATGAAAGCAATAATAAAATGGGATTAAACCTTACCTTTGGACGCTAAATGTCCTCACTGTTCGATGCTTTATTTGACTGGATATAACAATATTAAGGTCACTTTTGGCACTAGAATCAATGGAGATGCTTTGGAATTGCTTGTCTTTAATGCTGGAACATAGGCACTATAAAATAGGAAGGTTTGACCTTCAAGACTAGGAGCCTTTAATGTTCCTTCTTCCTTCCTTCCATGTTGCACTTTGAATGGATTTGAATGTGCTTTGTTGTGTGTTGAACTTTGAACTTCGAGCACTTTTATGGAGGAATAATCATGGGCTATGTGACACATATCACACCTATTACAAATGAGTGCTCCTCTCCTCTTTAACGTACCGATTTCTTGTTCAATACTTCTTGGTCATTCTGTAACGTATGGGCACTCGTGTGGGTACTTGTGTGAAGCTTGTGGAGGATAAAAAGTGTCACCACTTCCTTTATATTCCTTGTAACTCCTGCGTGAGGTTTCTTGAGCATTGAGAGATGAAATGGTGCCTTAGAAAGTTTATTCCAAGTGACATTCAAATTCTCTGCATGAAGTCCCTCCCTATAACGTATTCCAAGGAGAATATTATAATTCCTCAAGACCTTTCATATGCCATTCCTTTACTTTGCTACGTTTCTTTGGCAACAAACAATTTTTTATTTTATAGATGAATTGATGAGGTGCTATGGAGCTTTGAATACCAATTTTGGTGCTTCCTTTGGTGGGTGATCTTATCCAAGTTAAAGACCTTGAATGTAGCACCTTTGCTCCTTGTCTTCTATGTCTCCAACATGCTTATTCCTATGTAGATTTTTATTGCCTTCTCTTTGTAGATGTGCACTCTTTTTGTCTACATAAATGTAGCTTGATGATAGCCTTATGTGGGATTTGATTTTGCAAGTTCAAGTTTCCAAGATGAACCCTTTGAGTGGCTCCTTTTTCTTGGGAAGAAGAGTGCTAACGTTCAACCTTCCTTGGCTGATTTACCCTATAGTTATTGTACCTTTGAGGCACTTTAAAATATGAACTTTTTCTGTAAAAATCATATTAGAGTAGTGCAATAAAATGTATCATAAATTGTATATAAACCTCCTTTAATGCACCTTCTTTTGCATTTTTTTTCCATATCTAAAATTCTGGTTTTGTGGCAGATTTTTCCTGTAATATAAGGGTTTTGAGGTTGTTTTTTATGAGTAGACACCTTCCCATTTTTTTTTGAACACTTTGATAACAAATCAAATATTAGATAACACTAGATAGAAGCTCTTTAATTGATGCAATTTTTTGCACTTTCTTTTCTTGCATCTAACCTTATAATGCTTTGGATTTGAGACTCACCAAGTCTCAATATTTGAAGCTTCTATTTATATTTTTGGTTAGTTGTGTTCTTCTCTAGATTTTGGAGGATTCTAAATTATTTTTGTGGCTTCACTTGGCCACTATGTGTTGCAGATTTCTGTGCTTTAATAGTGTCTTTAGACACTTGATATAGATCAGATCAAAAAACACAAAACTAATTTATTTTGAGAGTAGTATAATAGTGCAAATAGATATAATAGACTTTATTTTTAATGCACTAACAATTTCACCTTATCACTCAAATCAAATATCAATATAATACACTTAATCAAATTTACTACAACTAATCAAGAATAATCTGAAATGAACCTTCAATAATTATTCTATAATTTCACTACAATTTAGTATTGTAGGACTTAGTCTTCTTTTTATTTTTCCAAAGTAGATGATAGGTAGTTGATAGAAGCAATTATGAAATCTAATCAACTCCTAATTGCAAATGAACCTTAAAAAGAACCTTTTTTATTTTGCACTTTTGAATACAGTAATCCAATTTTCTTCTTGCAACTTTAACCCAAATTTAGGTGCTTTAACAAATATGATAAGTAATCCATTAATGAATCTACTTGCACAAAAAATTGCTTACATTTTGAAAGTTTCTATAGCTCTTTTACCACTTTTGTAGAGGATGTAGATCTTGGTGTCTAGGATCACCAAGTTGCTACTTCGAGTAGGATCTTGCAACTCTTTGTAGACTATCCTGAACAACTTCTTCTTCACCAAATGATGGTCTCAAACTTTATTTCATGAGCCTAGGTTTTGGTTGCTTGTTATCCTCCTTCTGCTATATATTTGGATAAGTATTTATCTTTGAAGCAGTGCCTTCTTACTATGAGAGGCAATCTTCAAATCTTCCAAGATTTGGTGACCTTCTTCTATATTCAAGTCTTCTTGTTAAATTCTAACATTAAGTAGGATATTATTCTAGGATTTGGCACTCCTTGCTAAATTCTTCTTGACAAATTTGGTGCTCCTTTCCAAATTCTCCTTCATGGATTTGGCATTCCTTTCCAAATTCTTCTTCACAGATTTGGCACTCGCCAAATTCTTCTCTTGGGCTTGTTGTTGGATGACGATAATTGTCGCAAGTCATTCACTATTAGTGGCTCCTCCTTGGTACTGTATTTCTCCAATGAGTTCTTCTAAGAACTATTTTGATAATATTCAGTAGGGCTCTACAAGATTTGTTTTAAATTATTCTTGAGATATCTCCTAGGTCTTCAATCTTGCAGCTTCTAATGGTATTCCTTGAGACCTCTCCAACCTTCTACTCCTAGAAGTTTTTGTGGTGAGATATTCTTATAGATGTTTGATTCTATTGCTTCTGGAATTCGAGTAGGACTCTCCTAGTCCTTCTTCTTCTTCTTCTTCCAAGACTAGAAGTTCTTCAATGAGATCTTCTCCTGATCTCTTTATTTTTTCTTAAGGTGTTGAGTTGATTACGAAGAAGATAATATTCCTAACTTTCTTGTAGGAAGTTTCCCAACTCACTGAATATTATTTTACTACAACAAATATATTAGTACTAAAATATTCAGTCTGCTTTTAAATCAGATATTCTCTTCGAATTCTTCTTCAAGATTAAGGCTTCTGTGGCCTTTTTAAGAATTGTAGCCATCGAATTTTGACTCACCTAAAAATTCCTAGTCTTCGTAACAACATATTTTCTCTCCTAAATAAGGTATCTTACCCCCTAAACCATCCACCTTATTTCTCGTGTTCCTTAAAGCCTATTCCTATCTTTTCCCCTCTTTTAGCAAATTTGGACGATCGAAGAAAATTTGGACGTCCAAATTTGCTAAAGTCACCTAAAAATAGTTGGTGGATCATTTGGATTTACCTCCAATCTAGGCAAACCCAAATTTTTAGCGAATTCAAAACCATTTGAATTTGCCTAAAATGGGAAATTTTCTAATTTCCTTTAACAACCCCCACCCATCTTCGTCCTCCTAGAGATATCTCGATTTGCTATGGTTTTTAAAAAGTTGTAGGCTACCTTCAGAAAAGGAGGAATGATGATTTTGCAAAAGAAAGAAGTGGAGAGAATCTTTTCACACATATTACCATAGATTTGATGAGAGATCTCGCCATTCTATCACCATTACAGTTATCATATGAGATAGAAATTGGTAGAATCAGTCCATATACCTTGATTAGTATTCAAATTTTATCATTTTGCATTAGTAGATCAAATTTTCATTTGTTTTTAATGAATTTGAAGGTTTCAGAATATTTTTGAATTCACTTTGTAAGTTTCAAATTTGCACAGACATACCCAAGAGATAAATTTATTGCCTTGTGATAATCCTGATAATGTGTACTATTAATCCTTATATATTTTGAGTACATATTTTTAGCATAGATTTGTCAAATTGTAGGTTTAAAATAAATTCAAAAGACTATTACAATCATCTAAATTCGCTAAGAAGTTTCTAAAATGGCTCTATAAACTTTCTAAATTTGATCATTGCAGATTTGAATGAATTTAGAAAACTTCAAGACATTTCCAAATTCGCTAAAACCATTTGAATTCGTGCGGTAAAATATTATTCTTAGATTTATCATAGTATCTCATGCTTTACATATTGGTCATTATAGCATTCATTACTTGCTGCATTTCATACTGTTTTTTTGTTTCTTGTTGAACATATATGCTTGCATTAGACCTAGAAATCAATCATTTTATTATAGTTTACTAAAAGAACCAAGAGCATATGAATTCCACATCACTGTGGATCAAAATTGTAGTGGCTCAAGTATATCCCTCACCACTAATCATAATTTTTAGTGTCCCACTTGTAAAATTACAGTTTTAAACAAATTCAAAAAGCTGCAGGGTATTTCTAAATTTGCTTTCATAGATCTGAATTCGCTCTAACAGATCTGAATTCTCTTGAGATCAACTATCTAGATAAAATAAGGGTATGATTTTGAATTCATTTTAGTTTTTTTAGATTATCATATCTCAATTCTATACTTTTATGCTTTATAAGCATCTTCATAAAAGAAAATACAAAAAGAAAAAAAAAAGAATAGAAATACATATATAGACATGTTAGCTTGCATCAGTTTCATCACCTGAAAAGGAAAGAAAAGATAATATATATATATATATATATATATATATATATATATATATATATATATATATATATATATATTCATATTAGTTGCATCAGTTTATATCAATTTTATTGTCTAAAAACACAAAAAGAAAAAAAAGTATATATGCGTATGATAGTGTAAAGTTTATCTTGTTATTTTCAGCATTCATAAGGATCATTGCATATAGTCAATGTTAAAAGGCTTCTTAATTAAATTGTATGCTACTGCTTTCTTAAAAATTTGAAGTGCATATAGTTAGGTATAGTTGCACTTTTACCAAACTTTAGGTGTATGCTTAAAAAGAACACATCAAACACCCACCTTACCTAGGCATGGAAATCGCCATAAAGTGTTTTCTGGTGAACCCACTAAATTTTTTGACAAAAACCAAGGAGAGCACAACTCAAGTGCTTCTTATCTGAGGTGTAGGCAATTTATTTTCCCTCCTCCTTTCAAGCATGGATCCATCAGCCTAGAAGAAAGGGGTGCAAAATTTTTGGGTCTACATTCTTTGGTGAACCCAACGTGAAACACACCATCACTTTGATTTTATTGATTTTCTTTCAACAAATATATATAAAAAAATAAAAAAATAAAAATAAAACAAAACAAAACAAAAATTAATATCACTTTTAGAAATGGTAAAGAGATCACGGGTCTTGTAAATAATCCAATTCAATATGAACTTATTTATGTTACTACCCCAATCACCAATGTCAAGGGAATTTCAACAATTGCATTGGTTGATTATGACCAAAATAATTCACAAATTCATCCACATTCAACATCATCTTTATCACAATTTTATCATATTTCATCCTTTCCCACTCAATCAATCCCCCCACAATTTTCCTTTCCACCATATTTCCCATCAGAATTTCCTCCACAACCACTTCCATATTCTTATTTCCAAACTATACATCCACCTCAACAAAATAGTCCTCTCTTTTTTGATACTCTTCATAACGATGTTACCATTTCCACCACACATCCATGTCATGCTTTTCAATCCCCATATAATTCTTCTCTACCATTTTTGCAATCACAACCATTTCAACATTCTTCTTTCAACATGATGCATCCATGTCAATAAGGAAATAATTTTTCTTCTAATCCTATCATGCACTCACACAATAATTCATAACTTGCCTATCATCATTCTACCCACAATCATGAAAAAACAAGGAATCAACCGTTACATCCTGCTATTAAAAATACCGTAAGAAAAATGTTCAAAGCTCCTTAAAAACCTTCACCATGTAAATTTACTAATCTCAATCAACCAATGACTATAATATTCAAGCATTTGCTAGATACAAACATGATTGATTTGCCATCCATAATGCAACCTGATATCACAATAGATTGGTATAATCCTGAGCTACATTATGAATATCAGAGAGTATGGACACATGACATAAACATGTAAGATGTTGAAACATACGGTTCAAGACTTGATTTATGTGGGTCTTTTAATTATGAAGATTTGCAAGCCAATATTAGTTATAATTATCAAACAAACATTCAACTTCCTACACAATAAGTACCTACAACCAATCAAGATATGGGGATCTTCCAAAAACCCCTATTCAATCATCAACAACAAGAAACCAATCAAGTGTCATATCCTAATATGTCTCATCATAATGATATTATTGATATCATAGCTAAGACTACAAGAAATCAAGTGGCTAGCTTCATGATATTAGTGGGTCACTTCATGAAGCTATCCAATAATATCATCATAATGACATTATTGATATCATAGCTAAGACTACAAGAAATCAAGTAGCTAGCTTTATGTGGATCTTTTAATTTTATAAGCAAGAGATCAATTCTTTATCCAACTAACCTTCAAGATCTCTCCTAATTTTGAAGAATGATCAAAAAGAGGATGCAGTCATACCAAAAACATATTTAATATTGAAGCCTCAACCTAAAGTCTCCTTTGATATTCAACAATAGTGGGTCAACCCTCCAACTAAGATATCCCTTTTGGAACTTTTGCAAACCTCTCCTATTCATAGGGAATATTTGTTCCTCATTCTCTTTATTTATCGTCACTACATCAAGTTCCCTATTCTTTTCCTCTTTATCATCATTGCCACATTTTGTTCGTAACCTTTTGTTGGTCATTCTATTTTTCTTTATCATCATAAAATCAAGTTCTCTATTATTTTCCTCTTTATCATCATCATCGCCTTCTGTCCATCACTTTTATTCATCTATATTTGATCATCATTCTTCATCACAACAATCTCAACCATCAACAAATCAACTTCAATCACCTTCACCACAACCAAATTGTCCTTCAAAACCTCTTTTGATTTTGAAGCCACCTTAGAAATGTTATGCATGAATCACCTTGTATAGTGTATATAGATAATCTTGTATATACCACCAATTCAAAAAAAAATCAAATAAAAAAGAAACAATCAAATCAAATCAAACAAAAGTTATACATAGGTATTGCATTCTCATCTAGTTTGCATTAAAATCATTGCATTTCCATCATTGTATTCGCTCATGCCATCTTGAATTGGGAAAATTTTCATTGCTTATTTCTCCCCAAGGTGAGGGATATAGTTATTGTTTTACTTCATTGGTATTGATTCATGCACATTAATGTATACCTCTATTGAGTAGTAATTTATTTAGCAATATCATTCCCATCATCTTAAGCACCCCATAGTGGATAGCTTCATGGTCACAAGCGACAGGAAGCCTCCATTTAACCATTTTCAAGCATACATCCTAGCGGGTATATCTCTTCTATTTTCAACCATTAGCAAGCACTATACTCATAGCAGGTTCAACACCTCTTATCATTTTTCTTTGGCCTTTTGGAGTTTTTGTTTTCATTTACCTATGCATTTCATTTAGGTTTGCATATAGCTCATCTGGCACAATTATCATCTCCACATTGCATTTCATAAAATACTAATCATCTCTCATATAACTACATTTTTGTACTTCCCAAAGTTTATTCAGTCCAATTGCATATGTTAAATAATTAGATCCAATTCCTACGTTGTTTTAACATCATATTGATGCTATCAAATTCATAGTCAATCTTGGTCCTTCTGACATGATTGAGAGTGCATCTTGAACCACTCATTGGATTCAAACTTTAATAAAACCTTGATTCTTGATATTTATTAAAAATATATCTTGAACCAAAATCACTATTTATCATTAAATGTTTTTTGAGTTTTGGGAAATGATCTATCGCTTTTTGAACCAAAACACCTTACACATCTTAAAAATGATTTTGCACAAAGAAAGATGATACAACATAGTAGTATTATCTCCTTAAGCTAAAGGTTTTCCTCGCTATCCTATTATGTGCATGGTTTAGAATGCTGAGAATTGGCAAAAGAACAAGCTCCCCCTACCTGAAGTAATAAAATCCCTTGCTCTTCCACTACAATAAGCAAATTTTCCTTAAAAAAAAAAGAGAGAAAAGAGGAAAACAAAAAGCAAAAGAATAAAACAATTTTTACTACAAAGCAAATAAAAATCCACTTGTTCAAAAATGAAAAAGAATTCCCAAATCAAAAAAATCAAAAGAAAATAAGGGGGTAATGAGCTTAAATCCTTGGAATTCCTCTGTTATTTAAAAATCATGGGGTGATCCCCATTACAACAATGGGTTGAATGAAACCTGCCTAGCAATGGGGTTGTCTTACGCATGGTGACATGTCTATCATATTAGTGTCCTTCTTTTATACAGACCAATGTTCACTTATGGATAAGCTAGCTTTTGGTGGCTTGTATTACAAAGCAGTTAAGTCTAACTACGTACAAAAATCAAGGTAAATGAATTCATTATTTGCACACACAATGGTTATTAATTTGGTTTGCATCATTATCTTACTTAAAATTGGTAAATGAACTTCATAACACACACACACATTTTATCCTTGAGAGATTTCTTATCATAATTAGGGTCAATATGGAAAATTAATACACAAATCACACATTGGTTCTTGATAAACTTGATTTCATTCTGAAATGACCAATATTCTCTTTGAGTCTTGATTAGTTGAAGTCATGATATCCTCATGGATTTGTATGATTGTTAGCATAAAAAATTGGCCCTAAAACCAATTAATCTTGCATCTCATATCTACCACCTAGTACAATGCATTCATTTCATCATATTGCATGATTACTTATCATATACAAAAATTTACATTGATCATACATAATTGCTTGGTCATGTAGTTGCATATAGACTTTGCGATGATGGCATGAGATAATACTAATAAAATCTCTCCATTCACTTTACACTAGGAATATTATGCCTAGCACAAGTCATATATCTCATTTTTCATGCTTAGTCACCCATATTGTGCCATATTTCTCTTAAGATTAATCAAAAGTAATCTTAAGATCACACATTACTTATCATCAATTATAGCCCTTTCAATCAACAACTCTCAAACTAATTTTTTGGATCATAACCCTTCGATCTCAACATAACAACAAAACCTCACACATGATCCACTTCATAACCAACGTGAGGGGCAACCTCAATAGAAGGTCATATACAAGCACACATCCTCGAGGCCTATTGCTGACTAATCAAAATTGTAATGGTATATTTCCTAAACAAAACTTTCTTCTACAAAACAATTAAATCACACAACATTACAAATATCAATTACTTATCAATGGTATCTTGATTAAGCATGATAAAAAATTGCATTAGAAATCAAAACATGACCATAAGCGTGATTATGTAGAATCATAAAAAATAATAAATATATTTTGCATAACACATAAACACAAAACAAAAATAGTAGTATAATATTACTCTTGAAAATTTCGAGTTCTGTAACAAATTTTGAATTTCTCACAAAACTCAAAAGGAGCACTCTAAACAATAAATAATAATGAAAAACATGTAAAAATCTTTTTGTTTTGCAGCACAATTATTTTTCGGCTAAATATTTTTTTAACGCATTTATTATTCATAAATGTGCCAAAGAGGGGGTAAAATGTAGCCATGGAATTTTGACTTACCTCAAAATTCCTAGTCTTCCTAACAACATATTTCCCCTCCTTAGCAACGTATCTTCCTCCCTTAGCCATCCACCTCGTTTCTCATGTTCGTTAAAGCCATATCTATCTTTTTCCCTCCTTTTAAAAAATTTGAATGACCGAATAAAATTCAAACGTCTGAATTTTATAAAATCGCCTAAAAATAGTTGGCGAATTGTTTGGATTTGCCTCCAATCTAGGTAAACCTAGATTTTTAGCAAATTCAAAACCGTCTGAATTCTTCTAAATTAGAAAATTTGCTAATTTCATCTAAAAATCCCCACACATATTTGTTCTCCTAGAGATTTCTCAACCTATTATGGTTTTTGAAAAGTTGCAGGATACCTTCAAAAAAGAAGGAATGATGATTTTGCAAAATAAGGAAATGGAGAGAAGCTTTTCACACATTTTACTGTAGATTTGATAAGAGATCTCACCATTCTATCACCATTACAGTGATCACCCGAGACAAAAATTGGTACAATCAGTCCATATACCTTGATTAGTATTCAGATTTTATCATTTTGCATCAGTAGATCAAATTTTAATTTGTTTTTAATGAATTTAGAAGTTTTAGAATATTTCTGAATTCACTTTATAAGTTTCGAATTTGCACAGACATACCCAAGAGATAAACTTCTTGCCTTGTGATAATCCTGACAATGTGTACTCTTAATATTGATATCTTTTGAGTACAAATATTTAGCATAGATTTGTCAAACTGTAGGTTTAAAATGAATTTAGAAGACTGTTACAGTCGTCTGAATTTGCTAAGAAGTTTTTGAAATGGCTTTGTAAACTTTATAAATTTGATCGTTGCATATTTGAACGAATTCAAAAAACTTCAAGATATTTTAGAATTCTCTAAAACCATCCAAATTCATGCAAACACATGCTGGGAGTAAAATTTTGTTCTCAAGTTTATCACAGTATCTCATGCTTCACATATTGGTTATTATAACATTTGTTACTTGCTACATTTCATATTGTTTTGTTATTTCTTGTTGAAAATATATGCTTGTATTAGACCTAGAAATAAATTATTTTACTTATGGTTTACTACAATAATCGAGAGGATCTAACTGCCACGTCACTGAGGATCAAACTTGCAGTGGCTCAAGTAGATCCGTCACCACTAATCACAATTTTTAGTGTCCTATTTGTGAAATTGCAGGTTTTAAACAAATTCAAAAAGTTGTAGGGTATTCTAAATTTACTTTTGTAGATCCGAATTCATTTTGTATTTTTGAATTCGCTTTGACAGATCCGAATTTGCCTAAGATCAAACATCCAGATCAGGTAAGGGTATGATTTCTAATTCATTTCAATTTTATTAGAGTATCATATCTCAATTATGTAATTTTCTACTTTATAAGCATCTTCATAAAAGAAAATACAAAAAAAAAGAAAATAATAGAAATGTATAAATACACATGTTAGCTTGCATTAGTTTCATCACCTAAAAATGAAAGAAATAACAATATATATATATATATATTCATATTAGATGCATCGACTTATATTAATTTTATTGTCTAAAAACACAAAAAGAAAAAAAAAGTATATATGCATATGATAGTGTAAAGTTTATCTTGTTATTTTCAACATTAATAAGGATCATTGCATACAGTAAGTTTTAAAAGACTTCTTAGTTAAATTGTATGCTGCTGCTTTCATGAAAATTTGAAGTGCATATAGTTAGGCATAGTTGCACTCTTACCAAAATTTAGGTGTATGCTTAAAAAGAACACATCAAAATCCCACCTTACCTAGGCATGGAAACCATCATAAAGCGTTTCCTAGTGAACCCACCAAATTCTTCGACAAACACCAAGGAGAACACAATTCAAGTGCTTCTCATCTAAGGTGTAGGCACTTTATTTTCTTTCCCTCTTTCAGGTATGGATCCATCAGCCTGGAGGAAAGGGATGCAAAATTTTTGGGTCTACATTCTTTAGTGAACCCGACGTGAAACACACCATCACTTTGATTTTATTGCTTTTATCAAAAAATATATAAAAAAATAAAACAAAACAAAACAAAAATGAATATCACTTTTAGAAATGGTGAAGAGATCATAGGTCTTGTAAATAATCCAATTCAATATAAACCTATTTATGTTACTATCCCAATCACCAATATCAAGGGAATTCCATCAACTGCATTGGTTGATTATGGCCAACCTCATTCACAACTTCATCCATATTCAACATCATCTTTATCACAATTTCCTCATCTTTCATCCTTTCCCACTCAATAAATCACCCCACAATTTTACTTTCCACTATATTTCCAATTAGAATTTCCTCCACAATCACTTCCATATTCTTCTTTCCAAACTATATATCCACCTTAACAAAAATGTCCTCTATTTTTCAATCCTCTTCATAATGATGTTACCATTTCCACCACACATCCATGTCATGCTTTTCAATCCACATATAATTCTTCTCTACCATTTTTGCAATCACAACCATTTCAAAATTCTTCTTTCAACATGATGCATCCATGTCAACAAGGAAATACCTTTTCTTCCAATCCTACCATGCACTCACACCATACTTCACAACCTGCCTATCATCATTCTACCTACAATCATGAAAAAACAAGTAATCAGCTATTACATCCTGCTATTGAAAATATCGTGAGAAAAATGTTCAAAATCCTCAAAAACCTTCACCACGTAAATTTACTAAGCTCAATCAACCAATGACTATAATATTAAAGCATTTTCTAGATACAAATATGATTGAGTTGCCACCCATAAGACAACTTGATATCACAATAGATTGGTATAAGCCTGAGCTACATTGTGAATATCATAGAGTGGATGGACACATGACACAAACATGTAAGATGTTGAAATATGCGGTTCAAGACTTGATTGATGCAGGTATTTTTGTTATGAAGGATTTTCAAGTCAATTTTAGTTACAATTCTCAAACAAACAATCAACTTCCTACACAAAAAGTACATATAACTAATCAAGACATGTGGATATTCCAAAAACCCCTATTCAATCATCAACAACAAGAAACCAATCAAGTGTCATATCCTAATATGTCTCATCATAATGATATTATTGATATTGTAGCTAAGACTACAAGAAAACAAGTTAAAGCTCAACCTACTCAATTTGATAAGCAAGAGATAAATTCTTCATCCAACCAACCTTCAAGACCTCTCTTAATTTTGAAGAATAATCAGAAAGAGGATATAGTCATAGAAAATACACCTTTAATATTGAAGCCTCAACCTAAAGTCTCCTTTTATATTCAATAATAGTGGGTCAACATTTCAACTAATATATCCCTTTTGGAACTTTTTTGAACCTCTCCTATTCATAGGGAATCTTTGTTCCTCATTCTCTCTTTCTTTATCGTCACTACATCAAGTTCTCTATTCTTTTCCTCTTTATCATCATTGCCACATTTTGTTCTTCATTATCTCTTTCTTTATCATCATCACATCAAGTTCTCTATTATTTTCCTCTTTATCATCATCACCACCTTCTATCCATCACTTTTCTTCATCTATATCTGATCATCATTCTTCATCACAACAATCTCAACCACCAATAAATTAGCTTCAATCACCTTCATCACAACCAAATTGTCCTTCAAAATCTCTTTTAATTCTGAAGCCACCTTAGAAATATTATGCATGAATCACCTTGTATAGTGTATATAGATCATCTTGTATATACCACCAATTCAAAAAAAAATTCAAATAAAAAAGAAACAATCAAATCAAATCAAACATAAGTTATACATAGGTATTGCATTATCATCTAGTTTACATTACAATCATTGCATTTCCATAATTTTATTCACTCATGCCATTCTATATCCATTAACTTGAGATTTTTTTATTTCTTATACCTCCCCAAGGTGAGGAAGATAGGTTCCTTGGCCAACACTCTACCTAATTGTGCAAGGGATAACTTTCACATATACAACTTGTAGATTAATACTTGTACATTTATTACATTGCATGAAGTAACTAGATAAATTCCCCTAAAGTAATCTAATATCCTAAGTATGTACCTTGGAAGATACATTTACATAACCCAAATTATGGAATATACTCTATTTCTAACATTGCTCTCAAAAATATTATTGTTTGTGTTCTTGAGAAGAGCATAAAATCAGAAATTGTCAAAGTGTCTAAAGACACAATTAGTGCAAAAAAAATCTGCAACACATAGTGGCCAAGTGAAGCCACCAAAATAGGTTAGAATCCTCAAAAATTTGGATAAGAAAATGACTAACCGAAATCAGAAATAGAAGTTTCAAAGATTAAGACTTGGTGAGCCTCAAATCCAAAGCTTTACAAGGTTAGTTGCAAGGATAAAAGTGCAGAAAATTGCATCATATAAGGAGATTCTATCTACTTCTATCTAAGCTTGGATTTGTCATAAAAATATCCAAGCAAAAAAGGGAAGGTATCTAAGCTAAGAGACAACCTCAAAACCCGTATAATGCATTCAAAAATTCTGTCATATACACCAAAATATCAAACCTGCAAAAAGGAGTGCAAGAAAGGGTGCAAAAAACATCTTATTTACAAATATTGTTAAATTATATTGCACTTCTCTAACTCATTCTATGCAAGAAAAAAGGGAAAATTAGAAGGTGCTTCAAAGACACAATATAAGTAGGGTGAACCAGCCAAAGGTGGTCGAATGCTAGCATTCTACCAAGCATAGCAAAGAGCCATTCATATAGGCTCATGTTCTACGCATCTTAGACGACCGAACCTACAAAATATAAGGCACAAAGCTAGGGAGAAATCAAGCAACGCATAAGCAAAGAAAATTGAAGCAAGAAAATTGAAACCATACATCCAATCAAGGAGCATTCAATACCATAAGTGGAGCATCATGAAGTCTTCATCAAAGTGATACTATTCAAAGCTCCTCCATTTCTCCATCAAAGCTACACCAAAGCTTCTCCATATCTCCACCAAAGCTCCACTATAAGCATTGCTTGGCAGGAAACATCTTAGCACCAAAAAATTACAACAAAGAACAAGGTGGAAAAATATGTTGAAAGGGCTTGCAATAAGGTATTGATAAGATAAGGGTATGCAAAGGAAAGAAGATGCCACTTGTCATTGTCCAAAATAACCCTAAAAATTGCCCACAAAGGAGATGCTACAATATTGTCTTGGAACTCATACTCCATATGAAAGAGGAGTTACTTACATCCAGAAGCGTTATAGGAAGAAGCCTCATATATGTTGAAGCAGAAATATCTCTTGGAAAGTGCACGAAGAGGGAATACAAATTTCTCAAGTGAAGGTGACACTTGTCACAAGCGTTAGAACAATATCGGTGTCTCCACCAAACACTTGAAGCATTCTTGGAGTGTTAAAAAATTGCTGTGATACTTGTCACTCGACTGACAACCTATTAAAGGTGCTTTGAACCAAGCAACTTGGTAACAAATCAAAAAGCAATTCGAGAGCAATTCGGGAGTATTCAGAAGCAACAAAGAATAGTACTCTCAGTCAAACGGGTCAAGGAAGAATTAAAGAGAGTGTTGAAGCTAATAACACATCAAAGAATCTATCATTACTCACAATTTCCAAGAAGGATAGACTACCGTCGATTTCATAAAGGTACAAAGCCTTATTAAGGTAAAATTTCCCCCATCTAATTTGCTTTCATTAAAAATAGAGTTATAAGGTTATATTCTAAGGTTGAAGTATTAAAGGAAATCAATATTTATTTGAAAGTAAAACTTAAGAAAATTAAATATGAAAGTAGTCTAATATTTGTAAAACACAACCTAGGAGAAATAAGGGATACTACTTGGAATTAATCCATTTAATGTTTGCAAATATTTTTTTTTGTGGAAAACATCCTAGAAGGGATGCCACTTTCAGGTAATACCTAAGGAGGTAGGGGTATTTATTCCGCCAAAATCGCCTAGGACTCGCACCTGGCCTACCACATTTGACATACTCAAGGAGAAAACAAACACACAATAAGATTAGAAAATAAAAAAATAAAAATAAAAATAATAAAATAAAATAAAAACATGCTCCTTGAGTGTGTCGAAAAGATAAAGCACAACCAAACACACACACAATAAGATAAAAAAATAGAACATGAACCACATAGAAAAACACAAGAACAACATAAAAAAAACAAACATGACAAACAAAACAAAACGCTACAAAGATATAACCAAAAAAAACAACCAAAACTTAAAAAATTAAAAAATAAAAATAAAAAAATAAATAAAAAAAACCAACAACAGACAAAAAACAAAAACAAAAAACATAGAAAACACTCACACACAAAAACATGAATTAACACAAACATACAGAAACACAGGAACAAAAACAACAAAAACACAAGAACAATAACAAAAAACACAAAACAACAAAAACACAAGAACAAAAAAAAACAACACAAAAAACACAAAAACAAAACAAAACAAAAAACACACACCTCAGAAAACTAAACAAAAAAACAAGAAAGAAAGAAGAAAAAAATTGAACACAACAATAACATTTCTAGACCAAAAGACTTTTAAGGCAAGAATCAACAGAGGAATCAAAAGAAAAAATAGTTTGGGCTAGGGAACTAAAATACCCTGACCGAACCAAAGAGAAGCAAAAATAAAGCAATAAGAAACTAGGTACCTCCTTAACTGGAGCCATCCAAAGAAATGATAGAAAGAAGAGCTTCCCTTATTTGTGAAGCCCACCATCTAGGAGGGTGGCCATAGCAAGTAAGATCACCTTTGTCCAAAGCCCAATTAGCTAAAGCATTAACACTCTTGTTTTGATCTTTGACCACATGATTGTAATCAACTTTCAAAAATCCCATATGGATTAATTGAATCTTCTCAATAATTATTTTTATTCTCCAATCAACCTTATGATTCTTAGGAGTCTTCAAAAGATTAATCATGATTTGAGAGTCGGACTCAACTAGCACCTTTTCCCATCCAACCTTAGTAGCCTCTTGAAGGCCCTTGAGGATACCATACCCATCAACAAGGTTATTGGAAAGAATACACAAATTCTTAGGAAAAGTAAAAAATAGGGAGCCATATAAAAGTCCACCAATTCCTCCTGCACTAGCTTTTCCAGGGTTTCCTCTAGAGGCTCCAACAGTATTGAATTTTCCAAAATCCTTAGGAGGAGGTTGCAAATTTCTAGTCATATCCATCTTACAATTACTCACATTCCTTTTAAGTTGGTTACCCTTAAAAAAATTATTCAATATTTGTATCACTTGATCCCATCTTTGGTGGGAGTTTTGGGGGTGATTAAGAAGTTGTTGGACTGATTCAACTAAGTTGGCAATGGTCTTTTGCAAAATATAGTGAATATCCTTCCTATATTGATTAAGAATTTGACTGTTCCTTTCATTCTAGATATTCCAAATAAGAGTGGTAGAATCCATCCAAACTAACTGCCTAATAAAATGATCAACACCCTCTTGTTTAGGCCAATCCCTCCAAAGATGTTCAAAATTAAAAAATTGGATCACTGTAAGCCAAGTAAAATGGCCATTCTCCTCCATAGATCATAGGCTAAAGTACACTCAATAAAAATATGGCTGAGAGTTTATACATTCTATCCACACATTTCACATCTAAATGGGCCATGAAAACCACGCTTCGTAAGTTGCTCACCAGTTTAATGTTTGCAAATATTAATGTGTTCTAATTTTACAAAATTGGGAGTTATAAGGATTACAAAACCAAACTAGGTTATTGGAAATTAGAAACACTTAAATAAAATCCTAAGGGATATAGAAAGAGGTTATTAATATTTTTTCTAAAGTTGGAAATTTATAATATTCTTGTCTCAAAATTTCTCAAAAGGGACAAAAGAAATCCAATATTAAAACCTCTTCAAAATTAGAAAAGTGCTTAGCTCAATAGGAGTAATAAGGTATTAGAAAAATTGATGTTTGATCTTTACAAAATAGTACAAAATCAACCAAAATTGAACTATATTTTACAAAAGCACTATATCATATTCAAAAAATCTCTAGGGAGTCATAAGGTATTCTACAAAACTTGATAATAATAATATCTATCAAATATTATCAAGTTCTATATAATTGGAAAGATATAAGCTTTCTACAAAACCTAAAATTTCATTAGGTATTCATATTCTCATTACTAGGGAGACATAAGGAAGCCTACAAACCTATGGATTAATAAAGGTCTTATCAAATCAAGCTTATATACTTAAAATAGGGATCATAAATCCTAATATAGAGAGTTATAAGGTAGACTACTAAGATTCTATTAAATTCAATTCTAAGAAATAACAATAATCACTATTTATTAGATCTATCATGGATGAAATTTTGAGAATAGATTTCAATAAAGAACCATTCCATGAAGTAGAATTCTACTCTCAAAACCTAATAGATACTCTAGAAGGATATAAGTATCTACCCTCTAGTGACAAAGATAAATTCTTTTTTTTTTTCTTAAAGAAGCCAAAGAGGGTAACTTTACAACATTGATTAACTATCTTCATGAAATACTCTTCACAACATGGTGGAACTCACAAAGATTGGTTATATTTTCATTGAAAGAATATTTTATGATTTATCTATGATTAATTGTGTTTGTACTTACTCGACACAAGAAACAAACTGGCAATAAAGAACAATACTATTATGATGATAGACTAACTTGTCATGAAGTAGAGATTTCACCAACACCAATGCAGAATTACAAGAAGAGAATGAGGAAAAGGAAGAAGAGACATACTAGAAAGAAACATGGCATCATGAAGACTAAACTAGTTGAACACATACAAAACACAGAAGAACCTTCAATTACAACTTCCTTTGCATCATATGAAGACACAAATTACCTTCTGAACCTGAACATAGTAAGCAATGAAGGAGAATACAAATTCCATTATCCAATGGAAGAAGATCCATATTGAAGACTAAAGTCTTCAATACCCAAATAATGTAATATAGGGGGTGCTAGAAATAGATTATATTACATCATTTGGGTCATGTAAATGTACCTTCCAAGGTACATACTTAGGACATTAAATTACTTTATGGGGAAGTTATCTAGTTACTTCATGTAATGTAATAAATGCACAAGTATCAATGTGCAAGTTGTATATGTGTAAGTTATCCCTTGCATAGCTAGGTAGAGTGTTGGCCAAGGAACCTATCTTCATATATAAGAAATGCCTCATTATAATAGAGAGATATAGACAGATAGAGAAGCTTAGAGCATATTTGTAGGTATTAGCATAGTGCTATGTAGATCACCATATATTGGTGATGGGTGCAATGTAGTTCAGTAGATTTATTAATGGAGTGTTCATTTCCTCCATAGCTACATTGTATTCATTTATGTAATTTCTATTTATAGCATATTTTAGTCATCTCGTAGATTTACTTTCTTTCATATTATTCTACATATTGTGATTGCTATCTCCCATTGCAACTACATCAAAAGATAACAAGTTATGAGTCTAATTTTATCTATACTTCTACTCTTTATGAGGTCATCTAAACATATTTTCTTATTCAAAATTTTAAGCTGAGCAATCACTTCATGTTTGTTTTGTCAGACATCCCTAAACTCTTTCCAATTCTAAATCTTGATTTTGGATTTAATGTATTGCAACCTTTTGGTAAAACAAAACATCTTAGTTCCATACCTTGGTTTACCTTCCTTCCACTATTGCTGCACTTGAGGTCTGAAGGAACTATCTCTAAGCCACATTAACTAAAATTGAAAAGGTAAGAAACTCACATTGGTTTTCCACATTTCCACCATGACTAGCCAGTGATCCAAACCATCATTGTTAAGAGTATTCACCTTAGGAATGTGACCACCATAATTCCCTTACGAAATAAGGGCAACACCTTTTCCAGCTGGCCATATTTTACTAGCAAATGATTCCATTTCCTCTATTGACATATTTGTTTCCTGAAGGAAAACAAGATGTGGATGGTTTGTCTGAATCATTCTTCTAATTTCATTTTGTTTTGAAAGACTCCCTTTGAGTCCTCTAATATTACAAGTGATGATATTCATTAATACCACTATTAAAAAATATGGTAAGGGCGTTAATATTACCTTCCTCTACAAGCTTTTCACCTTCTTTTACCATATGATGTTGATTGGTCTTGTGACCTACCTTTTGGTTAGAATCCATTTTTTAGTTTTTCTCCTATTTCTTGACTTACCCCAATTGAATTTGGGAGGGCTTCTAACCTCAAAGAATGCATGTACAAAGCCAAAGTGTTACTGGAAGGTTCAACATAGTCTATCTTGGGACTTGTATTATTTGAAGTCTCAACATTTAAAATATTTTTCTTTTGTATATTTTCTCCCTCTTTTTCTATTGAAAACCTTTGATTTGCTGGTTTGTCTTTGAGTTTTTACCTGCATCTTAAATGCGTTTCTAAGATATCTATTTCCATTATTTCCTCTTACTCACCTAGGACATCATTTATAGAAAGAATTTCAAACATGTTAGCTAATAACTTTGATTGATCCTTCATAACTATTTTTTTAGTGTTCTTCCTAGGAATTTGGAAACTTGCTAAGTTTGTATTCTCTTTCTTTTGATCTAGAATTTTATTTGGGCAGACACTAGCCAAATGACCCAATCCATTTTCACTCTCAAATAAAATTGATATTTCTTAAATTCAAAGGTCAATGGTGAATAATATCTAAATTTAGTAATTACTTGTATGTTTAGATGCTATAATATTCTTTGTTCTCTACATGCTCTTGGTAGGTTGGAACTAATTAGGTATAAATATTTTGTAGCCTCCACTATAAATTTGTGTGTCAATTGTTGTCTCATTGATCATAAATATGATTAATGTAAAATCGATTTTATATTTTAATAAATATGACTTGCATAGTCTACCAATCCATTGTCTAAATTCATAATAAATGCCTCTCAAAAATCATGATAAATTCAAAAAATTGAAAAATATACCAATATATCTATTGATATTATTATTGTACATGTGGTACCTTATCATGTGAATCGATAAACTATGATGTCACTATCTTAGACAATGTTTAATATTGCCAATTAGTTGCTTTGATTGACTTATAATTGGTTAGATTATATCATGCTAGCATCATCAATATTATGAATTTCCTCCTATAGATTCATAATTTTATGGATCATAACTCCATGAATTAGCCAATTAGTAACTTTTCATATTTCTCAATATTTGTAGAAATGAATTAAATCAACACATTACCTAAAGAAACAAAAATAACTCACACAAATAAGAATAAGAATGATATAGAAGGTGCCCTTAGACATCAAACAACTCATTGAAGGAAATAAAATTACACTCCAATTGATAATGAAATGATCAGTTGGAAAGGGTATAAATACAATATTATAAGATACATGTAGATCAAGGTTAAATAATCAATCTTTAGATTAAATAATTAAATATTACAATAAATTCACCTATACAAGATGTATAATGGCCCATATGACTTATACATGGAATATAATACAAAGGTCAATCATAGTCTCAAGTGATTCTTAAGTTGATATATTTAAGGAATCTCTTACTTTGGAGAAGATCCTGATGATGAAGAAGATACTTGAACACATCTTTGAGAGAAATATTTCAAAGACAATGACAATTATGGCTTAGATATATTATTGAACATAATTTTAAATAGTTCAATATCCTTTTTTCCAAATTAGATTCTTTTTATTTTTCCTTTTTGTTCATTTCCTATAGCAATTTAGATATCATCATCTATATTCTTGAGTTGACTAATGTATTTATCCACCATAGCAAAATAATCCATGTGAAAAGTAGCATGATTTACCTCCAATCTAATAATATGAGTAGAATCAATATGGTCACATAAGCCTTAGAATTTATCAAGCAACTTCCGTAGATATGATATGGTGTTGAGATGAGTGTCATAGATCTTGTCAATATCAAGAGTTATGACACTAAGAGCTTTATCCTCCTTATCCCTAAATAATTGCTCAATTTTATTTTAGAATCTATCTTATGTGTCATAATTAACATATTAAAGGAGTCCCTTATTTTGGATTAGAATCTCAATTTTGATTTTTCATGTAGAATAGTTTGAACCATTCAACAAGGGTACATGTTGATCCATATCCTTCCCATGAAAATATAGTCTCTTGTACATAATTATGACCAAAATAGCACTGTCAATGTGAATAAATTGAAAACCACATGTTTTGAAATAAGGGGTCAAAAAACCCATATATGCAAACATTATGGTTGTCAAAAGTTTCCCCTTAAAATCATTAAAATTGCTTTGAAAATATCTAAGAATTTTAAAATTTAATCAAATATTTGTAGTGAATGGAGGTGCAATATGTTTTTGTTTGATTGGATAGAAAATATTGACTAAATATTAGATTGATAGGGGTTGGATGAATATAGTGTTTCCACATGTATCCAACTTGTGCAAGGGGATGCCACTAGGATGTTAACTATGTAGTCTATTACACAAGATTTTAGAGAACTAGGTGATGCCATATATCACCTATTGATGTAATCAATAAAATATGTGACATCACTTCTATTGTTGACTATGATTGTGATGATCTAGAATGAGAGATGAGATGTATGATTGGTTGATTTCTATTTTATACTAAAAAATTGGGATCTACATTTCCATGTTAGTTTATGTTAAATTGGCCATATTGTCATGCCAACTATTCACAACTATGTTATCATGCCAACTATTCACTATCATATCATCATTTCCTTTACTAAGACTTTGGGCATGAGGTTTGAACTTTGGATTTCTAAGAGGAATAATCTTGAAATTTGTGCTTTAGCCCCTAAGGCTAGCACCAAAATTATCAATAGCACAAGGTACTTGCTAATCCTAAATCTATAGTTTAGAATTGATTGTATTGGTGCTTGGTGCTTTAGCACTACATGCCTAAACCAAAGGGTCTTGTAGGATCCAAACCCATATCCTTTTGGTGTAAAAAAACCTATGTATGGTCCAATGGCTATTGCACCCTCTATTAAAGTTGTGTGAAGGTGGTGCATGGTTTATGACCTCTCCACCCTTTATCCCAAAGCCCTCAATGTGGGTTGATCACACACACCAACCCCCACATGGTTTTTTAAATTTTTTTAAAAAATACCCCCTACACACATACTTCCTCTTCCATATCAAATTTTATATGACAAAAAATTATTTCCTTTTAAATTTCAAAATCTTGAAAAAAAGAGGAAAAGTTTTGATGCCAAAAAAGTAGTACCTAGAGGTGAAATAATGAAACTTATTGAAGTGGTACCCATTAAAATTTTATAAAGAATAAAAAAATGCTAGTGTTTCATATATACATACTTTAATTTTCCCTACACAACCTTATTATCAAACATAAGGAATCATCCCCTTATCTCATGTTAATGCAACAAAAAGCTACCTAAATAATTTAGCAACTTTGTCAAGTGGCTCAAAGATCTTTGTAATACATGGAAATCTACCATTGATTTTTATGGCATACAAGAGGAGCTAAAAATTATTTAGATTCCTTTTTCCTTTCTCTATATCTATGTAAATTTTCCTCTCATATCTGCTATATTTATAAAAACAAGACCATAGAAGGAGGGGAAATGGTTTCAAAAAAACTATAAAAGAAAATGAGTTGCATTACAAATCTCAAGAATGCCAATCTAAAAACTAGAAGATGTATCTAGAAAAACAAAAAATACAAAGAATATTTGGATTTTGATATTTTCAAGAGAGGAAGAGAAATTCTTGTCGACTATTTATCCTAGGGTATTTTTGTTGAACTTTGATGGGATCATTGCAATCCAATTCCTCCTAGGAATTTTTATCAAGAATCCCTAAAAATATGCCAATTACATATAAATATTCTAAGTACTTCTAATCGAGAATTTTATTTGAAACTTTCATAGAATATGGATTGAGTAAAGGAGATTCACACCCACATTGATACCATGTTAGATTTCACAACACTTCTAAAAGTGAATAAAATCAACATTTACCTAGATAAACAAAAAAATCACACAAAAAATAACATACATGATATAGAGGGTGCCCTTAGACACCAACCAACTTATTGAAGGAAATAAATCTACACTCCAATTTATAAATGAAATATTAGGTAGGAAGGGGTATCAATACCCTATTACAAGAGATATTTAGGTCAAGGTTAAATTTAAATAATAAAATATTATGATAAATTCATCTATACAAGGTGTGCAAGGGTTTGTGAAATCAAGAAGTGCTAAATGGAGGTGAGGCTCAAGATAAATAAATGATATAGATTAGAAATGGTAGAAGAATGAAAACCTAGAATGATACAAGTTGTTAGGCTTGAAAATCTCTAAAATCTATATTATTCATGGAAAAAATATTCCATAATATATGTTTAGCTCAAAATACCAAATTTGAACTTCTAAACCTTATACAATAACACTCTTTCATTCAATACAACTCTTTTGAATTGATTACATTTAATTCAATTCTTTACAACTAGTGCCTCACACCCATTATATAGACATCCTACATGCCAATGATAATAAGACTTTTCTTTATATGGTTCCTCTATTTTTATCATTGTCTCCCTTTTCTATTTTTAAAAGTAATATCTTTATTATTATTATATTTCTAGAACTCATCCATTCATAATTATGGACATCATACATTGAGTTTACATCATGCAATTCATATGTATGCTCTCCAAAAATATAACTAGACTCAACTAAAGTTATTCCTAACTTAATTCTTAAGTCATCCCACCTAAAAATAGGAGTTAGTTACAAAAATAATCAATATTCTAACATAATAAAATAAATAATATTTTTTTTATCATTATTATTTTATTATTTTTAATTAATTAATAATTAATCTATTTTGTATCACAATCTCCAACATTCCCCCTTTAATGTAAAATGAAAAAATTTCTAGCTTCTTCTTTAATTTTGTATAGGCCCTATTTCAAGAGCCCCTTGGTCAAGTTTTCTACCACTTGATCTTAAAATTTAACATACTAAACAACAACCTTATTGTTATATACTTGGTCTCTCACAAAGTATTGCTTCAACTCAATGTGTTTCATCTTTGCATGAAACACAAGATTATTGGACAACTCAATTGCTCCTACATTGTTACATAATATCTTTGATCCCCATATTGAGCCTCTTCAAGATCCTAAAGAACTCTTCTCATCCACACTCATTGTGTACATGTTGAAGCTAATTCCATATGCTTTATCTCTATAGATGACAAAACAACTATAATTGATTTCTTAGTACTCCAAGAAATCAACCCACTATCAAAAGAGAAATAGTGCCTTGATGTAGAATTTTTATCATATATTGATCCTACCCAATATAATTCTATGAAGCCTATCAATATTTAATTATTGACTAATCTATAGTGGATTATGCTTCTTGGTGGCCTTCACATATGTAAGTATCCTCCTCATTGCTTGAAGATGCCTTTCTATTGGATCGTTCATAAATCTAGATGCTAATAGGACTGTAAAAGTACTATCTAGTCTAGTAGTAGTAAGATACATCAAAATACCAACCATACTCCTATATTTTTCTAATCAGCCTTCAAACTGCCATCATTCCTCATTAACTTCATACCACAAGCTAGTGGAGTATCCACAGGCATGTAATCCTATGGTTTGAATTTCTTCAACATGTCTTGGACATACTTCACTTGGCTAATGAATATTTCATCATATGATTTATGAACTTCCATATTAAGAAAATAATGCATCAAACCAAGATTTATCATCTCAAACTTAGCCATCCTTGCTTACTTCAAGCTCTTCTCATGTCTCTTGAACTATCTATATAAGTCAAATCATCAATGTTGGAGTATATTTTATTATTTGGTACATGCTAATGTACCACCTTGGGTAAATTATTGTAAGTATTAGATTAGGAGTGTGTTCTAGATTAGAGTGTGAGTAAATATTTTATGTAATGTAAGAATGTGTAGGAAATGCAAAGTGTCATGTAATTGCATGTGCAAGTGTGGTGAGTGTAAATGTGCACAAGTATCCATTATGTAAGAGCACACGTGTCCTTAGAATAGAAAAGTGAAGAGTCTCAAAGAAGAGTTAAGGCTAAGAGTACTCCATATGAAGAGTCACATTCTATTATATATATGTGACTAAGCATTGTAAAGAGAAGAGAGTGTATGTGACCTTTATTCTATATCAGTTTACTATTTTTGAGAGCATTTATTAGTGTCCATTTTATGAGTTATTTTTGAAGTTATTTGTGAGTTATATTTGAATAAATTATTGCCATTATTGAGTATTTTATATTGCAACTTTATATTTGATTTTGTGGTTATTTACATTAAGAGTTAAGAATCAAAAGCTAACAATCAACATATAAGAAAACATAAAGAATGCCATTACTTCAATATGGTATGTTAAGAGTGGGATCAATTTTTATTCTCATGAATCCTCTCTCTATTAAGTGATAATTTTACCCTATTGCAAAATTATACTCACAGTTAGGATTTTGTTAGAAAATCCTATCTTGCAAAGAAATTCAAATTTCTCCAAGGTTCTTGTTAGCTTAATTTGAAAAATGTGCTTTAAATGCATGTAAAAATTATATCAATTTGTGTTGAATACCCCAATTCTTGCAAGAAACACAAACTATTAACAAGGGGCCTGTGGTTAAAGGTAATTACATTTGTTTCAAATTTATGAAAGTGCCTTGTTACTTGTTAATTTTTTTTTTATAGATAATGAAACATGTGGAGTGCAAATTCTTTTTTATATTTTATTAAAAATGTTTTGTAAAAAATATAAAGCCCTGGAGAGTGCAACTTCCTTTTATCTTGGATTTAAAATATTTTGCAAAAAAAATATAGAAAACCCTGTGGAGTGCAACTGTCTTTTATCTTTGCTTTAAAATGATCTGCAAATAGTGAACCCTGTGGAGTGTAGGTTCCTTCATAATTTTAAGAAGTGCTTGAATGTATGTCCAAATAATTTAACATTATTTCCTTGTAACACTAATTATTTGGATATTCTAATTACTTCAAAATCCTAATATTAACCTTAGTGCAGAAAAATATGAACTTGTTAGGATTTTGAGTGCTTGATAATGCTTAAAATAAAATAAAGGTGAAGAAAAATAAAAAGGGGTAAGGTTAGATTAAAAAAGATAAATAAAATCTAGAATGCTACAGAAACAAAAAGCAAAAAACAATAAACTACTGTAACTTTATTCCTCACTATCTTGTAGAAGAGAGAAAATTATGAACATTAAAACAAAACCAAATCAGACCTGCATCCGCACAATCCAAATATGGTTAAGTGCGAGACTCAAAGGAAGTAAGCCATACATTAATAACATTGAATGATGCAACCATTGACATGCATAAACATCACTTGATGAAATTAACACATGGAAGCAAAAATATTCAATAAAGTGAAATGTTCAAAAACCTTCTGTCCTCTCCACAAACTAAGGAGTTTCCTACCAATAGCTTGAAAAATGCCCTTTATGCCTTTCTTTCCAAAATCTTCCAATCCAATTTTTGCATTCCATGGGTCTTTCAATCTATCCATTTTGCTTCATCTTCCTCTGATGGAGAATCCTTTCATTTCACCTTATTCATTTGTGTATATTCCCTTTCTATATTCTTTGGAAAATTATTCACTTTACTCTTTTTTTCTTCCTTCAAATTTATAATGCGTTCTTCGAGGAGGCTTAGTTCACACATGATTTCCTTCTTCTCAGCCTGTAATGGCTATGTCTAATTGATTTTCACATTTATTTTAAACCCTGTTCGACACACATTGTCATGGTGTCTAACTTACTCACATATGTGCTACTTGGGGACCTCATTACTTGCTAGCTAATGCCTCATTCCGATGTTTAGTTTCCATGTGTAACACTTGTTCTAATTTATAATGCTTAATGTTCCAAGCGTTACCATTTCAAAGGCAAAACTATATGTTATAAACCATATTTGGATAATGTCCGCTAACACTGCCTTGTTTGAGATACGACGTCCTACTTGTACACGTAGGGTCTATGAGAAACCAATAGTCTACCTTGGTAGTTGCAGCCCCCACGCGTAAGATCGTGAACCTTTACTTTATTAAAATGTCATGGCAAAATACCATAGTAATATCTCGATGATGCTACCATGGATTGAAGACATCATTTATATTTAATTTTATTTCATTGACCCATATGCAGTGCATCTGGTGTGTATTATGAACGTGAAGCATCTCCCAATGATGAAGTGGGCACAATTGATAGTATCGACGACCATAGTGCTAACAAACCCCAAGATATTCACTTCTTTAATGAAATCCTCTGTCACAGTGGTGTATTCCTGTATTCATTTATTCGAACTATGCTTAGTCACAAAACTACTCGTATGTAGAATCATCACGCATCCACATATTGAGGTAAATTTATTGACGTGAAATCATTGCCTCTCTCCAAATTTTGTCTATCACGGTCTATGTCCGTCGAAGCTCCTTCGTGTTGATGTATCACATGGTATTCTTTTCCTATATCTTATCCTTCTATGCACGGTGGTAACGATCGGTAAGGTAGTTTCTAGTATTACCTCTCCAAGTGTGTGGGTCAAGATATTTACAAGGAATTCCATATTCATTTCATTATGATACTCCCTTCACGATAAAAATTAGAATGTGATGATTATACCTCATACGTGAAATCTGTAGCCCATCAATACCTATTTCCTAATTCAAAATATTTTCACCACGTAACGAGAACCTCATCATGATCAAACTTAGATATTGATTTGCATGGATTGATTTATGTCAGTGTCTACAACGCCCACCTCTTTCTTCTATTTTAAGAATCATAAATTGAATTGATACCTTTTCCAACATAACCACCCTAACGAACCCGAACTTGTATCTCAATGCATATAAATATCAAGAGCACTGATCTCACTACCTGAAACCATGAAAATCCTTTCTTACACCATAGTTGTTATTGAAATTGAGAATTCCCTACATGGACAAGGTAAACATGCTTCCAAAATTCATAGTAAAATACTGTCAATGAGCATTCATTGCAATCACAACCGCATCCTCCACCAATCAACTCGATATACTAGACGTTCGTCACACTTTCACCTGCCATGTCAACAGTCCGATGTCTAAGATATCCCACATGGTCGTCACTGTCACATAGTTAACCATAGTTAGTATCGCCTTGTCACCGTCTGAGTTACCATTGCACCAGTTTCAAAAGTCATACCACAATTTAATTTTTGCTGCTCATACCCTGCATATGTCCATCAATAAATATATTAAACATAAATATTAAATAATAAAAATTAATTCGAACTTAATAAAATACAACCATATTATGTAAAATACTAACATAATTTAAAATTAATCACCAACCAAAAACATTAAATTAATCACAAGCAACCCCATAATGTAAAAAAAAGAAAAACAAAAAACATTTAAAACGAGAACTAACAACTCCAAACCAACTTTGGACCCAAACCAAAATGTAAAGAAAAATGAATGCTACTTTATTTCTTTTTTTTTAGATGTCTTTTCTCCTTTTTTTTTTTTTTTAAATTTGTTTCCCCCATTTTTTATTTAAATTTGATTTAATTAAATTCAAATTCTTGACTTAATTAAAAACACACAAGAAGAAAACATTAAAAATAATATTTAAAACTCAAACCATAATCCTAACCCAAAACAACAAAACACTATGAAAGAAAACAAGAAGACACTACCCAACCATGAACCTTGGAATCCACATTGCAAACACATGGGTAGGGACCTATCAAAACCATCACTCACAAAAATATAAATATTTCTAAAAGCTCAAAATTTAAGGCTGGGAAATGCACTTGAGCATTTCAGATGAAGATCCCAATATGAAACCAAGAAAATAAAAGATCAGAGAAATATACCCCTTCTAGAAATATCCCAAGAAAGTGGGGAAAATAGCTTCATATGAAAATAAATGAACTATTTGCTTCTGCTTAGTGTGTGATATGTGATTCCTTTTGTATTATTGAAACAATCTAGATGCCATCATTTGTTTTGCATTTAGGCTATAGAGTATGACTCAGTAAACATGTGCTTTTGCATTGCTCCACTGCTAGCCAGGTGTCTATAGCCTCGATGGAGATGACATTGATCTCTTCTAGACCTTGCTCTACTTCTAGCCAAAAATCTATAGCCTCGATAGAGATTATATGAATCACCCAGGCATTAGATTAATTTTGCATTTCCTTTTTTATTTATTTTATTTTTTCTAGACATGGCTCCACTGCCAGATAGGTGTCTATAGCCCCGATGAATATTATCTAAACTCTTTGATTGATTTGGCTATTATTTCATTCTTCTTTTTTATCTCTTTTTTTATCAAGCATTGTATAGCTTTGCAAAATTTACCTACCACCTAGGTTAGAGACCATTCAAGGCTAAAGATGGAGTGTATTATATTTTCATCTTAATTTGCAAACCAAAATGAATTTATCCTTCAAGATTTCAAAGAATACCCTTTAATATGTGAGTTATATGTGGAGCTTTAGCGAAATGTTTCATTGTCCCCAAAATTCACTATCTTAGTCCAAAATCTGAGAATGATTACTAAACTATTTTATTTCCTTTTCCTTAATTTTACTCGATTTCAGATTAAGCAATCCATCCTACATGCCCAAGAAACAAAACTAAAAACAAATAAACAAAAACCTAACCTAATGCAAACTGACAAGAAAGCAAATAAAAAAACTACAAAACAAAGGATTATTTACAAAAGTGCCACACAAAGAAAAAATCTAAAAAAAAAATCACCAAAACCCCAAAGGGCTATGTACAATATTATACAAGCATGGTACAAACTAATACAAAAAATCGACTGCTTCATGGATGAAAGTAGTTCTTGAGAAACTATCCATTAACCGATAAATGAATATCATACCCACTCAAGGTTTTTAGCTAAAAAGTGTTTTCACCAAGAATTTAAAAAATTTGATAAGGACCAAGCCAAAGATAGTCAAATTTATCATGGTCACCCTTTTTATCATGTGCCTTATCCCAAAGCAAAACCAAATCAGAAATCCTAAAATCTTTAATTTTATCCTGTTTATCAAACCATATTTTAACAATGTCTTGATGTTTACTAAAATCAAGCAAGGCATTCTCTCGTTTTCATCTAGATGCATGAGGTGAGTGAGACAATCTTCAATTTTATCATCCATTTCAAGATATTCTTTCATGAATTGTAAAGTTTACAATTTAAGATTAGTGGAAAAAATTGGATCTTGACCATACACCAAATGATAAGGTGATGTTCCTATAGATTCTTTAATTCTTATTCTATCCACTCACAATGAAAACTTTAATTTATTATGCCAATCCCGAGGATTATGTTCAAGCAATTTCTTATAATTGACAAGAAGTTTTTATTAGATGATTTAGCTAAGCCATTATATTACAGGTAATAATTAGAATAATATTTGATGCTCACCTTGTTATCGTATGCCCATTCTACAAAACAGAGTGAAATAAAATCAGAACCATTATCACAAACAATTGAATTGAAGAACACAAGCTTATACTGAGAGGGGGGTGAACAGTATAAGACCACTTTTTAATTTTCTTTCCCAATCAATATTATGCAATGTATCAATAGCAATATCAACAACAGTAATCAAAGCAATGCACAAATCACCACACACAATAGAGACACCAATTTAACGTGGTTCACCCAATGTGGGCTACTCCACGGAGAAAATATTTCACTAAAATTTTCTCAACAAATCTCTTGGGAAACCTTTCCCTATTACAATGTTTATGGACCTCTGTCCAAAGGAGACACCAATCCCCTAATCAGGTTCGTGGATCTCTATCCATAGGAGACACCAATATCCTCAGCTGGTTCGTGGATCTCTATCCACAGGAGAACTCCTTTCTCCTCTGCTCTGGTTGGTGATCTTCTAGAAGAACTGTTGCCTCCACTACACTAGCTAATGGATCTCTATCCACTGAAGACTCCTATCCTCACTCAGAAGACCTATCCTCACTGCCTTAGCTAATGGATCTCTATCCACTAGAGACTATCATCCTCTATACTCTGTCACCTCCAAAGCTTGCTCTCAACTCTATCTCAAATATGCACTAAACATAGTCCTTCGGTCTAGCACAAATCTGCTCAATATTTTTTCTCTGATATATATTAAACACAATCCTTTGGTCTAACACAAATATGTTCAATATCTATCCTTTCATCTATACTAAACATAGTCCTTCGGTCTAGCACAAATATGCTTTATCCTCAATATCTATCCTCAAGCCTTAACACAAAGCTTGACTTAATCACAAATCAACTTTGCTAGATCTGCTCCAAACCTTAACTCAAGGTTTGAACAAATCAATCAATCAACTCTGCTCACAAGTCTTCTCAAAGACTTGTCTCAAATATGCCTTGTAAGCTTCCACAAAAGCTCACACTAATCTATCCACAAGTCCTCTCTAGAACTTGCTCTCACTGCTCTCAAGTCTTCACCAAGACTTACCTCAAATTTGTTCAACAAGTCCTCACTAGAACTTGTCTCAAATATTCTCAACAAGTCCTCACTAGAACTTGTCTCAAATCTGCATTGTAAGCTTCCACAAAAGCTTACTCAACTCAATCTATCATAGAAAACCTCTTCAATCACACTAACAAGCTTCACACAGAATCTTGTTCAATCTCATAGAAACATATAGAGAATTTTTAGAGACTCAATATGCTTCACACTCACAATAATCACTTTCAATCTCTCCTTTTACCATAGAAACATATAGAGAATTGTTAGAGACTCAATATGCTTCTTACTCATAAAAACTCAATCACTCCTAAAATCTTTCTCAAATTAATTCAGAATGTAGAACAATTTGTTTCACATAACTAGAACTATCACTTCAACACTTCCACTTGACTAGGCTCAATCAACTTCACTCAATGAAACAATCCTTGCTCACTAACCCTAGTCCAAGCATATGAACACTCACTCAATTATTTCCAATCAATGCTTATCAAACAATCTCACATAACAATGATACTCATGTTCTTTCACAAACCCTAGTTCAAGCATATGAAAGCTTTACTCAATATTTCCAACAATGCTTATCAAACAAGGTTTCTAGAATCAAATTTCTTTCTAGAAAAATCAAACTCAACAATGCTTATCAAACAATCCATTTCAAGCATTCACAACATCCAAAAATCACTCACAAGGAAGATGTGCCCATACCTTTTGTTTGATGAAGAAAATGATCTCAAAACCTATCTTAAACACAATTTTCTTCTTTGCCAATTTCAATGGTTAGATGACAAAATATCACACTAACACTCTCTCAAAAATATTTCTCAATTACAAAAATAATCAAACTCAAATACACCTTATTACTCCTTTGAAATTAGCAATCATCAAAGCATACATAAAAAATAATTACTCAATTACTCCTTATAATCTCCAATATTTAATTAACAACCTCCAAAAATCAAACCCTCAAAAATAATACTGCCTACCCTTTTATCTCCCTCAAATACTCAATAACCAATTTTAAAAAAAAACTTTATAAACCTCCAAAATATTTATTTTTCATCCAACCTTAGCAAATCTGAAATATTTCATGCAACCTTGGCAAACATTAGCGCATACCTTTTATCTCAAGCAAAAAGGCCTCGATGGGTTTCGAATGTGAGACCACTCCCATCCGAGTGCCTTATCGAGGCACTAGCCCACCACATGGGCTACGAGCCTCCACACGAAGGGGAAGGCTCAAGCCTTCCTTTTATCCCTTTTTGATCGACGTGACACAAAAAAATACCCTCTTCTCTTACAAAACCAACTCGAAGGGTTTCAAACCCTGCTCTCCTTGCCTGCCGAACGTCTTAGCGCTACCCACTATTGCCAACTACGCTACACAGTGTTGTGTGAATAGAAAGGAGCCCCACTCCTATTTGTTATCTCTTCTACCACCGAATGCTTTCAAAACATGCGAAACCTTTGTCTTTTTCTTGCACACAAATTTTGGAGCTTTGATTAATCGATAATGCATTGGAGTGAAGACTAAGGTTCTTGCCCCCTTTTTATACACGAAGGCCAATGCCTTAGGAACATCGGTGCCACATTCGAATTAATAATTAACCTTTATAACCCAACCTTAGGGTTATTTAATTAATATAAATTAATTTTATAATTAAATTATAATTAATCTATAATTAACTTAATAACTTTAGAAGTTAATTAAATTAATTAATAAATTAATTTATAATGAAATTATTTAAATTAATTTATAATTAATTTAAATCTCCCTTTTAATATTATAATAAAATATTATAATATTATTTTGCTTGGGCCTCTTCATTGCTCTTTGAACCTCATCTGACCACCTGGAACCGGATCTGACCAACTGGAGGTGGACTTTCCTTTTGCACTGATTGTGAAACCACTTCTTGCACTGCTCACTGAAACTGACTCTTGACATCAATGACAACTCAACTACTCAAAATGTCCAACAATCTCCCCCTTTGTCATTGATGGCAACCCAATTATCTTTTACAATTTCCTTAACCTTTTTCTATTCTGCTCCCCGTGACTCAATGCTCTCCATTTAAATCAAATCTCTCCCCTTACTCAAATATCTCCCCCTTTGACATCAATGGCAAAGGGTCACCTTTGGGGCTCGGGGCTAAGAATGAGACTCTTAGCTTAGCCCCTCCCCCACCTCCTCTTGAGGTGGTTAATTCTGGGGTGGGAGTATTTCTACTCCCAACATGCACTGATCTTTACCTTTGTCCACTTTCCTTCTCATATGATCCTTATGATTCCTTTGATTGTTCCTATTCTTGCTTGTCTCTAGAATTTTTTCTCTACACCACTTTGTTGTATGTCCATTATTATTGCACTTATAACACTTAATATTGTTATTCCTTGGAGGTGCAAATGTCTTGGGATTTCTCCTGGTGAAGCCATATCTATTCCTATCATGAACCCTGCAATTCATTGCCTTGTGACAAAACTGATTACAAGAGTAGCAATACCCTTGAAATAGTTGCATATTTCTGAAGTTCCCATATTCCTATATTTCATGTGTCTTGCACTGAGAAGCTTTGTGCCCAAACCTGTGACATGAAAAGCATCATCCATTGAAATTACCTTGCCTTGACCTCATTGGTCTCTTAGTCTCTTTTACCCTGTGTTGGTTCATGTTCCATCTGTTCCTCTTTTGTGCATTGTTCCTTTCCTTGTTGAAATTTTTGTTGTCCAACTCATCCTCAGAAGTCTCACTCTCTCTTACACTTTCTTCTTCTCCAGAACTTGAGGTTGACTCCTCTCCTTGTTTCTTTTGTACCTGTTCAAAACCAAGACCTATTTTGTTTGTTGACCGTCTTTGTGTCTTGATAATATTATCCAAATTATTTGAGCTCCTTCCAAACTTGTGTAACCTATCCTTAGACTCTTTTATTTCTTCCCTTAGTAGAGCCACTTCATGTTCTAACCTTTCACATTCTAAGACCTTTGCTTCTAACTTATCTTTAAACTTCCTTGTCTTAGCAATTGACTTGTTTAGATCCTCTATAAGCTTTCCTTTCTCTTCATCACATTCTTGAAACTGAAGCTTAAGTTGGGAGTTTTGCTTTCTTACCTTATTTAATGCATCAAGGGCATGAATAAGTTCACCTTCAAGATCAACTCCTCCTATTTTTTATTCTTCCTCTATTTGTTTACCTTTGAAAACATCTTCATTCTTTTTTGACTTGTCTTCTATAGGATCACCTCCTTCTTCTTCTAGTGCCATTAGAATATTCTCTTCTAGTCCTTCAAGTGTATCTTCATATTCATCATCACTGAAACTGAAACCACTCTTTGTACAACTATCTTCAAGATGACCAAAGTTACCACATCTAAAACACTTGAGAATTATTGGTGACCTTTTCTTTTGCCAGAAATAGAACTTCATCTTTATCATTATCTGAGGAACTATTATCACTATCACTTGAGTACTTACTTGCCTTGTCTGCATAGTAACTCCTCTTTTGTCTTTGAAAGAACTTCTTTCCTTGTTTGCCTTGTCCATCCTTGCATTTCTTTTGGTACCTGTATTTTTCTGATTCCCTGTTCTTATGATCCTGTTTTTCTTCATCATTGCTATTTCTAGATTCTTGACAATCAGTTGCATAGTGACCATACTTTCCACAATTGAAACATCTAACATATTTCACATCTTTAAATCTTCTTGGATCCTTGTTCCTTCTGCCATAATTTGCTTCTTCATCACTGGATGACTCATTGCTTAAATCTAACTTCTTACCCTTTGTATTTTTAGTAGCCTTGAAGGTTGCTTCTTTTCAGAGATTAGGTTCCTCTTTTGTTCTCATCTCAAAAGTTGTAAGAATACCAAGTAATTCATCCCTTGTCAAGAGATCACCATATTTTGATTCCTCTATAGCAGAAATATTTTCACTAAACCTTTTTGGGAGAGATCTTAAGATCTTATCACAAACATCAGATTCTTGAACCTCAAGTCCAAGTCCTTCCATGGAGTTAACAACCTCATCTACATGAAGTAGATAAGCACTAATGTTTTCCTCATCCTTCATTCTTAATTCTTCAAATTGTCCCTTGAGATTTTGTATCTTTGCCCTTTTGACATTTTTATCTCCTTCATATATGCTTTGCAACTTATCCCAAATTCCTTTTGCTGATTTGCAATGCATAACCTTTATGAACTCTGTTCTATGCAAACCTTTCAAAATTGCATTCATTGCTTTTGAATTGTAATGATGTAGAAGCTTACCATATTTATCTGTAGGTGGAGTAGTTGGTGGTGTGTATCCATTTTCAATTGCTTCCCATATTTCATTGCCTAGTGCCATCAGGTGAATCTTCATTCTCATACTCCAAAATACATAATCACTTCCATAAAATACTGGTGCTGAATTATCTGAGGATCCACTCTTAGAATCCATTGTGTTCTTGTAAGATTTTCCTTCAAGTTGTTAAACTCTTCCGAAGGAACCCGATCTGATACCAATTGAAGAACACAAGCTTATACTAAGAGGGGGGTGAACAATATAAGACCACTTTTTACTTTTCTTTCCCAATCAATATTATGCAATGTATCAATAGCAATATCAACAACAGTAATCAAAGCAATGCACAAATCACCACACACAATAGAGACACCAATTTAACGTGGTTCACCCAATGTGGGCTACTCCACGGAGAAAATATTTCACTAAAATTTTCTCAACAAATATCTTGGGAAACCTTTCCCTATTACAATGTTTATGGACCTCTGTCCAAAGGAGACACCAATCCCCTAATCAGGTTCATGGATCTCTATCCATAGGAGACACCAATATCCTTAGCTGGTTCATGGATCTCTATCCATAGGAGAACTCCTTTCTCCTCTACTCTGGTTGGTGATCTTCTAGAAGAACTATTGCCTCCACTACACTGGCTAATGGATCTCTATCCACTGAAGACTCCTATCCTCACTCAGAAGACCTATCCTCACTACCCTGGCTAATGGATCTCTATCCACTAGAGACTATCATCCTCTATACTCTATCACCTCCAAAGATTGCTCTCAGCTCTATCTCAAATCTGCACTAAACACAGTCCTTCGATCTAGCACAAATATTCTCAATATCTGTTCTTTGATATGTATTAAACACAATCCTTCAATCTAACACAAATCTGCACCAATCTCTATCCTCAAATCTGTACTAAACATAGTCCTTTAGTCTAGCAAAATTTATCCTCCAAAATCTATCCTCAATATCTATCCTCAAGCCTTAACACAAAGCTTGACTCAATCACAAATCAACTCTGCTAGATCTGCTCCAAACCTTAACTCAAGGTTTGAACAAATCAATCAATCAACTCTGCTCACAAGTCTTCTCAAAGACTTATCTCAAATCTACCTTGTAAGCTTCCAAAAAATCTCACACTAATCTGTCCACAAGTCCTCTCTAGAACTTTCTCTCTTTACTCTCAAGTCTTCACCAAGACTTACCTCAAATATGCTCAAAAAGTCCTCACTAGAACTTGTCTCAAATCTACTCAACAAGTCCTCACTAGAACTTGTCTCAAATATGCATTGTAAGCTTCCACAAAAGCTTACTCAAATCAATATATCATAGAAAACCTCTTCAATCACACTAACAAGCTTCACACAGAATCTTGTTCAATCTCATAGAAACATATAGAGAATTGTTAGAGACTCAATATGCTTCACTCTCAACAATGCTCAATCACTTTCAATCTATTTTTACCACAGAAACATATAGAGAATTGTTAGAGACTCAATATGCTTCACACTCATAAACACTCAATCACTCCCAAACTCTTTCTCAAATCAATTCAGAATATGGAACAATTTGTTTCACAAAACTAGAACTATCACTTCAACACTTCCACTTGACTAGGCTCAACCAACTTCACTCAATCAATCACTCAATGAAATAATCCTTGCTCACAAACCCTAGTCCAAGCATATGAACACTCACTCAATTATTTCCAATCAATGCTTATCAAATAATATCACATAACAATGATACTCATGTTCTTTCACAAACCCTAGTTCAAGCATATGAAAGCTTTACTCAATATTTCCAACAATGCTTATCAAACAAGGTTTCTAGAATCAACTTTCATTCAAAAAAAAATCAAACTCAAAAATGCTTATCAAACAACCCTTTTCACTCCAACTTAGCATTCACAACATCCAACAATCACTCACAAGGAAGATGTGCCCATACCTTTTGTTTGATGAAGAAAATGACCTCAAAACCTATCTTAAACACAATTTTATTCTTTGCTAATTTCAATGGTTAGATGACAAAATATCACACTAACACTCTCTCAAAAATATTTCTCAATTACAAAAATAATCAAACTCAAATACACCTTATTACTCCTTTGAAATTAGCAATCATCAAAGCATACATAAAAAATAATTACTCAATTACTCCTTATAATATCCAATATTTAATTAACAACCTCCAAAAATCAAACCCTCAAAAATAATATTGCCTACCCTTTTATCTCCCTCAAATACTCAATAACCAATTTTAAAAAAAACTTTATAAACCTCCAAAATATTTATTTTTCATCCAACCTTAGCAAATCCGAAATACCTCATGCAACCTTGGCAAACATTAGCGCATACCTTTTATCTCAAGCAAAAGGCCTCGACGGGTTTTGAACACGAGACCACTCCCAACCGAGCACCTTATCGAGGCGCTAGCCCACCACGTGGGCTATGAGCCTCCACACGAAGGGGAAGGCTCAAGCCTTCCTTTTATCCCTTTTCGATTAGTGCGGCACAAAACAAAACGTCCTCTTCTCTTGCAAAACCAACTCGGCAGGTTTTGAACCCTGCTCTCCTCGCTTGTCGAACGTCTTAGCGCCATCCACTATTGCCAACTGTGCTACACAGCACTGTGCGAAGAGAAAGGAGCCCCGCTCCTATTTTTTATATCTTCTACCACCGAATGCTTTCAAAACACGTGAAACCTTTATCTTTTTCTTGCGCATGAATCTTTGGAGCTTGATTAATCGATAATGCATTGGAGTGAAGACTAAGGTTCTTGCCCCCTTTTTATACACGAAGGCCAATGCCTTAGGAACATCGGTGCCACATTCAAATTTTGAATTTGAATTAATAATTAACCTTTATAACCCAACCTTAGGGTTATTTAATTAATATAAATTAATTTTATAATTAAATTATAATTAATCTATAATTAACTTAATAACTTTAGAAGTTAATTAAATTAATTAATAAATTAATTTATAATGAAATTATTTTAATTAATTTATAATTAATTTAAATCTCCCATTTTAATATTATAATAAAATATTATAATATTATTTTTCTTGGGCCTCTTCATTGCTCTTTGAACCTCATTTGACCACCTGGAACCGGATCTGACCAACTGGAAGTGGACTTTCCTTTTGCACTGATTGCGGAACCGCTTCTTCTTGCATTGCTCATTGAAACTGACTCTTGACATCAATGACAACTCAATTACTCAAAATGTCCAAAATGAATGTGGCATTCCAAACCTAGTCATGATGTGTTCTTTCAGAATTTGAATAACAACCTTATTAGTACAATTTTTGATGGGGATAGCTTTCATCCATTTAGTACAATAATCAAAGGTAATGAGAATGAATTTACGAGAAGCTGAAGAGTTAAGGTTTATGACCCTTACAAAATCTAAGCCCCACTGAGCAAAAGATATCATCTCAACTACAAGTTGTAATGGCATACGTGCATATCTCTCTCTATTGGCTACAAGATGATAGATATGGCAAGAACGTACATGGGAATGGGCATATTTAAATATGTGTGGCCAATAGTAACTAGATCTCAATATCTGGTGTGCAGTGGCATTTGCAGAACCATGCCCCATACCATACTTACCATGAAACTCATGTAAGATATGAGTGGATTCTTCCTTACTCAAGCAACGAAGGAAAATTCCTTCCTGGTTTTTCTTGTACAAAACACCAGCTTTAGTTATATATTTCACTAATTTTAATCTAAGAGCTCTTCTATGCATGGAATTAAAATATGAAGTACACTTAACATTCAAAAGGAAATAAACAATATCAATATACCATTCATCTTGCATGACATCCTCTACATTATATTATTGAAAAGAAATCCGAGGATCAATCTCCGCAAGTGCTTTTGTCAAGCCTTGTCCTTGAACTAGCTTCATTGGATGGATCTCAAGATCAAACTCCTATAAAGTAGACATCCACTTTCCTCATTTTTCACCTAGTTCATTCTACATCAACATGGTTTTTACAATAGGGTCAGGTACAATGGAAAAAAATCTACTATGCAAAATGTAATACCTAATATTTTTGACAGTTTTGAATAAGGTATACACTTGTTTATCCAAAATGGTATATCTTAACTGTGCAATTTTCAAAGGTGAACTCATAAAAGCAATAGGATTTTTAGAATTATATTCACTTTTCTGAGTTAGCATGCTAGGAAATAAATGATCAGAAGCAAAAGTATAGATGAAGAATGGTTTCTTGTAATCAGGACTTACCAAAATAGGTGCATTAGAAATGGCATATTTAACACTCTGAAAAGTAGTCCTAGCCTCACATACACTTAATATTAACATCCTTTTTTAACATGTCATTCAATGGTTTAAAAATTTCAGCAAATCCAGAAATGAACTTCCTAACAAAATTAATTTTACCAAAGAATGACCTAAGCTCTTTCTTACTACCCAAAAAAGGAATCTTTTGAATTACCTCTATTCTCGTAGGGTCTATAGAAATGCCATATTTTGATATTACATGTCCCAATAATTTTCCCTTAGTTACTCCAAAGATGCACTTTTTAGGATTAAGTGAAATTCCATGTTCTCTACACCTTTGAAGAACCTTTATCAAGTCATTAATATGATCTTCTTATTTCTTTGAGAAAACAAGGATATAATCTACATAAATGACTATGCATTTACCAATGAGGTCTCTAAAAACATAGTCCATGGCACACTAAAATGTAGCACCTGCATTAAATAAACAAAAAGACATTCTCTTGTAAGCAAATGTTCCCCATTTAGTAGTAAATGTAGTCTTCATTCTATCTCTTGGGTCAATAAGAATCTGATTGTATCCATAATATCCATCAAGAAAGGACATAATTTCAGATCCATTAACTATTTATAAAATTTTATCGATAGAAGGAAGAGGGTAGTTATCTTTTTATGAAGCCTTATTAAGGTTCCTGAAATCAATACATAACTGAATCTCTCCAGTTTTATTTCTAATAGGAACTATGTTTACAACCCCTGTGGAATATCGAATAGGAAATATAATTTTTGCATCTAATAGCTTTTTAACTTCCTTCTCTATGAGAGGTTCCAACAATGGGTTAACTGGACGTTGTTTCTACCTAAAAGGTTTAGAATCAGGCTTCAAAGGAATGGTATGCATGATAATGTCTTGATTGTAAGTTTTTAGGTCCTCATAGGTCCATGCAATACAATCCATGTAATATTTAAGTGCGTGTATTATTCATTATTTTTCTTGATGTTTACATGATTTCCCAATAAGTACATTATGTGAATCTTCATTATTTCCAATATTAACTACATCATATGCATCATTTGAAGGTGAGATTTTGTCGCACCTTTTGCTTTGGTAGTCAATATCAATTTTTTTTTCAAGTGAGACAATACCTTTTGGGATAGCATTAGTCCTCTTTGCTACCTCATCTTATTCACCTTCATCCTCTTGTAACCTTTAGTCTTCATCAATCACTTGATTTTCAAAAATACCCAAGTTAGTTACAAAGTCAAAGATGTGTCTATCACTTTAAAATACCTGTAAATTTTTAACATTATCAGGTATAGAAGGACATGGGACCGATTCTATTGATTTTTTTTTAAATTTTCTTTTATTGATGGGATTTAACATATCTGTTGTGACTGCTAAATAATATGCAACATGATTACTTTTTCTACAAATTAGAGAAATGTTAAAGGCTTAAAATTCATCTATTAAGTCCCTAACTCTAGTTCTGTAATGAATTAGCCTTTTGTCACAACATGTGTATTACCCATTTACTTGCCTAACAACTAGCGCTAAATCCCCTAAGACTTTCAAACATTTAATGTTCTTATTCAGAGCTAATTGTAATCCAAAAATTAATGCTTCATACTCCAATGCATTGCAAGTACATGGAAATTGTAATCTAAATGCATCAAGAGAAGACCTACCTTTAGGACTAATGAGTTCAACCCCAGCTCCACTACCCTATTTGGATCTAGATCCATAAAATTTAAGTGTCCAAACAAGATGATCATCATTAAGTGGGTCACAAGATAGAATTTTAGCATTAGATTTATTTGTAATCAACTTGGTATCCAATGTGTAAACACCCAACTCAGACTCATTATAAAGGGTTTCATTTGTTCTATTATATTTTGTGATCAACTCCTTGAGTCTGAGCTCTCTTTCAACTCAGATTTTATTGGCTACCCATTTCCAAGGTAACCACATGCACGAACAATCCATGACCATGTAGCCATTCAAGTTTATGCTTCAATCCCTAGCCAATAACATACCATATTTATCATGAATATCAACAACATGAATATCAATGTATTGTTGAATTCTAGGTTCCAATGAAATCTGAATATGGATGTTATGAAGCATACCTACCACATTCACCTCAGATATATCTAATTGTACCACCATACTATTTGAAGGATTGGGTTTCAAACCCAACCTCTTACAAGTAGCATAAGGCATTACATTACCTTATGCGCCTGAATCTACCAAAAAATTATGCAAATTATTTCCTATAATTTTGATTGTTAGGAGAAAAGGAGGAACCTCTCATTTCTCCTTTCACAAGGAAAAATGTGACTCTGTAGTTTTCCTAGCATCAATTTTGTTTGATTCACCCAAAGCCTTAATCAAAGAATCTTGTTGATTAGTCATTTGTGCCACTTCAAACAAATTAATTTTAATTTTTTTTCTTTAAATCATCAACAATGTTATAAGAAAATTTATCAATACTTTGCACATTTTGGGGTGGTTTGGATGAATCAATATGATCTGGAAGTGTAGGATCGTTGTTGGCCATAGTATCTGATAGAATGATGGAATTGTTTGGAGGAGTAGAAGAAGTATTTGGGATCTTAATCTTACTTTGCAAGTGGTAGTTGTGATTCCCCTTTTTTAAATTGCATAAAGGAATGAAATTCTTCTATGGGATCATCCTCCTCCTCTTCTTCATTATCTTCAGGATCAAAAGTTCAACAACTAAAGCCATTCTCTTACCTTTGCTTGAACTAGCTTTATGAGAAGAGTCCTCATTAGGTCCTAATTCCAAATCATCCATATCTTGTTACAAAATACCTATAGTTTTATGAAAGTCGGGGTATTCATTTTTGTTTTCCTCTTTAGTGGAATGCATCTTATACCAGTTGTTCATAGTCAAATATGAAATATTAACAATTGCATGAGATTGACTAGAACTAGTAGATGGATTTTTTTGATTAGAAACTGGACTAGGTATCCCCCATTGTTTGGTCATGTGTTCCACTGTATTCTTTGAAAACTATAGTTACTTTTTTATTATGGATTTTGTGGTGCCTATTTTTGTAACTGAACCATATCACTACTTAGATTCTGGACCAACCTCTTTAGGTCTTTTACCTTTGAATCTGGCTCATTATGTTGAACAATAGTAGTGGTAGGATTAGTTGGATTATTGAAACCTAAAATGTTCTGATTTGGTACCGCATTATGGTTTTGAAAAGTGCCTTGAGTTTGAATATTTGGATTCTAAAATGGATTTAAAATTTGCATGGATGTTGGATTTAAGAATGTAGGTAAGGCCTGAGTATTCATTTCCATGGCTTGGTGGGTGGCCAATTTATTATCTAAGAGTAATGGAGTTTCGGATAGACATGTATAGTCAAATAAGTGAATGTGGATGGCTAAGTGGGTATGGTAGGGTAAAACTTATTATAGGGCAAAGCATTCAATATTGGAGTCTACTATGATAATGCCTGGTTTATCATTGGGATTTGATTGTATGCTCTAGGTATTCCTATAGTAGGTAACTATCCTATCCCATAGCACTGTGGCATCAACTCCTGCTCAAAATTCATGGTCTCCGTGTATGCTAGGGCAAGAGTAGTGACAAAACAATTTATCCTAACAAACATGGAGGTCATGGGATCTAATGCCCTAAAATATATTTGAAGGGCCATATCAGAAGTGATAGCGCAGGGAGCAACAATTCTCGAATAGAGCTTTTGAAATATCATGTTAAACATTCTCAATGTTTCATTAGGTTCCCTCCTACAAGAAGAAAATTGATGATGGATTATGGTAGGATCTATGGGTAACCTAAACTGATTGACAAAGGCAATTTCTAACTAGACCCAAGAATTAATGGAGTTGGCAAGTAAACTAATGTACCAGTCATATGCCAAGTCATATAGGGTCAAAGGAAACATTATGCAAGCAACATTTTCATGTTCCACTTGCAATATAAATAATGTATCTTTAAAATCTTGAATGTGTTCCTCTGCTAGTCTAGTGCCATCGTTGTACTTGGGCAAGTATTTATCTATGTTCTTGGGTATATCATGGGCATCCTCAATAGTGTTCAAGGGGGTACTGCATACTCCCATCCAAGAAACATTTGCATCCATTGGATTTGGTTATGGGGTGACTAAAGGAACAATAGGAAGAACGAGAACAATAGGTGGCTCAACTGAAACCTCACTAGGTGGAATAAAAATTGCTTCACTCTTGGATCTTCTATGTCTCTAAGTAGGAGATAGGCTTTGGAAGATGGTATCTTCTACAGCCTTAGACCTAGTAATGATACCCTCAAGTTATAGTTTAAAAATGACAAGTGTTTGTTAACAATGCATCAATTAAACCATCATAATAAGAAATATTCTAAAAAATGGTTAGCATCAATGCATTATCAATTAAAGCAATTTCCAATCAATGAATACAATCACCTGTCAACAAAACCTCGTTAGTCCAAACCAATATCTTCAAAATAGCCTTTCAAGTAACAATGAACAAGTTAGAATTTACAACAACAATGAAATGACCAATTCAAGCCCTCCTTCTAGCACCAATTCTATTAAGTGATAATTTTACCCTATTGTAAAATCATACTCACAGTCAGGATTTTGTTAGAAAACCCTCTCTTGCCAAATTTCTCCAAGGTTCTTATTTAGATTAATTTGAAAAAAGTGCTTTGAATGCATGTAAAAAAATAATATTAACTTGTGCTGAATACCTCAGTGCTTGCAAGAAACAAAAAATGTTAACAAGGGGCTTGTGGTTAAAGGTGAATTACATTTGTTTCACATTTATGAAAGTGCCTTGTTACTTGTTAGACAAATTTTATAGATAATGAAACTTGTGGAGTGCAAATTATTTTTTTATCTTTGACTTAAAAATGTTTTGCAAAAAATATAAAACCCTGTGGAGTGCAACTTTCATTTATCTTGGATTTAAATATTTTGTAAAAAAAAAAAATATAGAAAACCCTATAGAGTGCAACTTCCTTTTATCTTTGCTTTAAAATGATCTGCAAATAGTGAACCATGTAGAGTGCAGGTTCCTTCACAATTTTAAGAAATGCTTGAATGTATGTCCAGATAATTTAATATTATTTCCTTGTAACACTAATTATTTGGATATTATAATTACTTGTTAGGATTTTGAGTGCTTGATAATTCTAAAAATAGAATAAAGGTGAAGAAAAATAAAAAGGGGTAAGATTAGAGAAAGAAAGATAAATAAAATATGGAATGCTACGAAAATAAAAAGCAGAAAATAGTAAACTACTATAACTTTATTCTTCACTATCCCACAGAAGAGAGAAAATTATAAACATTAGAACGAAATCAAATTAGAATTGCATCCACACAATCCAAATCTGGTTAAGTGCAAGACTCAAAGGAAGAACCATACATTAATAACATTTGAATGATGCAACCATTGACATGCATAAACATCACTTGATGAAATTAACACATGGAAGAAAAAATATTTAATAAAGTGAAATGTTCAAAAACCTTCTGTCCTATCCATAAACTGAGAAGTTTCTTGGTAGTAGATTGAAAAATGCCCTTAATGTCTTTCTTTTCAAAATATTCCAGCCCCATTTCTGGATTCGCATGGGTTTTTTAAAATTTTCAATCTATCCTTTACTCTTCATCTTCCTTCGATGGAGAATCCTTTCATTTTACCTTCTTCATTTGTGTCTATTCCCTCTCTGTCTTATTTGGAAAATTATTTGCTTTACTCATTTTTGCTTCCTTCAACTTTATAACACCTTCATCGAGGAGGCTTAGTTTGCACTCGATTTCCTTCTTCTCAGCTCGTAACGACTATGTCTAATTGATTTTCACATTTATTTTAAAACCTGTTCGGTACACATTATCATGGCACCTAACTTCCTCACATACATGTTGCTCGGGGCCCTAATTACTTGCTGGCTAATGCCTCATTACAATGTTTAGTTTCCCTTTGTAATGCTTGCTCTAATTTATAACACTTAAAGTTCCAAGCATTACCATTTCAAAGGTAAAGCTATATGTCATAAACCATCTTTGGACAATGTCTACTAACAATACCTTGTCTGAGATATGACATCCTCCTTGTACACGTAGGGTCTATGAGAAACCAATAGTCTCCCTTGGCAATTTCGGTCCCACGCGCAAGACCATAAACCTTCACTTTATTAAACTTTCATGACATAATGCAACAATAATATATCGATAATGCTAACATAGATCGAAGACATCATTTATATTTGCTTTTATTTCATAGAACCATATGGAGTGCATCCGATGTGTATTATGAATGTGAATCATCTTATGACGGTGAAGTGGGCACAGTCGAGAGTACTGATGACCATAGTGCTAAAGAACCCCGAGATATTTGGTTCTTTGATGAAATCCTCTATCATTGTGGTGTATTCCTATATCTGTTTATTTAGACTATGCTCTATCATGAAACTACTCATCTATAGAATCATCATGCATCCACATGTTGAGGTAAATTTATTTGATGTGAAATCATTGGCTCTCTCCCAATTTCATCTATCATGGTTTGTGTCTACTGAAGCTGCTTCGTGTCAAGGTATCACGTGGTATTATTTTCCTGTATCTTATCCTTCTACGTGCAATGGTAATGGTTAGTAAGGTATTTTTTGGTATTACCTCTCCAAGTGTGTGGGTTGCCTCAAGATGTTTCCAAGAAATTCCATATTTATTTCATTATGATACTCCCTCCATGATAAAAATTAGAATGTGATGACTGTACCTCATCTGTGAAATCTACCGCCCTTCAATACCTCTTTCCTAATTCATCGTGATTGAACTTGGATATTGATTTACATGTCTCGATTTATGTCATTGTCTACAACATACACCTCTCTTCTCTATTTTAAGCATCCTAAATTGAGTGAATACCTTTCCAAATGTAACCACCCTGACGAATCCAAACTTGTCTCTCAATGCATGCGCATATCAAGGGCACTAATATCACTTCCTAAAACCATGAACCTAATTTATTACATTGCAAATATTATCGGAGTTGAGAGTTCCCTACATGGACAAGGCAAAAATGCTTCTGAAATTCATAACAAAACACTATTGATGAGCATTCATCATAAATCATATTGAATGGATTCTCGCTGAGTCCAACTCATCACCACCGCATCCTCCACAAATCTACTTGATCCACTAGATGTCCATCATAATTTCACCTACCATGTCAACAGTTCGATGTCTAGGATATCCCACATGACCATCACCATCGTAGTCAGCATCACCCCATCATCATCCAAGTTACTGTTGCACCGGTTTCAAAGTCGTACCACAATTTAATCTCCACTGCTCACACCCTACATACGTCCATCAACGAATATATTAAACATAAATATTAAATAATAAAATTTAATTCAAACTAAATAAAAAATAACCATATTATGTAAAATACTAACATATTTTAAAATTAATCACCAACCAAAAACATTAAATTAATCACAAGCAACCCCATAATGTAAAAAAAAGAAAAACAAAAAACATTTAAAACAAGAAATAACAACTCCAAACCAACATTTGACCCAACCCAAAATGTAAAGAAAAATGAATGCTACTTTGTTTCTTTTATTTTTTATTTGTTTCCTCCATTTTTTATTTAAATTTGATTTAATTAAATTCAAAATGCTTGACTTAATCAAAAACACACAAGGAGAAAACATTAAAACTAACCTTTAAAACTCAAACCATAATCCTAACTTAAAACAACCAAACACTATGAAAGAAAACAAGAAGACACTGCTAAACCATGAACCTTGGAATCTAGTTTGCAAACTCATGGGTAGGGATCTATCAAAACTATCACTCACAGAAACCCAAAAATTCCAAAAATTCCAAAAAACTCAAAATTTAAGGTAGGTCCCAAAATTTTGGGTAAGTTGTGCAATAGCCACAACACTCTCCAAGAACCATTTGCCTATCCTAGAGTACCAAGACCTAGTGGTTTTCTTGAGCCCATATAAGTTCTTATTGAGCTTGTAAACCCAATTCTCCTTGCCTTTATTCTCATTTTTTTGTGGCTAATCCACATAGAATTCTTTATCAATAAACCCATTACGAAATGTACTCTTTACATATAGCCAATGTACTTCCATATATTTTGTGCTAATATGACTAGTAATAACCTTATGGTGTCTTACCTTGCAATAGGATCAATTGTCTCCTCATGATCCACACCATACTTTTGTACAAAATCCTTTCTAACTAATCTTGCCTTGTGCTTGTCAATTGTCCCATCCATTTTAAATTTGGTCTTGTAGGTCCACTTGGTACCAATAAAACCCTTATCACTTATCGGTTAAATGAACTTCCAAGTATCATTCTTTTCAATGGACTCCATCTCCTTTTTGATTACCTCAATATAAACCTTAATTTTAACTACATCTTCATAGTTTCTAGGTTCACTAGCAATAGAAGACAATGCATAAAAATTTAATTATTAATCAATATCATTATAAATATTACTCCTTTCACTTTGTATTTCTTAACTCCTTATTATTCTCTTCTCAAAATTTTTGTCCAAAATTTGTAATAATGGATGTGATTGTAACAATATTTTCCCTTTCTTGCTTGAGTTGTTTGAGATGGTGTAGCTGGTCCTATAGTGCTAGTAGATGGTGTAGATGATACCTCAATTAGTGCTAGTCAAGAACCATGAATTTTATTCTTCTTCTTCTTATATCCACTTCAATATTACACTTCTTCACTTACAACCTCCTCTTTTTTGTCATGGTATTCATAAACACCATTTTCAACAAAAATGCAACCCCTATACATAATACATTTGTTTGACTATGGGTTATAAAACTTATTTGCTTTCTTCACTATAACTAGTAAAGACATAAGGCACATTTTTAGGGTTAATATTTTTGTTCTTCTCATCACTAACATGGACACAATATGAACAAATTTTTTTTTCAAGTGAGCCACATTGTGTTTCTTACCATAGGATGCTTCATAAGGAGTCCTATTTTTCACTGCAATAGTGGTACTTTATTGAGAATATATACTATTGTATTCATTGATTTAACTAAAAATTTATTCTCTAACCCCTTGGTTTCAAATTTACTCCTATATGGTTCTACATTTATCCTATTATTTGTTTTTGACACTCCATTTTGCTATGGATTATAAGGTTTGTAAGATTCCTTTTAATGTCATTTCATGAATAGAAGTCCTGGAATTATTTAGAGCAAAACTCTACACCTCTATCTATTCTCAAAATTTTAATGAATTTTCCATTTTCATTTTCAACCCTTGATTTGAATATATCAAAGGATGAAAAGGCCTAATGTCTACTCTATAAAGCAAACCCATATAAATCTAGTTGCATCACCAATAAAGGAAATGAAGTACAAGTTCATATCAATACTTGCACATGACATATAATCACATAAATTAGAATGAACCAAATAAAAATTATCCCTATGTTGTTTTCAAGTGTACACCATGTGCACACTTCATTACTCCTTGCATGAATTTTTGGAAGACCATGCACCATGTCTTTCTTGTACAAAATATGTAGGCCACCAAAGTTAAGGTGTCTAAACTTCTCATGATACAACTATTTGACTTTTCAATGGTTGTATAATGCACTAATACTCTTGAAGTGTCCAATTACAAGGGATACATCTTGGTTCTTCTTATTGAAGATATTCCAACAAAAATTAAGCAAAAAAAAATATCTTCCATCCAACTTCTCTCCCTACTTCTTGTCATAAATCAAATATTCCCTATTATCAAAAACAAGTTTGAAGTCCTTTTCCAAGAGCTGACTTATGCTCATGAAATTATATCTCATATTGGGAGCAAGGTAGATATAAAAAATATCTTGTTTTCCTTGTAATGTGTTAAGGGTTAAATTCCTTTTTACAACAACTTGCACAAGCTTACCGTCTCCTAATTGAACTTGAATTTTAAATCTTCATCTAGTTTCACAAAATTTCCCTGCAACTTGTCATATGTTTGGACCAACCAGAGTCTAGATACCATAACTCTCTCTTATAAGTAGAAGCAACATTTCTTGAAAGAGAAATATTTTAATTCTAATATTCAAGGTCTACCTAAAAAGTATTTTTAACCACTTGCTTCATTGCCTTTATTCTTGGCAATCAAGATATTGTAATCCTTCTTCATATGGCCTAGTTTTTTTTTGTAGTAGTATAAAATAGTTTTTTTTTCAAATTTAATTTCCCCTAGGAGGTTGCATCCTTATTTTACTTTAAATTTAAACCATCTAAAGAGTCATATCCCCTTGATTGCTATTGATTTGACTATTTTCCTCCTTGAGAACCTAAGATTCTCAACTTGGATTTAAGAGCTTGATTCAAGTTGGTCTGTAGTACCTTAACTTGTCCTATTAGGACAAGAGAGATCCTACTAGCTCTTCTACCTTTAGGGTATTCAAATATTTACACTCTTCTAATATCACCACAATGTGAATCCATATTGAAGTTAAAGATCTCAAAATTTTATTTACTACTACCTTCTCCATAGTCTCTTCATAGACCCACATATTGTTCACTATGTTATTGATCCTAACATAATAGTCTCCAACATACTCTTTCTCCTCCATTCTCATATTTTCAAAGGTCACCTTCAAAGGTTTGAAGTTTGGCTACCTTCACCATCTGTATCTCTTGATAAAAACTTTCCAAGGTTGTCAAAGCTTCATGAGCATTATTGCAACTATAAGTTTGAGGGTAGATATTAGGATCAATTGCACTCTAAATGTAGAAAAAGACTTATGCATTAAGCTTCTATTTTTCTTTCTTATTTATATTCACATCTTGAGCAAAAACATTCAAGTGTTGAGGAGCCTTATAGCCTATTGCTACAATCTTCCAAACTTCTTTCCACACTAAGATACTTCACAACCAATATTTTCACTAGTCAAACTTCTCCTCTTTGAATAGAGGAATATTAATTGATACACCATAAAGAACCATTATGAAAAATCATACAATGAAGGGATCTTCTCTCTAAAATTTTTGTATGGATTTTTTCTTAAGAAAAATACAGAACAAATATTTCACAAATAAACAACTTTCTTCTCCTCCAAAGAATGTTTTCAACCTACTTTAATACCAAATGTAATAATCAAAGGGTGTGAAAGAGAGGTGAGGCTCAATAAATCAATGATATAGATAAAAAATTGAAGAATGAAAACCTAAAATTTTACAAGTTAGGCTTGAAAGCCTCTAAAATATGTATCATTTATGGAAGAGAAAATTACATAACATATGTTTAGCCTAGAATATAAAATCTAAAATTTTGAACCTTATAGAACAACACTTATACTTTTGAACCTTACACAACAACAATATTTAATTCAATACAACTCTTTTGAATTGATTACATATAATTAAATCCTTTACAATCAATGCCTCACACTCAATATAAGACATCCTAGATGCCAACAATAGCAAGATTTTTCTATATTTGGCTCCCCTATTTTTTTTATTATCTCCCTTTTCTATTTTAAAACATTTTTTTTTATTGTTATTCAATTTATATAAATCACCCCTTCATAATCATGGGCATAATATATTGAGTTTACATATTGCAATTCATATGTATGCTATCCAAAATATAACTAGTCTCAGTTTTTGTTATTCCTAAAATAACATAAAACTTAAGTTATTCCACCTAAAAATAAGAGTCAATTATAAAAATAATCAATACTCAAAAATATAAAAATAAATAGATAATAATAATTGATTATTAGGTCCAAGGTGTAGACCAATTGGTTCGACCAAACCCTATAAGGGGGCGGAGGTCCAAGGTTCAAATATTGGGCCTCATTGGACTGAACACTTGTCCCTTTCCTAGTGCTTTCAATGGTGTAAAAGGTTTAAAATTATTATGGCATGGTGGTTATAGGGGCAGACTACACGAAGATCTGTGTGGCAGCTATTGGGACGAACAACGCAGAATACTGTGGTAGCTATAAAAGCCGAACAACTTGCCCAGATTTGTGGTGGCTACCGATTCCACCATGTAAATTAAAAAAAATTGATTACTATTCTAATTAATTAATAATTAATAAATTTTGCATCATAATATCCAACAAAAGACCCATAAGACTTATACAAGGAACATAATAAAATGTCAACCATGGCCTCAAGTGAATATTAACTTCACATATTCAAACTTGAGTTGGTATTTAATGATTTTTTTCCATCTAAATCCTCTCTCTTAATGAATATGAATATGGAGGGATAAGAAAAAAATAGGCTTCCTTAAGGGTTTTTAGAAAAACCATAATGTCTTTTTTGTGAGATGAATAAATTAGAAAAGGAAATCAAAGAAGTAAAGAAGAAAGGATATCTATGTAAAATATGCATAAAGAAGTCAAATCCTCAATCTAACTCAAAGGTGCATGAGCTATTTTCCATTCATATAGATGGAAAACCTTCTATTGTATATTATGATTATCTTATATGCATTAAGTCCTCAAATTTTATGATTTTCTATGGACCACTCCAAAGATAATCAAACTTCACATTCTTAATTAAAATTGCATAGTCTTTGTCTTATTTTAGAAGCAAGGATCCCTCTTTGAACTCTTTGAATGTGGCTCTATTGTGAATCCACCTCTTGATCACTTGTTGATGGGCATTAAATTCCTTGAATATATATATTTTAAAATTCTTTTAGATATAATAGTTTATTTATGTATACTTGCATTATCTCTATTTGTGTGTTCTTGAGCTCTAACTATTTTTTCTTATGAGATAAAAAGGAGAGATTTTGAAAGACTCCCCTAAACCTTTTACATTAGATAACCGAAAACAAACAAACAAAAAAAAAACCAAAGAAACAAAATAAAACCACCAAACAAGAAATAGCCAACCCTACCCAACCACCAAACCTAGGGAGGAGAGAAGAGATCCCAAGACCACCAAAAAAGAACCACACAAAAAAGTAGACCCAACTTGAATCTTGGGAGGAATCATCAGAGATGAAGATATCCATCTCTAGAATGATAGGATTTTGTTTTAACTTCCAAGCCAACTCATTAACAAAGTACATAGTCTGATTAATAGAATTTTTAATGGATCTCACTAGCTCCTTGATAGGATCACAATAGGTGCTTCGCGTAGCCACTGAGTCATCAAAAATATTCTACCAGGAAAGTGGGGTGATAGGATTCTTAAGCTTCTCCTTGGATATAGGGGAATCTTTAGAGTCATCAGAGTCAGTAGAATAGTGTATCTTCAACCTCTTTATAGCTTTAGAATGAATACACACCAATATCCTTGTAACTTTAGCTTCCACCTTTAGCTTCTTCAGGCAAAAATACTTTCTTTTTCTAGCCATTTTGTCCTCCTTGAGAGATTATGAGTCACTATCATCCAAATCCAGTGAGACAAGAGTAGATTTTTTTTATGAAACCTAATGGTTAAATTTTTCATGAGGGTCATCCCCCCAACTGTGGGCCCAAACTCACATCTCCATTAATCTTACCAACAATATTATCCAACTCAATTTTATCTGGAATTGGCTCCATAAAAGGTTAAAAAAACCACCATGACCATCATTATTCTCAATAAGAGGGGCAAAGTAGTTACTCCTAGAAGGCGAACAAGGGATATTAGCATATTTTCTAGAAACAACAACATCCAAAGGGATAAAGTGTACAACCCCACATTTACCTGGAGATATTGAATTATTCTTTAGGAATATAAACTTAAAAATAAATTTGAAGAGACCTTGATGATTAGGAAGGAAAATATTACCATCTTCTCTAGTTTTTTGAATAAGAAGCCCAAGATGTTCATTTGCTTCTTTTCCATTATGTGATTCATAAGAGCCAAATGGAAGCTATGAACAACATATTTATTGCATTCTGGAGTGAAGAAATCCATTATCACAAAGAGTATTCTATTCCACGAAGACTTGAAAGTGCTTATTTTTTATCCATTGTGGTATTTATTCAATCGACCCACTTTACGTCCAAACAATTCCAATTATTTTGCTAAAGAATGCTTCTTTATGTTAATGTAGTATCCCTGAGCCAAAACCCTAGTAATTTTGGCTAGAAAAGGAATAGAGATAATGAGATCAACTCCCTTAACTATTGAGACAACTCTAATTATGGTAATTCTAATTTAATTTGCAATACAACCTTTTTTTCCATATACCAATACATATGAGGATTTCACATTCAATACTTTAGGGTGAATCTATAAATCCAAAGATATTTCTTGAACTACAAGCACCAATATCTATTAGATTTAATAATAATCCTCATCAGAATCCAAATATTATTATTATTGGTGGACTCGACCAAATTATTTTCTTTTAGATAATACATTGTTTTTTTATTATTTTTAAGTAGGATTTTGAAATGGTTTCTCTTTTTCTTTTACATATATTTAGTCACATTGAGCTATTTTGTGCCACCAAGATTTGAACCTTGGTGTGGGCTACATCAACTATTTATTTCAATTGTTGAACCAAACATCTGTTGGCTTAGATAATACATTGTTAACATCTTTAATCTACTATCATAATCAAGATCAATTCAAGTCACTTGATATGATGGAGGATTTATACTTTATAATTATTACTACCACTATAACCTCAAATATATTGATGATGCCATCTAAATGTTGAATCATAAATGCTTGATTAACCATCATCATAAGTGTTTCAACATATTTGCTAAATTATTCTATGGTAACAAGGATCCAAATATGTTTAACACTAGATATGATATATATTTTTTAAAATGAAACCAAATCCCCATTACTAAAAAGTATCTTCTGATATGATAGACTATAGAGGCATTGGTTGCTTTATCCTCATTTTCATGTATATGTAGCATTATTTACACCCTACCCACTAAAATGTGTATAAAATAATGGATAATCAATAATATCCCACCCTTACTATTTTATGATCAATGGCACAGACATGAGAAACAATGGTGAAATTATTCTATTGATCAACAATGCATTACATAGTTTTATAGTTTTTGAAAGAACTAAAAATAGACACGACAATTGAGAGAAATCCTCTTAAACTTATTACAACAAACTAACTTAAAGATAGCTCTTATCCTAACAACATGCTAATCTTGGACTATGGTCAAACATTGACCAACCAAGCCAAAACCTCAACGTATGCTAATCAAATTAATTAGAAATATGTAAATCAAAACATTAAACTAAAACTAAATACTAGGAATTAATACTTAGGACTAAGGAGGAAATATTGAAAATATTCCAACATTCTCCCCCTTGATGCTAAAGACACTCATGCAAGAGTTCTTTAAGCATCACAAAGTTGGAAGAAAATATTTCTCTTACGTTTCCTCCAATCTTGAATCAAGAAATCAAAATTTACAAAATACTTATGGTGGCACTCCTTCCACTCTTCATGTGGAATTTCCTGCAAATGCTTGAGTGCCTGCTTTTGTTGATTAGCTCCTCCTTCAACAAAAGTATCTCCTCTTGTGGTTTTCAACAACCACTCTCTTACATATTTATCATTATGATCTTTAAACCATGCTCTCACATTTTTATCTTCTTTTACATCTTCAACACTAAACAATACTCCACATGAGTATTTACAATTAATCTTCTCACATAGATGGTTATACCATAAAAATATTTCACATATTTCCACACAAAAGATCAAAACAAATATGGCCATATAATAACCAACTACATATGCAACATAAAGTTGCTCCTCACACAAATATTCTCTCAAAACAATGGCTTTACAATATTCCTTCTCCCAAGGAATTTTGAACACATCATTTTGATCCATGTGACCCAAGTTCTCCATCACTGTCTTCTCTCCAAGAAGACTTTTTGTAATACATTCTCCTTTCTTTTCATTCCTGCTCACAAAAAACAAATCATTAATCATAAAATCATTACCTTTAGTATGAGTAGATTTGGTGCTTCCCATAAATCTATTTTGTAGCAGTTCTCCTTCATTGTATGGTGCTTCAAGATCAACCATCAAATCTTCACTAAGATTTCTCCTCATTTGTTCAATCCATGTTGGTGTGTTGAAACACCATTCATTCAAGCAATCATACATAGTTGTCTTTTCAAGACAACTCTCTTTCTGCAATGTAGTCACTCCAAGTGAGTGATCTTCATCCATGAGTGATGTTTCCTTTGCCATTACGACAAGAAAACAAGCAATATCATTTCCATTTTCTATTTCTATCCCATTTGCCCTCTCACTTTCCATATACCGAATGAGAGAGTCTTGTGTGTTATTTTCTTCAAACAACACATCCTTCACCCTTGATGAGTGATCTTCAAACAAGAAGCTTATCGCTTCCATATCCTCTTCATAAAACTTTTTCTTGTGGATCATCATCCCACATTACTTTATTTGTTATTTCAAGAGAGAACACATCCATTCCAATTGAATGGTCTTCAAGCCAATGATCATCCATGAACATTGCTTCTCCATCATCATCTTCTTTATTCTTCTTCATGAGAGTTGTAGATGCATTCTCCATAATACACTCTCCATTTATCTCCTCCATGAGACATTCTTCATCATACATTTCACTTTGATGGTCTTCAAGCAAGGAACACTCCAATGTGAGTGTTTCTCTTCCTTCATCTTCAAAGTATTCTTCCACTTTTGAGTGGTCTTCACTACAAGGTCCTTGAGCAATTGTATCTCCATTGAGACATCCATCCTCTTTGCTATCAATGTGAATGCTTTCCAAGCATGCCATTCCTGCAAAAAAATTATTAGTACAATTTTTCTTTTCATATTTTTCTCCTCCTAAAAGAAATAATTGACTATTACAATTTTCCATGCCATTACAAGACATTTCTTCAATGATTTGTGTCTCACAATGAATCTCTCCAAGGAGAGCTATACAAGTCTCCTTCGCCTTCTCATCCTCTTCTCCATGAAGGAATTCCTCATCTTCATCTCTCTTCTCTTCAATAAGTTCATAATCACTATTTTATTAAAACATGTCTTCCTCTTTAAGGAAGAATTCACCATCATAAGAATGTATGTCTTCATATGAGTCTTGAAAAGACTCTTCAAAAACTCCTTCAAAAGGATTTAACTCAGAAACTTCTTCAAGGAAGCAAGGCTCCTCCTTGATTAAACAATATTCATGATTGTCACACATGGCTTTATGGGTGTCCTCATAAAACCCATAAGCATACTTCAACACTTGCCATGCCATTGTAGTTGTTCTAAAATTAGCTATGAGAGGGAAAACATTCTTTTCCATTCCTCTCCTCAAATCCATAAGAGCTAAGAAATTTGCATATTGTTGCTCCTTCTCTTTTCTCTCCTCGCCTTGTAGCTTGATCCAAGTGGGTTCCTCATAGCCTTCTTGAACTATATCCCATAAGTCTTGAGCCTTCAATAAGGTCTTCATCATTATGCTCCAAATAACATAATTATCTCCATCAAATTTTGGTACAACCAAGTCTGCATACATGGCTTCCTTTTATTTACCAAAGTCTCAAGCACCCAATTTATCATAAATCGACCAATACTGATTGAAACAAACTAAAATTTTTCCTATAGACTTTTGATATACTTATCTGAAAATCCACTAAATTTCAGATCCAAATTCACAAAAATGAGAAATATGTGATCAATTTACTTTTGCCCTTTCTAGATCTTAGAGTGTTTTTGAGACAACCTCAATGTTCTTCGCATACATCAATCCATTCAAATCCAAAATTATGATAATTAAACTCTGTATTCCTGAGATAATAATCTAAAAACCCTCTAAATTTTATAATAAAATTCACAAAGGTGAAAAAGATGTGATCATTTACTTTTTCCCTTTTTATCACAATTTTGGATCTAGGATTTTTTGAAGAAAAAATAAATATTCACATAAATCAATAAATACAAATCCAAATGACCTGAAATGTTGTTTGAATTATAATTTTATCTAAATTATATTTCTTCCAAATTTTGAGAATCAAATACCCTGTATTCCAACTTATAAAACCATTTTATTGAAAAACTCAAAATGCTAATAAAATCCACCAATTAGCTCCAAATCACCTAAAATTTTGATAGCATCCTCTTAATAAATTGATCTAACAACCCTCAAAATTTCATAATCAAATACCTCAGAATACGTGAGATAATGATGATTTACTAGAGCTCTTCCTTGCAAATATGCTGAGTGCTGGTCACTTGAGTTTCTATGACAAAGTGCGTGCTTCAGATCTCTTCACGCCACTCTCCATAGGTTTTGATCTATCCGAGCAAACTTGCTCTGATACCAAATGAGAAAAAATGGTAAAATTGTTCTATTTATCAATAATGCATTACATAGTTTTATATTTCTTGAAAGAACTAAAAATAGACACGATGGTTGAGAGAAATCCTCTTAAACTTATTACAACAAACTAACTTAAAGATAACTCTTATCCTAACAACATGCTAATATTGGACTATGGTCAAACATTGACCAACCAAGCCAAAAACTCAACGTATGCTAATCAAGTTAATTAGAAATATGTAAATCAAGACATTAAACTAAAACTAAATACTAGGAATTAATACTTAGCACTAAGGTGGCAATGTTGAAAATATTCCAACAAGACAATGTAGTGATTGTTAAATAATATTTGATTGTGTTTCTATAGAAAATTTGATACTTTATTTTTCTCAACACACCTCAAAACATGCCATTTTACCTTTTCTCAATAAAATGCTTACAATCAACCTATAACTCGTTGTTTGTTATCTAGATCTTTTATTATAAATTTATAAGAGTTTAGGAGCTTTATGTATCTACATATATTGACTAATATAAGTTGTCCATTATTTCTAATGGAATCCATAACATATTATTTATCAAAATATTGCTTTGTTTTCCATGTAATCCTTTTCTAGAATATTCCATAAATCTTATCCTATGACAAAGTTTGTAGTTTACTCTTAATATCAAATGATTAGACTTCAAAATCTAACTTACACATTTTACCAGTTCCCCTTGTAGAATAATAAGCATACATTTTGACACACCAATAGATAGAGGTTTACCTTGTGATAAGTAGTGCTTAAATTTGAATAATTTCTTCTATAGTGAAAATTCACTACACTCGACCACCAATGGCCTATATTGCAAGATTATCAAGAAGGTTGGTTGAGGAGAATATCTATTGGAGAATTGAGGAAAATATGAAAAATTTTAGGCTTCAAGGCTACACCAATTATTTGATTCTAGTAATTGATGATCCACACTATCCCCAATAGTATTTTCTATGTTATCTACAACAAACCTCATTATTGGATGAATTCAAAGAGCCATATCAATGATAACTAAAGTGACTTTGCCATTGGTAGAGGTTCCACCCAAACAATGGATGTGATTTTATTTTGGTTTCCCATGGATGAGGTCGTAAACCTAGGTACTGACCACATCTATTTAACTTCATAGTTTTGGCCTAAGCATCCATAATTTCCCCATCACACTCACATGATACAATTTGTGGGAGATATGAATGGTAAGAATGCAACAGTCATGGAAGATAGAGGAAGCCCCCACAATTCCCAAAACTCAAGAGCTCAACAAACCATCCGTCACCATTCTAAAAGACATTTGCAATCGACACTTTGAATAATTTTCCAATATTTAGTTTAAGGAGTTGCAAGTCAAGCTCTTTGGTTTCCCATGGATGATATTGTAAACCTAGGTATTGACCACATCTATTTAGCTTCATAGTTTTGGCCTACACATATATCATTTCCCCATCACACTCACATGATACAATTGGTGGAAGATATGAATGGTAAGAATACAACAGTCATGGAATATAGACGAAGACCCACAATTACCAACACTCAAGAGCTCCACAAACCATCCATCACCATTCTAAAAGACATTTTCTATCGACACTTTGAATAATTTTCCAATATTTAGTTTAAGGAGCTGAAATTCAAGCTCTTTTAAATCCATGGTTCTATCAAGGGGAGCTAAACTCTTAATAGCTCAAGAACATAGGATAATATTGGAGCACTTCAAATATTTAAGCCATGCAATCCATTTGATCTAAAATCAATGGTGGGTGCTTGCTTTGATGCATGGGAAAGGGATGGGCAACATCAAAACCCTATAAGTCGTTCGATCTTCCTTCCATGTTCAATGCTTCTTTCATCCAAAGACACACACTTCTCTATAGAATGAGAATTTAGTGTAAGATAAAGGCTCCAATGATGAGTGGTATCTAGATATATGTCAAATAAAATAATCACCCATAAATGAAAAGGGTGGTACAAAGAAATCATCAAGAGAACTTTGACTTTGACCAACGGGGCTACCAAAGTTGACTAATGATGATCAAACTATTGAATTTAAGCACATGGTGACTAAATTAGCTACCTACCATATGGATGAGGCTACCCTGAAAGCTTGCACCAATAAGAAGTAGAACTAAAGAGACCCAATGACCATCCAATTGAAGGAGGCCATTCTAGTGGTGATAACATCTAAAGAGAGGTCGTTCCTTACCTCTATCTTCTATTACAATAATACTCTAGGATAAGTAAGAAATATTACTATGGGCATGTCCTGCTAGGAGAGCAAGTGATGGCCAAGAGGATCCTAATTATTGAAGCCTCAAACTAGATGAAGAATTAATTTCATAAGACCCCTCACACACTTCCTAAGGGGAAACCCCAATAAAGGTAGTTAATGATGACAACAACAACTATCCATTTGAGTAATCAAAGACCTTCAATATTTATGTTCTTGGATCTAGGGACCTCAATATGACTACCATTGAAAGTAGAATCATCTCAAGCACAAATAAAATATGGCATTCCATATTTTCTATACAAGGTTTTTGAGGAAAACCATGGGGAGTTGCTTTCTCATGCTTAATATTTGGTGTTGTATGCTATTACTTTTACCTCCTTATTTTATATAAGATAAACTCGAGCCTTGAGTTGCATGGCTAAAAATCATTATTTTTGGCCACATGCCTTTGTAACCTTTTAATATTTATGGGAGTTATGACTAATTTTGCATTGTCCTACTTTTGTTATGTTTTTGGATGCCTGGATGTGAATTAAAATCATGTTCAAATTCTATCTATTAGCATGCAATGAATGTGTTATTTCAATTTCTTTATATAGAGGAATATTTTAGATCTTTGCACATCACCTTCATAGCTTAGGTTTTAATTTTTGTAAGCTTTTAGTTTTATTTTCTATTTTATTTTTTACTTTCATAAAGTTCATAGGCATGAGAATGAGGTACTCGAGAATATGCTCAAAGATCAAATCAAATGAAGAGATGGCCTCAATAAAAAATATAAAAATGTTATCCTATGGATGCTCTCTTTCCACAAGGCTTCTCATTGTATCGTCTAAGTGAGGCACAAGTGCCTAGGCTCATCTAGCCATTGTCACAAATAATGAGATACTTTAAGGTGAAAATAGTTTAAACTAGCATGCTTGTTGGGACATGCTTAATATGTTAGCCCCATAAAACTAAGACTTTAGTGAAGGACTTAGTTGATTTGTTTGTTGAAGCATAGAAGTATTCACCTAATGACCTCATTAAAGAGGAAGACCCATAAGAAGTCAACCAACAAAGAGATAAGATTTATTTTTTGATGAGGATATCTATCTCTTACCCTATTAAAGCTATAAATTGGTGACTCCATTCCCAAGAAACGATCCCAAAATAAATGAGCAAGATACCTATCACCAATTAAAATCAGTGATGGAAAGATTAAGTCAAAAGAAGTCTTGTTTGTGGATGGATTGAAACATAACTTGTTGAGCGTAAGTCAAATTTGTGATAAAGGTCATGAAGTAGTTTTTATGAAGTAGGGTTGTGAAGTCAGATTTTATGAAGTAGGGTTGTGGCACAAGAGACTAGGGCATATCAGTTTTGATAATCTGGTAAAAATCATCTCAAAAAGGGCAGTGAGAGATATTCCCACCATCAGCAAACCTGCAAACAACATTTGTGCTTCATGCCAAAAGGGGAAGCAAACTAGAGTCACATTCAAAACAAAAGAATACTACACAAGCAAACCTTTGGAACTCATACACACCGATTTATGTGGTCCCATGAGAACTCAAAGCATAATTGGTGACAAATATTTTATGTTGTGCATTGATGACTATTCCAGAATGACATGGATATTTTTATTGAAGCATAAATCAGAAGCGTTTGATATGTTCAAGATTTTCAAAAACTAGGTTGAGAATGAAACAGGGAAAATGAACAAATGTTTAAGATCAGATAGAGGAGGAGAATTCATTTTAGAGGAGTTTGCAGAGTACTGTGAAAATTACAATATTAGGAGACAGTTCTCAGTAGCCAGGACACCTTAGAAAAATGGAGTGGTAGAAAGAAAGAATAGGACAGTGCAAGAAATGGCACGGACTATGTTGGCTGAAAGCAGAGTAGCGACATGATTCTAGAAAGAAGCGGTCCATCATTACGAGTGTATATCCAAAATAGGTACATGCTGAGAACACATGAAAGCAAAACCCCTTATGAATTATGGTTCGGTAAAAGGGCAACAACAAAATACCTCAAAGTCTTTGGCAGCAAGTGTTATATCAAAAGAACTGAAGATAATATTGGTAAGTTTGAAGATAGAGCAGATGAAGGTATTTTTGTTGGTTATTCGTCTAAAAGCAAAGCTTACAAATGCTACAACAAAATGCTAAAGAAAATTGTGGAAAGTGCTGATGTTAAATTTGATGAAGGTAAAGAACGAGTAATTAGCTATGAAACGAACTACCCAATTTATGAAGAGGTTATTGAAGGAGATGAGGAAAACAAAACGAAAAAGATACAGGACACTGACTCAGATGATTTAAGTTGTGATTTAGAAGTAGAAGAAAATAAGAAATTCAAAACAGGCAGCTGGCAGAAAAATCATCCTAGAGAGCAAATAATTGGAGACAAGAAGAAGAGCAGTAAGTAACTACTCTCTACTATCCAACATTGAACCCAAAAATGTTGATGATGCAAGCAAAGATGAAAGTTGGATGAAGGCAATAAATGAAGAATTAGACCAGATCGAGAAAAATGAAACTTGGGATTTAGTACCTAGACCTACTACCAAAAATATAATTGAGACTAAATGGATTTTTCAAAACAAATTGAATGAAGACGAACAGGTAGTCAGAAATAAAGAAAGATTAGTTTGTAAGGGCTATGCACAAGTTGAAGGCATTGACTTTGAGGAAACTTTTGCACCAGTAGCTAGACTAGAGGAAATTAGAATGTTTCTGGCTTTAGCAATCTACAAGAATTTCAAATTTTATCAAATGGATGTGAAATCAGCATTTTTGAATGGGAAACTTGAAGAAGAGGTTTACATTGAGCAACCAGATGGTTTCCAACTTGGTGATAATCCCAAATTTGTTTGCAAGTTGAAGAAAACATTATATGGCTTAAAACAGGCACCCCAAGCATGGTATGCAAGGCTAGACAACTATCTCACCCAACAAAGGTTTAAGAAAGGTATGGTGGATAGTAATTTGTATGTCAAAACAGAAAATGAGCATCTTAGAGTTCTTGTGGTATATGTAGATGATATCATATTTGGCAGCAGTAAATATGAGTCATGTAAAGACTTAGCAAATAAGATACAAAAAGAATTTGAAATATCAATGATTGGTGAACTTTCATATTTCCTCGGATTGCAAGTTAATCAAAATAATAAGGGCATATTTATTTCTCAAGTTAAATATGTGAAAGAGATGTTAAAAAAGTTCACAATGGAGGATTGTAAGCCGAGTTAGCACTCCCATGATGACAAGTTGCAAGTTGAGCAAGGATGACAAATCTTCACTGGTTGATCAAACCATGTACAGATCTATGATTGGAAGCTTACTATACCTGAAAGCTACCAGACCAGATATCTTACAGGTAGTATGCATGGTAGCACGATTTCAGGCTAATCCCAAGGAGACTCATGTGACAACAGTAAAAAGGATTCTTCGGTATCTCAAGGGTACTATGGAATATGGGTTATGGTATCCGAAAGGTAAATACTTCACCCTTATTTCGTATTTAGATGCAGATTGGGTAGGATGTGTAGATGATAGAAAGAGTACCAGTGGAGGTGCATTCTATCTTGGAGACAGATTAGTCACGTGGCACAGTAAGAAACAAGAGTCAGTTTCTTTATCGACAATAGAGGCAGAATACATTACAGTGACAACATGTTGTACACAGGTATTGTGGATGAAACAAACCTTAAAAGATCTTGGTATTAGCTTCAGTGAGCCAATATCAGTTAAGCGTGATAACACCAGTGCCATTAACATCTCTAAGGATCTAGTTATGCATTCATGCACAAAGCACATTGCCATCAGGTATCATTTTTTAAAGGAGAAAGTTGCAGAAGGTGAGGTTAAGTTGGATTTTGTTCCAACTACAGAACAGGTAGCAGATATCTTCACAAAACCATTACCCAAGGAAGTTTTTGAGTACCTTCAAAATAAATTGGGAGTGGTCACACTTCCCAAAAATTGACTAGCTACAGGGATCACATTCTCAGGGGGAGCATTTAAGTATTTGACTATCTTTTTGCTCATGTTCATAATTTTTACTAAGTGTAACAAATTGTGTCTGAGAATGTTGCACATAGACTCAGGGAGAGTCTACAATAGCCCTTTGGTATTATTGACAAAGGGGGAGAAGAGTTACAGGAAATTGCACGTGTTTCCAACAATTCCAAAGGGGGAGATTGTTTTGCAAGGTGCAGTAGCAGTATTGTCATTATTTTCAACACAGTCAGATAGATCTATTGATGCAGTGGGCAGGAAGTTCAAAAGCCTTTCAGTTGCAGAAGACAGAAGTTCAAAGGTTACTTAGAGTATGTACAGTGTTTTTTCAAGAAGACCAAAGTGGCCCATATGCTAAAAATCAAAAGAAAATCACAAGAAAACTGTCGTGATATCATGACATGTTGAGAAGAAAGTAAAACTATCATGATTTCGTGACATGTTCGGAGAGAAAGTGCAAGCAAGAAAAACTGTCACGATTTCACGACATGTTCGGAGAGAAAGCGCAAGCAAGAAAAACTTTCACGATTTCGTGACATGTTTGGAGAGAAAGCACAAGCAAGCAAAACTGTCACGATTTCGTGACATGTTGGAAGAAAGAAAGGCAAGTAGAAAAAGTGTCATGATTTCATGACATATTGTAAGAAAGATAATATAGAAGAAAAAATGTCACAATTTCATGACATGTTGGAAGAAAGAAAGGCAAGTAGAAAAAGTGTCGCAATTTCGTGACATATTGCAAGAGAGATAGTACAAAAGAAAAAGTGTCACGATTTCGTGACATGTTGGAAGAGAGAAAGGCAAGTAGAAAAAGTGTCACGATTTCATGACATATTGCAAGAAAGATAGTACAAAAGAAAAAGTGTTACGATTTCGCGACATGTTGGAAGAGAGAAAGGCAAGTAGAAAAAGTGTTGCGTTTTCGTGACATATTGCAAGAGATATTGTATGGAAGAAAAAGTGTCACGATTTCGTGACATATTGCAAGAGAAAGAGAAAAGGAAAGAAAGTGTCGCGATATCGCGACATGTCACATTTTCATGACCCGAAGGCAAGAGAAAGAGCAAAGGAAAGAAAGTGTCACGATATCGCAACATGTCGCGTTTTCATGACCCGAAGGCAAGAGAAAAATCAAAGGAGAGAAAGTGTCGTGATATCGTGACATGTCGCATTTTCACGACTAAATAAGGAGAGAGAAAGTAAGAAGGTAGAAGTGTCGCGATATCACGACAAAAGTAAAGAGGAAGAGTACAGAGGCAAAAGTGTCACGATTTCATGACATGCTGTGTTTTCGCTGGTACAAGCCAAAGAAAGAGGCAAGGAGGTGAAAGTGTCACGATTTCGTGACATGCTATGTTTTCGTTGGTACAAGCCAAGAAAAGAGGCAAGGAGGCGAAAGTGTCACGATTTCACGACATGCTGTGTTTTCATTAGTACAAGCCAAGAAAAGAGGCAAGGAGGCAAAAGTGTCGTGATATTGCGACATGCTGAGTTTTTACGAGTACAAGCCAAGAAGAGAAGCAAGGAGGCGAAAGTGTCATGATATCGTGACATGTTACTTTTTTGTGGTTGAGTTGAAGTCGATGAAGACCTATGAAAACCGACTAATATTAGGGTTTGCAACCAACTAAGATTAGGGTTTGCAACTGACTAAGATCAGGGTTTACAGTCAACTAATATTAGGGTTCTGATCATGAAAATGTTGTTATAAAAGGAAGGTTATTTGAAGAACTCACTATGTCGATGTGTGCGGAGTTCAGTTGTAGTGCACAGAGTGCAAGTCATGTCAAATTGTGCTAAGTGCAAATTTCACAAAGGAAGCAGAGTGCACAAAATGGAGAAGACAATCATTCTACTATGATGCAACAGATTGTGCGAAGTGATTTCACAGAGAGAGCAGAGTGCACAAAGATCGCAAAGGTGAAGTAGACTAGTTGGAGTCTTGTAAAAGTGAAGGTATATTTTTGTTAATCTTCTAGATTCATAATTCAAGTCCAAGTTGCAGCTTGGCATCAAGGGTTGGTGCTCCTTCCAATAGGTGCTAGTAAATCAGGGGTTGGTGCTCCTTTCTATTGGTGTAGATAAATAAGGGGTTGGTGCTCCTTCTAGTGGATGTTGGTAAAGTGATTGTAAAGTTGTTGCTTTGCAAAGGCTAGATTTGGATGGTAGTCCAAGCAGTCATTTTTGAGGAGTAGCCACATTGGTGAACCTCGTTAAATCTTGTGTTGTGTGATGCTCTTTTGTTATTCTTGCTGTATCTTGTAATAAGTTTTAATTGCTGTTGTATTAAGAGCTATAAATTCAAGTTTAAAGAGCTACACTGATTCATCCCCCCCTCTCAGTGTCATTGTAAGACTAACAATTGGTATTAGAGCTAAGTTCTTTTACAAGCCTAATCGAATAGGGAGATCTTGGAATTAACACAATGGCAGGTGGTGAAGGTTTCTCATCAAACAAATCACCATTGTTTAATGGATCTAATTACACATTTTGGAGAATCAGGATGTGGACATATCTCTGTGCTTTGGGAAGATAGAAAATAAAAAGAACAAGAAACTTTCAAGAAAGCTTGAGGATGCACATGGAATCATAACCAGCTTGAAATTACAGATAGAAGAATCTAAGAAAATCTCCAAAGATCTCGAAGTGTAAATAACAATGAAAATAGATTATTACAGCAAGCTAGAAGAAGAGATTGTTGGTTTAAGAATGCAGCTGGAAGAGATGAATAAGAAAATTAGTTGTTATCACAAACATGAAGAAAGTTCTATGAAACTGGACAAGATCATAAATGACCAAAGACCTGCAGGCATCAAATTTGGTCTGGGTTTCATCGAAGGAGAATCATCAAGTGGATCAAAGGCCAGAAATGCAGAATCCATAAAGAATGAAGATAAGAGATAGATTGATCAAGGAAAAACATCTCATGCAAGAGAAAGCATTAATGCCAGGCACAAAAGGAGAATTGACAATGATGGATTCACCAATGTCACACATCAAAGAAGAAGAAGACCTATGGCTCCTACGGCAACATGGCAAAGACCATCACCCAGGTTCAATTATCCTTTCTATGGTTTCTATTTTAAATGCAATGGCTATGGACATAAAATCTCACATTGCAAATATAATGTAAGACCAAGGAATTTCACCAGTAGAAATGTTTTTTCTCCTCTGATGAATTATATAGTAGAATGTTACAACTGTCATAATTTTGGACACATTGCAAGAAACTGTAGAAATACATTTATATCAAATCAGTTTCAGGAAAGAAAATTTCAACCATACAGGATGAGACAAAATAGAAATCTTCTCAGAAAACATGCTCAAACTACTGATAATGGAAAGGCAAAACAAGAGCCCAAAACTACTATCAAAACAATGTGGAAAGGAAAAGAGTGACTGAAGGAAGAAAAGGAATCCTTAATCGTACAAAATGCATTCAAAGCATAGAATAAATATGTACCATGGATACTTGATAGTGGATGCTCCAGTCATATGACAGGTGACAAACAAAAATTTGAGAAGTTACAAAAATATAAAGGAGGTTCAGTAAATTTTGGAAATAATGATGGAGCCAAGATAGTTGGCAAATGTTCAATTAAAATCAATGACGGAAAGATTAATTTAGAAGTCTTGTTTGTGGATGGATTGAAACATAACTTGTTGAGCGTAAGTTAGATTTGTGATAAAGTTCATGAAGTAGTTTTTATAAAGCAGGGTTGTGAAGTCAGAAAAATAAACAGTGGAAAATTGATAGCAATTGGATCAAGGACATCTGGCAACCTGTACATGCTCTCAGAGAATTCAAAAGGAGCTTGTTTTATTGGATAGGAAGAAGAAAACTGGTTGTGGCACAAGAGACTAGGGCTTATCAGTTTTGATAATCTGGTAAAAATCATCTCAAAAAGGGCAGTGAGAGATATTCCCACCATTAGCAAACCTACAAACAACATTTGTGATTCATGCCAAAAGGGGAAACAAACTAGAGTCACATTCAAAACAAAAGAATACTACACAAGCAAACCTTTGGAACTCATACACACCGATTTATGTGGTCCCATGAGAACTCAAAGCATAATTGGTGACAAATATTTTATGTTGTGCATTGATGACTATTCCAGAATGACATGGATATTTTTCTTGAAGCATAAATCAGAAGCGTTTGATATGTTCAAGATTTTCAAAAACTAGGTTGAGAATGAAACAGGGAAAAGGATCAAATGTTTAAGATTAGATAGAGGAGGAGAATTCATTTCATAGGAGTTTGCAGAGTACTGTGAAAATTATAGTATTAGGATATAGTTCTTAGTAGCCAGTACACCTCAGCAAAATGGAGTGGTAGAAAGAAAGAACAGGACATTTTAGGAAATGACACGAACTATGTTTGCTGAAAGCAGAGTAGCAGACAGATTTTGGAAAGAAGCAATCCATACTGCGGTGTATATCCAAAATAGGTACATGTTGAGAATGCATGAAAGCAAAACCCCTTATGAATTATGGTTCAGTAAAAGGGCAACAACAAAATACCTCAGAGTCTTTGGCAGCAAGTGTTATATCAAAATAACTGAAGATAATCTTGGTAAGTTTGAAGATAGAGTAGATGAAGGTATTTTTGTTGGTTATTCGTCTAAAATCAAAGCTTACAAATGTTACAACAAAAGGCTAAAGAAAATTGTGGAAAGTGCTGATGTTAAATTTGATGAAGGTAAAGAACAAGTAATTAGCTATGAAACGAACTACCCAATTTATGAAGAGGTTATTGAAGGAGATGAGGAAAAAAAATAGAAAAGATACAGGACACTGACTCAGATGATTTAAGTTGCGATTCGGAAGTGGAAGAAAATAAGAAATTCAAAATAGGCAGCTGGTAGAAAAATCATCCTAGAGAGAAAATAATCGGAGACCCCAAAGTTGGTGTTCATACAAGAAGAAGAGTAGTAAGTAACTACTTCTAATATCCAGCATTGAACCCAAAAATGTTGATGATGCAAGCAAAGATGAAAGTTGGATGAAGGCAATAAATGAAGAATTAGACCAGATCGAGAAAAATGAAACTTGGGATTTAGTACCTAGACCTGCTAACAAAAATATAATCAAGATTAAATGGATTTTTCAAAACAAATTGAATGAAGATGGACAGGTAGTCAGAAATAAAGCAAGATTAGTTTGTAAGGGCTATGCACAAGTTGAAGGCATTGACTTTGAGGAAAATTTTGCACCAGTAGGTAGACTAGAGGCAATTAGAATATTTCTGGCTTTAGTAGTCTATAAGAATTTCAAATTTTATCAAATGGATGTGAAATCAGCATTTTTGAATGGGAAACTTGAAGAAGAGGTTTACATTGAGCAACCAGATGGTTTCCAACTTGGTGATAATCCCAAATTTGTTTGCAAGTTGAAGAAAGCATTATATGGCTTAAAACAGGCACCCTGAGCATGGTATGCAAGGCTAGGCAACTATCTCACCCAACAAAGGTTTAAGAAAGGTATGGTGGATAGTAATTTGTATGTCAAAACATAAAATGAGAATCTTATAGTTCTTGTGGTATATGTAGATGATATCATATTTGGTAGCAGTAAAGATGAGTCATGTAAAGACTTAGCAAATAAGATGTAGAAAGAATTTGAAATGTCAATTATTGGTGAACTTTCATATTTCTTCGGATTGCAAGTTAATCAAAATAATAAGGGCATATTTATTTCTCAAGTTAAATATGTGAAAGAGATGTTAAAAAAGTTCACAATGGAGGATTGTAAGCCAGTTAGCACTCCCATGACGACAGGTTGCAAGTTGAGCAAGGATGAAAAATCTTCACCTGTTGATCAAACCATGTACAAATCTATGATTGGAAGCTTACTATACCTGACAGCTACCAGACCATATATCTTGCAGGTAGTATGCATGGTAGTACGATTTCAGGCTAATCCCAAGGAGACTCATGTGACAGCAGTAAAAATGATTCTTTGGTATCTCAAGGGTACTATGGAATATGGGTTATGGTATCCGAAAGGTAAAGACTTCACCCTTATTTCGTATTCAGATGTATATTGGGTAGGATGTGTAGATGACAGAAAGAGTACTAGTGGAGGTGCATTCTATCTTGGAGACAGATTAGTTGTGTGGCACAGTAAGAAACAAGAGTCAGTTTCTTTATCGACAACAGAGGCAGAATACATTGTAGCGACATGTTGTACACAGGTATTGTGGATGAAAAAAACCTTAAAAGATCTTTGTATTAGCTTTAGTGAGTGAATATCAGTTAAGTGTGATAACACCTATGCCATTAACATCTCCAAGAATCCAGTTATGCATTCATGCACAAAGCACATTGCCATCAGGTATCATTTTTTGAAGGAGAAAGTTGCAGAAGGTGAGGTTAAGTTGGATTTTGTTCCAAATACAGAACAAGTAGCAGATATCTTCACAAAAATATTACCCAAGGAAGTTTTTGAGTACCTTCAAAACAAATTGGGAGTGGTCACACTTCCCAAGAATTGACTAGCTACAGGGATCACATTCTCAGGGGGAGCATTTAAGTATTTGACTATCTTTTTGCTCATGTTCATAATTTTTACTAAGTGTAACAAATTGTGCCTGAGAATGTTGTACATAGACTCAGGGGGAGTTTGCAGTAGCCCTTTGGTATTATTGACAAAGGGGGAGAAGAGTTACAGAAAATTGCACATGTATTGCCAACAATTCCAAAGGGGGAGATTGTTGAGCAAGGTGCAGTAGCAGTATTGTCATTATTGTCAACACAGTCAGATAGATCTGTTGATGCAATGGGAAAAAAGTTCAAAAGCCTTTCAGATGCAGAAGATAGAAGTTCAAAGGTTACTCAGAGTATGTACAATTGTTTTTCAAGAAGACCAAAGTGGACCATATGCTAAAAATCAAAAGAAAATCACAAGGAAGAAAACTGTCGTGATATCGCGACATGTTGAGAAGAAAGTAAAACTGTCACAATTTCACGACATGTTCAGAGAGAAAGAGTAATCAAGAAAAACTATCGTGATTTCATGACATGTTCGAAGAGAAAGCGCAAGCAAGCAAAACTGTCACGATTTTGCGACATGTTCGGAGAGAAAGCACAAGCAAGCAAAACTATCACGATTTCGTGACATGTTGGAAGAAAGAAAGGCAAGTAGAAAAAGTGTCACAATTTCATGACATATTGCAAGAAAGATAGTACAAAAGAAAAAGTGTCACGATTTTGCGACATGTTGGAAGAAAGAAAGGCAAGTAGAAATAGTGTCATGATTTCGCGACATATTGCAAGAGAGTAGTATGGAAGAAAAAGTGTTGCGATTTTGTGACATGTTGGAAGAGAGAAAAACAAGTAGAAAAAGTGTCACGATTTCATGACATATTGCAAGAAAGATAGTACAGAAGAAAAAGTGTCGCGATTTCGCGACATGTTGGAAGAGAGAAAGGCAAGTAGAAAAAGTGTCGCATTTTCACAACATATTGCAAGAGATATTGTATGGAAGAAAAAGTGTCGCAATTTTGTGACATATTGCAAGAGAAAGAGCAAAGGAAAGAAAGTGTCACGATATCGTGACATGTCACATTTTCATGACCCGAAGGCAAGAGAAAGAGCAAAGGAAAGAAAGTGTCACGATATCGCGACATGTCACATTTTCGCGACCCGAAGGCAAGAGAAAAAGCAAAGGAGAGAAAGTGTCGCGATATCGCGACATGTCACATTTTTGTGACTAAATAAGGAGAGAGAAAGTAAGAAGGCAGAAGTGTTGCAATATCATGACAAAAGTAAAGAGGAAGAGTACAGAGGTGAAAGTGTCGTGATTTCATGACATGTTGTGTTTTCGCTGGTACAAGCCAAAGAAAGAGGCAAGGAGGTGAAAGTGTCGCGATTTCGTGACATGCTCTGTTTTCGTTGGTACAAGCCAAGAAAAGAGGCAAGGAGGTGAAAGTGTCATGATTTTGCAACATGCTGTGTTCTCACTGGTACAAGCCAAGAAAAGAGGCAAGGAGGCAAAAGTTTCGCGATATCGCGACATGCTGAGTTTTCACGGGTACAAGCCAAGAAGAGAAGCAAGGAGGCAGAAGTGTCATGATATCGCGACATGTTGCTTTTTCACGGTTGAGTTGAAGTCGACAAAGACCTATGACAACCGACTAAGATTAGGGTTTGCAACTGACTAAGATTAGGGTTTGCAGTCGACTAAGATCAGGGTTTACAACCGACTAATATTAGGGTTTTGATCATGAAAATGTTGTTATAAAAGGAAGGCTGTTTGAAGAATTCACTATGTCGATGTGTGCGGAGTTCGGTCGTAGTGCGTAGGGTACAAGTCATGTCGAATTGTGCTAAGTGTGAATTTTGCAAAGGAAGCAGAGTGTGCAAAATGGAGAAGACGATCGTTCGACTATGACGCAACAGATTATGCGAAGTGATTTCGCAGAGAGAGCAGAGTGCGCAGAGATCGCAAAGGTGAAGCAGACTAGTCTGAGTCTTGTAAAAGTGAAGGTATATTTTTGTTAATCTTCTAGATTCATAATTCAAGTCCAAGTTGTAGCTTGGCATCAGGGGTTGGTGCTCCTTCCAATAGGTGCTAATAAATCAGGGGTTGGTGCTCCTTTCTATTGGTGTAGATAAATAAGGGGTTGGTGCTCCTTCTAGTGGATGCTGGTAAAGTGATTGTAAAGTTGTTGCTTTGCAAAGGCTAGATTTGGATGGTAGTCCAAGCAGTCATTTTTGAGGAGTAGCCACATTGGTGAACCTCGTTAAATCTTGTGTTGTGTGATGCTCTTTTGTTATTCTTGCTGTATCTTGTAATAAGTTTTAATTGCTGCTGTATTAAGAGCTGTAAATTCAAGTTTAAAGAGCTACACTGATTCACCCCCCCTCTCAGTGTCATTGTAAGACTAACATGGTTTCCCATGGATGAGACCGTAAACCTAGGTATTGACCACATATATTTAGCTTCATAGTTTTGGCCTAAAAATCCATCATTTTCCCATCACACTCACATGATACAATTGGTGGGAAATATGAATGGTAAGAATGCAACATTCGTGGAATATAGAGGAAGCCCCCACAATTCCTAGCACTCAAGATCTCCACAAACCATCCATCACCATTCTAAAATACATTTGCAATCGACACTTTGAATAATTTTCCAATATTTAGTTTAAGGAGTTGCAAGTCAAGCTCTTTGGTTTCTTATGGATGAGATCGTAAACCTAGGTATTGACCATATCTATTTAGATTCATAGTTTTGGCCTAAGAATCTATCATTTCCCCATAACACTCACATGATACAATTGGTGGAATATATGAATGGTAAGAATGCAACAATCATAGAATATAGAGGAAGACCCCACAATTCCCAACACCCAAGAGCTCCACAAGCCATCCATCACCATTCTAAAATATATTTTCTATCAACACTTTGAATAGTTTTCCAATATTTAGTTTAAGGAGTTGCAAGCCAAGCTCTTTTAAATCCATGGTTCCATCAAGGGGAACTAAACTCTTAATAGATCAAGAACTAAAGAGCCCCAATGACCATACAATTGAAGGAGGCCATTCTAGTGGTGATAACATCTAAAGAGAGGTTGTTGCTTACCTCTATCTTCTATTACATGAATAATCTAGTATAAGCAAGAAATATTACTATAGGCATGTCCTTCTAGGAGAGCAAGTGATGGCCAAGAGGATCCTAATTATTGAAGCCTCAAACTAGATGAAGAATTAATTTCATAAGACCCCTCACACACTTCCTAAGGGGAAACCCCAATAAAGGTAGTTAATGATGACAATAGCAACTATCCATTTGATGAATCAAAGACCTTCAATATTTATGTTCTTGGATCTAGGGACCTTAATATGATTACCATTGAAAGTAGAATCATCTCAAGCACATGAAGAACACAAGCTTATACTGAGAGGGGGGGGTGAACAGTATAAGACCTCTTTTAACTTTATCTATCAATACAACTTTCAAACCATTAACATGCAGAATAAGATAGCAGTAATAACAGCAGTAAAACAGTGCATAAGAAGCAATCCACAATGAGACACAACAATTTACGTGGTTCACCCAAGGTGGGCTACTCCACGGATAAAACTTTTCCTCTAAAAGTTATATCAAAACCTCTCGGGAATCCTTCCCGATTACAATGTTTATGAGCCTCAGCTCAAAGGAGACACCTTCCCCTAAATCTGCTTTGCTAGTGATCCTCTAGAAGACCTCTATCTCTTTTGCCCTTAGCAAGTGGAACTCTTTCCACGGAAGACACCTGTCTTCCCTGCTCTGGCTGGAGATCTCTGTCCTCAACTCTGTCACAGCAAGTTGGTCCTCTTTTCTGCACCAAAACACAGTCCTTCGGTCTGGCACAATTCTGTCCTCTTCCTCTGTTCTTTTCTGCACTTGGTTGGAGAACAACTTTTCACTGTCTGCACAACTACAGCAGCACAGTCTTCTTAAATTACAGCCGCACTATCTTCTTAACTTCTGCGCAAACACAGTAGTGCAATTTTCGCAAAAATTGCAGCAGCAATATCACCGTTCGTCCTTCACAACTGTTCGCAATTACAGCAACATCTACTTCGTGCACTTTGCTTTCTTTTACACAGACTGCGTGAACACAGTTGCAATCACAGCTGTCCTTAGATCAAATTCCACCCTTTGCATAATCTTTCGCAATCACTGCAACATTCGAACGCACAACAACTTATGCGCCTATGTGCAACCACAACAACTCATTCTCTTCGCACAGTCTTCTCATGAACAACAACACATTCTTCGTGCAAACAGCACCACAGTCTTTGACACTTAGAAGATTCAACGAAATGCACTCTAATGCTGCAGTCAAACTTCACTCTCTCTATTTTTCGATGATCGAACCTCACTTGTCGCACTAACTCTGTGAACGCCACACTTCGAATGCACACCTCGATCGATGCACAAAATTGCTCAAACAGTCCTCCTTTAATACTCACAATCTCAAGATGAAATCTTGTTCTTTAGTCGGCTGTTCAACCTTCTAACACGTCGGCTGTAAAACCTTATACTTCGTCGGCCAAGGTTAACTTCGTCGGCTTCAACCGCCTCTGTTGTTCTGTAGCTTTTCTCGTGCGACACTCAAACATGTCATGATATCGCTACGCCTTTGTCTGTCGTACACCTTCTTTGGTTTGTTGTCGTGAAATCGTGACACTACAGCCTTTGCTTCATCATGAATCTTGTCGGAAATCGCACTCTAGACTTCAATGCCTTCTTCTCTTGTGTCACAAAATCGTGACACCATTGCCTCTTGCTGACGTCATCATGAATCTTGTCGTGAAATCGTGATGCTCTAGACTTCAATGCCTTCTTCTCCGTTGCTGTCACGAAATCGTGACACCTTTGCCTCTTGCTGACGTCATCATGATTCTTGTCACGAAATCGCGACGCTCTGGACTTCAAAGCCTTCTTCTCTGCTACTGTCATGAAATCGTGACACCTTTGCCTCTTGCTGACGTCATCATGATTCTTGTCATGAAATCGTGACGCTCTGGACTTCAAAGCCTTCTTCTCCGCTACTGTCGCGAAATCGTGACACCTTTGCCTCTTGCTGACGTCATCATGATTCTTGTCATGAAATCGTGATGCTCTAGACTTCAAAGCCTTCTTCTCCACTACTGTCACGAAATCGTGACATCTTTGCCTTTAGCTGACGTCATCAGCAACTCTGTCACGAAATTGTGACACCTCTTGCTCCTTCATCCTTTTCTTGGTTTGCACTAGCAAAAATGAAACATGTCACGAAATCATGATGCTTTCACTGCCTTAAGCTCTTTCTTGTCAACTGCAAGTCGCCAACTCAACCTGTCTGCAAATCGTGACACTTTCTGCATCCGTACAACTTCTTCGAAACTTGTCATGAAATCGTGACACTTCCTGCAACTCAACACTGCCAACTCAACTTGTCACGAAATCGTGACACTTTTGCATCCGTACAACTTCTTCAACTTGTCGTGAAATCGTGACACTTTTGCCCACTTTGCCTCTGCCTTCCTGCATGTCACGAAATCGTGACAGTTTTGGCCAAACTTTCTCTCTCCTCAAACATGTCACGAAATCATGACAGTTTTGGCCAAACTTTCTCTCTCCTCAAACATGTCGCGAAATCGTGATAGTTTTTCCAGCAGCCTGCAAACTTTTTCTAACTTATATTTTTCTGGATTTTTGGCAACTGGGCTACTCTGATTTTCTTGGAGACTTACTGACCAACTGAAACCTTCATCAAAACACATCCTTAGACATAAAAACAAATTGCTCCAAGAACTCCTTGACATCAAAAACAACATCTACCAATAGCTCCTTGACATCAATGACAACAACTAAACTTAGGCAAAGGCAATGTACTCAAGGTACCCAAAATTGCCAACAATCTCCCCCTTTGTCATTGATGGCAACCCTTAACTAAAACACATCTTTCAAGAGCCAAAACTGAAATCAATCTCTTCAAGTTTTGCTCCCCTTGACTTGAAGCTTTCCTCTTCTCTTGAAAAACTCTCCCCCTTACTTAAATCTCTCCCCCTTTGTCATCAATGGCAAAGGGTCACCTTTGGGGCTTGGGACTAAGAATGAGCCTCTTAGCTTAGTCCCTCCCCCACCTCCTGATGAGGTGATTTAAAACAGGGTTGGGAGTGACACTCCCATTAAACACTCATCATCATTAGTGTCTAAGATTTCTTTGCCGGGCCTTCTCTTGAATTCTTTTCCTGTATTTCTGTTCCTGGTCACTGTTCTGATCCTCGGACTTGTTAATACTACTGTTCCTGTTTCTATTATATTTTTTGTTCTTATCCATACCTTGATTCTTGGACCTGTTCATATCACTTTTCCTATTTTTGTTATCATTCCTATTTTTATCCATGCCTTGATCCTTGGACTTGTTCATGCTATTGTTTCTGTTCTTGTATCTCAGAAGATCAGCTCTACACTGTCTAGCTAGGTGACCTTCATTGTTGCATTTATAGCAGGTAACAATATTAGTCATGGCTGTTCTTTGAATTCGCCTGTTCTGACTAACCCAGTTCCTGTTATTTGCCTTGCAAAAAATTGCCTTGTGCCCGAATTGTTGACAAGAGTAGCAATACCCTTGAAAGAAATTACGTCTCCTGAAACTGTCATTTACTCTCTTCATTTGAGTCATGCAATGTACAACCATGTGACCAAATCTGTGACACGCATAACATCTGTCGTGAAATTTTATTTTATTCGACTTCATGGGTCCCGAAAACTTCTTCTTCTCAGTCTGAATATCGTTTTCTGTTTCTGCGTATTCATCACTTACGGACTCATGATCTGAAGTACTTTCTTCAACAGGACTCTCTTTCTTTTGAAATCTCTTGCTAGATTCCCCAACCTGTTCCTTGTGCGGCTCAACAAAACCGAGACCTATTTTATCTGTTGGTTTTCTTTGTCCTTCGATGAGAAATTTAACCTTCTTGGAGCTATCCTGAAATCTGTAGAGCTTATCCTTGTACTCTTTATTTTCTTCTTTCAAAGAAGCCATTTCCTGTTCTAACTCACTATACTCCAGAATTTTAGAATCTAACTCATTCTTGAGTTCTTGTGACTTAGCCATAGATACTTCAAGATTTTCTACAAGTTCATCTATCTCCATACAACATTCATCTAACTTAATCTTGAGTCTATCATTCTTCTTTCTTTCCTTTTTCAAAACACTAAGAGCATTATTGAGTTCGCATTCAAGATCCTCTATTTGATGGCACTTTGAATCATCACAACCTTTTTCAGATTTCTTATCACTAGAGGTGCTACCTTTTTCAAAAACCATACATGCATCTTCATTGGGGTTTTCTGAAACATCCTCATACATACTAGCAGCCAAATCATTATTTCTGCAATCATCCTCAAGGTGCCCAAAATTTCCACATCTAAAACATTTCATGATAATGAATTTATGTTTCGGTTCTTCCTCTTTTTCTGAAATGAACAACATCTCATTTTCATCATCACTAGAAGAACTGTCACTTTCACTGCTAGAACACTTACTTGCTTTGTCTAAGTAGAAGCTCTTCTTATTCTTGTGAGAATGCCTCTTTCCATGATTGTTGTACTCATCTTTGCTTTTCTGGTGATTGTTGTACTCATTTTTGCTCTTTCTGTAATACCTGTGCTTTTCAGAATCCTTGCTTTTAACATCCCGTATATCTTCATCGCTTTCATCTTTAGAAACAAGTACAATCGGTAGCATAATGACCAAATTTCCCACAGCTTGAAACATCTTATATTTTTCTTGCTTTTGTGCTTTCTGGAAAACTTGCCTTTCTCGCTCGTAATATGCCTCTTCCTCACTAGAAGACTCATCACTTTCTTGAATCTGTTTGCCCTTCGATTTCTTGATAGCTTTGAAAGTCGCCTCTTTCTTTACATCAACTTTTACTTGAGTTCTCAGCTCAAATGCTGCAAGAATACTATGGAGCTCATCCTTTTTCAATTTATCTAAATCTTTAGCTTCCTCAATAGCAGAAATATTTTCACTAAATCTATTAGGAAGGGATCTTAAAATCTTATCACACACATCATTTTCAGCAAGTTCAAGACCTAAGTCTTTCATAGAATTAACAACTTCATCCATCCGGAGCATGTAGTCACTAATATTTTCATCATCATTCATCTTGAGTTGTTCAAACATACCTTTAAAATGTCTCAACTTGGCCTTTCGAACATTTGCATCACCTGTATGAACAACCTGCAATTGTTTCCACATTTCACTAGCTGTCTTGCAGTGAATAACTTTAGTGAGATCTGCCTTTTGTAAACCCTTCAAGATTGCATTCATGGCTTTTGAATTGTTGTGATGTAGAAGCCTGTCTTCTTTAGTGTAAGGACCATTTGCAGGAATGGTATACCCATCTTCAACAACTTCCCATACCTCATTACCGAGTGCCATTAGATAGACTTTCATTCTTGCACTCCACAGACCAAAATCTGATCCGTCAAGAATAGGTGCTGCATTGCCACTCGAGTAGTCCATTGTGTTCTTTGTAAACTTTTCCTTCAAGCTCGTTAAACTTTTCGAAGGCACTGGCTCTGATACCAATTGAAGAACACAAGCTTATACTGAGAGGGGGGGTGAACAGTATAAGACCTCTTTTAACTTTATCTATCAATACAACTTTCAAACCATTAACATGCAGAATAAGATAGCAGTAATAACAACAGTAAAACAGTGCATAAGAAGCAATCCACAATGAGACACAACAATTTACGTGGTTCACCCAAGGTGGGCTACTCCACGGATAAAACTTTTCCTCTAAAAGTTATATCAAAACCTCTCGGGAATCCTTCCCGATTACAATGTTTATGAGCCTCAACTCAAAGGAGACACCTTCCCCTAAATCTGCTTTGCTAGTGATCCTCTAGAAGACCTCTATCTCTTTTGCCCTTAGCAAGTGGAACTCTTTCCATGGAAGACACCTGTCTTCCCTGCTCTGGCTGGAGATCTCTGTCCTCAACTCTGTCACAGCAAGCTGGTCCTCTTTTCTGCACCAAAACACAGTCCTTCGGTCTGGCACAATTCTGTCCTCTTCCTCTGTTCTTTTCTGCACTTGGTTGGAGAACAACTTTTCACTGTCTGCACAACTACAACAGCACAGTCTTCTTGAATTACAGCCGCACTATCTTCTTAACTTCTGCGCAAACACAGTAGTGCAATTTTTGCAAAAATTGCAGCAGCAATATCACCGTTCGTCCTTCACAACTGTTCGCAATTACAACAGCATCTACTTCGTGCACTTTGCTTTCTTTTACACAGACTGCGTGAACACAGTTGCAATCACAGCTGTCCTTAGATCAAATTCCACCCTTTGCATAATCTTCGCAATCACTACAGCATTCGAACGCACAGCAACTTATGCGCCTATGTGCAACCACAACAGCTCATTCTCTTCGCACAGTCTTCTCATGAACAGTAGCACATTCTTCGTGCAAACAGCACCACAGTCTTTGACACTTAGAAGATTCAATGAAATGCACTCTAATGCTGCAGTCGAACTTCACTCTCTCTATTTTTCGATGATCGAACCTCACTTGTCGCACTAACTCTGTGAACGCCACACTTCGAATGCACACCATGATCGATGCCAAAATTGCTCAAACAGTCCTCCTTTAATACTCACAATCTCAAGATGAAATCTTGTTCTTTAGTCGATTGTTCAACCTTCTAACACGTCGGCTGTAAAACCTTATACTTCGTCGACCAAGGTTAACTTCGTCGGCTTCAACCGCCTCTGCTGTTCTGTAGCTTTTCTCGTGCGACACTCAAACATGTCACGATATCGCTACGCCTTTGTCTGTCGTACACCTTCTTTGGTTTGTTGTCACGAAATCATGACACTACAGCCTTTGCTGACGTCATCATGAATCTTGTCATGAAATCGTGATGCTCTAGACTTCAATGCCTTCTTCTCCGTTGCTATCATGAAATCATGACACCTTTTTAAATTAAATAACCTGCCTCTTGCGACGTCATCATGATTCTTGTCCAAAATCGTGACGCTCGACTTCAAAGCCTTCTTCTTGCTATTGTCATGAAATCGTGACACCTTTGCCTCTTGCTGACGTCATCATGATTCTTGTCGCGAAATCGTGACGCTCTGGACTTCAAAGCCTTCTTCTCCTACTATCTGTAAAATCGTGACACCTTTGCCTCTTGCTGACGTCATCATGATTCTTGTCACGAAATCATGATTTCTCCGGACTTCAAAGCCTTCTTCTCTCTACTACTCATGAAATCGTGACATCTTTGCCTTTAGCTAGACGTCATCGACAAAACTCTATCACGAAATCAGTGACACCTCTTGCTCCTTCATCCTTTTCTTGGTTTGCACTAGCAAAAATGAAACATGTCACGAAATCATGACGCTTTCACTGCCTTAAGCTCTTTCTTGCCAACTGCAAGCTGCCAACTCAACCTGTCACGAAATCGTGACACTTTCTACATCCGTACAACTTCTTCGAAACTTGTCACGAAATCGTGACACTTTCTGCAACTCAACACTGCCAACTCAACTTGTCATGAAATCGTGACACTTTCTGCATCCGTACAACTTCTTCGAAACTTGTCATGAAATCGTGACACTTTTGCCCACTTTGCCTCTGCCTTCCTGCATGTCGCGAAATCGTGACATTTTTGGCCAAACTTTCTCTCTCCTCAAACATGTCACGAAATCGTGACAGTTTTGGCCAAACTTTCTCTCTCCTCAAACATGTCGCGAAATCGTGACAGTTTTTCCAGCAGCCTGCAAACTTTTTCTAACTTATCTTTTTTTGGATTTTTGGCAACCTGGGCTACTCGATTTTCTTGGAGACTTATCGACCAGCTGAAACCTTCATCAAAACACATCCTTAGACATAAAAAACAAATTGCTCCAAGAACTCCTTGACATCAAAAACAACATCTACCAATAGCTCCTTGACATCAATGACAACAACTAAACTTAGGCAAAGGCAATGTACTCAAGGTACCCAAAATTGCCAACAAGACAAATCAAAGATGGCATTCCATATTTTCTATACAAGGTGTTGGAGGGAAACCATGGGAGTTGCTTTCTCATGCTTAATATTTGGTGTTGTATGCTCTTCCTTTTACATCCTTATTTTATATAAGATAAACTTGAGCCTTGATTTGAATGGCTAAAAATCATTATTTTTGGCCACATGCCTTTGTAACCTTTTGATATTTATGGGAGTTATGACTAATTTTGCATTGTCCTACATTTCTTATGTTTTTGGATGCCTGGATGTGAATTAAAATCATGTTCAAATTCTATCTATTAGCATGCAATGAATGTGTTCTTTCAATTTCATTATATAGAGGAAATTTTAGATCTTTGCACATCACCTTCATATCTTAGGTTTTAATTTTTGTAAGCTTTTAGTTTTATTTTCTATTTTCTTTTTTACTTTCATAAAGTTCATAGGCATGATAATGAGGTACTCGAGAATATGCTCAAATATCAAATAAAATGAAGATATGGACTCAATAAAAAATATAAAAAGGTTATCCCATGGATGATTTCTCTTTCCACAAGGATTCTCGTTGTATCGTCCAAGTGAGGCACAAGTGCCTAGGCTCATCTATCCATTGTCACAAATGATGAGATACTTTAAGGTGAAAATAGTTTAAACTAGCATGCTTGTTGGGATGATCTTAATATGTTAGCTCCATAAAACTAAGACTTTAGTGAAGGACTTAGTTGATTTGCTTGTTGAAGCATAAAAGTATTCACCTAACGACTTCATTAAAGAGGAAGACCCCTAAGAAGTCAACCAACAAAGAGATAAGATTTATTTTTTTATGAGGATATCTGTCTCTTACCCTATTAAAGCTATAAATTGGTGATTCCATTCCCAAGAAAGGATCCCAAAATAAATGAGCAAGATACCTATCACCAATTCATTTTCTAAAACTAATCCATAAGAGTTGGTACCACCTTTGAATCAAAGAACAAGGTGAAGGAACAAATTACATAATACGGTAGCACAACTAAACCAACATCCCTAGAGATTCCTAGTGTGGAATGATATAAGTATCTTATTTTTTCTACTCCACCTATTACATGGGACTTAGTCCTTGCCTCAAAACTCAAGTGCTTACCATACTTATTGAGAGAAGAAGCTACTACTCTAACAAAAATTTTTTACCATATGGTGAGCTTGTGAGTGGTGCATAAAAATAAGAAATAGAACATGAAATTGAGATTTTTGGTTTTCTCCTTTAGAGGAAAGACACAAAAAAGGTACATCACTCTCATCCCACACTCGATCAATAATTGGGATCAGCTTGTAAGCCTCACGATAGATAGATTGAAAAAAAAGGCTGACATGCATTCCTTCTTGAGCATTTGACAACCATTAAAAGGGCACCTATAGAGATGATGGATGATTTCAATATCCAATTCCATAAAACTTGGAAAAGGATTTTTGACAAGATGAAACCTCCCTTGGGTATGATATTTGTATATTTTTGAAAGCATTTAATTATGAAATAGACATGATGGTTAAGTCTAGGGGAGGTAACTCCTTGAAAAAAGCATACAGGATATACTTTCAAGCTAAGAATGACCTAATCCAAATAGGTAGGCTATACCCTAGGACCCCCTTACCATTGCTTCCCTATACCCAACCCCTATTTCAACCAACTCTAACTGTTCAATCCACTACTTATCAACCTACACCCACTACAAGATCAGAGAAATCCCAAACTTCTCTCTTAGACCAACCACATCCCCAACCCAATCCTTATGCATCAAATCTAGGCAAGGTGAGAAATTTGTTAAGTACAATCTCAAATGATATCACAACTCTTAAGAGGTAGCAAAATGCCTAGATATTTTCTTACCAGAACTACCTCTTAGTGCAAAAATTTCCTAGTCTATGAAATGCACCTTAGACTTTGGCCAAGATTGGATGACTAGGGTTTTTCCCAAGTTAAACCTCTAGAGAATTCTAGCTCCTTGTAATACTTTGTAAAATTAAATCAAGGGTTTAAGGCTAAAGAAAGATATGTAAGGGTTAGAAGGAGATAAGGGTTTAGAGAATGCTTGAATGATGGATAGGATATATTGTCACAACATTAAGATACATTGCTTAAGAGTCTTACACAATCGATTCTAAATGGAACTTAATCGACCAACCACCAATTAAAGTATTACAATATTTTGTTACATTCTAATTATATATTACAAATATTCCAAATACTCTTTGAAAAGTAATCCAATTAGCAATCCAGTTATGTAAAATTTGATTTAGATAAATTTACCACTCATAAAGAACAAACATAAATGCATTAAACTATAAAATTAATTCATAAAAACCAAATAATGCTATCGTAAGAGAGGCCAAATGACTCTCACTTTTCATTAATTAGCAATAATCATAATACAATATACAATAAGCAATTGCTGTAAAGTTGAACCTCATTATAAGTCCCACATGAATCTTGGAACTCAAGATTTACAATAGTTTATTATAAGTTTGTTAGAAATAACCTAGAAAGAAATTCTCATGGGAGTGGATTTCATTTCCATACTCTATGCCAATCAACTATTTGCATTCTAGTTTTGCTGATGTAGCCACTACAAATTTATTCCTTCAAATTTAGCTCTTGTGTGTCTTCAGTAGGTTCATGGATCTTCAACTATTATCCTTTACAATAATGCTTGGCCTCTGTAATGGTTCTATTAAAAATTTTATTTTTGGTTTAATAACCTTGCATTGAGTGGTTGAGGAGCATCTGAGCATTACAACTTTTAATAAGTTCATTATGGATGAAAAGGACGTGCTTAGACGATTTTTACTCATTATTGGGACTTGTTGTGATGGATATTTTAATTGATTTGGAGGCCTTTTGAGACAAAGCTAGGGTTTTGGGAAGGTTTAAGTGACATCAACCCTTAGAAAGCATAAATTCATGCTTTTTTAGGTAGTGCTTTGCTCCTCTAGATTTACACATCTTTGGACTTTTTTTGAGCTTATGCTGACATAAGCATTTAGAGAACCTTACTTTGCTACATTTTGACATCTAGCCATTTTTGGGCTTTTGTAGAACTTTGGGTGATGTAAGCACTTGAAAATCCTAATTTTGTGTTTTTCCCTAGACTTTATCCTAAAGGATGCTTCAACTTAGTCAATTTTAGAATCATGTCATTCTTGTCTCCTTGTTTTCGAACCTTACTAGAGTTTCATGTGATGTCATCACTTGGAATAGTTTGAAATCGATCGATCCCAAATTTGCATGTTACCATCACTCCTTTGAACTTAGTAAAATTTTTACTTTGATGAAATGCATCTTGCTTTAATGCTTTTCCATGATTTTTTATATTTTGAAAATGCTTAATCACCTTGAAATTTAGCTCTTGATTGATGCATCTAAGTCTTTGGTAGTTTGATTATGCTGCTATGATGCTTAGGCCAACTTCTAGGTTATTTTTATTAACAAAGTTTTGGACAAAATATTAGAAAAATGGTAAGCCAACTTGGTTTGCAAGTACTTACAAATATGGGCAATTTGTAACAACCCAAAACTACTAACCTAAGAGAGATAATATATTTTAAAACCTAACACAAGAAAGGTTCTCAAGAATTCCCAATACTTTTATTTCAAAATTCTCAAGGCTTCACCACATTTGAGTTCTATGTTTCTACAAACGAAACTTAGTGGAAAGGAGTGACCAACATCCCATAGTTTTTAGGGTTCATCTTACTAAACCTCACTATTTAGAAGGACGTCAAATTGGTCCCCCCAATTTTCCTCTACCCTACACAATACAAGATAATGAAACCATAACATAGGGATTATCCTTAAAGAGGAATGCCTATTCCCTAACCTTAACATAAGTCCAACTAGGTAGGTTAATCAGACGTAAATCCTTCATGCTTAGCCACACCTCCATGGTCTAACTAAGATCAATACCACTTACTTTATAATGGATATGATTACTCAAACCTACACGTTCAAGGAATCACCATTGCTATCTTGTGAATGGTACCACAACTTCTAGTTGGAATACACCGAATCCTTCATGTTCAAGGTGCATTGATTCACAAAATAAATGGCTATTATATTCACACAACTCCTTCCAGATTTATGAGTTCTTAGCTATTGAATTCTAGCAACTCCTTCTAAGACTCATATCTACCTGGTTATTGCATACACATAATTCCTCCCAGGATTGGTTTTTTTTGTTGACTTGGGTCCCATAAAAGATTCTATAACCAACCCAAGATAACCTTATCCCTCTAGAATTAACTTTATTACACTTGGAATAACATACATCTAAAAATAAAGCATCATTCATCACATAATATTAGAAGTATTTTAATCAAATCGAAAGCCATCCAAAGGCTATATCAACTAAACAAGGAAGCATCTTAATTAAGTAAAAGCCATGATTTTATTAGCTCAAATTATTAACATAATGCTATCTAAAGACACATTTAACTAATTTAGCTACCATAACTTAAATAAACCAAGTGCTTAGCATAAATATATGTAAAGATATTTTCAAATAAATTGTTTGAGAACAATACTATCTATCCTTGTAAAATATTGCAATATCATATTATTGAGCAAAACCCAAAGTGACTTTTAAAAAATTAAAAATAATATTTAGTTTGTACAAAATTCAATCTAAAAAAACACATCTAATTGAGCATTCTTTAAATAGCTTCCATTTCCATAACATGTCTACATTTAAAGATATCATGAAGCCATCCACGATAATATCTAATCTATCTATGTTCCACAATCTTCTCCATGAAGAAAATATCCACCTATGGAACTTGAGGAAAACTTAGGATTATGACAACTCTAAATTCAATGTATTCTAAACATGCCATCAATGCTATGCAAACAACCATGCATGAAAACATAATAAAACAAAATAATAAAGAGAGAATACCATACTTATCTCCCTATAATGGTCCCTTTACCCACACAAGTCTCAAGAACCATTATAATAGTTTCTCTTTCAAAACCAAGCACAAATAAACCAACTTATAAAATAGAATCCCATACTTATCTTTATAATAATCCCTTAACCTACACAAGTCTCAGGAACCATTATAATAGTTTCTTTTTTCTTAAATCAAAAGATCTAAACTATCATTCTTAAAAGAATTACCATCACCAAAGAAGAGCCTTATAACAACAAAAGCTAAAGCATAGAAAGTAAAAGAGTTCTTTTTGTAAACTTCAACTTCTATTTTACAAATATAAAACCGACCACAAATTTATTTTTGTAAATTTATCTCATATTAAACTAAAAGAGTTTTCTATTAAATCAAGCTTTAACTTTCAAAAAGCTAAAACAAACTTTAACTTCCATAAAGCTAAAAGAGGTTTCTATTTAAACAAACTTTACTTTCTACTAAAAATAAAATATCATCAACCTTCATCTAAAAGCTTTGCAATATTATACAAGAGGATCCAACTCCTCTACACAAAATAAGAAGATAAAAATGATTTTCCCAAAGCTATAATGATTCACAAACATCCATACAACAATCCATGACATACTTACCTCTAAAAACTCGACTACCAAACAAAGACTAACAAGAACTTAGACTTTTAAAAGATTAAACCATCTCTTAGATTGCTAGCCATAAGGTAAAGATAACACCTACCTGCCTTCCAACAAAGATAGAAATAACACAACACGTCCACCTAGGGATATCAATATAAAAAAAAAAGATCAAGATAACCCTGAGCAATAGCGAAATAGAACAACTCAACACTCTAACATACAAGATGCTGAAGAGAGGGGTCCATAAATATAACAAAAAATATCAAGGCAACCCTGAGCAATAGAAAAATAGAATAACTTAACACTCTAACATACAAGATATTGAAGAGAGAGACCCACAGGTGGAGAACATCAAACTAACCACATGGCCTTACATAGAAATTAGAAGAAATATAAAGCACTGCCACTAATGGATTCACCTACCAATCATATCAAGGAACAAGCTAGCCAACCAAAGGTCTAGGAATGTAACCTACTCATTGCCACAATGGTAACTGAGCACAATACCAACAACAAAAATTATGCCTTGGATAAAACAATGCTTGAAGAGCTTACAAGCATAATATAAAATCATCCAAAAAAACTATGACAACCAGAAGGAGCATTACATACTCAAGCGAGAAGAAGGTCATAGCCACACCAAGACAAGGAGAAAAACAAGCAAAGAAAGAAGGAAAATCTAGAACCATAAAAAGCAAAATTGCACCTTTGCAAGCCTTTCAACGTAACATGAATTCAACATTACGCTACCAAGTTCTTCCTCGATCCCAAGCCTTTGATACCTTCCTTCTTTCCCTAAAAAAATCCCTTGCCCAACACATCCTATTGGAATCAAAAAGGCTAGGGTGCACCTTCTTGCATGGTAGAGGTTATGTAAGAAACCCTCAAGAATGTTCCTCTACTAATGCCACCTTTATGCTAATTAAAGTGCCACCCAAGCATGACAATCATAAATAAAAGGCTTAATCTAAGTTTTGCAAGCCATTTAAATTTTATTCCAAACATTAGGAAAAATAATGCAATAATTAAAGTATCTCCAAGAATTAATTTAATAATTCTCTTTATTAGTTTTAATTGCTAATATTAGTTATTAGCATTGACACTAATATTTCCAAGTATTAATGTCACCAACTAATTAATACTTTAATAGTTCTAAAGTATTAATGTTACCAACTAATTAATACTTTAATAATTTTGAAGTATTAATGTTACCAACTAATTAATACTTTAATAGTTCTTATCCAACAAAATCTATGCATACCACATACAAACATAGATTCACACCAATAATATTACACACCATTCTTTTATCCCTGCGTAGGTGGTCTCTTTTAAGATAGTCTAATGCTATCACCAACCTATTAAGGAGACTGATTGCATAAGCAACTTATTGAACCAATGGTGTGAACTTGAAATAAGAAAAATGTAATGCATTTACATGAAGGGTATTTTGTTACCTTGAGCTATCGATGAGCAAGTCATCACCATAATTTCCCAAAATATCTCGCAACTTAGGTGGTTTCAGGGTTATGCGTAAGGGGTTGGACTCAAAATGTACTTATAAAAAAATGGCAAATCCTAGTCGAAATCAAGGTGAATCATGGTGAATCCTAAGAAAATCAAATCAATCATATTCACACCAAAATTTGGGGCATTTGAAGCCCTAAAAATTAAGGTCATATTTGGGACACATTTTGACCTATTAAATCACCTTATAACTTCATAAAAATACCACCATTAGATCAAGCTCAAAAAGATCTTTCCAATGAGTATAAATATGCCTATGTTTGGATATATATTATGGTGAATTTACCCTAATAAAAAATTGATCGAAAAAATTTTAGGCGAATGGGCCGACGTTGAGGGTCCTTATATTCGCCAATTTCCAAATTTAAAAATTCTAATATTCACCCAATTTGTGAATATTCGTCACTATGCATAACCCTGGGTGGTTCAACCAAATAAACTATTAGAAAACAATAGGAGAAAATAATAATTATTAATTAATCATTCAACTATAGCATAGGATAGCTATAGGATTTAAGTAGGTTACAAAATAGAAATTTAACCATAGATCCTATGTCCATGCTAACAACTAACGTGATAAGCGCCTAACCTACTAACAACTAATTATGTAGTCAAATTGACTACGACTACTAACCTACTAACCAACTAGGTAGAATAGTTAACATAGTCGAAATGACTACAATGACTAACTAACCAATGGTAAGTAGTAAAAAGTAAATACTAGTGGTAAAAAGTAACAGGCTACTTTTTACCATGAGGTAAATAAATTCTACCTACTGTAGGGAAAGGGTAAAATATCCAAATGATGAAATATTTACTCTAACATCCCCCCTTATTACATTATTTGGGTAATGTATATAACTGTCCCAATACAGTGAAAAGTATGTTGATCTGCTGGTTCTTGCTCCGTCACAATGCTCTGGCTTCTCCTAAGCAAAAAGTGGGTCATTCCACACTTTGTCTTCACACTAATGAATGTCCTTATAGTAATCATGTCATCCAACCAAATTGCATGGATAACCAATTGCTGCAATCGCTAGGTGTAGTAGAATAGATCACTTAATACGAGGTTCATTCATTTACAATATGAGTTTGCAAAAGATAAGGTAGCTAAGATGTCGGTCACTGTCGAAAATGTACCCTTATAAGTTCCCCCCTTCTTGTTGCAAAACATGTTGTATTTAATTTATGAAAGAAGTATGACTAAGGTGTCGGTCACTGCCTAAAATGCACCCTTATAAGTATTCTTCCTTTTTTACAAAAAAATGTGAAGAAAAGGAAGTATATTCCTCCCTTAATTGCAAAAGATGTGCAACTTAAGAAGCTTTGTGAAGGATTTTATAAATATTGCCTCCTAGGCAATTTTACACTAGAAAATTCCCTCCTTTTGTTACAAGAACTTCAAACAATGAGAGTTTGCTATTTTATGAAGCCTAAAAGAGGTACAAACACCCCTTTATTACAAGTACTTCAAACAAAAACTTATGCTATTTATGAAGCCTAAAAAGAGAGAGAGAGGAAATGGTGTTTTGCTCAATGTGATAAATGTGTTTTCCCTCTACAATACTGTCTTAGCAATAAGCACTCTATGTGCTTTTTCTGAACCAAAATTAGAATTGGAACTAGACACTTCATTAGCAATATTGCCTTTGTTTTGCTTCTATGTTGTGCCTTTGTCTTTCTTGTTTTGCTTATTTTTGAACCAACACCGATTGGTGTCATGGTTGTCATTTTTACAATATGAGAAAAACCTCTTTTGGGATTGCTTTCCCTTACCTTTTGAGGATGATCCTCCATTTTGAAAGTTTCCTTTCTTCTTATCACCCTTATAGTTTGTATAAAGTGCATTGTTCGACACTTCAGCGCTTTGGAGTTGATTTGCTTCCTCAGTTTGAAGCAAATTAAATAACTCCACAAAGGTGACTGATCTTTGTGAAACATTAAGGGATGTAATCAACATTTTGAAGAATTTAGGAAGGACTCTTAATATTACTGAAGTCAAAATGGTGTCTTCAATTTTGGCCCCTAAAGCATTAATCTTAGACTTTAGATCTATCACTCTGCAGAGGAATAGTTCTACTAATTCACCTGACTTCATATGGAGTGTATGAAGTTGTGTTTGAAGGTTTAGAACAGTTGATTGATTCTTGCCTTAAAAAATGGTACTAAGTGCATCCCATGCAACTTTACCAGTTTTAGCTTCACTTATGTGAGGTTGGATCTCATCAGTAGTTGCAAGGAGTATCAACATGAGAAGATGATTGTTATTTTTATCCCATGCTTTTTGATCTACTCTTGGTGATGCGGGTCTTGTTTCAGTGCCATCAACTAAATCCCACATGTCCTCTACAGTCAAGATGGCTTTCATCTTAGTTTTCCATGTTGAATAGTTAGGACCCTTTAGAAATTGTGTATCACTTAAGTATTTATTGATAGTTGCCATGATGAAGGTCCTACAATTTGTACTAAGATGATATTTCTTTCACTCTTAAGTGATATTTAATGGCACCTACCTGAAAATTATCTTGAAGAGAGATAATCAGTTGGAGGAAATTAAGCCAAAAAAATAAGAGATGAAAGATAATTCACTCAAAAATATATTTAATGGCACCTTCCTGAAAATCCTCTTGAAGAGGGATAATCAGTTTGAGGAAATTAAGCCAAACAAATAGAGTGAATTAGGGGTTTTTGTTTGTAGGAGAGAATATCAAATGAATATTGGCTTTAAATCTGTGCAATGGTTAACACAAATTTATTAGTGAAATTTTGGGGTATGGAGAGTTCTTGATTCTATGACTTATAATTGCAAAATAAATAATGCAATAATAAAACAAAAATACCCATAAAATTCTTATCACCCAGGTGTCGGATGCAACCGAAAATGCACCTAATTTGCCAATGAAGGTGTCGAGTAAAATAAAAATGCACCTTTTAATTTTTGCAACAAAATGTGGATTTGTGTTGTGCAAAAAATTGATATTTTTGTCTCCTACTTGTCTTACAATTTTGCAAAAGAAGTACAATGTTGTCTTCCCCCCTTTATTTTGCAAAATTAACAATATGAGCACTCCTTTCAAGACAAGTCGACACACGACCCGCATTTGAAAGGCTTCCAGAACTAGTTGACACACGACTTAGTTTTTATGGACCCAAAGCTTCAAATTCTTCTCAAATTTTACAAAAATAATGTGCAATTTTATGTCTTATATCCCCCCTTGGAGAAAACAAATGCACACTTTGCCTTTGATGTGTTGCAAAATTTTGTTTTTGAGTCTCCTTGTTTTCCAAATTTGCAAATAAAGAATCAAGTGTGGTTGATTTTGTCCCCTTTCATGTTTGCAAATTTAACAAGTTTTGAGAAGAATGTAGGGTTTTCTAATTTTGCAAAAAAAATTGTTCCTATGTCTTTTTATCCCCAAATTGGAGAAAACACAAAAATGGAGTGGAACTTATTGCAAAATATTTTGGTTTAATTTAAAAAATCTCTAAGTTCAAAAAAGCTAAAGAAATACTTTTAAAGATAAAATTTCTTTATAATTAAGCAAAATTGAAAAAAAAATCAATTTAAAAGGTTAAAAATTGACATTTTAAACCAATTTATACTATATTATAAAAAAATATCTAAAAATTTAAAAGGTTAAAAACATTAGAAAAATTAAAAATTTAATTATAAACAAAAAAAATGAAGTTTTTCAAATGACCTTTGCAAAATGTTGGCGGGCGGGGTCGAACGCGAGACCTCACGTCTGTCAAGGCCACGCCTTGACCACTGCACTGCTAGGGCAGCTTTGAAAGCCTCCCCCGCATGCTTGTATTTAAGGCAAACCGAGCCTTTTGAATGGCTCTATGGGAATTATCCCACATTCATCCCGTAAGGGATGAATTAGGCCTTTAAAGGCCTAGTCACGTGCCTCAACACGTGATTGCCTTGGGCAATCACTGCTCTGCCAACCATTGACTCTCCTCCACGTCACTCTGCCCGATGAATCGCTGAATGCCACTTGGTAGCTTGCTGCCCAAAAACCAAAGTTTTCTCGCACACGTGTCAGTGGCCAGATGGTGCCACGTGTCACTAGGCTTTCCCATCCCTTCTGAGTACTTTGCCATGTGTCAACCACCGATTGATACTCACCACTTGTATCACCCAGTAGATCCATGTCAGTTTTCCACATGTCACCTCAATGTGTGTGCCACATGTCAATGAATGCAGTCTAGAATGCCAACTATGTAGTTGAGTTGGCACAATGTGATTGGTCCACATGTTTTCCAAGTGGAATGAGGTGGTGGTTAGGTGTCTCGTAGGTGGCAGTCAACCACGTGTCTAGATTAGGCAACACCCGATGCATGGCCTGTTGGGAGTGTGAGGGCACTCCTACCCTTGTGGCACTCCCAATCAGTAGAAACCATGTGGGAGCATGAGGGCGCTCCTGCCTTCAACCCACTCCCACTAGCTTGGATATGGGGGTGCGGGCCCTATGGGCCTATGTGATCCTTGAGGATGCGAGCCCCATGGTTTAATGCAGGCCACAAGGTCACCGATCTGTCAAGTGATGTAGGCCTATGGCTTGTCACAGGCCTATGACCTAAACTTGATTAGGATGTAGTCACCCATTGACCCGACATGATTGAGGGGCTTGGCACGACCTTCTTAACATGTCCAAGTAAGCTCCTCCTGTGGGCATTGAATCAAGCCTCGGACCCTCGTGGCAAATCAACATTGTTAACCTTGGTAGGTGAAACCAAGGAAATATTGCCTCATAAAAGTTATGCCCTTTGCCTCGCCTACCCTCTCAGCTCTGATGCCAATGTTAGAAAACAATAGGAGCAAATAATAATTATTAATTAATCATTCAACTATAGCATAGGATAGCTATAGGATTTAAGTAGGTTACAAAATAGAAATTTAACCATAGATCCTATGTCCACGCTAACAACTAACGTGATAAGTGCCTAACCTACTAACAACTAATTACATAGTCAAATTGACTACGACTACTAACCTACTAACCAACTAGGTAGAATAGTTAACGTAGTCGAAATGACTACAATGACTAACTAACCAATGGTAAGTAGTAAAAAGTAAATACTAGTGGTAAAAAGTAACAGGCTACTTTTTACCATGAGGTAAATAAATTCTACCTACTGTAGTGAAAGGGTAAAATATCCAAATGATGAAATATTTACTCTAACATAAATCCACAAATAAGAGTACCTAGTCTTGCATCCACAAATACATCAACAATACCATATTTTGAGAATAAAATCAAAGTATAAAGTGCAATTACACAATCATATTGGCATCATCATAAAATAAAGCTATGCATTAGACATCCACACCAATACATAATTTATTTCCAATAATGAGTCCTGCCAAGGAGGGTGTTACAAAATCACATTGATGTACATTCTTGGCACCTCCTGGGGGTTTCTGCTTGCAAAAATAAAGGACCTAGAAGCCTTGTATATTGGGTATAAAGTAAAAGAGATTTAGAAGATAAAATAATAGAATGATAAAAGGGAAGACAATAATGAAGAGGAGAAGTATTATGGATGGTGATAATGGATAACATGTAACATGGAGTGGGAGTTATAATAAATGGAGGAGGTGGTTGAAAAAGGTATGAAAAATTGTGGAATGAATGGGGGAAGAAGAGTGTAGGGAAGAGGGAGGCAAAAATAAAAAAAGGAAAGAAATACGAGAAGAAGGAAAGTAAGAGAAATGGAGATACCTGAATGGTGGTACCCCCTACAAAAATAAAATTTCTTTGAGCATATTCCACCATAGCTAGGAGCTACTTTAGACCCAAGAAAAGTACCGTAGGTAAATATTCTAAGCACTTAAAATTTAGAGCTTTTGAGTGCTCTTTCTTTTCTTAAGAACATTATGCAAATATTCTTCTTCAAAACTGTGGGTTGTTGCATAGACCTATTTTTATGCCTTTAAAACATGCATGGTGATTAAGTCACTTAATTAGCTAAATATCTATCTAAAAGCTACTTTACCTTGTCTTAGTATTGGTTTTCTTTTATAGCTATACTGATCACTATGCTAGCTAATGCTTGCAATGACTGTAGATGTCCTTCTATGAGATGGTGCACTTTCCCAAAAATTTGTACCTTGTGTGATGAGTTCACCTGTGTGTTTTGCTTTTCTATAACTATCATGGACATGTATTCTATTGTGCAATATGGAAACAACCAAGCCAAATGTGATAGTTATCAATATACTCCATGTTTTGATATTTTCAATTCTATGAGATGCTCATGCATTTTCAAACATAACAAGTCAACCCAATCAAAGAAAAAAGGATATTCTGATTGGTATGGGTGGGTTGTGTCATAATGGTAGGGATTGATGATAGCATAGGCCATGAAAATTTGATAGTTATAGATGCATTTGTTTATATCTAAGCCAAAAATTATAGTTAACATGGAGAAAATATCCAGATACTGGAACTCAGAAATTTGAATTAGACATTTTGGCATAATATGACCAGGTGTAGGATAATATAATTATTGGTCAAGCCAAAATTTTAGGTTTTTGCCCCTATATTTGATATTTTTGGGTTCATAGTACCTTTTTTGACCTTGGGAAATAAATGTTTTTGAGGTTACCCTAGGGCAAGAACCCATTACAAATGCATTGGTAAAAATTTTAGGCATAAGATAAAAGATTACCTAGCCTTCTTTATTTTGAACCACTCCGATTTGAGGATTATATAATTTTACCACCACTAGCACCAACCTTGGGCAAGTATGTACTGGCTTATGCATGTATAAGGACAAGAATGAGAGCCATGAAGTTGCATCCGTGCTACTGGCTAAAATATTTTGTGCCCTTTATTTAATGCCGTCTTACAGACTTTTGTACTTTTCTTGCAAATTGATTTTTGTGTCTTTGATTTTACTTGTATGGTCTTACAACTCTTTCGGTTCTTTATAGACCTTTTTGCATTTTGGAGTGCTTTTCCAGGTGTTCCCTTTTTCTTGGAGAATTTTCTAGCATCATCGACCATGGTTGTTGAGCTTCTCTTAAAGATAGTTTTGCACTAAGTTTTGGCAAAAGTAACTATTGCTACCTATGTGCAAGGCTTTAACACTTCTTTCTTAGAATTCATCTTTTCAAAAGGCTCTTACACTTAGGAAATTTCATGCAAGTATCTAAGGCCTTATTTTATAATGCAAAATTGGTCATTGGCACAATTAGTATAGATGGCATATGCTTTGCTTTTATTTGAAATTAGCTTTTTGTGTTCTTGGAAATGTGTGAGCACTTATGCATGCTTCCTTAGTTATTCTAATCATGTTTTTTAGCTAATGGGCATGCTATATTTCAAAAAACAATTCTAGATAGCCTTTGCTTCAGCCAATCAACTTTCAACAATCCAAAATTTCCACAATTTATTACAATTTACTTTTCTATGTACATATAATATAAATTTTGTGGAACTTTTTAAAAAGTGTTTTAAATGTAAGCCATTTATTAAAATTGATAAAATTTGGTCATTAGTTTTCAACAACTCATACACGTTGCAATAATGTTTTAAAATGATATGATAGGGTCTAAAATAGAATAAGACTTTTGATCCTTTCTCAACTTTGTTCTATCTTTATCCCACTTAAGGACTAGATCACCCATTTTATAAACCTAAAATGATGTTATTTTATCAAACCACCATTTAATTCTGGTTTGATGTTCTTAGAGGCTATTGTAAGCTTTCTCTCTTTGTTCTTCTAGGAATAACAACTTTGCCATTTGGAATTCTATTGGATCAATATCTAGAAACTCTCCTTTATATATCAACTTTATCATTTGTAACTTTAGGTGTAAAGGCATAAAAACTTCTTTGCCATAGACTAAGGAAAATGGTGAGGCCTTTAGTACCTTCTTCACTATGATGTGATCTACCCACAAGGATTGATTTAGAACTAGATGCCAACATTTTTGATTCTCCAACAATCCTTTTAATGATTCTTAGAATTTGTTTTCTAGTGGACTCTACCAATTTATTGCCTTGTGGATAATAATGGGAGGTTGTTTTCAAGTAGATATCATACTTGTAAAATCTATAATATTTGCACCTATGAAGGTGGATTCATTATTTGTTATTATCATGCCTGGGATATGAAATCTTGTTATTAATTTTTTCAAAAAAATTGATCATGGTATCCTGATAAACTAATTTTATGGTTACTACTTCTAATCATTTAGTAAAATATTCAGTTGCAGTTAGGATGAACTTATGTACAATAAATGAATTTGAGTTGATGATGATGAGGTATAGAATTTTACTGTAATATATAGTTTATTCTTGCATTTTAGCTACAACCTTCATGATATATGTGTATTTTGATATAAAAATATGTATGTTTTAGTATGATATTTAGATAAATGTTATTTGTAGGCTTATGTTTCGAATGATTGTAATTTTACATAAATCATGTGAAAGTGTTGTGTTGTTAACAGGTAAAAGCTACAAGTGTTCACAAAGACTACTATAGAAGGATATGGTTGAAACAACCTATAGTATAACACGACTGAAGCAGACTACGAGTGTAGTTGATAAAAAAAAATTACAGAAGAAAACTATTGAAACCATCTATAGAAGAAGGTGATTGAAAGTAGCTACGTAAGGATGCTATTAATAAAGTTTATAGAACCAATTTATTTTTAGCAGATAAGACCATGTGTATTGCTAGCTTGATCAATGTCACGTGGGTCATTGGAACAGAACCAATAAGACCATGTGTATTGCCAGATTGATTAATACAGTTTACAGAATCAATTTATTTTCTATGCAATAAGACCATGTGTATTGCCAGCTTGATCAATGTCGCGTGGGTCATTGGAACAGTCAGGCATGAATAATTTATTATTCTTTATTTGGGTTGACCTTATAAGAATTTGTTATATAATTTGTTATATGGTTACAATTATGCATTGTAATAAATTTGTCCTTTCCTAAATAAAAGGACAAAGCTATTTGTAATAGTCCAAAGTAGTTATTAGACTATTTAAATTATAGATTATTTTGTTATGTATTTTTAGTGGCCAATCTAAGTTCGTTCAACATGTAACAAAAAGAGGTTGAAAACTTCTATTGAAAGGAATGATGTAAAATTATATATTACAAAGTCAAGACCTTGAAAAAGGTCTAGTTTGAATGATGTAAAATTATATTTACAAAGTCAAGACCTTAAAAAAGGTTTGGTTCAGTCCAGTTCATATGCACAGATAAACAAATATTACTGTAACCATGTTACATTGTACTAGTTGGTATGAAGATTGGAATAAAAGAATAAATTAGCATCAACATATTTCTTCTATGAGTGTGGTAATGAAATTATGTATTTTCTTCATGCTTTGATTGTAGTAGTTGTAGCTTCATTTATTTTCTTGCAAGTATGAATTAGAAAAATTTAAATTAGTTTAATGAATATAAATTACTGAAAGTAAAGTAAGGTAAAAAGGAGAAAATATTAATACTAACCTCAAGGAGGTAGGGCCCACTCCAAAAGGTTAGTCCCTAGATATCTTCCTCCTAAAGTACAATAGATTTAGTTAGAATGTAGAATAATCTTAGAATAATTTAATTAAATTACATATTATAGAATTGCATCATATATTAAGATAGATAATGCATTATTAAAATCATAAAAAAGTGGATCCACAAAACCTAGCATAGTTCATAATTGCATCCCTTAATTGAGCATATTTTTAGTATTTTTAGTTATTGCAAACTTTCTTTTACGTAAGAAACTAAGAAAAATGAATGGAAATATCAATGATCAGAATTATGGATATCTATACGAGATAAATATTCTTTAAATATAATCCTGGTTTGATAATTAAGTGTGAGATATTAAAACTCAACATTTTGGTGCCATTACTGGGGAATGTAGTGCCATAAGCTCTAATTGGAGATTGCTAGATTGCATGAGAAGGAGGCTTTACCTACATGTAGGTCAGGAGTGGCACAAGAAGTTCCACTGAGTGTCTTCATTTCAACATTTCTAGGTTCCACTTTCTTGGTTTCAATTTTACTGTTTTTCTAGTTAGCATTTAATTTCAACAAGTTATTTTTAGAATTTATGATTATCACATCTTTGGTTTGGAAAATTTTTACTTGCATGCAAGTCAGTGGTGTGACAAGATCATACCAAGTGTTTCTTAAACCCAAGTAGTGGCGAAAATTTAGTCTTTATTTCAGTATTTCTGTTTCAACAAATTATTTTTAGCATTTTGTGGTTGTTACATTTTTTGTTTTGGAAACTTTACTTGCATGCAAGTCAGTGGTGCAACAAGATCATACCGAGTATTTATTAAACCAAAATAGTGGTAACATTTCTTAAGTTAGTGTTTATTTTAGCATTTTTGTGGTTGTTACATCTTTTGTTTGGGAATATTTACTTGCATGCAAGTTAGTGGTGCGACAAGATCATACCGAGTATTTCTTAAACTAAAGTAGTGGAAACACTAGTTAGTATTTACTTTCAGCATTTCAATTTTAAAATTTTATGGTTGTAACATCTTTGGTTTAGAAAATTTACTTGTATGCAAGTCATGGGTGTGACAAGATCATACCGAGTGTTTTAAACCAAAGTAGTGGCAACATTTTATTTTTCTTGCTGCATTAAAATTGACTACTCTATTTCAGATCTAGTTTTAATATTAGTAAGATTGGTTCCTTTGAAAAGTAAAGTTTCATTTCTGTGAATTGCATTCTTTTCTCAAAAACTAAACAAAAGAAAAAAACTATTATAAACTAAAAAAACAAGTATACATTGGTAATGGTGGAAAATTGCATTAGTCAGTCTACATCAATAGACCTCAAGAAAATACTGCTAGAACAATAAATCAATCTAATTTATGAACAAGACATAGGTCCATATTGGAAAAAATATAACCGTCTATGGGAACACCTTGATGTTATTAGGCAAAGGTCAGAATAGTTGGGAAAAATTAAAAGGATAAATATAACTAAGGCCCTAGGTACAAATATCACTCATCCTTCTTTGACCTATTAAGAAATTGTGAACATTGGTTAGGGGACGAAAGAGCAAGCATAAAATAATTTACATATCCTTGGGAGAATTACTTTGAGGATTCCCTTGTTGTCCATAATATTTTGTAGATATAGAAAACAGGGAGGTGAGTTTGAAATATAGTAAAAGATACCACAATGTACCTAGGGTTATATGCTTTACAGAGCCGTGTCAAGATTTACAATTTGAAAACCCTACTACTATATAAGGATATTACCCAATTGATTTATCTTTTAAAGAAATATTTCACATTTGAAGAAGAACACTATATGACCCCTAAAAAGTTAGATTCAATCAATGATATCCATAAAATGTTTAATGAGGAGTGAATGATTCTATTGCAAAAAATAAGAGTTCTATAAATTTATGAAACATCCTAGAGACTTGAAAGGAAGATGCATTAAATTTTACGAAGAGAAAAAAGAAGAGAACTTTGACATTGCTAAACTAAAAAAGATTGAGATTATAGCAACTAAGGATTCTTAAAAAGAGCAAACCGAGTTTCCATTAGCTCTACTAGATCAAGATCTTGAAACATTTATGTTATCAAAATCTAATTTTGATAATCATATAGATTCCTCCACTATATTTTTTGAACCTATACCTGGTCCAATCCTAGAATTCCTTCAATCAGTTATGGATGACCATAATAGTGAATAGGAGGAATAAGGACACCAGAGGAGGAATAGACAAAGAAATATTGATCACAAATAAGTAGAAGGAAACCAAAGGAGAGATAGGCAAAGAAAATTTTTTACCTTTCCAATTTCTTCTCCAAACAAGAGGATAACGAGAGAACCAAAGCCTATCTCTATTGCTATTATGCCTACCTTCCATGAAAAACCACATGAAAATCTTGATGAATTACTTTTCAAATTCAAAGTGGTATGCCAAGCTTACTTCTACACCACTAATGAATAGAAGCTATGACTATTTCCATATACACATAAGTATGCAGCCTTGAGATGGTTTATGGGTCTAGGTGAGAGCGTTTTTAGATGATGACATGGAGAGAATGGATTAAAGGATATGTTCCTTGAGAGATATCAGGATTATTGTAGAATTAGGGATAAGAAAGCTTAATTATTTTGCATGAACTAACGAGAGGAAGAATCTCTCAAGGACTACCTTGAAAGATTTAAAATTGTGGGGTCTAGAGTTAACATTGAGCTAGATGAAGAAATCTCAAAGGAAATTTTCCTAAAAGGGTTAAAAAGGATGTCCTTGATGTATTAAACCTTATGGCTAAGGGGGATATCCACCAAATGGGATTTGAAGAAATTGTAAACCTTTGCAAGAATTACTCAAGAAATAAACCACTTAGAAGCAATAAATACCCATCAACAGGAGGAGGAGTGACAAGAATGGAAATTGGTAACATGTTGAAAAATCTAAAAACTGATTTGTTAAGAATATTAACTACATCCATTGACCTCATGAAAAAAACCTAAAGAGCAAGATATTGAAGATATACTATCATAAATGTAGGAAAAGACACAATCTAAGAGAATGCCCTCTTAACATCACAAATGTTTCCAACATTTTTGTTACCTGTTTGTGATAAGAATCATAGTACCAAAAATAGTGAGTATATCTCAACTATAAAATCTACTATAAAAGAACCTAAAATTAAGGAACCAGAGGATGTTTATTTTGTAGCCCAAAGAAGAAGCAACCCATTCAATGTTCCATCTAATTGGTCCAATTCTAATTATTCCAACCAACAAAGAACTAACTATTGGTCAAATGCACCAAACTAGATAAATTGGAATCCATCCAATCAAGAATGGAATATGCCTCCATGGGATCAATTTATGACCAACTCGTATGGGAGTCCACCTCCATGGACTTAGGGGATGTTAGAAAAAATCAAAATGCACCTAACTAGAACACAAATGGCTAATATAATCAAGGCGGACCTAACTGGTCTCAAGGCCCACCCCAAAAATAGAATTTTCAAAATCAATTTAGGGGATAAGCTCCTAAAAATAAACCATAAAATAGACTCATCCCACCTTTAAATAATGTGAATAATCCTCCCAAGTAGCCACTCTTACTAGCTCAACCGGTACCCAATCCTAATAATAATAAAATAGTTCAACATGTATATGAAGTTAATAAAACATGTTCAATAACTATGGTACCTTGCCAACGAATCCATTTAAGATCTGGAAAGGTGACCTTTACAAAAATTGAGGAACCTATCCAAAAATCATTTGGAAAAGGAGACAAAGATGAAAATATTGAAGATGAGACATGAACCTTATTAGAGAATATACTAGCAAAGCAAAAAGAGACTCAAATTCTTCAAAGGAAAGAAGTGGAAATCCCATTTCTTGAAATATTGGCAATAACTAAAGAACCCTCCAAACCAACTTTAAATTTCCTTCAAGAACTAGAGAATGTTACCATTAAGATTCCTCTTTTGCAAGCTATAAAGGATATTCCTATTTAATCCAAATTAATAAGAAGTATGTGCACAACCACTTCAGGGAGGAAAATGAAAAATGAATCTCAAAATATCCAAGTTATTGGGCAATTATTTGAAATAATGACTAGAGGGAGATTGTTGCTAAAATATGCAGATCCTGGAGTACCTATACTCATAGTCTACATTGGTAAAACAACCTTGAAAAATGTATTAGTGGATCTAGGGGCTTCCATAAACATTATGACAAAGGAAACAACACAATATTTAGGGGTATATACATTACAAAAAACCTCTATAGTGCTTCAAATTGCAGATATATCTACCATTAAACCAGAAGGAAAGTTAGTAGACATTATAGTTTCTGTAAGTTCATGGGAGTATCTTGTAGACTTTGTGGTTCTACAACCAAATAAGAAATTAGGGGGACATCCCTTAATCTTAGGACACCCGTGGTTTGCAAAATTTGGTGCCTACATCAGTTGTAGGTCTGTAAATATGACTATTTGCAATGGTAAGCACACTAAATATCTTAGCCTATTTCTTGAGTCAACATTAGATGAAGGTTTTTCAAAACAACTTTGGTATGATTTTCCTAATAATTTGGATGATATTCAAACTCTATAAATTAATGTACTAAGTGAATATTTACAAAAAAGATTGAATGACCACTACTACTACTACTAGATGATCAAAAGGAGGACCAAGACCAAGATACTATTTGTCCACTTGAATCTACCATATCTAATAATGAAGCAAGTACAAGTCAATCTCATCAATTGGTGCCCTATAATTACCAATTAAATTTTCTTATACATAATATAATGGGAATAGAAGCAAATATTGAAAACTATAAATAAATAGACATTACACACAAGAAAAATTTAAACATTAGCAATTCACTCATAAACATACAAGAGTCACAATTGGTAGATATACTTAGGCAACATAAAACAACGTTTGCATGGAACTATGAGGATATGAAAGGAATACATCCAAATGTTTGTACCCACTATATATTCATCCAATAATGTTATCGTCTAGTGATATGACCTCAAATAAGGCTAAATATTGCCATGAAGGACATAGTTCAAGAAGAGATTATTAAGTTATTAAATGTGGGATTTATATACCCAATCTTTGATAGCCAATGGGTATCACCATTACTGATAGTTCCCAAAAAGAATGGAAATGGAGAATTTGTGTGGATTATAGGGAATTAAACAAGGTGACAAAGAAGCATTATTTCCTTTAGCCTTCATTGATCAAGTCCTTGATACCTTGGTTGGGAAGAAGTACTTTTGCTTCTTGGATGGATTTAGAGAGTACAATTAGGTCTCAATAGTAGAAGAAGATCAAGAGAAGATAACTTTTACATGTCCTGTAGGTACCTATGCTTACAAAGTACTCCCCTTTGGACTATGCAATGTACCTACAACTTTTGAAGGGGTTTTTTTAGAATTTTTTGCTGATTTAATCAATGAATGTGTACAAGTCTATATGGACGACTTTATAGTTTATGGTAACACCTTTGAAGAAACTTTGTTGAGATTACAAAAATTTCTTATTAGATGTCAAGAACAAAATCTCTCCTTGAGCCATGAAAAATGCTTCATGATGATGAGTGGAGGTATCATCTTAGGACATTATATATCTGAGAAATGTGTTAAAGTAGATCCTACAAAGATCCAAGTTATTAAATCCATCCAACCTCCAAAAACACAAACTAAGATAAGGAGATTTTTAGGACATGCAAGATATTATCGTAGGTTCATTGTGTTAGTCTTACAATGACACTGAGAGGGGGGGTGAATCAGTGTAGCTCTTTAAACTTGAATTTACAGCTCTTAATATAGTAGCAATTAAAACTAATTACTAGATACAACAAGTATAACACAAGAGCATCACACAACACAAGATTTAACGAGGTTCGCCAATGTGGCTACTCCTCAAAAATGACTCCTTGGACTACCATCCAAATCCAGCCTTTGCAAAGCACCAACTTTACAATCAATTTACCAGCACCTACTGGAAGGAGCACCAACCCCTTATTTATCTGCACCAACAGAAAGGAGCACCAACCCTGATTTACCAGCACCTACTGGAAGGAGCACCAACCCCTGATGCCAAGCTGCAACCTGGACTTCAATTTTGAATCTATAAGATTGACAGAAAGATACCTTTGTTTTTGCAAGATCCTGACTGGTCTTTCTTCACCTTTGCGCTCTCTGCGCACTCTGCTTTCTCTACGCAATCACTTCGCACACTCTGCTTCATTACAGTTGACCTTCACGATCATCTTCTCCCTTTCATGCACTCTGCTCTCTTCGCACTCTGACCGAACTTCGCACACTTCAACAAACCTCAAATCTCCAAACAACCCTCCTTTTATAACAAAAATCTGGTGATGAAAACCCTAATCTTAGTCGACTGTAAACCCTAATCTTAGTCAGCTTTCATGACAACTATAAACCCTAATTTTAGTCGATTGTTCATCGATCTTTGTCGGCTTCAACTCAACCATGAAAATACAACATGTCGCGATATCACGACACTTTTTCTTTCTCTCTCTTTCTCCTTGCTTTGGACCGCAAAAATACATGTCACGATATCACGACACTTTCACCTCCTTGCTTCTTTTCTTGGCTTGTACCCATGAAAACACAACATGTCGCGATATCGCGACACTTTTGCCTCCTTGCTTCTTTTCTTGGCTTGTACCCACAAAAACATAACATGTCACGATATCGCGACACTTTCACCTCCTTGCTTCTTTTCTTGGCTTGTACCCACAAAAACACATGTCACGATATCATGACACTTTCACCTCCATACTCTTCCTTTTTACTTTTGTCACGATATTGCGACACTTCTGCCTTCTTACTTTCTCTCTCCTCCTTTAGTCGTGAAAATGCGACATGTCGCGATATCGCGACACTTTTTCTCCTTTGCTCTTTCTCTTGCCTTCGGGTCGCGAAAATGCGACATGTCGTGATATCGTGACACTTTTTCTCTTGGAACTCTCTCTTGCAATATGTCACGAAATCGTGACACTTTTTCTTTCGTACAATCTCTCTTGCAATATGTCATGAAATCATGACACTTTTTCTTTCGGACTCTCTCTCTTGCAATATGTCACGAAATCGTGACACTTTTTCTTCCGTACAATCTCTCTTGCAATATGTCACGAAATCGTGACACTTTTTCTCTCGGACTCTCTCTCTTGCAGTATGTCGCGAAATCGCGACACTTTTTCTTCCGTACTATCTTTCTTGCAATATGTCATGAAATCGTGACACTTTTTCTACTTGCCTTTTTCTCTTCCAACATGTCGCGAAATCATGACAGTTTTTCAACTTGCCTTTTTCTCTTCCAACATGTCACGAAATCGCGATAGTTTTTCAACTTGCCTTTTTCTCTTCCAACATGTCGCGAAATCGTGACAGTTTTTCCACTTGTCTTTTTCTCTTCCAACATGTCACGAAATCGCGACAGTTTTTCCACTTGCCTTTTTCTCTTCCAACATGTCGCGAAATCGTGACAGTTTTTCCACTTGCCTTTTTCTCTTCCAACATGTCACGAAATCACGATAGTTTTTCCACTTGCCTTTTTCTCTTCCAACATGTCGTGAAATCGCGATAGTTTTTCCACTTGCCTTTTTCTCTTCCAACATGTCACGAAATCGTGACAGTTTTTCCACTTGCCTTTTTCTCTTCCAACATGTCACGAAATCGTGACAGTTTTTCTTGCTTTTTCTCTCTCTTCCAATATGTCACGAAATCGTGACAGTTTTTCTTGCTTTTTCTCTCTCTTCCAACATGTCGTGAAATCGCGACAATTTTTCTTGCCTGTTGTATATGTCGCGATATCGTGACACTTTTCTTACTTGTCTTTTTCTTTGATCTTTTGCATATGGGCCACTTTGGTCTTCTTGGAAAAACACTGTACATACTCTGAGTAACCTTTGAACTCCTGTCTTCTACATCTAAAAAGATTTTGAACTTCCTGTCGACTGCATCAACAGATCTATCTGACTGTGTTGACAACAATGACAATACTGTTGTTGCACCTTGCTCAACAATCTCCCCCTTTGGAATTGTTGGCAACACATGTGCACTTTCCTGTACCTCTTCTCCCCCTTTGACAATAATACCAAAGGGCTACTACAGACTCCCCCTGAGTCCATGCACAACATTCTCAGGCATAATTTATTACACTTAGCAAAAATCATGACCACTCCCCCTGAGAATGTGATCCCTGTAGCTAGTCAATTCTTGGGAAGTGTGACCACTCCCAATTTATTGCGAAGGTACTCAAAAACTTCCTTGGGCAATGGTTTTGTGAAGATATCTGCTACTTGCTCTGTAGTTGGAACAAAATCCAACTTAACCTCACCTTTCGCAACTTTCTCCTTCAAAAAGTGATATTTGATAGCAATGTGTTTTGTGCGTGAATGCATAACCGGATTCTTGGAGATGTTAATGGCACTGGTGTTGTCACACTTAACTGATATTGGCTCACTGAAGCTAATACCAAGATCTTTCAGGGTTTGTTTCATCCATAATACCTACGTACAACATGTTGTCGCTGCAATATATTCTGCCTCTGTTGTCGATAAAGAAACTGACTCTTGTTTCTTACTGTGCCATGCGACCAATCTGTCTCCAAGATAGAATGCACCTCCGCTTGTACTCTTTCTGTCATCTACACATCCTGCCCAATCTGCATCTGAATACGAAATAAGGGTGAAGTCTTTACCTTTTGGATACCATAACCCATACTCCATAGTACCCTTGAGGTACCGAAGAATCCTCTTCACTGCTGTCACATGAGTCTCCTTGGGATTAGCCTGAAATCGTGCTACCATGCATACTGCCTATAAAATATCTGGTCTGGTAGCTGTCAGGTACAGTAAGCTTCCAATCATAGATCTGTACATGGTTTGATCAACAGGTGGAGATTTTTCATCCTTGCTCAACTTGCAGCCTGTCGTCATGGGAGTGCTAACTGGCTTACAATCCTCCATTGTGAAACTTTTTAACATCTCTTTTACATATTTAACTTGAGAAATAAATATGCCCTTCTTACTTTGATTAACTTGCAACCCGAGGAAATACGACAGTTCACCAATCATTGACATTTCAAATTCTTTTTGCATCTTATTTGCTAAATCTTTGCACGACTCATCTTTGTTGTTGCCAAATATGATATCATCTACGTATACAACAAGAACAATAAGATGCCCATTTTCTGTTTTGACATACAAATTACTATCCACCATACCTTTCTTAAACCTTTGTTGAGTGAGATAGTTGTCTAGCCTTGCATACCATGCTCGGGGTGCCTGTTTTAAGCCATATAATGCTTTCTTCAACTTGCAAACCAAGTTTGGATCATCACCAAGTTGGAAACCATCTGGTTGCTCAATATAAACCTCTTCTTCAAGTTTCCCATTCAAAAATGCTGATTTCACATCCATTTGATAAACTTTGAAATTCTTGTAGACTGCTAAAGCCAGAAACATTCTAATTGCCTCTAGTCTAGCTACTGGTGCAAAATTTTCCTCAAAGTCAATGCCTTCAACTTGTGCATAACCCTTACATACCAATCTTGCTTTATTTCTGACTACCTATCCGTCTTCATTCAATTTGTTTCAAAAAATCCATTTAGTCCCGATTATATTTTTATTTGCAGGTCTAGGTACTAACTCCCAAGTTTCATTTTTCTCGATCTGATCTAATTCTTCATTTATTGCCTTCATCCAACTTTCATATTTGCTTGCGTCAATAACATTTTTGGGCTCAATGTTGGATAATAGAGAGTAGTTACTTACTACTCTTCTTCTTGTCTGAACACCAACTTTGGGGTCTCCAATTATTTGCTCTCTAGGATGATTTTTTTGCCAGCTGCCTATTTTGAATTTCTTATTTTCTTCCACTTCTGAATCACAACTTGAGTCATCTGAGTCAATTTTTTGTATCTTTTCCATTTCGTTTTCCTCATCTCCTTCAATAACCTCTTCATAAATTGGGTAGTTCATTTCATAGCTAATTACTCGTTCTCTACCTTCATCAAATTTAACATCAACACTGTCCACAATTTTCTTTAGCCTCTTGTTGTAGCATTTGTAAGCTTTGCTTTTTGATGAATAACCAACAAAAATACCTTCATCTGCTCTATCTTCAAACTTACCAAGATTATCTTCAGTCCTTTTGATATAGCACTTGCTGCCAAAAACTTTGAGGTATTTTGTTGTTGCCCTTTTACCGAACCACAGTTCATAAGGAGTTTTGCTTTCATGTGTTCTCAGCATGTACCTATTTTGGATATACACCATAGTATGGACTGCTTCTTTCCAAAATCTGTCTGCTACTCTACTTTCAACCAACATAGTCCATGCCATTTCCTGCACTGTCCTGTTCTTTCTTTCTACCACTCCATTTTGTTGAGGTGTCCTGGCTGTTGAGAACTGTCTCCTAATACTGTATTTTTCACAGTACTCTACAAACTCCTCTGAAATGAATTCTCCTCCTCTATCTGATCTTAAGCATTTGATCCTCTTTCCTGTTTCATTCTCAACCTGGTTTTTGAAAATCTTGAACATATCAAAAGCTTCTGATTTATGCTTCAAGAAAAATATCCATGTCATTCTGGAATAGTCATCAATGCACAACATAAAATATTTGTCACCATTTATGCTTTGTGTTCTCATGGGTCCACATAAATCGGTGTGTATTAGTTCCAAAGGTTTGCTTGTGTAGTATTCTTTTGTTTTGAATGTGACTCTAGTTTGTTTCCCCTTTTGGCATGAAGCACAAATGTTGTTTGTAGGTTTGTTGATGGTGGGAATATCTCTCACTGCCATTTTTGAGATGATTTTTACTAGATTATCAAAACTGATATGCCCGATTCTCTTGTGCCACAACCAGTTTTCTTCTTCCTGTCCAATAAAACAAGCTCCTTTTGAATTCTCTGAGAGCGTGTACAGGTTACCTGATGTCCTTGATCCAGTTGCGATCACTTTTCCATTGTTTTTTTTTCTGACTTCACAACCTTGCTTCATAAAAACTACTTCATGACCTTTATCACAAATCTGACTTACGCTCAACAAGTTATGTTTCAAACCATCCACAAACAAGACTTCTTCTGACTTAATTTTTTTGTCACTAATTTTGATTGAACCTTTGCCAACTATCTTAGCTCCATCATTATTTCCAAACTTTACTGAACCTCCTTCATATTTCTGTAACTTCTCAAATTTTTGTTTGTCACCTGTCATATGACTGGAGCATCCACTATCAAGTATCCATGGTACATATTTATTCTGTGCTTTGAATGTTGTTTGTACAATTAAGGATTCCTTTTCTTCCTTAAGTCGCTCTTTTCCTTTCCACTCCGTTTTGATAGTAGTTTTGGGCTCTTGTTTTGCCTTTCCCTTATCAGTAGTTTGTGCATGTTTTTCGGGAAGCTTTCTATTTTGTCTCATCCTATTTGGTTGAAATTTTCTTCCTTGAAACTGATTTGATGTAATTGTACTTCTACAGTTTCTTGCAATGTGCCCAAAATTATGACAGTTATAACATTCTACTGTATAATTCATCAGAGGAGAAAAAACATTTCTACTGGTGAAATTCCTTGGTCTTACATTATATTTGCAGTCTGAGATTTTATGTCCATAGCCATTGCATTTAAAACAGAAACCAGAAAAGGGATAATTGAACCTGGGTGATGGTCTTTGCCATGTTGCCGTAGGAGCCATAGGTCTTCTTCTTCTTTGATGTGTGACATTGGTGAATCCATCATTGTCAATTCTCCTTTCATGCCTGGCATTATTGCTTTCTTTTGCATGAGACATTTTTCCTTGATCAACCTGTTTCTTATCTTCATTCTTTATGGATTCTACATTTCTGGCCTTTGATCCACTTGATGATTCTCCTTCGATGAAACCCAGACCAAATTTGATGCCTCCAGGCCTTTGGTCATTTATGATCTTATCCAACTTCATAGAACTTTCTTCACGTTTGTGATAACAACTAATTTTCTTATTCATCTCTTCTAGCTGCATTCTTAAACCAACAATCTCTTCTTCTAGCTTGCTGCAATAATCTATTTTCATGGTTATTTGCACTTCGAGATCTTCAGAGATTTTCTTGGATTCTTCTATCTGTACTTTCAAACTGGTTATGATTTCATTTGCATCCTCAAGCTTTCTTGAAAGTTTCTTATTCTTTTTCTTTTCTATCTTCCACTCTTCAAGTGCAGAGATCAACTCACCTTCTAGATCTACTTCAGCTTCAGGGTTTTCACCACATACTTCAGAGTTCACTCCTCCTTTTTCTGATTTTACTTCTTCAAATGCCATGAAAAGAGCTTCACCTTTTTCCTCTTCAGACTCTTCATCGGAGCTGTCTTCTGATGAACTGACATTCTTGGAGATGAAACTTTTCTTCTTGAAGTTGCTTTTTCTGAAATTCGTTTTCTTCATCCAGTCACTTCTTTCTTGGTGCGATCCTTCATCATTTTTGTTCTTCTCTTTAAGTGGACATTTAGTCACAAAATGCCCAACGCCTCCACAGTTGAAACATTTAAATGGTAGCTTCCCTCTGTATTTCCCTTTTCCCTTTTTTAGTTTTCTAACAAAGTTTGCTTCCATTTCATCTGATGTCTCTTCTTCCTCGGACTCTTGTTTTGTGTTTTTATTTTTAAGGGCTTTAAAAGCCGCTTCTCTGTCTGTGGGTTTAGATCTTCCTATCCTCATCTCATATGCAGTCAAAGAACCATACATCTCATCTATACTGAAATAATTTAGATTTTTAGCTTCTTCTATCGCTGAGACTTTGGAATCAAACCTTTGAGGAAGAGATCTTAGTACCTTTTTCATGATGGCAGAGTCTCCAATATCCTCATCGAGCCCTCTGATCGCATTAATGATTCCATTAACTCTCAACATATATGCCTCAATGTTTTCATCGTCATTCATTTTCAATGCTTCGAACTGAGCTCGATGTGTCTGTAACTTGGCCTCCTTGATCTTATCGTCTCCTTCATGAATACTCCTCAGTTTGTCCCATATCTCTTTTGTCGTATTACAGCTCATGATATTTACTAGTTCACTGTCTGCTAATCCGCACATGATAGCATTCTTTGCTTTTGAGTTACTTTCAAACAGTTTCTTTTCGTCAGATTCTTTTGGAGGAGTGATGGGTATTGTGTATCCACTAACTACTGAATCCCAGATGTCGTATCCCAAAGCACAGAGATATGTCTGCATCCTGATTCTCTAGAATGCGTAATTAGATCCGTCAAACAATGGTGCTTTGTTTGATGAGAAACCTTCACCACCTGCCATTGTGTTACTTCCAAGATCACCCTAGCCGGTTAGGCTTGTACAAGAACTTAGCTCTAATAATGACACTAATAGGGGGGGGTGAATCAGTGTAGCTCTTTAAACTTGAATTTATAGCTCTTAATATAGTAGCAATTAAAACTAATTACTAGATACAACAAGTATAACACAAGAGCATCACACAACACAAGATTTAACGAGGTTCACCAATGTGGCTACTCCTCAAAAATGACTCGCTTGGACTACCATCCAAATCCAGCCTTTGCAAAGCACCAACTTTACAATCAATTTACCAGCACCTACTGGAAGGAGCACCAACCCCTTATTTATCTGCACCAACAGAAAGGAGCACCAACCCCTGATTTACCAGCACCTACTGGAAGGAGCACCAACCCCTGATGCCAAGCTGCAACCTGGACTTCAAATTTGAATCTATAAGTTTGACAGAAAGATACCTTTGTTTTTGCAAGATCCTGACTGGTCTTTCTTCGCCTTTGCGCTCTCTGCACACTCTGCTTTCTCTGTGCACTCACTTCGCACACTCTGCTTCGTTATAGTCGACCTTCACGATCATCTTCTCCCTTTCGCACACTCTACTCTCTTCGCACTATGACCGAACTTCACACACTTCGACAACACCTAAAATCTCCAAACAACCCTCCTTTTATAACAAAAATCTGGTGATGAAAACCCTAATCTTAGTCGGCTGTAAACCCTAATCTTAGTCGGCTTTCATGACAACTGTAAACCCTAATTTTAGTCGGTTGTTCATCGATCTTTGTCGGCTTCAACTCAACCATGAAAATACAACATGTCACGATATCATGACACTTTTTATTTCTCTCTCTTTCTCCTTGCTTTGGACCATGAAAATACAACATGTCACGATATCACGACACTTTCGCCTCCTTGCTTCTTTTCTTGGCTTGTACCCATGAAAACACAACATGTCACGATATCGTGACACTTTTGCCTCCTTGCTTCTTTTCTTGGCTTGTACCCATGAAAACACAACATGTCGCGATATCGCGACACTTTCGCCTCCTTGCTTCTTTTCTTGGCTTGTACCCACGAAAACATAGCATGTCATGATATCGCGACACTTTCACCTCCATACTCTTCCTTTTTACTTTTGTCGCGATATTGCGACACTTCTGCCTTCTTACTTTCTCTCTCCTCCTTTAGTCGCGAAAATGCGACATGTCGCGATATCGTGACACTTTTTCTCCTTTGCTCTTTCTCTTGCCTTCGGGTCATGAAAACGCGACATGTCATGATATCGTGACACTTTTTCTCTTGGACTCTCTCTTGCAATATGTCACGAAATCGTGACACTTTTTCTTCCGTACAATCTCTCTTGCAATATGTCACGAAATCGTGACACTTTTTCTTTCGGACTCTCTCTCTTGCAATATGTCATGAAATCGCGACACTTTTTCTTTCGTACAATCTCTCTTGCAATATGTCGCGAAATCGTGACACTTTTTCTCTCGGACTCTCTCTCTTGCAGTATGTCGTGAAATCGCGACACTTTTTCTTCCGTACTATCTTTCTTGCAATATGTCGCGAAATCGTGACACTTTTTCTACTTGCCTTTTTCTCTTCCAACATGTCGCGAAATCACGATAGTTTTTCAACTTGCCTTTTTCTCTTCCAACATGTCACGAAATCGTGACAGTTTTTCAACTTGCCTTTTTCTCTTCCAACATGTCATGAAATCACGATAGTTTTTCCACTTGTCTTTTTCTCTTCCAACATGTCGCGAAATCGCGACAGTTTTTCCACTTGCCTTTTTCTCTTCCAACATGTCGCGAAATCGTGACAGTTTTTCCACTTGCCTTTTTCTCTTCCAACATGTCGCGAAATCGCGACAGTTTTTCCACTTGCCTTTTTCTCTTCCAACATGTCACGAAATCGCGACAGTTTTTCCACTTGCCTTTTTCTCTTCCAACATGTCGCGAAATCGCGACAGTTTTTCCACTTGCCTTTTTCTCTTCCAACATGTCACGAAATCGTGACAGTTTTTCTTGCTTTTTCTCTCTCTTCCAATATGTCATGAAATCGTGACAGTTTCTCTTGCTTTTTCTCTCTCTTCCAACATGTCACGAAATCGCGACAGTTTTTCTTGCCTGCTGTATATGTCGCGATATCGCGACACTTTTCTTACTTGTCTTTTTCTTTGATCTTTTGCATATGGGCCACTTTGGTCTTCTTGGAAAAACACTGTACATACTCTGAGTAACCTTTGAACTCCTATCTTCTGCATCTAAAAAGCTTTTGAACTTCCTGTCGACTGCATCAACAGATCTATCTGACTGTGTTGACAACAATGACAATACTATTGCTGCACCTTGCTCAACACATTGAGGATTTCAACAAGATTACCTCTCCTATGCTTAAGCTCTTAACAAAAGAAAGTTAGTTTAATTGGATAGAGGAATGTCAAAAAGCCTTTGAAATTATAAAATACCAACTGACTAACTTTCCTATTTTAAGGGGACCACATTGGGAATTACCCTTCAATATACATTGTGATGCTTTAGGTTATGCAATAGGGGTAGTACTACAACAAATTGAGAATAAAATATCTTATGCCATCTATTATGTGAGCAAAAAATTGCATGGGGAAGAACTCAACTATACAATTATTGAAAAATAATTCTTAGTTCTAGTTCAAACCATTAATAAATTCAAGCATTATATAATAGGGTATAAAGTATTTGTTCATATTGACCATTCTACCATCAAATATATAATGAAAAAAACCATAGTTGGGGGAAGTGTGGTTAGATAGTTGCTCTTATTGCAAGAATTTAATGTTACAATTGTAGATAAAGCAGGTAAAGATAATGTTATTTCATATCAATTCTCTCATATGCATATATTTGATGATGATGAATTAATTCCTGATAATTTTCCAAATGAACATTTGTTTGCTCTTTCAGTTTTCACTCCTTGGTATGCTGATATTGTAAATTATTTGGTAACATGAAAGATGCCACAACATTTTACACTATATGAGCATAGAAATTTAGTACATCAAAGTTTCCCTTATATGTGAATCAATGGAGCATTGTTTAAATTTTTCTTTGACCATGCGATTAGGAGATGTATGCAAGAAGATGATGTATATGACATAATTTGGGCAACACACAAATAACCTTGTGGAGGCTATTATGCCACTCAAAGGATAGTTAGTAAAATACTTCAAACAAGTTATTTTTGGCCTATTATGCATAGGGATGCCCATAGGTTTGTTGATCGATGTGATGCTTTTTAAAGGGTTAGAAAACCTACACCCACAATGGAAATGCCTTTAGTGCCGCAAATAATGTTTGAACCATTCAAAAAATGGGAAATTGAATTTATTGGCCCAATAGATACTTTAAGTAAAGGTAATAAACATATACTTGTGTGCACAGATTATGTCACCAAGTGGGTGTGGATGAAATTTTATGCCTCTTCACCCACACTTCCTTTTTGAATGATGATGCCCAATTTTGGAAGCCTTAATGAGAGAAGAAGAATTTTGAAACCAAACAAATAAGTAGAAGCACAAGTATTTAGGACCAGGATCGACCGAAAGAATAGGTAAGAGAATACCTAAAAGGAGGATCCAAAAATCTTGATCCAACCATTATATGGAGGAAGAGGATCTCAGATCCCTAAATAGAAGGACCAAACTAAAATAGAGTAATCACCAACCCCAAGCACCCATCCTCAAAAATAGATGAAACTTTGGGAAGAAAGAATTAAAGGTTTGAGACCCAATATTTCATCCATATCAGAATATGATGGATGGAGAATTGGGAGGTCGGTGCACAAGGAGTATGCCCAAAAATCCATCCAAATCCAAAGATCACCATACAATAGTGCAGAAGCTTCAAGAAGCCTAGGAGTAAGCATTAATGATCTTAGCTATCCAACACAGGTGGTTGATGGGCACCAAGGAGAGGATTTCAAAATTCTTAATTTTAGAGGCGGCCAACTACTGATATTTCTGTAGCATGAAGAGGAAATGTAGATAGAAATTTAAGAGGCTATCAAAATAATATAAGGACCATATCTCCATAGAAGCATCCGATATTCTTTCAAATGATAGCCATATCCCTGGAGCAAAGTGTCAGCAGATATTTCGATCGCTTCAAATTTATTTCTCCATGGTAAAATTTATAATTTGAATTGCATTGTAAAATTTATCTATAAATAGTGGAATGTTTGTCATTCCAAAGGGTGACTCTATGACCTTTACAATTCATATGTAATCTACAGTCACTTGTAAATAATAACAATCACTGTTTGGTCTCTCAATCTGTCTATCTCTTTCTCTTTTTGCCTTTGTGTGAGCATTTATTTTTGCTATGGTTGTCTAAGTTGATCCATTTAATTATGCTATCTAGATTTTATGGGTTCAACTAGGTGGTTCTAGAATTCACATACGGACATTGGATGTCAGGGTTTATTTCTGCTAAATCCAATCAAATGGGAGTGTTTAATTATGCTATCTATATTTTGCATGCCTTTTCTTCTGGTTCTAGAATTTACCCCTGTGCATTGGGTCGAAGGAGTGACAGGTGGGATGGGCTGATCTATTAGGTGGTTTATTGTTGTTTGCACTGGTGACAGTGGAGGAGTGTCTTGATGTGACTGCATCCCATCCTTGTTAGTTTTGGTTGTAGTCTCATTTAATTTCTCTCTCATTCCATTTCCCCTCATTTTTCCTTTTTGACATAATTAGCTAAAACTTTAGGAGCTGGCCTTATCTAGAGATCAACCGCCTCTACCCCTCTAGGATTGGGTGGTCATTCAATGTTGGCCGGGAACCACCATGCATGCCCCTCGCTCGTCTGGTGCCATTTTTCACACCAACAATTATTGGTGACTCTACTAGGGAACTCATTGAGTTTTCATGATTAAGAAAACTAGAGTTTTATGATTATCTGGATACCTAGATCCTGGAAAATCACCTGGCAATTTTGACTATGCAACATATCCACATCATGAAATCAATTGCTTTTTGTGCTAAAATTTTTTATTTCCTGAAGGACCCAAGGTTTGATGAGCAACCCTGACCTTGTAAACGATGATAGTATGTTCATCTGGTGACTCTATATTGGTGGTGAAATCCAGAGGCTATAAGGGACTAGTACTATTATAATGGCTCAACCAAAATATCCTAGTTGGAATGATGCGGGTCCCCTAAAAATCTTAGTCTTGCAAGATATTCCCAAGGCTGCTCTCAAAACACTCCCCACTTATGAGGGTATTGATGGTGCTGCATATGAACATTGTTAGGATGTAGCATCTCTCTCTTTGATCCATGGAATTTCTTTTGAAGACATGATACTTATGCTTCTTGTTTCTTCTCTAAAAGGAAGAGCATTATTATAGTTCAAAACTCTAGAGCATGGGAGCACAAATGGACTGATATAGTGGAAGCACTTGTTGATGCATTTGATGTCTCTGCAGATTCCTTTCTCCTAATCACATAATTTGCATTCATCAAGTGGGTTGAGAATTAAGCCATGGTGGATTTTAATGTCCGCTTTACAAAAAGTTGGAGGGGGATCCCCTATGAAGCCAGGCCATCTGTTGCCCAAGAATACATTTACTATGTTCGTACATTTGAGCTTGACATAGGCCTTCTAGTACAAAAATTAGGAGAGAGATTATTCCCTAATTTTTTTAAAGAAGCATATTTTGCAAAGAGGATGTTTGTTCAAGTGGGAAACTACCCAAAAATTCTTTCTAGCCACTTCAACCAGTCACATCTTCTATTTAAAATCTAGGGTTTTGCAACTTATTCTCTCTTAAAATTTCCTCACATGCAACATGAATTTAGAATGAGGGAGAGAAATAAGTATGCTAAGTCATGCAACCAAGGAAGCCATCTGCTACCAGAGGTGGAAAATATCATAGCTTTCTATTTCTCATAGGAGCAGCAATGCAATCACACACCAACATTGGTCACTAGACCACAAGAAATGGAGTCTATCTATCAACCCAAAAGCAAATTTAGGTTGGAATCAAGTAAGGTAGTAGAAGATTCATGCCTTGATAACATCTATTGCAATCATCCCTAGACACAAGAACAATCAATAAATGAGAGGACTAAAATCCCTCCCAAGAGGGATGAGGTATGGGTAACATGGCAAGTTGACCCATATAAGGTACAATTCTGGTATCCACTTCCAAAAGGAATGACAGCCCAAGCATGGGCTAAAAAAGTAAACGTAGCTCCTACATGAGCAATTTACCTTTAGAATATGGGGCTACCAAAGATGAGAGCAGTATCTGATCAATAGGGCCAAATTGAGCATGCAAAAGAGCTCAAATTTTGCATTATTTTATTAGGCTATTGCAGATTTACAAGATGATTTCCCATGGTAAGATGGTTCGTGGTGGTGTGCTAACCACACCATAATTTTTTGTATATATACACTAGAAAATAAATAAAAGTGCGACACGGTGGTAAGCTTTGCATAAAATAAAACTTTCCAACATGCCTTTAAGCATATTTTTTAACACTACCTTATCCATTTGTTTCTTTTTTAGGGATTTTATATCTTTGACTCCATAAACCAATGGATAAGGATAAGTTGACACAAGTTAGTAAGTCAAAAGTGGCCAGTCCTTCTGAAAAGGGTGCTTAATCCAACATATCTTCTTCTATATATACAATGATTTAAAAGAACATGAATGCATAAACACAAATGAAGTACTACATTGCATGCTTATGTTGGAATTGGTCTTTGTCAAATCTTGCATGGTGGAAAGCCAATTCAAGAATAGGTAGATTGCTTAGAATAGTTTTAGACTTTAGGGATCATAATTTTTGGCAACCTATCTATTCTTGAGTCAGCTTTGAGCTATAGTGGAGTATGCTTACAAGTGAGCAATACTTGGGGATATCCATCGAACCAAGAAGGTCAATCTACTACTCTAGGGAAGTATCTCGTGGATCCAGTACTTCTGCTTCTCTTCTTCTTAGGTTTTCCTAAAAATTGTGTTCCCTCTTGTTCTCTCCTTTTGTCCCATTCTCTCTATTTGGCTACTGCTGTTCTGATGGTTTTTTATTTCTGTAACCGTCTCACGGCCGCCTTTGCCCTTCCTCTTTTCCTTCTAATGTTTCCTCATCCTCATTCCCATAGATCTCTCTTCCTATTCCCCCTTCCTCTCCTTTGTGTTTTTCTTCTTTATTACCTTTTCACTATGATCTTCTCCATTTTTTCCTATGTATTCTTCCCCATTGCCCACCTTTCCCTCATATTTTTGACCGCACCTTCTCTATCCTTTCTTTCTTCTTATCCTCATTGGAAAGTGATTTTCCATAAGATGAAGGCCTATTGGGTTCTTTTATTTTCACAAGTTGAAAAAACCTTGAAAATCACCAAGAATGTGGGTGGAATTTTTTGGCTCTTCACCCACCCTTCATTTTTGGATGATGATGCCCAATTTTGGAAGCCTTGATGGGATAAGTAGACTGTCAAAACTAGAGAAACAAGTGAAAGCACAAGTCTTTAGGGCTGGGATCAAACAAAATAATGGGCAAGAGCATACCCAATAGAGGATCTAAAACTCTTGACCCAACCATTGGATGGAGGAATGGGATCTCAGATCCTCGAACAAAAGGACCGAACTATAGTAGAGTAATCACCAGCCCCAAGCATCCATCCTTAGAAATGGATAGAACATTGGGAAGAAAGCATTAAATGTATGAGACTCAATATTTCATCCATATTAGAATATTATGGGTGGATAACTAGGAGGTCATTGTACAAAGAATATGCTCAAAAATCTATCCAAAGCTAAAGATCAACATACAACAGGATGAAAGCTTCGAGGAGCCCAGGAGCAAGCATTAATGATATCAGCTATCCAACATAGGTTGTTGATGGGTGCAAGGGAGAGGCTTTAAAAATGCATAGTTTTAGATGTTAGTCTTACAATGGCACTGAGAGGAGGGGGTGAATCAATGTAGTTCTTTTAACTTGAATTTAAAGCTCTTAAAACAGTAGCAATTAAAAATAATTACTAGATACAACAAGTATAACACAAGAGCATCACACAACAGAAGATTTAAAAAGGTTTTCCAAAGTGCCTACTCCTCAAAAATGACTGCTTGGACTACCATCCAAATCTAGCCTTTGCAAAGCACCAAATTTACAGTCAATTTACCAGCACCTACTGGAAGGAGCACCAACCCCTTTATTTATCTGCACCAATAGAAAGGAGCACCTACCCCTGATTTACTAGCACATACTGGAAGGAGCACCAACCCCTGATGCCAAGCTACAACCTAGACTTCAATTTTGAATCTATGAGATTGACAGAAAGATACCTTTGTTTTTGCAAGATCCTGACTGGTCTTTCTTCACCTTTACGCACTCTGCACACTTTGATTTCTCTACACAATCACTTCACACACCACTCTACTTTCTCTACACAATAACTTTGCACACTCTACTTCGTTTCGGTCGACCTTTATGATTGTCTTCTCCCTTTCATGCACTTTTCTCTCTCTGCGCACTCCGACTAAATTTTGCACACTTCGACGACACATAAAATCTCTAAACAACCCTCCTTTTATATCAGAATTCTGGTGATGAAAACCTAATCTTAGTTGGCTATAAACCCTAATCTTAGTCGGCTTTCATGAAAACTGCAAACCCTAATTTTAGTTGGCTATTCATCAATTTTTGTCGACTTCAACTTAACCACGAAAATACGACATGTCGCGATATCGTGACACTTTTTCTTTCTCTCTCTTTCTCCTTGCTTTGGACCATGAAAATACATGTCGCAATATCACGACACTTTTGCCTCCTTGCTTATTTTCTTGGCTTGTGCCCGTGAAAACTCAACATGTCATGACACTTTTGCCTTCGTACTTCTTTTCTTGGCTTGTACCCGCAAAAACACAACATGTCGTGATATCGCGACACTTTCGCCTCCTTGCCTCTTTTCTTGGCTTGTACCCGCAAAAACATAGCATGTCACGAAATCACGACACTTTCGCCTCCTTGCCTCTTTTCTTGGCTTGTACCCATGAAAACATAGCATGTCGCAAAATCGTGACACTTTCACCTCCTTGCCTCTTTTCTTGGCTTGTACTCGTGAAAACATAGCATGTCACGAAATCATGACACTTTTGCCTCCATACTCTTCCTCTTTACTTTTGTCGTGATATCGCAAAACTTCTACCTTCTTACTTTCTCTCTCTTCATTTAGTCACGAAAATGTGATATGTCGTGATATCGCGACACTTTATCTCCTTTGCTCTTTCTCTTGCCTTCGGGTCACGAAAACATGACATGTAGCGATATCGTGACACTTTCTCTCCTTTGCTCTTTCTCTTGCCTTCAGGTTGTGAAAACATGACATGTCGCGATATTGTGACACTTTCTCTTCTTTGCACTTTCTCTTGCCTTCGGGTCATGAAAACGTGACATGTCGCGATATCGTGACACTTTCTCTCCTTTGCTCTTTCCCTTGCCTTCGGGTCGCGAAAACACGACATGTCGCAAAATCATGACACTTTTTCTTTCGGACTCTCTCTCTTGCAATATGTCATGAAATCGCGACACTTTTTCTACTTGCCATTCTCTCTTCCAATATGTCATGAAATCACGACACTTTTTCTTTTGTACTATCTTTCTTGCAATATGTCAGGAAATCATGACACTTTTTCTACTTGCCTTTCTCTCTTCCAACATGTCGTGAAATCATGACAGTTTTGCTTGCTTGCACTTTCTCTCTCAACATGTCACGAAATCGCGACAGTTTTTTCACTTGTCTTTTTTTCTTCCAACATGTCACGAAATCGCGACAGTTTTTCCTTCTTTCTCTTTCTCTTCCAACATGTCACGAAATCGCGATAGTTTTTCCTGCTTCTTCTCTCTCTTCCAACATGTCATGAAATTACGACAGTTTTTCCTACTTCTTCTCTCTCTTCTAGCATGTCACGAAATCACGACAGTTTTCTTGCTTGCTATTTATGTCATGATATCGCGACACTTTTCTTACTTGTCTTTTTCTTTGATCTTTTGCACATGGGGCACTTCGGTCTTATTGGAAAATCACTGTACATACTCTGAATAACCTTTGAACTTCTAAATTCTACCTGTACATACTCTGAATAACCTTTTAAACTCTGACTTCTGCATCTGAATAGCTTTTGAACTTCCTGTCCACTTGCATCAACAAATCTATCTGACTGTGTTGACAACAATGACAATACTGTTGCTGCACCTTGCTCAATAATCTCCCCCTTTGGAATTGTTGGCAACACGTGCAAATTCCTATAATTCTTCTCCCCTTTTGACTATAATACCAAAGGGCTATTGCAGACTCCCCCTGAGTCCATGCACAACATTCTCAGGCAAAATTTATTACACTTAGCAAAAATCATGAACATGAGCACAAAGATAATCAAATACTTAAATGCTCCCCTTGAGAATGTGATCCCTGTAGCTAGTCAATTATTGGGAAGTGTGACCACTCCCAATTTATTGTGAAAGTACTCAAAAACTTCCTTGGGCAATGGTTTTGTGAAGATATCTCCTACTTGCTCTGTAGTTGGAACAAAATCCAACTTAACCTCACCTTCAGCAACTTTCTCCTTCAAAAAGTGATATCTGATAGCAATGTGTTTTATGCGTGAATGCATAACTAGATTCTTGGAGATGTTAATGGCACTGGTGTTGTCTCACTTAACTTATATTGGCTCACTGAAGCTAATACCAAGATCTTTCAGGGTTTGTTTCATCCATAATATCTGCATACAACATGTTGTCGCTGCAATATATTTTGCCTTTCTTTGTCGATAAAGAAACTGACTCTTGTTTCTTACTGTGCCATGCAACCAATATGTCTCCAAGATAGAATGCACCTCCACTTGTACTCTTTCTGTCATCTACACATCCTACCCAATTTGCATCTGAATACGAAATAAGGGTGAAGTCTTTATCTTTTGGATACCATAACCCATATTCCATAGTACCCTTGAGGTATCGAAGAATCCTATTCATTGCTATCACACGAGTCTCCTTGGGATTAGCCTGAAATCGTGCTACCATGCATACTGCTTGTAAAATATTTGTTCCGTAGTAGTCGGTGCATGATAAGCTTCCAATCATAGATCCGTACATGGTTTGATCAACGGTGGAGATTTGTCATCCTTGCTCAACTTGCAGCCTGTCGTCATGGGAGTGCTAACTGGCTTACAATCCTCCATTGTGAACTTTTTTAACATCTCTTTTACATATTTAACTTGAGAAATAAATATGCCCTTCTTATTTTGATTAACTTGCAAATTGAGGAAATACGACAGTTCACCAATCATTGACATTTCAAATTCTTTCTGCATATTATTTGCTAAATATTTGCATGACTCATCTTTGTTGCTGCCAAATATGATATCATCTACGTATACAAAAATTACAATAAGATGCCTATTTTCTGTTTCGACATACAAATTACTCTCCACCATTCTTTTCTTAAACCTTTGTTGAGTGAGATAGTTGTCTAGCATTGCATACCATGCTCAAGGTGCCTGTTTTAAGCCATATAATGCTTTTTTCAACTTGCAAACCAAGTTTGGATCATAACCAAGTTGGAAACCATCTGGTTGCTCAATATAAACCTCTTCTTGAAGTTTCCCATTCAAAAATGCTGATTTTACATCCATTTGATAAACTTTGAAATTCTTGTAGACTGCTAAAACCATAAACATTCTAATTGCCTCTAGTCTAGCTACTGGTGCAAAAGTTTCCTCAAAGTCAATGCCTTCAACTTGTGCATAACCCTTACATACAAATCTTGCTTTATTTCTAACTACCTGTCCGTCTTCATTCAATTTGTTTCGAAAGATCCATTTAGTCCCGATTATATTTTTATTTGCAGGTCTAGGTACTAACTCCCAAGTTTTGTTTTTCTCGATTTGATCTAATTCTTCATTTATTGACTTCATCCAACTTTCATCTTTGCTTGCGTCAGTAACATTTTTGGGCTCAATGCTGGATAATAGAGAGTAGTTACTTACTGCTCTTCTTCTTGTCTGAACACCAACTTTGGGATCTCCAATTATTTGCTCTCTGGGATGATTTTTCTTCCAGCTGCCTGTTTTGAAATTCTTATTTTCTTTCACTTCTGAATCACAACTTAAATCATCTAAGTCAATTTTTTGTCTTTTCCATTTCGTTTACCTCATCTCCTTCAATATTGTCTTCATAAATTGGGTAGTTCGTTTCATAGCTAATTACTCGTTCTTTACCTTCATCAAATTTGACATCGACACTGTCCACAATTTTCTTTATCCTCTTGTTGTAGCATTTGTAAGCTTTGATTTTTGATGAATAACCAACAAAAATACCTTCATCTGCTCTATCTTCAAACTTACCAAGATTATCTTCAGTCCTTTTGATATAGCACTTGTTGCCAAAAACTTTGAGGTATTTTTTTGTTGCCCTTTTACCGAACCACAATTCATAAGGAGTTTTTCTTTCATGTGTTCTCAGCATGTACCTATTTTGGATATACACCACAATATGGACTGCTTCTTTCCAAAATTTGTCTGCTACTCTACTTTCAGCCAACATAGTCCATGCCATTTCCTACACTATCTTGTTCTTTCTTTCTACCACTCCATTTTGCTGAGGTGTCATGGTTACTGAGAACTGTCTCCTAATACCGTATTTTTCATAGTATTCTACAAAATCCTCTGAAATGAATTCTCCTCTTCTATATGATATTAAACATTTGATCCTTTTTCCTATTTCATTCTCAACCTGGTTTTTGAAAATCTTGAACATATCAAAAGCTTTTGATTTATGCTTTAAGAAAAATATCCATGTCATTCTGGAATAGTCATCAATGCACAACATAAAATATTTGTCACCATTTATGCTTTGTGTTCTCATGGGTCCACATAAATCGGTGTGTATTAGTTCCAAAGGTTTGCTTGTGTAGTATTCTTTTGTTTTGAATGTGACTCTAGTTTGTTTCCCCTTTTGGCATGAAGCACAAATGCTGTTCATATGTTTGCTGATGGTGGGAATATCTCTCACTTCCCTTTTTGAGATGATTTTCACTAGATTATCAAAACTGATATGCCCTAGTCTCTTGTGCTACAACCAGTTTTCTTCTTCCTGTCCAATAAAACAAGATCCTTTTGAATCTTCTGAGAATGTATATAGGTTTCCAGATGTTCTTGATCCAGTTGCTATCAATTTTCCACTATTTTTTTTTTGACTTCACAACCCTGCTTCATAAAAACTACTTCATGACCTTTATCACAAATCTGAATTACGCTCAACAAGTTATGTTTCAGACCATCCACAAACAAGACTTCTTCTGACTTAATTTTTTCGTCACTAATTTTTACTGAACCTTTGCCAACTATCTTAGCTCCATCATTATTTCCAAACTTTACTAATCCTCCTTCATATTTCTACAATTTCTCAAACTTTTGTTTGTCACTTGTCATATGACTGGATCATCCACTATCAAGTATCCATGGTACATATTTATTCTGTACTTTGAATGTTGTTTACACAATTAAGGATTCCTTTTCTTCCTTTAGTCACTCTTTTCCTTTCCACTCCATCTTGATAGTAGTTTTGGGCTCTTGATTAGCCTCTCCCTTATCAGTAGTCTGTGCATGTTTTTCGGGAAGCTTTCTATTTTGTCTCATCCTATATGGTTGAAATTTTCTTCCCTAAAACTGATTTGACGTAAATGTATTTCTACAGTTTCTTGCAATGTGCCCAAAATTATGACATTTATAACATTCTACTGTATAATTCATCAGAGGAGAGAAAACATTTCTCACTTGGTGAAATTCCTTGGTCTTACATTATATTTGCGATCTGAGATTTTATGTCCATAACCATTGCATTTAAAATAGAAACCAGAGAAAGGATAATTGAACCTGGGTGATGTTCTTTGCCATGTTGCCGTAGGAGCCATAGGTCTTCTTCTTATTTGATGTGTGACATTGGTGAATCCATCATTATCAATTCTCCTTTCGTGCCTGGCATGAGATATTTTTCCTTGATCAACCTGTTTCTTATTTTCAATTTTTATGGATTCTACATTTTTGGCCTTTGATCTACTTGATGATTCTCCTTCGATGAAACCCAGACCAAATTTGATGCCTGCAGGCCTTTGGTCATTTATGATCTTATCTAGATTCATAGAACTTTCTTCATGTTTGTGATAACAACTAATTTTCTTATTCATCTCTTCTAGTTGCATTCTTAAACCAACAATATCTTCTTCTAGCTTGCTACAATAATCTATTTTCATGGTTATTTGCACTTCGAGATCTTCGAAGATTTTCTTAGATTCTTCTATCTGTACTTTCAAACTAGTTATGATTTCATTTGCATCCTCAAGTTTTCTTGAAAGTTTCTTGTTCTTTTTCTTTTCTATCTTCCACTCTTCAAGTGCAGATATCAACTCACCTTCTAGATCTACTTCAGCCTCAAGGTTTTCACGACATGCTTCAGAGTTCACTCCTTCCTTTTCTGATTTTACTTCTTCAAATGCCATAAAAAGAGCTTCACCTTTTTCTTCTTCAGACTCTTCACCGGAGCTATTTTCTGATGAATTGATATTTTTGGAGATGAAACTTTTCTTCTTGAAGTTGCCTTTTCTGAAACCCGTTTTCTTCTTCCAGTAACTTCTTTCTTGGTGCCATCCTTCATCATTTTGTTCTTCTCTTTAAGTGGACATTTAGTCACAAAATGCCCAACGCCTCCACAGTTGAAACATTTAAATTGTAGCTTCCCTCTGTATTTTACTTTTCCCTTTTTTAGTTTTCTAACAAATTTTGCTTCCATTTCATCTAATGTCTCTTCTTCCTCGGACTCTTGTTTTGTGTTTTTATTTTTAAGGGATTTAAAAGCTGCTTCTCTATCTATGGGTTTAGATCTTCCTATCCTCATCTCATATGCAATTAAATAACCATAAATTTCATCTATACTGAAATAATTTAGACTTTTAGCTTCTTCTATCATTGAGACTTTGGAATCAAACCTTTGAGGAAGAGATCTTAGTACCCTTTTCACGACGATAGAGTCTCCAATATCCTCGCCGAGCCCTCTGATCACATTAATGATTCCATTAACTCTCAGCATATATGCCTCATTGTTTTCATCATCATTCATTTTCAATGCTTTGAATTGAGCTCCATGTGTCTGTAATTTGGCTTCCTTGATCTTATCATCTCCTTCATGGATACTCTTCAGTTTGTCCCATATCTCTTTTGCCGTATTACAGTTCATGATATTTACTAGTTCACTGTCTGCTAATCGGCACATGATAGCATTCTTTGCTTTTGAGTTACTTTCAAATAGTTTCTTTTCGTTAGCCTCTTTTAGAGGAGTGATGGGTATTGTGTATCCACTAACTCACTGAATACCAGATGTCGTATCCCAGAGCACAGAGATATGTCTGCATCTTGATTCTCCAGAATGTGTAATTAGATCCATCAAAAAATGGTGCTTTGTTTGATGAGAAACCTTCACCACCTACCATTGTGTTACTTCCAAGATCACCCTAGCCGGTTAGGCTTGTATAGGAACCTCGCTCTGATACCAATTGTTAGTATTACAATGGCACTGAGAGGGGGGGTGAATCAATGTAGTTATTTTAACTTGAATTTACAGCTCTTAAAATAGTAGCAATTAAAACTAACTCCTGATATTTCTGCAACACGAAGAGGTAAAGTAGATAGAAATTTAAGAGGCTGTCAGAATGATCTAAGGACCAGATCTTCACAGAAGCACCCAATATTATTCTAGAAAACCACCATATCCCTGGAGAAAAGTGTTAGTAGATCTTCCAACCACTCTAGATTTATTTCTCTTGCCTAAAGCCATTAATGTTGTAATTTGAATTACATTGTAAAATTTATCTATAAATAGTGGAATGTTTGTCATTCTAGAGGGCAAATATACGGAATTTACAATTAATATGTAATATAGAGTCACATGTAAATAATAATAATCATTGTTTGATCTTTCAATATATATGTATCTTTCTCTTTTTTTCTTTGTGTGAGCATTTATTTTTGCTATGGCTGTCTAAGTTGGTTTGTTTAATTTTTCTATCTGGATTTCGTGGGTTCAACTAGGTGGTTTTGGAATTTGTGTTCGGACATTGGATGTTGGGGTTTATTTTTGCTAAAGCCAGTCAGGTGGGGGTGTTTAATTCTACTATCTGGATTTTATGTGCCTAATCCATTGGTTCTAAAATTCACCCCTATGCATCAAGTCGAAAGAGGAGTGACAGGTAGGTCAGGATGATCTATTAGGTGGTTCATTGTTATTTGCACTGGTGATAGTGAAGGAGTGTGTCTTGATGTGGCCACAATCCTTTCTTGTCAGTTCTAGACGTGGCCTCATTTGCTTTCTAGATGTGGCCCTCTCCTTTTCCTTTGTAGCATAGTTAGATGGAACTTCAGGAGTCAACCTTCTCTAGATAACGATCACCTTTGCCCTTCTAGGGTTGGGTGACCACTTAATTTTGGTTGGGAACCAATGTGTGTGCCCTCTACTCACTCGGTACTATTTTTCACACCAACAATGGGTTGAAATAAAAGCCTTGCCATGAGCACAAGCTGAGCCCGTAGTTGATTTCCTTTATAAACACATCATGCAACATGTTGGAGCATCTAAATAATTGGTTTCAGACCATGGGTCTAAATTCATCTCCAAAGTGATTGAAAATTTTATTAAAATATATAAAATTTAACATAGAAATACATCACCATATCATCCTAAAGCTAATAGAAAAGTAGAGGTTAAAAATAGAGAACTTGAAAATATTATAACAAAACTGTAGCCACCAATAGGGTTGATTGGGTAAAAATATTAGAAGAATCTAAATGGGCCTATAACACAACTTGGAAAACCACCATAGGACTAACACCTTATGAAATAGTCTATGGTAAGAAAGCCATTATACCTGTTGAGTTTAAGATTGAAACTCTTTGTACAATGATAAAACTTGACATGGATTTGGATCAAGCACAAAAATCTAGGTTAGAACAACTAAATGTTCTAGATGAAAGAAGATTAGAGGCACTACATAGGACAAAACTAACACAAATACAAAGAAAAATGGCATGATAAATATATTGTACCATGAAAATTTAAACAAGGAGATTAGGCCTTGCTATTTGACTCTCACTTCCAATATTTCCAAGGAAATATAAGGATGTGATGGCTAGGGCCCTATGAGATTGAAGAAATATTTGGGAATGGTATAGTTAAACTTAAGCCCATTGATGATTCAACATGAATATTATTGGTTAATTCACATAGGCTTAAGCTCTATAGAAATCCATTATCTAAAGCAAAATTTTTAAACCACCTTAAGAAATAGGTTGATTTGTAGTTCATTTCTAAAATGCAATAAACTAATATTAACTAAGAACTATTTATCTATCTAAAGCAACAAAATACTATTAAAATAATAAATAAATTATTGCTCTATAATATACTAGGCAAATAAGTGCAGTCATTATAAGAATATAGTATAATCAATCCTCTTGTTCAGATGTATAATGACCAGTAAATAAGATGGATGACAAACATCTTTGTACTACTAGACCAATGAAAGGAGATTATCATGGAACAATAATATTTCTTGAAAATGAACTAGAAGATCACACTATGTTATTAAAATATGTTTCCTTTATTTCATTATGGATTTCTAACATAGAATATTTTCATTCATCTTATGATTTGTCACTTTTCATTCACAATTTTAGGTTCTAAGGAAAAATTCAGACTCAGTGTGTGAAGATATATTCTTACCTTACAAAAGAGAGGTCATATATTCATGATGGTATCACAAATTAATAAAGCAAGGTAGTAAAATACCTTGTTTCTTATAGCCCATAAGTACTAAAGGGAAGAAAATAATAGTAAGGATATGATTACACTTCCATATCGATGGTTATGCAGTCTGAATCCCAAAAGTTCTAATTTATCCCCAAAATAAAAGAGAGGGTAATAAGGATAGGATTACATTTCCATATAGATGGTTATGTAGTCCAATTCCCTAAAGCCTTAAATATTCTTACTCAAGAGATAGAGTAGTAAGGATAGGGTGACAATTCCAATCAAGACTTTGATAGAGTGGTTGAGAATCCGATTCCCCAAAGCTCTGCATACCTAAAAATGAAAATTATATCTATATGTGTAAGAAAAATGGGCAATAAATTGGTAAAGTAAAGATGATAATAGAATTACTATCTTACTTTATTCTTCCAAAGTAGGTTTTGAATGTGTCCAACCATTGATAAGACCTATTTTTACAAACCAAAGTATTGTTGATTGACATTGATTTAATCTTCTTATCATTTTTTTGAGGAACTCCATAGTGATGATAGAGAAAGTAGAACATAGGAACTGATTTCTCTAGGATAGTAGAAAGGCTTGTTATGAAGACCATGGAATATTTTATTAAAATTCAAGGTATTAATGGTTTTGCAAACCATCTTGGTATTGAGAGTAAATAGTTCAATTTCAAGGATATCTATTATCCTACAATCTTGTTTAAATGGCTGATATATATAAGTAAACACTCCCCCATATTCTTAAATAAATAAAAAGAAAAAAAATATTATTATTATTATTAAGTTTTTCTATAATATAAACCCCTATGAATAAAATTTTTCCTCCTTATTTGTTTTGGCTATATAGCCAAAAATTTAGTTTGGGGAAGAAGCAAAGGAATATTATATTATATTCTATAAAAAGGAAATAAAGGAAAGGATTAAGATATTCCTACAATAATTTGTGTTTGTAATAAATTATTATGTACATTTTCATAGGTTAATTCTATAGTCCATTTTTGTAGGTCATTTATGTAGCTCATTTATGTAGTTCATTTATGTAGTTCATTTTTGTAGTTTGTTTCCATAGTTAAATTTTGTAGTGTGTTTTCGTGATGAATTCTTGTAAGCGCCTCTTCACATAAAATTTTTCTAAGTATACGACTGTAATGAATCTGCATTAGAAGTAGCATAATTGAAGCCATGTATCTTGTAACAACAAAGGTAATAAGGCTCTATGGGTAAAGTGTCAAGCATCTATGACATATACATCATTTTAAGTATCAAAACTATTGCATAAAAAGGGATTAAAACAAAATACACGTGTAACACACGAGTATAATATGCCCCTGTGAATATTGGTATAGATGTCATAGAAACAAAAACCTATGTTGGAATATATTACATTATTTGGTTCATTACTAATGTACCATCATGGGTACATATTTAGATTAGGAGTATATTAGGAGTTAAGTACTTTATTAAAGCAATGTAATAAATGCACAAGTGTTAGAATGTGCAATGATGTAAATGTGCATGTAGTCCACATGTACATGAGTCCTTAGAATAGAATAGTGAGGTGTCATAGGAATATTGAAGGCAAAGAGTTGCATCTCATTATAAATAGGCCTTCATAGAGTAGAAGAGTGAGAGAATTTTGGAGTGCATAGGTAGAGTAGTAGTAGTTACAATGTAGATCCATTTTGTGAAATGGAGAGGTTGTGACCTCCATTGAATAACATTGTATATTTTCGTGAGCTTTCATATATGAGCATTTCTTGAGCATTGTATCAAGTTTTCTATCATATTTTCATGCATATTAGTTAGCCATTATCATAGTTATAATATTGCATGCTTATTTCCATACTTGTGGTTGCATTTCCTTTAAGTTTAAAGCTTCAAAAGCTAACAGTGGTATCAGAGCACACGATAGATCAATAGGAAATAGAGAGAGCCACAAGAGTGATTGAGAGGAGATTGTAAATCTCATTTTTAGATTTCTAAAATTTACTATTGGCTAGAGTTTTTCCATAGAGTTGCAGAAAAACTTGTGAAGACTAGAACTCAACATTGAATCCACTAGATTGGCAATCCAACTAGTGAAGATTGTTTTCTATAGATTTATAAAAATTTCTATTTCTAATATTTTGTTGTAGAAAATTAACTCCTAGAAGTTGAGAAACTTCCTACAATAGATAGAGAAGAATTTCACCTTCATTGCCTAAAAGTCTATGTGCTTTCCTTGCACAGGGATTAGTTCTTTGTTGCAAAAAAGTAGAGATTGAATATTTGGAGGCCTAAGGAGAAAGGTCCCATTAAAATAATTGCAGATTAAAGACTCCAAGTTGGAGATTGAGAAGAGATCTAGTGGCCAAGGAAGCCACATTGAAGACTACAAATCAAGGAGGAGGTCCTAGAAAGAAGACCCCATTGAAGGAAGAAGAGACTCAAGGAGAAGAGTCCTAGTGAAGATTGGAGATTGGTGATCTCCATTGAAGATTGAAAACTTCACATTGAAGGAGAGACCCATAGAAGGTCCTATTGAAGAACTTCCATATTTGGAAGATTGAGGATAGAGAAGGACTAACAAAAGTCCTATTGCAGATTTCAGTAGTAGTAGATTTAGGAGATCCAAGGAGGAGATCTCATTGTAAAACTTCCATAGTTGAAGATTGAAGAGATCAAGGAAGGTCTCATAGAAGTTTTGAGAAACTGCAAGATTGAAGGCCCTAGAAGAGGTCTCAAGGAAAACAAGGGAAGGCTTGGAGAGCCTCATTGGAAGAGTTCCTAGAAGAACTCATTGGAGAAATTTACTACCAAGGAGAAGTTTCTGATAAAGAACTTGGGACAATTATCGCCATCCGACAACAAGCCCAAGAGAGAAGGATTTGGCAAGAAGCTTGCCAAATTTTAGAGAAGAATAGTGAAGACCTCAAGATAGTCAGAATCTTGAGAAGAAGGCCATTAGATAGGCCAAGGTTGAAGTCAGAATTCGACAAAGAAATTGAAGAAGAAAAGAGATAGAGAAACCACCAAATCTGAGAGATTTGGGGACTATCATTGAAGGGTTCTTGAGTGAATATCTCAGCTGCGATTTGGAGGAGTTTCCTACCAAATTTTTGAGATTCAAGGACAATGTTTCGGTGAAGGTTTTGACTACTTTACAATCTGAAAATTTTTCAGATTTGAGGATAGCGAGAAAGCAACAATTTGGGCAGCATTAGTAGCTGCTAAGGTTCAGATTTCAGAAGTGCATTTTGAAGAAGAATTAAAGCCACCAAATCACAATATTGGGCAGCAAGTTAGAGGAGTCTCTAAGCTGCATAAAGGTGAGCCAAAGAGCTATTTTTGGACAACCTAGAAGAGCTGCAATATCATCTACAAAAGGTAGCAATTTAGGTGATTCAAATCACCATCATCATCATCATCTATAGAGGTGAAAAGGTATGCAACAAAGGTGCAAAAAGTTCTTGAGTTGAGCTTTTATATTTGGTTTCTTATTAAGCACCAATTTCAAGGTTTAAAGGTTGCATAAATAAGTTTTAAACTAGAAGTCTTCAAGGTAGTGCAGAAGTTATAAACTTCAAGGTTCAACCTGCACAAAAGAATAGAAGTTAGATATATTTCGAGATAAAGAAAAATATCAACATTCTATTGATCATTCTAAGCAAAAGAAGACTCTACAGATTTGCATATACTATAGTGCAAAAATATTATTGAAAAGCTTGGATTATTAAGTGTGAAAGTAACCAAGCAGGAGAAGTATTGCCTAAGGTTTGAAGGCAACATTGACTCTTGTTTTATCTCAGCATTTCGAGAAGCCAAGAGATCTGGTTTAAGAGCATAGGGGGCAAACATCTACACCATATCAGTCTACATTTGCACAAAATTTCAATAGGCTCTAAAAGTGAAGTATCTCCAAGGTAAAGGGAGATAATTTGTATAGCATTTACCTGCATTTATCACCCAAGAAATAACATATATTACTTTCAAGGAGACAACAAAGAAGGTGAAAGCATAAGCATTAGCTATACTAAGGATATCTAGCATTATAAGGTACATCAAGAAGCCTTTGGTGAAGGCATCACAGGGATCACAACAAGTCTACCTCCAAGTATCACTATCAAATGATATATCATAGTTGTAAAGGCATCATAGTACTCTATCCATGAACTTACATTGGAAGAAGCTACGATTGGCACCAAGTCTAGCCACTATTCTACCCATACAATTACTCTAATAGTAAATGTTTCATTCAACTCGGATATCCAATATGGAAGACATCACATATTGCAAGGTAGACTCAACAATCCTAAGGAGGAGATACAATGAACCATCGTGCAATGCAAATAGCAAGGGTGATTTAGTTTCAAAGAAGGTTCAATTTCATAGAAGGATACTCATCACCTGAAGCCACCTCATAGCCATGCTCAACACTCAATTGTAGTGTTTGAGGAACAACTACTTCTACCATAGAAACATTTGGAGAATAACCATCATTCTCCTATCAAAGAAGCATTGGAAGTAGAACAAGAAGGGTAGAAAACAAGCATTTGAATAACCTACATCAGTTAGGGAAAAAGTGGTGAAAGAGTTGCACCACATGGAAGAAGAAATTTCATGCATTTGCCATGATGTCAAGGATAACTCGAGCAAAGGAGAATCCTTGGACATCATTCATATAATGCTCCTGAAGAGGCATCAATCGTAGGTCAAAGACATTGAAGGAATCTAATACCACTTATCATTTGGTATTGGAACTAGGTAGAGTGGAAGTATTTTTAAAGAAGCTAGATAATGCTAACACCATTTGGCACTATCCATAGCATACTACATTTCAATTTAGAGAGATACCCTCAAAGAGAAGCACTTGTATAGCACCCATAAAAGTGATGTCAACTAGAAGCTAAAGGAGAGATATTAAGGTGCATTAAATAAGTGAAGTGGTGTAGATATCGAGGAAGAATAACCAAGTAACTCATCAACTAAATAGAAGTACTCAGACCAGCATGCACAATAGAAGCTAGAAGCTTGTAGACCAAGCCAATTGACATTGTAGAAGAATACATCCACCAGGAGAGAGAAGTTTGAAGGCCAAGCAAAATGATGTTGAAGAAGAGCTCAGTTGCCACCTTGAATAGAAGTGTGAAGGTCAGGATATCAACATTGAAGGAGAGCACATTCATCAAGGTGATTAGATGTGCAAAGGCCTAAATATTGATGTTGGAGGAAGCACACATATCAGTGAAAAAGGAAGTGAAAGACTTATGCAACATCTTGGAGTTGACAAGAAGTCAACTATCACTAAGTTGTAGGAGATCGAATTGATTACAAAGAGCTTGCAAGTTTGAAGTTAAGGTAAGAGTTATATTGCAAGTTTATTAAGGTTAAAATCAACTAAAATTTGTACTCTAGAGATATTGAATGATAGGAGTAATAAGGTGTTAATCTCTAGAAAGCATTTTGATTATCTTGAGAAGGAAGTAGAAAATAGAAGCATTAAAATCTTTATTATTATTGCTTCAACTATTTGCAAATATTTAACAAGGAGATATAAGGTTAGTGTAAACTAATTTGTAAATATTTAGCCTTTCTAAATTTCTAACTTGGGAGATACAAGGAATTCTACTCCAAATTGAAATTGTAGAAATTTAGAAACTTCATTATATAAAGGTAGAGGAAAGTCAAACTCTAGATTTATTTAAAAGTTGGAAGATTGATTTTATTAGTCTCATACTCAAGTTGAAGAGACATAGAAAATCCAACTTGAATATCTTAAAGATATTGAGAGTTTTATTGAAATTTGCATCATCTATAAGCTTTCTACAAGAGGAGATAAATAGTTGATTGTAGTGATAAAAGTTGAACATTATTCTAAGTTTTTCATCACATTACTAGGGAGACAAAAGGAATTCAACTTAAAGCAAATCTAGAAATCTAAGCATACTATCAAGTTCATTATTAAGTCAAAAAGATATTTTTACAAAATTTGAAAATTGAAAAGTCTTTCCAAGATTGATTCTACAAATCGAAGAAGAGTATTTAATCATTTTACTAGGGAGTCATAAGGTTGACTACTACAAAGGGTCTATCAAAATATACTCAAAGGTACTATAGAATCATCAACTAGTATTTATTCATATTCTCCAAATACTAGTGAGCAATAAGGAGTTCATCTTCAAAGATCTACTTAGAAGAAACATGGATGACATTGTTAGGAATGCCTTCAATAGTGAGGAACTATTGCATGAGTTAGAATTTTATTCTCAAAATCTTATTGATACATTCAAAGGGTACAAATAATTATCCGCTAGCAAAAAGGAAAGATTTTAATGTTTCTCAAAGAGGCAAAGGAAGGAAATTTTATGGTGTTAATTGGTTATCTATATTAAGTACTCTTCAGAAAACATGCTGGAACACTCAAAATATAGTTACACTTACACCAAAAGAATGTTTAATTATATATCTATCATTGATTGTTTTTAAATTCTTTCAAAATGAAAAACTGAACAAAAATCATAATCAAATTTATTATGATGATATACTAACCATCATGAAGAGGATATACCACTGATAAAATTGCAAAAACGATGAAGAAAAAGAAAGAAAAAGAAGCATGATAGAAAGATGAAGATGAAAGAAAGTACTTTCAAGATGAATTTAGATCAAAGTGAGTTAAAGAGAGAAGATAAAGAAACACATCCAAATACAAGTAACAAGCACAAAGAAGAAAGCAAGAAAAAAGAACTCAAACCTCAAGATCAAAACGAAATCCATATTGAAGATAAATATGAAGACCTTATTGAAGACTAAAGTCTTCAATACCCAAATAATGTAATACAAGGGGGTGTTGTAATATATTACATTATTTGGTTCATTAATAATGTACCATCATGGGTACATATTTAGATTTGGAGTATATTAGGAGTTAAGTACTTTATTAAAGCAATGTAATAAATGCACACGTGTTAGAATGTGCAATGATGTAAATGTGCATGTAGTCCACAAGTACATGAGTCCTTAGAATAGAATAGTGAGGTTTCATAGGAATATTCAATGGCAAGAAGCCATAACCCTAGTGATGAAGTTTTTTACTATTGAGGAGAGACTATTAGTTTGTGGAGGTTACCACCTAAAATTACTTCTCAACCTCAAATCACTTGAATATGAGGACTGTGTATTCAACCTACTATATTTCCTATATAAGTCCTTGAAAGCTATTATTGAGAAGGTTTGAGCAAGGAAATCCAAAGCTACACCTAACTACATTTGATTTCCCACCATGGCCTCATCAAATTGCTCATCTTGCATAAAATACTTGACACTGAAATCACATGGGATAAAGTGGTAGAAGAATCCAACTTGTTCGTACACTTATCTGAGGAAGAATTCGATCAAGAAGATAGCTCTAAATTTGATGATAGCCACAAGGAAGATGATACTTTGTAATGAAAAAGGGCCACCCAAGCTAAATATGCCAAGTTTTCAAAACCCCCCTCACCTACATCGATAAAAAACACACGGTTTGAGGAATTTAACCTAGAAAATCATAGAAAGGGAGAAACATTGAGACAACTTGACAGCCCTTGAGTCTAGTGACCACCACTCCTTAGTCAGAATATACCAATATCTTGGCCTAGATATGCATCCAGTACATCCCATTACAATTTTGGTTGGATAATTTTTGCAAGGAGTTTGTAAAATATGTAGCCTTAGTGGAGAGGGTCATATCCATCCAAAATGAGCTTCTTAGATAGATATTTATGGAGGTCAAATCCAAGGTGATAAAACTAGTTGACTAAGTCTTCCAACCACTTATTTCTAGTGTCTCACCTAATAAAAGTTTGATGGGGAAGATAAGGTGCTTAGTTAGCTTCTATAAACACTTCATTTTTTCCACATGCTTGATGGGCATAACTCACCCACACTCTCAAACTTTAGATTTTAGATATCATCACTTCTTTGATGCATGGCACATCTGATACAAGTGGGCCCAACTGAGGTGCTTGAATCTTCCAATGAGATGGGCCCAACTATGGAGCTAGAGATTTCGTTAGAATTTGATAAGGTGATCAATACGAGCATCAAATTAGTAGGACAACTATCCCCAGCAATAGAAAAGATAAAGCTAGAATATATATGTGGCACAATAGATACAGGGGGTGGATAGGAAGATGCAACTTACTTAAAGACTATGGCCATTGAGCAGCCACCAAACCCCAACATAGCTAGAGCACAGGTTTGAAATATTAAATGGGAAAAGTTGAAGATAGAAGACCATATTGCTCTAGTCTATGCCTCATCCTAGATTATAACAAAAAATGTTTAATTTTTAATATTATTTGAGAAACATTGTCATAAAAATACAAATTTATATTTATTATTTTTTGGACAATTTGTCCTTCCAATTGTAGCAACATTATTTTTGTTTGTGCATGAGGACATGCACTACCTTCAGTTTGTGGGAAAATGATGAGATCTGGAATTTGACTGTAATATGTAGTTTATTCCTACATTTTAGCTGCAACCTTCATGATATATATGTGCATTTTGATAAAAAATGTGTATGTTTTAGTATGATATTTAGATAAATGTTATCTGTAGGCTTATGTTTGGAATGATTGTAATTTTACATAAATCATGTGAAAGTATTGTGTTGTTAACAGGTAAAAGCTATAGGTGTTCATGAAGACTGCTATAGAAGGATATGGTTGAAATAGCCTACGATAGAAATGTGACTAAAGCAGTCTACAGGTGCAGTTTATGGAATTCAACTATGAAAGGGCACTACTGAAACCATATACAGAAGAAGATGATTAAAAGTAGCTATGAAAGGATGCTAATGTTATAGTTTACAAAATTGATTTATTTTTAGTAGATTTCTTTTCTATGAAATAAGACCACATGTATTGCTAGCTCAATCAATACCACATGGGTCATTGGAACAGTTAGGCGTGAATAATTTATTATTCTTAATTTGGGTTGACCTTATAAGAATTTGTTATATAATTTGTAATAGTCCACAGTAGTTATTAGACTATTTAAATTATAGATTATTTTGTTATATATTTTTAGCAGCCAATCTGAGTCTATTCAACATGTAACAAAAAGAGGTTAAAACCTTCAATTGAAAGGAATGATGTAAAATTATGTATTACAAAGTCAAGAAATTGAAAAAGGTCTAGTTCAGTCTGTTAGTCTTACAATGGCATTGAGAGGGGGGGGGTGAATCAGTGTAGCTCTTTAAACTTGATTTTATAGTTCTTAATACAACATCAATTAATACTAATTACAAGATACAACAAGAATAACAATAGAGCATCACACAACACAAGATTTAACGAGGTTCACCAATGTGGCTACTCCTCAAAAATGACTGCTTGGACTACCATCCAAATCCAACCTTTGCAAAGCAACAACTTTACAATCACTTTACCAACACCCACTGGAAGGAGCACCAACCCCTTATTTATCTGCACCAACAGAAAGGAGCACCAACCCCTTGTGCCAAGATGCAACCTGGACTTGAATTATGAATCTAAAAGATTAATAGAAAGATACCTTTGCTTTTACAAGATCCTGACTAGTCTGTTTCACCTTTGTGAACTCTACGCACTCTGCTCTGCCTGTGAAATCACTTCGCACAATCTGCTACGCCACAGTCAAACGATCGTCTTCTCCCTTTTGTGCTCTCTGCTTCCTTTGTGATTTTCACACTTAGCATGATTCGACACGACTTGCACTCTACGCACTATGACCGAACTTCGCACACTTCGACACCCATAACTCTTCAAACAACCTTCCTTTTATAACAACATTTTCATGATCAAATCCTAATCTTAGTCGACTGTAAAACCCTGATCTTAGTCGGCTGCAAACCCTAATATTAGTCAGCTGCAAAGGTCTTCGTTGGATTCAAATCAATCACGAAAAAGCAACATATCGTTATATAGCGACAATTTTTCTTACTCTCTCTTTCTCCTTGCTTTGGTCCCAAAAATACAACATGTCGCGATATCGCGACACTTTTGCCTCCTTGCTTCTCTTCTTGGCTTGTACTCACGAAAACTCAGCATGTTGCAATATCGTGACACTTTCGCCTCCTTGTCTCTTTTCTTGGCTTGTACCAGCAAAAACATAGCATGTCGTGAAATTGTGACACTTCTGCCTTCTTGCTTTCTCTCTCCTCATTGAGTCGCAAAAATGCGACATGTCGCGATATCGCGACACTTTCTCTCCTTTGCTTTTTATTTTGCCTTCGGGTCACAAAAATGTGACATGTCACGATATCATGACACTTTCTTTCCTTTGCTCTTTTTCTTGCAATATGTCACGATATCGCGACACTTTTTCCTCCGTACAATATCTCTTGCAATGTGTCGCGAAATCGCAACACTTTTTCTACTTGCCTTTCTTTCTTCCAACATGTCACGAAATCGTGACACTTTTTCTTCCATACTATCTCTCTTGCAATATGTCATGAATCGTGACACTTTTTCTACTTGTATTTTTCTCTTCCAACATGTCACGAAATCATGACACTTTTCTTACTTGTTATTTTTCTTTCGAACTTGTCGCGAAATCGTGACACTTCTTCTTGCTTTCTCTTTTTCTTCCAACATGTCGCGATATCACGATAGTTTTTCCTGCTTCTTCTCTCTCTTCCAACATGTCATGAAATCATGATAGTTTTACCTACTTCTTCTCTCTCTTCCAACATGTCATGAAATTGCGACAATTTTCTTGCCTGTTGTTTATGTCACGATATCGCAACACTTTTCTTACTTGTCTTTTTATTTGATCTTTTGCAAATGGGGCACTTTGGTCTTCTTGGAAAATCACTGTACATACTCTGAATGACCTTTGAACTCCTGTCTTCTACATATGAATAGCTTTTGAACTTCCTATCCACTTGCATCAACAGATCTATCTGACTATGTTGACAACAATGACAATACTATTGCTGCACCTTGCTCAACAATCTCCCCCTTTGGAATTGTTGGCAACACATGTGCAAATTCCTATAATTCTTCTCCCCCTTTGACAATAATACCAAAGGGCTACTGCAGACTCCCCCTGAGTCCATGCACAACATTCTCAGGCACAAATTAATGCAGTTAGCAAAAATTTCAAATATGAGCACTAAGATAATCAAATATATACATGCTCCCCCTGAGAATGTGATCCCTGTAGCTAGTCAATTCTTGGGAAGTGTGACCACTCCCAATTTATTGCGTAGGTACTCAAAAAATTCCTTGGGCAATGGTTTTGTGAAGATGTCTGCTACTTTTTCTGTAGTTGGAACAAAATCCAACTTAACCTCACCTTCTGCAACTTTCTCTTTCAAAAAATGATACCTGATGGCAATGTGCTTTGTGCATGAATGCATAACTGGATTCTTGGAGATGTTAATGGCACTGGTGTTATCACACTTAACTAATATCGGCTCACTGAAGCTAATACCAAGATCTTTTAGGGTTTGTTTCATCCATAATACCTGCGTACAACAAGTTGTTGCTACAATATATTTTGCCTCTGCTGTTGATAGAGAAACTGACTCTTGTTTCTTACTGTGCCATGCAACCAATCTGTCTCCTAGATAGAAAGCACCTCCACTTGTACTCTTTCTCGTCATCTACACATCCTGCCCAATATGCATCTAAATACGAAATAAGGGTGAAGTCTTTACCTTTCGGATACCATAACCCATATTCCATAGTACCCTTGAGATATCGAAGAATCCTTTTTACTATTGTCACATGAGTCTCCTTAGGATTAGCCTAAAATCGTGCTACCATGCATACTGGCTCGTAGAATATCTGGTCTGGTAGCTTTCAGGTACAGTAAGCTTCCAATCATGGATCTGTACATGGTTTGATCAACAGGTGGAGATTTGTCATCCTTGCTCAACTTACAACCTGTCGTCATGGGAGTGCTAACTGGCTTATAGTCCTCCATTGTGAACCTTTTTAACATCTCTTTTACATATTTAACTTGAGAAATAAATATGCCCTTCTTACTTTGATTAACTTGCAATCCGAGGAAATATGACAGTTCTCCAATCATTGACATTTCAAATTCTTTTTGCATCTTATTTGCTAAATCCTTGCACGACTCATCTTTACTGCTGCCAAATATGATATCATCTACGTATACAACAAGAACAATAAGATGCCCATTTTCTATTTTGACATACAAATTACTATCCACCATTCCTTTCTTGAACCTTTGTTGAGTGAGATAGTTGTCTAGCCTTGCATACCATGCTCGGGGTGCCTGTTTTAAGCCATATAATGCTTTCTTCAACCTGCAAACAAAGTTGGGATCATCACCAAGTTGGAAACCATCTGGTTGCTCAATGTAAACCTCTTCTTCAAGTTTCCCATTCAAAAATGCTGATTTCACATCCATTTGATAAACTTTGAAGTTCTTGTAGATTGCTAAAGCTAGAAACATTCTAATTGCCTCTAGTCTAGCTACTGGTGCAAAAGTTTCCTCAAAATCAATGCCCTCAACTTGTGCATAACCCTTGCAAACTAATATTGCTTTATTTCTGACTACCTATCCATCTTCATTCAATTTGTTTCGAAAAATCCATTTAGTTTCGATGATATTTTTATTCGTAGGTCTAGGTACTAGCTCCCAAGTGTCATTTTTCTCTATCTGATCTAATTATTCATTTATTGCCTTCATCCAACTTTCATATTTGCTTGCATCATCAATATTTTTGGGCTCAATGCTGGATAGTAGAGAGTAGTTACTTATTGCTCTTCTTCTTGTCTGAACTCCATCTTTGGGGTCTCCAATGATTTGCTCTCTAGGATGATTTCTCTGCCAGCTGCCTATTTTGAATTTCTTATTTTCTTCCATTTTTGAATCACAATTTAAATCATCTGAGTCAATTTCTTGTATCTTCTCCATTTTTTTTCCTCATCTCCTTCAATAACCTCTTCATAAATTGGGTAGTTCGTTTCATAGCTAATTACTCGTTCTCTACCTTCATCAAATTTGACATCGGAGCTGTCCACAATTTTCTTTAGCCTTTTGTTGTAGCATTTGTAAGCTTTGCTTTTTGATGAATATCCAAACAAAAATACCTTCATCCACTCTATCATCAAACTTACCAAGATTATCTTTAGTTCTTTTGATGTAGCACTTGCTGCCAAAAACTTTGAGGTATTTTGCTGTAGCTCTTTTTCCGAACCATAACTCATAAGGAGTTTTGCTTTCATGTGCTCTCAGCATGTACCTATTTTAGCTATACACTACAGTGTGGACTACTTTCCAAAATCTGTCTGCTAATCTACTTTTAGCCAGCATAGTCCATGCCATTTCTTGCACTATCCTGTTCTTTCTTTCTACCACTCCATTTTGTTGAGGTGTCCTGGCTGCTGAAAACTGTCTCTTAATACCGAATTTCTCACAGTACTCTAAAAACTCCTCTAAAATGAATTCTCCTCCTCTATCTGATCTTAGACATTTGATCCTCTTTCCTGTTTCATTCTCAACTTGATTTTTGAAAATCTTGAACATATCAAAGGCTTTTGATTTATGTTTCAAGAAAAATATCCATGTCATTCTAGAATAATCATCAATGCACAACATAAAATATTTGTCACCATTTATGCTTTGTGTTCTCATGGGACCACATAAATCAGTGTGTATTAGTTCCAAAGGTTTGCTTGTGTAGTACTCTTTGGTTTTGAATGAGACTCGAGTTTGCTTCCCCTTTTGGCATGAAGCACAAATGTTGTTTGCAGGTTTGCTGATGGTTGGAATATCTCTCACTGCCATTTTTGAGGAGATTTTTACTAGATTATCAAAGCTGATATGACCGAGTCTCTTGTGCCACAACCAATTTTCTTCTTCCTATCCAATAAAATAGGTTCCTTTTGAAGTCTCTGAGAGTGTGTACAAGTTACCAGATGTCCTTGATCCTGTTGCTATCAATTTTCCATTGTTTGTTTTTATGACTTCACAACCCTGCTTCATAAAAACTACTTCATGACCTTTATCACTGATCTGACTTACACTCAATAAGTTATGTTTCAACCCATCCACAAACAGGACTTCTTCCGACTTAATTCTTCCATCATCGATTTTAACTGAGCCTTTGCCGACTATCTTGGCTCCATCATTATTTCCAAATTTTACTGAACCTCCTTCATATTTTTGTAACTTCTCAAATTTCTATTTGTCACCTATCATATGACTGGAGCATCCACTATCAAGTATCCATGGTACATATTTATTTTGTGCTTTGAATGTAGTTTGTACGATTAAGGATTCCTTTTCTTCCTTTAGTTGCTCTTTTCCTTTCCACACTGTTTTGATAGTAGTTTTGGGCTCTTGTTTTGCCTTTCCCTTATCAGTAGTTTGAGCATGTTTTTCGAGAAGCTTTCTATTTTGACTTATCCTGTATGGTTGAAACTTTCTTCCCTGAAACTGATTTGATGGAAATGTATTTCTACAGTTTCTTGCAATGTGCCCAAAGTTATGACAGTTATAACATTCTACTGTATAACTCATTAGAGGAGAAAAAACATTTCTATTGGTGAAATTCCTTGGTCTTACATTATATTTGCAGTCTGAGATTTTATGTCCATAGCCATTGCATTTAAAACAGAAACCAGAGAAAGGATAATTGAACTTGGGTGATGGTCTTTGCCAAGTTGTCGTAGGAGCCATAGGTCTTCTTCTTCTTTGATGTATGACATTGGTGAATCCATCATTGTCAATTCTCCTTTCATGCTTGACATTAATGCTTTCTCTTGCATGAGACATTTTTCTTTGATCAACCTGTCTCTTATCTTCATTCTTTATGGATTATGCATTTCTGACCTTAGATCCACTTGATGATTCTCCTTCGATGAAACCTAGACCAAATTTGATGCCTGTAGGTCTTTGGTCATTTATGATCTTATCCATATTCATAGAACTTTCTTCATGTTTGTGATAAAAACTAATTTCTTATTCATCTCTTCTAGCTGCATTCTTAAACCAACAATCTCTTCTTCTAGCTTGCTGCAATAATCTATTTTCATTGTTATTTGTACTTCGAGATCTTTGGAGATTTTCTTATATTCTTCTATTTGTACTTTCAAGCTAGTTATGATTCCATTTGCATCCTCAAGCTTTCTTGAAAGTTTCTTATTCTTTTTCTTTTCTATCTTCCACTCTTCAAGTGTAGAGATCAACTCACCTTCTAGATCTACTTCAGCCTCAAGGTTTTCACCACAAACTTCAGAGGTCACTCCTTCCTTTTCTGATTTAATTTCTTCAAATGCCATGAAAAGAGCTTCATCCTTTTCTTCTTCAGACTCTTCATTGGAGTTGTTTTTTGATGAACTGACATTCTTGGAGATGAAACTTTTCTTCTTGAAGTTGCATTTTTTGAAGTTCGTTTTCATCTTCCAGTCACTTCTTTCTTGGTGCGATCCTTCATCATTTTTGTTCTTCTCTTTAAGTGGACATTTGGTCGCAAAGTGCCCAACGCCTCCACAGTTGAAACACTTAAATGGTAGCTTCCCTCTGTATTTTCCTTTTCCTTTTTTCAGCTTTCTAACAAAGTTTGCTTCCATTTCATTTGATGTCTCTTCTTCCTCGGACTCTTGTTTTGTGTTTTTATTCTTAAGGGCTTTAAAAGCCGCTTCTATGTCTGTGGGTTTAGATCTTCCTATCCTCATCTCATATGCAGTCAAAGAACCATACATCTCATCTATACTGAAATAATTTAGATTTTTAGCTTCCTCTATCGCTGAGACTTTAGAATCAAATCTTTGAGGAAGAGATCTTAGTACCTTTTTTACGATGGTAGAGTCTCCAATATCCTCACCGAGCCCTCTGATTGCATTAATGATTCCATTAACCCTCAGCATGTATGCCTCAATGTTTTCATCATCGTTCATTTTCAATGCTTCAAACTGAGCTCGATGTGTCTGTAATTTGGCCTCCTTGATCTTATCGTCTCCTTCATGGATGCTCTTCAGTTTGTCCCATATCTCTTTTGTAGTATTACAACTCATGATCTTTACTAGTTCACTGTCTGCTAATCCACACATGATAGCATTCTTTGCTTTTGAGTTACTCTCAAATAGTTTCTTTTTGTCAACCTCTTTTGGAGGAGTGATGGGTATTGTGTATCCACTAACTACTAAATCCCAGATGTCATATCCCAAAGCACAGAGATATGTTTGCATCCTGATTCTCTAGAATGCATAATTAGATCCGTCAAACAATGGTGCTTTGTTTGATGAGAAACCTTCACCACCTGCCATTGAGTTAGTTCCAAGATCACCCTAGCCGATTAGGCTTGTACAAGAACTTAGCTCTGATACCAATTGTTAGTCTTACAATGGCACTAAGAGGGGGGGTGAATCAGTGTAGCTCTTTAAACTTGATTTTATAGTTCTTAATACAACAAAAATTAATACTAATTACAAGATACAACAAGAATAACAATAGAGCATCACACAACACAAGATTTAATGAGGTTCACCAATGTGGCTACTCCTCAAAAATGACTACTTGGACTACCATCCAAATCCAACCTTTGCAAAGCAACAACTTTACAATCACTTTACCAACACCCACTAGAAGGAGCACCAACCCCTTATTTATCTGCACCAACAGAAAGGAGCACCAACCCCTTATTTATCTACACCAATAGAAAGGAGCACCAACACCTAATTTACCAGCACCTACTGGAAGGAGCACCAACCCCTTGTGCCAAGCTATAACCTGAACTTGAATTATGAATCTAGAAGATTAACAGAAAGATACCTTCACTTTTACAAGATCCTGACTAGTCTGTTTCACCTTTATGAACTCTGTGCACTCTACTCTGCCTGCAAAATCACTTTGCACAATCTACTGTGCCACAGTCAAACGATCGTCTTCTCCCTTTTGTGCTCTCTGCTTCCTTTGTGATTTTCACACTTAGCACGATTCGACATGACTTGTACCCTGTGCACTGTGACCAAAATTTGCACCCTTTGACATCCATAACTCTTCAAACAACCTTCCTTTTATAACAACATTTTCATGATCAAATCCTAATCTTAGTCGGCTATAAAACCCTGATCTTAGTCGACTGCAAACCCTAATCTTAGTCGGCTGTCAAAGGTCTTCGTCGACTTCAACTCAACCGTGAAAAAGCAACATGTCACGATATCGCGACACTTTTGCTTACTCTCTCTTTCTCCTTTCTTTGGTCCCGAATTTACAACATGTCGTGATATCGCGACACTTCCACCTCCTTGCTTCTCTTCTTGGCTTGTACTCGCAAAAACTTAGCATGTCACGATATCACGACACTTTTGCCTCCTTGTCTCTTTTCTTGGCTTGTACCAGTGAAAACACAGCATGTCGCAAAATCATGACACTTCTGCCTTCTTGCTTTCTCTCTCCTCATTGAGTCATGAAAATGCGACATGTCACGATATCTTGACACTCTCTCCTTTGCTTTTTCTTTTGCCTTCGTGTCACGAAAATGCGACATGTCATGATATCGGGCCACTTTATTTCCTTTGCTCTTTTTCTTGCAATATGTCATGATATCGCGACACTTTTTCCTCCGTACAATATCTCTTGCAATGTGTCACGAAATCGCGACACTTTTTCTACTTGCCTTTCTTTCTTCCAACATGTCACAAAATCGTGACACTTTTTCTTTTGTACTATCTCTCTTGCAATATGTCGTGAAATCGTGACACTTTTTCTTCTGTACTATCTCTCTTGCAATATGTCGTGAAATCGTGACACTTTTTCTACTTGTCTTTTTCTCTTCCAACATGTCATGAAATCGTGACACTTTTCTTACTTGTTCTTTTTCTTTCGAACTTGTCACAAAATCGTGACACTTCTTCCTACTTTCTATTTTTCTTCCAACATGTCGTGATATCGTGATAGTTTTTTCTGCTTCTTCTCTCTCTTCCAACATGTCGCGAAATCATGACACTTTTCTTACTTGTTCTTTTTCTTTCGAACTTGTCGCGAAATCGTGACACTTCTTCCTGCTTTCTCTTTTTCTTCCAACATGTCGCGATATCGTGACAATTTTTCCTGCTTCTTCTCTCTCTTCCAACATGTCATGAAATCATGACAGTTTTCCCTGCTTCTTCTCTCTCTTCCAACATGTCACGAAATCGCGACAATTTTCTTGCCTGTTGTTTATGTCGCGATATCGCGACACTTTTCTTACTTGTCTTTTTCTTTGATATTTTGCAAATGGGGCACTTCGGTCTTCTTGGAAAATCACTGTACATACTCTGAATGACCTTTGAACTCCTGTCTTCTGCATCTAAATAGCTTTTGAACTTCCTGTCCACTTGCATCAACAGATCTATCTGACTATGTTGACAACAATGACAATACTATTGCTGCACCTTGCTCAACATAGTCTAGTCCATATTCATAAATACATAGAGATTATTGTATCTATGTTACATTATGCCAGTGGGTATAAATATTGGAATAAAATAATAAATTAACATTAGCATCTTTCTTCTATGAGTGTGGTAATGAAATTATGTATTTTCTTCATGTTTTTATTGTAGTAGTTGTAGCTTCATTTATTTTAATGCAAGTATGAATTAGAAAACTTTAAATTAGTTTAATGAATATAAATTATTTAAAGTAAATGTAAAAAGGAGAAGAGATTAATACCAAACTCGAGGAGGCAAGGCCCACTCCAAAAGGTTAGTCCCTAGATATCTTCCTCCTAAAGTATAATAGATTTAGTTAGAACATAGAATAATCTTAGAATATAAATTTTATTAAATTGCATATTACAAAATTATAGAACATATTAAGATAGATAATGCATTATTAAAATCATAAAAAGTGGATCCACAAAACCTAGCATAGTTCATAATTGCATCCCTTAAATTGAGCATATTTTTAGTATTTTCAGTTATTGCAAACTTTCATTTACGTAAGAAACTAAGAAAAATGAATGGAAATATCAATGATCAGAATTATGGATATCTATACGAGATAAATATTCTTTAAATATAATCATGGTTTGATAATTAAGTGTGAGATATTATAGCTCAATAAATGACTCCAATGAAATCAAGCCTTCATTATTGAAAAGGCTCTTCTATAATGAATGGTTGTAGGGGAAGTACAAATTTTCTTTCGCTACCAATGAAACTTTGGCATTTATCATAGGCTTTAGCCACCCTCAAAGAATATATAAATATGGTGGGCCAATAGTACCTCACCTAGAGAATATTTGTTGCAGTAGTCTATCCCAAATAGTGACATTTGGAAAATCTTGAATGGAATTTTAGTACTTTTGTTTCTTGTTCCAACCAGACCCATTGGACAAGTGCCCCATAAAAATTATTTTTGAATAATCCTAATAATGGAACATAATTCAAATTGTGTAGTTTGTATTTGAGTCTTTGCAAGGCATATAGTCATTTTAGAAATATACCTATTTGAAAGTATTTGATTAATTTGGTAACTCAGTCTACTTTATTTGCATATTTCTCATTCTTGAAATTTAGTTCAAAGCTATCTTCTATATGCAAGTTGGGTTTCGATTCTATGAGGTAAGCCAACTATTCACTTAGGGATCTTCCTTTCACTAGTTTAGTTAGCTAAATCTCAATATCATATTCTTATATTTTTATGATCCACCTATGATAAGGATTATTATTATCATAGGTTTTTAGTCTTTAGGCCTTCTTTTATTACCTATGTCAATGTGAAAATAAGCTAAGAGTCTAGAATATTAGGTTGTTAGTTGTTAGCTAATGTTAGAAATATATTGTGATATTTTAGATGTTATCACCTATCATTAAGATAGAATCTTGTAAATGACACTTGTGCCTATAAATGTTTAGAATAGAATAAAAAAATACTCATTGGATTTCTGATCCACATCAGGTATCAGAGTAGGTTGTGATAACTTTCCTGGGGGAATTTTCTTATGGAAACTCTCCCTCCTCCCAACTTTCACTTCCTATGTCAATTGCGTTGTGGAGTTTACAAATCCAAAATTTGATTGGCATGAGTACGATTTGCATTGGTTTGTATTGGTTTTCATCTCATATCACCATGTTTGTGATGAACCTTGGTCCAACACATCGCAATAGACACCAGTCAAAGCTAGCACCCCATTTTTTATACGTATCCTTCTACCAAGCTACAATCACATAGGACTCGTAGTAGGTCTGATCCATACTGATGCCCTCTCTGCTTGTGCATAGGCCTGATTCACCCACTTTTATCTCTTAAAGGGATTATGTCATTGCATGCCCTCCATGTGGTACTCTACTATTCATCACCACACCACTTATTAAACCTCATGATTGGTTGACTATTCCAATGAGCATCCACTTGATCATTTATCCCACTATTTACCTCTTTACAATTAATGCAATGCCACTGTTTGCACTCCACTATCTCCAACATGCCTTCTACAATGTGCACATATGCTATGCTTCTAAAACCCTAATGCAAATATCTACAAGGATAAAATTTGAAGGTAAAAACAAATCCATTGCAGGATTCCATGCATTCATGACCTTCATGTGGGGATCAATGACAAGATCACCAACATTAACATATTTATTTGTCTTGACTACGTTGTTGATAATTGAATGCTATAGATATACAATGGGGAGAATAGATCCACATGGGTGAACTTCTAAATGGGAGCATCTCAATGAGATTCCTTCTAGGTGATGTTTAACCACATCGCATAAACAAGTGACTATCTATCATTCCATTACGATCGATCTCACCACCATAAATATCGACCGAGACTTTTATACATCCATATTTTACCATAACCATGCTCCAGTGGTCATTTCATGCCAAATGAAGTTGAAGCTTTCCACCACTAATCTTGCATATGCCATGATTTTTTGCATCATTTATGCTTCTCCACATTCAATGTCACCATGTTCAGGTGAACGCTATGTTTTGATGTCACCATACTCCGGTGATCTAATGAGTATCCATATAATATGGAAAATTTTTGGGTGACATGAGGCCTTACCCATATATGATCCTACCAACATCATAGTTTGATAACCACATAGGCATCCATAGAGATGTGGACCTCCTTGTGCCATGCAACCCTAGTCACTTTAGTCTATCGATGTGACCAAATATATTTTGCAACCTAGTAGACAAAGCCTTCATAGTCTGAAAGTCATGATTTGTCTGTATACAGCTTCTACACAATCACTACACATATCCTAAGAGGAGCTATATGGGCTGATTTTATGTGATCTCTATGTTTTTTGACCTATTTTCTCCATCATACCACTCTAATAGCCATTATGATGCATGCAACACTGGTTGTCACTCTAAAACATGTTTGATCTGCAAATAAAACCCTTGGTTCTATTACAAAACACCATGAAAACCCATCTAAATGCATCGTAAAGTTTTTCATGATAGAGATCTATATCATCACTTCATCTTGATGGTGGTAATCTTTGTCATATGTACCATAGCCTAGGAGGTATTTTTTAGTTCTAAAGAAAGAGGTGAATGAGGGTACTATTGAATTTGATCCTTGATAGTATTTGCTTATCAATATGGAGAAGACATATGGTAGAAAATTACCATTTATCCACTTGGATCCATGTTTGGGTATTGTGGGTTAATCCTAACTCTATCACCTCTCCTCATGAGAGAAAATTGACCATGGTAGCATAGACTTACATTAGATAGTTTTGTCTTACAATAACTATTGGGTTGTTTTTCTACATTGCTGGATATTAACTAGAAGAATTTCTCATGAAGTTTGTTACCATAAAAATGGTGATATAATTGGCTATGATCCATTTGAGATAGTGTATGGCCCATTCGGGACATGGAACATGCCACTATATGAAGCTCTCTACCATTTTGTTCAAAACCTTGCGACCCTCTTATGGCCATTATGTTGCTACGAATTTGAGCATTGCCTAAACAAAATGCAACCATCAAAGGCCTTTGCCACCACATTATAGCATCCATATAGAAGGCATGTAGTTCAAATTCCATGGGTACCTCTTTGATGACACATGCATTTTAAAACTTTATTTTCCCACCTGCATTGTGGGGAAGCATGTTGATCCCTTTTATTTTATTCCTTTAAATGCTTGTAAAAATGGAGGAGAGCATGTAATATTTTAAACCTTAAAATATTTTGATAAGAATATTATTAGAATATTCTCATTGGAGGAAAACAAAGCTATAAAATATTAGAATAAAATTTTCTTGGAGGAAAACATTCCCTCTTTCTTTTTGCTCGACACGACTTTTGTTTTGGAAGACACTTATTCTTTCCTGAGTATAGGCTTGTTTATACTAAAAAAAAATCTCTTTTCAATCCGGTTCTAATGGGACCATTAGTTTGAAAATTTGTAAAGGTCTACTCTAATCTATAGTACATCAAAAGATTCTAATGTTGACATCTTGTTTTGACCTCAAGTTAGGGTCCACTTTTCTGACTTGTGGTTAGGGTTTATTTTTTTGACCTTGGATTAAGGTTCTACTTTTTTTGATCCATGGTTTGGGTTTATTTTTTTGATCATGAGGATTATGGTTTTCTTTTCCAATCCTCTAGTTTGGGTTTGTCAAATATTCTATGAAATTGATGTATTTTGGAGTGCATTTTCTGTTGAACTCGACACTCCTTAATCCACTTTTATCTTAGAGACTATTTTGGAAGCAAAATTTCTCATGACCATGACCCTCTTGAGATTCCATCATGATTTTGGGTGCTCCTACAATAGGAGGTATTGTTTTTCGATCATGGAAATCCTTCGGGTACTCTAGTTTGGGAGTTGTCATTGTCTCTTCCTTTGACCATGGCCCCTTGTTTTGATTCCTTTGATCATGGAATCATGGGTACTCCTCCCATAAAATTTGTATTAGCCCTTTAGTGGATTGTATCTCATAGTGAATTTCATCTTGGCTCATGTCTTCACCAAAAATACTTACAATATTACTTCAGGAAACACCACATCAAGAACTGCATCAAGCTTCTGCATTAGAATCTCAGCTATTTTAGCATAACATTTTGAAGGCATCACTCCAATATATGCCTTATTTAGCAATGGATCACAATGATTTGTGTCTTTCCTCTTTTTTTTTGTAACTTTTCCATGAACCTATTGTATTTTAAAGATGACTTCTTGGCAAGATGATATGATTGTTAGTTTTAGGTGCATGCTTTAGGTTAAGCATGAATCATGTGAAGAAGAAGGCATTGTTTAGTAAAGAATATTGAAAAAAATGGAGGATTTCACTTCTCCATTCCATTGAGGCCATTGTGATTGAGCAGAGCCTTCCAAAAGGGTCTCTACATTCTTTATCTGTTTAAGGATTTCACAGATTTCAACAATGAACTTTTTTCAAACCATCTCTTAATGAATGCTTGATGTTGGTGAAATCTACTATAATATTTTTCTCTTTTTTCCTCTAGCAACAATAATTCTGCCATCCTTTTTTCAATTGGTTGTATATCCTCTAATTTTGATTTGTCAATAAGCTTCAAAGTAGACAATTCCATATCAATCGAAATCACAACTTTTTTTCCATAGACTAAAGCATAGGGTGTGATCTTTAGAGCATTTTTTTATAATAATTTTTTCTACCCATAGTGCTTGATTAAGCATTATATGCCAAATATTCTGGTTGTCACCAATATTTCTCTTAATTATATTCATTAAATTTTTATTCATGGACTCTACTAGTCCATTGCATTATGGGTAATAATTAGAGGAAGATTTTCAATATATGGTATATTTTATAGCAAAATCCATAGTCTTAGCTCCTATGAAAGCTCCAACATTATTAGATACTATAGTAGTAGGGATCCCAAATTTAGTAATTAATATTTTGAGAAATTTTATGATAATTTCTTGATCTATGTGCTTGGTTGCTTTTGCTTTAGACCATCTGGTGAAGTAATCAATTGCTATTAATATGAATTTATGTCTGAAAGAGGAATTCAGATTAATCATCCTGATAAAATCTAGCCTCCATTACTGGAAGGGTTATTTTACAATAATTGACTGGAGGGGCACTTCCAAATATTTTCTTCTATTGATAGATCTTTGTATTTATCACAAGCATTAGCAATTCTAAATGCATCAACAAATAAGGTTAGCCAATAATAGCTAACTCTCAAGATATTTGCTATTGTAGTCTAACTAGTGTAGTGCCTTCCTAAGAAGCCAACATGAAACTCATTCAAGATCTCTTCTAACTTATTCGACTATATACATCTTAGTAATACACCATAATTTTTTTTTTGGTACAAGATGCCATAAATCAAAATATAGCTTATAGATTGAAGTTTGTACTTGCACCTTTGAGACATTGTAAATATGTATGGACATTGTCTAGATTTGAGAAAGTAAATTAATTGATCTATCTAGCTTTGCTCCATCCAACCCATTGCTAGTTCCAAATTTTCTTTTTCATCAATGAATGAATTAACTTTAGGTATTTTGGAGGTTGCTAGTTGTTCATAGAGTGCTATTTCCATGACCAACATAGTTAGTTTGATATCTATGTCATACTCCTAGATTTTTGTGATCCATATGGCTCTCTTTTTTCCTAATTCTCCTCATACTATATAATTTTGGACATCTGTATGTATGTCATATATTTTTTTTATGCTCTAAGACATATAATGCCTTAGATTTTCCAAGGATTTCATAAGAGCAAATACCTATTTCTTGATGAAGTTGTAGCATTTTTCATGGTCGTGAAGTATTTGAGTGAGTATAGCCATGCAAATTTCTTCTGCACCAAATAAATAAATAATGAATTCCTAATAGTCTAGGTTGGCCAGTATCGATGCTCTGGTGCAAAATCATCTCTTCTAGATGTGAAGGCCACATATTTTATTAGTATTTTTGTCATTGGCTTCACGGTCAAAGCCAAATATTAATTTCCATACAAAATTTATATGCCCAAAGAAGGATTGTAAGCATTTCTTATTTTGTGGCAATGAAAGTGCTAATATTGCTATTACTCTATTTGGATCAATAGATAAATATTTTTTTGACATCACATGATCCAACAATTTGCCTTTATGGGCTGCAAATATTGACTTATTTGGGTTCAATGATACCCTAAATTCTTTGCATTTTTAAAAAACAAGTCAAAGATAGATTAGAATTACTTTGTTCACTAACTCACCAAAATCTAATCCATAGCCCTTTGAAAGGTAGCTCTAACATTTGATAAGCCAAAAGGCATTCTTTGGTAGGTGAATGTTCCCCATTTGGTTGTAAATGAAATTTTATATTGATCTTCATATTTGACCCATAACTGGTTAAAGCCTAAAAAATCCATCAAGCAATAAAAATATCTTTACTCTAATGATAAAATATAAAATTTTATAGATTTGAGGTAGAGAATAGTGATCCTTCAGTGATTCTCTATTTAAGTTTTAAAAATCCACATGAGGACAAATATAACCATTTTTCTTTCTAATAGGTATTAGATTAGCTACCCATGTTGAATGCTTGACTGGGTAGTTGATCTTTGTACAAAGCAACTTTAGCAACTCTTGCTTCATTAGTGCATGTATCTTTGGATTTAATAGCCTTTGCATTTGTTAAAATGGCTTAGCATTAGGAAAAAATTATATAGTATGCTAGATAGTTTCTTTGTTGTATATCTTTAGATCATCATAGCTCCATGCAATGATAATTTTTTTACACAAATTTAACAATTATTGAACCTCTTCTTCAGAGCATTGCACTTTAATTTTTAGATTCCTTCTAGGTTCTAGTTAAACCTCTTTGAAATCCTATTTCATTTCATTTTTTGGCCAATTGGCCAGTCACTTATATCAAATAAAATTTCAAGGGTAATCAATCCTTTTGAAATATGATTATTTTTGAGTTGAATCACTTCTCCATTTATATTCTAAAGCATGTCATTAGTCACATTTGCACAATCCACCTCTTGAACCAAGAAATCCACTATATGTTCATCATTATCAAACACTTGCAAAAAAACATCCTTATATGGAATAGAAGGTCTAAATGCAAGTTTAAAAGATCTTGAATTCTTTCTTAAATCAAAAGCTGAAAAAAATTAGCTCCATGGGAAGCGAATGCATCATATTGTGCATTAAACTCTTTGAAATTGCTTTTATATTCAAGGTATCAAAGCTTTCAAACATATCCCAAACTTTGTTATGGTAAAAGTTTAGGTAATGCTGCTTGCTACTAAATTTTTTAGTGACTTTATTTACTACTAGTGCATAATCTCTGTAAATCATTAATTACTTTATTTCCATTTTTCTTGCTTATTTCAACCCAATGCACAATGCTTGATATTCTACTGCATTATTAGTGTAGCTCCAGTTCATATGGTATTAAATTCCTTGTATACCCTTCGATGGTGATACTAGCACTATTCTTGCTTTGACACAATTTTTACATTTAGCTCCATCAAAGTAGAGCCTCCATATCTCAGTTTTTCAAAGTTTCTTGTTTTTCATGGTCGAAAGATTTTTCTTCTCTAGCTTCGATATAGAATAAGTGCTGATGCTTGTCTCAATCATACCATTGGATTTTTTAGCAAAACTCATCTTCAATTTGTAGCTCATTTATGATATCTTCTACCAGGTCCACATCATCACCTATCATGCTAGCATTATTCTCCTCTTCTTCAATTTTTTCTATATAATAGGAAAAGGGATGTTCTGAATTTTTTTTCACCTTCTTGACCTTATGAGGAATATCCATATGTGAATAGTCTAAGGATAGGCATCTATCCAATTTGGATGTGAATTAATGGGAGAGGCACATACCAAAGTAAGGTTCTAGGTCAACCATAACCATTTATTGTAGGAATATTATCTGAGGCTTCCTATGTAGTACCATGGGTATGTATTTGATCACTCCAATAGGCTTTATTGGAGTTTTATCCAACTGAAGCACTCTAGGACTAGAACACGTATATTCCATACCCATTTATTTGCATATAAATTTTTGTATTATTATCGTTGTTGCTCCAAAATCTACCATATAATTATTTACAACCCATACTTCCATGCATAGGGACTTGTAGAATGGGGAAACCTATTTTTACTTGCTCCAAGCATAGGTTTACCTTGTGCTAGATTGAGTTATGGGTGAGACTAGTTTTCAGGCCTAATGGATTTCAATGATGCCCGAAGGAGGTCAATTTGTCCTAGAATATTTAGAGCATCATATATACTTGCTTTGGATGGTGTTTTCTTCAACTCATCCAAATATTGAAACTAGAGGATTTGGTTACTTTCTTTCTTCCTTTTTTGGTTCATTAAATTTCCTCTTGTATTCTTGTGTCACTTCAATTCTTTGTTGCTTAGTTCTAGAACGATACCAAAGCTTGTTTCTAGCCTGTTCTTTAGTCTTAATGTTTTTTTATTACACTAGTTTTTGTTGTTCTTTAGGATGCTCTACTAGAGGTTGCTCAATTTTTTGAGTATTTTGAGGTGCTTCCTTTTTTGGTTGCTTGGTTTGCTAAGATGAAACTTTGAATGGGTCTAGTCTCTTAGGATCTACTTATAATGGCTTTTTGCTATATCTTATCATGACTAAAATTGACTCATATTCTTACACCATAAAGTTTTGGTCTATTTTATACATCATATTAGCTTCATTCTTTTATACCCTCTGCCTTATCAGCTATAATTTAGATAATTTCAAGTTGAGCATCAATAATCCACTTTTGATGCTGAAGTAGAAGGATTATCATCCTAGTTATTGAATACCTCATTAGGCCTTCCACCAATGTTACTAGAAGAAGATCCTCGATCTTTTACCATGTATGAAAATATCCTATGCTAGAAATTTATTTCAAATTTTCTTCTTTTCATGGTAGTTTTCATTAGTCAAATTTTTAATGTCATAATTATTTCTTTCATGTTGACTGTTTCCTAAGGCTTTGGGTCAGCAATGCAAGTATGGTAGGGGGTGTCCGTAATGTTGGTATTGGTGGGTTCATTGGTAATTCTAGAAACTTGGTTGCAAGAACTAGGGCTATATATGACAAATGTGTAATTGTGATTGGAATTTTAGTTTCTTTTCTGGATTGCAAGACTTTTGGAAAATACATTACATTTCTAGGAGGAATTTTTTCTATAACTATCAATGCATTTTTTAGTCATAGTTGCTTATATTGTTGGGCTATACATTAGATTGTTGTATTAGCAAGCCTAAATCTAGATTGAAAGCATATAAATAATAATATAGTGCATGGGGATCCATTTTCTTTATCTCTTGTGGCACTCTTTTCCATGTTCTGCTGAATCTAATGTTGAAGTCCATTATTTCTTCTTTAGGATAACTTTACATAGTGGTTAACTAGGTTAGCAATGAGAAGAAATTTGCTTGTTCATTAAAATCTTGGACCAATATACCAATAACCTTAGCCCATGAATGACTAATACCATCTAGAAGAGTATAGTACTAATATAATACCTTACATTTGAATGATAATACTAGAAGCCTTATTATTACATCCTCATATTAGATATTATGGATTGTGGCTAAGGATGCTACATCTTGATAATGCTCATAGGTTATTTTCCTAGTGCCATCATATGTTGGTAAATATTTTAACACTACTTGAGGAATATGGTTTTGATTTGCCAAGTTAAGTGGTCCTATATTATTCCAATTATAAATTTTTTGTGAAGGTGGAGTATGAGCCATTCGTTCAAGTTTGATAGAGTGAACAGATTGTGGAGAAGTGAAATGTGTAAATCATTCACTTTCTATAGGGATCTATAGGGAAAATGATGATGACATATGTCTTATAGATTTTAATGGAGGTAGTTCTATGAAAAACAATTGTTCATACAAATTTTTAGCTACTACTCTTAAGAGCATAAGCTTATAAATCAAATGGGGGTTAGGTTTCATTTATGATTTTTTATCTTAGTAGAGTTGCTAGGTGATTAGAAAATAACCTAGTAAATCATAATCCACCATGATTCTACTTAATCAGGGAGGTGATATTTGGGTCCCATTGGGCATGCCAAAAACTATTGGTATAAAATCAACCTAAGTGGATGAGTTATGCCCTAAAGAACTTGGCCAATATTGGAAGACCTAGAATGGGATTTTTTGAGTCAGCCTTTGGAGTAGTTAGTTCCTAAAATTCCAACTAAACTAAGAAACAAAAAAGAGAGGTTGTAGACTAAAGTAAGAATTGTGTAAGGTTAGAATATAGGAATTAAAGTGGAATGAATTTAGCAACATCAAGAGACACAAATGCATGAGATTCTAATTCCCTTGATTAAACTAAAATTCCTAATAGAACAAACATCATCATATGTTGCAAAAAATTGAACTATTAAGTAAATAAATCTAAGAATTCTAGGAATTGAAGAAACAACAATCTAGTGAGAAATCTAGATACCAAAATGGCTATTTATAGAGGAAACATTCATTCAATTTTTATAGAAATGCTTAATGAGAAATTCATACATACATATTTTACAATAATATTTTGATAGAGGTCAAACAACACATCAAATTTCATTAAGGGGCATATAGCCTTCAATCATACAAAATGCACAATTGTAAAATCTAAAGATCCAACCATTTGAATGAGCTACATTCAAGTATATATAGCTTTATATTTGCATTTAGTTATTTTAGCATCATTGCTCACAAAATGGATTATAGGCTTGTCAGGTTGGTGCAACATGTGTGTATCCTTCTTCAACTCATTCTACTGTAATTGTATTGGTTCCATGATGCTGATGTGGCTTGCTTTGACTTCATCTGAGAGAGTGGAAGCTGAAGAGTCTTATCTAGTCCATAGGATCATTTGACAAGTTTGTTTTGCTTTTGGTTATCCTACAAATGGCTTGGATGTATTGGTATAGATGTTAATAAAAATGCTTTTGGCTATTGAGATTCTCTAATAGCAAATAATGACTATCAAGAGCATTCTTGGGTACTTTGCTAACTCACATGATTCCTCCTTCGGCTAAAATTAATTCATCCTTCTATTATGCAGGTGTTATTAGCTTCATTATCTATCTAGTGCTTCTCAACACCTTGTTTAACCTTTTTGATGGATGCAAAATTTCTTAGCTTAACTTGATGATATCAACACCTTTAAAATTTGGCCACCCTTTTTGCTTTACCACAATATTATACATGACTCTAGACATTAGAGGGTAGATAATTTATTGTTAAACTTTATTTCTTATCAGATATTTGTTTTAAAATACTTCATATATCCATTAAAATTTTATGTAATTTATGTTGACATCAACATTTGAAACATTTGACGCATTTTGACACTTAGTCAAATCTTCTATGAAATTCTATCAAATGCTAGACAAGCTCCCACTTGATGTTGCCTTTGTGTGTTGAGTTTAACACCTTGGTAAAATTTGCATTCTAACTCAATTCCCTATCATGTTAGGTTTTTATGTAGTATATGCTGACATCAACACCTTCAAAAATTTAGCCCTCTTTGTTATATAGCTAAAATTTTGTTGCACCCAACAGGCCCTGCTACAATGCTAGCCAAAATTATTTCATAACACATCAAATTATAAAATTTTATCAAGCCTTCACTGACATCAACATTTTACTTTTTCGGCTAGGTCTTATACTTAGTCAAAATTTAAGTTTGACACTAAAACAAAAACTAGATTCTTTTGCCTTAGTTGCAACTTGAGCTTCAACCACGTTGGATACTGGAAAAATTTATGCTTATTTTTGAAATCATCATCTCAAAAAATATGACAAATCTCTATACTTAGAAAAATTTGGTGTTATGGTGCTACTTTACCTTTATTTTGTTCAGTGGCTATTTTATATGCCCAACAAAGTCTTTGAACCTACCTTAGAAAAATGGAAAAATCTTGTTAGAAAAATTATCCTCCTCTTAAGAGATAGATGTGGGTGAGTTATTCTTCCAATACCACCTACCTTACTTGAATGGGTATTAAAGACCTTTGTCTCCACCTAATAGAAATTTTGGATAGTCCAAAACCTTATCCTAGAAAATAGTACCTATACACACCCCTTTATAGCAAATTCCTCCTAATATGATAAGGGATGTAGTCACCACACAAAATAATTATATGAAATATCCTAATGTGTGTATCATGCTATTCTTGAGGTTTATCCCTTTGATACTCATGGAAAAATGAACCTCAACTAGCTAATGAAACCTTGCATGCCCAATCGCTCACCTTATACTTGAAGCTAGATATTAAGGTATTGAACCAAGATCCTCCTATCAATCTATGAAACCCATATCTAAGGAATAACTCCCTAGCTCTAGAGAAAACCTTGGTGACTTGGGATAAGGTAAAGTACATGCAATAGTAGATGAATCAATTCTTGTGGCTCTTGAAAGGTCATAAGTATGATCAAACTATACAACCAGAGCTATGGAGAGGGCAAGGAGTAGAAAAAGAGTAGTCATATGACCCTGGACATCCAAATAAGACCAACTATTTATAGAAATAATCCTCTCACCATGGAACCACCTAAGTAGAATGAACCAAAAATTCCAACGGTTACTAAGTAGAACATTAAGAAAGGTCCAAAGTAACATGTACCCCAATTATAGCCTATAAAAATTTCTCAATCAAATACGAACAAGTCCAAATATTAGTTGCTATTAAGTGCCCCTTAGAAGATGAATGACCTTAAATCATTCATCATGGTTGACCATATAAATAAGGCCATGATGGTCATATCTATATGGGATGTTTTATCCATTCTTGAGGAAAAGGAGCAACTGAAGAAGGATCTAGAGAAGCAAAAGGAGTTGGGGCAACAAAAGGCACCCACAATTTTACAAGTATCTAGCCTAGAAGTAAGTTGGGATAAACATACCTCCTTTTATTTATCCCTAATATATAAGAATAACCTAATCTATAATTGCATGATAGAATCTAGGGGCAAGCACCTTAGTCATGCCAAAAGGGGTAGCGAACACATTAGGACTAACTTATCAATCGATAAATAAAAGGGTGGTGTAATTGGATGAAAGTGTAGTTCAAACCGTAGGGATAGTTGAAGGCCTTCTGATCACCTTATATGCTTGTATAAGCCTCATGGTGTCACAAGTTAATAGTAATTGGCCTCCCAATATATTTTTGCATTTGTTTATTTAGGAAATTTGTTGGAAATATGAGCAAGATTTATTGTCATTGATGTCAAGAGTTAGTTTTAGTGAGTAGTGCAAGAAGGATGTCAAAAGTTAGTTTTAGTAATAAGTGTAAGAGAAATATTGCTTCTAGACCTAAGGGAAATAATATTAGAATATCTCCCATTATTATATTCAAGGTGGTCAGATAAGGTCTACAGAAGAAATAAGAAGGCCCAAGAAAAATAATATTATAATATTTTATTATAATATTAAAGGTCTAATGGTAAGACCTAAAGTAATTAAATTAATTATAATAATTTCATTATAAATTAATTTATAATATAATTTAATTAACCCTATGGTTATTAAATTAATTATAAGTTAATTATAATAATTTTATTATTAATTAAATTATAATCTAAATTAATTAACCCTAAGGTTAGGTTTATAAGGGTAAAATTAATGCGTCGATGTCATCCTTGTCTCATCCACCGACGTCAATGAGATTAAATGCATGAGTATAAATATCAAAAGCCTAAGTGGCTTCAAAACATCCATGATCGAATTAATTAAACTACCAAGCAAAAAGTCTGCACAATATTTTGACAAGCAAGAGAAGGAAGAAGTATTTTGTTTGACTTATTTTGGCAAGCAGTGAAGGCTAAAAAGGAACAAGGCTTGGAAGCCTTGTCACCACCTAGCCAGGTGGGCTAGCAATAGTTGGCAGCACTTTCGAAATGCAAGGTGCTGCATTCAATTTGCAGCAGGAAAGGTCGTGAGGTTGTTTTTGCACCGAAGAAAGCCAAAGTTTTTTGGCCTTTGGCACTAAGGAATAAGATAAAGCACTGTGGGTGCTTTTGTCTCCCACATGAGCACTTAGCTCATAGGGCTAGGCAGCCATAGCTAAAGTACTGTACGTGCTTCGACTTGGGATAGAATCACGTCGGGAGCACTTTGAGAGGTACTAAATTGGTTTTTTCTCCTAAGGATGTGTGGTGTAGTTTTGAGCTTAGGGAGATATAAGGTTGATGAAATTAAATAATTATTTTTATTTAATTGTTTGGTGGATTGAGTTATTTAGAGTGGAGTTATAAGGTGTAATAAGAGATTTATTTTTATATGTTTTTGGTGAATGCTAATTTCAATATGGAGTAATAAGGTGTATTTGAGTTTAATTATTTTTGTAATTATAAAATATTTTTGAGGGAGTGTTAGAGTGATATTTTTTCATCTAACATTTGAAATTGGCAAATAGGGTAATTGTGATTGAGACAGATTTTGAGGTCAATTCTTCATCAAACAAAAGGTATGGGCACATCTTCCTTGTGAGTGATTGTTGGATGTTGTGAATGCTAAGTTGGAGTGAAAAGGATTGTTTGATAAGCATTTTTGAAAATAATTGAGTGAGTGTTCATATGCTTGGACTAGGGTTTGTAAGCAAGTAGTGTTTCATTGAGTGATTTGTTGAGTGGAGTTTATTGAGCCTAGTTAGTTGGAAGTGTTGAAGTGATAGTTCAAGTTTTATGAAACAAATTGTTCTATATTATGATTTGATTTGGAAGAGATATTGAAAGTGATTGAGTATTGTTGTGAGTGAGTAACATATTGAGTCTCTAACCATTCTCTATATGTTTCTATGAGTCAAAAAAAATTCTATGTGAAGCTTATCTGTGTGATTGAAGAATTTTTCTCTGATAGATTGAGTTGATTTGAATAAGATTTTGTGAAATCTTGTGACCTAATTTGAGTAAGTCCTAGAGTGGAATTAAGGACATATTTGTGTAAGATTTTGTGGAAGCTTACAATGCAAAATTGTGACAAGTTCTAGTGAGGACTTGTTGAGCAGATTGGGACAAGTTCTAGTGAGGACTTGTTGAGCAAATTGGAACAAGTTCTAGTGAGGACTTTTTGAGTAGATTGGGAAAAGTTCTAGTGGGGACTTGTTGAGTAGATTGGAACAAGTTATAGTGATGACTTATTGAGTAGATTGGGATAAGTTCTAGTGAGGACTTGTAGAGCAGGTTTGAGATAAGTCTTTGAGAAGACTTGTGAGTAAAGTTGATTGATTGATTTATTCAAAACTTGGGTTAAGGTTTGGGGTAGATCTAGCAGAGTTGATTTATGATTGAGTCAAGCTTTGTGTTGAGGCTTGAGGACAGATTTGAGGATATATTTTGGTGTAGATTTGAGGATAGGTTTCTACCAAACCAAATATAGAGATTGATCAATTTGTGCTAGACCGAAGGACTATGTTTAGTGAAGATCAAAGATAGACATTGAGAAAATTTATGCTATACTGAAGGACCATGTTTAGTATAGATTTGAGATAGAGTTGAGAGTAATATTTGGAGGTGACAGAGTATAGATGACAAAAGTCTCTAGTGGATAGAGTTCCATTAGCTAGGGTAGTGAAGACAGGTATTCTGAGTGAGGGCAGGAGTCTTTAGTGGATAGATATCCATAAGCCAATGCAGTGGAGGTAGCAGTTCTTCTAGAAGATCACCATCTAGAGCAGAGGGGATTAGTATCTCCTGTGGATAGAGATCCATGAACTTGATTAGGGGATTGGTGTATCATTTGGATAGAGGTCCATAAATATTGTAATAGGGAAAGGTTTCCCAAGAGATTTGTTGAGAAAATTTTAGGGAAATATTTTATCTATGGAGTAGCCCACATTGGGTAAACCACGTTAAATTAGTGTCTCTATTGTGTGTGGTGATTTGTGCATTGCTTTGATTACTATTGTTGATATTGCCATTGATATATTGCATAATATTGTTTGGGAAAGAAAAGTAAAAAGTGGTCTTATACTGTTCACCCCCCTCTTAGCATAAGCTTGTGTTCTTTAGAATTCACTGCTAAATTAGGCAGTTATCAGTATTTGGGTTGGTCTCTCATAGTATTAGAACTCGATGTGAGACTAGGATAAAAATTCCATTAAATCCATTCTACCTAAAATATGTTGACCACTTGAACAAAATAAAACAAAATCTTATGGTAGAGAAAGAGTAGTTTGACTTGAGAACATCGTTTGATGAAGTGCATTATTTTATTATTGATAACTAGATGGACCAATGGGTGATCAAATTTTGGGATTCTAAATTTATTAAAATATTCAATCCAAAAGTCATGGTCTAAACATTAAGCATGAGTGGAATTCTAGCTCTACATGGGTCATGTGACTAGAATATGTATGTGTGTGTGTGTGTGAACATGTATGTTATTTTCATAGTCCTTTGGGAAGCATCTTATTTTATTGTAGGAAACACCTCAATAGTAAATGAGCTTGGAATTTATGGGTGATCAGAGGATATGATCGGTCAAATTTTATGAGCCATTCTGAATTAGGAAGGTGCACACCAAAAGTAAAGATGACCATTAGATTTGAAGAGAATTTTAAGATAATACAAACCATCTGATTGCATGGCATGTTGGTGATCATTCATCAACATCAAAATTATAAGCATGCTAGTGTTCATTCATCAAGTATGGCAACATTAGTTTACATAATGTAGTTGTAATACAAAAGTTGGAAAATGACCTCCCCCTTTGCCTAAACTTGTAGGAGGATTAAATTATAATAAAGTAAATCTAGCACTCAAAATATGGGCAACGATTTCATTGCATAACTTTGATAAGAATGAGGCGGATCCAGGTCATGTAGAAGGATAGAGTATTGATAAGGTATGGATTCATCCAATATGAAGTAAGGTGCCACCACCCTAGGATAAAATTCTATAAAAAGGAAAATCTTGCATTCATTTATTCCAAAAACTAGAGCTACCATGTTATCTATGTTTGCAATTCTCTCTTTCCATTTTCCATTATATTTACCTCTAATGACTATATGCCCAATAGATAAGGATTTTATTATCTAGGTTCTTCATCTCTTGATAGCAAAATATCCCTTATGATTTGCCAAAGTGATATTGAAAATTCACTACACTCGACCACCAATGGATCATGTTGCAAGATTGCCAAGGAGATTGGTTGAAGATAATATCTACTAGATATTTGAGATGAATATGAAGACTTCTAGGCTTCAACGCCATTTCAATTGTCTAATTTTATTACACTATATCCAAAATCCATTTTGATGATATATAAGACAAATCTCACCATTGGATGAAGTCAAAGAACCATTTTGATGATAACTAAAGTAGATTTGCTATTGGTAGAGGTTCCACCTAAACAATAGATGTGGTTTTGTTTTACTTTCCCATGAATGAGCCCATAGACCTAGGTATCATCCATATTTTTTTGAATTCACAATTTTATCCTGATCATCCATCATCTCTCCACCACACCCATAAGACACAATAGTGGGAGATATAGGCAGGAACAAAATAATATAATGGGAGGTAGAGGAATATCCCATAGTGACCAACATAGGAGGTCTATGGACCATTAATCATGAAGCTAAAAGAATTTCAAGAACAACACTTCAAATAATTCTTTAACATTTGGTATAAGGAGATGCAAGTTGAGCTCCTTTGCATATATGGTTTCATTAAGAATAACTCAACTCTTTTTGGCATATGAGAACATAGGACCATATTGGAGCACTTCAAATCTTGAACCCATTTAAGTCTTCTAATCTAAAAGTAATGGTGGGAATTTATTTTGGCATGTAAGAAAAGGGTGGGCAACCATCAGGACCCCATGAGCCATCCAATATTCCATCCATGATTTATACTTCTTTTATTCCTAGTACAAGAAACCAAAGGATGCTAAAGCAATGGATGCCCTTTATTTTTTTTTTGATGGCCCATGCTTCTCCATAGAATGAGAAGTCAACATAAGAGAAAGGCCATGATAATATGAAATCTCTAGACATGTGGTAAATATGATAAATACATATAGACAAAAAGGGCCATACAATAAAGAAATCAAAAGAGTTTCGTAATTAGCCAAGGGGAGCAACCAAAGTTGACTAAGATAGACCAACCTATTGCAATTAAGTACATGGAGACTAAATTAGTTGCCCACCACATGGATGAGCATACCTTGACAACCTGCACCAATAAAAAGCTGACATCAAGACCCCTAATATCCATTCAATCAAAAGAGACCATCCTAGTGATGACAACATCCAAAGAGAGGCCATTTATTACCTCTACATTCTATTGTGAGAAATACCTAGGCCAATAAAACACCATTACTGTAGACACATCATTCTAGGAGAGTTGGTGTTGACCAAGAAGATCTTGATTCCTGAATCTTGAACTAGGTGAATAATTAATTGTCAAAACCCCTCATGTTCTTCTTGAGAGAAGAATCCCTATCAAATATAGTTGATTATGGTAGTAGTAGCTACCCATTCAAGGACTTAGAGGCCTTCAAAATTTGTGGTCTTGTATCCATAGAACTCAAGGAAACTAACCATTAGTAGCATAATGATCTTAAGAACATATCAAATATGGAACTCTAGATCTCCTATGCAATATTTAGGAGGGAAAATACCCTTATTTTTATCTATAAATAGGCATATAAAATTCATCGTAGGGCTTTGGGAGCTATCTTATCATGCTTAATATTCAACCTCATATGCTCTTCTTTTCAACTTCTTTTGTATAAGAATCGATCCTTGAGTTGCATGGCTAAAGAGCATCGAACCCTTTTTGGGCTCATGCCTTTATAATATTTTGATATATGGGAGTTATGACTAATTTCACCCTGCCATTATTCTATTATTATTTTGGATGCCTAGGTATGAATTGAAAATATGTTCAAATTCTAGCCATTAGCATGCAATGAATGTGTTCATTCAAGTTCATTATACATAGGATGGTTTCAGATATTGGTGCATCATATATGTAGCTTAGGTTTTAATTTTTGCAATCTTATAGTTCTATTTTTTGTTTTCTATTTTTCTTTTACAAAGTTTACAAGAAAGACAATTAGAGAATCAAGAAGGTGTGTAAAGATCACATATGACGTGGAGCTGGTATCAACAAAAATTCTCAAAGGTTACCCCATGGATGATATCTCTTCTCTTGGGTATTATTGTTGTGTCATTCAATCTAGGTATGAGTGCCCAGGCTCACTGGGTTGCTATCAAAATTTCTAGGACACTTTGAGGTGACAACACGTTCGTTATCATATAAACCTAATTTTCCATGAAAATATACTTTCCTTGATTGCTTGTAGTGTTTAACTCATTAATACTATTGGATGCTCATCATCCTTTTTATTTTATTGAGTCAAAATCATAATGATTCATGTTTTTTTTTCAAGACATAAAAGATAAAATAATTTTTGTAATATAGGCTAACAAAAACCAATTCTTGGGTAGTGAATTATTTGATATTTGGAAAGCTTTATTTCCATATTTAGTCCATATGAAGTTGATATTCCTTTTAAGAATTATTGATGATGGGATGGATAATTTGAAAAATGAATAATAAATGAGTAGATGTTTGGGCATATCAAAAAATAGTGGTTTTACCTTTTGATAAGTAGTGCCTAAGTTTTAATAGTTCCTTTTTTTTTTTGGTAAATAAGATACTATAGCATTAATACTAGGTTTTATAGGTTGACCCAAAACCTTTTACAAAAATCAGCCTAGGGTTGTTGATGAACATGTCCTTACTAAGGATCCTATATATGTAAAATCTACATGCCGCCAAAGCCATTACATCCGGTAAGGCACATAGCCTGTTATCAAAAAGAAACTTCCCATAAAAAATTTTGGGTATACCCCGAGAAAACACACCTGCATCATAATTAAAAAAAAAATAAATAGACACGGATCCCTTCCTTGAAACAGTGGAGAAACAAAAATCTGCAGACACACATAGTAGAGTACTAAAAAAAACTCCCACAAGCTCTGTATTGATAGTTACTCTTAATAATTCTTTGGTAATTGCTTTCTTCCGTATATGACATGCTTTGGGACCACATCCTATATTGTCTAATCAGCCTTGGAGAAGTGAACCTACTATCTAGATTTATGGCGATGGCTATTTGGTGGTCTACATGGCTCTGGTTCGAAGTCTTATATTGTTGTTTATTTCTTGCCCTGTGATTATCAACTAACCTCAAATTACTAATATGACTAGGAGCCATGTTATCTGGAATGTGACTGTACCCATTAGTCTTTGTTGTATTTCCAAGCAGCATCCACCAAGACTGACAACTCGAATAATTTTTATTGTGAGTCCATTTCAAAAAAGAGATGAGAATACTCATAGCTTTAAAACTTACAGTGCCTTCTCTATTGTTAAATTTGACTATCATTCTTGGCATTCTTGTTGAATAAGCTCCTCTACTTTGCTCAAGACATCGTGTTCCCATTTGAAAAGTTCATCACCATCGACACCCAAATTGGCTAGCTTATTAACAACTTTGTTAGCTTCTCGAAAGACATGTTGGGATTTTCTATCCTGTCTTCCTTGGAAAAGGATCCTAGCCTCTTCAACAATTGTTTTAATCCTCCAAGGAGGTATTTTCCAATTATTGAGGAGATTTATAATATGCATAGAGTCTCCTTATACGATCAAATTACCTTATAAGTCTTGAGTCATTTGAAGGCATCTCTACATAGCTCTAGCTTTAGCTTCATTGTTTGTCCTTGTTTCCAAATATTTGGAAAAAGTAAGCATCATATTCCCATTATGATATCGCACAATGCCACCAGTGCCTACTTTTCCAGGATTGTCCTTAGCTGCTCCATAAAAATTAAGCTTAAACCAAACTGGAGGAGGTGGGGACCACTTAACATTGGATTTGGGGTTGACTACCCTAGGCACAAAATCATCTAAAAAGGTTAAGCTTAAAGATTGAGCAATCATGATCTCCTATAGATGAGGTTTACGACTATCAAAAGGGATAAGGTTCACATTCTCATTGGTAAAGGATAGGATCCTAGCAATGATAGTTTTATGATCATGGATAGACTCATTAAAGACTCTATGGTTCCTTTCTAACCACACCTACCAAATATAGTGATTGAGACAAATTTTCCATATGTATCTAAGTCTTTGGCTTGAAAAGGGGCAAGGCCACTGGATGAAAAAATCAAGTACGATGGTTGGTTTAACCCAAGAAATATTGAAGGCTTGAAAAACCCCACTTAGGATAGTCAAGGAAAAAGGGCACTCAAGGAAAATGTGATAAATGGTCTCCCAATTAGCCCTACATAGATAACAGTGATTAGTGATACAAATACCTTTACACATCATATTATCAATGGTTAGAATTCTTCCTTGGATAACCAGCCATGAAAAGACTACAAATTTTGGAATTAATTTTTTTATCCAAACTAAGTCCTTTTGGAGGACAAAATCCTCGTCATCAAGCAGAAGCTTGTAAGCTGATTTAACAGTGAACTGCCTATTTTCCGTAGGAACCTAGGTCACTTGATCTTCCTTAGGTCTCATGGGGATAAACTATTTCCTGAGAATGTTACAAAGATCATTTTATTTTGGTTGAAATCCCTGAAACCTTATTTGTTTCCACTTCATTCTGCCTCTGTCCTCAACCATATAATCGAAGACTTTTCTGCTAATGAGTTCTTTCGTGATATCTCTGATTCGATATAAGTTAGGATATTGTGTTAGTGGTTCATCCTTAGCCCACCTATCATTCTAGTAATTTATCCTCTCACCATTTCCTAAAAACCATCTTAAAACTTTTTTGATGATTTTCTTACAATTGAGAATTGCTTTCCAAAAAGCAGAACCTCTGATTGGAACTGAGTCACTTAGAAATTCTAGATTTTGAAGATACTTTGATTTGATGATAGCTGTCCATTCATTTTCTTCACCAGAAATATGAGAAATTCTCTTCATACCTAAGCCCACATTTTCCCTGGGTCTGCACACTTTGGTCCATCGTACAAGGTGTATCATTTTTTTCTCCTCTGATCCACTCCATAATTTTTTTTTTGGAGTTTCTCAATTTTCTAGAAAACCTTCATAGGGGCTTTGAAAATGGAGAGGAAATAGACTAGAATTCTCTTAAGAGAGGCCTTAGTGAGGGTCAGCTTTCCTACTTGAGATAGAAGATGACCTTTCCATCCAACAAGTTTTTTTTGAATTCTTTCAATAACCCTGTTCCACATTGATTCTATCGGAGAACCAATGAAAAGAGGGAGACCAAGATACAAAGTGGAGAGGTTTGCTATATCACGCCCTAAATTTCTGTAATCTTTTTTTGAATTCTTTCAATAACCCTATCCCACATTGAATCTATCAGAGAACCAATGAAAAGAGGGAGACCAAGATACAAAGTGGGGAGGTTTGCTATATCACACCCTAAAATTTATGCAATCCTTCCTTACCTCTGAATGGGGTTATTCAAGAAATATAACTTGCTTTTACTGAAATTAAATTTCTAACTAGCAACGTCCTCGTAGAGTTGCAAGATGTATTTAATTATTTTGGCCTCAACCACCAACGCCTTAGTCAATAGAAGGGTATCATCGATGAATTTTTGGTGAGAAAAAACCCTAGTGAGAGATGTTGCCTTGATTCCTGATATTAGCCTTGAACTACAAGCATTTTTGATGGTTTTGCCTAAATATTCTACCACAATGATGAATAACATGGGGCTGATAGGGTCCCCTTGCCGAATTCCTCTATGAATTTGAAAGTAACCAGCAGTTGTTCCATTAACCATAATCAAGAACCATGCTTTAGAAATGAATTATTTGATAAAATTAACCCATTTGTGGTGAAAACCAAACTTAAGGAGGACAACAATCAGAAAGTCCTAATTTAGCCTATCAAATGCTTTGTTCATATCAAGCTTGAGGGAAAAAATAGACCTGTTAGTCTTATGAGCAAAGTGTAGAGCTTCATGAACTATGATAACTCCATCCAAGATTGACCTGCCCTAGACAGAGCTTCCCTGGCATGGATCTATGATGTAGGGTAGAAAATTTCTCATTCTATTTGCAATGACTTTAGTTAGAATCTTGTAAGAAACATTGCATAGACTGATTGGCCTGAAGTCAGCCATAGATTCAGGTGTTTGCTTCTTAGGAATTAGACAAATAAAAGTAGAGTTGAGACCTTTTGGGATATGATTACTTACTTGGAATTCTATGATAGTAGAAATTACATCCTCACTTATGATGTCCCAAAAATATTGATAGAAATGAGGGGGAAAGCCATCGGGTCTCGGGGCTTTGTCTGGATCCATGCTAAACAAGGCTTCCTTAATTTCCTCATCAAAAAAGGGAGCTAGAAGCTTAAGGTTTATATCCTCATTTATTATGCTAGGAATGGATTGCAAGAGAATATATTTGGCCTCCTCATTGCACTGCAATTCTTGACCAAGGATAGAATTGAAATAAGTTATTGCCTCCTTTTTTATTTTTGTTAAGTCCTGAGTAATAGAACCATCTATTTTTTTTTTTTTAAATTTTATCTTGTTATTGCTTTTGTTTCTAAGCGTGGTGACGTGAAAAAACTTAGAATTTGAATCTCCATATTTCAACCAAATAACCCTTGTTTTTTGCCTCCAATAGATTTCCTCATAGGCCAAAATGTTGTGAAACTCTGCTAGTTTTATCCGTTCCTCTTGCCTAGTAGTTTCATCAGCATCACCATGTTGAATCCTCTGATAAATTATCTTCAAAATTTCAACAACCTATTTTTTATTTTCAAAGAGGTTCCTAAAGACCTCTTTGTTCCAAGTTAGAAGCTTTTCCTTAACAAACTTTAATTTGCTAGTAATTTTAAAAGCTACACTACCCCTAATAGGCTGTTGCCACCATTGAATTAAGTTATCTCTAAAATTGGAATGTTTGATCCACATAGATTGAAATCTGAAAGGTTTCTTGAAGGACAAAGAGTTAGGGATCTCCAAAAAAATGGGATTATGATCAGAGGAAATTTTAGGAAGGGCTTGCAAGGTAGAATCACCAAACAGAGTTGTAGCCTCCTTTGATAGAAAAAACCTATCAAGCCTTTCTTGAATGAGATGATACCCTATCCATCGATTTCTCCAGGTATAATTTGATCCTCTAATTTTTACATACATCAATATGTTGGAGTTCACAAAGTCATTGAACTCATCCATGCTCTTGATAGGTGGTCCATTTCCACCCATTTTGTCTAAAGGGTAAAGAGGAGTGTTAAAATCCCCAGCCAAAATATAGGGGATATTATGGAATATTTCACTCAGATTGCCTAAGTACTCTCACAGTAGAGCTCTGCCTTGAATTGAATTCGGGGCATAAATATTTGAAAGGATCCATGACCTATTGCTATTTATTTCCTTAAATAAAACACTAATAACCCTAACATCTTTTTGAATATTGGTGCCTTCTACTATCTGAGGATCCCACAAAGTCATAAGGCCTCCAAATGCTCCTCTAGATAATTTGAAAACCATCTCCCCTTGATTCCAGATTTTTTTTGCTACTTTTTTTGACTGAATCTCATTAGTTTTTATTTCTTGCAACATGATAATAGTTGGATTCACTTGATTTCTTATTGCACTGACTTCCCTGTGTTTGGGAAGGGCATTGAGGCCTATCACGTTCCATGAGATGAACTTAATTTAAATTGTTTGGGATTTCTTCCTCTCCCCCTCCCTTGAGGGGGTTTTCCTTATTTGTTGTCTTCAAAACCCGAAATAACCTGTTGAAACAAGGTTCTCTATTTTCCATTGGCAATGTCATTATCACTTTTAATTTTTTGATGCTCAGCATTTGATATTCTCCCTATTCTTTTTTCACTGCCAAAATCTATACGAGACTTCATAGTGCTCCTGGTTTATTTAGGACTAAATTAGGGGGAGGAAATTTGTTGTAGAATCAGACTACCATATTCCTCAATCTAAAGAGTTTCACATATCTCCACCCCTATATCCAAATCTTCTCCTTTTTTCTTGTATTCCCCTGGTCTGCAGGACGACCCCTCAGTATGATTCACCTGGATCCTAGTGATGATGTTAGGGAGATGAGATTTTTTTATTTTCCAATGCCTCAAATTTCTTCCTAAGTTCTTCAACATTAGGGTTTGGCTTTGGGATGCCCACTAGGCTTGAAGTATTTTTAGCATTGGGGTTTAAGGATCTTGACTTGGATGGGGATTCTAGAGATCAGGCATTAGGGTTTGGCTTTGTGATGCCCACGAGGCTTATAGTAATTTCAAAATTAGGGTTTGAGGATCCTGACTTGGATGGGGATTCTAGAGAGTCAGAAAGATTAGCCTGAAGGTTCTGGGCTTCCATGTCTTTCGATAATCCTCCTAAACCCATATTGGATAGAATTGAAAATTTATTTGAAACTAGAGGATTGGAACTTACTTGAGTATTTTGGTTCCCAACAACCTGTTGTTTTTATTTGTCTTGTTGGGACCCTGCACCCTCTATTTTCTTTTTTGGTAGACATAGTTTACCTGATTGAAATCGCCTCTGCTAGGGAAAATCCTCAAATTTCCTCTGTCTAGCATTCCCCGCTTTTTCTTTTCTCTATTCATTTCCAGGTTAGGGCACTGATTGCATAGATGTCCTTGATTTTTGCATTCTACATAGAATGCCAGTCTATTCTCGTATTATACTGGCTATTTTTGATAGTATTCTCCATACTCTAGCTCCACAAATCTTGGCAATTCATTATCCAAATTAGCATTTACGTAGATTCATGCATGAGTCATCCTTGTCCTGGCCAAGGTCACATGGTCAATGGAGATTAGGTCCCCTATAGTTATGGCTATGCCCTGAAACCAATATTCATTGAAGAACTGGGTAGGTAGACTCGAGAGATGAACCCAAATAGGGGCAATGTTAATATTTTGCTTTTCAGGGTTGAAATATTCACCCCATCGTCTGAGAAAAAGGCTAATTTTTCCCAAAAACCAAGGACCTCCTATTAAAATACGATTAGCATCCTCCATATTGTTAAAATGGATAATGAAGAACCCTCGAGTTAGATCTACCAACTCCAATCTACCCACCGGTTACAATTTACCCATCACCCAAGCCCTTATAGTCTTCGTGTCCAACCTACCTCCCAAAAACTTGCCTACCCGAGAGAATTATTCCATTGAAAGAAAAGGGCTCATGGAACTTTTTAGGGCCAAAATTTTATTATTTACTGGAACTAGGGGCCAAAGAGAGAGAACTTCCTTTCTTTTTTTTGTAAGAGTCTTAGCAAAAGATAGCCACTTCTTGGGCCCCACATTGTCCTTCGTATCTTTTTGTCAGGGTTTTTTTGAGGAGGGTCAGACCCCTGCTTGATGCTCACCTCCAAATCTACCGTAGTCTGACTGCATTCTTCTGGATCCTCACTTGATCCATGCTCGAGGTTCCCACCTAGCCCTTCCATACCTACTCTACCTTTGCCACCTTGGATGAGATTCCTGCCCATAAAATTCCAACCCTCACTCCCGTTGCACCCGCTAAACCTCATCTCGCTCATTTCTGATGATCACTATAATTTGAATAGTTCCTTAAACATCATATAAAACTATTTTTACATGAAAATATACTTTCCTTGTTTGCATGTAGTGTTTAGCTCATGAATGCTCTTGGATTGCCTTTATTATTTTAATTTTACTAAGTCAATATAACAATAATTCATGTATGTATCCTAAGAACATAAAAAATGAAATAATTATTGTAATCAAGCTAACAAAAATCAAAGCTTGGCTAATGGATTCTTTGATATTTTGGATAGATTTATTTCCATATTAAGTCCACATGAAGTTGGTATGGGTGATGGGTTGGATGATTAAGCAATCAAGAAAAATAAGCATACATTTGGATATACCAACAAATATTATTTTTACCTTATGATAAGTAGTTCCCCAATTTAAGTAGATTCTTCATCAATACAAAATCTTGATTTTGCATGAAATTATACTTTCCTTATTTGCATATAGTGTTTAGTCATAAATGTTTTTGAACAATGTCTGTTCTTTTCATTTTACTAAGTCAACATAACAATAATTCATGTGTGTGTCCTAAGAACATAAAATATAAAATGATTATTGTAATACATGCTAACAAAAAATAATGCTTGGGTAACCAATGCTTTAATATTTTGAAAAACTTTCTTTGCATATTTAGTCCACATGAAATTTATCTTCTTTTTAAGCATTATGGATGATGGCTTGGATGATTTGAGCAATTTTTCCATAAAGACAATGCTAGGTTAGCCTTCATATTGTACAAATTGATGGATAAATCATTATTAAAAAATATATGTCCCAGTGGCTAACCATATTTTACATAAAATATGGATTTCTTTGATTTTAATAAAAATCTAAATTCTCTACTTCTTTTAGATAGTACATGCTAATGGTGGATGTGATCTCTTTTTCTCCTAGAAAATACTATGAGGTCATCATGATAAATTAGGAAAGTGTCATTAATGATCGCTTCAAATACTATGCCCATTACCTCTAGAAAAATAACTCATATATTTGACAATACAAATGGAATTATTTTATATAAAATTTAAGTTCTCATTTAGTAGTGAACATGATCATATGTTAGTGTTAATATTTTATTAAAATTTGATTGTAGCCTTAAAAACTATCTAGTAGAGACAATGTTTCTAAATTCACTATTATATGATAATATTGGTCCATAGATGTCAATATTTAATTTGCTTTAAGTGAGGACTTATTTAGGTTTTGAAAGTCCATACATAACCATATATTAAAATTATTTCTCTAATTGACACCAAATTGCCATACATATTGAATGCTTAATATGATAGATGGCCTTAGCATCCAAATTTTTTATCAACTACTTTTTCATGGCCATTTGAGTTATATTATGAATATTACATCTTGATGATGTATTCATGTAAATGGATATGAGGGTTATGGGTAGTTTCAAAGTTAGTTGACACTATAAACCTATATGTTCTTGATCATGTATGTATATATTATTCTATCACATCAATGCAAAGGTCAATCAAAGTCAAATGTATTTATACCATTTGGTATCAAAGCTTCAAAATTATGAAGGTGAACCAATGCTACAAAATGGAAATTCCTTTCACAGTTATTTCATATTTCCCTATCTATTCCATAAGTTATATACATAATTTGTGTGAGGAGGAGACATTGTCAAATTGATTGTACATGCCAACACTTTGCATTCCTGGTATTTTTTCTTGTTTGTCTATAGGTTAGAAAATATTTTTTAAAATTAGAGAAGGTAATTTTATATTACAAAAAAATTAAATTTCAAGATCCATTTGATAATATAAAGAGTTAGTCTCATGCATAATCAAGGCCATTTAACATATCATTTGGTCATCTTCCACATTTCATGGGCAATTTACTTGTATATAGTTTCTAACAAAAAAATATTTTATTCATGCCAAGAATTTGTATGATAATATGATGGGTTGTATACTTGTATGCATGCATAAAATGCCATCTATGAATTTATATAGAATCATCTAACATTACTATATGTGATCTTATAGATTTTAATGGGGTATCCAAAATTTACCAAACCATCTAAAATCATTTTTAGGTGATAAGGGCTTTCCCAATTATCTTGAGAGTTATTTGAATATTGATCTTAGGTCATTTAGTGCATCTCATCCAAGTCAGACCATCTAAAGCACATTTTTTATCCATAAAAATTATCTAAAGGCCACATAAGGGCCATTTTAGAAGAATTTATCTTGACTAAGGCTATGTGAGATTACTTTTCCAACATGTCAAGCCATCTACAAGGTGTTCATGTTGAACAAGTCATCTAAGATTAAATGCATTTATTAGACCATCAAATATTTACTAGGCCATTAGATGCTTTGACCAAGCCCTCTTGAAGTGATACAAGTTGTTCAAGAGATTAATAGGTTGTCTAAATAAGTTTTATGGTGATGCTAAGACTACACAAGGGCCACTTTCATTTAGTCATTATTTGTGCATCTAAGGTAGTTTTCATATATTGGCATAGATAGATGCTCATGGAGAGACATCCATGATAAATGATATAATGGTACTAAAAGGAGGGTGAAGCTACAAAAATAATAATAAAATATTTATTGAAAGAGTCCATAAGGTTAAAGGTAAGAGAGATCCATCTTGCTAGAAGAGATATTGCTAAAGAAATAAGTCCTTCACTATTGTGACATTGACATTGTCGATATTATGATGTCTTGCTAAAAATCACTATGCAAGGTATTTGATAACATGAGCACTAATTCCCAATGTTGTTATTTGGAGGTATGTAAATAATGGAGGCATTGTCTAGAGTGTTTGAGGGATATGCCAAACATGTAAGATTTACTTTTTTTTGATGTGATATATAGATAAGGCACTTGTTGTGAGGAAGTGCCATTACAAGAAGAAAAACAATTTCATGATTTCAAAGAACCTTAAAATATCTCCATAATTCAAGTTATTCAATTGAATGACTGATAATGCATTTTATTTCTATGATTGATCATTTGAGTAGGGTTGATGTCACTGTCTATCCATATCACAGACATTTGGTTAAACATGACATGTTAATCTCATATGCATAGTGGGAGGATCTTTTGAGCCTTTAAAAAACATTTTATTTTCTTTTTTTATTGAATTTGGGTAGGGAAGAAAGTCATTCACAATATTCTTTTAAAAACTAGAATATTGACCTAATTCTTCCTAGAATATTCCTTGGAGATTTGTTTTGGAGATAAATTGACTTCAGTTGCTCATACTTGATTTTTTACCCAATGATATCTTATTGTTTTCTTGTGATTTGAGACATCAATATTTTTGTGAGTATAGGTATCTATAGTCATCCAATAGGTTATTTTGATCCCATTCCAGTGGATGTGAAATTTTCCAATTTGCAAAGATTTTTCATGCATATTAATGCTTTAAAGATGTTTTCCAATTTTTAGTTATTAAAAAGTGATAACTATTCTACATGGAAGACAAATATGAAGATTCACCTTGAGTTTAAATATTTGTGGAGAGTGGTATATATAACTATGAAAAAGTATGCTTATAACCCCACACATAAAGGAGGTTTGATAAATCTAACAAGAAAACCTAATTGATTATAATATTTAGAGTGGTTGATGAGATACAACCATACATATATGACACACTAATTGCTAAAATGAATGGCATAAACTTGGTATGATATTTAAATCCAAGAATTAAAACCTAATTATATACCTACAAATCCAATTGCATTGCTTGAAGTTGCAAAATGAAGAGAAGATAGAGGGATTTTTATGAAGAATTACTAAATCATGAACCTCAATACATGAATTAGGTGAAACTATAAATGATGATATGTTTGTTCCAATAGTGCTACAAGAATTACCACCTACATTCAATATTTTATTAACAACTTAAACCTAACTAGTTAGGGTCCCACTTTTAACACTCTTATGAATCTATTTCATAGGGAGGAAAAAAATTGAGAGACGAATACTAAAGAGGAACATTACTGAGACATTCATCAAAAATGAAATAAGACAATATAGTTTAAGAAAGTTGGCAAACCCCACAAAAAGCACCATAACCAACAAAAAGGTAAAGGGAAAATCAACAACACCAAGAAGGAGAAAGAAATGATTCAATTCAACATCACATATTTTGTTTGTGAAAACACATTTCATCTACTTTAAGTGTGTAAGGATAACCTATTATCACAATTTTCTTGTAGCAACTAATAGAAGAATTCATCATAAGACAAGCAAAAAAGTTTATACTAGCAAGATAGGAATGTATCACACCTCAAAAATAATAATGTAGCTATGGATGCCATGTCTAACATATAAGGACTAGTTTATTCCATTAAATAGCTTGATGTTATTTCAAAAGCTATCTCAATTTAGTTTGTTGATTCAAAAGCTACTAGAAATGTGATAGGCCAAAAATAATGGTTTGTGAGCATTGACCATTCATCTTCTTATGAAGAATTTACTCTTGGTGAGAATTTAACATGCACTGTTGCCACTATCGATGATGTTGAATTGATTATTAGAGCTCATACCTATTGCTTGACTCAATTTATTTACATGCTTGGCATCAAAAGAACTTACTCTCTATGAATAAATTGGTTGATCATAATTTTAGAGTTGAATTTTTTAAAATAGATGCAAAGAAACTCTATATCATTCAAGAATAATCCTTAGGATTTACAATCATTGCTTATGCTATTAACATAGAAAAAATGTTTCAAGTAGTGATTGTAATGTGATACAACCAATATTTTGAAACCAAGGTGGATGAGGCTACCACACTTTGGTGTAAGTGATTTAGATATATTAGTTTTAGCCACTAAAATCACACCTAAATCATGAAATGGTACATGAATTTTCATCCTTGATGAAGCCTCATGACCTTTGTATGATTTATTTGGTTGAAAAGCAACACTGAAACCTTTTTTCTCAAGTTGTCATAGAGTGGTTGGTTCACTTGACCTAGTGCATACTAATCTATACAAACCTATGGATCTAAACTTCATTGTTTATCACTATTTTTAATTGTTTGTTGATGATCATACATGATGAATGTGGTTGTATACCTAAAGTTAAAGGATGAAGCCTTCCACTATTTCTAGGAATTTGAAGCTCATGTGAAAAATATTATTAGTCCTCCCATTCTTGTGAATTATTCAAATCAGGTGATACACCAAGAATGAATTTCTATGCTTTCCTAAATAAAAAAGTCATAAAACAATAATTGAGGACTCCTTTTACACATCAACAAAATGGATTTTTAGAGGAAAAAATTACATTATTTTGTAGATGGTGTAATGCATGTTCAACAATGCTAATTTAGATCCTTGCATAGAATTTGTTTATACTATGATTTACTTGTTGAATTATGCACCCACACTTCCATTGAATGTTGTCACATATGAATAGGTGAATGGGTATAAAACCTATATACATGTTTGGAGCAATAGATTCATGCATATTTTGACATAGAAACAAATGAAGTTAGACAAGAAATCCAAATGATGAATCTTAATTGGATACAATAGTGATTTGAAGAGGTATCATCTCATGAATCCTAACACCATGAAATTGCATATCAACCAAGATATCATGTTTGACAAGAAAAATAAGTGTACTTCTTCAAAGCCACATTTTTTTTGACAAAGCACATTTTTTTAATCTAATGATGATGATGAAACCTATGAGAGAGAGGATATTTATTTGGATGAAGCTGATGGAGATGATACTAATAGAGTTGATGATATAAGACCATTCACTTTGAATATCAATCATAGGCTCAAGTGGCATGTCAGCGTTGTTCACAATGCAAATATAGATGGTATTGCAGACACATCTAGTTTAGGTCTAAGAATTTAGATAATAGTTTGTAATGAGATTAACCTAGCACTAATGAGCATTGTGATATAAACATGTGAACCTTCAATAGAGTGGAAAAATTCTATGATCATAAAATATTAAGTATTGTTTAATAACATGACAGTAACATTTTGATTTGTTAGTTATATATAGTACATGATATAGTAACATGATATTATGTATTCATGGGATGTTACTTATTAAAATTTTCTAATTATCTTGTTATTCTAATGAGATATACAAGATTAAAATTTTATAAAATAAAATATAATCTATTATGTATTGCATCAAAACTTGACATTAATAAAAAAAATTTGCCCATGTTTCTCTCTATTCCAATATGTGGTATTAGAGTAGATGAATTTTGAGCCATTAGTAGAGTTGATTGGATGATTTTAACCAAGAGAGTTTTTATAATTAATGTTACACAAAAAAATCACCATTAAAACATTTTATTTCTTTGGTTGATTTTACATTATAGACCCTGTAATATTAAAGATACTCAATATACATTTCAAAGGCACTGCTTTATGAGTTCTTATTGTAGACACAAAAAATTGACCCAAAAAAAGGAGTAAAAGTTACCTAAAATTTTTAGTAAGCCACTCAAAGTTACTAAGTGCAATTTTTGAGCTCCTCCCTCCTTTAGTTTGACCTCTTTTCCTAGATTTTTTAAATTTACAATCATCCAAGATTGACCCTGAATTTGGTTAGGCCACCTTGGTGCCATCTAACCTCCAATGGTCTTTTTTTGTGGATTTTTGGTAGGCTCAGATCGACCAAAAACTAAGTTATTTAAGGTTTTTACTTCAAAACCCTAACCCTTATGCCACCACTTTGACCATTGACCCTAAACCTAGTTTTTTGTATTTTTGTTTTCTTGCTCTATCATAAAACCCTCTATAAATAGAGGGGTTGAGCTCCATTTTTGGCCCATATTCAAACTTGACATGATCTATTTACCATATTCAAATGCTCTATATTCCAACTATGATATTCTTCATTGTTTGTGATTTTTTCTTCTCTCCTGTAGCTGCATTGAAAGCAAGTGGAAAGCAATTGACGATGGATCATGTACTAAGAATAATCTTCAACTCCATATACACAAAGGGGAGAGAGTCTTGAATCTTTGGTTTACCTTCAACCCTTTATTTTTGCTTTTCATTTCTATTGTAGTGTAGTTTACTTAAAACCTAGTTGCATCATTATTCAAGTATTTTAGTCACTTTTTGCTCTAGATAGGGTTTTTACCTTATTTTATTTGCATCCATATTTAGTATAGAATACATTTTTTATTTGCCTTTTGTGCATTCTTATCTATTTTCATGTGTATTTGTTATATTTTAATCGACACATATTTATGCATACTATCATTTGTATCTTCTAGCATTAGAGTAACTCACATTTATTAACCACATTTGCATCATTATTTTTATATCACTTATTGCACTAAGAATATTTTTGTTTGTATTTATATTACATTTAATTTGGTTATAATGCATTATCATTTATACATTTTCTCCCATTTCTGTCTATTTCATTCGCATTTGCATTAACTTTTTTTTCCATATTGGATTCGCAGTCCATTTGTACGAGGCATAAATTCAATGAGTTGGGTAAAACCATCCAATTTTTAACCTCTTCTATATATCATGAATTCATGACTGCCCTTTACAAAGCATAAATTCAGTGAGTTCACTATAGAAATATTTTTTTGTGTTTTATTCTCTCCCTTCCATCATGAATTCATGGTTGCTTGTTACAGGGTGCAAACTCGACTATTATAGACTTGGGGGCAAGTTTTTTGCTTCCTTGTTGTTTTTGTGTGTCTTTACATCTCTATGTGTTTTCTCTACATACCTTTAACTTCTCTCTTGCATGCTACTTGCCAATTCCAAAAGGTCAAATATAATATTTTCTTCATATGATCAAATAAAAGGACCAAGGGGGATTGACTGTTGTGCCTACAAGCTTAGAATTCATATTAAATTAAGTAGGCCCTTGAAAAATAATCATATGTTTTTTAGTTTCTATTTTTGTTTATAGGTTTGTTCGGGTCCATGGACGTAGGATTCGAGATGCAAGTTTGGTGCTAGGACAAACATCAAAAACAAGTAAGTGCTCCACTAGTATATATAGGTTGTTTGTTGCATGTTTCCATCATTTTTTACTTTCCAAAAATTAATATAAGGATAAACACATTTAGAAAATTTAGTTTAAAATTGTAAAATTCATTTTAGATTATAAGAATAAAATAAGTGTGTTTAGACATCAAACTAAAATTGCATGTAGTTTGCATCATAGGCTAAATTTTTTATGCATCACTTCTTGGAAATTTTCCTAAAATATAAAGTTACAATATATTATTCTAGGAGTAGTCTTCATACAAAATAAGAATCATTCTCAGGCTAGATTTGTGTGTTTGCATTTGCGTTTACTAAATTTAGTGTACAATATATATTTTAGTTATTGCAGTAGTTTCTTTTAAAAAGGCCAAACGTAGGTGTATTCTAATAAACACATAAAAACATCCATCCCAAATTTTGAGTGAGTCCTAAAACCATTCTTGGTGAACCCTTCAATCACCCAAGCCCTTGAGTGTAGAGAAACATAGCCATGTAGTTACCTTGGTTCCCAATAGATCTATCAAGAATCATCTACAAAGGTTATTTTCCTCCTCTACATGTTTGGTGAATGTGATGTGAACATGTCCTTAGTGGCTATTTAGGAAGCATTTTCCTTTTTATCCCTTTTTTTTATTAAAAAAAATATAAATAAGACCATCTAATTTTATTTGTATAGATTAGAAAACTAAAAAGACAACACAATTTCTATGTTTGTTTTATATTTTATGTTTAGTTTTGAACCTCTATTTTGCTTATCCTATGTATCTAACCCTTAGGAATAAGTGAAATATTTTAGAGCCTAATGAGAATCCTCTTTGGAATTAGGATGATCTTATAGATAGGGGAAACTTGAACATAAAGGAAGAAGAGGACACAACAACAAATGACAACTTTGATTCCACCAAAGGTCCTCATGGTCAACTTTTGTTTAAAACATATGACCATATGATGAAATTTTATAGATAAAACAAACAAGGTTTGTCTAAAATTCTACAAAAGGACATCTACTTTGATGAAACTGGACCATCCCAACAACCAATCATTTCTCATAAAAATATTTGTGTTAATCCCTTATTCCAATATTCACAAAACCACAATGTAAATCCATTTCATAACCCCACATATGATACTACAAAAACCAAACAAATTGGAGGGATTTCACAGTCTCCTCCAACTAGTAGCATACCCTAAAATTTCACTCAATTTCCTCCTCACTCTATTCCTTCTTCTAATGTAAATAATATTCCTCCTATTAATAACTTTTCTTTTATCCCAACTATAAATATCCCACCACAAGATACTACAAATATCCCTTACCAAAATCCATACCACAATGGTGTAATGTCTCAAACATTAACCAAGCATCCTACCAAAAACCCATGTATAATAATATACCTTTAGGAAACATTGGGTTGCACAACAATAATCCTAATATTTAGAGCTTAACTTCTATAGTAAAGCAACTTGCTCTAAGGGTAGACACCCTACAAGCACCTTAATTTATTTAGTCATATAAGGAGACATGTGATTAATCTTTAGATCCCATTATAGCCTCTAGACCTTACCCTAAGCACTTTTCCATGCTAATATTACCAATTTATAAGGGAACATAAGACCCTATATAACATTTAAGGATGTTTAGAACAACATGTTATAATATCAGTTATGATAATATGCTATTGCTAAAAACATTCCCTAAAAGCCTAGGAGGTATGGATTTGTAATGGTATTATCGACTACCCTGCTATTCCTTAAGACATTTTGAAGAAACAACCAAGTTGTTTGTTCAAAAATTTTGAGCCTATGTGGAGAAAGGAGCAACCCTTCAATATTTATACCTCTTGAAATAGGCTAAAGAATTTTTTTTTTCAAAATTTCTATCTTGGTGGAGGATTTTAGCTGGAAGATTAATATGTACCCCCCTCCCTGAGATATGTTAGAGATATTTTTTAATAACTTACAAGAGAAAATTTTATATGAACTTGAGACTACAACTATCACCTCTTTTGAAAAAATAATATATTTAGCTAGGAGGGTTGAGAAATATCCAATACAAGAACAAGCATATAGTTGATGATGGGGTAGAAAATAATAGATAGACCAATACTGTTAATACTACTAGTACCTTGTAGAATTTGGTACATAGAAAAACTCAATGAACCCCACAAATAAATTTTACAAGAATCAACCAACCACTATCATTGAACCTTAAACAACTCTTGAAGGTTAACATGATTACATTCCTATGATCAAATAATTTGACACAATAACAACTTGGTATAAGCTTGACCAACATTGTGAGTATCATAGGATTAACTAACACACTAACACATGAAATATCAATATAAGTAGTTGAAATACATGGTTCATGACTTGATAGATAAGGGTTGCCTTGTAATAGGTTATTCCCAAAGTACTCCTAACCACCAACATCCAACTCATCAACTACTAGCCAATCAACAACTAACAACTAACCAAGATATGGAGATCTTCCAAAATCCCCTACCCAACCATGATAAATAGAAAACCAACCAAGTGTCCTATCACAATGTGCCACCCCCATAAAAAAATATGGTTGGTATGATAGTGATAACTATAAGACAACAACATCAGAATCAACACACTCAACAACCCCATAAGCAAGTACCTCCAACACCCAATCAACCCTCTAGACCACCTTTAGTCTTGAAAAATACCTAGAATAAGAGCATGAGTACAAAAAAGCTAAATTTAATCTTAAAAAATCAATCGAAACTCTCCTTAGATTTTAAAAAACAATTAGCGAGTACCCTAGACAAGATTTTGGAGCTTTTACAGACTTCTCCTATCCATAGGGAAGCCTTAGTAAAACTTCTAAGCCAACAAACTATCCCACAAGACCTTCCCCCTAGTGACATAGCTAATGTCATAGGTACTCTTGGAGTTAACCACATATATTTTTATGATGATGGTATTCCTCCATCAACCTTGCAAGGGCATTATTCCCTTTACATTACTAGATATGTTGGGGAAAATTTTATCAAGAGGATCTTGGTAGACAATGGTTCCTCCCTCAACATATGCAGTTACAATTTCTTCCAAAAGTTTAGATTAAGGGAGGAAGATTTAACCAAGTTAGATGTCATCATAAAATATTTTAATAATGAATCTCAAGAGGCTTGCAACATTATATCCCTCCCTCTTAGGGTAGGATCCAATATTTTAGACACCTTGTTTTATGTAGTATCTTACCCAACATTTTTCAATCTTCTTCTTGAATGCCCTTGGATTCATGCAATGAGGGTTGTCACTTCTACTCTCCATCAATATCTCAAGTATAAATTTAAAAATCAACTCATCACCATCTTGGGTGACCCTCACCCATTCCAATAATATTCAATGGTTTAGCAACCCTAGTTAAAGATCAATTTCTATCCAACTATTTCTCTTCATAAATTGTTTCCTTCTTCTTCTAGATATTATCCATCTCCAAAGATCACCAAAAAGTTTAAAAACTTTTGAATTAGTGAGGAACCACCAACCATTATTCCATAAAAGGATCAAGTCAATCACTTAGTTCAAAGTCCTCTTCTCAATCTAGCTAAGTTACCACCTTCACCCTGAACTATGGGTTTACCCCTTAAAAAGGATGAAGTAGTACATGTCAGCACATGTACCTTTATCTATGTGCAAACTCCCCATGAAGAGATGATTCATGGTAACAACCCCTCTATTGTAGAAAGAACCTTTTACCATTGTTACTTATCCAATGACTACCCACTCTCTAAGAAGATCCTATCTAGTATGGGATATGAAGGTAAGGGCTTGGGACCTCAACAAAAAGACATCAAAGAGCCTTTGGAAGTTTAACTATGGTATAGGATAGGTGGCATAGGCTACATACAAAATAAAAACAAACTTGTACCAACTGATGATGATCAAGTCAATACTTATGTCAAATTCATATATCATCATGGCTTAGAGTGGATTGATGAGGATGAGGGGACCCCTTATCCCTCCACCATGTTTTTTTGTAATGTTATAACATTATATCATACCAATATGGTCATGATCCCAAGGGAGTATTCTAAAGGTGATACTCTTTGTGTTATGACTCATGAAGATATCCTTAATAATATCTTCTTATTTGATGGACCAGTCCCTTGTATTACCCATGTTAAAACTTCTAGATCTCAAGAGGATTTGAATCCTATGTCTCCTAAATGCCTTGAGCAACTAGAAGTTATCTCAATCTCTCTTCACTATGATGATCTCACATACTTATTGAAGATACCCTATATGTTAACATAGGAGCCAAAGAGAGCCCTAGACTCCTTAAGTTAGGAAAATCTATTTCCATGGATGAGTAGGAGTAATTGACCAAAATATTAGAATTATATCCAGATATTTTCACTTGGTCATATGTCAACATGCTAGGGCTTGATCCTTCCTTATTCATACATCACCTATTAGTTATACCCAATTTCAAACCCACAAAGCAAAAGCTTAGGAAGATGCATCCTAAAATTGACATATTAGTTAAGGAGCTCCAAAAACTCCTTAACATTAATATGATAGTATATTTCATTGTTGGATGTGGAATGTTATCACTAATGGATGGTTTATCGAGGTACAATTAGATTGGGATTAACCCTGAAGACCAAGAAAAGATAACTTTCATCACTCCATGGGGCACCTTCTATCATAGAGTCATGCCTTTTGGATTGAAGAACACTCGTGCCACATACCAAAGGGCTAGGCTTATATATTTCATGACTTGATGCATGGTATAGTAGAAGACTATGTGGATGATCTTCTTTGTTGCTCCATACATTAAGAAACTTATGCACATGATTTAAGACGAATATTTGAATGACTTTGAAATACAAGGTTTGTCTTAAGCCCTTAAAGTGTGTATTTGGAGTCACATCTAGCAAGATCTTAGGCTTTATAGTGTCTAGGTGAGGCATCAAAGTAAATCCAACTAAAATTTTGGCCATCACTAACATACCTACTCCCTGTAACCTTATTGAGCTACATATCTTGCAAGGAAAACTTCAAGCTATTAGACACTTCATAGCCTAGTTAGCCAATAAGTGTCATCCTTTCCTTAGGGTACTTAAAAGGATGTAGAGTGCAAGTGGGATGTTGAGTGTCAAAAATCCTTTTACAAACTCAAGTAGTATCTCACTTCCCCACTTGTCCTTATCCCACACAATATAGTTAAGCATTTAATGCTTTATATAACAATCACAATCCAAGATTTGAAGGCCATGCTTGCTCAACATGATGATAAAAATAAGGAGCGAGAAATATACTATATTAGTAGAAATATTATTAGATATGAAACCTAGTATACTCCCTTAGAGAAGCTTTGACTCACTATAGTGTTTGCCTCTAAAAATTTGATACACTACATGCTTAGCCATAAGAAATTAGTAGTTGCAAGGTTTGATCTCCTTCGGTACGTAATATTTAAGACCCACATTTTAGGTTGAGCTTCTAAGTGGGTCCTAGCCTGTAGTGAATTTGAAAACTTTATAGGTTAATAGGCTAAAAAATGTTAGGTGTTTGCTAATAAACTAGCCATTACTCCTTTATAATGCACCTATCCTTTAGTATTTAAGTTTCACAATGATTGCTTCAACCTAGAAGTAGAAGATATTGATTCCTGATCATTGTTTTTTATGGAGCCCATTGCTTAAAGGGTGTTGGAGCTAGAATCATTCTAGTCACTCCTAAAAAATAATTGATTCCACTTTTCTTCAAGTTACACTTCTCCTACACCAAAAACATTGTAGAGTATGAAGCCTTGAACCTAGGTCTTAGGGTAGCCTAAACCTTAAAATTTAGGATCCTTTTTGTCTTTGGTGACTCTCAAATTTTAGTCAACCAGGTTAATAATTTTTATAAAACTAAATATGATAAAATAAAACACGATAAGAAAATTGTCACTAAGACCATGTTAACCTTTTCTAAGGTAACCATAGAGTCTATCCCCAGATCCTACAACCACCATGTAGATGTCATGGCTACAACAACTTTCCTTATCTCCTTGGAGTTAGAAGATGATCAAGCAACTATTATCATTTGAAAACTCTAATAACCCATAACCCTTAGTTCTAGATAAATCCCATTAGACATCTTAAACATTAGAGCTTATCCATCCAAGCCTTGGTACATAGACATATTTAAATTTCTTAAAGATGACACAATGCCTGATGGCTTAGTCACAAAAAGTAAAATATTTTGTAAAAAAGAGCATGTTGATTTATGATAATTGATGATACTTTATATCAACATTATTTTGAAGGCATCTTCTTATGGTGCCTTAACTCTGATGAAGCTTGACAAGCCCTAATAAAGCACATGAAGGATCATGTGGAGGCCATTTTCATGGTCATGCAATAGCTAATAAGCTCCTTAGGATAGGTTATTACTAGTGTTCCATGGAGAAAGATGCATGTGACTATGTTTGACACTGTGACAAGTGTTATTTAATGATAACCTTATTCATGCTCCTCAAAAACTTCAGGTTATTTCTTCTCCTTGGTCATTCTCCATGTGGAGATTGGACATTATCAAGAAATTTAGCCTCAAGTCATTTTATGGTCATAAGTTTATCATCATGACAATAGAGTACTTCATGAAGTGGGTAGAAGCCATGCTCTTGGTCACGATGATTGGAGCCTAAGTCTCTAAGTTCATCTTCAATTAGATCCTTTGTAGGTATGATATGCCTTTGGTAATCATCTTCCATAATGGTACTCCTTTCAAGAACAAGAATATCCATAATATTTGTGCTAAGTACAAGATTCAACACAATGGTCAACCCCTTATTACCCCCAAGGTAGTGGTTAAGCCAAAGCATCCAACAAGTCCTTAGTCAAAATCCTTAAGAAGCTGGTTAGTAAGATTGGTCGAGACTGATATATCCAGTTGTACCCCACTTTGTGGGCCTATTGTACTAGCGGACAAAATCCTATAGGTGAAACCCATTATGTCTTGGTCTATAGCACTAAGGTAGTCTTCCCCTTCGAGTTAGAGGTCTTATCCTTGCATATCTTGTTGCAATATTCCTTGGTTGATGACGAGTATCATTTAGAAAATTTAAACCAATTGGAGTTGTTGGATGAAAAGTGTATCCATGCCTTAGAGAATATTTGAACCTATCAGAATATGCTCAAGCTAACTTATGCTAATAAAGTTTTCAATTTTTCTTTTGAAGTTAGGGACCTTGTCCTCAAAGAAAACCAAAAGACCACTAATGCTCACACATATCTAAATGGCAAATCTTAGCCCAACTAGCTAGGCCCCTTTGTCATAATGACCAAGTTTGGCTCAAGAGCCTATTGGTTAACAATGTTACATGGTAAAGAACTTAAAGAACCAATGAACACAATGCATCTAAAAATATATTATGCATGAGTTTAAATCTGTTATATCTCCTCTTCATCTCTCTTCTTTCTCAATTCATATTTTTCTCAATTCTTCTTCATCATTATCTTATCTCTTCTTATTCAACTTATTTTGTGTCAACTTGCATTGAATTGCTTGGTCATACTACATGATTGCTTGACATACTCTTATTTTTACACTTATGCTTGTCATATAGCTACTTCATCACTTGAACATACTTACATCTAACAAATTGATCATATATACTTTTTGGGACTTCACAATGAGGCAGATGATGACACCTAGTTAGGTTTATCCCATATGCATTACACTCAAACTAGGTCACTAATGCTTACCGAATCCCCAACCTAGGGCACATATTTTACTTTCTCCTATTGGGATGCTAATTATTACCTCTACTTGTTCTTATACATAAATGAGGTATTTCTGTGTTAGTGGGACACTTTTTTTTATTTTTCACATTATTGCATCTATTGGCACAAAGCAAGTTTCTTTTCTATCACATATGTTCCTTAACTATAAAAATATCAACAATAATCAAAATTTCCTCAACTCAAGGAATATATTTCTTCATATCTTGTATATCCTTGTCCTTTGCAAGTTTACAATCATATTTTTCACCAAGACAAAGTATATACACTTGTTATTCTTCTATCTACACATCTTCTTTTGATCGCACTTTTCCTTATTGATATTTTCTTGTTATGGGATACTCATAGGATCAGATAGATAATACAAACAACTTGATCATATAGAATTTTGAGGACTTCACAATGAGGCAGATGATGACACCTAGTTAGGTTTATCCCATATGCATTACACTCAAACTAGGTCACTAATGCTTACCGAATCCCCAACCTAGGGCACATATTTTACTTTCTCCCGTCGGGATGCTAATTATTACCTCTACTTGTTCTTATACATAAATGAAGTATTTTTGTGTTAGCAGGACACTTGTTTTTATTTTTCACATTATTGCATCTATTGGCATAAAGCAAGTTTAGTTTCTATCACATATGTTCCTTAACCATAAAAGTATCATCAATCATCAAAAAATCCTCAAGTATAGGAATATATTTCTTCATATCTTGTATATCCTTGTCCTTTGCAAGTTTATAATCATATTTTTCACCAAGACAAATTATATACACTTATTCTTCTTCTATCTACACATCTTCTTTTGATTGCACTTTTCCTTATTGATATTTTACTTTTTTAGGGATCTTCACTAGATAGGATAGATACTACATGGATATCATTTATGGTGTTCATACAACCAATAAATATTCTATGTACATCTCTTAGCTCTCAAAATTTCAACAAGGATATACACACACACTTTGCACCACTTTCTTCTTTCTTTTTTTCTATCTTACTTCTATCTATCACATGCACACCACACACATTTACTTTGTTTTGCTTAATCACTCATCTTTTTTACGAGTATCACACCCCAATCAGGTTAAAATCTACTTTTTTATCATCAATAAGCACTAAATACCTATTGGATTACACTCCTTATGGCTATCAATGAGCACTACACCCTTATAATATAGCTTCATGGCCACCAATGAGCATTACCTCCATCATATATCATTTGTGAGAACATATTGTTCGTAGGTTTCACTCCACCTTATATCACTAGCGAGCACACACCCATAGTGGGTATCACTTTATTTTTGGACACTAGCAAGCACACACCCATAATGGGTATCACTCCACCAACTTGTTCTCATCAGCAAGCATTGCACCCTTACAAGATAACTTCATGGTTACCAGCAAGCATTGCTCCACCTTAGACCATTTGTGAGCACATATCCTTACCGAGTATTGCTTCACCTTCAATCACTAGCAAGCAATACACCCCTATAGGATATCTTCATGGCATCCAATGAACATTACTCCACCATAGACCATTTTCAAGCCCACATCCTTACAAGGTTCTACTCCTTTTCTCATATTTTTCTTGGCTTTATGTTTGTTTGATCACACTAATCTATCTCAATCTATGCTAATTCAAATGGTATAATATAAGCACATATTTTATTTCTGTGATCTTTTGGTAAGCTTTCACTTTCTTCTTTCTTTCTTTTTCTCTCTTCTTCTCTTTCCTCTTATCATGAATTCGTGGTTCTAATGTATGGGGAACAAATTTGGTATATCATAGATTCATGGTTTCCATTTATAGGGGGCGAATTCGCAAAGAGAATTGATTTTTCTCTCTTATTTTCTTATCTGAATGAATTCATAGTTGACCCCACAAATTCATGTCGAGGCCCATACGAAGAATTCTTCTAAAAAATAAAAATATTAAAAAAATGAATAAAAATCCCATCCTCTGTCTGTTATTGTGTCGACCTTATCTCTCACGATCACTGCATGGTGTGTAGGAAGTGTCATCTCTCTATTTTCTCTAGAGCCCCTTTCCTCTTTCACGCGCAATGAAAATGAATTTAATTTTCACCCTCTCTTCCCTATTATCCCTCCCTTTATCTCTCATTTTATTTTTCTTTCTTTTATTTTCTTCCTTGTTCTTATGCATTTGCCATTTTTAGTTTCTTCAATAATTTTGCATTCCTTATAAAAATCAAGGGGGCACTATGACCTTGGGGGAATTGATGTCTTCATTACCCTGTAAGCATGCAAAATTTCTAATTTTTTAGAATAACACCATTTTTGCACCATCCCTCCACCTAAACCTCCTACCCCTTTTAGTGTGTATCATTTCTAATCCATAGGTATCTACAACTTTCTTTGATGCATTTATTATGCCATAAATGCATGAAAGAGTGTTAGGAACCTAATCCTAACTCAAGAGCCACATTAAATTCTATTCTATTTTCATCAAGGACCATCACGTCCTTTCACTTCTATCACATTTAACATATTTAATAGGCATTCGATGAAGGTTGTAAAGACATCATCGAAGACATAATATTATATTCATTGATTGGGTAATTCCATCAATTCAAATAGTGATTCCTTCCAAACAGTGATTTGGTATTCATTCTTTTGTTGCTTACTAATATATTTTGTACATGCACCTTGCATCTGGTATTAGAGCATGGTCAAATCCCTATACCTTCGGCATCCTCAAAAAACAATTATTGAAGCATCACTTTTTTTTCCAATTCCCCTGCTCAACTCGATGACAGATCGCTGTCAACAATGCTATCAAAACAAGGGAACTAGTGCAAGAGGACGTTAAATAAAATTATGCTAAAATTTTATATATATCCTTCTAAGAGGACGTCATCGATGCTTCGATCACCAAAAAATTCAACACGCCATATTAAATTTGTCAAAAATGCAGCCAACATATACGTTCTACCAACAAAGTTACATAAGGACAATATAAAACAAAAAGGGTAAAAAATCCAAAAATGATCAAGATTAATACCTCCTAGATCCCTCAAGGAAGCTCACCAAATTTCCAGCAAAAAAATAAAAGGAGGAAAATCATAAATCAAAATTTTAACGCCTGAAGCCATTTTTCGGCAAGCTGTAGAAATTTGCAATAGAAAATTATAATATATAAGTTATAAACCAAAGTTTAAAATATTTTCCTGATTGTTGGTTAAATAAGGATGACCATCAAAAAATTTAAATTATGAGCATAGAAGGGGATTAATCCCACATCTATCCAGCTAGCGATATCAGGGTGTTTAAAAGGTGCAAAATGTATAATATTGTTTACCTAGCACGCTAGGCATACACGCTCATGTGCTAGGCAATAGTGCTAGTTGAGGGCACATCGCATTAGACACTCATTGACCACCTCAATTACTGTGCTCATTTTCCAACCTATCCACTTGCCACATCACCACTACCTCCGCTCAACCGTCACCCCGTCCCTCTGCCACTATTAGTTTCGCTTAGCTACCGCCCACGACCGTCACTTCTTCTTAGCCATCACCTTGTTCCTCCACCGCCATTGTACCACTCAACCACCACCCCACTTTTCCATTGCATCTTCTTCACTATGGTCCCATTGCCTACTTATAGCCATATAACTATCTTTCGCCACCTAAAAAGTTGACATACAAAAAAAAATATTTTACAATATTATTGGACATTTATCAATTTTGAAAAAGTGCCAAGCAATTTTTTATTTATTTATTTTTTTGCACAATTTTTTTCAATTTTACCCAAAACAAAGTTGAACCAATTTTACAAAACAATTGGCACTCTTTTCCAAAACTTGCAACCAAGACAAATTAAATATAAACTTGCTACAACTCTCCCATGATGGATGGGAGAAGATCACTGAATATGGAAAAAGATATTACGAAAGAAGTCTCGAAGGAGGTCCTGCAAGGAATGACGATGTGGAAGGATAATTTAGAAGATAAGATAGCTACAAAAATAGCAAAATTAACCCTAAAAATTGATGACACCAATACAAAGCTATCAACCAAAATGGATCACTCCGTAGACTTGATGCAACAAAATATGGTATTAATGCAAGCCAATCGGTAAAACATGATACCCCTGCAACAACCATTACTAGGGGGACCTCACACATCAATCCTTACTTGAACCACAAAATTGGATTTCTCAAAATTTGATGGAGGTGACCCCACAAATTGGATATATAGGGAAGACCAATATTTCTCTTTATATCAAATTCTAAAGATCCAAAAAGTCAGCATTGCATCATTTCACTTAGAGCAAATTGCTACACAATGGTACCAATGGTATGAAAAATAAAAGGTATTCCCACATGGACCGAATTTACAAAGGACCTAATGATGCGATTCAGACCCAGCAAATTCGAAGATTTCATAGGAGCCCTCACAAAACTCTACCAAACATCTATAGTAAGAGAATACCAAGCACAATTTGAGAAATTGGCAAACCTTACATCAAGACTCAATGCATATTTCTTTCAAAGTTGCTTCATAAGTGGCCTGAAAGAAGAAATTCGAATGAAAGTACAAATAATCAATTGTATTGACATGATGCATGCAATGGCATTAGCACAAATGATGGAAGAGAAGATCAATAATCAACTCCGAATAGGAATATTATCAACAAGAAAAACACAAAATACCTACACCAACAAAAAACTGAATAAATTCATGCCAATTAAATGTATTAGCCTAGAGGAAATGAAAGAAAGGTGAGAGAAGGGCCTCTGTTTCCATTGTGATGAGAAATTCACCCCTAATCGCAAATGCATTTCACCCAAGTTATATATCTTGGATACAATAGGAGATTGCATGCCAAAAGAAGAGTATGACATCGAAGTTGAACTAATAACAGATATTCATGAAGAAAATAATGAGGATAAAATAAAAATTTCTTTTAATGCCCTCGTAGGATGTTCGGTCCCACAAACTATGAAAGTTAAGGGGTAATTTAAGAAACAAAACCCTAATGTTCTCTTATACTTTGGTAACACACACATTTTATAGACCCCAGGTTGGCCAAGAAAGCTAATTGTTTCATATATCCTTGTAATAACTTCAAAGTCATGATTGGAAATGGAGGAAAACTTTTGTGCAAAGGGAAATGCCAAAATATTAAACTCAATATGGGATATTATAACATGAAAGGAGATACTTATGTACTACCATTAGGAGGATGTGACAATTTTGGGAGTACAATGTCTATGAACGCTTGGCACAATTCAATAGGACTTTGAAGAACTATGGATGAAATTCACACAAAAAGGCCAAACTTACACAATTAAAGGGCTAAAATCAGGTCCTTCACAAATTGTAAGTTCCCACAGAATGGAAAAAATTATTCACAAAGGAGGTAAAGGCATGGTTACCCAACTATTTTCCATGCAAAATACTAAGGAAGAACAACCATAGGCACCTAAACTACAAGAACTCCTAGGAAGACATGATCAAATATTCAAAGAACCATAAGGATTTCCTCCACAACGAAGCCATGATCATGCTATTCAACTACTTTTGGGGCACAAATATCCAAATATTATACCTTATCGATGCCCATATCTACAAAAGATAGAAATAAAAAAATTAGTACAAGACCTACTTAGGGTAGGGGTCATTAGACCTAGTGTAAGTCCCTACTCTTCTCCTGTCATATTAGTGAGGAAGAAGGATAGATCTTGGCACTTGTGTTGATTTTTGTGCCCTCAACAAAATGACTATCAAGGATAAATTTCCTATTCCAATCATCAATGAATTACTAGACAAACTTCATGGGATACATATTTTTCCAAACTTTATTTATGATCAAGCTACCACCAAATTTGAGTTAGAGAAAGTGATATACCCAAAATGACCTTTTGCACTCATGAAGGACATTATGAATTTTTGGTGATGCCATTTGGTCTTACCAATGCCCCTTCTACATTTCAAAGTCTTATGAACAAGGTATTTCACCGCTTCCTTCGAAAGTTTATTTTAGTTTTCTTTGATGATATTTTGATTTACAGTAAAACATGGGAAGATCACTTAAACCATATAGATCAAGCATTAAATATATTTAATGACAATAAATTATACACCAAAAGATCAAAATGTTCCTTTGGAAAACAAAAAATTGAATACCTTGGACACATTGTCTCCAAAGAAGGAGTTAAAGTCAACCCTCGTAATATCGAAGATGTGGAAAATTGGCTTACTCCAAAATATTGAAAGGTTTGTTTGGATTCTTAGGACTAACCGGTTATTATCACAAATTTGTCAAATATTATGGTAAAATTGTGGCCCCCCTAACAACACTACTTAATAAGAATGCTTTTTTATGGTCTCCAAAAGCCGAGGAAACCTTTATGACCTTGGAAAATACCATGTGTACTACTCCTGTCTTAGCTATGCCAGACTCTTTCAAACTCTTTATTATTAAGAGCGATGCTTCAAGATTAGGAATAGGAGTCGTACTCATGCAAAATAAAAAACCTTTAGCTTTCAATAGCAAAGCATTCTCAAAAATGAATTTAGCATGTTCCACATATGGAAAATAAATGTTAGCCATTGTTCATGCCATCCAACATTGGAGACCTTACCTTATTGGCAAACATTTTATTATCCACACCAACCACAATAGCTTGAAATACCTTCTAGAGCAACGTATAACCACCCTAGAATAACAAAAGTGGGTTACAAAATTACTTGGATATGACTATGAAATCATATATAAAAATGGTAAATATAACATGGTTACAGATGCCCTTTCAAGAAATTTTGAAGAAATTCCCCAATTACATGCTATTTTCATCCCTTTTCCTAAATGGATAGACCAAGTCAAGAAGGAGTGGTTTAATGACCCTACCACATATGCCTTAATTCAACAACTTCAAAAAAATCCCATGAGAAAACCTCACTATTCTTGGAGAGATAACATACTATGGTATAAAGAATGTATTATCCTTTCTCCTACATCCACCTATCGTAAAAATATTCTCAAGGAATTATATGCCACACCCACTACATGACACTTTGGATTCCTAAAAACCTATAAAAGAGTGACTAGATTGTATTATTGGATAGGGATGAAAAACGATATCAAGAAGTTCATAAATGAATGTGAGACATGACAAAGAAATAAATGAGAAATAGTGGCTACTCTAGGTCTTCTTCAACCTATTCCCCTACCAACAAAAACATGGGCTGATATTTCAATGGATTTTATTGAAGGACTCCCAAAATATGCAGGAAAAACAACCATCCTAGTTGTGGTAGATTGTTTATCAAAATACACCCATTTTTGTTCAATAGCCCATCCTTATACAACCAGTACTATCACTAAAAATTTCCTTGATAATATATTTAAATTACATGGAATGCCCTCAATTATAGTTAGTGATTGTGATCCCACTTTCACTAGTAATTTTTGGAAAGAATTGTTTAAAATTAAAGGTACTCAACTATGAATGAGCTCTGCTTACCACCCCCAAACAAACGGATAAAATGAAGTTGTTAATAAATGTTTGGAAACCTACCTTCATTGTTTTATTTCCACTCAACCCCTTCATTGGGTTAAATGGCTTCCATTAGCCGAATGGTGGTATAACACCACATATCACACAACCATTAAAATGATCCCATATGAAGCATTATATGGCCAAACACCCCCATCCCTTACCTATTATATTCTTAGAAGTACGAACATACCAGCAGTAGATATGGAACTTTCTACTTGAGATAACACTATTAGCACTCTTAAAGAAAACCTACACACCACCCAACACTGAATGAAGCAACAAGAAGACCAAAACTGAATTGAACATACTTTCCAAGAAGGGGATACAATATTCCTTTGCCTTCAACCATATCGCCAAACTTTCCTAAAAATTAAAGGTTCTCAAAAGTTAGCACCAAGATTTTATGGACCTTATAAAGTTCTACAACGTATTGGACCAGTTGCTTATAAATTTGAGTTACCAGAGTCCTCTAAAATTCATCCTGTGTTCCATGTCTCTTGCCTTAAACTAGTAATAGGCACCCACATCACTACTCAAACTCAACTTCTAGAGTTTACCAAATATGGGGCACTCATGGTTGAACCAGAAGCTATCCTAGAATGCCATGTTTGCCACCTCTGCAATCGTACCATCACCAAAGTATTGATTCAATGGAAAGGTCTACCTTTAGAAGATACCACATGGGAGACACTCCATCATATCCAGTAATAATTTCCTCACTTCCAGCTTTGAGGACAAAGCTCATTTTAAGGCACCTTGCAAAGATGGGGTAAAATGTAGACACAAAAAAATGACCCAACCAAAGGAGTCAATTTTCCCTTAGATGTTTAGGAAGCCACTCAAAATTTGAGCTCCTCTCTCATTTAGTTTGACCATTTTTCTTAGATATTTTGAATTCATGGTAATTCAAGACTGATCGTTAATTTGGTTGGGCCACTTTGGTACCATATAACCTCTAATGGTAAGATATTATGGATTTGTGGTTGAATTAGATCAATCGTGAATTTGGAAATTTAGATTTTTACCTTCAAAACCCTAACCCTTGTTCCACCACTTTGCTTGTTGATCCTAAAGCTAGGTTTTTATATATTTTTTCCTACCCTACCTTCAAAACCTCTATAAATAATAGGGTTGAGATCCCTTTTTAACCCATATTTGAATTTGACATGATCTATTTTCCATATCTGAATGCTCTATATTCCACCTGTGATCTTCTTCACTGTTTGTGATTTTTTCTTCTCTTATGTAGCTACATTAAAAGCAAGTGACAGTGGATCATGTACTGAGAATACTCTTCAACTTCATTAGCACAAAGGGGAGAGAGGCTTGCCTCTTTGGTTTACCTTCAACCATTTATTTTTTCTTTTCATTTTTTTTGTAGTGTAGTTTACGTAACATCCTCTTGAGTCATTATTCTAATAGTTTAGTCACTTTTGTTCAAGATAGGGATTTTACCTTATTTTATTTGCATCCATATTTAGTATAGAATACATTTTAAATTTATCTTTTGTGCATTCTTGTCTATTTTCATGTGTATTTGTTATATTTTAATTTAGACATCTTTCTACATATTTTTATTTGTATTTTCTAGCATTTAAAGTAACTCGCATTCTGTTAGACACATTTACCTCATTATTTTTACATCATTTATTATACTAAGAATATTTTCATTTGTCTTTAGACTATATTTAATTTAGTTAGACTACATTGTCATTTCTATGTTTTATCCTATTCCTTTTGTTTCATGAGTTTGTCTCTCATTTTTAGCTCACATTTGCATTTACTTTTTCTTCTATATTATATACATGGTTCGTATCTATGGGGCATGAATTCAAAAAGTTAGGAAAAACCATCTCTTTCATCCCCTCTTCTATCTATCATAAATTCATGGTCACACTTTATAGAGTACGAATTCGACAAGTTCACTACAGAAAGATTTTTTTTGTGTTCTCTTCCCTATTTCTCACTGCCATCACAAATTCATGGTCACCCATTACAGGGCATAAATTCAACTATTATAGACTTGGGGGAAAATTTTCTACTTCCCTATTATTTTTCTATCTTTGCATATCTATATTTTTCTTTGCATATTGTTAACTTATCTCTAACATGCTGCTTGCCATTTCAAAAGGTTAAATACACTTTTTTCTTCATATGTTCAATTAAAAGGACCAAGGGGACTTGACTACTATGCCTACAAGCTTAGTATTCATAATGGATTAAGAAGGCCCTTAAACACTAATTACATTTTTTTAGTTTCTATTTTTGTTTACAAGTTTTTTTGAGTATGTGGTCATAGGATTCAGGACGTAAGTTTGGTGCAATGAAAAAAACTAGAAACAAGTACATGCTCCACTAGTCTATATAGGCTATTTGCATATTTCCATCCTTTTCTACTTTCCAATAATTAATATAAGGATAACTCACATTTAGGAAACTTAGTTTAAAATTGTATAATTCATTTTAGATCACAAGAATAAAATAACTGTGTTTAGACATCAAAATGAAATTGCATGTAGTTTGCATCATAGGCTAAATTGTTTGTGCATCACTTCTTGGACCTTTGCCTAAAATATAAAGTTACATTTATGTTATTCTAGGAGTAGTCTTCATACAAAATAAGAATCATTCTTAGGGTAGATTTGTTTATCTGCATTTACATTTACTATGTTTAGTGTACAATATATATTTTAGTTATTGTAGTAGTTACTTTTAAAAATGCTAAATATAGGTGTATTCCAACAACCATATAAAATCATCCATCTTAGACTTGGAGTGAGTCATAAACCATTCATGGTGAACCGTTCAATCCCCTAAGCCCCCAAGTATTGAGAAACATAGCGACATGGTTACCTCGGCTCATAGAGGATCCATAGAGAATCGTCTATGAAGGTTATTTTCCCCATATACACCTATGTTGTGAAAAAAAAGGTATTTGGAACACCTTTTTAATTCATTTTTTCTTAACATTTAATATTTTTTTACAATAAATAAAGTTTGTAATCACAAGGGATCGTATGAGAGTTAATGGAGAAAGACTTGCTAGATAGTTTGATTATGAATGTTTATGAGAAAATGACTTGTTATATAGTTTTATTGTGAATGCAAAATATAAGTTCTTAAGTGCATTTAAGATATACTTGAGAGAAATTTAGTAGATTTGGATTCTTAAGTAGCTACAAACTTATACCAATTACTTGACTAAAAATTTACAAAAATACCACTTGATATTATGCCTAATATCTATATCTGTTACCTAAAATAATATTTGGAGAAATGCGCCTGATATTGCATCAAATATTTGTTTAAAAATCCAAATAAATAACCTAAAGTGTGTTCATTTAATGCAATTCTAAGGTATTTACGAGGAGTCAAAAGTTAATGTGTATAAATCCAAAAAGGAGCCAAAATAATGAGAGCTCAAGAAAGTTTGAGGAGTGTCAAAGATAAGTGTGCCTATTTTTAATCTGAGCATCAAATAATTTTGAGTGTCAAAGGAAGTGTACCTATTTTAAATCTAAGCATCATCTATCTTCAAGTATCAAAGAAATTCAAGTGCCAAAGGAAGTGTACCTGTTTTGTTTTAAATTTGAGTGCCAAAGTCTTCTAGGTTTTCTTTGATTTTTTCTAAAAAATATTTTAAAAATATATATCTTTTAATACTATGGAACAAATATTCAAATATTTTACCCAAGTTTTGTAGGTGAGTTGGAGAGGAGAGGGAAATCCTCCAAGAGAGGTCCCAGGTTCAAATCTCCACCCTACCAAAAAGCTGAATTGGGTATCCAAAATCCAATTGATAATGTTGGTGCGGGCAGGGCGGGTGCGACTCCCGGGTGACTTTGATAGTGTAGAACCCCTTGTTCATGTTCTCTCAGGCCAAGGCGACCCTAGAAGGGGTTTTTTGCTAAAAAAAAAAAATCAAATATTTGCTATAGTTGAAACATTAAAAAACTATACACATTCTAAAGTATTTTGAAATATATTGTTGTAATACTTTAAAGAAAATAGTCCAATATTTGCTATAGTTAAAACATTACAAACTATAGAAATATATTGATAGTATTTTAAAAGGATCATATTTATAAGGGAGTTATAGGTCAATTAAAAATACGTTTATGCACCATTGAAACTTTATTGTCATAGGGAGTTATAAGGATCATTAAGTTTAATTTTTATCGTTGAGTTTGTTACATCATGACACATAATAAGAAAAATAAAAAATGATACATATATTTTAGAGCTAGAAAACATATGACAAGAGATATTAAATGGTTCCATTATTATCATAAAATAGATGTAAAACCTATAACAACAAAAAATGATAAAATCTATTATACAAAAGGTTTTGGAAATGTGTATATCAACATTACAAACTATAGAAATATGTTGAAAGGATTTTAAAAGGATCATATTTATAAGGGATTTATAAGTCAATTAAAAAGGCCTTTATGCACCATTGAAACTTTATTGTCATAAGGAGTTATAAGGATCATTAAGTTTAATTTTTTATCATTGAGTTTGTTACATCATGACATATAATAAGAAAACTATAAAATGATACATAGATTCTAAAGCTATTAAACAATGAAAAGAGATATTAAAATTTTCCATAATTTTCATAAAATAAATGGAAAACCTGTAACAATAGAAGATGATAAAATATATTAGACAAAAGGTTCTGGAAATTTGCATATCAATCCTACATATGGGAAATGTATTCTAGAAAATGTCCTCTATGTGCCAAGATTATCCAAAAATCTACTCTCAGTGTAAAAAATGCTAGATGAGGGATTGTCGATATATTTTAAAATTATAAATTAAAAAAAATAATGCATTATTACAAGAGATAATTTTTTTTGTTGCAATAGGTTCATTCAAGAATGAATTATTTTCCCTTGATGATAAATCTACACCTTCAATTGCCTATCATAATAGGTACACATATTTTATAACAGAAGAGATATGGTCATATTGCATCAACATCACTTTTAGAACTTCATAAAATAAAATGGTTACTATTTTTCCTCCACTTTACTTAAATATAACATGTTTTAGTTTACATCGAATTTTTAAAGAAAAAAACATAGAATTCCTTTTGAATATAGTTCACATAGAGCTACTGGTCTTTTGGATGTCATACATACAGATCTATGTGATCCTATATCGATTAATTTTGGAGGTGAAAAATATTTCAAACTATTTTTTATTATTTACTCACAAAAAATGTGGGCCTATTTCCTACCCTTAAAATCAAAATCCTTCACATATTTTAAACAATTCAAACTACTTATTGAGACAAAATCTGGGTGTTCAATATAAGAACTTTGTTTAGATAAAGGTGAAGAATATACCTCTAAAGTTTTTTTTTGAATATCTTACACAACATGGAATCAAACATCAACTAACTACAACTTACACTCCATAATAAAATAGAGTTTTTGAAAGAATAAATCAAAGTGCTATGGAAATGGTTTATTGTATACTCAAAAAAGTTGATCTTGAATGACAATATTAGGTAGAAGTAATCAATACCATAGTATATATTCAAAATAGAACACCTACAAAATCCCTTAAAGGTATCACACTAGAAGAAGCATGGTTTGGAAGGAAACCTTTAATGGCACATCTAAGAGTATTTGGTTTTCCATAACAAAGAAGGACACAACTAGATTATAAAACTCTACATTACATATTTTTAGGATATGATATGTCATACAAATATAAAATAGATGGTTCAGTTCAAAAATATAAATCATGTATTATTGAAAAAGGTTTTTGTCAAAGAGAAATGATGAAACATTTGCACCAACGACAAAGATGACTATGATTCATACAATTTGTGCACTAGCAACACAATATAATTGGAAAGTTCATCAAATGGATGTTAAAAGTGCTTTTCTCAATGGAGATCTTGAAGAAGTGTATATGATACAAACAAAAGATCTTGAGATATTTGGGCAAAAACAAAATTTTTACAAAATAAAAAATCATTATATGGATTAAAACAAGCTCCACGAGTTTGGTATATTAAAATCAACAATCATCTTCAACAACATGCTTTTCATAGAATTTTTTTAGACTCAAATCTCTATACCTAGAAAGTGGGTTATGACAGAGTAATACTTGTGGTATATTCAAATGATCTAGTTATCATAGGTATATCTGATTTAATAATAAAAGTAAAGAATGATATAAATGCAAATTTTGATATATTTGATCCAGGACTACTTCATTATTGTCTTAGTTTAAGTCATGGCAAAAAAAAAATCATATTAAGATTACACAAACTAAATATGCCAAGACTATTTCAAAAATAAAAAATGATAGATTGTAAAGATAAAATAACACCTATGGAACATGTATTGTAATTATCAAGATATGATAAATCACCATATGCGTCAGCTACATAATATCATCAACTAATTATTAGTCTACTTTATCTCACAAATACAAGACAAGATATAGTTTTTGCTTTAAATTATCTCTCTAGATTTTTGCAAGAACCTAAGGAGAATCATTGGAAACATGCTAAATGAGTTCTATAGTATCTCCAGGTATAATAAATTACGGATTAAAACATAATAGAAATATTATTTTCTACAAGGTTATAAAGACTCAAATTATGTTGGTTGTATTGATGATAGAACATCTACTTTATGGTAAGTTTTTTTATCTTAGTTTTGGTCCAGTTTCTTGGCATAGTAAAATGCAACATAATTTAGAACTTTCATCTACTAAGGTAGAATATAGAGATGCATGAAATGCTACATGTGAAACACTATGGCTACAATTTATTCTATTAGATATGGGTTAGTATTTCAAGCAATCGATGATATTAAATTATGATAATCAAGGAGTTCTAAAGTTTTAAAAATCATATTTTTATGAAAGAAAAAAACATTTTAAAGCACAATTTCATTTTATTCAAGATCATGTTCAAGATCATTGTATCAATCTTAAATATATTTCTACTATAGAATAGGTGGTAGACATTTTCACAAAAGCTCTTGGGTGAGTAAAGTTTGAAGAATTTCAACATTTGCTATGTATACCAAATAATGCAATATAGGGGATGTTAGTTATATATATTATATTATTTGTAATAAAGTGAGAAGTTAATTTTTTTTAATTATCTCATTATTATCATGAGATATACAAGATTGAAATGTAATAAAATACAATGTAATATGTGATGTATGACATCAAAGCTTGACATTAATAAAAAAGCTTTTCCCATGTTTCATTTCATTCCAATATGATATTCTACCTATAAATAGACTCGTTGGTTATAAGTGGGTATGCAATATCAAATAAAAAATGAAAGAAATCATTGATAATTACAAGACAAGGATTTTTACAAAGGGCTATGCATAGAAGGAACAAATCTATTATGATGAAAATTTTCCACCAACAACAAAGATCAATACCATTTGAATTGTTTTTGTAGTAGCTACACAATTTGGTTGGAAGCTACATCAAATGGATGTGAAGAGTGAATGTTTTTAGTGGTGACCTCTATGAATAATTCTACATTCATAATTATAGGGACTCATCATACCTGGTTAGTAGAAGAAGGTATGCATGATCATGAAATATATCTATGGCCTAATATAGTCTCATAGATTGCAAAGATCAATGCACATATTATTTGATATGGATTCAATCATAGTCCTTATAATCTAAACCATTATTTCATTAGTTAAGGAATATAGGTCATGATAATAATAATGTATATTGATGACTTGGTCATCAATAGGAGTTTAATAAAGTTGATTTAAGAGACAAAGAAGTATTTAAAGTGGTAATTTGATATGATTAATATTAGGTGAATTTATTATTGTCTTAGATAGGAGGTGTGGCATATTGAAAACCACATGTTCATATCATAAATAAAGTATGCTAGGATATTTATTGATAAGTTTTTCATGATATATTGCAATACCATGACAACTACAATGGATACAAGGTTGAAACTATCCCAAAATGGACCATCTCCAAAAATGATTTTAAATATCTATTATAGGTTTATTGGGAGTATTATTTATCTAATATATACCAGATTAGGCATCAACTATATTATTAGTTATCTTTAATGGTTCATGCAAGAATTAAAAGTGTTTCATTAAAAATAAGCAAGGTAGGCACTCAAGAATATCTATGGTATGGCTATGTATGGTCTAAAGTATAAGAAGAATGATCAATACTTATTGATAGGTTCCACAAATGTAGACTATGTAGAATCCATTGATGATTGAAGATCCATATCTAGATATTGGAAGTATTATTTATCTAATATATACCAGACTAGGCATCAACTATATTTTTAGCTATATTTAATGGTTCATGCAATAATTAAAAGTATTTCATTAAAAATAAGCAAGGTAGGCACTCAAGAATATCTATGGTATGACTATGTATGGCCTATAGTACAGGAAGAATGATCAATCCTTATTGACAGGTTCCACAAATGTAGACTATGTAGAACCCATTGATGAGTGAAGATCCATATCTAAATATATATTATTTTTGGCACTCGATCTAGTCTCTTAGGGAAGTACAAAGAAATATGTTGATGCTTGATCTTCTATTGATGCTAAATTTCACATTATAGGAGGAATCATTTATCAGGCAATATTTTTATGTTACATATTATCAATAATGGAAATTTCACAAAAGCAACAAATGATTCTATGTTGTGACAACAAAGGAGTTTTAAAGCTAGTTCAAAATCTAGTTATCCATGACCACATGAAACACATTAAAGTTTAGTATCATTTCATTTACAAACATGTTCAAGAACATAACATACAACTTTAATTTTGTCTAACTAAAGAGGAATGTGTAGGCATTTTGACAAAGTCTATGTATGTACTTTGATTGAGCGTTGATGTAATAAGGGGAAATGTTATGAATATTATGTCCTAATGATGTTTTCATGTAAATGGTTATGAGTGTTATGAGTATTTGAAAATTTGGTTATGCATGCATATATTATTCAATCACATAAATCCAAAGTTTAATCTAGTTAATCTGTGTTTCTTACAACTTATATGATTTATTGATTTATATATTTTTTAGGTATCTTGCTTCATAGACCATGTATCATACTCTAGATGATAGTCTTACCATATGCCTTTATTACCATATGAATTTTGGTCATCATAGCTCTTGGCTATGATATTTTACAGTATGCAAAAAAATTCTTTAAATGGTACACCTATTCTACAAAGTCCTATTTTTATAATAACAAATATTTTCCATTAGAACCTTTAGCAAGATTATAATTGAATAATAATATGTAGATAATTTTTTTAATTTTATTAATACTTCAAGATAAAGAGAATATTCAATATAATGAGGTCCTTCAATATTTTATTATCCTTAAACTATGTCATAGATTTCTTAACATCATAATTATATTCCCCTTTCACTTTAGCATATTGGGTCTCTTTAGTAAGAAAGTCTAAAATTTACAGTTTGTTTAATGAATTGTAAGCGTTCCATATTTTCTAGGATACATGGGAGGGAGATCACCTCTTTCAATTTTTGTATAGCCCATATATCACTTATTAAATCAAATGTAGATACCTTGGATATTACCTGATCTACAAATTTAGTTGCTGTCATGGGATTCCTTTGAATGTTTGTTGCCTCAATTACTTCCATCATATCACAAACTCTATTATTCTATTATTTTAATAATTTGTGTTTAGCCATGAATATTTATTAAACATGTTTGACTACTAGATTATAATTTCCAAAGATCTTCAAGTGCTTCACACCTAGATGCTCCACTATGTTAAGGACTAGGAATTATGATTTGGATATTTCCATATATTTTATGCAATTAAATAACAATCTACAAGCATACTTATTATTATTCATTTATGGATAGTCAAAATAATACTCGCTCGAGTACCATTTATTGATCTAGCTCCATAAAAATGCATAGTTCATATTTTATTATATGTTTTAAACTCATATTTGATAAGGCTTGATGCATCATCCATGTTGTTGACAACTACATAGCCTTCAAGGTTTATCTATTCACATCGGGTCCAATATTATCACAATATTCTTATAACTATCAATTATCATGTCCATTTCACTAATATAGTCATCATCTATGTTCACATACTCTTGGTAAATGCCATTGTTCTAATACACCACACCTTGCTCTTGTTCATTATATGCCTTAATGTGGTAGAGGAAAACTTGTTATTGATTCTAATTATTTACTCCTAATAAAGGACCTTCATGTGAGTATAATCCATGAAAATATATCCTTTTTTAGATAATTTTTTTGTTCTCTTAATAGAAATATTTTAATAGTGGTAGGATGTCTACAAGTTCTCTTGCACCACCACTAGTTTTGTGTGTGATCATATTGTCTTCATAAAATATTTCAATACTCAAACCATGTTGGTTGTCACATCTATCTATCTCTATCCAATGAATATGTGGATATAAGTGTGATTCAACTTGTCATAAACCATATTTGACATTAATAATATATTATATCCAATAATGACAACATGGATAAAACAAATCCTCTAAATATAAGAGCAATATAAAACAATAAAGACTTCATAATTATTGCCTTATGTGATTAATATTGTATGAAAATATTCATATTACCTTTGGATAATCATTATGGACCACTAAATATTTATAATTTTATTTATTGTAAGGTATAACTAATACCTTAAAAGGTGCATGAACCTTCTACTTGTGCTTTTCATGTTCCTTCAATGCCTTTTTTAGAAGATCAAACTACCATAGGAAAAAGACATCAAACATGTTAACATAGTTTAGTTGTTGGAAGATATGGTAATATGAATTTATTGGTCAAGTTCGACAAATGATGATGTAAGACTTTGGATAACGTTTAATGTAAGTCTATGAACAATATTTTGTAATCCTATAAGTCCCTTGTGGGACTGGTTAATCCACCAATATGATTATGTATTCATCCCTTGTGGAATTGGTTAAAACACCTTGATGGTTAACCTTAACTATACATTAATTAAATATTTAATAACATAAATTAACCTTGAGCCTTATATCAATATTGGTTCATGTAATTTTAATTTTGTAATATGGGGATTAGGTATTTATTCTAAACATGTTATAAAACTTTATTCTCATAAATAGATATCATTCACAATATACTAAAATGTAATTCATACAAAAATAACAATCCATATTTTAATAATCCACATTTTAAGACATAGATATAGATAATATGCTTAGGATAGAGGAATATATATTTTACTCCTTAAGAAGGGAGTAAATCCACAAGATCTACCAATAAGAGAGGCCCTTCTATAGACAAAGATGATTACAAGAGAGCACTCAATATAAATGATTTTTCCTTTCAATCATAGTATCATTTCTTTATATATCCATCTTCTAATGATACTTTAGGGAGGGTATAACCCTAATCCTAGCCAAATCCTAAACCCTTATCCAATTTATTATTTTAATATAATATTATAAAACAATCAACCTTGGGTTATGTGTTCCCAATTCCAACTATCTATGATACCCATATACTATATAATATCATATCCCTAGGCACCATAATAACATACCCCCCAACAATTGATACATTGCATCATTTTATGAGTGAGTGATTTATTATATTGTCGGGTGCCTATTGTTATTGACCCCTATTTTTCATCTTCTTTCATATACTTGATATTTATATTTTGTTTCTCCATGCTCTTACATGTCTTGTGGTGAATGTTATGCTTCATAAAATTTCTAGAAAGTATTATGAAATCTAAAATGGTATTGGAGTGGGGATGGAACTACTCCACTTGAGTACATGGAGAGATTTTTTCTAAAGCAAATTTTGAGGAATATCTTGTTTGATAGTTTTTAAGATTTTTTCCTTATAAACCCTAGTGGGGGCTTGGATCATGAGGATCTCTTATGTGTAAATGGATGATTGGCTCAAAATAAATATTCATCAATAGGTTCACCATGTTTCTATTTTCTTAATATTTAGTCCATTTTTTTGATTAGTTATTTTTTTATGGATGATTCTATGATGTCTTGAATAAATAGTTTCTACTAAAATTGATGGATTGAAAATTTTAGGTTTTTCATAACCCTAGTTATCTTTTATGGATTTTTATAAAAAGAGTCAATTTCATTATCTAGTTCTAATTGTTTTGGCATAAGTGGAACATAGGTTTTAAGGTAGTCTACATGGGTTTTGAATTTAAGAAGAAAAGTTTAAACATTTGATAGATCACTCCCAATTATATAATGATCTTTGGGCAGGTTCTACTGAATGTCAAAGACATCTAAGCCACTTGATAAGCTATTTTTTTGGTCTAATAAACTTTTATTCTACTTTGGTGGGAGAGGACTGCTTGACAAACTATATTATAGAAAAGCACTCTATAAGGAAAATCATGGCATACGTGAACAAACTGTTAGCATTTTTGGACTATTTTCAAAATTTTAGTGTGGTCCTAGTTGAAAACTTTTGGTGATTTTAAAATTTTGGTACTTATTTTTGAGTTTGAAAAATAAAATAATTTACATTTAAAATTAAAAAAATTAAAATATTCCTTTGAATGAATTAATTATAGTAGGAAAGTATAGACTGGGCAATTTCTTGGCACTAAAAATATAGGTACATGACTTTTTTTGATATATTGGGGGTAATTTTATTTGATTGAAAGAGTGTGTCACAATAACTTAGGTGATCCTCATGGATAATTAAGTTCTTGAGTTTGAATTATAAGAGTATCTTATGTTTGTCTTGTCACTTACTTTGTATAGGAACATGTAGTATATTTAGTGCTTTTTGGGCACTATATGGGTATCCCACATTACTAAATGGTGGTGGTCTAGGTTTATCTCTAGAAAAATGTGGAAAGACGTATAGAGGGTAGGTCACGAGGTCAAGTCATGATGTTGTCAATTTTTATTTTTGCAAGTCTAAAATCTAAAATTTGAAATTGATTAACTCCACTTTTGCATGATATTTTTGGCATCAAAGTAATTTTTCTATTGTGGGAAAATTTTGTGTCCAACATAGCAATGTGGCACACCAATAAAATAGGCATATAATAACCACTTTATTATGAATTTTAATATTTGACTCTCAGTGATTCAAATTTGTATGTGTATTTAGTGGTTATAGACTAGCACATGCATATTTTATCTTGTAGACACCTAAAACATGTCATGTTTAGGAGACTACTCATATGGGCACCTTTGCAGACCATATGAATGAGCTTGGACCTTTCCAAGACCAAGTAGTGGTTATAACCACTCATTTTAGGTAATCTAAGCCTATACAACCTTAGCCACTGATGGCATCAATGACTAGGATCCTAGCCACTAATGATCAGAGTGGCTAAGGGTAGCCTATCCCTAGTCGCACTAAGCAAGAGCAACTAGCCATGTAACAAACTTGGTCTTCTTAAGCTGAGAAAAATTAGTTGCAAAAACCCAAATTGCAACTATTTTGATGCGGTTGGACTGGGGAGCTTCCAAAGGTTTCCTCCCAATCACTCAATCCAACTAATTCTTGATCTTGGCTTTCTTGATAAGGTAATATTGGGATTTGGAGAGTCTATTTATAGATCCCCCAAAGAGGTAAAGAGAGATATAAGTTGAATGCAATGAAGCCCTACCAAACTAGAGAACCATTTGCAACCCTTGAGGAGTACCAAGATGTTTTCTAATTGGAGAATGACAACTGCATTTGAAGAAATGGAGTTTCCAATAGCTTAAGGAGCAAGCTTACCATTTCATACCAATACATTATAAATTCATAACAATTCACCTAAAAATATATGTTTGGACACACCGAAGACCCTTGATCATCAATTATACAAAGAAATTGAGCATCCAAAGACCCGATTTCAAGAGCAGAACACTTTCCCCATGGCCGCTATTGTCAATAATGGCCTACAGGCTTAGCTGCTGGACTCAACAGTGGCTAGCAAATCCAGTTGCTATGAGCATTAGTGGCTTGGGTTTGATATGCTTAGTTCTATGATTTAGCCATATATTTACATTTTTTAGTATGCATTTAGCTTAACTTAGCATAGATAAATCACATTTCATGCATTTCCATGGTTGATTTACAATTTTATAGGCATATTTGCTTACATTTGTGCACTTCATGCTTTCCTTTATATGATTTCGTATATTAGGTTCCTTTATGCTTAATATGCAAGATTACATGCATTTTTAGGTTCTTTTATATTTTTCAAGCCTTGCCTTATGATTTATTGTCAATATTGTTGGAAACTTTATGCATATTTACATATGTTCATGCATTTTTTACATATTTTCTATATTTCATACATTTTCTTGGAAATCAACCTCATCATGAGAAGTTTCATGTGTTATTAATGTGCTTTGTTGTTTCCTTGCATGCAAGTGACAAATTTATTCAATATTAAAAGCATCAAGATCATATTTTTTGATATCCAAAAGAGGAGGTAGCTCATAAGCCCTCTTATAAAAAAATTAGTGGGAAGAGTATAAGTCTTTTGCAACACATCTCTCCCTTTTGTAAGGGTTACAACTTTGTAATGAATTGAATAAAATTGAGGGATTCCCTAAGAGAGAAAGAATTTAACCTTGACTCATTGTGATTAATAAAGAGAACTTTATTTGCATATCATTTCTTTATCTTGCAATAGTTACATTGTATTTTGTTTTCAATTTTATTACATGTTTATAGATAGTTAGATGCATGATTTTCACTATTTACAGTGGCGATCACAATGGGACCCCATATTTTTTAATGCATTTACTGATTTGCTTTGTTTTTGTGTGTAGGTACTATCCACTTTGATTAACAATGGCTAATAGTCCTAGTCACATTTGAATGCAATGACTAGCATCCTAGCCACCCTGAGCAACAATGGATAGTACAAAAATCACAAAACAACATGCAACCTGTTTCATCATTGAATGAGGATTCTAGGTTAGTTGGATTTCTCTATATTTTCATGATTTTTGTATGTATTTTATCTATTTGAATGTAAATTACAAATTTTAAATAGCGAACATAGTGAAATTTAAGGATAAATTTGAAAAATACTATGTTTGCTTCTAGTTGCTACTAGGAATAGTGGCCAGTTCTATTGATTGCCCTAGTCTCCAGTGGCTAGAATTTCTAATTGTTACTCTGTACATAAGCCGAGTCTATTGCCTGTTGTACACAATAGAGGCACCTATTTAAATTGTGTGTTAGGTTTTGCTTGTTTGGAGCATGATCAAAGGCCAATCTCATGTTGATTTTGCATTAGACATTTTGAATTTTAAGAGCATTTAGTCTTGCATTTTTTTAAAAATGAAACACTATTTTCTAGGCATGTAGAGAAAAATCATGAATGTTGTTTGATGCATCTTTCCTTAATGTAAAATTAAAAGGAACACACACACACCATGATTCAAAGTAAACATAAACGATGTTGGGATTTCACATCCAACCCATTGATCTAGATCTATAGTGGAAGTTATTACCACTTGGTTGACTCGTCTAACATTGTATCTTCAGGATTTTTCCATGGCCAAGTCCAACCCAAGAACTGTCCTATCCATAGAAAATCACACACACTTCTCTTTAGAGGGTGTATAGCTAATTGTGGTGTGTTGGGTGAGGGTTGGTAGTACCTATGCTACCTCTTCAAGTATGGATTTCATCCCCATATTCTGGCATGTGCAAGTATATAGGTGAAAAACTTTTAACAATCTATGAGAGTACATAAAAAATTGTGAAACATGATAAGAGTTAGATTGTATACTCAACAAATCAAAATGTATAAAATAAGTTTTAGGACACACATCTAATCCTTAAAAGAAGTAATCATTTTATCTATTTTGTGTCTTTCTTTATTGTTTGGGTAGTCAACATAAGATCCTTGATCTGGGACAAAAACCTAATTTAAAAAAAAAAAAAAATCATGTAAATCGGAGCTATAATGAAAAATTTATATTGGTTTTATGGTTACTCTATTTTGAGTGATTTTTAAGCCAAAAATAGGGAAAAAAATGCACTAAAATAGTCATAAAAATCCCTAGACAACCCCAAAAATTGTCAAATTTGTTTTGTTGTCTTAGTTAGCCCCTTGTGCACCCCTCATACCATTTTTGAGGCCTAGCTCCACATTTTCCTAAAATTCCTCAAATTAATCATTTTCCCATGAGCCCTTGTTGGCCAAATATTCCAAAAATACAAATTTTGACCCAGAAGTCACATTTTGGAGTTCTAGCCCATTGTTATTAGATCATTGCATTGATTGTTTTGGTATATAACACCCAAAACCTTTTATAGAAGTCAAATTTCATAAGGTTATGGTCACTACATGGGGTCACCCTTGATCCAAGACTAAGGCATCACCCAATGCATTAAAGTATCCAGAACACCCTAGAGGCAAAACACATGACCCTAACATACATGAATAAAATTTATGTAGTCTCTGAGGAGATAACACCACTCACGATGGTTCTCATCAAGAAACCCTACCTAGGAGAACCAAAAATAGATCTTCTCGTGATCCATATGAGATCATTTCTAGGCCTACTATATCTCATCACACTGAGAGGCCAGATCATCCTAATGAGAGGCAAGATAGTGGGGGTGTGACTATTCACATACCCATTGTAATGCCAATCCTTCTAAGCATGGAGGGTGTCATTTATCCTATCGTAACATTGGCAAAGAAGGTACGCCTCTTGCCAAACCTTGGAAGACCCATCACCTTGACTTCTTAGATCAAGGTGTTGGAAGATTGTAACATGGAATAGTTGAGCATGGAAGCATATATCATGATCGTACCCCTCATGGATCTACTAAATTTGCTAATGAGTACATCATGGATGAAGGAACTGTAACTAAGTTGCATCCTATCCGAACTCGTAGTGAGTGTTCCCAGTGAACATGCAGCACCCCTACAACATACTTGCATGAGGATTGCACCCTTAGGAAAGATAACAATGTTAATTCCACCCTGGTAAATTGAGGGAAGAGAGTCACCAGCCTTGTTACACAACTCAAGGTAAACAAGAACCCTCATGCAAAGTTGTGGAGTCATATACCCAACATAGCAAATCGATCAGATTGGTCACATAGGTTAGATGCAATTCAAAGAGAACAAATAATCCATGATCAATTGGAGGATTTGCATGTTGAGCGTGAGTGCTTAGAAAATCTATAACAAAAAATCACAAAACAATGACAATTACACAACCAATAGTTATATGAACACCGCCTAGAAGAGCAATGCCTCCTTGATCAAAAGGAGTGTGAAGAGTGATCAAATAGATGGGCTTGATAAAAATTACCTCCCCTTAGTGAGTATAGGTAGCAGAACAATGAGAGACATGCTACTTCGTACCTTGAGCTACATAATAGGTGAGTAGATGATTATATTCATCATACTTCTCAACATGCTTCTCGGCCACATACATGTTTAACACCAAATAGGTCAGAGTATAGGCAGTATGAAAGGTCAAAGTCATATGACCAAGATCAATAGTATCCTAAACTATATTATATAAATGTGGCCGATGAACACAATAAACCACCTCAATCTAAGAGAAACCTACCTCCGCTTGCACCTCGAATATCTCTTTGAGAGGAAAATATCATCTCTTATGAAGCCTACAAAGTGCTAATCGAGAGAGTAAAATATCTCAAGAAATAAGATGTGGCTTGTCAAAATCCCACTCTAAGAAAGATACACAATCAACCATTGTGTCCATCAGTGCCAAGCTCCTAAGAATTTTGAAATACCTATATGGGATAAGTTTAAAGCCAATGAAGATGTGCAAGAACATATAATAAATTTTATGAATGTGTGTTTTCAAATGCAGCACAATGATGCCTTGTTATTGAGAACTTTCATTATCACCCTCTTGGGTGTGAAGAACACAATATTATACTAAGAGGGGGGGTGAAAAATATAAGAACAAATTTTACTTTTCTTTCCCAAACAATATTATCCAATATTATCAATGACAATATCAATAGCAGTAATCAAATCAATGTAAAAATCATCACACACAAGAGAGACACAAATTTAATGTGGTTCACCCAATGTGGGCTACTCCACGGAGAAAATATTTCTTCTAAATTTTCTCAACAAATATCTTGGGTAACAATTCCCTATTATAATGCTTATGGATATCTGTCCAAAGGAGACACCAATCCCCTATGCTTTAATTTGTGGATCTCTCTCCATAGGAGAAATATTTCTCCTTTTCTTTGGTTCATGGAACTTGATCTAGGAGAACTCTATCTCTTCAATTGGTTTGTGGATCTCTCTCCATAGAAGAACTCTATCTTCCCAACTGGTTCACATATCACACTCTATAGGAGAACTCTATCCCCTTGCTCTAGTTTGTGGATCTCTATCCACATGAAAACTCTTTACCCTCTGCTCTGGCTAGTGATCTTATAGAAGACTTCTACCCACACTGCTATGGCTTATGGATCTCTCTCCATAGGAGACCTCTATCCCTACTACACTAGCTAATGGATATCTATCCATTGGAGACTGTTGTCCTCTTTAATTTGTCACTTCCAAATCTTACTCTCAAATCTATCTCAATCTGCACCAAAATCTATCCCAAGTCTAGCACAAATTTGATCTAACTCTATCTCAAATCTGTACCAAAATTTATCCCAATTCTATCACAAATCTGCTCCAACTCTGCTCACGAATCTGCACCAAACTCTGTCTCAAATTTGTTCCCAAGCCTTAACACAAATCTTGATCAAATTAACAACCAAACCTACTCTCAAATCTATCTCAAAACTATCCTCAAGCCTTAACATAAATCTTGATCAAATCATCAACCAAACCTGCTCTCAAATCTGTCTCAAGTCTTCATAAGACTTCCTCAAGTCTGCCTTCAAGCATTCTCAAAAGATTTGCTCAAATCTGCCTTTAAGTCTTCTCAAAATACTTGCTCAAATCTACCTTCAAGTCTTCTCAAAAGACTTGTTCAAATATTCCCTCAAGCCTTCTCAAATACTTGCTCAAATCTTCCCTAAAGCCTTCTCAAAGACTTGCTCAAATATACTTTCAATACTGCTTACAAAAACTGTACCAAATATTTCCAATCCTTGCACACAAGTAAAGCTTATATATTTTTTCAGATATGCTTTCTACTCAAAATTCGTTTAATCTCTAGAAAATATAGATAATGATATGCACTTGCAAATAGCTCAATATGTTCTACTCAATCATTAAGTTTGTTTCTTTCACATGTCTCACATTTATTGCTCTTCTAGCATATGACATCTATCTTCTTGATGCACACACTTGCTTTCACAAATTTTATTTCTAATGTTTTCACATTCACTTTCAATATCACTCAAAACCAATGCTTAAAAGTTTCACACAATCATTCAACTAGTGAAGCATAATTTTATCATAAACCCTAAACAAGTGTTTTCAAATCTTCTTCCAACAAAGAGCACAATGTAGGTCTGAAAATCTAACTCAAATATTTTCAACAATGCTTATCAAAAAATCCTTTTCAATCTACATTATTTTCAAAAAAAATTACTTAACAAAACACTTTAAAAAAAGATTGATGTGCCCATACCTCTTTGCTTTGATGGAGATATGTCTTCAAAACCTGTCTCACCAACAACCAATTCCTTTTGTACCACTTCAAGGTTAGATAGCAATATTATATCTCTAAAATATCCACATGAATTTTCTGTCAATAAGGTGCTCAATGAATTCTGAAAATAATGTTCTAGGACTCTTCTTTTGTTCTCAAGGACAATGTATTTAACCTCAACAAAATTCTCTCAATAATTTCCCTTTTATAAAGCAATAATTACAAACACTAACATCACCCTTTACACCTTTTATCTCCCTCTATTATAACATGCCCAAGAACCAAAAATTACAATTCTAAATAAACCATTTACAAACTTATCACTCCAAAATTTTCATTTAAAATAACTAGCAGTAATATTACTTAAGTATCATGCAAAAATGTATTTCTGCTTATACCTCCTATATTGCAAACTATACACCAAATCACATATGCCAAATATACACTAAAGCCAACATTTAATTAAATTTTAGAGCATAAATTATAGTAAAAAATGTGTTCCTTGTTGTCATAGATGGGAATCAACCCTCCAACCTCTACCTTCTAAGCGCAATGCTCAACCGCTTGTGCTAGCCAAGCAGTTGAGACTTAACCCTTGGCGCTCACATTTTATCCTTGCTGCCTTCGATGAAAATAAATTAAGAGAATTCAAAACAGTTCTAAGGGAATCGAACCATGCACCTTTCCTCTGCCAACACCTTATGCAGGACCTGCCTGCCACTTGGGCTACCAACCCTTGTTGAAACACCAAGTGTGTCGCCTTATCCTTATTTGTTGCCTCTTGCTCGATGAATGGATTTCGAGCACTTTTCTCTGCACTCCTCGATCGACTTAATTCATGCACTTGAACATTGGTCCCTTTGAAAATTAATTTGGCTTCTCCCTTTTATATGCATTCAAAGCATTTTATGACATCGGTTGAAACCTTTATTAAATTTAAATTTTGATGCCCTTTGCCAATTTTAAATTTAATTTTATATTTAATATAATAATATTATTAACTTTAGTATTTAAATAATACTTCTGCATGGGGGTCTTCGTCAACCTTTTTATTCTTCCTTTTAATAAGCCCTTTTGGCTTAATTATTATAATATTAAAATATTATAATATTTTATCTTTTTCCTTTTAAAACCTTGGCGTAAACTTTATCTTCAACCTTTTAATCAACCACTTTGGCTTATAATATAAAATATTATAACCATTTCTTTTTACCAATTTCCTTGTATCAAAATGAAATTTGCCTTGCATCAAACACTTGACATCAATGACAACATTATTACTCAAAATTTCCAACAATATCCTCCTTTTGTTGGAAATTTGAGCAAGGTTTGTTGTCATTGATGTCAAGAGATTGTTGTTTCAGTTTCGTCATCATTAATGTCATCAAGTGGTTTTTCCAAAAGTAAGAAAGGTTTTAAAAGGAATAGGATATAATATTTATTTTTAATATTATATGCCTAAAAGACCTAAAAAGTTGAAGACCCAGGGAAGGAGAAGCAGGTTTAAATTAAATAATAATATTATAATATTTAATATTATCAAGAAAAATGATGAGGTGAAGAAAACCGGGTCCAAGGAATTATTAAAATAATCTATCCTTGAAAAGACCCATTAAGAAACTCACAAAGGATTTAATTTAATTTATTTAAATTAAAATATTTTAACCCATGGTTAAAATTTTAATTTAAATAAATAATGGGTGCCAAAGGTTTTAAATTTAATATTTAAATTTAAATTCGAATTTCAAAATTCGAATATTGGGCCGATGTGTAAGGACAAAAAGCAAACATATTTATAGGGGAAATAATCTTCATTATTTTCCTCCCCGATGATATGATATTCGAATGCTATGCTATGCTATGAAAAAGACTTCGTGCGCTGCCTTGCTATGAAAGAAGAAATATTTCACATTTAATATTGAAGGAAAATACAAGGGTTTAAGTGCAAGCACATGGGAAGAAGTTCCACTAACGTCGTTAGAACAGGTGGCAGTGGACGCCAATCTAGAGTTTTGTGAGGGCAAGAACGTGGGTTCGATTCACATCGTTGTGCTTTGCAAGGGAAATCATTTTTATTTGCACTAAAGGACAGAGGAGATAAGGAGTATAACGAAACTCATGCGCTCTTGATTTTTGTGTGGGAGAATAGCCCAATAGGTGGCCTAGCGTTGGGCTAGGGTGTTGAGAAGGTAAGGTTGTGTGTTCGGGTTTTGCTGGAAGAATTTTTTGGCTAAAATTAAAATAAAAGGTATGCAATTCATGATTTGATTTTTCAAAGGTTTTTGATATTAGGAAATCTGCATTAAAGGGTTTCATGAGATTGAAAAGATAGTTTGTGAGTTTGTTAAGGGAGATATAAGGTGTAAGAAAATTAAAATATTTTATTTTAATTTTGGTGGTTAGAATTTATTCTATAAGATAGGAGTGATAAGGTATGCAAGGAAAATTATGTTTTATATTTTGAGGTAAAGCTATATAGTGTTAATTATTTTGAGAGGAGAAATAAGGTGCACAAAGGAGATTATTGTGTATGTTTTCCTTTAATAAAATTTTTGACTTATATTTTGAAAGTTTGGAGATTATAAGGTGTATTTGAGACTTGTTATTTTTGTATAGTAAAATAATTATTAGGAAAATATTTGCAATGAGATTTTGAGAATTATTGTTGTTATCTAACCTTAAAATTGAGAAATAAGGTTTGATTGTGGTTAAGACAGGTTTTGAAGACATATCTCCATCAAAACAAAAGGTATGGACACATATTCCTTATGAGTGAAATATTGTTGGATTGAATGTTGTGAAATGCAAAGTTGGAGTGAAAAGGATTGTTTGATAAGCATTGCTGGAAATGTTGAGTAAGTTTTCATGCGTATGATTTGTGGATGTTAAAATATCATCAGTATAATTGATATGTGATATTGAGAACTATCTTGAGCTAGGATTTGTGAAAGATCATGAGTATCATTGTTATGTGAGTTAGGGTTTGTGAAAGATCATGAGTATCATTGTTATGTGAAATTGAGAACTATCTTGAACTAGGGTTTGTGAAAGAACATGAGTATCATTGTTATGTGAAAATTGGAATCATCTTGAGTCAAGTTTTATAGTGTGAGTTGTTGGAAGTATAGTGAAACACTTGGTTAGGGTTTGTATGCAAGTTGTGTTTCATTGAGTGGATGGTTGAGTGAAGTTGATTGATCATTATTTATTGAGAGAATTGGAGTGATAGTTCAAGATTTGTGAAACAAATTATTATTTATTTTTGAATTGATTTGAAAGTGAGTTTGAAAGTAATAGAGTGATTTGTGAGTGTGAAACATATTGAGTCTCTTACCATTCTCTATATGTTTCTATGGTTAAACAAGATTCTAAGTGAAACTTGTTTGTGTGATTAAAGAGAGTTTTTGAAAGGATTAAGTTGAGTTGTGTATGCAAGATTTGTAATTTGAGTAAAGCTTTTGTGAAAGCTAGTGGACTATTTTGAGTAAGTTCTAGAGGGGACTTAAGGACAAAATTAAGCAAGCTTTTGTGAGAGCTTGTGTGCAGATTTGAGTAAGTCCTAGAGGGGACTTAAGGTCAAATTTGTGTGAGCTTTTGTGGAACCTTACAAGCAGATTTGAGGTAATTTTTGGTGAAGACTTGTTGAGTAGATTGGACAAGTTCTAGAGAGGACTTGTTGAGAATATTTGAGGTAAGTCTTGGTGAAGAATTGTTGAGAAGATTGAACGAGTTCTAGGGGAGACTTTTTGAGCATATTTGAGGCAAGTCTTAGTGAATACTTGAGAGCAGTATTAAGCAAGTTCTTGAGAGGAATTATGAGCAGATTTGAGGTAAGTCTTAGAGAAGACTTGAGAGCAGTTTTATGCAAGTTCTTGAGAGGAATTGTGGATGTATTTGAGGCAAGTATTTGAGAAGACTTGAGAGCAAAGTTGATTCATTGATTTTTTCAAGCTTTGAGTTAAGGCTTGGAGCAGATCTAGCATAGTTGAGTTGTGATTTGATCAAGATTTGTGTTAAGGCTTGAGGATAGAGATTGAGAAAATTTGTGCTAGACTGAAGGATAATGTTTAATACAAATTTGAGATAGATATTGAGTAGATTTGTGCTAGACCGAATGATAGTATTTAGTGCATATTTGAGATAGATATTGAGCAGATTTTTTCTAGACTAAAGGACAGTGTTTAGTGCAAATTTAAGATAGATATTGAGCAGAGCTAAGAGCAAAATTTGGAGGTGATATAGCATAGGATAGTAGTCTCCAATGGATAGATATACATTAGCTAGGGTAGTGAGGTCAAAGGTATTTTGAGTGAGAATAGGGATCTTTAGTGGAGAGAGATCTACAAGCCAGTGCAGTGGAGCTAGTAAGTCTTCTAAGAGACCACCATCCAGAGCAGAGGAGAAGGAGTTCTCTTATGGATAGATATCACAAACCAACAAATGGAAAAGAGTTCTCCTATGGATATAGATCCACAAAATTGATTAGGGGATTGGTGTCTCCTTTGGAAAAAGGTCCATAAACATTGTAATAGGGAAAGATTCCCAAGATATTTTTTAAGAAAATTTTAGTGAAATATTTTCTTCATGGAGTAGCCCACATTGGGTGAAACACATTAAATTGGTGTCTCTATTGTGTGTTATGATTTGTGCATTGCTTTGATTATTGTTGTTGATATTGCCATTGATTATATTGGATAATATTGTTTGGGAAAGAAAAGTAAAAAGTAGTCTTATATTTTTCACCCCTGTCTTAGTATAAGCTTGTGTTTTTCACCTTTGTCATTGATGGCAACCCTTTTCTAAAAATTCTTTTCTCTTATTTTTTCAAATCTGCTCCCCTTGAGAAATTTCTCCCTCTGAATGAATGCTCTCCCCCTTACTCAAATATCTCCCCCTTTAACATCAATGGCAAAGGGACTTCTTTGGGTCTAAAGAAAAGAATATTAGCTCATCCTCCTCCACACCTCCTCTCCTTGAGGTGATTAATTTTGGGGTGGGATTATTTCTACTCCCGGTATACAATGCTCTTTTTATTTATCAACCTTTTTTATCAACATACCCTTTTGATCCTTTTGAGTGTCCTTGTTCTTGCTTGTCTTTGGAAGCTCTGGAAACTATGTTCTACACCACTTGGTATTATGCCCTATATTATTGCACTTGTAACACTTAATGTTGTAGTTCATAGAAGGTACAAATATCTTGAATTTCATAAAGCCATACTCTTTTTTGTCATGAACCCTACATGACCAAATCGATTACAAGAGTAGCAATACCCTTGAAAGAGATGTCCATATTTGAATTCCCTCTTAGTAAAATCATATTCCTTATTTTTATGATTCCTACAATGCATAGCCTTGTGGCCAAACCTGTTACATGAAAAACATCCTTTGAAGAAATCTTGCCTTGAACCCATTGGTATCTTAGTCATTTCTTCTTTGTGATGATCCCTGTACCTTGTTTGTGCATTATTTCCTTTCGTAGTGAAGCTTTTATTCTTCAACTTATCTTCATAAGTCTCAATTTCTTCTTCACTCTCTTCCTATTAAACTTCTTCTTCTTTTGAGCTTGAGCTTGATCCTTCTTGTTTCCCTTGTCTTTCTTCAAAACCAGGTTTTGTTTTGATAGATGAAGATCTTTGTGCATTGATAATATTGTCCAAAGTATTTAAAATTTTCCCAAACCTATGTAGCTTATCCTTAGATACTTTCACTTCCATCCTTAGTGAAATTACCTCATGTTTTAATATTTCACATTCTAATACTTTTACCTCTAACTTTTATTTAAATATCCTTGTCTTAGCTATTGAGTTTTTTAGGCCTTGTATAATATTTTCTTTTTCTTCATCAGATTCTTGAACTTGAGCCCTAAATTTTGAATTTTTCTTTCTAAAATTTTTCAATTCTTTAAGAGCAACAATAAGTTTTGCTTCTAGATCTACTGTGCCTTATTCTTCATTTTCTGAATCTTGTTCTACTCCTTGGTCTTCAAGAGCATCTTCATACTTTTTAACTTTACCTTTAACAGAAGCATTTTATTCCTCTTCTATTGCCAAAAGTAGATTTTTTTATTCTTCACTATATGAGGATCTTCCATCACTGTCACTTGAATCCTTGCTTCCCTTATCAACATAGAAACTCTTTTTGTGCTTTTGAAATAACTTCTTTTTAGGATTGTTTTGACCATACCTATTTTTATTTTCATAATTGGATTTTCCTCCTTCCTTTTTCTTATGATCATGTTTCTCTTCACTGCTACTGCTTCTAACTTCTATATAATTATATGCATAGTGATCAAAATTTCCATAATTAAAATATTTTACTGTTTTCATACCTTTGTGCTTTCTTGAGTCCTTCTTGTTTCTTCCACCATAGTTAGCTTCTTCATCACTGCTTGACTCTCCACTTGATTGTGGATTCTTATCCTTTATCTTATTTGATGATTTGAAGGCTACCTCTTTCTTGGAGTTGGGATCCTTTACTATTCTCATATCATAAGCTGTGAGAATTCCATGTAACTCATCCATAGTCAACTGCTCAATATATTTCATATTTTCTATAGCTAAAACTTTTCCATCATACCTTGTAGGAAGTGACCTCAAAAATTTCTGAGCAACATTGGATTCTTCAACTTCAAATCCAAGTCCACGCATGGTATTAAAAATATCATCCACATGAAGTAATTATGTAGCAGTATATTACTCTTCTTCCATATTAAAATATTCAAACCTTTTCTTGTGGTTTTGAAGTTTTTCCATCTTGACCTTTTTTATTTTCCTCATAGGTTTGCTTCAATTTTTCCCAAATATCTTTTGTTGATTTACAATGCATAACCCACTTAATATTGCATGCATAGCTTTAGTATTATTCACATGTAAGATATTACCATATTTATCTGTGGGAGGATTAGTTGTAGGTGTGAACCCATCCTCAACTTCTTCCCATGTCTCATATCCTTGTGACATCAATTAAGTCCTCATTATTATGTTACAGAAGGCATAATTGTTCCCATCGAACAATGGTACCTTATTTTATGAATATCCATTATGATATGCCATCTATGTTCCTATAAATTCTTCCTTCAAGTTGTTAGACTCTTTCGAAGGAACCCTCTCTGATACCAATTGAAGAACACAAGATTATACTGAGAGGGGGGGTGAACAATATAAGACCAAATTTTACTTTTCTTTTCCAAACAATATTATCATTGGCAATATCAATAGAAGTAATCAAATAAATGCACAAATAATCACTCAGAAGAGAGACACAAATTTAATGTGGTTCACCCAATATGGGCAACTCCATGGAGAAAATATTTCTTCTAAATTTTCTTAACAAATATATTGGGAATCAATTCCCTATTATGATTTTTATGGAACTCTATCCAAAGGATATGCCAACCCCCTATGCTTTGATTTTTGGATCTCTCTCCATAGGAGAACTCTTTCCCATTTTCTTTGGTTCGTGGAACTTGATCCAGGAGAACTATATCTCCTCAAATAGTTTGTGGATCTCTCTCCACAAAATAACTCTATCTTTCTAGCTAGTTCACGGATCACACTCCATAGGATAACTCTTTCCTCTTGCTCTAGTTTGTGGATCTCTCTCCACAAGAGAACTTTTTCCCCTTTGCTCTGGTTGGTGATATTCTAGAAGACTTTTTCACCCACTACTCTGGCTTGTGAATCTCTCTCCATAAGAGACATTTGTCCCCACTACACTGGCTAATGGATCTCTATCCACTGGAGACTACTATCTTATTTACTCTGTCACCTCCAAATATTACTCTCAACTCTATCTCAATCTACACCAAACTCTATCCCAAGTCTAGCATAAATTTACTCTAACTCTATCTCAAATCTACACCAAAATCTATCCCAAGTATAACACAAGTATGCTCCAACTCTACTCATGAATATTCACCAAAATATATTCAAATATGTTCCCAAGAATTAACACAAATATTTATCAAGTCAGCAACCAAATATGTTCTCAAATCTATATCAAAAATATACTCAAGCCTTAACACAAAGCTTGATCAAATCAACAACCAAACCTACTCTCAAATCTGTCTTAAGTATTCACAAGACTTCCTCAAATATGCCTTCAAGCCTTCTCAAAATACTTTCTCAAATCTACCTTCAATCATTCTCAAAAGACTTTCTCAAATATACCTTCAAGTCTTCTCAAAAGACTTGCTCAAATCTGCCTTCAAGTCTTCTCAAAAGACTTGCTAAAATATGCCCTCAAGCCTTCTCAAAGACTTGCTCAGATCTGCTATCAAGCCTTCTCAAAAAATTCTTCAAATATACTTTCAATACTGCTCACAAAAACTATACCAAATATTTCCAATCCTTGCACACAAACAAAGCTTATATATTTTTTAGAAATGCTTTCTACTTAGAATTCGTTTAGCCTCTGGAATATATAGAGAATGATATGCACTTGCAAATAGCTCAATATGTTCTACTCAATCATTAAGTCTGTTGCTTTCATATATCTCACATTTATTGCTCTTCTAGCATATGACACCTATCTTCTTGATGCACACACTTGCTTTCACAAATATTATTTCTAATGTTTGCACATTCACTTTCAATATCACTCAAAACCAATGCTCAAAATTTTCACACAATCATTCAACCAATGAAGCATAATTTGCTCATAAACCCTAAACAAGTGTTTTCAAAGCTTCTTCCAACAAAGAGCACAATGTAGGTCTCAAACCCTAACTCAAATATTTTCAACAATGCTTATCAAACAATATTTTTCACTCCACCTTATGTTTAGAAAAATTCACTCAACAAAACACTTTAAAAAAATATTGATGTGCCCATACCTCTTTGCTTTGATGGAGATATGTCTTCAAAACCTGTCTCGCCAACAACCAAATCTTTTTGTGCCACTTCAAGGTTAGATAGCAATATTATATCTCTAAAATATCCACATGAATTTTACCTCAATAAGGTGCTCAATGAATTCTGAAAATAATGTTCTAGGACTCTTATTTTGTTCTCAAGGACAATGCATTTAACCTCAACAAAATTATCTCAACAATTTTCCTTTTATAAAGTAGAATTACAAACAATAACATCACCTTTTACACCTTTTATCTCCCTCTATTATAACATAATTTCCAATTTTATTTTGATGTCCAAGAACCAAAAATCACAATTCTAAATAAACCATTTACAAACTTATCACTCCAACCTTTTCATTTAAAATAACTAGCAACAATATTCCTTAAGTATTATGCAAAAAAAAATTCTCCTTATACCTCCTATATTGCAAACTATACACCAAATCACATCCACCAAATATACACTAAAACCAATATTTAATTAAATTTTAGAGCATACCTTATAATAAAAAAATTATCCCTCGCTATCATGAAAGGGAATCGACCCTCCGACCTCTACCTTCCAAGTGCAGCACTCGACCTCTTGTGGTAGCCAAGCGGTTGAGACTTAACCCTTGACGCTCACATTTTATCCTTGCTACCTCTAATGAAAAAAAATTAAGAGACTTTGAAATGGTGCTAGGGGGAATAGAACCATGCATCTTTCCTCTGCCAGCACCTTACATAGGACCCGCCTACCACTTGGGCTACTAGTCCTCATTGAAATTTTTTTTTTACCACTTTATCCTTATTTGCTACCTCTTGCTCGATGAATAGATTTTGAGTGCTTTTCTCTACACTCCTTGATCGACTTAATTTGTGCACTTGAATATTGGTCCCTTTGAAAATTAATTTGGCTTCTACTTTTTATATGCATTCGAAGCATTTTATGACGTCGGTGGAAAACTTTATTAAATTTCAATTTTGGTGCCCTTTACCAATTTTAAATTTAATTTTATATTTAATATAATATTTAACTTTGTTTAAATATTATATTATTAACTTTAGTATTTAAATAATACTTTTACATGGGGGCCTTCGTCAACCTTTTTATTCTTCCTTTTAATAAGCCCTTTTGGCTTAATTATTATAATATTTATTTTCCTTTTAACACCTTGGTGTAAAATTTGTCTTCATTATTTTAATCAACCACTTTGTATTATGATATAAAATATTATGACCATTTCTTTTACCAATTTTATTGTATCAAAATGAAATTTACCTTGAATCAAACACTTGACATCAATGAGAACATAATTACTCAAAATTTCCAATAGGGTGTAGCCGTTGAATGGTATAATCAATTACCTAGGCACAACATCACCAACTTCAAACAGTTGGTGAATGCTTTCCTTGAGTGCTTCTCATTTGACACCAAAAAGAAAACTAATCTATCCAAATTGGTAAATCTATGACAATATAATGATGATACAGTCATGGATTATGGGAATAGGTGGCAAAAATTAAAGGTGAAATTACCATTATTTATTCTCACTACTAAAATTACCTGATTTTTTACAAAAAGTTGTGCCAAGCACATATCATTGTTGCTCCAGTTGCAACAATATTTGAAATTCAAAGAATATATCAAGCTACAAGAAGGAAACCTAAAGCTCTGAACCAAAAAATAATGGAATAAAAAGAACATATGACATCAACCATAGTAGGCCAAGCCTACGCATGTCAACCAGATCATGTTAAATATTTCAAAAGTAGCATAGAGCCAATAACTACAAAATTATCAGGCTCAACCTCTTGTGCATTACAACCAACACAACAAGAATCAAGGCAAGGATAAGAAAAAACATCCACCTCTCAATTATACACCATTATATAAATATTTGGCATCAATTTTCAATCGCCTTTGCGAGGCCAAGGCTTTGAACTTGCTTGAAATATGCACCCTTAATCCTAATCACCCAAACCTAAGGGGTATAGGGAATATCTCTACTGCATATATTATTGACAAAAGGATCATGATATCGAGGATTGCATTGCATTCAATAATCTAGTGCAGAATATGTTGGATAAAAATGAATTGCAAATAGATAGACCTTTGACTATTGATAATCAAAATATCAACATATTAAAAAAATCCTCTTCCCAATCATGGGGCCAAAAACGATCAACTTGAGCATTTTAATGAGGTGCACATAGACCCACCTGGGGAGGGTTTTATTGATATGATCAATACTATAGTAGAAAGAAAAATATGCCTTGATCAGTCCAATGTATCGAAGAGTTCAACTAAAGTTGATCATCTATCGCGGTCCTTACCAACATTGAATTCAATTCACTTACATAAGGATCCTATGATTACCTTTAGTAGGTAGGAGATCAGGCCAATCTCTAGAGATGAACCTGATCCACCGCTACACATCATAGTGAGCATCAATCAGATTCCTTACAAGAGAGTCTTGATTGACACTAGGTCATCTATCAACATCATCACAATTGCATCTTTAAAATATTTAAATTTGCCACCCTCACAAATTAAGGACTCAACATTCACATTGAGAGCCCTGAATGATGTCACCTCCCTGATGATTAGCACAATAATCCTACCCATCTAGGTTGGGATAAATATAATGCCTACATTGTGTCACATCCTGGGGGGTGAAAGGCAATATAATATAGTTTTAGGTAAACCATAGATGAGGGACATGGAATGTGTGCCTTACATAGTGAATTAAAACTTAAAATTCATACACCAAGGATAAGTGTATGTGGTCCCCCATGATCCTAAGCCGTTTAAGTATTACAAAGTGTTCAAAGAGCCACAAGAAATGTTTTCTACATGCAAGCATCAAAATGTTCATTCGAATGAAATCATAAAACATTTGACTGAAGCATGCATTAAGAAATTGCTACCTTCTCCCATCACTAAAAATCATGGTATCATATTACCTTATGAGGAGAATAAAAAAATAGTTAGCATGATTGATATAGAAGCAACTCGGCCAGTTGATGATCCATCCATAACTGATCTGAAAGCTAAAGTACCTTCTCATGAGTTTGTGGGGATGGTCAACATTAAGTCAGAGGGTTGAGTGACTCTAAAGCAGATGATGCAATAAGATGTTGCTTCCACATTGAAGGTACCAAAACCATTGAAATTAGTCACCCCTGACTCATTTCTCATGGTTTATCCTAAAGAGCAAGAATAGGTGCCTCCCCCATGTCAAACTAAGGGTACTCAGGCTCACACAATTCAAAAATACATAGTAAAACAAGAGTATGAATTGGATAGACAACTAGAGCATGTGGATGATACTATAAAAGTGGATCATCAAGGAGCATCCACATCATATCAAATGAAGGAAATGGATGATTTGCATTTACCTAAGGAATATTTAGCATCCATTATTTCACCTCCTTTAGTTGATGATGGTATTTTGAGCTAGTAGTTAGCAATATATCTGAGAGCCTTATCAGTCTTGAAGTGTATACAAGATCACTTGACTTATCTAGAGGCATAGATGGAGAAACAAAAAGAGGTATTGAAAATTATCATGATCCATATTGAGAGCCAAGAAATACAAAAGCAACCTACATCTGAGGCCAAACCACATCATGTTCAATCATAGGAAAAGCCTTAGTAAGAGCAAGGGCCAACTCGGCCATCCCAGCAACCTAGCAATTATCCCTCATTGCCCGAGCCTACGGTATCAATTTTCAATCGATTATGCCCTAAAAATACCATCACCTTACCTGAGGTTCACCAATTAAATCCAAATCATTTGAAACCCCAAGGGTATGAGGAAGAGTTACACTATCTATATCATAGACAAAATGGTCATGATATTCAATCATGTCAAGGTTTCAAAGCCATAGTATACAACATGCTTGAAAAGAAGTAGCTTCGGGTTGTCAACCAACAAATAATCATAGTTAGAAATCCATTCCTTGCACCAAAAAAGTAAGAAGTGTTAGTCTTACAATGGCACTGAGAGGGGGGGTGAATCAGTGTAGCTATTTCAAACTTAAAAACTTAACTCTTAAATCTGAAGCAATGAAAACTTAAAACCAGATAAAGCAAATATCACATGAGAGCATCACATAACACAAGATGTAACGAGGTTCACCAGTTTTGGCTACTCCTCAAAAATAGACTGCTTGGACACCCATCCAAATCCAGCCTTTGCAAAGCACCAACTTTACAAACAATTTACCAGCACCCACTGGAAGGAGCACCAACCCCTAATTTATCTGCACCAATAGAAAGGAGCACCAACCCCTAATTTACCAACACCGACTGGAAGGAGCACCAACCCCTAATTTATCTGCACCAACAGAAAGGAGCACCAACCCCTGATTCCAAGCACCAACTCAGAATTCTATTTTGAATCTTTTTGACATAAAAATGCCTTCGCTTTTACAAGACCCTGACTGGTCTATTGCTTTCTCAACATTGCCCACTCTTTACACAACACACACCCTGCTCACTCGCCTCCTGCGCACTCTCTTTCAGCAGCACTTTCACACTCTTTCTGCAACACTTTTTCACTCTGAGCGGCAACTTTATTCCTCCACGCAACTGCCCTTTTATAATCAAATTGTCTAACAGTAACTCCAGTTGTAACTCCATATTTTATTTCTCATGCGCCACTTGCCAGTTGTAACTGTTCTATTAATATTCTCTTCTGCCACTTGTCAACTGTAACTCCTTCTATATGTAACTCCTTTTGTATATATATAGTGTGGGCATTACGTTACATGCAACGTATATCTCTACCATGACTGTACGTCTTCTTGATCATGACTGTTCGTATTCATTTCTGTGCATGCATGCATTTTTTGATTCTATTTATGTGACTGTTCGATTTCTCCTTCTTCGACAGTTCTTAAAATAGCTTGCATGATTTCTATCTGTAACTGCACCTATAACTGTCACACTGACTCCAGTTAACTGTTCGTAATCGTTGTTGCGACCTGTCACGAAATCGTGACATTTCTGTCTCTTTGTACTCTTCTCGCCTTCTACTCATGAAAACATGACGTGTCACGATATCGTGACATTTTTGGCCTCCTTGTCCACTTCTTCGCTTGCACCCGTAAAAACCAGACATGTCACGAAATCGTGACACTTTTCGCTTCCTTGCACTTCTCTGCCTTTCGCCCGCGAAAATGGAACATGTCACGAAATCGTGACACTTTCGCTGCCTTGTGCCTTTTCTATCTTTGGCCAGCGAAAACACAACATGTCACGAAATCGTGACACTTTTCGCTTCCTTGCACTTCTCTGCCTTTCGCCCGTGAAAATGGAACATGTCACGAAATCGTGACACTTTCGCTGCCTTGTGCCTTTTCTGTCTTTGGCCAGCGAAAACACATGTCATGAAATCGTGACACTTTTTCTTCCTTGCCTTTCTCTACCTTTCACCCGCAAAAACAGAACATGTCACAAAATCGTGACACTTTTCCTCCTTGTGCGCTTTCTCTTTGAAAACATGTCACGAAATCGTGACACTTTTTCTCCTTGGAGCTTTCTCTTCGAACCTTCGCAAATCGTGACACTTTCTCTCCTTGGCGCTTTCTCTTCGAACCTGTTGCGAAATCGTGACACTTTCTCTCCTTGGCGCTTTCTCTTCGAACCTGTCGCGAAATCGTGACACTTTCTCTCCTTGGCGCTTTCTCTTCGAACCTGTCATGAAATCGTGACACTTTCTCTCCTTGGCGCTTTCTCTTCGAACCTATCATGAAATCGTGACACTTTCTCTCCTTGGCGCTTTCTCTTCAACTTGTCATGAAATCGTGACACTTTCTCTACTTGCATCCTTCTCTCCAAACATGTCACAAAATCATGACAGTTTTCTTTGCTTGTGCCTTCTTTCCAAACATGTCACGAAATCATGACAGTTTTCTTACTTGCCTTCTTTGCTTCCAACATGTCACGAAATCGTGACAGTTTTTCTACTTGCCTTCTTCTCTGACAACATGTCACGAAATCGTGACAGTTTTTCCACTTGGCTTCTTTGCCTCCAACATGTCACGAAATCGTGACAGTTTTGCCAGCATTTTCTCTCTCCTCCGATATGTCATGAAATCGTGACAATTTTGACAGCATTTTCTCTCTCCTTCGAGATGTCACGAAATCATGACAATTTTGACAACATTTTCTCTCTCCTCCGAGATGTCGCAAAATCACGACAGAAAACATGTCGCGATATCGCGACAGTTTTCTTACTTGTCTTTTTCTTTGATTTTCTGAATCTGGGCCACTTCTATCTTCTTGGAAATTCACTGTACATGTTCTGACTGACCTCTGAACTCCTGTCCACTGCATCAACTGCATCAACTGATCTCTCTATCTGTGTTGACAACAATGACAATACTTTGGCTGCACCTTGCACATCAATCTCCCCCTTTGGAATTGTTGGCAACACTCATGCAATCTCCTGTAATTCTTCTCCCCCTTTGACAATAATACCAAAGGGCTACTGCAGACTCCCCCTGAGTCCATGCACAACATTCTCAGGCACACGTTATGACAGTTAGCAAAAATTACAAATATGAGCACAAAGATAATTAAATATATAAATTCTTCCTCTACGTACAACACACTATCGCTGCAATATATTCTGCTTCTTCTATGGATAAGAGAACTGACTCTTGTTTCTTACTATTCCATGTGACCAATCTATCTCCATGATAGAATGCACCTCCACTGGTACTCTTTCTGTCCTCTACACATCCTGCCCAAATCTGCATCTGGAAATCTATCCCAGCACTGTCCTCAAATTCCCAATCTCAATCTCAACTCAATCTCAGTCTCAAAAAGAATAAGATAGATGTAGTATGCTTTTCTCAAGAACCTGCAACACAACCCAACAATTGCCAACCATGCAATACCTCATATAACAATGATACTCATGTTCTTTCCACAACCTATATCTTTTCTCAACCAATTAAGGCTTTAACAACAATGCTTATAGACAAGGTTTAACCAACATCATTCAACTCAAGATTAACCTTGAAGCATTCAACCGATCACTATCTGAAAAGGAAACTAGTAGACATCCTTTTCCTTTCAAGGGTATTTGAACAAAATAGCCACCAACATAAATCACCAATGCAAAGAATAACTTGCTCAAATCATGTATCAAGTAAAGCATTAACTTGATCAAAACAACCTCTATGAAAACAACTTAACCATTCATCACTCTGATTTCATATCTGCCAACAAAATTGACAAGTGACTCACACTTGTACCAACTTTTTGTCCAACACTGTACCAACACTGTAGTTTTACTGCCAACTCTGTGCAAGTATCAAACACAGTACCACAAAACCAACCAAATCATCTGAACTGTTATAATCCTTAACTCATGACAGTGGCAGTAAGAACCATCACCAGTTCAACAATGACATACATCAATTCTACCAATAATGACAACTCTCAATTTAATCACCACCCTTCACGGCACTACCATAAACAACTGTTATGAACAGACAACACACTTTGACAGCTATACAACAACTCCCCGACTACTTTCCTTTCATCCTCAGATAACCACACAAATACATAGGAGCATTAAAATAAAACATTAACATTGCTCCCCCTGAGGATGTGCTACCTGGAGCTGCTTAGTGCAATAGAGGAGTAATCTCCTTCTGTCCAAGGAGACACGATTTCCTCTCTTCTTTCTTTCTCCAGTTTTTCTTGAACTTAGGCTGAGAATTTTCACCTGCATCCACATTTTGAACCTTTTCGTGAACCTGAACATTTCTCTTGGGTGGTTGTCTCTTGTGCATTCTTGATGGATAATTATTTTCCTGTCTGTGTTGCACTCTTTGTGTCTGATGGAATCTACGGTCTTGCCTTAGATTAGATGTAGAGGTGCTTGGACAAAACCTTGCTATGTGCCCATGACCATTACATTTAAAACATTGCACATGGTGTTCACTCAGAAGAGAAGATGTATTTCTACCAGCATAACTCCTTGATTTATTATTCAATCCACAGTAAATTGCCTGGTGACCATAATGGCTGCATCTAAAACAATAACCGTTAAAAGCATTATTATGAGAAGAGTGAGAATGAGAGAACCTCTTTTGTGGTGTTTGCTTTGTTGTAGATCTTCTTTGATATTTTCTTCCTTTTGAAGATTCAGCTTTAGACTTTTCTTTCTTCTTTCCTTCATCAGTGAACTTCTTCTTCTCTGCATTTTTGGAAGATGATGGTTGTTCAGCTTCATATCCAAGACCAAGCTTAGTTGTGGAGCTTCTTTGTTGCTTTATCATTTTATCTAGCAACTCTGTGCTCTTCTCATATTTGAGATTTACATTGGCCTCTACTAGTTGTTTCTTCAATGAAACAATCTCTTCTTCTTGTTGGCAACAAACAGTCTCTTTCTCATTGATTTGAGACCTGAGAATATCTTCAATCCTTTTGTACTGTTCTACTTGCAGCTTTAGATCAACAATAACTTTGTTAGATTCCTCTTCACTTGTGCTGCATACATAATTCTCATCATCCAGGTGTGTCTTCAAGGCTTCTTCTGATTTCTTGGCCTTTTGAACCTGTAAGAAGAGATCTTCAATCTCATCTCCATATTCTTCCAATTTCTTGGACAATATTTTGTTCTTTTTCTTTTCTATCCTCAATTCTTCAAGTGCAGCAATCAACTCACCTCTTAGATTTACTTCAGCCTCAACCTCAAGGTTTCCATCACTTTCCTGTTCTTCTTCTATATTTTCTTCTTCGAATGCCATGAACAGAGTTTCACCTGTTTCTTCTTCAGAATCCTCATCGGATCTGTCTTCAGAGGAGCTGACATTCTTGGATATGAAACTTTTCTTCTTGAAGTGGTTGTTTCTGAACTTCATCTTTTTCTTCCAGTCACTTCTTTCTCGGTGCGATTCTTCATCACTTTCATTCTCCATATTTCATGGACATTTAGCTGCAACATGCCCAACGCCTCCATAGCTGAAACATTTAAATGGTAGCTTTCCTCTGTATTTTCCTTGTCCCCTTTTTAGTTTTTGGACAAAGTTTGCTTCCATCTCATCGGATGTCTCTTCATCTTCGGATTCTTGTTTTGCTTTCGTATGTTTGTGGGCTTTAAACGCAGCTTCTCTGTCTGTGGGATCAGACTTTCCTATTCTCATCTCATACGCAGTCAACGAACCATGCATCTCATCCATACTAAACGTATTTAGATCTTTGGCTTCTTCTATAGCTGATACTTTAGAATCAAATCTTTTGGGAAGAGATCTTAATACCTTTTTTACGATTGCAGGGTCTTCGATTTTCTCGTCGAGTCCTCTAATGGCATTAATGACTTCATTTACTCTCAAGCATATATGCCGCTATGTTCTCATCGTCATTCATATTTAACGCTTCGTACTGAGTTCGATGAGTTTGCAACTTGGCCTCCTTGATCTTATCGTCTCCTTCATGAATGCTCTTCAATTTGTCCCAAATTTCTTTTGCAGTTTTACAACTCATGATCTTTACCAGTTCACTGTTTGCTACACCGCACATTATAGCATTCTTTGCCTTTGAGTCATTCTCAAACAGTTTCTTATCGACAGCATCGGTTGGAGGAGTGGTGGGTATTGTGTATCCACTTTCTACTGAGTCCCATATGTCGTATCCCAATGCACACAGATATGTCTGCATCCTGATTTTCTAGAATGCGTAATTAGTCCCGTCAAACAATGGAGCTTTGTTTGATGAGAATCCTTCACCAACTCGCCATTGTGGCACTTCCCAGATCACCTTAGCCGATTGAGCTTGTTCAGGAACTTGGCTCTGATACCAATTGTTAGTCTTACAATGGCACTAAGAGGGGGGGTGAATCAGTGTAGCTATTTCAAACTTAAAAACTTAACTCTTAAATCTGAAGCAATGAAAACTTAAAACCAGATAAAGCAAATATCACATGAGAGCATCACATAACACAAGATGTAACGAGGTTCACCAGTTTTGGCTACTCCTCAAAAATAGACTCGCTTGGACACCCATCCAAATCCAGCCTTTGCAAAGCACCAACTTTACAAACAATTTACCAGCACCCACTGGAAGGAGCACCAACCCCTAATTTATCTGCACCAACAGAAAGGAGCACCAACCCCTAATTTACCAGCATCGACTGGAAGGAGCACCAACCCCTAATTTATCTGCACCAACAGAAAGGAGCACCAACCCCTGATTCCAAGCACCAACTCAGAATTCTATTTTGAATCTTTTTGACATAAAAATGCCTTCGCTTTTACAAGACCCTGACTGGTCTATTGCTTTCTCAACATTGCCCACTCTTTACACAGCACACACCCTGCTCACTCGCCTCCTACGCACTCTCTTTCAGCAACACTTTCACACTCTTTCTGTAGCACTTTTTCACTATGAGCGGCAACTTTATTCCTCCACGCAACTGCCCTTTTATAATCAAATTGTCTAACAGTAACTCCAGTTGTAACTCCATATTTTATTTCTCATGCGCCACTTGCCGTTGTAATCTGTTCTATTAATATTCTCTTCTTGCCACTTGTCAACTGTAACTCCTTCTATATGTAACTCCTTTTGTATATATATAGTGTGGGCATTACGTTACATGCAACGTATATCTCTACCATGACTGTACGTCTTCTTGATCATGACTTGTTCGTATTCATTTCTGTGCATGCATGCATTTTTTGATTCTATTTATGTGACTATTCGATTTCTCCTTCTTCGACAGTTCTTAAAATAGCTTGCATGATTTCTATCTGTAACTGCACCTATAACTGTCACACTGACTCCAGTTAACTGTTCGTAATCGTTGTTGCGACCTATCACGAAATCGTGACATTTTTGTCTCTTTGTACTCTTCTCGCCTTCTACTCATGAAAACATGACGTGTCACGATATCATGACATTTTTGGCCTCCTTGTCCACTTCTTCGCTTGCACCCGTGAAAACCAGACATGTCACGAAATCGTGACACTTTTCGCTTCCTTGCACTTCTCTGCCTTTCGCCCATGAAAATGGAACATGTCGCGAAATCGTGACACTTTCACTGCCTTGTGCCTTTTCTGTCTTTGGCCAGCAAAAACAACATGTCACGAAATCGTGACACTTTTCGCTTCCTTGCACTTCTCTGCCTTTCGCCCGTGAAAACGGAACATGTCACAAAATCGTGACACTTTCGCTGCCTTGTGCCTTTTTTATCTTTGGACAGCGAAATCACAACATGTCATGAAATCATGACACTTTTCGCTTCCTTGCACTTCTCTGCCTTTCGCCCGCGAAAACGAAACATGTCACGAAATCGTGACACTTTTCCTCCTTGTGCGCTTTCTCTTCAAACATGTCATGAAATCGTGACACTTTTTCTCCTTGAGCTTTCTCTTTGAACCTATCACGAAATCATGACACTTTCTCTCCTTAGCGCTTTCTCTTCGAACATGTCATGAAATCGTGACACTTTCTCTCCTTGGCGCTTTCTCTTTGAACCTGTCATGAAATCGTGACACTTTCTCTCCTTGGCGCTTTCTCTTCGAACTTGTCGTGAAATCGTGACACTTTCTCTCCTTGGCGCTTTCTCTTTGAACCTGTCATGAAATCGTGACACTTTCTCTCCTTGGCGCTTTCTCTTCGAACCTGTCGTGAAATCGTGACACTTTCTCTCCTTGCGCTCTTCTCTCCGAACATGTCGCGAAATCGTGACAGTTTTCTTTGCTTGCGCCTTCTTTCCAAACATGTCACGAAATCGTGACAGTTTTCTTACTTGCCTTCTTTGCTTCCAACATGTCACGAAATCGTGACATTTTTTCTACTTGCCTTCTTCTCTGACAACATGTCACGAAATCGCGATAGTTTTTCCACTTGGCTTCTTTGCCTCCAACATGTCGCGAAATCGTGACAGTTTTGCTAGCATTTTCTCTCTCCTCCGATATGTCGCGAAATCGTGACAATTTTGACAGCATTTTCTCTCTCCTCCGAGATGTCACGAAATCGTGACAATTTTGACAACATTTTCTCTCTCCTCCGAGATGTCGCGAAATCGCGACAAAAAACATGTCGCGATATCGCGACAGTTTTCTTACTTGTCTTTTTCTTTGATTTTCTGAATCTGGGCCACTTCTGTCTTCTTGGAAATTCACTGTACATGTTCTGACTGACCTCTGAACTCCTGTCCACTGCATCAACTGCATCAACTGATCTCTCTGTCTGTGTTGACAACAATGACAATACTTTGGCTGCACCTTGCACATCAAGAAGATCCCCTAAGCAAGCAATTGACATACCTAGGGCTCAACCTGGTCATCAAACTAAGCCAGCATGGGCTGAGCATCCAAAACACCAGCAGAGTAGTTGAACTCCTTTAAACAAGTCTATGTCTATTATTTTTTAGAAGCTATAGGAAGCTAAGGTAATCACCTTACCTAACATTAACCCTTTAGACCCAAATAGAGCCAAACCTAAGGGTTATAAGGAGGATCACTTCTGCCTCTACCATCGAGCAGAAGGCCATGGCATTTACAATTGTTATGTATTTAAGAATGTGGTTTAGGATCTCATAGATAGTGGGGATTTTACCATAGACGGCTTACCCATAGTACCTCAACATACCAAAATAGAGGCCTCATCATCCCGCTTGAGACCCCAAGGTCAATCGCAGCCTCATAGGCCTATTCAACTAGCACATAAAGTAGTCACATTTGAGATGACTACCACAACCCTATTTCAAAAGCTTTACGAGGCAAATGCATTCACATTACCAAAGGTTAAAAAAAAGCACCCAAACTTGTGTCACCTGATGAAAGCCTCTATTTTATTTATCATCATATACAAGGCTATGGCATTATCTCTACCATTCATTTAGGAATGTGGTCTAAGACCTACTAGAACAAATGAGCTCCATGCAGACGGTTCACTCATTTTACCCCACAAAGACATGTGCACCCTGCATAGGTCTGTGCCCTAATTGGGAGAGTTGATTTCTATCACTCTTCCTAAGCAAGTTGATTACATTGTAGTGGACAACATGCACACTAGGGGTCCTCAAGGTAATGTACCTTCCCCACCTTCCACATCAAGTTCAATGAGGCAAAGTGAGGATTCTAAAGGTATCACACCTTCCTCTTCTTCATTGAGTGGCACACATTGGGGGTACCTAAGGTAGCGTACCTTTCCCCCTAAAAACCATAAAATCCAAAAAAATCATAAAATTATTTAAAAGAACAAAAATAATGTAAAACATTAAAATCTAAAAAAATCATAAAATCGTTAAAATGCAAAAACAAATCAAACAAATAATAAAGTTCAAAAACATTGCAAAACATCAAGAAAACAAAAACATTTATATTATGCTTTTTTAGTTTTGCACATGCATTCATTTAATTTTATTGCATTAGGTATTTTCATATATTGCATTTGCATTAGGATAGGTTGTGTTTACATTCTTACAAACGACACCACATTTGTATGACAATCATGCATCTATTCATCATCATCATCCATCACCCCTGTGAATAATTGTATTTTTCAACACAACCCCTTCTATTGCTATAAGGTATATACTAGGGTGTTTTGGTCATTCAACCATACCTAGTGATCTTCTCAGATTTGTTAGAAAGCTATCTTTACTTTTGGATATGAGGTATAGTTTTTATAGTACCTTGCATATATCAAAATCCTATCACAATTTAAACATTAAAAATTCTAGTTTAGACAAGGAAAGATGAACACTATGAAGTGGTCCTGTTTACCTTAAGCAAAAGGTTTTTGCTTTCTCATATTGTGATGCGCATGGTCTAGGATGCTGATTATTGGCAAAAGGACAATTTCCCCCTACCCAAATAAGTCCCTTGCTTTCATACAAAATAAGCAAAATCCCAAAATCAAAGCAAATCCCTTGCTCAAAAAAAATTTGTAAAATAAACTTTGATTTTCATCACTAAGCATGAGCAAGTATCCAAATAAATCAAAAGAAAAGAAGGGGGTGAAGATCTTGAATCCTTTGAATGGTCAGTATGCGAAGCCATTGAGTTATACCCATTACAACAATGGGTTGAATGAATCTCGCCTGGAAATGGGGTAGTTCTAAGAAATTTACAAATGAGCTAGCTTTAGGTGGTCTATATTGCCTAGTAGTCTAGTCCAATGACGTCCAAACTTAGGATCATGGTGAATATTTGGTGATACTCATTACAAAAATGGATTGAATGAATCATGCCTAAAAATGAGGTAGTCTTATGTCTCATCTAATCTATTTATTTGCACACATAGGGATAATGAATATCTTGGTCTTCGTAACAAAAGCTTTCATCTTTCAAGAGTCTTGTGTATTAATTATACAACTTTTGATTAATCAAGTAGGGTGTTTGAGTCTCATGGAAAACCTCAACGATCCCCTATAGCAACAAATCATCTCATCAAATAATCACCATTTTTCTTATGAGTTTTTTTTTATTAAAGGGTGTCCATAAAATAGGTTAGATAATGGATGGATATCAACAATGATATTTAGATGGCCACTGACTATTTTGTGCATACCTTTTAATTTATAGAAGTTTATAGAGAAAACCCATACATCTCACATCATCTAATTTCACATATGGATGCTTAAATGATTAATTCTTATGATAAAAGTAAACATTTACATTCATGATTTTTATACATTCTATGGTGTCATCCATTAGTTTGTTAAACACATATTAGATTCATTCCTTATGTTTTAAGTGATTAAAGCATACAGGTGCATTTTGCATTAGATCATCCTCATGTAATTAATGCATTACATTATATATCATCTATCATATCATATCACATAGATTAGATGCATAAAAAATTGAAAAAAATTAAACATGCATTTAACATTCACCATTGCATCCATATATGCAGACATAATAGTGCATCTACTCATATAGATCACATACATTTACCATCTAGCTAGTGCATGTCATTAGTACATTGCATACATATAGCATAGTTACATCATCATCTAGGCATTGCATCCATAAATGCATCAAAAAACCCAACAGCAATAAATGCGTTCATTTGCTCATCATAAGGAGCCTCAAAATGGACAATAATAAATATCTACCAGTATAGAATTCTCAATGATTTCAAAAAAATAACAAAAAAATCAAATAAAACAAAGTTTCAAGTGCACCTCATATCCATTTATTTACCCTATAAACTTACTGGTTGCAGCAACTTGCTCTCCATGCAATTTGACAAGATGAGTAAATTACCATAAGGCTATTTGAACTAAATTATTCATCGTTGACTTGAAATGTTTTGACTTCAATATCGAAGAAGGCCATGGAGGCCGAACTACCCCATGAGAATGAGGTATTCATTTCATTTCTCTTGTGAATTTTCACATCATCAAGCATAGTTATTCAACACAAGCTTAAATGGAATTTCTATCATCTTGATTTCCTAAGAAGTCCATTATGGTCGGACTGCTCCACAAGATAGAGATGTACAATTACTATAAACGGTTGAAATCATAGATGTAATAGGACTTGCCATATAACAAAATGCAATCATCTTGAATTATCCAAATTATTCAACTTGGTCAAGCGAATCATCACTTTCATAATTTATCCTTTTCTTATTGAATCATCGCTTGAGGGGGTAGTCATAATAACAACATTCATAATTAAAATCAACAATTGAACACTAGATAATGTGAATCATGTTCGTATTACGAATCATTGCTAACCACTATCACAAGATTCCCCATTTATAGGGGCAAAAAGTAAATATGATGAGATAAGCCTTTGTCACTCTGTTTATTGGTCCTACCTGATTATACCTGAAAGTGCTAGAGCATCAAATTTAAGTCTTCCACATCGTTGGAAGCAATGAATCTAATATGTATTATATTTTCATGATTGGGGCATCTAGCATTGACAAGATCAATGAACATCAATCAACCTATAATATGGCTTTAGGTGGTCTATTTTTGCTCAATGTTGTTTTTTTCCACATAATGCATCCTAAAAGGGGTATCTGTAGACACCTAAAACATGTCATGTTTAGGATACTACTCATATAAGCACCTTTGCAAACCATATGAATGAGCTTGGATATTTTACAAGACCAAGCAGTGGTTCTAACCAATCATTTTAGGTAATCTAAGCCTATACATCCTTAGCTACTGATGGCATCGATGGCTAGGATCCTAGTCATTGATTATCAGAGTGACTAAGGATAGCCTACCCCTAGCTATGTTGAGAAAGAGCGGATAGCCATGTAACAAACTCGGCCTTCTTGAGTTGATTAAAATCAGTCGCAACAACCTAAATTGCAACACTTTTGGAGTGGTTGGGTTGGGAAGCTTCCAGAGGTTTCCTCCCAACTACTCAGGCCAACTAATTCTTGATCAAGATTTGGAGAGTCTATTTATAGACCCCCAAATAGGTAAAGAGAGAGACAAGTTGAATGTAGTGAAGCCTTGATGAACTAGAGAGCCATTTGCAACCCTTGAGGAGTGCCAAGATGCTGTCCAATTGGAGAATGATACTTGCATTTGAAGCAATGGAGTTTCCAATAGCTTGAGGAGCAATCTTACCATTTCATACCAATCCATTAAAAATTCACAATAATTCACCCATAAATCTGTGTTTGGACACATCGATGACCCTTGATCATCAATTCCATAAATAAATTGAGCATCCACAAACTTTATTTCAAGAGAAGGATACTTTCCCCGTGGTCGCTATTGTCAACAATGACCCGTAAGCTTAGTTGTTGGACTCAATAGCGACTAGTAGAGCCAACTGCTATGAGCATCAATGACTAGGGTTTGATATGCTTAGTTATCTAATTTAGCCATAGATTTACATTTTTTAGTATGCATTTAGCTTAACTTAGCATAGATCAATCACATTTCATGCATTTCCATGGTTGATTTATAGTTTCATAGATATTTTTGCTTAAATTTGTGCACTTCATGATTTCCTTTATATGCTTTCGTATATTAGGTTCATTTACACTTAATATGCAAGATTACATGCATCTTTAGGTTATTTTATATGTTTCAAACCTTGTTTTATGCTTTATTGTCAATCTTGTAGGTAACTTTATGCATCTATATATGTTCATGCATTCTTTACATATTTTCTATATTTCATACATTTGCTTGGAAATCAACCTCATCATGAGAGGTTTCATATGCTATTAATGTGCTTTGCTATTTCCTTGCATGTATGTTAAATATTTATTCAAGATTCAAAGCATCAAGATCATATTTATTGAGATCCAAAAGAGGAGGTAGCTCATAAGCCCTCTTATAAAAAAATTAGTGGGAAGAGTGAAAGTATTTTGCAATGCATCTCTCCCTTTTAGAAGGGTTACAAATTTGTAATGAATTATATCAAATTGAGGGATTCCCTAAGGATTCCCTAAGAGGTAAAAATATAACCTTGAATCATTGTGATTAATAAAGAGCACTTTATTTGCAAATCATTTGTTTATCTTGCAATAGTTACATTGTCTTTTGCTTTCAATTTGATTACATGTTTACATATAGTTAGATGCATGATTTTCATTGTTTACATATCTCTAGTCCCATCATGATGGAATGAAATAAAGATATTATGAAATGATTCTTGTTAGAGGGATCTCAAGTTTAAAACTTTACCCTAGTTTTGTATTGTTCTCATTTTCTTGATAGCCAACTCTTGGAATCACCATGAAGGTATGTAGAGGATTAATTTTTAATGCATATATGGTTTGTTGAAAAGGTGACTAGCTAAGTTGCACCAAGGCTTAATCCTTTTATTGAAATGCTTTTGGGGGATCAAACTCTATTTCCTTCCATTTCCTTATGGATTTGCTTGAAATTTGGATCATTTGGGTGATTCATGTGGAACAAATTTGAAATCATAAATCCATATATCTATATCTATATCTATATCTATATCTATATCTATATCTATATCTATGTCTATCTATCTATCTATCTATATATGTATGCATGTATTATGGATTCTATCCAATTAAATGATGATAAGCTATGCAAAGACTTTTTTTATGTCCTGTCATATAACCACTCTATAATAAATATGGATGATAGGTCAAATTTTTGTTTTTAAAAATTTTGTGACATATGATACCCTCTAATTGGTCACAACTAGTTTGTAAATTTAAAAATTTAAATTTTGATAGCCTTGTTTTTTTGCTTGAGAAAAATGGGTTGTACTTAGCTCCCCTACCCTTGATAAATCATAACACTCTTATGTAAATCTTGAGAGTTTACAAACATATTTAATTCTCATCTCAATTGAGGTGCTAAAATAAATACCTACATATTTTTCACAAAAAGTATTAATTTTTTATATTCATTTGTTTGGATCTTTGATTTTTTTTAAATACAAATATTCAACATCATTTTTCTTGAGAATTTTTAATCTTGTTCATCCATCCATCCAAGTCAAATCTCGATTAGTGATGGTTTTTGATGATACCAAGCTTCCATTGTGCCAATTGAATATTCATAACTACTTTGTTGACTCCATGCTTCTGTTGCTTTACTATGATATTTTGAATGGTTGATCCTATTGTTCCTTGATGTTGCTACACCCCTTTAAAATCTAGAAATATTATAATTTTTTTCCAAACATTGTCATGCTTGATGCTTTTTGGACTCCATGTAGATATAAAATATTGATACCTTAAGCCATACCTTCAATATTGTTGCTACTCAGGGTGGTGTGGGTGTTGATATGTTGCAATATTAACCTGACATTTTGTTCCTTTTAATTCTTCAATGATTTATTTTTTTATTTTAAATTCTTCTTCTCAATATTCTCTCTTATACATTTTATTTGTTGCATCCTTGTGCACTTATGACAAGGCTTCCTTGGACTTTGCTACTACTTATTCCATGGAATCTATTGTTACTTGCTACTATAAATTCAACTTTTGAGTTTTCATATGGTTCTTCAACTTGTTCCCTTATCATAATTGCTTCCTGTTTCTCTTTGGATCCTTGCTTCTTAAGATTTTTATTTTGAATGCAACCATGAACTTGAACATTATCATTTGTATTTTTTCCTTCTATTATATCCTTATAGATAGGGAAATTTAACCCATGTAAAATTCCCTCTCCCTCCTACATGTCCATTTTCCTACCATTTTTCAATTTGAAGCCTTACCCCGCACGTGCTAACTAGCTTGGCATGTTTTCCCTGATTTTTGTGATTACGTGTCCTAGTAGCTAGGAAGTGTAGTCATGAAATCTAAAAAATCATTTTCCACCAAATCAACTATTTAGATCCCATTCTAAAATCAACCAATGGTCTGATTTTGATGAATACGCACCCTAGCAACTAGGATGCATATTCCCCAAATTTGGAGAAACATCAAATTTATCTGATTTGATCTACTTTAGACTCCTAGATATTGCATCCCTCGACCTTATTTGGTGATCCATGAAGATATTAAAGCATAGACTCAACACTCTTAATAGTATTGGATAGTAAAGTGAAGGAGGGGAGGAGAGATTAGAAGCAATCTAGTTTTCTGAGCTAAAGAGAGATCTAACAGTTTGTGTTGCAGGTTTGATAAATTGCAATGGAATTTCTGAATGCCATGGAGGTTCCTTGCAAGGAAGAATTTGCTTCATGTTAGATCTACTACTTCTACACCACCCTTCAAGTTTTTTCTGATCTGATCTATCATCAAAAGCACTATAAATTTACTAGATTACTTCTTAGATCATTCTAAATTATTGTAATTTGCATTATTTTATTCTGCTTCTTAGGATTTCATGATTTTGTATCATAACTGGCAATGAATATGTGAGATGCATATTTTCATCTAGATCACAAATCTATGAATTCACAGGTTCGAGGGCAAATTCATACAACCAAAATCATCAATACTAGATTCTTATTCATCATAGATGATTCATGCACTTAGTATGTCATAGCTATTCATGTACTTTGCTTGTAGGCTCAATTGATGTTCAATTTTATGTGTTTTCATTGATCATATTTTGAAACAAGGTTGTTTAAAAGGCTTGGGGATCTAACTGCTGTGCCATTGAGAAATCTAATTTACAGTGGCTTAAGCAGATCCCCAAATCCTAATGCCCAAATTTTAAGTTTTGTGTGTAGAAGTTCCTTGTAGATCCTCCAAAGATACAAATTTGCAAGCTAGCCGATGAAACATGTTTTTGCTTCAAGATGCGTATTCGATCTATGAGATGAGTATTCACATGCAACAAAAATTGATAGTAGGTAAGTGCAATAAATTGTATTCTATGATTTTTTTTTGATCGTTTTATACTTGTTTCAATTATGTTCTCTGCATATAGTTATCTGCACAGAGAAGATTAAGGCAAAATAAAAAGATTAAAATCAAAAGGTAAATAGTTAATTGCACTAGTTTGTGGTATCTTTTATTATTTGAAAAAGGAAAAAGACAAAATTACATAGTCATTCATATTTATTTGCATTAGTTTCATCACCTGAAAAGAAAAGAAATAAAAAGGCAAAAACATAAAGTTAGTTGCATTGCTTTGTATTAATTTTACTATTTGAAAAGACAAAAAAAAAGATAAATAGTTAACTTCCATTAGTTTGTATTAGTTTTATTGTTTGTTGATGTCTTCATAGAAATAAAATTGCATATAGACTAAGATTAGATGCATTTGGCCTAAAATTTAGATGCACGTCAATAAAAGAACTCATAAAACTCTTACCTTATCTAGGTGTGGAAACCAACGTAAAGTGTTTCCTGGTGAACCCCACTAATAATTCATCGATAAACACCAAGGAGAGCACAAATCAAGTGCTTCTCATCTAAGATGTAGGCATTTTATTTTTCCTCCCCCTTTCAGGCATGGATCCATTATCCTAAAGGAAAGGGGTGCAAAAATTTTAGGTCTACAATTCTCTTTATTCATTTTTTCAATTCTCTCTGAAGCCTTTCTATTTCTTCTTCATATCCCTTAATGGTAACATTAAAACTAGCTATTTTTTTTATAAGGGTTCCATTGACTCAAGAATGCATGATCCATTTCATCCTCTGTCCAAGTTCATTTCCTTAGGAGGAATATCCAACCAATCATATGCTTCCTATTTTAAAAGATAAAAAAGTTTGCACTTCCAAAAAATCTCACATGAAGTAGATATTTAAACTTCATCCATCGTTATTGAGCATCAATGTCATCATTTCCAGTGAAAATTGGTAACTCCATGATCTCAACCTAGAAAATTTCCAAAAGCATCTAGGGTTTTGGAAAGAAAAAAAACTAGGGTTTTTCAATTAAAAACTACTCTAATCCTTGCTATTACCAACAAGACAATTTAAATACAATATAATTGACATAAAAAAGAATGCAATTGTCTATTATAACTTTGCATTAATCCATTACCAAGATTCTTCTCCAAAGTTTTCAACCAATTTTGATAGCCTTGTTAGTGTGAGAATGGATAGAATTTTAGAGGCCATAAATTTTGTGTATGGAAGTATTTTATGTCCCTTTTTTAATTAGCATGATTTATTGAACACTTTACAATAGTTTGTTTTATTGTATTTTGCTAGTATAATTTGACAACTTTGTAGGAGCATTATGGACCACATACACTACATTTATTGAGGGTCATTTTATATTTTTATAGACTATATTTTTCTACAAGAGTAGGTTTTCAATGGGTAGCATAAGGTATTCCATGTTCCTATGGGTCCCTTTCTAACCAAAAGGGTTGATCATTTGGAAATATATATGTTTCTTGATGATTCAACTACTTTCTTTTTTATATTAGAGGATGAATTATAGTCACCGTATTGCATATTGAAGATATTATCATAGGAATATCAACATATTTGATCCAAAATATGGGGTCACATCTTCATATTTGAGGAAGAGTTGATCTATTTTATGCACCTTTGGCAAGAGAAGATAATAGTATTCATTTGTCATAGTCAGTGGGAAAATTGAACCTAGATCATGTCTAAATTACCACAAGAGATGTTGTAGTATAATATCATGGACTTGATAGTATATTTATTACAAGAAAACTGGTAATATTCTCGATGGATATGGAGGCTCACTTTATTGACATCTTAACTATGTTCTAGAGAATGTGGGAGCCTTTGTGGTCCAAGTACTCTTCATCACTATAAAACATACATTATAATGGGGAGATGATAGCATATCTAATATCTTCTCTTCTTGTCCTTAATCTTAGATTATGAGGGATATCTGAATATATAGTAATTAAATCTTATTGGCAAAGTTTAATTGATGGTGATATAAACCTTTAAACAACATTTGATATAAGCATACATGCAATTTTTTTGTATTCATCCTTTGTGGGATTGTTAATCCACTTGGATGGTTATATATTATCCCTTATGGTATTGGTTAAACCACCTTGATGGTTAAGCTTAATCAAACATTAATTTATATTTTGGTAACTTGACTTAACCTTGATCCTTACTTCAAAATTGGTTAAGATAATTATAACTGCAGTTGTAATTTAGAATTTACTTATCTACTATAAACACACCCTAGCCACTAATCCATTGCATCAGTTTATAAGTGAGTTATTTATTATACTATGGGTGCTAAAACTATAATCTAATTCATGGCCAAGGCCAACATTGTGAGATGAATTGGATAGGCCTAAGGGCATTTCATTATACAATGTATTGATTATTTGTAATATTATTATGTAAGCCCTATGGGCCATGACTAACCATGTTATGGTTAAACCCTCTTTATAACTTTTTAATTAACCTAAAGCCCTCTTATTATGTCAGTGTAGTTTAACATTTATGATGTAAATATGGTTTTAGTATTTCTATATATACCCCCTCTCACTCCTTGTTTAATTATTAGAGTATTGTGTAATATTATCTACATAGATATTGATTATTTATGGTGCTAATGGGTGCCCATAAAATATCTCTCTATCATCCTCCTTTTTATTTTTGTATAATATTTGAGTAAATGTATTGATTCCATTTATGTTTGGAAAATATTTCAAATTTCAACTTGGTATCAAAGTGGGTTTGGAGCAGCAATGCTTGGTCACGTAGAAAGCTGGTTTGGTAACTATGTTTTTTTAATATTAGGACATTTTATTCAAATATCTTCTTTGAGATTATATCTCTAGATTCTTCTATTCAAGGAAGTGCCCAAAAACATCTTGATTTTTCTTTCAAAAATCCCCTTCAAAGAGTTGATCTATTTGCTACCATTAGACTAAGTATTTCCCATAAAACTTTGAAATTTAAAAAGAGGTGTTTCCTTCCTTCATGCTTGGTCTTGGTCCCTACATGGTATAATGTGCACAATGCCCTTATTCATGGAGGGGTGCACCCTAATTCACCCTATAGGGCAACCATTATGTTTGGAGGAAAAGGTCTAAAAATGATTTGTTGTCATGAGCCTACGTTTGATTCATGTTGTGGGAATTTTCTAATCAACCATGGAAATGTATATGAAATAACTTATCTGTTTAGAGTTTTCTACCATCATCTAGACACTAACATGGTGTGGAGGTTCAAGTTGTGTGTTGGAAATGGAGGGCACATGATTGAATCATGCCCTCCTCTATGTAGTTGATCAAGCACTTGGTTATCCACTTGAGGCTAGGGCCTTTGAGTGTCATCATGCATCATAGATGGATGGCCAATAAAATATTTTTGGTATGGATGTATTACTAGTTTATATTATGGTTGAGTCCCTTTATTCACTATAGATGTGAGGGATGAAGGCTTATCAGTGGCAATTGCCTTCCCTTCTCAAACATGGCATTGGAGCATTGGTTAGTGAGTTGTGTTAAATGCCAAAGAGATCATAATTCAAGTATATCCACTGCCTAATTTTTTTTTTTGGAAAAAAATGGATCTACTAGCCCACATGGTGGATGATGTGGTGGTCGACATGGTCCATTTCATGCCATGTCAACCAAATTTTTGCATATTTTAACCTACCCGATAAATCAAAATAAAGCGAGTGTTAATGAATAAGCAAACTAACATGGCAAAAATTCATTGGTTTGCACCAATGAATTGAATTTCATAAAGTGGTAGGTCAGGATTGGCCCTTGTAATCCTAAGGTTTTAGCTTTTAATTTTTATTTTTTGGGGTCCATTAGGGCTAAACTTTTAGAGGCCATATATTTTGCATATGAAAGCATTTTGAGCATTTTTTTTCAAATTATATGATTTTTCAAGCTCAATATGGTGGTGGCATCAACTCATTAATATGTTGTGAGTTAGGGGTAAAATTGTATAAGATGGACTACAACCTATATACTTTACTTAATGAGAAAAACTATAGTGCTTTTCAACTTAAATGATTGAACTACTATGAAGTGAGAACTTACGATGCATCTTTCAAGAGGATAAAGTAGTTGTTATTGATGTTGAAACTCACCATCAAAGAGAAGAAGAAGAAGACCTTGGTCTATTGATTGAATTAGAGTTGCTTTTCACAACAAAGAGGAGAGTGATTCTATCAAGGTATGGTCAAAACTAAATGATATTTTTCGTAGATTTAATACTAATGAAGTAAGTTTTGGAGCTTTCTTCTCTTAAAATTGTTGGGTTTGATGATGTTGAGGACTATATTATGATATTTAAGGCTTTGAGGGTAGATATTGTATCTTTTAAAGGTAAAAAGAAAGATAATGCTCAATAAACAATGCAAAAAAATATGCTTACTAATATCTCTACCTCTTTTAGATGTTGAACCTAATGGTTTATATAATTCCTATATTTTTGAATCTTAGAAGACTCTTAGTGATTAGTTTTTTCCCTCTCCTAGTTTATTTTCAAATGAAAACACATAATTATGGTGGGACTGCAAAAATATAAGATCATGCAAAGAAATTCAAGTCTAAGGAGGCTACTATCGAAGGGCTTAAGGGATAGGTTATCTTTAAAGAAAATGAATACCACTTGAAAATACTATAAGAGGGAGGGACATACAATAAACTTACTAAAGTTACAAAGGATTCAATTTGTGTTCTTGAAGTTAGGTGGACATCTTCAAGATCACGAGGGAGATTCAAAAGGATTTGCATCAAAGGACCACTAGAGAATCCATAATGGGAGGAATTTATTTTTGTCACTAATGTATTCCCTCATTGGATTCTCAATTTAAATTATGGGGGGTATTGAAATTATAATCTAAATAATGGCCAAGGTTGACATTGTGTAATGTATTAATAGGCCTTAGGGAATTTCATTGTACAATATACTAATTATTTGTAATTTTTAATTATGTAATTTCTATGGGTCATGGTTAAAATTGTTATGGTTAAACCCTCTTTATAGCTTGTAATTAAATTAAAGTCCTCTTGTTATGTTAGCTTAGGTTAAACTTTATGATATAATTGGAATTTTAATATTTATATAAATACTCCCCTCTCACTTGGAATTTTAATTCTCAAATTGGAATTTGAGAATTCTATGGAGTGTAGTTGAAAATATCTCTTCAGTGTTTCATGAGCCAGGGAACATTTATTTTAAAAGCTCTCCTAATGAAGCTCTTTTGGAAGAGGAGTTGGGATTCTTGTAGATCATTCCTAGTCCTCATGATCCAAATTCTAGGAGATTGATAAGGTGGTCCCCCCACCTAGTGGTTGGCTTAAATTGAATTTTTACAGTACCTCAAAAGGCAATATTGGGATCACTGGGGTAGGTGGTATAATAAAAAATAACAAAGAAGATTTTGTGGTGGCCTATGCTGAACATTTATCCAGTCAAACATCTTAGTTCATGAAACCTAGAGCAGCATTTCAAGGTATTATGCTGATGATTGAGTTGGGATATTTGTATGCTGTAATTAAAGGTAATTCACTGAACGTAATAAATATTATTAATGGTAATATTTCCCCCAGCTAGAAGGTGATAAATATGATGAGGGAATAAAGAAAAATCTTCAGCTTCTTAGCCAAGCCACGATCACTCATGTTATGAGAAAATGAAATTCAATTGCTAACTTCATGGCCAATCTTGATACCAGCCATCTGGGCTTAACAACTTGGAAAAATAATTTCCTTGAAGCCCTCTTAAACCATATTAATGGAAAAAGTTCTTAATTATTGTCAGAAAGTCGTTCAGTGTTTAAAATTTGAAGTATCTTATCAGTGCTCCTTTTGGATGCAAGGTTTTCAACGGTTATTGGGGGTCCTTTCCTAGCCAATGTACCCTCTTCTTTGTATCATGGTAGTTCATGCCATCTCCATCAGCCTTTAATGCCAAAAAATCAAATTCAAATTATTTCTTTGGGCACTTAGTATGTGCGGTCATTGCTTCCTACCATGTTCAATCCATATTTCTTGTTTTGCAGATCCCTCAGGGTTTACTAAGCTAGCTTTTGAATCTATTATGTGGTGAGGTGGATATTGTCCTCTTATAAATTTTTGTCCTCCTTGTCTCAGAGGTCTTGATGAGTGACACATTTTACTCTCTCTATTTTACTATCAGCTTGAGGGAGGAATGGTTCCCGTGTGTCAGTATCCCTTTTTTTAGGATTGTTATTTTTTCTTGCTATTTGGTATGGGTTTCTATTCTTATTTTATAGTGTGATGTTTTCACGAGATGGTTTGATGGGTGGAAGGGTTGGAAGGATTGGTGTGGCTTATCCTTTTTTTTTTCAAGGTTAGTTTGGGAAACTAAAGGTTGTTTAGGGACCAGCCTGCATTAATTTATTTGATGCTCTAATTTCATTCTTTGCTAGACTTAGAGAGATGGTTTTTCTAGATTTCTATAGCCTAGGTTTTCCCTCCCCTATTTTGATTCAGGTTAGCTTTGCTAAATTTCATTACCTGCGTTTTTCTTGCCAAGGAGAGAGTTCTCTTTTCAGTCGAGCAAGGCCTTTTTCAGTTGGTTCTTGTTGTGTATCTTCATGGATAAAGCAAAGAATTTTAGCCCTAGATCACATTCCTCAAAGTTGCATTTAGAACGTACTTTGGTGAATATTAATGAGGAGGTTAAGTTGATCCTGAAGAATGGTGGGCTTTTGAGTTGTATTCAAAAATTTCATGGCCACAATTTAACTCTTTCGATATGGATGGCCTATTCTTGGAATGATGGATGGGTGAAAGTGAAAAATTGGTCCTTTGAGTTTTTGGTTGAGTTGATTAGTAGAACCACTATTATACCTTTTGATGGTTCCTGCCATAATAGGGAGAAGCACTCCCTTATAAAGGAAATCAAATTTTTCCTAAATATGGATGAGTTCCTCCCAAATATTCAAAATGGGTTTAGTACAAAGGCTATCACCCCTCCTTGGGATAGAGTGATAAAAGTAATCATGGAATACTTTACTCTTGATCCATCTTATGATGTGATTCAAGCTTTCATGTGATGTTCTTAAATAACCTTAGGTGATATATTTGGATGAATATCCCTTTATTTATTTTCCAATCCATGATGGACATTCAAGGGGGTAGAGGTTTGAACCCCATCCATCAAGGTTTGGCTTTGCTAGTGTTTGAACAATTTACTAATGATAAAGGCCTGGTAGCGAAAGATATTTTGAAGTATATTGAAGGACATCCTATTTTGATGCCTTTATCTCTTAAGGAGGAGTCAGGAGGTTTGGGTGATTTTTAGAGTAGTGAGGATCTCTACTTCTTTTCTACGGGCTTCGATGATGATAAAATCTCTTATAAGATTCATGTTTCAGCCAAAGGAGTTAGGAGGAAGGCTCGACTATTCAAGGTATTGAGAATTTATTCTCCTAAAATTTATCTAAAGGAGGATCACAATAGCGGCAGGTCTAGTGGTGTGTCAATTTCCTCTAGAGGTGCTAGAGGGGGTTTAATGAGGAAGTCTAAAATACTTTTGATTAAGAATTGCATTAAGAAAGACCCTAATCTCCTCATTATTCAATCAGACTTTGAGCTTCTTCCTAGAGATAAACATAAAGATAAGTTTGTTGAGGAGGTATATTTTCTAGAAGATGTTGGTGAGGGTAAGTCTAACACTATCCACAATCTTGATATGGTGGAAATAAAATAGCATGTTATTTTGAGATCGTTAAAAATTGTCATTGATTATATCGAGTAAGTGACTTGGATTTTGGGAGAAATTATTTAGGAGGTGGAGTCGGTTGGGAAGATCCAAAACTAGCTTAGTCATAATATTTTTGCATGTTTGGGTGTTTCGCCTTATGCTTTAGTTTTTTCTTCTTTTTTTGCTAGCTTGGTCTATTTTTTTTCTTCCCCCTGTGTTAGGTGGTTATTTTTGACTTTGTGCTACCATGTATTTCATGTGTTTTTCTTCCTTGGCGGAGTTGATGTAAAAGGTTGAGGGGTTCCTTTTAAAACCCTCCTTTCATAATAGTACCAAAAAAAAATCTTGATGTGTTATTTTATTCTTTAGTTAAACATGGAATTTATATTTACTACCATCCTCCATCATACCTTCTGTCATACCACTAACTCTTAAAAATGACAAGTATTTTGTATATTTTTTATTGACAAGTCATATCCTTCATGAAAACTACACGGGAGGGTTCAAAATTGACATTATTTATGTAGGTAATGGGAATTATGGAGACCTTGATGCATGGTATCCTATAATTATATGTACCCAAAAGGAATTAAATGATTCATAGGAAACTCCCCACTTGAATAAGAGTTTTCTTCAACATAATACCTCTTGGTATGCCTTCGAATTAGTCATTCATTTTGTTGTCTAACTATAATGGGTAATTTTAGTTATAATGCTTTGAAATAATACATAAATGTTTGTGTCCTTTCCCTCATTTTTTCATCTTTTTTTTTGTGATTGATCCTTCTAATTTATTTCTCTATTCTCTTGCATGTGGATTGTGGTGAATGTTACCCTTCATGTGATTGTTGGAAACTACTATAAAATCCAATACAAGTATCCTATTGATGTATCTAGCAATGTTAAACCCTTGAGACGGTATAAGAAATTTATCCTAGGGATAATTTTCAAATATTATTGGCTTATGGTCTCTCTTATTTGGTCAACAAAGCAAATTGAAGCTTTTTTTATTGCATATTTCTTACCTCTAGTTTGTTCTTCTCCCTTTCCAATCCTTTCTTGCTATAATTCCTTTCCTTTTAGGTTGTGAATATTGTTAGATATAACTTTATAAAATCATAGGTATGGTCAATAATAATAAAACTCGTGGTGTTAGTTGAGCCTATGATATTTATGTTTGTGGATAAGGATCAATTCCTTATGAAAATAATGTACTTCTCTTCAACATAATTGGTGTTTGGGTCTAATTATTTATTGGTCTAGGTTGTTGTTGATATTCTATTACTCTTTTTCCTACTTATATAAATTATTCTCTTTGTCAGTATTCTCCATTATCCTTAAAGGAGAAATAAGAATCTTATTATCCCAACCTAAGATTCATTTATACTACATTTAACACAAATGTTGAGGCTTCATGTGTTTGATGAACAATCTATTTGTAGCTAGTTGAGAAATAAGTTACTATTGTTATTGCACCATGGGTTGATATATTTATAATGCAATTACACAAGTTTGTGTATCGTGCATACTATTGTGTTTACTACCAAATTTATTCTATGTTTGCATTGATATTAATAAATTATTTTGGTGCATTCTTGGGTGTTTAATTATCCATATTATTTACTACTTGGGTAGGTAACCGAGGTGTGTTATTTTATTCTCTAATCAAATATGGAATTTATATTTTCTACCATCCTCATTCATACCTTCTAGCATGCCATTATATCTTAATAATGACAAGTCTATGCATCGTTCTTATTGTTATGCTAGAGTTAATGTAATGAAAACTACATGAGAGGGTTCAATATTGATGTCAATTATGGAATTCATGGAAATTATGAGGAACTTGATACATAATATCCTATAATTATATGTATAAAAAATGAAGTAGAGGATTTATAGGCAACTTCCCACTTGAATAATAATTTTCTATAATGCACTACCTCTTGGTATACCTCCAAAATTATCATTCAGTTTATTTTTATAACTATTATGGGTAATTTTAGTTATAATTCTTTGATACAATACTAAATGCTTATGCATTTTCCCCTATGCATTCATCTTATTTTGTGTACTTGATCCTTTTCTTTCACTTCTCTATTCTCTTACATGTGTATTGTGGTGAATGTTACCCTTAATGTGATTTTGGAAAAGTCTTATAAAATCCAACACATGTATCCTATCAATATATCTAGCAATGTTAAACCCTTGATATGATATAGGTACTTTATCTTAGGGATAAAATTTATATAATGTTGGATTATGGTCTCTCTTCTTGGGATTGAAAAAGGAAATTGAAGATTTATTTCTACATCTTCCTTGCCTTTAGTTTGTTATTTTTCCTTTCTAATCCTTTTTTGCTATAGGTTCTTTCCCTTTGTTGTGAGTATTTTTGGTCATGACTATATAGAATGATAAGTATGGTAAATGATAATTAAAAGTGTGGAATTATTTGAGCCTATGAGATTTACATTTGTGTAGAAGGATCATTTATTTATGGAAATAAATTACCTCTCTTCAAAATGGTTGGTGTTTGGATCTAATTATTTACTGGTATAGGTTGTTGTTGACCTTCTATTACTCTTTTTCTTACTGGTATCAAATATTCTCTTTTCTAATACACTCTATTATCCTTGAAGGAAAAACAAGCATCTTATTATCCCAACTTAAAGATCACTAATACAATATTTAGCATGAGGTTTCATGTGTTTTATGAACAATTTGATTATTTGCAGGTAGTAGAGGAACACGTTATTGTTGTGCTTCTATCATGGTTGGATCCCTTTATCACATTGCATGTGTACTATCAATTTTCTTCTATATTTGCATTGGCATTAATAAATTGATTTGGTGCATCCTTGGGTGTTGGATTAACCATTTTATTTACTAGTTATCTAACTAATAACAGTGTGTTATTTTATTCTCAAGTCAAATATTGAATTTATATTTGCTACCATCCTCCATTACACTTTATATAATACTAGTACTTCTTACTAACAATGAGTCTATTGTATAGTTCTTACTATTATGTTAGAGTTAGTGTATTGAATACTACACGAGAGGATTTAAAATTGATGTCATTTATGAAGGCAATGGGGGTGATGGGAAACTTGATCCATAGTATCTTATAATGATATATACAAAATATGAATTAGAGATTTTATAGGAAACTTCCCACTTGAATAAGAATTTTCTTCAATGCACTACCTCCTAATATAGCTTTATAATTGTTATTCAATTTGTTTATGTGCCTATAACGGGTAATTTTGGTTATAATATTTTGAAACATTATATAAATGCTTGTGCACTTCCTAATTTTATAGAAGTTGGTATTATGTTCTACGTTCCATTAAATCTAATATTAAAATCATACAATCTTCTAAAGTATGTATGCCAATAGTATTAAAATTACAATAGTAATATGCATCTTAGGAATCTCCAAACCTCTATGTTAATGTGCTAACTAGTTTTTCCAAATTTGAGATTATTCTACTTCCCAAGAGGTTATACCACATAGATTCTTTTACCTCTAATAAGAATATGAGAAAACACATCATGATATATTCATACTAAGATATTATGGATAGTGTTTAGCATATTCAAGTCTTGCAAGTTTTAAGATAATGTATTATCCTCTATTCAATTGAAGGTCAAAATGGTTTCCTCACTACCATAGGGACCAAGATATGATCTAAAGAATTCAATGGCTATTGATTAGTTGATTATGGATAGTTTTCTTAAGTAGATTTGATTTACATGTGTATTGTGGTGAGGTTGCTTAAGGATGGCAAGGCAAATCTATACTTCTTTTGTTTTCTAGTATTCATCAAAGAGTGTTAAAGATTATTATTATAACTACGTCCTTATTATATTGGAACCATGTAAACATACAATTCTAGGTCTTTTATAATGTTGTCGTTAATATTTATATATGTGGATATGGACACAAATTTTATTCATACCTACTAGGTAATCCAAAAACCCTTAGATTAATCTACCTAATGTTATTATTGCAATATAGATCATAATAGGGTTGGATGACCATATTTTCACCTATTCAACCTCTAAAAAGAGTTGAATCCCCATTTTTAAAATTTATATTTAATTTTAAAGGAAAAAGGTTAGAGGGACTTATATAAAAAATATTCAGGATGAAGAGATGTTTAATTTAGTGTTCATAGAAATTCATATATGTAACTATAATTTGTCCATTAAACATCCCCAACAAAAAATACTCATCCATTCATCTACAAGAGAACTCATAGATAAAAGTGTCCAAATTAATGATAACAATCTACCAATCTGAATTTTAAATCATAAGATAAGATGTATACACAAATGAGAACAAGTTGACTATGTATAGTTGTAAATGAAATTTATTTTAATACAAATTTGAACAAAAAAAGTACTATTGAGTCTAAAATATTGAAAAAATGATCCATATAGTATGTTGTAAAATTTATTTACAGTCTAAAAGATATTACATTAATAGTAAATCAAAAATCCTAATTTGGTAATGAGAAATTTTTAGAAAAATATATATCATTAGGTGGATTGGTTATTATATTTACATCTAAGTGACGGATCATGAGTCTTTAGCTTGAATTGGGATTTAACTTTAGTTGCATGCTATTTTTATTTCTTTAAAATTAAATATTTTCTAGGTTTAGCTCAAATCTTCATGCTTACACCTCCAATTAAATAGGTACCTTGATAATTCCTTTAGCTTTAATTTAGATGGATTATTCCTTTTCAATACTTGACTTTATGATCAATCACCCTCATTAGATTTAGACTATGTATAAGTTAAGTTTTGTAGCCCAAATTCCCTCTAGTCGATTAGTTATCCTAATAATATCTTCCATTGTGAATAGATAGGGATAAATCCTCTTTCAAGTGATTACTTAGTTTGATAGGACCTAGTTGGCATCCACCCTTTCCTCTTCTCAAGGTTCTACCCTTCTTAACATCACACATTGGTGGTTTCTTTAACTCCTCTTATGTCAATATTTTAGATGATGATTATTTATCATTCTAATGTCACAACCCCAAAAATTAACAATGAATTCAAATAAATTCCTTGATTTATTTGTATTTGTCAATCCTCGATCCCTACTCATAACATGATATCATTTCTCAAATCCAAAAAGCATGATATCATTCCCATGTTTAATTCTTGTTCTCATCAAATAGAAAAACTAAGAAACAAATAATTAATGTTTAAAATTTTTGTTAGCATGATGACCTTTCCTATGCAATAAATATTAGTAAATACTATACTTTGTGATTACCCATTTACGCCCATTGTTCCAAATATTCATAACAAACATAGAAATATAGTTGAAAATTTTTTTATGTATCAATTTTTTTTTCATAACAAGTACTGAAGATCATATTTTGGTAAATTGTCTCAATAACCTATTCTAAATATGTCAATTTAGGTGGCTGCGTGCATGTCAGTCTGCATATTATCCTAGGGTTTATAGTAGAATTTGTTCATTCTCGAGGAGCTTGTGCTAGCCTCTGTGCTGTGCTTGCTCCGTGGGTGTTATTATATTGGCTTCTCCTCCCTTGGATTCGTCTGAAGCTGGAGGTGAGAAGAATAGCTCTGGAGGTGAACAAACAACCCAAGAAATTTATTCTCAAGGTGTACCATGAGGTATTTATGAACCTGAATTTGTGATTCCTCTGCATGAATTAAATCATGCATGTTCTTGGTTTGAAAACAATACTCTTCTAGGGTATTTTTTGGGTTGGATTCCCCCTGAGCATGTCGTTAGGAATTGGATTGAGTAGTATTGGCATCCCTATGGGATTCAAGTCGACCATGTCCAAAATATCTCTAAGGGTTTTTTTTATTTCCATTTTGGTAGTCCTGACCAAGCCCATAAGGTCTTCAATAAGGGTCCTAGTTACATTAATAGTTCACTGCTCATTTTCTAGTTGTGGAGCCAGGATTTCATGATTTCTAATTATTTTTCCTTGGTTGTACCTATTTGGGTAGAACTCCCAAACCTCCCCACTACATGTTGGCCCTTTCTAAAAAACTTGGTGTCCACCCTTGGTGAATTTGTCTATGATGAACCCTCTCGGTTCATGTTAGTATGCCCTAGGAGGAGTGTGTATCAAGGTTGACCTAGCTAAAACCCTAAAGGAGTATATCAACATTCAGGTTGGTTCTACCCATATTCATCAATGGGTGGTGTATATCAACCTCCCTAATACATGTTACCACTGCCAGTCAGCCTCCCACTACATTAAGGATTACCCCTTGATGGCTAAAAAATTCAAGGCCAAGGAAGCTACCTCGAAAGCTGGTGTTGTATTATCTCCCACTTCCCTACACCCTCCATCAAAATATGGTGAATGGAATTTGGTTTCATGCAATAAAGGGAAAGGTAGCAAGCCCGCTCAGACGGGGCACACAGTGGCCATATATGCTCAGGCCCTAGCACCTAAGCCTCCCATGTAGTCATCGATTATGGAGTCAACCCCTTTTCACTCTCTTCCTCTGGCCGTTGAGTTTGTAGACCACGATGAAGGGATGTGGTCCACTATAACATTGGGTTCTCTAGACGAGGTAGGGACTGAAGGAAATTTCTCTTGAAATTTAGGATGACGGTCCCGTAGCCCCCTACGAATTGAGCAGCTTGCTCATTTAGACAAGCAATGGTAAACTTCTCTCTCCTCCACCACCATGGATACCGTCAAGAATAATTCCTATCACTTGTCAGATAATATGACTAAGGCCAATGGGGTTATGTAACTTGACTCTTTTTAATATTTTTTCTCTCTTGGAATGTGCATGGGTTGAAAAATCTTGTTCATCATTACATGGTTCGGGATGAGCTCACTACCTGTTCTAGTCTCTATGGTCATCCAGATTTTGTGTGTTTACAAGAAGTCAAAGTGGCAGGTTTCAATTTACAATCTACTTGTTCTATGTTATGGCCTGGTAGTTAGATGTATGCTACCAACCACAATCACAACAGCGGAGGTGCTATCATTTTGCTTAATAATAGGTGGGTGAGAAATTTTGTCACATGGGTAACTGACCCCTCTCACCATGCGGTTTGAATTTTGCTCAAAGTTGGCGGTCTTTCCTTCAAGATTATTAATATTTATGCCTCTAATGAGGTCCAAGATAGATGTGCACTGTGGAGATGGTGTGCTTTGTCCTTACCTATCACGGTATGGCTAATGTGTGGTGATTTCAATATGGTCAAGAAGCCTTATGATAAAATGGGTCATCTTCCTAATAGGTGGGCCTCGAGAGAGCAACATGCTTGGGTATTTTATGAAAAATAAACTGGGGGGTCTTCGATCCCAATGGTTCTTTCTCTACAGGTTAGTTTCCCAAGAATTTGTGGTTCACATGGTCTAATTTTTAGTCAGGCCCCGCAAGAGTTTTAAAAATGTTGGATAGGGCTATGTTGTTAGACCGACGCGAGTTTTATTTTTCTCTTCATCTTCCTTCAGTCCCTTTTGTTGAAACCATTCTTGGTATGGTCTCGTTTGATCATTCCTCCATTGTGTTCTCTATTCATGTTTCCTCCACCCATCAATGGCCTACTCATGCTCAGTTTTTTCTTAACACTTCTTTCTTGCAACATGAAACCACTGTTTGTCACATCCAAAGGATATGGAACATTGTACCTAGACCTAATGGAGATTCATGATGGATTGAGTGGTGGAATGATGTCATTTTTTGTACCATTGCTCTGCTCAAAATCCTGGGGAAGAAGGTGGCATAGCTGCATCGTCACTCTAATACTGCTCTATGTAATGAGCTTGCACATGTATCCTTCTATCTTGAGGCCTTTCCTTTTGAATTCATCATTCAAGCTCATGTCACTCAAATATGATATGAGCTCAAAGTGGCTGAAGTGTACGAGGTCAGAGGGACTCAGATTAAATCCAGACTGCATTGGCTCAAAGCAGGTGACATCATTTCTAAAGAGTTTTTCCAGAGGCTTCGACCTTCGCATCACTCCACCCAATTAAAAGCTTTAGTGGTTAATGGGATTCACACCACCTATTTTCTTGAGATAGCAGCTGAATTTACACAATATTTTTCTCATGTTTTTGTTGCTCAATCGTACACCCCTAAACGAGAATTATCCCTTCAATATTGTAAAGAGGTTATCCCAACTTGCCTCTCCCCAGTGTAGTAGAATGAATGTGAATGGTCCCTATCAGAGCAGGATCTTGCAGATGCCCTATTTCAAATGGCAGACGCAAAGGCCCCAGGGCTTGATGGCTTCCCCTACAAATTTTACAAAACTTGTTGGGAGTTTGTTGGTCCTGACTTGCATAAAGTATATTTAGAAGCCCTGTAGTTTGGCTCCTTAGGTGCTATTATCAATAAGGGAAATTTTAAGTTTATCCCAAAGTATTGGGATCTAAAAATCATTATAAATTGGAGGTCAATAACTTTGCTTAATGTCAACTACAAGATCATTGCCAAAGTGCTTGCTTTGTAGATTAGGCCCTTGCTTCCCTCTATTGTGAGGCCTGAGCAAACTGGCTTTATCTAGAATTGGTATATTTTGGACAACATTCTTGCTATTTGGGAAGGGATGGAATGGGCTCGTAGGTCCAGTCAACAGGCCCTCTTCCTCAAGCTTGAATTTAAAAAGGCTTATGATCGAATTGAGTGGGTTTTCATTCTTTCCATGTTGGAAGCTCTTGGATTTGATCCTCAGTTTATTTCCTCTGTTAAAATGCTTTTTAGGATGCATTAGCTGTGCTTTCTCTCAAAAAGTTTCAAACTGATGCTATTGGCTTGCATAGGTCAGTAAGGCAGGGTTGTCCTTTGGCCCCCTCGCTATTCATTTTAGCATCAGAAGCATTTGGTTATATTTTGGCTCATCGTGCTTCTCTTGGGATGCTTCGGGGTATTTCCCTTCCTTGGGAATGCTAATCAACTCATTAACGACCATTTTGTTGATGATTCCTTTCTTACTTTGAATGAGGATGAACAATCTATTTCTAAAGCTTTGTCTTGTCTTGATATTTTTTGCAAAGCCTCTAGGTCTAATATCCAATGGAGGAAAATCTCATGTTATAGGTAATCCCTATAGCCTCTTCCCCATTGGCTTCAGCATGTGTAGTGGAGTTGGATTCAGCCTGGAGAAGTCTTCAAATTCTTGGGTATTCCTTTTGCCTTTCAAGGCTCTCTATCCCAATTATGGTTTTATGTCATCAACAAAGTAGAAAGCAAGTTGGAATATTGGAATGCTAAGAAGTTGTCTCTTGCTGGAAAATTTCAAATTTTCTCGAAAGTGTTGGCTTCCACGCATGTTTATTACTCGTTTTGCTGGATCTCTTCCCAGGCTTGTTATAAATAGCTTGAAAAATTACTACGGGATTTTCTATGGTCTAGTGGGTTTGAGCGAAAGAGCTTTCATAGAGTGGCTTGGGATATTTGCTATCTCCCATGACAAGCAGGGGGTATGGGTCTGCTGGACTGTAAGCTTCAAGGGTTAGCCCTCTGTGCTAAATGGATTGTGCGGGCTCTTAAAGGACCTGAAGCATGGAAAGTTCTTATCAGACATTGCATCTCGGTTGGGCTTCCCCTCAACCATTGAGCCTAGGTAGGAATGGATTTGCCCTCTCTAGTGTTGGCCCCAATTTTCATTAAAATCCTTGGCTCCTTTGTCATCAAAAGAATATGGAAGGCCTAACAACAATTAAACCCTTGGATTATTTGGAAGGGGGTCCTTTCACATAAAGGCCTTTCCATTAAAATTCTTAATGTTTTGTGGTCCCCTGTATTCAAGCTTTAGGGTAAGCCATTGGGCCAAGTTCCCTGGGTCCATGCCCAAATTTTTTTTAAGCGAGGCATTTTTGCCATTGCAGATTTTTACTCCAGGGAAAATAAAGATTGGATTCCTTGGAATGATTTTAAAAGGATGTTTCACTTGTCCAATGCTGATAAGGCTATGTATGATGTTGTTCTGGACCATACACCTTTCTACTTATGGCAAAAATTAGGTGTCAGATCCTAGAAACCCTGGTGGAAATATTGGGCCTGGTATAAGAGCACTTCCTTGATCAGCTACAGATCTAGGTAAGGTTATGACTGGCTTACACCAATTGCACCCATGGTGCCCAAACTCAATATCAAATGGGACCTTCTCTCATCACCCTCTAGGTGGAAAACCAGATTTCATTCAACTTGGGCATATTATTTGGAGCCAAAGAAAGATTTTTTTTCCTGGAGCTTATTGTATTAGGGTTTTCCCATTGGTCACAGACTTTCTTATATGGGGGTGCCTGAGCCTTGATGCCCATTTTGTCAAGAAATAGAGTCTTGTATGCATATTTTTTGGGCATGTAGACGGGCCAGTCTCGCTTGGAGTTGGGTGGGTTCTTTATTTGCCCATTTTATGTCCCTGTAGCTTTCCTAGCATCATGTCCTTCTAGGTGATCCCATTCAGTTTTCTCTATCGCTATGGGAAGTGTGGTAAATATTCAGAGTCAGCCTTCTATTTCACATTTGGAAATCTAGAAATAAGATTATTTTCAAGCAAGTTGATCCGTCTCAGGATTTTTCATTTGTTGACAAGCTCAAAGTTTTTCATGATGTGTGGTTTCAGATCTATGACCAGGCTAAAAATGTGGCTATGGAGCTGGACCATTTGCAGGCTTTACTGAGATAATGAGGTGAAGCCCTTTGTGCTGTCAGTATGGAGACCCCTGATCGTACATGATGTCAACCTCCTCAGAGCAGATCTCGTGTCTATGAAGGCCCATTGTAGTAGCCAGATATGTACATTTCTAAGCATTATGCATCTGTGATCACTCTGCAATCTGTGCCTGTACCTAATGATGGTTGGGGGGCTTCAGGCAACCATGGGCATATTTTTGGTTGGTCTTGTCCTTCTTCTCCAATTACTCATGCTTCAGGCTAGGGTGAGGAGCGCTTTGATGGGTGGGGGGAACCACCCACTTAAAATGGATGACCCTGTCTGCCATAGGCTCACTTCTTTAAAAAACCTTTCTGGATGTAGAATGTTTTTAGTTTGCTGTTGATGGCCGTGGTGCCCGTATGGTGCAGTTTGTTTTTCTTTATTACTATTAAGATAAGTTAGTAGCATTTAGGATGTGATTTTTTCTCCACCCACATTTTTTTTGGCTATAAAGGACTTTTATTTTTATAATTAAAATAACCTTTCATCAAAAAAAAAAATTATAACAAACATTAAAGGCAACTATGCCTCATGGTCCATATTAATTTGACTTTAGGATTGGAAATTAAATTAAATTATATTTATAATGAAATTGTTGTTAACATATTAATATTTTTTACAATGTTGAGATCATTGTGGATGTGTCCAAAGTATCTATGGACCCAACCATAAAAGGTTATATGCGAGTTAGGGGCAGGGTTAAGATTTAGGTCGAGAAACAAGCATGAAACTATTAGCCACACATACATCACTATCATTAGAATGAGGATAAACATTAAGTATACCGATAATATATTAATATTTTTTACAATGGTGAGATCATTGTGGATGCGTCCAAAGTATCTATGGATCCAACCATAAAAGGTTATATGTGAGTTAGGGACAAGGTTAAGATTTAGGTCGACAAACAAGCATGAAACTATTAACCACACATACATCACCATCATTAAAACGAGGATAAACATTAAATATACACAAAATATATTTAAGGTAATCAAAATTATGTTTATAATCATCAAATTTAAATTTTGTTTATTTATTCATCCTCTATCTATATCTATGTATTTTTATATATAAATATATGGAAAAAATATAACTCTTTGATATTGAGATATAGAAAGGTGTAAATGACATTTATAGGAGTCTAACGGTCATAGGACACTTATCGGTTAAGTTAGATTTTATATTAATACATGACCATTTATAATAGTATTATGTCCATAGCTACAATTTGGTCAAAATTGGTCAACATAATTTTATTCAAAGAATATTTAACATGGGAATGTATCATTATAATTATTTATTACAAAATTAAAAAAATATATATATATTTAAAATCTGTTTAAAAATGTTAGGTTATATGAAATGACGTATATTTACATGTGACCAATTTTAGTTATTGAAATATGTTATACAATCATATTCATTCAAACCATTGTTTGTAGTTCCAATAACCGTGTAAATAGAAAATTTATTCTGCCTTTATCCTTTATTAAATTATGTTCAACAAAATTTCTTTTAATCAAATTAAGACTAATATCAAAATATTTTATTAAAATTTATTTGATACATTTAATTTTATTTTTAGTAAATTATACTTAATTTTTTTTACCAAATTAAATTATATTAATTATATCATTTTATTTATTTTTATTTTTTTGGTTTAAAATCATTTTATCTCTTATTTATTATATTTATATATATTTATCTATTTGGAGTTCTAATAATCCTGTAAATAAGAAACTTTATTTTAACTTTATCCTTTGTTAAAGAATGTTCAACAAAATATCTTTGATCAAATTAAAATTTAATATAAAATTTATTAATATTTTATATAATATCAAAATATTATTTATTAAAATTATTTTGATCTAGGAAAAAAATTAATTTTACTTTTAATTAAATTATACTTAATCAAGTTAATCAAGGTGATGTTAGTGCGGGATCTTAGTATCCTTCGTAGGGGTTCCGATATATAGTTTCCAGTTTCCTTTCAGTTGGCAGGTGGAATGTGTCGCTATGATTTGGGCGAGCTTTTTATTTTCAAATTTTAAGTCTTTTTTTATTTGTTGTCATGTTCTTCAACCGATGACTTTATTATGTTTGATGCTCTTTTAGTTGGCTGTGGGGTGGTTGAACATTCCTCTTTAAGATTTGCTTTGCTCCGTTTAGAGTGATTTATAGGTTGAGGGACACTTTTTAAAATTTTCAATTCATTTCATGTGAAGCTTTTATTAAAGGTTTGGTTTCTTTTAAAAAAAATTTTAATAGTATCAAAAAAAATTATATTTAATTCATTTTTTTAATCAATTAAATTATATTTAATTATATAATTTTATTTTTTATTTATTATATTTAATTTAATTTTATATGTTATAATTAAAATTTTATTAAAATATTAATTTTATTTATGTTTATTTTCAATAAAATATTCTACGTTCTCCGTTAATACATCTTCGTCTTCCTTAAGAATTTTAAACTTAGTCAAACTTCTAAATAAGCAGGTGTCATCTCCGTTAATACATCTTCGTCTTCCTTAAGAATTTTAAACTTAGTCAAACTTCTAAATAAGCAGGTGTTATCTACAAAAGTGTTTTAAACTATAAAGGTATTTTAAGATAAAAAGTCCGGTCAAATCCTTAAGCTACCAATGATGCATAAATCAAGAATGTTGAATTACCATTTATACCTCCCGATGATGCATAAATCAAGAATGTTGAATTACATTTTATACCTCCCGATGATGCACAAATCAAGAATGTTGAATCTCCAAAGTGTGCAATTGACCAATATAGACAGGCACAAAAATTAATCTACTAGGCTTCCTTAACGAAATCATAGATACAGACTTCTAACCTCCAACAACTAGACTTTGTCTTATAAATGTATATGTTGCGATCCTTGAACATGAAACACAGAGACTTGATTTTGATTTTCTATGCTTGGTCTCTCTTTCTCTTGCATTGGCTCGGAAACATATACTAGAAGAGTTCAGAGATATGGATATTTTTCCTGGACTTCCAGATGAGATAGGTCTGAAATGCCTTGTGACAGTATCATTTACATCCTACCCTATTCTCAAAATGGTCTCCAGAAGATGGAATGCTGTGGTAGGCAGTCCAAAGCTCTACCAAGAGAGAAAGCTGCTGAAGTTTTTGGAGCATCGCATATGTTTCAAACTGGATCCTATTCTACATAGTGACGATGGCCCAAGTGAAGTATCTCTCTATAGCCCTGCTAACAACTCATGGGATAGACTTCCTCCACTTCCCTCTGGATTTGAATTTCCATATGCAGCTCAATGCGTTTCTATCGCCCAAAATTTGTTTTTGATAGGCGGTATTGAAGCCGATGGCACAGTTGTCAACACTGTGTTCATGTATGATATCTACTCGCGCAAGTGGTTTCGATGCAGCGACATGCCTACTGAAAGGGCGTGGTTTGCCTGCTCTGTGTCAGCTAGAGGGCTCATTTACATTGCAGGAGGAATGGGCAGGAATGAGAATCCCCTGCGCGATGCAGCGGCCTATGATCCAAATGAAGATAAGTGGGATCTTCTCCCCCCAATGAAAACATCGGGGGCACTTTATAGTGGTTCAGCTGGTGCTTTTATTGACCACAATTTTTTTGTGGTAAGTTTTTCGGAAGGGCACGGAGGAATTTGTGATTCAGAAGTTTTTGATACGGATACAAAAAGATGGGCAACTGTGGAGAATTTGCGAGGGATTGGATGTTTCACTACGATGTGCATGGTGCCCTTTCATGGGCGGCTGTATTTTTTTCAGAAATATGGAGTGATGGAGTATGACTGCCAGGAAAATGTGTGCAGGCTGGTGGAACCTCTTCCTAGTGATGTTCGTGGTGTTGTATCTGCAACCGTATATGGTGACAAGATTTTTGTCACAGCATATGCCAAGGGCAGAGACAATTTGGTATTCTATTTGTTTGAACCTCCTAACTCTCAAGGAAGAGTCGCCCAGAAGTGGATCCCCATGCAGGGAGGCATGCTGGATGATTTATCTTCTGCTACGGCCGTGGAGATCTGAACTTTTTATGGGGGATATGCAGCAGCCAATGTTGTATATTCCTTAAGGCTTTTCTTACTATATGATATCATGTTTTATGGCGACAGCTATAAAACAACAAAATTCACTTTCAAATTTTTGTGTTTTTGGTTTTCAATATATGTAACATTCTTTCTTCTCGTTGCTATAATCCGTTGGGATTCCATTTTCGTGTTGACGAATTTTGTTTCTGGATGTTGCTTAAATCGGAGGGATAAATGTGCTGAAACTATTCGGGATATTTTGGCTGGTTTCATAAACAACTTAAATGCTGATATTAGAATAGTGCAAATCACGTGCATACGATAATATTTCAAGTCTATTTTTTCTTTTCTTAAATTTAATATTGGATAAGTAATTATTTAATCATTTTAAGTATTTTTTTTTTGCCTTTTTCTGAAATTTTATATAATGTTTATAACGTTTATTATAACTTACTTTAAAGTAAAAGTGTTTTTTATTAAAAATTGGAGTCTCAGTAGATGTTACTATATTTCATTGATAAAGAGAATAGAAAAAAAAAAAAAAGTCATCTTAAAAAGGATTTAAAATTTGTATTAGCTTGGAAAGAATAACTTGGTCTGTGAAGAGCTTCACATTAAAATAAATAAATAATATTTTGAAGATTTAGTATCTAAAGATATAATTTTTTTTATTGAGTAAATCCTTCTTATATATACACATATCACACTGATATAATTATATTATATAAACTAGTTTAGATATTTAAAATATATATCTATAAACGCTATCAATCTTGAGGCGCCTATCTCATTTCTTGGGGGTGTGATAGATAATTTTCTTAATGTCGGCGGATAATTTTCTTAATGTCGGCTTTTTTAATAAAATATTAATATTGTTTACGGCATGGCTGACCTTCCTAGCTGCCATTGTAGGACGCCTATTGATGTAATTATAATATGATTATAATTTTAGTTAAAATATATTTTATTAGTTTAAAAAAAATTAAATTATAAAAAATATTTTGTTTGACATATAAAAACAACAAATAAAAATAGTCAGGGACTAAAGATATAATTATATTACATAAATTATAATTGTATTTTAAATATACTTTGTTGGTTTGAAAGATGTGAAAATAGCTCTAAAAACAATATTGACAGATATGGATATAAAATTTTACATAAATGTTTTTTTTGTTTGGTAATATTAAGATATAAGAGTTTTGATCAGGAATCCCCCAACCTTTTACAACAACTCCACAAAGCCTCTTACATCCACCCACCCACACCACTGTTTGAACCTTGGACCTCCTGAAAAAAAACCAAAGCTAGCCCAAACCGTTTTGTTGCACCCCCAGGTGCAAAACCTTTATATTAAGGAAAAACATTCCCTAGGCTAGCTGGAGCCAAGGGGGTTTAGGCTGCAGGATAGAGCCAGGGGGGTTTAGACCGCTAGGATTGAACCCCGAACCTTATTCCGAGGATTGAGGGAACTTACCTAGTGTAGATATAAAATTTTACATAAATGTTATTAATATTATAATGTATCTATTATATATAATTTAGATAATAGAAACAGTGATTAAAACTCTAATACTAACAAAAATAAAATAATTTATTAGATATCATTTTTTTTAATTTGATAATAGTTTTAAACAACATAGTCTGAGGGACAATGCAATGGTTTCGGCTTTGGCTCTTCTTGGGGAGGTAGAAAATTCAAACTTGTGTGTGGGGTTCTATGTTAAATTCCTTGTTAATAAGCTCAACTCTCCCGCTTATGAGAGGTCATGGTGGGATGGGTATGGGGATGGAGATGAGGATGGTATAGTAGAAGTTTTTTACAGTAACCAAATATTTTATTATATATATATATATATATATATATATATATATATATATATATATATATATATATATAATTCACATAATCACTTTATTAATTTTATGATTTTTTATTTAAAACAATCAAAACAAGTCTATTTGATCCTAAATTTAATAATAGATTACATGAACATTTGAATACTTTCCATATAATTTAATATTACAAATAATTAATTTAATTTATTAATTATATAATATATTTTAGGTTAATAAGCTCAACTCTCCCTCTTATGAGAGTTCATGGTGGGATGGGGATGGCTTAATAGGGTTTCTCACACTAACCAAATCTTAAAAAAAATAAAACAACATAAAATTCACATAATCACTTCTTTAATTTTAATATTTTTTATTTAAAACAATCAAAACAAGTCTAATTGATCCTAAATTTAATTGATCCTAAATTTAATTGTATAAACATTTGAATACTCTCCATAAAATTTAGTATTACAAATAATTAATTTAATTTCTTAATTATATATAATATAATTCAGGTCTCACTATTTCAAGTACGTAAAAAGCAACTCTAAAAATAGAACTAAATACAATAAAAAAGAGAATTTAAATAGAATTTGGTCTCTGTAATAAAGATAAACAATTAATTTTTAAAATTACAATTTTTTAGCATGTATAATGTATAATATCAATTTTGATTAAATAATTCAAGGTAGGCTAGACCTAAGGTCCAAGTATAGGAAAGTATGATATGATACCAACATGTAATGCCCACATTGCATTAACTAATAAAAGCTGAATACAATTTTAAACATAAATAAATATTGTAGAAATAGAAAACATAAAATCTTAACCACTTGGTATTTCACTTGCCCTGACTTAGTGTGTTCTACTTAGATCTAGCATCTACATTTAAATAAGCTTGTATACTGAGGTGTATTTAGGGTTCTTCACCTCTTCCTAACACTATCCATACTAATATTATATAACATAACATATGCATGCCCATAGTCAATAATATTAAAATATATATATATATATATATATATATATATATTATATATATATATATATATATATATATATCAATTTATCTTTATCCTATACATCCTTATTTAAAAGGGTCCTCGATAACCTCTTATCTTTGTCCTAGACATCCTTATTTAATAAGGTTCTTTGATAACCTCTTATCTCTAATATCCAATAGAATTCACATATACTTGGTGGATAACCCAAACCATGTATCAATAAAAAAATCAAAGAGCCCCTTTATTATAAGTTATTCATATCTTCCTAAGAATTTTATGCTCTTCCTCTTTATAGGAAAAAACATCCATATTTATGTTTAGGGTATTTTTCATGAAAACACACCTTTTAAAATTGTTTATTTATTGGTATGTAATTATTTTTCATATTTTATTTGCTCCCAATTCTAAAAATTATTAACATAATTAATACAAAACATCTATTTATAATAAGTTATATGTACCTTCTATGGGTACTTTCATCAAAATACCAAAAATATTATTTTACTCTTAGGTCACTTTAACCATATCTAGGTTATCCATTTATCAAAGATATTATTTATTTAATTTTCTATCAAATATATTTTTTATCTTCCTCAAAATGTTATGTTTCCAAATCAATTTCTTCATATCATTTTATTTTATTTAAGAGATAAAATCTCAGTTAGTCAATTATCCTCTAAAATTTGAATTTTACTAAGATGAAAATCAGTACTATATCTAGCTAGATTAGTTGCTACCTAATTATTTTTCTAGAGATATGCTCACATTTTCAAGAGATTACCTATAATATTAGATATGAATATGATAAATAATACTATTTTTGTCCAATCCCACATCCATTTTTGTTGATAACATTAATGAAAATATATGAATTCCTCTCAATTAAAATATATTTTTATCCTTTTTTCAATTGTAATTTCAATCCCTATAAGAAGTGCCCTAACATTTACATAGTTTTTAGTTGAAGTTTCATATGATTCTAAGTAAGTAAGGAGAAATTTGCCTTCATTATTTTGAAAAAAACCACCTCCATCGTCTTTTCCTAGATTTCCTTTGGAAGCACCATCAAAGTTAATTTTATAATTTTTTGGACATTTGTATTTTACCATAGATCAAATTAAATTCTTTGTCTTAATGCCATTGTCATAAATGAATTCCATGTATATTCAAATCCTATGACCAAGTGTCTAACACCTCTTTTCCAACACTTGAGACTTTCCATGATGAGCATTGTATTTGTAAATATTTTATAGGAGATGCAATAGTAAGGTTTCAAACTTGAGGATGGTTTTGAGATTTATTTTTAAAAAATGTATTATTCCTTTCAAGCCATAAATTCCAACAAATAATAGTAGGACCAAATATCTATAGAATTCATAATAATTTAGATTTGAATTAATTAATTCAACATTTCATCAATAATTTCAATATTGATGGAGTTATCCAGTATATTCTCATATTTTTAAAAATTTAATCCTAAATGTTATGAGAAAAACGACAATGAAGAAGTAAATGGTCTCATTTTTCTAAATCATTCTCACATAATGTACAACTAAAAGATCCATGATATCCTCTTCTTTATAGAATCTCTCCTATAAAAATATTACTTTGAACTACTAATCAAAGGAATTTGTGGCCTTAGAGAAATCCTCTAGTGACCAAAAACTCTTCCAAGGGAAATATTTGATAGTAGAAAATTTTGATTTCTCTAAATCCTTATATCCAACTTGACCAAGTATCCCAATATTTTCTTAAATTCCAAACCAACTCATTCTTTTATGTAAATAGAGGTAAATAAAAATCTTATTATTTTTTTAAGTTTCATCTATAATTTGTTTGAGTTATTCTCCTTCAAGCATGTTATTAAATCATATTGCTTATATTTATATAATTTTGACAATTTGACTATTATAATCTAGACATTCCTGAGCCAATGGTTGTTATTTTGAATAAGAGATAATTGGATAAGGCTTCAACTGATCATTAGACCAAAAAATTACATAATATAACACATTGAATGACCATATAATATATTTCTTGATCAATTGAAAACTATCTAATATAAAATTCCTTGATGGTGATCCTTTGGATAGGTTTATTTCATTAAATAATTTTATTGCATCAAGAGAACCTATGTATAATTTAAGTAACTTAGATATATCCTCTAGTGTCTTAAATTCTAATCACCTGATCATCAACCTTCCTTCAATTCCCATAAGTACGAGTATCTATTTCACTCAAAACCCTATTCCTTTAATGTCTTATTTGGTATCTTCTAATCCTTTCATTTTAGCTAGATAGGGGATGAACCATATGGTCCCAACCTCAACATCGTATTCCCTAATGCATCGACCTTATCCTTACATCAATTATCAAGGTTCTCTTGTCTCATCACATGAGCCTTATAGTACAATTTTTGCTAAGTCTTAAATCCAAAATATTATCTTTAGGAAGCCTTGACAATAAAAACCTAGAAGAAAGTACTCATGACTAGACCTACCTTGTCTTGCCATATTATATCAAATCCTTAGGGCCAATTTGGTAGAGCTTCCACTTGTCAAACCTATAGATCCTAAATGGGGAAGAGCTCCTTGGTTCTACTCCAAGGAGTATTGTTCCTACCATCTCATCAAGGGTTAAACAACTAATATATATGATAGCCTTAAGAAACTAATCCAAGGCTTAATAGATATGGGTCAAGTGGTCCTTATAATACTTAATTTATCTCTCTATTGATTTATCTCTTTATTTTTCCAATTATCTATCTCTATCAATGTAATCTATCTATTCAAATTTAACTATATATCTCTATCAATCTCTAGCATACTAGATCATCAATCTCTATTTCTATCATTCAAATCTATATCATAGATATCCTCTATTATTTTATCTAAGAAATACTTTTACAATTGGGGTGATGGTAGCTTCAAGGTCTTTGGATCTAGGCCATAAATGTTGGAAGCTTTAGAAATTTTGGATAATCAGTGCAGATGATAGGGATCTCTGCTACCGTGTCAACGTGGATGCACCATAAATCCTTTGCCATATATTTTTTGGAATTCATCCCTCTACTGATGTGATTAAAATGTACTCCTTGAATGGTGTAGGTAGACAGGGTAGACTCACATGTATAGTAGATGATGGCCACAAAATTAAATCTTTGTGGCCATTGGTATATGTATTATTTAATGTCCTCTTGCTTGATTTTTATTTATGTGCATGACCACCATGTGTCCTATATGGGATGGAACACCAATGGTGGGCCTTCTCCTTAGATGCTGGTTCTTTCCTCTCATAGACTCTCAACTAGTTGTAATTTATCTAGCTTTAACTTTCATTAGATTCATTCCTCCTTTGATAGTGCCTCTTTAGTTGAAAGGACCATGCAGGCCATTGGATTGAAAATTAATGTTTCATGGGCCTTGGTTCCCTTGTTGGTTTTATTCAAAAAATCATGAAGCACTGGCTATAGATGGAAGATCTAATAGTTGGTGCAACTTTCAAGTCACCTAATTTTCTTGAAGTTTATTTCTCTTGATTGAAGGTAAGAAGCACCTTTTTGAATAGAGGTAAGAAACACCTTCTAACTACAAAACCTTGATTGGTTTTGCTTTTAACTGATGTAGCTTGGAGTGAAACAGGGCTATAGGGAAATATTCACTATAGCTTTTGTGACTCTCAAGGATCATAAACCTACTAAATAAGTGAACCTAGACTTTATTGCCTTGTTCATTGGGCACATAGTCAAAATTTGTAAGCTAAAAATAAAATGTAATAACTCAAGGAACTAAAATTTGTGAAATGTTCTTCTTGCTTGGATTGTATCCTCTAAGAGGGTTTCTATCTATTTTATATTTTGATCCTATCACCTGGAAGGATATTTTTGGATACTTCAAATGTAGAGGGCCTGGAAGGACCCTACCTATATTCATAGCTTATTTTTGTGCTACAATATATATCTTTAGGCTTATATGGTCCTAGTTACTACCTCCACCTTACTAGGTTGACTTACCTCTCTCCTTTTATAAAAAATATTTAGGATATTGTAGGGTTTGGAAGGTTCTCCATGTGTCAACCATGACCAAGGTGGCCCTTTTGTGGGCTAGGATGAACATATAATTAGTGTAAACCTTTCACCCAACCCTTTAGGTGTCCATATTTCCAAAGGATTACATGCTTCTATAGATGATACCAATCCCTTGCATGGTCACCTCGGGCCCTTCTTATACTTCAATTGCTCTTGTGTTTCCTCTTTCTTGGGGATTTATTGATGTAGCCTTAGAAATGACCCTAGGAAACATGAGAAACATTCACTAGTGAGAGGATATCTCATTTACAATCCTATCCTCTTGGATGGTAATAAGTTTCTACAACTATGGGATAGGAAGGGGTATTGATATGAATAAAATCCCTCTAGATAGTACTAGAAGGGGTTCAAGGCTTTTATTCATAGCAATATTGAGTTTAGATACCACTAGGAAGGCTACAAGTCTTTATTTGAGGGTCATGCATGGCTTCATGACATAGGTATATTTAGGTTGGCTAACAACTTATTTTGAAATACCCTCTTTTTGGCCCTTTTAGCACCTCCTTTGCATCGATTGGTAGGGTTTTGGATACCCTAATTCTTCTGAATATAATTTATTTAAGGTTATGACTCAGAGTTTTTTGAGGTTCCATGGGATGGATCTTCTTGATATAGACTTATTTTGTTCTCTAGAATAGGCAATCCCTTTGATGGGATTATGTACTCCTAGGTGGGTACATTTGTGAAAGCATGATGATCTTCAATGGCTGTAATTAGTTTATGTTGTGTGATACTCCTTTGGACCTGATGCTTTTGGACCACTTTTGTCCTATCATCAAAGATCTTTATCACTAATGGATTTTTTATGTGTTCTTTTGTGCCAAAACTTCACCCCATGATCTCTCAAATTAATACATAGTATCCAAAGGGCACATCTAAAACCTACTAATTAAGGTTGAATTAAATATGGGTAGTACCTTTTGGAATGGTGATATGAGGGTGTATTATTTCTTTCATCATCCTTTGAGATCATGTGAAGTCATAATATTTTTATCAAGTGTATAATCAATATTTATTTGGAAGTTCCAAATTTGTAAACCTTTAATCCCATGGTATGGAAAGTATATTGATAATCCTAAAGTTTTTATTCTATGTAACTATGAATTTTTTCTTACTATGTATAAAGGAAAATGCCTAGTGAAAAATCACCCCATGCTATCTGGCTCGGATGCTTTGATAGAATATAGTCTCCATGTATTAGATGCCCATTCTTCTAAGTACTCATCAAGAATGTATGGGTGCATCTTGTCGATGAAGTAGTCAGAGTCCAATAATTCTTCTTCTACTAGGTAGACTTGCTCTTACCCACCCCTCCTAAAAGGGATTTTATCTGTGGTATGTGTGGAGGGGTTTCAATGAAACTTTGAACTTGATATCATATATGATTTAGAGCAACATGTGGGTCCAATTAGGAGATAGATATCCTTTGATCTTAGTATTGAAGTCTCTTGAAAGCCTTATTCTAAATTATTTTAAGAGATCAACCACTACTATTTCCTAATGAACTATTAGGTTCGGGTACACTTGGAGTGTCAAAGGAAGACCTCGAATGAGCCCAAAAAATGGTATTGGAGTGCCATATAATTGGCATGTTCTAGTGGTAGGCTAAGTGCTTCTGCCACTCTTTTCAATATTACTGAAGTGTTGGACCTTGAATCAACTATATAGTAGTGTATAAATTGATATTCATTGATTAGGATCAAGTAAAATGGAATGGGATTGGACCTATTGGGATCTAAAATATGTATCATTATGGGTGTTACTTGTGCACTTATCTCCTTCTACCTCTTTAGGGCCTCTTTTGGGTTCATTTATTCAAGGATGGAAAGGATCTTCCAAAGAGGTATGGCTATGGTGGACTTCCTTAGGTGCTCCACAATACTAAAGGTTTTTGAAAGAAGGGGGTTTTGGAATGGTTGACATTGTTGGGATTTGGACCTTTCTTCCATCAAATGTGGTCTTGATAGATTTGCAATGGGCTACCTTGGTGGTTTAGGGGTAGTTCTTACTACTATCAAGACTACTTAGTCCTTATTAAATGGTACAACTTGTGCTGGAGGGGTCCTTTGATTGTCTAATTCTCTCCTCTAAGGCCTAACCTTGATCAAGCTAGGTGTTTCTTGCTCCTCCATGACCCTTTGTTGGCCCATGTATTATACCCTAGTCAAAATTGTTGTCTCGCACTTGAGGGACCTACTTCATTTGACAACCTATACTTTCACTTCATCCCAACTAAAAAAATCTTACTTTAAAGTTGATGAATTGGAAACTAATGACATGATTACAGATTGGGTGATGGGTTCCAAACTTGATATCGAGACTTTTGATTGGGAAGGATAGAAATTTTTGTGGTTGAAATAGGAAGTCTTGATGTCCTAAGTTTTTATTTCAATGAAAAAATTATAGGGAGGATATTCAAGAGTAGAATAGTACCAACCACTAGGATCTTGAATGTAGTTGTTTCAGGTAGTGACTAGGTCCCTAGTTGGGCTTGTAGATATTTGGTGAATTGTGACTAATATATGTACTATCTATTCAGTCATGGTTTGGGGATGACCAATATGCTTGTTGGTTGAGAATAGGGGCATGTGATATCCAACTAAGGGTGATCAAAAACCTAGGTTTCCCTATTGAAAGGAAGGCTCTAGATAACTCTGGAAGGGGAACCTTTTGATATTCAATAGCCTTTGAGGGCTATGAAATCATTAGTGAGGTTTCTCATAGTTTTGAACATTTCATCCATATTAGCTTCTATAGGAGATAAGGTTTGGTTTTTGTCCTGATATATGGGAGGATGAGTTAGATTGATGGTGGGTTATATGGTTAGGGAATAATGATGTGGGTTTTGTAATGGTGGGAATGTCTTAGGAGTAGACTCTTTGTTGGGTTTGATAAACTATTCGATAGAATTTTAGAATTGGATTACTACCCTTAAATTCCATCATTACGAAAACTTAAAAAGTAAATGCTTTTAGAGAATGAATGAATTCAATACCTAATTTGACGAGGCAAAAGTTCATCTCCAACTTTTATATGTCTAGTTTAAGTTACTAAGCTATTCTACTTAATGGGGAGATTTTGCTTCAACAAACTAATGAGACAAAGACCCCTATCAAAATATTAGTCTATAATTTTTTAGACGACTTTTGAAAGTCTATCTTTTGAATCTAATTCATCAAAGCATAGTTATCAAGTGAATTTTCTAGGTGCTTCTCTTCATGTAGAAAGACTATGACCTTCACTAGGGTCATGATCAAATGTTTTTCAATATAGGTAGGGTGAACATATAAGCTCATCCCACTGGTGTGTCAAAAAAACTATTGTCATATTTGAGCGCACCTCATCTAGGGAAGGGGGATGGTGTGGTGCCTGCACCTCATGTAGAGAAAAATAATAGGAAGTGTCATGGGGCAGATGAGAAGAACCACATGTGGGAAAACATTTAGGGTTTTAAATTAAGGCTAGATCCTCATTAAATTTTAACTCCTTGACATGTAGTGACCTCTATGAGATGAGGTTAGGGTGTGGATAGCCAAAAAAGGGAATCCCAATGAATGTAAAAAATAAAAAATAATTTACACAAAAGTAAATCCCTAAGCTATGGAGGCTATGCATTAAAATTATTTGTAGCTTTAAGTGCTATCAATATGCTCAATATGTTGCCTTTTATTTATTATAAAATATAAAAACTTTCATATTGTAAGGTATTCAATACCTTCACTGAAAATATGTCCTTGAATCCAAAAAATTTGGTAGGATCCTCCTCCAAATCACAGTTGAGATGCTCCTCCAAATATCTCATATTTGACGGTTTTTCTATCTCCTTTCTCTTGCTGAATTCTAACTTCAAAGTAGATCTCCTTCTCAAACAACTTGTCAATCTTAAGATCTATTCCATACTACCTTGTGATTTGACAATCTTATTTCCAAGACTTCTTCTTTGGGCTTGTCATCAGATGGTGACGATTGTCCCAATTCCTTAACTACTTTCTTGGTAGTAATTTCTCCAATGAGTTCTCCTAGGAAATTCTTCAATGAGGCTCACCAAGCCTTTTTCTTGTTTCTCCTTGAGACCTCTCCAAGGTTCTCAATATTGCAGCTTCAAAATATTCAATGAGACCTTCCTTGGCCTCTTCAATATTTAACTATGGAAGTGAGATCTTCTTATAGGATCTCCTAAATCTGTTACTACTAAAATCTACAATAGAAATTTTGTTAGTTCTTCTCAATGCTCAATATTCCAATATGGAAGTTATTCAATAGGGCCTTCAATGGACCTCTTATTCAATGTGAATTTTTTAGTCTTCAATGGAGATCACCAATCTCCAATATTTTATAGGAATCTTCTCCTTGAGTCTCTTCAATATTCAATGGGATATTTTTTCTAGGACCTCCTTAGATTTATAATATTCAATGTGGTTTCCTTGGCCACTAGATCTATCAATATTTCAACTAGGAGTCTTCAATATACAAATCTCTTAATGGGACCTTTCTCCTTAGGACTCCAAATATTCAATCCTTATTTTTCTATAACAAAGAATTAATCCTTGCATGAGGAAAGTAGCGTTGACCTTCAAGAAATGAAGATGGAGTTCTTCTTTATCTGTTGTAGGAAGCTTCCCACCTTTTGAGAGTTAGATTTTTACAACATGAAAATCTTAGATGATAGTAACCAAATGGTTTTCCTGAAAACTTATTTTATCTCTTGCAATGAAATATTGGAGATAATAAAAACTTTTGACTCAAAAAAATAATATTCACTAGTTGGATTGATGTCCTAGTGGATGCAATGTTGAGTTCTAGTCTTCACAAGTTATTGCAACACTGTGGAAAAAATCTAGTCAAATCAATCATGTGGATTTATTTACTTTATATTCTTCTATCTAGAGCTACTTCTATCAAAAATATATTGTGAAGTATTTGCATGCAATGGTGCACTATAGTTGGTCCAATTTGTAAATACTCAATAATAACAATGGTGATAACTTTGTGATTTCCTTTGATCCACCGTGGCTTTGATACCACTATTAGCTTTTGGATCCTTAAAAATAAATGAAATGTGATCACAAGTATAAACATTAGCATGACATATTATAAATTTGATAAATGAAACTTAACATGCATGAAAACATGATAGAAAACTTGATACAAAGCTATAAAAATGCTTGTATAAGAAAGCTCATAAAAATTACAATGCTCCTCTCATAGAGTTTACAATTCCTCCATGATATCAAAATGGAACTACATTGTGACTACTACTACACAACTCTATACACTCCACTACTCCTCTCTTGTATATCTTGTCATTCACAATGAGGTCTTTATTTAGAAAGATAGATTCCTTGCCTCTCACTCAACCCTAATAATCATGTACATGTGGAATACATGCACATTTACATAATTGCACATTATAACACTTGTGCATTTATTAATTCACTCTAATAAAATATTTATATCCTAATATAAACCTAATATAAATATGTACCCATGAAGGTACATTAAATTAGAACCAAATGATGTAATATATTCCAACATCATGCAAATTCAATGCAACTATATGAAGGATATTTTTTTACCCTCAGCTATCAAAGAATAAATCATTACTATCATTTCCCAAAATATCTCCCAACTTAGGTGGTTCACCCATATAAATCCACAAAAAGAGACTACCTGGTCCTACACCCATAAATATGTAAGCAATACCATATTCCAAGCACAAAGTGTAATTACCCAATCATATTGACAACATAAAAAAAACTATGCAATTGAAAATTCACTTCAATACATAATTCATTGTCAATAATGAGTTTTTTTTAGGCATGTTACATACTCCCCTCTTAGACTAAACATAATCCTCTGTGTTTCCTGCAAGTTAGTAAACAAATGTTTCAAACAAAAATGATGACCTTTACTAAAATCAAAATTTATCACTATCCATGATGAGTGCGAGCTAGGAGTGAGTAAGTGCAATAACAAGAATAAGTGTGAGAAGGGAGTGAGTGAGTGCAATAGTGAGAATAAGTGTGAGTTGAGAGTGAGTGCAATTGGAAGTGAGCATGAGTTGGGAGTGAGTGCAGCTAGAAGTAAACGTGAGCCAAGAGTGAGGAGGAAGTGTGAATAGGAATTAGAAAGCAAAGTGTGATTCATTTGAAGAAAATATAGTGCAATTTTGAAGGAAGTGCGATCTAATAAGGAGTGCAAACCAAGATCCAATCATGGCAAAAGATTAGTGGGTTCATTCTGAGTGCATCAATGCTTCAAACCCTTACCATGAATGCATGGAACATTATTTCCAAAAAAATGTTGAAGCAAAGGAATACTAGGAAAAAGAAGAGACAAGGGCTATTGTGAGCCAAGAGGGAGTGCAAGCAAAGATCGAGTGTGAGGTAGGAGAGAGTGCAAGCTTGGAGAGAGTGCAAGCTAAGAGGGAAGGTGAGCCAAGAGGGAGTGCAAGCCAAGAGCAAGCCCCATTAGCTAGTATGGAAGGAAAGTCATATTTGAAAGTCTTATTGGGAATTTAGGATCCCCTAGTTGGAAGTATGGAGGTCCAAGTTGGAGATAAGTAGAGGAACTAATACATGGTAAGTTTGATCCAAGTAGCAAATATTATACTAGAAGTGAGTAACAAGGATGAGATGATTGAGCATGATATAATTGTTCTTAAAATTAGAGGGTTAATATGTAAGTTCCATATATCTTGGTCAGGGTTTTTGGATATTAAAAATGGGATCAAGTGGAGATGATGATTAAATTCAAATTACTATGTGACGTTTCTTCCTAAATGTTTTTTTCTTATCTTTTATAGTTAAAAAAATTAGGGGTAAAATAATGGTTGGTGGTCCAAGGTTTAGGGGAAGAGATGGAATTTATTTGAAACCATATAACGAAGATTTTTTTGTTGAGACATAAAATATTAAGAAGCTTCTAGTATGGGTTAGGCTTTTTGGACTTCCATATCAACTTCTAAATAAGGATGTTCTAAAGAATAGTGGAAATACCCCCAGGAAATTTGTTAAGAAAGGACGAAGTATTAAGGAGTGAAAGCATGCTATATATACTTAAATTTGTGTTGCTATGGATTATTTCAAAACCATTGCCACAATCCATTAAGATAAAATTTGAATCAATAGAATGGGATCAACAAGTAGATTATGAAAATATCGTATTTATTTACCATAATTGTTATGATATTGGACACATGGCAAGAATTTATAAAGTGAATACTATGAAGAAAGAGACAAAAAATTCTATCCATGATATAAATTTCAATACGAAGTTAGGAAATCATGCAATAATAGAAGCTATATAAGAACAAGGATATTCAAATCTGAAAGAAGAGGTAAAGAAAGCATATATATATTTTCATTTGGTAATTTCAAAAGGAATTAAAGGTGTAAAAGAAGATGTGGATAGAAATCTAAAAAAAAAGACAAAAAAAGAGGTCAAGTTTATTCTAGGTAAATAATAATCATTTTCCTCAAGTAATATAGAATCCTCTCTAAGTAATAAGAGTGAAAGGGATGAAGATGTTATTGCACTTCAAGGTTTCAAAAGCAACATAATAAAAAAATGAGGATGGAGGAAACCCATAGCAATTTAGGTTTTTTAGAGCAGAATAAGAAGGTAATTTTTATAGAAAAGAATCCTTGCACTTTAGGGTTTCTAGGGTAAAATAAAGAAGATTGTGCTTTTGAGGTTATTCCTTGCACTTTAGATCTTTCAGAACAAGGTAAACCTAAAGATAATAAGTCTTACTATGAATAGTGTGAGAAAATTAAAGAGATTGATGAATATGAAAGTATTGATAGGAATTGGAGGTTGGATGGTGAACAAAGGAGCTCAAGAAATTTTGGGCGAGAACCAGGGTTTGATGGGAGGGACAACTTCTCAGGATCCTGAACCAGGTGAGATCATCGAATCTGCTATAGGGGATGGTGCAGGGGGATCAGACCCAGATCTGGAAGATGAAAAATCCCCTGGGAAGAAGGAAAAGTCTTGGGGAAAGGAACCCCCGGACAAGCCCAACGGGAATACCAACAAATATGGGGCCCTTCATGGGCCCTTTCCATCTAGATCATATATTGAAAAGGTCAAGGGAATCAACACCCAGATTACCCCTGAAGGGCGCAGTCCCTTAGTCTCGGTAGGAGAAGATCTAGTGATCCCAGAAACCTGAATGACTGATTACCTATCCCTAGAGAACCTTTGCCTGATCGAGAAATTTGTAGGAGGTTGACCGGATATGGAGTCCATCCGAATATGGGCATCATCCAGGTGGAGAACCTTAGGGAACCTCAAAATCGTTGCCCTCCCTCGAGGGTTTTTCCAGATCTGGCTTAACAACCAAGAGGATGCAACCCGCATCCTAACAGGGGGACCATGGTTTTATGGAAGGAAAATCTTATTCATCCACAAATGGGGTGAGGATTTCAATGCTGAAACATAGAGCATCAACTTTGCACCGGTGTGGGTCCGACTTCCAGGCCTACCCAGTCAGTTTTGGCATGAAGATATATTGTAGGGAATTGGCAGATACATAGGGGAAATGGTAGCCATTGACCCCACCACCAAAGCCCGCACTCGCATGATCCATGCCAGAATTTGTGTCAATGCCAACCTGGATTCTCAGCTTCCAACATGGATCAACCTCATCTATGGATCCTACCATAGATGTCAGGCAATAGAATATAAAAATAAACCAGCATTCTATATTGAATGTCAAGCCCAAGGACACCTCAAGACCCAATGCCCCTCTCTCAGGCAGTAAAAAGAAATGGACAGCACTGGCCGAAGAAATGGAGCCCAAACTGGACAGCAGACAAGCAGACCCCAGACTCAAAAGGGCTGGCAAACAAATAATGGGAATCACTACCAGCAAGTAATCGTACATAATCCCCTGACAAACAAGGGGAAAACAAATCGCGAACTCAGAACAACCAGGAGACCAAAGCAAGGTAAACTCCCTTTTTGCTCATCCCAATCATTTTGATATTCCTTCTGGATACACCAATCATGATTCTAAAATAAATGAAGATTTTCTTACCCTCTCAAATGATGACATCCTGGCCGCTGCAAATGAGATCCAAAACCTCCCCACTGAAGAAGGTTCCCAGCCCTATCCCCCTTCAAATGTTGGTTTTCCCCCTTCCGAATATTTCTGTCCACCCCTCTCCCCATCCCGATCAGGACCTTCTGACCCTCCCCCTGATCCCCTCCCTGGGCAAGAGCAGCCTAAAAACTCCCCTTTAGCCAAAGCTGATTTCAGCCCCAAAAATACCCGAAGCTCCAAAAAAGCCTTGGTGGATTATGGATTGGACAAGAAAATGGGAAGACCAAATCTACAGGAGCAAAATAGGAAAGAAACTGCAGAAGATATAGCCAATGGAGTCCAAAAACCCTATTCCCAGAAATGTTCAACCAACTGAAAGATGATCCCAAACTATCCAAACCTCCCTTGCAGCATTCAAAGGGGGGCAAGAAAGGAACCAAAGTTTCCAAATGAGAATCCTCTCATGGAATGTGAGAGGGCTCAACAGTGTGGCCAAACAGAGACTCGCAAGAACTGTAAGGAAAGAAATCAAACCTACAATCCTCATCATGCAAGAAACCAAAATTGATCAGGCAAAAGCTCATAAGGTAGCCAAAAACATATGGAAAAATAGTGAAAATGTTTTCAGTCCCACCCAAGGCTCATCTGGGGGTTTAATGTGCCTATGGGATTCAGAGAAGGTGGAAGGTAGAGTTATTTCATCTTCGGACAGAGTAACAAACATAATGTTTTTCTGCAAAGACAAGAAATTCTGCTGGATTCTATCTAATATCTATGCCCCCAATAATCCCCATAGTAGGAGCTCATTATGGGATTCCCTGAGCCAAATGAGAAATACCTTCAACAACTACCCTTGGATTCTGGTCGAGGATTTTAACTCCCCCTTTTCCCTTCTGACAAAGTAGGCGGTAGTGACATCCCAGTCAAAAGCATCCAAGACTTCCATGACTTTGTCACTGATAACGAACTTATGGATATCCAGATCAGAGGAACTCACTTCACCTGGAGCAATAGAAGAATAGGGAACCAACACATCCAAGTTAAACTAGATAGATTCTTCTTATCCAGAGAAGCCATTCCCCTCTTTGGTGATGCTTCTCTCAATTCCCTACCAAGAATTGGATCAGATCACTACCCTCTTCTGTTTGAAGCAAATAAAGCCCCCATTTTCAAGACCCCCTTCAGATTCGAAGCAATGTGGGTCCAGCACCCTGATCTACGAAATCAAATTTTTGAGTGGTGGCAACAACAAGTAAGTGGATCACCCATATCCCAAGTTTCCCAGAAACTCAAAATAATCAAAGAAAACATCAAAGTCTGGAACAGGGAAGTATTCAGTAATATTTTTGAAAGCAAGGAAGAAATCACAAACAAACTCAAAACAATAGAGCAACAAATCCAGAATGGTCAGATGAGCATCCAGATCAGAAATGAAGAAAAAAAACTCCTTGCAGAATATCACAACATCTTGGCCAAGGAAGAAATATTTTGGAGACAAAAGTCTAGAGCCCTGTGGCTCAAAGAAGGGGATTCAAACACAAAATTTTTCCATGCTTCCACTCTTCACCATAGAAGCTCAAACAAAATCAAAGAGCTAACCAAAAGTGATGGTACAACAATGAGAGACATCCTCAACATCCGGGAAGAAGCAACCATTTTTTTTGAAAACATGCTGGGAGCTAGTGCTCCCTATCCCAGGTAGGCCCAAGATCAGCTTCTCTAGCACATTCCCAGCATGATCACTCCTACAATGAATGCCATGCTTATCAAGGACCTCACTGATGATGAGATAAAGCAAGCCTTGTTCACCATGGCACTAGATAAAGCACCAGATCTTGATGGGTTTCCCCCTCGCTTCTTCCAAACCTTCTGGGACATCATTGGAGAAGATATTTGCAATGCCATCAAATACATGCAAAAATCCAAATCTATTCCTAGAGGCACGAATTCCACTTTCATTGCTTTAATCCCAAAAGGGCCTGAGTGCAAATCAATGAATGATTATAGACCCATCAGTCTATGCAATGTAATTTACAAGATTTTAGCCAAAGCAATGACAACAAGGCTCAAAGAAATCCTCCCCCACATCATAGATCCATGTCAGGGTAGTTCAGTCAAAGGAAGATCTATCAATGATGGCATCATTTCCTTGCATGAGGTCCTTCACTCAACATCCCAAAATAAGAAGGCTGCCCTCTTTCTCAAGCTAGACATCAACAAAGCTTTTGATAGAGTCAACAAGGATTTTCTCCTCATTGTTCTTCAAAGATTTGGCTTCCACAGGGACTAGATTGACTTAATCAAAGGATGTATCTCAAACCCATGGTTTTCAATTTTGGTAAATGGATCCACTGTAGGATACTTCCCGAGTGGCAGAGGCATCAGGCAAGGTGACCCCCTCTCTCCCATTCTTTTCATTATGCTTGTTGAATCATTGGGAAGAACCCTCAAGAATGTTGTCTCCGAGGGCACCATTTCGGGAATCAAGGCTGCATCGAATCTAAATCCCCTGTCCCACCAACAATTTGTGGATGACACAATCCTCACCACCCATGCTTCATTTTTGGAGGTCAAAATGATCAAGCGCATCCTCGACTTATATGAAAATGTGGTAGGGCAAGAGATAAATTACACCAAAAGCAAAAGCTTCTTCATCAACACTCCCCACCCCAGACAGGTCAAAATTACCCAAATTCTCCAGTGTAGTATTGGTGAGTTCCCTACCCATTACTTGGGTCTCCCTCTTTTCACCAACCACCCCAAAGATTCCATGTGGAGCCACGTGATAGAGAGGATCAACAAAAATTTGGCAGGTTGGAAAGGAGCTTTTCTTTCTCAAGCTGCCAAAGCCACTCTTACCTCAGCTTGCCTCCAAAGTATTCCAGTCTACTTCCTTTCTATTTTCAAAGCTCCCATTTCAGTCTACTCAAGGATAGAGCAAATTCAAAAAATATTCCTATGGGATGGATCAGAAGACAAGAAGAAGATTCACCTGGTCGGATGGGAAAAGGTATGTATGGCTAAGAGCCAGGGAGGGCTGGGCCTCAGAAGAATCAACAACATGAACACCACTTTGTTGGCAAAGCAAGCATGGAAAATTTTCACAAACTCTAATTCAGAATGGGTGTCAATTGTCAAAAGGAAGTATCTTCAAGGCAAAGACTTCATGGACGCAGACATCCCCAAGGAAGGATCTACCTTTTGGAAGTCGATAATCCAAACCAGGGTTCTCATTCAGAAGGGATCAAGATGGCAGCTGGGATCAGGTCTTTCTATAAATTTTTGGATAGACAGATGGATCAGAGATCAACCCCTCATCGAAGACAATGAAATATCCTTGTTGAAACCCCTTCTAGATGTGTCTATAGGTAGCAAAGTGGTGGACTTCATTCAATCAGACAATGGCTCTAAAAAGTGGAAAGATCTCAACATCATTTCAACTGATGGGCAAATAACCAATGCTGTGAGAATTTTATCCCACATGTTGAACACAATAGTGATCCCGACGGATAGAACAGATGACCATCCCATCTGGAAAGAAACTAATAATGGGATGTTCTCTATCAAAACTGCCCATCAACTCCTTCTCAATCCCCAACAAGTGTCTATTCCATTCAACCTAATCTGGATTAAACACCTCATTCCCAAAGTCGGGACCTTTTCCTGGCTAGCCATCCAAAATAAAATCCTATCCACTGATAATCTCATCAAGAGAGGGATGATGGTTCCTAATAGATGTCACTTGTGCACCAAAGCTTGGGAATCTATCAATCATTTGTTCATTGAGTGTGAGTTCTCCAACTCTATTTTGAGCCACGTTCTATCCACATTTCACATAAAGTGGGTCCAACCCAATTCCCTGATCAAGTTTTTCACTCAATGGCCCAACCCTTTCAAAAATTCCCACCTCCATGCCCTGTGGAAAATCTACCTTCATCATTTCTTGTGGCAGGTTTGGCTCGAAAGGAATAGTAGAGTTTTCTCTAATTCCCCCAAGGACCCCATAACCATTGCCAACAAAACCATTAGCTTTGCTATAGAGAATTCTCATCTCTTCCCCTACCTCAAACCCCTCGATCCGAGAATAGAGCAAAATTTGTTCATCAGGCTCAACATCCCTTGGGAAAGCAATTCATCCCCTCCCATTCCCCATCCCAGATAGTCTACTTCTTGGAAACCTCCCCCTAAAGGTTGGCTCAAGCTTAACTACGATGGTGCATCCAAAGGAAATCTGAGAATGGCAGGTGTTGGAGGTCTTGTCAGAAATCATAGGGGCAAAATTTTGGTCGCCTTCGCTGAAAACTTAGGAATTCAATCAAACCATGTTGTCGAAGCTCACGCATTATGGAGAGGACTAAGCATCATCCAAATGTATAATAGTAAACTTGAAATTGAAGGGGACTCCCTCAATGTTACTAACTACATCAACAACAACAAAATCCCTTCATGGAGCATCAGGAATGCCATCCAAGAGGCCAAAATACTGATCCAAAGTCAGCTCAATGTCACCTACCGCCACATGTACCGGGAAGCCAACAAGACGGTTGACCTTCTTGCCAACAGAGGAGTTCATGAAAATTCTCTGATTGTCTGGGATAGGAATATTCCTCAAGATGTCATCAATGAAGCAAAAAAGGATTGGTCGAGTCATGGGCTCATCTAATTTCCACCCTCCCCCCACCCCATTGGGCCACCTCACCACCCCTTCTATCTCACCCACTCATTCTTCTCCACCTCCAATCCCTTTCAACGGGTTTTTGTTTCATTGCCTCCCTAGAGAGTGGTTCTTCCAAAGCTCTCTGGTTTCAAGATGATGTTGGCTCGGTCTTAGAAATATTCATCCTCATTTCTCTTACATTAAATGCTCCCATAATCCGCAAATCAAGTTCATTTTCTCCGTAGGTGCTCCCACTATTTCCAATGATGGTGGGGTTCAAGAGGGCTCGCCTCCCATTACCATCTCCAGTCAGAAACATATGTCCTCCTCCACCAAACCAGTAGAGAAATTCATGCATGGGATTTTTTGAGATGGGTCATTCAGGATCAACTCAAGCAGGTGGATCCACACGAGCGAGGTTCATTATTTCCAAATTAAGTGTGATCTCACCACTTCGATTGCCAATGATGATGGACCTTCCCAAAGAAGCTTTACCCAACGCACCAATGCCAACTGTACGATCTTCTGGGTCTTTGGCCTCTGCAAAACTTCTTCCCAAATGTTTTTAAATAGCTTCTCTCTCAATAGGTTCATGTCCTTTGATTATGAAATCCTTACCACTCAGTTCCCCATCCCAATCCTTGTTGAATACCCAGTCAGGCTCCTCCCAATGGCATTGTTAGAACCCACTGAGTTCCAAATTGACCCCTTGGCCCTGTCATTCTTTGAAGCCCAGGGATTCATCCCTTTCTTTAAAAAATTCAAAGGGGTTGAGGCAGACATTACCAGTGACTTCATGAATTCATGGAACAATGGCAGTGTGAAGGTTCGAAACCTTCATTTTTGGGTGATAGTGGAGATGCTAGCAGAAGTTATGGAGCTACCGATGGTTGGTCACGTCGTTCGTAGGGACAAGCACAACTGGGATCCGGAGCTCAAAGGTTTTCCCAACCACTCCAAGATTTTCAAATGGAAAGGTATAGCTCTCGAACGTGAATCCCTCCCTTCCCCTTGGTCCTCTCTGTTAATTCCTATCTTGTAGTATGTTATAGTTGATGATCCTTCCAAGCCCCTCCTAAGTTTTCACCTTGCTCTGGTAAACCACTTGAGAGGGTTCAAACCCATCAACATCCCTGATTTCCTCTTTCGCTCGATCAAGTTGTCCATTCACAATACCCACAAGAGGAAATCCCTAAACACCCCCACCCACCAAGGTTTATTTGCCATTTTGTACTACCATGCCCTAGCCAAACCTCCACCCATCATCGTCCCCCCTCTAGTCCAATCCACCTCAGTCTCCCTCCACTCTAAGCCCCTCCCGCTCTCTCCCCGAGGACCCCATGGAGTTAGAAGTGTCCCCTGAGTTTCAAACCCCGACCAAAAGTAGGGCCTCTCCAACTGCCATCCCCAAGTCCCTACCTTCCAAAAGGAAAATCAAATTGGAGGAAAGTACCACCCAGACTCGCAGATCGGCCCGCATCAAAAAATTTAAGAAGGAAACAAGTGAAAATTCCTTGGAGTGCATTTTTGATGACAATAGCGGTAGCTCGGGTCATGGCTCAAACATCCACCACAAAGTCGCTACCATCATCATTAGCAGCATCATCAACACCCTGGAGACCATTAGTGGGAATCTGAAGCAGCTAATCAAGAACGCTACTGAGAGCAACTCAACGAAGGAGGACTTAACCGATGCATGACGGAAGGGCCTGCGTGGGTGGTTTTGGTTTCTGGAATGTTATCTTTTGGTGGTCTTCGAACGTAGTTCATCCCCTGTGTAGGGATTTTGAGATATGCTTATGTTTTTCCCTGGTTGGTATTAATGGTGTTCAGTCTTAGCGGTACGTCTAGGAATTTTATCCTTTGCGTAGTTTCAGTATTTTCCCAGCATTGGCTGGTCTTTATTTCTTATATGAAGTTGCAGTCAATTTTGGCAAAAATTTTGTAAGCACCGAAATGCATGGAGTTGTAATACATGGAGTTTTTGGTTTCATCCCAATCTATGGATTCCCTGTGTGGTTTCCCTGATGGCATAGTTGTTTATGACTGCTAACTCATGCTGATTAAAAGTGATGTATATGGTTTTGGGATCCAGTCAAAACCCACATAATACAAATACTCTAATTACCAAAAAAAAAGAGAAAGACCCAAGAAGTAAAAACAAAGAGAAGAAGACACCCAAAGGGATATTTATATGGGAAAATAAAATCAAATATCACAAGTGCTAAAAAGAAGTGGGGCTAAACTCACAAATAAAAAATAAAAAATAAAAATGAAAACAATATATTGGAATATTAGGGGAATGAATAAGAACCCTAAAAAAAGGCATTAAGAAATTATGAGGTCATTATAAACAAAATATTTATAGATATAGAATTTAGGTAGCAAATATATTAGCCATTAGTAGTGTTGGATTTCATATTGGTAGAATTTAAATTTTAGAAGGCATCTAATATAAAAAGAGTTGATTGTGGAAACTTAGAAGTTTGAGGAAGATGAAGAATATATTTGATAGAAAGACAAATAAAGAATATATTTTATCAAAAGGAAAATTTGGATATGCTTTAATTAACTTGTTAGAAATGTAATGTTTTGTTTTTGTAATGGGAGTGGCCCCCAATAGAAGCCATACACAACTTATTAATTTTCTTTTATTACTATTCATTAAAATTATCAAGCAATTAAAAAATAATTATGGATTCTAAGAATGATATATAAGCTAGGAAGCAATATAGTTAGTGTAACATAAAATTATATTCTAAAATAGTTTTAGATAGTAGTTATCCATTTATGAATGGAATATAAAATTGAGAACATTGTTATAATATATTTGAGGTATTGTAGATTCAAAATTTTTAGTAGCCAAGGTTTTCTAATAGCAAGACTTATCCATTTCTTCTTATCTATTATCCCATTGTATTTTTTGTTTTACATCCTCGAAGATCTTGCCAATGATAATATTTCCTGCATCATCAAGAGATTCATACTAGTTGATAGAATAGCTACCACCATTTCATTTTCTTCCTTCCTCCAAATAAAACCTTTATTTTTAAGATCCTAAATATGAAAGGAAAAATCTATTTTTTCCTCCATGCATGCATTTGATGGATTATAGAGATAACTTGTACAAAATTTTCAAATTTTATGAGGTTCTTTTGATGGATGTCAAACAAGTCAATATCTTTACCTACAAAAATTGTGTTTATTGCTCATTTTAAAACAAGATTAGTTGAAACTCTTTGTTGGTAATATCAACATCAATAATGACACTATTGGTTTTCTTAAAACTTTTGTATAGATTTCCCACCTTGTTGGCATTAAAAACTTTTTGGAATACTATTTTACAAGGATTCCTAAGAAGATCCACAAATTGCACTTCAAAATATCTTAATGGAACCTCTATGCAATGGAATAACAATCCATCTAATGCAACCTCATTTTCATATATCCTAATAGTGCTAACTTAAAAGTAATACGTATATAAAAATAATTTGTATTGTTACAAACCTATAACAAATGCTTTTGGAAACATTCAAAACTACCAAGAATGGAGCCTATTTTGATATTGTATTAATCTACTCAATATATTCATATAGGACAAGGTATTCATTGGCATTTCATTACTAACCCTTTACAAACTAAAACATTTTTTTAGTTTTTGTGTTGGCATTTTACTAAAGAGTATTAAAAGCTACCTTCTCTATTTTACATACAATTTATTTTTTATAATTTGAAAGACTATCTTTATATTATAATTTTGATTGCACATCAAAAACATATAAAGAATTGGTATTAATCAACCATGCACAACATGCAACTTAAACTAAAGGAACCATAATACAAGGTTATTGATAACCTTCATGCTAAGTGTAGCTACTGTTAAAGCCAAATCCTCGACCACAAATTATAGTTTATAAGCAATTTACCCAAAACCAAGAAAATCAAAGGAGTAGTGGTCACACAATTACTTTTGTATTGTTGTATACTCAATATTTGGGCATCACCACCACAATATCAATGATGACAATAACTTATTATACTCTACAATACATGGTAAAATGCATATACATAAAACATTGAAATGATTATTTTTATTCCATGTTAATTTTGAGGCTCTATTGAAGGTGAACATCAAAAAATACATGAAACAATGAGACAATAATTTTCCTATCCTAGGCTGGTGTTTGCACCTCTACCAAAGGTAACACATTGACAAAGCCATGTGATAAAATCTAAGATAGGAAAAATAATTACATACCTATTTAAAATTTTAATTTAAACTCATCAAAAGTAAAATAATTATAATATTTTGAAATTGCAATTATATTAATAAATTTAGTGTATTAATTTTTTAAAATATTTTTTTTGGATGAAAAAACATTATATTAAAATGGCTTAATCATACAAAAAAAGGGTGGGTGGAATTAGCACACCCCGAGCACACAACCAACACACTAATTGTGTGCTAAACAACTAGCAGAGCTACCAAAATAACTTACAGAAGTTCACAAGAAAACCAAACAGAGAACTGCATAAAAAAACAACTAATAGACTATGCATCATTGTTGTGTAGGGGCTGGAGGAACAAGATTCACTGCACAAGGAGCATTACCCCAATGATCAATAAGGTCCCATAAGTGATGAAGCTCTATATTCACTTTTTTTGCTTGCACTAAAATCTACAACCAACAATCATAGAAAACCTGATACTTATCAACAAGAGAAAAAGTAGAAGAAGGCTCCTACTGGCTAAAAATCACTCTGTTGCAAGTTTTCCACAAATGAAAAAGAATCCCCACTCTAAAGATATGCCACACAGGAACAAGCTTCTCAGAAAACTCAAGTGGATCCCCTAACAAAATATTCACCCAAGAACAGGGACCTATCATATATGGTCTGAAAAAAGAGAAAATCCACTGCCAAGCCTCTTGAGCTCTCACACAAGACCAAAATAGATGATGCACATCCTCCTCTGCTCCACAAGATCTACAGGAAATATCATTCACACCCAAATATCTAAGTCGTTGACCAATAGGAAGCCCTTGAAACAATAAACTCCAAGCAAAAAAGGCTTGCTTAGGTTCAAGATACTTTGCCCAGAGTGTATTAAATCTGAGACTCCATCTGGACTGAAGAGATACTACATCCCACCTAGAATTAAGCTTCTCAACCATAGGCACAATAGGGGAAAGCCAAGAGTATCCCAAATGAGGTTTATACTTGGTGAGAGAAACATCTTTGGGCCAAGACCAATCAGTCCACCAAGGTTTCTGATAATATCAAAAAACTTTACCCCAAACAGATAAAGGAGTGGAATCAATAACAACCTCATAAGTAGTCTTATCAGCAGAAGATAAACCAAAAAAAATTCTAAAAATTTCCCAAGGTATCCAAGACCTTGAATGAAAATCCATGAAATCAGATAACCGAGCAATACCTCGTTTATAAAATTTCTGAGCATGTATCCACTGGACTTGAGCAAGGGGAGTCCCCTGCAAAGTGATGGCCGAAGACCACCAGACATTAAGCAAAGGTATTGAAGCCCCCAACTTCCCCTTGTGACCTTTCCAAGAAATCCAGGGTTTAATGGCCTCCCAGGCCTTCCAAATGCTTTGCATAACAAAGGACCCATAAATATTTATTGGAACAAGGGCTGTAAGAATGGTTTGCAAATCAAGCCCTTTCCATACCTTCTTACCAAAAGGAAGCCCCGTGGAGAGGCAGTGACGAATTAAAAGTTTCCAGGCTTCCTCCCCCTGTAAAGCTCTCACAATCCATTTAGCACAGAGGGAAAAGCCTTGTCGCTGATAGTCAAACAATCTCATTCCTCCAAATTTTTTAGGAAGACAACAAATATCCCAAGCCACCCTATGAAATCCCTTCTTACCAACAACATTGGACCACAGAAAATCTCGAAGCAACTTCTCCAATTTGGCATAACAAGTCTTGGAAGGGACCCAACAAGAAGAGTAATACACATGAGTAGAGGCCAATACCTTGGAACAAATCTAAAACTTGCCAGCTAAGGATAATTTTTTGGTACACCAGTACAAAAGCTTCTTCTCAACCTTTTGAACAACATAATCCCACAAACGGGCAGGAGAACCCAAAAAAGCAAAAGGAATACCCAAAAATTTAAAGGGTTCCCTAGGTTGAATCCACTTCCAAGGCTTATCAGCTAACCAGGGAGGCATATCTTTTCCAAACTGTCTATAGCAAGAAGTTTTTCTCCATTGAATATTAGAGCCAGAAGCTAAGCAGAATGTATGAAGATAATCTAAAGCATGAGTAACAGAGATCTCATCTTATGCAATAGTCAAGAAAGAATCATCTGCAAAATGACCATTAATCAACCGCTTGGGGGAGGAAGGGAGATAAATTCCCTTGATCAATCCTTGAGCAGATCTATGAGCTAGAAGATAACCAAAGGCCTCAGCAACAAGAATAAACAAAGAAGGCGCCAATGGACAACCTTGTCTGATAGAACGAGCTAATTGAATATTCTGAGATTGTCTCTTGTTCATAGTTAACACAATAGAGGCATCTTTGAATAACATAAGTACAATCCTGATAAAATAAGGGCCAAACCCTAGAGCCTTTAGCATAGAAGTAATAAAGAACCATTCTATTCTATCATAAGCCTTCTCAAAATCAATCTTAAGGAAAAGAACATCCTGACCAGAGGATCTAGCCCATTCCATCCCTTCCCAAACAACAATAACATTATCCAGAATATATCTGTTTTGAACAAAACCAGTTTGCTCAGGCCTGATTATCTCAAGAAGAATAGGTCTGAGTTTAAGAGCTAAAGCCTTGGCAATTATCTTATAACTGACATTAAGCAAGGTGATTGGCCACCAATTAGAAATAAGTTTAGGGTCTCCCCCTTTTGGAATGAACTTAACATTACCTTTGTTGATGAGATTCCCCAATGACCCAGTAAGCATAGCCTCTTTATACACTTGCAACAAATCAGAACCCACCAAGTCCCAACATTCTTTATAAAATTCACAAGGGAAACCATCTAATCCAGGTGCTTTGTCATTTGCCATCTGAGACAGAGCCTGTTTGAGATCCTCCAGGGTTAAAGGTGCATCACAAAAATCCCGCTGAGTTTGAGTAAGCTTAGTAGGTATGACTTGACAACAAGATTCTAGAGCTTGCACTCTATCATGGGTAAGGCCCTGAGAAGCAAACACTCTTTGATAATGATTAACAAAAGCTCCAAAAATATCATCAAGAGATGTGAACCTTTGACCATCAACTTGCAGAGCAGTGAATTGGGTAGTATGAGCAGGTGGGCGAAGGCGCTTGAAAAATTCTTTAGAGACTTTGTCACCCACCTTTAACCAATGCATCCTGGCCCTTAATTGTGCTCCTTTGGCTTCATACATATCAACTTTTTTAAGCTCATGTCGAAGGGCAGCCATGAAAGCTTGAAGATCAGAACAAAAAGGATTAGCCTCAAGCTGCACAAAAACTTTTACTAATTCTGACTTCAAAACCAAATTAGCTTTCTTCCTCCTCTTGGCTACTTCCACTCCCAAAGTGCGAAGCAAAGAGGTGGTTCTAAAAATAGCAACATTCCACCAAGAAACCCAACCAAAGTCACCAGAGGGTCTCGGAAGCAAATTCCAAATTCTACAAATATGAGCCTTCATAGCCGGGTGATGAAGGAAGGAAACATTAAGATAAAACTGGGTCTAAAATTGTTGGGGCTGATGAAGAATGGCTTCCACAAAAAAATAATAGGAGCATGATCAGACAAAATAGTACCTGGGATAACCAAAATAGGAGGTTGAGAAGGTGAAACCCTAGCAATTTTAAAAGTCTCACTAGAAGAGATCATGGCTCGATCAAGGCATTTTAACACCCTAGCTTTGCCTGCTTGAAAATTTGACCATGTAAACCATTGAGCTTCAGAAAAGTTAGTAGGAGAAAAATAGATATTAGGATCACTAAGACTCAGCTTATTTTTCATAAAATAAAAATCTTCCCGCTCCCTAGCACACCAGTGGTTAGGAGATAAACTAACTTTATCAGAAGGCTTTTCCACCATATTAAAATCCCCACACATCACCCATGTGGCAAGAGGCAGAGACAAAGCCAACCACCACCACAAGGCACACCTTTCTGGAGCATTATTCGAAGCATAAACATTAATAACTCCAAATGATTTACCATGTAATTCCAACAAAGTCCAGACTGCTTGATTGGATGGATCCACTCCCCACGTCACAATATTCGAGTGCCACTTTGGGGAAATAAAAGTGACAGCTCCACCTGTCCCACTAGAATGATTCGTTACATGGAAAACACCACGAGGCCACAAAAAAAAATTAGAAACTTTCACTTCTTGTAAACACATCACATCAATATTGCCAAACTTATGAGTGACAAAAGTCATCTCACTACGGATCATATATTTACGGACTGGATCCGTCAGTCCTCTTACATTCCATGAGAAGAAAATCATTAAGACCTGTCAGTATGCGAAAGTTCCAGAACATCCTCAGAGGCTCCCAACTGAACAAGAGACCCGAAGGAGTTAGAAGCATACTGATCCTGACCATCCTGGTAAACACGAGAAGCCTCCTCCATTTGGCGGCGCTTATCATAATGCAGATTATTTCTTGGAGGGCTACGGGAATGATGAACTTTATACCTAGACTGACCTTCTGATGAAGGTTTCCGAAAGGCATCAGAGACATATTCCTCCGGAGAGGTAGTAGAACTCGGCATGGCCGTCACAACTTGAGCAAAATTTGGAGGAACCCAAATGGATTGCACTTCTGGAGGAGCAATAGGAGCTTGTTGAATAGAAACATCCTGAGGCACAGAAGCTGGTGGTGTGACAACAAGGGCAGAGTGTGACAAAAGGGGTTGTGAAGCACTCTCAAGAGCTTGGGACTGTAATGCACTCTGGGAGCGGTTTCACTGATTAACCACCTACCATTCCTCTTGCCCCCCAGTAACCCTAGCTACCTGAGCACTAGATGTCGAGGCACCAGGTGCCTGAACAAAAGAATTATTAGGAGCTGGAGGAGGGTTTTGCTAGAATTTACCTGCCATAAGTGGGCAATATTTTATCTTATGGGCAGCTGACTGACAACGAAAGTAGGTATTCGAGAGGTTAATATAGGCCACCCTTTGTCTGTGGGTATAATCTCCAACATTAATCTCAATTTCCTCAGGTAAATCCTTGGAAATGTCAAGCTTGATGCATACCCTCCTAGTGGGTTGGGCTGAGAAGAAACGAGGAGGCTCAAAACAGATAAACTTTCCCAAGGGAGCAACCAGTTTATCTAAAAAATTCCAAAAGGGAATGGGAAGACCAGGGAACTCGACCCAGATAGGAACCTCCAGGGAAGAGACCTTAGCAATAGTGAAATCCCGTGTATAGGGTTGCAAAATAAGCAAGGAATTCCTAACCGTCCAAGGTCCTTTAGCCAACATCTTTTGTGCATGCACAGGGTCATCAAAGCGAAACAAAAAATACCCTTTGGTAAGATTTTGAACATTCAAAACCTTGACACCATAAGGACCCCAAACTTGGTTGACCCAGGTACGAAGCAAAGTATCATTGGGGATTCTACCCATAAAATACCCCACCAAGTGATGACATTCAAACCATTGACAAGCAGATTGAAATTCATGAGCAGGGATAACAACTTGAAGAAGAGCAACATTACCTCTTGGTACATTTTCAGATTGAGCTCCGACAACGGCAGGATCAACTGAGCTTGCCGAGTGAGCGGCCGCCATGAGGTAAAGGGCAGAGCCACCGCCCGAGGTGGCGGAAGAAAAAGACGTGGCAGTATCTAAGGCCAAATCCTACGCAAAAACTCCAGAAGGAGGGCGCAATATTCCTCTAGAATCCCTTGTCTGCAATTTCGTTCACTTTTAAAATATTTTTGAAATAAAGACCTTTCGTTACATAATCCACATCGGCATAAGAAACTAAAATTCAAAAATACTTAAAATAAAATAATAACCTTCCACAACTATTAATATTATATTTATTAAAAATATTATTAAATTAACGGATAGAGAAGCTTTACATTAAAAGGTTATTATATTAAAAACAAACTTTGAAAAATTAGATCTATTTTAAAAATAATTTATAGGAAAGTTTCACAGTTTAAATATATATATTTTTATTTTTAAGAAAATTTAAAGATCCTCATCATCAATCTGTTAAAGCCAATTTATTTAGTTAAGCTTGTTCCTAACTTCCTAGTATCTTTTGCCTCGACGAAGTATCACGAAATTAATGGTTTGCTTCCTCCTTCATAGACAGCTGATGGCATAGACTGATTGTAGGCCAGCATCCCAAACTCATCCAGTTCTAAAGAGGTTGGTTGTTTACCTTATGTGGTTTTAATTAGTTCATTTAAATAAAAGTTATTAAAATTATTATAACCGTTCAGAAACCCATGATTTACCTCAAATCTGTATGAAACTAGTCATATTATATATACATATATAAACAACCATAAGTTATGGATTGCTTTTAGAACCAATTATATAATCTAATTTGTGTAGATTTTGTTTTAATTTTATTGAATAATTTTTGTAAAATATTGTTAAACTTTCAAATTATAAAAAAATCTAAAAAAATAGGTTTGAATTGGACACCATATATTATATTATATTAGAATTGCTTTATAAACATAAAGGAAATCATTTCATATTTTATTTACATATTTCATTCTCACATATACTAACATCTAATTTATACATGTGTCATCTAGTTTACACATGTTTATACATGTGTAGAGGCTGACACTTTCTACGAATGTAATTCAAGTCTAATGACATAATTCAATTGTAATAACATATTCCACTGTCTGTCTTAACAAAAGATTCCCTAACCCTAATACACACATTTGCACAATGCTCCTCCTCGTACTTTGATCAGTTAGGGATTCAGCTTCAGTTTTACGCATCATTCAAATATCTAAACTAACAGCTGATTGAACAAAGCCCGCTCGACTTTCAGACCTTTCAATGGCAACCCAATTCCGCAAAGTTGAGTCTCCTTTCGCCGGAGGCCCAAACATGTAAAACACAGTCTCTCCGCTTCCCTGAGATGCGCACAAAAATATCTTATCTCGCCACGACGTAGCACACCCAACACTAGTAACGCCCCCAGGAAGCCGAGATTCCACCAACCTCCACGCCCCTTCATTACAATTGTACGCCATCACTCCGTCCTTCTCAAAGGAATACAAGCGCCCAAACGCAGCGACGCAAGCCCGAGGTGACCCTTCGCCGCTCCACATATTCTCCAAGGTAGTCCACTTTTCAATATTGGGATCGAAAACCTCCGCACTCCGCCGGAATCGACCCTGCGACTGCGTTTCGTATCCGCTGATCACATAAAACTTGCCGTCAAGGAAAGCACCGCAGCACTCGTCCCGCTCTCCACTCATGTCAGGAAGAACGTCCCACTTGTCTTCCTCCAGGTCGTAAACTTCGGCACTACGCAGCGCATTTTTGTCGTTGTCGTGGCCTCCCGCAACGTAAACGAGACCACGAGAAGACACCGCGCACGCACAGAAGGAGCGGAGCGTGGGCATGTCGGCACCACGTCGCCATCGGCAAGAGGAAAATTCGTAAACCCAAACGCTCCTCGTTTCCTTCCAGCTGTGCGGATTCCAACCCCCTATCAAAACCAGTTTCTGGTTCACGCAAATGCACTTCGAGAACAATGGGAATCCGTCGGGAATGGGCAGCTCCAGCCGTTCCCAGGCGTTGAGGGTAGGGTCGTATGTCGTTACTCCGTAGGCGGGGGCCAAATCTGGTGGAAGGCGCTTCCCGCAATGAGGAGCTGACTCAACCAAACATATGCGTTCCTCCGACATTCCGACGGTCTTCCTGTCTTCGTAGAAGGTGGGGCTGTTCACCGCAGCCTTCCAGGACTTGCAGACGGCTCTCAGGTTTCTGTGGTATTTGAATGGCACCCTCAGCAGGCAGTCTCGCCCTATTTCTTCCGGAAGATCTGGAAAAAGCTCCATATCATCAACCTCACTGAAATGCCGAATCTGAGCTGGGATTCAAATGCATAAGACTTGTAAAAAATCGACTTCCGTTTCAGAATAAATAGGAGAGATAGCCTGGTCTTTATTTTTATTTTTTTCGACGAAAATACAATGTAGCGACATCGAATGGGTTAGAGGTACATGTGTGAGGAGGTGAGAGGATTTAAGGGAGGCAGCTGCGTTTTGAAACAAGTGGCGCTTGTCTGGCTCAAATGCTTTTCTGAGAAACTGCAAGGGAAGCGCGTGTTTGCTGTTTGCGCCACTTACAAGGCGATTGCTGCAAGTCGGTAGGTACAGTTTCCGACGGACTGAAACTTATCGTAATACCCATTGGGCTGCAATTCAACGGATTATAGTCAATTAGACGGCCAGAGGTTTAGGTTATCAAGCGTGCAGCACCCTACAGTTGAAAAGGGTGAATTCGTAGACAAAATTGTATTTGACTGGTAGTTGTGTATAATATATCTTTGTGAACGTTGTATTTTGCATCATTTTGTTTAATTAGTTTTTTAATGAAGAGCTTCAAATATAAGTAACTTAAACATTATATTAGGCATTTGAATTTGAATTTGTATTAATGTTCATGAGTGACCAAAAGAGGTTAATAGGACTGTAAAGTAAGACATATACAAAGCAACGGGAGTGCCTAATGCAGCTCCAAAGAAAATAAAGTAAGAAAAACAATAAACATAATGACATATGATATACAAGATCTGTGGATCAAGGATTACTCCCAACATTCAAGGTTGAAGAGAAGTGAGTGATATAAGAGTTGGATGTCGTCGTAGATGTTCTTTGTTGGAGTCGACGACGAGTTGATCTTGTTGTATCTCTGTGATCACCCTGGCGCTTCCTGGTCATGGCCTCTCGGAGGCTGGAAGAATGAAGTGATAAGTCGGGATCCTGTTATCTTCTGCAAACTGTTACTAAGTAGTTCTTTCCTGAGATTGAATAATTCTCGGATGAAAAGGGCAATGCATCTCTGATCTTCATAATTAATCCAAGATTTTAGTGTATGGGTGTCTCTGAATAAGCAATAATATCTACCTCGTATCTCGTAGTAGACAAGACAGGTGAAAATGAAATGCTCCTCGGATTCCACATCAAGACTGCACAATCTGCAAATACGTTGATCTCTGGGGAGGTGATGATCTGTCTCAATACGCAACTGGTGGGAGCAAACTCGTAGCTGAGCTAGAGGAAACCCGAGGCTATGTGACATCTGTATCAAGTTATATTTTGGAGTAGTGATCAATCCATTCTCTAGTTGGAGATAAAAGTGAGAGTAATGGAGCAGCTTTGGTGAAAGAGGTTCCTTTGGATCAGTCCAAGTAGTTTTTATATATGCTGAGTAAATCTCATCTCGAATATCCTTATTGGAGTATGGTGCATTGATTGATGCTTTAGTAGGAGGAGGTCTCATGATGTCTAGGCCAAGAGATTGAAGTAGAGTAGTAGTCTGAGCATACCAACAATTCTTGACCCCTTGATTTGCCAACTGTCTTGAGGATTGTAGTGCTAAATATGGATATCTTCTCATGTTCGACATACAATGAAATCTACGCAGTAAAGAGACAACAAGAAATATTGTTGTTGTAAGCAATGGACGAGCACCAAACTTAGCTAGAATGATGGGATGTGGAACAATTCTTTTGGAACGAATGAACTTGGACAACATTGAGATGAGGACCCTTTCAATACGAGACCAACCCAACTGTCTGAGGCTAGGGCCCCAAACTTCACAGCCATAGAGCAGTGTAGGGGTAACAAGAGTGTGGAAGAGTCTGATCTTCGTACTGATGTCCTAAAACTGGAGCTAAAAGCATTGCTTATCTAGAGAGGCTAAGGCAACATAACCTTTGTTTAACCTTGCTTGAGATGCAGGGATCAAGTTGAAGGTAGGTCCTGTGAAAAGAACTCCCAAGTATGTGTACGATGTGACAATCTCAATAACCTTCCCTTTATATGTGATGTGAAAAGAAGAGAGACCTTTCTTGGGTAGGTTGAATGTCATGATTTTTGTTTTCCGGAGATTAACTTCTAATCCATGCAAGTCAGAGTATGTGCCAAGTATGTCCAACTGTTGTTGAAGTCCTCCTGTTGTATGTGACATTAGGATAATGTCATCAATAAATAGCAAAATGGCAATAACACTACCAAAAAGTAAGCAACCTGTACTCTTAGCCAGAGAGTCCATAATGAGCACCTCCAATTCATCAATATACAATCCAAAGAGTGTAGGTGAAAGTGGGCAGCCCTGTTTAACCCCAATAGTACTATGAACATCTTTTGTTCTGAGAGATCCAATTTTAACCTGTCTAGTGACTTTTTCATATAAGGTCATAACCAACAAAGTAACCTCCTCTAGAATTCCTAGATCCTTCAACCTCTGAAGCAGTAACTATCTGGGAACAATATCAAATGCTTTCCTGTAGTCAACAAAACAACAATAGACCCTGCATTTATTGGCTTTGGCTTCTTCAATGATAGCTCTGAGAGTTAGAATGTGATCACAGGTACGATGATTTCTTCTGAAACCTGCCTGCCCCTTTGCACGAAGTTTCTTAGCCTCAACAAAATCAGAGATAAAAACATCAAGAACTATTGCAAATTTTTTTGCAAGAGTATGACCAACCATAATAGTTCTGTAATTGTTTGTATTTAGTGGATCTCCGGATTTATGGATGGGATGTATGATATTCAAAGACCAAGAGGGTGGGAACCCATGAGTAACTATATGATTGAAGAGTTTGGCAATATGGACCACCAAGACTCTAGGGCTATGATTAAGAAATTATGCCTTCAAATTTTCAATATCAGCTACTTTACCAGTCTGTAGTTTACGAATAGCATGAAAAATCATTTCATCAGTAAAGAAGTTACAATGTGATGGTCGTGGGTTGGGGATAATTGGGGCATGGTTTGGGATATCATAGAGTGAGCCAACATAGGTGTACCAAGTGTGAGGGTCAAAAATGGGACATGTTTTCTTTTTGGGTAGAAAAATATGCCAAAAGTTTTTGGGATTAAGTTTGAGCATGATTATAATTTCTTGTCTTTTTCTTGATAAGAATTGACACTTTTTCTTCCTAAGAAAAGAATGGTAGTGGTTTTGGGCTAGCTTGTAATTCAAGGGATCAAGACAACCTACTGATTGGGTGAGCCTATGTAAAGATTTACATTCTATGTCAAACCACGAGTTACGAGGGTAATGGCCATGGGACTGATGAAAAGAGTGGGTCGAATGGGGAAAAGACTCAACAACTGCCAACCATAATGCTTTAGAAAAATAGTTCACTTTCTCAATGGGATATTGAATTGTGTGAATATGGATATAGTAGGTTTTAAGTTTTTTTGTGTACACATCATCATAACTGTGGTTAAAGTGGATTTTGGTAATTATTTTGGGAGGGGGTGGAGGGGCAAGTTCAGGTTTGGGAACAAATGGAAGGTTAAAGGTGAGGAAGGCATGATCTGCTAAAGGAGGTACACTTGAGATGCATATATTAGATATGGTTAAGGCAAAAGGTGGGTTAGCCATCACATAGTCAACTACACTAGCTCCACCAACATGTGGAAAACATGTAAAATTACTGGAAAGAGGGAACTGCTTGATGCCATTTAGAATGATTAAATCATGAGACTCACCAAGGTTAATAAAGTGCTTACCATAGGGTGTGATGGTAATGTCTACATTGACTGAGCAACGAGAAATGCCCAGACTATCGTGATCAAGCTCCTTTAGACATAGTGGATCTGGAGAAACATCATATATAGAGCATTGTGCAATACCTATACGTGCATTGAAATCACCCACTAGAAAAATATGACCGAGGGAGGAGAATTTAGAAATTTTTGGAAAAAGTTATAAATATGGTGAATCTCCATCTGATGTCATTGCATATAAAGAGTAGGTTGGAGTAAAATAGCACACTAATATATAGAGTCGACTGAGTGGTGGATTTCTATCTAGAGAGATCCACATAAATCTAGCATGAGAATCTGAGTATTCTAAATATATAGAAGAGGCAAGACGATCCTGGAAAAAACAAGCAACACCTCATGAACCCTTAGCACCATGCTGAGTCTTTGGTATTTGTGCAGACAACCATGAGTAGCCTGAAATGAAAAAAAATATAGATATGACTATTTTATGATTTCAAGAAAAAGAAAAAAAAACTGATAAGATATGATTATTTTGTGATTTCAAGAAAAAGAAAAAAACTAATAAGATATGATTATTTTATGATAGAAGGTGGAGTTAGATCGGTTAATATTATTCGATAAATCGTCACCAATACATTGTTCACGAGGTTTGAAATACTTCAAACAAAATAAAAAATAAAAAATTTAGGACCTTCATAGAAATAATATAGATAGACAAATATATAGTCATTTTAATTATAATTTATATATCTAAATACAACATTTGTTTTCGTCGTTGTAATTTTATTTTAGGTAAATATGAAATTACATTTTTCATATGCCTTTTTGATATTTATTCAAAATTTCAATAGTGATCTAAAAATCAGGTTATTTATACATCATAATTAGGTGTCTCGATTATGCTAAGTTCTAACCTTAGGTACCTTCCCAATTTATCAAACATTATCCTATAAATCGTTAACTTCTAAGTTTTTTCAAAAAAGTTGTTTTATTTGTGTTTGCTTTAACTAGAGTGTATTAATCTCCTTTGACCGGCTACAGTGTACTGCCCTCATTGAATTTTTGTATTAAACACATACCTGGATCAATCTGAAGTGCCTCCTTTGAGATTTCATCTACTTCCCTATTTAGTTCTCTATATATATGCCAAAAAGTAAAAGTTTCATTTCAATTTAGAGCTTCTTTTTTAGAGTGCAAATACAACATTATATATAAGTTAAAAGTCATTTACCTTTTGTTAATTGAATAATAATTATTTTTTTAATATTTACACAAAAATTTAAAAGCAAACATGTATACTATAAGGTATGACATTGTGAGGAGAGAAGGTGTCTAGGGGCCAACTAAAGAGATCTGTTGCATTTTATACCATAAGGTATTATATTGTGAAGAGAGAAGATGCCAAGGGGCCAACTAAGATTCCACTTTTGTCTAACTTAATTTATAAATTTAAATGCACCATACAAAGGTGCAACATACACACTTAAGACTAAGATGATTTTTGCTTTCAATGATAAATCAAAATGGACATTTTTCCTTTTCAAGAACAAGGGTCTAAAGAAAGATGCAACATACAATAATATAGCCTAGATGCAAACTATATGCACTTCAATTTTCAATGCCTAATATTAAAAAGATAAAGATTACGATTATAATACTAAAGCTGAAATTACTATATATCCCTATAAAATTAAAGTTAAACTAGGTTCATTATTTTTTTTTTATCAACTTTAATGAAAAACAAAACCTAACTATATAGACAACAAATATATTTTATCTAAAATATAAAAGGGATAGGGTAGCGATTATAAGGACTCAGTTCTACCATAGAGGCAACAATATTGCCCTCCTATAGAAGCACCACCAATCCTTTTACCAAATGCTAGCACTTTTGTTTAAACTTGGTTCTGCCACCAGTGCTTTCGCTAGATGCCCATGCTTTTATTTAGACCTACAAAATAGAAAAATAAGAAATATTTTCAATGTAGAAGGGCCTATCTAATTTGGTTAAGAAGGATGACTTTCTTGCCATATAAATTAGGCCCTAGTTTAAGCAAGGTAAAAATAATAGAATACCATAAAATTATAGTTTAGTAATAAGTGTTGTAGGGTTCCACGGGGACATGTCCCCAACCCTAGGGGATGTGTCCCCCCAACCCTTGCATCCCAGCATAGGGAGAAAACATCGATGATGTTTCCCCATCATCCCCCTTTGAGGGGATGACAAGAAGCCATCCCTAGGAGATCCCTTGTGAGGGGACATCCTTGAGGATGGATGAACACCTTTGGGGATGCTCGGGACATCCTCAAGGATAGCCCAAGTATTCCCAAAGATGCCTAGTCATCATTGATGATGCCCAACCATCCTCTAGGATGATCCATGCATCCCTAGGGATGCCCAACCATCCCCTACGATTAGGTGTCTCAAGCCAAGGTTTAATTTAAATAAAATTACAATATTAAATTAAAAAAATATAGGGGGTGGGACCCATGAAAGTCTCATTATCCAAACCCTAAAAACTAAAAGAAACTAACACTGTAAAGTAAAAAAAAAACTTCAAGTTAAAAATTGAAAACAAACACACTCATTGAGTAGTGAAGAAGAAGAAGAGTAGGGATAACAACAAGAGACAATAAGAGTAGGTAGAAATATTAGGGATATCAAAAATAGGTAGCAACAACAAGAAATAAAAAAACTAAGTTTATTTTAAGGTTTTTCAATTTTCATCACCTCATCCAAGTCTCTTTTAAAAATTTTATATTTTTCTTTCAACATTCAACATGAGCAACAGTGAATAAAAAAGAGGGGGAGCTAGAAAATCAAAATGAAAATCAAAATCAAAATATTCATCCTGCTAGGGATTCTGGTTCTACTATCCAACCTCAAAATTCCAAAGGGGATAACACTACTCCTAATTTTGAATGTCCATCATCATTATTAAAATGATATGTAAAGGGTCCATTCAATAGTAAAAAACCTTTTTTGTAATTTGTAACCAACCATGACAAAGGGAAATTGTTTTTGGGGGCTTAAGAACATGGCTGTGTAATTTTTATAAAACTAAGTTTAAGGGAAACTATACTAGAGTTGAATCTTATCTCACTAATAAAGTAGGAACAAGGGTTAGGACTTACAAAAAAATGACTTGGGTACAATTGTCTAAAGCCAATAGGCTTGTACAAGAGGTCAAATTTAGAGATTTAGGTATGCCTTTCCCTAAAGTTGGTCAATCATCTAGAGGTGACTTTGGAGCCTCCTCCAAACAACCACAAGAATCATCCCAAACCTCTAGCATGCGATTGTTTCCCTCAAAGAAAAAAGGAACTATAAGTGATATGTTTAATGTGCAACCAAGAGAGGAAGCAGATGTTGTTGTAGTAATTTTTTTTCACATGGGCTTCCTTTCCATATTGCACATTCCCCCTATTTCAAGGAAGCATTAAACAATATCCAAGATAGGGACTTCATATCTAGTGCTTGGAGAAACTAAGCTTCATACCTCTCTCTTGGACAAAAAATATTCCAAATACAGTTTGGTTATGGAGAAAATTAGGAACACATGGTTGATGAAAGGATGTTCTATCATCATGGATGGGTGGACTAACACTCATCAACGTCCACTCTTTAATATCATTGTCACATATTCAATAGGCCCATATTTTATTTGATTAATTAATTGCATGGGGAAAAGAAAGGATGTTGAGTTCCAGTACCTCCTATTGAAGGAGGCTATTGAGGAGGTTGGACCCTTCAATGTTGTACAGGTAATCAATTTGACAATTTCCATTTTTTATGAAAATCAAAATCTATATGGTTGTGTAAATGAGACCATTTTTATTGTGTAAATTGTTCTATTTTTTTGTTGTATAGTACAGGTAGTTATAGATGCAACCCCTATTTTTCAACATGTGGAAAAAATTATAGAACATTCATATAGACTTTTTTTTGGTCCTAGTGCATTAAATGACATTGGGAGGATATATTGGGTGAGGGCTATGGTTACAGAAGCCAAAGACTTGCAAATATTCATTTGCAACCATCACACTTCCTTAGCCCTCTTTTGTTCCTTCTCAAATAATGAGTATCAAACTAGGAGATATTAGATACACCATCTACTTCATTTTATTAGAGAGGATGATTGAGGTGCAAGATGATTTACAGTCCATGGTAGTATGCACAAAGTAGAAGAGGTGGCTAGAATCAAGAATGGATGAGGGAAAAAATCTGAGAAAATATATTGGAAGATAGTTAGTGGACACAAACCAAGTAAGAAATGTTGAAGTTAAGATTTGGTTCATATATATATATATATTTATGATTCATTTATTTATCATTTACGATTTTTAATTTTTAGTTTCAAATTGGATTGCTCATATAGTCTAAGTTTTTTAATCTCTTATAGGTATATTGTATATTTTGTTTCCTAAATTGTTACAGTCATTAGATATGCTTATACGGATGCTCCTAATCTAGGAGATATCTATAATAATTTTGACAACATGTTAGGGGAGATTAAAAAAGTCATTTCTACTAGAGATCAATTCTTATTATTCTATGAGGCCAACATTAGGCCTATTATATAGAGGAGGTGGGATATGATGAACACCCTCTTCATATGGAAGCATATGCAATAAACCCAAAATAATATGTGCTTAGGCTTGGGAAAGTGGCTCCTTGTAAATACCCAGAGGTGAGACAAGGATTTTTGAGTGCCCTTAAAAATATATATGAATAAGGAGGGCTCAAAACTTAGAGATGAGTAGCTCCAATTTGTGAATCTTATGGACCCTTACTTCAGCCAACCAGAGTGTATAGAGTATAGGGCTACCATTTCCCAAAAAATACATTGGATGGTGGTAGCTATATGGGGATGACACACCTAACTTGCAACATTTTGCAATTAGGCTTCTTTCATAGGTTGCTAGTTCCTCTAATACTGATAGGAATTGGTCCATATATAACTTTATCCACAATATGAGGAGGAAAAAGCTTACCTTTCACAAAGTGAAGAAGCTAGTTGTAGTGCATAACTCTATTCACCTTCATGAGAGAATTAAGCCAAAGTACAAGCAATATTCAACCACACGATGGGATGTTGATCCAAAGGATGTAGGAAATATTCATGAGGATGAGGGTTAGGAGGTATTGGTTGGAATTCTATTGGAGGCTCTTCACTCAAATGATGAGGGTAGCTCATCAAGTACAGATTTTAATAGTGATATCCCAATAGAAGCTCCATAGAAATGAGATTATTTAGTATTTTTGTTGTAAAACTTTTTTGCTATAAATGAGCATTGAGACTACTAGTATTTCACTATTTTTTTGTATTTTTGTTCTCTTTGTATTTCACTCTTTTTTTTGTAACTTGTAAATTATAATTGAGACTATTAATATTTTTGCAACTATTTTTCATTTTGACATTTGTTGTAAAATTTAATTTTTAAATTATTCTAATGGCTTCTAAGTTCTAAATATTTTTGTTGTAGACTATTTTTGTTGTAAACTATTAGTATTTAGTATTTTTCATTTTTTTGTGTAGAATTTTTAGATTATTATAAATTTATTAAATAGTTCATACTATTATACCAGTAATCCCCTAACATTGGCCTATAATCCCTCGTCATCCTTAAAACCCATCACCTTGTCTCCTAGGATCATGAAAAAAAATTACTACCTAGCATAAGCATTGGCCCTTCTAACATCGATGCTTCTAATTGGTTTAAAACAAAGAATAAAGGAGCTCATGACCTGTAATAAGACAATGCTACTATCTATGAGAGTATAACAGATATAAAGAACAAGTTGACTTAAATATCATGATGAGAAGATGAAGGGTACTTCCCTAGGAGGACAAAGATATTGTTATGTCATTGAGTAATAGAGATAAGATTATTTTAACTATGATTAAATGATTAAAGTAAAGAACTTACTAAATGTAAATTACAAGGGTAAGATGCAAATGTAGCTAGAATAAAATAAGGTAAATGATTAACTAAGTATAACAAGATACAAGATACAACATATAGATGCAAAGGTTAGACAAAGGATGATATAAAATAAAGGGGTTAGTTAAATGATATGAGATCAAAAGAGTTAGCTAAGCAAGACACAATCAAAGATAACCTAAAATAAATAAGGTTAGAGATAAGATAATTGATACAAGGAAATCCACATAGCAAATGAAAGGAGAAAAGGCACAACCAAATATGATGAGTTTCCTTCCACTTTTATTGAAGCTTGATGGTTGCCTCCTCCAAATACTTGATGCTTGAAGCTTTATGATGCTTATTAAAAAATGTGAGTTCTTTCCAAATGGTTGAAGGAATATTACTAAGTGTTTGGATGCTTGATAAGTGGTCACAATATTGAGCCAATAATCGTAGTAAGTGAAGTGAAGAAAGTATAAGACTCTAGAGAAAGTTCAATAGAGTTTTAGTGCATGAAATTGTTCATATGGGAAGGTCATACAAGGCCTGTATTTATATAAATCCATGGCCTTTAGGATTGAGACATGCAATGGATGAGGACATGATGGAGACTAGGATCAAAGATGGCAATGATTTGAAAGTGATAAAAAGTATGGAGAAGGATGAACATATAAATAAGAGGTAGTGAACTTAGAGTTTTTTAATAGGGTTTTAGATCTGTAAGCATGGACAACTTATTCATGGTAGGTGGCTTCAAAGATATAGGGAGGTACATGTCTAATATTTTACACATGGTAGGTCAAGAGTTCTATGAGACATAAGTGTTGATAGAGCTTTTGAGGTGGTGTTATTGAAAAATGACTATTGGAGATAAAAAAATGATGGAAAATTTTCAAATAATCAAATCTTGCAAAAGCACTATCAATGTTTTTTATCCTTCCCCAACACTTCTATGTTTGGAGCAATAAATATTCTATGTCTAGGTAGAAGGATGACTGAGTTAGTTTGGCTACTTGGTGGATTGAATGATGAATGGTGCAAACATATTAATGATTATCCCTACACACAAAATTATATGTCTACATCTGTCCCTCTTTAAGAATTTATTGCTTAGTAAATGTGTAAAAATTGGCATAGATGTCCCAATTTTGAGATAGATTTGTTTTTATTTCTTAAGGTCAATGACGCAATATGAAGTATGTCAAGATTGATTGCTTAAAAATGGTGTTAAAAAGTTATATTTTTAGACAAAATTAAATTTTTAATGCATTCAAATACTACCTAGCCCTGGTGTGCCCTAAATTCTTAGATGAAAAACCAATTTGGATTGAGGAAACTTGACTTGGGTATGATCCATATGAGACAAGTGATAAAATAGCAACAAATGAAAAAATATAGTCCAAGTGGCCTAGGGGTAAAAGGTGAAGGGGTGAAAATTATTTCACTTTTATCATGTGAGATAGGATATTTAGATATTTTAGGAACTATGGATATTCTATGATGGTGCATGCAAGGAGACCAACACATCACACCGACTTGGTTTAAGCACTAGTAGGAGGATGGAGAACTTGGGATCTAGCGAGAACTTTAATTTTACATATAATTTAATAGGTTTTATCAAAAAATACATTTTCAATAATTGACAATGCTTTTGCACTAGTGCAGTACTCTTGTATAGCACTTTCATTGACTAATGTTATTTTTTCCCTAGAGGCACTTTTGCCAATTGGCAATGCTTTTGCTATAATGACACTTTTGCAAGACAATGGTACTCTTGTCACTAGTGCTTCTATCCATAGGTTTTGCTTTTGTGCTAAGTAAAATTTTACTTCATAGCTTGGTTTTGGAACAATGTTTAAAGTGAATCTATTAGGTTTATGGGTTTTGGTTGTAGGAAAGCATTGGTACTCAAAGATGAGTACATTATATTTGCCAACAAAAATGATGAAAATTACTCTAGATGATGTATGATGCATCATTTGAGTACCTATCTAAAGGGCCATAGTGGCTATACAGAAGGATTAGTGATAGGCCTTGAGGCTACTGATGGGATAAGAGGGCTTATTGGTTGTATGATCTATCATAGACCTTAATGTTGTTTATGCTAGGATATGCCTTAATCATCAAACTACTCTACTTTGCATGATTAACTTAGGCATTTTGGTAGATGATACTAGCAAACATGTAGTATACTAGGGCTAGGGTAAGGTAGTCATATGGATTCATTATGAGTATATTGAGTTCATGTGGGTCTACTCATCCTAGCTAGATTATATCACACGCTACATAAGGTGGTGTATAGAGGGGGTTAGAGCCTAGTGTGTTGCACCTTCCTCCAAGTGTAGATGTGAGAAAAACTACTTATTTTGAGGCCATAAAGACATCCAATCCAAATGGATGATCTAAAGGCACCCAATTCCTATAGATAGACCCAACAATTTGAGACAATATATAGTAGACCCTTTAAGGGGTCATTGTCAATGTCATAGTAAGCAATAGATGATCAGTAGCTCTAGGAGGTCACCTAGAGGCCCTAAAGGAGGAACCTTAGATGGATTAAGGATAGTTACTAGCTAGCATAGGTTTATATGGTGAGGTACCTAGTGGGGCCATGAGGGAACATTAAATTACACCAATATTATAGGAATTTGTGTTAGTTCAAGAAGCAGTAGGGTATACTAGTAGGACTAGTGTGTTTTTAGAGGACTACATGTGAGAGGGGGTTTGATGGATTTCTAGGATATGGAAATAAATGAACCCATAGTTTTGTACTTTAGATGAGATGATATGGGGATAGATATTAGATATTGGAATTGGTCCTGATACATGTACCCCCAATAGTTAATTATACCTAGAGATTATCCATTAAGGCTATGGTGAGGATGCTAACTATTTAGTCTAGGCATGCTAGTGAGACATAGAGGTGATGGTAGGAGAGATAGAGGAAGGAGAGTCACCAGTGGTGGTACCACCACTTTTAGTATTGCCACTACCAGTGAATGTTGTTAGTGAGGGAGTAACTAGTAGGTCAACTTGTGCAACCACATAGAAAGAGTAGGATGCCCTATTGTGATGGGTGGTAGACTTAGAGGTGACCTTGATGATGATGGTGGTAGAAAAAGAGGTGTTGGATAGTCATATGGTGAGCTAGGAGGTAGCTTTATAGTTGGAGAAAGAGAGGACTATATATGATAGAACTATGATAGAGGATATATCAACTAGTGGGGGAGGTTTTTATAATGTAATAGACTATCCAAACTCTAACCATAGTGTTGGATGTAGCTATAACACAAACCACAATAAGGCAGGCATGGGGAAAATATGTGGTGAGGATGCTATTAGATCAACTATCATAGGTATAGTATATCTATAGGTAAATATAGAGTATTCAATGCATTACCAAGGATCGTTTTATACCATCTTTCTAACTAATCATCGAGTGTCATCACCTACCAAGGCAAGACCATTGATAAGGAATAAAATATAGAATTAATTAAAATATTAATAGATGGAGCTCATGTTTGTTATTAATAGAAAGACCAAGTTTGAACCCCCACTACCTAATGCCTACTTTGACAACTTTTTGGACCTATCTCTTTGGTGTCATGACTTGGCCCCACCACAAGGAGCTCCAAAGTGGCTCTCAAGGCCTCCATGTATTCTAGGATCCTAGTCAAGGGAGTAGCTAGCGGTTAATGACTATAAAATTGTTTACCATTTATCCCACAATGGGAAGAATTATGCCCTTTATTTTTATTTTTTTTGTTGTATGTAAATGTACGTAAAAAAAGAGTGGTGCTAGATATGATATTTCAAATCATATATACATATATATCCCACATTAATAGTGATAACGGGTGTTCAACCATTTTATTTGTTTCTTATCTGTCTTAATAAATGTAAATAAAAATGAGAGGAGGAACATATAATTTTATTTAACATAAAATCATATTTTGAAGAATATTCTTTGACAATTTTGGTTGTGAAGGAAATCTTCTCCTTCCTTTTGCCCAACAAGACATTATTTTTCTTGCAATTCGAATTTGAGGCCAATCCAATCTCAGTCATTTTTTTTTTAGTTTTGTAAAGGTTTAATATGCCTAGTGATGCATCAAAGTTCCTATTGTAATATGGAGTACATTATCGATAGTATCCAACACTCATATTTATCATTCCTTTACTATTTGTATGCATTGGGGTCCAATGCTCTTTTGTTAAGAGGAATGATAAGGAACAAAAAGGTAAAATAAAATATAAAAATATTATATATATAATGAGCATATGCATGTAATAAGCCTTCTAGAAAGGCATGGCCATTTATAACATGCTATAAAATAAAACCACATGCTTGTAAGCATGGTAATAAGCCACTCCTAACCGCATTCTAGAAAGGTAGGGAAATTAAATTTGTTTGACCTATAGATTTGAATCCAAAAATGTGCTTTGTAAAGGCATATGATACCTATGTTTATTTTCATATATTGAGGCCTCTATTTAGTTGCAAGTATATGCTTATATATACCCATTGGAAAACATGTTTTGAGGGTGATCCATTGGCCATAAACTTTTTTAGTTTTATAAAAGTTTAGTATACCTAGTGATGCATCAAATTTTCTATTGTGATATGGATTACATTATAGGTAGTACCTAACACTCATCTTTGTCATTCCTTTTACATTTTGTATGCATTAGGATCCAATGCTTTTGTTGTTAGGAGGTATGATAAGGAATAAAAGACAAAATAAAATATAAAAATATTAAATATACATATGTACACACATACACACGTAATATGAGCATATGCATGTAATAAACCTCCTAGAAAGATATGGTTGGTTAGCACAGGCTATAAAATAAAACTACATGATTGTCAATATGGCAATAAGCCACTCCTAGCCACCTTCTAGAAAGGTAGGTACATTGAATTTGTTTGACCTTTAGATTTGACTACAAAAAGGTGCTTTGTGAAGTCATATGATGCCTATATATACATTTGATAATCAAAGAAATGCAAGATTGGTTTGAATCAAGATTGTTCCCTATTAGTCATAGATTTGCTCTAGTTTTGTGACATGAAATTCATAGCAATTTTTATAAATACCACCACCACCATTTGCTAGAGAAGGAGGGGAACACCAGATACATCCTACCAAAGTTGAGATAGGTTGAGATCATCTTAAAATTTTGAGGTCATCAGTTTTTCATCTATAGATTTTGGAGAGGGTCCTTATATGATTTATAACATTTTGGGAGGATTGATGTACCATACATTATAGAGATTTTAATGATATTGTATCATTTTATTCTATCATTGATATATTGATATTTAATGATTGATATATGGAGATACTTTTACTAACTTCAATGATTACATGTATTTGATAATGTATGATTTGATTGATTAAGGATGATGTTACTTGATGGATGTTTAATGATTAAGTAATTGCTTTAGGGTTTATAATGAATTTTGATCTTAAAGTGACAATGTATTTGATTTAGATTATATGTGTTTATATTAAGGATGTTTAAGTAAGATAGTTAAGGATGATTGAAGGAGAAGATATGATAGCTTCATCCTTTATATTTAATTCAAAATCAACCATCCCTAATATTTTTTCTCATTTTGAATGAAATATGAAGGCAGGGTTATGCATAAGAGTTTGGACCCAAAATATAATTATAAATAAAAGGTAAATATATTTAGAAACCTAAACGAATCCTAGAAAAATTTATGTAGGAGGCAAATTGCATTTGATTTCGACCAAAAATTATAATAATGGGGCGAATTTCTGTTAATATTTGGGAAAATATTAAAAACAAAAAGGTTACCAGAAAGACAATTTCATGAGGCAAGAGACTACTAGAGTAAAATGCCTATATGAGGCTATGCCTTTAAATATGCACTTAACTATGATAATTTGGATATTTTGTTACACTATGATATTCTAAATTTATTTTAAATTAAGTTGACTTGTAAACTAATGTTTTACTTAGGGGAAAAATCATTGGAGGAAAAAGAGAAAATATTAACCTATAATTTAATAAAATATCACATGATCAATTTTTTAATTTAAAAAATAATTAAAATTTTAATAATCAAAGGTTATAATAATTTTTCTCACCCTGAGTAGGGGTTCAAGTGGTTTCATATTTGATTTTCCTTCCAAAAAAATTGGGAATAGTTGGCTTTCCTTAGACAAATGAATGGTATACCACGTTTTCAATTATATAATTTTAGGATGGGCAGAGCAAGTAGAGATAAAAAAACATGATATATAGTCTTCCTACTCATCAAATGGGTCCAGTAGCCTCACAAGATACCATCTCCTAAATGGGTCTGGTAGCCTCAAAGGCTACCATCTCCTAGATGGGTCCAGTAGGCTCTCAGGCTACTATCTAGGATTAGATGTAAATATGTAAAGTTTTCTATGCGAACTCAAAAGAGTAGCTGCTAATTTGATGATATTATACACCATCTTAAGCTTGATATCATCGTGTGTGAATAATAAAATATGGCGGACACAATAACAAGTAAATTAATCCAAGTGAATATAAACATTTATAATTGTCATAAAATTTATAAATGTTAAAGATAAATGAATAAGGATTAAAGGAGTTTTTAATGCATGAAAGGTTATATAGGTGAATATAAACATTTATAACTATCATAAAATTTATAAATATTAAAGATAAATGAATAAGGATTAAAAGAGTTTTTAATGTGTAAAAGGCTATAAGTTATATGAGATGATTATCATGGAGGAGGATGATGTTTTTTGTTTAATATATGGTTATCCAACCATATTCTATCATTGAAGCATGACATACATCCTTAAAGCCTACAAGATTCAAACTTTGAACCATAGTTTAAAACTCCTAAATTAAGAAAAACGTAAACACCTTAAGAAAAATATGGCAACTCGTGACAACTGGAAACAAAACTTGTTAAAAAATAATAATAATAAATTAAAAAAATATTTAAAATTAAAATTTATATTAAATTTTCATGAAAAAATATAGTTACAATTTATCTATCAGTAATTTAACCCAAATATAAAATGCAACATTTTATAGGAGCAATGAAGAGAATGCTTTAGAAACTCTTCCATTGAAGAGAAATGGATGAACATGATAATTATAGCTAGGATTATAGCTAGGCACCATTGATTGACAAGGGACATTCATAAGGACATGTAATTTCTATATTATTTATTGAACAACCAAATAAACCAATGAACTCTATCAAATAATTTTTATGGGCTTTTGTCAATTATAATTCCTTTCCAATGAATTTTGAGATTATTGAATTCCTCTTTACGAGTTTAATATTGCAGTTAATAGATATGCTATAAATATTTTTTTTCCTTTTGAGACATTATTAAACCAAATTTTGCCTCTAGCCTCATATGGGTTCGATAGCTTCAGAGGCTACAATCTCCTAAATGGGTCTGGTAGCCTCAAAGGCTATCGTCTCCTAGATGGGTATGGTAATATCTTAGGCTACCATCTAGGATTAGATGTAAATCTATAAATTTTTCTATTCCAATTTAGAATATCAACTGCTAATTTGATGATATTGATAGGTCACGTTCCATCGATCATTGTAGAGTTTTCAATGCCTTACCGTATTACTGTGTAGTAATATGGAAGGTCACATCGCACATCACATAAAAACAAGAAAGAGATAAATTTTTTGTAGGTAAAATAGTTTTGCCATTCTAGATAAAGCATCACGTAGACTTCCTACTCATCAGATGGGTTTGGTAGCCTCACAGGTTACTATATCCTTAATGGATCTGGTAGCTTCATAGGCTACCATATCCTAGATGGGTCTGGTAGACTCAGAGGCTACCATATTCTAGTGGAACTGCATAGAAAGGGTGTAGGAGATGATTTTTTAATTTCAAGGTTAGCTTCTCCAAATTCACGTATGCAAGAGAATCACCCCCAAAATAGGTATAAATTGATTCAGTGATGTCCATTGGAAAGTAAAAATCCACCATTATTTAAAGTTACTCACACAAAAATAAGAGAGTGGGAAGTCAAGAATTTTTTAAGGGGTCGGTAGCCATCTAAGGCTATTGTCTTCAGATGGGGTTGGTATCCTCACATGATACCATCTCCTAGTGATACCAGTAGCCTATTGAAGCTACCAATGCTTACATGGGGTTAGTAGCCTACATTGGTTGATGGTGGGTAGAGGATTTGGATGTCACCGCATGTTAGCATTTGTCAACATGTGTTAGCATGAATGGCTTAGAATCTATAAAAGGCAAAAATATTCTAATTTTTTGACTTTATAGTCGTATTCTCAAATCCATCTAAAGACTCCCATATCCTTTAAAATGCTAGATCTATTTTAGTAATGGCCACCTCAACCTCCACTAGTGCATCAAAATTTCAATTCAAGAACTAGTTTTACATAGCAATCTCGAATATTCTCACCACGTTTGGATACGAACATACATGGGTAAAAAATATTAGTTTTTTGGATTGGTGTTAATACTGCAGTTTGAAACAGACACAAATTTTCTCTTGAGGATCATTAGATATTACAATACTAACACAAGTGTATTTGACATTGACGTTTCAAACAATAGGAGTTTGTCCTTCATAGTGAAACCTCTAAACATCAAGAGATTGATTGGGCTCCCACATTATCCAACAATCACTTTCAAGTTCTATTTAACTGATAAAGACAAAGACTAATTCAAGGAGAATTATGATATGCCTTCACAATCATTTTTAGGTATGTTCTCAGGACTCGTAGTTTAATAACAAGGCTACATAGGTTGTTGAGCAAGGTGCAGCGACAGTATTGTCATTGTTGTCAACACAGTCAGAAAGATCGGTTGATGCAGTGGACAGGAGTTCAAAGGTTACTCAGAGTATATACAAGTGAAGTTAAATGCTCATGAGGATGTTTTTGATGTTTGGGTGAAGTTGTTACCAGGTTGTCCAAGAAGACCGAAGTGGCCCATATGCAAAAGAGAAGCGAAAAAGCAAAGGGAAAAAGTGTCGCGATATCGCGACATGTTGCATTTTCGCGGCCAAAAGAGAAGAGAAAATGCAAGGAGGAAAAAGTGTCGCGATATCGCGACATGTTGCATTTTCATGGCCAAAAGAGAAAGAGCAAGGAGAAAAAGTGTCGCGATATCGCGACATGTTGCATTTTCGCGGCCAAAAGAGAAGAGAAAATGCAAGGAGAAAAAGTGTCGCGATATCGCGACATGTTGCATTTTCGCGGCCAAAGAGAAGAGAAAAAGCAAGGAGAAAAAGTGTCGCGATATCGCGACATGTTGTATTTTCATAGGCCAAAGCAAAGAGAAAGAGCAAGGAGAAAAAGTGTCGCGATATCGCGACATGTTGTATTTTCACGGGCCAAAGCTAAGAGAAAGAGCAAGGAGAAAAAGTGTCGCGATATCGTGACATGTTGTATTTTCATGGGCCAAAGCAAAGAGAAAGAGCAAGGAGAAAAAGTGTCACGATATCGCGACATGTCCATTTTCATGGGCCAAAGCAAAGAGAAAGAGAAAAAAAAGTGTCACGATATCGCGACATTGTGCATTTTTGACTCAAAAAGGAGAAAGAGAGAGAAAGAAAAAGTGTCACGATATCGTGACATGTCGCATTTTCGTGACTCAAAAAGGAAGAGAGAGAAAAAAAAGTGTCACGATATCATGACATGTCGCATTTTCATGACTCAAAAGGCAGGCAGAGAGAACAAAAGTGTCACGATATCGCGACATGTCGCATTTTCATGACTCAAAAGGGCAGGCAAGTAGAGTAACAAAAGTGTCACGATATCGCGACATGTCGCATTTTCATGACTCAAAAATGCTAGGTAGACAGAGAAACAAAAGTGTCACGATATCGCGACATGTCGCATTTTTACGACTCAAAAAAGAAGAACAAAGGCGATAATAAGATGAAAGAAACATAAGGAATCTTTAATGATTTGAAATCATTTAAGATGTTTTACATGGAAAGAAATAGATGCATGCCCATGTGGAGAAAACGAACAATCATGAAGGAGAAAATGAATCAATAAAATAGAAATGAAAATTAAAAAGAAAACGATAGACATGCAAAGAGAAAAAAAAAAAATCAAGGAGAAAATGAACAACATGACCGAGAAGACGAACAATCATGGTAGGAGAATATGGTGTCAATTCTTTGCATGTAACGTGTTTGACGAAATGCCTACTCTATATATACAAAAGGAGTTACATAAAGAAGGCGTTACAATTGACAAGTGGCGTATGAGAAATGAAAGAAGGAGTTACAACTAGAGTTACAAAGAGAAAGGATGGTTATAAAAGGAGTGTTGCTTGGAGAATTTAAGTGTGTAAAGAGAGCGAGAGGAGAGCGAGAGGGTGAGAGGCGAGCGAGAAGGGTGTGTGTTGGGTGAATTCTGAGCAATGTTGAGTAAGCAATAGACCAGTCAGGGTCTTGTAAAAGTGAAGGCATTTTTATGTCAATCTTCTAGTTTCAAAATTGAAGTCCAAGTTGGTGCTTGGCATTAGGGGTTGGTGCTCCTTCCATTGGTCTGTAAATCGGTGGGCTGGGTTGGTGCTCCTTTTTGTTGGTGCAGATAAATCAGGGGTTGGTGCTCCTTCCAATGGGTGCTGGTAAATTGATTGTAAAGTTGTGCTTTGCAAAGGCTAGATTTGGATGGTAGTCCAAACAGTCAATTTTTGAGGAGTAGCCAAATCGGTGAACCTCGGTACATCTTGTGTTGTGTGATGCTCTCTTGTTATATTTGCTTTATTTGTTTTTAAGTTCTCATTGTTTCGGCTTTAAGAGTTTAAGATTTAAGTTTTAAAGAGCTACACTGATTCACCCCCCTCTCAGTGTCATTGTGAGACTAACAATTGGTATCAGAGCGAGGTTCCTGAACAAGCTTAACCGGCTAGGGTGATCTTGGAAGTGACACAATGGCAGGTGGTGAAGGCTTCTCATCAAACAAAGCACCATTGTTTGATGAAACTAATTATGCATATTGGAGACTCAGGATGCAGACATATCTTTGTGCTTTGGGATACGACATTTGGGATTCAGTAGATAGTGGATACACAATACCCACCACTTCTCCAACCGATGTTGTCGGTAAGAAACTGTTTGAGAATAACTCAAAAGCAAAGAATGCTATCATGTGTGGATTAGTGGACAGAGAACTGGTAAAAATTATGAGTTGTAAAATGGCAAAAGAAATATGGGACAAACTGAGGAGCATTCATGAAGGAGACGATAAGATCAAGGAGGCCAAGTTACAAACACATCGAGCTCAGTTCGAAGTATTAAATATGAATGACGATGAGAACATAGAGGCATATATGCTGAGAGTTAATGAAGTCATTAATGCGATTAGAGGACTCGACGAGGAAATCAAAGATTCTATCATCGTGAAAAAGGTATTAAGATCTCTTCCCCAAAGATTTGATTCTAAAGTTTCAGCTATAGAAGAAGCTAAAAATCTAAATTCTTTTAGTATGGATGAGATGCATGGTTCTTTGACTGCATATGAGATGAGAATAGGAAAATCTAAACCCACATACAGAGAAGCTACTTTTAAAGCCCATAAAAATATGAAAGCAAAACAAGAATCCGAGGAAGAAGAGACATCAGATGAAATGGAAGCAAACTTTGTTCGAAAACTAAAAAGGGGAAAAGGAAAATACAGAGGAAAGTTACCGTTTAAATGTTTCAATTGTGGAGGCGTTGGGCATTTTGCAGTTAAATGTCCACTTAATGAGAAGAACAAAATTGATGAAGGATCGCACCAAGAAAGAAGTGACTGGAAGAACAAAACAAATTTCAGAAAAGGCAACTTCAAGAAGAAAAGTTTCATCTCCAAGAATGTCAGTTCATCAGAAGACAGCTGCAATGAGGATTCTAAAAAGGAAACAGGTGAAGCTCTTTTCATGGCACTCATAGACGAAAAAATAGAAAAAGAACAGGAAAGTGATGAAGAAGAAAGTGATGCAGAAGTAAATTTGGAAGAGGAACTAATTGCAGCTCTGGATGAATTGAAGATAGAAAGAAAAAAGAATAAGAAAATTTCAAGAAAGCTTGAGGATGCAAATGAAATCATAACCAGTTTGAAAGTACAGATAGAAGAATCCAAGAAAATATCTGAAGATCTCGAAGTGCAAATAACCATGAAAATAGATTATTGCTGCAAACTAGAAGAAGAGACTGTTGGTTTAAGAATGCAGATAGAAGAGATGAATCGTAAAATTAGTTGTCATCACAAACGTGAAGAAAGTTCTATGAAGCTGGATAAGATCATAAATATCCAAAGGACTACAAGCATGAAATTTGGTTTGGGCTTTGTCGAAGGAGAATCATCAAATGGATCAAAGAATGAAGATAAGAAACAGGTTGATCAAGAAAAATTGACTCAGGCAAAAGAAAGCAATAATGCAAGGCACGAAAGGAGAATTGACAATGATGGATTCACCAATGTCACACATCAAAGAAGAAGAAGATTTATGACTCCTACGACAACATGGCAAAGACCATCACCCAGGTTCAATCATCTCTTTTCTGGGTACTATTTTAAATGCAATGGTTATGGACATAAGATTTCAGATTGCAAGTATAACGTAGGACCAAGGAATTTTACCAGTAGAAATGTTTTTTCACCTTTGATGGATTATGCAGTAGAATGTTATAACTGTCATAAGTTTGGGCACATTGCAAGAAATTGTCGAAGTACATTTGCATCAAATCAATTTCAGGGAAGAAAATCTCAACCAAATGGAATGAGACAAAATAGAAAATTTCTCGAAAAACATGCACAAGCTACTGAAAAAGAAAAGTCAAAACAAGAGCCCAAAACTGTAATCAAACCAGAGTGGAAAGAAAAAGATCGATCTAAGGAAGAAAAGGAATCCCTGATCGTACAAACAACATTTAAAGCACAGAATAAATCTGCACCATGGATACTTGATAGTGGATGCTCCAGTCATATGACAGGTGACAAACAAAAATTTGAGAAGTTACAAGCAATATGAAGGTGGTTCAATAAAGTTTGGAAATAATGATGGAGCTAAGATAGTTGGCAAAGGTTCGGTGAAGATTAGTGATGGAAAAATCAAGTCAAAAGAAGTCTTGTTTGTGGTTGGTCTGAAGCATAACTTGTTGAGTGTAAGTCAGATTTGTGATAGAGGTCATGAAGTGATTTTTAAGAAGCAGGGGTTGTGAAGTCGAGAAAAGCAAACTGTGGAAAGTTGATAGCAACTCGGATCGAGGACATCTGAAAACCCGTACACTCTCTCAGAGACTTCAGAAGGAGCTTGCTTGATTGGACAGGTAGAAGAAAATTGGTTGTGGCACAAGAGGCTCGGTCATATCAGTTTTGACAATCTAGTAAAAATCAGCTCAAAAAGGGCAGTGAGAGATATTCCCACCATTAGAAAACCATCAAATAGCATTTGTGCTTCATGCCAAAAGGGGAAGCAAACTAGAGTCTCATTTAAAACAAAAGAGTACTACACAAGCAAACCTTTGGAACTAATACATACTGATTTATGTGGACCCATGAGAACGCAAAGTATAAATGGTGACAAATATTTTATGTTGTATATAGATGACTATTCCAGGATGACATGGGTATTTTTTTTGAAGCACAAATCAGAAGCTTTTGAGATGTTCAAGGTTTTCAAAAACCAAGTTGAGAATCAAACAGGAAAAAGGATTAAATGTTTAAGATCAGATAGAGGAGGAGAGTTCATTTCAGAGGATTTTACAGAGTACTGTGAAAAATATGGTATTAGAAGACAGTTTTTAGTAGCCAGGACACCTCAGCAGAATGGTGTGGTAGAAAGAAAGAACAGGATAGTGCAGGAAATGGCATGGACTATGTTGACAGAGAGCAAAGTAGCAGATAGATTTTGGAAAGAGGCAGTCCATACTGCGATATACATCCAAAATAGGTGCATGTTGAGGACGCATGAAAGCAAAACTCCTTATGAGTTGTGGTTTGGTAAAAAGGCAACAATAAGATACTTTAAAGTTTTTGGCAGCAAGTGTTACATCAAAAGAACTCAAGAAAACCTTGGTAAGTTTGAAGATAGAGCTCGATGAAGGTATTTTTCTTGGCTATTCATCAAAAAGCAAAGCTTACAAATGCTACAACAAGAAGCTAAGGAAAATTGTGGATAGTGTCGATGTTAAAGTTGATGAAGGTAGGGAACGAGTAATTAGCTATGAAGAGAACTACCCAATTTATGAAGAGGTTATTGAAGGAGATGAGGAAAAGGAAACGGAAAAGAAACAAAAAATTGACTCAGATGATTCAAACAAGTGATTCAGAAGTGGAAGAAAATAAGAAATTCAAAACAGGCAACTGCAGAAAGATCATCCTAGAGAGCAAATAATTGGAGACCCCATAGTTGGTGTTCAGACAAGAAGAAGAGTAGTAAGCAACTACTCTCTATTATCCAAAATTGAGCCCAAAAATGTTGTTGACGCAAGCAAAGATAAAAGTTGGATGAAGGCAATAAATGAAGAATTAGATCAGATCGAGAAAAACAAAACTTGGGAGTTAGTACCAAGACCTGCAAATAAAAATATAATCGGTACTAAATGGATCTTTCGAAACAAATTGAATGAAGACGGACAGGTAGTCAGGAATAAAGCAAGATTGGTATGTAAAGGCTATGCACAAGTTGAAGGTATTGACTTTGAGGAAACCTTTGCACCTGTGGCTAGACTAGAGGCAATTAGAATGTTTTTGGCTTTAGCAGTTTACAAGAATTTCAAAGTTTATCAAATGGATGTGAAATCAGCATTTTTGAATGGGAAACTCGAAGAAGAGGTTTATATTGAGCAGCCAGATGGTTTCCAACTTGGTGATGATCCCAACTTGGTTTGCAAGTTGAAGAAAGCATTATATGGCTTAAAACAGGCACCCCGAGCATGGTATGCAAGGCTAGACAACTATCTTACTCAACAAGGGTTCAAGAAAGGTATGGTGGATAGTAATTTGTATGTCAAAACAAAAAATGGCCATCTTATTGTTCTTGTTGTATATGTTGATGATATCATATTTGGCAGTAGCAAAGATGAGTCGTGTAAAGATTTAGCAAATAAGATGAAAAAAGAATTTGAAATGTCAATGATTGGTGAACTTTCGTATTTCCTCGGGTTGCAAGTTAATCAAAATGAGAAGGGCATATTTATTTCTCAAATTAAATATGTGAAAGAGATACTAAAAAAGTTCACAATGGAGGATTGTAAGCCAGTTAGCACTCCCATGACAACAGGTTGCAAGTTGAGCAAGGATGACAAATCTCCACATGTTGATCAAACCATGTACAGATCTATGATTGGGAGCTTACTGTACTTGACAGCTACTAGACCAGATATTTTGCAGGCAGTATGCATGGTAGCACGATTTTAGGCTAGTCCCAAGGAGACTCATGTGACAACAGTGAAGAGGATTCTTCGGTATCTCAAGGGTACTATGGAGTATGGGTTATGGTATCCGAAAGGTAAGGACTTCACCCTTATTGCGTATTCAGATGCAGATTGGGCAAGATGTGTAGATGATAGAAAGAGTACCAATGGAGGTGCATTCTATCTTGGAGACAAGTTGGTCACGTGGCATAGTAAGAAACAAGAGTCAGTCTCCTTATCCACAATAGAGGCAGAATATATTGCAGCGACAACGTGTTGTACGTAGGTATTATGGATGAAACAAACCCTGAAAGATCTTGGTATTAACTTCAATGAGCCAATTTCAGTTAAGTGTGATAACACTAGTGCCATTAACATCTCAAAGAATCCGGTTATGCATTCTCGCACAAAACATATTGCTATCCGGTATCACTTTTTGAAGGAGAAAGTTGCGGAAGGTGAGGTTAAATTGGATTTTGTTCCAACAACAGAGCAAGTAGCGGATATCTTCACAAAACCGTTGCCCAAGGAAGTCTTTGAGTACCTTCACAATAAATTGGGAGTGGTCACGCTTCCCAAGAATTGACTAGCTATCGGGACCACATTCTCAGTGGGGAGCATTTGTGTATTTGTTTATCTTTTTGCTCATATTTGTGATTTTTGCTAAGTGTAATAATTTTTGCCTAAGAATGTTGTGCATGGACTCAGGGGGAGTTTGCAGCAGCCCTTTGATATTGTTGTCAAAGGGGGAGAAGAGTTACAGGAAATTGCACGTGTGTTGCCAACAATTCCAAAGGGGGAGATTGTTGAGCAAGGTGCAATGACAGTATTGTCATTGTTGTCAACACAATCAGAAAGATCGGTTGATGCAAGTGGACAGGAGTTCAGAGGTTACTCAGAGTATGTACAGTGAAGTTAAATGCTCATGAGGATGTTTTTGATGTTTGGGTGAAGTTGTTACAGGTTGTCCAAGAAGACCGAAGTGGCCCATATGCAAAAGAGAAGCGAAAAAGCAAAGGAAAAAAGTGTCGCGATATCACGACATGTTGCATTTTCATGGCCAAAAGAGAAGAGAAAATGCAAGGAGAAAAAGTGTCGCGATATCGCGACATGTTGCATTTTCAGGCCAAAAGAGAAGAGAAAATGCAAGGAGAAAAAGTGTCGCGATATCGCGACATGTTGCATTTTCGAGCCAAAGAGAAGAGAAAATGCAAGGAGAAAAAGTGTCACGATATCGCGACATGTTGCATTTTCACGGCCAAAGCGAAGAGAAAGAGCAAGGAGAAAAAGTGTCACGATATCATGACATGTATTTTCGGGCCAAAGCAAAGAGAAAGAGCAAGGAGAAAAAGTGTCACGATATCACGACATGTATTTTCACGGGCCAAAGCAAAGAGAAAGAGCAAGGAGAAAAAGTGTCGCGATATCGTGACATGTTGTATTTTTCGGCCAAAGCAAAGAGAAAGAGCAAGGAGAAAAAGTGTCACGATATCGCGACATGTTGTATTTTACGAGCCAAAGCAAAGAGAAAGAGAAGAAGAAAAAGTGTCACGATATCGCGACATGTCGTATTTTCTGACTCAAAGAAAGAGAAAGAGAGAGAAAGAAAAAGTGTCACGATATCGCGACATGTCGCATTTTCATGACTCAAAAGGAAGGAGAGAGAAAGAAAAGTGTCACGATATCGTGACATGTCGCATTTTCGTGACTCAAAAGGGCAGGCAGCCAGAGAGAGAGAAAAGTGTCACGATATCGCGACATGTCACATTTTCATGACTCAAGAAGGGCAGACAGAGTAACAAAAGTGTCATGATATCATGACATGTCGCATTTTCATGACTCAAAAGGATGAGAAAAGTGTCACGATATCGCGACATGTCGCATTTTCACGACTCAAAGAAGAAACAAAAGTGCATAATTCGATGTACAAAAAGGAGAAGATAATGAAATCATAAATGTACACTGGAAAGAAAGACGCATGCCCATGTGGAGAAAATGAACAATCATGGAAGGAGAAAACGAATCTAAAATAGAAATGAAAGCTTAAAAGAGAAAACGAACAGTCATGCAAAGAGAAAATGAACAGACATGCAAAGAGAAAACGAACAGTCAAAGGAGAAGACGAATAGTCATGACCGAGAAGACGAACAATCATGGTAGGAGAATATGGTGTCAATTATTTGCATGTAACGTGTTTGATGAAATGCCTACTCTATATATACAAAAGGAGTTACATAAAGAAGGCGTTACAATTGACAAGTGGCGTATGAGAATATGAAAGGAGTTACAACTGGAGTTACAAAGAGAAAGGATGGTTATAAAAGGAGTGTTGCTTGGAGAATTTTAGTGTGTGTGAAGAGAGCGAGAGGAGAGGAGAGGTGAGCGAGAAGGGTGTGTGTTGGGTGAATTGTGAGCAATGTTGAGTAAGCAATAGACCAGTCAGGGTCTTGTAAAAGTGAAGGCATTTTTATGTCAATCTTCTAGTTTCAAAATTGAAGTCCAAGTTGGTGCTTGGCATCAGGGGTTGGTGCTCCTTCCAGTTGGTGCTGGTAAATCGGGGTTGGTGCTCCTTTCTGTTGGTGCTCCTTTCGTTGGTGCAGATAAATCAGGGGTTGGTGCTCCTTCCAGTGGGTGCTGGTAAATTGATTGTAAAGTTGTGCTTTGCAAAGGCTGGATTTGGATGGTAGTCCAAACAGTCAATTTTTGAGGAGTAGCCAAATCGGTGAACCTCGGTACATCTTGTGTTGTGTGATGCTCTCTTGTTATATTTGCTTTATTTGTTTTTAAGTTCTCATTGTTTCGGCTTTAAGAGTTTAAGATTTAAGTTTTAAAGAGCTACACTGATTCACCCCCCTCTCAGTGTCATTGTGAGACTAACATAGGTTTGATATTGAAGATAATTGTGGTTATCCATATCATATGATACTGAGTTTGTGATACAATTTTGCAAAACATGCATGCAATCGACATATATATTCATGAATTCAAATGTATCTATAGGGATAGATGAAATTGAATGACATTTACATATATTCATGAATTCAAATGTATCTATAGGGATAGATGAAATTGAATGACATTTGCATATATTCATGAATTCAAATGTATCTATAGGGATATATGAAATTGAATTACATTTACATACATTAATGAATTCAAATGTATCTATATGAATAGATGAAATTGAATGACATTTAAATACATTGAAATTTGTACTTCACTACATTTTTAAATCTTAAAATGTGGACACCTATGGCACCTACAAATTTAATGTAACAAACAATAATTTATTAAAACTGTTGAAGCAAAGTTGCATTAAAAAAACACATCCAATCCACTGAAAACCAGAAATGTTAAAAGGAGCCAAAGATTTCCATTAATTTCATGCTAAAAATGAGGATCCCAAAAGAAGAGCCCCTTTTACAATTTTGAATATTCCCACTTATGCCCTATTTTCCCCTTTATTACCACCTAAAACTTGAAATTTCAAATTTGAAATTTGGGGCAACTTGCGGAGGTCATAACTTTATGCTCGTTGACCCGATTGAAAATTATAGCATATTTTTGGAAACCGCATAAAAATAGCTAAGCAAGGTGAGCCTTAGCTTAAATCTAGCCAAAAATCCTCAAATTTGACCTCTAAGACCTTTAAAAATCTCTTGCAAGAAAAATTAGTTTTACTAGTTTTTACAAAATTAAACAATTACTATCTTTTTTGGGTGATGCAAGATCAATTTTACACCATTGGATGCTCTTGCATCAAAAAACCTGGGTAAATTGAGAAGTTACCTTCACTTCTTTGTTGTTGGAAGAAAACCAAGGCGTTCAACCTCAGCCTTCGACAACCAAGATGAATCTTCAACAGGCCTACCCTTCCACTTAACCAGATATTCTGCATACTGCATGTTTCTTGTGCTTTTGCCTACACAGGTATCTAGGACCTCTTCTATCTCTTTTATCTGTGGAGTATATGTGTAAATACTCCACAATTCTATGAATGGTCCACCATTATTGTCACCTTCATGATATTCTACCAAATATGAAATGTTGAACACATGGGATATATTCAGCCCACTTGGTAATTCTACCTCATAGGCATTCCTTGAATCCCATTTCCCTATGACCCTGCATGGTCCAAACTTCTTCATTTTTAACTTGTTGTAGGTTTTAGCAAGAAATATTTCCTTTCTCAAGTGAACCATAACTTCATCTCCCACTTGGAACTCCTTAAGTCATCGCTTATGGTCTGCTCTTGTCTTGTACTGAGTGTTCATCTTGTTTATATTTTGTTTCACTTCATCATGCATGCTCTTCAGGTACTCTACAAATTCCTCAACCTAAGAATTGCTCTTTTCCCATCTATCCATATTTCTCAACTTGAAAGCATTTCTTGGGTTGCTCCCATACACAATATGGAATGGGTATTTATTAGTACTCCTATTTATAGAATTATTGTATGCAAATTTTGCCTATGGAAAAACCAAATCCCATCCCTTGGGCTTATATCCTACCAAGAACATTAGTAGATTGCCCAAACTTCTGTTCACCACCTCTATTTTCTTGTCAGTATGTGGGTGGTATGCAGAACTAAATTTTAGGTCTGTCTTCAATTTCTTCCATAGGGTCCTCCAAAAATACCCAATAAAGTTGGTATCCCTGTTGGAAATGATACTCTTTGGTAGACCATGTAGGCATACCACATCTTTGAAAAACAACCCTGCAACATGAACTGCATCATTAGTTTTTTGGCAGGGAATAAAATGTGCCATCTTCGAAAACCTGTCAACCACCACAAATATGGATTCATTCCTCCTTTGTGTCCTTGGTAAGCCAAGAACAAAATCCATGCTGATGTCCTCCCATGGCCTATCTGGTACAGATAATGGCTGATATAATCCAATGTTCTGTCTCACACCCTTGGCCATCTGGCATACTCTGCAAATCTATACAAACTTATTCATATCTTGTTGTAACTATGGCCAATAGTAGTTCTCACTAACGAGGGCAATGGTCTTATCTCGACCAAAGTGTCCAACCAACCCTCCACTATGCTTCTCATTGACCAGATTCTCACTCATTGAACTCCTTGGAATGCATAATTGATTTCCTCTAAACAACATCCCATATTGGATTAGAAAATCCAACCACTTAGTCCTGTCTAAAGTAACAGGTGCTAAGCAAGCCCTCCAAGCCTCTGCAAAATCAAGATCTTCAGGGTACAAAACCTTAAGTTCATCAAACCCTATAACTTCCACCTTCATTTCTATCAACAAACACTGCATTCTACTTAAGGCATTTGCAAATCTATTTGAATTCCCACTCCTATGCTTCAACACAAAGGTATAACTCTGTAGAAACTCAAACCACTTTAAGTGCCTCTGATTTAGCTTCCCTTGGCTATTAATATACTGTAAGGCCTAATGATCAGTATATAGAACAAACTCTTTTGGCAACAAATAATGCCTCCACTTCTTTAGAGCCTGAACTATAGCATAAAACTCCTGATAATATACATAATACTTCTTCCTAGCATCATCGAGTTTCTCACTAAAATAAGCAATAAGTTTACTTTCTTGACTCAACACAACTCCTATGACACTACCACTAGCATCATAGTCTACCTGAAATACCTTATTGAAATATGGAAGTGCAAAAACAGGTTGTTCTGTGACCTTGTTTTTCAACATATCAAATCTCTTATCTGCTCCTAAGGTCCACTTAAATTCTTTCTTATTCGCTCTCATTGTTTCTATTAGGGGTGCACAAATACTGCTAAAATTTCTAATAATTTTTTTGTAAAAACTTGCTAGACCATGAAATGATCTTACCTTAGTTATGCTCATTGGAGTAGGCCATTCAATGATAGCCCTCACCTTTTCTGGATCCATTTTTAGACCTTTAGCTAAGATAACAAATCCCAGATACACTAACTCCTTCTTCACAAAACTGCACTTCTTCAAATTAATTAGCAATTGGTCCTCCTTCAACTTCTCAAAAACTCTTTTGATATGCATCAAGTGCTCTTCCAAGGTCTTGCTAAATATTAAAATTTCATCCAAATAGACAATGATGAATTTTCCTAAAAACTCCTTCAATACCTCATTCATCAGCCGCATGAATGTGCTTGGTGCATTGGTTAGCCCAAATGGCATGACCAACCACTCATACAAACCCTCTCTGGTATTGAAGGCTATATTCCACTCATCCCCTTCTCTAACACAAATTTGATGGTACCCACTCTTCAAGTCAATATTTGTGAAGTACTTGGCTCCACTCAAACAGTTCATAATGTCATCCATCCTTGGCAATGAGAACCTCTATTTTATGGTGATCTTGTTAATAGCTCGAGAGTCTATACACATTCTCCACTCTCCATATTTCTTTGGTGCTAGTACTACAAGTAATGCACATGGACTCATGCTCTCCCGAATCAGTCCCTTTTTTAGCAACTCTTGGACTTGTCTGTTTAGCTCCTCACTTTCTACAAGAGTCATTCTATGTGCTGCCTTATTGGGTAAACTAGATCCTGGTACTAAATCTATATGGTGACTGATATTCCTCACTGGTGGTAAACCCTCTGGTACATTATTTGATATAATATCTATAAATTCTTCTAACAGGCCTAATACTTCTACTGGGGTATCTTTGCATTCTTCTTCCCTAACTCTAGGAATTAATGCATAGCACATATGCTCATGTTTCAAACCATACAAAAACCTTCTACCTTCAACTAAACATATTCTGGCACTACTACATACCTTTTCATCCACCTCCTTTAGGGGATTTAGCTTATGGCACACTCTATTATTTGTTAGGGAGTAAGTTTTGACATGCCCATCGTGCATTTCACACCAATAAAACTGCCACGACATTCCCAATAACAAATGGAAAGCATCCATAGGCAGGATTTCACATAGGACCTCATCACAGTAATTCCTAATATCAAATTTTACCAAGCACTGCTTATTGAACAAAGCCCTATGGTCCTTCTGCAACCATGTAATCTGATATGGATGTGGGTCTCTTCCTCTCTAACTATAGTTTGGTAACCATTCCTTCTACAACTAGGTTATTCATGCTACCATTATCTATGATAACATTATAGACCTTACCTATACATTTACACCTTGTGCGAAATAAGCTCTTCCTCTGATCTGGATCTTTCTTCTCATTCAGCAAGGCTCTCCTTGTTATCAGTACTTCTCCTCTTTCTGCTTCTTTAGAGTGCTCAGATTCAACACCTTCATCAACAATAGCAAATTGGGCATTACCTTCAGGCCTCCTATTTGTTCCTCCTTGGTGTTGTGGACACTCGTATGCTCGATGTCCTCCATAGTGGAAATAGGTTCCACGAAATCCTCCTCTTCCAAACCCTCATCCAGAACTTCCTCTTCCTCTCTGGTAACCATTATTTTGGTAGTTATTATTCTGCTCACGGGAACAGTAAGTTTTTCTCCCTTATGGTCTTGAATGTTGCTTGTATCCCCAGTTTTATTTTGGTCCTCATTCCATCCTCCATTTGTTCTCCCACCAGTTCTTCCACCATGACCTCTTCCTCTCTGTTTGATTTCAAACCTCTTGTTCAACTTCTCTTCTACCTTCAAGGTAAACTGGTAAGCATATTCAATGGTGGTTATCCTGACCAGACTCAACTCTTCTTGAATACTTAATCTTAACCCATTAATATAACGAGCTACCTTCTCCTTGTTGGCCTCAAAATAGCCTATTCTAATCAGGATCTTATAGAAATGCTTTGTATATTCTTTGACAGACTTACTCGATTGTCTCAAACCCTACATTTTCTTGAGTATATCCAACTTGTAATTAGCTAAAATAAATTATCTCTTCAATTTCTCCACCATATGCTCCCATATTGTTATCCTTTCTTTTCCTCTTTTGTTTCTGTCTAGCTGCACTCCCTTCCACCATATGCTAGCATGACCCTTCAGCTTGGTCTTAGCAAACTTGACCCTCTCGAGATCTTCTACCTCCTCATACTTGAAGTATTCCTCCATGTCATTGATCCAGTCGATCAACTCTTCTGGGTTGAGATTTCCAGAATACGTGGAGACATCAAACTTCAGTCTCTTTCCAATCTGTGATATGGCCTGCAAATTAGCTAAATCCTATATATGTTAGACCCTTTTTGGTATTTCTCAGATAACAATTTTCAAGCATACCCATAATTAATTATATTACCTATCTCCTACTAATTTTACAAGATTAAGGGTTAATGGTAAAGGATATCTGTATTTTTTCAAGCCTAAACTGATTATTATGAAGGATGTTCATATTTTTCAGGCCCAGGCTAACTGTGATGAAGGATAAAATATTTCAGGTCCAATCCAACTATTTTGAAGGGTATCTATATTTCTCCAGGCCTGACCCATCTTATAATATTATAATGTGAACTCAAAAGTTTTCTATGCCCAAAGAAAATAATATTATAATATCTATTATTATAATATTAAGTGTTAAAAATAATGCCTAAGGTTACTTATAAATTATTTATAATATTTATATTATAATTAATTTATAATATAATTTAATTAAACTCTAAGTTGGGATTGGGCGTCTATTAAACTTAATATTTTCCCCACCGACTTCGAAGCAAGGAAGGATATGGTATTTATACCATAATGTTTGGATGGCATAAAGTAAGTCTCCAAAAATCGATTTGTGCATGTGAAGGGCTAGTAAAAATATTCGAGCGATTTTGTGAGCAAGGCAATAGATGAAGGTTTTAATTTTTAAAGGCTTAAGGTGGACTATGAATGGATAAAGCAGAGTGAGTGCGCACTTCTATCACCATCCGCTCGGGTGGTCTAGTGGCAAGGCTTAGCGCATAATTTATTGGTGGAACGGGGGTCCCACATTCGATTCCCGATGAAATTGGAGGGAAGAGTTTTATTTTGTTCATTCTAGGTGCCAGTAGAGGTTAGAAAATGAGGGGAGTGCATAGTGGTGTTGTGTGGGCATGTATCCCGAGTGGCAGCCTAGTCGTGGATAATGTGCTAGGATGGTAGCGAACATGAGTTTGAATCGCGTGGAGTGCAAGTTATTGTTTAAGACATGCAAATAATTTTTTTATAAAAGTGGCTAAGGTGTGATTTAATATTTTTATTTTTACCCATATATTGATTTAAGGTTTGGAGATTATAAGGGTGTGCAAGGAATTCTGTTGGTATAATTTGAAATATATGTTGGGTTGAGAATTTGAGAGTATAAGGTGTATTCAAAGGACTTTATTATTATAATTTGAAATTTATTTTGAGTTAGAATATTAAAGTATTTGGAAGGTTGAAATTTGGATTGAAATATTCTTTGTTGAGTTGGAGTTAAAAGGAGCCATAGGGATATTGTTATTTTGCTTGAGTGAGTGAATGATCTATTGATTGGGATTTATTTTTAAAAGGAGTAATATGGTGTATTTGATTTTTAAAATTTTATTGTATCTTTTTTATGGTGAAATATTTGTTGAGGTAAAATATTCTTGTGGAGTTTTTGAGATAGACTATTGCTATCTAACCAAGAATTGGAGAGAGGGTTTTGTTGCAAGTGAAATAGGTTTTGAAGATATATCTCCATCAAAACAAAAAGGTATGGGCACATCATCTCTTGATCGAAGTATTGTTGGATTGAATATTGTGAAATGCAAAGGTGGAGTGAAAACGATTGTTTGATAAGCATTGTTGGAAATGTTTGAATGAGTTTTCATATGCATGATTGGTGAATGTTTAAGAGAAAATTTGAGTTAGAGATTGAATATTATTTGAGTTAGGGTTTGAGACCCACATTGTGCTCTTTTTTTGAAGAAGTATGAAAACACTTGTTTAGGGTTTGTGAGCAAGTTGTTTTTCATTGATTGAATGATTGAGTGAAAGTTCTTGAGCATTGGTTTTGAGTGATATTCAAAGTGAATGTGCAAACATTAGAAATCATATTTGTGAAAGTGATAGACTTAATGATTGAGGAGAACATATTGAGTTTTTGATAGAGTACACCATTCTCTATATGTTCCAGAGGTTAAAATAATTTTGAATAGAATATGTCTAAACTGCTTCAATTTAAAGGAATTACTTTAAATATTAGACAAAGCAATTGATAGCATTGTGTGAAATATTTGAGTTTGATTGAGCAGATATTGTGAGCTGTATTGAGCATGTTTTTGAGCAGATTTGAGTAAGATTTTGTGAAAGCTTAAGGATAGAGTTGAGCAAGCTTTTGCTTGTAGGAATATTTGGGTAATTCTTTGTAAAGACTTATAGGCATGATTTGAGATAAGTCTTGGTGAAGACATGAGAGAATATTGAGCAAGTTCTTAAGAGGACATGTAGGCAAATTTGAGACAAGTCTTGATGAAGACTTGAGAGCATACTGAGAAAGTTCTTGAGAGGAATTGTAGGTAGATTTGAGGTAAGTATTTTTGAATACTTGAGAGTATATTGAGCAAGTTCTTGAGAGGACTTATAGGTAGATTTGAGGTAAGTATTTATGGAGACTTGATAGTAGAGTTGATTGATTTTTTCAAGCTTTGTGTTAAGGCTTGGGGTAAATATATGTAGAGTTGATTGGTGATTTGTTCAAATATTTGTGTTAAGGCTTGGGTTAGATCTAAGAAGAGTTGATTTGTGATTGGATCATACTTTGTGTTAAGGCTTGAGAATAGAGTTTGGTGTAAATTTGAGAGCTAATTTGTGCTAACCTGAGATAGAGTTAGAGCAGATTTCTACTAGTTTGAGGATAGTGTTTGGTGTAGATATAAGATAGAGTTGAGAGTAATATTTGGAAGTGATAGAGCAAAGGAAAATATCTTATGGATAGGGATCCATTATCCAAGGTAGTGAGGACAAAGGTCTTCTGAGTGAGGTCAGGGGTCTTATGTGGAGATAGATCCACAAGCTAGTGTTGTGGAGGAAATAATATTCTAGAAGATCACCTACCAGAGCAGAGGAGAAATATTTCTCCTATGGATAGATATCCATGAAGCAGAGTAAGAGGAAAGAGTTATCATGTGGAGTGCGATCCATGAAGCATCTAGGGAGATAGATTTCTTATGTGGAGAGAGATACAAAAACTATTTGGGGAGAAAGAGTTCTTTTGGTTCAAGTTCCATGAACCAAAGAAAAGGGGAAAGGTTTCTCCTATATATAGATATCCACAAATCATAGAATTAGGGGATTGGTGTCTCCTTTGGATAGAGGTCCATAAACATTGTAATAAGGAAGTGATTCCCAAGAGATTTTTTGAGAAAATATAGTAGAAATATTTTCTCCATGGAGTAGCCCACATTAAATTGGTGTCTCTATTGTGTATGATGATTTGCGCATTGCTTTGATTACTGTTGTTGATATTTCCATTGATTATGTTGGATAATATTGTTTTGGAAAGAAAAGAAAAAGTTGATCTTATATCGTTCACCCCCCTCTTAGTATAAGCTTGTGTTCTTCAGTTATTGCTCCTAGCATCCATCCATATTCTATGCCTAGCCACATCTTCATCTACATAGTGTCAAATTAAAAATTTTATTATCGAATTCTATGCCTTAGACTTGTTTTGCATTTGACACTCATTTTGGCTTTATCAAAATTTTATGATCCTAATGATGATGTCATCACTTCAAAATCCCATTGCCATTAGAAACTTTGCAAGGTATCCTATCAATGTTGGACGAGCTTCTAATTTCTTATTTTTTGCATGTTGAATAAAATACCTTAAAATGTTTTTTTCTTGGGCCTTTCTTCCATACTGTGTCCAGTTATTATGATACCTTGGTGACATCAACATTATTGTTCAATCGATTTATTTCAATAATTGGCTTTAGTTTCATACCTAGTAAGCTTTGCCATAATATCAAATACTAGAGTATTGGCATTCTTACCTAGCTTCCTCTTTTGGAGAATGTTGGATGTCAGATTTTCATTATGTTTTTGCTGATATTAGAATTATAAATGTCCAACCACTTCTTTACTTTACCAAAATTCCATGTCTTTTGATTTTTCTTATTAGATTGCATTACCTTGGAGTTAATTTTAGTTCAACAAGATTTTTATTACTACTTTGTTACTTGCCTCACCAATTTTTTGCATTCGGCCATGCATTTATGACCTTTGCTTTGTTCTACAACCTTCTAACTTGCTTTGTACCTTGTCATTATAGCCAAATATACCACAGGAGCTTCATATGAAGGTGATCTTGTTGCCTTCAAAACTATTGAATACAATTTTCTATATTGATGCCTTAGCAAAATAACTATATGGTCTGAACAAAATCACAATCTAGTTCAAATGCAAGGATTATGGATGTAGGTGGTGAAATTTACAAATAGGTCCAATCCCAAAAATTATCAATCTAAAACGTACGTATTTCATTATCATTGTAATCATAGGAATTGACTACAATCACCAATAAAGGATGAAATTAACCCTATTTTGATAGGCTTATGATCTGATATTTTTATATGAAACCATGATCATCATGTTTTTCTATGATTGCTATGTATGATAATAATTATACCTTTTTAATTTTTTTTCCATGATTGCTAGGTCTGATAGTAAGTATAACATTTATATTTGCTTCTATGATTGTTGGTATTTACCATGATCACACTTTTTAAAAAGTGGTGATATTAGTTCACATTAATTTGTAGGTCTTTATTTGATAGTTTTTAGTCATTCTTACCATCCTTTATAGTCCACACACAACAATGTGATATGGTGGTACTGATGGTGTCTATCGTGATATCCTAGATAGCCTATATGAATTTCTATTCATTAACCTTATTTTTAGGTGTTTAGTTAATTTAGTCAAAATTCAACAAATGGTCAAGGACCTATCTCATAACAATGCCTCCTCATTGAATTTACAATGACTATCTCTACATTCAAATATAATCTCTAATATGCATGTAGTCATCTTAAGATGGAGTTTGCACTTGGAAATGAAAATAAAAGTGAAAATGTATCCCCTATTTATATTTCTAAATATTTACTTACGCAACTAGTTTTTTGCATAAGATTTTATTAAATTTTATAGGGATATCATAAGGGGGGTGTTTCTAGGGGTTTTGGCTCCCTAAAATTACTTTTTTGCATTATGTTTTTACTCATTTCATACCCACACAATGTTTTCAATTACTTTGAGTCATTTTATAAATATTTTTTAGTCAAGTTGCATGTGGCAAGAAAAATTACTTTCAATTGTCCAAAAATTTCATGGAGAAAAAATTAGGTAATTATTACATACATTTTCCTCCACTTTTATATTATTTATCTTTAATTTATATTTTATGTTGTTTATTTCAAATATATTGTATTTTGTGTAGATAGTATAATTAAACTAACATTTTTTTTTACTTAGTAATATAGGATTCCATTTTTGTTTCTTCAAATTTGCATACCTTTTCCATTTTATTTTCCCCTAAAGACTTGCAATTGGCTATCTTATCATGTGTCACCTATGGTCAATATGTATTTAAATAGATAACAATAACTATTGACTTGTAGGTGGTGGAAAGCCTTGTCCTTAAAATTTTGTACTACGTTTGACTAACTTTGTTAGTCCTTGGGTCGAACAATGGTAGATCATGTTAGCCAAAGGTTTTAGTTCCCTTCTAAACTCCCTATTTGTCAATTTCATCATCTTTGCCTTGCTAGTTCATTTGTTAACTTTCCCAAAACTGCTATATGAGGATATAGGCACTATTAAGGGATACATTGAAACATGTCCCAAATGCAAGTCCATATGATCAATAGTGTTTTGATCATAATTTAAATAGATGATAATGGCAATTGATAAAATTATGAGGTTTACATTATATAATTCAAACCCTAGCATGTTTACATGCTTAGAATTAATATGGCATATCATGAATATCAATGGTGATGATTTTACAACCCCCAAAAATCTATGATCTAACCATTGACCTCAAAACAAAATTTTCTCTTCTTTATTTATTATATACCCTTTTCAATTCTTATTTTTTGATTGACTAATAAAAACAACCATTATCTCTAGTTTTTGAAAACCTCTACCACCTCTATTTTCATCACAACATATGCACTTTTCACTTAATTGATTTATCTTAACCTTGTAGGCATGACCAAAGCCTTTGGCTACTAGTTTGGTGCATTCTATAGGGGCACAAAGCACTCAACCAAACATTGCAGCTAAATATTGATTTTTATAACAATGGATTAGTTCCTAAGCTTCTAATATACTTTGTAGAAATCATGAGTATGATATTTACTTGTTACTATAGTGATTATACAAGCAAGAGTTGTTTAATTGGAGCTAGTTATTCTTGTTTTTTACTTTATTACTATTTATATTTTTATGCTTGATGCCCTAGCTACCCTCAAAGATGAAACATAGAGTTCTAGGTTACCAAGTTGTATATTCTACATTAGATTCATGATTTTAGTATCATTTGAGTAAGTTTGGTGTAGGAAATCATTTTTTCATTCATCTCTTTATTTGATTTTTTTGGTAGTAATTTCTTTAGATACTTTAATATTATACTACTTTATTGTGTTATTATTCTAGCTTAATATTTTGCATTGTTTGTGCTAGTTTTGAGATAGCTATTATGAGTAAAACCAGTTTTTACTACACTTTGTGAGTGACCAATGGAAATCAATTATAAATCTAAAGGAATATTAAACCATTGAAATTTTTCTTAGGTCACTAGTAGATTAAATGTTAATATTCTATCACAAATGACCATATAGGGTTGGTTCTATGTATTCTAATTTAGACCTTTTATAATAAAAATATAAAAATGATGATAACATTTAATTGTAATAAACGATCACAACCATAGTAGAGTCATTTGGATATATGAAAGAAATGATGAAAAAGAGAGGATCAAATGAAAATCCATGTTATCAAGAACTTGTAATCCAATAGCATAATATATACTAATACACACAAATGTAGGACAAGTGCCCTAACACAATTGGTCAAAAAAAGAAAGAACTATAGGAATAATCATCCTTGTATTTGAATCTTTGATAAAAAATATCAATATTACACCAATGTTGAAGATTAGCATATACTTTATTATTGTTATTATAAGCATTATTATATGCTAGCTTCTTAAGATTATTATTATAACTTTCTAGAATTTATTATCATTTATCCTATGCTACTTGTTTGTTATATTGGTTAGCTAAAGTTAGCTAACTGTAATATTAGGCTTTACACTAATATTGAATCTTCTAAATTGCACTTTAGCTATGATCTAGTCATCTAATTGCAGTTTTTTAATTACTTGGAACTTCATTTTTTGTAAAACAATTGGCCAATAGTTGCATCTAGTTTTCACTTATTTTTCCATGGCCACCAATTTGTATGAAACTATGGCTTATTTAGCCAATGTATTTACTGCCTTGGATGACAAGGTTAATGACATTAGTGCCCAAACCTTACCTCTTTATGTCAAAAAACATAATAATGATACTTGCTCCAAAACTAAATGTGATATCAAAATTTATGATGTATTTAAGGATCTAGATGTCGTCAATAGTTGGATCTTAGTTATGGAAACCTAGTTTGTATATAGTCTACTTATTTATGAAGAGAAAATCCTATTTGCTAGATTTAAAACTTTCTAAAGTCACTAAGGTTTTAGTTACTAAATTCCCAACTACCCAAAATCCCCTTGAAACTTAGGATCAACTTGCAAAAGCATTGAGAGATGCATTTTATCTTTCAAACTATGAAGAATATCTTATAATCAAATGGCTTCACTTAAAACAAAGTATCCATATGCCTATACAAGACTATATTTATCAATTCAATAGGTTGAAAACACTACTTGGCATTTAGGACACATCATATGCTCTCATCATCATATTCAACACTATATTATAGAATCCAATTCAACACTATATTATAGAATCCATTGTTTAGGGATTTGAAATATACTTCCTTTACGATGCTTGATGTGTCTTAATCAATATTAGCTTGTGGAGAAATTTATTGCTCAATCAAGAACATCTTGCCCTTCCTTTTCAATAAAGGCTTCCAAAACCTTGAGTTTCTAGTATCAGAAACATGCTTCAAAGAATTTATCTTCTTCATACTCTTATCCCTCTTCTTCTCCTACACAATATTCTTATAATAATTAGACAATTAATAAGTTTTGCACTTATTATAAAAGAAAGGATAATAAAAATTTTAAGCACCCAATCCTATTATGGAACTTCTTCCTAATGCTTCACTATTACATCAACTCTATATTTTTCATATGAATTGGTAGCATATTCCATCCAAGGTAGTTTCAAAGGCTCAATAGTTATAACCATAGCTCATGATTCCTTAATATGTTCCTCATCCTTTTTATGTTGGTGACTCTTGGTATATGATATGCCTAATGGTGAGAAGTGCATCCTAGATCATAAAGTCAATATTGTATGTTTTAGTATTTCTCCCTAGCTAACCTCTAGATAATATCGGTTCCTTGTTGTAAAACAAAAAATGAAAGAAAAGGGGAAATACAAGAGATAGAAATAGAGGGTTAGAAGGAGAAAGGAGAGAAATTTGGATGAAATATGAACAAAATTTGGCTAACAATACTACCACATCCTATGCAAGATAGACTACAACTAAACTACATACAATGTATAACAAGTTGTTCACCAAGAAAAGCATCATTGAATCTAAATTAAGCTTAGATCATACATACCCTCTACTACATTAATAGCTCTTAGAACCCTAACATGTTTTTATAGAATAAAGTAGAACCATATAATTGAATATTATGCATCCCTAATATTCCAATAGCCCAGAGTGATAATCCAAATAGCAACTCAAACCTAGTATAATAGACTACCCATAAAGATTTTACAAAAATATCTAGAGCCTACAAAGCATTCAAATACAAAAAAATCAATAACACATTGCTAGCAAAGTTCAAATAATAAGTTGATTCATTAGAGAAGAATTGCATATTATACAAAAGGCAAACACTCAAATTGTCAACCCTCATACTAAGGTAAATTGTGCTATTTATAGATTATTATAATAGCCTAGCTAATTATTACAAAGATATCCTACCATAGGTGTAACAAGAGTAACATAGTCTGGGCTTGTATAGAGCTTATGCTTGATCAACATGCTTGGAAGGAATGGACATCACTTTCTTACTTTGTTTCACCCAATTTTTTGATCCAAAACCACTCATCATCTTTAGCAACCATGTGTCCTTAGTAGGATTATATTTTTAGAAGCATGTGAAAATTCTCCCACTATGCCTTCTTGTTATAATAATTTTTATTTTTACAGGGATTTTCTCATTATTAACATTGGCAATCGATGCTGTTATAGGTTCCAATAGATTGGATATGACTTCCCTCCAACTATTTCATTATGAATGGTTGAGAAGTGTCTAGGTGGATCATGCTTCTAACATGCATGATCTATCTTATAAGATACCTATCTAGGAGCTCTATTATTTTACTATTGTCTATTGCATGCTTCTACTTATTGTTAGGGTCTTAAGTGATTGACTAGATTTTTAGAGGCCTTTTCTATCAGAATGAAAGACTCATGACTACTCATAATTCTAGCTACTTGTGCTTTCAATAACTAGGTGGATGGAACATTTACTTAGGATACCATGAACCCTTGAAAATATTTGGCTAATTTTTCTTAAGTGGTTATACATCCTTGCCTTAGTCAAATTTTGGGCTTAGTAAGTCACTTATTGAGTTATATCCAATCATGTGCAATAATATTCAAGTTTGGCAAATCTTCCTTGCAATCAATCCACAACATTTTACAAAATTGGTAGTCTAGTAAACTTTTCTAGGATCTACTTATGTGGGACCTCTCATGGATCCATATTATTAATGCCTCATAGGTATTTTTTCTTGTAAAATTAGAATCCCAAAAAGCTTTATTAATTGGGCACTGGAGTCAAAAGGACTAAGAAAATGCTATTACAATTATGAAGGTAGATGGCACTTGGGCTACTATACCAAATATGAAATTTTACAATAATGGAAATAGAAAGCAGCAGAATATCAATCTCAAGATTTTGGGGTTCCCAAAATTTCACTTTGCATTTCCTCCCTTTGCTCTCCTGTAACTAATTCATCCCCTTGACCACTTCTACTTGTTCCTTTATTTGTTGGTGTATCTTTTATGAGTAGTAATACTTGACAAGAATTTTTCCAAGCACTTTTTGATGGGGGCTTGATCTATTTGGATTTATATTGTACAACTCTAAGTTGATATAGCTTCTCATAAGAAGGGTTTTTATATCTTACTAATAGCTCCTACAGTTTGACTTGTATTGTAGTTATCAAAAAATGCTAATCCTATGCCCTCTTTAGTTGGTTTTGACAATTGATCAAACTCTGTTTCATTACTATCCATAAGTTCAAATTAGATCTTGAGCTCATCCTCAGTATAGAACTCTCCTTCATTATTCCAAAGCTAAAATAATCCAAGTTCAAAAATGTATTGCAAAGAAGCAACTATTTTACCTCCCTTGGCTCTCAAATATTCAATCAACCTCCATCCTTTCTAAACTAGTTGATGTTAGTTTAAGACCATATTGGCTAGATACCTTATTTTAGCTAGTTTTTTACTTGTGAATGCCACCAGCTATGCTTCAAGTGTTTCCTTTGGAATTTCCATAATATATTTTGCTTCCTAAAACATATGTCCTATTGATCTCTATATGGTTTGGAGGTCATTTTGTGCTACCTTGACAATTTACAGACGAATTTTTTTTTGGAATATATTACATTATTTGGTTCTTTACTAATGTACCATCATGGGTACATATTTAGATTAGGAGTTTATTAGGACTTAAGTACTTTATTAAAGCAATGTAATAAATGCACAAGTGTTAGAATGTGCAATGATGTAAATGTGCATGTAGTCCACATGTACATAAGTCCTTAGAATAGAATAGTGAGGTGTCATAGGAATATTGAAGGCAAAGAGTTGCATCTCATTATAAATAGGCCTTCATAGAGTAGAAGAGTGAGAGGATTTTGGAGTGCATAGATAGAGTAGTAGTAGATACAATGTAGATCCATTTTTGCAAATATGGAGAGGTTGTGACCTCCATTGAATAGCATTGTATATTTTCGTGAGCTTTCATTAATGGCTATTTCTTGAGTTATTTTTGAAGTTTCTTATCATATTTTCATGCATATTAGTTAGCCATTATCATAGTTATAACATTGCATGCTTATTTCCATACTTGTGGTTGCATTTCCTTTAAGTTTATAGCTTCAAAAGCTAACAGTGGTATCAGAGCACTAGGTAGATCAATAGGAAATAGAGAAGAGCCACAAGAGAGATTGAGAGGAGATTGCAAATCTCATTTTCAAAATTTTTGAAATTATTTTTGGCTAGAGTTTTTCCACAGAGTTGCAGAAAAACTTGTGAAGACTAGAACTCAACATTGCTTCAACTAGATTGGCAATCCAACTAGTGAAGATTATTTTCTATAGATTTATAGAAATTTCTTTTATCATTGCCTAATACTTTGTTGTAGAAGAAAGGAGATTCAAAGAAATTTGGGAAGCTTCCTACAAGAGCTAGGAAGAATATCTTCTTTGGAATCAATCTAGTACCTGAAACAACAAGTTGGAGATTGAGAAGAAGATCTAGTGGCCAAGGAAGCCACATTGAAGGTTGCAAATCAAGGAAGAGGTCCTAGAAAGAAGACCCCATTGAAGGAAGAAGAGACTCTAGGAGAAGAGTCCTGGTGAAGATTGGAGATTGGTGATCTCCATTGAAGATTGAAAACTTCACATTGAAGAAGAGGTCCATAGAAGGCCCTATTGAAGAACTTCCATAGTGGAAGATTGAGGATAGAGAAGGACTAACAAAAAGTCCTATTGCAGATTTTAGTAGTAGCAGATTTAGGAGATCCAAGAAGGAGATCAAGGAAGGTCTCATTGAAGTATTTTTGAAGTTGCAAGATTGAAGACCTTGGAGAGGTCTCAAGGAGAAACAAGGAGAAGGCTTGGAGAGCCTCATTGAAGGAGTTCCTAGAAGAACTCATTGGAGAAATTTACTACCAAGGAGAAGCTCCTGATAGTAAATAAATTGGGATAATTGTCGCCATCCGACAACAAGCCCAAGGGAGAAAGATTTGGCAAGAAGTTTGTCAAATTTTGGAGTAGTTTGGAGAAGATCTCAAGACTTTCATATTCTTGAGAAGAAGATCTAGTTTGAAGTCAGAATTCGACAAGGAGAAAGGAGATAGAGAAACCACCAAATCTGAGAGATTTGGGGATTATCATTGAAGGGTTCTTGAGGAATATCTCAACTACGATTTGGAGGAGTTTCCTACCAAATTTTTGAGATTCAAGGATAGTATTTCAATGAAGTTTTTGACTACTTTACAATCTAAAATTTTTTAGATTTGAGGACAGCGAGAAAGCAACAATTTGGGCAGCATTAGTAGCTGCTAAGGTTCAGATTTTAGAGGTATATTCTGAAGGAGAATTAGAGCCACCAAATCATAGTTTTAGGCAGTAGATTAGTGGAGTGTTAAAGCTACAAATAGGTGAGCCAAAGAGTTATTTTTTGAACAACCTAGAAGAGCTGCAATATCATCTACAAAAAGGTAGCAATTTAGGTGATTCAAATCACCATCATCATCATCATCTATAAAGGTGAAAAGGTATGCAAAAAAGGTGCAAAAGGTTCATTAGCTAAACTTTTATATTTGGTTTCTTATTAAAGTTTATTGAGCACCAGTTTCAAGATTTAAAGGTTGCATAAATAAGTTTCTATTTGAAGTCTTCAAGGTAGTGCAGAAGTTATTATCTACAAGGTTCAAACCTGCACATAAAAATAGAAGTTAGATATATTTTGAGAGAAAGAAAAATATCAACATTCTATTGACTATTCTAAGCAAAAGAAGACTCTACAAATTTGCATATACTATAGTGCAAAACTTTATTGAAAAGCTTGGATTATTGAGTGTAAAAGTAACCAAGCAAGAAAAGTATTGCCAAGGGTTTGAAGGTAATATTGACTTCAGTTTATCTTAGCTTACAAAGGAAGTTGAAGCCAACATTTTGAGAAGTCAAGAGAATTGGTTTAAGAGCACAGGGGGCAAACGTCTACACCATCCTATTCTACGTTTGCATAGCACCTCATTAGAGCCATTCTAAAGAGCTCTAAAAAGGAAGTATCTCCAAGGAAAGGGAGATAGTTTTAGTAGCATCAACCTACATTCATCACCCAAGCAATAACAGATATTACTTACAAGTAGAAGATAACAAGAAAGGTGAAATAAATAGGTAGAAGGTATAGCTATACTAAGGATATCAAGTTGAATACATCTAGCATCAAAATAGCCTTTGGTGAAGGCAAAAGAAGGTACATCCGATAGCCTTTGGTGAAGGCAAAGTAAGGTACACTTGATAGTTGGAAGCCTTTGGTGAAGGCATCACAAGATAAACTCAGCAATATAAATCGAATGATGCAAGCATCATAGGGTTCTATCCACATAATAGAAGCATTGGGAGTAGCATCATTGGCACCAAGAGTAAGCATATTTTTTCCCATGCAACTTGCACCAAAGTAAGCATTGCATTCAACTAAGATATACAACGTGGAAGTATTTACAGGTGGTAAAGCAAACTCAGGAAATTTGCACCATCTAGACAAGGAGGAGACACATCAAATTTATAATGCAGATCCTCCAAGTTTAACTCAGATTCAAGGAGTTACCCATCACTAAAGCCACCGCATACATCTGGTTGGCACTCTTTAGGAGCATTGGAAGGATAATCATATCTACTAGAGAAGCGTTGAGAGAATCACCATCATTTCTCTCCAATAGAAGCATTAGGAGAATATCGATCAATTGAAGTGTTGGACTACTATCAAAACCTGTAGTGAATGAGCGTTAAGCTAGCAAGGTGAGAGTGTTTGTATAGCCAAGGGAGTTAGGGCAAAGTGGTGAAGGAATTACACCATGTGGAAGAAGGCATCTCATGCAAATAGTAGAAATTCACCACTACATTGAAGATACCTCAAGCACTCAGCATAGAAGAATACCTGGATGTAACATCATTTGTATAATGCTCTTGAAGAAGCATTAGTCATAGGTCTGAGGCATTGAAGGTAACAGATAACTCTTTTAATGCCACTTGTAATTCGATATTGGAAGAAGGTGCAGTAGAAGCATTTGGAAGGAGTTAGATAAAGCAAGTGCCACTTGGCACCATCCTTCCTACACCATGTTCTAATCCTATAGAAACACACCTTAAAAGAAGCACTTGTGCAGCACTCATAGAAGGGACGTCAATTCGAAGATAATAGAGTGAAATTAAGGTAGCATTAAAGAGTCTATAGCACATGGAGATCGAGGAGTGATAAAGCATTTTAGTTTACCTATTGAAGAAGAAGTGCAGGCAAAAATATTGATGTTGAAGGGCAAGCTTGCCAGTTGAATTGGAGTGCACAAGTCAGCATATAGACATCAAAGAGAAGCACACTTACTAGTTGAAGAGAAGAGCGTAGGGCCACTTGTGAATGTTGGAGAAGGCACACAATTCAATGATGAAGAAGGAGTGAGAGTTTTACGTAGCATCTCAAAGTTGACAAGGAGTCAACTACCATCAAGTTGTAGGAGTTCAAGTTGATTACAGAGAACTTGCAAGTCCGAATTAAGCATTGGAAAGGTAAGAGTTATATTGCAAGTTTATTAAGGTTAAAATCAACTAAAATTTGTACTCTAGAGATATTGAATGATAGGAGTAATAAGGTGTTAATCTCTAGAAAGCATTTTTGATTATCTTGAGAAGGAAGTAGAAAATAGAAGCATTAAAATATTTATTATTATTGCTTCAAACATTTGCAAACCATAAACAAGGAGACATAAGGTTAGTGAAATCTAATTTGCAAATATTTAGTCTTTCTAAATTTCTAACTTGGGAGATACAAGGAATCCTACTCCAAATTGAAATTGTAGAAATTTAGAAACTTCATTATACAAAGGTAGAGGCAAGTCAAACTCTAGATTTATTTAAAAGTTGGAAGATTGATTTTATTAGTCTCATACTCAAGATTGAAGAGACATAGAGAATCCAACTTAACTATCTTGAAGATATTGAGAATTTCTATCTAATTGCATCTTTAAGCTTTCTACAAAGATAAAATAGTTGATTGCAAGTAATAGAAGTTGAACATTATATTAAACTTGTCATCACATTACTAGGGAGACAAAAGGAATTCAACTAAAGCAAATCTAGAAAGCTAAGCATACTATCACAAAAAGATATTTTTACAAAACTTGAAAATTAAAAACTTTCCAAGATTGATTCTACAAATTGAAAAGAGTATTTAATCATATCACTAGGGAGTTATAAGGTAGACTACTCCAAAGCATTCTCAAAAGAACCAAAATTCCATTGACTAATCATACACTACAAGAATTGATTCAGTCTAGAATTCAAATAGAGAGATACAAAATCTACAAAGTAACATAGTCTACTCAAACTAAAAGAGGAAGAAATATGTCTACCTCAAAGAATATATCAAACAATGATATGAACAACACTATTAGAAAGGAAAAAGCAAGTGTCATAAAAATTAGAATCAAGAATTTACTTATAAATTCTGAAGGAGACTTAGACCTTACTTCAAAAAATATTCATAGTGAAGCTTTAAGAGATAACTTTGAAACCATGGAATATTATCTACATGCTCGAATCATTGAAGCAATTGATAATGGAAAGAGTGACATTCAAATTCCTTTAGACTTTGGTAGCATATTATATATGGTATTACTTACATTCAAATATTACAAGGATGAGAATGTAGAACAAAAAGGATTGATAGAATTACTTAAAATGAAAACAAAAATGGATGAATCATACCTAGAGAAGATATTTCAATCCTCATGCAGTATTGATACTTCAAGTTCTACTAACACAAAATCTTATCATGATGCCTTAAGTGTTTGTTCAGAAGCTTCTATACAAAACTTGGAAAATGATAAAAAGGACAAAGGCAAAGAGAAGATACTTTTGCAAGAATCAGGTGATAGTACATCCACCTATGAAAGTGCAGTAAGTGACTTCAAAGACAAGAATGAAGAAGAAGAAAAAGAAGAGAAACCAGATCAAGGAGGCATATAGTGCAATGTGAATTAAATATAATACAAAGGACCAGATCAAGATGAAGATTATACAAGAGACGAAGACCTTATTGAAGACTAAAGTCTTCAATACCCAAATAATGTAATACAAGGGGGTGTTGGAATATATTACATTATTTGGTTCTTTACTAATGTACCATCATGGGTACATATTTAGATTAGGAGTTTATTAGGACTTAAGTACTTTATTAAAGCAATGTAATAAATGCACAAGTGTTAGAATGTGCAATGATGTAAATGTGCATGTAGTCCACATGTACATAAGTCATTAGAATAGAATAGTGAGGTGTCATAGGAATATTGAAGGCAAAGAGTTGCATCTCATTATAAATAGGCCTTCATAGAGTAGAAGAGAGAGAGGATTTTTGAGTGCATAGATAGAGTAGTAGTAGATACAATGTAGATCCATTTTTGCAAATATGGAGAGGTTGTGACCTCCATTGAATAACATTGTATATTTTTGTGAGCTTTCATAAATGAGCATTTCTTGAGCATTGTATCAAGTTTTCTATCATATTTTCATGCATATTAGTTAGCCATTATCATAGTTATAACATTGCATGCTTATTTCCATACTTGTGGTTGCATTTCCTTTAAGTTTATAGCTTCAAAAGCTAACAAATTTAAGTATTCTATGACCGACCATATATGCTTGGTGGCTTCATAAATGTTTCTTCATGTGTCCTTCATTTGCACCAATACCTCCCGAGAGAAATAAGAAGGTTGCACCTTTTTATTTTCTACATGAAACTATAGTTGCAAGTTTATTATCTCTTCCTCTAGGACCTCTATATTTTCATATCTCTCTTACAACTAAGCTATAGTTGGGGCTTCTCAAAGGCTTTATTGTAGTTTTTCTATTTTTATCTACAAAGCCTTATTTTTAGCTTTCTTCATCCAAATATTTTTCTAAGAATTTTTCTTTCTACTCCTCTTAGTATTTTGATTTTATTTGGACACATTTTACATGCATTAGATTGAGTCATGAATGTGTTTTTTGGACTATATCATCAAATGGAATCCTAATAATATCCACCTCTTGAACTATTCTCCTCTATTCTACCAGTATTAATCATGAGGTTGGACTATCAATAGTAGGGGTGAGTACTGCCATAGAGTATTTTCCATTGGTTGGGTTCACAATGCCTATCATTTTTGTTGGTACTATTTTTAGCTCCTTTTGAGGTGTGTGTTCACTCATCCATTTTTGTGCATCTACCTAAGCCTATTAAAATTAGCTTAAGATGTTTGGAGTTGGGTGAATGGAAAGGGATATAAGGGTGAAGTACGATTGTGTGAGTTATTGGAGAACTGAGAGATACCTAAATCACGGTAGTGGTAGCTCAAAAATCCATGAGTCATAAGATTCCAAGTACTTGTTCATGTTTTGGGATTATGGCATAAGTAATACTTTTGGTTAATGATTGTTGAAGGGTTTATTCTAGTGAAAGTTTCTTGGGAGGAGAAATAGGAGGTAGAAAAAATTAGGATTATATTATAGGTTAAAGGAGGATATACCTAATCTTTGCACTCTTATTTTCTCCTAAGTTGGTTGGTTTGTAGCTTGAATTTTGGATTTGATCCTTTGTTTAATTGATGCATCAAAGAAATTTTTCTTTTAGCTTCCTTCCCTATTTCTAACTATACTGAAAGGTCAAAGGATTGGGGCACAAAGTGTGGGGCCATTTTTTTCTCTATTTGGGTAATGCTAGCTCCAAGTCCCATCAATTTTCCTATTTATTTTGGTTGGATGGGCTCAACGATACCAGATGAATCCCTTCACATGCCTCCTCCTATATGACCCATATTTTGGACGAGTTTTACTTCTATTGTATATCTTTTTTAGAGCTACTATAGTGAAGGGTATTTGCTTCTTTATTACCAAATTAGGATATCCCCTGATCATTATTGTTTATCTGAGCTTGCTTCTCTTATAATCTCAACCTATTGAGTTCTAGATAGCATTTTTTGGGTAACTCAGTCCTCTTTGGATTCTTATTTATATGGGACCTGATCACCATATTTTGATCTTTCTCCTTCCTTTTACTCTAAGTCATACACCTGAATGCTTTGTTTTAGGGGATCAATACCTCATCATTGTCACTTTCCTACTTTTCATAGTTTTCATCATATATATTTGAAAATTTATGGTCTAGGCCAAAGCATAAACCTTTTTTCTATAAATTTATTTCACACTTACAAATCCACAATTATTATATTTTATATTCTTCCCACTATTGCTTATTTTTATTGTCTTCTTACTTTATTTAGTCAAAATAAAGACTTGATTGTTTGGAGGATAAAATTTTTATACTACATCAAAAAAATCCCTCTAAGGAGCCTTATTTTTGTTTACGCATGTCTATGTTATTCACCTCTTCCTCTAGCCTATTTTTTTATAGCTCTATTTTTTCTCTTTTGACATGCTTGAAAGTCATGGGCTTGTTACTCTTTAATTTATCTAGATCATATCTCCATCTATCTAGCACTACCATTAGCTTGATGCTCTCTTGAAGTCTAGATTTTAGAGATTCATTTTTCTATCATTCCCTCAAAGTAATTGGCCAATTGCTTAGAGGAAACCCATATGTGGATGTTTTTTTAACTTCTATCCCCAAAAAATCATCTACACAATAGACTTGCCAATAGAACTCCATCCTAAAAATCCATTAAGTCACATAGTAGAGGAGCAATAAAGGCTCCTCATTAAATTCATACACCCTAATCACTATACATCTCTTAAGTAAATACCAATATCTAATTTCATGTCCAGGGTGCATAAACAAGCTATTGTTCCACTAGTTAGTCGAGGAATTTCTCCATATACACATGCTAAGGTAAGACCTAATAATTTTTTATTAAACTTCATATAGGAGTTTGAAGTTCTAAGCATTGGGGTCCAATATACCACTGATAAAACTTTTCCTTCTAGGATTTTTATCTTCAATTTTGGGAAAACATCCACTTTATGATATTCAAATAGTCAATCCAAGTATGAAGAATATCTAAATATGCCATATTCATTTCTCTTAAGATGTGCTAATTGGGCATGAATGGTTGATATAAGGGCCTAGTCAAAATAAATGAGGTTTTTATGATTAGTCATGTCATATTACATAGCTATTTGTTGATTGTATGCAAAATTATCACATTCTAGACCAAAAATGATAGCAAGAATAACAAACATCTCTTATAGGTACTTAAAATTGACAAGTTCTATTGGGTCTTCAAGGACCTTAGAGACACATTGATGTAGTTATTTATTGAGCTAAGAAAAAAACTCATTATCATAGTATACCTATTGATTTTCAAATAATGAAAGCCTTGGGCTAGTTCTTAGGGTGAACACTCATTGCAAATGTAGCTATGAAATTATTAGGTTCAAGGGAGAAAATTACCTGACCTTATTGTCACATACAATTTTAGTTTTGATGTTGTAATGGTATACCACAACTTTCAATAGCTCTAGGCAAGGATGCATATGCCAAGGCATATATAATGCTAACACAATGTGCCATGTAGTTGTATCTGGATTCTCTCTTAAGAGCTTTATATATTTTTGCTCTGTTGCATCCCTAAAAAAAATTGTTTTAACAGTGAGTTGTAGATCATAAGCTCACTCCTCTTGGTGGCCATTACTTCTTAGCTTGGTTTTAGGTGATGAGCTATAACCATGCTTCTAGGCCTCTCCCTTCGAGATGTTTTTTAGTTTAGATTCTCAAATGCTTAATGTGTGAATGTTGTTGTAGGGTTGTGTATATATAGATAGGGTTGATAACCATCACCATTTATGCACATCTCACTTCATTACCCTAAAGTTGTTGACATGTGGGAACACCTTAAAATTTGTTTTAGCTTCAAAAACCACTATTCTCTTGTCCAACCATATTTTAATAATTCACATATTTTTATGTGCTTACACATGTAATACTGCTCAATTTATTCCTACGTCTATCAATATATTTTTCTATTACACTATAATACAATTTGGAATGCTCTTCTTTATGCAAAATTCCTCAAAAAAAATTATTTATTGATATTAAAAAATTTTGACCATTGGTTGTAATCATCTCAAATAGACTATTGTCATTTTTCTTATTAATTTGACAAGGTCTAATCCATAGGGAGTTATACCTTTTATGTTTCCTAGGCCTAGTATTTTCTTCATACTAGTGCATTGGATCACTACTTAGGAACTCCTACCACTAGTCTATCACATTAGGGTAGTGTCTAGTAGAGTCTTGATACTATCAGAGGTTGTTGTAGGTGTTTTCTCTCTACTCCTATAGAGACAACAATTCAACCATCATCATTGCTTGGGTTTATATATTTGAAATAAAATGTTGTTCCATTATCTGATATAACATTAAATTTTTCCAAGGAAATCTCATACTCCATATGAAATTCTATAGTGACCTCTTCAAAGTAATCTGAATTATTTTCAAATAGGTTAACCGTCTCTTCTTGAATCTTCTCAATGTAAAAAGGAGATGTATTTTCCATATAGATACTCACTTTTCTACCTTTGTAAGGGATCACCATGTGAGAATAATCTAAGTACAAGTATCCACCCATATTGGAAATGAATTCTCTAGAAAGGAATAGATCAAAGTATACCAAAAGGTTGACCATCACCATCTCTTTAATTATTGTTACCTCTAAAAACTTATGTTGCACCATTGATATATCTTTGATGACCCCAACTATCTAGACAAGAGTTCCATTCAACTACAAAATCATGGCTTAAGTGAGTGTTTTCCATTCCCATTGCCTCACATACAACCTGTGGCATGATAGTAGTGGTTTCTCTAGAGTTGACCATGCAATTATGAACTATCCACCCTTCCATGTGAAATGCAATGTAAAAAAGCGGTGGTTGCTTCTTGTCCATGCTAGGGATCTACAAGTCTTGAGCCAAGTTTAGGCTTGATATCTTTATCTCTTTAGGATTGAAAAATGTAATGTCACTCTAAGAAAATCTATCTAACCAAGACTTAGCAATGCGTCATACAAGCTTGCCTGGGAAGGGGTTTTTTTTTTTATTTCTTCAACAATGCTATATCTAGTGACTTTTAAAAGTATTTTGTCCTTTTGTTTATGTTATTTAAACATTTTGTAATATTACTTAGTGTTTTTTAACCTTTTTATTTTGCTCATAGAGGGGTACCTTAGCTTTCTTAGCACTTGCTCCTTATAATAATTCTAAGTGGCATTTGCTTTTGCTAGCTCTAGCCTTGCTAATTTTAGTCTTGACTACTATTTTGTTTATTCCTTTTGAGGTTGACTAGGGACTTTGAATGGTTCCAATTTGTTTGGACCCACTTTCAAAGTCATCTCAAATTTTGTTAGAAATTTGATGCATTCTTCTTCAATAGTTTTCTTCAACCAATATGACTTGGTCTGGGTCCATCACTATGTTCACCACTTTCTTTTGTGCTTTCTATAATCTTTCCATATTCTTTGCTACTACCAGTTGAACTTGGTGTTGGTAGACCATACATGTGTCTACATTATGAGGTTCATTGTAGGCCGAGCACCAGTAGATTTCTTGATAAGAAGAAGTGGATAGTGCTTAAATTGGCTTACTATATGCAACATTTGTTCTCCTAGCCACATTTATTCTAGAGGCCCCTTGGTCCTTTGTGATATAGTAAAAGCTTTTGGGTTGATACCCCTAAAATATTTTCTCTTTATTTTGTCTCACTAGCACAATGACTTTTTTACTTAGATTTTTCAATGCATTTAATAGCTCTATTATCTCTATATTTCTTTATATTTTGGGGTAGGTAATAGAGAGAAATAGGGTATAACTAGCTAAGGAAGAGCTCTAGGTATGAAAATATGAGCAATTGGAGGCATTGAAGTGGTTGGATCTTGATTTTTAGGCTATGATAATCCTAGAAAATATAGCATGGTTACTTTAGGAGGAAGCTTGCCAATGGAGATCATTAGGTGAATGTATATTCTCTACTTTTGAGGTCAATATATTTACCAAAATCTTGAGCCTCCAAGTATGTGATATGAATATTGAATGATTCATCCCATTTAGCATGCCAAAAGCTCTTGGTCTAAAATTTTCCTAGTAATAAATGAACCCTAAACCATAAAGTCAAGATTGGATGGTTTAGGATTTCTCCCTAGCCAACATTCAAAGAATTTTGGTTCCTTGTTGCAAAATAAAAAATGAAAGAAATGAGGGAATACTAGAGACTAAAATGGAGGGATATAAGGTTAAGGGAGATAAATATGGATTAAATACAAATGAAATTTTGCTAAAAACACTACATGTATACATGAAAATTTGATCCACATAAAAATTCCCTAACTTTCTAAGTCAACACCTTATCGCCTCCACCTCCTTTATTTTTTTGTATGTGCCAAAAATTGAAGAACACAAGCTTATACTGAGAGGAGGGGGATTAACAGTATAAGACCTCTTTTTACTTTTCCTTTATACTTCAAAACAATAAAGCAATATATCCAAAGCAATATCAAAACAATGCACAAGATCATCCACAAAGTGACACAACAATTTTGATGTGGTTCATCCACAAAACTTTTCTCTAAAAGTTATCTCAAAGTCCTTTGGGAAACCTTCCCAATTACAATGTTTATGAGCCTCGGCTCAAAGGAGATACCTTCCCCCAATCTGAATTTATGAGCCTCTGCTCAAAGGAGATACCTTCCCCTACCTCTCGCTCCGGTTGGTGATCCTCTAGAAGACCTCTCGCCTCCGCTGCCCTTAGCAAATGGAACTCTATCCACAGAAGACACCTGTCTTCCCTGCTCTGGCTGGAGACCTCTGTCCTCAACTCTATCACCTCAAAGCTGGTCCTCGAATTTGCACTAAACACAGTCCTTCGGTCTAGCACAAATGTCCTCGTCCTCTGTCTTTGATCTGCACCAAACACAGTCCTTCGGTCTGGCATAAATCTGTCCTCAGGTTCTTCTCATAGAACCAATGCACCTCTGTCCTCAAGTTCTCCCGATAGAACTATCAAACTCAGCTTCACAAGTCCTCTCGCTAGGACCTGTCCAAATCTGCTCACAAGTCCCCAATGGAACCTCGTCCAAAACCCGCTCACAAGTTCATCAAGAAAAACTTGCTTGGCGTGAACCCACAAAGAGAATTGTTAGAGACCCAATGTGATTCATCAACCTCATAGAAGCATAAAGAGAATTGTTAGAGACTCAATATGTTCTATACTTAACTCCCAATCTCAATCTCAACTCAATCTCAATCTCAACAGAATAAGATAGATGTAGTATGCTTTTCTCAAGAACATGAAACTCAACCCAACAATTGCCAACCATGCAATATGTCATATAACAATGATACTCATGTTCTTTCCAACAACCAATATCTTTTCTCAACCAATTAGGGCTTCAACAACAATGCTCAAAGACAAAGTTTAACCAACATCATTCAACTCAACATTAACCTTGAAGTATTCAACCAATCACAACTAGAAAAGGAAACAAGTAGAAATCCTTTTCCCTCCAAAGATATTTGAACAAAACAGCCACCAACACAATATCACCAAATGCAAAGAATAACTTGTTCAAATCAACTCAATGGAGTAAGCCCAATATCATGTATCAAGTAAAGCACTAACGTCATCAACACAACCACTATGGAAGCAACTTATCCATCACTATCAAAACAGCCATCTAAGGGTTTTCATCATCTCAATGCAAGTAACAAGACTTACAAACATAAATTCTAGTGCCCAATGCTTCCACTACCTCAAACCAGAATTATGCATTCACCAAAATTCTCATCAAGGATAACAATGCATAAGTAGTCTTCAACAAACCAGAAACTAGGACTTATACCCAACCAAAGGAAACCTTGTTGAATACCTTTTCACTCCAATCTTATTTCAGGAAAACATACACCAATCATACTCATAAGAAGAATGTGCCCATACCTTATTGAAGTGAAGGAACCCCTTTGGAAATCTGCCACCATCACAAAATTCTTTTGCCAATCTTCACAAGGGTTAGTAGATCACTACATAATCAACATTAATCCACTTTTCAATAATCATCACCAAAGCCCTTAATTGCACAACTTCCTTATCTCTCCTAAAACCACTTGTACCATAAAATAAAATAAATCACAACATTTCATAACCTTATAACTCCCTTATTACTCCTTTTAAAACATACATAGTAAAGCTTATGAAAGCAAAATAATTCCTTACGTTTTTGTCCTTTTGTTCTTTGTTTGAATGTTTTCCTTTAGCGTTGAAAACTTTCTTGAACAAGTTACAATGATTCACCTCCACGCGGTTTTTGACCAATTGCCTTGCTTCCCTTTTCACTATCACGACTATAGCATCCCGCTGCCACGTGTATACCTATCTCGCTGGAGTAGCGCAATCGTAGAGGTCTACCTGCACTCCTGTAGTTAGTATGTCCAAACTATGGTATCCAACCGCAATCACCGCAAGCCTTGTGTCATCTAGATCAGCACAACTGCATCAGTCCAGCATACGAAGCTATGTCGTCCATGTGGAAACCCTAGCACACTGCGTGAAACTGTTCCAACTTCAGCAACCGTGACTTCTAGGTTTTGTTGAACCTGCTAACAGTTTTCAACGTTCACTCCTTCAGTCTTGCTGATGGATTGTTGCATGGCGTTACCTCCTTTCGATGATCTGCAATCAAAACTTTGCGACGGTGCTTCTTCTTCTGTTTGACTTCTAGCTTGACGTCTCACTGCCTTCGTCGAAGAGTTCCAGCAGGACATTCCTTTTCAACTTTGATGACTACACCCTTCCGCGACGTCGCCTCCATCCCACACTAACTCTCGCAGAGATTTCTCCTTCTCCGTCAATGCTTGACATCTTCCTTCGCTAGCAAAGACGAAAACGAAATGCACTCCGATTTATATCGATTCACACACACTGAAATGAATTTATTAGCCCCATTATATATGCACTTCGATGCATTACCAAACACGTCGGCATTTCCAAACACGTCGGAAAATACTTTAATTTAATTTTAAAATATTAATTTAAATTTTAAATAAATAAAATTTAAACTAGATATTTAAAATTAAATATCTTCATCACCGGGGCACCTTTTTCAACGAAACGAAGAGCCAGCTTGGGTTTTAAGAAAAACCCATTTCAAATCTGTTGTCCATGGTTTTAAATAAAACCTTTTATTTTGTCTGCCTTGGTTTTCACAAAAAACCTTTTCGCTTCTTGACATCAATGACAACATCAACACTTGAGCAAAGGCAATGTACCCAATGTACCCAAAATTGCCAACAATCTCCCCCTTTGTCATTGATGGCAAAACTTTACTAAAAATACATCTTCAAGAGCCAAAACTGAAATCACTCTCTTTGAAGTTTTGCTCCCCCTGACTTGAAGCTTTCCTCTTCACTTGAAGCTCTCCCCCTTACTCATATCTCTCCCCCTTTGTCATCAATGGCAAAGGGCCACCTTTGGGGCTCGAAACTAAGAATGAGCCTCTTAGCTTAGTCCCTCCCCCACCTCCTGATGAGGTGATTAATTCTGGAGTGGGAGTAAAACTCCCATTAGGCACTGATCATCATCAGCGTCTATAACTTCCTTGTCGGGCCTTCTCTTGAACTCTTTTTCCATATTCCTGTTCCTGTCATTTTTCTGATCCTTGGACCTGATCATGCCACTGTTCCTGTTCCTGTATTCTGGAATTTCAGCTCTACACTGTCTGACTGTGTGACCTTCATTGTTGCACTTATAACAAGTAACAATGTTATTTCTTTGAGGCATACCTGTTCTTTGAATCCACCTATTCTGACTAAACCTGTTCTTGTTGTTTGCCTTGCAATGAACTGCCTTGTGCCCAAACTGATTGCAAGAGTAGCAATACCCATAAAAGAAATCACCACTTCTGAAACTGTTATTTACCTTCTTCACCTGAGCCATGCAATGTACAACCATGTGACCAAACTTGTGACAAGCAAAACATCTGCCTTGAAACTTTCCTTTATTTGACTTCTTAGGTCCTGAAAACTTCTCCTTCTTCTCATTCCAAAATCTGTTTTCTGTTTCTATGCATCTATCATTCAAGGACTCATGATCTGAAATACTTTCCTCATTAGAACTCTCTTCCTTTTGGAATCTCTTACTAGACTCTCCAACTTGTTTCTTGTGAGGCTTAACAAAACCAAGACCTGTTTTATCTCGTTGGATTTCTTTGACTTTGGATGAGAGACTTAACCTTTTTGGAGCTTTCTTGAAACCCGTATAACTTATCCTTGTATTCTTTATTTTCCTCTTTCAACGAAGCCATTTTCTCGTTCTAATTCACTATACTCAAGCACCTTAGATTCTAACTCATTCTTGAGTTCTTGTGCATTAGCCATAGAGATATCAAGACTTTCTATAAGTTCATCTCTCTCCATACAACATTCATCTAACTTATCCTTGAGTCTAGCATTCTTCTTTCTTTCCTTTTTCAAAGCACTAAGAGCACTAATAAGTTCACCTTTAAGATCTACTTCACTTTCCTCTATATGTTTGCTTTTAGAATCATCAAAGCCTTTTTCAGATTTCTTATCACTAGAGGTGCTACCCTTTTCAAAAACCATACATGCATCTTCCTTATCATTTTCTGAAGCATCCTCATACATACTAGCAACTCAGATCATTATTTGTGCAATCATCCTCAAGGTGACCAAAATTTCCACATCTAAGACATTTCATGATAATGAATCTATGTTTTGGTTCTTCCTCTTTTTCTGATATGAACAACATCTCATTTTCATTATCACTTGAAGAACTTTCATTATCACTACTAGAACACTTACTTGCTTTGTCTAGGTAGAAGCTCTTCTTGTGTTTGTGAGAATACCTCTTTCCTTTATTGTTGTGCTCATCTTTGTTCTTCCTTTGATGCCTATGCCTTTCAGAATCCTTGCTCTTACAATCCTGTTTATCTTCATCACTTTCATCCTTGGCAATAGTACAGTTAGTAGCATAATGACCAATCTTTCCACAATTGAAATATCTTACATTTTTCATACTTTTGTGCTTTCTAGAGAACTTGCCTTTCTTGTTGTAATATACCTCTTCATCACTAGAAGACTCATCACTATCTTGAAGCTGATTACCTTTGGAATAATCCATTGTGTTCTTTACTAGCTTTTCCTTCAAGCTGTCAAACTTTTCGAAGGAACCGGCTTTGATACCAATTGAAGAACACAAGCTTATACTGAGAGGGGGGGGTGAACAGTATAAGACCTCTTTTTACTTTTCCTTTATACTTCAAAACAATAAAGCAATATATCCAAAGCAATATCAAAACAATGCACAAGATCATCCACAAAGTGACACAACAATTTTGATGTGGTTCATCCACAAAACTTTTCTCTAAAAGTTATATCAAAGTCCTTTGGGAAACCTTCCCAATTACAATGTTTATGAGCCTCGGCTCAAAGGAGATACCTTCCCCCAATCTGAATTTATGAGCCTCTGCTCAAAGGAGATACCTTCCCCTACCTCTGCTCTGGTTGGTGATCCTCTAGAAGACCTCTCGCCTCCGCTGCCCTTAGCAAATGGAACTCTATCCACAGAAGACACCTGTCTTCCCTGCTCTGGCTGGAGACCTCTGTCCTCAACTCTATCACCTCAAAGCTGGTCCTCGAATTTGCACTAAACACAGTCCTTCGGTCTAGCACAAATGTCCTCGTCCTCTGTCTTTGATCTGCACCAAACACAGTCCTTCGGTCTGGCATAAATCTGTCCTCAGGTTCTTCTCATAGAACCAATGCACCTCTGTCCTCAAGTTCTCTGATAGAACTATCAAACTCAGCTTCACAAGTCCTCTGCTAGGACTTGTCCAAATCTGCTCACAAGTCCCCAATGGAACCTGTCCAAAACCTGCTCACAAGTTCATCAAGAAAAACTTGCTTGGCGTGAACCCACAAAGAGAATTGTTAGAGACCCAATGTGATTCATCAACCTCATAGAAGCATAAAGAGAATTGTTAGAGACTCAATATGTTCTATACTTAACTCCCAATCTCAATCTCAACTCAATCTCAATCTCAACAGAATAAGATAGATGTAGTATGCTTTTCTCAAGAACATGAAACTCAACCCAACAATTGCCAACCATGCAATATGTCATATAACAATGATACTCATGTTCTTTCCAACAACCAATATCTTTTCTCAACCAATTAGGGCTTCAACAACAATGCTCAAAGACAAAGTTTAACCAACATCATTCAACTCAACATTAACCTTGAAGTATTCAACCAATCACAACTAGAAAAGGAAACAAGTAGAAATCCTTTTCCCTCCAAAGATATTTGAACAAAACAGCCACCAACACAATATCACCAAATGCAAAGAATAACTTGTTCAAATCAACTCAATGGAGTAAGCCCAATATCATGTATCAAGTAAAGCACTAACGTCATCAACACAACCACTATGGAAGCAACTTATCCATCACTATCAAAACAGCCATCTAAGGGTTTTCATCATCTCAATGCAAGTAACAAGACTTACAAACATAAATTCTAGTGCCCAATGCTTCCACTACCTCAAACCAGAATTATGCATTCACCAAAATTCTCATCAAGGATAACAATGCATAAGTAGTCTTCAACAAACCAGAAACTAGGACTTATACCCAACCAAAGGAAACCTTGTTGAATACCTTTTCACTCCAATCTTATTTCAGGAAAACATACACCAATCATACTCATAAGAAGAATGTGCCCATACCTTATTGAAGTGAAGGAACCCCTTTGGAAATCTGCCACCATCACAAAATTCTTTTGCCAATCTTCACAAGGGTTAGTAGATCACTACATAATCAACATTAATCCACTTTTCAATAATCATCACCAAAGCCCTTAATTGCACAACTTCCTTATCTCTCCTAAAACCACTTGTACCATAAAATAAAATAAATCACAACATTTCATAACCTTATAACTCCCTTATTACTCCTTTTAAAACATACATAGTAAAGCTTATGAAAGCAAAATAATTCCTTACGTTTTTGTCCTTTTGTTCTTTGTTTGAATGTTTTCCTTTAGCGTTGAAAACTTTCTTGAACAAGTTACAATGATTCACCTCCACGCGGTTTTTGACCAATTGCCTTGCTGCCCTTTTCACTATCACGACTATAGCATCCCGCTGCCACGTGTATACCTATCTGCTGGAGTAGCGCAATCGTAGAGGTCTACCTGCACTCCTGTAGTTAGTATGTCCAAACTATGGTATCCAACTGCAATCACCGCAAGCCTTGTGTCATCTAGATCAGCACAACTGCATCAGTCTAGCATACGAAGCTATGCCGTCCGTGTGGAAACCCTAGCACACTGCGTGAAACTATTCCAACTTCAGCAACCGTGACTTCTAGGTTTTGTTGAACCTGCTAATAGTTTTCAACGTTCACTCCTTTAGTCTTGCTGATGGATTGTTGCATGGCGTTACCTCCTTTCGATGATCTGCAATCAAAACTTTGCGACGGTGCTTCTTCTTCTGTTTGACTTCTAGCTTGACGTCTCACTGCCTTCGTCGAAGAGTTCCAGCAGGACATTCCTTTTCAACTTTGATGACTACACCCTTCCGCGACGTCGCCTCCATCCCACACTAACTCTCGCAGAGATTTCTCCTTCGCCGTCAATGCTTGACATCTTCCTTCGCTACAAAGACGAAAACGAAATGCACTCCGATTTATATCGATTCACACACACTGAAATGAATTTATTAGCCCCATTATATATGCACTTCGATGCATTACCAAACACGTCGGCATTTCCAAACACGTCGAAAAATACTTTAATTTAATTTTAAAATATTAATTTAAATTTTAAATAAATAAAATTTAAACTAGATATTTAAAATTAAATATCTTCATCACCGGGGCACCTTTTTCAACGAAACGAAGAGCCAACTTGGGTTTTAAGAAAAACCCATTTCAAATATGTTGTCCATGGTTTTAAATAAAACCTTTTATTTTGTCTGCCTTGGTTTTCACAAAAAACCTTTTCGCTTCTTGACATCAATGACAACATCAACACTTGAGCAAAGGCAATGTACCCAATGTACCCAAAATTGCCAACAAAAATTGCCCTTTTGCTTTTATTTTTATAAATTCACTCTTTGTGCTATTTAGAGCTCCATGTGTAGCTTGGCAATTTTTTTTATAAAATTAGTAGTTTTCTTGAGATTAGTGAATCACCAAATTTCATTGTAATAGAATCTATTTTTTGACCTTTGATTCTAAAAATCGATCAGCATCCACTTGGATTGACATCTTACCCAATTTAGTTGAAAAATAAATCTACCTAGATAGCAATTTACCTGATGGGGTTTAATAGTCGAATGGTAGCCCAAGTTTAACAAACTACCTACCTTTTTTGTGCTATGAAAAAAATAATAAAAGAAACTCTATTGCTCACCAGAAGGCCTAATGGTGGAATCAAGCGAAGCACTATCATTTGTATTTCTGAGCAAGAATCTTCAAAAAAAATATGTTGCAAGTTGAGCAATAGAATTGAATCTATGATTGTTGGAAGCTATTTCTGGAGTCCACTCTACTGATCTTGTTGCTCTGCTACCATCGTCCACCTTGTATTGCTCAAAAAATTATTACAATTTATAGACCTTGATCTAACAAACCAAGGCTCAACATAGGAGTTTTGTAGATTTAATGCAACCTCCTCCTAGTTTAGAAGATGCTAATGTTGAGCAAGGTGCAACAACAAGATTGTCATTATTGTCAACACAATCAGATAGATCTGTTGATGTAGTGGACAGGAAGTTCAAAAGCTATTCATATGCAGAAGACAGGAGTTCAAAGGTTATTCAGAGTATGTACAATGATTTTCCAAGAAGACCGAAGTGGCTCATATGCAAAAGATCAAAGAAAAAGACAAGTAAAAAAAGTGTCGTGTTGTCGTGTTATCGTGGATGGTGGCAAGAAAAACTGTCACGATTTTGCGACATGTTGGAAGAGAGAGAAAAAATAGGAAAAACTATTGCGATTTCGCAACATGTTGGAATAGAGAGAAAAAGTAGGAAAAATTATTGTGATTTTGCGACAAGTTAGAAGAGAGAAAAAATAGGAAAAACTGTCGCGATTTCGTGACATGTTAGAAGAGAGAAAAAGCAGGAAAAACTGTCACGATTTCGTGACATGTTGGAAGAGAGAGAAAAAGCAAGAAAAACTATCGCGATTTCGTGACATGTTGGAAGAGAGAGAAAAAGTAGGAAAAACTGTTGCGATTTCGTGACATGTTGGAAGAGAAAAAGGCAACTGGAAAAACTGTCATGATTTCAAGACATGTTGGAAGAGAAAGAGAAAGTAGGAAAAAGTGTTGTGATTTCACGACAAGTTCGAAGAAAAGAGAACAAGTAAGAAAAGTGTCGTGATTTCGTGACATGTCGCATTTTCCCGACTAAAATAGGAGAGAGAAAGTAAGTTGGAAAAGTGTCACGATTTCGTGACATGTCGCATTTTCATGACTAAAATAGGAGAGAGAAAGTAAGTGTGAAAAGTGTCACGATATCGCGACATGTCGCATTTTCACGACAAAAGAAAGAGAGGAAGTGCAGAACTATCATGATTTCATAACAAAAGTAGAAAGCAAGACTTCAAAAGCAGAAGTGTCATGATTTCGTGAAAAAAGCAAAGAAGTAAAGTATGAAAGCAGAAGTGTCATGATTTCATGACAAAAGCAGAGAAGAAGACTTCGAAGGAAGAAGTGTCACGATTTCGTGACAAAAGCAAATAAGCTAAGTACGAAAGTAGAAGTGTCACGATTTCATGACAAAAGCTACGTTGAAGACTACAGAGGCAGAAGTGTCACGATATCGTGACAAAAGAAAAGTCGAAGTCCATGGAAGTAGAAGTGTCATGATATCTCGACAAAAGCAAATACGAAGTATACGAAGGCAGAAATGTCACAATATCATGACAAAGGAAAAGATGAAGTCTGTGGAGGCAGAAATGTCATGATATCATGACAAAAGAATAGAGAAAGCATACGAAGGTGAAAGTGTTGTGATATCCCGACATGTATTTTTGCGGCAACAACAACAAAAGAAGCTACAGAGGCAAAAATGTCACGATTTCATGACAGGTCGTAAATGCGCAAGTCGAGGAGAACCCGAATGAAATGAGAAGGATGACAGTGGACCGACATCACTACGACATTTACAGGGGCAGTTACAGAGTGATTTCATACTGCTGAAATATGAAGAGTGATCAAAGGTTAGTATGGCGGTTACAGGGTCTGTCTAGAATGAAATCATCAAGTGATGGATAACTCGAACATCTTCTTGAGTTGAAGTTGATGAAGACTGATGACATCCGACTAAAATTAGGGTTTACAGTTGTTATGAAAGCTGACTAAGATTATGATTTACAGCTAACTAAGATTAGGGTTTTCATCATAAAAAATATTATTATAAAAGGAGGGCTATTTGAAGAATTGAAAATGTGTCGAAGGTGTGTAAAATACGATCATTGTGCACAAAGAGCAAGTCATGTCGAATAGTTCTAAGTGTGAAATTTGCAAAGAGAGCAGAGTGCACAAAAGGGAGAAGACGATCGTGAAGTTCAATTGTAACAGAGTAGAGTGCGCAAAAGGGAGAATACGATTATGAAGTTTTACTGTAATGAAGCAGAGTGTGCAAAGTGATTGCACAAAGAGAGTAGAGTGCGCAGAGAACGCAAATGTGAAGAAGACCAGTCAGGGTCTTGCAAAAGCAAAGGTATCTTACTGTCAAACTTATAGATTCAAATTGAAGTCCAGGTTGCAGCTTGGCATCAGGGGTTGGTGCTCCTTTCTATTGGTGCAAATAAATAAGGGGTTGGTGCTCCTTCTAGTTGGTGCTGGTAAATCAGGGGTTGGTTCTCCTTTCTATTGGTGCAGATAAATCAGGGGTTGGTGGTCCTTCTAGTGTGTGCTGGTAAATTGATTGTAAAGTTGGTGCTTTGCAAAGGCTATATTTGGATGGTAGTCCAAGTAGTCAATTTTTGAGGAGTAGCCACATTGGTGAACCTCATTAAATCTTGTGTTGTGTGATGCTCTTTTGTTATACTTGTTGTATCTAGTAATAAGTTTTAATTGCTACGATATTAAGAGCTATAAATTTAAGTTTAAAGAGCTACACTGATTCACCCCCCCTCTCAGTGTCATTGTAAGACTAACAATTGGTATCAGAGCTAAGTTCCTATACAAGCTTAACCGGCTAGGGTGATCTTGGAAGTAACACAATGGCAGGTGGTGAAGGCTTCTCATCAAACAAAACACCATTGTTTGATGAATCTAATTATGTGTTCTGGAGAATCAGGATGTAGACATATCTCTGTGCTTTGGGATACGACATCTTGGATTCAATATTTAGTAGATACACAATACCCATCACTCCTCCAAAAGAGGCTGACGAAAAGAAACTGTTTGAAAATAACTCAAAAACAAAGAATGCTATCATGTGCAGATTAGCAGACAGTGAACTAGTAAAGATCATGAGCTATAAAACAATAAAAGAAATATGGGACAAACTGAGGAGTATTCATGAAGGGAAGATAAGATCAAGGAGGCCAAGTTACAAACACATCGAGCTCAGTTCGAAGCTTTAAAGATGAATGACGATGAAAACATTGAGGCATATATGCTGAGAGTTAATGGAATCATTAATGCAATTAGAGGACTCGACGAGGATATCAAAGACTCTATCGTCATGAAAAAGGTATTAAGATCTCTTCCTCAAAGGTTTGATTATAAAGTCTCAACGGTAGAAGAAGCTAAAAATCTAAATTATTTTAGTATAGATGAGATGTATGGTTCTTTGACTGCATATGAGATGAGGATAGGAAGATCTAAACCCATAGACAGAGAAGCTGATTTTAAAGCCCATAAAAATATGAAAGCAAAACAAGAATCCGAGGAAGAAGAGACATCAGATGAAATGGAAGGAAACTTCGTTCGAAAAATAAAAAGGGGAAAAAGAAAATACAAAGGAAAGTTACCATTTAAATGTTTCAATTATGGAGGTGTTGGGCATGTTGCAGCTAAATGTCCACTTAATGAGAAGAACAAAAGTGATGAAGGATCGCACCAAGAAAGAAGTGACTGGAAGAAAAAAACAAATTTCAAAAAAGGCAACTTCAAGAAGAAAAGTTTCATCTCCAAGAATGTTAGTTCATCAGAAGACAACTCCGGTGAGGATTTTGAAAAGGAAATAGGTGAAGCTCTTTTCATGGCACTCAAAAAAGAAAAAATAGAAAAAGAATAGGAATGTGATGAAGAAGAAATTGATGTAGAAGTAAATTTGGAAGAGGAACTAATTGCAACTCTGGATGAATTGAAGATAGAAAGAAAAAATAATAAGAAAATTTCAAAAAGGCTTGAGGATGCAAAAGAAATCATAACCAGTCTGAAAGTACAAACAAAATAATACAAGAAAATATCTGAAGATCTCGAAGTACAAATTACCATGAAAATAGATTATTGTTGCAAACTAGAAGAAGAGAATGTTGGTTTACAGACGTAGATAGAAGAGATGAATCACAAAATTAGTTGCTATCACAAACGCGAAGAAATTTCTATGAAGCTAGATAAGATTATAAATGACCAAAGGCCTACATGAATCAAATTTGGTCTGGGTTTCATCGAAGGAGAATCATCAAATGGATCAAAGGCCAAAAATATAGAATTCATAAAGAATGAAGATAAGAAACAGGTTGATCAAGGAAAAATGTCTCATGCAAAAGAAAGCAATAATGCCAGGCACGAAATGAAAATTGACAATGATGGATTCACCAATGTCACACATCAAAGAAGAAGAAGACCTATGGCTCCTACGGCAACATGGCAAAGACCATCACCCAGGTTCAATTATCTATTTTTTGGTTTCTGTTTTAAATGCAATGGCTATGGACATAAAATCTCAGACTGTAAATATAATGTAAGACCAAGGAATTTCACCAGTAGAAATGCTTTTTCTCCTCTGATGAATTATACAATAGAATGTTATATCTGTCATAATTTTGGACACATTGCAAGAAACTATAGAAGTACATTTGCATCAAATCAGTTTTAGGGAATAAAATTTTAACCAAATAGGATGAGACAAAATAGAAAACTTCTCAAAAAACATGCACAAGCTATTGATAAGGGAAAGGCAAAACAAGAACCCAAAATTACTATCAAAACGAAGTGGAAAGAAAAAGAGCTACTTAAGGAAGAAAAGGAATCCTGTTGGCAATTTTGGGTACCTTGGGTACATTGCCTTTGCTCAAGTGTAGAAGTTGTCATTGATGTCAAGAAGCTCTTGAAGGAATTTGATTCAATGTCAGATTATTCAGAGCATGGACAGTGGGTTTCCAAGAAGATCATAGTAGCCCATTTGCAAAAGATCAAAGAAAAAAGACAAGTTAGAAAAAGTATGCAGCGAGCTGGAAAAACTGTCGCGATTTCGCGACATGTTAGAGGAGAGAGAAAGTGCTGGAAAAACTATCATGATTTCGTGACATTTTAGAGGAGAGAGAAAGTGTCGACAAAACTGTCATGATTTCGTGACATGCGAGAAGAGAGAGAAGAAGCTGGCAAAACTGTCATGATTTCGTGACATGCGAGAAGAGAGAGAAGAAGCTGGCAAAACTGTCATGATTTCGTGACATGCAAGAAGAGAGAGAAGAAGCTAGCAAAATTGTCATGATTTCGTGACATGTTGGAAGAGAGAGAAGAAGCTGGCAAAACTGTCATGATTTCGTGACATGTTGGTAGAGAAGGAGAGCAAGGTGGAAAGTGTCATGATTTCGTGACATGCTAGAGTTCGAAGTGAGAACAGTCATGATTTTGTGACATGCTACAAAAGATGAAGTGAGGACTGTCATGATTTTGTGACATGCTAAAAAGCTCGAAGTGAGAACTGTCATGATTTCATGACATGCAGCAAAGGGAAGAGTCTGAAATGAGAAGCGTCGTGATTTCGTGACAGGTTGCAAAGAAAGCTTTCGAAAGCTGAAAGCGTCATGATTTCATGACAGGATGAAAGAATAGCGTACGAATGCAGAAAGTGTCATGATTTCATGACAGGGAGAAAAGATAGCAGACGACAGCAGAAGTGTCATGATTTCATGATAGAAACTGAAAGCATGTCTTCCATAGGTGAAGTGTCATGATTTTACAACAAAAGTAGAGAGGAAGGCCATGAAGACAGAAGGGTCATGATTTCATGATAGAATTGAAGATGACATCAGCAGAGGCAAAAGTGTCATGATTTCATGACAAAAGTAGAGAAGAAGGCCATGAAGACAGAAGGGTCATGATTTCATGACAGAAGAGAAGATGACATCAGCAAAAGTAGAAAGTGTCATGATATCATGACAAAAGCCATAAGATAGTGTTCGATTGCAAAGGTGTCATGATATCGTGACATGTTGTAGTTTCATGAGAAAAGCTATAGAACCACAGAGGCGGTTGAAGTCGACAGAGTTAAATTTGAGCCGACGTAGTTTAGGGTTTTGTAGCCGATGAAGTTAAGGGTAGCAGCCGACTAAGATCAAGGTTTTGATCTTGAAAGTATTAGTATAAAAGTAGGGCTGCTTGGAGAGAAAAATATATCGATCGATGTGTGCGTTCGAAGAGCGGCGTTCGTAGGCTGTGCGAAGAGAAGAAGTTCGATCGTCGAGAGCAGAGTGCATTCTATCGAATCTTCCAAGTGAGAGAGATCACAAGGGAGCAGAGTGCGTGAAGACTATGCGGCTATAATTGCATAGAGGTGCAAAGGTCGAAGATTGATCAAGTGCAACTGTGATTGTGCAAAAAGAGTGAAGGACTATGTTTTTGTGCAGACCAAAAAAAGAGGACAAAGACATTTGTGCCAGACCAAAGGACTGTGTTTGGTGCAGATCAGACAAAGAGAAAGAGGACATTTGTACTAGACCGAAGGACTATGTTTAGTGCAAATTCGAGGACCAACTTTGAGGTGATAGAGTTGAGGACAGAGGTCTCCAGCCAGAGCAGGGAAGACAGGTGTCTTCTATGGATTGAGTTCCATTTGCTAAGGGCAGCTGAGGCAGAGGTCTTCTAGAGGATCACCAGTCAGAGCAGAGTTAGGGGAAGGTATCTCCTTTGAGTCGAGGCTCATAAAATTTGTAATTGGGAAGGTTTCCCAAAAGAATTTGAGATAATATTTTAGAGAAAAGTTTTGTGGACGTAGCCCAGCCATTCTGGGTGAACCACGTTAAAAATGAGTCTTCAATGTGTGATGTTTTCTATCTTGTTTAATGTTGTGTTGATGCCACTGCTATCTGAAATTAAAATTATTAAATGGTTAAGACTTATACTTGTTCACCCCCCCTATCAGTATAAGTTCATGTTCTTCAATTGGTATCAGAGCGGGTCACTCTAGAAAGAGCCTAACAGCTTGGAGAAGGATCTATCAGAGGAACATACAGATTCAAAAAGAAATGAAGAGGTTGAGTTCGATCTCAAAGGTGAATTCTTCTTGGCTTTGAGAAAGCTTGAGAAATTCAGGGAAGAGAATTATGTTCTCAAGCATCAATGTCAGGAAGAAGAGATAGCAAGATCAGAATTGTCTCAAAGTGTTATAGACTTCAAAATTCTAGCTGAAGAAGGGAAGAAGGTTGAACAGGTTCTGACAGAGGCTCTAAAAGGAAAGGAAGCTGATTGTGAGAAACTAGAAGAAGAGATTATGTCTCTTAGAGTGAAGTTGGAACAGTTGACTCTCAGACAGAATACTCCATGTGAAAAGCAAAAGAAGGATGGTATCACCATTCATGAAATAGGGTCTACGAGCAAGGTCAAGCTTCATCCTGAAGAGCAGTGGATTCCAGTTGATCACAAGAAGAACAATCATCCAAGGCATCAAAACAGGTTACATAATACCTTCCATGGCTATTGTTTTTCCTGTAAGAAATTTGGTCACATAGCTATGCATTGCAATAAGTCTCTGAATAGCCATAGTAAGGAAAATGTTAACTCGTTTGCACCTCTTATGAATAAAAATATCATGTGTTACAAGTGCAAGAATTTTGGGCATATAGCAAGGATGTGCGGTTTGGATAGATTTAGTCTTGAGTTCACTAAAAAGAGGAATGAGATCAAATCTAAGTCAATGATAGTTCAAACTGCTTTTCATGCTCAAGACAAAGTAGAAAAATGGTATCTTGATAGTGGTTGTTCAAAACATATGACTGGTGAAAAGGAAAAGTTTTTGGTCTTAAAAAAAACAAACAGAGGAACAGTCAGTTTTGGAGATAACAGGTCCGCTAAAATCTGTGGTAAAGGGACTCTTAGTTTGGATGGGAAATCCAAAATAGAAAATGTGCTCTATGTAGAAGGTCTAAGACATAATCTTCTTAGTGTGAGTCAACTTTGTGATCAAGGGCACATAGTATCTTTCTTTTCAGATAGATGTGAGATAAGTAAAGAAAAAAATGGAAAACTCATTGCTAGTGCTACAAGGACTCCAAACAATCTTTACATGCTAAGTGAGATAAAAAGGGAAAAGTGTTTTCTAACTCAAGAAGATGAGAGTTGGTTATGGCATAAAATATTGGGGCATTTGAGCTTTGATAATCTTGTCAATATTAGTAACAAGGAAGCCAGTTAGAGACTTGCCCAAAATAAAAAGGCCCCATAACATCATTTGCGGTCCTTGTCAACATGGAAAACAGACCAGAACCAGTTTTAAATCAAAAGGGTATACTTCTTCAAAACCATTGGATCTTATTCATACTGATTTGTGTGGCCCTACCAGAACTCAGAGCATTCAGGGAGAAAGCTACTTCATGTTGTTTATAGATGATTATTCTAGAATGACTTGGGTTACTTTTCTCAAAGAAAAATCTGAAGCTTTTGAAAAATTTAAAGCTTTTAAAGAAATGATTGAAAATGAGACTGACAAGAGAATCAAATGCTTAAGATCAGATAGAGGAGGGGAGTTCACTTCAAATGAATTTGTGGAATACTGTGAGCAACACTGAATCAAAAGAGAATATTCAGCAGCAAGAACTCCTCAACAAAATGGAGTAGTTGAAAGGAAAAATAGAACTGTTGAAAATATGGCTAGAGCAATGTTAAATGAGTCAAAACTTTCAGATGGCTTTTGGAGAGAAGCAGATCAAGTACAACAATCTACATCATCACCAGGGCTCAACTCAGAGTCAATCATCATAAAACTCCCTATGAGTTGTGGAAAGGAAGACCAACTACAGTAAAATACTTCAAAGTGTTCGGGAGTAAGTGCTTCATCAGAAGGGAAGATCAGAATTTGGGTAAGTTTGATCCTAGGTGTGATGAGGGAATTTTTCTTGGATATTCCAGCAGAAGCAAGGCCTACAGATGCTTCAACAAAAGAACTCATACAGTTGTAGAAAGCATAAATGTTACGAGTAGATGAAAAGACGAGGGATAAGAGAACCAGTCAAGGAACTCAGTGATGAAATCTGTCAAGAAGAATTCAGAGAGGTTTCAGATGAAGAAGAGGAAAGACAACAACTGCTTCCCAAAACTCCTTCACGGTATGTTCAGAAACATCATCCCAAAGACTTGATCATTGGTGATCCGAATAGCAGGCAAACAAGAAGAAGAGTCATTCCTTCACATGATTCTGCGAATGTTTCATTGTTATCTCAGATTGAGCCAAAAGATTTCAGTGAAGCATGTACAGATAAATTTTGGGTAAAAGCAATGGATGAAGAGCTAAATCAAATAGAGAAAAGTGAAACCTGGGATTTGGTTCCAAGACCTAAGGACAAGAATGTCATTGGCACAAAATGGATATTCAGAAATAAACTCAATGAGGATGGAAAGATTGTCAGAAACAAAGCTAGGTTAGTCTGTAAAGGTTATGCTCAAGTAGAAGGTATTGATTTCGAAGAGACGTTTGCGCCTGTTGCTCGTCTTGAAGCTATCAGAATGTTTTTGGCCCTTTCAAGCTTCAAATCATTCAAGGTATATCAAATGGATGTAAAGTCGGCTTTTCTAAATGGGGTGTTGGTAGAAGAAGTCTACATAGAACAGCCAGAAGGAGTGTCTCTCTCAGAACAGTCAGACTATGTGTGTAAACTAAAAAAGGCTTTGTATGGGTTAAAGCAAGCACCCAGGGCTTGGTACTCAAGACTTGATGGGTATCTTCATGAGCAAGGCTTCAGGAAAGGCGTGGTAGATAGCAACTTGTATATTAAGAATGAAGATGATGATATGTTGATTATAGTTGTCTATGTTGATGATATTATTTTTGGGGGAAATAATACTCAGATGTGCAAAGTTTTTGCTAACACCATGCAGAAGGAATTCGAGATGTCTATGATTGGAGAGCTGTCATTCTTTTTAGGTCTTCAGATTGCGCAATCAAAAAATGGTATATTTCTCTCTCAGGGAAAGTATATCAAAGAAATGTTGAAGAAATTTGGGATGATGGACAGCAAACCCGTGTGTACTCCAATGATTACAGGGTGCAATCTGAGTAAAGATGATGAATCTCCAGCGGCAGATCAGAGGTTGTACAGATCTATGATTGGCAGTTTACTATACAGTACAGCTACCAGACCAGATATCATGCAGGCCATTGGGTTAGTAGCAAGATTTCAGGCAGCTCCAAAAGAATCTCATGTTATAGCAGTTAAGAGGATATTCAGATATTTGAAGGGCACTATGGACTTTGGGCTTTGGTATCCCAAAGGTGATGATTTCACCCTCACAGCTTATACAGATGCAGATTGGGCAGGCGGTATTGATGATAGGAAAAGCACTAGTGGTGGAGCATTCTTTCTGGGAAAGAGTTTGGTCTCTTGGCTAAGTAAGAAACAACCTTCAGTTTCCTTATCTACAGCAGAGGCTGAATACATAGTAGCAGTGGCTGGGTGCACACGGGTTTTATGGATGAAAACCACCTTGGAGGATTTCAAAGTCAAGCATGAACAACCCATATCCATTCTTTGTGATAATACAAGTGCCATAAGTATTTCCAAAAATCCGAGTAATGCACTCAAGGACGAAGCACATTTCCATCAAATATCATTTTCTAAGGGAGAAAGTGCAAGACAAGCGAGGTCAAGCTAGAGTATGTGTCTACTAAAGAGCAGATTGCCGATATCTTCACCAAACCTCTTCCAAGAGATACGTTTGAGTATCTAAGGGAGAAATTGGGAGTTGTTCTCCCACCCCAAAATTAATCACCTCATCAGGAGGTGGGGGAGGGACCAAGCTAAGAGGCTCTTTCTTAGTCCCGAGCCCCAAAGGTGACCCTTTGCCATTGATGACAAAGGGGGAGAGATATGAGTAAGGGGGAGAGCTTCAAGTGAAGAGAAGAGCTTCAAGTCAGGGGGAGCAAAACTTCAAAGGTAGATTCTCAGTTGTTAGCACAGTTGGTTTCAGTTTTGGCTCTTGAGATGAGTTTTCAGTGAAGGGTTGCCATCAATGACAAAGGGGGAGATTGTTGGCAATTTTGGGTACCTTGGGTACATTGCCTTTGCTCAAGTGTAGAAGTTGTCATTGATGTCAAGAAGCTCTTGAAGGAATTTGATTCAATGTCAGATTATTCAGAGCATGGACAGTGGGTTTCCAAGAAGATCATAGTAGCCCATTTGCAAAAGATCAAAGAAAAAAGACAAGTTAGAAAAAGTATGCAGCAGGCTGGAAAAACTGTCACGATTTCGCGACATGTTAGAGGAGAGAGAAAGTGCTAGAAAAACTGTCATGATTTCATGACATTTTAGAGGAGAGAGAAAGTGTCGGCAAAACTGTCATGATTTCGTGACATGTTGGAAGAGAGAGAAGAAGCTAGCAAAACTGTCATGATTTCGTGACATGCGAGAAGAGAGAAGAAGTGGAAAATGTCACGATTTCGTGACATGAAGAAGAGAGAGAAGAAGTAGAAAAGTGTCATGATTTCGTGACATGTTGGAAGAGAGAGAAGAAGTGGAAAACTGTCATGATTTCGTGACAAGTTGGCAGAGAAGGAGAGCAAGTGTGGAAAGTGTCATGATTTCATGACATGTAAGTTCGAAGTGAGAACAATCACAATTTCGTGACATGCTACAAAAGATGAAGTGAGGACTGTCACGATTTTATGACATGTTGAAAAGCTCGAAGTGAGAACTGTCATGATTTCATGACATGCAGCAAAGGGAAGAGTCTAAAATGAGAAGCGTCGTGATTTCATGACAGGTTGCAAAGAAATATTTCGAAAGCTGAAAGCGTCACGATTTCATGACAGGATGAAAGAATAGCGTACGGATGCAGAAAGTGTCATGATTTCACGACAGGGAGAAAAGATAGCAGACGGCAGCAGAAGTGTCATGATTTCATGATAGAAACTGAAAGCATGTCTTCCATAGGTGAAGTGTCATGATTTCATGACAAAAGTAGAGAGGAAGGCCATGAAGACAGAAGGGTCACGATTTCATGACAGAATTGAAGATGACGTCAGCAGAGGCAAAAGTGTCATGATTTCATGACAAAAGCAGAGAAGAAGGCCATGAAGATAGAAGGGTCACGATTTCATGACAGAAGAGAAGATGACGTCAGCAGAAGCAGAAAGTGTCACGATATCACGACAAAAGCCATAAGATAGTGTTCGGTTGCAAAGGTGTCACGATATCGTGACATGTTGTAGTTTCACGAGAAAAGCTACAGAACCACAGAGGCGGTTGAAGCTAAAAGAGTTAAATTTGAGCCGACGTAGTTTAGGGTTTTGTAGCCGATGAAGTTAAGGGTAGCAGTCGACTAAGATCAAGGTTTTGATCTTGAAAGTATTAGTATAAAAGCAGGGCTGCTTGGAGAGAAAAATATATCGATCGATGTGTGCGTTCGAAGAGCGGCGTTCGTAGACTGTGCGAAGAGAAGAAGTTCGATCGTCGAGAGCAGAGTGCATTCTGTCGAATCTTCCAAGTGAGAGAGATCGCAAGGGAGCAGAGTGCACGAAGACTATGCGGCTATAATTGTGCAGAGGTGCAAAGGTCGAAGATTGATCAAGTGCAGTTGTGATTGCGCAAAAAGAGCGAAGGACTGTGTTTTTGTGCAGACCAAAAAAAGAGGACAAAGCATTTGTGCCAGACCAAAGGACTGTGTTTGGTGCAGATCAGACAAAGAGAAAGAGGACATTTGTACTAGACCGAAGGACTATGTTTAGTGCAAATTCGAGGACCAACTTTGAGGTGATAGAGTTGAGGACAGAGGTCTCCAGCCAGAGTAGGGAAGACAGGTGTCTTCTATGGATTGAGTTCCATTTGCTAAGGGCAACTGAGGCAGAGGTCTTCTAGAGGATCACCAGTCAGAGCAGAGTTAGGGGAAGGTATCTCCTTTGAGCCGAGGCTCATAAACTTTGTAATTGGGAAGGTTTCCCAAATAATTTGAGATAATATTTTAGAGAAAAGTTTTGTGGACGTAGCCCAGCCATTCTGGGTGAACCACGTTAAAAATGAGTCTTCAATGTGTGATGTTTTCTGTCTTGTTTAATGTTGTGTTGATGCCACTGCTATCTGAAATTAAAATTATTAAATGGTTAAGACTTATAACTGTTCACCCTCCCCTCTCAGTATAAGTTCATGTTCTTCAAATCCTTAATCGTACAAACAACATTTAAAGCATAGAATAAATATGTACCTTGGATACTTGATAGTGGATGCTCCAGTCATATGACAAGTGATAAACAAAAATTTGAGAAGTTATAGAAATATGAAGGTGGTTTAGTAAAGTTTGGAAATAATGATGGAGCTAAGATAGTTGGCAAAGGTTCAGTTAAAATTAGTGATGGAAAAATTAAGTCAGAAGAAGTCTTGTTTGTGGATGGTTTGAAACATAACTTGTTGAGTGTAAGTCATATTTGTGATAAAGGTCATGAAGTAGTTTTTATGAAGCAGGGTTGTGAAGTCAGAAAAACAAACAGTGGAAAATTGATAGCAACTCGGATCAAGGACATCTCGGACACTCGTACACGCTCTCAGAGACTTCAGAAGGATCTTGTTTTATTGGATAGGAAGAAGAAAATTGGTTGTGGAACAAGAGACTCGGTCATATCGGTTTTGATAATCTAGTAAAAATCAACTCAAAAATGGCAGTGAGAGATATTCCCACCATCAGCAAACCTGCAAACAACATTTGTGCTTCATGCCAAAAGGGGAAGCAAACTAGAGTCACATTCAAAACAAAAGAGTACTACACAAGCAAACCTTTGGAACTAATACGCACTGATTTATGTGGACCCATGAGAACACAAAGCATAAATGGTGATAAATAATTTATGTTGTGCATTGATGACTATTCCATAATGACATGGATATTTTTCTTGAAGCATAAATCAGAAGCTTTTAAAATGTTCAAGACTTTCAAAAACCATGTTGAGAATGAAACATGAAAGAGGATCAAATGTTTAAGATCATATAGAGGAGGATAATTCATTTCAGAGGAGTTTATAGAGTACTGTGAAAAATACGATATTAGGAGATAGTTTTCAGTAGCCAAGACTCCTCAGCAGAATGGAGTGGTAGAAATAAAGAACAGGACAGTGCAAGAAATGGCACAGACTATGTTGGATGAAAGCAGAGTAGCAAACAAATTTTGGAAAGAAGCAATCCATACTATGGTGTATATCCAAAATAGGTACATGCTGAGAACACATGAAAGCAAAACTCCTTATGAGTTGTGGTTTGCTAAAAGGGCAACAACAAAATACCTCAAAGTTTTTGGCAGCAAGTGCTACATCAAAAGAACTGAAGATAATCTTGGTAAATTTGAATATAGAGCAGATGAAGGTATTTTTGTTGGTTATTCATCAAAAAGCAAAGCTTACAAATGCTACAACAAGAGGCTAAAGAAAATTGTGGACAGTGTCGATGTTAAATTTGATGAAGGTAGAGAATGAGTAATTAGCTATGAAAAGAACTACCCAATTTATGAAGAGGTTATTGAAGGAGATGAGAAAAACGAAACGAAAAAGATACATAAAATTGACTTAGATGATTTAAGTTGTGATTCAGAAGTGGAAGAAAATAAGAAATTCAAAATAGGCAAACTGGCAAAAAAATCATCCTAGAGAGAAAATAATTGGAGACCCCAAAGTTGGTGTTCAGACAAGAAGAAGAGTAGTAAGTAACTACTCTCTATTATCTAGCATTGAGCCCAAAAATGTTGCTGATGCAAGCAAAGATGAAATTTGGATGAAGGCAATAAATGAAGAATTAGATCAGATCGAGAAAAACAAAACTTGGGAGTTAGTACCTAGACCTGCAAATAAAAATATAATCAAGACTAAATGGATTTTTCGAAACAAATTGAATGAAGACGGACAGGTAGTCAGAAATAAAGCAAGATTGGTATGTAAGGGTTATGCACAAGTTGAAGGCATTGACTTTGAGGAAACTTTTGCACCAGTAGCTAAACTAGAGATAATTAGAATGTTTCTGGATTTAGCAGTCTACAAGAATTTCAAATTTTATCAAATGGATGTGAAATCAATGTTTTTGAATGGGAAACTTGAAGAAGAGGTTTATATTGAGCAACCAGATGGTTTCCAACTTGGTGATGATCCCAAATTGGTTTGCAAGTTGAAGAAAGCATTATATGGCTTAAAACAGGCACCCCGAGCATGGTATGCAAGGCTAGACAACTATCTCACTCAACAAAGGTTTAAGAAAGGTATGGTGGATAGTAATTTGTATGTCAAAATAGAAAATGGGCATCTTATTGTTCTTTTTGTATACATAGATGATATCATATTTGGCAACAACAAAGATGAGTCATGTAAATATTTAGCAAATAAGATGTAGAAAGAATTTGAAATGTCAATGATTGAACTTTTATATTTCCTCAGGTTGCAAGTTAATCAAAATAAGAAGGGCATACTTATTTCTCAAGTTAAATATGTGAAAGAGATGTTAAAAAAGTTCACAATGGAGGATTGTAATCCAGTTAGCACTCCCATGACGACAGGTTGCAAGTTGAGCAAAGATGACAAATCTCCACCTGTTGATCAAACCATGTACAAATCTATGATTGGAAGCTTACTGTACCTGACAACTACCAGACCAAATATTTTGTGGGCAATATGCATGGTAGCACGATTTCAGGCTAATCCTAAGGAGACTCATGTGACAGTAGTGAAGAGGATTCTTCGGTACCTCAAGGGTACTATGGAGTATGGGTTATGGTATCCAAAAGGTAAAGACTTCACCCTTATTTTGTATTCAGATACAGATTGGGTAGGATGTGTAGATGACAAAAGAGTACCAGTGGAGGTACATTCTATCTTGGAGACAGATTGGTCACATGGCATAGTAAGAAACAAGAGTCAGTTTCTTTATCGACAGTAGAGGCAGAATATATTGTAGCTACAACATGTTGTACATAGGTATTGTAGATGAAAAAAACCCTGAAAGATCTTGGTATTAGCTTTAGTGAGCCAATATCAGTTAAGTGTGATAACACCAGTGCCATTAACATCTCCAAGAATATGGTTATGTATTCACGCACAAAACACATTGCTATCAAGTATCACTTTTTGAAGGAGAAAGTTGCGAAATGTGAGGTTAAGTTGGATTTTGTTCCAACTACAGAGCAAGTAGCAGATATCTTCACAAAACCATTGCCCAAGGAATTTTTTGAGTACCTTCACAATAAATTAGGAGTGGTCACACTTCCCAAGAATTGACTAGCTACAGGGATCACATTCTTAGGGGGAGCATTTAAGTATTTGATTATATTTTTTCTCATGTTCATGATTTTTTCTAAGTGTAATAAATTGTTCCTGAGAATGTTGTGCATGGACTCAGGGGGAGTCTGCAGTAGCCCTTTGGTATTATTGTCAAAGGGGGAGAAGAGTTACAGGAAATTGTACATATGTTGCCAACAATTCCAAAGGGGGAGATTATTGAGCAAGGTGCAAAAAAAGTATTGTCATTATTGTCAACACAATCAGATAGATCTATTGATGCAGTGGACAAGAAGTTCAAAAGCTATTCAAATGCAGAAGACAGGAGTTCAAAGGTTATTCAGAATATGTACAATGATTTTCCAAGAAGATCGAAGTGGCCCATATGCAAAAGATCAAAGAAAAATACAAGTAAGAAAAGTGTTGTGATATCACGACATATACAACAGGCAAGAAAAACTCTCGTGATTTCACGACATGTTGGAAGAGAGAGAAAAAGGAGAAAAACTATCACAATTTCGTGACATGTTGGAAGAGAGAGAAAAAGTAGGAAAAATTGTCATGATTTCGCGACATGTTGGAAGAGAGAAAAAGTAGGAAAAACTATCGCAATTTCGTGACATGTTGGAAGAGAGAGAAAAAGTAGGAAAAATTGTCACGATTTTGTGACATGTTGGAAGAGAGAGAAAAAGCAGGAAAAACTGTTGCAATTTCGCGACATGTTGGAAGAGAGAGAAAAAGTAGGAAAAACTATCACGATTTCGTGACATGTTGGAAGAGAAAAAGGCAAGTGGAAAAACTGTCGTGATTTCGTGACATGTTGGAAGAGAGAGAAAGCAGGAAAAAGTGTCACGATTTCGTGATAAGTTCGAAGAAAGAGAAAAAGTAAGAAAAGTGTCACGATTTCGCGACATGTCGCATTTTCGTGACTAAAATAGGAGAGAGAAAGTAAGTTGGAAAAGTGTCACGATTTTGTGACATGTCACATTTTTCCAACTAAAATAGGAGAGAGAAAGTAAGTTTGAAAAGTGTCGTGATATCGCGACATGTCGCATTTTCATGACAAAAGAAAGAGAGGAAGCATACGAAAGCAAAACTATTACGATTTCACGACAAAATCAGAAAGCGAGACTTCAGAAGTAGAAGTGTCGCAATTTCATGACAAAAGCAAAGAAGTAAAGTATGGAACCAAAAGTGTCACAATTTCACGACAAAAGTAGAGAAGAAGACTTCGAAGGCAGAAGTGTCACAATTTCATGACAAAAGCAAATAAGCTAAGTACGAAAGTAGAAGTGTCACGATTTCATGATAAAATCTAAGTTGAAGACTGTGGAGGCAGAAGTGTCGCGATATCACGACAAAAGAAAAGTCAAAGTCCATGGAAGCAGAAGTGTCGTGATATCGCGACAAAAGCAAAGACGAAGTATACGAAGGCGAAATGTCGTGATATCATGACAAAGAAAAAGAAAAAGTATGCAGAGGCAAAAATGTCATGATATCATGACAAAAGAATAGAGAAAGCGTACGAAGGCGAAAGTGTCACGATATCGTGACATGTATTTTCGTGGCAACAACAACAAAAGAAGCTACAGAGGCAGAAATGTCACGATTTCGTGATAGGTCATAAATGTGCAAGTCAAGAAGGAGAATTCAACTGAAATGAGAAGTATGACAGTGGACCGACATCACTATGGCATTTACAAGGGCAGTTACAGAGTGATTTCATACTACTGAAATATGAAGAGTGATCAAAAGTCAATATGGTGATTACAAGGTCTGTCCAGAATGAAATCATCAAGCGATGGATAAACCGAACATCTTCTTGAGTTGAAGCCGATGAAGACCGATGACATCCAACTAAAATTAGGGTTTAGAGTTGTTATGAAAGCTGACTAAAATTAGGATTTACAACCAACTAAGATTAGGGTTTTCATCATAAAAAATATTGTTATAAAAGGAGGGTTGTTTGGAGAATTAAAAATGTGTCAAAGGTGTGTGAAATACGGTCGTTGTGCACAGAGAGCAAGTCGTGTCGAATCGTGCTAAGTGTGAAATTCACAAAGAGAGTAGAGTGCACAAAATGGAGAAGATGATCATGAAGTTTGACTGTAACAGAGCAGAGTGCACAAAAGGGAGAAGACGATCGTGAAGTTTGACTATAATGAAGCAGAGTGTGCGAAGTGATTGCATAGAGAGAGTAGAGTGCGTAGAGAACGCAAAGGTAAAGAAGACCAGTCAGGGTCTTGCAAAAGCAAAGGTATCTTACTGTCAAACTTATAGATTCAAATTGAAGTCCAAGTTGTAACTTGGCATCAGGGGTTGGTGCTCCTTTCTGTTGGTGCAGATAAATAAGGGGTTGGTGCTAGTAAATCAGGGGTTGGTGCTCCTTTCTGTTGGTGCAAATAAATCAGGGGTTGGTGCTCCTTCCAGTGTGTGCTGGTAAATTGATTGTAAAGTTGGTGTTTTGTAAAGGCTGGATTTGGATGGTAGTCCAAGCAGTCAATTTTTGAGGAGTAGCCACATTGGTGAACCTCGTTAAATCTTGTGTTGTGTGATGATATTTTGTTATACTTGTTGTATCTAGTAATAAGTTTTAATTGCTACGGTATTAAGAGCTATAAATTTAAGTTTAAAGAGCTACACTGATTCACCCCCCCTCTCAGTGTCATTGTAAGACTAACAGCTAACATAACCCTAACATTCCTCTAACTTATTCTATCTATGGAGGAGTAGTATTATTAATTAATACTAATTAATTGGAGTAGTGTTATTAAATTCCAACACATCCAACAACGTCAAATAAATCACATCTATTTGTAAGGAAATTTAATTAATTTATTTCTGCACATATCTTCAGTCGTATACCTTAGGCATTAATAAAAATTAGGTAATTACACGGGTTATTCCCACTATTAGCAAATTTTCTCTCAAAAGAGCGAATTCGCTTATAGCAGATGAAATTTTCTCACATTCCACAAATTTTCTCACATCCTGAGAATTCATGCAAACACAAGTCTAGGGGTAAATTTTATCTCTAGATCCATTATCTTATTTAGGCTATTATATCTATATTGTTTTTCACTATATACTATATCATTCACTGCACTATTTTATCTTCTTATTGTAAGTTTTATCGCTCATATATAGAGTTTGGAATTATCATTATTGTTCATGTACAGTTGTTTAAAAGACCAAGGGGGTCTGACTACTATGCCATTAAGCTCAAATCTACAGTGGCTTAAGCATATCCCCAAACCCTAACTTCAAAATTTAGTGTTTATCTAACAAGTTGTAGGTTTATTGCAAATTCACTCTTGAGAAAATGAATTCACTTGCAGAATTCAACAAATAGTTAATTCGCTTGTAGATTCAACAGGCTACAAAATTGCTCCCAGATCATGAATTTGTTCAACAGGGAACAAATCTGCTTTATTAAACCATCTAAACCAGGTAAGCATTTAATTTGATATGCTTTTGAAATTTATTTGTATTTTCTTATTTATTTTGTAGTCTCTATTTCTTAAAGCATTTGAAAAGAATAAGAAAATTATAATATATATATATATATATATATATATATATATATATATATATATATATATATAAATAAATAACATAAATTTTGCAATGCATATTAGCTTAGTTTAAATTGCTTACTGCTTGATTGTTTTCAAGGAATCTAAAATGCATATAGTATAGGATCTAGTTGCATTCTACCTAAAACCTAGGTGTGTGTTATCAAAAGAATCCATCAAACATGTTACTTTATCCAGATGTGGAAACTATCATTAATAGTTTTCTTGTGAACCCACCATAATCCATCAACAAATACCAAATAAGGTACAACATAAGTACCTCTCATATCAAGGTGTGAACCCTTGATTTTCCACCCCCCTTAGAGGCATGGATCCATCAGCCTGAAGGAAAGGGGTGCAAATACTTTTGGTCTATATTCTTTGGTGAGCCTGTTGTGAAACACTACCTTATTTATTTTTGCTTTTTTTCAAAAAAAAAAAACTAAAAAAAGAACACTAAAATTGGATTTTATTAGATTAAAAGCATATAAGAAGATAATTTTTTAATTGGTATGGTTCACATTTTTTTATTTTTATACCACTTCTTAATAAGAACCACATCCAATGTATTATTTTGTAGTTGATTTGCGTAACTAAGACACCACTTTAGTGGTGGGAATTCTGCTGTAAAGGTCCTTTGCGGTGAATCTGGTCTGGACACAATGGGAATACACAGTGAAGGGGGTTAGCCACACCCATGAACCTTTAGAAAGAGATTATCATTTTGTTTGTGCCCAAAAAACTAAAAAATTTAATCAAGATTAAAATTTAGCCAATCCAACAACCATCATAACCGTGGAATAGAGCATGCATATTTCTTTAGAGAGTGTATCGCTAACCATGATGAACTGGGTGAGGATTGGTAGGACCTGGGGTTCATCATAGCTTGGATTTCATCACCAAGCATTTGCATGCGGGTATACAAGTGAAAGCATAATTTGAAACAAGACAACTAGACCTCCAACTTTTCACACATTTTGAAAAAGAAATTACAATTAGAAGAAACATTTTATTTTATTTTATTATTTAATTTTTATTTTATTTTTATAAAATATTAAAAAATAATAAGAAACAAACAAAAATAAGATAGTCAAATGGTGGATAATAGCATTAGGGGATTAGTATTTATAGACCTTAAAAGATTACTATCTGAACATGAAATAACTTTAGTGGTTGAACAAAGACATGTTCCATCTAGAGAAAAGTGGGACATTCTTTGGGGATGTATTGATATCGTTAAGGAAATGGTAGAATAATTAGCCAAAATTAGAAGAATTTATATAGTTAAAGCTTTAGGTGCTGATCATTATTCACCATACTTTGAAATAGAAGACAAGTAGCCAAAATAACAAGTATCCATTCAACAATATATCCTATTGAAATTTATTTTGAGGATGTCATAACCATTCACAAGTTCCTAGCACATATAGAAGACAAAGAGGTAACTTTGGAACAAAATAGAAGATATAATAAAGCACCTAGAGCTATACTTTTTAGAGAATTTTGCCATGATCTGCAATTTCAACATTCCACTTTTGTTGAGGGAAGATTCTCTGTTTTCCACTTGGTAACTCTTTTGAAAAAATATTTTACCTTTGAGGAAGAAAACTATATAAACCTAGAATAATTAAATCGAATCAATGATATCCACAAAATTTTAGAAGAAGAATGAGTGCTACATTTAGGTTTATCCTAGAAAACTTTAGAAAATTGTAGACAATAAAATCATGTAAATCAGATAAGAATGCTAGTGCACCACTTGTGCCACTCTTATCGATATCATATGGCCCCATTGGGAAACCCTCTAGGGTAACATAAATATCCATAGCACTTTTGGGAATATTTCCATAAGTTTTGGGAGGTTTTGTGTCATATCCTTATGATCGTCCCACCCTGGTATGTTCATAGACGGTGACCGTCCCACCCAGGGATGGCCACTCATAACCGTCCCTAAATAGGCCCTCAAAAAGTCAAAGGGGTAGAGAAATGGAAATAAATTACTACCATATTCCTTGCCCAATCATCAAAAATTGATTCGAGACTATCATGGAGACCAAAAACTCCAAATTAGAGGTCCCAAATGGGCAACCTCTTCCACCAATGCATGGCAAAGGTTTCAACAAGTGGTGACACTTGCCTTACATGCTAGAAATTTCCCCTTTGCCAAAAATTCCCTATTTGGGCTATAAATTGAGGTGTTCTCACCCCAATTGAAAGAGATAAGTGTTGAAGTAGAGACCACGAAGTGCTGCCTAATTCTACCCTCACATTTTGCCATTACAATTGCCCTCATATTTCCTTGAAACCCTCTTCATTCAAAGGCACTTTCAGGGGTATACCAAACACACTAAATCCATTCCAAAACTAGTCAAACTGGAAATTAATTTCTACCACATTTTTTGACACAAAATTTAGGAGAGTTTCAGACTAGATCCCTCTAGAATTGGTGGCAAATTCTACTTAGATTGGTAACCATCCCACCTGGGGATGGTTAGTAGTGGTTAGTTGCACCTGTTAGGGATGATTAGAAAACCATAAGGAATTTTGATTCAATTCCATCATAGGTCATTTATAAATGTTTATATTAGTCTTGCATTCAATTTTGGTGATATTTGGAGTTGTTTTGATGGGTCAATTAGAAGTTTTATGGTTGTAGGTATAGTTGTCCCTGTCAAAGACGGTCACTATTTTTGCTAACAATTTCCCTTTAATTCATTCTAAAATATTTCCAAAACCATATAAATAGTAGCATAGTAGATTTATAATCCATTTGGAGTTGTTTATATTTATTAAAAATAAGTTTAATTATTTCTAGATGCATGTTTTCTATGTTTTCCTAGCTTTCAATCTATAAACGCATATGCTTTTAATATGTTTCAATATCTTGTGTGTAGGTGCATATATTATATACATGAGGGAGGATCTAAGAGGCACAAAAGGATAGTCCGAAGACTATATCTCAAGTGTGGAATGCGAAAAGAACATTGGAACATGCCATCAAGCTTTTTTAAAGGATTAGATCCTTTGTATTTTGCAGTATTAAAATGTATCAAAGAAAAGCCCTCAAAGGGGGATGTTTTGTAATAGTAAGCATTGAATAAATAAATATAAGTATAAATCCACCCTCTTTTATTACACATTATTCTTCATTTAAATATATTACATATTATGCATCTTTCCCATTGAATACTTACTTTACCACGCTTTTATATTTCAATAAAGAACCCTTAAGGCGTGCCATTATTTTTTCTTCTTCAAAAAAATATAATTTAATTTAAAAACCATATATATAAATATAAAAATATTTATATTTATATTAATGACCATGACTTTAAGAAATGGTAAAGAAGTTGCATATCCTCCGAAGGAACAACTGGACACTAAAAACCCTAATGACAGGAGCAATGAAGAATAAGTAGAAAAATAATATAGAGAAGAACAAAATGAACAAATGGAACAAGTTGTAACCAATCCAAAACCACACCTTGAGCCAAAGATAGGAACCCAAGGTGAGATTCAATTTAAAACAATAGATCAATTTTGGGGCTTTGTAAGTTATAATCGCCCTACTATTATTAAAGCCTTCGAGGTAGAAGAATATCTTAGGGGTCAAATTTCAATTGAATCCTCCTTAGAGAAAGATTTCAGACTTCAAATATCTTCTTCTCAACTTCCTCTCGAGAGCCACACAAGAGTGACTTCGACTAACCTCACTCTTTCTCATCATATCACCTTTAGTAATTCTACTCTTGGTACCACTCAATTTATCCAACCTCCAGATGTTCACTCACAAGTCGACACCCACAAAGTATCACAAAATAACCTATTTATGTCTCTACTACAATTTTTAGTGTAGCAAAAAATCCATAGGTTTCCTCAACTAGTGATAAATTATTTTCCCATCTATATCACAACATATGTCCCTATCAATTATATAATCCATACTTGCAAGCTTCTACATCACAAAATAATCCTTCATCACAACCGATTCATTCATAATCGCCCCATTCCATTCCTCCAAAAATTTTGATTCCTTATTCTTCATATAACCATACTCTTGTTGGCAATTTTGGGTACCTTGAGTTCTTTGCAGTTGCTCAAGTAAATAAGTTGTCATTGATGTCAAGGAGCTTTTGAAAGAATTTGATTTGATGTAAAATAATGTGTTTTGTTGAAGGTTCGGCTTGACAGGTTCGAAAGAAAGTAAGTTGGAAAAATGTCGCGATATCGCGACATGTCGCATTTTCGCGACTTAGGCAAGAGAGAGAAAGCTTTTTGAAAAAGTGTCACGATTTCGCGACATGTGAGAAGAGAGAGAAGAAGCTGGAAAAACTGTCATGATTTCATGACATGTTGGAAGAGAGAGAAGAAGCTGGAAAAACTGTCACGATTTCGTGACATGTTGGCAGAGAAAGAAAGCAAGGTGGAAAGTGTCGCGATTTCATGACATAATGCAAGGAAGGTTGTATGGACAAAAAAGTGTCATGATTTCATGACATGATGCAGAAGGGAGAGTCCGTAGTGTGAACTGTCACGATTTCGCGACAAGTTCGAAGAGAGATAAAGTATCTCGAAAAGTGTCATGATTTCGTGACATGCTGCAAAAGACGAAGTGAGGACTATTGCAATTTTGTGACATGCTAAAAAGCTCGAAGTGAGAACTGTCATGATTTCGTGACATGCAGCAAAGGGAAGAGTCTGAAATGAGAAGCGTCACGATTTTGCGATAGGCTACAAAGAAGTCGTACGGATGCAAAAAGTGTTGTGATTTTGCGACAGGTTGAGATGGCAGCATTCAGTTGGAGAAAGTGTCACGATTTTGTGACAGGTTGAGATGGCAGCATTCAGTTGGAGAAAGTGTCATGATTTCATGACAAAAATAGTAAGCAAGTCTTCAACAGAAGAAGCGTCACGATTTCACGATGAATTCAAGAAGGAAGAGCTCGAAGGCGAAAGCGTCACGATTTCGTGACATGTTCCAGTTTCACGGGCGTAAGGTAGAGAAGAGCTTAAGGCAGTGAAAGCGTCATGATTTTGTGACATGTTTCATTTTCGCTAGTGCAAGCCGAGAAGAGGTTGATAAAGCGAGAAATGTCATGATTTCATGACAAAAGTGACGATGACATCAGTAGAGGCAGAAGTGTCATGATTTCATGACAAAAGCAAAGTTGTTGCTGACAAAGCGAGAAGTGTCATGATATCGTGACAAGAGCTTAGTCAAAGTCGTCAACGGCTAAAGTGTCGCGATATCATGACAAAAGCCATAAGATAGTGTACGGTTGCAAAAGATGTCACGATATCGCGACATGTTGTAGTTTCACAGTAGAAGCTACAAAAGAGTTGTAGAGTTAAATTTGAGTCGACAAAGTTAAATCTGGGCCGACGAAGATTAGGGTTTGCAACCGACGTTGTTTAGGGTTGTGCAGCCGACTAGGATCAAAGTTTTAATCTTGAAAGTTTTAGTATAAGAGGAGGGCTGTTTGAAGAGAAATAGCATCGATCGAAGTGTGCGTTCGAAGTGCGATATTCGTAGATAGAGTGCGGGGGAGAAGTTCGATCATCGAGAAGCAGAGTGTGCGAAGACGATGCTGCTGTGATTGCGTAGAGGTGCATAAGTTGATGTTCGATCGAGTGCTGCTGTGTTTGCACAGATAGTGCAAAAGTTGGTTTCGACCAAGTGCGACTGTGATAGAACATAAAGAGATTTGAGGATAGACTTGTGCCAGACCAAAGGACTGTGTTTGGTGCAGACCAGAGAAAGAGGAAGAGGACAGACTTGTGCTAGACCGAAGGACTGTGTTTGGTGCAGATCAGAGAAAAATATAGAGGACATTTGTGCTAGACCGAAGGACTGTGTTTAGTGCAAATTCGAGGACCAAGCTTTGAGGTGACAGAGTTGAGGACAGAGGTCTCCAACTAGAGCAGGGAAGACAGGTGTCTTCTATGGATAGAGTTCCATTTGCTAAGGGTAGCGGAGGCAGAGGTCTTCTAGAGGATCACCAGCCAGAGCAGAGTTAGGGGATTGGTGTCTCCTTTGGGTTGGTACCCATAAACATTGTAATCGGGAAAGGTTTCCCAGATTTGGTTGATAAAATTTTAGTGAAAATTTTTATCCGTGGAGTAGCCCACTTTGGGTGAACCACGTAAATTGTTGTGTCTCTATTGTGGATGGTGTTTTCTGCATTGCTTTGATTTATGCTTGATACTATTTTCTATACACTGCATAATTTTGAGTTGAAAGTTGAATTGAAAGAAAAAGTAAAAAGTGGTCTTATACTGTTCACCCCCCCTCTCAGTATAAGCTTGTGTTCTTCAATTGGTATCAGAGCAGGTGCCTTCGAAAAGTTTAACAGCTTGAAGGAAAAGCCAGTAAAGAACACAATGGATTATTCAAGTGGCAATGCAAGCACCTATTCTTGATGGATCAGATTTTGGTCTTTGGAGTGCTAGGATGAAGGTTCATCTAATGGCACTTGGGAATGAGGTTTGGGAAGTGATTGAAGATGGGTACACTATTCCTGTAAATGGTCCATATACTAAAGAAGATAGGCTCCTACATCACAAGCAATTCAAAAGCAATGAATGCAATCCTGAAAGGTTTACAGAAAGTAGATCTCACCAAAGTAATTCACTGCAAGACAACTAGTGAAATGTGGAAACAGTTATGGTGGTTCATACTGGTGATGCAAATGTCAGAAAGGCCAAGTTGAGACATTTCAAAGGTATGTTTGAACAACTCAAGATGAATGATGATGAAAATATTAGTGACTATATGCTTCGTATGGATGAGGTTGTTAACTCCATGAAAGACTTAGGACTTGAGCTTGCTGAAAATGATGTTTGTGATAAGATTTTAAGATCTCTTCCTAATAGATTTAGTGAAAATATTTTTGCTATTGAGGAAGCTAAAGATTTGGATAAGCTGAAAAAGGATGAGCTTCATAGTATACTTGCAACATTTGAGTTGAGAACTCAAGTGAAGGTTGATGTCAAGAAAGAGGCAGCTTTCAAGGCTACCAAGAAATCTAAGGGTAAACAACTTCAAGAGAGTGATGAGTCTTCTAGTGATGAAGAGGCATATTACAACAAGAAAGGCAAGTTATCTAGAAAGCACAAAAGCATGAAAAATATAAGATGCTTCAATTGTGGAAAGTTTGGTCATTATGCTACTGACTGTACTGTTTCCAAGAATGAAAGTGATGAAGAGAAACAAGATGTTAAGAGCAAGGATTCTGAAAAGCACAGGTATTACAGAAAGAACAAAGATGAGCACAACAATCAAGGAAAGAAGTATTCACACAAGAACAAGAAGAGTTTCTACCTAGACAAAGCAAGTAAGTGTTCTAGCAGTGATAGTGAAAGCTCTTCAAGTGATGAGGAAAATGAGATGTTGTTCATATCAAAAAAAGAGGAAGAACCGAAACATAGATTCATTATTATGAAATGTCTTAGATGTGGAAATTTTGGTCACCTTGAGGATGATTGTACAAATAATGATTTGGTTTCCAAATATGTATAAGGATGCTTCAAAAAACTATCAAGAAGATGCTTGTATGGTTTTTGAAAAAGGTAGCACCTCTAGTGATAAGAAATCTGGAAAAGGCCTTGAGGATTCAAAAAGCAAACAAATAAAGGATCTTGAAAGTGAACTTAATAATGCTCTTAGTGCTTTGAAAAAGGAAAGAAAGAAGAATGATAGACTCAAGGATAAGTTAGATGAATGTTGTATGGAGAGAGACGATCTTATAGAAAGTCTTGACTTCTCTATAGCTAAGACACAAGAACTCAAGGACGAGTTAGAGTCTAAGATTCTTCAATATAATGAGTTGGAACAGAAAATGGCTTCTTTGGAAGTGGAAACTAAAGAGTACAAGGATAAGCTATATAGGTTTCAAGATAGCTCCAAAAGGGTTAAGTCTCTCATCAAAGGTCAAAGGAAAACAACAGATAAAATAGGCCTTGGTTTTGTTAAGCCGCACAAGGAAGAGAGTTCTGATGAGGAAAGTATTTCAGATCCTGAGTCCTTAACTGATCGATGCGTAGAAACAAAAAACAAAAATCAGAATGCGAAGAAGAAGTTTTCAGGACCCAAGAGGTCGAATAAAGGTAAATTTCATGATAGATGTTTTGCATGTTACAGGTTTGGTCACATGGCTGCACATTGCATGGCTCAAGTAAGGAAGATAAATGATAGTTTCAGAGGTGGTAATTTCTTTCAAGGGTATTGCTACTCTTGTAAACAGTTTGGGCATAAGGCAATTTTCTGCAAGGCTAATAACTCGGAACAGGGTTAGTCAAAATAAGAGGATTCAAAGAACAAGTATGCCTAAAAGAAATAACATTGTTACTTGTTATAAGTGCAACAATGAAGGCCACACAGCTAGACAGTGTAGAGCTGAACTTCCAAGGTATAAGAACAGGAACAGTGGTATGAACAAGTCCAAGGATCAAGGCATGGATAAGAACAGAAATAATAATAGGAACATGAACAGTGACAGGAACAAGAACAGGAATACGGGCAAAATGTTCAAGAAAAGGCCCGACAAGGAAATTATAGACACTGATGATGATCAGTGCCTAATGGGAGTTTTACTCCCACCCCATAATTAATCACCTCATCAGGAGGTGGGGGAGGGACTAAGCTAAGTGGCTCATTCTTAGTCCCGAGCCCCAAAGGTGACCCTTTGCCATTGATGACAAAGGGGGAGAGATATGAGTAAGGGGGAGAGCTTCAATGTGAAGAGGAAAGCTTCAAGTCGGGGGGAGCAAAACTTCAAAAGGAGATTCTCAACTATTAGCACAGTTGGTTTTAGCTTTAGCTCCTGAGACGTGTTTTTAGTAAAGGGTTGCCATCAATGACAAAGGGGGAGATTGTTGGCAATTTTGGGTACCTTGAGTTCTTTGCAGTTGCTCAAGTAAATAAGTTGTCATTGATGTCAAGGAGCTTTTGAAAGAATTTGATTTGATGTAAAATAATGTGTTTTGTTGAAGGTTCGGCTTGACAGGTTCGAAAGAAAGTAAGTTGGAAAAATGTCGCGATATCGCGACATGTCGCATTTTCGCGACTTAGGCAGGAGAGAGAAATATTTTTGAAAAAGTGTCACGATTTCGCGACATGTGAGAAGAGAGAGAAGAAGCTGGCAAAACTGTCACGATTTCGCGACATGTTGGAAGAGAGAGAAGAAGCTGGAAAAACTGTCGCGATTTCGTGACATGTTGGCAGAGAAAGAAAGCAAGGTGGAAAGTGTCACGATTTCGTGACATAATGCAAGGAAGGTTGTACGGATGAAAAAGTGTCATGATTTCATGACATGATGCAGAAGGGAGAGTCCGTAGTGTGAACTATCACGATTTCATGACAAGTTCGAAGAGAGATAAAGTATCTCGAAAAGTGTCACGATTTCGTGACATGCTACAAAAGACGAAGTGAGGACTGTCATGATTTCACGACATGCTGAAAAGCTCAAAGTGAGAACTGTCATGATTTCATGACATGCAACAAAGGGAAGAGTCTGAAATGAGAAGCATCATGATTTCGTGATAGGCTACAAAGAAGTCGTATGGATGCAAAAAGTGTCACGATTTTGTGATAGGTTGAGATGGCAGCATTCAGTTGGAGAAAGTGTCATGATTTCATGACAGGTTGAGATGGCAGCATTCAGTTGGAGAAAGTGTCACGATTTCACGACAAAAATAGTAAGCAAGTCTTCAACAGAAGAAGCGTCACGATTTCGCGATGAATTCAAGAAGGAAGAGCTCGAAGGCGAAAGCATCGCGATTTCGTGACATGTTCCAGTTTTGCGGGCGTAAGGTAGAGAAGAGCTTAAGGCAATGAAAGCGTCATGATTTTGTGACATGTTCCATTTTCGCTAGTGCAAGCCGAGAAGAGGTTGATAAAGCGAGAAATGTCACGATTTCACGACAAAAGTGACGATGACGTTAGCAGAGGCAGAAGTGTCACGATTTCATGACAAAAGCAAAGTTGTTGCTGACAAAGCGAGAAGTGTCGCGATATCGCGACAAGAGCTTAGTCAAAGTCGTCAATGGCTAAAGTGTCGTGATATCACGACAAAAGCCATAAGATAGTGTATGGTTGCAAAAGATGTCACGATATCGCGACATGTTGTAGTTTCATGGCAGAAGCTACAGAAGAGTTGTAGAGTTAAATTTGAGCCGACAAAGTTAAATCTGGGCCGACAAAGATTAGGGTTTGTAGCTGACGTTGTTTAGGGTTGTGCAGCCGACTAGGATCAAAGTTTTAATCTTGAAAGTTTTAGTATAAGAGGAGGGCTGTTTGAAGAGAAATAGCATCGATCGAAGTGTGCGTTCAAAGTGCGATATTCATAGATAGAGTGCGGGGGAGAAGTTCGATCGTCGAGAAGTAGAGTGTGCAAAGACGGTGCTATTGTGATTGCGTAGAGGTGCATAAGTTGATGTTCGATCGAGTGCTGCTGTGTTTGCACAGACAGTGCAAAAGTTGGTTTCGACCAAGTGCGACTATGACAGAATAGAAAGAGATTTGAGGACAGACTTGTGCTAGACCAAAGGACTGTGTTTGGTGTAGACCAGAGAAAGAGGAAGAGGACAGACTTGTGCCAGATCGAAGGACTGTGTTTGGTGCAGATCAGAGAAAAATATAGAGGACATTTGTGCTAGACCGAAGGACTGTGTTTAGTGCAAATTCGAGGACCAAGCTTTGAGGTGACAGAGTTGAGGACAGAGGTCTCCAGCCAGAGCAGGGAAGACATGTGTCTTCTGTGGATAGAGTTCCATTTGCTAAGGGCAACGGAGGCAGAGGTCTTCTAGAGGATCACCAGCCAGAGTAGAGTTAGGGGATTGGTGTCTCCTTTGGGTTGGTACCCATAAACATTGTAATCGGGAAAGGTTTCCTAGATTTGGTTGATAAAATTTTAGTGAAAATTTTTATCCGTGGAGTAGCCCACTTTGGGTGAACCACGTAAATTGTTGTGTCTCTATTGTGGATGGTGTTTTCTGGATTGCTTTGATTTATGCTTGATACTATTTTCTATACATTGCATATTTTTGAGTTGAAAGTTGAATTGAAGGAAAAAGTAAAAAGTGGTCTTATACTGTTCACCCCCTCCCTCTCAGTATAAGCTTGTGTTCTTCAAATCTTCTCATAATGTGATAAGTTCTTATCTACAAGTTACTATACCCATTTCAAATCCTCTTCATAATAAAATTTCTATCTCATATATGAATCAACATCAAGTCAATTCTTCCTTTGTTAATCCTATGCACAATAGTGTTACAACCTCAATCTTGACTCCATACTAGGCCACACAAGCTACCTACTATCCCCGTCACAATAATATAGTGGTACCAAATGCTCATAACACACAAACACATCATCTTGAAACTATAGTTAAATAGTTAGCTTCATGATTGGATCATATGAATTCATATTGTCCCACACATAGTTATAAAGAGATGTGTAACCAACCCTTGGATCCTATAGTGGCTTCTAGGCCATACCCAAAATATTTTCCCTTTCCAATCCTCCCTATTTACAAAGGTATTGAATATCCTATCGAACATATTCAAATGTTCAAAACATCATGTCATGATATTGCTTATGATGACATGATATTACTAAATATGTTCCCTAAAAGTATTAGGGGTATAGCCTTGGAATGGTATTATCAACTAGCGACACATTATTTAAGGATATTTGAAGATATAGTTGAATTATTTGTTTATTTTTTTTGAAAAAAATGAAAAAACCTTGAATTAACACAGAAGACAGTTACAAGAGGGAGAAAGGGCATCCCAACCAAACGCAGAGAGACCAGAAGTACACAGGGCGCGAAAACGCGACATGTCGCGAAAACGCGACATGTCGCGAAATCGCGACACAAAACCAAACATCCGCCGCGCCACAACACCCAGTCGCGATAACGCGACATGTCGCGATATCGCGACATGTCGCGATATCGCGACAAAAAGCGCCGGAACCACAACACCCGAAAAAGGTCGCGAAATCGCTACAGCACAGCACCAAATCACCCAAACGCCAAAAGTGTCACGAAATCGCGATGAGAAAGCCTTAAAGCATCTGCTCCCCGAAACTGTTGCGAAATCGCGACGAGGACCCCTTTGATCAGCAACTTTGAGAAAGTGTCGCGACATCGCGACGAATTTTCCTTGGAGTCCCACTTGGCCGGAAGTGTAGCGAAATCGCGACAAGAAAACCAAAGGGCGCCCCATCCAGTAAAAGTGTCGCGAAATCGCGACATGTTCAGACCCGAGGTGCCCATTACCATAACAAGTCGCGATATCGCGACGTTTTCCTGCCAGTTGTTTTTCTCCGAAGCGTAGCGAAATCGCTACGGGTTTCCCCTGTGCTTCCTTTCCATAAACATGTCGCGAAATCGCGACAGGTTATCCATTGGGAGGCTTTTCTCAAAAAGGTCGCGATAACGCGTCGGTTTTTCCCCCTTTACTAAATTTTGCTCAACACATCTCAAAATCACAACAAGGATGCCCCTATGAGTCCCTTCCTCAAAAAAAGCACGAAGTCGCGACAGATTTTCCTTATAGTAGCTTTTCACACAGATTGTCGCGATATCGCGACGGTTTTTCCCTTTCATGCAGTTTTTCTCAAAGCGTCGCGATATCGCGACACTTTTCCTCCAGCAGCAAAACCTACCAAAAGGTCGCGACATCGCGACACCTTCTCATCAACGACCACGACGACGCAACATGTCGCGAAATCGCTACAAAAATCCTCCCAAGGCCACAGCAACCAGAAGGGTAGCGAAATCGCTACAGTTTTCCAGGATAGGTCGCGACATAGAGACAAGTCGCGACAGAGCAACAGGTCGCGACAGAGCGACATGTCGCGACAGAGCAACATGTCGCGATAGAGCGACATGTCGCGATAGAGCAACATGTCGCGAAATCGCGACAGAAAACCAAACCGGGTCAAGACGACGCAATATGTCGCGATATCGCGACAGAAACGAACCTTAGTCATTTTTGAGCTCATGGATGTAGAGATCGTTCCAGGCCACTCCGAATCTCTTCATCTATCATAGGCATATCACTGTGCAGCTGGACACCTACCTCTTTCTCAGCACCCATCTTCGCAAGGAAGTCAGCTACCGTGTTCAGATTTCTACTCACATACACAGGGATGACATCATCTAACTCCCTCCATAACTCCTTGATTTGAGATATCAACATCCGCAGTCTCCAAGCTTTTAAAGAGAAATTCCGCAAGCAATCTAGAGCGCCGATCAGGACTTGAGAATCAGATTCAAGAATTATTCTCCGGTGACCACGCTATGACCCAGATAGACGCGGACTTAATGGCCAAGGCTTCGGCTTCATTGTTCGTGGCTCTGCCCAATCCCTGTAGTTCCCAGTAAAGAACCGCACTCAAGTGATCCCGACAAACAACACCAATTCCTGCGTTGCCCGGGTTGCCTTTTGCAGCCCCATCAGTATTGATCTTGATCCAGCCTTCAGGGGGGGGTTTCCAGCATGATCTATCTTGCCTCTCAAGACCCTCAACCCCCTCTTCAGGATGCCCAAGAGTAGCCTGATTCTTTTCATTGGCAAGAGTAGCAACAGTTTCTGTGACTTTGCTCCAGATGACCTGCCAAACACCGTCAATCGAGGAGAAAGTGTTTCTAAATATCCGTGCGTTTCTCTCCAACCAAACTTGCCACCATATGAAGAGAAAGCCTAACTGCCAGCCAGTTCGGAGAGCTATAGAATTGAACCTGCCCCTTTTCCATTTTTCCCAAATATTGGTACGATTGAGAACACCATTAGCCCGGAGTTTAAATTGCAAGAACCAGCGTTCCCAAATATGATGAGTAAAAGGACACTCAAAAAACAAATGGTCTGCAGTTTCCTCATGATGGAGGCATAAAGCACATTGAGAGGGGCCATTGAAACCCCTACGCCTGAGATTGTCAAAGGTGAGAAGGCCATTATGCATAAGTTGCCAAGCGAAGAAGTTCACTTTCGGCCAACCCTTTAAATGCCAAATCCTTTTCCAATGCTGAACCGGAAAAGAGTGTGGGGGAGGCTCAGGGAGGATCTCTTCATATCCGGCCTTAACGCGAGTAGACCCCAAGGCTTCCATGGCCCAGGAGCTAATTCATCTTCCTCATCCTTCCCCGTGAGGAACCTTTACGACAATATTTTTTGCGGGATAGGCACCAACTCCGGAGAGACGGTAGTTGGCCACTCCTCCCATCGCTTAAACTTTTTAAAAGTATACCCCCCCAAATGAGTGGTAAGAAGATATTTATCAATAAGGAGCCAACCCTGGGCTTCTAAGGCGGACATGATAGGATGAAGCTCGGGGAACAAAACAATAATGGGCGGATGTTGGTCCCAAGAGTCGGTCCAGAAGCGAGCCTTGTCTCCTTTCCCCACTTTCCAGAATAATTGATCTTTGATAATCTGGGACCCAAGCTTGAGAGTCTGCCACACTAAAGAACCAGGACCTTCCAAGGGAAAGCGACCCACCTCATTGGGATGGACATGCCCCAAATATTTACTGGAAAGAATTCTGCTGAAGAGAGAGGATGGCTGAGAAACCCACCGCCAATACAGTTTTCCAGCCAAAGCCCTGTTATTAAGCATAGAGCATCTCAAGCCCAGCCCTCCTTTATCCTTAGGCTGGGTGACTTTATCCCACCCAACCAAGGCCCATTTTTTCTTCCCTTTTGCGCCTTCCCACAAAAATCTTCTAGCCATTTTGTCCAACTTTTTCCAGATGGTATGAGGGGCAGTCAGTATTGAGAATTTATAGATCGGCAAAGCCTGAATAACTGATTTCAAGAAGGTTAATCTACCCCATAACTTAGCCATTTATGGGCCCAATGATTCATTCTGTCTTTGATGCATGCTAACAGGTTCTTCCAAATATCAGCATTTAACTTTTTGAAGTGAAGGGGAACCCCCAGGTAAACAATTGGAAGAGAGGACCTAGTGAATCCCAGGATGTCAATAACACGCTCCTGAAGCCGTTGGTCGAGATTGAAGAAGACCACTTTGGACTTCCTGTCATTAAGAACCTGATTTGAAGCCCTAAGGTAGACATTCAAAGTGTCTCTGATTCCTCTAGCTTCCCGAAGAGTGGCCGCACCAACCAGACCCGTATCATCCACAAATTGCAAGTGAGTCAGAGTCTCCTCCCCAACCTTGATACCAGAAAGCCGACCTTGTTGCCTTCTCCTCAAAAACAGTCTTCCCAAACCCTCGGCCAAGAGAAGGAAGAGATAGGGAGAACAAGGGTCTCCACGGCGGAGCCACGAGAGGCGCAGAAAGGAAGCGAGGGAAGGCCCTTAATGAGAACAGAAAAGGAGGGAGAAGAAACACAACTCATAACCCAAGCAATCCATTCCTGAGAGAAGCCAAAGGCAGCCAGAATTTTCGACAAGAAGCACCACTCCACCCGGTCATAAGCCTTGGACATATCCAATTTAATGAACATGCCTTTGTTGCCCGAAGTTTGCATTGAGTGGATGGCTTCCTGGGCCAAAATCACCCCATCCAAAATTTGTCTTCCCTCAACAAAGCCCCCCTGTTCAGGAGAAATGATGCTATGAAGAAGGGGTTTAAGCCTCTCAGCCATTATCTTAGAGATGATTTTGTAAATCACATTGCATAAAGCAATAGGCCTGAAATCAGAGATATGAGTCCCCACTTCCCCTTTCGGAATTAAAGCAATGAAGGTGTGATTGATCGCCCTGAGCATTCTGCGATTGGATCTGGATTCCTCAGTATGACCGAACATCCTCCTCCAAGGTATCCCAGAAAGCCTGAAAAAATTCAATAGGAAAGCCATCTGGACCAGGAGATTTTCCAGAACTCATACCAAAGACCACATTTCTCAGTTCATCCCTTTCAATGGGTCTAAGCAGGGTCTGGTTGTCCTCTTCAGAGATAATCGGAGGAATAACATTAAGAACTTCGTTCTGAGCCTCAATATCTTCTTGCATACTTTCCTTAAAAAGTTTAGAAAAGTAATCGATAGCATGGGAGTGCATACCGAGGAATAGTATCGAAGACATTTCCCTGTTCATCTTTGAGAACTTCCATATTGTTCATCTGTCTCCTAGCACAAGCTGACCGATGAAAAAATTTGGTATTTCTGTCCCCTTCTAATAACCAAGTATTTCTAGCCCTCTGTTTCCAGTATAACTCCTCTTGGTTGTCAATGTCCTCAACCGCTTTACGCAGTTCGTCATCTTCAGATTTGAGTTGCTCAGTAATTGACCCTTCCCTAAAAAGTTTCTGGACCTCCTCCCATCTAGCCACCAAGGGAGCCCTTTGGGACTGGAAATCCGACTTATTTCCTTTCCTCCACTGTTTCAATTGAAATTTGACAAATTGAAGCTGTTTATGAAATTTGAACATTGCTGTCCCAAAAGGTGGGCGGCCTTCTGCCCACCATTGAGAAATTTTTTGTCGAAGGTCCTCCTTTTGTAACCAAAAATTCTCAAATTTAAAAGGCCTAAAGTGCTGTCCACTCGAAGTCCCTCCCTCAAGCAAGATGGGAAAATGATCCGAAATAGGGCCCTCCAAAATCTGGAACTTTAAAGTCCATTTAACAAAAGCCTCCTCCGAGACCAAAAAGCGATCTAACTTGACCTTCCTGCTATGTGGCTCCTTTCTCTTGTTTGTCCAAGTGAAAAAAACACTAGGGCCTTGAACGTCCACTAGATTAAAGGCCTGAACTTGGGCAATCAAAAGCCGATCCCCTGGGTCTAAAGTAGGGGAGCCACCTTCCTGGTCCCGGACAGATAATTTTGCATTAAAATCCCCTGCAATAATCCAGTCAAAACACTCCCTGTTTGCTCTCATATTGTGAACAGCGTCCCATTGGAGCCTCTGGCCTTCAGGATCTTGGGCCCCATAAAAGTTGGTAATAAGGATCAGTTCAGAATTGAAGTTATTTCTGAAAAGAGAAGAAAGAACACCCCTACAAGCTACATGATCTAAAGCAGTCCAGACCAGAGGGTTCCAAAGGGTAACAATTCCCCCTGAAGCTCCTTGGGCAGCCACGTCCATATACCCAGCTCCCATCCAGATTTTAGTAGCGGTTTTACTCATGATATCTAAAGACATTTTGGTCTCCTGGAGAAGCAAAAAATCTGTTTTTCGGTTTTCTAAGAGTCTTTGGACAGCAGATTGATGGGTTCTCTCTGTTTAAACCCCTAATATTCCAGGATTGAATAATCATTGAAAACCTTGTGAGCAGTAAGAATCAATGGACCTCACCAATCCTTCATTGATTAACTTATCTCCTTGGGCAACTAGTAATTCCTTATTGGATTTTCTTCCCGCTCCTTGAGAGTTATTGTTTCTTGATCTCTTTTCCACCTAGGAAATCCCTAAAGCAGGCCTCTCTCTGTTTTTCTCTGCATTTCCCATGGTAACATCTTTTATAGCCGAGTTGTGTTGGGGAGTGAATAACCAAGGCCCTCGGATTCTCCGATTGCAGGTGCTCGGTCTGCACGAACCTGTTCTACTACGGGAGTGAAGGAAGGAGAAACAAGAGGTGGAGTGTTGACATTCTCACCATTCCCAACCACTCCTTCCATAGAATGGTCCTCCAGATCCACTAATGACTTGAAAATTTCATACCGATTGTTTGGCTTGAGCTGTACCTGTTCCTTGCCATTTTTCTTTTTGTTTCTCTTTCGTTTCACCTGTTCAAAGCCATCCTGTTGAGCATCAGGACTCGGAGAATTGCTAGAGGGTTCATTGACCGGACTAGACTTACCCTCTCTAGGGCGGTTTGCCATTCCACTCGGAGCCTCCGTTTTTGTGCTCACTGCGTTTGGGCAGAACCTTGCCAAATGTCCATGCTTATGGCATACACGGCACCTGAAAGGTAGGGCCTCATAGTCTAACTGCTGGATCCAGGGTACTCCTGCTAGCTCAAGTTCCACCTCGGCTGGTAGAGGCTGACTAATGTCCATCTCTACACATATTCTAGCAAAGACAGCAGAATTGCCCTCTATGGTATCTTTGGAGACTCCCAGAAATCTGCCTAGGGAATTACCTATTAATTCCAAAACCTGCTCACCCCAAAACTCCATCGGGAGAGCGTACAGCGGGATCCAGACCGGGACAGCCGTGGGTTCGATGCGGGGGTCGAAACCCACTCTCCGGGGGTTGGATAAATAACCCTATTTGGTCCATGGTTTCTCTTCTACGATTCAAATGCTCTGTTTACGTCATGCTAAAGAAGAGAAACTTATGATGAAATACCCATTGCTTATAGGCCATAGAGAGTACTCACCGTGTGGCTCCCAGTTCTGACGAACCCAGGTGTGCAGAAAATTCAGAGTGGGCCGGATGCCCATGAATTTGCAGATCAAGTCGTGATTAGCTCGGTAGACGACTGTATCTTCGACCAGCATTGGTTCTATTACAATCTTAGGCCTGGAGGAAGATTGTGGGAGGCAACCATTAACGCGGTGAGCATGTGGGCCATTGGCGTGAGTCTTGAGTATCGATTGAAAAGCGTTCCGCCGAGCTCCGTCCGTGGAAGGCGAGGGAAAATCTTTCAGTTTCTCAGCATATGATATCTTTCTCCCAGCAGGAGAAACAGGAGGAGACCCCATCGGGCCCTCCCGGAACCACTACAGAAACTTCAGGCAAAAGCGGAGACGACCCCCCTAAGCCCTAGGCAAAATCTTCGGGCCAGAGTCCCTCGAGCAACACCAGGCGCCGTCACAGGAAATTTCCCGCCAAAAGCCAAATCGCCAGAGCAGTCTCCAATTCAATTTAAATTTATTTTTTGGAATTATTTGTTTATTAGTTTGGAGCCTACATCAAAATACATGTGACCATCAAAGATGTATATAATTTAAAGCAAGGAAAATATGAGAGCTTTGCTGAATTTCTAGCATGATTGAGGAAACTTGTAGGTAAATTACACTTTTCCCTACCTCCCAGATAAATGCTAGAAATATTTATTGAAAATTTGCAAGAAAAACTCTCTTATGAGATGGCAATTGTTACTTTGACCTCATTTGATCAAGCTATTGATTTGGCAAGGTGGGTTGAAGAATCTCTCATTAGAAGAGGATAGTTCAAGAGAAAGAAAGAGGACAAGAATTCTAAAATCTAGTACAAGAAAAAACATGTGGTAGGATATGGGGTCATGGATAACAAATATTCAACCAATATTAATGCTACCAAAATTATAGAAAACTTTATGTTGAAAACACCTCAAAAACCTCCTCACAATTTTATAAAATTGAATCAACCATTATCAATGGTCTTACCACAATTGTTGGAAAGAGACTTGATAGAACTATCGTAAATATGATAACCTGATGCTACAAAAAATTAGTACAAGCCTAACCAACATTGTGACTATCATCGAGTTGATGATCATATGACAAATATATGTAAAATGCTAAAATACGTGATACAAGATTTAATTGATAATGGAAAGTTGGAGGCGGGAGGTGCCACTAAAAACCCTAACCCTCCTCCTATGCAACAAACATAGAATGCAAATAAAAACTTAGATATTTTTCAAAACCCATTACCTAACCATGGAAAATAGGTAATAAATCAGCTGGATTATAAAAGCATACCCCATACAACATGCTATGCAGGTATAATTAGTAGTATTCCAATTTCACAGCCTTCTCCAAATATGTTTGTGCCTTCACAACCTTATGTTGTAAATGAGAATGAACAAGGTGAGGTATTTCAACACTTCTCTTTAATTCATATTGAAAGTGAGTCAGAATCTGAATTAGACATTACCTCACTTTCAAATGATAGCTTGGAAAATGAATCAAAAACCATAATACCTATCACATATTCATTGGTTCCTAAATTTTTTTTTTTGGGAGTTCTAACAACTCATCCATCCTCGCATCAATTGCTTACTTTAGAATAAGTAGAAAATCATAGACCAAACCCTATTTGAATTACTCCATCTATTTCATCCATTACCATACAATATCTTTCTGAATCAAATATTATAGTGGGTATGATTGGCACCATGACTAGGCAACAAGCCCAGGCCCAAGTGCCTCAACCATAAACTTTCTTACCTCAATCAAATGATTTGATTCAACCTCCATTGGTTTTGAAGGCACCTCATAAAAAAATAATATAATCAATCCTCATAAAAAAATACCATTTGACATTAAAGAACAATTAGCTAATACAATTGAAAATCTCACTTTTGGAACTTCTTCGATCCTCTCATATACAGAGAGAAGAATTTATGAATTCTCTCAGCTAGATTATGGTTTCTGAAGACATTAACCCTAGTGTCATAATAAATGCCATAGCATCTTGTAGAGTGGATTACATTGATTTTATTGATGAGGATATTCTTCCCCATAGTTTATTTAGAGATAATTCCCTCTACATTACAACATTGACTGGGGATGTTTGTGTTAAAAGGATTTTGATAGATAATGGGTCATCATTGAATATTTGCACTTATGATATTTTCAAAAATTGGATTTAAATATGAAGATTTGAGAAAAAACATATATGATCACCAAGACCTTCAATGATGAATTTCAAGAAGCCTATGGCATGATATATATCCTGCTATAGGTTGGCCCTATAATTTTAGATACATCTATTTATGTTGTACCTTATCCAACATTGTACAACATGCTTCTGGGTCACTCGTGGATTAACACAATGAGGGTAGTCCCCTATACTTTGCATCAATGCATAAAATTCAAATTTAAAAATCAACTTGTTACCATCCATGGTGACCCTAAGCCTTTTGAGATGTGTGCAATGGCTAAACCAATTGGGGTCCCCTTTTGTCCATAATTATCATCATTGTTACCTTCTACACACTCCATATTCATCTACAATAGATCACCCTCTTTATTTACATAAATCACCAATCCTTCTACATCATATCCTCTTACTGATGAGATTCTACTAGATCTATCCACCATATTATCACCATTTGAGGATAAATATTTTATTATACAATATTCTCTTCTATTTTCTAGTCTACCACCATATCCATGCATGATATTATTACCCCAAAATAAAATATATGTATACCATGTTGGTAGCTATACATTTATTTTTGTAGGATATACTACAGATGAAATTTTCATTGGTAGAACAAGATTAATATTTGACAAAAGTAATTTTACCCATTGCTACTTATTAGATAGATATACAATTTCCAAATAAATCATGTGTAGCATGGGTTACAATGGAAAAGGTTTAGTTCACCTAGAAAATAGCATAGCGAGCCTCTAGACATTGAGGAATGGCCTGCACAATGTGGCATTGGGTATATTCCTACTAAATGTCAACCTTTCCCCTTTAATGACAATGATAATTTGATCATATATGCCAAATATTTAGAGAATAAACAATGTTTGACAAGGATTAAAGAAGACAAGGGACTCAATTCTCCCTTCATTACTTACTATATTATGCTTTTGGTGATTTATCCCAAAATGATTACCACTGTAGATGAATGCATGCAAGGAAATATCTTTTGTGATATCTCACATGATGAAATTGTCCAAAGCAACTTATTTTTTTATGGATCCATCCCATGTATGACACACATCCAAGCATCTATCACACATGATGATTTAACAAATATATCTTTACAAGAACTTCAAGAAATGGGTATTTCACCCACTCCTAATTTTGAACCAAATTCAAAGATTGTGATAGAAGATATTTTGTAGGTTAACATTGGTACCAAAGCCAATCCTTGTATGGTCAAAATAGGAGCTACCTTGAGTGAATATAAGTAGGATAAATTTACAAACTTTCTATCAGAATATCTAGATGTCTTCACATGGACCTACATAAACATACCTAGTCTAGAACCGTCTGTAGTCATGCATCATCTAGTAGTTCATCTTGACGCAAAACCTGTAAAAAAAAAGCTTAGGAAAATGCACCCAAAGGTTACCCTATTGGTCAAGGAAGAGCTCAAAAATATCTTAGATGTTGGTTTTATTCAATCTATCGATTATTCCGATTGGATATCAAACATTATCCCTATGGAAAAAAAGAAAACCAAGAAATTTAGGGTATGCACTGATTTTAAAGACATCAATGCTACATGTACCAAAGATGATTTTCCCTTCCTAATATGGATCAAATTTTAGATTTCATGCCTATAAGTGGTATTCTATCCCTCATGGATGGTTTTTTGGAATACTATCAAATTCATATTGCACCAGAAGATCAACCCAAAATGGCTTTCATTACACCATGGGGTACCTTGGAAAGTTATACTTTTTGGTTTAAAGAACGCAGGTGCAACTTATCAAAGAGCTATGACATATGTCTTTCATGACATGATGTATAAAATCCTGCATGATTTTATGGATAACATTATCACTTGTTCTATTGAAGAATATGACCATATCCTAAACCTTAGGTAGGTATTCGATAGACTTCGTGAATACAAAGTCCACCTAAATCTTGACAAATGTATATCTGGGATGAAATACAAAAAAAATTTAGGGTTCATTCTGTCAATATGGGGTATAGAAATAGACCCCACCAAAATCATGACCATTCTAAATATGCTACCACCTACTAATATTACCAATATCCAAAGTTTACAGGGCAAATTACAAGCCATTCATCGTTTCACTGCCCAACTTGTGGATAAATGCCAACCTTTTATTAAACTCCTTAAGAAAGGCACATATTTTAATTGTAATTTTGAATGCCAATAAGTTTTTGAAACCCTTAAGTAATATTTTCTTACACCACTAGTACTTGTCCCACCTAGACCAGGTGAACCTTTTATTTTATATATCTTTGCTATGACACACGCATTGGGGGCATTGCTTGTACAAAATGATAAGAAAAAAAGGGAGCGAGCAATTTACTATATCATTAGAACTTTAGGGGGTTATGAAACTCGCTATACTCCCTTGGAGAAGTTGTGCCTCGTAGTAGTGTTTTCTACACAAAAAATTCACCATTACATGCTTGGTCAAACCACTTTTGCAAATTTTGATCCACTTTGTTATCTAATGAATAGACCATACTTGTCAGGACGAGCAACAAAATGGGTACTCGCTCTTAGAAAATTTGACCTAAAATTCATTGGTAAAAAGTATATCAAGAGATAAGTTATTGCCAATCAACTTGTTGCTGCTCCTCTTAAATATGCTCATCCCTTAATAGCGGAATTTCTAGATGAATACCTTTATCTCAAAATTTGTCATTCTAAAACCTAGTATTTATTTTTTGATGGATATCATTGCATGAATGGTGCTGGTGTAGGCATCATATTGGTGTCACATCATAAGCAACTAATTCCACTATCATTCAGGCTTCAATTTACTTGCAACAATAATACAACAAAGTATGAAGCACTAATTCTTGGCTTACGTGCAACCTTAGCATTACACATCAAGGTTTTGTTCATCTATGGGGATTCTCAACTTGTGGTAATCCAAGTTAATGATGTGTATCAAACTCAATAAGAAAAACTTCACCCGTATAAGGAATACCTTCAAAAAATTATTTCCTTATTTGAAAAGGTTACCATTGAAGTTATTCCATGCTCAAGCAATCATTTTCTAGATACTACGATGACTACCACTTATTTAATCCCCTTAGAGTTAGAAGATGATCAAGCCACTATTATTATCTGACAACTTTAGGAACTTGCTTCACTCGATTCTAGTCTCACACCTTTCAATATTTTTACAATTGGAGATACATAATCAAAACTATGGTATTCAAACTTTCAAAGCTTTCTTAAAAATGGCTAAGTTCTTGATGGATTGTATTTTAATCAGCATAGCCTTTGACGCAAAAGAGCTACTCATTTTTTCATTTTGGGAATAACCTATATTGGCACTTTTTTGAAGAAATTCTTTTGAGATGCTTAAACACTGAAGAGACCAAGCTAGCTCTTAGCGAGGTGCATGAAGGTTCTTGTGGAGGCCATTTTAGTTTTAATACCATTTCCAAGAAGCTCCTTCAAATAGGATACTATTGGCCTTCCATGGAGAAGGATGCATGTGATTTTATTCGTCGATGCTATAAATATCATCGACATGCCAATATTGTCCATGCTCCTTCCCAAGAAATTTAGGCTCTCTCTTCCCCTTGGCACTTCTCTATGTGGTATCCGCATATTATAGGGAAAGTTAATCCTATTTCTTCTGATGATCATAAATTTATAATAATTGCGATCGAATATTTTACTATGTGGGTGGAAGCTATGTCATTAGCTTCTTGTACAAGGATTCAAGTTTCAAAATCCATATTAAATCAAATTATATGTAGATTAGGAATATCTTCTATGATTATTTTAGATAATGGCAATTGTTTCAATAACAAGGATATACGTAAGGTTTGTTCCAAATGTAAATATAGCATAGATGGTCTACTCCTTATTACCCTAAAGAAAATGGTCAGGCTAAAGCATCTAATAAAATCTTAATCAAAATCTTAAATAAGTTGGTCAATAAATTTGGTTGATATTGGCACATGTAGTTATATCTAGCCTTATGAGAATATAGGACTAGTGTACACACACCCCTATAGGTTCTTCTCCCATTGTCTTGATTTATGATGCTAAATTTGTATTTCCATTTGAGATTGAAGTACCTTCTTTAGGAATTTTGCTTCAAGACACAATATTAGGAGATGAATATCATGTTGGATGCTTAAGTCAACTAGAAATTCTAGATGAAAAGTGCATAAATGCCCTAGAGCATCTTTGTTGTTATCAAGAAAATCTTAAAAGGTCATATTCGAAGAAAGCCCACAATCAAATTTTTGAGGTTGGTGATATTGTTCTTAAATTTTTTTAGAAAAACACCAATGCTTGAATTGATCTTAAAGGAAAGTTTCAACCAAATTAGTTAGGACCCTTTGTCATAATGGAAATATTTGGATCAGGTGTGTATCGGTCGACAACATTAGAAGAAAAATAACTAAAGGAGCCAATAAATATAATGCACCTAAAGAAATATTATTTATAAATAAACCATGTTCCATCAAGTGTACATATCCATCCTACATTTTGCATTAGTTAGTTTGTATATAGCTCATTCTATGAATTTTAAGTCAACATCATACATCATATAGTTGCATCTTGCAATCCCTAAGTTTATTTAACCCAATTGCATATGTAATATGGGTCACATCCAATTATTATTTTATCTAAATCTTAGATAGGTTTTATCATGCTCATAGTCAATATTGGCATCTTTGAATGATTAAGGGTTTATATTGAACCACTCATATGATTCACATTTTAATAAAATCTTGCTCTTTAATATCGATTAAAATATCTCTTAAATAGAAACCACTATTTCTTCACTAAGATTTTTTTTTGAGTTTTGAGACTTGATTTCACCATTTTTGAGCCAACCACATATCACACTTATTAATAAAAATATTACATCAAGAAAAGGATGATGCCTCGATTGGTTTGAATCTTGAAGTAAAAAGTCTTCTTGCTTGTCCCATTATGCACATAGTCTAATAATCAAATTAATCTTACACAAATCATAGAAATAAATTGCCAAGTAGTAAGGATAGGGTAAATATTCTCATCAAAATTGTTGAGACTATGATTCCCCAAATCTTGGTTACACAAATAAATAATAATAAAAGTCCATAGTAAGGATAAGATAAAAATTCTCATCAGACCTGTTGAGAATCCGATTCCCCAAAGCTTGGAGATTCAAATAAATATACCATAAATAATATCATTGGACTATGGAGCTACTCTCCATCAGGACTATAGGTGCTTGAATGGTAGTGGAGTACAATCATGTGTGGTGAAACATCTCTATTGAAGATATATCTGACCACACATAAGGAAAAAATAGCCTCTTGGTTCCCTCCATGACTAGTGTAATCTCTATATTACTCAAGATTGGTAGACAAATCCATTTTTGCACACACAATAATTCTTAAATTGGCTTGCACCATTACCATACTTAAAATTAGTAATTGAAATTCATAAGCACACACATTTTATTCTTGATATATTCACATCATAATTAAGATCAACATGGGAATAGAATGAACAAATCACACACACTAGTTCTTGATAAACATAACATCATATTAAATATAACCAAGATTCTCATTGAATTTTTATTAGCTAATGTCGTTATATTCTCATGGATTTGTATGACTATTGTCATAGGCAATTGAGGCCAAAACAATAGTTAGTCTTGCATTTAATACTCACTACATCCATATAGTACTTTTCCATCATTGATATCATTATATTGCATAGTTGCTTGTCATACACAAATTTACATCTTTCATACATATATACTTGTTTTATCATATAGTTGCATAAGGCATTTGTGATTATGGCATGAGATAATACCTAGGAATATTATACCTACCACAAGACCTCTATCACATATTTCATGCCTAATCAATTACATTTTCATTCCCCTAATTTCAAATCAAATTTGTTTTAAGAGTACATATTATTAATCACTTGCATTTGTCATCTTGATCATAAATATTCAATCAGTTTTGGGTTATATACCTATGATGTTAGCATAATAATACACCTCACACATGATTCACTTCATGACCACAAGTGAGGAACAACCTCCATCTAGGTCATACGCAAGAACACATCCTTGCAGGATATTACTAAAATCATAATTGCCAAAGTATGCTACCCAATTCATACAAACCATTTTCTACCATATTTATGAATCACAATTCAATCACCCTACACTTTATCTCTTTCATCGATCATATTATGGGTAGCATGGTAGGTTTACATAAAAAATCCTACATAACCATATAAAACATGCATTCACATAAAACATTTAAAAACAACAAAAACATTCACAATCATCATAACACAAAATACCAAAAAAGGCAGTATGCTATATATATATATCAAGGATAAAGGGCACATATATATGGAGTAGACTGGTATGTCACAATAAAAAACTCAACATACTCAATCATCAAAAGAAAGATATCATAAAAACAAAGATCAACACCTCATCCTCTGGAGGCTCGATATCCTTGGTCATATCCTCCATATTCTAGTGGTGGCTTGGGTGGAGACATGTTTACAGATCGAGTAATAATCCATGAACTAGATCGTGTGCCACTCTAACTCTGACTCAAAGCCATATCTAGGGGTAAATCCATTCTCTAACCCTATAGCACTTCCTGGTAGTACAAGCCACAATAAAATTCCTCCCACTGGTAGGCTTTCACTGGCTCATTCTAATGATGACATTGTAAGATATTGCTAATCGAAAGTGTGGGCCTATTGGAAGAAGGTAAAATCCTTAGACATTGCATCTCAGCTCATGCTTGTGATAGTTGCATATTCAAATCTTGTATTTGAGCACTAATAGATGCTACTTGACCCTCAAGGTAGCCACCTCTGCCTTTAATGTAGAAATCCATTATTGGTATTCCTCTCTCACAATAACACCTATCTCCATATCCTCTACCACAACCTCATCCTATCTCTATTGAGGGACATCCTCTATCTATCGAGGAACCTCCTCCATATACTAGGAGGCACACCCTTTCTGTTGAGGAATATCCTGAGACTACTGCGAGAGAACCTCCTTACTAGAACCAGTTCTTATCCCCTACCTCACCCTAGACCTACTGATCCCTCTCTACCCAAGTCTCTCCATATGCCTTTGTCTAGGAATCTCTACCACTCTGAACCTCTATGGTAGCCTGTGCCTCAGTGTGATCCCCTAATTGAAAATTTTAAAAGCCACTTGTTGAGCTACTTGTACTATCTACAGATCACCTCGTAGATCTACAATAATCTTATAGGACCTGATCCTATCATACCACTTCACATATTCCTCTATGACCCCAACATCATCTACCTATGGACTTGCAACAGGGGGGTCATCCTCCTTGGGCTCTCAAAAATATGTAATGTTAGGGTCACCTCCTACAGTCGAATAGTCTCTCATCGCTTGATGATACCATATATATCTCATCTCTAGAATCCCCTACACTAGCCCAAACTAGCACTGTACTCGATCAAAGCGATATAGCTCCATATCCCCCTTATTGAACTATAACTATTTTCTTTTGCACCTGATATAACTTAAATCTATCAGTATCCCACGTCAAATGTAGTACCCATGGTAGATGTAACTTAAATATAAAACCAACCCAATCAGGGCCCATGGTAGATGTTGCCTCGTATGACTAGATATCAATATGATAACTACTCTACAAAGCACCATTGTCAATATAGAAATACACTCTATCATTGCTAAGCGATTCACAATAATACCACTCTAGGTGATCTGAAATTGAGGATCTCTAATCAATCGCTCTAAGGCTCCTACCTATGATGTGGATTGATATACCTCCATCCCTCTAATAATAATCTAGAGGATGCACCACACATCCTTGTTGGACATTTTGAATCCTTAAAGTTAAAGTTGTCATTGATATCAAGAAATGAAGTCATCATTAAATATTAAGGAATTTTTCAAGAAACAAGTTATCAAAGTTGTCATTGATATTCTGGAAGAAGATTCTAATAAATTCAAGATCAAAAGGAACAATGCAAAAGTTAAAGGCAAAGAGATCCATAATAATTTTTAAATATTATGTGGAAGCATAAGTTAAAAGGTTTTTCTTTAAAACCAATGATGAAAAAAATAAAAGGGTTTTCTTTAAAACCAATGGTGGCAAAAATTAAAAGGTTTTTCTTTAAAACCAATGGTGGCAAAAATAAAAGGTTTTTCTTTAAAACCATAGGGTTTAAAGAATTAATTTATAAAATTTAAATTCAAAAGAATTTAAATATTTTATAAATTAATAAAGTTTCAAATGAAAATCAAGCGCTGAAGTTGAGAATAAATCGAGCACCAACGTCATGCATGGAGGAAGAGATTTAGTATAAAAGCTAATGCCTTGGAGGAATTTAAATTTATCCTTTTGCTCGATGATAGAAACATGCAATTGTGTTTAAGTATGTAAGGAAGAAAGAGTAGCAAAAATCTTGTTTATGCACCAGCGAACATAGCCAAGGTGTGGTGAGAGATAGTAATCGTAGCCAAGGAGTGGTGCAAGGTAGCGAACGTAGCCAAGGTGTGGCTAGAGACAACAAACATAGCCAAGGAGTGGTGCAAGGTAGTGAATGTAGCCAAGGTGTGGCTAGAGACAAGATACGTAGCCAAGGAGTGGCACAAGGAAGCAAGCATAGCCAAGGTGTGTCTCAAGGCAACAAACATAGCCAAGATGTGGCTTGAGGAAATGAATGTAGCAAGGTGTGGCCTAAAGTAGATGAATATGTAAGGTGTGGAGGCTCCAAGGGAGAATGCAGCTCCATGGTGGTGACATCCAAGAGGAAGGCGCTTGGAAGAAGAAGCACTTCAGGCGTTAATAAAACTGGTAACATTTTTGTAATCTTTAATTTTAATTTAGGCTAAAATTGCATAAAGGAGAAAAAAGGTTGTAATTAATTTGATGAATGCTTAAATTAAAAGGGAGTATTTATTATAAAGTATTGAGGTGAAAATATTTACTTGTGGGTAAAATATTTTTACATTAGAAAAGGGAAAGATAAATTGCATTATCTTATTAAAAGAATTATCTTTAATACAATAATAAGTTTAGGGAGTTATAAGTAGAAATAGCTTTGGGTTTTGAAAAACAAAGTAGTAAAGTGACTTATGCTTGAGAGGTGAATATTCAAAATAGTTTGGTGTTGGATATTATTTTGAGATTGGAGCAATAAGGTATACTCATTAATTAATATATGCATTGTATTGTCATATAATCCTTTTGAGATTGACAAAGGAATATTGTGTTATTATGGCAGATTCTTGAAGGTCTTATTTATCAAGAAAAAGGTTTGGGCATATTTTTTCTAAGTTTAAGTTGATTGGTTGTTTTCTAAAAAATAAGTTTAGAGTGAAAAGGACTTGATTAGGGTTTCCTTTTAAGTGTGTTTGAGTTATTGCTACAAGGTTTTGTGGAATAAAGAAGTGTGGTTAAAACCTTGTTTTATAAGCATTGTTGTTGAAGCCATTGGTTGTGTGAAGAACTCAAAATAGGGTTTGAGGATCATTGCTATGTGAAGATTGTTTTATGAGCATTGTTGTTAAAGTGAGTTGTTGAAAAAATAACTTGAACTAGGGTTTGAAAAGAACATGAGTATCATTGCTATGTGAAGATTTTTTATGAGCATTGTTGTTAAAGTGAGTTGTTGAGCAAAAAACTTGAACTAGGGTTTGCAAGAACATGAGTATCATTATTATGTGAGAATTGTTGTTGAGCATTGTTAGAAATATTTTGAGTTCATGTTTACATTCTTGGAATAGGGTTTGTGAGCAATGGTTTTTTATTTGAGTGATTGGTTGAGTAGAGTTGGTTGAGCCTAGTCAAGTGAGTGTGTGAAGTGATTGTTCAAGTTCCATAAAATAAACTATTCTATATTCTGATTTGAGTTGAGAAAGTTATTGGGCATTGAGTATAGAATATAATGGGTATTTAATAATTCTATTTATTTTTCTATGAGATTGGAAAAGTTCTAGTGTGGTCTTGTTGAAAATATTTGAGGTAATTCTTTGAGAGGACTTGTGGACAAATTTGAGTAAGATTTTGTGGAAGCTTAAAATATAGATTGAGCATATTTGAGCAAGTTCTGAGTGGACTTGTTGAGCAGATCTAAGTAAGTTCTGAGTGGACTTGTTGATCAGATCTAAGTAAGTTCTGAGTGGACTTGTTGATAATATTTTTTATAAGTTTTGAGTGGACTTGTTGAGCATATTGAGCAAGTTTTGAGTGGACTTGTTGAGAAGATTTGAGCAAGTTCTGAGTGGACTTGTTGAGCATATTTGAGCAAGTTTTGAGTGGACTTATTGAGAAGATTGAGCAAGTTCTAAGTGGAATTTTTGAGCATATTTGACCAAGTTATTAGTGGACTTCTTGATAATATTGAGCAAGTTCTGAGTGGAATTGGTGAGCAGATTGAGCAAGTTCTAAGTGGACTTGTTGAGCAGATTTGAGCAAGTTCTAAGTGGACTTGTTGAGCATATTTGAGCAAGTTCTGAGTGGAATTGTTGAGAATATTTGAGCAAGTTATGAGTGAACTTATTGAGAATATTGAGCAAGTTATGAGTGTACTTGTTGAGCATATTTGAGAAAGTTCTGAGTGGACTTGTTGAGCAGATTTGAGAAAGTTCTGAGTGGACTTATTGAGAAAATTTGAGCAAGTTCTGAGTGGACTTGTTGAGTAGATTAGAGAAATTTCTGAGTGGACTTGTTGAGCATATTAAGCAATTTATGAGTGGAATTAGGGAGCAAATTTTGGTGTATATTTGAGGATAGGTTTGTGCTAGACCAAAGATAGATATTGAGTATATTTGTGCTAGACCGAAGGACTGTGTTTATTGTAGATTTGAGATAGAGCTTTGGAGGTGAAAAAGTAGAGAGGACAGTGGTCTCCAGTGGATATAGATCCATCATCCAAGGTAGTGAGGATAGGTCTACTTAGTGGGAACAAGAGTCTTCAGTGGAGAGAGATCCACAAACTAGTGCAATGGAGGTAGTAGTCTTCTAGAGGATCACTAGCCATAGCAAAGGAGAAGGCATTCTCCTATGGATAGATATCCATGAAATTCATTTAGGGGATCAACATATCCTTTGGATAGATATCCATAAGTATTGTAATAGGGAAAGGATTCCCAAGAGATTGATTGAGAAAATTTTAGTGAAATATTTTCTCCGTGGAGTAGCCCACATTGGGTGAACCATGTAAATTGTGGTGTCTATTGTGTATGATGTTTTGTGCATTGATTTAATTACTGATATTGATATTGATATATACATTACATAATATTGATTGATAAAGGAAAGTAAAAAGTTATCTTATACTGTCCACCTCCCCTCTCAGTATAAGCTTGTGTTATTCAATTGGTATTAGAGTAGGTTCCTTCATAAGAGTTTAATATCTTGAAGAAAAATCTAACAAGAACACAATGGATCCTAAGGAGGTGTCCTAAAATAATTCAACACCAGTATTTGATGGAAGTGACTATATGTATTGGAGTATGATGATGAAGATCTACCTAATGGCACTTGGAAATGAAGTTTGGGAAGAAGTGGAATTTGGATATGATCCTTTAGTTAATGCTCTTAAAAATAAGGAAGACAAGCTTCTAAAACACTATAATTCAAAAGCAATGAATGCCCTTGTGAGAGGTTTGTGTAGAACATAATCTATGAAGGTTATGCATTGTAAAACTACAAAAGAAATGTGGGATAAATTACAAGGTATATATGAAGGAGATAAAAGTATCAAGAAAGAAAATATACAAAATATCAAAGGACTATTTGAAATGTTAATAATGAATAATGAGGAAAATATTAGTGCTTATATAATTCGAATTGATGAGGTTGTCAATGATATGCAAGGACTTGAAATGAAGATTGATGAATCAGATGTTTGTGATAAAGTCTTAATAACTCTTCCAAAAAGATTCAGTGAATAGGTTTCTTCTATAGAAGTGTCAATGGATGACGATTCTTTGACAAGATATAAGTTGCTTGGTATGCTTACAAATTTTGAGATAAGAACAAAAGATCCTATTCCCCATAAGGAAGCAACCTTCAAAGCAATCAAGAAAACAAATGGTAAGAATTCAAGTTCAAGCAGTGAGTCATACAATTATGAAGAAGCTAATTATGGTAAAAGAGATAAAGATTCCAGAATATCCAGAGATCTAAAATCTATTAAGTATTTCAATTGTGGAAAGTTTGGACATTTTGCAACAGATTGTCAAGAACAAAAGAAAAACAATGGTGAAGAAAAACATGATCATAGGAATAGGGAATCAAAAAGATATAGGCACCAGAATAAAAGCAAGTATGGGCAAAGAAGAAAAAGAAAAAAATTCTTTAAAAGACAAAAGGGGAGCTACTATGTAGATAAGGCAAGTAAGTACTCAAGTGATAGTTATGCTAGTTTTTCAGACAATGATAGAGATGAAGGACTATTTATGATTGAAGAAAAAGAACCATTTTATAAAAGGACTCTAGTAATTCTCAAGTGTTTTAGATGTGGTAACTTTGGACATATTGAAGATGATTGTACAAGGTATGGTTATAGTTTCAATGATGATGAGTATGAGGATGCATTTTAAATACTAGATGAAAATATTCTAATGGCTTTAGAAGAAGTAAGTGATCCTATAGAAGACAAGCCAAAATAAAATAAAGATGTGGACAAAGGTAAAATAAATATAGGAATATTAAGAAGAGAATGGTTATGATCTCAAGGGAGAACTTATTTATTCCCTTGACACAGTAAAGAAGGTAAGAAAGAAACACTCTAAACTTGAAATTCAGTTTCAAGAATGTGATGAAGAGAGAAGATTTCTTATAGAGGATTTAGAAAAATCAAAGGCTAAGGCAAAAAGGTTCAAGGATAAATTCGAAGCAAATATATTGGTGTATCACTCCAAATTTTTCGCATCCCTACCTTCAAGCTATAGGATCCGCACCCGGAAGGAGGATGGGAAAAGGATGTCGCGATACCTCGGACTGAGAGGACTTTGCGAAGGTCCCGCCTCTCAAGGGAGGTGTATTTTGGTGATTTTTCGACGGATGGTGGGTTCACCAAGAAACATTTAGCGAAAGTTTCCACTCCTAGGTTTTGGAATGTGTTTGATGAATTCGTTTTAACCTTAAGCATTCATATCCTAGGTTTGGCCGAATGAATCTAAATTAAAACTACATGAAAATGGAACTTTCATGAATACATCAAATAGGTTTGAAAGCAGAAAATAGAGGATTTTACAGAATGATAATGAAAAATACCTGATCCGGATGTTTGCAGAAGATTCTGACATTTGAAGCAGTCTGGATCGCCTGTAATCTGATAGAATCGCCTGTAATCTGACAGAATCATCTGAAACTGACAGAATCGTCTGAGATCTGATGAATTCGTCAGACAAATTCGCCAGAGACCTGCAAGACAGAAAACAGATGCAAAATACAAGAAATTCTATTGTGCTAACGGAGGCAAATTACACCAAATAGCAATATGAATACTTGAACAATATTTAAGAATAGAATTTAAAGCCAATTACTGTACTTTAATAGCAGATCATGAACTTAGCATGCAATTTAAGCTAAATGGGTGAACTCCAAATGCAAAAATAACATAAAAACTGAATAAATAATCTAATTTATAGAATAAAATGATAGAAACAGAGTTGAGAAAAGCAAACTCTAGGCACTGATTGCCTCGATGTGGGCTGCAGTCGAGATCGTCTCGCATCAGTACGAAATCGTCTTGAATTCGACAGGATCGCCTTCGATCTGAACAGGTTCGTCGACGATGATGGATGCTGGCTTCGACTAAAAAACAATGATGTACCTGTAATAAAATCGATGTGGAACTAGTGCAAATGCAACATTAGGATGTTTTAATGTAGAGGGATTCAGTTTGCAGATAATTTCAGCCAGGGGTTGGGGAGGGAAAATCCTAGAGGTTAAATAGGCTTAGAGGGAGTAGGTAGGAGGTTGGAGATCATCCCAATTTGGGAGATCTCCAATGGGGGAGGGTCCCAACGGCACAGACACGCTTCTGCCCAGATTGGAGACCCGTTGGAACAGATTCCAACTATGCAAATTCAGTTTTGCGACAAGATCATCTGGACGTCCTAGTCCAAACGAAATCGTCAAATCTAGGGCGATATCGTCTGATCGGCGACGATATCGTCAAACGGTCAAAAAAATCTCTAAAAATGGCGCGAAAAAGGGGGAAACGGATTTCCTGACGGTTAACGGGCGGTTTGGGAGGTTAAATTTGATTTTAAAATTATTTACTAAGGTGAATGTAAATTTTATAATTTTACTGCGCCAATTTTAGGGTGCTACATTTTTCCCCCTCTTTAGCGAATTTTTTGAAGAAAATGCGTTAAAGATGAGTTCTTCTCGATCTACGAGAAAGAAAAAAAATATACCCATTTTTAGGCGACGATTCTTGGTCGAATCGTACGACAGCTTACTATGGTGCCCCCTCCGTTTTTTTACCAAAATCGAACGTTTGAGGTAAAAACGCGAAAAAGCAAAAAATTTGTGTTGAATAAAATTAAGAAAAATAGGGTAAAAACCTAATTCATTTTTACTGTTCATTTTCTGGTTTTTAGAGCTCTAAAGCAAAAATGGTGGAGACGACGCACAGATCTGCAGAGGTCCGGCGCGGTCTACGGGTAAGAGCCTAGACTTAGCTAGAACTGATTTAATTTAATTTTTACATGCTTTTTAAGTAGATTTTTAGGTGAATTTGGAGCATCGCGACCGTTTTTGGCCGTCGACGTCGTCGGGATGAAATCGTCCCAATTTCGACGAAATCGTCTCAATTTTGTCAATTTCGCCCAAGGGCAAAATCGGCGAAAGAGGGACGATTTCGTCAATCTAGAGACGATTTCGACAAGCGAGATCAAAGACGATTGTGCTCAAATTTGGGACGATATAGTCCAATAGTGGGCGATATCATCAATTACATGAAATTGATCTTTAAGTTGCATTATTAATTACTGGAATTGTTATTAATGATTGTTTGTTGTTTTGTTGTTTATGTTCCAGAGAGGTTTACTAAAGAGCAGGGAGTGGAAATATGGAGGTTTGAGAGATGACTTGGCCACTCTGACACAGGTAGAGCGAGATCAGCTGGCACAGGCCAGCTTACTGCATGTGGCAAAAATGCCACAAGTATCCACAGACATGGGGCTTCTAACAGCCCTAGCAGAGAGATGGTATCCGGGTTCTTCTTGTTTTCGGTTATCGACAGAGGAGATGACTCCCACACTAGAGGACGTATGGAGGATTCTGAGAATCCCCATACAATGACGGATGATCACTCCTACGGCCAATCAGGGCCATGCTATGGGACGGCTGTGTGGTGACCCGAGCTTCACCCTGGAGAAGGGTGGAGTGAATATCGAGGCACTACGCCAGATGCCTGGGGCATCCAGACTCACATGAGTTCTAGCTGGAGTGGTTGGTGGACTTCTGCTGTGCCACCAGAGTGAATGAAGGGTACCATGGATGCTCGCAGATGTGATCTACAATATGAGAGACCATGGGTAAAGGTTTTGCTGGGGCAGCTTTGTACTATGCCGGTCGTACAAGATCCTGTATGGGGTCATGTACAAGGGCAGGATATGTCTGGTGATGACATCGCTCCTACAGGTTTGGTGTTGGGAGCACATTGTAGTGCAGAGGCCGATAGGGCTCCCACTGACAGGGGTGGACGGGGAGAGGCCCCGAGTCTTCTACTGGTGGCTCCGAAGAGGGTCACAGCGACGGATCGACCTGTCGATGTCCCGAAGACTACTGGATGATTTGGTCCCGAACCAGATCACCTGGAGACCATGGAGAGAGCATCCAGGGTGGCCAGAGGACGGACAGGAGCTGGCTCACATCAGGTGAGTCTGCTAGCTGCGGATGGAGAGAGGAGAGGTGGAGCTCCACCGCTATGATTGAGTTTTGAGACAGTTTGGTCTGCAATAGGGGATCCCATCTCTGAGGGACTATGAGTTTTCCCGGACTATCCGGGATAACACCACGGTTAGCGGGGCTCCTGACATGCAGCGCTTCTGGAGCCAGGACACAGACGATGCCCCCATCCAGCCAGTGGATGGGGACGATGTGGGGGTCACAAATGGATATGATGCCTGGTACGTAGGCATCCGCCCTCCTCGGATGACGAGGGCATAGGGTCCGATCCATGCGGTTGTGTGTCGGATAGGGAGGCGGTGCCAGGCAGTGATAGAGGCAGCCCAGGGTCACGGTGGGAGAGAGCAGAGGAGGCCACAGGCACAGGAGAGGCCACGATAGTGGGAGAGGATGGAGGAGAGACGCCCATATCCACAGAGAGAGAGACCACCATCGCCCGATAAGGGAAAGGGCATTGACATAGGAGAGAGCAGCGAGACGACGACTCTTCGAACGAAGAATATCCATCTCCAGACACAAGTGCAGACTCTATAGGATGAGGCTGCACAACATCGAGCTGAGGTGACATAGCTCAGAGACGAGATTGCATGCCTCAGGGCACGGGGCGGAGGGGCGAGCACTCAGGAGCTGATGCGGTCGGTTGCTCAGACCGCATTCTACTAGGGGATCTATTTTTAGATGGTGCCCGAGGGCCAGAGGGTACAGCTACCGATTGCTATTGCAGATCCGATCAGGACAGGGTCATCGAGGAGCTCATCTCGATCGACGACGAGGACTCATAGTACCACACATACTGCAATGGGGCCACCTCGTCCTCCGCAGGGTGGGGGAGGAGATGAGGCTGAGAGCTCTAGGGGCTCTCGAGACACTGCTCGGAGGACATTTGATTGAGTATGCCGAGATATGGATTGTGGCATACCAATCTAGCTGAGATGATGTACATATATTTTTGAGATATATATATATATATATATAGATGAGATTTTTTTGATCATATGACTTATATTGTGTTATGTATTTCTATGATGCTTTTAGATGTTTTAATTGATTGATTTAATAATCAGATGTAATTATGTCGTTGGAAATATGATTTGAATGTCATGCTATAAAATTTTAAATGAAATAATCTGATGTAACAAAGTGATTGTATGTGATGCAATAATTTGATAAAAATAAAAGGGGACTTTTAACAATAATTTCAAAGGAAATTGTCGCTATTATAGACCATTTCATAGAGTCGCTGCTCACTCGGTCGTCAAGCTAATCCCAGTATAGAAATATTGCTAAAAGTAAAAGAGTGCTTAAGAGACTGTCTTAAGACTTTGTTGTGATAGTGCAAATGATGATGATGATGGTTGGTTTGTTTTCAGATTTTCATGAAAAATATTATGCATGAAATATTTTTAAAATGATTTTTGCTAGGCATAAATTCCTAAGTGTGATAAAATTTGTGAGTAATTCCTTAGGAATTATACCATCATTGCAAAGTTGAAGGTTGACATAATGACATAAAAATAGTGAAAAAATGGGTTTGCTTTTGAAAAGCATAATTTGGGTAAAAGGAAGTCATATGGTTTTTATAAAATGGGGAATAAAAATTGTTACAATGGTTTGTGCTAGGCATAGAATATGTAGGTATAGACTTATACCATCATCGCGAAAATCAAAGAAAAATAGATAGTTTTATTGCATGGTTGATTTTTTGATGAACATAAAAGATGAAAATGAGGACTTGCGCTAGGCATAAAATTCCAATTTTGGTTTTGGAACTATACCATCGTCGCGAAAGTCAACTAGATATATATGATTTGATTTGTGTAATTTGGAAGAAATTTTTTATTTTTCTAATTCTATAGTTGTCTTTGTGAAAAATAATTGTACTTGATTATTCCAAACAAGTTGCAAAAATAATATTTCAAAGTATTTTGAAGACAAAAGTTAGATTTATAAGGAATCCCATGTGCATATGTGCATTCATTTCCGATCTTGATTTATCCTGATGATAAACAAAATCTCTCAAATACAAATGTGTGTGCAATTGCATTGTTCATTTACCAGTTGTGAGCAAAATACTATGATATAAGTGATTTGAGGAAACCAAATAAATGTTCATTAACCATGATGTAGATGCATATAACCATATTAGACTACTATGTAGGTCGGATTATCAAGAGCTAGCTAATCCATAAGCAGACATAGGTCTATACAAAATAAGGTCGCTAATGTGACAGACATATCGCCATGCTAGGAGTTACCCAAGGCCAAGCAGGGTGGGCACAAACCACCTGTTATGGGGCTTACCTCACAGTTTTTGAATAATTGAGAATTCCAGGGATTCAAGCTCATCAACCCTTCTTTTCTTTTCAAAGGGTAGGGAAAGGGATTTGATTGCTTTCTTGCTTTCTTTTGAACTTTGCTTATTTTTCTTTTTGTATTTCTTTTGCTTGATAATGCTTGGAACATTGCTGTAATGATAAAAGAACATTTTTTTTTTTTCTTTTCTCTTTTTTTCTTGAATTTTTCTTCTCTTTTTCTTTGCTAGGGATACTTGCTCGGATTAGCTGTAGAGCAAGGGATTTTTATTCTGGGTAGGGGTGAGCTTGTCCTTTTGCCAATTCTCAAAGATTCTAGACCATGTGCATGATAGGATAGCAGGGGAAACTTTTCACTCAAGAAATCAGTTCTACTATGTAGCAAAACATGGAAATGACAAATATAATCATTTTATTGTGGAAAGATGTGCTTGGTTTAGGTAAATAACAAGATCAATTCTCTATGCTCAAACTTTATTTAATTGAAATTTGTGAACTTTGATATAAGAGATATTAGTAATCATGCCAGATAAAAGCAAGATATTTATTTTTTTGTGAGTGTGCAAGTGAGGGATTCAAAATAAATGCTAATTTATCCAAAATAAGTTGAAACATATAACTGCAATAATTGTAAGAAAATATATATAAACACTTTTGAGAAGTTTTGAGAATGTTGACACTCTCTTTCTTCTGTATATTGTTTTGGTTTCGAAAGAGTCAAGCTTATAGCTGTTTTTAGATTTTGTATTTTGATTTTAGTTTTTGAGCAAACAATTTAACAAGTGCTTTAAATAAATGCAATAGATAGTTTTTGAAGATTTTTGGAGATTTATGAATGTTTTTGGTGTTTTTGAATAAATTGAAAGAAATACAAGATAGTAATTTTGAACAAATATATACATGGATGAAAAGACCAAGTTTATACATAATAACGTTTAAGATGCAAGATATTCATGGGTTCTTTAAGTTCTTTACCATCTAAGGTAGATAATTTATATGCTCCTGATTCAAATTTAGCAGTAATGATGTATGGTCCGAGACAGTTGGGCTCAAATTTACCTTTAAGTTCTTTGGTTGCATTTGTATTTTTTTGATTTTCTTTTAAAACAAGGTCGCCAATCTCAAAGGATTGATGACGAACTCTCTTAGCATATGATCTTTTAAGCTTGTTTTGGTAAGCACGGAGATGCTCCAAAGCATTGATGCATTTTTCATCTAGGAGTTCCAGCTGACTGAGTCTGCCAACATCGATATTCATCTCCTACTTCGGTATCTTGAAGTAGCAGAGCCAAAGAAGGAACTTCCAATTCAAATGGAAAAACTGCTTCAGCACCATATACCAAAACAAATGGTGAAGTGCCCGTCGGGTTGTCGAACACTAGTTCGATAAGCCCACAAGGCTCGATATAATTGAATATGCCAGTCACGGCCAGTTTTATTGACTAATATTTTGAGAATTTTGATTAAAGTTTTGTTAGATGCTTCTGCTTGACCATTACCCTGAGGATAATAGGGGGTGGACCAGCGAATGTTGAATCTTATATTTTTGACATAATTTTTTAACATCTTTATTTTTGAAAGGAGTTCCATTGTCAGAGATGAGATTCGCAGGAATTCCGAACCTGCAAATGATTTGATTAAAAATAAATTTAGAAACTTGTGTTCCAGTGCAGGAAGCTAAAGTCATAGCTTCGACCCACTTTGTGAAATACTCAGTGGCAGTTATGATGAACTTGTGTCCATCAGATGACACAGGATTGATTTTACCAATAATATCCAAGCCCCATTTAGAAAAGGGCCAAGGAGATGAAATAGCCTGCAACTCTTATGCAGGCGCATGGACAAGGTCAACATGTTTTTGAAACTTGTCGCAATGGCGCACATACTCATGTGTGTCCATTTCCATGGTAGGCCAAAAGTATCCTATCCGAAGGAGATTTTTAGCAATGGCACTACCACTAAAGTGTCCTCCACAAGATCCATCGTGGGTTTCACTCAAGGCTGATTTAGACTCTTCTAAGTTTAAACATCTTAATAGGATACCTTCAAAATATCTCCTATATAAAGTATTGCCAATTATTACAAAGCGACTTGCTCGTCGACGTAATAACCGACGCTGGTTTCTATTAGAATTGTCAGGGAAAGTCTCATTTTAGAGAAAATCAAATATGTCTGTATACCAAGGTTCAGGAGTAGTTTCATTGATTAGAAACACATCCAAAGGCTCTAAGCATGACTTAGTTGAAGTGGGTTCCTGGAGCCGACGAATAATGATAGTGGCATATTCATCGTCTAACTCCAAGGGCAGGAGAGATGCAGCTGCGGCCATGGCATCAGCTGCACGGTTGCTAGTTCGAGGAATGGCTTCCAAGGTGACTTGATCAAACAAGGACATTAGTTGTAAAACATAGGCATTATATGGGTGAAGTTTATCATCTCTAGTTTGATAAACTTCATTAATTTGGTTTATAACTAATTGGGAATCCCCAAAAACTAAGAGGTTTTTAATTTTTAGTGCTAGAGCAGCTCGTAATCCAAGGATTAGAGCTTCATACTCAACAGTATTGTTGGTGCAAGCAAAGGTCAGTTTGAAGGACAGAGGAATAACATGTTTTTGCGAAGATATTAAAATAATACTCCCACCATCCCCACTCATGCATCGGGCTCCATCAAAGTATAAGGACCATTGTTCAACAAGGTCTGCCTCTAATTGAAGGCATTCATCAGGAAACTCGATAATGAGGGGATGAGTAGACTCTAAGAGTGCAACAACTAATTGATCTGCTATGATTTGACCCTTAACAAAATTTTGTCCTATGAATGTGAGATCAAACTCGCTTAGAGCAAGAACCCACTTGGCTGTGCGACCCGATAAATAAGGTCGACTCATGAGATACCTTAAGGGATCGTATTTAGCAATGACATACATTTTTTGACTAAGCATATAATGTCATAATTTTTGCATAGCAAAAATTACTGCTAGACATAGCTTCTCTAATGCTGTATAGCGGGTTTCATAACTGATGAAGGTTCAGTTAATATAATAATTAGCACATTCTCGTTTTTCATCATCGAGTTGAGCTAACATAGCTCCTAAGGCAGAATCTGAAGCAGAAATATAGAGGAGAAATGGGCGATCAGATTTAGGCGGTGAAAGCACCGGTGGGTTAAGGAGATATTGTTTGAGAAGTTCAAAAGCTTCTCTACATTTTGTGTCCCAATTGAAAGGGACATCCTTCTTAAGAAGTTTGAGAAAAGGACCAGTTTTTTTCGCCAACTTATCAATGAAACGACAGATAGCTTGAAGTTTACCCTGTAAACTTCGTAATTCAGATATATTAGTAGGTGCGGGCATATCGATGATAGCCACAATTTTGAGAGGGTCAATTTCGATACCATGTAAAGAAACTAAAACCCCCAATAGTTTGCCGGACTTAACTCCGAATATACATTTTGCTGGATTTAATCGAATGAGATATTCTCGTAATCGATTAAAGACTTTTTGCAAATCATCCAAATGATGATCTTCAATAAGAGAGCGAGCTATAATATCATCTACATAATCATGTAGGATATCATGCATCATATCATGAAAAATGTAGGTCATAGCTCGTTGATAAGTTGCACCTGCGTTCTTTAAGCCAAATGGCATCACTTTCCAGCAAAAGGTACCCCAGGGGGTAATAAAGGTTGTTTTAGCCTGGTCTTCAGGAGCTATCCGAATTTGATTATAATCGGAGAATCCATCCATTAAGGACATCATCCCACTTTTGGCAGTAAAGTCAATAATTTGATCCATGTTTGGAAGAGGAAAGTCATCTTTAGGGCATGCAACATTGATATCTCTAAAATCGGTGCAAACCCTAACTTTGGTAGCTTCTTTCTTGGTGACTGGAACTACATTTGAGATCCATTCAGCATAATCAATAGCTTGTATAAAGATAACATTCAGGAGTTTTTCTAACTCCCCTTTGACTAGCAAAGTCACTTTGGGATGCATTTTTCTAAGTTTTTGTTTAACCGATTTAGCATCCGGATGGACCACTAGATGATGCATGACGACAGAAGGGTCTAGACCTGGCATATATTCGTATGTCCAAGCGAAGACATCTTCATACTCTTTAAGGAATGCAATGTATTGTTTTTGTATTTCTAGACTTAGTTTTGCTCCAATATTGATTATGTGAGGATTGTCCTCAGTTCCAATGTTAATTTTAATGACATTTTCTACCTCCATGTGTAGATCTCTTTCAAAATTAGGTGGGGCGGGTGAAACGCCCAATTCTTGTAATTCTTGTAAGGTTAATTTAGATAATTCATTCTGAGGATCGGTGGCCTCAAGTTGGGATATAGTTGGTATAGAACCATCAAAATAAAACCCATTGTGTAACATCTCTTCAACAGAGACATCACGAAAGATATCTCCTTCCAACTCTTCATTGGGGTCAGCAATCATTTCAGGGTATGCTATGGATAGCATGTTGCATGAAAATGACTGATTATTAAGAGGCAAATCAACATGCCTATCCAAATAATCTTGATAGCATATGAGGTGATCATCCTCTTCAAAAGGAAAGGGTTGTCCCTTACTAGGAAATAGGCCCACACCACAGTGGACAGGCCAGGTTCTACCTCGAAAGGTTCTTTCATGTCATTTTGGAAAGGTCCTAAGCCTTTCCCTTCATATCCCATTTTAAGCATCATGGGTTTAGTTTTAATATAATCATTGGTAAAATAGCACCGAGCGTATCCCTCATGATGAGTTTTGATATTCCGAGGGATTCTTCCCCATTCATATCCTTTATAAATGAAGGCACAAATCCCGACTTGGTAAGTACTTCCCATAGGTTGTGGGAGGCCCAAAGTACGAGGAGATGGCGGCAATTTATTTAAAAGGTTTGAATCTTGCATGAAAGCATTAATTTTTTTTGATGTTAAGGTTGTAGATAAATCTAGTAATAGTTCATCAGAAAGGGCATAAGATGTAGAAGGTTTATTACCTATGTCTTGAGATGTGGAAGGGATGATAGATGTGTCTAAAGGTTTTGAATTTGTAGGGGTAGTAGTTGAAGAATTGGTTGTAGATTTGAAATCTTTTTGAGGTTCTAAAGTAATTTGTTTAGAGGGTTGTTGATCTATATAGGAGGATGAAGTTAATGGAGGGGAACTAGGTGAAGTTATAGATTTATGTTTCACAGTTTTAGATGAAAAAGAAGAACTAGAATGTGTGGATGATAGAGCAGGGCAAAATTGCACTCCAACTGGTTCTGCCAAAGCACACATATCAAAAGGTCTAGGGTCACCGTGAATAGTGACCAACTGATTTTTAAACTCAAATTTAACACATTGGTGTAAAGTTTATGGGACCGCTCGCATGGCATTGATCCAAGGGCGACCCAAAAGTATATTGTACGATGCTGGGCAATGTACAATGAACACGGTTGTTTCTAGGGTTCTAGGACCAAATTGCAATGGGGGGGTGATAAATGTTTCTTGTGTTTCGTCATTAAAAGCTTTGATGATCATATCAGTTTTCTTCATTTCATCACTTCTAAAGCCAAATCGTTGGTAGAAGTCAAAGGTGCAAATGTTTAGAGATGAGCCATTATCAATCAAAACTCGTTTGATGACTACATCCCCGATTAAAGCAAGTAATGTATAAGGGATTGTTCTTATGTAAACTGTGTTGTGGGATATCTTTATCCTCGAAGTCAATACAATCAATCTCTTGAGTGATGATAGTATTGGCCATAGCTTCAAAGTTGAATGTTTTGAGGTACCATCATTTGGCTCAATGTAAGCATCAACTCATCCCTATGGGTGGGAGAGGATCTTAATAAATCTAAGAGGGAAATTCTGGCCGTAGTATTGGAAAATTGCTCATTAATGTTGTAAGGGGGTTTAGGTTGAGCATTAGAATCAAGATTCCCTTTATTGGGATTTTTCAAAATGAATGGAGCTGATCCATCGTTCTGGTTTGATTCTTGTTGGAAATTTTGAGCTTGTTGTCGAGTAACGACTCCAATGGTTCCTACAATGTTATAGTGATGATGTTGAACTGGTCTCGGTTGAGAATTTATGGCTTGTTCATAAGGAAGGACTATATTAGAAGAAGGTCGAGTAGTGACTCTTCTAGGAAATGGTTCTTCTGGAACCATAGCATATGTGATAGGTTGAATAGGATCTGATTCATTTTCAGAACTATTCGATGGGTTTGAAGTAATGTCTAGTTCACTTTCACTATCTGATTCTATATCACTAGAATCAGAAGTTTGAAAATTATGTAAGGGCCTGGTTGTAACTAGGGATAAGGTCATGTCAAATATTTGAGAATCCTGAACAGGTAATTGTTCGTTAATGGTTCCTACATATCGGGTAGGAGGGGGAACATTATGATGTTCGATTTGATTGGCCACCTCTTTACCATGTCTTAGTAAAGGGTGTTGAAATATTTCTAGAGTTTGATTGGCATTTTGATTTTGATTTTGGGAAATGGTATTTTGAGTATTATTAGGAGGGTTTTGTTTAGGTTGGAAGTCCTGCAATTCCATTTCATTATTGTCAATAAAATCTTGTATTTTATGTTTCAATCTATTACAAGCGTTGGTAGAATGTCCAGGTCCTCTATGGAAATCACAGTGCAAATCAGCTCTATATCCGGGTATACTTGGGTCAGGTTCCTGGATAGCGGGTAATTGGATTAAACCTCTTTCGAGTAATTGAGGTAAAATAGTTGACAAAGGTTGGTTTAATCTAGTGAATTCTCGAGGAGGCTTTTCAGGAGGTTTCAATATGAATTTTTTCATTGTCTTTGTTGCATTGATATTAGCAACATTTCTACTGTCAGTGACTTCGTCACCGACAACCTGTTTGTTTTTATATTGATTTCTGGATGTTTTATCGTCATCCTTCTTCCTAAGTTGGCCTCTCCTAATGAGGGCATCTTCTACTCTTCGAGCTAAATCTATAGCTTGATCGAAGGTAGTCAAAGTAGCTGTTGATAGCTCATAAGAAAGTTGTTCTTGTAAATTGTTGATGAAGATGTCTAACATTTCCCTATAGGGTAGCACAAAGTGCAGTTTTCCTGTCAATTGCCTCCATCTAGCTAAGAAATCAGCAAAGCATTCATCCTTATCTTGTTTTAAATTGTATAGGTCTTTAATAGTTACATGCCTCTCGATGTAGGCACTAAATTGATGGACAAATGATTCAGTTGTTTCTTCGAAGTTTCTTAAAGAATGAGTGGGCAATTGATAGTACCACTCTAATGCCATTCCACCTAAACTTTTGGGGAACATTTTTAGTAATAGCAATTCGTCATGCGATATGTCGTGACATGCTATCCTAAACATGCGAAGATGCTCTATGGGATCTTCGGTTCCTTTATATATAGGCAGAACAGGCATGGGAAAATGTTTAGGGTATGGTTGAGCTACAACTATGGGATCCAAAGGTTGACTACAAATCTCTCGATAATTATACGAGGGATGGTAGGGATCTATCTGGTCCATACGTGAAGCTAATTGTTTCACCATGGCTTCCAGATTACTAGTTTGCCCCCCATATTGGTTTGGTAGGGCATTGACATGAGTGTTATGGGCGTATGATGGAGGAACATGCAGATTAGATGCCATGTTACTGTTGTGTAAAGTATTGGTAGGAAAAGTATTATGGAGGAATTTTGAAGCTGTATTATGTTGTATTCCAGATTGTTGAAAGTTTGTATTTGGCTTAGTTTTAGGTTTCTGTTTATTTAAAGCATTTTGCTCAATAGTTTGGCGGAATAAAGTAGTGAAGGGAATCTTCTTTTGTGCGGGAGTGATTTTAGGTTGAGTAACAGGTTCCTTAGGAGGTTGGGTAACCTATTGTTTTGACATGCTTTGGGCTATAATGACCATATCCGTATTGGATGGTCCACCCTTGTCACTTTCTTGATCAATGAAAGACAAGGGATTAGTCTGCATATTGCACATATATTCCATGGCTGCTTGAGTTTTACTAATTTTCCCTTTATCAAGGTGAATGGCCACATTAAGGTCATCAATGTTTTCCATGAGAAATATCTTGAAATGTTTTGCATTGTCAAAGGCAATATTTCCATTTGGAGCCACTCTAGGGGATGAGGATCCATCCTCTTTAACATTTGCTTCTTGTTCTTTATCTTCCCCTAAGTCTTTATCTGATTGACCTAGAGTTTCTCCTTCCGGATTTGAATCTCCAAGAAGGATATTTGGGTTTTCAGTTGTATCTTGTAACCAATCTTCTCCTTCCCCTAAAGTTTCTTTGCCATTCCTAAGTTTAGGCATGGTGCTAAGTTTTGATTTCAGAAAAATATATATATATATATATATATATATATATATATATGCAACAAATTAAGAGGTATATATTTACTATATACCTACTATAATATTTGAAATTGAAATGTTTAAGTTTTTGCTAAGTTTTTTGATTTTTTTAGTTTTTCTTTAATTTTTTGAAATAATACAATAAAGACAGCAAATAAAACAATAGATGCACGCAATAATAAGACTGAAAGTAAATGAGCTAGTTTTCTATGAATAACTTATGAATATCATTAATAGGTTCGATTTGTTCAGGGGTCATGAAATGTTCTTCAAATTGAAAGTTTTCTTTTAAGAATTTGATGAAAAGGGCTATGGTAATATTATCTGTCTCAGATGCTGGTTGATAAAAGTAAAGCTCGTGGCAATATTCTCGATATAACACAACATGAGGAACTCTATTCCATCTATCCCTATCTGTAAGAACAACCTCTTGGTCTTCTACAAGGCCTAGGAATTGGTGCACAATGGCTGCATTCTCGAGGTATTCCTCGAAGGTGAATAATTCCGAAGATACTAAAGCTCTCCTATAGGCTAACCATCTATGGCAAGGCTCTCTGAAGTTCATGATAAAAAACTAATTGATGAGGATCCAGGATACTATCCAAGACTAGCCTCTTAATCTGTTTAAGTTGTGTGGACCTAGATGAGATGATACTAAGTCTCTTGTCAAGTTCGTCCCACAAGGATTGATTTCTACTCGTTTCAGGGATACTAAGGATAGAATTAACTTCTATAACTACCAATTGATTTTCTACGTTTATAGTAATAGATGCAAAATACAAGAAATTCTATTGTGCTAACAGAGGCAAATTACACCAAATAGCAATATGAATACTGAACAATATTTAAGAATAGAATTTAAAGCCAATTACTATACTTTAATAGCAGATCATGAACTTAGCATGCAATTTAAGCTAAATGGGTGAACTCCAAATGCAAAAATAACATAAAAATTGAATAAATAATCTAATTTACAGAATAAAATGACAGAAACAGAGTTGAGAAAAGCAAACTCCGTGCACCGATTGCCTCGATGTGGGCTGCAATCGAGATCATCTCGCATCGACACGAAATCATCTCGAATTCGACAGGATCGCCTCCCATCTGAACAGGTTCGTCGGCGACGATGGATGCTGGCTCCGACTGAAAAACAATGATGTACCTGCAATAAAATTGATGTGGAACTAGTGCAAATGCAACATTAGGATGTTTTAATGTAGAGGGATTCAGTTTGTAGATAATTTCAGCCAGGGGTTGGGGAGGGAAAATCTTAGAGGTTAAATAGGCTTAGAGGGAGTAGGTAGGAGGTTGGAGATCATCCCAATTTGGGAGATCTCCAATGGGGGAGGGTCCCAATGGCGTAGACACGCTTCTACCCATATTGGAGACCCGTTGGAATAGATTCCAACTATGCAAATTTAGTTTTGCGACAAGATCGTCTGGACATCCTAGTCCAGATGAAATCGTCAAATCTAGGGCGATATCGTCTGATCGGCGACGATATCGTCAAACGGTCAAAAAAATCTCCAAAAATGGCATTAAAAAGGGGGAAACGGATTTCTCGACAGTTAACGGGTGGTTTGGGAGGTTAAATTTGATTTTAAAATTATTTACTAAGGTGAATGTAAATTTTATAATTTTACTGTGCCAATTTTAGGGTGCTACAATTGGAATGTGAGAAGTTAGCACAAGAAGTGGCACTACTAAAATAATATTTAGATGACTCCAAGATCAAGATGAAAGGGTTTAAAAATAGCTCAAATAACTTGGATAAGTTCATAAAGACACAAAACACTACATCAAGCAAGACAGGTCTCGGATTTGAATAGAATCAAAAGAAATGGGAAGGATAGTCAACTTCATGTTTTGGAGAAGAAGAAACTTTGAATGAAGATACTTCAGAAAAAGATAGTGTAAAAGAAAGTGAGACATTTGAGGATGAGTTGGAAAGTAGAGAGTTCAACAAAAATAGGAACAATGCACAAAGAAGATACATATGGAACAACGATAAGAATATTTCTAGGATACCAATGAGGTCAAGATAAGGAAAATTCAATGGAAGATGATTTTTATGTCATAAGTTTGGGCATGTGGCTTCACAATGCAAAACACATGAAAGACAAGAATATGGGAGCAGACAGTCCTTCCATGGATATTGCTACTCATGTAATCAGTTTGATCATAAGGCAATGAATTGCAATATTCATGACATAAGAAGGTATGGCTTCACTAGAAGAAATCCTATGACATTTGCACCTCCAAGAAATAATAACATTAAGTGTTACAAGTGCAACAATGATGGTCACACAACAAAGTGGTGTAGAGTAGACATTTCAGAAACAAGTGTGAACAGGAACAAGAACATAAATAGGAACAAGAACATGAATATGAACAGGAATAGGAATATGAATATGAATAGAAATAGGAACATGAATATGAATATGAACAAGAACAAGAACAAGAACATGGATATGAACAAAAATAGGAACAAGAATGTAGACATGGACAAGAACATGGACATTGAAAGAAACAGTGAGGAATCGGAAGAATCAGATAATAAGGAAAGATGATAAATGTAAAGAACAATACCTTATGGGAGTAGAAATACTCTCACCCCAAAATTAACCACCTCAAGAGGAGGTGGAGGAGGGGCTAAGCTAAGAGGCTCATTCTTAGCCCCAAGCCCCAAAGGTGACCCTTTGCCATTGATGTCAAAGGGGGAGAGACTTGGTAATTGAAGAGAGCATTGAGCCAGGGAGAAAATAATAATAATAATTAGAAAAAAATAAAATTTTTTGCTCTAAAAAAGTTGCTAGGTTAGCATTTTCTCTTGAAACCATCTACTTATCTTCTGACAATATTGATCATTGTTGTTGTCACTCAAAATATCTACATCTTTCTTTGACACATCTATTACCCATAAATGCACCAAAGAGGTGGTAATATGTAGACACAAAATTTTGGCCCACATAAAAATTCCCTAACTTTCTAAGTCAACCTCTCATCACCTCCACCTCCTTTATTTTTTTGCACGTGCCAAAAATTGCACATTTCCTTTTATTTTTGCAAATTCAGTCTTTACGATCCTGCGCTCTTTGGAGCGAATTCACATCTTGAATTCATTCTGAACATGTCTTGGTAGCAAATTTGCTAAATTGGTAGTTTTACCAAGATTAGAAAATCACCAGATTCTATTTTAGTGGAATCTATTTTTTGACTTTAAGTTTTAAAAATCGATCAGCATCCACCTAGATTGACAACTTACCTAGTTGAGTTGAACAAAAAATATGCACAGATGGGCAATTTACTTGATGGAATTTAATAGCCTAACGATAGCCCAAGTTTAACCAACTACTTGCCTTTTTTGCATAGTGAAAAATAATAAAAGTTGCTCTATAGCTCTCTAAAAGGCCTAATGGTGGAATCAAGAAAAACACTATCATTTTTATTTTTGAGAAAGAATCTAAAAAAAACTTTTTGCAAGTTGAGCAATAGAATGGACTCTACGATCGTTGGAAGATGTTTTTGTAGTCCACTCTACTAATATTGTTGCTCTGATACCATCATCCAATAACATCAAATGAATAACATCTGTTTGTAAGGAAATTTAATTCATGTATTTCTGCACATATCTTTAGTCGCATATCTTAGGCATTAATAAGAAATAGGCAATTTCATGGGTTATTTCCACTGTTAGTGAATTCACTCTCAAAAGAGAGAATTCACTCATAGAAGAGCAGATTTTCTCACATCCCATGAATTCGTACAAACACAAGTCTGGGGACAAACTTTGTCTCTAGATCCATCATCCTATTTAGTCTATTATATCTAGATTATTTTGCACTATATACCATATAATTCACTGTATTTTTTTATCTTCTTATTGTAAACTTTATCACTCTTAAATAGAGTTTGAAATTATCATTATTTTTCATGCATGGTTATTTAAAAGTCCAAGGGGGTCTGAATGCTACATAGTTAAGCTCAAACCTATAATGGCTTAAGAAGATTCCCAAATCCTAACATCAAATTTTAGTTTTTATCTGACAAGTTGTAGGTCTATTGCAAATTCATTCTTAAGATAATGAATTCACTTGCAGAATCTAACAGACAATGAATTCACTTGCAAATTAAATAGGTCGTGAAATTGCTCATAGACCAGGAATTCACTCAACAAGGAGTGAATTTGCTTCATTTAGACATCTAAATTAGGTAAGTATTTAATTTGATTTGCTTTCAATTTTTTTCTTTTTTTCTTATCTTTTGTGTAGTCTTTTTTTCTTAATGCATTTGAAAAGAATATATATATATATAGCATAAATTTTGCAATGCATATTAGCTTAGTTTAAATTGCTTACTACTTTATTATTTTCAAGGAATCTAAAATGCATATAGTATAGGATTTAGTTGCATTCTACCTAAAATATAGGTGTGTGTTATCAAAAGAATCCATAAAATTTTTTACTTTATCCAAATGTGGAAATTGTCATTAATAGTTTCCTGGTGTACCCACCATAATTCATCGAAAAATATCAAAGAAGGTATGACACAAGTACCTCTCATATCGAGGTGTGAACCCTTGATTTTACATCCCCCTTCAAGGCATGAATCCATCAACCTAAATGAAAGGGGTGCAAAAAGTTTTGGTCCACACTACCACATCCTATGTAAGACACACTACAACTAAACTACATACAAGGCCTAATAGACCAATCACCAAGAAAAGCATTTTAGAATGTAAATTAAGCTTAGATCATACCCTCTACTACTCCAATAGCCCTTAGCACCTTGATAAGATTTTATAGAAGAAAGCAAAACCATATAATCAAATTCTATGCATCCCTAATATTATAATAGCCTAGAGTGATAATCCAAACAATATCTTAGGCCTAACAGAATAGACCATCCATAAAGCTCTTACGAAAATATCTAAAGCCTACAAAGCATTCGCATACAAAATAATTTAATAACATATTCATGGCAAAGGTCAAAAAACAAGTTGATTCATTAAAATTGTACAACATATTTACATATTATATAATAGGCAAACACTCAAATTGCTAACCCTAATTTTGAGGTAAATTAAAATATTTATAGATTACTATACTAGCCTTGCTAATGATTACAAGGATGGCCTACCATAGGCCTAACAAGAATAGCACAACTTGGCATTATCTAGAACTTTTGCTTTATTAACATGTTTGGAAGGAATGGGCATCACTTTCTTACTCTATCTCAGCTAACTATTTTGATACAACATCATTCATCATATTTAGTAACCACATGTCCTTAGTAGGCTCATATCTTTTGAATTATGCTCAACTTATCTTACTACATCTAATTTTTACACCAATTGTAATATTTGTAGGGATTTACTCATGATTAACAATAGTTGATGTTGTTACAGGTTCAAAGAGACTAGTGACTTTCCTCTAACTATTTCTCTATGAATGGTTGAGAAGTTTCCAAGTGGATCATGCTTTTGACATGGATGATATCTACTATAAGAGACCTACCTAGGATATCTCTTCTTTTGTCACCATTTTTTGCACACTTTTGCTTGTTGTTGTGGTCTTAAGTGGTTAGCCAAGTTTTCAAGGACTTTTTATATCAAAATGAAAGACTCTTGGATACTCATAATTTTTACCACTTGTATGTTTTGGTGGCTAGGTGACTAGAAATTTTACTCAGGATATCGTGGCCCCTTGAAAATATCCATCCACTTTTACTAAAGTGGCTATACTTCCTTTCCTTAGTCAAATCTTAGGACTGATAAGCCCCTTCTTGATATTTGGCCAATTATGTGCAATAATCTTCAATTCTCGAAAAGCTTCCTTGCAATCAATCCATAAAATTTTACAAAATTCTAGCAAAATTTTCTAGGATCTACCTATGTGGGACCTCTCATGCACCCACAATGACAAACATGGTTTTTTAAAAAGGCACATAGTAAGACCCAACCAATTCATTATGGCCCTTTCACTATTATTTAATAGGTGTTACTACACGCTTTCTCACTTGATCTTCTATCACAATTATATTTCCTCAACCATTACCCTAAGTATACATTCAGTTCATCACCTTACATTAGCCATCTTGTTGTTATGGTACCTAATTTTTATATTTCACTATATTCTACTCATGTTCAACATGAATACTCACCAAACCACTAGAGTTATTCCACATTAAGCCAAATTTCCTTCTCTTTTAAAGGCGTTAGATTATAATGCTTCTATTATGGGGAGGAATGATGAGGAACAACCTATGATGTAATAACTAGTTGTCTTAGGCTTATTTTTTAGACTTAGACTTATTTTATTTTCTTTGACCTATGTAAAATTTGTGACTTCAAAAACCTCATCTAAAATTTTTAGAGATAATCAGTTCTCATACTTTGGATAATAGCTAAATATAACCATAAATTTGTTACAGGTTCTTATAATGATTTCCACTTTACAATGTTTTTGAGATCCAAATGATATTTAGTCTATTGTATTTTGGGTATGCTAAATGCCTATATATACTTGCATATGAATAAACTTTACAAGCTTGGTTTTTGCATCCATATCAACCACGTATTCTATTGATAAAAGTATCATATACTATGGCCTTTCTCTCAATAGAGAACCTAAAAATGACTATCTTGAAAAGGAAATATTATACCTAATTGAATTGAATACTAAATATATTTAGAGTAATTTACATGAATCTAACATTTATACTTATTGTACATTTTACTATGATTTCTAATTTGATATCTAGTGGTTGTAGATCTTATTACAAATATTCCATCTCAACATCTAATTCTTGAGGTGATTGGATAGTTAGCAACTTTTAAAGTTGCTTTTAGGATGATGTTAACTATATAAATAAATTTATCTCATTAATTTTAAAATATAAAATATTTTTGTTGTCAATGTATGGATCCTTAACAAAAAAAAGTACTATATGCATTGTCCCTGTAGAAAATTTATGTCATTCAACAAGCCCTTATCACAAATATAATAGTAATAAAAATCACTACAATAATTACCAATCCAAAAACAAGAATTAGTGTGAGAGTCCTCAAGATGATATGCTAACATCTTTCTTATATTTTATTTTAACATATTTTAGGAGTACTAGTCCATCTTGTTGATACCCATAAATTTTAAGTATTACAACATTAAAGATATTAAATTTTTTTCATAAAACTTAATTGAAGAAAGACTATTATTAGCACATTGCATTACAAATCACATGAATCCATTTGTTAGGATAAATATCCTCGCATAAAATTATTCTCTTCTAACAATATATTAATTATACTAGATTGGTAGTTTTTTAGATATTGTGGTCTTGTATAGCATTACTTGTTCTAAAATTCCTAAAGTTGTCGTCACTTAAAATCATCAAGTATACCATAAATTATCATTATTACTAAATTTATTGTGTTTAAAAAGGTTGTATATGTTAAGGACTGGTCATTCCAGATATTATTATTTACACAATGCAATAGTAATCTTATGAATATTTTCATAAATATCCTTAAATGAAAATTTCTCTTTTTCAACAATATACACATGGGTTTTCTCACATTGGTAATTATTTTTGGATAAAGTGGTTTTATAATGCATTCCATGCACTAAATGATTTTATAATTTAGAAGAAATAATTGGGTTGAGAATCCTTGGGTTGATGTGTTGTCATTTTATTTCTTTATGATATTAGCATTAATGTTTACATATTATATCTTTTCATAAATTATAATTATTGCTATATTAATTATATCTAAAAATGTAATACTTTGAGTTATAACATTTGGTGATGTAAAATTTTAATAGAAGTTAATGATCACTTACTCGAATTAGGTAAATTCAAATTAAACATGTATAAGTAAATGGATCAAAACACATTCATTTTTTTTTATCTATGGAAAGTCTAGAGTAAGTCAACATTGCACCCACGATGTAGTTAATGTGAGGTAGCACACTTTGTGACTTAATAAATTTTCTAAGATCATAATTAAAATGAAGTGCATCCAAAATGTACTAGAGGTGTAATGTGCAATAGACTCACTTTTGCACTTGTGGCACACTTAGTGTGAGAACTTGGTGACATAAGAAATTTTATGAGGAATCAAGTTTAATTTTTAGTATTTTCCTTATATTTCATACATACTTGAATAAAACATGAAAATATCTAAGTATCTCAATTCTCGAAACCTTATGCTTACATAATTTTCCAACAACAATATCCCACATTAATTTTTTTTTGAGCCTTAATAAAAATGTATAATATAACATTTTTTTGAAAGAATTATACACTTGAAAGTTCAATTGTTTTTTTAATTTTCAATTATTTTATTATATGTGAATATTTTGTGAGCAAAACTTATTTAGACATTAGACCATGGTTGTATCAAGTTATAAATGATTTTACTTTTAGTTTTTCACATGATTTTGATTATTCCCTTTGCTTAAAATAAATTTGGAAAATGATGTAAATGTTTTATCTAACTATGGTCCAAATTTTTATATTCTATAAATATATCTTATGAAAATATTTGATCTGTAATTCCCTTTCCTTAGTTTGTGAAGAACTATTACTTTATGTATTTAAATACTATAGCAAATTAAATCAATATCTTATCATACCATTTATTTTTAATTATTCTAATACAAATATATAATCATGTCTTAAGGTTGAATAAGGGAAAGGATGGATGGAATGGAGGTATATGTAGGGAATTTTTGCTACTTCCCTACTTCACTTCAAGAAATACTTCATTCAAAAGTGGGACTAGTAGAAAGGAGGGGGGGGTAAAAAGGTATTGCTCGCCTTTAGTCGAAGGGGTAGACATTCAATCCATAGCATAAAGAGAGACAAATGTATTTAAAGCTATGTCATATATTGGATGTATCATCAATGGTCAATGTTATTCTCTACCTTAAGCAAGTGGCTTGATAAATCCAAATCCTACAAACCATCAATTTTCCATTTGATGACCCACATTATTTCCATAAGTGAAGGCTAGCATAAGAAAAAAGAAGTCCTCAATGAAGCCTCAACCAAACACAAGAGAAGGAAGTCTTGGTATGCAATAGATAAAGGCTTTCCATTGGCCTAAAGGGATCTCACCTTAGCTAGGACACATGATGACTATTAAAAAAAGTAGCACAAAGGGAAATTAAAGTAATATCTACCATTGGCTTCCAAAGTTAACTTTTACAACCTAGCTTGTCACAATAAACTATGTAGTAGCTAAATTGTCCACTTACCACATGGGTAAGCCTACCTTGCCAAGCATGTTACCAATCAAAAGGGCTATAGTGATGATGTTATCATGTAAGACATCCTAGAAAGTAGATGAAGGTCCAAGGAAGTTTTAACATTTGGAACCTAAAATTAGGAAAACATTAATGGCACAACCACCTTTTGAGCACACTATAGGGGGAAATAATAGTAGAAATTATCTATATAAGGGCTCAAAAGCCTTCAATATTAATGGTCCCAGATATAGAAACCTCGAGGTAACCAAATACTAGTGTAGAAGGATTTTGGCTATAGAATAGGAGTTCATTATCAAATCCTCTATGCACGATTTTGGAGGGATGGAGTTCATTAGTCTCAGCCTATAAATAGGACTTTAAAATTTATTGTAAGGAAATAGGAGTTGCATGCTTGTACCTCATACATGGCCTTGTAAACCCTTCCTTTCATATCTTCTCATTTGTATGAGTAGGACTCAAAACTTGAGTCATTGTCTAAGGAACATTGAGCCTCTTTAGGCCACATGCCTTGTAATTATTTGATGCATAAATAGAAGCTATGAATATCTTCACTATATCCTAATTCTTTTGTGTATGATCAATTTTAGGTTATGTGTGATGAAGTGTGTTCAATTTATATCTATTAGACTATTGTGAATGTTGGACATTTTGAGTCCCTAAGCTGAAATATTGTCATTGATGTCAATAGAGCAATAAATGTCAAAAGGATCTATGAAGGGTTTTTGTGAAAACCAAGGCAGAAAAAATAAAAGGTTTTATTTAAAACCATGGAAAACATATTTTATCTGGGTTTTTCTTAAAACCCACGTTGGGCTTTCGTTTCGTCGAAAAATGTGCCCCGATGATGGAGTTATTTGAGTTTTAATGTTTGGTTTAAATTTTAATTATTTAAAATTTAAATTCAAATTTAAACGGAAATTTTTCCACCAATGTCATCATGCAAATAAAATTTTAATATTTCTACCGATGTATTCAAAGTGTTATTAAACACTATATAAAGGGGTGGCAATTAAACCAAATAATTATCCTTGCTCTCGTGTGTTAATTGCCTTGGAAATTCGAAAGAGCTGATGTGAATTGTTGAAAAGGAAGTAGCGAAGAAAGCGCAGTGATTTGGAAATCTTAAACGTGGTATGAGGCATGGCGCATTGGCATATCAATTTTGCTAAGACTATGGGTATCACAAATATCAGGAATCGAATCCCCTTGACGGCAGTGTGTGGGAAGCGCTTTGGCACTTTGTCCTTTACGAAAGGCAGAGGAATATTAAAGGTCCTTTTGGCCTTTGCTTTTCCAACGAGTGCTTTGGCTCGGTTGGAAACTTAGCCACGTATAAGATGCTCCGGTGTGTGGCATACGGGGGATCGAACCCCCTTGAGAAGTATTTACGTTTTTGACTTTATAATTTTTTATTAGCTCTAAAGTTTGGAGTTATAAGGTATTTAATGGGAATTAAATTTTATCATTAGGGCTGTGATTATTATTGCAAAAGCATATTTTATTTATGTTTTATTTTTATGGAAATGGAGAATTGATTTTAGGAGAAATAATGAATTGTTGTTAAAGTGATTTTGATAGATTTATTGTGGGTTATTCTTAATAAGGGTTTTTATTAAAATACACTTTGGTGGATGTGTTTATGAATTTGGAGTTAAAAGGGTGTAAATTAAGTTATTCTTTTCTTGTGATTATTTAAAAGACCACTAACCCTTATTAATATTGAAAAGGAAAGTTGTGATTAAGTGTGGCAGATTTTGTGAACAACTTATTGGCATCAAAAAGGTATGGGCACATTATCCTATTGATTGTTTGTGGTGGTTGATTTCTAAAATATCATTGGAGTGAAAATGATTAATTGAAGTTTCCTTTGTGAATATGGTTGGTTGAATGCTTCAAGGTTTTCTTATTTGTGAGTTGTAATTAAACCTTATTTCATTAGCATTGTTTTTGAAGCCCATTGACGAAGAAATGAACTTGAAAATGATCTAGAAAAGAACATGAGTATCATTGTTATGTGAGAGTTGAGATAAAGCATTGTTGAAAAAATTTTGAGTTGGTTGATACATGCTTGAACTAGGGTTTGTGAGAAAGGGTTGTTCCTTGATGTGATTGGTTGAGTTGATTTGGTTAAGCCTAGTCAAGTGGATGTGTGAAATGGTTGTTCAAGTTCCATAAAACAAACTATTTTATATTCTGATTTGAGTTGAGATTGAGATTGAAGAATAGGACATATTGAGTCTCTAACAATTCTCTTTATGCTTCTATTGAGTTGATATTGGGATTTGAGTATAGAACATATAGAGTCTCTAACAATTATCTTTATGCTTCTATGAGATTGAATTGAGATATTGATTGTACTTTGAGCTTAGAACATATTGAGTCTCTAACAATTCTCTTTATGATTCTATGAGATTGAACAAGTTCTGTGTAAGCTTGTTAAGCATATTTGAGATAAGTCTTTGAGAAGGCTTGTGGACTGTTTTGAGTTAAGCTTTTGTGAAAGCTTGCTTGAGCATATTTGAGCAAGTCCAAGAGAGGACTTATTGAGAAGATTTGAGACAAGTCTTTAAGAAGTCTTGTGGACTGTTTTGAGTTAAGTTTTTGTGAAAAATTGCTTGAGCATATTTGAGCAAGTTCAAGAGAAGACTTATTGAGCCAATTTGAGAAAGTCCAAGAGAGGACTTATTGAGCAGATTTGAGCAAGTCCAAGAGAGGACTTATAGAGCAGATTTGAGCAATTCCAGGAGAGGAATTATTGAGCATATTTGAGCAAGTCCAAGAGAGGACTTATTGAGCATATTTGAGCAAGTCCTAGAGAGGATTTGTTGAGCATATTTAGACAGGTTTTGTGTGAACCTGTTGAGCAAATTTAGATAGGTTTTGTGTGAACCTATTGAGCATATTTAGACAGGTTTTGTGTGAACCTGTTGAGCAAGTTTTGAGAGAACCTATTGAGAATAATTGTACTAGATCGACTATACTATTTTTAGTGCAATATATTGAGATGAACTATGCTAGACCGACTGAATTGTGTTTGGTATAGTATTGAGTTAGAGCTTTGGAGGTGATAGAGTATAGAGGACAAAGTATCAGTGGATAGAGATCCAACAACCAGGATAATTGAAGACAATATCTAAGTGAGATGTCTTCAAGTGGAGAGATATCCACCAGTCAATGCAACATAAAGACAGAGTCTTCCAGAAGATCACTAGCCAGAGTAGAAGGGGAAAGAGTTCTCCCATGTAAGAGATCCATGAACTTGAGATTACAGGATCAACATCTCCTTTGGACCGAGGTCCATAAACATTGTAATTTGGGAAGTATTCCCAAGAGATCATTTTAGAAATATTTAGAAGAAATATTTTCTCTATGGAGGTAGCCCACATTGGGTGAACCATGTTAAATTTGTGTATCTATTGTGTGTGGTGTTTTTTGCATTGATTTAATTACTGCTATTGATACTGCTATCTATACATTGTCTAATATTGATTTGAGAAGAAAAGTAAAAAGCGGTCTTATACTGTTCACCCCCCTCTCTCAGTACAAGCTTGTGTTCTTCAGTGAATGTATTCTTATTTAACCCATTTAGGTAGTTAGTGGGAAACCTTAATCTTAGCACATTGCATCCATAACTTAAGATTTATTTTCTTGTAATTTCATTTATTGCTTTTTGCTTTCTATTATTTCCTTTTCCTATTGTAAATAAGCACATACCTAAAGCTACAAGTTCTGAAAGGTCATAAAAGATCATATCCAACAAAGATTTAGCCTTAATAAAAACCCTAAAAATTGCTCTCTAGTAATTATCACTACCTATAGAGATTCATACTATGTCTCTCAACATGAGGCATAGGTTCGTAAGCATGTAGGGTCACTGTCCCAATAGGCCAAGATATTATAAAACAATAATAGTATATTTGGCATCCCTAGTGGGATGAGCTTTTCATGTTTTCCCCACAAACCAAAAGAATAAATTTTTATCAAGACTTTGGTGAAGGTCTTAATCAGATTGCTAAGTGAATTATCAATAAATTCATCTAGTGACTTTTTTGAAGAAATAAAGACTCTAAAGAAATCATCTAACAATAGGGCTAAAATTTTGGTTGGGGCCTCTACCTTTTGTCTTGTTGAAACACTCTATGCCCACCCAATGAATCCATTATTAAGAAAGGACCCAATAAATTTATAAGTGAAAGGTCTATCACTAGGCCCTTTGCTAGAATAAATCTACAAGAGTTTTTGCCACCCTTAAATTGAAGAGTGGGGATGAGGAGTTGACATTGCAATATTGTAGCTTCACTAAACCAACCTCTTAAATATTTCTAATGGGTAGTGAGAGTGGTTCTCTGATCCTAGCTACCCCACCTATTGTGTAGTATCCAATCCCTACTTCAAAACTCAAGTCTCTACCTTATTTCATGGGAAAATATGCCACTACCCTAACTAAACATTTGCATCACTTGGTGAGCTTATGCATAATGTATTTAATTAAAAAAAGAGACATATCCCTAAGGTTACTGGCTACCTCATTTAGAGAAAAAATCAAGAGTGTTACATCAACCTCAATTCTCAATCAGTTAGACATTAGGAAAATCTAGCAGGCCTCCTAATAGATAGATTCAATGAAAATATAGATAGAGTGTCCCACCTTTATTAGCTAATAACCATAAAGAGGGCACCCACATAAATGATGGATGCTTTTCATGTTTGATTCTACAAATATTGGTAGAGTATTCTTGATGATATTTGACCTCCTCCAGGTATGACATTCACTTTATCTAAAAGCTTTTAATTATGAAATTAGTATGATGGTAAAATATAGGAGAGGATATTCATTTCCAAAAGCATATGGAATAATCATCCAGGATGATAATGGCCTAATACTAATAGGAATGCTAGCCCCTAAGATGCCTTTACCATTTTTTCCCTATGTTCAAACTTCATACCATTTAACCCTGACCATATGATCCACTACCTATCAACTCGCTTTTAGCTCAAGCTTAGGATAAACCTAAGCTCTTGATTCAATCCAACCACATACTCTCCTTGATAATTATACTTCCAAGGTAGATCAAATTAGGAGTATGATAATAAAATTATCCAATGAGATCATGACTCTAAATTGGTAGCAAAATAGATAAGTATTTCCTTATTAGAAGTACCTAAAGTCTCTTTTTCAACAAGGCAATCAAAATTTTTGACCTTTTCTAGATAGGTATCAAAATCCTGTACCTCTAACCAATATAAATTTTGTTCAACCACAAATTTTAACTCAATATATAGTACCCACTCCAATCCTAGTTTAACAGATATCCCCAAATCTAGTTAGGGACATAGTCACCAGTTAAAATAATTATGCAAAAAATCATAGTGTATGGTATCATTCTACTCTTGATTTACCCATGTGACTCTCATGTTAAGAGTAAGTCTCAGATAGCCATAGTTCTCCTACAAACTAAAACACCTACATCCTATATGAAATTGAAATATTAGATTTCTATCCAAGAACCTATTGTTTATCCTCTAACCACATCACCAATAGTTAATTCCTCATTTTTGGAGTAGACCTTAGTTACCTAGGATGAATCAAAAGTATATGTCATGCCAAATGTAGTAGACCTCTCAACTTATAGGAGGCCATAAGTTTGATTAGAATATATCACCAAGACTAAAAGGAAGGCTATTAAAGAGTAGGAAAAGTCTAGTTAGCTAAGCCCTAAGTCCCAGGCTAGCCTGACTAATAATCAGAAAGAGATCCTAATGTAAGATTCACTATATAGTTGGGCCTAAATAGTCTTGAAAATTGAAATAATAGTATTAGAACTCTCAAAGTGGCCCACTATAGATCCACCAAGACCTCCTCCAACCACAGAAATGTCCAGGTCTTTGAAAATATTAGGTACTGTCACAAAGGCTCATTTTGTTAGATATTTCAATGTGGTATATCATTGAAGGAATTATATTGTAATGATATCCCTATGGAAAGTCATCTCAATTCCTAATAAAATGAAGCACTTAGAATAAGCATTGCAAAATTAGGAGCTAGTAAAGCAAAATCCACCCATAGTTATAGAGGTTTTTGGTCTAAAAGCAAGCCAAGATAAGCCCATGCCTTTCTATATACCTCTAATTTATAGAAATAAGTTGATACATAATTGTCTGTTTGATTCTAGTTCTAGCACATTAGTCATGCTTAAAAGGGTAGTATATGTGCTAGGGTTAATATATGATCCTGCCAATGATAGGGTAGTTTAGTTGGATGACACCTTGATATTGATCTTTGGAATAGTACAAGGTCTTCACTTAGATCTCAAATCCTATGCAAAACTAAATGTACTCCAATATATAGTTTTAATTGATATGTCAACCATGTTTGGCATATGCCTTTTGAGGTATTTCACTACCAACATTAGGGGATACCTATCCTTAGACTAGTCTAACATGCTACTTAGAACTAGATACAATACTAATTTTAATATCTTGTTGAAACCTTTCCATATTCACCACATGGAGTGGGTTACCTCCATAGATCCTAGTGAGGAGTAAGCCTACATAGCCAAATACGATTTGTTGGAATCAAACTTGTTTGTTGATGAAGTATATTTGTATACCTAGACGATCACCTAGAGTATTAATCATCCAATACATGGGGGTTGGATTCCAATAAGACACTCAATAAAAGTAGGATGGGATAATCTATCACCATAAGGTATGCTATATATATTGGTTGATCAATCCAATAAAATTTTCAAACTAGATTACGTGGCTCTTGAGAGGAAATTGATGAATAAAGAGAAAGAGCTTGAGGAAGTTAGAAACACCCTTAAGAGCTCATAAATATAGGTCAAAGAGCTTTAAAATAAAATGGAGTAGATCACAAGTGCTCAGGGAACAACTACCTTCCTAGAGGAGGAGATATGAAAGAGTCAAGGTTTGATTGGCCAATTGATTTCAATGGAGGATGATTTCATAATAGGTTGGATTAATTTCTAGAGAGAGCTAGATGTAGAAAATAAGAATATATTGAAGGCCTTACAGGAATGTGTTCCATGTACTAGGATAGTAGAGTCAAGGTCATAGCCTGAATATCCTAATTGATCAAGTTTATTAGCATAACATCCTAGCAGAGCACATTGATTACCCAAGAGATCAAGCAAGACTTGGTAATAGGTTTAGGAAGAGTGGTCAAAGTAGAAATATTCCAAGCTTGAATTGTCAAAAGTGACCAAGGTTTTTTAGTCATAGGTGTTAAGAGTTGAGAGGTAACATTGAAGAAAATATGTGATACCCTCAATAAAAAAGGTAGCATAAGAGTGCATGGTTGAATCACAGGTCTTGATCATAGTAATTTCTAGCTTACAGGGTCCCATAGACTCCTTTATTTGGAATAATCCAATCTCCCCTTAGATAATCAATGATAGGCTCCTACAAGAGCAAGAGTACATACAGGTAATGAAGGCACAAAAATAAGACTAGATTTTTAAAAGTGATCAAAACTCCTCATTACCAAATATGTTGTGAAGGCCATTGAGCCCTTGGTAGAGCTTAAAATATAGGTACATGAAGTCATGTATAGAGTAGTAGACTTTTCATGCAAGAAGCAATTCAAGATTTAGATGTGCTACCATCCCTTCAAAGAGATAAGATCATAATTTGAAGAGATGTGGAAAGAAGTGAAGGCTTAGATGAGTAAGTTCCCATTGTAATAGCTTTTCCACTCCATTTATTATTTTTGTTTCTTTCCCTTGATTTTAGTTTTGTATTTAGTTATCTTCCACTTTCTATTTTTGACTTAATGGCTAGAGATAAGGTAAGTAGTATAGGATTTATCTTCAATAGGTTAAAGAACCCTTGGGAGCCAGTAAGAGTATAAGGAATTTTCCCTATATCCTTGATTCACTTGAATAAGTTCTCCATTCAAGAGCAAGACCAAAAAAGGAGGGTCAAATAGTGTGAACTACTTTTAATTAGAGAGGTAGGTACCAAATATAAAAAACAAAGAGAGGTGGATATATTTCAAGCCATGCTAGCCATTGGATATATCATCAATGATTTATGCTCATTCTCTACCTTAAGAAAGTGGGTTGAGAACTCTAAAGTCCATAAACCATTGATTTTCCATATAATAGTCTATACTATTTCCATCAGTGAAGGCCAACACAAGAAAAAGGAAATCCCCAATGAAGCCTTGATCAAACATGTGGTAGTCATTTAGAAATGAGAGAAGGAAACATGAATACATGATAAAAAAGGACCACCATTAGCTAAGAGGGATCCCACCTTAACCAAGATACATGATGACTATTACAAATAGGGGCACAAATGGCAATTAAAGTAATATTTACCATTGGCCACTGAAATTGACTTTTATGGCCCTACCTATCATAGTCACCCACATGTTAGCTATAGTAGTCGCCCACCACATGGGTAATCCTACCCTACCAAGCCTACTAATTTTATAAGGGCCATACCAGTGATGTTAGCAGGTGAGACATCCCAAAATATAGATGAATTCCTAGGGGAGTTCTAACATCTAAAACCTCAAACTAGGATGAAATTGATGCTACAACCATATTTCAAGCACACCATAGGGAGCGATGATGAAAATAGTTTTCCATATATGGGCTTGAAAAAATTAAACATTAATGACCTTAAGGCAACCAATTACTAGCACATAAGGATTTTGACTATAAAATTAGAGTTAATCCTTAAGTCCTCTGCACAATATTTTGGAGGGGAAGAGCCCCTCAGTCTTGATCTATAAATAGGCCTTTAAAACTCATTGTAAGACATTAGGATCTTCTTTCTTGTACCTTATACCTGATCTTGTAATCCTTTTATTTCACCTCTTATTGTTTGTATGAGCCAAACTTGAACCTTGAGTTATTATCTAAGGAACATCGAGCCTCTTCAAACCATATGCCTTGTAATTATTTGATGCATAAATAGAAGTTGTGACTATCTTCACTTTGTCCTACTTCTTTTGTGTATTATTAATTTTAGGTTGTGTGATGAAATGTATTCAATTTATAGCTATTAGATTATGGTGAATGTGTTCATATTTAAATAATTCAGGTAGTTAGGGGGAGAGGAAAACTTCATCTTGGCAGATCACCCTATAGCTTAGGTTTTATTTTCTTGTAATTTTATTTACTATTATCTACTTTCTATTATTTCCTTTTTCTATCAGCAAGAAGCACAAACCTAAACTTGTGAGGTTTAAAAGGTGTGCAAAAGATCATATTTTATGAGGATCTAACCTTGGTAAAAATTCCATAGGTTGCCTTGTAGGCATTCTCACTACTATCAAAGCTTCTAGTTGTGTTGCTCAACATAAAACATGGGAGCCCATGCACGTTGGGTTACTACCCCAACAGGTCAGGATATTCTAAGATGACAACTACATATATAATGGATTTAATTATGGAGAAATATGATTTGTCAAAGATAATACCTCCATGGATGACAACTAATGCTGAGGTGGTTATTTCAACTTCCATATAGAAATTAATGGCTAAAATTCTTTCATAGCTTCAACCAACCAACATGCATGAGCCATAAAAGAAGACAAAGATAAGGGGTTTTAAAAGATAATACTTGTAATACATTAATCTATTTCTAATAGTTTATTCTATAGCAGTTATAATGACACCTACATAACTTAAAGACTATAGATATTGATTTTTATATTTTTAGTTAACATCTTTGATAATTATACATATATCACCTTACAAGTTTTAAATTAAAGTCCTCATGTTGAATATTTGTATTTATAGTACTTGTGATCATTCTATATGATGAATTGGTTAATTATAGATTTTTTTTTATTATACTAGAGGAATGGATAACTCATTACAATTTTCTACGCCTCTTCATGGGTTCGAATCTCACTCTTTGTTGCCACTATAACCTCAAGTTACATCAAGTAAACCTTTTACGTAGCTAGCTATGCTGATGTGACACGCCCACTAACACTATGTATTTCGAGGGATTGGAACCCTGGTCTCCGCACTCCTACAAAAGTGTTTTGACCGTTGAACCAAGTCCTCAGACCTAATTGGTTAATTATAGTTATAGACTTATAAAAGTTTAACTTTTAGTCAAAATAAAAATACATTAATTATTTTAAATTTCAAAATTATATTACATATCACACTTATCTATACAAGTTTTAAAGGTTCATATTAGATACTTTGTAACTTCACATTACATATAATGCACCCATGTAATCTTAAATAAATTATTTTAAAGAAAAAAATTTCTTTAACACAATGTAATGAAAATTCCATGGATTCCTTTCTTGCAAAAACTATCCTTAGAAGAAAATATTTCTCACTTGCTATTGTGATATTAATATTTATTTATTTAAAAGGTAAATTATAACATAAAGTTTATTTTAATAAATTGACATAACCCAAACCATTAAATGTATTTGTCTCACTATAATATTATAATTATTACAATTCCCATCAATTATTTCTAGTTATTGTACTACCTACCTCTAAGAGAATAATTATAATTTATTACTACAATAGAACAACTTACAAAACTTAGACAGAGTTGCAAGCATATTGTAGCGGTAAGGGCTCTGGTATCTCTTTGAAAGGTCCAAGGTGAGCTTACTATAGTGGTAAGGGATTTGGTATCTCTTTGAAAGGTCCAAGGTTCAAACCCACTCAATATTTGGGGACCATGACCCCTCATAAAAACATGTGTAAACTCATTGAAAAAGCTTATAAAAATTAGATTAAAATATAATAAAGAGTTCCTAATATATTATTAATATCTCATGTGCAAACTAGAAGAAATATTTAAGTCAAGATTGACAAGCAAGAAAATCCTAAGATATTTGAACACCAAAAATTAAAACCAAAATTACTAATAGGTAGAAGTTATTTGAGGTAAACTAAAGCATATAAAAAATTCCATCAATACCAAATGACAATACAAAAGTAAACTAAGTAAAACAAGAAATTCAATCCTCATAATGAAAAAAGCCATATGGTTGTGTTGCTTTGAAATAAAAATTATATGGAACTTCTAGCATAATATACATTAACATACTGATTAGCCTCTGCAGTGTCATTTACAAAATTATCACCAAAGTTATGGCTAATAGGTTGAAAGACATCCTTCCCTCCATCATCGATCAGTGCCAAGCGAGCTTGGTCAAAGGCAGATTCATTTCGGATGGAGTGATAATTGTCCACGAATTGGCCCACTCGGCATCTAAAAACAAAAAACCCAGCATGTTCCTTAAGCTTGACATGAACAAGGCTTTCGATCAGGTTTCCTAGAAATTCCTTTTTGAAGACCTAGAAAGGTTTGGGTTTCACAAATATTGTATCAATATGGTTCACGAATGCATCTCAACTGCTTGGTTCTCGGTTCTTATCAATGGATCGCCCGCAGGTTTCTTCCAAAGTTTCAAAGGAATCCGTCAAGGGGACCCTCTATCCCCCTTTCTCTTCATCATTTTGGCTGAAACCCTTGGAAGAACCCTCTCAGCTGCTTGCAACAGTGGTATTGTTTCCGGGATCAAACCAGCCTCAACATCCAAAGCCATATCCCATCTACAGTTTGTTGATGATACTATTTTATCCTCTCACGCTTCCATTCCCGAAGCAAAAATCATTAAGAACATTCTTGATTCTTATGAAGAGGCGGCTGGTCAGAAAGTCAACTACCGCAAAAGCAAGCTATACTTTCTCAATACTCCCACTCACAGACAAAATAGGATTGCGAAGATCCTTGGGTGCATCATTGGGAGCCTTCCAACTACTTATCTTGGATTATCGCTTTTCCATGGAAGATCAGTCTCGGCTATGTGGAACCCTATTTTAGATTGCCTCAATAAGAAACTTGCGGGGTGGAAAAGCTCAATGCTCAGCCAGGCAGCCAAAGCCACTCTAGTCCAAGCTTACCTCCAAAGTATCCCCACTTTTTTCTTATCTATCTTCAAAGCTCCAGCTACCATCTGCCAAAAAATTGAACAAATTGAACAAAGATTCCTTTGGGCTGGAAATGAAAACAAGAATAAATTTTCACTTGTCGCTTGGGACAGGTTCTATTCCAAGAAAAAGGATGGAGGGCTTGGATTCAGAGATATCAAGTGGATGAACATGGCCCTCATTGCCAAACAGGCCTGGAGACTTACCATCAATGAAAAAGTCACTTGGATTGATATCATTAAAGCTAAGTACCTCCATCAGCTTTCCTTTCTTGGAGAGCACAACCTCCCCATTGGATCCCACTTTTGGAATGGCATCTAGAAACTGGAACGACCATTCATTTTTGGGACGACCCGTGGATCCGTGATAAACCTCTCAGCCATGATCCGCATCTTGCAGTGCTCAAGGAGATCACCGAAGCCACCTTTGGAGATAAGGTGTGCCACTTCATTAACCAAGGTCCTACAAGACCTGAATGGAAACACCTGGCCCTTAACAGGCCCAGGAATATCACCGAGGCTCTCAGGAGGTTAGAAAACTTGGTGAGGACTTGCATCATCCCGAGCTCACACAAATATGATTCCATGGTCTGGAACCTTGAAGAATCTAGAAATTTCACTATTAAATCAGCCTACTATAGTCAAGAAACTCCCACAGATGGTTGGGACTTATCAAACTAGGTTTGGGTTCCCAAGATCATTCCCAAGGTCAAATTATTTTGCTGGTTGGCCACCCAAAATAGAATCCTCACCATTGACAACTTGATTATCAGAGGGTTACTCATTCCCAATTGGTGTATTCTGTGCAAAAACGCCTATGAGTCCACTTTGCATGTTTTTTTGGAATGTCACTTTTCCCTAGCAGTTCTCAACCAGGTCCATAACACCTTTGTCATCTCCACAGTCCTCCCACATTCCATTCCACTCCTTATTAAGCAATGGCCCCGACCTTTCAAGAGCAACCAACTAAAATTCATGTGGCAAGCTTGCCTCCACCTTTACCTGTGGCAGATTTGGATCGAGAGAAACACTAGAATTTTCAAAAATCAAGCCACTAATAAGAATATTATCATTGTCAAAATCATGGCCCTTGCTGCGGAGAATGCCTCTCTTGTTTTGTCTCCAAAACTCCCCCCTCCTGGATTAGAATCAAATCTAACCAAAATTTTCAATCTGTCTAACACTTCTATTTCGCCTCGTACTTCTATTGACAAGTCTGCCATGAAGTGGGTCTTACCTCCTTCTGGGTGGCACAAGCTCAATTTCGATGGTGCAGCTAAAGGCAACCTAGGAGCGGCTGGCAGAGGGGGAATTCTTAGAAACCATAGAGGAGAAATAATTTTGGCCTTTGCCCAAAACCTGGGAATTCAATCCAATAATATGGTAGAAGCACGGGCCTTGTTCCAAAGTTTGATCCTCATGGAAGGGTTGACCATCAATAAACTTATCATCGAGGGAGACTCATTGCACTGTATCAACTGGCTCAATGGTACTGCTAAGCCTCCCTGGGCCCTTGCTTCGATTTTTCAAAATTGCAAGGCCCTAATTGGCAATTACCTAGAATTAGTCATTAAGCATCAATACAGGGAAGGAAACAAAGTTGCGGACTAGCTTGCTAACAAGGGAGTCGGCGAATTCGACATTCAAGTGTGGAGAGACTCCTTTCCCATTGACCTAAGGAACGATCCTACAAATTTCAATGTTTGCACAATGTGAGATGGTGCCAGGGGATTGGGTTGGTATGCTGATGAGACTTGTCGTGATATCGCGACACCTTTTTCTTCTTCTCCTTCGACAACGAAAATGCAACATGTCGTGATATCGCGACACTTTTCACCTTTGGCCGCGAAAATACAACATGTCGCGATATCGCGACACTTTTTCTCTATCGGCCCTATTGTTGCAACTTGTCACGATATCGCGACACTTTTTCCTCCTTCGGCCGTGGCAATGCAACATGTCGTGATATCGTGACACTTTTCCTCTTTCGGCATCGTCGTTGCAACATGTCGCGATATCGTGACATTTTTTTCTCCTTCGGTCGTGACAAGGCAACATGTCGTGATATCGCGACACTTTTTATCTTTCGGCCTCGTCGTTGCAACATGTCACGATATCGCGACACTTTTTCCTCCTTCGGCCGTGGCAATGCAACATGTCGCGATATCGCGACACTTTTTCTCTATCGGCTTCGTCTTTGCAACATGTCGCGATATCGCGACACTTTTTCTCTATCGGCTTCGTCTTTGCAACATGTCACGATATCACGACACTTTTTCCTCCTTCGGCCGTGGCAACGCAACATGTCGCGATTTCGTGACACATTTTCTCTTTTGGCCTCGTCGTTGCAACTTGTCGTGATATCACGACACCTTTTTCTCCTGCGGTCGTGACAATGCAACATGTCGTGATTTCGTGACACTTTTTCTCTTTTGGCCTCGTCGTTGCAACTTGTCGCGATTTCATGACACTTTTTCCTCCTTCGGCCGCGGCAATGGAACATGTCGCGATATCGTGACACTTTTTCTCTGTCGACCTTGTTGTTGCAACTTGTTGCGATATCGTGACACTTTTTTCTCCTCTGGTTGCGACATTGCAACATGTCATGATATCGCTACACTTTTTCTCTTTCGGCCTTGTCATTGCAACTTGTCACGATATCGCGACACCTTTTCTTCCTTCGGTCGTGGCAATGCAACTTGTCATGATTTCACGACATTTTTTATCTTTTGGCCGAGACGATGCAACTTGTCACGATTTCGTGGCACTTTTTCTCCTCTGGCCACGATGCTGCAACTTGTCGCGATATCACGACACTTTTTTTCCTATGGCAGCGATGATGCAACATGTCGCGATATCGCGACACCTTTTCTCTTTGGCCACGATAATCCAACATGTTGCGATGTCGCAACACCTTTTTTTTCTTTGGCCTCAGTAATGCAAAATGTCGCAATATCGCGACATTTTTATATTTTTTCCGAGAAGATGCATCACATCGCGATTTCGCGATATTTTTTCTTCTTAAGCCGCGATGATACAACTTGTCGCGATATCGCGACACTCTTTCTCTTTAGGCCGCGACACTGCAACATGTCACGATATCGCGACACCTTTCCTCAATTGGCCGCAACAATACAACTTGTCGTGATATCGTGACACCTTTTCTCCTAGGGTCATGACAATGCAACATGTCGCGATATCGCGACACTTTTTCTCCTGATCACGACATATTTTCTTCTTTGGCATCGACGATACAACTTGTCGCGATATCGCGACACTTTTCCTCACTTGGCCACAACAATACAACATGTCACGATATCACAACACCTTTTCTCCTGGGGTCGCGACAATGCAACATGTCGCGATATCGCAACATTTTTTCTCCTGGGGTTACGACAATGCAACATGTCGTGATATCGCGACATATTTTCTTCTTTGGCCATGACAACACAACTCGTCACGATATCACAACACTTTTTTCTTTCCGGCAGCGATGTTGCAACATGTCGCGATATCGCGACACTTTCTCTTCTTCGGTCGTGATGCTGCATTTTGTCGCGATTTCACGAAATTCTTTCCACCCTTGGCCGCGATAGTGCAACATGTCACGATATCGCGACACCTTTTCCTCCTTGCCTTTTCTCTATGCTGTGGACCACGAAATTGCAACATTTCGCGATATCGCGACACCTTTCTTCTTGTGGTGTTTGGATTTTTCTTTGATCTTTAGCTCTTGGGCCTCTTCGGTCGGTTTGGAAAACATGTAAAAAATACTTGTACAAGGTTCAGGGACCTTTCAACACCCTTTCAACCAATAAAAAAAAAACATACATTAACATACATGCCTTCTATGTAAGTTTTCTCATCATATGGACCAATATTGTTGTAATTGTAGCCTCCATTGCTATAGCTTGACTATGTAAACCATATTTTATTAAGGAATTTTATGTTTTTTAATGATATGCCAATTTTTTTTATTGTTTTTTATAAATATTTGTGGATGTGTTTCCTTGACTTATCATTATTTGAATATATCACTAATCCTCTCCTCCTTAGCCTTTAAAGTCTTATCACATTACACCATCATCAATCATAACTAGTTCTTCTAACATATTTCACCTATTCTATCAATTACTTTTATCAAAATCCAGGATAATGATCACATCCAAACCTAATTTTTTTTTAAATACGGTTGAATTATATATAATATTTTAAAATATCTTTAAAATATTTATTACTTTTGATTATAACAAATTTAATTATATAAATTATTTATATAACTATCTTAATACAACCCAGCATATTTTTGATACTCAACATTTCTTTATCTGTTTCCAAACTAAAAAATACTATGGTCCATAATTTTAAAGCAAATGATAGAAATATTTTCACATCATAAGGTAGGATAAGATTCAAATCTCATAAACATTGTGACATATAATCAAATGGAGTTCAAGAGATACAAACTTAAGTTAAAAATTTTATAGGCAAGATATATATAAAAAATTTAAAAACTGTTTATAATATTATAATATTTTTATATATATATATATATATATATATATATATATATATATATATATATATAAAATATAATATTATATTATATTATATTATATTATATTAGAATGAGAAACTTTTCAAGGAAAAAATTGTTTATAAACCGTCTCTCATTAAAAACAAAAGCGTTCTTAAACTGTCATTGATTTTTATTTTTATTTTTTTCTTTTTCTTTAGAAGGAAGGAATATGAGTGGCCTTCAACAGTTTTGTTGATATTGTGGCTCATATTTGGACTGTGTGCAATTACTAGCTTATGTAGCAAATTAGAATAAGCAGAACCAAAATCAAGTAGCAAGCCACATACCACCGCCATTGCTTACTTTTTCCCTATCATAATCTTAATTTTTCCTTATCATAATATAGTGTCAGAATAGCAGACATATTTACCGTAAAAAGTAAAGGTGGACTGTAACTCAAACGTAGAAACAGTCCACAGCCTTATCTTCATGAAAATTTCTCCACAACACAGATAGCAAGTTTTGCTACCACTCTAACATTAACTCAAATCTTAACCTAAAAATCTTCCTACCCACAAACATAAGCTTATCTTCATGAAAATTTCTCCACAACACAGATAGCAAGTTTTGCTACCACTCCAACATTAGCTCAAATCTTAACCTAAAAATCTTCCTACCCACAAACATAAGCCTATGTTGATGCAACAGAGTTACAACATGATCACACTAAAATCTATTTCCTTTGACACCCATCAACAAGGAGCATAGCAGACAATTGTCTTCTTCCTCTGTTGTTAGATCATACATATTTCTCACAATGAACGCATAACTCACTCTTCTTTCTTCTCTTCCTCGTTCTTGGACTCCTTAAGCGTGTTCACTTCCATGTGAAGCTGCTCGATACAGACCAGCAGAAACGTGACTCTGTAAAGAAGCCAATACAAGACCAGAGCCCCAACCACAAGCAGCAGGTTCCTCTGGCCCTTTACAACAGACTTATGGTGCCTGTCAAGTTCGTGGGAGGTGCAAGCAGATCCTTCACACTTGATCATGTGATCATATTTCCAATAGATGTCCATAAGAAGAAAGCATGCGAAGGGAACCACTGTGAGCAGAGGCCGCAGAGAAGCCTTAGAGAAAGAGATGAGGCTCTTCCTGAAACGTTGGGTTCCTGGTAATGTAATAAACAAGAGTAACAGAGCCTCTGCTGCTACGGCCACCCCAATGATTCCCCATTCCAGCACCATTGCTAACAGATCGAAGAAGCTTTCTTCTCTTGATCAACTTCTTTTGTCTAAACCTTCTGCAAAATCAGACCCTCTGTCCTCTGCGAATGCTCTTACCTGCATTTGAGAAAGTGGGCTTGATTTGCTTTTATGTAGAGGAGATTACTTGCTGGTTAGTGCATCGAATCCTTTTAATAAAGCAATGCCTAGAAGAATAATATGATCGGTGATGTAGCTTTTGCTTTCGGCTTCGCTTATCTTTTTCTTTTCTAGGAGAATATCCAAAGCTGTCACATGGAGGTGAATTTCCCATTCTTATTGCATTGGATGTAGATGGTACAAGTTAAAGGAGAATAATTTGTAAGTTCAAGGCTAAAAGGACGGCTGGGGAGCTCTGGAAAGAGAGGTTGGCAAATAAATATATAAAAGTGAAATAACGACAGATAATTAAATGCAACCAAATTTTGCCATAGGATATGCTATTTGTATCAGAAGCAGAATAGTTTGGGAGGTTTAATATCATTTTTATTAAAAAAATAATTTTTTTTTAATGTAAAATCTTACTTTTATGTATGTTATTTGAATTAAAATTTAAACCTTCTATTTTCTAAACCTTTAACTTTCGAATTTCACTTACATGCTTGAAACCAAAATTAGAGGTCGGCAGTATTTTTTCCATTGCCGAGTAATTTCAACGTGCTGTGCTGTTCTAGATTCTCTTTGTCCAGTGCTTTTTCACTTTAAAGGGCAAATTTGGTGTAACTTTTCAGCTGTCAAAGCGTCCAGAGGAAGTCTGTGGTGAGCATGACCTACTGATGTTATCTTGTAACTCAGATCTAAAAATCCATGTATGTCTAAATGGAGGAAAATAAAGCTTCTCATGGTATATTAACATTAGTCTGTTCTGTGTATGGAGAGAATAGAACAGCATATATGATTTGTGTAAGTGATATTTTTTTTACTTTTACATATTAAGTTCAGATTAAGTTAAAGTGTTTTTAAATCTTATAGGTAGGGGTATATAAGTGCATTTATTTTACTTTAATATAATACTAATATTTAATTTATTTTGAATTTTTATAGGTAAAGGTGTATTTTACCTTAGATATCATGTTCGACAGAAGTAAAATGTTTTTAAATTGAAGAGGTATTTGTAAGAGCAGAAACAGATACATTGATATTAATAATATTAATAGTTATATGAATTAAAAAACTAATCTTAAGGTAAAGAAAATTAAAATCATTTAACACTATTAATTTTTTTAAATATAATTTTATTATTTAGTTGAACTGAGTCGTCCTAGTGGTTAAGATGATGGTTGTTTCTTAAGTGGTCTTGTGTTCAAACTCCTTGAGGGTGATTGTTGATTTAATTTGTAAATGTTCTCCTAAAAAAAATATATAATTTTATTATTTAATAAAATAAAGTAAATAATTATAAATAAAAGTGGTTGAATGAAATGAGGCTTTCATGATATGGAAGGGTAAAGGAAAATTTTTGATAACAATTTTAAAAATAAATAAATTTATCAAATAAAAAAGTTTTTGTGTGAGATATTGTTTTGATATGGTTTTTGGTTTTCATTCGGAAGATTTGTGTGTGAGTGTGTTTTAAAAAAATCTATTAATAATTATAATTATGTTAATTAAAATAAAGAGTAAATTCATGAAGTGGAAGTGTAAATGAAATTTTTTATAAATTTTTTAAAAATAAATAAATTTATCAAATAAAAAATGTTTTTGTGTGGGATATTGTTTTGATATGGCTTTTGGTTTTCATTCCGAAGACTCAGGTTCAAATTATGTGAGTGTTAAAAAAAAATATATTAATAATTTTAATTATGTTAATTAAAATAAATAGTAAATTATTAAACATGGTGAACTCTCAAGGGAAAGAGTAAGCAATATATGAATAATTGTTAAGATGTTATAATTCTATGACAGTATAGTCATGATGTAATATGCTTGGGCCACTTCAACCTCAAATAATCAATTCTAAAAATATAAGTGTTACTTTGATTGTTCTTCGGGAGGTCCAAGGTTCAAACCATGGCCTGGGCAAGTGTGCGAGGGGGGTGGGTGTGTATATGGATGTGTGTTAAGTTCCCTATTGATAAGTGTAGCTCTAGGCCTGGGTGAGTGTGTGAGGGGGGTGGGTGTGTATATGGATGTGTGTTAAGTTCCCTATTGATAAGTGTATCTCTCGAATTTACAAAGGGTCATGGTTGGAGGAGATGGCTGAGTCGTAGGGTTTCTCACACTACCCAAAATTAAAAAAAAAAAAATTTAAAATTTAAAATATCTTTTATTAAGGTTAAATATTAATATCCTCACACTACCCAAAATCAAAAAAAAAAAATCTAAAAATATAAGATATATTTAATTAAGATTAAAAATTAATATAATAATTTTTATGTATATGATTGTAACCATTGCTTCTATATACCAAAAAAAAATAATAATAATAATTAATGATTCTTAAAAAAATATAAGGAATAAATTTTCAAAAACACAATTGATCTTATTTTTAAACTATATTTTTTATTTTATATACTATTAAGTTATCAATAAAATTATTTATGTAGATTAATAACTATTTTTTTTTATACATAGGGGAGTTTATTACATCACGCTATTATAGTAACAAAGTTCAAAAACATTTAATATTAACTATTAATATATAATTATGATAATAATTAATGATGCTTAAAAAAATACAACGAATAAATTTTCATTTTTTTTAATTTATTTTTATTTTATATACTATTAAGTTATCTATAAAACTATTTATGTAGATTAATAACTTTTTTTTTAATACATAGGGGAGTTGCTTACATCCACACTACTTTTAGTACCTATCAAGTGTGCAGGGTTCAAACCATAGGGACTGCTCCCAACAAGCCTATACCACCTCGTTATTGTTGATCTAGCATGAGGAGGACCACCAATCACTCAGAATTCATATCATCATTGTTGATATGGTGCACAGTGAGGGGGACCACTGATCACTCAAAATTTCTACCATCGTTGTTGATATGGCACACATTCAAAATATTCAAATCAGACTACTACCTTTGCAATAGATATGCCCTTGAAGTTTGAACATAGGTCTCTTCTTGGTAAATTCCTAGCCAGGCAAACAATTACCAATCCACATAGCCCTTAGGTTCACATATATATTATTAAGTTATCTATAAAACTATCAATTTAAATTAATAACTTAATTTTTCATGTTACTAAAGTTGATATATATGAAAAAAGATAGCTCCAAAAAGTTAGGGTATTGTGAATACAAAGTCCTTGTTTATAGATACAAGGATAATACAAACCAATAAAAACAAACACAATTATCTTTGTTATCTTTGTTCAAGGGTTTTTAATTTTGTCTTCTAACATAATCCATAATCATATTCTTTTGTGGGCATGCTTAATTGCTAGCATGATTATGAAAAATATTTATATTTTCAATTTTGAACCAAAAAAGAATTTATTTAATAATTTCACAACTCATTACTTTTTTTATCCCAAAGTATTACTCAACGTGTATATATACATATACATTAGTAGGGTGAATCCAAGATATGATTTTAGTAATTTAATATATAAAATATCACATTCCTTGATACCATAATATTTGAACATTGTTTTATATAATAATAGGTTCGTGAAAACCAATGGGACCATAGTTCAATGGTTTTCATATATGCGTGATGTAACTCACACCAAGGTTCAAACCCTCGTGACACCAAATAAGGTATATAGCTTGATGTAACAAATATGATGTAAAAGGGAAAGGAACCCTTTCAAAACCTTGCTTCTAAAATAAATAAATAATAATAATAGGTTCAAGAAACATCTAATTAAATTAGCTCAAGCACACAAAAGCAAATCATATACATTTGTTTTTTTTAATAATAGGTTCATGAAACGTCTAATTAAATTAACTCAAGCACACAAAAGCAAATAATATATAATTTTTTTTTTAAATAATTCAATATGACGTAATACACCCTTTTTGTATACCTCTTGCATGTAGCTACTAAGTCAACCCTACCCTTAATATTATTATTTCAAATTTAATGTAAAAGGGAAAGGAACCCTTTCAAAACCTTACTTTTAAAATAAATAAATAATAATAATAGGTTCATGAAATATTTAATTAAATTAGCTCAATCACACACAAGCAAATCATATACAATTTTTGTTTTTTTTTAAATAATTCAATATGATGTAATACACCCTTTTTGTATACCTCTTGCATGTAGCTACTAAGTCAACCCTACCCTTAATATTATTATTTCAAATACATGAGTTATATCTAGGGTATCTACTTCTAAGGGTTGTATCATCCTAAAAATATTTCCTTATCACCATGATATAAATAGCAATAATAAAATATAATACCTTTATTCATACAAAAAATGACTAGGAGATCCTTTCAATCCTTGAATGACATGGTTATAAATTATATAAGGCATTGTGTTGCCTTCTTTCCTCTATGGAGTATTACTAATTATCCTTGGTAATTTTATTATTCAAATGATTAATCAAAGATAAAGATATATGAATAGGTCTACAACCTAGACATAGTTACATATTAATGGAAAATTATGTTTTCAACATTTATCTAATTTAAATTTGTTTTTTGTAATACATAGTCATAGGTAATATTTTATTTGTCCAATGACCATAAAAAATCATACTTTAGCCACTACTAAAATTGGCAAGAATTATCCTTCATAATTTATAAAATGTTTACTAACTTGAAATGATAGTGTTGGATTTTTAACCACTACATGAGGTATCTTTGGGGTATCTACTTCTAAGGGTTGTATCATCCTAAAAATATTTCCTTATCACCATGATATTAATAGCAATAATCAAAGATAATACCTTTATCCATACAAAAAAAAAACTAAGAGATCCTTTCAATCCTCTATGGAGTATTACTAATTATCCTTAGTATTTTTATTATTCAAATTATTAATCAAAGATATATGAATAGGTCTACAACCTAGACATAGTTACATATCAATGGAAAATTATGTTTTCAACATTTATCTAATTTAAGTTAGTTTTTCATAATATGTAATACATAGTCATAGGTAATATTTTATTTGTCAAATGACCATAACAAATCATACTTCAGCCACTACTGAAATTGGTAGGAATTATTCTTTATAATTTATCAAATTTTTACTAACTTGAAATGATAGTTTTGGATTTTTAGTGAGATTGTCTTAAGTCCCAATATTTTGGATCTTGAGTAGAACTGAATATAAAATAAATCAATATATTAAATGACAAAAATAAATAACAATAATATTTATGAAAATAACAATAATATGAAAAAAAATGGTTAATATCTTTCATGCAGTAACATGAAAAAAAATTACAGTAGAATTGCTCAATATATGCATACAAGCTTCAATAATAATGCTTGAATATAATCTTCAAATTTACATACATAATTATAGGACACTTGTGCACATCTTGCACATAGACAATTACATAAAGGAAAAATATAAATCACACTCTTAAATTGTAGACTCAAACCCTATTCTAATATTTGAATTGTACCATAGGCACCATGGGTGTACATTAGTATGTACTACATAATGTGATATTCACCAACACCCCCTGTATTACATTATTTGGTTATTGAAGACTTTAGTATTCAACCTTTGACTCTTGTTTTTGTTATTTTGCTCTTATTTTGGTACTGCTTTGGATTCTAGCACTTATATTATTTCCTCTTACCAATATTTTCTTTGGTTATCTTCCTTTAACCTTTTATGATCTTTTTCTTTTGTTTATTTATTATGTTCTTTTCTGTCCTAGTCTTGATCTTGCTTTTTTCTTCCTTTGAATTCTTTCTTGTTCCTATAGTGCAATTTTCTATAACATTTGCAACATTAATGCCTTCATAAATTTTTGAAGAATTTTTATTTTTATCCTTTTAATAATTATATTCATTTTGATTTTTAATCAAAATTTTTGTTGTAAGAGCTTTAATTTCATTTTCTTCTATAGATTCTTCTATCTCTTGAATTTCTTGAACTAAATTCCCTTTTTTATTTTCTTCTCTTGATTGTAGTTGATGTTGTTGTTGTTGACCATACTAGTTCTAAGGATGGTATTGCCTTGGACAGAAATTTTGAAAAGGTCTATTTATTAAATTTCATTGATTCAAAGAATTATATCTACAAAAGTTTGTATTGTGGCTCATTTTTCTATATATGTGATAGAATCTTGGTTTCCATCTAGATTGTGACTTTGATATTTTTGTAATATTACTTGGTATATTTTCCTTAGATACCAAAGCATTATTACTCATTTCATATTTTCAACCTCATATTCTTGAAGAATATTAACTAATTCATCAAATGTTGTTTTCCTATTTAGTACTTGCACCAAAGTAACTAAATTTTTATAACTCTCTAGAAGTTCTCTTAATGTAACTTGAACAAGAAACATGTCTTCTAATTTTCTTCCAAAGTCAATAGTTATATTTTTAAATCACCTACTTTTTGAAGAAAAAGTTTTATAATCTCTCCATTATTAACCTTCAAAGAATATAATTCAGATTGTAAATTTAAGATGGTTTCTTTGTTCTTTGCTTCAAATATTTTGCATAATTTCTTCCAAGCATCTATAGAATGTTGGAAATTTTGAGTTAGTTGTGTTGTCATTGATGTCAAGAGTCAGTATCAGAAATCAGTGTAGGACTTGGAAAAATAAGGGTTAAAATATTTATATTTTAAGCCCAAGAGATTTGGTTTAAGAGCTCCACATGATTGGTCAAAAGGACGGTTAAATACCCTGAAGAAAAGGCCTAAAAGGAACAATATTATAATATTCATTATTATAATATTAAAGATGGTCAGAAAAGGTTTGAAGGCGAAAGAGGAAAATACTTAGGCCCAGTGGAAATAATATTAAAATATTTCATTATAATATTAAAAGGTTTAATTATGCCTAAGGTAGTTTATAAATAATTTATAATATTTATATTATAAATTTATTTATAAAAGAATATTATTTATAACCCAAAGTTGGGTTGGGCGCCAAAAACAATTTAATTTATAAATTCTCTATCGACATGGGAGAGAGGGAGGCATATGCTATAAATAGCATAACCTTGCCCCTAAGAAAGCAAGTCTTCAAAATTAATTAATGCATGCAAGTTTGGTGTGAATGCAAAATATTTTTGTGAGCAAACAAAGGACAAGGTTATAATTTTATTTGCCTCCAATATTTGTGGAAGTCAAAGCGTTAAATGCGGAAGGGACAAGAAACAAACTAGTGGTTGGGCTAGTAGTAAATATGAGGTGTGCGAAGTCTTTGGAACACAGAGGTGCTGTGTTCGATTCCCACAGATGACGCGGGACAAGAGCCATTTGGCTCTTGGTAGGCAAGGAAGAGTCAAAGCACTTTTAGCACCTTTGAATCCCACATGAGCACTTAGCTCATGCGGCTAGGGAGCCATGACTAAGGTTTTGCAAGCGCTTAGACTGGGATCGAATCCCATGGGATCGCACAAAGAGGTATTAATTTTTTAATTAAAATTTGCATTGCCTAAGGTATTTGGTGGCGCTAAGGCACATGATTTGTTTTTGTGCTTGGACTATAGTGTGAAGAGGAAAATTATTAACACGTGGTTTTATTTGATTTTATGAAAGTGATTAGGGAGTTAAAAGGGTAAGGTAATTAATTTTTATCTTAGAAAAAATGAAAAATATTTTATTGAGGGTTAAAATATATTGCATTGTTTTATAAGGTAAATTACATGAAAAAATCAATATTGAGTAGGGAGACATAAGTAGTGTTTGGATTGCTTCATGAGATAAATTTCTGAGAGGGATTATTGTGACATTGAATGGTTGAAGTCTTATTTGATAAAAGTTGGAGATAACAAGGTGTACTTGAGTTTTGTTAATCTTGTAATCTTTGGGTGAAGATTTTTGCTATCTAACCATTGAGATTGGCAAAGAGGTTGATTGTGATTGAGACGAGTTTTGAGGTCATTTCTCCATCAAGAAAAAGGTATGGGTATATCTTCCTTGTGAGTGAAATATTGTTGGATTAGATTTTATGAATGCTTAGTTGGAGTGCAAAGTATTTTTTGATAAACATTGTTGAGTTTGATTTTGAACTATCCAATATTGATTGATGAATATTTTTTGGAATGGAAGTTGATGCTAGAAACCTTGTTTGATAAGCATTGTTGGAAATATTTGAGTGAGCCTTCATGTGCATGATTAGGGTTTTTGAAATATCATGAGTATCATTGTTATGTGATATTGTGAATTATGATTTTGTGAGCAAGCTTTGTTTCATTAAGTGATTGGTTGAGTTGAGTTGATTGAGCATAGTTTATGGAAAGAGTTGAAGTGATATTTCAAATTATGTGAAACAAATTGTTCTTTATTATGAAATGATTTGGAAGAGATATTGAAAGTGATTGAGTGTTTGATATTGTGAAACATATTGAGTCTCTAACAATTCTCTATATGCTTATATGGATAAAGAAGATTTTGAGTGAAACTTGTGAGTGTGATTGAAAGAGGTTTTTATGTGATAGATTGAGTTGAGTTGAATAAGCTTTTGTGAAATCTTGTGAGTTGTTTTGAGTAAGTCCTAGAGTGGACTTAAGTACAGAGTTGAAGAGGCTTTGGTGAAAGCTTAAGGAAAAATTTATGTGAGATTTTGTGGAAGTTTACAAAGTAGATATGAGATAAGTCTTGAGCATATTGGAAAAGTTCTTGAGAGGACTTGTTGGACAAATTTAAGGCAAGTCTTTGGGAAGACTTATGAGTAGAGTTGATTAATTGATTTGTTCAAACCTTGAGTCAATGTTTGGGGAAGATCTAGTAGATTTGATTTATGATTGGTTCAAGCTTTTTGTTAAGGCTTGAGGACAGATTTGAGGATAGAGTTTGGTTCATATTTGAGGATAGGTTTATGCTAGATCAGAGACAAATATTGAGTAGATTTGTGCTAGACCAAAGGACTATGTTTAGTGTAGATTTGAGATAGAGATTGAGTAGATTTGTGCTAGATTGAAGGATTGTGTTTAGTGTAGATTTGAGATAGATATTGAGTGAATTTGTGTTAGACCAAAGGACTATGTTTGGTGTAGATTTGAGATAGATATTAAGAAGATTTGTGCTATATTGAAGGACTATATTTAGTATAGATTTAAGATAGAGATGAGAGCAAGCTTTGGAGGTGACAAAGCAGAGGATAATAGTCTCCAATGGATAGAGATCCATTAGCTAGGGTAGTAAGGATAAATATCTTCTGAGTGAGGATAAAATATTCAATGGAGAGAGATACACAAGCTAGAGTAGTGGAGACAATAGTCTTCTAGAGGATCACCAGCTAGAGCATAGGATAAGGAGTTCTCCTATGGATAGATATCCATGAACCAGTTGAGGGGATTGGTGTATCTTGTGGATATATATCCATAAAATTGATTAGGGGATTGGTGTCTCCTTTGGATAGAGGTCCATAAATATTGTAATAGGGAAGGATTCCCAAGAGATTTGTTGAGAAATTTTAGTGAAATATTTTCTCCGTGGAGTAGCCTACATTAGGTGAACCACATTAAATAGGTGTCTCTATTTTGTGTGGTGATTTATGCATTGCTTTGATTACTGCTGTTGAAATTGCATTGATATGTTGGAAAATAATATTTGAGTAAAGAAAAGTAAAAAGTGGTCTTATACTATTCACTCCCCTCAGTATAAGCTTGTGTTCTTGAATTGGTATCAAAGTGGGTTCCTTTGAAAGAGTTTAATAGCTTGAAGGAAAATCTCACAAGAATACAAATGGTTTCTCAAAATAAATCTTTAGGGACTTTAGCAACATCTTTTCAATGGGAACAATTATGAACTTTGGAGTACAAGGATGAAGTTTCACGTAATGGCATTTGGAAATGAAATACGGGAAGCAGTTGAAAATGGGTACATACCACCAGCAACTCCATGTACAAATAAATATGGTAAGCTCTTACAAATAAGTAATTCAAATTCAATGAATGGAATTCTAAGGGGCTTGCATGAAACAAATTTTATAAAGGTTATGCATTACACATCAATAAAGGAAATTTGGGATAAGTTGAAAGGTATATATGAGGGAGACAATAAGGTCAAAGGGGTAAAGTTGTAATATTTCAAGAGAAAATTTTAAGATCTAAATATGAAGGATGAGGAAAACATTACTACATATCTACTTCGTGTGGATGAGGTTGTTAACTCCATGCAAGGACTTGAGCTTAAGGTTGAAGAAACAGATGTTTGTGATAAGATTTAAGGTCACTTCCAAAAACATATACTGAAAATATTTTAGCTATAGAAGAGTCAAAAGATATTGAAATTTTGACAGGGGATGAGTTACATGGAATTCTCACAACCTTTGTGATGAGAATAAAATAACATATTCCCCAGAAGGAAGCAACCTTTAAAGTTACCAAGAAGACAAAGGGTAAGAAATCATATTCAAGCAATGAATTATCCAGTGATGAAGAAGCAAATTATGGTAGAAAGAACAAGGACTCAAGGAAGTATAAAGGTACTAAATCAGTTAGATGTTTCAATTATGGTAAATATGGTCACTATGCAACTGATTTTCTAGAGGCTAGAAATAGCAATGATGAATAAAAATAAGATCATAAGAACAGGGAAGTAGGAAAATATAGGTACCAAAATAAAAGTAGGGATGGACAAGGCAAGAAAGGAAAGAAGTTTTTCCAAAGGCATAAGAAGATTTTTTATGCAGATAAGGCAAGCAAGAGTTCTAGTGATTGTGATGGAAGATCTTCAAGTAATGAAGAATAAGAAAATCTATTTATGATAGTAGAAAAAGAAAATGTTAGAAAGAGAGGTCCAATGATTCTCAAGTATTTTAGATGTGGTAACTTTGGTCATATTGAATATAGTTGTACAAGGAATGAATTATGTTTCAGTGAAGATGAATATGATGATGCTCTTGAAGGACCAGAAGAAATTCTACTTATGGCAATAGAAGAAGAAGGAAGTGCTTCTAGTGGAAATAAATCATAAAGGAGTATAGATGATCCCAAAGGCAAACAAATAGAGGAATAATTGAAGAAAGGAGAAGTTGATCTTGAGGATGAGATAATTTTTTCCCTTGATGCTTTAAGAGAGGTAAGAAAGTAGAACTTAAAACTCAAGCTTAAATTTCAAGAATGTGATAAAGAGAAAATAAAGCTTATAGAGGATCTAACCAACTCAATAGCTAAGACAAGGAGATTCAAAGAGAAATTAGAAGCAAAGGTTTTAGAATGTGAAAGGTTAAAGCATGAGGTAGCTTCACTAAGAAAGGAAGTAAAAGAGTCTAAGGAAAAGTTACACTAGTCCGGGAGAAGCTCAAAGAACTTGGACAAGATTATCAAGGTACAAAGATATTCATAAAATAATACAAGACTTGGCTTTGAATAGGTACAAAGAAAACAAGGAGAGGAGTCAATATCAAGATCCAAAGAAGAAGAATATTCAGAATAAGAGAGGATAAGAGAGAGTGATACTTCTGAGGATGAGTTGGACAATAGAAAATTCAACAAGGAAAGAAATAATGCACAAATGAGGAACATATGAAACATGAAGCAACACAGGGTAAAAGAGACTAAGAGACCAATGGATTCAAGGCAAGGTAATTTCAATGGACGATGTTTCTCATGTTATAGGTTTGGCACAAGGCTACACAATGCAGGACTCATGAAATATTTGAATATGGGAATTTCAAAAATATGTATCTCTTTCAAGGGTATTACTGCTCTTGTAATCATTTTGGTCACAAGGCATTAAATTGTAGGTTTCATGACAGGAATAGATATGGCTTCACCAGGAGAAACCCCAAGACATTTGCACCTTTAAGGAATAACAACATTAAGTGTTATAAGTGCAATAATTATGGGAATACAAGAAAGTGATGTTGAGAAAAAATTCTAGATACAAGCAGGAATAGGAATAGTCAGAGGAATCAAAAGGATCAATTGAGGAAGAAAGTGGAAAAAGGTAAATATTAATGCATGTTGGGAGTATAAATACTCCCAACCCAAAATTAACCACCTCAAGAGGAGGTGGGAGAGAGGCTAAGATAAGAGTCTCATTCTTAGCGCCGAGCCCCAAAGATGACCCTTTGCGATTGATGTCAAAGGAGGAGATATTTGAGTTAGGGGGAGAGCATTTAGTCAGGAGGAGCATTTTATCAGGGGGAGCATTTTTTAAAGAAGAAAAAGGTTTGGTAAAAAAAAGGGGTTGCCATCTTTGACAAAGTGGGAGATTGTTGGAAATTTTGAGTTTGTTGTGTTGTCATTGATGTCAAGAGTCAGTATCAAAAATTAGTGCAGGACTTGGGAAAAGAAGGGTTAAAATATTTATATTTTAAGCCCAAGAGATTTGGTTTAAGAGCTCTACATGTTTGGTAAAAACGATGGTTAAATAACCTAAATAAAAGGCCTAAAAGGAACAATATTATAATATTCATTATTATAATATTAAAGATTATCAGAAAAGGTTTGAAGGTGAAAGAGGAAAATGCCTATGACCAATGGAAATAATATTATAATATTTTATTATAATATTAAAAGGTTTAATTATGCCTAAGGTAGTTTATAAATAATTTATAATATTTATATTATAAATTTATTTATAAAATAATATTGTTTATAACCCAAAGTTGGGTTGGGCACCAAAAATGATTTAATTTTTATATTCTCCACTGACATGGAAGAGAAGGAGGCATATGGTATAAATACCATAACCTTATCCCTAAGAAAGAAAGTCTCAAAAACTAATTAATGCATGAGAGTTTGGTGTGAATGCAAAATATTTTCGTGAGCAAACAAAGGACAAGGTTATAATTTCATTTGCCCCTTATATTTGTGGAAGTCAAAGAGTTAAAGGTGGAAGGGACAAGAAACCAACCAAAGTTTGGGATAGCGATGAATCTGAGGTGTGTGAAGTATTTGGAATGCATAGGTGCTACGTTCAATTCCCACCAATGATGCGGGACAAGAGCCTTTTGGATCTTGTAAGGCAAGGAAGAGTCAAAGTGCTTTTAGCTCCTTTGACTCCCACATGAGTGCTTAACTCATGTGGCTAGGGAGCCATGACTAAGTCACTACAGATGCTTCGACCAGGGATAAAATCCCATGGGAGCACACAAAGAGGTATTAATTTTTTAATTAAAATTTGCATTGCCTAAGGTCTTTGGTGGCGCTAAGGCACATGATTTGTTTTGGTGCATGGAATATAGTGTAAAGAGGAAAATTATTAGCACGTGGTTTTATTTGATTTTGTTAAAGTGATTAGGGAGTTAAAAGGGTAAGGTAATTAATTTTTACCTTAGAAAAAGTGAAAAATATTTTATTGAGGGTTAAAATATATTACATTTTTTATAAGGTAAATTACTTGAAAAATGTAATATTGAGTAGGGAGACATAAGTAGTGTTTGGATTGCTTCATGATATAGATTTATGAAAGGAATTATTGTGAAATTGAATGGTTGAAGTCTTTATTTGATAAAGGTTGGAGATAACAAGGCATACTTGAGTTTTGTTAATCTTGTAAACTTTGGGTGAAGATTTTTGCTATCTAACCATTGATATTGGCAAAGAGGTTGATTGTGATTGAGACGGGTTTTGAGGTCATTTCTCCATCAAGAAAAAGGTATGGGTATGTATTCCTTGTGAGTGAAATATTGTTGGATTATATTTTATGAATGCTAAGTTGGAGTGCAAAGGATTGTTTGATAAGCATTGTTGAGTTTGATTTTGAACTATCCAATATTGATTGATGAAGATTTTTTGGAATGAAAGTTGATGCTAGAAACCTTGTTTGATAAGCATTGTTGGAAATATTTGAGTGAGCCTTCATGTGCATTATTAGGGTTTGTGAAATATCATGAGTATAATTATTATATGATATTGTGAATTAGGGTTTTGTGAGCAATATTTGTTTCATTAAGTGATTGGTTGAGTTGAGTTGATTGAGCATAGTTGATGGAAAGGGTTGAAGTGATAGTTTAAATTCTATGAAACAAATTGTTCTTTATTCTAAATTGATTTGGAAGAGAGATTGAAAGTGATTGAGTGTTTGAGATTATGAAACATATTGAGTATCTAACAATTATCTATATGCTTATGTGGATAAACAAGATTCTGAGTGAAACTTGTGAGTGTGATTGAAAGAGGTTTTTCTGTGAGAGATTGAGTTGAGTTGAATAAGCTTTTGTGAAAGCTTGTGAGCTGATTTGAGTAAGTCCTAGAGTGGACTTAAGGACAGAGTTGAGGAAGCTTTTGTAAAAGCTTAAGGATAGATTTGTGTGAGATTTTGTGGAAGCTTACAAAGCAGATTTAAGACAAGTCTTGGTGAAGACTTGTTGAGCAGATTGGACAAGTTCTTGAGAGGACTTATTGGATATATTTGAAGTAAGTCTTTGAGAAGACTTGTGATCATATTTGATTGATTGATTTGTTCAAACCCTGAGTTAAGGTTTGGGGTAGATATAGCAGAGTTGATTTGTGATTGGATCAATATTTGTGTTAAGGCTTGGGACATACTTAAGGATAGAGTTTGGTGCATATTTGAGGATAGGTTTACACCAGAATAGAGACAGAGATTGAGTAGATTTGTGTTAGACCGAAGGACTGTGTTTAGTGTAGATTTGACATAGATATTAAGCAAATTTATGATAAAAATAAGGAATGTGTTTAGTGCATATTTGAGATAGAGATTGAGTAGATTTGTGCTAGATCGAAGTACTATTTTTAGTGTATATTTGAGATAGAGATTGAGCAAATTTGTGCTAGATCGAAGGATTGTTTTTAGTGCAAATTTGATTATAGAGATTGAGCATATTTGTGCTAGATCGAATAATTGTGTTTAGTGTATATTTGAGATAGATATTGAGTAGATTTGTGCTAGATCGAAGGATTGTGTTTAGTTCATATTTGAGATAGAGATTGAGTAGATTTGTGCTAGACCGAAGGACTGTGTTTAGTACAAATTTGAGATAAAGCTGAGAGCAAGCTTTGGAGGTGATAAAGTAGAGGATAATAGTATCTAGTGGATAGATATCCATTAGCTAGGTAGTGAGGATAAATATCTTTTGATTAAGGATAAAGTCTTCAGTGGAGAGAGATCCACAAGCCAGAGCAGTGGAGGCAATAGTCTTCTAGAGGATCACTAGCTAGAGTAGAGGATAAGGAGTTCTCCTATGGATAGAGATCCACGAACCAACTGAGGGGATTGGTGTATCTTGTGGATATAGATCCATGAACTTGATTAGGGGATTGGTGTCTCCTTTGGATAGAGGTCCATAAATATTGTAATAGGGAAGGATTCCCAATAAATTTGTTGAGAAAATTTTAGTGAAATATTTTCTCCATGGAGTAGCCCACATTGGGTGAACCATGTTAAATTGGTGTCTCTATTTTATGTGGTGATTTGAGAATTTCTTTGATTACAACTATTGCCATTGCATTGATATATTGGATAATATTGTTTGAGTAAAGAAAAGTAAAATCTTGTCTTATACTATTTACCCCCCCTCAGTATAAGCTTGTGTTCTTCATAGAAGTTTTTTCTCCATTTAACTATGGTTGTATTTCATCAATTATCCCAAATGTGATCAACATAAGGGATCTTGCATCATTTTCTTCAAACTTTTGTTTTTATCTTTCATCTTTACTATGTTTTTTATTTGTTCCATTCACTATTTCAAAAAGTTTTTCGAGAATAAGAATTTATTTCATTTAATTTTTCCATGATGCAAAATTTGGGCCTTTCAAAATTTGAGATTCGAAAGGGAATTTTTTTTATTTGACATAATGGAACTCATAGAAAAAACTTCAATCAAATTTGTAAATCAATAATTTAAAGTGGGAATCATTTTATCTCCCTGATAGTTTAACAATTATGCAAATCAATAAATTTTATAAATTTCAAAATTTTAAAAATTCTTTTAGAGTAAAAATCCTTCGTTGCAAAATTTATTTGCAAAAATAAAATATCAATATTTTCAATTTTCAAAAATATTGATGTTGAAATCCTTTTAAATCACCTTTAATAATTTAATTCCAATGGAGTTGAATTCCTTTTAACTCCCACCTTTAATAAATTCTAAAGTCCCTAAGTTTCCAAACTTCAAATTTAAATACTTAACTTAGGACTTTAATCTTGCACCAAATATAATTTACCAAAACTTATGGTAAGGTTTCTTAACATTAATTTCTCCTTCTTGGAGAATTAGGTCATGCTTCTCTTGTTGATTGTAGTGTGTTATAAAAATTAGAAACTCTGCTTGAAACACTCACTGGTACACCTTAATGATTGTTCCTTTTAGGTATTACTAATTGGACGTTACACTAAGGTGTAATATTTCACTCTCCTTAGGTGAATACAACTAATTCAAGCTATATGGTTTACCTTATTTCATCTCATAGCCTTTGTAATTGCTTTCTATCTATCTTCAATAACAAATAGCCAAAATTATCACAAACAATGACATGACACTCTTTGGTTTAGCTGGCTTGACATGTCACTAGATCACGATAACTCTCCTTTGGTTATATCATTTTATTGTAATCTAAAACCAAGCACTACTTGTATTGCTTTGATGCTTCAATACTTAAATTATTTGATTCTTTGATTCCCTTCAAACTAACCGGTTAGGGATGCACCTTTGGATTCTTTGTCGCTCTTCAATTTTTGTACTAGGATTTATCCTCTTTTTTTACAATGTCTTCATTCAGCATTATCTTCAACTTGTTTGCTAATTATAAATCATATTGGGAAGCTTCAATAGCTCCTTATTTTCTTTGGGTGACTTTCTATTCTTCTACTACATTTTTCTTTAGTGGTTTGGGCCACTTAATAATTTTTACTTCTTGGTGGATTAAGCCACTCCTTATGTGGTTATATTTCTTTAGAGGTAATCCAACTAGTATCAAGGTGACTTAGATTATACCATAAATTAATATTCAAATATCCAAGATTGTGACAACAATTTTTTTTTTCCAATACTACCTTTGAATAGAGTCCTAGTATTCACTACTCTTAGAACCAAGTGGATAGACTCCAACATATAATGAAATGTCTCTTACACATATTCAAATATTGAAATCTTTGTAATAACTCTCTTTCATATATCAATTTATAGATTTATATTTGCAAAAATGCTAGTCTATGTTTCCTTCACATGAATCTTAATTTAAATTCACATTGAAGACTTCCTCCGATGCTAGCAATAAAGTCTACTCAAAATAGCTCTTATATCAGTATTGGATATTTATCTAGATTATATCAAGTTCCAATATTTTGGATCTTGAGTAGACTCAAATATAATAGCAATCAATATATTAAATGGCCAAAATAATTAACAATAATATTCATGAAAATGATAATAATATGAATATAAATGGCCAATATCATTCATGCAATAACATGAAGAAAAATTACAATAGAATTGCTCAAAATATGTATACAAGCTTCAATATTAATGCTTGAATATAATATTCAAACTTGCATACATAATTACATGACACTTGTGCACATCTTGCACATAGACACTTACCTAAAGTGGAAATATAAAATCATACTCCTAAACTATAAAATACAATCCTATTCTTATATTTACACTGTACCATAGGTACTATGAGGGTATATTAGTATGTACTAAATAATGTAATATTATTCCATAGATAGAAAAAAAAATAGATATACCTATGAGGTTTTCTCAAATGGAAGGTTCTATCAAGATATTTTCCATCCATTTCTAGTTATAGCCAACCAATCAACATAATACCACTTAATTTTTTAAAGATAATATGTCTAAATGGAAATAATAAGGAGATTTCTTACATTTTTTCTCTCCATCGCATGCACTTTCACAATTTGATATAATATTTACATACATTTTTATATAATGTATTCATATTACATAATTAATACCCATCATGTTAGAAGACCTACACATAAGACATTCTTCTAATTTGATAAGGTTTAAGTATAACCAAAAAGATTTTTCTAACTTCATACTTTATATATATCTCTTACCTTTCTCAAAATTTTCAAATTAGAAAAAAAAATATTAAATATTAAAATTTTATAGGTTATCAAAACAAGTGTAAAGGGGAAAAACTGCCTTGTCGCGTATGATTCTAAGTTGGATTGTTGGGGTCCGAGGTGAACCACGAGGGTGTGGTATATTATCTACACTCAAGGACACAAAATGATGGGTTCACCAAGAATGGTTTTTGGACTCACTCCAAATCTGGGGTGGGAATATTTGTTTTATTTTATTTAAAGCAATCACCTATGTTTGGCATTTCTACACTAAGCTATGAAAATAAAAGAACCATGCAAGGCATATAAGATGCAAGAATACAAATACTAACCCTAGTATGATTCTATAATTCAATGATGTCTAACCCTAGGCTGTAATTATAGAAGACTTTGTCTTTTGATAAAGAGCACAAGTAAAATGCACAAACAAGCCTAAACCTTAGATGCACACTATATGCTCTTATTCTTAAAAATGCCTAGAAAACAATAATAAAAATTATTTTATTTCTTTATTTGTGTCTAAAATAGAAATTACAAATAACACTATAAAAAACAACCTAAAGATTTATCCAGGGAACTTATCTATTTCAATGTTTGATCCAAGCTTTATCTTGTGTCTAGAAATATCCCATAACTTCAACCTATAAATAACTTTTACAAAACCCTAGAAAATGTGATAAAAATTAGGGGGCCTACTTAGGTTGCTATATATCAAAACTCAGGAGCACAACAGTCAAGCCCCCTAGGTCCTTTTAGTTGAACTTTAGAAATCAAGAAAGAAAGTTGGCCTTTTTGGAAGATGGACAAAGAGAATGCAATGAAACAAAAAGTGCAAAAAATAGAGTGTGAATAACAATGTTAAATCCTAAATATAACATGCAATAGAGATTTGAGGTTTAGGAGCAAATCTTACCCCCATACCTAACATATCTAAAATTATACCCTATACAGGGCGATCATGATTTCGATGCTATCAAAATTTTACCCTATAATTATGGGGTACAATTTCATAAATGACCAAATAAGCAATAGAAAAATGTGAAATGAGCAATGACATAAATGCAAATTAACAATATAAGAATGATGGAATGCATGAAACAAGTTGGTGGTGGCAAAAGAGGTAGGCAAGAGGATGAAGATCTCCGCAAGATGGTTGACTCCTCCTTAAGGCTCCAACACTTGACCACAAAGGAAATCCAATCAAAAATGTAATATAATAGCACTAGAAAACTTGAAGATCACTTGCACACTTGAGTAGCAAGATTGCTAAAATCCCTTGATTCACTTCTTAGTATTTTTTCTCTTTTTGACTTGCTTTGTCTAGATTGGGAAAATGAGATCCAAAACCCTCTACTTATAGATAATTTGAAATACAAATAGGAAGGAAAAACCTGAGGGAGGATCGAACTTAAAGAGGTTGGCCAAAAAATAGGTTTTCTAAGAGAAAACCCTAACTTTTCGAAATCGCACCCCATAAGGGCCAACCGTGATTTTGGTAAAACTAGGAAAAAATAAGGAAAACTGGTAGAAGAGAGATCCAAACTTGCACTTGGGCAAGTTGAAGGATCTCTCTAAGGTTAAGGAAAATGACTCTCTCAGGTGGGTCAAATTTTCATGTCTACATTTTTCCCCCTCTTTGATGCATCTATGGACTAATAAATGTGTCAAAGAAAGATGTAGACAACTATGGGTGAAGAACAACAACAGAAAAGGGGTAGCTAGTTTAGAAGAAAGGGATGGTGCAAAAATGGTGTCATTCTAGGCACTTTTGTATTTTACATGTAAATCAAGGTCTTAGGGACACTAATGCCTCTCAAGACGAGGTGCCCCATCGATTTTTAGAAGGAATACTAAATTCATAAGGAAACTCAAAATGATGGACTTCGAAGAAAATTGAGGACCAAAAAACAAAAAAATGACACCAAAAAGAGAAACAAAAGGTAAAAAAGGGATGAAAACCCTAACCATTTTCACCACATAAAGAAGAAGAAAGAGGGCTCTAGAGAAAAGAAAAATGGTACAACTTGTACATCACTTTTTGGTTGTGATGGGCAAGGTCGGCGTAGTAGTAAAGCAAGTATAGCTAAGTGCTAAAATCCTCCCTTGAGATTAGGTTAGGTTAGATTTATATCCCTATTTTTACATTGATTTCTATTTCTCTAGGAATCGCCACACACAACCCCAGTGCAATTTTGGGGTCTAACCACTTATGAGTGTCGTTATTGTCATCATTTAATTTTCAATATTTGTAAAATCTAGGGTGGTGTCCAAGGCTTTCTATGATAAAAGGGTTCGGTAGATTATAATTCATACATTCAGATTACAAGCATTTTTTCGATGAAATAGATGTTGGTTTAGCCTTTTTGGTGTCACATTAAACCTAATATGCACAATGAAAGCTAAAATAACTTACAAGAATTTAAAATTATTTCTAAGACTTGAAATTGAAATTTAATTATAGTTGTGGAAATGAAATTATAGAAATGTAAATGTTGCTTAATAAAATCCTAAATTATAGCTGCAAAATTGAAATTATGCTTGAAAAAGAAACACACATTCTATAAAAAATTATCATTGTCTTTCTACATGAGGTTTTCAAGCTTCTGCTATAGTGGTTGACAATAAAATGAAGTTGTTGAAAAACTTAGTAAATTTGCTAAGAAAAGAAAAACAAGGGAAAATAGAATAACTGCACTTTTATGCTACTTATCAAATTACAAGAATAGAAACATACGGGAAACATAGGTCTATGCTACTTTGTCAACTAATACACACATATGTTGCATAAAAATACAATTGAAAACATGAAATAATTTGATTAACTCAAAATAGGGGTTAGTACATTCAATCAAAAAGAAATGAGAATTGACAAGCATTCTGCTAAATCTATTGCAACAAAGTTATCTTAAAATCCTGTCATCAATTAGTTCTCCTTCTAGACTGTCAAGTGGCCCTTTCTTCTTGACCAAGAAGAATGTGGGAAAGTATTACTAACTAGAACTCACACTCACTCTTGAAAAAAAAATGACAAAAATAACTGCACTTTATTAACTATCACAACACATTACAATGCTCCAGAAAAAATCTTGCTATTGGCTACAAACCTATTACAATTCTCTATCTGCTTCTAATATTACTATTAACTACTATCTATTAGCTCAACTAATAAGGGAAATCTATTATTTATACTATTATATTACATATACCTCATGTTCAATATTAGTTTTGTTGCTATTTATCAATGATTTGCTAATAGCTCTAAAACTGACTTAGTCTAAATCAGGACAAAAATTGCTGCAATGAACGCTCATTGGTCCTTTGATGCATCTACAATGATGGAAATGAGGTGGTAAAATTTGGAATTAGTCTTTTACACCTGTATCCATCTCAAAATACCTTTTCTCGACCGAATTGGGCACTATCCTCTTCGTTTGTATTAAAACTAACTTTTTCCCCTTTCATTTGGGAGCTTCTTCAGAATAATTGGCAGTGCAATATACTTTATGCTTAGCTATGATAAAAATGGGTAACAAAGTAGTTTTAAATAGATAGGACATCTACACTATCCCTCATAATATGGTTACAATCAGTTTTGCATGCTCATGCTGACAAATTCCAAGCCATGTCATTCATTGACAGCTGGATGGAATTTGTATGGTTGTCATTCTGCAATTTCCAGATTCTGTACAATTTTAGGAATTTGGTGACAATTTGGATTTCATACTAGTTGAAGGGCAGGAAAAACATTCAAACATCATTGTGAGGTGATAGAAAAGAACATACAAAATTTTTCTATTTGAAATGCACATTTTATTTACTAAATAATCACATAGAATAATGCAACAGTGCTGCACAATTGTCCCTTCTTTGTTATTTCCTATTTTTGTTTTTTTAGACCATGTGGGAATCCATCCAAGTGGGTCATAATTATTATTTGGTTCTTGTGAACATATTCCAACCATTTTCCCATGCTTTATTTGACAACTTCAAGGTGCTCCTTTAATGTGACAGCTGGCTGATTTTTCTATGTTGCACAAAACCTATCAATGCCCTATTTTGCAATAGAGACTTATTTTGGCACCATTTCACCTCAACAACTCATTTTAGGTGGGAAAATATTTAAATAACATAATGTAATTATAAACTTCAGCACTCCTTATCAGCTACCATTTTTATTATGCATTTTCACTTAACTAATCATGCAAAAACATAGGTCCAAGGTGTAGATCAATTGGTTCATCCAAACCCCATAAGGAGGGTGGAGGTCCAAGGTTCAAATCTCAGGCCTTGTCGGACTGAACGTTTGTCCTTTTCCTGGTGCTTTCAACGGCGTAAAAGGTTTAAAATGATTGTGGCATGGTGGTTATAGGGGAATACTGCACGAAGATTTATGTGGACGCTTCTAGGACGGACAACACAAAATACTATGACGACCATAAAAAGCTGGACAACCTGCCCGGATTCATTGCGGCTACCAATTCCACCATGTAAATTCAAAAAAAAAAAGCATGCAAAAACAGTCATAAAAATGCTGAAAATAGTCATAAATAGGGGTACAATGCTCCTAACATAAAATCATGCAAACACTTAACAAGTAATGCATTCTAATCACATAATTGGCATAAAGTTATATCATGTTTTATTTTAAGGTAGTTTTTTAGATGTTCAAAATATGACAATAATGAGGCATTTCTAGGCCTCATCACCCCCCCAACTTGAACCGATGCATGCCCTCATGCATATCAGTAGGCCATAGCAATATGTAGGTTTTATCCTTTTGAACAAAATATTTTTCCACCTAAGAAATTTTTGAGAAATGATAAAGACGTTGCAATTTCTGAAATTGTTGTTTTTTTCTAAAAAATGTCAAAAATTGTTGAGATTTGGAAATTTCTGAAAATTACTGAGAAATCTGAATTTGCTAGAATTTTGAGAAAAACTGAACAGTTCACATTACCTGCAACTTGAGATATTTCTCCTTACTGCACTACACTAAGCATTTTGCAATTAAGCATGTGTTTTTCATTTTTTTCTACAACTCTGCATTTTTTAATTTCTATAATTTTTGCATTTTTTCCTTTTTTATTTTAATTTTTTATTCTACTTTTTTTTTCTTGCAATTTTTTCATTTTTTTATTTTCAACTTGCAATTTTTTGATTTCTGCACTTTCATCCTTCAATGTTGTAATTTCTGTAATTCTTGGAGTTTTTGAGAAATGATAAAAATGTTGCAAGGTATCTATTAAAGGCTTGGTGGTATGTGATTCATCTTACAATAGCCTCATTGTATTTTTGTAATGGGACGATATCTAGAAAATGCACTACTATTGGTGGAATTTTTCTTTTCTGACAACATTTCAACTTGAATGTCTATTTTTGCTCTTTGCACCTTTGAAACAAAATTGACAAAAAATTGATTTTGAATATTCTTGAGGGGATGTACTTACTTGTATTGGGGTTTCTTGAGCTTTAGAGACCTCACTTTATTATGTGCTTTTCTATTTTGTTGCTCAGGATCCATTTTTGGGCATTTTAGCACAATTTTTGCTCATTTCGAAGATGTCTCTACTCATTTTGAAGATGCATTTGAAAATGCAGAAATGACCTCCTATGCAAAAGTTAGTTGTAGATTCTGTTGTGGGACCATATCTAGGGTGGGCCCATATCTAAGGTGTGTAAACCTTCCATAATATCAAAAATCCCTTCTCCATGCTTTTTTTATAGATGCTATTCTTTGTTTTGTATGTTGTTTTATTGCAGTAGTAGTAAAATAGAATCTTCAAGTGCATTTTATAGATTATCCTCCTCAAATATATGAGGTATTTATGGGGTATCAACTTGCATTTCTCCTTCTAGAACCTACCCTACTAATTCAAATAGAATTTCTACCATGTCTATCCCAAAATCAGGTTTTTGCAGATAATTTTTAATTTCTTATGCAACTAAGGGCATAAGGGGGTGCTTCTTGACATTTTGAACAATATGTTTCATTTTTAATTTACCAATGTTTTATAACCATTTTATGCCAAATACTGATTATCATACACTAAATGCTAAATTTCTACTATGACTAAATACAAGAAACACATACCTTACTATCTTGAAATTTTATCATGCACCTTACAAACTGCTTCCAATGATTGTTAGCTGATTTTTTGAAATAAAAAACAACACATGTGCAGTAGTTGAGATTTGTACAATGGTGGAAAAATCATGGGTAGATCAACTAGGAAAACATGTCAGAAACTATTTTTCATATAAGCCTTACTTTAATAGCACCTCCAAAAAGGTTTTCACTACTGAATTATTCATTTTTTTTCTTTTCTTTTTCATCTTTTTTTTTTTCATTTTTTTTTCATCTTTTTTCATCAGAAGAGACTGCCATTTCTAGTTTTCAACCAACTTATATCCTCTTTCTTCAGTTTCTTCAATGAGATAGAATATCTCTCACGAGGCTTCAATGAGAGAGAATGTCTCTCATTTTTATTTGGATAAGAATAATCCTTATTTTACAAAAAGCACATTAATATTTTCTATATGAAAACATCTTTTTATTCCTGAAAGAAACAATAATGATGCACCTTTTCTTTCCATATGAGCACTAAGAACCTTCTTATGTCATCATTACCTCTTTATTGCTGGAAATGAAGTACTGACTTCATTGTTCCTCCTTCCTACTAAAATTGATGCATGTCCTCATGCATCCTCATTTTTAGGGACATGCTTTATGCTGCTATTTTTTTCTCTTTTTTCTCTTTTCCCTCTTTTTTTTTTCTTTTCTCTTTTTTTTTCACTTTTTTTCTTTTTTTCTTTATCAAGATTCAAAAATATGATCATTTGGAATATTTTTTAGAAGAGGAAGCCTCTTCTATCATATGAAATTTTAAATGTGTAGAATATCAAGTAAATTCCACATTTGTTAGTGGTTTATGGTACAATTGTAAACAATGTCCATTCACCACTAATGTCCTCCTTGAATCATCAACCAAAGAAAGTTGAACAACTCCATTCTCAAAAAAATTTGGTTCATCCTTGTTGCTCTTAATGTGGTCATCATTCCACATTTTCCATTTTTGTTGAATGAACTATGTTTGGTGAAGTGCCTCCAACCAAAGTTTATCCACTACATTCAACTATAAAATTATCTTGTTTTGTACCTGAACAACTTAATGCCAACTTCTAAAGATGCATGAAGTGTTAGTAAATCATTAAGATGTTGGATCAATGCATTAAACAATTTTGCTTCCTGGTTTTTAGTCAACCAACTATTGATATTCAAAGGTTATTTTGGTTGTATTTCAGTTTCTATCATACTAGACTGTATTAAATTGATTTTTGGAAAATTATTTATTAATGGATTAAGAGAGCATTGGTGTGGTAGAAAATAATAGAAAATCTATGTATATTTATCAAAAACAATTCTTGAAGGAATTAAATTTGATAAATGATAATGAAAAGATAAAATATGATGTCATCCATGTGGTAAATGAAGGAATTTTTTTTGTATTGGAATTAGTGACAAATATTCAGGATTCTATTTTTCATCGTTCCATAGTAATTGTTGAACAGTAATTGGTTCATCTTTAAAATATGAATTTTGAATATTTTCATCAAAAGAAAACTTTTTGGATGAATCCAACTCTTCTACATTATTCTTCGCAACTATGGAGGCCAAAGTTGAAATGTTCTTTTCATTTTCCTTATGTGTTTAAAAAAACCATGGGCTTCCTAAACAATCATACTTAGGTGGAGTAAGTTTTCCTGCAAGCAAGTCTACTAATTTTCCACCTATTTGTATGGTTTAGGGATACACTTTCTTATTTTTTCTTGGTTTCTTAAAACACATTTCTTGAACAATATTATTAATGATTGGCACATATTTAATAGCTTGAAGTAAAGGGATTGTAACAGTTAAATATTTTAATTCATGATTTCAAATATGTTAGTTTTGATATTTCAAACTATTCAAGATATGATACTTTCTTTGATGAGTTATCTTGTGGGAGATTTTCTTTTTCTTATTTTTTGTTGTTCTTTTTATTGTTTCAATGTAGATGGATTTTCATGTTTCTTTTCTTCAGGTCCCATTTCTACATTGAGAAGTGGTATAGGTTCAAGAAGTAGTTTTCTTGAACACAATTGAGTGTTATCAAAGTCACTCACATTTATTATTGTTGTATTTTCTAATTTAGCCATAGATACAGGCTTAGTTATCAAGTTCAAGTTCATGTTCGAATTTGACACTTTTGAAATTTGAAATAAATTTGACATGTTCAAAAATTCAGAATAAAATTCGACATAAAGTTTGATATATTATAAATGTACATATATCCTTTTTGTATATTATAACATGTCTCGCCATTTCCATTTAACTTGATTAGAAAAAATAAATTTGTTCCTTCCGATTCAAAATAGCAGGATGGCCACCCTTTTCTTTGTTAGTGCTATTTTAAAATTAATTACACATGTAATAAATATAAAATTACTAATTTATAATTATAATAATTTAAATTATAATTTAAAATTTTATATTTAAATATCTTTAAAACTCAATGGAAAATTCTCACTTACTTTTATTGATCTGCTCCGAGCTCGAACAATGAATAGGGGACATCGATCGGGGATCTGCCATGGAGGGCTAGGATTCTGCAAGAGCATGATCCGCGGTGCGGGCCCTCCACCAATGAGAAATGTGATGGTCACACTCTATGAAACCAAATGATTTATGCTCACCAAAAACATCACATCCCTATCTAGCAAAGCTTGAGGAATTTGTTGTTCTTGATGTTTTCTTGCATTTTTCAATGAAAAGGGTACCAAATGCAGAGAAGAATCCCACCAAGAAGAAGGCTTAGGAGAGGAATACCGTGGGATAGAAGACCTCTTCCACTCGGGTGGAAAGGAAGCCCAAGAAAAAGATCCCTCCAAAGGTCGGTAATAAGATCGCCAAGGATGGAGGTGAGAAGAAGAAGAGGGCCAAGAAGGGAGTGGAGACCTACAAAATTTACATCTTTAAGGTTCTCAAGTAGGTCCATCCCGACATCGGCATCTCCAACAAGGCCATGAGCATCATGAAATCCTTCATGAACAACATTTTTGAGGAGGATGATTTACCGGATGATTCATTTTGTTACAGTGTCACAATGAAAAACTACCCAATATTTCCTGCGACAAAATATTTAATCAAAAAATTTCACATAATTTTTCCCCTCCTCACGGGCATTTTTTTTCCTATTGAATTTAAGTTTTGTTCACAGAATAATTTTTTCAGGGTTTTAAATTTGGCGAGTATCAAACTTTATATAAAAAATTTTTGACGATTTTAATAACTAAGGATACAGGGGTTGTCTGTTTAACATTATTTGGATTTACCAAAGGTTGAGATGAAAATAGAGGTTTTTTTGCTTGTTGTTGTTGTTGTTGTCCTTGAGAGATATTATGGGTATGTGTAGGCAACAAATTTGGTTGTTGTTTTTGATACTATCATTTCCCTTTGTACAATTTTTGTTGTTGTACCCATTGATGCTCCTTTAGTTTTGGTTGCAACCATGGTGGATGTTGTTGAGTCCATTGTTGTTTCATCCATCCATATTGAGACCACTCTTGGGAATATGCCCATGGTGGTTGACTCCAATATTATTGAAGTGAATTTGAAGTAGACCATGATATATACCAAGGATTATTTCCCCAATGTTTAGGAAATTGAGAAGAATTTGGATGTGGAAATTTAAGAAAATTATTGTCTTATATTTTTTCTATAAAATTGATTTTTTTTATAGGTTGATATTGTTTTTCAAAGACACTTTTATATCAACCTACATTGATCTGTAGGGTGTCCTTTTTTACAAATGCTACATGTAGTAGGTGTAAATATTTTTTTCAAAGGACATTCATGAAGAGAGTGCTTCTCATTACTTTTTGAATAATAAATGGCTAAAGATCTAGTAGATTCATTCTTTTCATCTAATTTTTTATCAAGATGTACTAAAATATTAGCTTTTAGATTAGCAAACTATTTCATGCATTCTTTCAAATTATTTGTGTTACTACCAGTTTTATGTTTTCTATGCCTTGAATGAGAATAATTTTTACAAAGTTTAATGATTTCCTAAAATTCAAGTCTATGTGCATCTCCTCTTCCCAAAATATCCAATACATATCTAGATTCATCTTGCAGTCCCCTTAAAAATATGACTTTGCAAATTTCAGTTTCAACACTTCTACATCGCTTATGAACAAAAGAAAATCTATCTATATAGTGTTTTAATATTTCATTTTCCTCCTGTTTCATTGTAAGTAACTCATCCTTTTGATTCTTGACTTGACAATATTCTTGGTATCTCTCCAAAAATATATTTTCCATTTCATTCCAAGTTATTATTGAATCAGGTGCTAAGGTGATAAACCAACGTAGGGTTGATTCCTTAAGAGTGGAAGGAAACAATTTGAGCTTCTGATTGTCATTAGTGTAATATTGATCTTGAAATACAATCTTAAACTCAAATAAAAACATATTAGGGTCTTCAAATGTAACTCCCTTAAACGTCGGTAACATAGAAGGTGAAATGACCTTCATGGAAGCATTTTGATTAGGATCTAATTGAATGGGATTTTTAAAATTTTTGGAAGGTGTACTAGTTGTACTAGGGTGGAGCACATTACTGGATTTCCCTAGATTTTCTTGTGAGCCTACCATTATGGGTTCCCATAAAAAATTATAAATCCTATTAAATTATCCTTATTGTATGGATTTGTCAAGAGAAAGTGTTGTTAAACTACTATTTTTTCCTCCTTGTAATGATTTATCAAAATATCCTATATTTCTTGAAGTAGATGATTGTAATTCTTTGAAAATTCCAACATTTCTAGAAATCATAAATTCAGACAACTTTTGCATGGATTCAACCTCTTGTCGTGAAATTTTTCTTCTTGTGGTACGTAAAGGGTTTTTAAGAAACCGTCCTTCCATTAACCTATTCATTCTATGTTTGTTCTCTAAATGGACTGAAATGCAATTATCAATACCTGTTACTTATGCCAATTATTACATTTAGATTTTACTCTAAGTTCACAACTTAGTATACTAATAATTATTTGATTGCTTTTATCTTCTAACAACATCGTGTTCCATAGCAATGACACCAAAAATGATGATTATCATTATTTTCATCATTTAATTTTGAATATTTGTCAAATCCAGGGTGGTGTCCAAGGTTGTCTACGATAGAAGGCTTTTGCAGATTACAATTTATACATTCAGATTACAAACATTTGTTTGGTGAAATAGATGTTGGTTTAGCATTTTTGGTGTCACACTAAACCTAATCTACATAATTGAAACTAAAATAACTTGCAAGAATTTAAAATTACTTCTAATACTTGAAATTGAAATTAATTATAGTTGTAGGAAATGAAATTACATAAATGTAAATGTTGCTAATCCTAAATTACAGTTGCAGAATTGAAATGATGCTTGAAAATGAAACACACATGGTAAAAAACATTTGTCAGTTTCCTACTTTGTAACTATTCCTATAATGTATGTCTCCTCCTCCCATCCTTTCTACCTCTACCTCTCAAGCTCCCATCGACTCTACTCTATCGCATGGGCATTCTCAGTCTATTTACTATCCCTCCAAAATATGAACTCACACTACCATAATTAGAACATCCTCACCACCAACCTCATATCCACCATCCCCATACTTTCCCTCTCTCCCATAACCCTCACCATTCAAATTGGTCCTCTCAACCATTACCTGTGATGATCCTACCCCATTATCTAGTCAATATCAAGTACATTACTCTAATGGCTCCTCTCAGTACTCTACCTCATATCCCTTACCTATTACCCCTACCTCTATCCCTAGCTAAAAATTTTGGCTAGCCCAACATCCCTTGTACTTAGCTATCATTCCCACATCCTCAATGTTAGAGTATATTACATCATTTGGGTTATGTAAATGTACCACATTTGGTACATATCTAGAATAGGAGTTTACTTCAATGTAAAGTTATTTAATTACTTCAAGTTTTATATTAAATGCACAAGTTTCAATGTGCATGTAGTCCACATGTACATGAGTCATAGATAGAGTAGAGGCCAAGCAATCTATCTCTCTATATAAAGACCTCATAGGTAGATTCTAAGTGTGTGTGTGTGAAGTAGGAGAGAGTGGTATAGTAACTACATAGTGTGTAGTAGGGTACAATGTAGTTCTATCATGTACTTTCATGGAGTGTTCATGTCCTCCATTATATAGCATTGTACTATTTTTTCACTCTCATTAATGGCATATTTTTTATTTATTTTCAAATGTCCATTTCCTTATTTTCCTACATGTTACTGTACCATTAGTTTTATAGTTATCTCAGATTAGTTATCCTACATCTTGCGGTTGTACTACCTCCCATCAAATGCTAAAATGGGTATCATAGCATATGGTAGATCAGATAGAGAATAGGGAGAGCCACAAGTGAGACTGAGAGAAATCCAAAAATATTATTTACAAAATTTCTAAGATTACATTTGGTTAGAGTATTTCCACAGGATTATAGGAAAATTTATGAAGACTAGGACTCAACATAAAATCCATTAGATTGATAGATCAACTAGTGAAGTTTATTTTCTCTAGAAATATAAATTGTTCAATTCCAATTTCTAACATCCTATTGCAAGAAAAATAAGATTCAAAAAAAGGTTGGAAAGCTTCCTAAAATAGAGCTAGGAAGAATATCTTCTTAGAATAATTTCAACATTTGTAGCAACAAGTAGAATATTGAAGATTTTGGTGCCCTGAAAAATGGTCCCATTACAAGAGCTATGAACCTGTATATTACAAAAGAGAAGAAAAGGTGATAGTAGTCTTACTGTAGACTTAAGGAAGAATAAGACTCCAAAGACGAGCCAAGGAGGAGATAGGAGATTGGTGATATCCATTGAAGACCAAAACCAGTGAAGTGCAGAATAAGAAAAGGCCATAGGAGCCTTGCTACAAATTCACGGGAGAGAAGAAGACTCCAGTGAATATTCATGGTGAATAAAGGAAAAACTACAGTAAAATATACAGGTGAGTTTTTCCTTGAAGAACCCTTTAGTGATCTCTAGTGCAGATTGAAGACTTCACCCTAAAGAAGCTGAAGATATCCTTAGAATATCTAGATACAAAACTCCAAGTTCTAGAATATTAGAGGTTGGTGGTCTGCATTAAATCCTACATTTTGTAGAAGTAAAGAAGGTTCAACAAAGGTCCCATTCTATATTATTAGCAGCAACAAATTACAAAGATCCAACAAGAAAAATCTCATTACCAACACTTCCTTAGTAAAAGGTTGAAGGAAAGGCCTCATTTGGAAGACCAAAGAAGCTATGATATTGAAGACCTTGGTGAGATCTCAAGGATAAACAAGGAGAAGACTTGAAGAGTCTTAGTTCAAAATTTAGAGAAGGCCATTAAAGGAGTTCCTAAGATAACTCACTAGAGAAATTGTCCAAAAAGGAGAAGCTACTGATAGAGAAAAATTTGGGATAATTGTCACCATTCAACAATAATCTCAAAAGGAGAAGAGTTTGGAAATGAGTGCTAGATTCCAGAGAAGAATTTTGAAGACCTCAAGACATTCATATTCTTAAGAAGAGGGCCAAGATCAAATATGGAATTCAACAAGGATAAAGAAGCCTAACTTTACTACCAAACTTGAAAGGTTTGAAGATCACCATTGGAGGTTAGAAGGCTCATTCAAAGATAGTGGTTTGCTGAAACTACAAAAAAATACTAAAGGGTTATTGAAGAAAAAACTTAGCTATGATTTGGAGGATGACCCTACCAAATTTGTGAGTTCAAGAATAATATTTCAATGTAGAAATTAACTATGAGAGAACATCAATGAGGACAGTGTTACTAGTTGTAGAATTTTAGATCAAAATAGAGTATTCTGAAGGAGAATCAAATTGTCATACTACTACTTTAAAGAAGCAATATAAAGGAATTACTAAGCTACGAATTGGTGAGTTAAGGAGCTATTACGGATAACAAATAATAGTTGCAAGTCCATTTAGCTAAAGATAACAATAAGGTGAGTCTAATCACTGAGAAATCCTTCATCTACAAAGATCATTAAGTTAAGCAACTTGGGTGCAAATAGATTCATTAGTTGAACTTTAATTTGGGTTATTATCTAGTTTCAATAAGAACCATATTAAGTTCTTTAAAAGTTTTAAAAAGAAGATTGCATACTATAGTCTTCAAGGGAGTGTAGAAGGAAGTTCTAATTTTTATACTTGCATATTAAAATATAAGTGAAATATATATCTTCCTATTGTTCAGTTATGGAAAAGAATACTACATTAATTATAGTGCAATTACATAAGTTATAGTGCATGATTTAAGGTTCATTTATAGGAGTAATAAGGAGAAACTATTACTACACTATATTAGTTCACTATGGATTCTCAGTTAAAATAAACGTTTATTAAACCTCTATATGTTAGTTGCATGGTTAAGTTCTTGGATTCATTGAAGTTATAAATATCCAAGTTAGAGTTTAGTGTTGTATGACAAAAAGGTAATAATGCAGTGCTCTTAGAGATTAGAGCAAGCAATCGACATATTTAAGAATAAATATAATAACTTCAAAAATATATCTTCATCTATCCTCAAGATATATAGTGAGGATGTGCCAAATCAAAGGAGAATAATAGCATAAAAGGGAGATAGAGAACTCTCAAAGCTTTGGTGCAAAAATAAGGAATCTTATTTATGTTATAGAGTTGAACCATATTCCTCTTAAAGAGGACATAATGTAAAGTGTGTCAAGACACTAAAGGCAACAAGAATCCTACATCCATAGAAGACAAAGAAGGTGAGACAACCTAGGGTAGAAACATTGATTTGAGGTATCAATAAGATACCATCTTCATTAGCCTATCTAGCACCCATGATTGCATCAAATTGTAGCACAATACCCACATTAGAGGTAACACAATAACCACATCAAAGGTAGCATAATACCCACGTCAGAGGTAGCACAATACCCACATTAAAGGTAGCATAATACCCACATCAGAGGTAGCAATAATACCCACATAAAATGTAGCACAATACCCTCATCATAGGTATCATAATAGCCATGCCAAAGGCATCATAAAACACATGTCAAAGGCAACAAATAATATTGGTAAATGAAGGAGGAAAATATCCAGTAAGGAGGTCATATCTACGTGGAATAAAATATAGCATGAAGCCCTATGTAAATAGGTCATCTATATATTGAAGCTCTACATAAAATATAGCATACATATATTAAGCTATCTATCATCTACCAACATGGATAGAACAACACTAAGGATGAGCACAAATAAGTGAAGAGAATACCCAAGGAAGAACTTGGAAGGACTTTCAGTTGGATGGATCACCAACTGAATTGAAGCCACCATTAGAGCATCCCTATCCACCTTAGTTGGAGGTATCCACACAAAAATTCAGCTCATATAGAAATAAAATATTGAATACAATCAACAAAGAGCATTTGCTGGTGAACAATATACAAGAAGGAGACGTTAGACAAAGGTTTACATGCATAAAAACATAAGTATCACATGGCACAAAGGGTATCTTCACCCCCTCATTCCTAATGCTCAAGAGAAAGTCACCCACTAGAGTAATGCCTTTCATCATAATTATAACATCTAAGAATATTTAATGCCTACCAAAAGGACCACCAACTAGTGCTACAAATTCTAATTCCTTCAAGGGATAACATAAATGGAAAATAAATTGAAGAGACTGGTAACACCTTGTGCCACTTGACACACATATCAAGAATGTAGAAGCATGATTACATTAGCCATAAAGAGGAGCACTCACAGAGGAAAATATATTCTAGATTTGGTACTATGGAGAGAATAGTAGTAAGATTATCATAAGAATTTAACACATCAGATCGAGATATTCAAAGTTAGATTCAAGGGTAGTCAAAGCTATGAAATAAGGAGTCAAAGAGCATTTAAAATTCCCATACATACTATCATAAACCAGTAGAAGTAGTAACACCTTTCCATAATATCCAATGCTCATATGGAATTCAAACTATGAGGTACTCAACATCAAGCGCTCATCAGAATACTAAGGTATTATTTAATTGCTTTCATAATGAGTGATAAGGGAACATAGGGTTATAAGGTTGAAGGCACTATTATTATTGCATACACAACTATATGAAAAACCAACCTTACATTTGAAAGTAAAATTAAAAATAAAATTAATATACTTAATAGTTTAATATTTGTAATTAGAACCTTAGGAGTTATAAGGGGTTCTACATGGATTATATTATTTTTTTGGTTAAATTAAAAGAAGAGGGTTTTGAAAGGTATCCCACAACCTTTTACAATAGCTCCAAAAGGAGGACAACTCAACACAAGAAATGGGGGTTTTGGAAGGTGTCCCTCAACCTTTAACAACAACTCCAACAGGAGCAAAGCACACCCATGAAAGGGTAAAAAAAACCACCAACACAGCCATCAAAAAGAGCAACAAACACAATTAAGGTATCAACTACAAAGGTCAACAAGCCAAAAAGGAATTGAAATTTAAAATTTGCAAAGACTTCCCAAATCGAATATAGGATGGAAAGCTGGAAACCTGAAATCAGGGACCCTATGGAAAAACTGACCATAAAGGACCCCTGCAATACCATAGGGCAACAACACACATTGAATCTCCTAGAAGCAAATAATCCACCATATTACTAGATATATTAATTCCATGCACTAGCAAAGCCAATAACAAATGGAAAAACAATAGCATAAAATAGAAGGAAAATTAAAACATGAGCTTTCTCAAACCAAAATCAGGACCCCTAGAAAAGAAACAAACCAACAAATATCCCCTATCTCACTTATAGAAACAACATTCATTCACACCAGCTCCCATTGGAGAAAAACATCCGCCAAAAATGCAGATCTAACAATCCCACACACCGATGAAACCAATAGTGAAATAAGAGAGAGTAGCATATAAATAAGAGAAAAGAAACACCCTACAGCCACACCAAACTACTCAAGCATTAGAAACATTGACTCAGTACCATCCAAGGAAATCAGTCAGCAACTACTGCGATAGTAACATCCTAAACTCACCCTCAATGAATTTGGGTCAACCTTTGGCCCTATCCCCCTCAAGGAATTCAACTAGATAAACATAGACTACTCAAACCCAAAAGAGAAGCATGGTCAATTGACCAAGACCTCCAACTGACATCCCATCCAAGTAGAATCGATGCTCACTAAACCAGATGTATGTCCAGATCCAAATAGGGGACCACCATCCAGAACATTCTGCACCATGATAAAATATCCATATCACCCCCATAGTTTGGGTTGACATATAGCTCTATCCACCTTAGGGACCTTAGCTAGATCTACAGTGGCTTACCAAAAACCCAATAAATCCAGAACAAACTAGAAATACCCCCCGATCAGCAAAGTACACTGCAAACCGTTGAAGTAGAGCAAAAGACCAAAAATAATAGCCAGATTAAACAAGGTAAGACAGGGGGCCTCCCACTCAAAGGGATCAACATGATAGAGCTAGAGCAGGAGCCCCTACTTGGATTATATTATTGCAAATATTATTATTTTCTAATATTCCAAATTAGGGAGTTATAAGGTATACTACACCAAAAATACATTATTGGAATTTAGAATCATTAAAAGAGACAAAAGAAATCCAATCATAGAGAACTTCAAAATTAAGTGCATAGTTCATTAGGAGAGATAAGGTGAAATAGAAGTTTATTATTGGTACTTACAAAACTTTACAAAATCAACTCAAAAAGTGAACTATTAATTACTAAGCACTTTATTAAGCTTATAGCTTACATTAATCACTAGGGAGACATAGGGAATTCTACAAAACCTGAGTCTAAAAAGGCTTTGACGAATTGGATAATCTACTTAACTTACTTGAGAAAGATATAGTATTCTACAAATATTAAGGAAGCCAAAAAAATGAATACTACACTTCATCTAGGGCGATATAAGGTAGTCTACTACAAAGGATTCATCAGAAATATTTCTCAAAACTAAGAGAGATGTCTACCTCAAGTAATACAATGAACAATGATATGGACAACACTATTAGAAAATAAAGAGCAAGTGTTTTAAAAATTAGAATCAATAATTTATTGATAAAATATGAAGGAAACTTAGATCTTATCTAGAAAAGGATTCATAGTGAAGCCTTAAAATATAACTTTGAAACCATGGAACATTATCTACATGCTCGACTTACTGAAGCAATTGATAATGGAAAGAATGACATTCAAATTCCTTTAGAATATGGAAGCATATTATATATGGCACTACTTACATTCAAATGTTATAAAGATGAAAATATAGAATAGAGAGGATCGATAGAATTACTTAAATTGGAAATAGAAATGGATGAATAATCCCTAGCAAAGATATTTCAATCCTCATGCAGTATTAGTACTTCAAGTTCTACTAACACAAAATCTTATCATGATGCTCTAAGTGTATATTCAGAAGCTTCTATACAGGACATGGATAATGATAACAAGGACAAAGACAAAGAGAAAATACTCTTGCAAGAATCAAGCGATAGTACTTCCACATATGAAAGTACTCCAATAAATAAGAAGAAGAGGAACCAGGTTAAGGAGATATGCAGTGCAATGTGAATTGAAGATAATACAAAGAACCAGATCAAGCAGAAGAACATCTAAAGACAACAATCCATATTGAAGATTAAAGTCTTCAATACCCAAATAATGTAATACATGAGGGTGTTAGAGTCTATTACATCATTTGGGTCATGTAAATGTACCATATTTGGTACATATCTAGAATAGGAATTTACTTCAATGTAAAGATAGCTAGTTACTTCAGTGTTATAATAAATGCAAAAGTGTCAATGTGCATATAGTCCACATGTACATGAGTCATATATAGAGTAGAGGCCAAGTAGTCTATCTCTCTATATAAAGTCCTCATAGGTAGAGTGTAAGTGTGTGAAGTAGGAGTGAGTGGTACAGTAACTACACAATGTGTAGTAGGGTACAATGTAGTTCTATAATTTACTTTCATGGAGTTTTCATGTCCTCCATTATATAGTATTTTACTATTTCATCACTCTCATTAATGGTATATTCCTGAGTTATTTCTAGATGTTCATTTCTTTATTTTCCTGCATATTATTGTGCCATTATTTTTATATTTATCTCAAATTAGTTATCCTACATCGTGTGGTTGTACTACCTCCCATCAAAAGCTAATAGTGGTACATGGTAGATTATATAGAGAATAGGGAGAGCCATAAGTGAGACTAAGAGAAATCCAAAAATATTATTTACATAATTTTTGAGACTACATTTGGCTAGAGTCTTTCCACATGGTTATAGGAAAACTCATGAAGACTAGGATGTGATTTCAATTCACTTAATCTATATTATTCTCAGCACTGAATTTACAATTTATAATATGAAATTGTGCTCAACATAGTTGGAGCACTATGATTTACGTGATACATATTTTCAAATCACCTAAACTTGGACTGATTCTAACCTTCTCCTATAATCTCTCTCAACAAGAAAGATGCTAACCTAAGCTACGCAAAATATAAAATGAATTCACTCTCTAATTACATTAAGGGTTCAACATTCTCCCCCTTAAAGTTGAGAGGATTGACAAGATAGTCTCTCATATTTATATATTGATCTTTAGCAACACCTTTGGTGAAGATGTTTGCTATGTTGTCTAAAGTGTTGCAATGTTGTAGCTCAATCATCTGTTTCTCCACCATGTCTCGAATGAAGTGATACTTCATATCAAAGTGCTTTGACCTGCTATGGTGGATGGGATTATGTGCCAATTGGATGGCACTCATATTATCACAGTATAATCTTGTAGGACCACTTTGTTTCTCTCCAATTTCTTCAAGGACTTTCCTCAACCATAAAGCTTGGGTACTAGCATTTGTGATTGCTATGTACTCAACTTCAGTAGATGATAATGCTACAAATTTCTACTTTTTGGAACTCCATGTAATTAGTCCTGACCCAAGACTAGAACAATTTCCTAATGTATATTTTCTATCATCTATATTGCTGCCCCAATCACTATCACTAAAGCCAACTAATTTTATAGAATTACATTTGTGGTAATGGATTCCAAAATCCAATGTACCCTTTACATATCTCAAAATTCTCTTAGTTGCTTGTAGATGAAGTTCATATGGATCAACCATATACCTTGAAACAAGAGAAACATCATACTGAATATCCGACCTTATGTTGGTGAGGAACATTAGACTCCCAACCATGCTCCTGTAAGTGGTCATGTCAACTTTTGGTGCTCCATCATCTTTGCTCAATTGGATCCCATGACCCGTTGGAGTTGCAACAAGCTTGCATTACTCCATAGAAAATTTCTTGATCATATCTTGAGCATATTTGTGTTGACATATAAATATCCCTTTACCTATTTGATGTACTTCCATGCCTAGAAAGTAATGCATCAATCCTAGATCTTTCATTTCAAATTCTTTCATCATGGAGTTTTTGAACTCCTTATTCATCTTAGCACTACTACCCATGAAGATTAGATCATCCACATATAAACATACAATGAGAATGTCTTTACCTTGTTTCATGTAGTAGAGAGTAGGTTCACTTTTGCTCCGAGTGAATCCATACTTCTGAAAGTAGCCATCAATGTGTGAGTACCATGCTCTTGGTGCTTGCTTGAGGCCATACAATTCTTTCTTTAGTTTGTATACAAGGTGCTCCTTACCTTGTTCTTCAAATCCTTGAGTTTGTTGCATAAAAACATCTTCATTCAAGTACCCATTGAGAAAGACACTTTTAACATCCATGTGCTGAATTTTCTACCCTTTGTGAGCAGCCAAAGAAAGTACTGATCTGATTGTCTCCTATCTAGCAATAGGAGCAAAGGTCTCCTCATAGTCACTCTCATACTTCTGAGTGGACCCTTTTGCTACTAGTCTTGCTTTGTATCTTTCAATGCTTCCATTAACATTGAATTTGGTCTTGTAGTCCCATTTGCATCCAACACATTTCTTGCCTTTAGGAAGATTCACTAGCTCCCAAGTATCATTCTTTTTTATAGAGGTCATTTCCTCTTTCATGGCTTGTTGCCATACATCAAAATTACATGATTTTTCATAACTATATGGCTCTAGCTCAACAATAGTCATTAAATCATAATTTACAACATCACCCTTAGGTTCTTGAGAATCATCATCACCATACATATGCAAATTTTCAAGTCTTTTCAAAACTACATTCATTTCACTAGCTTGACTTCTAGTGTATCTTTTCTGGAAATTCTTATCCAACATTTGAAAATATGGATGGTGCTGAAGTGTTCTTTTACCTCTTGATGGAGAATAAATATCCATTGGTGAAGAACTTACTGATCTTTATGGAGAAGGACTTGGAGTTGCATTTGTTGTACTTGAAGCAGTACTCATACTTGGGCTTGGAGGACTTCCTTTGCTATTTTTGGGCTGCACTTACTGCACTTGAGAGGAACTTGCATCATGAGATCCATCATCAAAATTTTTTTTTGATGACCCCATTCTCCCCCTTCATAAAAAATTACATCTCTGAAAATTACAATTTTATGTGTTTTGGGATTGTAGAGCCTATATGCTTTGGAATACTCACAATATCCAACAAAAATACATGCTTGACTTTTGGGGTCAAGTTTAATTTTTTGCTTATCAGCAATATGCGCATATGCAAGACAACCAAAAAACTTAGTGTTTTAAATTTGGCTTCTTGCCATACCATCCTTCATAAGGAGTAATCCCATATAAACTAGAAGTAGGACTCCTATTCAAAATGTAAACACTAGTTCTTACAACATCAGCCCAATACATGTTACTTAGATGCTTAGTTTGAAGCATTGATCTAGTCATTTCTACTATAGTGTGGTTCTTTCTTTCAACCACACCATTTTTTTGTGGGGTATAGGCAGTGGTGAATTGCCTTTTAATACCACAATATTTACAATATTTTAGAAATGTATTAGATGAATACTCTCCTCCTCTATCAGTCTGTAGACTCTTTACATCAAACTCACTTTGATTCTCTACATTATTTTTGAAATCTATGAAACAATCAAAAGCTTCATCTTTAGTTTTCAAAAAATAAATCCAACACATCCTATAGAAATCATCAATGAAAGTGAGAAATTAAGAGTTGTTACAAATGCTTTTGGTTTGCATTGGACCACAAATGTCTGAATGCACCAATTGTAGTGGATGGCTTGCTCTCCATGCTTATCCCTTTGGAAACTTTTATCTTGAATGCTTTCCCAAAGCACACCCTTCACACACCTCCTTGTGTTCATCAACTTTTGGAAGTCCACTCACCATAGCTTGAGAAGTCAACATCTTCAAGCTTACAAAATTGATATGACCATATATCAAGTGCCAAAGCACACTTGGATTAGTAATAGATACACTCGTAAGTTGAGTACCTCCTTGTTCCCAAAAATTAAGAGGAAACAACCTATTCTTTGTCATAGGTACTTGTTTAATAACTCTATTACAATTATTTTTGTCAAAAATGACACATTTTCCTTCATCAAAAACAAGCCTATAGTTCTTCTCCATCATTTTTCCAACACTAATCAAATTATGTTTGCGTTTGTGGGTGTAATAGATGTCATTTACCTTATTGGTGTCTTCTTTTTTTGGAACCTCCATGGCTCTAATACCTTCAACTTGTAGTGCCTTGTCATATCCCAATTTGATATTTGATTTGTAGGAGGAATCCATTGTAGCAAAGAGCTCCTCTTTGCCACTCATGTGATTGGAACAACCAGTATCTAAAATCCAAGTTTCATTAAGATTTTGATTTGATTTTCCATAGGTGAGGAACAAATTTGAATAAGCTCCTTACTCTTCTCTATAGTTTACATATTGACCTCTCCCATATTGAGAAGTTTTGGACCAACAGTCTCTAGCAAAGTGACCAACCTTACCACAATTGTAACAAGATTTCTTTGATTTTTCACCTTATCTTCCTTGATTGCCACCTCTTGATCTACCTAGTCCTCTTCATTTGCCTCTCCTTTGACCTCTTCCTTGTCCTCTTTCTTGTCCTTGTCCTTGTCCTCTTCCTTGTGCATTATCACCTTCTTTGTATGAGTATGCTTTCTCATCACCTCCATAGCTTGTAGATGTAGCACCCTACAATCTTGCTTCATGAAACATCACAGAGTCTATTAGTGCATCAAAAATGAGGTTAGAAAGATATTTAGATTCCTCAATAATTATAGCAATATGATTTCATTTATGAATAAGTGTTCTCAAAACTTTCTTCACAACCACTTCAGCTTTTATGTCTTCTCCAAGGGTCTCCATATTATTGACAAATGCTTTCACTCTTACATAGTAGTCACCAAATTTCTCATCTTCCTACATTTTGAGATTTTCAAAATATTGCTTCAAGGTTTGAAGCCTTACTTGCTTCACCTGATCACTCCCTTGATAGTTGTATTTCAAGGCTTTCCATGCTTCGAGTGTTTTTGAACAAGAATCAATCCTTGGAAATATGCTCTTATCCAAAGCTGCTTGGAGATGGTAGAGGGTAGAAGAATTGCTCTTTTGGGCATCTTTCTTGTTCTTTTTATCTGCTACACTCAATGTGGTCCAATTTGAAGGTTCTGCATAACCTTATTTGACTATATCCCATAGTCCTTTGCCAATGAGTAAGGTCCTCATCTTGATGGACCAGTACTCATAATCAAGGCCATTGAACTCAGGGATAGGAAGATTGTTATTAGTAGCCATTGCTTACTTTAACAAAAATGAGAATATCTCTTTAACTCCTCTTGGTTTAAACTTTTAATTTTGCAAAATTAAATTTTTATCAATTATTAAATAATAATAAAATAATTTTGATTGAAAATCAATTTAAAATATTTAAAATCAAATAATATTAAATTATTAAAAAAAATTGATAAAAAAATATTTTACAAAAGTAAAACTCACTTACTCCTGACTCTTTTGGTTGACTCTTTTAGTAGTTCCTCCACACAGCGGCTAAACATAGCAGCTCCTCCATTCGGCTGCTAAACACAGTGACTCCTCTACAAACTAAAATTTATGCCCCTGAATGGGAGTCAAAAAAATTTTGGAAGTGTTAAATGGGCATGCCATAAGGCTTTTGCAGGAAAAAATTTACTCCTCTATTTCTATGCAGCTAACTATCCGACTGTCGTATAATCACATGCAACTCTCTGACTACCGTACTCCAAATAGTAGCTTCACCAACTACCACAACTTCACATGTAGCTCTCATGTTATCTCATCCTTCCAGCAATCAATTTATGCTGGCCTCACGTGCAGTCAAACAACATCATCTCCTCAAAATACATATCTCAATAACTTTGACTACTATGAAGAGAAAAAAAATCTTCTTTCATATTCTCTTTACTCAAAATGTGGGCTTTTTCGGTAACGATCGGGGCACGTTGGCTCTTCCACTAATCATGTTGGTAAACAGTAGGCATCCTTATTTTTTATAAATACCTTTAACGTGGATCACTTCATCTACGTTTGCTGCATCTCCAACTACATCAAACTGTAATCGCTCATCTCCTCTCAATGTGCAATGTGCACGTATTTTATTGCAATATTTAGATCACAATATCTCTTCAATGAGTAAGATGTTGTCATGTTTCTCCTTTCACGTGTTCTACAGGTGGTTCTGATGTTACGTCTATCACAACAAGTCAATCAAAAACTTGCAAGATGAACACGATTTCCTTTCTCCAACTCTTCTCCACATCATAGGAGACATTTTATTTTTAATCCTCATGAGTTTCCTCATGAATCATCACAACACAATATGTATCCGGAGTATCCAATCCCAACGTATCAAATTATATCTCCTCTCTTTCACGCAGCGTAGCGCACATAGCTTCAGCATGCCAAATCCTTCATGCTCACCGTAATCGAGGCATAGTAGGCTTCTTGTATACACACTCACAATGCTTTATGTGGATGTATACAACACTCCACACTTTTCAAACAATAGATATCTACAATTGTCATGCACAGGCACAATGCCTTGTCTTATGAAACCATGTCTTGGTCTCATGCATCACTCTCTGTTTACTGCAGAGCACTCTCAAACACAAATCTTTTTTCCTACACTAAACTCAAGAAATTATGGGCAATCCAAAAACAAAGTATCCTCTCCTCGCGCTGATACCAAATGTGATTTCAATTCACATAATCTATATTATTCTCAGTATTTAATTTACAATTTATAATATGAAATTGTGCTCAACATAGTTGGAGCACCATGATTTACGTGAGATATATTTGCAAATCACCTAAAATTGGACTGATTCTAACCTTCTCCTATAATATCTCTCAATAATAATATGCTAACCTAAGCTACGTAAAATTTTAAATGCATTCACACTCTAATTACATTCAGGGTTCAACATAGGACTCAGCATAAAATCCACTAGATTGACAAATCAACTAGTGAAATTTATTATCTCTAGAATTATAAATTGTTCCATTCCAATTTATAACATATTATTGTAGGAAAAAGAAGATTAAAAAAAGTTTGGGAAGCTTCCTACAATAGAGCTAGAAATAATATCTTCTTATAATCAATCCAACACTTGTAGCAACAAGTACAAGACTAAAGATTTCAGTGACCTGGAAAAAGGTACCATTACAAGAGCTACAAACCTGTAGATTACAAAAGAGAAGAACAGGTCATATTAGCCTTACTATAGACTCAAGGAAGAAGAAGACTACAAATATGAGCTAATGAGGAGATAGGATATTGGTGATCTTCATTTAAGATCAAAACCTGTGAAGTGTAGAAGAAAAAAATACCATAGGAGCCTTGCTACAAATTCAAGGGAGAGAAAAAGACTCCAGTGAATATTTGTGGTGAAGAAAGGAGATTGGTGATCTCTAGTGCAGATTGAAAAATTCACCTTGAAGAAGCTAAAGAGACCCTTAGAATGTCTAGATATAAAACTCCCAATTTTGTAATATTGGAGGTTTGTTGATATCCATTAAAGCCTGTAGTTTATAAAAGTAATGAAATACTATCAAAGGTCCCACTCTAGATTCTAGCAATAGCATATTACAGAGATCTAAGAAGAAGATCTCATTACCAACATTTCCTTAGAATAAGGTTGAAGGAAAGGTCTCATTTGGAATACTAGAGAAGCTGCGAGATTGAAAACCTTGGTGAGGTCTCAAGGATAAACAAGGAGAAGACTTGGAAAGACATATTTTAGAATTTAGAGTAGGCCATTAAAGAATTTCCTAGGAGAACTCACTAAAGAAATATACCAGTAAGGAGAAGCTATCAATACAACAGAATTTGGGACAATTATCACCATCCAACAAGCCCAAAAGGAGAAGAGTTTGGCAAGGAGTGCCAAATTCCAGAGGATATTGTTGAAGACCTCAAGATATTTAGATTCTTGAGAAGAGGGTTGATATCAAAGTCAAAATTCAACAAGGAGAAAGGAGCCTAACTTTACTACCAAACCTAAAATATTTGAATATCAACATTTGAGGCTAGAAGTCTCATTCGGAGATAGGGGTTTGTTGAAACTATAACAAAATACTAAAGTATTATTTAAGAAAAAACTCATTTACAATTTTGAGGAAGTACCTACCAAATTTATGAGTTTCGAGAACAACATTTCAATGCAAAAATTGACTACGAGAGAGAAGCAATCAAAACATTGTTACTAGCTATAGAACTTTAGATCGAAATATAGTATTATGAAGGAGAATCAAATCACCATACTATAGTTTCAAAGGAGAAAAATAAAGGAGTTACTAAGCTATGAATTTGTGAGTTAAGGAGTTATTGTGGATAGCCAAGAATAATTGCAAGTCCATTCATTTAAAGGTAACAATATGGTGAGTCTAATCACCTAGCAATCCTTCATCTATAGATATCATTAAGGTAAGCAACTTGGGTGCAAATAGGTTCATTAGTTGAAATTTAATTTGGATTATTATCCAGTTTTATTAAGCACCATATTAAGTTCTTTAAAAGTTGCAAAAATAAGGTTGCATATTATAGTCTTCAAGGGAGTGCAAAAGGAAGTTTTTTTAAGGTTTATACCTGCACATTAAAATAGGAGTGAAATATATATCTTCCTATTATTTAGTTATAGCAAAGAAGACTACATTAATTATAGTGCAATTACATAAGTTATAGTGCATGATTTAAGGTTCATTTATAGGAGTAATAATGATAAACTATTACTGCACTATATTAGTTTACTATGGATTCTTAGTTAAGTTGAACATTTATTAAACCTCTATATGTTTACTCCATGGTTAAATGCTTGGATTCATTGATGTCAAAATTATCCAAGTTAGAGGTTAGTGTTATCTGAAAAAAAAAAGACAACAATACATTGCTCTCAAATATTAGAGCAAGCAATTGGTGTATCTAAGAAGAAATATAATAGCTTTAAAAATCTATTTTCATTTATTTTCAAGATATACAATGAGGAGCTGCCAAATCAAAGGAGAAGAACAACATAAAAGGGAGACATAGAACTCTCAAATCTTTGGTGCAAAAATAAGGAATCTTATTTATTTTATAGAGTTACACCATATTCATCCTAAAGTGGACGTAATGTAAAGTATCTCAAGACACTAAATGCAACAAGAATCCTATTTTTGTAAAATATAGAGAAGGTGAGCCAACCTAGGGTAGAAACATTGGTTTGAGGTATCAAAAATATACCATCTTCATAAACCTATCTGGTGCCCATAATTGCATCAACTTGCAACATAATACCCATGGTAGAGGTAACATAATACCCATGTTAGAGGCAACATAATACCCACATCAAAGGAAGCACGATACCCACATCAGAGGTAGCACAATACCCATGTCAAAGGCAACACAATAACCAAGTCAAAAGCAACATAATACCCACATCAGATGCAACACAATACCACATCAAAGATAGCATAATACCCACGTCAAAGGTAGCATAATAGCCACGTCAAATATAGCACAATACACATATCAAAGGAAGTGAATAACAATGGTAGATCAAGAAGAAAATTTTCTAGTAAGGAGGTCATATCTATGTGGAAAGAAAGATAGAATTAAGGTATATGTAAAGAGGTTGTCTATATCTTAGATCTCTACATAAAATATGCTATACATATATTAAGTTATCTATCATCTATCGATGTGGATAAAACAAAAATAAGGATGAGCACAAATAAGTGAAGAGAATACCCAAGGAAGAACTTGAAGGACTACCAGTTGGAAGGACCGCTTTCTGAATTAAAGCCACCATTTGAGTGCCCTTATCCACTATCTGCCTAAGCTGGAGATACCCACACAACAAATAATCTTATTTGAAAATAAAATGTTGAATACAAGTAATGAAGAGCATTTGCTAGTGAACAATATATAAGAAAGAGATGATATACAAAGGTTTATATGCATAAAAACTAAGTGCCACTTGGAACAAAGGGTATATTCACCCCCTCATTACTAATGCTTAATAGAAAGGAACCTACTAGAGTAATGCCTTTCATCATCATTCTAATGTTCGAGAATATTCAACACCTACCAAGAAGACCAACAACCAGCACCACAAAGTCTAACGCCTTCAAGGGATAACACAAGTGAAAAAGAAATGGAAGAGACTGGAAATACCTTGTGCCACTTGGCACATGCATCAAGAAGGTAGAAGTATGATTAAAAAAACTGTAAAGAGGAGCACTCATACAGTAAAATATATTCTAAAATTGGCACTAAGGAGAGAACAGTAGCAAGATTATCATGAACATTTAACATAGTAGACCAAGATATTAAAATATGAAGTCTAGAGTAGTTGAATTTGAGAACTAAGGAGTCAAAGAGAATTTAAAATGGCCATACATACTATCATAAACCACTAGCATCAGTAACATATTTGTATAATATGCAGTGCTCATATAGCATTTGAACTATGAGGTAATCAATGTCAAGCGCTCAATAGTATTGTTTAATTTCTTTCATAAGGAGTAATAAGGGAACATAAGGTTATAAGGTTGAAGGTATTATTATTATTGCATTCACAACTATATGCAAAACCAACCTTACATTTGAAAGTAAAATTAAAAAGAAAAATCTATATACTTAATAGTTTAATATTTGCAATTAAAACCTTAGGAGTTATAAGGGGTTCTACTTGGATTATACTATTGCAAATATTATTGTTTTCTAATATTCCAAATTAGGGAGTTATAAGGTATACTACACCAAAAATACATTACTGGAATTTAGAAATATTAAACTATTATTATCAAGGAGTATAAAAATAAGTTCTTCATTTACTTAAGGAGTTGGAATTATATATTTAAACTTGTCTCATACTCATATTAAAAGAGAAAAAATAAATCCAACCATAGAGAACTTCAAAATTAAGTGCATAGTTCATTAGGAGAGATAAGATGAAATAGAAGTTGATTATTGGTACTTACAATCCATTCCAAAATCAACTCAAAAAGTGAACTATTAATTAATAAGCACTTTATTAAGCTTATAGTTTACATTAATCACTAGGGAGACATAAGGAATTCTACAAAACGTAATTCTAAAAATGTTTTGATTAATTGGATCATATAATCAACTTACTTGAGAAATATATAGTATTCTGCAGATATTAAGGAAGAAAAAAAAAGAATACTACACTTCATCTAGGGAAATATAAGGTAGTATACTACAAATGATCCTTCAAAAATATTTCTAAAAACTAAGAGAGATGTCTACCTTAAGTGATATAGTGAACAATGATATGAACAACACTATTCGAAAAGAAAAAGCAAGTGTTATAAAAATTGGAATCAATAATTTCCTAATAATTTTTGAAGGAAACTTAGATCTTATCTCAAAAAGGATTCATAGGGAAGCCTTAAATGATAAATTTGAAACCATGGAACATTATCTACATGCTAGACTTATTGAAGCAATTGATAATGGAAAGAATGGCATTCAAATTCCTTTAGAATATGGAAGCATTTATATATGGCACTACTTAAATTCAAATGTTATAAGGATAAAAATGTAGAATAAATAATATTGATAGAATTACTTAAATTGAAAATAGAAATGGATGAATCATCCCTAGTGAAGATATTTCAATCCTCGCGCAATATTAGTACTTCAAGTTCTACCAAAACAAAATATTATCATGATTCTCTAAGTGTACAAAAGCTTCTATACAGGACATGGAGAATTATAACAAGGACAGAGGCAAAGAGAAAATACTCTTTCAAGAATCAGGTAATAGTACTTTCATATTTCACCTATGAAAGTACTGACTCCAATAAATAAGAATAAGAGGAACCAATTCAAGGAGGTATGCAGTCTAATGTGAATTAAATACAATACAAAGAACTAGATCAAGCAAAAGAACATCTGAATAAAAATATCCATATAAAATACTAAAGTATTCAATGCCAAAATAATGTAATACATGAGGGTATTAGAGTATATTGCATCGTTTGGGTCATGTAAATGTACCACCTTTGATACAGATCTAGAATAGGAGTATACTTCAATGTAAATTTAGTTAATTACTTCAAGTGTTATAATTAATGCACATGTGTCAATGTGCAAGTTGTAAATGTGTATGTAGTCCACATGTACATGAGTCATAGATAGAGTATATTCCAAGCAATCTATATCTCTATTTAAAGGCCTCATAGGTAGAGTGTAAGTGTGTGTGTGAAGTAAGAGTGAGTGGTATAGTAACTACACGGTGTGTAGTAGGGTACAATGTAGTTCTATCATGTACTTTCATGGAGTGTTCATGTCCTCCATTATATAGCATTGTACTATTTTCATCACTCTCATTAATGGTATATTTTTGAGTTATTTGTAGATGTTCATTTCCTTATTTTCCTACATATTATTATGCCATTAGTTTTATAGTTATCTTAGATTAGTTATCCTACATATTGTGGTTGTACTACCTCCCATAAAAATCTAACACTCCATTACCAACATCTCATTCACCTCCTATCCCATTGGCTTAACTTGTGGTGCTATCATCACCTCACTCATCCTCCTCCTATATACCACCAATGTGACAAGAACACCCTCCTTAAGCCCAAAATACCTTAGTACTTGTGAATACTAAAATTACTCATGCTTCATCCCATGATGGCCAACCACCCACCTCAACCACCATACTCACCTCAAATACATCCCATCATCTATCCAAGTAGGCCCTCTTTTCCGTGGCCTACAAATGATATCCTACGACATCAATCCTACCAATAAATCCTCGTAGTGTCTCAACACACCTAAATATGACCGAATCTACCTTCTCTTACTATCCATGTGTCATCTCAATGCATATGGTACATCTACACCAATATTTGTATGTGCCTCAAAATAAAATCCTCAAGGCCACCCTACGTAGAAATGGTCCCATGCCCATACTTGTAGCAATAAATTGCATCCTAATCCCAACTACCATCATCATCACACCTTGTATAGCTCCCTGTATGTCTACACTAGTAATATCGAGGTACACATATAGATTTTAGGTGTCTCCACCAAAGCCATAACTAATCCAATCAAGTTCCATGGTAACTGTGTACCTAAGGAGTCTAGCAAGATGATATTGAAAATCAATGCCATCATAATAACATGCCTAGCCATAAATATCTTTGTCTCATAATGAAGCTCAAATAGGATCCCATGACTGTCTAGGTCAATGCCTTCTCAACCTTGCTGGTATACCTAGGTCGTCATGCCATCCTTCTCTATCATGTTTGTCATATGAATCACCTCACCCTATTCTGGTAATCTAAATATAAGATACATGCCCTCCAACATAATCATAATCTCCCTTGTCAACATATGAAACATGTCAATATCTGAATCACATTGGTCTACCAATGCAGTAATGTATGTATGGTTAGCATGCATTGTCTTCAACCATACTACACACTCCAAATTGATATCTCGTAGCTACTTCTAGTCACCTCCTATTGATTGCTTCCTTACCTTAAAAAGACCTTAAATCGATGTCTCGGTTGTAACATATTTTGTTGTAATCACTTAATAAAAACAAAAGAGCACACACATCAATATCACATTATTTAAAAATAAATAAATAAAAACAAAATATGACCATCCCAACCTAGTTGACTTTCACAAATAATCATCTGATCCTAGATGGTCAACTTACATTATCGTCCAACCTTGGATGACCATCCCCCACATGCACCAAAATAAAACCCCCATAAGTAAAAAAATAAAAATAAAAACAACAGCGTAAACTTATTCACACACACCCCCCACAACGCAAAACCACACACATTATCCCTACATATTTCCTACTCTAGCTTACTTCAATCTATGATTTCATTTTTCTAAAAACAAAAACAAAATTTAAAAATTAAATCATAAAATTCATTTTACCATTGAATAAAAAAAAGTACAGTCAAAAGGTTACCTTACTATCTCTACACTCCCTCCTAATCCCACTCTCAAGACTTCCATCGCCATCTCATCACCACAAATTGATAATTTGTAAACACTCCATAACAAATTTTCTCTCACACCTCTCTCTTCCCTTTCTCCCCATCACCAATGATGAAAATGACCTATCATGCACACACTTTCTGCCCCTTCTATATTTTTCAAGCACATGACCATCCTAGATGGTCTCTATCAATTGACTATCTTGGGTGGTTGCATTACATGACCTTCCCAAATGGTCTAGTTTATTTTTGTCAATATATATATATGTAAATATTCTCACCTACATCATGTCCCACATCCATTCCCCTACCCATTTGTTAATGTAATATTTGTCAATCACCTCGTTCTTTTCCTCCCTTTCATCATCCAACAACTCATGCTTGAGAGGGTAGACAAAACCCACCAAATTTCTATTCTAAGTCGACCCAACATCCAAATTCTCAATCTTGAAAACCATCGTATCCATCACTAACCCTATTCTAATAGGGCAAAAGTAAAAACTCTCCAATCATCATCCACACTCTTTTGTTGGGGCAAAATTAGAAGCCACCCAATCATTATCAACCCTATTCTCCTAGGGTAAAAGCAAATTCCTTCATCCAGCTAATTCAGTGTCATCTATTTTGCACCACATTGTGTTTACACACAACACAATACAAAAAGGAGAAAATGTAGACACCCAAAATATGTCATTTTTGTAATTTCCTAAGTCTATCCTAAGCTATTCTCCCAAATTCTTCTAAATTCATCTATTCCCTCTATAATTCTTCTATTCCCTCTAAATTATTTTATTGCCTCCCTAGTTCTTCTAATTCCTTTTAAATTCCTCTATGTCCTCTCTAATTCTTCTAATTTCCTCTGGTTTCCTTTAATTCATTTTTATCTTCTTCCAATATTCTCCCAATCTCTTAATCCTTTCTCTAATTTCTCTTAATTCTCTCAAATATTCTAATTCTCTCCCTAAAATCATCTAATTCCATTCTATTTTTTTGTTCCTTCTCTAATTTCCCTAAACTCTCTAATTCTTCCAATTCCTCTATATTCCTCTATTTATCCTCTAATTTATCTAAATTCATGTATCTTCTCTTTAATTTCTCTAATTCATCCAAAATTCCCAATTCCCTTTCTACTTTCTCTAATTCCTCCAATTCTCCTAATTTCCTTGTAATACTCTCTAATTTAATCTAGTTTATCTCTAGTCCTTCTAACCCTTTCTAAATTCCTCTAATATTCCTCTAATTCTCTCTAATTCCTCTTTACTCCCCTTAATTCTTCCAAATCTTTCCAAATTCTTCTAATTTCCTCCTAATCTTCCTAATTCTCCTATAAATATTTTAATTCCTCTCTAAACCTTTTTAATTTCTCCTTAATTCAACTAATTTCCCCTAATTCTATTTATATGCTTCCAATTTCCTCTAATCTCCCTTTAATCCCTCTAATTTCTCTTCATTCCTCTAATATCCCAATAAATGCCCCAAATCAGCCTCAAAGTTCCCAAAATATAAATTAACCCCTAATCCCCAATCAACTTCTCTAACAAATGACCTAATCACTCCTAAAATCGTAGTCAAACTCTAATAAGACCTACAATAAATTTTTAAACCCTGAATCAAATCCCTAAAAATTATAATCATTCCCTAAAGTCCCTATCAAATCCCCTAATAAATGCCCTCATTCAATTTCCAAATCTCTCCAAAATCCTCCCTCTAATTTTTGAATGAATTTAAAATTCCCAAACCCTTCATCAAATCCTCATATTGAATGCCTCTAATAAATTCACAAATACTTCTACATCCATATTGCACCTTTCTAAGAATTTAAAATTATTTCAAATCCCTAGACACACCTCCCATTAAATATCCATCATAAATTCTAAATCCACCTTGCACCTTTTTAAGAATTTAAAATTCCTCCACATAATGCTATGATTCATATTTATGACACTTGGGATTTCCATCCACAGTCATTAACATTGGAAGGTGTAAATTCTTCCAAATGGGATTATCTAGATTTTTTTATCCTCCCACCCATGACACATGGCTGACACATCATGCCATGTCATTGTCTAATCACCACCCCCTCTCCCTCTCACAAATTCTACAAATACCCCCATCCTCTCACATTTGCAAGACCACATGATTTCACATACCAAAACTCTATCAAATTTTCCACTCAGCCCTCCCTTGTGTGTTAGCCACCATTAGCCATCGATCCCCTTTATCCATCACTAATATACCATGAAGACAAATGTAATCCCCATCATGCATATAACCCACTTTTGATGTTGTGCACAATCAAAGCATCATTTTGGTACCACATCACTACCAGAGGTTAGTCATAGCCCTTGAAGATCTACAAAAAAAATTATTGGCATCAGAGCAACGGAGACCCCTATCGTCTGACCCCTGATGGTCTACAATCATCATCATAAGGCCTCAAAATTTTTTTAGAGAATACCTTCAACCCTTGAATGATAAATAATCAAAGATAAAACCTGCCAAGACCTCATCAATAGATGAAGCAGTAAGGTAAGCAAAGATATATTTTCAATGCTTTGTCATATTTTGAAATCATATTTTCAATTTAAACAAGATTTATTAATATTTATTGCTTGTATATTTTACAAAATTTGGGGCCTAACCAAGGTAGGCCCCGTGATGCTACTGACTTCTTGTTATAGGTTGTGTGCAGGTGTCTTGGAGTAACATTCGAACTATGGTGGTCCAACAAATAAAGCTTCAAAACCCACCCAACTCTTGTGGTGGCATAGGAGATTTCATAGCACCATTGTTGTTATTTTGTAAAGGGGTCACTCTCCTCTTTGGAGGTCCCATTGTAAAAAACCCAAGTGGACCATTTTGTAAAAGAGAAGGATTGCATTTGTAATATTTAATATTTTATTCGAGTCAATGAAATGGTGTATTTTCTATGTCATACAACCTGGTCATGTTGCAATATGAGGATTTAGAGCAATCCAAATTTCCTACTCTAATGATTTTTCTCAAAAAAAAGTTTGGTCACAACATGTCCTCCCCAAGGCCTCAACATTCCTTTGGTTCATAGTCCAAAGTAATATAATTATACGAGAGAGTTTTCAAAAATATGATATCATGGACCTTTTTAGGTGTGCCCTATGTGATAAGGATCTAGAAACATTAGACCATTCATTATTTTATCATCTCTTTTCCTACACATTTTGGGGATATATTTTTAAATTATGATAAATATATTGAGTAGATCCATCAATATTGAAAGAATTTATAAACCATTTAATTAATTATTTTAAAGCTAAATCATTATGTAGTCTATGAAGGACAAGTCCTGTGATTATTTGTTGGAATTTATTGGTTGAAAGAAATAATAAATTTTTTAAAAATAAATCTCAAAATCATGCTCAGTTTTAGAACCATATTATTGTCTCTCTTACAAAATGCTTAAAGACATGATTCTCATCACCAAAAGTCGCAAGTACAAAAAAAAAAGAGGTGTTAACATCTTAGGTATAGGATTTGAATGTACATTAAAGGTTTCTTTATAAAATTGAAGCTAGCACAAAGTATTTGCTTAAATCTATGGTGAAAAAAAAGTGTCTAGAAATTAAGTTTATCAAATTTAATTTTGATGGTGATTCTAAATGAAATTCAAGAAAATCTAGTGGAGGTGTTGTTTTTCAAAATAATGAAAGACAAAAGTCTCATCACTTACTTAAAAACATTTGGAACTTCAACAAATAATTGTGTAGAGGCTAAGATAGTTTTTTATGGGGATCAAAATCACAATTGAAAAGGGATAGAAATATATTTCAATTAAGAGGATTTAAAAAATTATCATTAATGCTATCAACAAAAAATGATGTGGAAATTGGATAAAAATCATTATTGGCAATGTTCATCAATTATTATTGAAGGTAAAATCTTGGAATTGTGAGTAAATCTATAGAGAAGGAAATTGAGTAGTAGATAATTGAGCCAACCATATTTTTGATCTTCTTGGTGGTGAAATTTAAATTTTATAAGGTAATTAAGTGATATTTTATCATAATGGAAATGATTACAAGTGATGATTGCATAAACATATAAGTTTAAGGAAGAAGAATATGTTTAATAGCAAATGAAAAGAAAAATATCATCGATAAAAGGACAAGCTAGGTATGGTTTAGTTGACCTCATAACAAATATAATGTTTGGTCAAAGTGGACCCAATATAAACATCTAGATTCAAATATAATAATAATTATATAAGATTGAAATGGTCCCACTGGTCTTAATAATCGCATAGTAGTATTATAACAAGTGCATGTATTGCTTAGAAAAAATGTGACATGAGTCTCATCCTAATTTGGTGTCTTACACTCTTCACAAGGAAAGAAGCCTAATTTGTTGCATGCATATGATGCTTGGATATATGTATAGTAAGTGTTGATCCTTCTCTTGCAATTTTATTGTTGTAATTAATAGAAAAAAATAGTAATATTTAAATTCTGTTATTTAATTTATAAGCGATTTTTGTTCATGTTGTTCAATTTTATAAGGCAAGTAATATCCTAACTAACATAATAAAAAAAACATTTTTAACATATTTGATAATATGACGTTAGAATTTAATTAAAATATTGGTTATTTTAATTTTATTATTATATTGTTGTAATTAATAGAAAAAAAATAGTAATATTTAAATTCTGCTATTTAGTTTATAAGCGATTTTTGTTCATGTTGTTCAATTTTATAAGGCAAGTAATATCCTAACTAACATAATAAAAAAAACATTTTTAACATATTTGATAATATGACGTTAGAATTTAATTAAAATATTGGTTATTTTAATTTTATTATTATATTGTTGTAATTAATAGAAAAAAAATAGTAATATTTAAATTCTGCTATTTAGTTTATAAGCGATTTTTGTTCATGTTGTTCAATTTTATAAGGCAAGTAATATCCTAACTAACATAATAAAAAAAACATTTTTAACATATTTGATAATATGACGTTAGAATTTAATTAAAATATTGGTTATTTTAATTTTATTATTATATTGTTGTAATTAATAGAAAAAAAATAGTAATATTTAAATTCTGCTATTTAGTTTATAAGCGATTTTTGTTCATGTTGTTCAATTTTATAAGGCAAGTAATATCCTAACTAACATAATAAAAAAAACATTTTTAACATATTTGATAATATGACGTTAGAATTTAATTAAAATATTGGTTATTTTAATTTTATTATAATAATAATAAACTACCAAACCAATAAAATAATGAATCTAACACCTTAGACTGGGAATCTTTTTGATTAAAACAGACAATGGCATTTTAAAGTCCATATGATCCTTGAAAATTATGACTCAATTGCTGTAGTCTTTTCACGTAGGGATGTCCCTATATCACGTGCACTGACATAAATGCTTGATATGAATTGAACACCAATCCCTGAATAGAGAGTGGAAAATAATTTTTTCTTTATATAAATACGTAACATCATCACCGAATTCTGAAGCATGAGGTACCTTAAAGATCAAGATACTTGTCTGAAAAAATGAAAGGAAGCGAGTAACTGTTCCTAATATTTTAATGTTGCTTGTGTTGCGGTGTTGCACCATGTCAACAAGCTTATACTAGTCTAGCCCAGGAATAGGAGTAGGGTTCTCTCTGCTACGGCTCATTGTCAATGCTAAATGCTTGGACTATAAAGTTTTCAATGCACGAGAAATTGAAGGTAACGATCTTACCAAGTGGCAATAACACAATGCCATTTGATTAATCATTACATTAAACTGCACGTTATTGATCAAAGTTTTTGGCCATTTTTTAAGATATATTACAACTAAGCAAGCTTTGTAAACGCAAGCGCATACGTACCATGTCTGTTGAAATGAACGCGTAGAGCTACATAAATTACTTTAGCCACAAGACGACAAAACATTCATTCACTCCGGTGAACTTTACTTGTATGACACTACTGAAATAAGACCTTTTTCTTACAAAATTCTAGATATAGAACAAAATCTTTTGAATACAAGATGCTGGGGAAAAACACTCTAAGCTCTATGATATAGAGGTGTTCTAAAATTTTATGATGTATCGTTTTAATTATCTGTGTTTGACTATGTGATCCTTCCCTCCGATTCTTCTAGAATTTAGAAGCATCAATTACGGAGATATGACTTTAGTCTCTCGTGGAAAACCGAAGAATAAGGCTTTCTTTATGTGACGATTGGGTTATAAAGCCCATTTATTTAATCTCCAAGCTGCATATCTTCAAACTCCATACCGGTATTCACGAGACTTTTATGCTTATTGCCAGAGCAATTCACTTACTTATCCCAGAACGGAAAACTGAGAAATCGAAGGCGACGCGAACTGAGCAGTTCCCTAATAAAAAATAGCAACCTGGCGAATGGTCAAAGACTTTCGTATCGGCATAAAAATGCTCAAAATCAGTCACTGGCACATTCCCGAAAACAAACAAGCAACTGCGCTGTTTTTTATGTGCGTACAATTTCGGTGAGTTTCGACAGGCTGCCCGGTTAATATGAAGTAGATATGGAGCTTATTCCGAATCTTCCTGACGAATTAGGTAGAGAGTGCTTGCTGAGAGTGTCCTACAAGTCTCACCAGAAGATAAAAGGCGTGTGCAGAAGCTGGAGATGTCTAGTGACAAGCCCCTGGTTTTATCAGCAAAGAAGAGCTAAAGGGACCTCTGAGCAGCCCATCTTTATGATTCAGGCCCTTCCTTCGGAGGATGAGGGGAGAAGTAAAAGGGAAGGGGAAGGGTACCCATGTGTCCATCGGCTTGAGCGTCACCGGCCCCCCGCCTATGGAATGACAGTATACGATCCTCTTGAGGGCACATGGCAGAGGCTTCCTTCCATTCCCCAGTTCCCCCGCTCAATTCCGCTCTTTGCTCAATGCGTTTCGGTGAGAGGGAAACTGATTTTGATTGGTGGGTGGCATCCGTCCGGCTGGCAGGCCATGAATTCCGTTTTCGTGTACGACGTGTTGGCGGGGAAGTGGAGCCGCGGAGCTGACATGCCCACGGTTCGATCCTTGTTCGCTTCTTGCGTTTCTCCCCACGGAGTCGTTTTCGTTGCGGGAGGGCACGACGAAGAGAAGAACGCCGTGCCGACGGTGGAAGCCTATGACTTGGAGAGGAACGAGTGGGAGATTTTGCCGGCGATGAGCCGGGGACGGGACGAATGCCAGGCGGTTTTTCTGGATGGGAAATTGGTGGTCATAAGCGGGTATCAGACGGAATCGCAGGGGCTGTTTGAGTTGAGCGCAGAGGTCTTTTGCCTCGATGCGCGGAGTTGGAAGGTGGTGGAAGACATGTGGGGTTTTGGGGAAAGTCCTCGCTCCTGTGCAGCGGCTTTTGGTGGGCTGTATTTTTTCTATAAGCAAGCGATAATGCAATATAATGCCAGGGAGAACGTCTGGGTGGAAGTGGGGAAAATGCCGGAGGGTGTAAGGGTGTCGTCGTGTGCTGCGGCATGGGGAGATAAGATATTTGTGGGTGGCGATGAGATGATGTGTTACATAGTTGAGCCGGATAAGGGGAAGTGGATTGCAGTGAAGAGACCCCAAGGCTTCGTGGGACTTGTACAGTGCGCTAGCAGTCTCGAGCTCTAACACTCCCCTTTGGGAAGGACAGACATTTGATGGACGGTTTCAGAAAATACTTCTTAGGATGTTGCACGAAAGGTTAGATAGATGTACGCTTGTCTATAGCGCGATCGTAACGTTCAACCTGAAGGTATTGAAGTTGAGAGCTGTATGTAATTGGTGAGAGACGTAGAGCATCGTCTTTTGACTTTTGAAATTCAGGGTCGAACTTTGTTATTCTTCTGTTGTCGTTGGGATTGGGTTTGAAAATCGGTTTTCAAGTAAATCATACAAAATTTGAACGGCTTGAGACAATATTGGCCTATTTTATTTGCCGGAAGGGAAAGCTGTTTTTCTTAGGGTGTCATATTGTCTTTAGAAGGTGTTTTTAAGTATTGTATAATTTATGTAGAATAATGGTAAATAGTTTGAAAATTTGATTAAACGTTTAAGGTTTGAATTTTAGGAAGTAATATTGTATATAATAATTAAAATATGTATAGTTGGATAATCATTTTGAGTAAAATACGGAAGGTCATATGTTGAAAAAAATAAATGTCATTTTATATGACCTAAGGCTTTGAGGATGTTACAAACTGCTTTATTTTTTAGACTTTCGGGTTAAATATTTAGATTTAGAATTATCTTTGATGATTTGAGTTGAATATTTAGAATTAGGATTATCCTTGATTCTTTGAATGAATGTTTTAAAAATTATATATATATATATATATATATATATAGAATGAGAAAAATAAATGTGAGGATATAAAAGTCATATTTCTTGTAATTCAAACTTGGGTTTCTGTGATAAGAACCCAAAAACATACCACAATTATATCTTTAAAGTTGATGTTATCTTTGGATATTTGATGAATGTTTTAAAAATAATATTATATGTATGTATAGTTGCTTTTCATGTATATATATAAAAGCAAGATGCAAAATATAATCGCAATATAACAAAGGCCATATTTCACACAATTCAAAGTTATATTTATTTGATAAAAACCCAAATACATATTGAAAACATTTCTTTATCTTTTTAATAAATAAAATTTATCATTTTCATAAGATGTAAAAGAAAAAAACCAAAAAAATTTAATGTTAGTATCTAAAGGGTAAATAAAACATGTATAAAATATTCTAAATACATATAATGTATCCTAGTCAAGTTAGGAAAACATCTCTCTTTCTTAATATAAATACTTTATTGAAATTAATTGTATCTATTTTTTTTAATACGTTATGGAGTTTTTAGTTTTAATTATTGATAGAAAGTTTTTGGATAAGTTAAATTTCAAGTGGATATTATGACCCTCACTCATAATGGATATTGTAAAACATTAATAGTATAAATGATTAAGTGTGTATAGTCACATCTATTTATAATAAGCTATATGGGAAGATAATTAGATTTTTCAAGTTGGGAGATAGTGCAACTCATTTTTGAATCTCTAAAAAACTTGCTCAGTTTTCATGAAACTTATTTTTCTTAAATTGGGTATATGAGAAGATAATTATGTTTTCAAGTTGAAAACATGTACAAGCCAAAATAGAGTCTCATTTTTGCTTGTTTTAGAAAGCAATAAAATGTTGTGAGTGCCAATAAAAAGAAAGTGTGAGTAGGCAGCAAACTTACAAAGTATAAGCAAGGGTCAAGTGTCACTTTTTTTTTGTTTTCAATGTTAAGGAAAATTAAAAAAACTAAAGTATTCTTGTAAAGAAATTTTGGATTGAAGAAAGCGTGAGTGCAGAGCAAACTTGCAAAGTATAAGCAAGGGCTAAGGGTCACTTTTTTTAATGTTAAAGGAAATAAAAAAAACTAAAGCATTATTGTAAATAAATTTTGGATAGCATGATAGGAAAGTCATTTTTGAAATTCTTAACTACAAGCAAAGATGCCTTATTTGAAAGTAGGATGTCCTAGTCTAGGATAAGAGGAAGAACAAATCTATGACAAACATTAACCAATTAGTAGATATTACTCTAGAAGTCATTATCAAGTTTGAGATGATATATCTTGATTAAATTTTTCTTAAAGATAGAGAGTTAATATTTAAGTTCCATGGATCCTAAAAATATTTTTCAAATATTTAAAATTGGATCATGTGGAAGTGGAAACTGGATATAAATTACTTGATGACCTATTTTGAAATGATATTTGCTCATCATCTTCTTCCAATTCAAAAATCAGGGCTAAAATAATGAATGGTGGCCCATGATTTAGAGAAGAGATGCATTCTATTTAAGAGCATTGTAGATATTTTTTTATCGAGACAAATACTATTAGAGGGCTTTCAATATGTATGATGATTATTGGATTTTTATATCTACTTATTAATAAAAAAGTTTTTTAAAATATTGATAATACTTTAGGGGAGTTCATCTAGGAAGGACCAACTATTAAGGATGAAAGACATGATGTACACACCCAAGTATGTGTTTCTATGGATATTTTAAAACCTTTGCCACATTCCATAAAGATTAAATCTAAAATCAAGAGAATAAAATCCATAAGTGGATTCTAAAAACATTGTATTTAGTTATCATAAATGCTATGAGATTGATATATGACAATAAATTACAATGTGAAAATAATTGGGAAAGAGATGAAAAACTTTGGGTATGATTTAATCTTTACTATGAAGCAAGAAGATCATCTAATAGAAAAATTTGTATCAAATCAAGGATTTGCCACACCAAAGAATGTGGAGAAAAAAATCTCACTACATCATCAAATATTGAAGGCCATTAAAATTTTACCAAATCAATCACTAAAAGAAAGAATAATACAAGGGATCAAGATGTACAATGTGGAAGTTCAAATTAATAAGGAATTAAAGGTATGAAGGAATGAGGGGAGGTAAATTTTAGAGTAAAGTAGATGAAAGAGGTCAAATTTAATACAGGTAAGTCATGTTAATTTTACTTAAGTAGTCTTAAATTCTCTCCTTCAATAAAAACTATAGTGGTAAAGACTTCATACCTTCTAATTTAGGTTTTAATAAATAAATATTTATAAAATATATGCATGGAAATTTAGGGTTTAATAAATAAATGTTGATAAAATATATGCATGGAAATTTAGGGTTTCTAGGGAAACATAAGAAAGTAATTACTCTCAAGGACCATCCTTGTACTTTAGGCTTATATGGAAACATAAAGAAGAATGTGTTTGTGAGGCTATTACTTGCATTTCAAAATTTTTAGGGCAGTATAAATATTTAAAAAAATATATCATAATGAAAAATATGAAAATTTGGAAAAGATTGATGAAGATCACAACACCGATAAAAATAAAAAAATAGAGAGGAAAACCTTCAAATCGAGAATAAAGAAAAAAGTAATCTCGAAGGGGTATCAATGTGGGAAACCAAAAATAAATATCATAGGTAGTAACAAGAAGTGGAGCTAAGCCCATGAATAAAAATAAAAAGTGATGATGAAAATTGTGAAATATTAGGAGTATGAATAAGACCTCTACAAAGAGACTTATTAAGGCATTGATAGGTTGTTATAGTCTTGAGTTTATTTTAAAACAAGAAACAAGTTTAGGTATTGAGGAATGTATAAATGAATTAGAAAATATTTAGCAAATAGGATATTGTATGCTAGTTTCTTCTGTAGGAGCTTCCATAGGTATTGTGACAATATGAGACAAATGGAAATTGGATGGAAAATTGGTAGAAGTAAAGAGTAATTGTTTTAATGGTCTAGAAAGAGAAAAACATAAAAGTTAGAATTCTAAATGTATTTGCTTGAACTATTCTTACTCTTTGTGAAATATGATGGAAGGACCTTAGCATATTTTTTTAAATACAATGATGATTCAAAATTGTGATTGATGGATTCCTAAGAGGGACTTTAGCATAGATCTATCCTTGATAAAATAAGGGTGGTAGTATTGTATTCTCTAAATCAACATAGGATTTTGTTTTATTTGCCAATTCTAATGGCCTTTGAGATGCTATTCCTTCAAATTTCCAATATACATGGGATTTTAAATATAAATTAAACGTATCAAAATATATTATTGTAGACACCAAAACAACACCAATCTGATTATGTGATAGCAAGCATCAATCGCATTGACACACACAGCCCCTAGGGCAGCCCCCAGAGGTTAAAAGTGGTCCTAACCACTCCCAACAGTAGTTTGGAAGGTCAAAGGTCAATTTGGCACCTTTTTGGCACCTTGCTCCCTCCTCGTCCCACCCTAGGATGAATACAAACTGGCATTCGTCCCACCCAGGGATGAATAGCAGAATTCGCCCCAGGGTGAGGTGAATAGCAGGTTTGACTGGTAAAAAGTCAAACCTTGACAAGTCCACCAGTTAACTGCAGCTTCAGGCCATGCAATTGCAAGGAACGACTTCAAATCAAGGAGAGAGACTTCAATCATGCATGTCTTTGATTTTAGAGGCCTCATGCAAGGAGACTCTAAATTAGGGAATAATATATTTTCTCAAAATAGGACATGCAAACTCAAGTTGTGCCCTCGCATGCACATTCAAACAAAGAGAACCTAGGTCTATAAATTGGTGATATTTCTCACCCAAATAAAAAGAAGAGAGGGAGCATTTGAGAAATGAAGTACTGCCATTTTACATCCACACACACACCCTTTTTATTTGTGCCTTTCATAGCCTTGATCTCTCTTTTGGAGGGAGGTTATTGGGTGACTATTGGAAGCACGAATTAGGACCCAAACCCGAACATTTGGCCACAATACTTCACTAAATTTGCCTAAAACACCCCATAAGAGGTTTTGGACCCATTACCAGTGGATTTTTTCTGAAAAAAAGTCCCAAACGGTGGGCGTCCTGCCCCCAGGTGCTCCCCAAACTATCGTAGCCCTAATCGCCCCACCTCGGAGCGAATAGAAATATGTGGCATATTTCCATGATTTTTATTTTTCATGTTATTCTAGGTTATTTAAATAGGCTGTAGTTTAAATTTCACTTCATTCTGAGCAATTTTGACCAGGTTTCTATCATTTCCCGCCTTTAATAACTTGCAAATGGCATCATCATAATATGGGTGACAGAGGCCAAATTGGAGAAATATGACTTTTTGGGTCTTCCCAAAACACCCCCAATTAGCTAACTCCAACTTTGTAGGTCATTTGTATCTTCCAGGATATGACATTGAAGAGGGTGCTTTTTGATAATTTATTACAGGTTAATTCGTCCCACCCCGAAGCGAATACAGATCTGTGAGGAATTTCTTGACTATTATTTTTGCAGTGGTCTATTGGTAACTTATTCATGCTTCTATTAAATTTTCAGGTCGTTCTGAGGTTATTTTGTCATCATTTTAATATTTTCATGCATACACTAATAGTAGGCCTTGGGAAACGCATGTTTTATTCTATCTGCAGGTGCTACTGATCCTCTCTGTTTCCTTGAATGCAGGTCTTCGACATCAGAGGATAATATTGGAGTGAAAACTCATATACAAAAGTGGCGGTGACATTTTGGTCCGCCCATATTACATGTGGGCACGCGGAAGAAGGATTGCTATCCATGGATGTGATAAGAAACATATTTAACACTCCTATCTCCTAAAAAGGAAGGATACGTATTGTAACATGACTTTGAAAGCATATCAATAAATAGGGCCGTATTCCATATTGCTTTTATTTTGTGTCAATTTTTCTATGTTCTTTCCTTTCATGCATTTTTCAATACATAGGCTTTAAGCGTTACATTTGGTTTTACACGCATCGTATTTGGCATTTTCCTTTTTGTTTCCATATCCTCATGATTTCAGTGGTGATCACGGTGGTAACTTTGTCCCTTGATTTTAATATTAAATTTTTGATCAAAGTTACTTGTTTTTGCTTACAGGTACCAAGTTTTCAAGCACTGGATTGCTGCTTGTTCCATCCTGTAACGAATACAGAGTTGGAATTCATGCTACCCCAGGATGAATAGGAATTCGTCTCACCCTGGAATGAATACAGATCTATTATTTGTCTCACCCTAGAATGAATACAGATCTTTTATTCATCTCACCCCAGGGTGAATAGTTCCCTGTGTAATTTCAAAACAGCAATTCAGAGGCATTCGATTTGGGCAGAGAAGAGGTAGGGGTCCTAAACACCTTCTATCAATTTTTGCTTTCTATTCTCTGCTTTTTAGTTATTTGCGTGCATAGGAGAGTTTGAATGCTTGTTTCCTTCATTAATGCAAATTAAAAGGAACCTCACACACCACGTGGCAACATAAACAACAAGGAGTTGGTCGTAAAACCCCAACCCTTAAGCAAGACCAACGGTGGATTTCATCACCACCTTGGCTTGAGATACTGCATACATAACCTCGATTGTGACTGTTGCTAGATGTAAATCCTGGCGAAAGCTGATCAAGTGTAGTTGGGGTGATTCCCAATGCATGAGGATAAGTCTTCTATGGTAGGTGTCATAAACAGAGTGATTCCCCTTCCGTATCACCTATGTTCCACGTACCATCTACTCTCACATACCAATAGTCTCCCTCACGTAAGGGCGGGTATATAGAGAGGTTGGTATATCAGTCTGGCAATGGTATATTGAATGGGCTGAAGAACACAAGCTTATACTGAGAGGGGGGGGTGAACAGTATAAGACCTCTTTTTACTTTTTCCTTTATACTTCAAAATAGTAAAGCAATATACCCAAAGCAATATCAAAGCAATGCACAATATCATCCACAAAGTGACACCAATTTTAACGTGGTTCACCCAGAATGGTTGGGCTACGTCCACAAAACTTTTCTCTAAAAGTTATCTCAAAGTTCTTTGGGAAACCTTCCCAATTACAATGTTTATGAGCCTCGGCCCAAAGGAGATACCTTCCCCCAATCTGAATTTATGAGCCTCTGCTCAAAGGAGATACCTTCCCCCAATCTGAATTTATGAGCCTCTGCTCAAAGGAGATACCTTCCCCTCTGCTCTGGATATGATCCCTCAGAAGATCAACTGTCTCTACCTCTTGCCAGCACGTGGAACTCCTTTCCACCGAAGACCTCCTGTCCTCAATGCTTAGCCTAAGAGACCTCTGCCTTCTATGATCACGTCCACAGTAGCTCAGCAACCTGTACCAAACACGATCAGTCGGTCTAGTACAAGTCTTCCTCTGTCTGTCGGATCTGTCCAACTTTGAACAAATCAATCGTCTGCACACAAGCCTTCTCAAAGACTTGCCAAATCTATCCTCGGGTTCTTCTCAAAGAACCAATGCTCCTCTGTCCTCAAGTTCTCCGATAGAACTCTCAAAAACTAGCTCACAAGTCCTCTGCTAGGACCTGTCCAAATCTGCTCACAAGTCCCCACCGAAACCTGTCCAAAACCTGCTCACAAGTCCCCACCGAAACCTGTCCAAAACTGCTCACAAGTCCCCACTGGAACCTGTCCAAAACCTCACAAGTTCACCAAGAAAAACTTGCTTAGCATGAACCCACAAAGAGAATTGTTAGAGACCCAATGTGATTCATCAACCTCATAGAAGCATAAAGAGAATTGTTAGAGACTCAATATGTTCTATACTTAACTCCCAATCTCAATCTCAAATCTCATAGAAACATAAAGAGAATTGTTAGAGACTCAATATGTTCTATACTTAACTCCCAATATCAATCTCAACTCAATCTCAATCTCAAAAGAATAAGATAGATGTAGTATGCTTTTCTCAAGAACATGAAACACAACCCAACAATTGCCAACCATGCAATATCTCATATAACAATGATACTCATGTTCTTTCCACAACCAATATCTTTTCTCAACCAATTAGGGCTTTAACAACAATGCTTATAGACAAGGTTTAACCAACATCATTCAACTCAACATTAACCTTGAAGCATTCAACCAATCATCACAAGAAAAGGAAACAAGTAGAAATCCTTTTCCCTCCAAAGATATTTGAACAAAATAGCCACCAACACAATATCACCAAATGCAAAGAATAACTTGCTCAAATCAACTCAATGGAGTAAGCCCAATATCATGAATCAAGTAAAGCAATAACTTGATCAAACAACCTCTATGGAAGCAACTCAACCATCAAACTCAAAACAGCCAACCAAGGGTTCCACCAACTCAAGGCAAGTAGCTAGACTCACAAATATAAACCCTAGTGCACAAAGCTTCCACTATCTCAAACCAAAAATTATGCATTCACCAAAAACTCTCCTTAAGGATAACAATGCATAAGTAGTCTTCAACAAACCAGAAAATAGGATTTACACCCAACCAAAGGAAACCTAGTAGAATACCTTTTCACTCCAACCTTATTTCAGAAAACATACACCAATCAAAAATATACATAGGAAGAAGGTGCCCATACCTTTACTTTGATGAAGAAGGAGAACTCAAAACCTATCACAACACTAACTCTCAAACTTGCCACCAATTAGGGTTAGCAACTATACAAAAAACAAAAGAAGACCAAAAACACCTACCCAAAAAAACAACCCACAAGAGTAATATACAAACAAAGTAAAACCTCTTTACACCTTATTACTCCACATAAGCATTAAACATCAATAAAATAATGTCAAAGCAAAATATGACAACTTAACCTTATACCTCCATCAATTATATTTGCCAAGTCAACTCAAAATACTCCAAGCAAATAATAAAAGATATACCTTGGCCAACCTTAGTTCTCCAACCTTTGGAGAAAATGAATAACACCACCACAAATGCTAAAGCGCTTTCATTGCTGCTATCCTCATGCATCACGACCAAGACGAAATTGCCCACAACATGGGTCAAACTTGGCACCTCTGCCCAACGCTTCTTCACTCAACACACCACCACCATTGGAGCACAAGTGCCCAATGAAAAATATAATGTAATCCTATGTGTTGTCTTCCTTCAATCGCCAAGGATTTGAAAACGTAAACGTTTTCCTCAAGCCACCACCATCATCATGAGCGCTGTCCAAAAATGTAACTCCCAGAAAACATAGTTCGCAATCTTATCAAATGTCAGAGAAACGCAATCTGTCGGACGTCAAGCGCAAGAAAAGCTTGGGCAATTCAATATGGATGGACAACGAAATACAGCGAAAAACATCGCTTTTTCGGAGGACACAAAGCTACGAAATTGCATCGATCGATGGTACCATTACTTTAGAAAATCATCCCCACTTATATAGCCATTTCTCCTTAATTGTTTGACGTCGGCGCTCCTCCAACGATGGCAACACGTCGGTGAATGAATTCTTTATGTGCGTCGCTTAAGGGTTAAAAGACCCTTTAATAATAATTAAAATAATAATTATTATTATTTTATTAATAATAAATTAAACTTAGACCTTTGTCAAAGGTTTGAGTTAATTTAATTATTAATAATAAACATGGACCTTCAAGGTTTTTCAAGAAGTAAAAACCTTTGCATTAAGTTAAGCTTGGTTTTAATAAAAACCCTTAATGAGTCCAAATGGTTTTAAGAAAAACCTTTAACCTTGTCACCATGGTTTTAATAAAAACCCTTTAACATTATGAAGCTTCTCAAGATATTTTTGACATCACACTCTTTTTGATATCAACACAAAAATGCCTTTTGACATCAATGACAACTTATACACTTGAGCAAAGGCAATGTACCCAAAGTACCCAAAATTGCCAACAATCTCCCCCTTTGTCATTGATGGCAAACCTTTACCGAAAACACTTCTCAAGAGCCAAAACTGAAACCAACTGTGCTAACAATCGAGAGATCGTGCCCACAACCGAGAATCTTCCTTTGAAGTTTTGCTCCCCCCGACTTGAAGCTTTCCTCTTCACTTTGAAGCTCTCCCCCTTACTCATATCTCTCCCCCTTTGTCATCAATGGCAAAGGGCCACCTTTGGGGCTCGGGACTAAGAATGAGCCTCTTAGCTTAGTCCCTCCCCCACCTCCCGATGAGGTGATTAATTCGGGGTGGGAGTAAAACTCCCATTAGGCACCGATCATCATCGGCGTCTATAACTTCCTTGTCGGGCCTTCTCTTGAACTCTTTGTCCATATTCCTGTTCTTGTCACTGTTCTTGTTCTTGTTCTCATCCTTGTTCTTGTCCATGCCTTGATCCTTGGACCTGATCATGCCACTGTTCCTATTCCTGTATTCTAGAATTTCAGCTCTACATTGTCTGATTATGTGACCTTCATTGTTGCACTTGAAACACTTGACGATGTTGTTTCTCTGAGGTAAACCTGATCTTTGAATCCACCTGTTCTGACCAAACCTGTTTTGACCAAACCTGTTCTAGCCAAACCTGTTCTGACCAAACCTATTCTGACCAAACCTGTTCTGGCCAAACCTGTTCTTGTTATTTGCCTTGCAATAAACTGCCTTGTGCCCAAACTGTTGACAAGAGTAGCAATACCCTTGAAAGTAACTAGCACTTCTGAAACTGTCATTTACCTCCTTCACTTGAGCCATGCAATGTGAAGCCATGTGACCAAACCTGTGACAAGCAAAACATCTGCCTTGAAACTTTCCTTTATTTGACCTCTTGGGTCCTGAAAACTTCTTCTTCTCATTCTGAATTCTGTTTTCTGTTTCTGTGCATCTATCATTCAAGGACTCATGATCTGAAATACTTTCCTCATCAGAACTCTCTTCCTTTTGGAGTCTCTTACTAGACTCTCCAACTTGTTCCTTGTGTGGCTTAACAAAACCAAGGCCTGTTTTATCCGTTGTCTTTCTTTGACCTTTGATGAGTGACTTAACCTTTTTGGAGCTATCTTGAAACTCGTAAAGCTTATCCTTGTACTCTTTAGTTTCCTCTTTCAAAGAAGCCATTTTCTGTTCTAACTCACTATACTCAAGAACCTTAGACTCTAACTCATCCTTGAGTTCTTGTGTCTTAGCTATAGAGAAGTCAAGATTTTCTATAAGATCATCTCTCTCCATACAACATTCATCTAACTTATCCTTGAGTCTAGCATTCTTCTTTCTTTCCTTTTTCAAAGCACTAAGAGCACTAATAAGTTCACTTTCAAGATCCTTTATTTGATTGCTTTTTGAATCATCAAAGCCTTTTTCAGATTTCTTATCACTAGAGGTGCTACCATTTTCAAAAACCATACATGCATCTTCCTTATAGTTTTCTGAAGCATCCTCATACATACTAGAAACCAAATCATTATTTGTGCAATCATCCTCAAGGTGACCAAAATTTCCACATCTAAGACATTTCATGATAATGAATCTATGTTTCGGTTCTTCCTCTTTTTTCGATATGAACAACATCTCATTTTCATTATCACTTGAAGAACTTTCACTATCACTACTAGAACACTTACTTGCTTTGTCTAGGTAGAAACTCTTCTTGTGCTTGTGAGAATACCTCTTTCCTTGATTGTTGTGCTCATCTTTGATCTTCCTGTGATGCTTGTGCTTTTCAGAATCCTTGCTCTTAGAATCCTGTTTATCTTCATCACTTTCATTCTTTGGAACAGTATAGTTAGTAGCATAATGACCAAAATCTGACCCATCAAGAATAGGTGCTGCATTGCCACTTGAATGATCCATTGTGTTCTTTACTAGCTTTTCCTTCAAGTTGTTAAACTTTTCGAAGGCACCCGCTTTGATACCAATTGAAGAACACAAGCTTATACTGAGAGGGGGGGTGAATAGTATAAGACCTCTTTTTACTTTTTCCTTTATACTTCAAAATAGTAAAGCAATATACCCAAAGCAATATCAAAGCAATGCACAATATCATCCACAAAGTGACACCAATTTTAACGTGGTTCACCCGAATGGTCGGGCTACGTCCACAAAACTTTTCTCTAAAAGTTATCTCAAAGTTCTTTGGGAAACCTTCCCAATTACAATGTTTATGAGCCTCGGCCCAAAGGAGATACCTTCCCCCAATCTAAATTTATGAGCCTCTACTCAAAGGAGATACCTTCCCCCAATCTGAATTTATGAGCCTCTGCTCAAAGGAGATACCTTCCCCTCTGCTCTGGATATGATCCCTCAGAAGATCAACTGTCTCTACCTCTTGCCAGCACGTGGAACTCCTTTCCACCGAAGACCTCCTGTCCTCAATGCTTAGCCTAAGAGACCTCTGCCTTCTATGATCACGTCCATAGCAGCTCAGCAACCTGTACCAAACACAGTCAATCGGTCTAGTACAAGTCTTCCTCTATCTGTCAGATCTGTCCAACTCTTGAACAAATCAATCCTCTACACACAAGCCTTCTCAAAGACTTGCCAAATCTGTCCTCAAGTTCTTCTCAAAGAACCAATGCTCCTCTGTCCTCAAGTTCTCTGATAGAACTCTCAAAAACTAGCTCACAAGTCCTCTGCTAGGACCTATCCAAATCTGCTCACAAGTCCCCACCGAAACCTGTCCAAAACTGCTCACAAGTCCCCACCGAAACCTGTCCAAAACTGCTCACAAGTCCCCACCAGAACCTGTCCAAAACCTCAGCAAGCTCACCAAGAAAAACTTGCTTAGCATGAACCCACAAAGAGAATTGTTAGAGACCCAATGTGATTCATCAACCTCATAGAAGAATAAAGAGAATTGTTAGAGACTCAATATGTTCTATACTTAACTCCCAATCTCAATCTCAAATCTCATAGAAACATAAAGAGAATTGTTAGAGACTCAATATGTTCTATACTTAACTCCCAATATCAATCTCAACTCAATCTCAATCTCAAAAGAATAAGATAGATGTAGTATGCTTTTCTCAAGAACATGAAACACAACCCAACAATTGCCAACCATGCAATATCTCATATAACAATGATACTCATGTTCTTTCCACAACCAATATATTTTCTCAACCAATTAGGGCTTTAACAACAATGCTTATAGACAAGGTTTAACCAACATCATTCAACTCAACATTAACCTTGAAGCATTCAACCAATCATCACAAGAAAAGGAAACAAGTAGAAATCCTTTTCCCTCCAAAGATATTTGAACAAAACAACCACCAACACAATATCACCAAATGCAAAGAATAACTTGCTCAAATCAACTCAATGGAGTAAGCCCAATATCATGAATCAAGTAAAGCAATAACTTGATCAAACAACCTCTATGGAAGCAACTCAACCATCAAACTCAAAACAGCCAACCAAGGGTTCCACCAACTCAATGCAAGTAGCTAGACTCACAAATATAAACCCTAGTGCACAAAGCTTCCACTATCTCAAACCAGAAATTATGCATTCACCAAAAACTCTCCTTAAGGATAACAATGCATAAGTAGTCTTCAACAAACCAGAAAATAGGATTTACACCCAACCAAAGGAAACCTAGTAGAATACCTTTTCACTCCAACCTTATTTCAGAAAATACACCATCAACAATATACATGGAAGAAGTTGCCCATACCTTTACTTTGATGAAGAAGGAGAACTCAAAACCTATCACAACACTAACTCTCAAATTTGCTACCAATTAGAGTTAGCAACTATACAACAAAACAATAATGAAGACCAAATAACACCATTTCCCAACACACAACGACCACAAGTAATATACAAACAAAGTAAAACCTCTTTACACCTTATTACTCCACATAAGCATTAAACATCAATAAAATAATGTCAAAGCAAAATATGACAACTTAACCTTATACCTCCATCAATTATATTTGCCAAGTCAACTCAAAATACTCCAAGCAAATAATAAAAGATATACCTTGGCCAACCTTAGTTCTCCAACCTTTGGAGAAAATGAATAACACCACCACAAATGCTAAAGCGCTTTCATTGCTCGCTATCCTCGTGCATCACAACCAAAAGGAAATTGCCCACAACATGGGTCAAACTTGGCACCTCTCGCCCAATGCTTCTTCACTCAACACACCACCACCATTGGAGCACAAGTGCCCAATGAAAAATATAATGTAATCCTATGTGTTGTCTTCCTTCAATCGCCAAGGATTTGAAAACGTAAACGTTTTCCTCAAGCCACCACCATCATCATGAGCGCTGTCCAAAAACGTAACTCCCGTGAAAACATAGTTCGCAGTCTTATCAAATGTCAGAGAAACGCAATCTGCCGGATGTCAAGCGCAAGAAAATCTTGGGCAATTCAATATGGATGGACAACGAAATACAACGAAAAACATCGCTTTTTCGGAGGACACAAAGCTACGAAATTGCATCGATCGATGGTACCATTACTTTAGAAAATCATCCCCACTTATATAGCCATTTCTCCTTAATTGTTTGACGTCGGCGCTCCTCCAACGATGGCAACACGTCGGCGAATGAATTCTTTATGTGCGTCGCTTAAGGGTTAAAAGACCCTTTAATAATAATTAAAATAATAATTATTATTATTTTATTAATAATAAATTAAACTTAGACCTTTGTCAAAGGTTTGAGTTAATTTAATTATTAATAATAAACATGGACCTTCAAGGTTTTTCAAGAAGTAAAAACCTTTGCATTAAGTTAAGCTTGGTTTTAATAAAAACCCTTAATGAGTCCAAATGGTTTTAAGAAAAACCTTTAACCTTGTCACCATGGTTTTAATAAAAACCCTTTAACATTATGAAGCTTCTCAAGATATTTTTGACATCACACTCTTTTTGATATCAACACAAAAATGCCTTTTGACATCAATGACAACTTATACACTTGAGCAAAGGCAATGTACCCAAAGTACCCAAAATTGCCAACAATCTCCCCCTTTGTCATTGATGGCAAACCTTTACCGAAAACACTTCTCAAGAGCCAAAATTGAAACCAACTGTGCTAACAACCGAGAGATCGTGCCCACAACCGAGAATCTTCCTTTGAAGTTTTGCTCCCCCCGACTTGAAGCTTTCCTCTTCACTTTGAAGCTCTCCCCCTTACTCATATCTCTCCCCCTTTGTCATCAATGGCAAAGGGCCACCTTTGGGGCTCGGGACTAAGAATGAGCCTCTTAGCTTAGTCCCTCCCCCACCTCCCGATGAGGTGATTAATTTCGGGGTGGGAGTAAAACTCCCATTAGGCACTAATCATCATCGGCGTCTATAACTTCCTTTTCGGGCCTTCTCTTGAACTCTTTGTCCATATTCCTGTTCTTGTCACTGTTCTTGTTCTTGTTCTCATCCCTGTTCTTGTCCATGCCTTGATCCTTGGACCTAGATCATGCCACTTGTTCTTGTTCCTGTATTCTAGAATTTCAGCTCTACACTGTCTGATTATGTGACCTTCATTGTTGCACTTGAAACACTTGACGATGTTGTTTCTCTGAGGTAAACCTGATCTTTGAATCCACCTGTTCTGACCAAACCTATTCTGACCAAACCTGTTCTGCCAAACCTGTTCTGACCAAACCTATTCTGACCAAACCTGTTCCCCAAACTGTTCTCGTTATTTGCCTTGCAATAAACTCACCTTGTGCCCAAACTATTGACAAGAGTAGCAATACCCTTGAAAGTAACTAGCACTTCTGAAACTGTCATTTACCTCCTTCACTTGAGCCATGCAATGTGAAGCCATGTGACCAAACTTGTGACAAGCAAAACATCTGCCTTGAAACTTTCCTTTATTTGACCTCTTGGGTCCTGAAAACTTCTTCTCATTCTGAATTCTGTTTTCTATTTTTGTGCATCTATCATTCAAGGACTCATGATCTAAAATACTTTCCTCATCAGAACTCTCTTCCTTTTGGAGTCTCTTACTAGACTCTCCAACTTGTTCCTTGTGTGGCTTAACAAAACCAAGGCCTGTTTTATCTGTTGTCTTTCTTTGACCTTTGATGAGTGACTTAACCTTTTTGGAGCTATCTTGAAACCTCGTAAAGCTTATCCTTGTACTCTTTAGTTTCCTCTTTCAAAGAAGCCATTTTCTGTTCTAACTCACTATACTCAAGAACCTTAGACTCTAACTCATCCTTGAGTTCTTGTGTCTTAGCTATAGAGAAGTCAAGATTTTCTATAAGATCATCTCTCTCCATACAACATTCATCTAACTTATCCTTGAGTCTAGCATTCTTCTTTCTTTCCTTTTTCAAAGCACTAAGAGCACTAATAAGTTCACTTTCAAGATCCTTTATTTGATTGCTTTTTGAATCATCAAAGCCTTTTTCAGATTTCTTATCACTAGAGGTGCTACCCTTTTCAAAAACCATACATGCATCTTCCTTATAGTTTTCTGAAGCATCCTCATACATACTAGAAACCAAATCATTATTTGTGCAATCATCCTCAAGGTGACCAAAATTTCCACATCTAAGACATTTCATGATAATGAATCTATGTTTCGGTTCTTCCTCTTTTTCCGATATGAACAACATCTCATTTTCATTATCACTTGAAGAACTTTCACTATCACTACTAGAACACTTACTTGCTTTGTCTAGGTAGAAACTCTTCTTGTGCTTGTGAGAATACCTCTTTCCTTGATTGTTGTGCTCATCTTTGATCTTCTGTGATGCTTGTGCTTTTCGAATCCTTGCTCTTAGAATCATGTTTATCTTCATCACTTTCATTCTTGGAACAAGTACCATTAGTAGCACTCAATGACCAAAATCTGACCCATCAAGAATAGGTGCTGCATTGCCACTTGAATGATCCATTGTGTTCTTTACTAGCTTTTCCTTCAAGTTGTTAAACTTTTCGAAGGCACCTGCTCCGATACCAATTGAAGAACACAAGCTTATACTCGAGAGGGGGGTGAACAAGTATAAGACCTCTTTTTACTTTTTCCTTTATACTTCAAAATAGTAAAGCAATATACCCAAAGCAATATCAAAGCAATGCACAATATCATCCACAAAGTGACACCAATTTTAACGTGGTTCACCCGGAATGGTCGGGCTACGTCCACAAAACTTTTCTCTAAAAGTTATCTCAAAGTTCTTTGGGAAACCTTCCCAATTACAATGTTTATGAGCCTCGGCCCAAAGGAGATACCTTCCCCCAATCTGAATTTATGAGCCTCTGCTCAAAGGAGATACCTTCCCCCAATCTAAATTTATGAGCCTCTTCTCAAAGGAGATACCTTCCCCTCTGCTCTGGATATGATCCCTCAGAAGATCAACTGTCTCTACCTCTTGCCAGCACGTGGAACTCCTTTCCATCGAAGACCTCCTATCCTCAATGCTTAGCCTAAGAGACCTCTCGCCTTCTATGATCACGTCCACAGCAGCTCAAGCAACTCTGTACCAAACACGATCAATCGGTCTAGTACAAGTCTTCCTCTATCTGTCAGATCTGTCCAACTCTTGAACAAATCAATCCTCTGCACACAAGCCTTCTCAAAGACTTGCCAAATCTATCCTCAGGTTCTTCTCAAAGAACCAATGCTCCTCTGTCCTCAAGTTCTCTGATAGAACTCTCAAAAACCAGCTCACAAGTCCTCTGCTAGGACCTATCCAAATCTGCTCACAAGTCCCCACCGGAACCTGTCCAAAACTGCTCACAAGTCCCCACTGGAACCTGTCCAAAACCTGCTCACAAGTCCCCACCGAACCTGTCCAAAACCTCACAAGCTCACCAAGAAAAACTTGCTTAGCATGAACCCACAAAGAGAATTGTTAGAGACCCAATGTGATTCATCAACCTCATAGAAGCATAAAGAGAATTGTTAGAGACTCAATATGTTCTATACTTAACTCCCAATCTCAATCTCAAATCTCAACCATAGAAACATAAAGAGAATTGTTAGAGACTCAATATGTTCTATACTTAACTCCCAATATCAATCTCAACTCAATCTCAATCTCAAAAGAATAAGATAGATGTAGTATGCTTTTCTCAAGAACATGAAACACAACCCAACAATTGCCAACCATGCAATATCTCATATAACAATGATACTCATGTTCTTTCCACAACCAATATCTTTTCTCAACCAATTAGGGCTTTAACAACAATGCTTATAGACAAGGTTTAACCAACATCATTCAACTCAACATTAACCTTGAAGCATTCAACCAATCATCACAAGAAAAGGAAACAAGTAGAAATCCTTTTCCCTCCAAAGATATTTGAACAAAATAGCCACCAACACAATATCACCAAATGCAAAGAATAACTTGCTCAAATCAACTCAATGGAGTAAGCCCAATATCATGAATCAAGTAAAGCAATAACTTGATCAAACAACCTCTATGGAAGCAACTCAACCATCAAACTCAAAACAGCCAACCAAGGGTTCCACCAACTCAATGCAAGTAGCTAGACTCACAAATATAAACCCTAGTGCACAAAGCTTCCACTATCTCAAACCAAAAATTATGCATTCACCAAAAACTCTCCTTAAGGATAACAATGCATAAGTAGTCTTCAACAAACCAGAAAATAGGATTTACACCCAACCAAAGGAAACCTAGTAGAATACCTTTTCACTCCAACCTTATTTCAGAAAACATACACCAATCATAATATTCATAGGAAGAAGGTGCCCATACCTTTCTTTGAGTAGAAGAAGGAGAACCTCAAAACCTATCACAACACTAACTCTCAAACTTCCAACCAATTAGAGTTAGCAACTATACAACAATATACAATAATGAAGATCCAAATTAACACCTTTTTTCCCCAACTTAAAAACAACCACCACAAGTATAATATACAAACAAAGTAAAACCTCTTTACACCTTATTACTCCACATAAGCATTAAACATCAATAAAATAATGTCAAAGCAAAATATGACAACTTAACCTTATACCTCCATCAATTATATTTGCCAAGTCAACTCAAAATACTCCAAGCAAATAATAAAAGATATACCTTGGCCAACCTTAGTTCTCCAACCTTTGGAGAAAATGAATAACACCACCACAAATGCTAAAGCGCTTTCATTGTTGCTATCCTCGTGCATCACGACCAAGACGAAATTGCCCACAACATGGGTCAAACTTGGCACCTCTGCCCAACGCTTCTTCACTCAACACACCACCACCATTGGAGCACAAGTGCCCAATGAAAAATATAATGTAATCCTATGTGTTGTCTTCCTTCAATCGCCAAGGATTTGAAAACGTAAACGTTTTCCTCAAGCCACCACCATCATCATGAGCGCTGTCCAAAAACGTAACTCCTAGAAAACATAGTTCGCAGTCTTATCAAATGTTAGAGAAACGCAATCTGTCGGACGTCAAGCGCAAGAAAATCTTGGGCAATTCAATATGGATGGACAACGAAATACAACGAAAAACATCGCTTTTTCGGAGGACACAAAGCTACGAAATTGCATCGATCGATGGTACCATTACTTTAGAAAATCATCCCCACTTATATAGCCATTTCTCCTTAATTGTTTGACGTCGGCGCTCCTCCAACGATGGCAACACGTCGGTGAATGAATTCTTTATGTGCGTCGCTTAAGGGTTAAAAGACCCTTTAATAATAATTAAAATAATAATTATTATTATTTTATTAATAATAAATTAAACTTAGACCTTTGTCAAAGGTTTGAGTTAATTTAATTATTAATAATAAACATGGACCTTCAAGGTTTTTCAAGAAGTAAAAACCTTTGCATTAAGTTAAGCTTGGTTTTAATAAAAACCCTTAATGAGTCCAAATGGTTTTAAGAAAAACCTTTAACCTTGTCACCATGGTTTTAATAAAAACCCTTTAACATTATGAAGCTTCTCAAGATATTTTTGACATCACACTCTTTTTGATATCAACACAAAAATGCCTTTTGACATCAATGACAACTTATACACTTGAGCAAAGGCAATGTACCCAAAGTACCCAAAATTGCCAACAGGGGCGACCATTTTTGGGAGTCATAAGAGCCATCATACAGCATTTAAACATTTTTTACAAAAGCTTTCAAAAACAAAATCAAAACACACTAAAATAGATTTAGGGCACACTTTTAATATTTAAATGAGATAAACATTGTTTGTGTGTGTGATATTTCCTGTTTAGTGTAGCATAAAAATCATAAAAATAGATAAAAATCTATGCATCTTTAGGAGCACATCACCATGGTGTACACTCGTAGCCAAGCCTAATCACGGGCAAGCACTGCAGAAAGTGCACCAAGGGGGACAAGTCACCTCCGATATAGTCCTGAGGACTTAGTCATCCCACCTTGGTGGCCTGACACACAAGATAGTCCACATCATGCCATAATAGAATAGGACTATAGAGGCACCTCTTTGAGGGGCACCCCCACTTAGCATAGATCCTTTCAAGAGGAGAACCTGCACGTAACACTCAACATAGACAAAAGACCTCCCTTAGAAGCTCGTTATGGGTGGCCTAGTGATGAAGTGCTTGAACAACATATGGTCCATAAGGAGGAGCCACATGGCTTCGTCATCCCTCCTTTTCCCCTTCTTACTGTTAGAAACACTAGACCAAATCTATAGCACAGGGTTCTCCAACCAGGGCAAGACACTTATGCCCGCACCTTTCATGTATACAAAGGAGAGTATGAGGAAGACCACTACGTTCCTCAAGAGCAGTACACAACACGGGAATGATGCACCTCTGCACTTTCTATATATCAGGATCACCCATTGAGGCCAAAGCCTCAGGTGAATACTGCTAACCTCGATAGAGGAAACCAACCCATAGGGGTCTCAGATCACCATGACCAAGATAGACATGTAGGAGAGGCATATATGCTTCCTAAACACAAGATAGTGAAACAAATTGACTTGGCATTTGCCAAACATATCACCCACCAAGTGCAAATCATGCGGCTTAGGCAAGACCAACAACAGTTAGAACATCTATGTCGCCTTAACCAAGAGCGCATTCAGTGACAGACAGCCAAATTGTTTCATAATACGATGCCTGAGAGGGTCCCAATCCCTCACACACATAAAGTAGAAGTGTATGAGAGGCACAACCTCCTGGTGCGAGACAGGTCTCTGTGACCTCGTCAAGTACCACCTCAAAGACCTCCTAGGCCTGAGCATGAGGCCACTCCTAGAAACAATGATGGGCACCCTCCACGGGCACCCATCCATGTTTATAGGACTCGGCTAGGCACTCCTCAAGAAGCCTATGAGGAGTATGAACAAGAAAAAGAGTAGGCTAAAATGCCCTACCAAGGTAGAGGGGGTGCTGCCCAACTACCCCTCCATAGGCCTCAAGTTCCCCACAACCCACAGTGGGAGAAAACCAAGGAGGAGGAGATCAAATCCTCCGATGCATATAAAGCGTTGCTAGAGCACTTAGAGTCTATGGAGATCAAGACTTTTGGGCCCCAAAATCCCACTTTACGCCAACTCCATAGTCATCTTGTGCATCCGTCAGTACCGGCACCTCCATACCCTGAACACTCTAAACTACCCCAGTTGGCACTCTTTAGAGGGGAGGAAGATGCCCAAGAGCATGTTACTAGATTCCTGAGCCAATGCTTTGGCATTCAGGACAATGATGCTTTATTACTAAGAACATTCATAACCACGTTCACAGGCCCTGCCTCAAATTGGTTCACTCAATTACCAAAGCACAATATCAGTAACTTAGACCAGCTAGTGGACGCATTCCTTGAACGCTTCGCCTTCAACACCAAGAAGAAGGTTTCATTAAGTGACCTAGCTAGCATCAGGTAGTATGAGGAAGAGACCATGGCGACCTATGGGAACCGGTGGAGGATGCTGCTTTCAAAGCTGCCCTACCTCCCTCCCATGTCTGACCTAACTCAGATGTTCTCAAAGAGCTATTTGAGATCGATCTCCATGCTATTTTAGCTGTAGCAATATGCCACTTCAAAAGAAGCTCTGGCGCAAGCTAGAATCATTGAGGAGATCAAGATACAATATGGCGATGTCGCCAAACCTAAGAAGAAAGAATGGACCAAGAACACCAAAATAGGGACCATGCAACAGAAACCCGCTGTGGTCAATCAGGTTGCTATAAACGTCCCTAATCCTGCACAAGCAACACAGCCTTAAAATGCTAACTATCAGGCAGTGCCTTCTAACAATTATGATAGAGAAAACCAAAGGCAATAAAAAAATTAGTAGTGTCGCCCTAGGCAACAATTTACACCTTACACAGAGTCTAGGGACTCCCTGTTTGACCTCTTGTCAGCGGCAAACTTGATCAACTTGCTAGAGATTCAAACCATAGATCCCAATGCACCAAAGCCTAAGGGGTATAGGGAGGACTTGTACTATAGGTGCCATATATGGAAGGGACATGACCTTAATGCATGTTGGAAGTTCAAAGGTTTCGTACAAGACCTAATCGACAACAAGACGTTGGCAGTAGACAACCCCGTAGCTCCAAACAACCAAATATGGGAGTCTTTCAAGACCCCTTGCCTGCCCATGATGCGCAGGCAAAACCCCTTCAAGTCAATGAGGTGCAACAGAATTGCCCCATGCAAGGGTATGTAGGGATGATAAGTATAGCGACTAGGAATAAGAGATATCCAGAAGCTGCCCCCGCGGCGGCCACAAGAGAGGTTCCATCGATGTCACAAACTCAACAGCACCCTATGCAACTTCCCCCACCTAGACCAGTGGCCACGATTCGAACTAGACTTACCCAAAGTATAAGGACCACATCGGCTAGGCTTTCCATATATGAGCTCATTCAACAATCAGTGCCCCATCGGGAGGCTCTAATGGAGATATTAAAAGCTATCGAGCTACACCCCCATGAAGAAAACTCTTTCAACAACTTCGTGGGACATGTAAAACAATGTATAGAACCAGTCATCACCTTTAGAGAAGATGAATTGAAATCGATGACTGGTGATATGGCGGATCCACCCCTGCACATCATTGCACGAGTCAATGAGATTTCATATAAAAGGGTGTTGGTGGACACTGTCTCATCTAGTAATATCATCACAATAGCAACATTAAAACATCTGAAGTTGCCAACATCTCACATCATGGCCTCCACCTATACACTGTGAGCATTCAATGATGCAATATGCTCGACAGTTGGCACAATTGTCCTACCCATCCAAGTGGGACAAAAGATTATTCATACATTGTGCCACATCTTGGAAGGTGAGATGGCATATAATATATTGCTGGGTTGGCCTTGGATCAGGGACATGAAGTGTGTCCCTTCAATAGCTCATCAGTGCCTAAAGTATACATTTTAAGGACAGGTGCATGTAGTCTCGACAAACTTAGAGCCCTTCAAGTACTGCAATACGATGCAATTCATGCCGTAATCGACCCTTCCATCAACACATTTGGATTTTTAGTTGAATCCATCTAAACAGGGTTTAATTTCGTAGGCATCTCCATTGACCAATCCATCAAGTCCCCAGTCGGGTCCATCTTCCTCATCTAGTCCTTCAACAACGATGCCACCTACGATGGCCACACCAAAGGACAAGGGAAAGAAATCCCTAGAAGAGGAACCACCCTCAGTCTCAACCATCTTGACAGAAGACATGCCTAACAGAATGGAAGTCGAGACGCGTAGTTCATCCCATATGGAGTGGACTTAGGGAGAACTGCCATTTGCTCCCCCTCAACCACTAACAATCATCGTTGAGATGGCCAACACGGGCCTGGGGGAGTATATAGTGTGAAACATTTTCACAACACCCACACTTGAGTCCATGCAGGACATAGGGAGACCTCGACTCCCCATCGACTCTGTGGTTCCTCTAGGCTACCCACCCAATCAAACAAACTTTGTTTATGGGGGCCTGGATAACGACGTTGAACCTTACATGCAAGAGGACGAAGATGAAGAGCCTTTTGCTGAGGATGTCAACTATTTGTCTAACCTGGATTTTGCTTTAAGATATCTTGGCCAATGTAATTGGCATGGATATGGGTTGGGCAGGTATGAGCAAGGAGTATGTGTCCTTTGCCAACTAAGATACCAAATGTCGTATGACAAGTCAGGAGTAGGGTTCAACCACCCCCTGCATCTAAACATCTTGGTATAGAACATGCAAGGTCTAGGGATAGGCAACAAGGATGGGTTGGCATTAGATCCATATGCCAATCCTAACACAACATATACATTGGGAGATCATCTCCCATTGCTAACAACCAACCTTGTTGACCTTAACAACCCTTTCCCTTTGGTCGAAGGGGGAGAAAATTCGAGGACTCACCTGCAAGAGGGATATGGAAAAGATCAATAAGGGTCTTTAGAAGATGATTCGGAGTACGAGGTAGCACCTTGGGATCCTTTAGAGTCTGATAGCAATCATTCACAAGTATATCCCATGGATGATGATCAGGAGAGCTTCCTGACAATGTTTCCTTTGGATGCTCCAGTTGAGCATATGCTACCTCAAGCGAATCAGGTCCCCCTGCAGAGAGTAGAACAACCCTGATGGGACCGCATTAATTTTCTTGAGCAATACGAGCCTCACATGTCACAGATAGCTTTTGGAGCTAACGAAGGCCTTTGGATCTCCGACAGTGATTACAAATATGAAACTGAGATGGCTTATCTCAATCATATGCGACAACAACAATATCCCTTGGACATAGATGACATGTTTGAACAACTACACATAGGGCCAAGACATAGGTGGCACCTCAACCCGACGTAGTTATAGCAATTACTGCACCCACCACTCTAGGTATACAGGGAACATCTTCCACCTGGAGACCCTATCGCACCATTAGTGCATAGGGTAGACCCTATCTTTTTATCCATGCATAGGGCCGATCCATTTGTGCCAGTACCTCCAGAGCCAGATCCGGAGCACATAGAACATCCAGGATGTCCAAGAAATCACACCCATGGTAATGGAGATCGAACTCATTTCATTAACATGATATCCATTGATTTAACCGCCCCCATCCATGATCCAGCCGACCCAACATGGTCGTTGCACCTAGACCTAGATGCTATAGACTGGGATCGCGTTGACGCACTGCCATCCCCATCAGAGTATTGGCCTTGTGGTGGGATGTTCCATTTCACCCTAGGATCGACTCAGGATGTCTTCCATGCTGAAGAGGAACTTGATGTTCCAAACGATGATCTAAACTTAGCAAACGATATCCACTTGATCCCAACTCCACACCAGTTGGAGGACGGATCCCACATGTCGGTCAAGGAGACGACTGACGTAGACATCGGCTCAGATCCAGTGAATTTGCACATCATCAAGCTAGGGGTAATTTTATCCTTTGAAGAGCAAGCCGACTACATTACCCTTCTCAAAGAGAAGAAGGAGGTTTTTGCATGGTCATACAAAGACATGTTGGGGCTAGACCCATAGCTAGTCACGCATAATATTACGCTTGATCCGAAAGTCAAGCCAGTAAAGCAAAAACTATGTAAGATGCATCCAAAAGTAGCCTTAATGGTCAAATATGAGTTACAAAAGTTGTTGGATGCATAGTTTGTCATCTGCATGGATTACCCACCATGGTTTTCTAACATGGTGCCCGTCAAAAAGCTCGATGGGAGGATTCACATATGCACTTATTTTTGAGATCTAAACAAAATGAGTCCTAAGGATGATTTCCCCTTGCCAAGCATTGACGCATTGGTAGACGCTACAGTAGGCCATGAAATTCTTTCCCTCATGGATGGTTTCTTGGGATACAATCAAATTTGTATTAATCCCGAAGACCAACTCAAAACGGCATTCACAATGCCTTGGGGGACATTTTGTTATAAGGTCATGCCCTTTGGCCTTAAAAATGTTGGTGCCACCTACCAACGTGCCATGACATACATCTTTAAAATGTAATCCTTGAAATGCTTCCCCCAACTACCATCAAGCAGCTCAAGAGTCTGTAGGGAAAGGTCACATCGATCAAGCGCTTCATTGCGCAGCTATCTGACAAGTGCCGACCCATGAATAAGTTATTGCACAAAGGGGTCGCATTTCACTGGGATGACGAGTGCCAGTCAACCTTTGATGACATTAAACAATACTTGGCTTCATCGCCAATATTGGCACCACCTAGACTAGGAGTGCCATTCTACTTATACATCTCATCTACTGAGGTGGCACTGGATGCCATGCTAGACCAAAAAAATGAACTACACAAAGAACAGACTAACTACTATCTTAGACACACCCTGGTCAGTTATGAACTTAACTATATATACGTTGAGAAGCTCTGCTTGGCAATGGTGTTTGCTACCAAAAATCTATGCCACTAAATGCTAAGCAATATGACGTATGTTGTGTCTAAGGAGAATCCATTGCGATACATGATGAGTCGTACTTATCATAGTAGTCGCACGACGAAATGGATCATGTTGTTGACGCAGTTTGACATAGAGTTCATTGGACAAAAATCCATAAAATGTTAGGTCATCATCGATCAACTCGCAGAGGCTCCTCTTGAAGACGATCAGCCTCTGACCGTAGAATTACCGGATGATGGGGTCTTCCATGTTTTAGAATCACCAGATTCTACTGAGCCTGAGTCACAGGCTAACATGACCCTATTCTTCGATGGTTTGAAATGTGAGCAAGGAGGTGGCATGAGAATTGTGTTCTTCACACTGCAAGGGGCTCCAATGCATCTGTCATTTAAATTAGACTTCTCGTACACCAAAAAAAATGCATAATATGAAGCCTTGCTCATAGGTCTTCAAACAACAATCACCATGAACATCAAACATTTAAACATCTTTGGTGATTCGCTATTAATTGTCAACCAAATCAAAGGGGTATTCCAATGTAAATGCCTAGTTCTGCAGGCCTACAAAGCCCTCATGGACAAATTCCTGGCAAAGCTTGAATGGTATGACATCGAGGCACTCCCTCGATCATCAAATCATTTTGTGGATACTATGGCCTCTTTGGGGTCACTAATCCCGCAAGACCCTTTCGGTGAGATGACAACCATTCAAGTCAAAACATTATCGTAATCTACGATGGAGCGTGCAAGCTCTAACCTGACACCAGGAATCCACTTGATCCAGATTGAACCATCTCAAGATAGGTTCTCTCGAATCCAATATTGTTTTACTCAAGCCAACTTGGGGTCCTTATTCTCCCCTACCACTCTTAATAGCAACACAACGCTGTTTTTACAAGTTCTTTCATGTTCAACTTTCTCTAGGGATGAACTTCGAGAGGGATTGGTCGTTCATACCATCGAGGTTTCTGATCAGTAGGATTGGTATACACCCATTAAGGATTACCTCAAGCTAGGTAACCTCCCACTTAGATTGACACAAGCCACAAAAAGATCATTTAAATAGAAAGCAAAAAAACATGTCTTGTTAGGAGACATTTTGTATTGTCGGAGCTATGAAGGAATCCTCCTCCATTTCTTGGACCAACAAGAGTCCGCTTGGGCGATCACCCAAGCCCATGATGGTACATGCGGTGGCCACTTCAACGGTATGGCCATCACAAAGTGCATTCTTCGCATGGGCTATTATTGGCCATCTTTAGAGCGAGATTGTTGCGCATATGTAAAGAAGTGCATGAAGTGTCAACACCATGCTAATTTGACACACGTACCTTCTCAGGACTTGCAACCGATTCAATCGGCTTGGCATTTTTTGCAGTGGGGCTTCAATCTAATTGGAAAGATCTCCCCTACGTCGTCGAGTCATCACACATTTATCATAACGGCCATAGAGTACTTCACCAAGTGGGTGGAAGCAATTTCGCTAACCTCTACGATTGGATCCCACATTGTGGAGTTTATTTTGCATCACATCATATGTCATTTTGGTATTCCATCCAAGATCCTCTCGGATAATGGGATGTCATTCAATAATAAATATGTGCGTGCTTTGACAACAAAATAAAAAATTCAGCATAGTTTTTCAACACCCTATTATCCACAAGCAAATGGGCAAGCAGAGGCATCAAACAAAATGCTAGTCGCCATCCTCAAAAATACCATCATAGACAGTCATAAGGATTGGCACATTCAAATCCCACTTGCCCTATGGGCATATCGCACTAGCATTTGGACACCCACTGGGGCTACTCCATTTTCATTGGTGTATGGCTCCAAGGCTATCATGCCTCTTGAGTTGGAAATCCCTTCCCTATGCATTTCAATGCAAGAGTTCATCGATGATGACACTACGCTGCAGGCTCGGTTAGACCAAATGACGTTGCTCGATGAACGATGCATCAATGCTCTCGAGCATTTGCGTATCTATCAAGAGCGACTTAAGTGAGCATACAACAAGAAGGTTCACCTAAGGGACTTTTAGGTTGGTGACTTGGTCTTAAAAGAGAACCAACAAAATTCTAATTTGCCATCCCATATGAGGGACAAGTTTGTGGAAAACTGGTTAGGTCCTTATGTGATTGACAGTAAAATAGGACCTGGAACTTACCAGCTCGCCTCTCTTGATGGAATCAAGGAGCTAGAACCCTTGAACATCAGCCATTTGAGGCCATTCCACATCTAGAGAGCCATAGTCCACCCAAAAGCTCCAAGGATTCCCACAATCGCTTGGTCAACCCAAAATGCCCCAAAGGTATCCATAAACCCTTTGGTCAAACCAAAAGCTCCAAGGATTCCCACAATTGCTTGGTCAAACCAAAAGCTCCAAGGATTCCCACAATTGCTTGGTCAAACCCAAAAATTCCCCAACGGTACCCATAAACCCTTTGGTCACACTAAAAGCTCCAACGGTTACCATAACCGCTTGGTCAAAATAAATATTCCAAAAACCAAACAAAAACAATAAAATAACTCAAAATGACAAAAACAATTGCATTTCCATTCCATGCATACTCGTAAAAATCAAAAATACAAAAATATAAGTTGCATTAGGCATCACATCCATACATTACATATTTGCTGGTCATACAAGTCAAAAGCACCATAGACTGTCATTACTCGGCAACTCCATCATTTTCCACATCAAATCCATTTTCTAAATGCATACATCTATAAATAACACAATCCCCATTTCTAGCATAGACAGTTGTCTCCTAATGTATATAGGGTTTTCGTCATTCAACTGTCTTTAAATTTCCAGCCAAAGATTGTACAAAGATAAACAGATTTTACAAGGGAAATTTTTACTTGGATCAAGCCTCATTATGTAACATCCCTACACAAGTTAAAACACATAAAATAATTCCCAAGTTATGTGAAGTCAAGAGATACCTACAAAGTAGTCTAGGGTACCATAGGTGAACGATTAGCCTGTTCATCCCCTTGTGCGAATGGTTCAAGAGTGCTGAGAATTGACAAAAGGACACGTTCTTCCCCATCAATTCCCCCTAACAAATAGTGGTTTTCACCACTAACACAAATTCCAATTACCATTGGTCCCTAAGGTTGTAAGGATTTGTACTACACGTCCTTGCTAAGGATGGGTAGTCATCCCCAAGGCCTAAAAGGATCCATGACCATTCAAGAGCAAACTCCCAACAGGTCATCATCATGACCATTTCCAAATCACCTTTGGTCTCCAAAGTCGTAAGGATTCATACTACACGCCACTGAAAAGGATGAGTAGACATCCCCAAGGCGTAAAATATCAAAGCCCTTACTGCATAATATCCCTAATCCCCTTTGGTTCCCAAAGTTGTAAGGATTCGTACTACACATCCCTGAACAGGATGGGTAGTCATCCCCAAGGCCAAAAGGATCAAGGTCATTCATAAGAAAAAAACCTACAAGCTCAACCTTACGACGCTCAAAATGCAAAATCAAATAACAATGGTTATCACCACTATTCAAAATCCTTGCTCAAAAATAAAAACAAAGAGAAAAATAAACAGTGATTTTCATCACTATGTATACGAGCAAGTATCCTAACACATTGAGCAAATAAAAAGCCTAAACTTGAATCCCTGGAATTCTCAGCATTCAAAAACCATCTAGGTGATCCTCATTACAGATTTGGTGGACAGCCTACTTGGCAATGGTGATATCCTAAACGCATGACGATATGTCTATCACATTAGCTTTGCGTGTGAGCAGACCAATGTTTTCATGTGGATGAGCTAGCTTATGGTATCTTAAATTGTCCCATAGATTAATCTTACTAAATACAACAATGGAGTTAGTGGAGCTAATTAGGTGATCCTCAGTATAGGTTTTGTTGATATCCTATCTGGCACTGGCGGTATCCTGACAAATACCACATAAATGAACTCAATTGCACACATAGGGATGTGAAATAACTTGGTTAAACTCAAGTCGAATTTATATCTTGTTCAAAAGTCTTGCGAGATAAATGTACAATTTTGGCTAGTTAGTTAAAATATCTGAATCTCAAAAAAGCTTAAATACATTTTACAACAACTGGTACATTTCATTCCGTACATCACCATAAGAAAATATGCAAAATACAAAAACAAAGTTACCACATGCAAAGTCATTCCACAAAGCCATCCCATAAGTACAGCAAGCCAGTAAAATCTTGCACATGGTGCCATTGACAAGTTATCAACACTTCATTTCATTCATTCCATATGCATACATCATATAATTAGAAACATCACATTCATAATACCACATGCATACATCATCATAAATAAATGTGCATAAACAAAAAAAATGCACCAAAATGCACCAAAAACAAGCCATAAAACTATCCAATGAGAGTGCTTTTGCACCTAACATTATGGGCATGCAAAACAGATGTCGAGGTCACAAATCCTCACTATCCTACTCCCTAATAAGGCTACCATAGCCGGACTGCTCCATGGGAGGATGAATTTTCAAGAATTTCATCCCCAAACGACGTTACAAAACGGGTCAAAACCCAACCAAAAACAACAAAAACATTGTCGAACGAAGGCGCATTTGTGCCTGACCTTCTTGGCATCAAAAATAGACATTGGGGTTACAAATTGTCATTATCCTACTCCCTAAGAAGGCTACCATAGCCGGACCACTCCACGGGAAGCCAGATTTTTGAGAATTTCCTCCCTAAACGGCGTCACCAAAAGGGTCAAAACCCAACCAAAAATAGCAATAACATTGCCGAACGAAGGCGCATTTGTGCCTGACATTATTGGCATCCAAAACAAACATTGGGGTTACAAATTTTCACTATCCTACTCCCTAATAAGTCTACCATAGTCGGACCGCTCCACGGGAGGACGGATTTTTGCCAATTTCAACTCCAAATTGCATCACCAAAAGGGTCAAAACCTAACCAAAAATAGCAATAACATTGTCGAATGAAGGAGCTTTTGTGCCTGATATTCTTGGCATCCAAAATAGACGTTGGGGTTACAAATTGTAATTATCCTACTCCCTAACAAGGCTACCATAGCCGGACCGCTCCATGGGAGGACGGATTTTTGACAATTTCAGCTCCCAAATGCGTCACAAAAAGGGTTCACACCCACCAAAAATAGGTCAAAATATTCAGAAACTGCTTAAGCATTCAAAGATAAACATCTGAAGGCACCCTTACCTAAGTCATCTTGGGTCAAGCGACTCATCACTTTTCTTATGTTAGTAATTCCCTCATTGATTCGTCGCTTGATGGGGTAGTCACACTTAGTTATCAATCAACAAAAGCACACCCAATCAAGGAAATAATATGCATTCAAAGGATCATTGACAAAGACAATCACGCTCCTGCTTGGGGCAGCAAACAAGTAATAATCACAAGCTGATCAAACACTTGGCATTCGTGAATCATGAACTCAAGGTTCCCATAGAAAAAAGGTTGCACCCTTTGCCTATTCATAACTGATCAATGTTCAAGGTCAAGTAACACCTCACCGAAAAAGGTTAACACTTGAATTAAGCTCCTTAGCTTGTCAGAAGCAAGAATTCAAGAATGCATGCCCTTTCCATACTTGGGGCATCAAGAGTTGGTTAGGTTACTGAGAAACCCTAATCATTAGTGCTTTGGTTATCTATTTTTACTCAGCGTTGTGCCTTGCACAATGCTTCCCAAAAAGGGGCATCTGTAGACACCAAAACAGCACCAATCCAATTCTGTGATAGCAAGCATCGATCACATTGACACACACAGCCCCCATGGTAGCCCCCAGAGGTTAAACAATGGTCCTAACCACTCCCAACAATAGTTTGGAAGGTCAAAGGTCAATTTGGCACCTTTCTCCCTCCTCGTCCCACCCTGGGATGAATACAAACTGGCATTCATCCCACCCAGGGACGAATAGCAGCATTCACCCTAGGGTGAGCCGAATAGCAGGTTTGATTGGAAAAAATTCAAACCTCGACAAGTCTGCCAGTTAACTACAGCTTCAGGCCATGCAATTGCAAGGAATGACTTCAAATCAAGGAGAGAGACTTCAGTCATGCATGTCTTTGATTTTAGAGGCCTCATGCAAGGAGACTCTAAATTAGGGAATAATCTATTTTCTCGAAATAGGACTGGCAAACTCAAGTGGCGCCATCGCATGCGCATTCAAACAAAGAGACCCTAGGTCTATAAATTGGTGATATTTCTCACCCAAAGAAAAATAATAGAGGGAGCATTTGAGCAACGAAGTGCTACAATTTTACATCCACACACACCCTTTTTATTTGTGCCTTTCGCATCCTTGATCTCTCTTTTGGAGAGAGATTATTGGGTGACTATTGGAAGCACGAATCAGGACCCAAACCTGAACATTTGGCCACAATACTTTACTAAATTTTTTGAAAACACCCCATAAAAGGTTTTGGACCTATCCCAAGTGGATTGGTGTCGAAACAAAGTCCCAAACGGTGGGCGTCCTGCCCTCGGGCGCTCCCCAAACTATCGCAGCCCTAATCGCCCCACCCCGGAGTGAATAGAAATTTGTGGTAGATTTCCATGATTTTTCTTTTGCATGTTATTCTAGGTTATTTAAATAGGCTGTAGTTTAAATTTCACTTCATTCTGAGCAATTTTGATCAGGTTTTTGTCATTTCCTGCCTTTACTAACTTGCATATGGCATCATCAAAATATGGGTTACAGAGGCCAAATTGGAGAAATTTGACCATCTGGGTCTTCCCAAAAAACCTCCAATTAGCTAACCTCAACTTTGCAAGTCATTTTGAGCTTCCGGGATATGACATTGAAGAGGGTGCTTTCTGACAATTTATTACAGGTTAATTCGTCCCACCTCGGAGCGAATACAGATCTGTGAGGAATTTCCCAACTGTTCTTTTTGCAGTGGTCTCATGGTAACATATTCGTGCTTTTGTTAAATTTTCAGGTTGTTCTGAGGTTATTTGATCATCGTTTTAATATTTTCATGCATACACTAATAGTAGGCCTTGGGAAACACATGTTTTATTCTATCTACAGGTGCTACTGATCCTCTATGTTTCCTTTAATGTAGGTCTTCGATATTAGAGGATCAGTGAGGAGTGAACACTCATATACAAAAGCGACGGTGACATTTTGGTCCGTCCATATTACATGTGGGCACGCGGAAGAAGGATTGCTATCCATGGATGTGATAAGAAACATATTTAACGCTCCTATCTCCTAAAAGGGAAGGAGACGTATTGTAACATGACTTTGAAAGCATATCAATAAATATTGCCGTATTCCATATTGCTTTTATTTTGTGTCGATTCATCTATGTTCTTTCCTTTCATGCATTTTTCAATACATAGGCTTTAAGCGTTACGTTTGGTTTTACACGCATCGTATTTGGCATTTTCCTTTTTGTTTTCGTATCCTCGTCCTTTCAATTATATAATAGGAATATTGAAGATGTTTTATTATTCAACACATGGTTGTAAATTGATCATACAATCTCATGATATTAGATTGTAAACCCAATCTCATGAGATGTGATTTACTCAATAATTGTCATATAAAGCCATTTTTCTTTCAATTTATATGGCTCCAAGACCCTAATGTCTTCTAGATGGTTATATTATTATGGGATAAATAAAGTTTAAAGGATCATGTATGTGTAGTTTTGTTTTGAAAAGTGAAATATTTAAAGGGAAAAATAAATATTTGGAATTTCAAATCTTTTCATAACACATTTACAAAAAATAAGGAAATTGAATCCAAGTTCAAAAATTTATGAGATAATAGAGAGCAATGGAATGGACCACAATGCTTATGTTTAAGAAAAATAATTACTTTTTTATTATCATAATGTACTGAAAAACAATGAATCAAATTGAATCCAAAAATTAAGGGAAATATTACTTAAGGGAGGAGAAAGCAAATACAATTTTGTTCATCCTATAAACAAAATAGATTTTTCTTTTCATAAAATCAAAGAAAATTTCAACTCCATATGAAAGACATGTTGAGTATGAAGTAGATATTAGGAAGAAAACAATCAATTATTTCAAAAAAGAAAAAAATTTAGATACTAGGCAAGATAAAGAGGGTCAAGGTAAGCTTTTATAAAATATTCCATCAATTATTATATAGGGATAAAATGAAATCATGTTGAATAATATATTTATGGAAGAGCTACATGAGACTATTTTATCTTTCTGTTTAAAAAAGAAACTTGGACTTGGTAAATTTTCTACAATTTCCTTTTAAACATTATGGGGTTTATTTAAGAGTGATATATTACTTATGGTTGAAGAGGCCTAGAAATAAAAGCTATAATAAGTGAGATCATGTCACCTTTATTACACTTATTCCCAAGAAAGGTAAGACTAAATATTTTGAAAAATTTCATCTAATAAGCCATTATAACATGATTTATAAGGTTATTTTAAAATTTTGAAAAACAAGTTGAAAAACAATTTAGATTGTGTTATCTAAGGGATCAAAGTGGTTTTGTTCATGGAAAACATTTTTGTGATGATATAATTATTACATAGGAGGTGATATATTTTCTTTATTTCATAAAAAATCCAAGGATGATTATGAAATTATATATGATCAAAGCATATGATGTGATTTGTTAAAGTTTTCTACATTATATTATCAAATTTTTTTATTTTGATCAAGGTTGGTATGAATGGATTAGATGTGTTTATAGAACTCCAAAATATTTGTTTTTTAATCAATGGATATCCTATTAGATATTTTGATTTATCCCATGGAATTTTTCAAGGTGATCTAATATCTCCATGCTTATTTATTATTCTTGTAGAGGCATTAGGGAGAGTTTTTTCAAGGGAAAAAAATGAAAATAAATATCAAGGGTATTCTTGTTGCAATAAATGGCCCTCCAAATCTAATCCCTAATTTATTAATGATTCTTTTATTTTTGTTCATACCTAAATTAGTGAGGCTATTGTGTTTAAATCATTGTTATCATGCTATGCAAAGGCTATTGTATAGTTGGTTAGTGCTACAAAATCAAGGATCTTATTTATTAACACTATCATGGATTTATAGTGAATATTTTAAATTAAACATCTTCATCCAAATATTTGGGTATTCCTTTGTCTCAAAAATAAAATATGAAGGAGCTTAAGGACTTAATTTTGCATAGAATGAAATATCATTTGGCAGGTTGGAAAGGTAAGTTCTTGACCATGGATGGAAGACTACATCTCATAAAGACTACATTACAACATATCCCTATTTGTATCATTTAATTTTTCAATATTACCAATAGGTATAGCATCCAAATTTGTAAAATCTATAGATATTTTCTTTGGAAAGGATGCAAGGAAAAAATAGGTTTCTTCTTTGTAAGTGGAATAGGATTTTTAAAGGAAAGAATATTGAAGGGGCAAGATTGAATAATTGTTGAATTATGAGTGTAGCCTTAGGGACATAAATTGGTTGGTGATTATCCAAATACTAAGGAAAGGGTTGCAAAAAAATATTATTTTTAAAATATACAAGTTGTCTTGATGCAATGAAATTGTTAAGGAAATGAACCCTACTTAGAGGATCATCAACAAGGAATATCATATGAGATAGTTTAAATTTGATTTAAAAATATATTATATAGTCAACTAATGAGAGGGGTTATATAAGTTTTTGGTTTGATGCTTCGTTTAAGCTATATTCTCTTATATCTTATTTGAAATGTCAATGATTACCTCAAGCATGTCTAGCTTATAAAGGTATAAAGGTCAAAGGGTATATTAATATGATGAATAACTCTATATTATGGATATTTATTACTAACCTAGTTTATGGAGAGGAACTCAAACAAATAAAAGATAAGCTTAAAAATATTTTTTAAGATTTTTATTTACCTATTTTTACATGAAAGGATGAGTTGATTTGGAATCTATCAAAATATGGTGGATGCTTGATCATGTTGTGATATGAGTATTTAAAGCAATCAAATATTTCTACTCTAATAATTTCCCTAAAAATAATGTTTGGTCACAAGAGGCCCTCCCCAAGGCATCAAAATTCCTTTGGTTAATATGCTAAAGTAATATACTTATAAGAGAGAGTCTATAAAAATATTATATCATGGACATTTTCAAGTGTGCATTGTGTGATACGGGTCTAGAAACATCAAATCATTCACTATTTTATCATCCTCTTTCTTACACCATTTAGACTATATTTTAAAAATATAAAAATATATTGAGTAGGTCCATCAATAATGAAAGAATTGGTGAAAAATAGATTAATTATTTCAAAGCTAAATCATGACACGAGCATCTAGATGTATGAGCAATCTTGTATCACCCAAATAAAGTTCATAGTTGAAAAAAGAAATTTCTAATTTTAGCCTGATCCAATTTTTTGGGTCTATTTTTATCTAGATTGCATTTTAGCTAGATTTAATTTTTATAATGTTTTATTCAGTTATGATTTTATCTATATTGTAATTTTAATCAGATATTATTGTAATTTTATCTGGATTATTTTTTATTTAGGTTGTAATACATATAAAAAAATATTATATCTAAATATGCTTTTATAATTTATACAGATCTAATTTTATCCTCAAATGTGGTCTATATAAGGTTGAACTTATAACCAATTGAGGGCATCTCTCCAGGATCTCTAAAGGATATCCTAGAAAATTACTAGCAAGAGGAAAATATCAACAAGAGAATATTATTGGTAAGAGGAGATTCCTAACAAGAGAGAATTGCTAGCAAGAGGAGAATACCAACAAGAGGATATTACAGGAAAGAGAATACTATCAACAAAAAGAAGTTTACCAATAAGAGAAGTCAAGTAACCACAATATTTTTGTTGTTGTTATAAATATATAAAAAAGAAAGAAATACAAGTGACTTGTGGTTGTTGTTCATTTTCTTATTATGTGATCTTGTGTGCATGATTTACCTACAAGTTTGAGTGTCTTTAATTGGGATTCTTGACCTTGACTGCATAATTTGGTATTAGAGCTTAGGTTGGATAATGTATGACACATAGAGGAATACCATAGGGACCTATTGATGCTGATATAGTTGATATGTTGAGAGGTATTATAGTGGTAAAATACAGTTACAAGGAAGAAGAACATCTTCACACAAATAGTGGTAACACTAAAACTGATAACTTATTAACACAATACAGTTACAATGAAGATAATTTTTTTTGATATACTAGCAAAGGATTAAAAGGTTTAAGGAGAGTCAAGTTCTTAGGAGAAAAAACAAATCATCAACAAAGACATTGATATAAAAAAACTATAGAAGTGAACACAACAATTACTATTAAAGGAGGTGTAGTCAAGCAATGGAACAAAGAGATAAATTTATCTATAGTCTTTGTGAAAGGAATGCAAGCCCTAGGTGCATTCAAGAATTTAAGGAAGATGGTTTTTCTTAGACAGTCTCTTCAGTGTGTGAGAAATATTTTATGATAAAAAAATATCTCTTAGGGATCTTTGGGTTCATGGGTGTATGACCCTATGCCCTTTATTAGGATTTCAAAGGATGGATTTGGGTTGGATCTAATTGATCATGAAGGCAAAAAAATTATCTATAAATGCAAGGGCAAAAGACTAGGTTTGGAGGATCTCAAAGGATATATTAAATATTGGTGGACCAGTACATAATTCCAAGTAACTCTTCTACCCACAAATTTATTTTTGTTTCCTTTTATAATTTAGTGTATAGAGATCAGGTAATGGATTATAGATATAATTGGTTTTTTAGAAAAATGGGTGTCTATATAAGCCCTTAGATTCCTAATTCCAACCCCTTTACAAAAGAAACTAATGGCTTCCAAGTCTAGGTAAATATTTATGCTTTCCCTATGGAGTTTTAGGGAGAGAAAATATTCACCAAAATTGGTAATGTCATTGGTGCATTCTAGTATATGGATACCCAGACAAAAGAAAATTTGTCCAGTAAAATTAATATGAGTAAATCAATATTGGTTTTTTGGATGGATGTTTTAGTTCCTAAACCTCAATCCATTACTATCTCCTCAAGCAAAGGTGAATGGATCCAAAATATTGAATATGAAAACTTCTCCCTAATATGTTATGGTTGTTAACAATTTGGTCACCTGAAGAAGATATTACCAATTATTTGATCATGCTTTGATTCTTCCTTGGTGGAGGATAAGGTTTTTCATGTGAATGATTTGAAACCTTCAAATTTCCTAGTTCAAAAAAATAATCTTATCGTCTAGATGAACCAATTTTCCAATAGGAATCATGTGAGCAACATAAGACTCAATCTCAAAAGAATAAATTGAATTAGATCATTGATAAAATCCAAACGATTACTAAATACCATATAGATGGTTGCATGAAAAATATTAGCACCTTAGAAGGTATTCTTAAAGCTAAATATGAAATAATTAATGACTACCAGTTTTTTAAAAATGAAGGTTCTACAAAATGTGTTACGACTAGATATCACCTCAAGAGCTTGAAGTGCAAAAATGATTTTTTTAGATATTGTCACTCTAAATGAGGAAGAACCTTTGCTATAGAAGAAAAATAATCAAACTAATTTTCTCTTTGATTTATGACTGCTATGTTTCTTTTTCTTCTATCTATTGGAGTTATGTGTCATGTAAGGGTTGTTCTTGTTGCGAGTTCCTTAAAAAAATAGTTGAATATGTAAACTTAGCAGTTTGAGGAAGATGGAGAATATATTTGATAGAAATACAAATATGGGTATGCTTTAATTACCTTTTTAGAAATGTAATGAGAGCAATTAATGCTTTTTTTTTGTAATGGGAGTGACCCAAATAGAAGCCACACATAACTTATTAAAAAAATAATTGCTATTGAAGAAATTGTAGAAGTGGACATAACAATTGTTGTTGAAGTAGTTAGGGGATACTTATCCTCTCTAAAAGTAAAAAAAAACAATTGATGAAAATATTGAATATATAAATATGTCTTTAAAAGAGAAAATAAATATCACTATTAATATATGATCAAAATAGTAGATCTATACATGTTTTACCAAAATCCTTAAAACTTTCAAAATATCCAATAAAAAGAGTGAATCCACATGATGAGAAGAGTGTTGGTAGGTTGTGGTTGATCCACAAGAAGAAGGGTGAGCAAACAAATCCAAAAAAAAACCTATATGTGCAATCCACCACCAAGAGATCCTCCAACCATGTCTTTAAATCCTTGAAAATGGAACACCAAGGAACCAAACAATAACAAACCCTCAAAAAATAATGCCTTTATAATTCTGGTTTTTCAGATATGATTTTTACAACAGAGAATTTTGTAAGTCTAAAAAATTTGGAGTCACAAAAAATAATCTTTACAAATTTGTATGCAACACTCCAAATCTGATACTTCTTTGTTTAATTAATGCAAAACTAACTTACATAAAATTGAAAGCCACTCTAATTAATGCAACAACTCTTTACTCAAATATTAATTCCAAATATTCATCCTCACAAACACATGAGTTACATGCAAGGAAAAATTGTAGGTGAAACCAGAATGAAGAAAAAAATTGTAAATCTCCACTCCACCAAATTGTAGCAGTAATTTTGTGAACCTTTAAACAATCAAATTTTTAGATATGTGTAAAAATCAAGAATTTTATATACTGTGTGTAAAAACTTGAATACAAAACAATCATTTAATCCATACGGATCGATGATGTTCAATAGGATAGATCAATGGTTGATATATGATCGATGGTGATCAAATATTGGTGGCAATCCATAACACTAGATCGATAGTGATTCTACAACTTTATACCAACAAGCAAAAAATCCCAAAAATATTCAAAAAACTAAAATATTCTTAGTAATTTCATGGTCAGAGGGATCAACCAAGATACAATGAAGGGCCAAAATATATATAATCGCTTTGCCAAAAAAAAAAAAAAGACAAAAAATATCACCTTCTAAGGCTTAGAACCTCCAATCTCCAACTGCAAAACCTTCAATACAATCTAATTGCACAATCCTCAATAATATATGTCTTCAATAGTCCTTGAACCTCTAATACCATGAAATGAAAGATGCCAAGATGCAAATATTAAACCACAAGCCTCAAGGATCAATGTGTTAAAGATACACCACATTAACTAGAAAACAAGAGACTAGAAATAACAGTAATAAGATAATGAAAGCTAAACAAAAACTACAATATCATATATTAGAATGAAGTATAAAATACAATGGAGAAGCCTTGCTTAAATTGATAAGGAAGATCCACCATTATCGTAGGATCAACAAAGAATAAGGATCAATATTCACAATACAAATAGGGATATGCAATATGATCCATAGATCTATAACTACCACGGGGAGAAGAGACCTCAACCCTCCAAAAGTAATCAATGAGTATACCTCCCTAGGAATCTAATCAATGCCAAATATCCCCATAATATCTAAATAATATAAAACAAATATCCACATATAAAGTGGGTGGGAAAAAATAAACTAAACTAATATAAAATAAAGTACCTTAGTGAGCATGAGCTAGAGTCTAATACATCTACTCTAACAATTTATCTATATAAAATTGACCTCTCTTATCTAATTTTCTTGAAATTTTACCTCTCATATTCCTTCATACCTTTAATAATTTGAACTTGTGCATTGTACATATTGATCCCTTGTAATTCATTTTTTTAGTGATTGATTTGGTTAACCTTTAATGGCCTTCAACATTTGATGATGTAGTGGGGATTTCTACTCCATATTCTTTGTAGTGGCAAATCCTTGATTTGATATAAATTATTATATTATATGATCTCCATGATTCATATTGAATATTGAATCATACCCAAAGTTTTCCATCTCTTTCCCCATCATTTTCATAATATAATTTATTGTCATGTATCAATATCATAATATTTGTGACAGTGAAATACAATATTTTCATAATCCACTTGTGGATCATATTTTCTTGATTTAGATTTAATCTTGATGGACAATGGAAAATATTTTAAAATTTCCATGGCAACACATACTTGGGTGTGTACATCATGCCTTCGATCCTTAGTAGTTGTCTCTCTTAGATGAACTTCCCTAGAGTATTGTCAATATTATTCTAAACCTCTTTATTAATAAGTGGATTTGAAAACCCAATAATTGTCATCCACATTGGAAGCCTTTTAATAGCCTTTGTATTCACAACAAAATCCTTACATCATGCTCTTAAACATAATGCACCTCTTCTATAATCATGGTTCATCATATATTATTTTACCCCTAATTTATGAACTAGAAGAAGAAGAGGAGGAAAAATCCTTTCATAGAGTCATTTGAATTAAATCTCCACTTCCACATGATCCAATTTTGAATCTCTGAAAAACCTTCCCAAAATCCATGGAACTTGTTAGAGTATATTACATCATTTAGGTCATGTAAATGTACCACCCTTGGTACATAACTAGAGTAGGAAGTTACTTGAGAGTAAATTAAACTAGTTGCTTGATGAATGCACAAGTGTCAATGTGCAAGTTGTAAATATGCAAGGTTTCCATTTGTACATCAAGATAAAGTGTTAGCCAAGGAATCCATCTTCCTATATAAAGGGCATCATAGTGTGTATTAGATACAAAGGTGAGATAGTAGTAGTTATTGTTGTAGTGTAGTAGATATATATTAGTGATGGAGTACAATGTAGTACTATAAGCATCAGTTACTGGAGTGTCCATTTTCTTTATTATATGACATTGTAATATTCTTATTATTTCCAATAATAGCATATTTCAATATTGTACCAGAATTCCATTACTACTCATCTCAAAATAGTTTAGATCTTGTGATTGATTACTCCTGTATCATCAAAAGCTAACAAAACTTACATATTAACCATCTATTTTTAAGAATCATTAGATAATGCTAGATCTTATCAACCTTGATAATGACATCTAGTGTAATATCTACTAATTGGATAGTATTTTCCATAGATTTATTCTTCCACTTTTCCTTGAATAGGATATCCTCTTCCAACTAGGGAATCCTTGCTTCTAGTTAGGACTTACAAAAATGACTTTCCTATGATGCTATTCAAAATTTCCTCACAATAATGCTTTAGTTTTTTTAATTTTCCATAACATCTAGAACAAGAGAAGGTGGCACTTGGTCCTTGCTTACACTTTGCTTCCTACTCGCACTTTCTTTTTATCAATAATTGCAATAGTTGATTACTTTCTAAAATAAGAAAATGTGAGACTCACTTTTGGCTTGCACTCACTTCCAACTTGGCAAACATGATTATCTTCCCATACAACCAATTTAATAAAAAATATGGATATTGGGTAGGTTTTCTATAGATTCAAAATCGGGTTGCACTCACTCCTAAATTGGAAAACATAATTATCTCCTCTTATAACATATTATAAATAGGGGTAACTATACGCACATAATTTTTAATATTATACATGTTTTGTGATACCCATTATGAGTGAAGGTCACAATATCCACTTAAACTTTAGCTTACCCAAAAGCTTTCAATAAATAATTAAAACTAAAAAATAAGTTTCATAAAATATAATTTCAATCAATAATATATTAAAACTTAGATATAATTAATTTCAATACATTATTTATATTAAAAAGAGACATGTTTTACTGACTTGAGATACTATATATATTTAGAATATTTTATGAAATATATTTTTGTTTATACTTTAGTAAAGGTTAAACTAACACTCAAATTATTTATTTTTTATTTTTCTTTTGCACCTTATGAAATTGATAAATTGTATTTATTAAAAATATAAAGAAATGTCCTTGTTGAGACACTTGAGTTGGTATGGTTTGAGGTTCTAAAAAAATCCCAAGTTAAAAGTACAAGGGAGGATTGCCCTTATTATACCCCAATTACACACAATGAAGAAAAACTATATATACATATAATATTATTTTTTAAAACATGGATCAAGGATCCAAAGATAATCCCTATTTTAAAGATTCAATTGTAGTATATTTTTAGGTTCTCATTAAAAAGACCCAAATTTGAGTTATAGGGAGGATAGCCCCTATTATACCTCCACCTATATTTTGCATCCTACTTTAACTAACACACAATTGAATCCTCCCCATAATTAGAACTTGGGTTTCTTTATGAGAACCCAAAACATAAGACAATTGAATCTTTAAAATTAGGATTATGGTTGAGATCTTTGATGGATGTTGTAAAAATAATATCATATATATATAGAGAGAGAGAGAGAGAGAGAGAAATTATGCTATAAATATGATATTATTTTTAAAACATCCATCAAGGATTTAAGGATAATCTTAATTTTAAAGGTTTAACTCCAAAGTGTAAAGAATAAAATACTTTTAACATCTATAAACTCATAGGTTATATGAGAATCCTTGTTTTACTTATATATAGTTATTCAACTACCTTTGTTTTATTTAATATATGGTTATCCAACTATATTAACTTTAATGTAGAGTAGTTTTTAATGTTTAAAAATTTATAGGCCATATCTGAAAAGAGAACTAACTGATAAATCAAAACGTTCAATTAACGTTTAAGAATTTATAGGCCGTATGTGGAAAGAGAACTAACTGATGAATCAAAACATTCCAAGGAATTGAGAAACTCCGAATTCTTCTAGGTCAAACGAAGTAGAAAAGCAGGAGAAGTAAATCTGACCTGCTTTAATGGAAAGTAAATTTTTAACATCCAACAGCGCATAAAATAATCATTATTTATCTAATATAATTATTAAACCACTCTTATTTTATTACTAAAACATCATATACAATTTTATTCAAAACTTTAATGAAAGTTTCAAACTCTTTACTCTCAAACTACTCGCAATATTTAAGAACACCTTCCCAAAAAAACAATACGACACCCTAAGAAAAAACAGCTATCCCTTATGGCTAAGAAAATAGGCTGAGCTTGTCTAAATCTGCTATTTGATTAAGGCTTGAAAAATGCAATTTACTCGTGATTATTTTAATGCAAGCAAGATTTCCTTTCAAAATACTTGTCTCGAGCCGTTCAAATTTCGTATGATTTATTTGAAAACCGAATTTCAAACCCAATCACAACGACGACAGCAGAATAACAAAGTTCAACCCTGAATTTCAAAAGTCAAAAGACAATACTCTACGTCTGTCACCAATCACATACAGCTCTCCATTTCAATACCTTTAACGTTACGATCGTGCAACTTTCGAGGGAGGAAGTATCCGCAAGCTCGGTTATATCTGAAACCGTCCATCAAACGTCTGTCCTTCCCAAAGGGAGTGTTAGAGGTCGAGGCTGCTGGCGCACTGGACAAATCCCCCGAAGCCTTGTGTTCTCTTCACTGCAATCCACTTCCCCTTATCCGGCTCAACTATGTAACACATCAACTCATCGCCACCCACAAATATTTTATCTCCCCTTGCCGTAGCACATGACCACACCCTTACACCCTCCGACATTTTCCCGATTTCCACCCAGACATTCTCCTTCGCATTATAATGCATTATCGCTTGCTTATAGAAGTACAGCCCACCAAAAGCCGCTGCACAGGAGCGAGGACTTTCCCCAAAACCTCACATGTCTTCCACCACCTTTCAACTCCGCGCATCGAGGCAAAAGACCTCTGCACTCAACTCAAACCGCACCTGCGATTCCGTCTCCGTCTGATTTTGTACCAGTTCAACCTTGACACCATGAGGGACCCAAAGTGACCCAAGCCTTCAATTAGTAAAGTACCCTACCAGGATATGGACTCTAGTCAACCACATGCAATTGGGAAAATAATATCAAGGAATGAAACTTTATCTCAAAAAATTTCATCAAAAGCTATTTTCAAGACACCCCATAAGGACCATTGATAGAAATCGTCTACAACATCAATGCAATTCATTAAACTATTAAATTTTTTTTGAAGAATAATATGAAAAACTTATATTCAAACAATCCAAATTCAATTCACAAGAAGGATGGAATTGTGAAAGTGTTTTGATGAAGTTCTAAGAAAGAGGAAGTTGATTGAGAAGGGACGTTTTTCGCAGGATTGTTCAAACTGTCGAACTTGTTTCGGCCATATTTCACTCATTCGGATTTAGATTGAGCTGAAATGTTGAGGGTAGATACCTGAAAAACCCTAAAACGTCTCCACCAATTTTCAACACATATCCTAGTGCATCCCTATGTGTGAACGAGATTTTTGGTAAGCCATTGTGCGAGGGTTTCATCTGGGTTGAGTGCAAGCAGCTCCAGAGGTTGGTTTTTAGGGCCTTTGGGCCCTAGCGACCAATATATTTGTGGTTTGTACTCTATATTTTAGTAGGATATGTTGCAGAGAATCCAATATGTGTTATAAATTCGTATTTCAATAGATCATGTTGTGAACTTGAGTGACAATGGCTTCTAATTTGTTGCACAAAATAAAAGTGAAAACCATACCTTTCCACGACATCTAGGGCAAGGATTAAAGATATCACAAAATAATTTTCAAGCAACTGATCAAAAAATGGCTCAAATATCAAGTGAATTTGGTGCTAAGGTGCACCCACAAAATAAATCTACTGTGAAAACCCTTGTCAAGGGTAAGAATTTTGAAGACTCAGCCCCAAAAATAAATTTTAGGGATGCCCTCCATGGTGACCACCGTCCCTGCAAGGGATGGTCACAGATTGAAGCATTATTTTTCTACTATTTTTAAATAGGCTTATTCTAGGATAGATTAGGAATATACTGTTCAAATTTGATGCAATTTGGAGCTATATTGAATGAGTTATCATGTTTTTAGTATTTTGTAGGTTCACTTGGCTCACCCAAAGATGCACATGAATCTATGATCAATTATGCTAATATTTTTACATGGGTCCTCTCTAAATCTGATTTTATATATGCTGTCCAAATTTGGTGTGATTTGGAGATGTTTAGGACCATAAATCACCCATTTTGTGTTTTGTAGGCTTAATAGGCACACCACGTAATCGACACGAATCCGGCTGCAATTTCTTTACTATTTTCAATTAGATCAGTCCAAAATCATATTTTATGCATGCCTCTAATATTTGGAATCATTTGGAATAGTTTTGGATGGTTGCATTGCATATTTCCACTTTCTAGTCTATTAGTGCATGTATTGCTTTTGCATGCTTCATAATCCGCACTTGCTATTGACGAAATATGGTTTCCTTGTGTGTAGGTGCAGGTCTTATAGTGCATGAGGAAGGAGCATAGGATCATAATATCAAATAACAAAGCGGCGGCATCATAGGCCCACCCACTTCAATCGTGGGTACGAGGAAGAACACTGGAAGTGCACCCGAGTTATTGAAAGGATTTGATCCTTGGGCACCATTTTGTAATGAGTGTATCAATCTAGAGCCCTCAAGGGGACATTTATGTAACCATGATTTGATCTATCAAATAATAAATAAAAACTTCCTTTCTTGCACTTATTTGGCTTATCATGCTTACTTTGATGTCTTTTTGTAATGCTTAATCAATACTAGCGATAGATGCATCTCATTTAACATTGTTAGGTGCACCATTTTTCCCATACTTCAGTGGTGATCATGGTGGGACCCTATCCCAATTGATTTGGTTAAAAATTTGACCTTATTTTTGCCTTTCAATCTTTTGCAGGAACTGGTCGTTCTGGCCTGAAATAGCCCTGGGATTGCTGACCGTCCCACCCAGGGATGGCCACACAACCATCCCACCCTGGGATGGCCCCCAAACTGGCAGTCGTCCCACCCTAGGATGGCCACAAAATAGAGGCTTTTCTGCTCAAAATTCTAGAAATAACAAGTTCTTAGGCTATCAAGGTGAGTGCCTAAACCTTTAGTTTGCTTTTCTACAGTCAAAAATTGCTTAAATTCTATTTTTCTTGCTTCCCTTATTTGCTTGAAAGGTAGAAAGATAGATTTCACTTTTTCATAATTGCAAAAACAACAAAAAAAGAAGAAAAACTGAAAAGGAACTAAGTAGAAATGCATTTCTATGGCTTGCTTGCTTGTAGCCTACCTAATGGGTAGGTTATCATTTAGGACATGCATTTTGTAGGTTGCCTTTTATCTAGATTTTCTGAAAGTAAAATATCCATTTTCTTGCATTTAGTGAAAGATCATTGAGTGCTTCATTGTTTACTTTCTTTAAGCATAAAAGGAACCACACACACCACATTCCACTTAAATGCTAGTGAGTTGGATTTCATCACCAACCACTAGTAGAGATCAATGACGGTGGGTTTCATCTCCACCCGTTGTCTCAAATCCCATGAACCCTATTTTTGGCCAAGGCCGGCTCCAAGATCCAATATAGCTTGGAAAATTTGCATGTACTTCTCTTCGGAGGGTATAACGCTGACCAAGTGAGTACTGGGTGAGGATTGGTAGGACCTGTGCTCCATGAATGGGTATGGGTTTCATCTCCATACTTTGGTGGGTTTACATGACTGGACTTTCATTATCGGTTGTTGAGCTATGAGCATACAAGTGAAATCCATTTAAACACAAGAATATCATCCAACAAGAGCAAAACATGTGACACAAGGTCTTCTTTACAAACAAAAAATCTAAACACACAAAATAGCTTAGGGAACACACATAATCCTTAAAAGAGATAAACATTTATCTTATTGCATGTTTCCATTCTTGTGTGTTGCTTTATTAAAAATTTGTAAAGGAGATAATCATCTAGGGTTTGGTAGGGAATAGCAATGGTGTGTACCTATAGCCAAGCCCACTCAAGGGTGGACGCTATGGAGAGTAGACTAGGAGACACGAGTCATCTCTGATTTAGCCCTAAGGACATGGTCATACCTCCTTGGTGGCCTTCTACTCACCCAAGTCCCAGAATAGCTAGTCAGGAACATCACCTACAAGGGAGCCCTATGCGGGACACCCCTACAGGTTTTGATCCTAATCTAGGAGCATATTCCCAATATTTAGACACTTCACATGCCTTCTTTGATGAAAGGCAACCATGCACTAAGGTGCTAGTAGATAGAGTAGTACCACACATCCACATGCCTGCTAGGTCTAACATGCCCACTTATGGGCAAGAGCAAGAGTACACACATTGGGCAGGGCCAATTGATCACACTTCACCCTTACACCACCCTAATAGGTTACAACAGCCTAGGTACCAAGATGAGTATGATACTCATCGCTCAGGGTGAGCCAACTCAACCCTTCCCTTCCTCATCAATGAAGGAAGGCATGAGGAGATCCTTGATTATCCTCAAGACCAGTATACTATGCAAGCACGATGTGCCTCTACGCCAGTAGAGTATAAATATCACATGCCTAAACCTGAACCTCAAGTGAATGTGACTACCCTCGATCGAGGGAAGCGCGTGATTGATATCTCAGATCATCCTGAATGAGATAGGCCTCAAGGTGATGTTGCTAGGGTTCCTAGACCCCGCATGATAGAATAGATAAATCAAGTGGTCACAAGATATGTTGAATACCAAGTGCAATTCAAGCAGCTTTAGTGAGACAAAGAATGCTTGGACCACTTGCATCAAATAGAGAAAGAAAGGATTGAATGGTAAACCAATGAGCTATTTCAGAAAACCTTACATGAGAGGGTTCCTACCCCTAGTACCCATAGATAGGAAGTCCATCAGAGGCAACCCACTTTCATCCAAGATAGGCCTCCTAGGCCTTACCCAATGTTGCCTCCATGACCTCCTAGGCCAAATCAAGACTTGCCTCCCAGACCAAACATAGAGTGCCTACCATAGGAAGTTACCCCTCCTTATAGGCCAGCTCAAGAGATGCCTTATGGGGCTTACACCGAGCATGAGCCAGAAGTGGAATATCTTGAAATACCTTATCGAGGTAGGGGGTGATATTCAACCACCCCATAATAGGCCTGATGTTCCTCACCCTCCATCATAGGATCAAAGCAAAGAAGAGGAGATCAAATCCTTTGATACATATAGGGTATTGCTAGAGTGCCTAGAATCAGTGGAGAACAAGACCTCTAGGTTTAGGTCCTAGAAGCCCACTCTACGCCAATTGCATAGTCAACCACTCCATCCTTTCATGCCTACCCCTTCCTATCCATAATAGTTTAAGATGCCCCACCTAGCTACCTTTAAGGGAGACGAAGATGCGTAGGAGCATGTCACCAAGTTCCTGAGCCAATGCTTTGGCATCCAAGATAATGATGCTTTACTTTTGAGGATATTCTTGACTACCCTCTCTAGCCCAGCTATAGAGTGGTACACCCAACTCCCGAAGCATAGCATCTACAATCTTGATCAATTCATAGATGCATTCCTAGAATGCTTCACCTTCAATACCAAGCGGAAGGTGACATTGGTTGACCTTGCGAGGTTGAAACAATTTGATGATGAGTCAATCACAAACTATGGCAATAGGTGGTGAGCATTGCTTGCCAAGATACCATACTTACTCCCCATGATGGAGTTGACTCAAATGTTTTCTAAGAGTTGCTTAAAGTGGATCTCCTTGTTGTTGCAACTCCAACAATATCCAACTCTTGAAGATGCTCTAGCGCAAGCTAGAACAATCGAAGACATCAAGATTCAAGAGGGAGAAATTGTGAAGCCTCACAAGGAGTGGAACAAGAATTCCAAGAACAACCCAATGCAACCTAAGCCAGCATCAGTCAATCAAGTTGCCATTAGTGTTCTAGGGCCTGTGCAACCAATGCCACCTCAGAAGCCTAATTATCAAGCCACACCTAGGAACTACAACAAGGATAATCAGAAAAACCAAGGGCAAAATCAACAATGTCACCCTAAGTGATAGTTTACACCCATTGCAGAGTCCATGGACTCTTTGTTTGAGTACCTCTATGTAGCTAAGGCAATTAATCTGCTTGAGAGTCGACCTATCGATCCAAATGCACCAAAGCCCAAAGGATACCATGAAGACCTATACTGTAAGTATCATAGGCAAAATGGGCATGATGTGTAGATGTGCTATAAGTTCAAACACTTGGTACAAGATATGATTGATAGGAATGCCCTTCAAGTTGATAACCCTATCACACCAAACAATCAATAGATGGGTGTTTTTAAAGACCCATTGCCTACCCATGCAGAATAGGCAAAGCTAGTACCACAAGTGAATGAGGTCCATCAAGCACCCCCTAAGCAAGGGTTCATCGACATGATCAGCATTGTGACAAGGAACAGGTGGTACCCAAGTCCAGTCACACCACCTATGGCTTCAAGTGACATTCCTTCAACATCACAGCCTTTGCCACCTCTAGTGCCAAACCTCCCACCTCGGCCAATGGTCATGATAAAGAGCAAGCTCACTCAGAGCCTGAGAACAACATCTACTCGACTCTCCATCTATGAGCTTATTCAACAATCTCCACCTCATCGAGAAGCTCTAATGGAGATCCTCAAGGTGATCGAGCTACAACCCCAGGAGTCTAACTCCTTTAACAATTTTATGGGGCATGTTCGACAATGTATAGAACCAATGATCACCTTTCAGGAGGATGAGCTCAAGCCGATTCCAAATGATATGGTGGATCCCCCTTGCACATCATCGCATGTGTAAATGGAACACCCTACAAGAGAGTCTTGATTGATACTGGTTCTTCCAGCAACATCATCACTACAATAACTCTCAAACATCTTGGGCTCTCGACATCTCATATTGTCGCATCTACCTATACCCTTCGAGCATTTAATGATGCTATATGCTCAATAGTTGGTACGATAGTCTTACCTATTCAGGTAGGACAAAAGACCATACCAACATTGTGCCACATCTTGGAGGGTGAGATGGCATACAATATCTTGTTGGGTAGACCTTGGATTAGGGACATGAAGTGTGTACCCTCCATCGCTCACCAATGTCTAAAGTACACCTATGAAGGGCAAGTACATGTCATCTCTGCAGACCTTGAGCCCTTCAAGTACTACAACTTGGTGCAGCAAATCCTTGAGTTGACCTTACCATCAACCCATCTAGATTTTCTACCGAATACATCCAGCCAAGGTCCGACTCCTTCACCATCACCTTCAATCAATCCATCATCATATTCTGCCATACCATCCTCATCATCGACACCCCTAGATATGCCTTCATCATCAGTGAATCCTCCATCGAGGAACATGGGGAAAAGGCCTATTGATGAGACCCCTCCAACCATATCCACCATCTCCATAGGAGAGATTCCTAGTCTAGTGGATGAGGAGCCACCCTATGAGGCCAACATTGAATCAACTCAAGCCTCACTCCCATCCCCTCTTTCTCTACCACCACAAGTCATAGTGCATCTAGCTACCATCGGTCTAGGAGAATACCTAGTTAGGAACATCACAACCACTCCTACCATTGAGTCGGTGCAAGACATGGGTCGACCTCATCTTCCCATAGGCACTATCATGCCTCTCGACCTCCCTCCAAATCAAATAAATTTTATTTATGGGGGTCTCGACTATGGCATAGAGCCCTATCAACAGTAGGAAGAGGATGAAGAGCCCTTTTCTGAGGATATTAACTACATGTCCAATCCTAACTTTACCATGAGATATCTTCATCTCTACAATTGGCATGGCTATGGTTTGGGCTTGTATGAGCAAGGCACTCACATTCCTTACCAACCATAGTATCAAATGCCTTATGATAAGTCTGGTTTGGGACACAACAAGCCTATGCCTCTTGAGGTCCTCACTGATAGTTTGTAGTGCCTGAGCCTAAACTATAGGGATGAGCTTACGCGTGATCCCTACGCCAACCCCAATCGAGCCTATTCACTAAGGGACTACTTCCCTACACCCATGAGAGATCAAGAGATATCTCACGATGTCATCCAATCCTACGAAAGGGGTGAAAGTTTGCATACCCTTCCACATGATAGTGAGGAAGAAGATCAAGGGTCTCCCTATGAATGGACATCTGATGATGAGTCAGATTATGAAGTGGCATCCATCGACTCTTCTAGTCTGCATGTCGAATATGCATGGATTATCCCATTGGATGATGAACATGAGGGATATCTATGTATGTTCCCATTACACCACCCTATCTAGTGATAGTTTCTACCCGAAGGGGAGCAAGCTCACCCATTGCCACCATGACCACCTTCAATCATTCCACTTCCACCGCAACCACCTCCACAAGTCTTGTGACACCCCGATGTCAATAGACACCATCAGCCACCTAGGGGAAATCATCCATCCATTAACATGATTTCCATAGACCTTTTTGCACCCATGCGAGATCTAAATAACCCATCAAAGCCACTACACCTCGACTTGGGGGCAATTGACTTTGATTGAGGAGATTCTCCCCCATCACCTTCTGAGTATTGGCCTTGTGATGAGATGTTACAACCATTTCATTTCTCTCCAAGGCCTACTCAAGATGTCTTTCAAGCTGAGGTTGAACCTGAAGTTCCAATTGATGATCTAAACCCAGTGGATGACATTCATCTGATCCCTACTCCCCATCAGTTGGAGGAGGGGTCGCATATGTCAATTGAGCCAATGATTGATAAAGATATCGGCTCAGATCCTGAGAATCCTCAATGTATCAAGTTAGGGGAAAGCTTATCCCCCTATGAGCAAGCCGATTACATAGCTCTTCTCACAGAGAAGAAGGAAGCTTTTGCATGGTCCTACAAAGATATGCTAGGACTGGATCCAAATCTAGTCATGCATAATCTGATGCTTGACCCAAAGGCCAAGCCAGTTAAGCAAAAGCTGAGAAAAATGCATCCGATAGTAGCCTTGATGGTGAAATATGAGCTACAAAAGTTATTGGATGCCAAGTTCATCATATCAATGGACTATCCACCATGGTTATCCAACATGGTTCCCATCAAGAAGCCCGATGGGAGGATTCACATTTGCACTGACTTTTGAGACCTAAACAAAGCGAGTCCTAAGGATGAGTTCCCATTACCGAACATCGACACCCTGGTAGATGCCACAATGGGCCATGAAATGTTATCCCTCATGGATGGTTTCTCTAGATACAACCAGATTTGTATCAATCCAGAAGACCAACTCAAAATGATGTTCACAATACCTTGGGGGACATTTTGCTATAAGGTCATGCCTTTTGGCCTTAAAAACATCAGTGCTACCTACCAACAGGCCATGACATACATCTTCCATGACTATATGCATAAAATTTTGGAAGATTACATGGATGACTTATTGGCCAAATCATTATTATGCCATGAGCATCTCGATGTCTTGAGCAAAGTCCTCGATCACCTTATTGAACACAATGTGAGACTGAACCCCAAGAAGTGCATCTTCGATGTCACATCTAGAAAACTCTTGGGATTCATCATCTCTAAAAGAGGCATCGAAGTAGACCCCAATAAAGTCAAGGTAATCCTTGAGATGCCTCCCCCAACTACCATCAAGCAGCTACAAAGTCTATAGGGTAAGGTCACATCTATCAAGCGCTTCATAGCGCAGTTATCTGATAAATGTTGACCCATGAACAAACTATTACACAAGGGGGTCGCATTCCATTGGGATGATGAGTGTCAAGCTACCTTTGATGCAATCAAACAATATCTAGCTTCACCACCAGTATTGGCTCCACCCAGACCAGGAGTGTCATTCCACTTATACATCTCAGCCACTGAGATTGCATTGGGCATCATGTTGGCCCAAAAGAATGAATTGCATAAGGAACAGGCTACTTACTACCTTAGCCGCACCTTGGTCAGTTATGAAATCAAATATGCATACATTGAAAAGTTATGCTTAGCGGTGGTTTTCACCACCAAAAAGCTATGCCATTACATGCTTAGTCATACCACGTATGTTGTATCAAAAGAGAATCCATTGTGATATATGATGAGTCGTACTTATCATAATAGTCGCACGACAAAATGGATCATGTTGTTGATGGAGTTTGACCTCGAATTTATCAAAAAAAATCAATTAAAGGTCAGGTCATCATCGATCAACTCGTAGAGGCTCCTCTCTAGGATGATCAACCTCTTAGCATAGAGCTTCCCGATGATGGAGTCTTCCAAATATCAGAATCACCTGATTCTGAAGAGCCTGAGTCACAGGCCGATATGACTCTATTCTTTGATGGCTCCAAATGCGAGCAAGGGGGTGGCATGGGAATTGTGTTTTTCACACCTCAAGGGGCTCCAATACCCCTATCTTTCAAACTCGATTTCCCATGCACCAACAACAATGTCGAGTATGAAGCCTTGCTCATAGGTCTTCAAATGGTTGTCACCATGAAAATAACCAAGCTCAACATTTTTGGTGACTCCTTGCTCATCGTGAACTAGGTCAAAGGGATTTACCAATGCAAGTGTCCAGTTTTACAAGCCTACAAAGCCCTTGTGGATAAAATTCTGACAAAGTTTGAATGGTACGATATCGAGGCACTCCCTCACTCATCTAATCATTTTATGGATACAATGGCCTCCTTGGGGTCTTTAATCCCATAGAACCCTACTGATGATATGACAACCATTCAAGTCAAAATGTTGTCACAATCTATGATTGAGTGTGAGAACACTCAATCCATGCTAGAAGTCCACATGATTCAGATTGAACCTCCTCAGGAAAGGTTCTCACAAATTCATGATCACTTGAATCATGCCACTTGGGGGACTCTATTCCCTCAAACTCCTTTTGATAGCAACACAATGCTATTCTTACAAGTTCTCTCCCAATCAACATTCACTCGAGATGAACTTCAAAAGGATCAAGCAATTCATGCAATCGAGGCTTCCTCAAATCAAGATTGGTCTACTCAAATCAAAGATTACCTAAAGCTTGGTAATATCCCTTTTGGGTTGTCGCATGCCACCAAACAGACATTTAAACAAAAAGTAGCAAAGTATGTCTTACTAGGAGATATTTTGTATCATCGAAGCTATGAAGGTATCCTCCTTCATTGCTTAGAGCATCAAGAGTCAGTTTGGGCAATCGCCCAAGCACACGATGGTACATGTGGTGGCCATTTCAATGGCATGGCCATCACAAAGTGCATTCTTTGCATGGGCTATTATTGGCCAACCTTAGAGTGAGATTGTTGCACTTATGTTAAGAAGTGCATAAAGTGTCAACACCATGCTAACTTGACACATGTACCTTCTCAAGCCTTACAACCGATTCAATCGGTTTGGTCATTCTCGCAATGGGGGTTTGATTTAATTGGGAAAATCTCACCCTCATCCTTGGGCCATCACACGTTCATCATTACGACCATCGAGTATTTTACAAAATGGGTGGAAGCAATTCCCCTTACCACTACGATAGGACCCCGCATCACGGAGTTCATATTGCATAATATCATTTGTCATTTTGGTATTCCATCCAAGATAATTTTAGATAATGGGACACCTTTCAAGAACAAATATGTGCACGCTTTAACAACAAAGTATAATATTCAGCACAACTTTTCAATGCCCTATTATCCACAAGAAAATGGGTAAGCTGAGGCATCAAACAAAATAGTGATTGCCATTCTGAAGAAAATAGTTAAAGAGAATCACAAATATTGGCACATGCAATTACCCCTTGCTCTATGGGCCTATCGCACTAGTATTCGGATGCCCACTAGGGCAACTCCATTTTCACTAGTGTATGGTATCGAGGTGGTCATACCTCTAGAGCTAGAAATCCCATCACTATGCATATCCATGCAAGAGTTCATCGATGATGACACTACGTGGTAGGCTCACCTAGACCAACTTACATTGCTTGATGAATGATGCATCAATGCTCTTGAGCACTTGCACATTTATCAAGAGTGACTTAAGAGAGCCTATAATATGAAAGTCCATCCTAGAGACTTTTAGGTTGGTGACCTCATTCTGAAAGAGAACCAACAAAATTCTAACTTGCCGCCCCATCTAAGGGACAAGTTTATGGTAAACTAGTTAGGTCCTTTCATCATCACTAGTCAGATCGGACCCAAAACTTACCACCTAGCCACCCTTGAAGGAATCAAGGATCCTAAACCCTTGAACATCCTTCATCTATGACCTTTCCATGCTTAAGAGCGCCCCCCAAACCACCCGCACCAAAACTCCACAAACCATCTAGGTCAACCCAAAATGCTCCAAGGGTATCTACAAACCACTTGGTCAACCCAAAATCTCCTATTACGACCATCTAGGACACCTAAAATGCTCCAAGGGTATCTACAAACCACTTGGTCAACCCAAAATGCTCCTAGGTGGTCTACAAACATCTAGGTCACCCCTAAAATGCTCCAAGGGTATCTACAAACCACTTGGTCAACCCAAAATACTCCTAGGTGGTCTACAACCATCTAGGTCACCCTAAAATGCTCCAAGGGTATCTACAAACCACTTGGTCAACCCAAAATGCTCCTAGGTAATCTACAACCATCTAGGTCACCCAAAAATACTCCAAGGGTATCTACAAAACCTTGTCAACCCAAAAAAGAAACCACCCAAACTAGGGTCTAAACCTAGGTCACCAAACAAAAACTACATAGTCACCCTAAAATGCTCCTAGGTGTCTACAACCATCTAGGTCACCCCCAAAATTCCCAAAGGTATCTATAAGCCCTTTGGTCACCCAAAAATCCCCAATGGCATCTAATAAGCCCATTGGTCAAATGTATATACATATATATCAAAACTCAAAAACATCATCAAAACATCAAAAATACAAAAATATTGTATTACATCACATTTCATACCATTGCATTATACAATCACTTGCATTAGGCATACTCATCATTGCACTTTGCATTTTAGAGTTGCTCATACATGTCTAAGCACCAAGACTATACACTAGTCATCATTCAAAATCAATTTTATTAAAGTCATCATTCACATCATTTCATATTTCACTTATCATTTCCACCTACATTTCCCACTTTTCATATTTGTGTCCGTTTCCCTTCACCTAGTCATTTGTTCTAGAATGTATTTAGGGTTTTTCGGTCACTCAACCATCTCTAGTTTTCTTTTCAAATTTTGTAGAAAGCTATCCTGATTTTTAGAAGGTAGAGTCTTGCTTTGATTGTACCTTGTATACATCAAAATCCCAACACATTTTCACACTAATAAATCCAAGTTTTGCACAAGGAAATATGAAACCTACAAAGTGGTCTAGGTTACCTTAAGTGAAAAGTTTACCTTGCTCATCCCCCTATGCGAATGGTTCAAAAATGCTAAGAATTGACAAAAGGACAAGCTCCTCCCTACCCAATTCCCCAAAATAAATAGTGGTTTTCACCACTATCAATAAGAAAAATCCCAAAAAGCAAAAATCAAAAGCAAAATAAATAGTGATTTTCATCACTAAACAAATCCCTTGCTCAAAGAAAACAAAATACAAAATAAATAGTGATTTTCATCACTAAGTATGAGCAAGTATCCCAAATCAAATAAAAGAAAAGGAGTACTGAACTTGAATCCCTAGAATTCTCAGCATTTGACAAACCATAAGGTGATCCTCATTACAGGTTAGGTGGCATCAAGCCTACCTAGAAATGGTGGTATCCTTATGCATGATGATATGTCTATCACATTAGCATCTTGCATTTGTACAGACCAATGTTTGCATGTAGATGAGCTAGATTTTGGTAGCCTATACTACCTAGTGGTCTAATCCAACTACGTACAAAACCTAGGATCATGATACTCATAGGGTGATCTTCAGTATAGATGGGCTGCATCAATCCTATTTGGCACTAGGGTAATCTTATGCATATCACAATAATGAACTCACTTGCACACATAGGGATATTGAGTATCTTGGTCATCCTAGTAGATTCATACCTTGTCAAAAAGTCTTGCATGGTTAGTATATAACTTTTGATCAATTAACTAGAGTGTTTGAGTCTCATGAAAACCTCAAAGACATTCTATAACATCTCATTTCATTCATACCATTTTATCACATTCCATTAGTTTACATTTCCATAAATCCATCACATAACAACATTACAAATGAATCGATGAATTCTATACAATCTATGGTGCTAACATAATGTGTCAACTAGTATCCATATTTCATCATATAGATCAATAAATCATCCATCTCATTATGCATCCACGCATATACATATCATCAAATCAAATCATATTACAACATATGCATACATGATAAGCATCCATCACAACATCATAAAGCAAATATATACATTGCATACATCTCATAAAGTAGTAAGGAAACACATGATGATAAACATAAAAACTCATATATATATATATATATATGTATGGGGTAAAAAGATACATCATAATCCTCAAACTACCCATAGGCTACAATAAAGTGGGTCCTCAGACCTCACACTCCCAAAATACAAAAAACAAAAAGAACCATCAGAGTCTCCAAAGCCATGGTCACGCAGGACCGATACTATGACTCTCACCCCCACCCTCAATTGGAGCCCATCGAGAACTCCTAGATCTACTACCCCCTACCCTATCTGACCTCTATGTAGATCTAGGCACCTCCATCCTCATAGAATACTATCCTGTACCACTCCTTCAACTCTGGTGTGACCCACTAGCAGATGAAAAGCTGGTAAGTGCCCCCTAAGGTGCACTATCTCATCCTCCAACTCCTTAGTATAGGTACGCTCCTATCAACAATGAGCCTAGAAGACTCCCACTAAGGCCTAGAGCTATGCCACCTCCTCCCATAGCCTAGCCATCTCACCACTACTAGATCCCTCACAACTAGGGCTCCATGATCTAACCTATGCCCAAAGAGTCACTATCTCTATCACCTACCTATCAAGCTCAACCTATGCACTCTATACCTATGTCTAAAGGAGATCTCTCTCCTACCTAACCCTGATCAACTCATCTCATAGCTCAGTACCCATACCACCTCATGTTACCCATTATCAACACTCCCTGATCATCAAAGTCATCCTCACCAAAGTCATCCCCTAGATCTCCTAAGTCAAGGAGGTCTACCCACTCATCCGCTACTCGATGATGCACATGTCACTCACCTACATCTACCTAACCCTCATCAGGAGCATCCCTATGACCCCCTCCACTATCGCTACCACAATTGCATCACCCCTAGTGGCCCCTCTCCCTACCACTAGTGCATCACCCACCATGAGTCATACTCCTCTATAGTCCCAACATCATCCAAATTAGAATATCCACTACAAGATCTACCTCCTCTCCCACTACCTCCACTATCAACCAAATCAGTGTCCTCTCATCCCCATAATATCGATAGACCATTGGCTCACGGAAACCCCTAATGTATCCCAAACTACCATAGAACTCAAGCATACAAAAAGTACTCCCACTCAGTCCCATGCCACCCAACTAGCCATCTCCCTCACCTCACCCTATGAAGTTGTACCTCAACATCAGCCCATGTTGGACAATCCCTGTAAGGTCTCCAAAACACCTCTACTATCCTAAGTCATGAAAAATACTATGCATAATGGTCAACATCACCTACAAAATGAATCTACCTACCTCCTAGGCTCACTACCATAGGATCCCATAGCCTATCTCCCTATCCACTAGCTATACTCATGTCATCCAAGGTAATCCCTACGATCGATCCATAACTATGTGCTACCATCCCCACACCTATAGTAGAAATCTACATCCTAATCCCTTATACCCATAGGAGTAGATCTCATACAACTCATCATACAACTATGCCAACAATGTCATCCCCCAAGCCATCACTAGCGATTGCTCTACGGTGCACTCTACAAGAGTAAACACTAACTCCAAAAGGTTCCAAGGAAACCTGGCTCCTGATGAGTCTGGTAGTAGCATATTAGAGATCAAATTCATCAATAAAGCATACCTAGTGGTCAATACATTGGCCTCATACCACAACCCCACTAGTATCCCTCCACTAAGTGAGTCACATACTACCTCCTACCAGTCCTTATCAAAGTATCTCTCCATCATCGTATCTCTCAAATCATGGTGAGTAGATACAATAGGCCACCCCTCTATCAAAATGCACAAAATTTGATAGACATCCTCAAGCATCACCATCATCTCCCCTATCGATAGGTGGAAGGTGTTGGTGCAAGGATCCCATAAGTCAATCAGAGTAGTCAAATAAGCATGGTCGCCCACCATAGGCTCTAACCGTGTCACATGCTTAAGGCCAATGGCATCAAGCCATTCCCAATATACCTCTATCAATAAGTCTCTAATGGTCTGAAAGAGAGTTAGAACTTGATACTGACTCTTAACCACCTAGCGAGATAAGCAAGTTAATAAAAAGCACCAAACATGCTTCAAAATTGCCCAAAAATACCCAAAAAAACCAAAAGGCCTCTTTTTAGGCCAATTCATGGTCATCCTACCTAAGGATGGCCCCAAAATCTATGACCATCCCACCCAGGGATGGCCCCCAAAATGGGCCAAAATTGGCCTTCTAAGCCACCAAAATCAAAAAACAACAAAAAAATGAAAAATAAAGCAAGAAAAAGTAATCAAATTGCACAAAAACACAAATAAAAGCATAAAAAATTGAAATACATCACTAATAAGGTTCAATTACCAAATATTTAGTGTGCTCTACCTAAAAATAAAAAAAAAAAACCACAATTACACTTCTAACACTAGCAAAGTGTAGTAAGAAATTCAATCCTTACCCATCTCGCACCGACTCCACCATTGGATGAGTCTACACGCTAGCTCATGGTGACTATAGGATGATTTTGGTAGCACTCCACTATATAGAATCACTCTCCTCCTCCTCACCTCTCAAACTACCAAGTTAGAAATGCACAAATGAGCCCAAATTCCCAATTTTTGGCTTAAATAGACCTCCAAGAGGCATGGTCATCCTTGGGTGGGATGAGTAGCTAATTGGCCAACCATCCCACCCTAGGATGGTCATAAAATATGCAGCCATCCCACCCTAGGATGGCCACCAAAAAATCACATCAAAACAGCTCAAAAAGGCACCAAAAAGGGTCCAAAACCCACCAAAAATAGGTCAAATTTGGTCAAAATTCACTATGGATCAAGATGAAAACTAAATTTCTCATGGATGAATGGAAAATTTACTAATTCAATCCCTAAGAAGGCCATTGTGGCTGGACCACCCCACGGGAATGAGGTTTTCAACTCCTTTCTTCCATGAAACATCAACAAAATCATCAAAATCCTCTAAAAAATGCTCCATTTCACAATGGGTAAAATTGAAGGAAACCCTAACCAAGTCATATGGGTCAAGTGACTCATCACTTTTATCACTGGTCATTCCCTCATTGACTCATCACTTGAGGGGGTAGTCATACTTAACAAATTCATAATCAAAATCAATAATCAAACACTCAATCATGCAAATTGTGTTCGTTCAACGAATCATTGACAAAGACAATCATGCCCCTGCTTGGGGCAGCAAACAAGCAAAAATTTCAATTAAACAAATGCTTGGCATTATAGAATCATGAAGGATCATAGGCTTTACCTCTTCATGACTAAACAATGTCCAAGATCAAGTAAACCTTACATGAAAGGTTGTACTTGAATCAAGTTCCTTAGCTCGTCAGAAGCAAGGATTCAAGAACGCATGCTCTTTCCATGATTGGGGCATCTAAAGTTGGTTAGGTTACTGAATAACCTTAATAATTTAACATTTTAGTCATCTATTTTTTCTCAGCATTGTGTTGCACACAATGCATCTCAAAAAGGGGCATCTATAGACACTAAAATCATGTCAATCCGATTAGGCGACCAAAAGCATTGGCTAATTTGACATCATATGGCCCCCTTGGGCAACCCTCAGAGGTTACACAATGGTCCTAACCACTTTTGGAAGGCTCTACCCCACTTTTTGGAAGTTTTGGGCCATATAGGCATGACCGTCCCACCCTGGGATGGTCATAGTTCATGACCATCCCACCCAGGGATGGTCACAAGCGGTCATCCCTAGGTGGGATGACCATGGTCTTTGACTCCCAAAAAGTCAAATTTTGGACAAATGGCACCCAAAGACTACCATTTAGCCCACCTATTCAAGCATGCAGACCTGAGGGCATAGAATCCTTATGACATGCTACAGAATGGAGGCCAAAAAGGGAGATTCCTTCCCCCTCCAATACATGCCAAGTTTTTGGACAAGTGGCGCCTCTTGCCCTGCATGTCCATTTGGCCATAGGCCCCCTTGGGCTATAAAGTGGATCAATTTTCCACCCAAAATATAGAGAGGAGTTTTGTGACATTGCAACGAAGTGCTGCCAAGATTTCCCCTCAACCTTTTGTGCCTTTTTCCCTCAAAATCTCTACCTAGCGAAGGAGGTTCTCGAGTGATTCAAGAGGTACAATTTGTTTACAAAACCGAATCAATTGAGTGAATTTCACCCCCAAATTTTATGACAACACCCTTGAGAGAGTTTTTGACCAATTCCCAGAGGAATTGGTGGCAGAAAACCAGCAGATCTGGTGGTCATCCCACCCCAGGATGGCCCCCAATCTATGATAGTCACCACCATCCCTGCAAGGGATGGTCATGTACTGAAGCAATATTTTTCTACTATTTTTAAATAGGCTTATTCTAGGATAGATCAGAAATATATTATTCAAATTTGATGCAATTTGGAGCTATATTGGATGAGTTATCATGTTTTTAGTATTTTGTAGGTTCACTTGGCTCACCCGAAGATGCACATAAATCTGTGATCAATTTTGCTAATATTTTTACATGGGTCCTCTCTAAATCTGATTTTATATATGCTGTCCAAATTTGGTGTGATTTGGAGATGTTTAGGACCAGAAATCACCCATTTTGTGTTTTGTAGGCTTAATAGGCACACCACATAATCGTCATAAATTCAGCTGCAATTTCTCTACTATTTTCAATTAGATCAGTCCAAAATCATATTTTATGCATGTATCTAATATTTGGAATCATTTGGAATAGTTTTGGATGGTCGCATTGCATATTTCCACTTTCTAGTCTATTATTGCATGTATTGCTTTTGCATGCTTCATAATCCGCACTTGCTATTGATGAAATCTGGTTTCCTTGTGTGTAGGTGTAGGTATTACAGTGCATGAGGAAGGAGCATAGGATCAGAATATCAAATAACAAAGTGGCATCATAGGCCCACCCACTTCAATCGTGGGTACGAGGAAGAACATTGGAAGTGCACCCGAGTTATTGAAAGGATTTAATCCTTGGGCACCATTTTGTAATGAGTGTATCAATCTAGAGCCCTCAAGGGGACATTTATGTAACCATGATTTGATCTATCAAATAATAAAGAAAAACTTCATTTCTTGCACTTATTTGCCTTATCATGCTTACTTGAATGCACCTTTTGTAATGCTTAATCAATACTAGCGATAGATGCATCTCATTTAACATTGTTAGGTGCACCATTTTTCCCATACTTCACTCATGTATGTATTTTTTCAATAAATACATGCACTTTTTATAATACTACTATGTTATTATTTGTAATAGGGGTGGGACTATTTCAATCCTAAATAATCATTATTATATTTGAATCTAGATGTTTATATTGGATTCACTTTGATCAAAAATACCAAAATATTACACTTGTTAGGAGGTCAACTAAACCATATCTAGCTTGTCCTTTTATCAATGATATTTTTCTTTTCATTTTCTATTAATTATATTCTTCTTCGTCAAACTGGTATGTTTCTGCAATCATTTCCATTAAGATAAAATATCACTTAATTACCTTATAAAATTTATATTTCACCAACAAGAAGATTAATAATATGGTTGTATCAACTATGTACTATTTAATTTACTTCTCTATATATTTACTCACAATTCCAAGAGTTTACCTTCAATAATAATTGATGAACACCGAAAATAATGATTTTTTATCCAATCTCCACATCACTTTTTGTTGATAGCATTAATGATAATTTTTTAAACCCCCTCAATTGAAATATATTTATGTACTTTTTCAATTGTGATTATAAAAACTATCATAGCCTCTACACAATTATTTTTTGAAGTTCCAAATATCTTTAAGTAAGTGATGAGACTTTTGTCTTTCATTATTTTAAAAAATATATCCGCTAGATTTTCTTGAATTTCCTTTAGAATCACCATCAAAATTAATTTTGATAAACCTAATTTCTAGATAATTTTTTACCATAGATTTAAGCAAATACTTTGTGTTAGCTTAGATTCTATAAATAAACCTTCCATGTACATTCAAATATTATACCTAAGAGGCTAACACCTCTTTTTATTTGCACTAGTGACTTGTGGTGATGAGAATCATGTCTTTAAGCATTTTGCAAGAGAGGCAATAAAATAGTTTTAAAATTGAGCATGATTTTGGGATTCATTTTTGAAAAATATATTATTCCTTTCAACCAATATATTCCAACAAATAATCACAAGACTTGTCCTTCATAGACTACATAATTATTTAGCTTTGAAATAATTAATTCAATGTTTCATCAATTCTTTCAATATTGATGGATATACTCAATATATTTTTATAATTTAAAAATATATCCCTAAAATGTGTAAGAAAAAAGATAATAAAATAATGAATGATATAATGTTTCTATATCCTTATCACATAGGGCACACCTAAAAATATCCATGAAATCATATTTTTGCAAACTCTCTCCTATAAGTATATTAGTTTGGACTATGAATTAAAGGAATGTTGAGGCCTTGGGGAGGACATGTTGTGACCACACATTTTTTTGAGGAAAATAATTAGATTAGGAAATTTGGATTGCTCTAAATCCTCATATTGCAACATGACCAAGTTGTATGACATAGAAAATGCACCATTTCATTAATTCGAATTAAATATTAAATATTACAAATGCAATAATTCTCTTTTACAAAATGGTCCACTTGGGTTTTTTACAATGGGACCTCCAAAGAGGAGAGTAACCCTTTTACAAAATAATAATGATGCTATAAAATATCCTATGCCACTACAAGAGTTGGGTGGATCTTGAAGCTTTATTTGCTAGACCACCTTAGGTTGAATTCTACTCCAAGACACCTGCACACAACCCATAACAAGAAGTCAGCAGCATCAAGGGGCCTACCTTGGTTAGGCCCCAAATTTTGTAAAAGATGCAAGAAATAAACATTAACAAATCTTATTTAAATTGAAAACATGATTTCAAAATATGACAAAGCACTAAAGATATTTATTTGCTTACCTTACTACTTCATCTATTGATGAGGTCTTGGTAAGTTTTGTTTGTGAGTCTTGATCGTTCTAGGGCTGATGGTATTCTCTACAAACTATTTGAGGCCTGATGACGATGATTGTAGACCATTAGGGATCAGATGATAGGGTTCTCCACTACTCTCATGCCAATAAAATTTGTTGCAAATATTTAAGGGGTATGACTAACCCCTGGTAGTGATGTGGTACCAAAATGATGCTTTGTTTATGCACAACTTCAAAAGTTGGTTATATGCATGATGGGGATTACATTCATATTCATGGTAGATTAGTGATGGACAAAGAGGATCGGTTGCTAATGGTGGCTAACACACAAGGGAGGGCTGAGTGGAAATTTTGGTAGAGTTTTGGTATGGGAAATCATGTGTTCTTGCAATTGGGAGACGCAGGGGGTATTTATAGAATTTGTGAGAGGGAGAGGGGGGTGATTAGGTAATGACATGGCATGATGTGGTAGCCATGTGTCATGGGTGGGAGGATAAAAAATATATAGAGAATCCCATTTGGAGGAATTTGCACCTTCCAACATTAATAATTGTGGGTGAATAGCCCAAGTGTCATAAATATGAGTCATAAGATTATGTGGAGGAATTTTAAATTCTTAAAAAGGTGCAAGGTGGATTTGGGAGGATTTTGGAATTTATGATGGATATTTAATGGGAGCTTTGTCTAGGGATTTGAAGGAATTTTAAATTATTAGAAAAGTGCAAGATGGATGTAGGAGGATTTGTGAATTTATTAGAGGCATTTAATATGAGGGTTTGACCAAGGGTTTGGGAATTTTAAATTCATTCAAAAATTGGAGGGAGGATTTTGGAGAGATTTGGAAATTGAATGAGGGCATTTATTAGGGGATTTGATAGGGACTTTGGGGAATGATTAGGATTTTTAGGGATTTGCTTTAGGATTTGAAAATTTATTGTGGGTCTTATTAGGGGTTTGACTAAGGGTTTAGGAGTGATTAGGGATTAGGGGTTAATTGAGATTTTGAGAATTTTGAGGCTGATTTGGGGTATTTATTGGGATATTAGGGGAATTAAGAGAAATTAGAGGGATTAAAGGGGGATTAGAGGAAATTGGAAGCATCTAGAGAGAATTAGGGGAAATTAAATGAATTAAGGATAAATTAAAAGGGTTTAGAGAGGAATTAGAATAATTATAGGAGAATTAGGAAGATTACGAGGAAATTAGAAAAATTTGGAAGAATTAGGGGAAGTAAAGAGGAATTAGATAGAACTAGAGGAGTATTAAAGGGATTTAGAAAGAATTAGAAGGAATAGAGATAAATTAGAGGAAATTAAAGAGTATTACAAGGAAATTAGGGGAATTGGAGGAATTAGAGAAACTAGAAAGGGAATTGGAGATTTTTAGATGAATTAGAGAAATTAGAGAGAAAATATATGAATTTAGAGCAATTAGAGGATAAATAGAGGAATTGGAGGAATTAGAGAGCTTAAGGAAATTAGAGAAGGAATGAATGAAATAGAATGTAATTAGATGATTTTAGAGAGAAAATTAGAAGATTTGAGAGAAGAGAAATTAGAGAAAGGATTAAGATATTGGGAGGATATTGGGAGAATATAAAAAGGAATTAGAGAAAATCATAGGAAATTAGAAGAATTAGAGAGGATGTAGAGGAATTTAAAGGAATTAGAAGAATTAGAGAGGGAATGGAGTAATTTATAGGGAATTAGAATAATTAGAGAGGGAATAGATGAATTTAGAAGAATTTGGGAGAATAGCTTAGGATGAACTTAGGAAATTATAAAAATAACATATTTTGGGCATCTACATTGTGTTGTGTGTAAACACAATGTGGTGCAAAAATAGATGACACTAAATTATATGGATTAAGGACTTTGCTTTTTCCCTAGGAGAAGAGTGTTGATAATGTTTGGGTGGCTTCTTATTTTGCCCCAACAAAAGAGTGTGGATGATTATTGGAGGGTTTATGTTTTTTTCCTATTAGAATAAGGTTACTGATGGATAGGATGGTTTTAAAGAATGAGCATTCCAATGTTGGGTTCATTTGGAATAGAAATTTTGTGGGTGTTTTCTACCCCTTCAAGCGTGTGTTTTTGGATGATGAAAGGGAGGACAAGAATGAAGTTCTTGACAAATATTACATGAAAATATGGGTAGGGGAATGGATGTAGTGCATGATGTAGGTGAGAATATTTATATATATATATTGACAAGAACAAACTAGATTATTTAGGATGGTCATGTAATACAACCACCCAATATGGTCAATCGATATCATCTAGGATGATCATACGCTCGAAAAAATATAAAAGGGGTGAGGGTGTGCATGATAGGTCATTTTCATCATTGGTGATGGGAAGAAAGGGGAGAGAGAGGTGTGAGAGAAAAAAATTTATGGAGTGTTTACAAATTATCCATTTGTGGTGACAAGATGGTGATGGAAGTCTTGAGAGTGGGAGTAGGAGGGAGTGTATAGATAGTAAGACAACCTTTTGACTGTACTTTATTTTATTTAATGGTAAAATGAACTTTATGATTTATTTTTGTTTTTTGTTTTTAGAAAAATGAAATCATAGATTAAAGTAAGCTAGCGTAGGAAATGTGTTGGGATAAGGTGTGTGGTTTAAATTATGAGGGGTGTGTGTGATTAAGTTGTTTATGTTGTTTTTATTTTTATTTTTTTACTTATGGGGGGGTTTGATTTTGGCGCATGTGGGGGGTGGTCGTCCAAGGTTGGATGATAATGTAAGTTGATCGTCTAGGGTCAAATGATTATTTGTGAAGGTCATCTAGGTTGGAATAGTCATGTTTTATTTTTTGTTTGTTTATTTTTTTTTAAATAATGTGATATTGATGTGTGTGCTCTTTTGTTTTTATTAAGTGATTACAACAAAAGTTGTTGCAATTGAGACACTGATTTAAGGTGGTGTTTTTGAGGTAAGGAGGTAGTCGATAGGATGTGATTGGAAGTAGCTATGAGATATCAATTTGGAGTGTGTAGTATGGTTGAAGATAATGCATGCTAACCATACATACATTACTGCATTGGCAAACCGATGGGATTCAGATATTGACATATTTCATATGTCATTACGAGATTTTATGATTATGTTGGAGGATGTGTATCTTATATTTAAATTTCCAATAAAGGGTGAGGTGATTCATATGACAAACATGATAGAGAAGAATGACATGATGACCTAGGCGTACAAATAAGGTTGAGAAGACATTGACTTAGATAGTGGTGGGATCCTCTTTGAGCTTAATTACAAGACAAAGCTCTTTATGGCTAGGCATGCTATTCTGATGGCATTGATTTTTAATATCATCTTGCTAGAATCCTTACGTGCATGGTTCCCATGGAACCTGCTTGGATTAGTTATGATTTTTGTGGAGATACCTAAAGTCTATGTGTATGCCTTGGTATTACTGGTGTAGATATTTAGGGAGCTATACGAGGTGCGATGATGATGGTAGTTAATATTGGTATGTAATTTATTACTACAAGTATGGGCATGGGAGCATTTCTATGTAGGGTGGCCTAGAGGGTTTTCCTTTTAGGCACATACAAATATTGGTACAAATGTACCACATGTATTGATATGGCACAGGGATAGGGAGAGCAGGTAGATTCACTTGTATTCAAATGTTTTGAGACACTACAAGGATTTATTGTTAGGATTGAGATCGTATGACATAGTTTTCATCCAATTGAAGAGGAGGTCTACTTCGGTATAGGATGGGGTGTATTTGAGGTGAGTACAATGGTCAAGGTGGATGGTTGGCCATCATGGGATGAAGCATGAGTACTTTCAGTATTCATGAGTACTAAGGTAGTTTGATCTTAAGGAGGGTGTGCTCGTCACACTAGTGGTATATATGAGGATGAGTGAGGTGACGATAGCACCATAGGTTAAGCAAATGGGAGAGGAAGTGAATGAAGTGTTGGTAATGGAGTGTTATATTTTTATGGGAGGTAGTATAACCACAAGATGTAGGATAACTAATTTGAGATAACTATAAAACTAATGGCACAATAATATGGAGGAAAATAAGGAAATGAACATTTGCAAATAACTCAAAAATATGCCATTAATGAGAGTGATGAAAATAGTACAATGCTATATAATGGAGGACATGAATACTCTATGAAAGTACATGATAGAACTAAATTGTATCCTACTACACACTATGTAGTTACTATACCACTCACTCCTACTTCACACACACACACACTTACACTCTATCTATGAGGCCTTTATATAGAGAGATAGATTGCTTGGCCTCTACTCTATCTATGACTCATGTACATGTGGACTACATGCACATTTAAAACTTGCACGTTGACACTTGTGCATTTATTATAACACTTGAAGTAATTAACTAACTTTACATTGAAGTAAACTCCTATTCTAGATATGTACCAAAGGTGGTACATTTACATGACCCAAATGATGTAATATAATCTAACACCCTCTTGTATTACATTATTTGGGTACTTAAGACTTTAGTCATCAATATGGATATTTGTCTTCAGACGTTCTTTTGCTTGATTTGGTTCTTTGTATTATCTTCAATTTACATTGCATTGCATAGCTACTTGAATTGGTTCATCTTTTTCTTATTTATTGGAGTCAGTACTTTCATAGGTGAAATTACTATAACTTGATTCTTGCAAGAGTATTTTATCTTTGCCTTTGTCCTTGTTATCATTCTCCATGTCTTGTATAGAAGCTTCTGAACATACACTTAGAGCATCATGATAAGATTTTGTGTTAGTAGAACTTGAAGTACTAATACTGCATGAGGATTGAAATATCTTTGCTAGGGATGATTCATCCATTTTTATTTTCAATTTAAGTAATTATGTCAATCCTCTTTGTTCTAAATTTTTATCCTTAAAAAATTTGAATTTGAGGAATGTCATATATAGTATTCTTCCATATTCTAAAGGAAATTAAATTCCATTATTTCCATTATAAATTGCTTTAGTAAGTCTAGCATGTAGATAATGTTCCATGGTTTCAAAGTTGTCATTTAGCTTCACTATGAATCCTTTTTTAGATAAGATCTAAATTTCCTTCAAAATTTATCAGCAAATTCTTGATTTCAAGTTTTATTACACTTGCTCTTTCTTTTCTAATAGTGTTGTTCATATAATTGTTCACTGTATTACTTGAGGTAGACATCTCTCTTAGTTTTTAGAAATATTTCTGATGGATCCTTTGTAGTAAACTACCTTATATCTCCCTAGATGAAGTGTAGTATTCCTTTTTTTTCTTCCTTAATAATTGTAGAATACTATATATTTCTCAAGTAAGTTGAGTATATGATCCAGTTTGTCGAAAACCTTTTCATAATTAGGTTTTGTAGAATTCCTTATGTCTCCCTAGTGATTAATGAAAGTTATAAGCTTAATAAAATGCTTAGTAATTAATAGTTCACTTTTTGAGTTGATTTTGTAATGTTTTGTAAATACCAATAATCAATTCTATTTAACCTTATCTCTCCTAATGAACTATGCACTTAATTTTGAAGTTCTCTATGGTTGGATTTCTTTTGTCTCTTTTAATATGAGTATGAGACAAGTTTAAATATATAATTCAAACTCCTTAAGTAAATGAAGAACTTTTTTTTATACTCGATAATAATAGTTTATTGTTTCTAAATTCCAATAATGTATTTTTGGTGTAGTATATATTATAACTCCCTAATTTGGAATATTAGAAAACAATAATATTTGCAATAATATAATCCAAGTAGAACTCCTTATAACTCCTAAGGCTTTTATTGCAAATATTAAACTATTAAATATATAAATTTTATTTTTCATTTTGCTTTCAAATATAAGGTTGGTTTTGCATATAGTTGTGAATGCAATAATAATAATACCTTCAACCTTATAACCTTAAGTTCACTTATTACTCCTTATGAAAGCAATTGAACAATATTGTTGAGCGTTTGACATCGATTACCTCATAGTTCTAATGCTATTTTAGCACTAGATATTCTATAAATATGTTACTATTACTGGTGATTTATGATAGTGTGTATGGGCATATTAAATGCTCTTTGACTCCTTAGTTCTCATATTTGACTACCCTTGAATCTGAATTTGAATATCTCGGTCTATTCTATTAAATTTTCATGATAATATTGCTACTATTCTCTCCTTAGTGCCTATTTTGGAATGTATTTTCCTATATAAGTGCTCCTATTTATGGCTATTGTAATCATGCTTCTGCCTTCTTTATGCATGTGCCAAGTGGCACAAGGTATTACCAATCTCTTCCATTTATTTTCTGCTTGCATTGTCCCTTGAAGGTGTTAGACTTTATGGTGCTAGTTGCTGGTCTTATTGGTAGGCATTGAATATTCTTGAATGTTAGAATTATGATGAAAGGCTTTACTCTAGTAGGTGCCTTTCTCTTGAGTATTAGGAATGACGAGGTGAATATGCCATTTGTGCCAAGTGACACTTAGATTTTATGCATGTAAACCTATGTCTAACATCTCTTTCTTATATATTGTTTGCTAGCAAATGCTTTTCGTTGATTGTCTTCAATATTTTCTTTTCAAATGAGCTAAGTTGTTGTGTGGGTATTTCTAGCTAAGGCAGATAGCGGATAAGGGCACTCCAATTGTGGCTTCAATTTAGTTGGTAGTCCTTTCAATTGGAAGTCCTTATAAGTTCTTACTTGGGTATTCTCTTCGCTTATTTGTGATCGTCCTTAGTGTTGTTTTGTCCACATCGGTAGATGATATATTGCTTAATATATGTATGCTATCTTTTATGTAGAGATCCAAGAGATAGACAACCTCTTTACATAGGTCTTAATGCTATATTTATTTCCACATAGATATGACCTCCTTATTGGATATTTTCCTCTTTGATCTACCACTGTTATTCACTACCTTTGATGTGTGTATTGTGCTACCTTTGACATGGCTATTGTACTACCTTTGATGTGGGTATTGTGCTACCTTTGACATGGGTATTATGTTACCTCTGATGTGGGTATTGTGTTACCTTTAACGTGGGTATTGTGTTGCCTATGGTGTGGGTATTGTGTTGCCTTTGATGTGGGTATTGTGTTGCCTATAACATGGGTATTGTGTTGTAATTTGATGCAATCATGGGCACTAGATAGGTTGATGAATATGGTGTCTTTTTGACACCTCAAACCAATATTTCTATCCTAGATCGACTCACCTTCTCTATCTTCTATGAACGTAGGATTCTTGTTGTCTTTAGTGTCTTGAGACACTTTACATTACGTCTTCTTTAGGATGAATATGGTGCAACTCTATAACATAAATAATATTCCTTATTTTTGCACCAAAGCTTTGAGAGTTCTTTGTCTCCATCTTATGTTGTTCTTATCCTTTGATTTGGCAGTTCCTCGATGTATAGCTTGAGGACAAATGAAGACAGATTTTTGAAACTATTCTATTGCTTCTTAGATACGTTTATTGCTTGCTCTAATCTCTGAGAGCAATGTATTGTTGCCTTTTTTTCAGACAACACTAACCTCTAACTTGGATAATTTTAACATCAATGAATCCAAGCACTTAACCATGCAACTAACATATAGAGGTTTAATAAACATTCACTTTAACTAAGAATCCATAGTGAACTAATATAGTGCAGTAATAGTTTCTCCTTATTACTCTTGTAAATGAACCTTAAATCATGCACTATAACTTACGTAATTGCATTGCAATTAATGTAGTCTTCTTTGTTGTAACTAAATAATAGGAAGATATATATTTTACTCCTATTTAAATGTGCAGGTATAAACCTTAAAATAACTTTCTTCTACACTCCCTTGAAAACTATAATATACAACCTTCTTTTTACAACTTTTAAACAACTTAATATGTTGCTTAATGACACTAAATAATAATCCAAATTAAATTTCAACTAATAAACCTATTTACACCCAAGTTACTTATCTTGATGATCTCTATAGATGAAGGATTGCTAGGTGATTAGACTCACCTTATTGTTGCCTTTAACTGAATGGACTTGCAGCTATTCTTGGCTATGTGTAATAGCTCCTTACAATACTCTTCCACTGGTCTTCTCCACATTGTACATCACAGCTTCTTGCAGTGTGTTCTTCCCATCATCGTGGTCATTGACGACGTAGATGAGACCATTGGGAGAAATAGAGCAAGCAAAGAAGGATCGAACCGTCAGCATGTTGGCTTCTTGGTGCCATCTATTGGATGAGAAATCTTAAATTAAAATGGATTCTATGGCTTCCCATAGGGACGCATGCCATCCCCCTATTAAAACCTATTTTTGGTTTACGGAGATACATTCATAGAAGAGGGTAATTCCATGGGATAACTCTTGTAGAGAGGGCAAGTGGCATCACTAGATGCCCTGCAGAGGGTCACACAGAGTTAATGCATAAGTAGGCATTGTCTGGATTTTGCTATTGCCACTAGGGGTAATGGCCTAAGTCAAACACACATACTTCTCGGATGTGCTGGAAATGTTTCTATCCGCATGGAATCTTGGGCTATTCACTACTGATTTCCAGCTTCTGCACACAACTCTAATCTTGGAATGAAACTGGTGAGGTACACTAAGCAAACACTCTCTACCTATGTCTTCTGGGAGACTAGGAAAGAGATCCATGCACGGAATTATTGGAGAAAAGAATGGATAAAAAACCCATATTTGACTAATATTTGCATCTCTATGTAGGATTTTATAGAATATTTGGATTCGATAACCATATTTGCAACGAAAATAAGATCTTATCCATTTCATTGTCATGTATATGAGTTGGATTTTTGTTTATTCAAGATGTTCCATCTGCAGAAGTGGATAAGTTTATCGCCAAGACTAGTAGCGACCTACACAACAAAGCTTATCAATTTTGGTCCATCTGTCGAACAAGCAGATTGTACAATTTTTGTTTTGCTTGACATAGATTTTAAGTTCTAATGGCATTGTTTTAATTTTAAATGCATGTCCAAAGAGGGATTTTTTCCAACCCAACCCACAAAGGAAGGGAAGACCAGGAACTCAATTTATACTGGGAGTATGTTCAGTCTATTTTGAGACATTAAAAATTATAGGTTCATAGTGAGAGAACTAGTAAAGATTTTTGTAAGTGTCATGGATTGTGTTGATAAAAAATTTTGTTAGGTTTGTATCCGTTCAACTTTGATATTATGGGGGGTTCAAGTTTAAGTGATCTAAGCTCTTTATTAGATTTTGTACCAGTTTAACTTTGATACTATGAGGGACCCTAGTCTAAGTGACTCAAGTCCTCAAGATTCACTCATTAAAGATATGTCCAATAAATTACCCTACTAGAATGCACAATTCTAAACTACATACAATTTCTAGGGAAAATAACATCAAGAAATAAAACTTTATCTAAAAAAATGTCTCAAAAACTATTTTCCAAAACATCCCATAAATACCATTGATATGCAACACCAATACAATTTATTAAAATTAAAAATCATAAAAAAGCCCAAAAAAAATTAAGAAACCCTAACTCAATTCACAACCAAAAACCCTAACAGAGTGAAAAATCCTTCCAAAAGTTATTCTTTGATTAATTTTTTAAGTTCATGTTCTCTAATACTCACTTTGTTTAGCCTCATTTTTAAATTTCATCAACTTGCTTAATATGATGTTTCCAATTATTTTATTTTATTAATAATAATTATATTGTATAATTAATTGTAATATATTGTATACTTTTTAATATATTTAAAATTTAAGTTTTTTTATAATTATAATTTTTCATCTAAAATAAGGAAAACTTAAAAATTAATACTTTTCAAAGGGCTAAGGTCCAAAAGATATAAAGAAAATCATTTTTCTTTTCAAATGGCTAAGGTCAAAAAGATACATACAAGCAGTTTTTTTATAATTATGATTTTTTATCTAAAATAAAGAAAACTTAAAAATTAATAATTGTAATCAACTTTTATATAAATATATAAATTAAAAAAAAAAAAACATTTTGCTTTTCAAAGGACTAAGGTCCAAAAGATATAAAGAAAATCAATTTTTGTTTTCAAAGGGCTAAGGTCCAAAAGATACATGCAAGCCCACAAGCTATCTTAAATGTAGTTATGAGTAATTTTGTTTTTTTTTTTTTAAATATATAACTAAATTAAGTTTAATATTTCTTTTCTATTAAATTAATGATAAAACATACAAACAAGTATTAACGTGGAACAAAATTCTAACCATAAAATATACCCCTAAAAATGCATTATTATATTAAATAAAACAATAAATATCATAATTACTGATATGATAATGATATGCAATGTGATGTCAATCCCTTTATTTATTTGGATGGGTGTCAACTCTAGGCAAACGCCAATGCCAAATGTTTAGTGCTAACATGGATGTGGCATCAAAGTGGTTTGGTGCTAATGTAGTTTGGTGTTAATGTAGTGTTGATGCCAAAGCAAAGGTTGGTACCAACATGTCTACAAAATAATCTAAATAGATACTAAAACTAAAGCTTTAAAATAGTCTTGAATCATTATATAGGGAACATCTTTAAAAAATATATATATATTTAATAAAATAGTATTTTTATTTTAATATATTAAAAATAAAAATAAATTATTTATATTATTTTTTTAATATATTGTAACCTTAATTTATTTGTGTGTTTGTTTCCCACCTTATAATTGAAAAAATTATTATTTTTTCCTGGAAACCAACAAATTAAGAAATACATCTAAATCATGGATTCATTGAACCTTTTAGAAACTCTGGTAAAAATTCAATCAATGCTAAAGGTATTAGAAGTATATATATATATATATATATATATATATATTGTTTTTATACATATCCTCTATTTTTATATTAAAAAAAATTTCAACTTTAATAATTGTTCTTCTATTCCATAATTCATAAACGCCTTCTTATGAATTATGGATGGAGAGATCTTCTTTCCTAATTTATGTGGTTTCTCGTGGGATTCTTAGGGATAGGTCCTTTTTCGTAGTAATATTGTTCTGCTCAGTTAGTTTCGTGTTTCCTGCTTTGGTGTTCAGCTAGGCTAAGTTCTCTGTGTTGGCTTCCCTAGTTTTGCTCCTTTGTGATTCCTTGTCTTTGTTGTTCCTTCTCGAACCCAAGCAAAGTTTGTCAGTTTGCTCCTCGACTCACATGTCTTTCATTTTTTATAGTGGCTTTGACTTTGCTAAAATGGTTTGGTTCGAGGAAGACTATGTTGTTATTATATTCCTGGTTGGGAGTAGGGTGGTTTGGTCATTTTTAGTGAGCATTTTAGTATCCCCCTCTGGTCCTATTTGTAAGTGGGTTGTCTGTAGCTCCCCCTATTGCTGGGGTTGTGTAATTAGGATGGGTAAGTCCAAAGTGTGTAAGCATAAATTGGTGCACCCTAAGTCTAGGATAGAACCTATGTCTTTGTCCACAGACGAGGAGGTATTAAACATTCTTAGGGAAGGGGGCTTTCTGGATTGTATCCAAAAATTCCATGGGCATAATCCAATTCTTTCGAATTGGATGGCGGCCTCATGGAAATATGGATGCGCCCGTGTAGGTTCCTGGACCTTTGAGGTCTCCATGGATCTTGTGAGCCGAGCAACGGGACTCATGATGGATGGTGTTGTGCACAAGGAAAGGCACTCGCTGATGCAAGAGATTAGGTTTTTCCTAGAAGAAGATGATTTCTTGCCCCATATCTAGAACGGATTCAGTGCTAAGGCCCTTTCGGCTCCTTGGAACAGAGTAGTTAAAGTGATTATGGATTACTTCACTATTGATTCCACGTATGAGGTGGTGCATAGCTTCCATGCTATGTTTCTGAATCACCTGAGAAGACAAAGAAGGATGAACATTCCCCTTTTCCTGTATAATTCGTTGAATAGATCAATGTTGGCTGCTTAGGAATGTAAGGGCAAGGTGTCACTACATCAGAGGTTGGTACTGATTCTCTTTGAGCATGCGACGTAGGAGAAAGGAATAGTTACGAATGATGTCCTTTGCTCTTTGAATTCTATTCCTATTCAAGTTTGTGATGATACGCTGGTGGTGTCGAATGATGATGGTGGCTCTGAGGAGGAGTTGGGATGCTCCCCTTCTTGGGATTCTGGGTCTAGGAAACTGGTCAAATATTTTGAGTCTATCTTGGGCATCTGGGGCTCTCTAGTGGGAAAGGTTATGATGATGGTGGGGTCGCACAGGGGTTTTTTGCTACTATTAATCCCCTAAGGAGGGAGATGGTGCTGAGATGGGGATACATAAGTCCACTCGGTTAAGTGTTCAAAAGCGTTTATCAGGGCAGTCTTCCCCTAATTTTAAAACTCAGACATTTAGTAAGGGGACTGATGTTCTGTTGAGGATTATCTCAAATGATAATATGGTGAGTGATATTTATTCCCCTTCCAATTCTTTGGTGAAGAAGAGCAATATTCTCCACAATTTTCGGTTGATAGAGATAAAACAACGGGCGATGTGGAGCTCCATTAATATGGAGCTGGACTATGCGGAGGAGGCTGCTCAAATGTTTGATGGTATTATCTCTGAGGTTGATGTTGTGTTGTAGAACTACCTCGATTCTTCCTTTGACCTCCTCAAAGTTCTCAACCCCTTTAATCCTCTAGTTTGTGGTGTTGTTCATGCAATTTTTGTTATTTTCTATGTAGTGCTTTAGTGTAGTTCTGTACACTTTTGTTTAATACTAATTCCCATTAATTTTGGTTTGTTGTTTTCTCTTTGTTGTAAAAAGTTTTAAAGCCCCTTTCAAAACCCTTTTATCTTAATATATAAAAATAAATAAAAATTCATTCTACTTTTCTCTTATTCCATACCTCTTCCATACCTCATAAAAATAGAGGATCTATCATATACGCCTTTTGGACAGGGGATCGCGGGTCAATCTGTCAGCTTTTATTTTTTTGTCCTCGTTCCTTCTTATAAAGAGAACTCCACTTAATCAATCTTCCGAGATAGAGTTATTGTTTTTGCTTTTGAATTTTTATTCTCAAATTTTGTTTCTCTTAAATTTTACTCTTCATTAATTTACCTTCTATTAGATTGGAATTATTTTTCATGTAAATAGGGCTTCAATACAAATTATATTTTTACACGTTATATTAACAAAAGACGAGAAAGAAAATAAATGTCGACACCGTCAGTATATCAATATTGTAAATACAAATTAGATATTCAATCAAATAAATTATCAATTCAAATTTCAACAGTGGCGACAGACTACACCATTCGCGTGAAGTTCTCTCCCCCTTCCATGGCAACCCACGATTCAAATTTCACCCCTTCTTCTCTCGAATTGGGATTTGGATGCCGAAATATGAAACAGACATGATGGTTGTCGTCGTCAGAGTATAGCATCCAAGAGAACCACACACAAAAATCCTATCCCTCCAAATGTAACACATTCAATGCCCTGAGGAAGAGATCCCACTCTCTTCCAAATGTTTAACAGAAGAGGGGAATTCCATGGGACAACTCCGGTAGAGAGGGAAAATGGCGTCGTAGAGGTTCATACAGAGTTAGCGCATAAATAGGCATTGTCTGGATTTTATTATCGTTGCTAGAGGCAATGCCCTGAATCAAACACACATACTTCTCGGACGTGCCAGAAAGTTTTATGTCTGCATAGAACCTTGGGCTTTGAGATTTGGAGAGCATTAACAAGTGTGAATAGTCCTCGAAGCTTTTTGAAGTTCAATATTAACGATCATCTGTGTATTAATATCTGTGGAAATGAAATACCTTTATATCGTTATGTTGTGTGATTGGATATAGATACAAATGAAGTTGAGCAAATGGTTATAACCTACAATAGATTTCATGTGGTTTTGGACGATACGAAACTTAAACTAAAATAAATAGCATAATCATTGATAAAAGAAATCATAGACCGTTTTCAAAGAGATGAATTGCTAGAGGCTATGGGTGTGGTAAATCCAATGTTTTGGGATCCTTTTAATGAATACCAAATTATAAATTATTTGTTCCTCAAATACATGGGCAGACTTGCTGGCCATTTTAGTCAAAGTGTTGTAGTCAATGACATTGAAATCAATGGCATTCTGAACAAAGATCTTTTGACAAAACAATCCAACTATTTTGGAACAACATTGTCTGCTCAAGTTTTACAGCTCTCTAACCGTCATGAAGCAGGTTCTATTTCATGTTTGTGGAGAATATTACAACCAAGTACTGTCTTAAAACATACTATGAGTGAATATTTTCATTTATATGAATTATGTCAAATGATGATTCTGGGATCCATGGAAGATGAAAGGGTGTTCAGTGCACTTTCATATATAAAATCTAAAGTTCGAAATAGGTTGGACAAAAAATTGGAGAATTGCTTAAGAGTATGTGTCGACCTATGAGGTGGAGGAGTTTCCTTACGAAAGAGCATTGTCACATTGGAGTCATTTTGCAGAGAGAAGAGGTGTAACGAATATTGATAATGATGAGGATGATGGTAACACTGGTAAGATTGTGACAACAAAAATTTTGGGAATGAGTGCAGAACATTTCGTACAATCTGAAAAGAGTTTGTTCTAGCTTCCAGCATTATGATGCAAGGATGCATTCATTTGATTTTATTTCACATATTATCATTTGATTTGATTTCACATATCAGAATGAGAGGAATCTATCATTTTATTTGATTTCACATATCAGAATGAAAGGATGTTTTCATTTGATTTAATTTGAGTTCACATGTTATTATTTGATTTAATTTCACATATCTGAATGAAAGGATGCTATCATTTGATTTGATTTCACATATCAGAATGAAAGGATGCTATCATTTGTTTTGATTTCACATATCAAAATGAAAGGATGTTATCATTTGTTTTGATTTGAGTTCACATGTTATTATTTGATTTTATTTCACATAGTATTATTTGATTTTATTTCACATATCAGAATGAAAGGATGTTTTCATTTGAGTTCACATGTTATTATTTGATTTGATTTCACATGTTACATTATTTTTCTTGTAATATTTGTTATTTGTGAAAGTAATTGTCTATGTTGTATTTTATGACATTTCAAAACAAAGTTTTAAAAAGATAACACATATCAAACATTATTTTTTCCACTTCAAATTAAGAACAAAATACTCTCTTTCATTGAATTCAATATTTAAAGAAGATATCATTCATTCGTTACTTACAATACATATCAAACATTATTTCTTCCACTTAAAATTTCCAATAGATAACATATTTTTTTGAAATAGTCATTCATTGTTTCAATTCTCAAAAAGGATACCATTCATTTACAATTTACAATATATATCAAACATTATTTCTTTCAGTTCAAATTACTTAATATATCAACACATATAATCCTAACATAACAACATTCAAAACAAAATTTCTAATAGATAACACATTTCTCGAAAATAGTCTCATTCATTGTTTCAATTATAAAAAATGATACCATTATTTTCCAATTTACAAAACATATCAAACAGTATTTATTCCACTTAAAATTACTTAATGCATCAGCACATAACCATAACATAGCAACATTCAAAACAAAATTGCAAATAGATAACATATTTTTCAAAAATAGTCTCATTCATTGTTTCAATTCTAAAAAATGATACCATTCATTTGCAATTTACAAAACATATCAAACATTATTTCTTCCACTTCAAATTACTTAATACATCAACACATATAATCTTAACATAACAACATTGAAAACAAAATTTCCAATAGATAAAATATTTTTTGGCAATAGTCTCATTCATTGATTTCAATTATCAAAAAAGATATCAAACATATCAAACATTATTTATTCCACTTCAAATTAAAACATAACAATAATTAAAAACAAAACTTCAAAATGATAATATGATATTTTTATAAATTGCCTCTAACATTGATTTGAATTTTCAAAAAAATACTGGTATTATATATTTATAAAAATATAAAGATACAAAGAGTTTTTGTTTCACTTGAAACCCAACACAAAAAAGATCTATTGTTTTTCAATGTTTCCTGAAGGTCCACCCACATCTACCTCAATATCCTTTTCTTCTAATGCCCTAGTCCTTAAAAAACTTTCTGCTGTAGTGTTGATCCCCGATAACAAGGCACTCTCTTCCTTCGCTAGATATTCTTTGAAATGTGCATTCAACTCCTCATTTTCTTTCAGTTTAGCCTTGAAATCCAGGCCCCCATATTTTATAACCTTCTTTAGGTAATTATTTTCTCTAACTGTCTGTTGTAACCTCTTCTTCAATTCAATAGCATTATTAAAGCTAATTTTGGCAGTCTTGATCAAAACTTTCATGGCACTGACTTGTTGCTTTAGGTGCTGGAAATTAGACTACAAAACAAAAATAAAAAAATGTTAATATTTATAAACAAAACATATTTAACGAAAAAAATTAGTTAGATGTAGAACTTACATCAGCTGTAAGTCGTGTTATTTCTGCAACTGCTAATTTTTTAGATCAAGTGCCCATTCATTGAAATATGCTTGGGCTTCTACATTGAGTTTTTCCAAACGATTCATAACAACGGCAAGAATTTCATCTTTGTATGTAGAATCGGCCTCCATAGTGCCAGATTCAGCTTTATGTAGCAAGACATTGAGCTTTTGGGGCTCATTCTCCATCTTGAGAAACAACTATTTTCTTTCTAAAAAAATTCTTATATCGGGCGGTGACTTGCTGTGTGGCGGAGGGGGAAACTTCAACGACATATACATTGACATCATCTTCTTCTCCATCAATGCCCTCTTCATCCTCAAGAATATCACTTGCCTTTAAAGGGAAATTTTAGGATTCATACCCTGATAAAGAAAGTCACAATCAAGAGTTCCCGAGGGCATTTGAGATGCACTCTCAACATTTGAAAATTTCTCCAAGGTTAATATCGGTATAATAGAAATATTATATGATGACACATTTTGTGTCTTTGTAGCACTTCTTGCATTGTGAGGTGGCAATGTGAGGAACTCTTTACCACACATGCATGATTGGTTCCTCGTAGGTGGAACCTAAAGTGGATAGACCTAAACTTGCTTTGGATGGACCTGAACCTGTTGTGGCTGTGGTTGTGGTTGTGGTCATAGAGGGTCATATGGTGGAGCTATTCTTTTTTTTAGCCTTTTGAATATACAAGGTCCCTCTATTAAATTTCACACAAAAACATAAAATAAATCATTTGTAAATAACAATAGCATTAAAAAATATTTATTCAAAATATACATACCTGACTCAGACTCTACATCCATTGATGTTTCAACCATTTGTCCTTTGTCTGAAAAATACGTAAAACACATTAAAAAACATAATTTTAAGTCAAAAAAATAAATCATTTAAAAAAGCATTTTTAAACAATGCAGATTAAGGTTACCTTATGGGTTGGAGGTAACCTCTTCTACATCGACTGTAACTCTTTTTCCAATAAAAGGTGCTACAGGTGTATGCTAAATTCGACCATCATCAAACCTCACACGTTTGTTGGGAGTCATTGGTGATGACTGCGATTGCATGTCAAAATCAGTAGATACTTCCAGAATCCTAAATGCGGCATCCCTCTTACTTGAAGATTGAGATGCTCTTTTCTATTTTCAAAACAAAATTAGAGAATAAAAATATAAAATTAAAAAAAGAAAATAAAGATATTTCAACAAATATTTTTACCTATATCTCACCATAAGACATGCCAATAGACAAAAAACTAGGGTGCAATGTAGTGGGAGTACTGCTCTATTGAAATTTGAAATAAGCTTCCTGAAATAAATAAAGAAAAAAAATTTGGTAGTCACTATGTAAGCAGATGCTTGAATTTTTAGGGCACTCAAAAGGTCGTGCTTTAGGCGATTGGAAATGTGCATGCACCAGTAAAATTTACTACCATAAATACAATGAAGCAATAAATAAAGTGCCCAAAAAGGCATTTCTATAGGTCACCCCTGCAGAATAAGCCTTTCCTAAAAAAATTCAATGCAAGCATACAAAAATTTGTCTCCAACATTAGAAATGTTTAAGCCCCTTTTGGACTTAGATAAAGAAAGTGTCAGTCACCTTCTGCCAATCACCTTGTGGTAGTCCCCTTGTGTCAGACACCTTCTACCAATCACCTTTTTACCAGTCGCCTTGTGTTAGTCACCTTCAGCTAGTTGCCTTCTGCCAGTCACCTTCTATCAGTCATCTTATGTCAGTCGCCTTCTACTAGTTACCTTTTTCCAGTCGCCTTCTGTCAGTCACCTTGTGTTAGTCACCTTATGCCAATCACCTTCTGCCAATCACCTTATGTCAGTTGTCTTCTACTAGTCACCTTGTGTCAGTCACCTTCTGCTAGTTGCCTTGTGTCAGTTGCCTTCTGCCAGTTACCTTATGCTAGTCACCTTGTGTTAGTCGCCTTCTATCAGTCACCTTCTGTAAATCACCTTCTGCCAGTCGCCTTCTGATAATTTTGTTGATACTTGTAGTTAAAAAAAAAATCGCCATGTTTTTCTTCAAAAATTTGAAAAATTTGCCCTACAGTTTTCATGTTGATTCACCTTGATTTGATAAATACTTTTTTGGTACTACCCCTTATGTATAACCATGACTTCTAGTACCATAATATATTATAAAACATGCATAATATCATTATAAAACATTATAAAGGGGGTCCCAATGTTAAGAAATGGGCTATTACAGAATAGTGTTAGGATGGAGTCTTAACATGCCCTTACTCTTCAAAAAGCTTTGTTCTCAAAGCTAAATATGAGGAAACTATTACTGAAGCTACTAAAAGGGCATCTTCAGGTTTTAATCCTCACCATTGAATAAGAAGATTAGTGATAACATGATGGTGAAGGGTGCACAATCTCTTGTTCAAAATGCATTTAGGCTCAAGAATGTTGGATCCTTCTTTATTCAACTCTAGTAGTATGGATTGCACCTCGACCTTGTTACCAACAACCTTCTTGAGAGAGGAGACATGAAAGACTGGGTGAACTCTAGAAGTGGTTGAAAGGGCCAGTTTGTATGTTGTTGACCCGATTCATTGTAGCACCAAGTAAGGACCATGGTATTTTATGGTCAGTTTTTTGCATCCATGAAGCCAAAAAATTACCACCAAATAGTTTTACCATCAATTTGAGGGTGATAGTCAAACTCCTCTTGAGTTGAGTTTCTTACAACTTCAAAATTTCTTACCAAAAATGATTGGTAAAAGTAGGGTCCTGATCGGAGATAATAGATTTAGGTATTCCACGGAGATGAAATATGGAGTCTAAAAATACTTGGGCAATGACAAAGGTTTTATAGGGGTGGAACGAGGAATACAAATAAACATACTTTATGAGATCATCCACTAGCACCAAAATAATAAAATTTTCTCTTGATTTAGGTAATCCTTCAATGAAATCCATAGGGATATTTGTCCAAACTTGTTCAAGAATTGGTAAGGGTTGAAGGGTTCTATGGGAAAACACATTTTCTCCTTTCATGCATTAGCACATATCACATTCTACCACAAAATTTTGAATGTCCCTTTTCATTCCCCTTGAGAAGAAAGTACTCATGATCCTTGCATAGATTTTTAGAAACCTTGAATGGTCATTTATTGGTGATGCATGCATTTCCTCCAGGATTAGGTCTCTCATTTGTGAATTTTTGAGAATGAAAATTCAATCATAATATCATAAATATTGACCATCCCAAGTATAGTCAGGGTATAAGTTAGGCTCTACTTTTATTTTGTTGATCAAAGTTTGCAAATAGGGGTCTTTGGTCAGTTCTTCCCTGAGATGATGAATATAGTACAAAAGTGGTGTAGATATAGCATCCAATATTTCTTGTTCTTCATATTATCAGAACAAGGCATTAACCACCATAGTGTCTTTACCTTTCTTATTGGTGCTTTCATAGTCATAACCTAACAATATAGAAATCCATATTTGTTATTATGGTGTGGTCACTCTTTGTTCTAAGAAATATTTGAGACTTTCATGATTAGTCCTAATGGAAAATTGTTGCCTAATGAGATATGAATACCAATGATCAACAATATGTAAAATTATAAGCATTTCCTTTTCATAAGTAGACTTAACCAAAGTTCATATAGAGAGTGCTCTACTAGTGAAGGCCAGTGGTTTTCCTTCTTGCATCAAAACTACCCCAATGCCATTGCCAGATGCATCACTCTCAATTATAAAAGGTTTAGAAAAATTAGGTATTGTTAACATGGGGATAGTGGTCATAGCTTGCTTCAACTCTGTGAAATCCTTCTTTGCTGGTTTGGACCACATAAATGAATTCTTCCTCAACATGGTTATCAAGGGAGTTGTTATCTTCCCATAATTATTCATATTTTTTTTATAATATCTAGTGAGTCCTAAAAACTTGTGAAGTCCCTTTAAGGTTTGAGGCTTAGGCCAGTCTTGAACAACTTGAATTTTTTTGGGATCCCCTTGAACTCCATCTTTGGTTAAAATGTGATCCAAACATTCAAATTTTTGTAACCCAAAATAACACTTGGACCTCTTGGCATAAAGCCAATTCTTAGACAAAAGTTGTAGTATTTGATCCAAATGTTGGATATTTACTTTCCATGAATGATTGTAAATAAATATATCATTAAATAAGACTAAAGTGAATTTGTGAAGGAAAGGTCAAAAAATAGAACTCATCAAATTTTGAAAAGTGGAAGTGCATTGGTCAATCCAAATGGCATAACCAAGAATTCATAATGCTCTTTGGAGTTATAAAATTTATTTTAGAATATCCTCATCCTTTATTCAAATATGATGATATCTTGATCGTAAATATAGTTTTGAAAAATATTGGGCCCCATGCAACTCATCTAGCAATTCATTAGTTACTAGAATAGAAATTTATCTTTAGCAGTGATTTTATTAATGTCCCTTCAATCCACACACTATCCCCAATACCTATATTTTTTTGTACCAACAAAACATGAGAAGAATATGGATTAATGCTAAGATGAATAACCCTTACAACACGATGTTTCTGTACCATTTTCTTAACTTCTAATTTTGGAGCATATGGATACCTGTAGGGATGAACATCTGGCGAAAGACTACCAGGAAGAAGCTAAATCACATGGTTGTGAGATATACGAGGAGGTAGTCCTTTGGGTTCCTCAAAAACTTGAGCATGTCTTTGCAATAAAACCCACAACTCCTTAAGGATTCAAAAATAAATTGATTTCTAAAGATACAATTGTGGTATGTTTTTGGGTTTTCATCAAAGAAATCCAATTTTGAAATACAAGAAGAATGGCCCTTGTTATACCCTTAGTTATTTTTCCCATCCTAATTTAACATATATAAATAATTTTTAAAACATTCATTAAAAGAATAAGATAATTCTAATTTTTAATATTCAACTCAAAAAATCAAGGATAATCCTCATTCTAAATATTCAACTCTAAAGTAAAAGATAAAGCAACTTGTAAGATAATCCTAATTTTAAATATTCAACTCTAAAGTATAAAAGATAAAACAATTTGTAACATCCGAAGGCCATAGGTCATATAACATTATCTTTGTTTTAGCTAATATATGACCACCCTTATTTCACTCAATCCATACATACTTTAATTATTATTAACATGTCTTACTCTTTAAAATTAAAACCTTAATTAATAATTTAAATTATACAATTTTAAAAACTTAAACCTTAATAAAATTTCAAAATATTTACCATTAAACTACTCAAATTACAAAAACTACACCTTCCCAGAGACAATATGACACCCTAACAAAAACAGCTTTCCCTTCCGGCAAATGAGCTAGTCTAAATCTGATTTTTTTTTTAAGTTTTGAAAAATGCAATTTACTCGTGCTTATTAATTCAAGGAAAATTTCCTTACAAATATTATCTCTTACTTGAAAACCGATTTTCAAACCCAATCTCAACGACAACAGAATAACAAAGTTCCGCCATGAATTTCAAAAGTCAAAAGACGATACTCTACACCTGTCACCAATTACATACAGTTCTCAACTTCAATACCTTCAGGTTGAACGTTACAATCGCGCTATATACAAGCGTACAGCCATCTAACCTTTCGTGCAACATTCGAGGGAGTATCCTCAAGCTCGGTTATATCTGAAACCGTCCATCAAACGTCTGTCCTTCCCAAAGGGGAGTGTTAGAGCTCGAGGCTGCTAGCGCACTGTACAAGTCCCACGAAGCCTTGGGGTCTCATCACTGCAATCCACTTCCCCTTATCCGGCTCAACTATGAAACACATCATCTCATCGCCACCCACAAATATCTTATCTCCCGATGCCGCAGCACTCGACGACACCCTTACACCCTCCGGCATTTTCCCCACTTCCACCCAGACGTTCTCCTTGGCATTATATAGCATAATCGCTTGCTTATAGAAAAAATACAGCCCACCAAAAGCCGCTGCACAGGAGCGAGGACTTTCCCCAAAACCCCACATGTCTTCCACCACCTTCCAACTCCACGCATCGAAGCTAAAGACCTCTGCGCTCGACTCAAACCGCCCCTGCGATCCCGTCTGATACCCGCTTATGACCACCAATTTCCCGTCCAGAAAAACCGCCTGGCATTCGTCCCGTCCCCGGCTCATCAACGGCAAAATCTCCCACTCGTTCCTCTCCAAGTCATAGGCTTCCACCGTCTGCACGGCGTTCTTCTCTTCGTCGTGCCCTCCCGCAACGAAAACGACTCCCTGAGGAGAAACGCAAGAAGCGAACACGGATCGAACCGTGGGCATGTCAGCTCCACGGCTCCACTTCCCCGCCAACACATCGTACACGAAAACGGAATTTATGGCCTGCCAGCCGGACGGATGCCACCCGCCAATCAAAATCAGTTTCCCTCTCACCGAAACGCACTGAGCAAAGAGCGGAATGGAGCGGGGGAACTGGGGAATGGGAGGAAGCCTCTGCCAAGTGCCCTCAAGAGGATCGTATACTGTCATTGCATAGGCGGGCGGCAGGTGACGCTCAAGCCGATGGGCACATGGGTAGCCTTCCCCTTCCCTTTTACTCCTCCCCTCATCCTCCGAAGGAAGGGTCTGAATCATAAAGATGGGATGCTCAGAGGTCCCTTTAGCTCTTCTCTGCTGATAAAACCAGGGGCTTGTCACTAGACATCTCCAGCTTCTGCACACGCCTTTTATCTTCTGGTGAGACTTGTAGGACACTCTCAGCAAGCACTCTCTACCTATTTCGTCAGGAAGATTCGGAATAAGCTCCATATCTACTTCACATTAACCCGGGCAGCCTGTCGAAACTCACCGAAATTGTACGCATATAAAAAAACAGCGCAGTTGCTTGTTTGGTTTCTGGAATGTGCCAGTGACTGATTTTGAGCATTATTATCCCGATACGAAAGTCTTTGACCATTTGCCAAGTTGACATTTTTTATGAGGGAACTCCGCAGTTCGCGTCGCCTTCGACTTGTAAGCTTTCCGTTCCGGATAAGCAAGTGAATTGCTCTGGCAATAAGCATAAAAGTCTCGTTGACATCGGTATGGAGTTTGAAGATATGCAGCTTGGAGATTAAATAAATGGGCTTTATAACCCAATCGTCACGTAAAGAAAGCCTTATTCTGTGGTTTCCCACGAGAGATTAAAGTAATATCTCCATAATGGATGCTTCTAAGAGGAAGGTTCACGTAGAAGTCAAACACAGATAATTCAAATAATACATCATAAAATTTTAGAACACCTCTATATCTATATCTAGAATGTTTTTCCCAAGCATCTTGTATTCAAAAGATTTTGTTCTATATCTAGAGTTTTGTAAGAAAAAAGTTGTCTCATTTCAGTAGTGTCATACAAGTTAAGAGTACCGGAAAGAATGAATGACACGTATGCGCTTGAGTATACAAAGCTTGCTTAGTTGGAAAATTTCCTAAAAAATGGCCAAAAACTTTGATCAATAACGTGCAGTTTTATCTTCGAGGGTTAGACATATTATTTTATAGTTTAATGTAATGATTAATCAAATGGCATGGTGTTATTTGCCACTTGGTCAGATCGTTACCTTCAATTTCTCGTGCGTTGAAAACTTTATAGTCCATGCATTTAGCATTGACAATGAGCCGTAGCAGAGGGAACCCTACTCCTATTCCTGGCCTGGACTAGTATAAGCTTGTTGACATGGTGCAACACCGCAACACAAGCAACATTAAAATATTATGAACAGTTAGTGGCTTCCATTCATTTTTTTAACAGAAGTATCTTGATCGTTAAGGTGCCTCTTAGCTTCAGAATTCGGTGATGATGTTAGATAGTTCTATAAAGAAAATTATTTTCCACTCTCTATTCAGGGATTGATGTTCAATCATATCAAGCATATGCCAGTGCACGTGATATAGGGATATCCTTACATGAAAAGGCTACAGCAATTGAGAGTCCTAATTTTCAAGGATCATATGGATTTTAACATGCTATTGTCTGTTTTAATCAAAAACATTCTCAGTCCAAGGAGAAGCCTTCTATTATTATTATCATAGATGCTCGACTGATGGCGCTTACAGTGATAGCATGATCCCACTCACAAACCCAAGACCAGCTTATTCTCACACCAAACAACCGGCAGATTTGAACGTACATTTCCTCACAATAGGCAGACTTTTTGAGATTGCAATTGACAATAGCATCCTTACTCGAAGTTCTGTGTATTATTTTAACTTCATGGTTATTCTAGAACGTTATTAGCAGGATAATATTCCACCTAAAATAATTAAACTCTGGTCTCTATCTAAAAAATTAGATATATCTCATTTAAAATACTAATTTTCTCATGTTTAAATTAAGCTGTGACTATTTTGATGGAAGTTCTTATCTTAAAATATCTTTTTAAAAGATAATATATAAAAATAAAATAACTTGAATCAGAGATAACCATAAACATTGCTTTTGGCTATATACAAAGGCTAAGAAAATGTAGAGTTTTGTTGTTATTATAAGGACAAAGGAACCGATTAAGTAATAAAATTTCTGAACATGAGTCGAAATTGATTAGACGTTTTTCGCAGGACTGCCCAAACTGCCGAACTCGTTTCGGCCATATCTCACTCATCCGGACTCGGATTGAGCTGAAATTTTGAGGGTAGATGCCTGAAAAACCCTAGAACGTCTCCACCAATTTTCATATCATTTGGAGCAACACAGATCCTAGCGCATCCCTATGTGTGAACGATATATTTGGCAAGCGGCTATGCGAGGGTTTCATCGGGGTTGAGTGCAAGCAGCTCCAGAGGTTGGTTTTTAGGGCCTTCGGGCCCTAGCGGCCAATATTTTTGTGGTTTATGCTCAATATTTTAGCAGGAAATGTTGCAGGGGATACAATATGGGTTAGAAATTTGTCTTTCAACAGATCATACCGTGAACTTGAGTGACAACGGCTTCCAATTTGCTGCACAAAAGAAAAGTGAAAACCATACCTTTCCACGACGTCTAGGGCAAGGATTAAAGAGATCACGAAACAAGTTTCAAGCAGTTGATCAAAAAATGGCTCATATCTCAAGTGAATCTGGTGCTAAGGTGCACCCACAAAATAATTCTACCGTGAAAACCCCTGTCAAGGGTAAGAATTTCGAAGACTCAGTCCCAAAAATGAATTTTAGGGATGCCCTTCATGGTGGACAGCCTCAACCCAATGCTAATATCAATATTAGGGCTTCCCATAAACCTCTAAGAATGCCTAAGATTGATCCCAGGAAAACGGAGTCAGGATGTCTTAAAGCAGCTTGATGGAACTCCTATTGTTAAGCTTGATATGGGTAACATTCAGACCGGCATTGAAGATTTGGAAAAAAGAGGACTAATTTGTCGGTTCGTGGGTTTTCGTCCGAGTCTATCTCCTTTCAAAGTCTGGGCTGCAAAAAGCTGGAAAACTAAAGGTGAGTTACAAATCTCTATTTATCCAAATGGTTATTTTCTTGTTTTATTTGCTAATAATGAAGATAGAGAGAAAAATTTTCAAGGGGGTCCTTGGTTTTTTGGAAGGGCAGGGCTTTTCATGAAGCCCCGGCATACTAAATTTAAAGCCGAAGAAGAGATGCCTTCTATAGCTCCCGTGTGGGTTAGACTCTTTGGCCTCCCTATTGAATTTTGGAATCCTACTATTTTTTCTTCAATTGGAAACTCTTTAGGAACTTTTATGATGACCGCTGATTGTACTCAAAATTTTGAACATATTATTTATGCTCGGATTTGTGTTTTAATGGATTTTGACAAACCCCTACCTAAAAAGATCACATTACAATTTGGGGAAGACACTTGGGAGCAAGTAGTGGACTATGAGAACATTCCTTTTCGTTGTAGAATTTGCCATGAATATGGTCATTTGGCCATTGCTTGCCCAAATAAAATTCCTGATCAAAAGAAAGAAGATATAAACTCTAGCAGGTTTCCAAATACTTAAGAAGAAGAACACTTAGAAAAAACCAGTTATGAAGGATCAATCAAAGTCATCTGCTAATATGTTTGAAATCCTTTCCACAAATGATGTCCCAAGTGAGGAAGAGGAAATAATGGAAACTAAAATCTTAGAAACACAATTTAAATATGAAGGGAAGAACTCATAGACAAACCAACAAATCAAAGGTTTTCAACAGAAAAAAAAAGGAGAAAATTTACACAAGAAAAACAATATTTCAAATGTCAAAACTTCAAATAATGCAGGTCCCAATATAGACTCCGTTGAACCATCTAGTAAAATTTTGGCTGTGTACGAGCATTCTTCAAGGTTAGAAGCCATCTCGGATTCAATTGGAATAAGTCAAGAAACAGGGAAAAAAATTGAAGATGGATTCTAATCAAAAAGTAGGTCGCAAGACCAATCAATATCATATGGTAAAAGAAGGTGAAAAGCTTGTAGAGGAAGGTAAGATTAATGCCCTTCCCAACTTTTTTAGCCCCGGTATTAATGAAGATCATCACTTGGAATATTAGAGGACTCAAAGGGAGTCTTTCAAAACAAAATGAAATTAGAAGAATGATTCAGATAAATCATCCACATCTTGTTTTCCTTCAAGAAACAAAGATGTCAATGGAGGATATGGACTTAATTGCCAGTAAAATTTGGCCACCTGAAAAGTGGTTTCCCTCGGCTCCCAAGGGACTTCGGGTGGCATTGCTTGTCTTTGGGACCCAAAAGAGGTAGTTATTCACCATATGGTTGGCAGTTGGGGTTTGTTGGCTATAGCTATTCAAAGTAGACATTCCAACCAGATTATGCTCTGCATTACTCGTTTATGCTCCGACTTCTTTGGAGGAAAAAAGAAGACAAGTGGAAGGATATTACTCATATTATCTCTCATTTTCCTAAAGCTTGGATCTTGATCGGAGGAGATTTCAATACCATCCTCTCTCTGGATGAGAAAAGGGGGGAAATAGAAATTTGGACAAAAGCACCGACCTCATGAGCGAATATATTGCAAACCTCCATCTTGTGGATATCCAACCGGATAATGGCCTTATGACTTGGTCTAACAGAAGGCAAGGCTTAGCTTGTATAATGGAGAGATTGGATAGGTTTTTGCTCTCTGAAAATTTCTTAATCCATGGTCACATTCCTAAAGTGAAGACTCTTAATAATGCTGGTTCGGATCATTGGCCAGCAATGGTGGAAATGTGGAAAACCAATGTGAGTTTCTCTCCTTTTCGTTTTCAATTAATGTGGCTTAGAGACATTTCCTTCGGACCTCATGTGCAACAATGGTGGAAGGAAGGTAAACCTAGGCATGGGACTAAGATGTTCTGTTTTGCCAAAAGACCGCAATACATTAAATCCAAAATCAAGACTTGGAACTGGAAAGAGTTTGGGGATGTTCATAAAAAAAACATGAAGTTATTGCTCATCTTGAAAATTTGAATAAGAAAATCCGTTTAGATGGCCTCACAGAGAAGAGAAGTGCAGATGAAATTAAACTCACAACTCAGCTAGAGGAATGGGAAAAAAGAGAAGAAATCTTATGGAAGCAAAAATCTAGAATTCAATGGCTCAAAGAAGGAGATCGAAACACAAATTTCTTCCACAAATCTCTTCTAGCTCGAAGATCTCACAACTTTATTTCTTCCTTAAAATCAGATTCTGGAGATGTTGTTTATACTTGGGATGGCATGAACTCTATTGTTGTTGATTACTTTTCCAATATTTTTGCTGCTACTCCTCTTGACTCAACTTCTCAACATAATGTTCTTCAAGCAATCCCTTCTCTTATCACTTCGAGGAGAACTCTATTTTGACTGCTCCTGTTACTATCAATGAGCTTCAACAAGTAGTTTTTAAAATGCAAAAAGGGAAAACCCCGGGTCCTGATGGTTTTCCTATTGAGTTCTACCAAGAGTTCTGGGATATCCTTCATGTTGATTTATTAGAGGTGGTGGAAGAAGCCAAGAAAGCCAAAGAAATTTTGAAGGTTATCAATAAAACTTATATTACTCTTGTTCCAAAAGCTCAAGAGGTTGATCATATCTCAGCTTTTAGACCTATTGCTTTATGTAATGTTCTTCTCAAAATCATTACTAAAATCATGGCAGAAAGGTTGAAGCCTCTTTTGCATAAGATTATTTCCCCAGAGCAAGGGGGTTATGTGGAAGGACGTCAAATAGTAGATGAGATAGTTCTTGCTCAGGAAGCCATCCATTCCATGGATATGCAAAATTCTCCTTCCATGTTCATTCGGTTAGACTTATCCAAAGCTTATGACAGAGTGGATTGGCACTTCCTTATCAAAGTTTTGAGGCAATTTGGTTTCTCTAAGGATTGGATGGATTGGATTATGGGATGTATCTCTTCAGTTTCCTACTTAGTTCTTATCAATGGCAGGCCTTCTCAGTTTTTCCCAGCTTCCAGAGGTATTAGGCAAGGTGACCCGCTATCCCCTTATTTATTCATCATTCTTGCTGAATGCTTGGGTAGGACTATAACCAAAAAGAGGGAAAACAAAACCCTTGAGGGAGTTACCATTGCTCATGGAGCTAGACCTATCTCTCATCTTCAATTTGTGGATGACTCTACTCTTTTAGGTAAAGCTACGCTTAAGGAAGCTTCTAATATTAAGCAAATCATTAGCTATTTTTCTAAGGCTATCGGGCGCTTGATCAATGAAGACAAATCTAAAGTTATTTTCTTTCACCGCTCTCGCTAGACAGGAATCCATGGTCTTGGATAAATTAAGATATAAGAAGACCTCTCTTCCAATCACTTATTTAGGTATTCCCATAAATATTCAAAGGCAGAAAAATAAAGATTGGAATTGGTTGTTGGACAAAGTCAAGAAGAAAATTGGAAAGTGGACCAACAAGTGGCTTTCTTCTGGGGGTAGAATCACCTTGGTAAAATCAGTCCTTCAAGCTATTCCTATTTATGTTTCTTCCGTTTTGAATATCCCAAAGGCTGTTCTTCGAGAATTGGATCAAATCAGTCATCGTTTCCTTTGGAGTGGTACTAAGGAGAAAAGAAAATGGGCCTTGGTGAAATGGGATACTTTATGTCTTCCTAAGAGTGAAGGGGGGTTAGGATTCCGGTCTTCAATTAATAACAACAAAGCTTTAGCTGCTAAATTATATTGGAGGATGTTGCATAACCCCAATGCTCTTTGGGCCAATAATCTCCGTGCTAAATATGCTGAGAACAAAAGTCCCGAAGACCTTGTTCGCTATCAACTTCCTACCAAAGGTTCTCCCATTTTAGCAGCTCTTAAGACCGGTGAGGATTTGATAAAGAAAAAATTATTTTGGATCATTCATAATGGTCAACATGCAAATTTTTGGACAGATTCTTGGGATGGTCACAAGCCTTTGATAACTCAGTTTCCCGATTGGAGGCCTTGGATGGAGGAGCTTCACCGAGCTAATTGGATAAAGGTGGCTAATTACCGTCGGTACCATACTCGGTAATTCAAAGGTTGGTAGATATTGGATCCCTATTGAGGACTGGCCTATTCAAATCCCAGAAAGGCAAAGACAAGATATCCAAGGCATCCTTCATATGAGATCCCTCTCTTGGTCCCATGAAAAAGATTGTTTTGGATGGAACAACACTACTAAGGGTGAGTATTCAGTTGCTCAAGGTTATTTGACCTTATGCCATAATAATCCCAACCATTCTTCTCGACATATTTTCTCGATTGTGGGCTCAAAAGCTCTGGCCTAAGGTGAGGTTCTTTAATTGGCTTTTATTGCATCGTAGGGTGCTTACTCGGTGAGCAACTTATGAAGCGTGGTTTTCATGGCCCTTTTAGATGTGAAATGTGTGAAGAGAATGTAGAAAATATCAACCATATTTTTATTGAGTGTACTTTAGCCTCTCGAGCTATGGAGGAGAATGGCCACTTTACTTGGCTTACAAGTGGTCCAATTTTTTTACTTTTGAACAACTTTGGAGGGATTGGCCTAATCAAGAGGGTGTTGATCATTTTATTAGGCAGTTAGTTTGGATGGGTTCTACCATTCTTCTTTGGAATATTTGGAATGAAAGGAACAACCAAATTTTTAATCAAGATAGGAAGGATATTCACTATATTTGGCAAAAGACCATAGCCAACTTAGTTGAATCAGTCCATCAACTCCTTAATCACCCCCAAAACTCCCACCAAAGATGGGATCAAGTGATGCAAAGATTGAAGATTAAACCTTCTAAGGGCAACCAACTTAAAGGGAATGTGAGTATTAGTAAGATGGATAGGACTAGAAATTGGCAACCTCCTCCTAAGGATTTTGGAAAAGTCAATACCGATGGAGCCTCTAGAGGGAACCCCGGAAAAGCCAGTGTGGGAGGAATTGGTAGACTTTCGGATGGCTCCCCGGTTTTTACTTTTGCCGAGAATTTGGGTATTCTTTCCAATAACCTTGCCGAGGGGTATGGTATCCTCAGAGGTCTTCAGGAGGCTACTAAGGTTGGATGGGAAAAGGTGTTAGTTGAGTCCGACTCTCAACTTATGATTAATCTCTTGAAGACTCCTTCTAAGAATCATAAGGTGGATTGGAGAATAAAAAGAATTATTGAGAAGATTCAGCTTAATCCAGATGGGATTTTTGAAAGTTGATTACAATCATGTGGTTAGAGATCAAAACAAGAGTGCTGATGCTTTAGCTAATTGGGCTTTGGACAAAGGTGATCTTACTTGTTATGGCCACCCTCCTATATGGTGGGCTTCTCAAATTAGGGAAGCTCTTCTTTCTATCATTTCTTTGGATGGCTCCAGCTTCAAGGTACCTAGTTTCTTCTTGTTTTTTTTTTTTGCTTCTCTTTGGTTCATTCAGTTTTTTTTAGTTCCCTAGCTCATTCTATTCTTTATTTTGTTTCCTCTATTGATTCTTGCCTTAATAGTCTTCTGGTCTAGATAGGTCATTGTTTTGTTCATTTTTTTTTCTTTTTCTTTTTTGTTTTTTTTTTTAGTTTTTTAAGGTGGGTGGGTTCTTTTGTTTTGTTTTGTTTTTGTGTTCTTTGTGTTGTTTTTTGTTGTTCTTGTGTTTTTGTTGTTTTGTTTTTTTTTATGTTTTTTGTTATTGTTCTTGTGTTTTTTTCGTTCTTGTTCTTGGGTTTCTCTTTGTTTGTGTTATTTCGTGTTTTTATGTGTGAGTGTTTTCTATGTATTTTGTTTTTGTTTATTGTCTGTTGTTGGTTGTTTTTTATTTTTATTTTTATTTTTTAATTTTTTAGGTTTTGGTTGTGTTTATTTTTCATGTTTTTTTGGGTTATGTCTTTGTAGTGTTCTGTTGTTTTTGTCTTGTTTGTGTTTTGTTATGTGGTTCTTGTGTTTTTCTATGTGGTTTGTGTTGTGGTTTCTTTTATCTTATTGTGCGTGTTTGGTTGTGCTTTTGTTTTTGACACACTCAAGGAGCATGTTTTTTATTTTATTTTATTATTTTTGTTGTTATTTACTTATTTTTAAATTGGTTTTGTGTGTTTGTTTGCTCCTTGAGTATGTCAAAGGTGGTAGGCCAGGTCCGAGTCCTGGGTGTTTGTTGGTTACAAATTTTCCTAGTCATATAAAATGCACCCTAGACCCGGCCAACATTGAAAGGCCGAGATAAAGAGAAGTCTCCCGGGCCAATCTCCAAAGAGGGCTAGCTCCCAAACTAATCTAAACTGATTTCAAGGTTTAGGGTTATAAATAACAAAAAGAGATGGAAATATGGCTGAAGCCAACAATTGATAGGGAGAACAACCTCAGATAGCAAATACCCTCAAACTAAATCCCGAATATAAGCAGCAATTGATTCTTAGAATGCACATACAGAAATTGGATCAAACATTGACCATAAGTTTGCCTTCAATTATACTTCAAATGTTCAAATGAAAACATAGCCAAATTCGGAATAGCAGAATTCAACTTATATTTTAGCACTTGACTAAGCATAAGTGAATTACATAGAAATCATCACATGGACATCAGTTTGGATCACCAACTCAAAAGACTCTAAGAACAGAGCAAAATACGTTTAGGATTTCTGCTTCAATTTTTGCAAAAAGGTCCTGTTTTAAGTGTCGAGCTGCAACAAGAGCTTGTTGCAGTATCCCGCAGAAATGTCCAACATCAACCAGCACTCACTTCTTCTGCTCCTCCAGCTTTTTGACTCAGATGCCCAATGAATAAAGGCCTAGGTTTCGTACATACAATAGAACTGTATACCCCGAGAGCCGCCAAGAATGTTGGCATTTTTGCCACATTTTTTTTGTTGTTGTTCATGCAAAATAATGCACAAATTGTAGAGATACTCACTCCTCTGTTTGTCCCTCCAAGCACCTCGAAAGGGATAATTAGTAAAAAACAAAAATCTCTACAAGTTTTGTGCCAAAGCAAAGTAAGTGAAAAATGTCGCGATATCGCGACATGTCGCATTTTCGTGACCTGTTGCGGTTTCGCGGCGTCCGATGCGAAAAAAAGCTAAGCACAGAAAAATGTCGTGAAATCGCGACATGTCGCATTTTCATGATCTGTCGCATTTTCGTGGCAGACAGTGGCAAGAAAGCAAAGTGATAGGAGGCATGTCACATTTTCACACAATATAGCAGCAAAGGGAGCGCCAAGGATAGGATGTCGCGATATCGCGACATGTCACGTTTTTACGAGGAGAAAGCAAAAAAGTACAAGGCAGGAGAAAATTGTCATGATTTCGTGACATGTCATGTTTTCATGAGAAAGCGAAAAGGACAGCACCAAGTATGAAATGTCACGATTTCATGACATGTCACGTTTTGGAAGAGAGGAAGGAACAAAACGAAGGAGATTGTCACGATTTCGTGACATGTCACGATTTCACGACTTGTCAAGATTCGGACATGTCATGATTTCGTGACTTGTCACATTTTGAGGAGAGCGAAGGAAAAAAGAAGGAGATGTCACGATTTCGCGACATGTCATGATTTCACGACTTGTCACTTTTCAGGAAGCAGAAGACGAAAGCCAAGCGAGAGGAGAATGTCACGATTTCATGACATGTCATATTTTCATGGAAGTGCATGAAGAGAAAGCCAAGCGAGAGGAGAATGTCTGCGATTTCGTGACATGTCACATTTTCATGACTGGTAGCAACAGGAGAAAGCAGTAAGGGAAAAATGTCATGATTTCGTGACATGTCGCATTTTCATGACAGAAGCGACAACAAAGGCCCAATAAAGTTATGTCCATATTTTCTTCATATTGCATAGGAGAACGTAAGGAGAAAATAAGGATCGAACAAAGTAATGTTTTAAAAGCTCTCCAACTGATTTTGAGATCAAGGTCAAAGAGGCTCCAAGATTAAATGTTTTGTTGTTTACCTATGTGCGCAAGATGGGAGAACGTGTTAAATCAGTTTTCGAAGCCACCAAAATTAAATATGCCTCCGGTATTAAAAGCTCTTGTTCGTGATCTCCTAACACTTCAAGCATGCCCCGAGAATAGTCATTTAATGAAGAAATCTGGTCCCTTGTTTTCGTTCGATTTTCAAACTTGATCCATAAAAGCAGGGAATGTGATTTCTCCGAGGCAGATTTAGGGGGATTGTTTCTCTTTTCAAGTGCATATTTTGTGGATCTCCTCTTCAAAATATGTTTTATGTTTTAAATGTTGTGATGCGAAAGGGAGAGGGAAGACCTCTATAAATACTAATGTATATCTCAAGAAAAGGGGAGGACCTTTTTGCAAAAATTGAAGCAGAAATCCTAAATGCATTTTGCTCTATTCTTAGAGTCTTTTGAGTTGGTGATCCAAACTGATGTTCATGTGATGCTTTCTATGTAATTCACTTCTGCTTAGTCAAGTGTTAAAATATAAGTTGAATTCTGCTATTCTGAATTTGGCTATGTTTTCATTTGAACATTTGAAGTATAATTGAAGGTAAACTTATGGTCAATGTTTGATCCAATTTATGTATGTGCATTCTAAGAATCAATTCGTTGCTTATCTTTAGGATTTAGTTTGAGGTTATTTGCTATCTAAGGTTGTTCTCCCTATCAACTATCGGCTTCAGCCATATTTCCATCTCTTTCTATTATTTCTAACCCTTACCTTGAAATCAGTTTTAGATTAGTTTGGGAGCCAACCCTCTCTGGAGATTGGCCCGGGAGACTTCTCTTTCTCTCGGCCTTTCAATGTTGGTCGGGTCTAGGGCGCATTTTATATGACTAGGCGGATTCGTGACCAACAGTTTTTGGCATGCCCAGTGGGACTCACAAGTCCCATATTTTGACACCTAGAGGAATCAAGATTTTGATGAACTATCTTGACCTCAAAGCGGAGATTGTAAGTTCATCTGGTGACTCTGCTGAGGGTGACTGTATAGTACCTAGAAATCTCCAATCGTGAAGCTGGTGAAAATATTTGCTTCATGATCATGAGATCAAGAGCCAAAGAATCAGAAGACCCAGTCGAATTCTTCGAGATCGATGTTCAAAACTGGAGGGAGCGCTCAAGATTGGTAAGTCCTGTGAACCCATCATTTGCTATCTCTTCGCAGGTGGTGGGTCAGTTTGTGCCATCTTTGACTCCTCCCAGTACTGCTACGAGCTTGCTAGTACATCCAAATCTAGCAGTGCAAATGGCTGGTCAACAACCTCCTCCACGTCAATTTCTTGCTTGGAACCATTCGGGAGCGTTGGACCTGCCTTTTCAAAATCCAGTTCCTGCTGCAGCATTAAAGGCTTTGCCTACATACGATGGGACTGGAAAGACCATGTATGAGCATGTGTTAGATGTGGCATCCTTGGCTACAATTCATAATATCATAGATGAAGATGTCATGATCAAATTGCTCGTGTTGTCACTCCGAGGTAAGTTATTGTGCTGGTATAGATCCTTGTCTCCCAACTCCATAAATTCATGGGATCAATTAGCGAGAGATGCTAATCAAAGGGTTCAATGAGCAAGCGGACCCATTTTCTTTGTTGCATCAATTTACTAATATCAAGAGGCATCCTCAAGAGGAGATAGTGGATTTCAATGTTAGGTTTGCCCGAACTTGGCGAGAGAGTTCTTGATGGTCTCCGCCCTACTAATGACCAAGCGGCATTTTACTATCTTAGGGCTTTCCACTCAGATATTAGTATGAACATTAGGATGTCCAATGTTCAAACCTTTCCTGCACTATATTCCCAGGCACAGAAGGCTGAGGCCGATCTGATTGCCATTGGGAAATTGCCTCTGAAAATGACTATGCCCATTTTTCCTGAGCTTCCGCAATACCAGCATACAGGTGCAGCCTCCACATCTTACACTGCTCCATCCATGTACCCTTCATCTTCATGGAATCCTCCCACAACTTTGGTACCTATGATTCCCATTCCACAGTTAACCTCTCCAGTTCCAACTCCTGCATTACCTTCTCCACCAGTTCCATTACCTCTATCGGCACGCATGTGTCCTCAAGCCTAGATCCTCAATTGGCTATTTTGCAAGAAATTCAATCGGCCATGAGAGCCCTCACTAACAAGATGACATCTATGGAGTGGAGAGAGGTGGAAAGGAACTTTCAGCCATGAAGATTTATTTCGATGGTAACTAGAGAGCAAGTTGCTCCTAGCAAGGTTATAGAGAAAGTACCTGAGAGGAACTCAACGATCCTGGTAAGTGAAGAGGTTGGCCCCTCTGAAGTTTCACATGAGCCATCTTACTGGTGTTCTTCATGCAACGACCCACATGATGAGTCCACTTGCATGGTCCACCAAAATTATTTACAAGTTCTTACGGGGAGCCGTATAAACATGATTCGAGAGGTGGATCATAATTCCGTGATGTCTCCTGAGGAATACATGGCAGTCTTGACACGCAGTAGCAAGAAACCAATGGTGGTAGATCCGGCTAAGATGGAGCCATTGAAAGTGCCTCCTGCACAAGCAACAAAGCAACAAATACCTACAAAGACTCATGATCCTCCAGCCCCGCAACAAGACCCACCTATTTTGTCGAAGGATTTGCTTCCACCACAAGCAAAAGAGAGGTTGCAAGCTAAGGCTTCTACCTCCCAGCCATAAGCAGAAATAAAGGAACAAGCTAGAGAGACGTTGCGGTATCCATCATTGACTAAACGACAGTGAGTGGAGGCCACCCAACAATATAGAAGCAGATTTGAATCTGCTAGTGGAGGGAGAGAGCCGATTTCGATGGAGTACAACATCATCGAAGAACTCAAAAGGATACCAGCCAAGGTAAGTCTGTATGACACCTTGCAGCTACCTGGACAGGTGAATCTCTTACAAGAATCCCTGAAGACCACACAAAGTAAGGGGAAGGCTCCAGCCCAGGTAGTTATGGCTCAAACTCTGACCTCTTCAGTCACCAAAAAAATAGACCACCACCTTTTTATCTTTCATTGAGAATGGAGGGACATGTGGTGCATAATTGCCTCATTGACTCGGGAGCAGCTACTACTGTCATGCCTAAGGCAGTATGTGATGTCATAGGCATGGAATATACAAGGACTAGCATGGGAGTTTTGCAGCTAGATGGTACCTCGGTAAAGACGATGGGCGTAATTAAGGATGTTCCTATCTCCCTGCACGCCATGCCTCAGATTACTGTGATCCAGGAGATCATAGTAGTGGACCTAGAGCCATGTTTTGGTATGTGTCTCTCCCGAGAGTTCACGGCTAAACTCGGGGGTTACCTTTCTTTGGATTTTACTCATTTGGAGGTGATCCATAAAGGTAAAAAGGTGAAAATTTTCAATGAGAAGCCTTCCACATTTCATGTGGAGAGAATAGATGAAATGGACAGGTTAGCAAATTCGGTGCACATGATGTCTGAAGAATTTGGTGAGCTTGACTTAATGGAAGAAGCTTTGGAAGAGCTCCGCCCAGAAAATGAATTTTCCATGGCCAATTTCAATGCCATGATGGAAACTGACTTGGGGTGTTACTCCATTTTTAAGCCTGAAAAGGCTAAAGAAAAGAATGATGAAAGTCAAGACCAGCTCTGGAAGCTCTATTTCGATGGAGCACGATGTAGAAATGGTGTTGGAGCTGGGATTGTTCTAGTATTACCTTCTGGGATTCAATGATCCTATTCATATCGTTTGACCTGGAGCTGCACAAATAATGCAGCAGAATATGAGGCTTTATGCCTAGGCCTCAAGAAGGCTGAGAAACTTGGAGCGCGATAGTTGCAAATCTTTGGTGACTCCGAGCTGATTGTCAATCAGGTGACCAATAAGTGTGTGTCCAAGCACCACTATCTCAAGAACTATCGCAACAAGGTCTGGGACCTGTTCGAATCATTCTCTGCTCTCAGCATGCGTTTCATTCCATGAGAACAAAATAGACATGCTGACCTGCTGGCTTCCTTGGGAGCAAATTTTTCACCAATCGAGCAGGTGGTGAGAAGGCCAAAAATAGTGAGAATGGTGTATAGGCCCTCTGTCCCAGACAAGGACACCTTTTGGCAAGTCTTCGATAGCGATGAGCAAATTGTTAACTTTTTGGTTCAAGAAGCTGCCACCATCAAGGGAAGGACCTTGGAGCATGAAGAAACTGAAGGCCTGATTCGGTTGTGGAATAACCACATTTCTAAAGGCCTCATTACTCTAGAAAGCTTGTTTGATCAGAATGATCGGTCCAAGAAGCATCGGATCGAGGTCGACGAGAAAGAATACATGGAGCTTCAGTTGGAGGCTGATAAGGTCATCAAAATTGGGACTGATTCTACTCCCATTGAATTGCAAGAGATCAGACAATTGTGTCAAGATTTTTCTGACATCGTGGCCTGGAGCTACGAGGATCCGAGGGGATATGATAAAGAGATCATTCAGCACACTATCGAGCTGGAAGAAGGAGTCAAACCCTTCAGGTAGAAGCAGAGACCGGTGAACCCAAATATTGAAGCCCTCATGAAGGCCGAACTTGCGAAGATGTTGCAGGCCAAGATTATATATCCGATTAAGCACTCGACTTGGGTTGCTAATTTGGTTTTGGTCCGTAAGAAAAATGGAGATATACGGTTGTGTGTGGATTTTTGAAACTTGAACCGAGCATCCTTGAAGGATCACTACCCATTGCCTCGCATTGATCAGATCCTTCACGTTGTTGCTGGGGCTCAGCGCTTTTCATTGCTAGATGGATTCTCTGGATACAATCAAATTTGGGTCAGGGATGAGGATCAGCACAAAACCGCATTCACAACCAAGTGGGGTACCTTTGCCTATCAGCGCATGCCCTTCGGATTGTCCAATGCTGGGGCTACATTTCAAAGGGCCATGGACATCGCATTTGGGGAGCTTTTAAATAAGATCATTGTCATCTATCTCGATGATATGACTATCTTTTTGCACAAACGAGAAGAACATTGTTCTCATTTGAGGCAGATATTTGAGAAATGTCGGGAGTTTGGCATTTCCATCAACCCAAAGAAGTCCATTTTCATAGTAAAGGAAGGTAAGCTCTTGGGACATGTCATCTCGAGAGAACGGTTTGGCAATTGATCCATCGAGAGCTGAAGCTTTGAAGAAACTATCGCTCCCTGCCAATAAGAAAGAGTTGCAATCTTTCTTCGAGCAAATCAATTTTGTCAAAAAATTTATTTTTGACTTTGCCCGAGTAGTCAAGCCCATGACTGAGCTATTAAAGAAAGATGTGGAGTTCAAGTGGACAACTCAGAGGAAAGATGCATTTTAGGAGATTAAAGATAGAATTGCACAAGCCCCTATGTTGATCAATCCAGATTATTCTAAGGACTTCATTATGTATGCAGTTGGAGAGGATGAAAGCTATGTTGTAGTGCTTACACAGAAAGGAGATGATGGGGATGAAAGACCCATTGCTTTCCTTAGCCAGGTTATCTTACCCCATGAGGAGAGATACAATTTCATTGAGAAGTAGGTCTATGCTATCATGAAGTCTCTCAAAAAGTTTAAGCACTTCGTATCTCAGAGCAAGACGATCGTCTACGTCATCCACCCCGATGTAAGGAACTTCATCATTCAGGGCGAGATGGGCGATAAGCGTGCTGGTTGGGTCACCAAAATTCAAGAGTTCGATGTTGAGATCCATCCAACCAAGTTGGTGCGGGGTAAGGCCTTATGCCAGCAATTAGCAAAAACTACGGCCTCTGAGATAGTTGATCATCAAGTGAACGACCCTGTTGAAGAAAGGAATCTAGTGAACATCTTTGCACAAGGCCAAGATTGGGCGAATGACCTTGTTGAGTATTTTTCAATGGGTAGATGTCCCCCACAATTAAATGCTTCGCAACGGAGAAGGTTTCACCTACAAGCTCTTAGGTATGTATTGTTGCCCGAGGGATTGTTCTTCAAAAACATTGATGGAGTTCTCCTAAGGTGCGTTAAGGAACCCAAGAAAGCTAGATTCCTGGAGGAGTTTCATTATGGCATGTCGGGAGGACATTACGCTGGTAGGCCTATGGCCTTAAAGATTATTCGGGCTGGTTACTATTGGCCAACTTTGTTCGTGGATACTTTCAAGATTGCTCAAGCTTGCGACAAATGCCAAAGGTATACGGGACGGATCAGAAATGCACCATTGCCCCTACATCCAATTCAAGTAGAAGCACCTTTTCAGCAGTGGGGGCTGGACTTTATTGGGATCATTGATCCAAACTCTTCAATCGGACACAAGTACATCTTGATGGCTACTGATTATTTTACAAGATGGTCTGAGGCCATTCCAACCAAGGCTGCAAATCAGGATGTGGTAATCACTTTCATTGAAGGACTGATCACGCGTTTTGGCATTCCTGACGCCATTATCATAGACAACGAAACTCCATTCATTGGAGCCAAGCTAGGAGAATTTGCAAACAAGTACGGTATTTTTTGAAGACATCCTCTAATTATTACCCTCAGGGGAATGGCTTGGCGGAATCTACAAACAAGAACTTGCTACAGATTTTAAAGAGATCCTTGGGGGATAATAAGAGATCTTGGCACCTTTTGTTGAATCAGGCCTTATGGGCAGATAGAATTTCGATCAAGAAGTCTATCAAGACTTCACCATACGCCCTGGTATATGGGAAAGAGGCAAGATTGCCTATTCATTTAGAACTGCCTACCTTGCAGCAATTGAAGGAATTCTCAGATGATGAAGAAAATATGGATCCTATGAACATACGATTGGCTCAGTTGTTGCAGTTGGAAGAGCAACGTTCTTTGGCCTATGATGAGTTTGCTAAGCATTCACAGGCGGTTTCAAAATGGTTTCACAAAGGTTCTACTGACCGCACATTCAAAGTGGGTGATTTAGTCTTAAAGTGGAATGAAAAGAAGGCCAAGCCAGGGATGCACAAGAAATTTGATGCTCTATGGGAGGGTCCATTCCAGATTGCCAGTACAAGTGCAGCAAATTCATTTTATCTTGAGGACTTGGAAGGTAATTCACTTCCTATCTCAGTGAATGACTTTCATTTGAAAGCCTACATTTCATGATGTGAAAACACAGTGTTACCTTGTACATATAAAAAAAAAAAAAAAAAATTCGTCAACTTCGGCTCCTTTTGCACACGAGCCCGCAGGTATGTCTATTTCTCTCTCTTTTTCTTTTCCTTCCCAGTAGGTAGTGGCTTCCATCTACTTCTTTCTTCCACTTCCTTATTTTCATTCCCTTCCTCTCCCACTCCTTCCACTGTACATAATCAAGCCACTACTGTTGTTTCTACTCCCCTCTCTGATGTTCCCGTTTCTTCACTTCCCCTTTCTTCCAATCCTTTGTCTTTTGAGCACTTCTCCATAGTTCCCACCGCTTTCTCCATCCCATCTACTTCCATTTCATTATCTATTTTCATGGAATCCCAGTAGTTGGTAGCACAGTAGCGCCCTCTTCAGTTGTTGTATCTACCGCTTCTACTCCTCCATCTTCCACCATTCCATCATTCACCATTCCCGTTCCACGGCCTGCACATCTACCGGTCATCACCCCATTCATTCCCATTTTTGCAACCCAGGTGCTTCTCACCACTGCCATGGAGACCCTTTCACAACACCTGGTGATTACCCAGCTCAACCGAGCTAGGCAAAATGTAGTAGTTAAAGGAATAAGGGAAGTTCTGCTATTCCACAAATTTTTGTTGAAAGTCCTATTTTAAGTGTCGAGCGCCAGCAAGAGCTTGTTGCAGTAGCCCATAGAAATGTCCAACATCAACCAACACTCACTTCTTCTACTCCTCCAGCTTCTTGACTCTATTGCCCAATGAATAAAGGCCTAGGGTTCATGCATACAACAGAACTGTATACCCCGAGAGCCACCAAGAATGTTGGCATTTTTGCCACATTTTTTTTGTTGTTGTTCATGCAAAATAATGCACAAATTGTAGAGATACTCACTCCTCTATTTGTCCCTCCAAGCACCTCGAAAGGGATAATAAGTAAAAAACAAAAATCTCTACAAGTTTTGTGCCAAAGCAAAGTAAGTGAAAAATGTCGCGATATCGCGACATGTCGCATTTTTGTGACCTATTACGGTTTCACGGTGTCCGATGCGAAAAAAAGCTAAGCATAGAAAATGTCGCGATATCGTGACATGTCGCATTTTCGTGACCATCACGTTTTGAGTGGCAAGAAAGCAAAGTGATAGGGAATGTCACGATTTATGCATACAGCAACAAAGGGAGCGCCAAGGATAAAATGTCGCGATATCACGACATGTCACATTTTCACGGTAGGAAAGCGAGGAAGGAGCAAGATGGTACGAAATGTCACGATTTCGTGACTTGTCAATTTTGCAAGAAGGAGAAGAGGAAAAGTCACGATTTGACATCATTAGAAAGAAAAAGACAAGAGGAGAAAAATGTCACGATTTCGTGACTCATCACGTTTTCGGGAAAGGAAAATGTACAAGGAGAAAAATGTCACGATTTCTCATGACATGTCGCTTTTAGGGAGAAAGCGAAAAGTACAAGGAGGAGAAAATGTCACGATTTCTGACATTGTAGAAAAGAAGGGAGAATGCTCATGATTTTGGAGAAAGCGAAAAGGAAGAAGAGGAAATGTCACGATTTCGTGACATGTCACATTTTGCGACAAGGAAGGAAGGACAAAAGAAGGAGATGCGATTTCAGACATGTCACAAGACAGGGGAGTGTCAAAAGAAGAAAAGCCTAGAAGAGGAGAATGTCACGATTTCGTGACATGTCACGTTTTCTGACGAGAAGAGAAAGCCAAGCGAGAGGAGAATGTCATGATTTCGTGACATGTCACATTTTCACGACTGGTAGCAACAGGAGAAAGCAATGAGTGAAAAATGTCACGATTTCATGACATGTCGCATTTTCGTGACAGAAGCGACAACAAAGGCCCAATAAAGTTTTATCCACATTTTTCTTCATATTGCATAGGAGAACGTAAGGAGAAGATAAGGATCGAACAAAGTAATGTTTTAAAAGCTCTCCAACTAATTTTGAGATCGAGGTCAAAGAGGCTCCAAGATTAAATGTTTTGTTGTTTACCTATGTGCGCAAGATGGGAGAACGTGTTAAATCAGTTTTCGAAGCCACCAAAATTAAAGATGCCTCCGGTATTAAAAGCTCTTGTTCGTGATCTCCTAACACTTCAAGCATGCCCCGAGAATAGTCATTTAATGAAGAAATCTGGTCCCTTGTTTTCATTCGATTTTCAAATTTGATCCATAAAAGCGAGGGAATGTGATTTCTCCGAGGCAGATTTAGGGGGATTGTTTCTCTTTTCAAGTGCATATTTTGTGGATCTCCTCTTCAAAATCTGTTTTATGTTTTAAATGTTGTGATGCGAAAGGGAGAGGGAAGACCTCTATAAATACTAATGTACATCTCAAGAAAAGGGGAGGACCTTTTTGCAAAAATTGAAGCAGAAATCCTAAATGCATTTTGCTCTATTCTTAGAGTCTTTTGAGTTGGTGATCCAAACTGATGTTCATGTGATGCTTTCTATGTAATTCACTTCTGCTTAGTCAAGTGTTAAAATATAAGTTGAATTCTGTTGTTCTGAATTTGGCTATGTTTTCATTTGAACATTTGAAGTATAATTGAAGGTAAACTTATGGTCAATGTTTGATCCAATTTTTGTATGTGCATTCTAAGAATCAGTTGTTGCTTATCTTCGGGATTTAGTTTGAGGTTATTTGCTATCCGAGGTTGTTCTCCCTATCAACTATCGGCTTCAGCCATATTTCCATCTCTTTCTGTTATTTCTAACCCTTACCTTGAAATCGGTTTAGATTAGTTTGGGAGCCGACCCTCTCTGGAGATTGGCCCGGGAGACTTCTCTTTCTCTCGGCCTTTCAATGTTGGTCGGGTCTAGGGCGCATTTTATATGACTAGGCGGATTCGTGACCAACGAGTGTTTTTGGCAGAATGGATACCCCTGGCTCCTTGGGTCTTACCCAAAAGTGGCATCCCTTTTGGGATGTTTTCCACACAAAAAAAAAAATGACAAAGGAACCATATTTAAAGTAAAATAAAGATATAACAATCTTAAAGTGTAAATGATCAATAATTCACAACCGTAGTTAAATACATTTTAACACTTATTTCAAATTCAAATAGTAACATTTAGGTAGATTTACTATTTTAATAATTTTATAGTTTAATATCATGAAATTAAAGTATTCATTATTTCAAAAATATAAGTTATCAATAATTAAATTTATATTATATTTAATATAAAAATTTATTTTTTATTACAATAACATTAGTAAGGTGTTAGATTCATTATTTTGTTGGTTTTGTAGTTTATTATTATTATAGAATTAAAATAACTATTATTTTAATTAAATTATAATATCATATTATCATAGATGTTAAAAATGATTATTTATTATGTTAGTCATGATATTACTTGCCTTATTAAATTGAACAACTAGAACAAAAATGTTTATACATATTACAAAAATCAGCTTATAAATTTAAAAAAAAAAATAGAATTTAAATATCTATGATTTGTTTTCTATTAATTTGAACAATTATATTGCAATAGAAGGATCAACCTATACCCATCCAAGCATATGCACCTACTATACATATATCCAAACATCTTATACATGCAATAAATTAGGTTTCTTTCCTTGTGAAGAGTGTCTCACACCAAATTAGGATGAGACTCATGTCTGCATTTTTACAAGCAATACATGCACTTGTTATAATAATACTATGTGATTATTTGTAATACTGGTGGGATTCATTTCAATCCCATATAATAATTGTTATAGACTAGATGTTTACATTGGGTCCACTTTGATCAAAAATGATAAAACATTACACTTTATGTGAGGTCAACAAAACCATATCTAACATGTCCTTTTATCGATGATATTTTTCTTTTCATTATCTATTAATTTTTTTTTCCTCAAACTGCAATTATCATCTTGCAATCATTTTAAGATAAAATATCACTTACCTAATTACCTTATAAAATTTAAATTTCACGAACAAAAAAGACATCAATATGGTTGGCTCAATCATCTACTATGAAATTTCCTTCTTTATAGATTTACTCACAATTCCAAGAGTTTACCTTCAACAATAATTGATGAACATCGACAATAATAATTTTTGATCCAATCCCTACATCATTTTTTGTTGATGGCATTAATGATAATTTCTAAAACCCTTAAATTAAAATATATTTTCTTCTTTTTTCTAATTGTGATGTTGATCCCTATAAAACTATCGTAGTGATGAGACTTATGTCTTCACTATTTTGAAAAAAACCACCTCCACTAGATTTTCTTGAATTTTCTATTATTTTTTATAAACCTAATTTCTAGACAATTTCTCTTACCATAGATTTACCAAATACTTTGTTCTAGCTTCAATTTTATAAATAAACCTTCCATGTACATTCAAATCCTATAACTAAGAGGCTAGCTAACACCTCTTTTTTTTCACTTGTGACTTTTGATAATGAGAATCGTGTCTTTAAATATTTTGCAAGAGGCCATAATATAGTTCCAAAATTGAGCATGATTTTGAGATTATTTTTAAAATTTCTATTATTCCTTTCAACCAAAAAAATCCAACAAAGAATGGTAGAACTTGTCCTTCATAGACTACATAATAATTTAGCTCTGAAATAATTAATTCAATGTTTCATCAATTATTTTAATATTGATGGATCTACTCAATATATTTTTAGGTTTTAAAAAATATCTGAAAAATGTGTAAGAAAAGAGATGATAAAATAGTGAATGGTTTGAAGTTTCTAGGTCCTTATCACACAAGGCACACCTAAATGGTCCATGATATCATTTTTTTTTAGACTCTCTCCTATAAGTATATTACTTTGGAATATGATTTAAAGGAATGTTGAGGCCTTGGGGAGGACATGTTGTGACCAAGCATATTTTTGAAGGAAATCATTAGATTAAGAAATCCTCATATTGCAACATGATCAAGCATCCACCATCTTTTGATAGATTCTTAATCAACTCATACTTTTTTTGTAATAATAGGCAAATAAAAATCTTAAAGCATGTTTTGAAGCTCATATTCTATTTGTTTGATTTTTTCTCCTTCCACCAAGTTACTAATATAAATTCATGATCTGGAGTTATTGATTATATTAATATATCCTTTGACCTTTATACATTTACAAGCTAGACATGCCTAATACAATCGTTGTCATTTAAAATTAAAGATAAAACGATAAGGGTTCAACCAATTATCAAATAAAAAATTATATAATCCCCTCATTAATTGATTATCAAATAATTTTAATTAAATGCAAACTTTATGATATGATGTTCCTTATTGGCAATCCTCTAGAAAGGTATAGATGCCCAATTTTGTGTATCCATCATATTTCAAGACTCTAAACAATCTTGGTAACATGTCTAATCTATTTGCCATTATTCATCATTAAATTTGGATGCTCAAAACAAATTCACATACCATAGAGAAATGTATAGGCCATGAAATTGTCTCTGAGGTTGCAAATTTAAATTTAGCATAAAATTTTGAATCTTTACTACTTTAATGGTCAAATCATAGGATTTGCTACCAAGATGGAGTTTACGGTCGTAAACTCCATCATACCTTCAAAATAAAAAATTTCATGAACCAACACTAGTCTCCAGCCACACCAACAACTTTCCAACCTAGATCGAATTTATACACCCCAAAATCTTTTCAATTATACCCATTACCAACTTATTGAAAAGCAAAAAAACTTGCCCAAACATATCCAAGTTGGACATTGCATTTTTTCAAATCTAATAGCCTACATGTAAATTGAAAAAATCTTACCTCCCTCTCCTTCCAAGAAGCTCCAAAACTCTAAAAATTGAGCACCTCCATTTCAAAACTGACATGATGATATGAAATAGATGGCTAACTAAATGATGCACTCTAGGGATTTACCACCTATATTTTGGGCTGAAGCATTTCACTATGTGAATTACATTCAGAATCGCACACCCCATAGGGCACTTGAGCATATGATTTCGTAGGAGGCTTGGTCTGGAACTAAGCTTGATATCTCATTTTTCAGAGTTTTTAGGAGGTATGCTTGGGCTTATATTTTGAAGAAGCAATGAAAGGCTTTGGATAGGAAGAGCAAGCAACTCATTTTTATTGGCTATTGTGAGGACATGAGGGTTTACCGACTTCTTGACCCTGACATACATGACTTTGCTTTTTGAAAATATGTTCAATTTGATGAGTATCTTCTTCCTCATGATTCTTCTCTTCCTACTTCACCTCCTTTTTCTTCTTCTTCTTCACTAGATAATCTTCATGATCCTTCCATTATTGATCAGACTTAGGAACAACCTACTATTGAGGATCCTACATTGGCTATCACCATGCCTAGATGGGCATGTACCATATTTGATAAGGTAGCACCTTTCATTCAGGATCTTCCACCTTCTAAACATGCTCATGCGTATTTTACAAGTACTAGTCTTGTTTATCAATCAATTTTGAGTGATCCATAGTACATTTCATAGGCTCATGGGATACATGAGTGGGATGATGGTATGGTAGCTGAGTATTCTTCTTTGATGAAAAATCATACTTGGAATCTTGTTCCTCTTCTTAAGGGAAGAAATTTGGTTCATTGTAAGTGGGTCTATTAAACCAAATATGTAGCAGATGGGTCCATTGACAAGTACAGAGTACATCTTGTGGATAAGGACTTTTCATAATTTGATGGTATTAATTACTCTGAGACCTTTGCTCCTATCACGAATATGGATTCAATTTAGCTTGTACTTGCACTTGTTGCATCACAGGGATGGTATGTTTATCAAATGGATGTGTAGAGTACATTCTTGCATGGAGATTTGTAGGAAGAGATTTATATGGAGTAGCTTATTGGTTTTATTCAAGATTATTCTCTTTTTTTTTTTACTACGAAAGTCACTCTATGGTCTCAAACAATCTCCTTGGGCTTGGTATGAGAATATGGATTCCTTCCTTCTCTCTATTAGATTTGTTCAATATAATTTCAATCCTACAGTTTACATTTGGTGAGATGGAGAGGACATCACCATACTTATTCTTTATGTTGATTATTTACTTCTCACTGGTAGCTCCACTCCTCACATTTATATTTTTCAAATCTCTCTCTAAGATATTTGAGATGGTATATCTAGGACTATCTCATTAGTTTCTTGGGTTATAGGTCACTCAAACAGATTCAAGGATTTTATTATGTCAACAACAGGATACACTAGTTCTACTATAGTAATTTAGGATGGTTGATTGCAAGCCATCACCTACACCATTTCAATCAAGTATTCCTTTGACTTCCTCATACACATCACCTCTTTGTGATGCCACTTTGTATATACATATAGTGGTAAGTCTTATGTATCTTAACCATACTCGTCTTGATATTTTATATGCTATTGGGTTGATATCTCGGTTTGCACATGCCCCTAATAATAGTCATTTATAAGCAACCAATAGGATGCATTGATATCTATAGGGCACTATTCACTTTGGTTTATTCTATGGTAGAGGTTCTATATATTTGGTAGGATACATTGATTTAAGTTAGACAGGTTCATTTGATGATATATGTTCCATCTCAAGCTATATTTTGTCTTGGTTCTTCTCTAGTTGTTTGGTCATGTAAGAATCAACATGAAATTGCATTATCATCCAGATAGGCAGAATACAAGGTAGCTATCACAACTAGTCATGAGGCTCTTTGGCTTCATTGGTTATTGATAGAGTTTGGTTTCTTCTAGGGACAACCTACTATACTTTGGTGTGATAACCAAAGTGTAATTCATATTTCTCGCAATCCTATTGAGCATCAGCAAACCAAACACATTGAGGTTCACATGCACTTCATTTGGTAGCACATTCAGGATGGAGTTATCATTTTGGAGTATCTTTCGACTCAACAACAGATTGTCAATATATTTACAAAACATTTTGCATCACCTTGCTACCTTGAGTTGTGTGGCTTGCTTCAAGTGATGGAAGTTATCCTTTGGGAGTGTTGATAAGGACATCTTCCTCCACATCTTCCTTCTTCTTTCTTATTTCGTATCTCTTCTCTCTTATGGAAGATGGTTTTTCTCCACATGACCTTTCATCATCTTTCCATAAGAGTTTTATAGATATATTGTACATGAGTACCTTATCAAGCCTTATTTTCGAGACTCATATTTGTAGATATACCACTTTTTTTATTTTTTTTGTTTGTCCACTACCTCTTAGTATCACTTAAGGGGGATGTTAGAGTATATTTTAATTTTACTAGGATAGCACATGTTCCAATATATTCTTTTCTTGTTATCATTTTGTTCTTATCCTAGTTTATTAATTGTTTATAGGGTTGTGATCCATTCGGTTATACCTACCTCATGATCTATGGCTCATATCGCACCTCTTGTTGTATGGTGGATATTCACCCCTTCTCTTTTTTGTTATGATTGAATGGTTGATATTATACACCCTTTCCTATTTAAGCAAGGCTTCTCCATTGAGTAATATAATCAAATTTAGAGCTTCTTATTTCATGTTTTATTGTGATGTTTTTCAATATTCTTTGATCTTGGGCTTGGAATGTTATTTTGTGTTAGCTAATATTCCTTTCATTATATGAACCTCAAACTTAAATATATAATTTCTTATTAAATATTGTAAATGAAAAGATAAAATCTTCAAAGAACCGAAGAGTTTTATCAAATTATGGTCAAGTGTGAGGTTCAACTTTCAAATATTTTTTTTTTAGGAAACTCTAGTATCAAACCTTTTTTATTACTATAATGAGACATTCATATGTGTTTATATATTTCAATTTTTTTATTCATTTCATTGAATAGCATGTTCCAATTGAATTATAGAATCAATAGCCTGTCACTAACAAAAAGAAAGTGTTGAGCACCACACTATGTTTGTGACTTTAGATTGTTTTAAAAAAATAAAAACAAATTTTAAATTTATGAAGTGGGTGATATTATTAATAATATTGTGGTTTAGATTTGTATTATTTTAATATGGTTTATAAATTTATTCATTTGAATTATTATAGATGCTTTATTTAAAGTTTTAAAGTCTTTAATGTTAATTTCACTGGATTGCAATTTGTAAATTTAAATTATTTATTAAAATAAACAAATTTATTAATATTAAAATTTATTATAAATTATATTTAATTTTTTTTTACTATACAAATAAAAAACATGAAACGTAATATAAAAAAATAGAAAAATGCTCTATTGTATATATTTATCTCAAGAATTGTCTCATATAATATTCAAATAAGAGGTGGGCAATAATATTAAGAGAGGAAAAACTAGGGTTTGAAGAGCAAGAGTCATAAAAGGAGGGAGGATGCAAGGAAGGGACCAAGTGGAACTATGGATAGAATGAATTTCAAAGATGTTGTAAGGGGTTCTCAACCTCCAATAATTCTAAATACCAGACGGGATTTTTTTCATCAACCTCTTTGTATGCCAAGGATTGATCCCAGGAAAACAGACCTTGGTTGCATGTGAGCCATGGATGGATCTCTAGTTGTTAATATACAATGACCTAACATTCATGATGGAATTGCTAGAATGGAGAAACTAGGGTTGATCTATCAATTCTTAGGCTTTCAACCATCCTTACCTACTTTTAAAAGTTGGGATTTGAAGCAATGGTAAACTCCATGTGAGTTTAATATCTCATATTATCCTAATGGATATTTTTTGGTGTTATTTGCTAATGAGGAGGATAGACAACAAATATTCCCATGTGGTCTTTGGTTTTTTAGTCAAGTTGGTATGTTCATGAAATCCTAGCATGTTTTATTTAAGGTTGAGGAAATGCCATCAATAGGATCTATCTAGGTTAAAAATTTTGGTTTATCGATTGAATTCTGGAATCCTATAGTCTTCTCAAAAATTGGTAACACTTTAGGCACCTACATGATGATAGCAAGTACTACAATGCTATTTGAGCATTTTATTTATGCTCGGATCTATGTGCTCATAGACTTTAATAACCCCCTACCAAAAAAATCACTTTGTAGTTTGGGAAAGAAACTTGGGAGCAAGAAGTTGATTATGAAAACATTCTCTTAAGGTGTTAGGTTTATCATTAATGCGGTCACATAGTAAAAGATAATAAATATGTAATCTTGGAGCAAACAAAGTAAGATCAAGATCAAGAGGAATTTTAGGTTCCTAAAAAAAACATATTACTAAGAAAATGAAGCCTACAAGTAAGTCAAAACTTGTAGTGGAATATGATTTAGAGGATGTGGATGATTCAATAAATATGGAGATTTTAGAAATCTAGTTTTTGAATATCTCATAGATTTCCCACCCAAAAATAGTTAAAGACTCCTCAAAGAAAGCCACTGGTTTGGTTAATAGTAATTCTAAGATTTATCCCTATCAAGGGAAAACTCACCAAAAAAATACAAAATTGAGGAGAAGGTCAAACAAGGCTTTAGTTTTCAAGGAGGATCTTAGGGATCTATGAACCTAGCTTTAGTCATGTATTCTCAATCAAAAAAAATAGATTTAAATCTAAAGCCATTAGGAGTTAGTCAAACCTCCAGTAAAAAAATGAAGTTGGATACAAACCAGAAGGTAGGAAGGAAAATAAATGTGGTTCAAATTCAAAAAGAAGGGAAAAAGTTGGTTTCAACAAGCCTTTGGATGAAAATATTAGGGAAAATGTAAATCAAGGATGAAAAGATTGGTGGGCTTTGCAAATCAAGGATGCTCTTCTTTCTATCCTTTCTTTGGATGGCTCCAATTATAAAGTTACCATGTTCTTTTTTTCTTTGTATTATATTCTCTATGGTTTAGTCAAGGTTTTCAGTTCCTAGCTCAAATAGATCTTTCTTTTGTTTCTTTTGTTGAATCTTGGCTAAAAGGCTTGTTGGTTTGGTTTGGCCTTAGATGTAATATGTTTTTTCCTTCCTTTATTTCTTTGGTGTGTGTGTTTTTGTGTTGTTTTTATTATGTTTTATTTTTTGTGTTTTTGTTGTTTTTTGGGTTTTGTGTTTTTGTGTTTTTCATGTTGTTTTTGTTGTGTTTGTTTTTGTTTCTTTTTTTTTATTTTTTTGTGTTTTTTCTTTTTTTGTTTTTTTTATGTTTTGTGTTGTTTTTTTATTGTTGTTTATCATTTGTGTTTTTGTTGTTTTAGGCATGCTCTTTGAATGTGCCAAAATATATAGACCAAGTGTGAGCCCTAGGTGTCTTTTGGTTAAATAGATACCCTTACCTCCTTAGGTCTTACCCAAAAGTGGCACCCTGATAGAGTTATTTTCCACAAACAAAAAAGAAGAGGTAGTAGTCTATCTTAAAACATTTGTCAAAATTACTCTCTAATATTTAGAGAATAATAATTTATAATAAATTATTTTAATATTAAAATATAAATATTTTGTTTTATATAAATGTGTTGGTATAGGTGAATATGGATAGTTTTGTTGTAGAACACCAATTTTAAGATATATTGGTGTGAGGTTAAGAATTTAAAGACAGTGATATGTTGAAATGCATGTTAAATCATTTACATACAAAATTAAAATAGGCTTGTATCTTATTCATGCAAGACATGGTACATTCAATACATCATGAATGTGTCATTATCACATTATAATATGGTATACATATGCAAACACCCAATACAAATAAATATGCTCCTAAGAACCCAAAATCATAAGTATGCAAAATACCCACAATTTAGAACTTTTTTATAAGTCAATGAAATATTTAAACTTAAAATCATAATTCTAATTTTATTATTATCCATGCTTTTCTAATACATCTTAATATGGACCCATATTTATGAATTTATTATTAAAGGAAGATGGAAAAAAATTGTTATATTGTTGAGACATGAATCACCACATAAATTACAAATGATGAAAAAAATTTAATTATCATAAAATAATATCAAAAATAAGTTTAATATGTTAAAATAATAAAAATAGTATTTTTTATTGAGGTTAGTGTGAGAAACATATATTCACGACGTTTAGGGTTGGGCATCTCCATCCCAACTATGACCTTTTATAAGGGTGAGAGTTGAACTTATCAATAAAGGTCAAACACAAAACTATACACACCCACCCCCTTACACATCCCAACTATGACCTTTTATAAGGGTGAGAGTTGAACTTATCAATAAAGGTCAAACACAAAACTATACACACCCACCCCCTTACACACTCGTCCACGCTGCAGTATGAACTTTAGACCTTGCAAAGAAGAGCCAAAGCCTGAATCATTGCACTGTCCTCCTAGGAACGTTTTGGTTAAGGTAGTGTGAGAAACCCCTACAACCAATAATTAGAGTTGGGCATTCCTATCCCAACAAAAAATAACATAATTTTGAAGGTCTAGAAGTATTGAATATATCACACCACTTTTATAATCTCCAAATCTACTATACATGGAAGGCACTTGTGTTACTCTATACTTTTTGTATTTAAACCTTAAATTTTATATTTATAATCCCAAAGCTTTCATTAATATTTTTATTTTTAATTTTATTTTTTCTTTTATTTTTATTTTTATTTTTATTTTTTATTTTTTATTTTATTTTTTGAATTTACATGGTAGAATCAATAGCTACCAATAATGAAATTTGTTCATCTTTTATAGTTGTCGCAGTATTATTCTATGTTGTTCACTTTGAAAAATACCACTCAGTTCTTAGTCTGCCTCTATAACTATCATGCCACAATAATTTTTAGGATAGAAAGCTTTCATTATTAAACTCATTAAACTATACAGTATTTTAAAACAAACATAAATTTTATTTATATATAAAATTAATGTGTTGAGTAAATGATATAAACTGCTTGCCAAAATAAAAATGACCTTCATATGAAATATAAGATATTCAAATAAATTAATTTTAAAATATATAAATCATTAAAGTTAGAAAACTGGCAAACGGTTTATGGTTCAATAGATGAAACATATGAGTGATATAGCTTACATCAAAATATAATTATTGAAGGTATCAATAAAATTATAATTTTTTTTTAACATAGGAGAGTTGGTTACAACCAGTATTTTTAGTAAATGGTAAGCGTAGAGTTCAAACCATAGGGACTGCTTTCAACAAATCTATTTGTCTTGTTTTTTTAATTATATAAAAGAGTTGATTACAAGCACTATTTTTAGTAACTAACAAATGTAAGGTTCAAACCACAAGGACTGCTTCTAACAAATCTATCATCTCATTTTTTATTACATAGGAGAATTGGTTACAACCACTATTTTTAAGTAACCGATGGGATTGCTTCCAACAAACCTATCTGGGACTACTTCCAACAAACCTATCTGGGACTGCTTCCAACAAATCTATCCATCTTGTTCTTGTTGGCCCAACCTTCCAACAAACTTATCGTCTCATTATTTTTTTTATTACATAGGAGAGTTGGTTACAACCACTATTTTTAGTAACTGGCAAGCATAGGGTTCAAACCACAGGGACTGCTTCCAACAAACTTATCCTTCTCATTCTTGTTGACCCGGCATGAGATGGGGACCACTAGCCACTCAAGGTTCATACTGGTGTTTGTCAATTTTTTTTTTGATTACATAGGAGAGTTGGTTACAACCACTATTTTTTAATAACTAAAAAGTGTAGGGTTCAAACCATAGGGACTATAATTTTTTTTCACATAGGAGATTTGGTTACAGTCACTATTTTTAGTAAGTGGCAAACATAGAGTTCAACCCACATGGACTGCTTCCAACAAACCTATCTGTCCTATTTTTTTTATTACATAGGAGAGTTGGTTACAACCGCTATTTTTTAATCACTGACAAGCATAGGGTTCAAACTGAAGTAGGGAAAAATAGTGCACCAAATGATGTAAAAAAATATGTGTATCTACCCCATATCGCTCATGAGCATAAAAAAGGAAGCATGCATGTGAAAATGAAAGAATACCAAACAAAAGGAAATGAAGTAAAGCAAGTTTCTTCTCATTAATTTGTTGGATCAGATCCAAAGTTACATAGAATTCCCCTTAAGGGCTCAAAATATGATACAATTGTTACAATTTTGGGTGCCCAAAGACCAAGTCTTTCACGAAATCAAACATCCAATTTTTCTCCACGTACCCACAATCGAGGTGGGCGAGCCAATGTCACCACTGCTTGTATATATTATCTCTGAGGTCTTATATTCCTTCCCAATGCCTTCTAAGGACCTGCACCTACACACAAATAAGCCAAGGGGATCAAATAGCAAGGGTGTATGGTGAAAACATGCAATCCCCACAAGGGCAAAATAGCGCATATATTAAAACTAAATCAAATAAACCCATAATTACTTGAAAATTTGTTGAGATTTCAAAGAGAATGTTTTTAGAGGATATCACCAAAAACCGTATACCCCTCAATTTTGCGTTTCTCGCCTACAACCTACAAAAACCAAGACAAGCAAATCTTTAACCTAAACATATCCAAAACTCATGAAATTTGGACATAATGCATAAATAAATATTTCAAGACAAACCATATGGTTATATTTTCAAATTGAGGCCCATATCCACTTGAATATAACTGGGGTTCCCGGATGGGCCCTAAGGACCTGCAAAAACTTAAAAATGCTATAACTCGGTCAGTTTAACTCCAAATTGCATAAAATTTAAACCACATAATCATATGATAGTATAGAATAATATCATTAAAAATAGTAATGAAATTGTGCAAGGATGTTTCCTTGTCTCGGAGGGACGATGGTGACTGCAACTATTTGGGGGCACCCTAGGAAGGGATACCCACCAAATATGTACACTTTTTACTAAAAATCCCACTGGGAATGATTCTAAATAGTATTAGAGGTGTTTACATTAAATTTTGTGAATAAATTCACCTGGATGGAAAAGTTACGCTCAAAAGGCCCTCTTGAAGTCACCCGGTAACCTCCTTCGCTAAGAGGATATTTCAAGGGCAAGAGAGATCAATAGGTTGGGGGAAATCTTAGAAGCACTCCATTGCATATCCTAGAACTCCTCTCTCTTTTTATGTGGATATTGAATCCATTTTATAGCCCAAAGGGGCTCATGTGTAAAAAGGCATGCAAGGGCATGCATGGCAGGAGGTGCCACTTGTCAAACGAGAGGCATGCACTATATGGGGAAGATAATCTCCATTTTAGGCCTCCATTATGAATCATGTCATAATGAATTAGTGCCCTCTGACCTGCATGCTCCAAATGGCATGCTAAATGGTAGTTTATGGGTGCCATTTGGCCTAGATTTGACTTTTTTGGGTCAAACTTGCTCATCGTCCCACCCTAGGATGATGGCTCACCATCGTCCCAGGGTGGGATGGTGGGAATATGCCATTGTCCTAGGGTGGTAAGGTGGTGAATTTTGGGCCAAAACCTCAAAAAATTGGGGTAGTAGTCTCCAAAAACCTTTATGGAGTGGCTAGAACCACTATGAGCCTTTTGAGGGCTACCCAAGGGGCCATATGATGTCAATTTTATCATTGTTTGTGTGTGCTTAATCGAATGAACCACATTTTAGTGTCTATAGATACCCCTTTTTGAGATAAGTTGTGTACAACACAACACTAAGCAACAATAGATGACCAAAATGTGGAATGATTAAGGTTACTCGATAATCTAACCAACTTTAGATGCCCCAATCATGGAAAGGGTGTGTGTTCTTGAATCTTTATTTCTAACTCATTAAATGAACATGCCTATGCTTGAATATTGTATGTCATGAAGGTAAAAGGCCTATGACTTCATGATTCCAATAATTTCAAGTGTTATGATGTGATTTTGTGTGCTTGTTTGCTTCCCCAAGCAAGAGCATGGTTGTCTTTATCGAAGATTCATTGAACGAACACAATTCACATAATTGAGTGTGTGCTTGTTAATTTGGAATGAGTATGACTAACCCCTCAAGTGATGATTCTATGAGGGAATTAACAATGATAAAAGTGACGAGTCACTTGACCCAATTGACTTGTGTTATACTTACCTTCAGTTTTATGCCTTGAAAAATAAGGCAATTGGAAGAGGATTTTGGTGACTTTGTTGGGTTTTCCTGGAAGAAAGGAGCTGAAAAATACATGTCCAAGGGGTGTTACGGACATAATAGCCTTCTTATGGCATGAATTAACAACTTTTCCATCCCTACTAGGATCCCCATGGTTGCATTTTGATCTATGTGAAATTGGGACCCAATTTGAGTTATTTTGGTGTAGTTTTGGACCTGTTTTGGGTCATTTTGGGTTGTTTTGGCCTATTTTTGCTACCACCGTCCTAGGGTGAGATGATTGCATGTTCCACCACTGTCCTAGGGTGGCATGGTTAGCCAAATGTGCACTCGTCCCACCCTGGGACGGTGGTGACCCCTACATATTTATATAAACCCAAAATATGAAGGTTAGGCTCATTTGTGCATGCTTTCTTTGGTAATTGGAGAGGTGAGAAGTAGGAGAGTGATTATGAGTAGCGGAGAACTATAAAATTTATCCCACAGTCACCATGATTCAACGATCTAACTCAGCTAGTGGAGGAGTCGGTGCGAGACAAGTATGCCAAGTCTCTCTTATTGCATTTTCCTAGTGTTTAGGAGTTTATTTTTGTGCTTTTATGGTATTTTTTTGACTTGGAAGCATATCACACTATATTATATGTAATTAAACCTAATTTATGAGATAAATACCATTTTTTGTATTTTATCCATGTTTTTGTGCAATTAAATTGCATTTTATAAGTCCAATCTTGCATTGTTTTTGTTATTTTTGATGGCCTGAAAGGCCCTTTTGAGCCCATTTTTTTGGAGTCGTCCTTAGGTGGTATGGATAGTGTGGGCTGGTCATAGGCCATCCCTTTATGGTCTGGTCACAGGGTTGGCATTTTTTCCTGGGAGGAAGGGCCACAAATCGGCCTCAAAGAGGGACCATTTTGAGTGTTTTCTTTTGAATGTTTTTGGGGCCATGCGATGCCATTTTTGTGTTGCATTATTGAGTTGCTTATCCCTGCCAGGTGGTGAGGAGTCGATATTGATTACCAAATCTCTTTTATTCCATGATGGATGCCTTGACCATAGAGGACTAGGAATGGTTGGATGTCATCAGCCTCAAGCAGGTCACCTGATTAGAGGATGTTATAGGAGACCGTGCATATCTGACTGTCCTAATTAATCTATGGGATCCGCACACCAATACCTTCCACCTACCCATTGGGGAGATGATGGTGATGCTTGAGGACATCTATAGGATTCTTAGGATTCTGATATAAGGGCAACCGATCCGCACGACACCATAAGACCAAAGACAGGTAGTGCTCGAGAGGTACTTCAGTTATGATCTAGAGATGACAGAGCCAGATTGCTTGAAGGGGGGTATACTGGTAGTATTATAGCATGATGCAAAGGTATTGGGGGTGAGGCATACACTACTCATGATTCTCATCTCCAATATGTTATTACCTGACTCTTCTGGAGCGAGGTTCCCATGGAACCTGGTGGAGATAGTGTTTGCACTGGTGAGGTGTACTATGGTGGATCCACTAGTATTGGCATGGGGTACTACACTACTAGCACAACTCTATGATGACTTGTATGAGATATGTTTTCATCGATGGAAGGGTTTTGGGTGTATCTTTTTGCTGTAGTGATGGGGATGGCAGCACATAGTTGTGGGGCGACCACAGGGGTTACCCTGGATGACTCAGGCATAGTTGGTAGATAGGGAGATAGGATATGGCATCCTATGGCAGACGATTTAGGATAGGGGACAGATTCAAAAATTTGCAAGTGATGTGTGTCATGATGTAGATCTATTCTCATGACTCAGGGTAGGCCAGGTGTTCTGGAGACCATATAAGGATGGGCAAAAGTGGGCATATGCTACTGTACAACTTTGTAGGGTGTGGGAGGCATATGGCTTGTTGTATGACATGGCACATAGCGGGAGTACTTCCATTTTTGTTGGGTGATATGATAGTTTGGGCTACGCCAAGGGGTGCCTAGTGATTCGATGCCTTATCGGCATTATAAGGATGAGATAACATTGGCATGGCCAGTGGTAGAGGCAGTGGCATGGGATACGGATCCTGTAGTAGACATTCTAGATGTGGATGATGTCGAGACTACAACAGAGTATGACGCTTGGTGGGTGATAGGCCAGTGGTGTGGAGAGAGGTCACTGGGGAGGGGGGCAGCTAGGGAGGCACATCAGGAGGTTCATGGTGAGTATTAGGGTGAGGCAGGTGATTGGTAGGGAGACATGGTGGAGGAGCATGCAGATCTCCTAGATTTAGGAGATCGAGTTGACTTGGAGGATGATGATGTTGGGGATGAGGAGGTGCAGGCACCACCGATGGAACTAGGGGACACAGAGGTGGATCTATGAGATGAGCTACTCAGGGTGAGGTATGAGAGATATCTACTATAGACATAGTTTCATGATATATGAGCAGAGCTAGCAGCATAGCGAGTCGAGGTATAGGTGGCTCAGACCGATATAGTATCTTGTCAGGAATAGTTGTGATCTCAAATCCCTATACGGGAGGATTCCAGTAGTGGTGAGGTGACTAGGCTATAGGCAGAGGTGACACGACTCCATTCTATGGTGGATACTTACCAGGCATGATGCCAACGGAGGTAGGCTTATGCAGATGAGCTGGAGACTAAGGTAGTGCACCTTGGAGGGTGTCTACGGGATGACGCAGCTGCCAATGGGTGGTACTAAATTCACCACAATAGGACAGGGTAGTCTTCCTCTAGGCTGGAGGCACTAGGGTCTAGGTAGAGTGCTGACAGAGTAGGTGGTAGTAGGTATGGGAGTTCACAGAGGACTCCCACTATAGGTGGTAGTGCTTCCATTACTATATGTTTAGCTTGTCTATTTGTTGTCTTTATTGCAGGGTGCATGATGTTAAGGTTTAGTACCCACTGACTGAAGAGCAACAAAAGTTGGGGTGCCACATGGGAAAAGTACCAAGACATAGTGGTTCGTCATGGGCCATGGAGTGGAAGTCTTGACTCTAAGACACACTCACTTAGAAAGAAAAGCGAATAGAAATGTATTTTATCATGTAGGTTGGTCTAAGTATTCTTAACATAAAAAACATCATTGAGTTTTGAACCCGACACTTCTTCACCACACATAAGCCACCTAACCATTATGTTACATATTCAATTAAGGTGGGAGAAGGCTTTATTTGACTTAGCCATAGCCATATAATAGTTGCAAGGACTTATTTAAAAATGGTTGTTTGTGGTGATATGACCTATTGATAAGCAAAGTGCCTAACCATTGTGTTGCCAACTCATGTGATTTTAGAAGAGGTCATCAGATCCTTTTATTTTATTTAATCAAAATATCTATAAAACTAAAATGTTGTTGGCAATTCAAACCCACAATGACCTCTAGGCTAATATTCTTCTCTACCAACACATCACTCCTAACTAGAGGATGGGCAAGCATAGGTCCAATAAAGAGAAAAGTATGAGTGTAGTGAATGCGACCGCAATTTAAGTTCCCAACCTCTCTATCTAGAGCATGTAACCTTACCATCATGTCATCCATGTAAGTGTGCCATTGATATATCGAATCGCATGGACATGCAATGGTAGATTACATGAAGCATGTACATGCAAATTGAAGGAAGGGTTCCAAATGAAGGGCATGCAAATTAACTTAAAGGTCCAAAAGAAGAATGTCAAAAATAACTTTAAAATATGAAGATTTAAATGTAGAACAAACAAATATGTGACTTGAATGCTTGTTTCAATTGTTGAAGAATCGATCCCTCCTTCTATTGATGAGTGAAATTGTTTTAAATATTACTTTGATACCATGTTTGAATTCACAATATTTTTTAGAACCATTTAAAACATCCATTCAATACAATCTTATATCAAAAAAGGATAATGCAATTAGAAGAAAGAAATAATAAATGATATGAAGGAAATGAAAGGAGACGACAATTATAAGGTGGGTGCCCATGGGCACCCCAATATATCCATTTTTATTCATATTTATGATACAAATGTATCCTCATTAAGGGGTATTTATAGTGATACCAAATCCCCAATGAGAGGTTAATCTCAAATCAACATAAATTTAACTTTGAGGTTCACCTTACAATAAAATAATAATAGATTATCCTTTTAAGTGTAGGTTATCCGTAAATGTGGATTAACCAATCCCACTAAGGGTGGAATATGAAATGGACCCATAGGATACATAAATGACACTCATAAGCACCTCATCACACATTTGGCCTTGGCCGAAACAAGATTAGATTACACAAATTTCAACAAGATGGTAGGAATGAAGGACGATTTATAGGATGAGCTAGTGGCACCTTACAAGTTATGGCTAGAGTTATTTTACAAAAACTTTTGATATATTGTCTGATTAAAATACACCTTAGTAGACACAAAATATAATGTTACAAGATGATGTAAATGCAAAAATAGACTCAAGGATAAAACTCTTATATTAAGTATCAAATGCCATTATAGATGCATACAATTAACACTACAAGGTACATGGTACTTTGTTCTATAAAGATGCAGTAACAGTAAAAAATAAAATAGAAAGCAAAAAACCTTGGATTCTTGGTTTCTTGGATTGAGAAGAGAATAATTGCTAAGCTACATAGAATATACAATTTTACTTAGAATCTAAAAGGTGAGATGCTTACGCTTCCAATATTTCTTAGTAGTACCAAAATATAGTTAAGAATCTTCTTCTTGTCTCATAGAAATCTAGATGTCAATTTTTGAAATCTGTAAATGGATGAATTGGTCTAAAATAGATTGATTAGATCTCACAATGACCATCTGATAGTGATGTATAACATGGATGTCAATCACTAACTGTATTTGCATGGGCATCGACAAATTTTTCTAGGCAAATACTAACCAAATATGTGCCAAAGGTTTGGTACTAATATTGTTGTGGCGCCAGAGTGGTTTGGTACTAATATTGTTGTGGCGCCAAAGTGGTTTGGTACTAATATTGTTGTGGCGCCAAAGTGGTTTGGTGCTAGTATAATCTTGGTGTCAAGTCAAGGGTTCATACTAACTTTTCTAATGAAGCATATATAGATAGATGCCAAGGTTGAAGCTTTAAAATAAATTTGGGGCATGATATAAGGAATTCTCTTAGCAACCTTTGTTTTTCTCAAATTACATACATATAAAATTTTGATTTCATGACCAAAAATTCATACTTACTAAAATAAAGTATTTTTAAGTTTTATATTAAATATTTTTATGTTAATATATATTTTAAAAAAATAAATCTACTTATATTATTTTGTTTTATTACATCATTATTTAAAAATTACAACTTGATTTGCGTGTCTTTAATACCTTATTATTCAAAATATTATTTATTTTTCTCACACCAGGTAACCAACAAATTAAGAAGATAGATCCATATCCATGGATTCATTGACTATTCCAAACTTCAATGACATAAAGGAAATATATAATATATCCTTTTGTTTTCTATAATACAGCAATTTACATTTTAATTTTTTAACAAAAAGAAATATATGTTCTTTTTTCTGCAATAGGCATGTTAGTTTAAATTTTAATTATTTTTAACAAATTCAAATCCAAATTTTAACATAAGTAAAATATAATTAATATATTTTTTCCCTGTAATACACAATTTAATAGTTTAAATTTTAATTTTTTTAACAAATTTAAATTCCAACCATATCTGAAATATGATTAATATATGTATATTTTATTCTTATACAAATTCTCTATTTCAAACCTAATAACATAGGTATGCCTTTTATTCCTTTAATACATATTAATAGATTTAATTTTAGATTTGTTTTTAATTAAAGTTCAAATTACTTATAAGGTGTGATCTTTTGTTCTATTTTTAAATATTTTTTAAATTTTAAATTCAAATATAAGGTTTGATCTAGAAGAAAACAAATATGAGCGCCGGTCAATCTTTTGGGGAGAGTCACTGCCTTTTGGGGAGAGTTACTCTTATTTTTTTTAAAAGGGGCATACAATTGACATGTCTTTGTGTTATTTTTTTTAAATAAAGGGGTAAAAATTTATTGATAAAAAGTTTGGATTACAAAGTACAGCTGAGCCCCCACCCAGGACTCAAATAAGCAACAAGACAGGCTAAATCACCAAACAAGGTCAACTCCCAAAGAAAACCAAAAAAAACAAACCACATTAAGTCTGAACATCCTTATGGATCAACTCCCATAGGTGTTGAGAATCCCTAGACGGGAGACTCTCCCAGTTATCAATACTCTGAGTATCCAATAGCTCAGAAGCCCTTTTGGCCAGGTAATCAGCAACCCCATTCCATTCCCTTGGAATGTGCACAAAGGATATAAATTCGAACTCTTCACTCATTCTGAGAATCTGAATGGTCACGAGGCCAACCGCCAATTAACATCCTCCACTCTTTGCTTGTTTAAAAGATTAACCAAACTTTGAGAGTCGGACTCACAAAGAATCCTGCGCCCGACCAAGAGAAAACCCCCTTTGCAAGGCCTCAAGTATCGCCAGAGCTTCCATAAGATTGTTGGAGTGAACACCTTTATAAATGGAAAAGAAAAAAACTGACCACGCCAGCAGAATCTCCCCCAACACCACCAATTCCAGCATGTCCAGGATTACCCCTGGACGACCCATCAGTATTAATTTTTAAAACTCCTCTAGGGGGTAGTCTCCATCTACCCTCTCTCCTAACCTTCTTGCTAAGCTGAGGAATCCTACTAGGGCTAGAAGAATTCACACCAACCCCAAACAAACCAAGGGCCCTGTCGTACCTTCTCCTCCTTAGAGTCCAAATGAGGGTCCACATCACATTTACTATGGATAGTTTCTTGAACCATACACAGGATCCTTTGCCAGATCTGTTGAACGACCAAATTACTTCCCTCAAAAATGCGTCGGTTTCGTTCAAGCCAAATCTGCCAGATGATGCAAGAAGGGCCCAAATTCCAAGCCACTTGGAGGAAGGGGGCCTTGGTCGGAGGTCTACCTAGGCTACTCCAAAACTCCACTAGAGAGAGCACATGAAAACAAGGATGGTTCCAAGCACTCCACCACCAGTGCCAAATGTCTCTGGCAAGGGAGCATTGGAAAAATAAATGAGAAGAGTCATCCTCATTCTTACCACAAAGGACACATAAAGAGGGACCCTAAAATCCCCTCTTCCTCAAGTTATCCCAAGTGAGGCATTTATTACGAGCTACCGACCGAGAGAAAAAGTTACATTTCGGCCAAGCAAATCTATTCCACACCTTTTTCCACCATGTGACAGGGAGACTCCCGAACTTTTGCTTATCAAGAACTTGATAACCATAGGCTACAGAGTAGGTTCCCTTGGGATTAGGGTTCCAAGCCAGAATGTCTTTATCCCTCAATGAAGAACAGTACCTCCCTGCAAGAATAAGAGCAAGCACCTCTCTATCCTCGGCCAATCCCCCTTGGGGCCATTCCTGCGGATCTTTCCATTTGTACATCTCCATATTTCCAAAATACTGGATTTTTTTAAAGTCCTCCACATGAGACCAACTCGATTCCAAGAAAAAAATGCTTAGGGAATGTAACCTGGGATATTGAGTCAAGATAGGAGGGTGGCCATCCCAAGAATCCTCCCAAAAAAGAACATCCGATCCCCCGATTGCAAATCCAAAACAAACCCCCGCTTAATTAGATTAGCTCCTCTTTCGTAGTGTCCCGGATAACGGAACCTTTCCCAACAAAACTGGCTCTAGGGATATCTACCTCAGAAATACCTCTCAAGTATTTATAAGATAATATTTTAGCCCAAGTCTGATCTTGAGAGGTACACCATCTCCAATAAAGTTTTGCAGCCAAAGCCTGCCCAGAAAGAGTTGCATGTCGCAACCCAAGGCCTCCCTCTTGAACTGGCCTACAAATGGAATCCCATCTAACCAAACTCCATTTAGATTGATCAAGTTTGCCAGACCACAAAAACTATCTTGACAGAGCATCCATGTCCTTGATGAAACGAGAAGGAGTTGTTTGCACAAAACATCTGTAAATGGGTAAAGCTTGAATAACATATTTTAAAAGCAATACTCTACCTGCAGAGGATAGCCATCTGACAGTCCAGTGATTTACCTTCCTTCTAAACTTATCAAGTATAGACTGCCAAGAAGATCTAGGCAGAGGATGAGATGAAATCGAGATCCCAAGATAAATGAAGGGGGGAGTCCCGAAGTGGAATCTTAGAATGCCAGCAATCCTGGCTTGAATAAGAGGGGGGGTATTGAAGAAGAAAATAAAGGACTTGTCCTCATTAATCACCTGTCCAGAAGCACCAAGATATATGTCAAGAGACTGTCTAATGTTTCCAACTTCCTTAATAGTGGCAACTCCCAAAAAAGCAGTATCATCAACAAATTGAAGGTGGGAAAGAGGTGGCAAACTGTTATCCCACTTCCACCCCTGAATGAGACCATGCCTGACCTAAGACTTGAGTAATCTGCCCAACCCTTCTGCAATAATGATAAACAAATAAGGAGATAGAGGATCTCCTTGCCTCAATCCCCTTGAGGTCTCAAACAGCTCCGTAGTCTCGTTATTAACAAGAACAAAGAATGAGGAAGAAGAAATACATATCATCACCCATCTAATCCATTCCTCCTCAAAGCCAAAAGAAGAAAGAACTTTTTGAAGAAAGGACCATCTAACTCTGTCATAGGCTTTTGCCATGTCCAACTTAATGAACATAGTTTTCTTCTTAGAAGTTTCCATTGAGTGAATAGCTTCTGTAGCAATAACAACCCCATCCATGATTTGTCGGCCAGCAACAAACCCACCTTGCTCCTCAGAGATGATTTTGCTCAACCATATCTTCGACCTCTCAGCAATAATTTTTGTGATGATCTTATATACAACATTACAGAGAGCAATAGGCCTGAACATATCCAAGGAATTCGCTCCCTCTTTCTTGGGAATAAGCACCACAAAGGTAGCATTTAGGGCCCTTAGCATCTGTTTGTTCTTTTGGGACTCACGGACCACTTCCAAAAGGTCAAATTTGATTAACTCCCAAAACTCTTGATAAAACTCAATCGGGAATCCATCCGGACCCGGGGCTTTCCCCTTTTTCATCTTGAATACAACACTTTGCAGCTCCTCAAGGGAAATTGGATCCATCAAGTGCTCATTCATCTCTCTAGAAACAATCGAGGGAATACAGTTTAGAATAAGTTTTTCTTCCTCATCATCTGAGAGGGCATCCTCCTTGAAGAGAGAGGAAAAATACCTCTTAGTCTCTTCTGAAATATCCCTGAAAGAAGAAAGCAAGGCACCTTGAGAATTAACAAGAGAGGTAATCAGGTTACCATTACGACGAGCCTTAACAAAGTTATAAAAGAAGGTTGTGTTCCTATCCCCTTCCTGAAGCCAATCTACTCGAGCTTTTTGTTTCCAAAAAATTTCTTCCCTCAGTTCCCATTTAGCAAGGTCTTTTACAGCCTTAGATTCCTCAACAAGAAGCTCCTCTGTGAGTCCCTGATATCTAATCTTCCTTGAGGCTTCTTCCACCCTCCTAAGAGCTGCCAGCTTAGCCAAGGAAAGGTTCCCAAAATTTAGTCTATTCCATCTCTTCAATTTATGCTTAAAAAATTGAAGCCGCTTCATAAAGGAGTACATAGCAGTGCCATGAGGAGGTTTGCCATTAGTCCACCAGCCTCGCATGAAATCATGAAGCTTAGGATCTCGCAACCACATAAGTTGAAACTTAAGTGAGGGATTCTTTTTAGCCCTAACTCCAGAGCAGAGAGTTTGATAGGCCAATGATCAGATTCTCTACCCTCTAGAATCACAGAACTAGTGCTTCTATTATTGCCAATCCAAAAACTAGAGATCAGAAACCTATCCAATCTCTCTGAAATGGAATATTCCCCACATCTTCTATTATGCCAGGTAAATATCTCATTATCCGGCTTGATGTCAACCAAGTTCAAGGCCCGGATATGAGCATTGAAGACAGAAGAAAAAAGCTCAAGACGATCAATCCCGCCACGTTTTTCCTCCAGACAAGTGATAGAATTGAAGTCTCCAGCCAAAATCCATGGGTACAGGGGAGCCAGACTTCTCACAAAGCCAATGTGCTCCCATAAATTCACTTTACCATTGTAATCAATAGGAGCATACACGTTTGTAAGTAGGATGGTCTCACCAGATTCATTATCATGCCCGATCATCGAAATAGACCACTTGCTGGAAATCTAGGTAAGAGGAGAGATCTTAACTGGATCCCATAAACAAGCAAGGCCACCAAAGCATATCCACATGCACCAATACACTGACATTGCCCCTTTCTCCACAACTTGGGAGCAATATTGAACAAACTATCAATAGCTAATTTAGTCTCCTGAATAAAAACCACATCCGGAGAATGAACACGAATCAAATCATGAACATCTTTTTGTCTGGGGATGCTGTTCAACCCCCTTACATTCCATGAAAGTACAATCATTTTTGGGGGTTATAAAAATGGGAGTCCAATGTTCTCACCAAACCTGACTCTACCAAAGTCTCCCCCATTAACTTAATTTTATCGTGGTCTTTCTTCCGACCCACCTTCATATTCTTATCTGAAGCAGTTTTTTTAATTATTTTATGCTGCAATCCCAGCACCGTAGGAGTTTTACAATCCATGGATGACTGCATCAGTGCTTGGGTAGGAGAGGGCATGTCTAAATCTGTGCCATTTTCTAAGATAACTTCACTTCCAGGGCTAGGGCCCACCATATCACCTATACTCGAAACCAAAGCCCTCTGTTCTTTATTTAAACCCCCTATATCTGGTTCCCTTGGTTCCACCTCATGAAGAGACAACTGATTTGGTCCTGTTATATCTATAACAGGTAGCGATGTTTCAGTATCTCCACGCACCGATCAAGATTCTCTAGAATTTCAAAACGGTTGAGCTGAGCATCTGGCTGGTTATCCTTAATGTCTCTTTTTGCCTTTCTTCCTTTGTTTCGAGGTTTTACCGTAACAAAGCCTTCCTTATCTTGATCCCCCTCCTTTATCGGGGCTTTTCCTTTATCCATACAGCTCGAGAGGGCCCAGGATTTGAAGCCACGAGCGGGACAAACTTAGGGCATTTTCTTTGTAAGTGGCCATATTCATGGCAAATTCGGCAACGAAATGGGAGAGCTTCATAGTCAAGTTTTTGAACCCATTTGGTTGATCCGAATCGTATTTCAATAGAATCCGGAATAGGATTGTTTAAATCAATTTCAACACAGATACGGGCAACATGAGATTACCTTTTTATCCAGCGTTTGTCGTGACGGCCCAACCGGCTTCCCAAGTAGAAGGGCAATCATATGCAAGATGTCATTTCTCCAAAATTCCAATGGGAGCCACGGAAGCCGAACCCACACCGGAACCCGTGATGGCCGCTCCTCTGATGGGTTGAAACCCACATGCCAAGGTTTAAGAAAGAGTCCCGCTTGGTTACAGAAATAGGGACCTCCTTCAAATGCTTTGTTACGATCCGCAAGACAAGAAAAAACCACCATAAAATAGCTGTTTGCACTCAGCATCACCTCCACATCACCTTCAGGGTTCCAAGTCTTCCTAACCCAAGCCTCCACAAAGGGAAGAGAAATTCGGATGCCCATAAATTTACGAATAAGCGCATGTTTGGTTAAATACTCCACATCTTCTACTACCGAGTCTGGTTGAACCACTAGAATCGGCCTGGCTTCACATCGTTCCAAACATCCATTGTTCTTTAACAAGCGATTCCTGGCATGCAATGGGAAATCCTATTCCTTCCAATCATTTTTAAAAGAAATACCAACCCTAGCATGCACGCTTTGTGACTGACTTGATGCCATCACTACATTCCTCCAGTTGTTCAAACCTCCTCCGAAGCTACGCCATCCCAGAGAGCCCACCAGATAGGTCTCAAAAAAATTCTAGCAAAGCAGCTTTCCTCATCAAACCCTAGCAGAACTCAGCACTTCCAACATAGAGTGTGGTGATCGACATGTCTTTGTGTTATTATTTTTATTGTTGAATTTTAATTTTTTAATTAGAATTTTTATAAGATAATTTGCTGACTTTAATTTTCGATAGTGAGTTTTGATTTTTTTAAGTTTAATATTATTTATTCATTTTAATTTGCCCTGTATTATATGGTAAATACGGTACTTTAATTTTGGTGGGTGAACTTTAGTTTAATTTTGGTCGGTGAACTTTAAATTTTCGTGAGAAGGTTCAATGTTCTTCATTCAATTAATTTGCTCTTTATTATATTGTAAATGCGGACTTCCGTTTTTAAGGGGTAGAATAGCTTTGTCTTTTATTCGAGATTCAATGTTCAAACATTAGCCTGTATAATTGCATTCACAAGACGATATTTTCAGCCTGTATAATTGCATTCACAAGACGATAAAGAAAATAAATGCACAAAATTGTCCCTCTGTCACCTCAATTAATATTTTAAATTTAAATTAGAAACTTAATAAAGTAAATTTTCAATTCAAATTTAAACCGGCTATTTTAAATTTAAATTAGAAACTTAATAAAGTAAATTTTCAATTCAAATTTAAACCGTGGCCGCTGACTGCAGTAATGCCGTGAAGTTCTCTTGACCCACGTTTCAAATTTCGCCCTTTCTTCTCTCGAATTGGGATTTGGAGGCCGAAATATGAAACAGGCATGATGGCGACAGAGCATCCAGAAAACCACACACAAAAATCCCGTCCGTCCAATCCGTCGCACATGTAACACATTCGATGCCCTGAGGAAGAAATCCCACCTTCTTCCAAACGTTTAACTTAGCATCGTAGCGTATGACTCCTTCTTTCAGAAATGCGTAGATTTGCCCAACAGCAGCTGCACGCGAGCGCGGGCATCCCCCAGCAGTCCACATGCTTTCCAAGGTGGTCCATTCCCCTGTTTTTGGGTCAAATACCTCTGCGCTCCGCTTGAATCGACCCTGCGATCGCGTGTCGTACCCACTTATAACGTAAAATCTCCAGTCGACGAAAGCACCCCGGCTCTCGTCTTGCTCCCCCCTCATGGGGGGAAGACCCTCCCACTGGTCTTCCTCCACATTGTAAACCGCAGCTTCTTGCAGAGCGTTCTTCCCATCGTCGTGGCCGCCGGCGACGTAGATGAGACAGTCGGGAGAAACAGAGCAGGCGAAGAAGGACCGAACCGCCGGCATGTCGGCTCCTCGGCGCCATCTGCCAGACGAGAAATCGTAAACAAAAACGGATTTCGTGGCCTCCCAGTGGGACGCATGCCATCCCCCTATTAAAACCAGTTTTTGGTTTACGGAGACGCATTCGCAGAAGAGGGGAATTCAAAGGGACAGCTCCGGTAGAGAGGGCAAGTGGCGCCGCCAGAGGCCCTCCAGAGGGTCACACAGAGTTAGCGCATAAATAGGCGTTGTCTGGCTTTTACTGTCGCCGCTAGGGGCAATGGCCTGAATCAAACACACATACTTCTCGGACATGCCAGAAAGTTTTCTGTCCGCATAGAACTGTGGGCTATTCACCACTGATTCCCAGCTTCTGTACACGGCTTTGAGCTTGGAATGGAACTGGTAAGGTACACTAAGCAAGCACTCTGTACCTATGTCTCCTGGGAGACCAGGAAAGAGATCCATGCGCGGAATTATTGGAGAAAAGAATGGATAAAAAACGTCTCCTATCGAATTAGTTATTTGGCTAAGATTTGCACCTCTGTGTAAGTTTTTATAGAACATTTGGATATGATAACGATATTGCAACAGAAATGAGAGCTTATCCATTACATAGCCACGTATATCAGCTGGAATTTTGTTTATTCAAGATGTTCCATCCGCAGAAGTGGATAAGTTTGTCGCCAGGACTAATAGCGACTTGCACAAAAAAGATTATCCATTACGGTCCATCCGTCGGTCAAATGTATAAAGGCCATTCTTTATTGTGCGACGGAGAACGAGCAGATTGTAGGATTTTCGTTATGCTTGACATAGATTTTAAGTTCTAATGACATTGTTTTAATTTTAAATGCATGTCCAAAGAGGGATTTGCTCCCACCTAACCCACAAAAGAGAAGACTAATTTTAAATGCATGTCCAAAAGGGAATTTATTCCAACCCAACCCACAAAGGAAGGAAAGACTGGGAACTCAATTTAGACTGGAACTTTGTGCTGTCTATTTTGCGACACTGGAAAATTAAAGGTTCAGAACTAGGAAAGAGCTTTGTAAGTGTCATGGATCGTGTTGATAAAAAACTTTGGTTAGGTTTCGTATCCGTTTAACCTTTATGTCACGAGGGTCCAAGACTAAGTGATCCAAGCCCTATCAGAGTGTGCGATTTTAACCGATCTACATGATTAAGATGGGATATCTAATTTTAAAGATTTTTCACAATAAAATTATGATATAATTTTATTTTTAAATATATTTAAGTTTATTAAAAATAAATATTAAAATTTAATATAAAATTAAAAAGTATTTATCATGATAATACTGATCTTTAATATAAGGTTAATAGTTTAAATCTGATCACTTAATTTGTATCAACAAAGTTATGACATCAAAATATGATGAACATTACAAAATTTACAACACTTATTAAAAAACAATATTTAAACTTTAAACTAAAGAGTTCATAGAACTCATTGTAACCATTCATTTGTTATGTCCATGTTTACACCTTGATGAAATGGATCCATGCCCTATATGAAAACAAATTTTTACACCCTGATGAAATGGATCCATGCCCCCATGCCCTATATGAAAACAAATTTTAAGATCTCCTCAGCAATTGGAGGAGCTTAACTTTAACATGTTTAAGGAAATATGTTATATATTATAAGGGCATAGACTACGTTTTATATGTATATTTCACAAACATCTAACATGAGAAAACTACTTTTTATTTTTATAATTTTTTATTTAAATTTTAAAAATTAAAAAAAAAAATTATACTATATGTTTTTTTTATTCTAATAAATTAAAAAAATCTAAAAATAGTACTAACAACCAACTCCCTTATTTATCAAACTTTTTAATAAAGAAAATCATCTTTCAGAAGATGTTTCTAACGAACTCCCTTATCAATTTTTTTATAAGGAAAATCATCTTTCTCTTCAAAGGGTTAAAGTCCAAAAAAATGCATGCAATTTTGTTTTCTTGCCTGAAACAAGACAAATAACTAAACTAGGTTTAATATTTCACAATGACTACTTGATAGTTATGTGCAATGTGCATGTCAATCCCTTACTTTATTTGCATGGGCGTAGATGACTTTGTTAACTCTAGGCAAACCCCAACCAAATATGTGCCAAAGGTTCAGTGCTAACAAAATAACGGCACCAAAGTGTTTGGTGTTATAATCTTGGTGCTAAAGTAAGGTTTAGTATCAACATATCTAGTAAAAAATCATGATATAAGGTTAAAGCTTTAAAACAATTTTGAATCATGATATAAGAAACTGTTTGAAGTGTCAGCTGTTTTTATTTTAATATATATTAAAAACCTTTTAAATTTACTTATATTATTTTGTTTTAATATATTAAAACGTTATTTGATTTGTCTTTTTATAATTCAAAATAATATATCAAAACATTATTTGATTTGTCTCTTTAAAATTCAAAAAATTATTAACTTTTTATTATTAATTTTGGTAAGGTTAATAATGGGTACGAGAAGATTAAGGGATTAAGAAGATTGATGAGCAAATCCAGTTTTTAGTTAATTTGAACAGTCATTATACAAATATGATTTAGAAAATTTAACTTCAATACATATTATTCTTATCAACTCAAGCTAGAAAGAATCTCATCTCAACTTATAAATAATCTTATTTTTAATATAAAATATACAATCTTATTTTAATATAAAAAATTTAAATTTTTTTTTTTTAAATTAAGAAAATAGATCCCGATATGGATTCATTGAACTTTTAAAAACGCATGTAGAAATACAATCAGTGCTAAAGGTGCTATAGAGGAGTATATTTTGTCCCCTATGCATATCCTCTATTCCATACCTCATAGCGATAGATAGGGAAGGATCTCTAATATACGCCTTGTGAACAGGGGAGCGCGGGTCAATCTGTCGGCTTTTATTTTTTGTCCTCGTTCCTTCTTAAAAAGAGAACTCGGCTTAATCAATCTTCCGGCTATTGTTTTTGCTTTTAAATTTTGATTCTCGAATTTGGTTTCTCTAAAATTCGATTATTTATTAATTTGTTCTTGGAATTTCATTTCACAACGTTAATACCAATTTTTTTAAGTAAATATTAAATTTTTATTAATTTTTTTTCATTTGGTTATTGTAGGATGATCTCTTGCAAAGGGGAGAGTTATTCTTGTCAATAAAAAATTTAACACAAAACCATCAGACATCCACCCCTCACACACTACCCATACAGCAGTATGTTAATACATTCCCCTTTAATACCTTATTTATAAGGGATTCAATCAAATTTGGTTTTTCTTAAATTTGATTCTTGGTTAATTTATCCTTAAAATTTTGTTTCACATTAATATTAAATTAGATTGGAATTTCACCGATCCGTTGTAGGTGAGTTGGAGAGGGTAGGCCGGATAATCCTTTAAGGGAAGTAAAGCACATTGGATATCCAAAATCTAATTGATACTCCTGATACGGTGAAGACCATGACCAGACACGACTCTGGACGGTATAAAACCCTTGATAGGCCAAAACAACTCCAAAAAAAAATTGTTAAATTCAAAAAAATAGATTGAAATTTCCTTCTACGTGAATACATTCCCCGTTAATACCTGTTTATAGGGGCTTCAATCTTTTAGGATATAAATTATATTTTCACACGTCATATTAACAACAGACGATAAAGAAAATCAAATAAATTATCAATTCAAATTTCAACAGTGGCGGCAGACTGCACTATTCGCGTGAAGTTATCTCTCCCTTCAATGGCGACCCACGTTTCAAATTTCGCCCCTTCTTCTCTCGAATTGGGATTTGGAGGACGAAATATGAAACAGACATGATGGCCGCCGTCGTCAGAGTATCCAGGAGAACCACACACAAAAATCCCGTCCCTCCAATCCGTCGCACATGTAACAAATTCGATGCCCTGAGGAAGAGATCCCACTTTCTTCCAATCGTTTAACTTAACATCGTAGCGCATGACTCCCTCTTTCAGAAATGCATAGAGGTGCCCAACAGCAGCTGTACACGAGCGCGGGCATCCCCCAGCAGTCCACATGTTTTCCAAGGTGGTCCATTCCCCTGTCTTTGGGTCAAATACCTCTGCGCTCCGCTTGAATCGACCCTGCGATCGAGTGTCGTACCCGCTTACAACGTAAAATCTCCCGTCGACGAAAGCACCTCGGCTCTCGTCTCGCTCTTTCCTCATGGGGGGAAGACTCTCCCACTCGTCTTCCTCCACATTGTACACCGCCGCTTCTCGCAGAGCGTTCTTGCCGTCGTCGTGGCCGCCGGCGACGTAGATGAGACCGTCAGGGGAAACAGAGCAGGCGAAGAAGGACCGAACCGCCGGCATGTCGGCTCCTCGGCGCCATCTGCCGGACGAGAATTCGTAAACGAAAACGGACTTCGTGGCCTCCCAGCGGGACGCATGCCATCCCCCAATTAAAACCAGTTTTTGGTTTACGGAGACGCATTCGCAGAAGAGGGGAATTCCATGGGACAGCTCCGGTAGAGAGGGCAAGTGGCGTCGCCAGAGGCCCTGCAGAGGATCATACAGAGTTAGCGCATAAAGAGGCGTTGTCTGGCTTTTACTATCGCCGCGAGGGGAAATTGCCTGGATCAAACACACATACTTCTCGGACGTGCCGGAAAGTTTTCTGTCCGCATAGAACCGTGGGCTATTCACTAGTGATTCCCAGCTTCTGCACACGGCTCTGAGCTTGGAATGAAAGTGGTAAGGTACTCTAAGCAAGCACTCTCTACTTATGTCTTCTGGGAGACCAGGAAAGAGATCCATGCGCGGAATTATTGGAGAAAAGAATGGATAAAAAACGTCTCCTATCGAATTAGTTATTTGGCTAAGATTTGCACCTCTGTGTAAGTTTTTATAGAACATTTGGATATGATAACGATATTGCAACAGAAATGAGAGCTTATCCATTACATAGCCACGTATATCAGCTGGAATTTTGTTTATTCAAGATGTTCCATCCGCAGACGTGGATAAGTTTGTAGCCAAGACTAGTAGCGACCTGCACAACAAAGCTTATCCATTCCGGTCCATCCGTCAGTCAAATGTATGAAGACCGTAGATCGTATTATAATTTGTAAAGAATTATGTAGTTTTTAATATATTTAGTTATTTTATAATTATAAAATAATAATGATTTTAGAAAAAATATATATATTTTTTAATATTTTAAAGTTGATTAAACATAAATAATATAATTTGATATAAAATAAAAAATATATATCATGATATTATTGATGTAGTATGTTAATAGTAGCACCAAGATATAATGTGCATTACAAAGTTTGTAACACTTTAAAAATGTTTAAACCTTATATTAGAGAGTTTATAGACTCATACCATTGTTTCCTTATGTTTATGTTTACATATTAATGAGATAGATCCATGCCCTTAATTACTTAACAATGCATCCATAAGAAATCAAGATTCATAGGGTGGGGGCCTCAAGGAATAATACCCATGGTATTCCTTTAAGACACATTAAATAAATTAGGTTACTATGGTATATAGAGACTGTATATAGAGACTACATGAAGGGTAAGGGTAAGTGTTAAGGATAGCAAGTGGAGGCAAAAGGTCATACAAATAAAAGAGGTCAAAGAGATGAATGTTATCGGATGAAGAGTTATATATATATATATATATATATATATATATATATATATATATATATATATATATATATATATATGTGGGAATGTTCATGGTATTTTTTTAAGACACATTAAATAAATTAGGTTACTTTGGTATATAGAGGCTACATGAAGGGTAAGTGTTAAGGATAGCAAGTGGAGGTAAAAGATGATACAAATAAAAGAGAATTTTAAAAGAAGAAAAGAGATGAATGTTATAGGATGAAGAGAAAGGAAGACAAAACATCTAAATTTAGATAAGGGATTTATTGATCAATAGAGATTATGAGATGACAACATATTTAAAAAACACGACAATTTTATGAGATGAAAAGGTTTATTTTTAAGGTTACTAAATATTAAGAAGTTCACAACAAATCTAACTCTATTTAATATAATATTACATCAGTAGAGGCTTAGTTTCTAACTTGTACTGGTTAAAATAAATTGTAAGGGGTAATATAAAGTATTTAATATGGTTTCTTGTCTACATTCATCTCAACTTGATAAAAATGGTCAATGGATAAACCATCGAAAAGGATTTACTAATAATACCATCTACGTTGAAGATTTTGAAGATGTGGAAGTAATTTTGTCAAAATATTTTGATCCCATATTAATTTTAGGATAATTGACTATAAGTGATAATGGTAAATGGATAAGAATTGTATGGGAGTCTACCAAAGGATATTTAAGAAAGACCATTATAATTATGATAATTTAGGGAGGTGGGGAAGGTGTAGTGATGATAATAGATAAGGACTCGGCAAAATTGAAAGGAAGCACAATATTTTATCCTATTAAAGGAGAAAAGAAACATATAGACAATAGGAAGTTGTTGATAGTGGAGGTGATGTATGAATTAATTTTAGAAATATGAAAATCTCTATGTGAAAGCAATGGAGGAGTAGATGGATGAAATGAATGGAGTGTAACGAGAGAGCTACATCAAAACATAATACTAGCTCAACATTTTAAGAGCACAAAGCTATTTAAGAAATGTGATCAATCCTAATTATGAGGATTTATGAGGATATATTGGGCATACTATAGGTTGTAGACATTAGCATATGATTTATTATATTAGTTATTAGGTCATAAAATAGAAAAAGTGAAAAGTTACAATTAGTTTCCTAGTAGTTAGGTTGTTAATTGTTAATTTATATTTATAAGACTTGGCAGATTTTTTGGAAGATTTAGAAGATTTAAGTTAGGTTGTTAATTGATTATCGATGATATTTGAAAGATATCTCATATCGTGTAATTTGGCATATATTATGCCTATATATACTTGTATTCTTTTCATAGAAATCAATAAAATTTAGGAAAATTTTGCTCCCATATCATTTGTATCAAAGCTAGGTTTCGATCTTGGGACCTATGGGTTATAGTCATCTAGTGGCCTATCATTTTGAAGCAGAATGGTCATCCAGTGGCATATCATTCGAAAATATTCTCTACTGCTAAACAACATTACTCCATATATGATAAGCAATTGTATGCATTGGTTTAGGCCATTAAGTAGTGTAGGCACTATATTTTGGATAATGAAATAATTGTCCATACTGATCACTTGACTTTATAGTTGCTTCAATCACCATAAAAATTGGATATCCAATCCCTCATATTAATGACCTATTGGATCAATTTTAGGGTACCAAGTTTGTCTCCAAGGTTGATCTAAAAAGTAGATATCATACATTAGAATTCAAGTAGAGGTTACATGGAATATAATTTTTAAAACTAAAATGGTTCTTTTTAAGTGGCTTGTGATACCTTTTGGTCTCATCGATGCTCCTATTACTTTCATGCAATTGAGGAATAAAGTCTTCAAGGATTGATTGGATAGAATTTTTATCATCTACTTAGATGATATTCTAATATTTTCTAACATTTGGGAGGTACATCTTCAACATTTATAACATGTTCTTCATACACTTCAACAACACAATTTGTATGCCAACATTTCTAAGTGTTCTTTTGGTCATACATCCATCTCATATCTTGGATTTTTTATTAATAAAAATGGTATGTGAGTGGATCCAATGAAAGTGAAATTTTTTCTCAAAAGGCCAACTTCTATAACCCTCACAAAATTACAAAGTTTTATTGGTCTTGTGAACTTCTACCACAAGTGCATCTCTTGTTAATTATACATTGCCACACCTTTACATCACTTGATAAAGACCAATTTTTTATTTTAGTGGACAAATGATCATTCTTTTTCCTTCCATAAATTTAAATAGACACTATATTTTGCACCTATTCTTATCCTATCCAATATTTCATAGCATTTTGAGATTAAAATAGATGATTCATAGTTTGCACTTGGAGTAGTTTTGAAGCATAATGGTCATCCAATTCTCTATCATTTGGAAACCTTCTCTGATGCTAAACAAAATTACTTTACATATGATAAGGAGTTGTATGCATTGATCCAAACAACTAAGTACTAGAGACACTATATTTTGGGTAAGAAAAACATTGTTCATACTAATAACTTACCTCTATAGTTTCTTCAATCATAAAATAAAATTAAATAAGTTGGACATACGAAGTGGGCCTCATATTTATAACAGTGTCACTTGATCATCAAATATAAGAAGGGAAACACCAATATTGTTGTAGATTATTTGAATCGTCCTCCTATACATGCTTTAATTGTTGTAACCAATTCTCTTTTGGATTTCAAAGTTACCCTTCTTAGTGTGCTCATGATCCTAACTTTGAACATGTCTATTAAAGTCTTCAAAATCCTACCTCTTATAATTTTTCTCCTTTTTAGGATTTTTACATCAAGGAAAAATGGTTGTATTATTTGGATAAGCTTTGTGTTCATCATAAACACTAAACATCTCTTCTCAAAGAGGCACACTCTACTATATATGGTGGTCACTTTGGAAAATAGAAAACACTTCATCATTTATAGCATTTCCTCTATTGGTGATGTTGGGAAGAAGAAGCTAAAGTTTCATTCATATTAAGAGTTTAAATAGACCTACATGAATCCTTTGTTATATAAAAAATACTCGATACATGCTAAAAAAACATTAATAAAATAAGATGATAATAATAACCAATAGATAGATTAACTTAAGAACAAACTCTAACTAAGCTAGACCTAAAATATTATCTAGAACTAACAACCTACATCTAGAAATCCATGAGAATTAGAGGCTCATATTTATATAACAATAAAATAATCCTAAGACTATTACATTACATGTGCTTTTCCTCATCATTCCTCCCCATAATAGAATCATTGGAATCCAATGCTTTCAAGAGAGCAAATAAATCATGAGACATATGGTGGTGAGATACCCAATGGGCCTAATGCAGAAGCTAACCTCATTGGACAAAAAGGTAAGAAATGGATAACCTATGGTGGGTTTGGTGATTCTTTATTTCCAAAACTTGATTAGAATTTGATAAAATATTAAAATTAGGTACCTCATAAGTAGAATAGATGATGAAAAGATTTGAACCCACTCTATGTGTATGGTAATGCTTGATGAGATCTAACTATGCTCGAAGATCAAGTTAAAAAGCATGTAGTAACACATACAAAAGAATAGGGTGAGGTCTATAATGAATTGGTTAGATCTAACTATATACCTTTATAGAAAACCATATTTCTATCCAACCTAAAAATTACGAGGAATATAACAATGATGCATGAGTTGTGTCTATAGTTGTTGAGCCTTCAAACTTTCTTGGATTGAAGACTCTAAAAACGTGCATAAGGAACATAAAGTGTATGTAATAATGGAGCATTAGGAAGAGGTGAAGTAGGAATAATATTAAGGCTATGGTTAATGCTTGAATAAATGGAAGTGTGATAGGATCCTATAATACATGAGATTAAGATTACAACTTTTGATCTAGTGAAGCATACCAAAAAGGCTTAGTGACTTGTGCTTTATTTACTACTATTCATGCTTACTTGCAACTAAGTACCAAATTTATGGTGTGCTTAGTGCATCTAATTGGATATGATTTATTATCTAATTGTAAAGTGTAATTATTTTTGAATGCACCATAGTGAGCCTTCCTATCATATTGACAAGGTATTCCAAGTAACAATCCACAATAATCCATAGGGTTCATATTACAAGTGACATTGTCCATAAATTTAAGCCAAAAGCAAATTACATGGTGTAGGTGTGTGTTATGTTTGATGTAATTACACTATTCTTCCATCCAAGTGAATATGGACAAGGATGTGGGTCCATCGATAACTTTAATTTATCAACAATGGACCTTGCAATCAATTTTTTTGCGAGCCATTATTGATCATACAGTCTATAGACAAGTCATGTGTGCGAAACAAATTATCATTATCACCTACTAATAAATGGTGATGCATTAAGGTGAAATTATTGAGTCTACATTTTCATTCATCATATGTCTTGTCTTCTCTAAAAATATCGATGATAACATTTCCTAGTTCTTCACCAAGAGACTATACAATAAATTTTTTCTTCTTCAACCTAGGTAATTCAAACATTTTATGATCTTTTCTTTTACAATAAGTACAAAATTTATTAGAATTTCTAACATCAAAATATGGACATATGTACAAAAATAATAACAAGGAGAATAAAGAGGGATGAGGAAGAAGAGAACTGCTTTGAAGAATGTTGTTGAGAATAGAATATCGAGGTTCTAGAAGCCCCTATTGAAAAGGAAGGGCAATATGCTCTTGATTGGAAAACAAGTTTCTCCTTTACAAGCTAAGATTAATTGAAAGCAGCATCAAGTTTCATAAAGGAAGTATATTTTGAATTCCTATACAATTATTCCTATAAACATCTCTTTAATTTGATGATGAGAGTAGTAGTTAATTCTTGCATGCCAAGTAATATCCACAACCTGTTGAATTGATAAATATAGTCTTTTACAAACATATGACTTCCTTGTATCAAGAGAATCCATTTGATGACTAGATTATCTTCATATTTTGAAGAATAAAATGTATGCCTCAATGCTTTGAGAAGTTGATCCTATGTATCAAGGGCATATTGAGTAGTTTGGTATTCAATGACTAAGACCTTAGCCACTCCAAAAAAAATTAATTTAGAAAATAAGCATCTCTATTTATCAAGAAGTTGACTATATGCAAACCAAGTTTCCATATATTGGATCCAACTATTCAGGACATCAGGATCTTGAGATCCATCATAAATTATGATATTGCATTTACTTTTGGAGCAAGTGTTATTGTTATAGATCTTAACATCAAGTGGTAAGTTTTGGACACTAATTTCATTGACCTTATTATCCAAGGTACTAAATACATTGGAATAATTAGCTATAATATCAGCCAAATTGGTGGCCATGGTGGAGCGAGTTAAATCCAATGCAAACATACCTAGTTGACCAAAGTTTTTACAAAAGAAACTAGTTTCTAACAAATTCAATTTATGGCTAAATCCAACACTATTTTATGCATACAAAGTTTAAAAATTCATGTACTATATAGAATACAAATTAATCAATCAATCAATTAATTAATAGTGCATAAATTAAAATTTATACTTTTATACAATGCCTTGGCCTTATAAGAAATTAGTGATCCTAGATTTCAACTTAGACAACCAAATTTCCTTGGTCAATACACATTTATGTGTTCCTAGTGCATCGATGGCCAACCTTCAAAGGATGGACCTTTTTGCTTCATGGACTTCAAATTTATCAAAAAGTCTAAATATTTTATCATGGAGCCCTTGAATTCACATCAACAATTGATGGACTTCAACAAGGAAGACCCCCTTGCCTAGCCAAAATATTCTCATGTGAAGAACACAAGCTTATACTGAGAGGGGGAGGTGAACAGTATAAGACCTCTCTTTACTTTATCTATCAATATAGCTTTCAAACCATTAACACGCAGAATAAGATAGCAGTAATAACAGTAGTAAAACATTGCATAAGAATCAATCCACAATGAGACACAACAAATTACGTGGTTCACCCAAGATGGGCTACTCCACGGATAAAAATTTTCCTCTAAAAGTTATATCAAAACCTCTAGGAATCCTTCCCAATTACAATGTTTATGAGCCTCAGCTCAAAGGAGACACCTTCCCCTAATTCGCTTTGCTAGTGATCCTCTAGAAGACCTCTATCTCTTTTGCCCTTAGCAAGTGGAAATATTTCCATAGAAGACACCTGTCTTCCCTGCTCTGGCTGGAGATCTCTGTCCTCAACTCTGTCACAGCAAGTTGGTCCTCTTTACTGCACCAAAACATAGTCCTTCGGTCTGGCACAATTCTGTCCTCTTCCTCTGTCTTTGATCTGCACTTGGTAGGAAAACAACTTTTCACTGTCTGCACAACTACAGCAGCACAGTATCTTTAAATTACAGCCACACTATCTTCTCAACTTTTGCACAAATGCAATAGTGCAATCTTCACAAAAATTGCAGCAGCACTATCACCGTTCATCCTTCACAACTGTTCACAATTACAGCAGCATCTACTTCGTGCCCTTTGCTTTTCTTTTACACAGACTGCGTGAACACAGTTGCAATCACAGCTGTCCTTAGATCAAATTCCACTACTTCGCAAACACTGTAGAATTTGAATGCACAACAACTTATGCGCCTATTTGTAATCAAAACAGCACACTCTCTTTGCACAGTCTTCTCATGAACAGCAGCACATTCTTTGCGCACATAGCAGCACAGTCTTTGACACTTAGAAGATTCAAGGAAATGCACTCTAATGTTGCAGTCAAACTTCACTCTCTGCTTTTCGATACTCAAACCTCACTTGTCACACTAACTCTATGAATGCCACACTTCGAATGCGCACTCCGATGAACTACCCAAAATTGCTCAAACAGTCCTCCTTTAAATACTCACAATCTCAAGATGAAATCTTGTTCTTTAGTCAGCTGTTCAACCTTCTAACACGTCGGTTGTAAAACCTTATACTTCGTCGGCCAAGGTTAACTTCGTCGGCTTCAACCGCCTCTGTTGTTCTGTAGCTTTTCTCGCGCGACACTCAAACATGTCGCGATATCGCTATGCCTTTGTCTGTCGTACACCTTCTTTGGTTTGTTGTCACGAAATCGTGACACTATAGCTTTTGCTGACGTCATCATGAATCTTGTCACGAAATCGCGATGCTCTAGACTTCAATGCCTTCTTCTCCACTGCTGTCATGAAATTGTGACACCTTTGCCTCTTGCTGATGTCATCATGATTCTTGTCACGAAATCACGACGCTCTGGACTTCAAAGCCTTCTTCTCCGCTACTGTCACGAAATCGTGACATCTTTGCCTTTAGGTGACGTCATCAGCAACTCTGTCATGAAATTGTGACACCTCTTGCTCCTTCAACATTTTCTTGGTTTGCACTAGCGAAAATGAAACATGTCACGAAATCGCGACGCTTTCGCTGCCTTAAGCTCTTTCTTGTCAACTGTTCGTGAAACTGGAACATGTCACGAAATCGCGATGCTTTTGCCAACTGCAAGCTGCCAACTCAACTTGTCACGAAATTGCGACACTTTCTGCATCCGTACGACTTCTTCGAAACTTGTCGCGAAATCGTGACACTTCCTGCAACTCAACACTGCCAACTCAACTTGTCACGAAATCGTGACACTTTTTGCATCCGTACAAATTCTTCGAAACTTATCACGAAATCGTGACACTTTTGCCCACTTTGCCTCTGCCTTCCTGCATGTCGTGAAATTGCAACAGTTTTGGCCAAAATTTCTCTCTCCTCAAACATGTCGCAAAATCACGACAGTTTTGCCCGTTCTGCCTCTGCCTTCCTGCATGTCGCGAAATCACGACAGTTTTGGCCAAACTTTCTCTCTCCTCAAACATGTCACGAAATCGCGACAGTTTTTCCAGTAGCCTGCAAACTTCTTCTAAATTATCTTTTTCTGGATTTTTGGCAACTGGGCTACTCTGATTTTCTTGGAGACTTACTGACCAACTGAAACCTTCATCAAAACACATCCTTTAGACATAAAAACAAATTGCTCCAAGAACTCCTTGACATCAAAAACAACATCTACCAATAGCTCCTTGACATCAATGACAACAACTAAACTTAGGCAAAGGCAATGTACTCAAGGTACCCAAAATTGCCAACAATCTCCCCCTTTGTCATTGATGACAACCCTTAACTAAAACACATCTTTCAAGAGCCAAAACTGAAATCAATCTCTTCAAGTGTTGCTCCCCCTGACTTGAAGCTTTCCTCTTCTCTTGAAAAATCTCCCCCTTACTTAAATCTCTCCCCCTTTGTCATCAATGGCAAAGGGTCACCTTTGGGGCTTGGGACTAAGAATGAGCCTCTTAGCTTAGTCCCTCCCCCACCTCCTGATGAGGTGATTTAAAACAAGGTTGGGAGTGACACTCCCATTAAACACTCATCATCATTAGTGTCTAAGATTTATTTGTCGGGCCTTCTCTTGAATTCTTTTCTTGTATTTTTGTTCCTGTCACTATTTTGATCCTCGGACCTATTAATACTACTGTTCCTGTTTCTATTATCTTTTCTGTTCTTATCCATACCTTGATTCTTGGACTTGTTCATGCTGTTGTTTCTGTTTCTGTATCTCAGAAGATCAGCTCTACACTGTCTAGCTAGGTGACCTTCATTGTTGCATTTATAGCAGGTAATACTATTAGCCATGGTTGTTCTTTGAATTCGCCTGTTCTGACTAACCCAGTTCCTGTTATTTGCTTTGCAAAAAATTGCCTTGTGCCCGAATTGTTGACAAGAGTAGCAATACCCTTAAAAGAAATTACGTCTCCTAAAACTGTCATTTACTCTCTTCATTTGAGTCATGCAATGTACAGCCATGTGACCAAATATGTGACACTCATAACATCTGCCATGAAATTTTCTTTTATTCGACTTCATGGGTCCCGAAAACTTCTTCTTCTTAGTCTGAATATCGTTTTCTATTTTTGCATATACATCACTTACGGACTCATGATCTGAAGTACTTTCTTCAATAGGACTCTCTTTCTTTTGAAATATCTTGCTAGATTCCCCAACCTGTTCCTTGTGCGGCTCAACAAAACCGAGACCTGTTTTATCTGTTGGTTTTCTTTGTCCTTCGATGAGAAATTTAACCTTCTTGGAGCTATCCTGAAATCTGTAGAGCTTATCCTTGTACTCTTTATTTTCTTCTTTCAAAGAAGCTATTTCCTGTTCTAACTCACTATACTTCTGAATTTTAGAATCTAACTCATTCTTGAGCTCATGTGACTTAGCCATAGATACTTCAATATTTTCTACAAGTTCATCTATCTCCATACAACATTCATCTAACTTCATCTTGAGTCTATGATTCTTCTTTCTTTCCTTTTTCAAAACACTAAGAGCATTATTGAGTTTGCATTCAAGATCCTCTATTTGATGACACTTTGAATTATCACAGTCTTTTTCAGATTTCTTATCACTAGAGGTGCTACCTTTTTCAAAAACCATACATGCATCTTCATTGAGGTTTTCTGAAACATACTCATACATACTAGTAGCCAAATCATTATTTCTGCAATCATCCTCAAGGTGCCCAAAATTTCCACATCTAAAACATTTCATGATAATGAATTTATGTTTCGGTTCTTCCTCTTTTTTTGAAATGAACAAGCATCTCATTTTCATCATCACTAGAAGAACTGTCACTTTCACTGCTAGAACACTTACTTGATTTGTCTAAGTAGAAGCTCTTCTTATTCTTGTGAGAATGCCTCTTTCCATGATTTTTGTACTCATATTTGCTTTTCTGGTGATCGTTGTACTCATTTTTGCTCTTTTTGTAATACCTGTGCTTTTCAGAATCCTTGCTTTTAACATCCTGTATATATTCATCACTTTCATATTTAGAAACAGTACAGTCAGTAGCATAATGACCAAATTTCCCACAGTTGAAACATCTTATATTTTTCTTGCTTTTGTGCTTTCTGGAAAACTTGCCTTTCTTGCTATAATATGCCTCTTCCTCACTAGAAGACTCATCACTTTCTTGAATCTGTTTGCCCTTCGATTTCTTGATAGCTTTGAAAGCTGCCTCTTTCTTTACATAAAATTTTACTTGAGTTCTCAGCTCAAATGCTGCAAGAATACTATGGAGCTCATCCTTTTTTAATTTATCTAAATCTTTAGCTTCCTCAATAGCAAAAATCTTTTCACTAAATCTATTAGGAAGGGATCTTAAAATCTTATCACACACATCATTTTCAGCAAGTTCAAGACCTAAGTCTTTAATAGAATTTACAACTTCATCCATCCGGAGCATGTAGTCACTAATATTTTCATCATCATTCATCTTAAGTTGTTCAAACATACCTTTAAAATGTCTCAACTTGGCCTTTCGAACATTTGCATCACCTGTATGAACAACTCTGCAATTGATTCCACATTTCACTGGCTGTCTTGCAGTGAATAACTTTAGTGAGATCTGCCTTTTGTAAACCCTTCAAGATTGCATTCATGGCTTTTGAATTGTTGTGATGTAGAAGCCTGTCTTCTTTAGTAAAAGGACCATTTGTAGGAATGGTATACCCATCTTCAACAACTTCCCATACCTCATTACCGAGTGCCATTAGATAGACTTTCATTCTTGCACTCCACAGACCAAAATCTGATCCGTCAAGAATAGGTGCTGCATTGCCACTCGAGTAGTCCATTGTGTTCTTTGTAAACTTTTCCTTCAAGCTATTAAAATTTCCGAAGGCACTGGCTCTAATACCAATTGAAGAACACAAGCTTATACTGAGAGGGGGGGTGAACAGTATAAGACCTATATTTACTTTATCTATCAATACAGCTTTCAAACCATTAACACGTAGAATAAGATAGCAGTAATAACAGCAGTAAAATAGTACATAAGAATCAATCCACAATGAGACACAACAAATTACATGGTTCACCCAAGATGGGCTACTCCACGGATAAAACTTTTCCTCTAAAAGTTATATCAAAACCTCTAGGAATCCTTCCCAATTACAATGTTTATGAGCCTCAGCTCAAAGGAGACACCTTCCCCTAATTCTGCTTTGCTAGTGATCCTCTAGAAGACCTCTATCTCTTTTGCCCTTAGCAAGTGGAAATATTTCCACAGAAGACACCTGTCTTCCCTGCTCTGGCTGGAGATCTCTGTCCTCAACTCTGTCACAGCAAGTTGGTCCTCTTTACTGCACCAAAACATAGTCCTTTGGTCTGGCACAATTCTGTCCTCTTCCTCTATCTTTGATCTGCACTTGGTAGGAAAAAAAAATTTCACTGTCTGCACAACTACAGCAGCACAATCTCTTTAAATCACAGCCGCACTATCTTCTCAACTTTTGCGCAAATCCAATAGTGCAATGTTCACAAAAATTGCAGCAGCACTATCACCATTCGTCCTTCACAACTATTCGCAATTACAGCAGCATCTACTTCGTGCCCTTTGATTTTCTTTTACACAGACTACGTGAACACAATCGCAATCACAGCTGTCCTTAGATCAAATTCCACTGCTTCGCAAACACTGCAGCATTTGAATGCACAACAACTTATGCGCCTATTTGTAATCACAACAGCACACTCTCTTCACACAGTCTTCTCATGAACAGCAGCACATTCTTCGCGCACACAGCAGCACAGTCTTTGACACTTAGAAGATTCAAGGAAATGCACTCTAATGCTGCAGTCAAACTTCACTCTCTGCTTTTCGATACTCGAACCTCACTTGTCGCACTAACTCTGTGAACGCCACACTTCGAATGCGCACTTCGATGAACTACCCAAAATTGCTCAAATAGTCCTTCTTTAAATACTCACAATCTCAAGATGAAATCTTGTTCTTTAGTCGACTGTTCAACCTTCTAACACGTCGGCTATAAAACCTTATACTTCATCGACCAAGGTTAACTTCATTGGCTTCAACCGCCTCTACTATTCTGTAGCTTTTCTCGCGCAACACTCAAACATGTCACGATATCGCTACGCCTTTGTCTGCCGTACACCTTATTTGGTTTGTTGTCACGAAATCATGACACTATAGCTTTTGCTGACATCATCATGAATCTTGTCGTGAAATCGCGATGCTCTAGACTTCAATGCCTTCTTCTCCGTTGCTATCGCAAAATCATGACACCTTTGCCTCTTGCTGACGTCATCATGATTTTTGTCGTGAAATCGCGACGCTCTGGACTTCAAAGCCTTCTTCTATGATACTATCATGAAATCGTGACATCTTTACCTTTAGCTAACTTCATCAGCAACTCTGTCGCGAAATCGCAACACCTCTTGCTCCTTCAACCTTTTCTTGGTTTGCACTAGCGAAAATGAAACATGTCATGAAATCATGACGCTTTCGCTGCCTTAAGCTCTTTCTTGTAAACTGTTCGCGAAACTGGAACATGTCACGAAATCGCGATGCTTTTGCCAACTACAAGCTTCCAACTCAACCTATCACGAAATCGCGACACTTTCTACATCCGTACAACTTCTTCGAAACTTGTCGTGAAATCGTGACACTTCCTGCAACTCAACACTGCCAACTCAACTTGTCGCGAAATCGCGACACTTTTTGCATCCGTACAACTTCTTCAAAACTTGTCGCGAAATCGTGACACTTTTTCCCACTTTGCCTCTGCCTTCCTGCATGTCGCGAAATTGCGACAGTTTTGGCCAAACTTTCTCTCTCCTCAAACATGTCGCGAAATTGCGATAGTTTTGCCCATTCTGCCTCTGCCTTCCTGCATGTCACGAAATCATGATAGTTTTGGCCAAACTTTCTCTCTCCTCAAACATGTCGCGAAATCACGACAGTTTTGGCCAAAATTTCTCTCTCCTCAAACATGTCGCAAAATCGTGACAGTTTTTCCAGCAGCTTGCAAACTTCTTCTAACTTATATTTTTCTGGATTTTTGGCAACTGGGCTACTCTGATTTTCTTGGAGACTTATTGACCAGCTGAAACCTTCATCAAAACACATCCTTTAGACATAAAAACAAATTGCTCCAAGAACTCCTTGACATCAAAAACAACATCTACCAATAGCTCCTTGACATCAATGACAACAACTAAACTTAGGCAAAGGCAATGTACTCAAGGTACCCAAAATTGCCAACATCATGCAGTGTATCTAACATCAACTTCTATTATGGGAAGAAAAAAAATTAGATCCTTCATGGTGTGGTGTGAATATGGATGGATTGGATCAATTGCATGACTTAAAATGTGTAAAATTAATCTCCCAAAAATTGATTCACCAAATGATTGAGCACCTTCAAATATTGGAATTTAAACATAGTGACATCGAAAGAGAAAAATTTTGTCACTCTATACTTATGATTATTTCTATGCACAATATGTTTGAATCATCAGGAAGGTGCAATGAAAAGAATAAAAAAACACTTCAACTCATTGCATTTTAGACATCCTAGTTCTCGATAATTCTTAGGTCATCATAAACATTGTTGGAATTAATGTACTACTTTATGATTGAAGCTGACTAAATATCCATAGCAATTAAAAGTAAAATTATTTATCTAGAGATTGAATGTTGAGAATTAACAATTTATCAATGATCACAACATAATTAGAGACCTTTTATTTTGAAGATCTTGTCCACATGGTGAAACAATACAATTCTTCAATAGGCTTCACTAATCTCACTTAGATTGCTTGTGAAGCCTTTTGGTCCCACCAATACTCCCACTACATTCATGAGATTGATGAGTGAAGTCTTGAAGGATTGTTAGAATTAAATTTTTTATCATATACTTAGATGATATTCTAATCTTTTCTAATACTTGGAAGGTACATATTTAGCCTTTGAAACATGTTCTTCTCACACTTTAGCAGAACAATTTGTATGCCAACCTTTCTAAGTGTTATTTTGGTTAGACATCCTTCTCATATCTTGGATTTATCATCAATACATATAGCATTCAGGTGGATACGACTGGCCAAATCCTATAGCCCCTCATAAAAATATAGAGTTTTCTTGGTGTTGCATACTTTTACCGAAAGTTCATCCATCATTATTCAAAAATTGTTACACCTTTACATCACTAGAAAAAGACCAATGTTGTTTTTTTGTGGATAGAGTATTATTCTCATGCTTTCCATATATTGAAGAAAAAAATATGTTCTATACCTATTCTTATCCTACCCAATTTTTTACATCCTTTTAAGATCAAAACATATGCTTCATAGTTTGAACTTGGAGCAATTTTGAAGCAAAATGGTCATCCAATGACCTATCATTTGAAAACCTTATTTTTTTCTAAATAAAATTACTCCACATATGATAAGGAGTTGTATGCATTGATCCAAACCATTAATAACTAGAGATACTATCTTCTAGGTAAGGAAACAATTGTTCATATTGATTACTTGCCTCTATAGTTTCTTCAATCACAAATTAAAATTGAAGAAGCCATGCATATGAAGTGGGCCTCATATTTACAACAAGTTCACTTGGTCATAAAATATAAGAAGGGGAACACCAACACTATTATAGATTATTTGAATCATTATTCTATGCTATATTATTTAATTGTTGTAACCACTTCTCATTTTGGTTTATAGACTTGGCCTTCTTAGTATGCTCATGATATTGACTTTGGTCAAGTTTATAAAAGTATTCAAAATCCTACCTCTTCTAATTTGGCTCATTTTTAGTATTTTTACATCAAGGATGAATTTTTGTACAAGTTGGATAAAATTTATGTTACTCATGAACATTGAACATATTTTCTCAAGGAGGCACACTCTACTATCTATAGTGCTCACTTTGATAAATAGAAAAAACCTCATAATTTGTAGTGTTTCTTCTATTGGCTTCATATGTAGCGTGATGTTCTGTGTTTCTTATGTCAATGTGTAGTATGTTGCCATTCCAAACTAGCAAACAAAAGGTTGGGCTTAAGTGTTCCTTTTCCCATTTCTACTCATCCTTGGGAGAGCATTTTCATGGATTTGGTTAGTGATTTTTCATTGATATTTTACCAACATGACTATGATTTTGTGATTTTCAATAGATTTAGCAATATGGCTAAGTTCATTTCCTATCACAAGATTAGTTCTATGCACGACTTAGCTCAAATATTCTTTGATTTTTTTTGACAATCCTTTGGTTTGCATACCAACATTTTCTTTGACCATGACTCATGTTTTGTGGATTATTTTTGGAATTCATTGAGGAAGATTTTGGGAGTTTCTCTTAACTTTTCCATCATATTTCATCCTTAGTCAGATGGTCAGACTAAAGTTGTGAACCACACTCTCATGTAAGGATATACCACTGTACTTTTCCTACAAAGTGGAACTTGAGCCTAACCCACATTGCATGCATACAACTGAGCAGTCCATTCTTTTATGAGTCAATCACATTTCAAGGTTTGTCTTGGTTTTTAGCCTTTAACTTCCTATGAGTTACTATTATCCTTACCATATCCAAAAACCATGTACATTCAAAAATAGAAAGATAAGGACCACTCTTTCATCTAGCATTTTTAAAGACTTCAATCAAAAGTATGTTATATTATTTAGAAGACTCAAAAATAGCAAAGCAACTTATGGACCATCATTTCATTCCTCATAATTTTCAATTTGGGGAAAATGTTTGGTTATACTTGGAAAAACATTGCTTTTGAGGGAAGGCCCACAGTAAAATCAAACCACTTTGCTATGGGTCTTACACTATTCTGCAATATGTTTTAGAGAATGCTTTTTGACTAGATCTATCTACACAGTTGGGATTCCATGATACTGTCAATGTTGATATTCTTAAGTACTACCATGAGCCTACATTGGATTTTGAACCTACTATCAACCATCTTGTTGATGGTGTTCCTAATTTTTATCTTTTGCTAGATTTTGATCACATTTTCAATATGAAGACTCACCATACTCACCAAGGTTCCACCACTTCCTACCTTGTTGCAAAATAATATGAACTTCCTCATTAGGCCTATTGGATATCTCACCATTAGATATCTTAAGATATTCCTTCTCATTTGCAAGCATATGAGTCCAATGTTTCTACTATTGGGAGGAATGATGAGGATTCAATGGGCATAGTATATGTTGTAGATATTAGCATGATATTTATTATATTATTTATTAGGTTGTAAAATAGTAAAAGTGAATATTTATAATTAGTTTCCTAGAAGTTAGGTTGTTAATTGTTAATTTATTTTTGGAATATTTGAAAGAACTAAGTTAGGTCATGTAGGTAAAATTCATGACCTCATTTGCAATACAAGAAGCCAAGATCTTTTTCTTAAAAAAATTGGCCAAGTTTTTAAAGGCTTAGGAGGTTGCACAAAGCCGAGATGAATGAAGTTGGACCCTTCTCAATGGTGATGCTAGCACAACATCATGAAACTTTGAAAATTTGCAAAGAAAAAAAATTCAATATGTATAAAGCTAGGATGAACAAATCTAGGTCATTTAAGCAAGTGATGTTAGTGGAGGGAAAGAAAGACCATAAATCATGCAAACAAAAGTTCTCAAAGATGGTATGCACAAAAATAGGATGTACAAATCTAGGATTAACAAATTCAATCCTCCAAAAGAAAATAACTTGTCCCGAACACTAACCAAAGCATGCACCTTTGAAAAAAGATGAAGTGTAATTATCCTAAAGGATTTTTGGTAGTGACATCAACATCCCAACATAAAATTCTAGAATCATGCAATGAATATTATAATTGAACAAATCCATAGCCAAATAATAGTGAAGCATTAAATAAACCAAATAACAAACAAAGTTGAAACTCATCCCAAGTTGACACCATCAAAATATTCATAGGGTCTAATTTTGTTTCAAGAAGTTGTGTAAGCAAAGTAATGAGTCCGAATTTGAAACAAGCACTTACAAAACATCTTTTTAGTTTTTCAACCACACCAATGCCTTCCAACTATGCCAACTAATTACATTGAAGCTTGAAAATTATAGTTCTAACAAATTAGTTGCAGTAGTTCGATCGATTGCAGTGGGCGGTTGTAGATCAATAAAGCAGATTGCAAATATATTCAAATTCAAATACAAAGTGAAATATAAAGCTATCACCTCAACAAAATGAGTCTTCTTAGCCAAGCTATTTTCATAATAGACCTATAACTAATTGTAAATATTTTATTGTAAGTTTCAAAATACAACCTATAAATAAGTCATGCCACCTTCAATTGAAGGGCCAGCTCTATAGTATTTGCTTGGATACTTGTTATGTAATCTTCCAATTAATGAAAGTGATAGTTATTTGGACTCAATTGCTAATGTTATCATAGATTCTTATAAATGTATTTTCACTTTAAGTTATTTCTGTTACACTTTTATGACTAATCTATTTTTTTAAAACATTTTTTTCTATTTGAATCACTATTGGATTACTATTCATTTAAGTCTTTTGAATGATTAAGGTATGTAAATGAAACTAAATAAACATGTTTTGCATCTAATGATGGTTGGTCTATTAAGTATCATATAAATTGATTAGGTTAGCTTATTATATGGTAGTGTCCAATGCTATTACACTATATCCTACCCATTATTTGATAATTTATTTAAACCCTTACCTTCTCTTAACCCTTTTATCTCTTTGCTCTTAGATTAAAACCCCTATTTTAATTTATATAAATTCCAAGGAACCAACCTTCTTTGGAGGTTGAATTGAGAGATCTCATTCATTAAAAAATGTTTACTGAAGTATAGGGTGTATTCAAAATCCATAGAATAAGAAAATTTTATGCCAATAGTTTATTCCTAGCAAGCCCGATGGATGAAAACTCACTCACCTATTTGATAAGCATAATATTGGTAAGCTTTTGTCATACAAGATCATTTGGATTTTTTCACTTGACAACTCTGTTGGTTTATAAGGAATAAACAAAACCCAATTGCTATCATATTTTAGTTGCGTATTTTGTTTTTTTTGTATGCTCACAATATTTATAGCTAAAATACTAGAGAATACATTATCGTTTCTTGAGTTTGCTTCTTTAAATTTAAGAAAAAAATAAGTTTCCACATCCAAATTCCTTATCAAAAAGTGTACCCTTAGGAACGTCCAGTTCTAAAGTCATGGTTCACAACCAACACCAGGTTTCTTAAAATTTCCTCTAATGGAACACCATTGAACCATTAGGTTTGGCACATGTAAATGATATTCCTCAGTAAACATTCAAAGCCTTTCCTACCTATGATGGTACAAACAAGACTGCATACAAATATTGTCAATATTTGGTCTCATTGGCTGCAATCCATAATATATGAGAAGAAAATATTATGGTTAGGCTTCTCATCTTATCTTTCAAAGGAAATATACTACACTAGTATCAAAACTTATAAGTCAGAAGTATCTACTCATGGGATGATTTGGAAAGGAATTTTGTTGAATAATTTAATGAGCTAATAGATTCCTTTTTGCTCCTCATACAATTATGGTTATTCAGAGTTATCCTTAAGAAATCATCACAAATTTTAATATCAGGTTTAGTAGAACTTGAAAAAGTATTCCTCAATATATTAGACCTTATAGTCCCCTGGAATATATTTACTATATTAGAGCATTAGGTTTTGACCTAGGTATTTAAACACAATAATCTAACATGACAAATTTTTCCTAGGTCTACTAAACAATTGCCACCATTGAGCATACTCTAATATCTGTGGAAAGGTGACCTCCTAGGATAGTAATGTTGTATCTTCTTGAGATAGTTCAACCTAATCACTAGAAGGAAAAACCTATCATGATCACACATCTTCCCTTAGCTGATCCTATTCCTACTCCTAAGGTATTACATTCAGTATCTACTCTGCCAACCTTACTAACACTAGAACCAAAGTAATATTCAATAATGATAGAGATATTGTCTACCTTCAAGACATTAAATAATAAGGTGACAACTATTGAAAAGGAAAGCAGAAAGATACCAACCAAGAATATTTCCCTATGTTTCTAACTATTATAAGACTTCCATTAGCAATAAAACAGAGAAGATCAATAATAGTTATAATGATCATGAACTAGAATTAGTAGTATCAGATTCAAAATGTCATCCTTGGTGTATAGTGTATAGTGATCCCCATAATGTAGACACTTGCATAATGTATCAACATCAATCCCAATTGTATACCACTAAGGAAGCTAAAAATGCTCAAACATATTATATTAATATGTTGTGGGAACTAGAAAAAGTCATGTTCACCTAGGATCCTTCAAAGGAAGAATGTATATTAGTATTGACCAGGTCTAAAATGAAGCATCTATAGGTGGATCCACAAAATTTAGGTTCATTCTGAGTACTAGATCAACCATAATAATCCAAATAATAAACATTGCATGATACAACAAAATCTCCAACCCAACAAAAATCAATAAAGGTTTCCCTGATGTTGGAGCCACAAAAGGATTAATAACAACTAGAGCAAGTAGAAAAGGAAAAAGAGACTCCCCCTGAGTCAAAGGAATAAGCCTAGGATAAGATCAAATATCTTTCTATAACAAAAATATAGAGGATAAAATCCACTCAGGAATACGGGAGGAGGTTTGATGAACCAAAAATAAAAGAAGGAAAGAAGTAGATTGAATCGTCTAGTTTCAACATTGTTAAAGAACTGAAGAAAACCCTTTCTAAGACAAGTATGCATAACCTTAATGATCCCCAAATATATTTATTTACTTAGATATTCATTAAAAATGACAAACTTAGGAGGTAAGCCAAATTCATATTATAATATTTCTTAATATTTGATAACTTTCAAGTCTAGAAAGAATAGGCCACCTCCCTTTTACATGTCCTTGAGGATGGAAGATTGTATTGGACACACTTGAATGATTTATTTTAGATCTAAAAATATTGTGATGCCTAAGGCGGTGTGTGAAGCTATGGGTATTGTGTCCCAGAGTATTACAATTGGATGACATCCCTACAAAAATAGTTAGGGTTATCAAAGACATTCCTATGATGTTGTACAGAGTGCCAAAAATTACTATGATACATGAAGTGGTAATTATGGACCTCGAGCCATACTTTTGTCTCTACCTTTCCCAAGAATTTATAGAAAAATTGGAAGGTTATATGTACCTAGATTATTATCACATGATAATCCTGCACAAGGGCAAAAAAATTAAGATCTTTCCCAAAAAGTCAACATCATAACATATAGAGAATATTGAGGAAGAATGTTTCAATATGATTATGAAAGAACCATACCCTTTGGAAGGTAATCTTGAAGAGTTTCAAATTGAAGATGAATTTTCTCTAAAATATTATAATACCTTGATAGAAATAGGAATTGGCACATATCATCATAGAGTCACAACAAGAAAATATCTCAACTATGACAAACCAAGAACTCCAAAAAATAGAGCTTTTGAAGCTTTATTTCGATAGGGTTAGATGCAAGAATGGAGTTAGAGCCAAGATAATGTTGATATCTCCTTCAGAAGGAATCAAAAGTTTCTCTTACAAGCTAATGTGGAGATGCACTAATAATACTGCCAAATTTAAAACCTTGTAACTTGGCTTAATGTAGGTAGAAGTAATGGACATTAAGTTAATATTAATTTATGATGACTTAGAGCTTGCGGTCAACCAAGTGATAAAACAATGTAGTAGTAAATATTATTACTTAAAAGCATACTGTAATAGGATATGAGATTTGATGGAAGGATTTGAAGTGTTGAATATAAAATCTATTCTTAGGAAAAAATGATTTGTTGACATACTAGCTTCTCAAGGATAAAATTACATACCCAGTACCAATTATGGTCAAAATATGGATGAAGTAAAGATGATATTCAAGCTGACAATCCTAATGTTGGACATCTTGATTCCCTAATCTAAAAGTTGTCATTGATGTCAAAAGGACCTATGTAAGTAAGCACTATGATTTTTATCCACAAAGAGCTTCATGAGAAGCAAAGGTTTTGATCAAAGGTTCAAGAAGGGATGCATGGCATTTGGTTCCAAAAGGAGCTTCAAGGGAAGCTTAGAAAAAGGTTTTTATGAAAACCAAGGAATGAAAGGGTTTATTTAAAACCATGGATGGCAGATTTGAAATGGGTTTTTCTTAAAACCCAAGTTGGCTTTTCGTTTCATCGAAAAAGGTTCCCCGGTGATGGAGAAATTTAATTTTAAAGGTTTAGTTTAAATTTTAATTTATTTAAAATTAAAATTTAAATTTTAAAATTAAATAAAAGATTTTTCTTGCCATGTCCTTCGAAGTCATATATTTTATCATGCAAAGGTTTGAATATTTAAAGGGGTTGATTTTATAAACCAAGAAGGAGACAAGAAATATTTTCCGCATTCGATTATCCCCTCCTTTGCAATCGTTGATTCCCCCCTTTTGATTTCGTTTGCGCATTGCATGTGGAACAAGGGAGCAAGTTGCAATACATAGGTGGAGAGGATGGAAATATAAGTCTCAAAGGCTTAAATACTCCATGTGGGAGGCCTAGCCGACATGGTGGGTGGGGAGTGTGCTAAGGTGCACGACGAGGAGGAACGCGGGGTCGAAACCACCCGATGCCATTTTGCAAGGTATGCCATAATTCGATCGCCGAAATTTTTGGTTGCATGAAATATTTCAAATTTGCTAAGGTTGTGTTAAGTGTCAACTTTCATGGAGAGTATAGTGGATTTAAGTTTTTCATATTGTTAAGGTTTGATATTTGATTAATGTGGGATATTGCCTAATAAGGCTTTGTGATTATTTTTTTTAAAGTGTAAAAGTGTTGAAAGGAAGGATATAAAATATTTGAGTTATTTTATGGTATAAGTGGTTTTTGGAGTGACAAGGTTATGCAATGTTTTGATTTATTTTATTTTATGGTATAAGTGGTTTTTGGAGTGATAAGGTTATGCAATGTTTTGATTTATTTTATTTTATGGTACAAGTGGTTTTAGGAGTGATAAGGAAGTTGTGCATCAATTCTTAAGAAGGTTTTTTAATTAAAAGCCTTGGTGATTATTATTGTTAAGTGAAGTAATGTTGATTATTTTATGATCTTCTAACCCTTGTGAGGATTGGCAAAAGAATATTGTGATTGTGGTAGATTTCCAAAGAGGCTTCTTCATCTTCATAAAAGGTATGGGCACATTATCCTATTGATTGATTATGGTGGTTGATTATAAAATACCTTTGGAGTGAAAAGGATTGATTGTGGTTTCCTTTTCAAAAGTGATTGGTTAAATGCTTCAAAGTTTTCTAGTTTGAGAGTTGTGATTAAACCTTGTTTTATAAGCATTGTTGTTGAAGCCAATTGGTTATGCAAAGAACTTGAACTTGAGTTAGAGAAGAACATGAGTATCATTGTTATGTGAGATTTATTGTTGAAACATTGTTAGAAACATTTTGAGTTGGTTGATACATGCTTGGACTAGGGTTTGTGAGAAAGGGTTGTTCTTTGAGGTGATTGGTTGAGAAGAGTTGTTTGAGCCTAGTCAAGTGGATGCATGTGGTTGTTCAAGTTCCATGAAACAAACTATTCTATATTATGGATTTGAGTTGAGATTGAGATTTGAGAATAGAACATATTGAGTCTCTAAAAATTATCTTTATGCTTCTATGAGATTGATTTGAGTTGAGATTGGGATTTGAGTATAGAACATATTGAGTCTCTAAAAATTCTCTTTATGCTTCTATGATATTGATTTGAGTTGAGATTGGGATTTGAGTATAGAACATATTGATTCTCTAATAATTCTCTTTATGCTTCTATGATATTGAATTGAGATATTGATTGAGCATTATGTATAGAATATATTGAGTCTCTAACAATTCTCTTTATGATTCTATGAGATTAGACAAGCTCTGTGTGAGCTTGTTAGGTAGATTTGAGACAAGTCTTTGAGAAGGCTTATGGACTTATTTTGAGTAAGTTTTTGTGGAAGCTTGCTATGCAGATTTGAACAGGTTCTATGTGGACCTATTGAGTATATTTGAGTAGGTTATATGTGGACCTATTGATAAGAATTGAGTAGGTTATGTGTGAACCTATTGAGTAGATTTGAGTAGGTTCTATGTGGAGTTATTGAGCAGAATTGTACTAGATCGAATGTACTATGTTCAGTGTAAGATATTAAACAGAGATATGCTATACCGACTAAACTGTGTTTAGTACAGTATTGAGATAAATCTTTGGAGGTGACAGAGTATAGAGGACAATTGAAGACAGATTTGAGTGAGGAGTCTTCAAGTGGAGAGAGATCCACTAGTCAGTGTAGTAGAGAGATAAAGTCTTCTAGAAGATCACTAGACAAAGCAAAAGGGGAAAGAGTTCTCCTGTGGAAGATATCCACGAACTTGAGATTAGGGGATCAACATCTCCTTTGGACAGAGGTCCATAAACATTGTAATTGAGAAGGATTCCCAAAAGAGATTTATTGAGAAAATTTTAGTAAAAGATTTTTTTCGTGGAGTAGCCCACATTGGGTGAACCACATAAAGTGTGGTGTCTATATTATGTATGGTGTTTTGTGCATTGCTTTGATTACTACTATTGATACTACAATCTATACATTGCATAATATTAAATTGAAAGAAAAAGTAAAAAGTGGTCTTATACTGTTCACCCCCCCCTCTCAGTATAAGCTTGTGTTCTTCACCTAAATAGAGAAATAGTTTGGTAGGTGTTTGAATATGATTGACAAATTATTGATTTCTTGACAAGAGAAGTGATCTATGCAAATCAACAAGAAGAGATGTTATAATACATTGACCAAGAAGAAGTCGTTCAAATAAAAACCAATCCAATACCAAAAGGACTAATCATTTTAGAAATCTTATTTGATAACAATGACCGAAATACAGGGCATAAAATAAAAATAAAAGAGCAAGATTACAAAAATGTCCAAATTGAACTAGGCAAAAATCTAAAAGTCAAAATCTACTGCTCTAAAAAAGTAGACATATTCAAGTCACTATGCAAACAATACCAATATATAATAGCATGGAGTTATGATGATCTTTGGGCTTGAAAAGGAGGTAATCCAACATACCATAGACCTAACACCTGAAGCTAAGCCATTTAGAAAAAATAAAAGGTTGATTCATCCTAAAATAGAAATGGCAATTAACCATGATCTTCTCAACTTGTTAAACACCAAAATCGTATATCCAGTCAAACATTCTAGATGGATATCCAACTTGGTACCAGTTTGGAAAAAATTGAAGACATCCACCTACATTGATTTATAAAATTTAAACAAAGCCTCATTGAAAGATCATTATTCTTTTCCATAAATTTATTAGATATTATAAACTATAACAAAGATATTTTCACTCTTGCATCATTTATTAGAATATAATCAAATATGGGTCAAGGATAAATATCAACACAAAACAACATTCACCACCAAATGAGGAATATTCATGTAACAAAGAATGTTATTTTTTTTATCCAATGTTAAAGAAATTTTTTAATGTGCTATGAAATTTGCTTTTGGTGATTTGGTTAACAAAATCATCCTAATTTACTTAGATAATGTAAAAAATTTCTCTCATAACAAGTGAAAACACTTAGAGCATTTAGTGATGGTTTTTCAAAAGTGCTGCAATTTTGGAATACCCCTCAATTCAAAAAAATCAATATTCAATGCCCACAAGGGAAACTTTTGAGGACATGTTGTCTCTAAACAAGGAATGACCATTGATCTAAAAATAATTCAAGCTATTCTAGCTCTACCTCTTCCCCTTAATAATAATCTTTGCAATCATTCTTTGGGCAGATCAACTTTATCCAAAAAAATATTTTTGACTTTACGCAAATAGTCAAACCTATGATAGAGCTCCTAAAGAAAGTTGCAGCATTTGAATGGATACCTAAGAGGAAAAGAGCATTTGAATAGATAAAATGGGCTATGACAAAGACTGCAGTCTTAATCAACCCAAATTTTAGTAAAGACTTCATATTATATGTATATAGATCCAAAGACATCTATGCCAGAGTTCTGACTTAGAAGGATGATAATCAAGGGAAACATTTGATGTTTTTCTTAAGCTAGACATTAAATGATTATCAAAATAAATATAATTTAATATAAAAATAGGTGTTTTCCATTATGAAATCACTAAAAAATTAAACATTACGTGTCTTAGAGCAAGACTATAGTCTACACAATCCATTTAGATGTCAAAAATTTCATCCTTCAAGGAGAATTGGGAGATAAAAGAGTTGGATGGGTCACTAAAATACAATAATATGGCATTGAAATATGCCCTACTAAATTGGTTAGAGACAAAGCATTATGTCAATAATTTGCCATCACTCTAGAATATTAGTACAATATGTGCATAGGAGACAACATTGGAACAAACCCCGAAAGTGAGTAGCGCATGAAAGAGATCAATTGGATGGATAAATTGATAAAATATTTTCAAATAGGAATATGCCTTGGAGGGCTGAATGCTTCACAAAGATGTCAATATAGATTACAGGTATTGAAATATGTCTTACTACCAAAGGGGTCGTATAATTTTTTTTGATGGAATTCTCCTTCGTTGCATAAAACTAGAACAGGTTGATAAAGTATTAATAGAGTTCCATGTAGGTTTTTCCAGAGGACATTATTAAGGACAAACAACTACCACCAAAATCCTTAGAGCTAGATTTATTCAAAGTGGCTAAAGCTTGTGAAAAATATCAATTATTTATCAAAAGAAATAGAAATCCAACACTACCACTACAACCAATCATAGGAGAGGAGCATTTCCAATGGTGGGGATTAAATTTTATTGAAGTTATAAATCCAAATTCATCCGTAGGTCATGAGTATATTTTAACAACAACAAAATATTTTACTCGATGGATAAAAGTGATGACCATTAAATTGGCCAATAAGGATATAGTAATTAAGTTCTTAGAAAAACTAATCACAAGGTTTGACATCCTAGACGATTTGATTATTGACAATGGATATACTTTTATAGGGGTGAAAATCATTAATTTTGCAAGTAGATATGATATCTACCTAAAAACATCATCAAACTATTACCCTTAGGGGAATGGGTTGGCCGAATCTACAAATAAGAATCTGTTGAATATCATTAAAATAATCATTAGTGAAAATAAAAAGGGATGGAACCTATTACTTGATCAAGCATTATGGGTAGGCTGATTAACAGTTAAAAAGTATTAAATTTTTTTCCTTATTTGTTAGTTTATGGAAAGGAGGTCATTCTCCTATTACATTTTGAGTTGCCTATGATGAAATTAATAGATCGAGAAGAACTTCTGAATATGGAAGTAATAGAGGATTCAATAGAACAACGCCTACTATTAGAAGAATAGAGAGAAAAGGCTTATGATAATTTCCAAAAGTATTTAGTCATAATGAAGCGTTGGTTTGACAAGAAATCCATATTTCATGATTGCTAAATTGGTGACCTCATTCTCAAATGGGATGATGACAAGTAAAAACTTGGGAATCACCAAAAAATTGATTCATTTTAGTCTCGACCATACCACATAACAGCCAAACATGAAATAATGTGTATGAGCTATCAGATACCAATGACCAAATTTTGTTGATATCGATAAATGGTCATCACTTAAAGTGCTTTGTTTAGGGTGATTCCACCCTTTGTATCATATGTACATAGAGATACAATAATTAAATAGGCCATGTAAATTATGAAATAACTAAAATTCAATTGGCTAGAGCCAAATTCAATTGACAATGATTTTGAAGCCTCATGCACTTATTCGTCAGGTGGCTATAATAGCCAAAATTTTATTGACATGCAAAATCTCCTACACGACCTTGTGAAACCTGAAATTTGATCTTCAAGAAAAGGTGAAAATGTATTTCAAATACTACAATAACTAAAAAATAGCCAATATAGTGCTAATACAACAACTACTTCAACAAAAAAATTGCCCTACAAAGTTGCTAAAGAAAAGAATTATTGAACCAAAAAAATATCTAAAGCTTGAACTACAAAACCAGTGATAGGAATATTTCATAGAGTGATAAATAAGGGAACATACAAGAGCAAACTAAAAAATAATGGCCACAAATATGAAATCCTCTACTAACACCTATAAAACATAAAACGAAAAGAAGATGCTTCAAGATTGTACTTGCAAAATTAGGGATATAGAGGTCACCCTCAAATCAAAACATAAACACCTTTCAAAAGTAGCCATATAGCAAGGAAAATATATGACACCTAGCATCCCAGGTGTGTTTGCATGGCATTTTTTCTATCTTCTTACATGTATAAGCATGTTCATCCCTGCCCCAAATTAATACTAATTATTGCCCAATTTTATAACCCACAAATAAGAACAATCTAGAATTGTAGGGGCCAAGTATTATTTCAGAACACCCTTGATATTTTCACTAAGGCCTTTGCCATAGGGGTTAAGCCCAAAAATTCCCCTAAGTATTTTACTACTAAAGAACAAAGGAAGTACTGTTACCTTAGGAGGCACAAAGAAGGGGGTAAGTTCTTCAAAATTGGTTAAACTAATAGGTATACAACTCCCATCTAGTAATGACTTCCCAAAAACCCTAATTCCCATATTTGAGTTAATATTACTTGACATGTTTTTTATTCTTGCTATAGTTTTGGGCTTATCCACTAATAAGGAAGTCTATAATTACCAAATTTACCTAGCATATACCATTTCCAATCCACACTACTATGACGAGTCTTACCCATTTCCAATTCATATACCATTTGATTGTTCTTATAACCCACAAATAAGAACAATCCAGAATTGTAGGGGCCAAGTATTATTTTAGAACACCCTTGATCTTTTTACTAAGGCCTTTGCCATAGGGGTTAAGCCCAAAAATTCCCCTAAGTATTTTACTACTAAAGAACAAAGGAAGTATCGTTACCTTAGGAGGCACAAAGAAGGGGGTAAGTTCTTCAAAATTTGGTTAAACTAATAGGTATACAACTCCCATCTAGTAATGACTTCCCAAAAACCCTAATTCCCATATTTGAGTTAATATTCCTTGACATGTTTTTTATTCTTGCTATAGTTTTGGGCTTATCCACTAATAAGGAAGTCTATAATTACCAAATTTACCTAGCATATACCATTTCCAATCCACACTACTATGACGAGTCTTACCTAGATCAGTCTAATAATCCCCGTTTCTTTGATTGGGCTATATTTTTGTGTCATGCATGAGAAGCTCACATAACTACAAATTTCAAAATATGACACTTTTTAATATCCTTCGCACTTAACTTAGCTTTCCTTGTATAACACCATAGAGAATAAAGTAAATGACTAGGGATAGAAAAAAGTGGTAGTAGACTAGACCACTTTAATTAGGGATTTTGAGTCCTATTATCATTTCAACAAAGAATTTTTAGGGCCAGTGTTGAAGCTCATATATTAATAAATCCTCAATTACCCCAAGCAACAATTGTGACATTATAGATTTCCAATATGGAATAAGGGGATTGCTAATTTTTAATTAAAGGAACAATAGTAATATTATATGGTTTTGTGGGAAAGCCTTTTCTATTGCCATACTATGTAACAAATCGAGTGTTTTCCATGGAGTTTTGTTGACAAATAGATGCCATAAACGTAGTGTTTGGCACAACAATAAATGAAGCTTCTACCTATGAGTACCCATTTACTTTTGAACCTATTATAGTAATGGTAAAATAATAAGAGGTACCAATAGAGAGCATACAGGTACCAAGTCAACCCATTGATAGTAATGAGAGATTTTATGTAGGCATAAGGTTATAATTATAATATTTTTTAGGGATGACTCCATCTAATCACTCAATTCCAACAAAGGAAGAAGCAACGAGTAAAAGAAAAGTAGATCCTCTTAGATAATTATTGGAAAGAGTCCATAAGAAACACAAGATCTAAGGGCCACCCCCAGCAGTTGGATTGATGACCAAGCCAGCAACAGAGCATATATAAACAATAGAGATAGATATAATTTCTAAAAAATTTACTACTACTACTCCTCTAATCCCCATTGATGTTCCCTCAATTTCTCCATCACCATAGAGTTGTCCACGAAGACCAATAACCCAAGATACCATAATATCCAAAACCCCTCCAACCACATCCAATCCACAAATACAAACTCCTACAAGCACTACCATGTCAATTATTTATGAAGTCCCTCCATATCCCTTCCCCATCCTACAATCCATATTTCCAACATTACCACCACTTGACCATCCATCCATAGTTACCATCAATAGACTCAAGGAGATGAGCCAAAAAGCATAATAATGGTGGAAAAAAACTACCCATGCAAGTAGAAGAGCAAGCTTCTCCTAGGCTAATGAATGTGGTTGACCCAACCACTTATGGGCAACTAAGAGTCACAACCATGCCAAAGGTTGACAAGCCAAAAGTTGAGATGACATTGGATAATTACCAAGTGGAAACACAAGCAATATACATTTCTTGACTACCATTAGAGGAATACCCATTTAGCTCATAAGACCATGCAAGCACCATATATTTGCAAGGTGATAAACTAAGTGACATATACAAGCAACTATAAGAAAAAAGTAAAAAACATGGAAATGATGGTAAAAGAGAAGCAAAATATAAAACATTCCTTGCAAAATAAAAAAAAATAGAAGAAAATGATTATGCAACTTCCAAGTCATCAGTAGATGTAAGAGAAGGAGAAAATGAACAAAGTGTTGATAGAGCAAATTCATGACTTACAACAACTGGAAAGAGAAAAGGAAAGAGCTAGAGCCTCTCACTTCATAAAGGAAGCATTGAAGTTGTTAAAGAAGAATATTTGGAATAAAATCCTTCAGTATGCCCTTGAAGCTTACCCAGACGTTGGATACCTAAACTTTAGTGTATAAGCCATGGAAGTAGCAAAAATGGACTTAATGCAGGCTCAGGCTAAACTAGAATATAAAATAGGACAAGCTAAAAGCCTAATGAATTTAGTTGGAAGAATATTTGAACCAACTATGAAAGATATTCCAAATAGCCAATGGAATGCAACAATGATTATCTCTCAGATCATAATGAAAAGATACAAGTGGGTCTAAAAAGGATGGGAAATGGTGGATAGGCTAAAATTCAAAATAGAAAGAATAATGGGTCCAACAAAAGAAGTCAAAGAGATACGATTTTTAGGTATTTGGGATAAATAATCTTGGATCTGTATCAAGGAGAATCTTTAGACCCAGATAGAATCAATAGCCAATGATGAGGGAGAGATAAATTGTTAGGATCCTAATCCTAACTCATATTATATAATTAATTACACTCATTGATTATGGACCATTGTGTCCCTTCACATTATAACCATTAGATAGGTATACATATGCATTCATAAAGGACGGTAGTAGGCATCTAGGAACATAATTTAATACATCTCTTTGAGAGCAATTGGCAGGGAAACCTCCATTTGAAACATCGATCTTAACAAAAGTGATTGTTTATTTCTTTATTTACAATTATTTCCATCCATTCTTCATTGATTTCCAGTTGATAGGAACTAGATTCCTAACAACTAGTATCAGAGCCATCGTTCATCATAAGTTTCATTCACTCTACTTTCATCTAAAATCATCAATCCATTAAACTTTGTGCCATCTTCAACTAGCTTTGTTATTCACTATAACCATATAATAGATGACCACTACAGAGTGCACTATTCATTTTGGAGTGAAAACAAGACTTGGGACACCAAGAAACTATCAAATCTTGATTTGGGTGTCATAAACAATTTCACATATTTGAAGAAAAAAATAGTAAAATAATAGCAAACAGTTGACAACATTGATGTTTCGGTAAAGTTCTAAAATATTCTGGTGAGATGGGAAGTTAACAAGCCAAGAATTATAATTTTTTTTTTTTTTACCACCTACAGATCCTTGTGAAATGAACCAGATTTGAAAAGAGTTCAGATCGCGTAAAAAATTCAAACTAAAAACTGTCTGACATTTTTCGACAACACAAAACACTAGTGAAAAATTATTAAGTTTAAAATTTTAAATTAAAGTTTTAAAACTTTTTCGGTGCCGATGACGAACTTCGACATCAAAAAAAACGAGGGAAAATATTGAAGTGGACTTTTAGTCCCACATCCAATATACGAAGAGACTTCACATGTTTAAATAACACGCTAAGCATATAGCTTTATGTGAATTCTGGTCACACTACCTTAGACCCTCGCGTATGTGAAAGCCTCGCCATTGCCCGTTTGAATTGGAGCCCATGCCTTTGATTGCCACTCTAACTCTACCTCAAATCCTGCACCTCCATTGACTGTTACGCCTTGCCGTCGCTCCCTACCACCACTCCCTACCACAGCTCCAGCCCTATCACCAATCACCTTGTTGTCCTCATGCTAAACATTCAACCCCAATTTTTTTTTATTTTGAATCTACCACCAAAATTCAAATTAAATTGATAATTTCAAATCTACCACAAAAATTCAAATTAAAAAAATTGACCGTTCTATGAAGAGTTGAACAAAAAATAGAGAAACATAAATTGGATTAAAAAAAAATTGTAATTTATTTTTCAAAATTAATATTTTTTTAACATTTGATAAATTTTTATCATTTGTTAACAACAATCTTTGCAATTTTTTTTTATTTTGTCAAACAATTGATAAAAAAATTGCTTAAGTCAATTACTGTGCCAAAGACCTAATATTAAAAATATTTTGCAAATTTGCCAAACCACACCACAATGGCCGATGGTAGGAGATCACAAGACCCTATGAAGGAAATCATACATGAATTGAATAAATGGAAGGATGTTTTTAAAAAGAAAATCATGACAAAGGAGGATTTTCGCCTATGGAAGGATGACCATGAAAACATGATAGAAGAACTAGATTTAAAAATTGGCACCACCAACCACTCAGTCGATATGGTACAACAAAACTTGGCATTAATACAAATCGACCAACCTATCGGAGCACCAACATGCCAATAATTAATCGGAGGACCACAAACATCAATCCTACCTTGAACCACTAAATTCAACTTTCTAATGTTTGAAGGAGGAGACCCCACAAATTGGATCTATCAAGCGGACCAATACTTCTCCCTCTATCAAATCACTGAGGTCCAAAAGGTTCGCATTGCATCCTTCCACCTAGAATGAATTGCTACTCAATGGTACCAATGGTACAAAAAGACAAATGACACCCCTACATGGATAAAATTTATAAAAAATCTAATGGTACGATTCGGCCCAAGAAAATTTGAATATCTCACAGGGGCTCTCACCAAACTTTGTCAAACCACTACCATACAAGAGTACCAAGCTCAATTTGAAAAATTGACAAATCTTACATTAGGGCTAAATGCATCATTCTTTCAAAGTTGTTTCATCAGTGGATTAAAGGAAGACATTCGATTAGAAGAATACTCAACCCCATTGATATGATGTAAAACTATCGCACTAGCCCAAATGGTGAAAGAGAAATTCAATAACCAACGTCAATTGGGAAACCCATATAAAACAGAATCACAAAATACTTATCCCCCCAAAACTTAACCGAATCCTACCAATTAAACACATCAGCCCCGAGGAAATGAAATAAATAAGAGAAAAAGGCCTTTGTTTTCATTGTGATGAGAAATTCGTACCTAATCATAAATGTATTACACCCAAATTATATATTTTGGATGCAGTTATCCCTTGTCAATCAACCAAAAATGAAGAGGAGATTGAGGTAGAAGTCGTGATGGATAAACCCAATGATAGCACTCAAGATCCACTAGAAATTTCTTTCAATACCCTCGTCGATAATTCTTCTCCCCAAACTATGAAAGTACCCAAATCCTTCAAACAAAAAAACCTTATTTTTCTTATTGACTTCGGTAGTACCCATAATTTTATCGACGCACATATGGCAAAACAAGCTTACTTCTTTATCTATCCTTGCAATAATTTTGAATTCATGATTGGTAATGGGAGAAGGAAAACTTGTAAGGGGAAATTCCATAATATTAAGCTCACCTTGGGTGATTACACCATGAAATATGACATGTATGCAATTCCCTTAGGAGGATGTGATATTTTCTTAAAAGTACAATGGTTATGGACACTCGGTATAATCCAATGGGAATTTGTAAAATTATGGATGAAATTCATAATAAATAATCAAACATATAATCTTAAATGATTAAAATTAGGTCCTTCTCCAATAGCAAGCTCTCATCGCACAAATTATTCATAATAGAGGTAAGGAAATGGTTGCCCACTTATTTTATATCCAAGCCACTAAAAAATCACAAAAAGGGTTACCCCCTATCATCATTTTGATCCTACTATTCTTCCTACCTATCCCCCACCAACACTTCCACCTTCAAAATATCCTTGCTTATGGAAAGACAACATTAATATAGTACAATAACATCAGTAAATACTACTTGGAAAACACAGAACGAAGCTTCTCACTTTGAGATTTGATGAAAAAGTTCTTTTTAAGGAGGGTGGCTTGTTACAATCCTAATCATTACTCATATTATATAATTAATTACAGTCATTTATTATGGACCATTTTGTCCCTTCACATTATAACCATTATATAGGTATATATATGCATTCATAAAGGGTGACATTAGGCATCCAAGAACATAATTTAATACATCTCTTTGAGAGCAATTGGTAGGGAAGCCTCCATTTGAAACAACAATATTAACAAAAGCAATTATTTATTTATTTTTTTTGTAATTGTTTCCATATGTTCTTCATTTATTTCCAATTTATAGGAGCCAAGTTCCTAACATAAATCAACAACAATATCCTATTGAAGAAGCCTATGTTCTTGAGTTCTTAGACAAAATGCATATGATATAGGCTAAGATTCAAGAGATTACCATAATATACCAAGATCTCTCCTATGAAAAATCCTATCAACTGAGGAAAATACATGAGAAAATCATGGGACTCAAAATTCCTCCCCCATAGATCTAGACATTGGTCTATCAAGACCTCCAAAGAGTAGAATATCTTAGCCGATGAAGAGAATAATGAGAATTAATAAAGAGAATGAGATACTACAATGGAAGTTCCCCCTAAAGAAGTTATAGGGGTGAAGGATAGTCAAGAGACACTTGGCACACAAAGAGTAGTGCCAGAGTGATGAGCGACCAAAACATGATATATTTACACCATGAAGGTAAAGATAAAGTGTAATGTGTACAAAAGAAAAGAATTCATTTGGAAAGTTTGAAAAATGTATGGTGCACTTCTAGTTCATTTCAACATTTATTTCATAAATCATTTCATTCCATTTTATAAGTCATCCACACTTCATTTCACACAAAATAAGTCACTCATCACACCACTCATGTCCAATATAATTCTCCATTATAATTACTCCATTCACATTTTATTTCACAATCATTTTGACTTCATACCCAACAGAATCAGACCCTTTGAGTTATTAATTTTTTCAAGTAGAAATCTATCGAAGTCACCAAGAATGTAGATCAAATTTATGATCTCATTTGCAATACAAGAAGCCAAGCAATTTTTATTAAAAAATTGGCTAAGCATTTAAAGGCTTAGGAGGTTGCATAAATTTGAGATGAATGAAGTCAGATACTTCTTAATGTTGATGTCAACACAACATCATGAAACTCCAAAAATCTACAAAGTGAATAAATTTAGGATGTATAAAGCTAGGATGAACAAAGCTAGGCCATTGAAAGACCCAAAATCATGCAAGCAGAGGCACTCAAGGCCAACATGCACAAAGTCAATATGTACAAATATAGGATGAAAAAATCCAAGGCTTTGAAAGTAATTAACTAATCCATGACACTAACCAAAGCATGCACCTTTGAACAAATATGGAGTGTAACGATCTTAGAGGATTTTTGGTAGTGATATCAACATCCTAACATCGAAGTCCAAATTTGTGCAATGAATGTTATAATTGAACAAAGCTAGATCTGAATGATGTTGAAGCATTGAATAAATCAAATAATGAACAAAGCTAGAACTCATCCCAAGGTGATATCATCAAAACATTCATAGGCTTGGATTTTGTTCCAAGAAGCTCTAAAAGCAAAGTAGCGAGCCCAAATTCAAAATAAACTATCACAAAACATCTCTTTTAGATCTATAACCACCTAAATGCCTTCCAACTATTCTAGCTAATGACATTGAAGCTTGAAAATGATAGTTCTAACAAATCAATTATAGTAGTTTGATCAGTTGCAGTAGGCAACTACAAATCAATGAAGCAGATTATAAACATATTCAAATTTAAACATAGAGTGAAATCTAAAACTACCACCTCAACAACATGAGCCTTCTTGATGGGGCTATTTTCCTAATAGACCTAAAACTGATTGTAAGTATTTGTTGTAATTTTTAAAATATAGCCTATAAATAAGTCATGACACCTCGAATTAAAGGGTCGACTCTATAGTATTTGCCTGAATATTTTCTATGTAATATTGTTACTAATTAATGATAAGTGATAAATATTTGACCTCCATTACTAGTCTTATCATAGGTTCCTTTGAATGTATTTTTACTTCAAGTCATTTCTATTACACTTTTATGATTAGTCTATTCTGAAAGTAAATTTTACTACTTGGAACATTGTTGGATTACTATTCATTTAAGTGTTGGGAATTATTAAGGTATGTAAATGAAATGAAATTAATTTTTTTTTGCATCTGATGATGGTTGGTCTATTAAGTATCATCTAAATTGATTGTGTTAGCTCGTTATATGGTAATTTCCAATGTTGTTACACTATATTCTATCCATCCTTTGCTCATTTCTTTAAACCCTTACATTATCTTAACCCTTCTATATTTTTACTCTTAGCTTAAACCCCCTATTTTACTTTATAAACATTCCAAGGAGCCGACCTTCTCCATAGGTTGAATTAAGATAAATCTCATTCATCCAAAAATATTAGTTGAAGTCTAAGACGTATTCAAAATCCATAGACTAGGCAAATTTATGCCAATATGTCATTAAATGATTATCAATGAGATTTAGAAGATATCACATATCTTGTAATTTTGGTATACATTATACCCATATATACCTGTATGTTTTCACTAATATCTATAAAGTTTAGGAATTTTTTTGCTCCCGTATCACCCAAGGGGATGAGAAAAGAGGAAAATGAGTATTCGCAAGGAAAGGATCATATAGCATATCTGATGAAAGGTCATCCAAACATCTATGGAGAAAATACATTATCAAGGGTAAGCATCTTCATCATATGAAATCTAACAATATCAATACAATCCAAGGTTAGTACATCGTCTCCCTCTTTCTTATTTTAATTTTTTCATTTCTCTTGCATTGGTATAATTACTTTGCACTTTCTAATTAGTGAATTTATTTTCTCACATAAGAATATTATCCTAAATCTCTAATAAAATATGATTTTGTCTTGCTTGAATACCTTTATTATACTTGCATTCATTCTTAGATCATTACCTTATGGTTATCCATATCCTTTACTATAACCTAACCTTTTCCCCACCTTCTGTAACGACCCTCCTTGGAAGAACTTGTTCTTGATACTTTATTTATGTATTGATGTGTGGATATCAATGCTTAATCTCATTTTATGTTATCAATATGTGTTGATAGTTGCACTTTATCTTTTGATTATACTACTTTTAGAATATGATATGGTTGATAAAATTTGTTGTTGTAGGACCAGGTACTTTCATAGGTGGATTGGTATGGGACAAATACCAAAGTTGAGAGAAAATGAAAAATTATGGATGGCATTTATAAGTGATAGCTCAAGGGTAAAAATAAACCCTTCATATAGGTGCATTGCAAATGTGTATGTTTGATTGAAATGTATCATTGGGCAAGGTGATGAGGCCAAAAATTGCCTCATTCATGGATTGATTTGGATATGTCATAAAATCCTTTATAAACCTTATGCTATGTTTTTATGCTAATTTTTATGATTGAATGCATTATATATTAATATTTACATGTTTAAATTTTTAAGAGCATAGTACTCTGTTTTGACCATTTTTTGCATTTATTTGCACTGTTTCAACTGATTTACTTAGCAAATAAAAGTATATTTGAAATAAGTAGTGATGTGTACTGATGTGTATCCTATTCTAGTGGTATTTTAATTATTTTCCTTGCTTCCTAACCAGTTTAAATTGCAAAAAGGTACCAAACTGCTATGACTATGCAAAAAATCTGAAACACAAAATTTTGACCATATAAATTCTAGCCAACTGTCCATAAATAGCATGGCTTGGAATTTGTCAACTCTAGTGTGTAAAACCTATAGAAGTGGTCTTCTGAGGACTTAAGGGGACTTCCTAGCTGGTCAAAACTACTTTCCTGAGCATATGGAATGTGGATAAGCATCAAGTTAATTGCACTGCCTGATATTCTAAAGTAGCTCCAAAATGAGCAAAGCAGGACCAGTTCTGGTCAAAAATGTGAACAAAACGCCCAAAATGGTGGAAAATGAAAATTTAGGAGTGGATACAGTTGTCTAAGATGTTTTCTCATATCTTCCACTCATTTTCACCAATGGAGGACGCATACCAAGGGATAATGAAGATGTAGTAGAATAGTTTCCTGCATTTCAGGAAAACAACTTCAGAATAGTTGTTGAATCACTGAAAAATAGCAACAGAATGGATTGTAGGCATAGCACATGTCATAAATTATTATAAATAATATGCTCCTGTGTTGGTTGAGCATATAGGGATAGAAGGTAGAATAGACCTAGAGCAGATAGTTGTTAAGCTATAGCAGAACAACAATTTAGCAAGATTTTCTTACAATGTTGTAATGTTGTGTAACAATCAATAAAATGCAGTATTTCATCCAAAATTTATGATCATTGAGTAGTTAGTAGCAACCTTGCACCTTATTCTATATCAGGGAGCAAGGGCCATTTCCAGGCCTAGAAAGAGGATTAATTACTAATAGGTTTTCTATGAACTTTTGCTGTAGCAGATTAGTAGAAAACTTGGCAGTTTCTATTTCTTGTTTACTAACTGTGTTGACTAGTATTTGTAGTTTGTATTTTCATAATAGATGTGTGTGTATGTCAGTTAACTCAATAGCATAAATTTGGAATTTACAACATTTGTGGTTTTCCCCTATTTTTTAGTAGTTGTTCCTAGCTTCTTGGCATTTCCATTTTGTTGAATGGTTATCAACTTGTGTATTTCAATTCTGTAATATTTTCATTTCTGACATTTCAATTCTACAAATGTAATTAGGTTTCATTCTTTAAAATATTTTCATTCCTATCATTTCAATTCTACAAGAGTAATCAGGTTTCATTTTTTGCAAACTTTCTATTTCTATAATTTTACTTCTACAAGTGTAATTAGAATTCAAATTCAATTCATAGGATTAGAAGTGACACCAAAAACCCCCAAAGCTAACTTGTCCCACCAATAAAGCCTGTTTCCTAAATGAGTTGATCTTCAAGCTGCCTACCTTTGCTATCATATATAGCCATTGGACACCACCCTAGATTGACAAAACTTAAATATAAATGATGTTATTTATAACACTCATCATTTTTGGTGCTATTGTCGAGGAACCTAGGTGTTTTTAGAAGTAAAAAGCTCAAGAATTTTTATCTTGGTACAAGTAACAGTTCTTAAAAATTGAATTTTAGTTCATTTAGCAAATGAGCATGAATGCATAGCCAAGAGACGAAATATGAAGGTTTATCAAAACTAGCTTTCTCCCAGAAAGGTGTTCTTCACAATTAGGAGAAGACTTGCATGTGTATGAAATCCCTAAAAGACTTAAAAGAGAATCATCTTCTTCATCATCTAAAATTTTGGTACCTCTAGAAGAGGAACTCTTAGAAGCACTTACTTCTAGACATATCCCTGAGTCTGGTCCGTCTGAACAGATTGCAAAATTTAATAGTGAGCAAGAAACTATGGAAGAAGAACATGATAGGGATGTTATAGTCCAAGCTGAAAATACTACTAGGACTTTTTAATACCCTATTCGAATAAATCCTATTCATAATTCTCCTATGAAAAAAAATTCACCTTCAGTATTGCCAACCTTTAGGGGAATTGTCTCTGAGGATCCTGACCAATTCTTGTTTGAATTTAAGGTTCTGTATCAAACTTATGATTATGTAAATGAAAACCAAAAAATGAAATTATTTCCCTCTACACTCAAAGATGCAGCTTTACGTTGGTTTACGTCTTGAACCTGATTCAATATGCACTTGGGATCAAATGGAAACTGCATTCTTGGATAAGTATCAGGAGTATTATAGAGTGCAAAATATAAAAGATGAATTGTTTTGGATTAAACAAGAAGAGGATGAGAATTTGGAGGACTATCTTGATAGATTTACCTTTATCCAAAAGAGATGTGGTCCTATAGAACCAGATCTGTTAAAAACCATATTTTTGAGAGGTTTATAGGATGATTCCAGGGAAGTATTATATTTAATGGGAAAATGATATGTGAACACCCTTGAGATTGATGAAATTGTAGGGCTATGCAGAAATTATTCTCACACTAGGCAAAGAAGAAAGAAGCAAAATTCTAATAACAATGATATAAAATAATTGATGGAAGAAATGGCTAACATGAAAACTGATATTCTTGTCCAATTGAATTCCACATTAGGGGAAAGAAATGCAAAATCCAACTCTACACCACCCTTGGCTATCTATTGTCCAAGATGCAGAAGCAAGCATGCTTTACAAGATTGTCCCTTAAATAGAAATTATATCTCAACTATTTGTGGCATTTGTTCAAAGGAGCATGTTACTGATAAATGCCATTTGCTACCATAACTTAGAAATGTTTTGGAAACCCAGAATAAATAACTTAATGTTATTGGGCAAAGGCAAGGAGGCAACTTTTCACAATATCAAAATGCTCCTTGTTTTCCCATGGGTTGGGGATAAAATCCTTGGAATATGCCATGGGGATATGTAGAACCACCCACACAACCTTAGAATCAATCCTCTTGGATAGCTCCTCAAGACTGGTCACACTCTGGTTGGATTAATCCACCTTGGACACAAAATCAACAACATGGGCAAATATGGGGGCAATAGTACCCATCATATCAAGGGCAACAAAGGTATCAAGGACAAACTCAAAACTTGTTTCCTGCTCCTAATCAAAAATTTCAAGGAAGAATGCAACCACAACAAGCACAACCGGTAAAACAACCTCCACTTCCAGCTCAACATGTGGCTAACCCAAATAATACAAGATAGGCAACCCCTGTTTATGGAGTTGAATCTAAAGAAAATATTATAGTTCATGTACTCGACTATATTAATATCTAATTACGTTCAGGAAAAGTTTTACCTAACCTTTTTCCATACACTATTGAAGAAATTGATGGGAAACAAGAATCTTCCAATACAGAATATTTGCCAAAAATTTTAAAAAAGGAGAAAGAAAAACTAAAAAATATGCAAGTGAAAAATGTACCCCCTTCATGAGTAGCACCATATCCTGAAAGATTTGATAACACTATAACTATCCTTGAATCAGAATTAGTCACAGAGCTGAATAAAATGACTATATCCCTTCCTTTGTTGCAAGCAATAAAGGATGTGCCATTAATCAATAAAATAGTTCAGGAGTTATGTATCAAAAGACCTAGCATAAAGAAGAAGTATTTTCCTCAAATTGAGCAAGTAGAAGGGAATTTGGCTGACCTATTATCCAAAAAACTTGTTCCTCCAAAGTATAGTGTTCTAGGAAGTCCAGTTATGACAATCACTATTGGGCTAGTGTAAATTTAAAATGTGTTCATTGATCTTGGAGCTGCAATTAATGTAATGACTAAAGACATAATGCAAAAACTACAGCTCAATAATATCAATCCTACAACTACAGTGTTAGAGATGGTTGATAGGTCAGTTGCAAAACTAGAGGGGATACTAGAAGACATTTCCATATAAGTCTCTTCTTGGGAATATCCTATAGATTTCTTGGTATTACAACCTATAAATTCAGCCAATGGCTATCCCATCATTCTCTAACGACCTTGGCTTGCCACTACAGCTGCTTTTATAGACTGTAGATTTGGGTAAATGACTATTTCAAATGGTATTGATCTTAAAAAGTTTTCCCTTTATCCTTCTTCCCAACCTTCAAAATTTTTTTTTGGACAAATATGGTTTCTTGAATCTGATGAAGAACAGGAAGAAATTGTTTCCACCCTAGCTACAATAATAGTGAAGGAACACATTGAGGAAATAAACTCACAAGAAAGAGAAATTTTTGAGGATGAAACTGTCCTAGTTGAGACATTACAAGAACAAGGGCTTAAATATGATCAAATTATTATTCATCTCTTGCTATGGAAATATGAAGAATAAACCTCAGAACACCTTCCATCCATTCCAATACAAGAAAGTTCTTTCACACTGCCACATGGATGACATCATCATCTTCTTACCTCTTTCACATGTCCTATGCAGGAATTGATCCCATAAAGAATTACTTTTGAAACATAATCAAGAGTATTTCATACTCTTCAACCACACCATTGTCCATTAAATTATTTAATTAGCAAGTATGAATCATTCAATTCTATTCATCTAGGGATACAACAAATTGAAATACAACCAGATAAAGTTTTAAATATTAATAGTTGGTTGACTACTAAACAAGAAGCAAATTTATTTGTTTTCCTACAAAAACATGTTCAAGCCTTTGCTTGGAGTTACAAGGATATGTTAGGAATTCACCCTAATGTTTGTACATATTGGATATATACTGAAGATGTTAAGCCTGTGAGACAAACTCATACATATTTGAATCCTGCTCTAAAAGATATTGTCAAGGAAGAAATTGAAAAAAATTTAGATGTAGGGTTCATTTATCCAATTTTAGATAGTTGGTGGGTTTCTCCATTGGTGATTGTTCCAAAGAAAAATGGGAAAATGAGAGTGTGTGTAGATTACAGAGAGTTAAACAAGGTCACACATAAAGACCATTTTTCATTATCATTTATAGACCAAGTGTTAGATACACTTGCTGGCAAGAAATTCTTCTTTTTAATTGATGGTATTAGTGGATATAATTAGATACATGTTGCACCAAAATACCAGGAGAAAACTACTATAACATGCCCTTGGGGAAAATTTGTTTATAGGGTTTTACCTTTTGGTTTATGTAATGCTCCAACAACTTTTCAATGAGTTGTTTTTGCCATATTATCTGATTTAACAAATGAAAATGTGGAAATCTACATGGATGATTTCACAGTATGTGGAGACACTTTTGATTATACCTTGGAACACCTTGAAATTTTTTTAACACATTTTGAAACATACCATTTGTCTTTAAATCCTGAAAAATACTTTCTAATGATGGAGGAAGGGATTGTTCTTGGTCATCATATTTCCTCTCATGGGATCAAGGTTGATCCCAAGAAGGTGGAAGTCATCAAAAACCTTCCTCCTCCAAAAATTCAAACTGATGTTAGGAGTTTCTTGGGACATATTGGTTTCTACCATGGATTTATTGTAAATTTTAGCACCATAGCCAATCCAATGTTTGTATTGTTGACTAAGGATTTTGAATTTACCTGGTCTATAAAATGTCAAAATTCTTTTGAAGCATTGAAAGAGAAGTTAACAACTCTCTCAATGTTGAAAGGTCCTAATTGGGAATTGCCATTCCATATTCATACTGATGCTTCCAATACTGCAATTGGATCTGTTTTAGGTCAGATTGAAAATGGAGAAGATTATGCCATTTATTACATTAGTAAAAACTTGACAGGAGTAGAAAAGAACTACACCACTACTGAGAAAGAATTATTAGTTGTGGTATATGCTATCAATAAATTCCGACACTATATCATAGGGTATCAAGTATTCATCCATATAGATCATGCTGCTATTAAGTACTTGATGAATAAACCTATGGTTAGTGCAAGAATTATTCATTGGTTAATACTATTGCAGGAATTTGATATCACCATAATTAATAAACCAAGGAAAGCTAATGTAGTAGCATATTTTCTATCAATATTTCCAAACACAGACACAAGAGAATTGGTTGAAGATGCTTTTCTTTATGAAAAGCTATTTTCTATTTCTGTGCAATCTCCATGGTTTGCAGATATAGCTGATTACTTGGCTATAGGTAAAGTTACTCCTCACTTCACTTCTAAAATAAAGAAGCATTTAATCAAGAAAATCTCTTATTTCAAATGGATAGGGGGTCTAATTTTTAAATGTAGTCATTACCATGTCTTACGCAAGTGCATCCACAAGGATGAAGTATATGACATTCTTTATGCATGCCATGATGAACCATCAGGAGGACATTACTCAGTGAAAAGTACAATTCAAAATTTCTTAGGTACTAGTTATTACTGGCCATCTCTGCATAAGGATGTGAAAAAGTATGTCAAACATTGTGATGCATGCCAAAGAATGGGAAAACCTACCTATACAACTAAAATGCCATTGCAACCTCAAGTAGGCTTAGAACCATTTGAAATGTGGGGGTTGGATTTTGTAGGACCTATTGATCCACCTTCTCAAGGAAAGGTGCATATTTTGGTATGTACTGATTATGTGACTAAATGGATAGAAGTGTGTGCCTTTAAACATGCTCGTGAAGAAAATGTTGTTGATTTCCTGTATACACATTTTTTTTTTACATTTTGGAGCCCTACATTCTATCACTACAGATTAGGAACCTAAATTTACATCAAAGGTTATTGAAGCCTTTACTAAACTATATGAAATTAAGAACATAAAATCTTCACTTTATCATCCTCAAGAAAATGGTCAAGTTGAAGTTACAAATCAGGTATTAGAAAGAATCTTAAAAAAAATAGTAGCTTCCCATAGGAGGAATTGGATGGATAAACTATCTGAAGTAGTTTGGGCTTATAAAACTACTTGGAAATCCACCACAGGATTTACACCTTATGAATTGGTTTATGGTAAAAATCCTCTTTTACCTATTGAGTTTGAATTACTAACACTTCAAACTACTTTGGAAGTTGGTATTGACTTGTCACAGACACAAACAAACAAAATTCTACAACTCAATGCATTATATGAACTACAAATGGATGCGTTGCATCAAACTGATATGATTCAAGCACATTTGTGGCATGACAGTCACATTCAAAAATGGAAATTTTAGCAAGGCAATTGGGCTTTGTTATTTGACTCCTGCTATGAAGATTTTCCTGGAATGTTATAGACTAGGTGGCTTGGACCTTATCTGATTGAAAAAATATTTGGAAATGGAGTTGTTCATCTGTCATCCATTGATGATTCACGAAGGAAGCTAGTGGTTAATGGACATCGTCTCTAAATGTACCATGCACCATTGACTAAGGATGAATTTCTGAAGCAAGTGGAGCAATTGGATATAAACATGATGGAAGGAACTACCTCTTCCATAATAGATTCAACAAAATAATAAAAAAAACAATTAAAAAAATAAATAATAATTCAGAAAGTGAAAACCTCCTAGGAGGCACTTCTAAATTGGCTTGCATGAAAAATGATTTTTCGGCATGTTTGCCTTGTTGCTCTCACAATAATTATTTCACATTTTCTCAGACTGCATCTGTCTTATTTCGTAGAAGAGCCAGTTGGTAGTCAGAAAAAATAGGCATCTGTATAAATGTAGATAAGTTGTTAAATCAGGTATGTACCCTTTGCATTTTAATCATTGTAGATATTTAGTATGTAGTGTGTAAAAATCACTAGTTAGTATAAAGCATTCATAAGGTTTGGTAAAATCCAAAAGTTATCCATCTAGTTAAGGGAAGGCAAAAAAATTCCATGTTGTCTTAAGGGGATGGAAGAAACAGAAGAATTGAAAAATTATAGATATTAAAGCTTGTTATAGGAGGAAGGTGTGCAGAGCTTCAAAATGATGTTAATCTTTGGAATAAGAATGTTGTTTAAAATAGAAAGCAACTTAAAAATGAAAAAGTTATGTGCTTCATAATGAGGAAGGGTTTGACCTTCGAAATAAAGCAGTTTTCATACTTTGGAACCAAAAAATAAACTTTGGGATGAATAGAGGTAAACTTGGAATGCCACGTGGCTTAAGGTTTTTGAATTCCATCATTTGAATATGGAAATAAAGTCAAGGCACAAGTTTCAAATTTACCATGGGAAGGATGTATTTGGAATCACTACGTGCTTTGATTTTTGCATAATCTTCGACACATGCAATAAAGCACCTTAGAAACCGTAAACCTTGCAAATCATGCATGTTATGGCCAACGACCAACTTCAAACTCAACAAGCCATAACTAATTAATAGATAATCAACAAAACGAATAATTTTATTTTCTATGCGGAATGAACATCTACCACATGCCTAGTATAATGAATTACATTTTTTGTAATCTTTGACACATTCTGAAGTTGGTACATGTTCTCAAATAATTAATTACCATATCTAAAAAATCATTGCAATTATTGTAGCACCCCTAAAAAAAAAATCATCGATTTCAAACCAAAGAACAAACTACTATAGGAAAATTCAGAACAGAGGGAAATATGAAGATGGAGAAAAAGAATAAAGTCAAGCCAGAAAATTCTAGTTATATTTAGAGGGATCCTGAGTCATTACAAATTTTTACAGAAGGAGGGATGATGCCATTTCTGAACAAACTTGATGGGTATTCTGAAGGATTAGCGGTAGAGTTTGCATGAACTTTCAGGAACAACCAGGCTAGCATCAGTGCCATGGTAATCCAGGTAACACCTAAAATATTAAGCCAAATCACTGAATTACCTTTGCAAGGATGACATATTTTAAAAGCTGGTAAAAATACCCTAACAAAAATAGTTAATTAGTTTAGAGAAGAAGGGGATAAACCAATTGAATTTTAAATGAATAATAATATTTGCAAAGGGGTAAAATGAACTAGTTTACAACACCCTTGGGAGGAAGTAGTTGTATGGGTAATCAAAATTTTCACCTGTGAAGGGAAATTTGTTGTTTTGTCTAGCCACCATATTAAAATTCTGAATCACTTAAGGCATGGTAGTAAAAAACCTAAATTTAGGGTAAAATTTCCCCTATATCTGCACCAAAAATTATAGAGGATGGTTAAACACTACCAAGCAGGGAAAGGAACCCCTAAACATCATGGGATAATTAAACTTATCTGTAAACACCATTTTAGGGGAAACCCTAGGAGTTTTGATAGGTTTTTCTCCTCTTGGAATGAACTAGTTGGTAAAGAAAGCGAAGAGGAAGCAGAGGATGAAAGCCCTAAAACTAATGAAGAATATGAAAGCCCTAAAAACCCTAAAAATAATGAAGAGGAGGCAAGGGATGAAGCTTTGAAGATGAAATTCCCTCTTCACCACAAGGACCTCCATCTGCTAGGACCAGGAAACAAAGAGAAAGAAAATCTAGATCTAGTCCTAAAGGAAAAATGAGGAAAGTAACATTCTCTAAATATGTCACTATTTTTCGGTATAGACCACTGAACCGCTAGGGAACTCAAGTAGGAAAACATAGACTGAGGAGGTGACATCTCCATTCGAGGTAAAATATGCTCCAGAATTTTCAAAATATGCTCTAGAATCCACCAGAAAACACAAAAGGAAGCAGTCTACCCTTGGGTTGTGAAGGTCCTCTCGACTTCACAAGGATAAAATAATTGAAAAGGTAGTGGATGTGGAAGCATTATCACCACGATGAAAAATCCCTAGAAAATTGCATCAACAAATGGATGAAGATCAAAGGAAACACCCTGATACATCTGCTAAAGACACACAATAGGGGGAAATGTTTGTAGAAGTGATTGCAGATGTGGGTACAAAGGATACATGTATAAATATAGAAATACCTGCAATGGATAACCAACCTATTTATTCTTTTTATTCTAAAGCAAATTCCATAGCAAAATAAGAGGAGGATATACAAGAACAATTACGTGTAGCTAGAAGTGTCATTAGGACACATATGGGGTGGATTGAACAAAATGAGACCTCTATAAGAGAAAAAGATAAAAAAATTGCTGATTTGCAGCAGGAGGTAGATGAGCTCAAGTCTAAGTTATCAAATCTAGAGCCCTAACCTATAGAATATGAATCTGAAAATGATTTGGTAATAATTCTGATGGAGTTAGCAGAATAGAATAGAGAAGTATCCATACCTAAGGAAGGATAACCCATTATAGGCGTTTAAATAGATGTGGTAGAAAAATAGATCTATTAGTAGGATGTAATTATGCCAAAACATGAAGTTCTAGGAGCTTCTGTAGATTATTCAAAAGTTGTACACTTTGATAACTTGCAAAAACAAGAGGCACAAGAAGCAGTAGATGTCAGTGAGAAAGGGGAGTGCAGGATCAAGTAAATGTGCATTCCCATCAATTTTTTGTTACAATAATTCCATCTAATTTATCTCAAGTTGAAAAAACAGAAATTGGGGTGCAAGTGTATTTACTTCCACAAGTGCAACAAATAATCAGACCTCCACAGACGGTTACATTGACAAAATATAATGAGGATATAGCACACTGGGTGATAAAGTGTCAAATAATGGAGGCACAAATTTTATCTTTAAAACTATTGGAACAACAACTTGATACCCAAAATATAGAAATAAATGAGTTGTAGGGTCAGGTACAGTATCTTTGCTAGGCTATAGAATACCTAGTCTAGTGTAGAAGACCAGCAAGATTTTATAGTTTGATCTTGAAAGAGAAATACCTCCACTGGCAAGTGATGAGGATTGGTTCCAATATCACTTATAAAATAGACACTGCTAAGGAATTTTTAGAATTATATTTGCACAGTCCAGAAGAATAGAAGAATTTTATGTGTGAACTATTCCTGCATCAATTTCCCATGCCAAAAAATGTGACATTTCTACCACACATTTTCATAGGAGATATTCAGTTGAGAGCTTTTATGTCCACCCTACAAAATAAGTTGTATTGGGATCAGGAAAAAAGGGCAAGTAAAGAAGTTGAATTAAAAGCTGAGCTACTGCTAAGACCAGTCCATCCAAATCCTAGGACTTCCACCAACCAACATTTTACCATTATGAGAGAACAAAATATCAGGTTGGTTTAACTAAACAATATTAATGATTGTATGTCCAGTTTTCAAACCTCTTGTGTTGAGCATTTTGCAAATGATTTATCAGCTTGCTAGGTTATATGGGAAGAATTACCAATATCACTACAAAAAAGATAATCCATCTCACCCAACAATATATTATGGTCTAGAAGAAGAGCAGAAGGCATAATACAAACCATATTAGAAGTGAAATATCATTGGATAGGTTTGAGGTACAGAATGCCTACTGTGATAACCCATGTTCCTTACTTCTTTGACAATGATCCTCAACCAAATGAGTAGTTTCAATATTTGCTGAAGCAACTATAGGAAACTAGAGGATACTATAAAGGGAGACTGTTGAATTATCAAGAAATAAATTTGAACATAGATCTTTGTGCTTTTGTGGCCTTGCAAAATGCATGAGGACATGCATTAGAATAGGTTGGGGGGAAAATGATGAGGCCATAAATTGCCTCATTCATGGACTGATTTGGATATGTCATAAACTCCTTTATAAACCTTATGCTATGTTTTTATGCTAATTTTGATGATTGAATGCATTATGTATTAATATTTACATACTTAAATGTTTAGGAGCATAGTACTATGTTTTGACCATTTTCTACATTTATTTGCACTATTTCAACTGATTTACTTAGCAAATAAAAGTATATTTGAAATAAGTAGTGATGTGTACTAATGTGTATCCTATTATAGTGGTATTTTAATTATTTTCCTTGCTTATTAACCGATTTAAATTGCAAAAAGGCACCAAAATGCTATGACTATGCAGAAAATCTGAAACACAAAATTTTGACCATATAAATTCTAGCCAGTTGTCCATAAATAGCATGGCTTAGAATTTGTCAACTCCAGCATGTAAAACCTATAGAAGTGGTCTTCTAAGGACTTAAGGGTACTTCCTAGCTGGTCAAAACTACTTTCCTGAGTATATGAGATGTGGATAGGTGTCAAGTTAATTGCACTGCCTGATATTTTGGAACAACTCCAAAATGAGCAGAGTAGGGCCAGTTATGGTCAAAAAGGTAAAAAAAATGCCCAGAACGGTGGACAATAAAAATTTGGGAGTGGATACAATTTTATAAGATTTTTTATCATCTCTTCCACTCATTTACACCAATGGAGGATGCACAACAAGGTATAATGAAGATGTTGTAGTAGAAAAATTTCCTGCATTTCAGGAAAACAACTTCAGAATAGTTGTTGAATCATTGAAAAACAGCAACAGAATGGATTGTAGGCATAGCACATGTCATAAATTATTATAAATAATATGATCCTATGTTGATTGAGCATATAGGTATAGAAGGTAGAATCAACCTAGAACAGATAGTTGTTAAGTTGTAGCAGAACATCAATTTAGCAGGATTTTCCTGCAATGTTGTAATGTTGTGTAAAAGCCAATAAAATGCAGTATTTCATCCATTTGTTGTTCTGAGAGAATTTGTGATCATTGAGTAGTTAGTAACAACCTTTCACATTCTTTTGGATCAGGGAGGAAGGGCCACTTCCAAGCCTAGAAGGAGGATTAATTGCTGACATGTATTTTTGTGAACTTTTGCTACAGCAGATTAGCATAAAACTTGGCAGTTTCTATTTCTTGTTTACTAATTGTGTTGACTAGTATTTCTAGTTTGTATTTTCATAATAGATGTGTGTATTTTATCTGACTCAATAGCATAGATTTAGAATTTACAACATTTATGATTTTCCCTTGTTTTTTAGCAGTTGTTCCTAGCTTCTTAGAGTTTTCATTTTGTTGAATGGTTATCAACTTGTGTATTTCAATTCTGTAATATTTTCGTTTCTGAAATTTCAATTCTACAAATGTAATTAGGTTTCATTCTTTGTAATATTTTCATTCCTATAATTTCAATTTTGCAAGAATAATGAGGTTTTATTTTCTGCAAACTTTCCATTTCTGTAATTTTACTTCTGCAAGTGTAATTAGAATTCAAATTCAGTTCATAGGATTAGAAGTGATACCAAACACCCCCAAAGCTAACTTGTCCCACCAATAAATCCTATTTCCTGAATGAGCTAATCTTCAAGCTGTCTACCTCTGCTATCGTATATAGCCATTGGACATTTCCCTGGATTGAAAAAACTTAAAGATAAATGATGTGATTTACGACACTCATCACAAGGAGGTTGTTATTATGCAATAAAGCCATCCTTAGTAGATGGGTGATAGCACTATAGTTATCGTAAAGCCTCCTACTTAAGGAAATCATTGGTTGTATTTTTACAAAAGCCTTGTATTGATGCTTGGATAAATCTTGTTAAACAACTTTACCAAGTTGGTATTAATAATAGTGATTAGTATTGTTAATACATGAAATACTATATATCAATGTTAATTGCTAATAAATCAATTCCATAAGGTAAATAATTGATTTAATATTTATGGTGCTAATGTAAATTAACCTAGTTAATGATAGTAGTAATGATTTATTATAGCTTTAATAACATCAGCAAATTAATATGTTTTAATCTTCTTCTTGGATGGCCTTGGATCCATGAAATGAAGGTTGTCTCTTCTACTTTTCACCAATGTTTGAAGTTCAAATTTAAAAATCAAATTATAACCATTTTGGACAATCCTCATCCATTTAAATATTTCTCACTAAAAGAAAAAACTCAATTTAATCTATTAGATTCCTCATCTTATATAACTCAATAATGCAAAAATTTTAACATGAGAGAGGAACCATTAATCAAAGTCTCATCACAATATTAAGACAATTATTTTCATCAGGAGCCCCTTCTAGATGAATCTCATTAGGATATAGAGTGGAGTGTTGAGGATGAAGGGCCACCCTCTCCTTCCTTTCTTATCGCAACCCCAAAGCAGTATACCAAAAATGAGGATGATCCTTGGGATGGCATCTACTTTGACAAGTATATCCCTTGCGCAGTGCAGGTTGAGTCTTCTAGTTCTCAAGAGGACTTTGGTTCTATGTATCTTAAGGACCTTGAGAAACTAGGATTTATTACTAAACCACCTCCTCTTGAGGATGAGTCATCCATTCTCATTTAAGAGACCATATATGTGAACATAGGTTTTGAGGAAGCCCCTAGAATCCTTAAGTTAGGTAAATTCTTGCCTATGGGCAAGCAGGAGAAATTGACCAATTCACTAAAAGAGTTTCAAGACATTTTTGCTTGGTCATATACTGACATGCAAAGGCTTGAACCCTCCCTTGTGATGCATCATTTGGTAGTTAAGCCTAATGCCAAGCCTGTTAAGTAGAAACTTAGGAAGATGCATCCTAAGGTTACCTTTTAGTCAAGGAGGAGCTCTAAAAATTCCTTGATATCAGTTTTATAATAATAATCAACTATTCTAATTGGGTCTCCAATATCATTCCTATGGTTAAGAAGGAAGGAACGATCAAAATATGTACCAAATTTAAGGACATTAATTTAGCATGTCCCAAGGATGATTTTCCCCTACCCAACATAGATTAGATCGTAGATTTCACCACCAAATGTGGAATTATTTTACTCATGGATGGTTTCTCAGGATATAATTAGATTATGATTACCCCTTAAGATTAGGCCAATATGGCATTCATCACTCCATGGTGTACATTTTGTTGTAAAGTCATGTATTTTGGCTTGAAAAATGTTGGTACCACATATCAACGATTCATGACATATATTTTCCATGACATGATGCATGATATTATCTAGGACTATGTGGATGATCTCCTAGGTCACTCCATAGAATGAAAGGATCATGTCCACGATTTAAGACTTTTTCGAAAGGCTTCAACATTTTAGGGTTCATCTTAAGCCTGCTAAATGTGTGTTTGGAGTCACATCTAGCAAGTTATTAGGTTTCATAGTTTCTAGGTGAGGTGAGTTATTTAAGTGGATCCCCATAATATAGTGGCTATCGATGATATACCTTCTCTCTGCATCCTAACAAAACTACATAGCCTACAAGGTAAGCTTCAATCTATTTATAAGTTCATCAACCAATTAGTTGATAACTGTTAGCCCTTTCTTAAGCTTCTTAAGAAAGATTTTATATTCCAATGGGATTTTGAGTGTCAAAAGGCTTTTGATGACCTCAAGCAATATCTTACTTCCCCATTGGTTTTAGTTCCTCCTATGCCTGGTAAGCATTTGATGCTTTATATAGTAGCCACATCTCATGCTTTGGGAGCCGTGTCGGCTCAACATGATGATCAGAACAAAGAGCAATCTACCTACTATATAAATAGAACTTTGGTTAGCTATAAAACTAGGTACACTCTCTTAGAGAATATTTTCCTTGTCATACATGCTCATCCATAAGATATTAGTAGTTGCAAAGTTTGACCCTTTGCACTATTTGATGTCTAAGCCCCACCTTTTATGTTGAAATGCTAAGTGGGTGTTGGTCCTTCATGTGTTTTATCTGACCTTCATAGGTCAAAAGGCTATGAAGGGTAAGGTAATCACTGATCAGTTAGCCTCTACTCCCGTAGAAGCTGCCCATCCTTTGGTTGTTGAGTTTTTTGATGAGTGCTTCAATGTTGAAGTTGAAGAGCCAGAGTCCTGGACTTTATTTTTTGATGGAGCCCATTGCATGAAGGGTGTTGGTGTTGGAGTCATTCTGGTTATCCTACAAAAATAATTCATCCCTTTGTCCTTTAAGCTTTGTTTCACTTGCACGAACAATACTACAGAGTATGAAGCTTTGATCCTTGGTCTTAAAGTAGCATTAGCTTTGCAAATTAGATTCCTTTCAGTCTTTGGTGATTCTCAACTTGTGGTCAATCAGATCAATGATGTTTATCAGACTTGAGATGATAAACTAAAGCCTTACAAGGATAAAGTCACCAAATTGTTGTCTTCATTCGATCAGGTAGCCATAGAGTCTATCCCTAGATACTCAAACTGCCATGCGGATACCATAGCCACTATTGCATCGTTGCTTCCTTTAGAGTTAGAAGATGATCAAGCATTGATTATCATTAGATAACTCTAGGAGCTTGTGTCACTTGGTTCTTGTCTTGTATCGTTAGATGTTTTGACCATTAGAGATGCTCCATCTGAGCCATGGTATACCAACATCTTTAATTTTCTTAAAGATGGATCAATACCTAATGTTTTGGACCACAATCAACATAATCTTTTGCACAAGAGAGCGTGTTGATTTGTTATAATTGGAACTAATTCATATTGACATTATTTTGAAGGCATCCTCTTACGATGCCTTAACTCCTATGAATCCCAACTTACTCTTAGTGATGTGCATGAAGATGGAGGTCATTTTAGCGGTAATAGTATTGCCAATAAACTATTTCAATTGGGGTACCATTGGCCTTCCATGGAGAAAGATGCATGTGATCATATTCATTGTTGCGACAAGTTTTAACACCATGACTATCTTATCCATGCTCCTTCTCATCATCTTCAAGTTATTTCTTTCCCTTGGCCATTTTCCATGTGGGAATTGGATATTATAGGGAAGATTAATCTAGTGTTATCTGATGGTTATAAGTTTATCATAACAATAATAGAATACTTCACTAAATGGGTCAAAGCCATACCCATGGCCATGATGACTAGAACTTAGGTTTCCAAGTTTATTTTCAACCAGCTTCTCTATAGGTTCAAGATTCCTTTGATGATTGTTTTTTATAATAGCTATCCTTTCAAGAATAAGGATATTCATAAACTTTATGCTAAGTACAAGATTCAGCATAGGTGGTCAACTCTATATTATGCTCAAGGTAATGGATAAGATGAAGCATCCAAGAAGTCTTTTATCAAGATATTGAAGAAGTTAGTTTGTAAGACCAGTCGTGACTAGCATATACAACTTTATCCTGCCTTGTGGATCCATCATAGTAGTGTGCATACTCCCATAGGTGCCTTGCCATATGTCTTGGTATATGGGTTTGAGGTAGTGTTTTCTTTTGAGCTCAATATTCCCTCATTGCGCATCTTGTTGCAAGATGCCTCAATTAGTGATGAGTATTGCATAGACCATTTGCACCAATTGGAGATATTGGATGAAAAGTGCATTCATGGTTTAGAGTATTTATGAGCCTATCAAGATAGGCTCAAGTTATCTTACTTTAAAAAAATTTGCAACCATTATTTTGAGATTGGGTACCTTGTTTTCAAGGAAAATCAAAAGAACACCAATGCTTGTTCTAATCTTAGAGGTGAATTTTAGCCTAATTGGTTAGGGCCCTTTGGCATAACAACCAATTTTAGCTCAAGTGCTTATAATTTGGCTTCTATAGATGGTGAATAACTTAAACAACCAATGAAAATAATGCATATCAAAAGATATTATGCATGATCCATCATCCTTATCGCATTCTACATTTAGCTTAGATCATATTGCATTTGGTTTTCTTGACCATATCGCATGATTGATTTCTGTATTTTGCATGATTTCTTGAAATTTTGTTCCACTTGCATTTTTTCTTCTCATAATTGCATTGTTGCTTGTTCATGACTGCTTGAGAATATAGCTTTTTGGGGATTTCATGACATGATGCCTAGTTAGGTCATAGCTCACATGCATTGCACTCTCACTAGGGCTCTGATGCCTAGCAAAGTTCCCAACCTAGGACACATGCATCTTCATCCCTTCTTCCCTTATTTTCTTTCTCTCCTTCTCCTTGTATTCCTTGATTTTGAAAAATTTTACAACCATTAATTCTGTCCAAATTCAAATAATACAATTCTATTTTGGGTATATCCTTTTTCTTTGAATGTTTCTTCTTCTTCTATTTTTCTTTCACATTCTATTTTTCTCTTCTATGTGCTATTCTTCTCATTCAGATTAATTTTTTCTCAATAAATGAACAACTTTGGCACACATTTTTCTTTGCTTCCCATTCTTATTTTCTTTTCTTTTAGTACATGTACACATTCACATTGTGTTATGCTATGATCATTTGGTCCATTCAAACTAAGGTTATGCATAGTGATGAGTATTCACAAATTGGATGAATATTAATATTTCCAAAATTGGAAATTGGTGAATATGAGGACCCTCGACGTCGACCCATTTGCCTAAAATTTTTAGGACCAATTTTTTCTTAGGGTTAATTCGCCACAATATATATCCAAACATAGGCATATTTGTACTCGTTGAAAAGATCATTTCAATCCTAATTTAATGGTGGTGATTTTATGAAGTATAATGTGCTTTAATAGGTCAAAATTTTCCCCAAATATGATCTTACTTTTTATGGCTTCAAATACCCCAAATATTGGTGTGAAGATGATTGATTTGATTTTATTATGATTCTCCTTGATTCACCTTGATTTTAATTAGGATTCACCATTTTTTACAAGTACATTTTGAGTCCAAACCGTTATGCATAACCTTGATTCACACTTTACACCCCTATTGGGTAGTGTAGAAACCTAAAACACATCATGTTTAGAAGACTACTCATATGGGCATCTTTGTAGACCATATAAATGATCTTGGACCCTCCCAAGACTAAGTAGTGGTTATAACCACTCATTTTAGGCATCTTGGGCCTATTCAACATTAGCCACAAATGGTATCCACAACTAAGATCTCAGTCATGGTTGAAACTCGTAGCTAGGGTCCTAGCCATGTTTAGGAGCTTTAGCTAGCCTTGTAACTATCTCGTCCTCTTGATTTGAGCCAAATCAGTTGCAACCACCATGTGCAACTAATCCTAGGCAATTTTGGGTGAGGAAGCTTATGGATGTTTCCTCCCAACTACCCCATACTATCAATTCTTGATCTTGGATTCTCAAGGAAGCTAGGATGAGGAGTTAGGAAGGCTATAATACTCCCTTCAAAATTGGAGAGAGGTTTGGATTGATCTCAAATTTGAATGCAGTGAAGCCCTGCCAAATTGGAGAGCCACTTGCAACCTCTAAGGAGTGCTTACATACTGTCCATTTTGGATAATCATACCCGTGTTAAAGTAATAAATATTTCAACATATTGAGGAGCAAGCTTACCAATTGACACACTTTCATTATAAATTCCAGTAAATTCCATCACTAATATATTTTAGAACACCAAGGCGACCCTTTATCATCAATTCCTTGTAGGATTCAAGAGTTTTTGATCCTGGTTTCAGGAGAAAGATAAGTTTTCCCATAGCCATAGTGTTGGCAATTTTGGGTACCTTAAGTACTTTGTTTTTGCTCAAGTATAGTTGTTGTCATTGATGTCAAAGGAGCTCTTGGTAGTTGTTGTCTTTGATGTCAAGGAGTTCTTGGAGAAATTTGATTAGTTGTCTAAGTATGTGTTTTGATGAAGGTTTCAGCTGATCAGTAAGTCTCCAAGAAAATCAGAGTAGCCCAGTTGCCAAAAATCCAAAAAAATATAAGTTAGGAAAAGGTTGTAGGCTGTTGGAAAAACTATCGCGATTTCGTGACATGTTTGAGGAGAGAGAAAGCATTGGAAAAATTGTCATGATTTCATGACATGTTCGAGGAGAGAGAAAGCACTGGAAAAACTGTCACGATTTCGTGACATGTTTGAGGAGAGAGAAAGCACTGGAAAATCTGTCGTGATTTCACGACATGTAGGAAGGCGGAGGCAAAGCAGGAAAAAGTGTCACGATTTTGCGACAGGTTGAGTTGGCAGCTTGCAGGTGGCTAAAGTATCACGATTTCGCAACATGTTCCAGTTTTGTGAGCAGTTGGCAGAAAAGTGCTTAAGGCAACGAAAGCATCGCAATTTCGTGACATGTTCCAGTTTTGCGAGCAGTTGGCAGAAAAGTGCTTAAGGCAGCAAAAGCGTCGTGATTTTGTGACATGTTATAGTTTTGCAAGCAGTTGGTAGAAAAGTGCTTAAGGTAGCGAAAGCGTCGCGATTTCACGACATGTTCCAGTTTCATGAGCAGTTAGCAGAAAAGAGCTTAAGGCAGCAAAAGCGTCGCGATTTCGCGACATGTTCCATTTTCGCTAGTGCAAATCGAGGAAAGGTTGAAGAAGCAAGAAGTGTCACAATTTCGCGATAGAGTTGCTAATGACATCAGCAAAAGCAAAATGTGTCACGATTTCATGACAAGAACAGCGAGGAAGGTCTTGTAGAATAAAGCATCATGATTTCATGACAAGAATCATGATGACGTCAGCAAAAGCAAATGTGTCACGATTTTGCGACAAGAGCAGCGAGGAAGGTCTTGCAGACTAAAGCGTCGCGATTTCATGACAAGAATCATGATGATGTCAGCAAAATCAAATGTGTCACGATTTCACAACAAGAGCAGCGAGGAAGGTCTTGCAGACTAAAGCGTCACGATTTCATGACAAGAATCATGATGACGTCAGCAAAAGCAAATATGTAATGATTTCACGACAAGAGCAACAAGGAAAGTCTTGCAGATTAAAGTGTCACGATTTCACGACAGCAAGCTAGCGAAAGTGTATGGCAGGCTGTAATGTCACGATTTCGTGACAACAAACCAAAGAAGATGCACGATAGCCAACAGTGTCATGATTTCACGACAGCAAGTATTACAAGGTGTACGACAAACAAAGGCGTAGAGATATCGTGACATGTTTGAGTTTCACGTTGGGAAAGCTACAAAACAACAAAGGCGGTTGAAGCCGACGAAGTTAACCTTTGTCGACGAAGTGCAAGGTTGTGTAGCTGACTATTGTTTTAAGGATTTACAGCCGACTAAGATCATGAATTTAATCATGAATTATTGCTATAAAAGGAGGACTATTTTTTAGATTCATGTGTCGAATGTGTGAGTGTTGTTTTTGTGCAAGTGAAGTCTGCTGTGCGCAAAGAGCAGTAGTATCGAATCGATCAAAGTGTGTGTTCGTAAGTGTGACCTTCACAGAAGCAAAGAGCGGGAAGAAGAAAGATCGAGGAGAAGCAGACATTGTGAAGAGGGTGCTGTTGTGATTACACATAGGCGCATAAGTTGTTGCGCGAAATAGATGCTGCTGTAATTGCGAAGAACTGTGAAGGACGAACTATGATCAATTGATGCTATATATTTTATAAAGACTGTGCTGCTGTGTGTTCATAGAAACACGTGAAGTCTGTGCTACTGTGTTTTCATAGAAACAAATAAATTGATTAAGTGCTGCTATATTTGATGTCACGATAAGTGTCATGATTTCGTGACAGAGTTGCTGATGACGTCAGCAAAAGCAAAATGTGTCGTGATTTCATGACAAGAGCAGCGAGGAAGGTCTTGCAGACTAAAGCATCATGATTTCACAACAAGAATCATGATGACGTCAGCAAAAGCAAATGTGTCACAATTTTGTGACAAGAGCAGCGAGGAAGGTCTTGCAGACTAAAGCGTCACGATTTCGTGACAAGAATCATGATGACATCAACAAAAGCAAATGTGTCACGATTTCATGACAAGAGCAGCGAGGAAGGTCTTGTAGACTAAAGCGTCGCAATTTCATGACAAGAATCATGATGACATCAGCAAAAGCAAATATGTCACGATTTCATGACAAGAGCAGCGAGGAAAGTCTTGCAGACTAAAGCATCACGATTTCACGATAGCAAGAAGCTAGCGAAAGTGTACGACAGGCTGTAGTGTCATGATTTCATGACAACAAACCAAAGAAGGTGCATGACAAGTAGCAGTGTCACGATTTTGCAACAGCAAGTATTACAAGGTGTACGGCAGACAAAGGCGTAGCGATATCGCGACATGTTTGAGTTACGCGCTGGGAAAGCTATAGAACAGCAGAGGCGGTTGAAGTCAACGAAGTTAAACTTTGTCGACGAAGTGCAAGGTTGTGCAACTGACTATTTTTTTAAGGATTTACAGCTGACTAAGATCATGAATTTAATCATGAATTATTGCTATAAAAGGAGGACTATTTTCGAGATTCATGTGTCGAATGTGTGAGTGTTGTTTTTGCGCAAGTGAAGTCTGCTATGCACAAAGAGCAGTAGTATCAAATCAATTGAAGTGTGCATTCGTAAGTGTGACCTTTGCAGAAGCAGAGATCGGGAAGAAGAAATATCGAGGAGAAGCAGACTGTGCGAAGAGGGTGTTGTTGTGATTATACATAGGCGCATAAGTTGCTGTGCGAAGTAGATGCTGCTGTAATTGCAAAGAACTATGAAGGACGAACTATGATCAATTGATGCTATATATATTATAAATACTGTGCTGTTGTGTGTTCATAGAAACACGCAAAGTCTGTGCTACTGTGTTTTCATAGAAACAAATAAATTGATTAAGTGCTGCTGTATTTGCACAGTCAGAGAGAAATTGATTTCGACCAAGTGCAAAAAAGAACATTGGAAGAGGATAGAATTGTGCTAGACCGAAGGACTATGTTTGGTACAAAAAAGAGGATCAACTTTGCATTGATAGAGTTGAGGACAGAGATCTCCAGCCAGAGCAGGGAAGACAGGTGTCTTCTATGGACATAATTCCACTTGCTAAGGGCAGAGGAGGTAGAGGTCTTTTAGAGGATCACCAACAAAGCAGAATTAGGGGAAGGTGTCCCCTTTGAGCTGAGGCTCATAAACATTGTAATTGGGAAGGATTCCCAAAGGACTTTGATACAACTTTTAGAAGAAAAGTTTTATCCGTGGAGTAGCCCACCTTGGGTGAACCACGTAAATTTTTGTGTCTCTTTGTGGATTGCATCTTGTGCATTGTTTTTACTATTGTTATTACTACTATCTTATTCTGCATGTTAATGGTTTGAAAACTGTATTGATAGATAAAGTTAAAAGTGGTCTTATACTATTCACCCCCCCTCTCAGTATAAGCTTGTGTTCTTCACATAGTTATCAATTGTGGCTAATAGATCCAGTTGTGCTTAACACCCGTGGCTAGGGTTTGATGCTCTTTTCCCTCTATTTTAGTAGTATATTTCTATTTTCAATTATGCAAGTAGTTTAATATAGCATAGATTATCATGGTAGAAGACATTTTCATAGTTAATCTACAATATTAGGAGTATATTTACCTTAATATTTGTCACATTTGCTTATTTCCATGAATTCTCATATATTTTCTTTATTCATGCTTTTATTGCAAATTACAAGTTAGATTAGCTAGATCTATATGTTTTCAAGCATGCGTTACATTGATTCAATGATTTCTTGAGTGCATTTGCATATCTTTATGCTTGTTTCAAGTTTGGCCTTAATTCTTACATTTCTTATCAATAGCCTCATCATGAGAGGCTTCATATGCATTTAATTTGCTTTGTTATTTCTTGTACGTAGGTTACAGGTTCTTTCTAGTTTGAAAGCATTTCCAACATCAAGTTCCTCTTGACAGATAGAGAAGGAGGCACCCTTGTAAGTCCTCAAGTAGAGTTGATGGATACATGAAAATCATTGTGAAGCACAGCTTCCCCCATTTCGGGGTCATTTGCATATTGTAACATTGTATCAAAATTTGGTATCCCTAGCTACTATTGTCAATAGGGGCTAAGTTTTTGGGTTGCATTTCTATTTCCAATTATGCAAGTAGTTTAATATAGAATATATTATCATGGTAGCAGATATTTGCACAGTTAATCTACAATATTAGGAGTAAATTTACCTTAATATTTGTCATATTTTCTTATTTCCATGAATTCTCATATATTTTCTTTATTCATGCTTTTCTTGCAAATTACAAGTTAGATTAGCTAGATCTATATGTTTTCAAGAATGCTTTACATTGATTCAATGATTTCTTGAGTGTCTTTGCATATCTTTATGCTTGTTTCAAGTTTAGCCTTATTTCTTGCATTTCTTATCAATAGCCTCATCATGAGAGGCTTCATATGCATTTAATGTGCTTTGTTATTTCTTGTATGTAGGTTACAAGTTCTTTCTAGTTTCAAAGCATTTCCAACATCAAGTTCCTCTTGATAGATAGAGAAGGATGCACCCTTGTAAGCCCTCAAGCAGAGTTGATGGAGACATGAAAATCATTGTGAAGCACAACTTCCCCTATTTTGGGGTCATTTGCATATTGTAACATTGTATCAAAATTTGGTATCCCTAAGAGGGATGAATATGTAATAAGTGATTCATTTGATCAAATAAAAGAGAGCTTCCTTTGTTATTTCTTCTTGTCAAATGATTGCTTAGATTACATGATTTCCCCATTGTTATATTGCAATAGCTATAGTTGTGTGGTTTTCATAGCCTTCTACAGTGGCGATCACGATAGGACCCACAAATTTTGATGTCTACTCACTGATTTTTCTCTATTTTGTATTATAGGTCTTAGCCATGCTTGAAAATTGCAACGCATAGTCTCAATCATGGTTAAAACTCACGGATAGAATTTTAGCCACGTTTGGCAATAGTGACTAGCAAAAAATAGAGAAAAATATAGTAGGCAACTTGTCTCTTCATCTAATGAGGGATTCCAAGTAAGTGTTCCTCTTCTGTGTTTTATGGTTTTTTGAGTTTTTTGATTCAATAGGATCTAAGTAAATCACATAGCCAAAATTTAAAGGAAAACGATAAAAAATTTCTTGTCTACAATCAACCATGGCTAACAATAGCGGCTAGCTCTATCAGCTACTGTTGTCAATAGGGGCTAAGTTTTTGGGTTGCATTTCTATCCAGTGGTTGGGTTTGTTACCTACTATACAGAATATCGGCTAACATTTAGACTTTGTGTTAGGGTTTACATGCTTGGGGCCTGTCTAAAGGCCATTTTTCATGTAATTTTGTATTGCATTTTTTGGAAATCAAACATCAATTTCCTAGGCATGTAGGAAGAATCATGGATGCTCTATGATGTATTTTATTTTTATATAAAATTAAAATAAACCCCCACACACCATGTTCACTTAAAAATTAGTGGCATTGAGCTCTCACATCCAACCCGCTGATCGATACCAACAGTGTATGTCATTACCACTTGGTTGGTTCATTTGATATTGTACTATAAAGACCCACCCATGGCCAAGTCCAATCCAAGAACTATCCTATTCATGAAAAATAGCACACACTCCTCTTCGAATGGGTGTATCGTTATGCATGGTGTACTGGGTGAGGATCGGTAGTACCTATACTCCTTGATCGGGTATGGGTTTTATCTCCATACTTTGGTGGGTTTACGTGATTGGACTTTCATTGTCGATTTTCGAGCTATGAGTATATAGGTGAAAACCCTTAAAATATACAATAATATCATAAAAAAACTTGTAAACACGATGAGAGTTAGTTTATATACTCAATGAACCAAAATACACTAAACAATTTTAGGGCTCACAAAGAATCTTTAAAAGATAAAAACATCCTTGTATACTTTGTATTTTCTAAAAATTTATAAAAGAGATAATTCACATCATGGTAAATACACGAAGAGGCCATCCTTATCATACAACCAAGGTCAAAGCAGAAGCTCTTGATAACACACCCGATAACGTGTTAGAACCTCTCCCACAGGATCCTCCTGAACGATGTTAGGCTAGTATCAAAGGTGATATTTCAACACATGTTCCTCATGGGATAGAAATGAGGGTGGCTCAAGGCCCCCATTATCCCATGGTAGACATAGAGAAAATATGCCCAATCAAGGGTAGGAAGATAGGGCTGCATCAGAGCATAGACCCCTAAGGACTCCAAACCCTAATGAACTTGGAAGGTTCACAATAGATTTTTCCATGTTTGGAGTCAATGGCACACCTCTTAAAAAACCCTGGAAGACTAGTCAACTTAATGGATTAGAACAAGTGTTAGGGAGGCTAGGGTATAAGCCCTCTAATGTTCACTCTTATTATAAGATCTCACATAGTTAGGATATACAGAGGCATACTCATGAGCCAGGAGAATGCTTAAAGTGCTCCCATAGTGCACATGTCCCATTTATAAAGGTAGGCACATAGTATAGATAATAGTAGAACATAAATGTTGTCTACATAGACAAGGGTAAGAGTGTGGTAGATAATTTTGTTGGGGCTTATAATAATAAAGCCCCTCATTTAGAGCTTCAAAGTCAAAGGTCTCACACTACCAATATTATAGATCAATCTTAGATCCTGGATTCAGATCAGAGACGATGTATTTCCCAAGACCAATTGGATGATGTGCATGTAGAGCATGACACATCAAACATGAGGAATATCAACATTAAATTTTTCTTAGGCAACGTTTATATGAGCAACAACTATGAGAAAAATGCATCCTTGATCAAAAGGAGTATGAAGAGAGAGGATAGACTGGCTTGAGCTAATATACCTCCTTTAAGTGAGTATAGGGAATGCAACCAAATACGTGCTACATCGCAGCCTGAATTACACATTAAACAAGTTGAAAATGATACTCATCATATGATCCATAACATGCTATAGTGCCAAGCGCTAGAACAACATGGGTGTACCTAGTCCGTAGAGTCGGAAGGAAATGAGCAAGATCAGTAGTATTTTGAGATCTCCTTAGTAGATATGGATTATGACCTAATCATTCACCTTAGCCTAAAAATAATCTACCTTCGATAGCTCCTCAGATACCCCTTAGGTAAGAGGAAATTTTATCCTCGCAAGCGTACAAGGCCTTGGCTGAAAAGGTGAGAGCTATTGAGAAAAAAAGGAACAACTTATCAAAATATTACCTTGAACAAAATTCACAATGCACCTCTACGCCCTCTAGTTTCTAGCCCAGTGTATCATGATCATTTTGAGATGTCCCATTTGGATAAATTCCAAGGTGATGAATACGCACAAGAACATGTGATGAGCTTCATGAAAATGTGCTTACAAATCCAAAGTAATGATGCCTTGTTACCGAGAACTTTTATAATGACCCTTTTAGGCCCCACCTTGGAATAGTTTAATCAATTGAAGAGGCACAACATTACCATTTTCAAACAACTGGAAAATGCATTTCTTGAACGCTTTTATTTTGGTATCAAGAAGAAAATCAACTTGTCTAAATTGGCTGCTTTAAGGTAATTCAATGATGATCTAGTCATGGAATTTGGTAATAGATGGAGAAAGCTAATGGTTAAGCTACCATCCTCTATCTCCACTATTGAACTAACTCAAATGTTTACCAAGAGCTATGCAAAACATATCTCATTTTTATTATAGTTGTAGCAATACCAAACATTTGAAGAGGCTTTGGTGCAATCCAAGGTTATAGAGGATATCAAGTTACAAGAAGGTGACTTGAAACTATGAATAAAAAAGGAGTGGAATAAGAAAAATACAAAGAACCAAAATCACCAGGCCAAGCTTGCACATTTGAATTAGGTTGTGTTAAATCTTCAAAAATAGGATCAGGGTTAGCAATCGCGAAACTATCAGGCTCAACCTCCCCCTACGTAGTATAATTAGTGCAACAACAAGAAGTAGAGTAAGAACAAAGAGCAACACCCTCCTCACTAATTTACATCACTCTTCGATACTATGGTATTTATATTCAATCAATTGTGAGAGGCTAAGGCCATAACTTTACTCAAAGTTACATTATTCGATCCTAATCAACCTAAATCGAAAGGATATAGGGAATATCAGTACTGTTCATACCATAGAAAAAGGAGCATGATATCGAAGTGTACCATAAATTTAGGCATATGGTATAAAACATGATTTATAGGAATGAGTTAATCATTGACAATCCTCTAGCTTCGAATAACCAAAATATGAGGATATTCAAAAATCCCTTATCGAATCATGAGCCATCGAGGAATAACATTGAATAAATAAATCAAGTGTGAATCAATCCACCCACTCAAGGCTTTATTGGGATGGTGAATGTGGTCACTAGAAATAGGAAGTACAATAATCCAGATCCTCCTCCTACACCCATTTGAATTCAGACTACACCCCACAAAGACCTACACAAAATAACTTGCCAGGCCCACCAACTAGACCGATGTTGACAATAAGGAATAGACTCATTTAGAGTCTACAGATGGCCTCAACAAAGCTATCAATTTATGAGATAATAAAATAGTCTCATAGGCATAGGGAGACACTAATGGACATCCTAAGGTACATGGAAGTACAATCCCAAGATCTCGAAGCATTCACCAATTTTGTGGGATATGTGTAGCAGTGCCAAGAGCCTGTGATCCAATTCTATGATCATGAAATCAAGATAGTCTCTACTACTATAGTGAACCCATTGCTTCATATTATCATGTGTGTAAGCCACAAACCCTTCAAGTAGGTGTTGATTGATATAGGATCATCAATTAACATAATTACCATGAAGGCCTTAGGACATTAATTTTTTTCTAAATTGCATATCATGTCCTCAACTTTCACACTACAAGCATTCAATGATGCGTTATGCTAGAAAATAGGTACTATAATCTTGCCTATTCATGTGGGATTGAAGACCATCCCTATGATGTGTCACGTGCTTGAAGGTGTGATGTAATACAATCATATCTTAGGTAGGCCGTGGATAAGAGAAATGCAATGTGTACCCTTGATACTACATCAATGTATTAAATATATACATGAGGGGCAAGTGCATGTGGTTTATTCGGATGAGGAGCCATTTAAGTATGTCAACCAAGTGGATTTACCAAGATATTTTATTCTCCCATCTATGTATCTGGATATCAGACCTACATCACCTATCATGCATCCAATGGGTAAATTCAAGGAAGTGTGTGCTAGTCCTTCAACATCAACATCACGACCAACTTCACATACAATAACTACTTCTACGAAGCCTATGACATCGACAATGCTTAGAAATTATAATAAGCTAAAGGTAGTATTGTGTGAAAATGAGCCTAACGAAATCCCCAAAATAGCAACTACCGAGATCCCAAATCCCATGGAGGAGGGAAACTCACAATATATAGTCGAGGAGTTACCTCAGCCTACCTTTCCTGCCTCTTCAATTGGGTCATCTACATCGTAGGTGAAAATTCATTTAGTCAATCTCGAGTTAGCAGAATACCTAATGAAGAATGTGACTTTCATGCCAAACATAGAATTTGCACAGGATATGGATAGGCCTCAAGCTCATTGCTTTCTTGTAGGGATGGTGGTACCACTGGGGGTGCCACCCAATAAGACTAAATTTATATATGGAGGATTATATCAACTTGCAGATTGTTCACCTATAGAAGAAGATGATTATGAATCGTTCATTGTAAACGTTCATTATCTATCTAACCTAGAGTTTACCCTTCACTATTTTGAGCATTACCATTGGCATGGTTACTGTCTGGGTCTATTTGAACAAGGGAACTGAACCCTATATCAATTGTACTATCATCTACCATCTGATAGGTTTGAATTGGGTTATGACATAAGAGGTTAGGATGAGCTTCTAGCTATATCTCTAGATCACTTGAACCTAAGCATGGGGTAGATGATGTTGATTGGAAACCCTACCATCCTAACCCTTCTCACTCTCAAAGGGGTAACTCTTTGGTGACCATGGTTGACATAGAACCACCATTGGCCTATCATGACAAATTTTTGGTAGAGGCTAGTCCAAAGGTTATGACAAGAATTTATTGGCTAGTCAAAATTCGTATATATGCCGACGATATTAGCATTGAACCCTAAAATTTTGATCCAACCGTAGAGCCTGAAAAAAAATCCATCTCTAAAAGTGGTGGACCATAAGGTAATTTTGAATAGGAGGAGAGTGAGTACCTCTATGAATATGATGAATATGAAGATGATACCTAGTTGGCTTACTTAGGTCCTCACCATTTATGTCATCTATTATCCTAGGTGGAAATGGAAGAAGTGTATCACATAGTCTTCCCAGGACCTCAAATCCTGATGTGACCAGTGAAATTGAATGAAATATATCACATGGTCTTCTTTAAGCCTTCGACAGAAAGGTAAGTGTTTCCACCAGAATATTTAATCATCCCATCTATTCCTAGAGAGGACCCAGTTATCCCCATACCTCCCGAGCCACATCTAGAGTGTGGAGAACAATCTAGAGATATGGATTTTATGTCATGTGGTCCTGGATATTTCATCCATTCCATCAACATGATATCCATTGATTTGACCACTCCACTCTGCAATCCATATAACCCTTTAAAACCTTTGTTCCTCAATCCTAAGGCCATTGATTTTGATAACACTAATTTGCCTTTAGATCTTGAATATTTCTTCCCTAACGAAGAAATATTGCAATCATTTCATTTCATGCCAGGTTGTGCATACAATTTTTATCATGCTGGGGGTAATTCTGATTCAGTGAAACCTTTAAACCCAAAAAATGACATCCATTTGATCCCTAAGCCTCACAAGCTTAAGGAGGGGTCACATGTCAATAGAGGAAACCTTCGAAGTGGATATAAGCGAAGATCCCACAAATCCAAGGAAGGTTAAGTTTGAAGAGAGGTTATCTCCATAGGAACGTGCAAACCTCATTTCTCTATTGAAAGAGAGACCTGATATCTTTGCTTGGAATTACAAGGATATACCAAGTCTAGATCCAAAATTGGTTACTTATAACCTTTCTCTAGATCCCATCAAGAAGCCAGTTAAGCAAAAACTCAGGAAGATTCATCCAACCATCGCTTTAATGGTTAAAGACGAATTGCAAAAATGATTGGATGTAGAGTTCATCATTTCCATTGACTATCCATAAAGGGTATCAAGCATGGTACCTATAGGAAAACTAGATGTAATAATACATATTTGTATGGATTTTAGAGACCTCAATAAGGAAACACCAAAGGATTCATTCTCTTTGCCTAACATTGATGCTCTGGTAGATGCAACTATAGGTTACGAGATGCTTTCCCTTATGGATGGTTTTTATGGTTACAATCAAATTTGGATTAAACCTGAAGATCAGCATAAAACCAATTTTACAATGCCATGGGAAATATTTTTCTATAAGGTTATCCCATTTGACCTTAAAAATACTGGTGCCACATATCAGTGGGCCATGACATATATCTTTTATGACTACATGCATATCCTATAAATTTTTGCTAGTCTCTTGGGACAAGGTCTATTCCAAGAAAAAGGACGGAGGGCTCGAATTCAGAGATATCAAATGGATGAACATGGCCCTCATTTCCAAGCAGGCCTGGAGACTTACCATCAATGAAAAAGTCACATGGATTGATATCATTAAAGCTAAGTACCTCCAGCAGTTTTCATTTATTGGAGAGCACAACCTCCCTATCGGATCCCATTTCTGGAATGGCGTAATCAAAACAAGGAAAATCATCATGGAAGGCTTAAGGTGGAGTCTAGGAACTAGAATGACAATCCATTTATAGGAAGACCTGTGGATCCTCGATAAACCTCTCGACCAAGATCCGCATCTTACAGTGCTTAAGGCGACTACAAAAGCCACCTTTGGATATAAGGTGTGTCAATTCATTACCCAATGTCCTACAAGATGTAAATGGAAACACCTGGCTCTTAAAAGGCCCAAGCATATCACCGAGGCTCTCAGGTGGTTACAAAACTTGTTGAGGACTTGCATCATCCCGAGCTCCCACAAAGATGATTCCATGGTCTGGAACCTTGAATAATCTAGAATTTTTTCTGTCAAATCAGCTTACTACAATCAAGAAACTCCCACTGTTGGATAGGACTTATCAAATCAGGTCTGAGTTCCCAAGATCATTCCTAAGGTCAAATTATTTTGCTTGTTGGCCACCCAAAATAGAATCCTCACCATTGACAACTTGATAATCAGAGGGTTACTCATTCTCAATTGGTGTATCCTGTGCAAAAATGCCTGTGAGTCAATTTCGCAGGTTTTTTTGGAATGTCCATTCTCTTTAGTAGTTCTCAACCAGGTCCATAACACCTTTGGCATCTCCATATCCCTCCCACCTTCCATTCTCCTCCTTATTAAGCAATGGCCCTGGCCTTTCAAGAGCAACCAACTAAAATTCATGTGGCAAGCTTGCCTTCACCTTTACCTATGGCAGATATGGCTCGAGAGAAATGCCAAAATTTTCAAAAATCAAGCCATTGATAAGAAGATTATCATTGTCAAAATATTGGCCCTATCGATAGAGAATGCCTCATGTGTTTCTTCTCCAAACCCCCCTCTCCTGGCTTAGAATCTGATCTAGCCAAACTTTTCAATCTGTCTAACATCTCTATTATGCCTCGTAATTTTGTTGACAGGTCTGTCATCAAGTGGGGTTTACCACCTACTGGGTGGCACAAGCTCAATTTCGATGGTGCGGCTAAAGGAAACCCTGCAACAGCTAGCGAAGGAGGAATTCTCAGAAACCACAGGGGAGAAATAGTTTTGGCCTTCACCCAGAACCTAGGAATTCAATCCAACAATATGGCAGAGTCCTGAGCTCTATTCCAAAGTTTGATCCTCATGGAAGGGTTGACCATCAATAAAATTATCATCAAAGGAGACTCGTTGCAATGTATCAACTACCTCAAAGGTACTGATAAGCCTCCCTAGTCCCTTGCTTCAATTTTCCAAGAATTCAAGGCTCTAGTTGGTAATTACCCAGAATTAGTCATTAAGCATCATTACCGGGAAGGAAACAAAGCTACGAACTGGCTAGCTAACAGGGGAGTCGACAAATTTGACATTCAAGTGTGGTGAGACTCCTTCCCCATTGACCTAAGGAATGTTCCTACAAGCTTCAATGTTTGCACAATGTGAGCTGGTGTCAGGGGGATTGGCTGCTTGCCTACACCTATTGAATCGCAAAAATGCAACATGTCACGATATCGTGACACTTTTTCTCTCTCCTCCTTTGGCCGCAAAAATGCAACATGTCGCGATATCGTGACACTTATCTCATTTTTGGCTGCGAAAATGCAACTTGTCATGATATCGTGACACTTTTCTCCTTTGGCCGCGAAAATGCAACATGTCGCGATATCGTGACACTTTTCTCCTTTGGTCGTGAAAATGCAACATGTCGCGATATCATGATACTTCTCTCTTTTTGGCCTAAAAAATGCAACATGTCGTGACTTCGCGACACTTCTCTCTTTTTTGGCTGTGAAAATGCAACATGTCACAATTTCACGACACTTTTCTCCTTTGGCCGCAAAAATGCAACATGTCACGATATCGTGACACTTCTCTCTTTTTGGCCACAAAAATGCAACTTGTCATGATATCGCAACACTTTTTCCTCCTTTGGCTGTGATGATGCAACATGTCACGATATCGCGACACTTTTTCCTCCTTTGGCCGCGATGATGCAACATGTCACGATATCACGACACCTTTTCCCCCTTTGGCCGTGACGCTGCAACATGTCACGATTTCATGACACTTTACTCTTTCGGCCGTGACGATGCAATTTGTCATGATATCGTGACACCTTTTATCTTCTGGCTACGACAACGCAACATGTCACGATATCGTGACACCTTTCCTCCTTTGGCCACGATGATGCAGCATGTTGTGATATCGCGACACCTTCTTTCTTTGGCCGTGACGATGCAACATGTCGTGATATCATGACACCTTTTATCCTTTGGCCACATTTATGCAACATGTCACGATATCATGACATTTTTTTCTCCTCAGCTGCGACGATGCATCATGTCGCGATATCGCAACACTTTTTCTCCTTTGGCCGAGATGATGTAACATGTCACGATATTGTAACACCTTTTCTCCTTTGGCTATGACGTTGCAACATGTCGCAATATCATGACACCTTTTCCTCCTCAGCTGCGACGATGCATCATGTCGTGATATCACGACACTTTTTCTACTTTGGCCATGATGTTGCAACATGTCACGATATTACGACACCTTTTCTCCTTTGGCCACAATGATGCAACATGTCGTGATATCGTGACACTTTTTCTCCATTGGCAGTGATGATGCAACATGTCGCGATATCATGACACCTTTTCTCCTTTGGCAGCGATGATGCAACATGTCACGATATTGTGACACTATTTCTCCTTTGGCAACGACGATGTAACATGTTGCGATTTCATGATACTTCCCATATTTTGGCCTCGAAGATGCAACATGTCATGATATCGCAACACTTTTCCTTTGTTGGCCACAACGATGCAACAGGTCACGATTTTGCGACACTCTCTCTTTTGGCCATGACGATGCAACATGTCACGATTTCGTGACACTTTTTCTCCTTTGGCCTCGATGATGCAACTTGTCACGATATCGCGACACTTTTTCTCCTTTGGCCACGACGATGCAACATGTCATGATATCGCGACACTCTTTCTCTTTCGGCCACGATGATGCAACATGTCATGATATCGCGACACCTCTTCCTCCTTTGACTGTGATGATGCAACATGTCATGATTTCGCAACACTTCTTCCTCCTTGCTTTCTCCCTTTGCTTTGGACCATGAAAATGCAATATGTCGTGATATCGCGATACTTTCCTCCTTGTGGTGATTTGCTTCTTCTTTGAACTTTAGAAACTGGGCTTCTTCAGACTTCTTGGAAAACATGCAAAAAGGTGGGCTCCAATTTTGGGGTACGTTGTGGAGCAACAACACTTCCAAATGGTGAATTTTCTATTTAAGTTTCACTTCCCCTTTTCTGATCAACCTCTGGTCAGGGTTTCCTTTAGTTAGTTCTTCTTGTTGGTTCCTCTGGGCGCCTTTACCTTAGGTGGCCCTTGCTGTTTTTAGGCTGTATCATTCTGTTGCCGCATTTCTTTCCATCTGCCTCCCTCTTCGAAGGCCCACGGCTTTCTTGTACAAGGTTCAGGGACCTTTCAACACCCTTTCAACCAATAAAAAAAAATATCCTAGAGGATTATATCGATGACTTATTAGAGAGGACAATTATCATATAAATACCAACCCATGAATTAGATGTTATACAAGGGAGTCTCATTCAATTGGGATGAGGACTGTTAGAAGGCCTTCATTGAGATCAAGCAATATCTAGCAACACCACTAGTTCTAGCTCCACCTAGTCTAGATGTACCATTTTTTGTATATATCTGCCACTAACTTTGTAGTGGGAACCATGTTAGCCCCAAAGAACATGTAAGGCAAAGAACAAGTAATATATTACGTTAGCTGAACTTTGGTCTGCTATGAGCTACAATACACATATGTGGAAAAACTATGCTTAGTAGTGGTCTTTGTAATGAAGAAGTTGCACCACTACATGTTGAGCCATACAACATATGTAGTATTAAAATAAAATCCTTTTTAGTATATGATGAGCAAAACGTATCATAATACACATACTGCAAAGTGGATCATGCTATTGACGGAATTCGATCTAGAATTCATAAGTCAAAAGTCTATCAAGGGATAAGTCATAGCAGATAAAATGGCAAAGGCACCTCTTTAGGATCATAGGCCTCTTGTCATAGAGCTTCCCGATGATATTATTTGCATTATTAGAGTCATCAAAACTCGAAGAACCTGATAATCAAGCATATATGTCTCTATTATTCGACAGTTACGAATACGAGCAAGGGGGGTGCAATAATTGTTTTTTTCATGCCATAAGGTGCTCCAATTACCTTATCATTTAAAATCAATTTTCTATGCACAAATAACAACATTGAATATGAGGCTTTAATCTTAGGCCTCCAAACAACGCTCACCATGAAGATAAAAAAGATAAATATCTTTGGTGACTCCTTGCTCATTGTTAATCAAGTTAAGGGGATCTATCAGTGTAGATGTCCTATTTTTAAGGCATATAAAGAGCTTGTGGACACATATATGGCCCAACTAGAATGGTATGACATTGAGACAATCCCTTGAACATACAACAAATTTACAGACACCATGGCATATTTGGGATCCTTAATCCCTCAGAATCTATCTGTTGATTTCACTATCATTCAAGTGAAAATGCTATCACAATCTGTGATATGACGTGAAGTACAGAACAATCAAGAATCATTCCACATGATTCAAATATAACCAAATCATGAATGGTTCTACAAGGCTAAAGATTTTTTAAAAAAGGCACCTTCATGATATTTGCTTTTGTAGGGTCCTATAGATAATGTTACCACCATTCTCCATAAGGTTATTTCCCAATCGACTTTTGTACAAGTCAAATTTCAAGGGAAATACGTCATTCAATCTGTTGAGGTTGTTGTCTATCAAGATTGGATGTCACAAGTACGCGATTTCCTTAAGCTTAGTATAATCCCATAGGGATTTTTGCATGTTGTAAAACAAGCATTTAAATATGAATTGACAAAGTATGTCTTTCTAGGAGATATTTTGTATCGTCGTAGCTACAATGAAATTCTCCTTCATTGCCTTGAGCTCCAAGAACCATCTTGGGCAATCTCACAAGCTCATGATGGTATATACAGTGGCCATTTCAACAACATGGCCATCGTCAAGTGCATCCTTTGAATGGGTTATTATTGGCCCACTATGGAGAAGGATTGCACAACTTATGTCAAGAAATATGTTAAATGTTACCATCATGCTAATCTTACGTACTTGCCATCTTAGGATTTACAACCCATCCAAGCGGCTTGGCCATTTTATTAGTTGGGTTTTGATCTAATTGTCCCATATTTATATTGACATAAATTTATTATAATGGCTACTGAGTACTTTACAAAATGGGTGGAAGCAATCCCTTTAACAATGATAACAGGAGCACGTATTGTAGAGTTTATACTCCATAATATCATATGTTATTTTGGGATACCATCCAAGATCATACCGGATAATGGAATTTCGTTCAAAAATAAAATTGTAAGGGCTCTAATATCCAAGTATAATATCCAACATATTTTTGTGACTCCATACTATCCACAAGAAAATGGGTAAGCAAAAGCTTCTAACAAGATAGTGGTAGCAATCTTAAAGAAGACTATTCAAGAAAACCACAAAGATTGGTTTATTTAGTTTCCCCTTAAATTATGGACTTACAAAACTAGTATACATATACCCACTAGGGCAACCCTATTTTTACTAGTATATGGTGCTAAGGCCAATATATCATTAGAGTTAGAAATTCCAACCCTATGTGTTGCATTGAAAGAGTTCATCGATGACGAAATTGCACGACAAGCTCACCTCAACCAATTGATGCTTCTTGATGAATGTCGTGTGAATGCATTTGAGCATCTCCGTGTTTATCAGGAACCCCTAAAATGAGCTTACAATAACAAATTCCACCTAAGGGAATTTAAATTTGGGGATATTGTGCTGAAAGAAAACCAACAAAACTCAAACCTACTGCCACACCTACGAGACAAATTTGCAGCCAACTGGTTAGATCCATTCATTATCTCAAATAATATAGGACTTGGAACATATCACCTAACATCGCTTGAAGGTGATGAAGAGCCTGAACCTCTCAAAATCATTCATATTAAGGCATTCTACACATAAAAAGCAATAAAATTAAAAACAATTGAAAACATAAAAAATACAAACAAATAAAAAAGCAATAAAATTCAAAAACATTGCAAAACATCAAAAGTATTTACATTATGCATTCATATCATTGCATTGCATTAGGCATGTTCATCCATTGAATTTGCATTAGGATAGGTTGTATTTACAATCTTACAAATGACACCACATTTGTATGCTAATCATGCATCTATTCATCATCATCATCTTTCATCACCTGTGTGAGTAATTATGTTTTTCAACACAACCCTTCTTGTTGCTATAAGGAATATACTAGGGTTTTTTGGTAATTCAACCATACCTAGTGATCTTAGATTTTGTAGAAATATATCTTTGCTTTTGGATATGAGGTATAGTTTTGATAACACCTAGCATATGTCAAAATCCCATCACTAATTAAACATTAACAATCCTAGTTTGGACAAGGATGAAAACTACAAAGTGGTCCTAGTCACCTTAAGTGAAAGGTTCTTACTTGATCATCTTGTTATGCGTAAGGTCTAGAGTGTTGATCATTGAAAAAAGGACAAGCTTCCTCATACCCAAATAAATCCCTTGCTTTAATACAAAATAAGCAAAATCCCTTGCTAAAAAAATGCAAAATAAACAATGATTTTCATCATTAAGAATGAGCAAATATCCAATAAATGTGAATAAAATAAGGGTTTGAAGAGCTTGAATCCCTGGAATGGTTACTACTCGAAGCTATTGAGTGATCCCCAATACAAAAATGGGCTAAATGAATCCCACATGTCATTGGGGTAGTTCTAAGAAATTTACAAATGAGCTAACTTTAGGTGTCCTATATTACCTAGTGGTCTACTCCAACTACATCTAAGATTAGGATCATGATGAACATTTGGTGATCCTCATTACAACAATGGGCTGAATGATGTTGGATATTTTGAGTATATGAGCTGTCATTGATGTCAAGAGTGAGTGGTTATTGATGTCAAAAGTCAGTTTCAGTGAGTAGTGCAAGGAGAAGCAGTTCCACAATCAATGCAAAAAGGAGAGTCTGCTTCCAGTTGGTCAGATCTGGTTCCAGGTAGTCAGATGTGGTCCAAAATGCAAAGAACAGGCCCAAGCAAATAATATTATAATATTTTATTATAATATTAAAAATGGAATTTAAATTAATTATAAATTAATTAATATAATTTTATTATAAATTAATTTAATAATTAATTTAATTAAATTCCAAAGTTATTTAAGTTAATTATAATCTAATTTTAATTTAATTATAAATTAATTTATATTAATTTGAATAACCCTAAAGAGGGTTATAAAGTTTAAATTAAAATTGAATTTGAAATTTGATTTAAAGCACCGACGTTCTATGGCACAAGGCCTTCGTATATAAAAGGTGGCAAAAACCTTTGCCTTATTCCTCACAAACCATCGATCGAATTCCTAAGCTCCAAAGTATTGTGCAAAAAAAGAGAAAGAGTTTTTCATGTTTTGAAAGGTCTCTAGTGGTAGAAGATTAGATAAATAGGAGCGAGGCTCCTCTTACCTCGCACACCATTGTGTAGCGTAGTTGGCAACGATGGATGGTGCTAAGTCTTATGGCAGGCAAGGAGTGTAGGGTTCAAATCCTGCCAAAGTTCATTTTGCAAGGAAGAGAGGACATTTTCATTTTGATCAATGCTGAACGAAGGGAATAAAGGGAGGCTTGTGCCTTCCCTTCCTTGTGTAAGTTCTTAGCCCACGTAGTGGGCTAGTGCCTTGATAAGATGCTTGGCTGGGAGTGGTCTCACATTCGAAACCCACTGAGGTATTTTGGACAGTGTTAAAGGTATACACTGATGTAATTTGTCTTGGTCGCTTGATTATTTTGGATGTGCTAAGGTTGAAGAAAATTAAATATTTTTGATGGTTTATAAAGTTTATTTTTGCCTAAATAAATTTGGATATTGAGTATTTGAGGGAGATAAAAGGGTAAGCAATATTATTTTGAAAGTTTAATTTTTTAAGGTTGATTAATTAAAGTTGGAGATTATAAGTAGCAATTGAGTAATTATTTTTATGTATGATTTGATGATTGCTAATTTCAAGAAGGAGTAATAAGGTGTATTTGAGTTTGATTATTTTTGTAATTGAGATATATTTTGAGAGAGTGTTAGTGTGATATTTTGTCATCTAACCATTGAAATTGGCAAAGAAGAAAATTGTGATTGAGACAGGTTTTTAAGGGCACTTCTACATCAAACAAAAAGGTATGGGCACATATTCCTAGTGAGTGATAGTTGGATGTTGTGAATGCTAAAGTTAGAGTGAAAAGGATTGTTTAACAAACATTGTTGAGTTTGATTGTTGAAGGTTTTTTTGAGTGAGAGTTGATGTTAAAAACCTTGTTTTATAAATATTGTTGGAAATATTGAGTAAAACTTTCATATTATTGAACTAGGGTTTGTGAAAAGATCATTAGTATCATTGTTATGTGAAGTTGTGAACTATATTGAACTAGATTTTGTGAAATATCATGAGTATCATTGTTATGTGAAATTGTTTGATAAGCATTGTTGGAAATAAGTGAGTGAGTGTTCATATGCTTGGACTAGGGTTTGTGAGCAAGGATTATTTCATTGAGTGATTGGTTGAGTAGAGTTGGTTGAGCCTAGTCAAGTGAAAGTGTTATACTGATAATCATAGTTTTGTGAAATAAATTGTTCCATACTCTAAATTGATTTGAGAAAGATGTTGAGTTATTGTGAATGTGAAACATATTGAGTCTCTAACAATTCTCTATATGTTTTTTGTGGTAAAAAGAGAGATTGAAAATGATTGAGCATTGTGGTGAATGTGAAGCATATTGAGTCTCTAACAATTCTCTATATGTTTCTGTGAGATTGGACATGTTCTAGTGAGGACTTTTTGAGGAGATTTAAGGTAAGTATTTGAGAAGACTTGTGGACAGATTTATGTGAGCTTTTGTGGAAGCTTATAATACAAATTTGAGGATAAATATTGAGAGCATATTGGACAATTTCTAGTAAGGACTTGTTGAGCATATTTGAGGTAAGTCTTGGTGAAGACTTGTTGAGAAAATTTGACAAGTTCTAAAGGGGAATTATGGATAGATTAGCGTGAGCTTTTGTGGAATCTTACAAAACAGATTTGAGACAATTCTTTGAGAAGACTTGTAAGTAGAGTTGATTGATTGATTTGTTCAAACCTTGAGTTAAGTTTTGGGGCATATATAGTAGAGTTGATTTTATATTAATTCAAGCTTTTGTGTTAATATTTGAGGGCAAAAATTGAGGATAAATTTGTGTTAGACCGAAGGATTTTTTTTAGTGCAAATTTGAGGATAAAGTTTGGTGTAGATTTAAGGATAGGTTTGTGCCAAAAAAGAGATAGATATTGAAAATATTTGTGCTAGACCAAAGGACTGTATTTAGTGTAAGTTTGAAATAGAGCTAAGAGAAAGCTTTGGAGGTGACAGAGTATAGACTATGACAATCTCCAATGGATAGAGTTCCATTAGCCAGGGTAGTGAGGACAAGTATTTTGAGTGGAGACAAGAGTCTTCAGTGGAGAGATATCCATTAGCCAGTGCAGTGGAGGCAACAATTCTTCTATAAGATCACCAGCCAAAATAGAGGAGGAGTTCTCATATGGATAGATATCCATGAACTTGATCAGGGGATTGGTGTCTCATTCAGACAAAGATCCATAAACATTGTAATAGGGAAAGGATTACCAAGAGAATTATTGAGAAAATATTAGTGAAATATTTTCTCTATAGAGTAGCCCACATTGGGTGAACCATGTTAAACTGGTGTCTCTATTGTGTGTGGTTATTTGTTCATTGCTTTGATTACTATTGTTGATATTGCTATTGATACATTATATAATATTGATTGGGAAAGAAAAGTAAAAATTGGTCTTATACTATTCACCCCCCATCTTAGTATAAGCTTATGTTCTTCAAATGAATATTGCCTGACAATGAGGTAGTCTTAAGTCTCATATAATATATTCATTTGCACACATAGGTATAATGAATATCTTGGTATTAATTACAAAAACTTTTATATTACAGGAGTCCTGTATAGTGATTATACAACATTTGATTAATCAAATAAGATGTTTGAATCTCATGTAAAGCTTCAAAAATCCCATACAACAACAAGTCACATCAATAAATCAATCATCAACTTCTTTTTATGAGGTTTTGTTTATCAAAGGATGTTCATAACATAGGATAGATACCATATGGATATCAACAATGATATTTATATGGCCATTGACTATTTTATACATATATTTTAATTTGTAAAACCTTATGAGGGAATACAATACATATCACAATCATTGCATCTCACATATGGGTGTTTAAATGATTATTTATTATGATAAGATTTAACATTTACATTCATGATTTTTATACATTATATGGTGTCATCCATTAGTGTGTAAATACATATTACATTCATTCCTTATGTTTTCAGTGATTAAAGCATACAGGTTCATTTGCATTAGTTCATCCATCATGTAATTAATGCATTCCATTACACATCATACCATATCACATCATTAAGTTCATAATAAATTAAAACAAACCAAATATGCATTTAATAATAAGCAGTGCATCCATATATGTACCCATCATCATAGTGCATACATACATGTACATCATGGCATCTAAAAATACATCTATCATTGATATAGTACATATCATCAATGCATGGCATCCATATAGCATAATCAACAAACATAAGCAGTACATCCATGTGCATAACATAAACATAGAAGCAATAAAACATTACACATAATGAGCCATAAAATGAAATATATTATATAATGTGTGTAAAAATGTATACATAGAGGTACATCAAAATGCTCGTAGGCTACAATAGTGTAGGTCATCATACCTTACACTAAAAAATGATACAATGCCAACAAGGTATAATCATGTGTTTTCTGTTCCACCTGTATCACCTCCACCCTCTCCACCCTCTCTACGAAGCTACCTGTAGGTAGTGCCCACTAATATCTCTGATCGAGCACCTATCCTATGACTGGGCCACACTGATGACTACCCAAACTCACTTTACCTACTTCTATGGGAGCCCCCTACTATAGACTGTTCTCTAGGAGTGCCACCTAATATCCTAAATTGACCCTACTGAGCTACAATGTATCCAAAATCTATAGACATATGATCTATAGCATCCTCTAGGAGTCCTTGTATGCATCTGATCTCTACATCGACATCTAACCCTATTGGTCCCTAAGTAGTTGGAGTAGAGGGTGTAGCCTACAAATTAGAATGGACCCCACCAATTGTCACCATGAGTGCATCATGCTTTGTAGTCTTGAGATATAACTATAGCTATAGAAGATCCCACTGAGTAGTGATCTTCTCAATCTCAGTGGTCACTAAGTCAACCTGTGTTCGAAGGGTAATCTTCTCCTCCTTAAATCCCTACAACTAACTATTTCTTGCTATCAATTATCCTTTTAATATAGCCATATGGACCTGCAGGTTGACAATGGAGGTATCCATCTCTAAGATCTATCTCTAATTTGTTTGCAGACGTGTCTATAGACTATATACCTGAGATCATAGCTATGATACCTCATAATTAGGATCCTCCTCATCTCGAGCCTCCTCCTCTAGAGTGACAACCTATATCCACTCCTCCTCAGTCCTTTGATGAATTCATCATCCATGTGGGTCATATACTTTAGCCTCTATAGCCTCCCCATCCCTAGATCTTCCTAGGGGACCACCACCCTACCATATCCTAGTAATCCACCAAGCATCATAGTCAGGAGTAGTGCCAATATCTACCAACCCGGTATCCTCAATAGCATCATTCTCATCTATCAATGGGGTCACTTGAGGCCAAGCTAGTTGTATCTCCACCTTAAGGTGATGGTAGAGGACTAGATCCTCTGGGATATCCTAGAAAATACTAAACTATCTGGTGATGTGAGAAAAGTGGAAGAACTCCCACACATAGCGCTTGCACCCGATGACCCAATGATCAAGCTTGGCTCATCTCAGGTAGTGGTCTACCTCCTCCCATGCTGATTAGTCTAAATAAGTATATCATATGATATGGCCTACCTATAGTCTTGTGAGTCTATCCATGTAGTGCTGAAGATCTCTTGCATGATACTTTCTCCTGTATGACTCAACCTCTCGAGGCCAGGAAGCTCCATAGCATTGTGTAACAACTACTATTGTAGCAATCGGTAGGGGCTACCCTAGAGGATGCTCTATCTTGATGTTCTCCAATGCCTATATTTGCAGCAGGAGGCTACAACCTACTATCACTTGTCCTCTTCGTGTAATGCGGTACAACTTATCATATAGAAGTGCAAGGAGAGCACTCCTCCATGATAAGATCAATGGATGGTCTATGGTGCTCGTGAGCAAGTTATGTACTATGGCCAGGAGGTTCCAAGGGAACATCGCTCCTGATGTGTCTGGTAGTACAAAATTGTAAATGATGTGCATAAGGATGGCCTGGCACCATGAAAATATGTGTGCGCTATACCAAGATATTTATTGAGAAAATATTAATGAAATATTTTCTTCGTGGAGTAGCCCACATTGGGTGAACCATGTTAAACTGGTGTCTCTATTGTGTGTCATGATTTGTTCATTGCTTTGATTACTGTTGTTGATATTGCTATTATACATTACATAATATTGATTGGGAAAGAAAAGTAAAAATTGATCTTATACTATTCACCCACCATATTAGTATAACCTTATGTTCTTCAAATGAATCCCGCCTGACAATGAGGTAGTCTTAAGTCTCATCTAATTTATTCATTTGCACACATAGGTATAATGAATATCTTGGTCTTAATTACAAATCCTTTTATATTTCAGGATTCCTGTATAGTGATTATAGAACCTTTTATTAATTACATAGGATGTTTTTGTCTCATGGAAAAATTCAAAAATCCCATATAGCAACAAGTCACATCAATAAATCAATCATCAACTTCTTTTTATGAGGTTTTATTTATCAAAGGATGTTCATAACATAGGATAGATACCATATGGATATCAACAATGATATTTAGATGGCCACTAACTATTTTGTACATATATTTTAATTTGTAAAACCTTATGAGGGAATACAATACATATCACAATCATTTCATCTCACATATGGGTGTTTAAATGATTATTTATTATGATAATATTTAACATTTACATTCATTATTTTTATACATTCTATGGTGTCATCCATTAGTGTGTAAATACATATTACATTCATTCCTTATGTTTTCAGTGATTAAAGCATACACGTTCATTTGCTTTAGTTCATCCATCATGTAATTAATGCATTCCATTACACATCATACCATATCACATCATTAAGTTCATAAAAAATTAAAACAAACCAAATATGCATTTAATAATAAGCAGTGCATCCATATATGTGCCCATCATCATAGTGCATACATACATGTACATCATGGCATCTAAACATACATATATCATCTAGATAGTATATATCATCAATGCATGGCATCCATATAGCATAATCAACAAACATAAGTAGTACATCCATGTGCATCACATAAACATAGAAGCAATAAAACATTACACATAATGAGACATCAAATAAAATATCATATATAATGTGTGTAAAAATGTATACATAGAGGTACATCAAAATGCTCGTAGGCTACAATAGTGTAGGTCATCATACCTTACACTCAAAAATGATACAATGCCAACAAGGTATAATCATGCATGTTCTGTTCCACCTGTATCACCTCCACCCTCTCCACCCTCTCTACGAGGCTTCCTGCAGGTAGTGCCCATTGATCTCTCTGATTGAGCACCTATCCTATGACTGGGCCACACTGATGACTACCCAAACTTGCTTTGTCTACTTCGATGGGAGCCCCCTACTATAGATTTTTCTCTAGGAGTGCCATCTAATATCCTAACTTGACCCTATTGAGCTACAATGTATCCAAAATCTATAGAAATATGAGCTATAGCATCCTCTAGGAGTCCCCGTATGCATTTGATATCTGTATCGCCATCTAACCCTATTGGTCCCTAAGTAGCTGGAGTAGAGGGTGTAGCCTACGAAGTAGAATGGACCCCACTAGTTATCACCCTGAGTGCATCATGCTTTGTAGTCCTAAGATCTAACTATAGCTATAGAAGATCCCACTAAGAAGTGATCTTCTCGATCTTAGTGGTCGTTAAGTCAACCTGTGTTTGAAGGGTAGTCTGTGCCTCCTTGAATCCTTGCCACTAACTATGTCCTGCTATCAACTATCCTTGTAATATAGCCATCTGGACCTGCAGGTTGGCAATGGAGGTATCCATATCTAAGATCTATATCTAATTTGTTTGCAGCTATGTCTACAGACTATATACCTGAGCTCGTAGCTATGATACCTCATCATTAGAATCCTCCTCATCTCGAGCCTCCTCCTCTGGAGTGACAACCTGTCTCCACTCCTCCTCAATATTCTGATGAACTCGTTGCCCATGTTGATCTTATCCTATAGCCTCTATAGCCTCCCCATCCCTAGATATTCCTAGGGGACCACCACCCTACCATAGCCTAGTAATCCACCAAGCATCATAGTCAGGAGTAGTGCCAATATCTATCAACCCTGTATCCTTAATAACATCATTCTCATCTATTAATGGGGTCACTTGAGGCCAGGCTAGCTGTATCTCCACCTTAAGGTGATGGTAGAGGACTAGCTCCTCTTGGATATCCTAGAAAATACTAAACTATCTGGTGACACAAAAAAAGTGGAAGAACTCCCACACATCAGGCTTCCACCCGATGACCTAGTGATCAAGCTTGGCTCATCTCAAGTAGTGGTCTACCTCCTCCCATGTTGATTAGTCTAAATAAGGATACCATATGATCTAGCCTACCTATAGTATTATGAGTCAATCCATGTAGTTATGAAGATATCTTGCATGATACTTGATCCTGTATGACTCAACCTATCGAGGCTAGGAAGCTCCATAGCATTGTGTAACAACTGCTATTGTAGCAATCAATAGGGGCAGCCCTATAGGATGCTCTATCTTGATGTTCTTCCATGCCTATATTTGAAGCAGGAGGCTACAACCTATTCTCACTTGTCCTCATTGTGTAATATGGTACAACTTATCATATAAAAGTGTGAAGAGAGCACTCCTCCATGATAAGATCAATGGATGGTCTGTGGTGCTCATGAGCAAGTTATGTACTATGGCCAGGAGGTTCCAAGGTAACCTCGCTCCTGATGTGTCTGGTAGTACAAAATTGCAAATTATGTGTATAAGGATGGCCTGACACCATGAAAATATGTGTGCCCTATACCAAGATATTTATTGAGAAAATATTAGTGAAATATTTTCTCCGTGGAGTAGCCCACATTGGGTGAACCATGTTAAATCGGTGTCTCTATTGTATGTGGTGATTTTTTTATTGCTTTGATTACTATTTTTGATATTGCTATTGATACATTACATAATATTTATTGGGAAAGAAAAGTAAAAAGTGGTCTTATACCATTCACCCCCCATCTTAGTATAAGCTTATGTTCTTCAAATAAGTCCCACCTGACAATGAGGTAGTCTTAAGTCTCATCTAATATATTCATTTGCACACACAGGTATAATGAATATCTTGGTCTTAATTACAAATCCTTTTATATTTCAGGAGTCCTGTATAGTGATTATACAACCTTTTATTAATTACATAGGATGTTTTTGTCTCATGGAAAAATTCAAAAATACCATATAGCAACAAGTCACATCAATAAATCAATCATCAACTTCTTTTTATGATGTTTTTTTTATCAAAGGATGTTCATAACATAGGATAGATAGCATATGGATATCAACAATGATATTTATATGGCAACTGACTATTTTGTACATATATTTTAATTTGTAAAACCTTATGAGGGAATACAATACATATCACAATCATTGCATCTCACATATGGATTTTTAAATGATTATTTTTTATGATAAGATTTAACCATTAAATTCATGATTTTTATACATTCTATGGTGTCATCCATTAGTGTGTAAATACATATTACATTCATTCCTTATGTTTTCAGTGATTAAAGAATACAGGTTCATTTGCATTAGTTCATCCATCATGTAATTAATGCATTCCATTACACATCATATCATATCACATCATTAAGTTCATAAAAAATTAAAACAAACCAAATATGCATTTAATAATAAGCAGTGCATCCATATATGTACCCATCATCATAGTTCATGCATACATGTACATCATGGCATCTAAACATACATCTATCATCTTGTTGGCATTTTTGCCACATTGTTTTGATTGTTGTTGATTCATGCATAAATTGTTGAAGTTCTCACTCCTCTGTGTTTCTCTACAAGTTTTGGTGCCAAAATAGCTAAGTCCGAAGAACTATCATGATTTCATGACCAAAAGCAATATGGATAGCATGGCTTCGAAACTATCGTGATATCGCAACATGTCACGTTATCGCGGGTTAACAGAGGAGAAAGAAGCCAAAGTCAGAGAATGTTGCGATATCACGACGTGTTCCAAAATCATGGTCAAAGTGGTCAATGAAGGCAGAGTAGTAAAACTATCACAATTTCATGACATGTCATGTTTTTGTGACTTACGATGGCCATGGAGTAGAGTGATAGAAAAATTCGTGATATCGCGACATAATTGAGCAAAGGGCAATGACAATGAACCTCGTCGTGATATCGTGATAGAAAAGTGAACAAGGAGCAAAATGTAGAAACGTCGCGATATCGCGACATGTCGCGTTATCGCGATAAGGTTAAAAGAAAAGCATAAGGCATGAAAGACATCGCGATTTCATGACATTTTTGAAGATGAGGCAAAGCAAGAGCAAGACGTCGCGATATCGCGACAGAAAGCGGCAACACTAGAGAAAGCAAGGAAACGTCACGATTTCATGACATATTGTGGAGAAAAGGCTAAATAGAGAAATACGTCACGATTTCGTGACATGTTTCGTTTTTGCTACTTGCAAGAGGATAAAGGACACAGAAAGTAGAAGATGTCGCGATTCCATGACATGTTACAGTTTTGCGGGTATACAAAAGAAAAGGCCAAGGAAGAGAAAATTGTCGTGATTTCACAACATGTTGCATTTTCACGACAAGAAGTAGTGAGAAAACCAAGCGAGAGAAAGACGTAGTGAAATCATGACTTGTCACGTTTTCACGGTTCAAAATAGTGAAAGGACAACATGGGGAAAGAACATCGCAAAATCGTGACAGGTCATAGTTTCACGAGAGCAAAGCAAGGAAAGAAAAAAATAGTACGGAACATCATGATTTCGTGACGCGTCGCGTTTTTGTGACCTAAGGTGATGAAGGAGAACAAAGAGCCAAATACGTCATGATTTCATGACATGTTTGGTTTTCATGATCCAAAGTGGCAAAAGCATACGGAGAGAGAAAATGTCGTGATTCCGTGACATGTGTTTTCGTGACCCGTCACAGTTTCACGCCAGGAAGCATTTCAATGACCCGATGAAGTATTGCGATTTCCAAGGATTAAAAGCTCTCCAAAATTTAATGTTTTGCTGCTTTCCAATGCATGCAAGATGAAAGAACGTGCTCAGGCTTGTAGCTTTTGAAGCCACCCGAATTGAAGATGCCTCCATTATCCAAAGCTTATGTTCATGATTTTCTAACGGTCCAAGCATGCACCGAGAACGACCATTTAATGAAGATGTCTGGTTCCTTGTTTCCATTCAATTTTTGATTTCTCCGAGGCTGGTTTAAGGGGATCGTTCCTTTCTTCTATTGCACATTTTGTAGATCTCAAGAAAGTCCGTTTCATGTTTTAAATGCTACAAAGAGGCAAGACCTCTATAAATATCAATGTATATCTCAAGAACAACTATTGGGAGTTTAGAGACATGTTGCATGAAAAAATTCAAGTTCTCTGCATAAATAAGAGATATTTGGCCTCTAATTTTGCAAGCATCTTTCTATGTGATTTCCTTCTATTTCATGCATTTATCGATTATGCTCGTCTTTCTAATCTATTGTTAGATTTAAATTCTGCATCTGAGTTTGAATATTGCTAATGAGGAAGTGAGTTCTAGAATGCAATCCTAGAGGTTATCTGTGCAAGGTCATAAGTGGATTATGTTGCATTCTATTATTATATGTTGTTCATATGCTTGAGGTTAAATTCTTGCTGATAATATTTCCCCGATCATACAAATTCGGCCTATGGCCATATTTCCCATCTCTTTCCTTAATTTCCCATTTATTTTTGCATATTTCCAATTCCTTTCCTGTAAATTTAGTCTGAAATCAAGCTTAGATTTAGTAAGGGAACCAGCCCTCTCTGGAGATTGGTCCGGGAGACATTTCTTTCTCTTAGCCTTTCAATGTTGGCCGGGTCTAGGGTGCATTTTGCATAAAATCCTTTCCTGTGGTAGATTCATGACCAACAATTTTTGGCATGCTTGGTGGGACAGACTATTTCTGTCTCCCAAAGATCCATAATCGGTGAGACTGATTATTTCATTGTTTAATACCCGGAGGTATCAAGATTTTTGATGAACTGTCTTGACCTCAAAAGCGGTGATTGTAAGTTCATCTGGTGACTCTACTAAGCTGAAGATCTAAATTTCTTGATCGTAGACACCTTTAAAGCTAAAAGAAGATACCCCGAAGGAATCAAGGTTTGGTGAGCAGCCTTGACCTTACAAGTGGAGAAAATAATGTTCACTTGGCGACTCTGACTTGGTGACAGTTGTGATCTCGTAGACCACTACTATAATGGCAAGGGTATGTCCTAGATGGGATGATCTTGGCCCTCTGAATCTCCAAATTCAGCATGAGATTCCCAAAAGTGCCCTGAAAGCCCTAACAAAATACAATGGCACCAAGGGAATGGCCCGAGAGCATATTGACGATGTTGCTGCTTTAGCGACCCTCCATGATATAGTTCCCATTAGACTTCTGGTCTCGTCTTTGGAAGGAAGAGTGTTGTAGTGGTAGAGACTACTTGGGCATAAAAGCATCTGCTCATGGGATGATTTAGCGGGAGTGCTCATTATAACATTTGATGGATCTCAGGATCCCTTCCAACTTTTGATGCATCTCTCCACCATCACGAGAACACCTCAGGAGAGCATCACAAATTTCAATGTCTAATTTTGTAGAACTTGGAAGAGAATTCTAGGGGAGATCCAACTGACACCCGCCCAAGCCCACCTCTTCTATGTTCGAGCTTTCCATTCGGACATAAGCCTCCTCTTGCTACAATCAGGCGAACGTAGATTCCCTCAAATCTTTGAGGAAGCATTACAAGCGGAGCACCTTCTGCTCCTATCAGGAAAATTACCGTGGGGAGAAACTCCATTAATTTCTTTGGTAGTTCCTGCTCCTGTCTATCCCGCACAGTATTCATCATGGCTGATCCCTCATACTGTGTAGAGACCTAAAATGTAGTTGTGTGGAACTCAAGAGGCAGGATTCGTCCAAGGCCAACGATGGGCATATGCAAGCACTGTCCCAGCAATGAATAACATGGTTGCTTGTAGTTTTTGACAGGAGATGGGCCAAGTAGAGGAACAGGTTCAAGTGGTAGAACCTAAGCACAAAGAGGGCACAATTTTGCATAGCACGCAAGTATTCAGCCAGAACCCGTTAAGCATGCCTCACCAAAAGGTTGAGCCTGAGGAGATCCTGGAAGCAGATTTATCGTCAGAAAGGTTCTATGATCGCACCAAGGGATTGGAGGAGCTTGTACTCAGCCCACAACCAGTGGAGTATTCAAAGTGGTGGTATTGGTTCCAGCCACTACAACCGATACCTGAAGAAAGCCCCCATGTGGCAAACCTCTTTGCCACATTATTCATCAATAGCACGGGTACTAGTAAGAATGATAACCTGCCGCATTGCACTCTGTTTGCAACATGGAGAACTTCAGGAAGAGGCCAGCCAAACTTCAAAGATCAATTGAAGTACAATTAGATTTGGTCCAGACACTGCAGATTCATCGGATAAGCACCTAAAACTGAGTTTGTGGTAGCGGCATGCCAATCATGTCGCAAACTTTTGTAAATAGTAAAAAAAAAAAAAAAAAAAAAAAAAGAGAAAACATAAAAAAAAAAAGTATTGTGAATTTCCTCTATGAATGTAAATTGTCAATTTCAGCTCTTTTTGCATGCGAGCCCATAGGTATGCTTATTTATTTTCCTTTTCCTTTTCCTTCTCAGAAGATAGTGGCTTCCATCAATTTCTTCCCTCCAGTCCCTTATTTTCATTCCCTTCCTCGCTCATTCCTTCTTCTACCATCCATAATTAAGCCACTACTATTGTTTCTACTCCCCTCTCTGATATTCTCATTTATTCATTTCCCCTTTCTTCTAATCCATTGTCATTTCAGCATTTATCCATAGTTTCCACCGCTTTCACCATCCCATCCACTTCCATTTCATTATTCGTTTTTCCTCCATCCCCGCAGCTGGTGACACAGTAGCTCCCTCTTCAGTTGCTGTATCTATCGCTTTCACTCTTTCATTTTCATCATTCCACCATTTCATTCCCATTCCATGGCCTGCACATCTGCAAGTCCTCATTCTGTTCATTTTTGTTTTGCAACCTCGGTGCTTTCATCACTGTCATGGAAATCCTTTTACAACACCTGGTGAACTAGGCCAAATGCAGATCTACTTGAGTTTTATGTAAGTCAGCAAGAGTTTTTTGCAGCAGTCTGCAGAGATGTCTCCCATCAGTCAGCATTCTGTTCCTTCAATTTTTTTTGACTCTGTTGCCCAATGGATTCAGGCCTAGGATTCGTGCATACATCAAAACTGTATATCCCGCAAGCCACCAAGAATGTTGGTATTTTTGCCACATTGTTTTGATTGTTGTTGATTCATGCATAAATTGTTGAAGTTCTCACTCCTCTGTGTTTCTCTATGAGTTTTGGTGCCAAAATAGCTAAGTCCGAGGAACTGTCATGATTTCATGACAAAAAGCAGCATGGAGAGCACAACTTCAAAACTGTCACGATATCGTGACATGTCGCGTTATCGTGGGTTAACAGAGGAGAGAGAAGCCAAAGTCGAAGAATCTCGTGATATCACGACGTGTTCCAAAATCGCGATCAAAGTGGTTAACAGAGGCAGAGTAGTAAAATTATCATGATTTTGTGACATGTCGCATTTTCATGACTTGCGATGGCCATGGAGCAGAGTGATAGAAAAAATTGTGATATCGTGACATAATTGAGCAAAGGGCAATGACAATGAACCTCGTCATGATATCGTGACATAAAAGTGAACAAGGAGCAAAATGTAGAAACGTCATGATATCACATGTCGCGTTATCATGGTAAGGTTGAAAGAAAAGCATAAGGCATGAAATACGTCGTGATTTTGTGACATTTTTGAAGATGTGGCAAAGCAAGAGCAAGACGTCGCGATATCACGACAGAAATAAGAAACACTAGAGAAAGCAAGGAAACGTCACGATTTCACGACATATTATGGAGAAAAGGCTAAATAGAGAAATACGTCGTGATTTCGCGACATGTTTCATTTTTGCTACTTGCAAGAGGATAAAGGACACAGAAAGTAGAAGATGTCGCGATTTCGTGACATGTTGCAGTTTTGTGGGTATACAGAAGAAAATGCCAAGGAAGATAAAACTGTCGCGATTTCATAACATGTCGCATTTTTCGCAACGAGAAGCAGTGAGAAAACCAAGCGAGAGAAAGATGTAGCGAAATCACAACTTGTCACATTTTTGCAGTTCGAAATAGTGAAAGGACAACATGGGGAAAGAACGTCACAAAATCATGACAGGTCATAGTTTCGCGAGAGCAAAGCAAGCAAAGAACAAAATAGTACGAAACGTCACGATTTCGCGACGCATCATGTTTTTGCGACCTAAGGTGACGAAGGAGAACAAAGAGCCAAATACATCACAATTTCATGACATGTTTGGTTTTCATGACCCAAAGTGGCAAAAGCGTACGGAGAGGGAAAATGTCACGATTTTGCGACATGTCGTGTTTTCGTGACCCGTCACGGTTTCACGCTAGGAAGCAGTTCAACGACTCGATGAAGTATTGTGATTTCCAAGGATTAAAAGCTCTCCAGAATTTAATGTTTTGCTGCTTTCCAATGCATGCAAGATGAAAGAACGTGCTCAGGCCTGTAGCTTTCGAAGCCACCAAAATTGAATATGCCTCCATTATCCAAAGCTTCTGTTCATGATTTTCTAACGGTCCAAGCATGCACCGAGAATGACCATTTAATGAAGACGTCTGGTTCCTTTTTTCCATTCAATTTCTAATTTCTTCAAGGTTGGTTTAAGGGGATATTTCCTTTCTTCTATTGCACATTTTTTAGATCTCAAGAAAGTCCGTTTCATGTTTTAAATGCTGCAAAGAGGCAAGACCTCTATAAATATCAATGTATATCTCAAGAACAACTATTGGGAGTTTGAGAGACATGTTGCATGAAAACATTCAAGTTCTCTTCATAAATAAGAGATATTTGGCCTCTAATTTTGCAAGCGTCTTTCTGTGTGATTTCCTTCTATTTCATGCATTTATCGATTATGCTCGTCTTTCTAATCTGTTGTTAGATTTAAATTCTACATCTGAGTTTGAATATTGCTAATGATGAAGTGAGTTCTAGAATGCAATCTTGGAGGATGTCTGTGCAAGGTCGTAAGTGGATTATGCTACATTCTATTATTATATGATGTTCATACGCTTGAGGTTAAATTCTTGTTGATAATATTTCCTCGATCATACAAATTCGGCCTGTGGCCATATTTCCCATCTCTTTCCATAATTTCCCATTTCTTTCTGCATATTTCCAATTCATTTCCTGTAACTTAGTCTGAAATCAAGCTTAGATTTAGTAAGGGAACCAACCCTCTCTAGAGATTGGTCCGAGAGACATTTCTTTCTCTCGACCTTTCAATGTTGGCCGGGTCTAGGGCGCATTTTGCATAAAATCCTTTCCTGTGGCAGATTCGTGACCAACACATCTATATAGTACATATCATCAATGCATGGCATCCATATAACATAATCAACAAACATAAGCAATACATCCATATGCATCACATAAACATAGAAGCAATAAAACATTACACATAATGAGCCATCAATTAAAATATCATATATAATGTGTGTCAAAATGTATACATAGAGGTACATCAAAATGCTCGTAGGCTACAATAGTGTAGGTCATCATACCTTACACTAAAAAAATATACAATGCCAACAAGGTATAATCATGCATGTTCTGTTCCAATTGTATCACCTCCACCCTCTCCACCCTCTCTACGAGGTTGCCTACAGGTAGTGCCCACTGATATCTCAGATCGAGCACCTATCCTATGATCGGGCCACACTGATGACTACCCAAACTCACTTTGCCTACTTTGATGGGAGCCCCCTACTATATATTGTTCTCTAGGAGTGCCACCTAATATCCTAACTTGATCCTACTGAGCTACAATGTATCCAAAATCCATAGACATATGAGCTATAACATCCTCTAGAAGTCCCCGTATGCATCTGATCTTTGTATCGACATCTAACCCTATTGGTCCCTAAGTAGCTAGAGTAGAGGGTGTAGCCTACGAAGTAGAATGGACCCCACTAGTTATCACCTTGAGTGCATCATGCTTTGTAGTCTTGAGATCTAACTATAGCTATAGAAGATCCCACTGAGCAATGATCTTCTCGATCTCAGTGGTTGCTAAGTCAACCTGTGTCTGAAGGCTAGTCTGCACCTCCTTGAATCCCTGCCACTAACTATGTCTTGCTATCAACTATCCTTGTAATATAGCCATCTGGACCTGCAGGTTGGCAATGGAGGTATCCATCTCTAATATATGTCTCTAATTTGTTTGTAGCTATGTCTATAGACTATATACCTGAGCTTGTAGCTATGATACCTCACCATTAGGATCCTCCTCATCTCGAGCCTCCTCCTCTAGAGTGAAAACCTGTCTCCACTCCTCCTCAGTCCTCTGATGAACTCGTCTCCCATGTTGATCATATCCTATAGCCTCTGTAGCCTCCCCATCCCTAGATATTCCTAGGGGACCACCACCCTACCATAGCCTAGTAATCCACCAAGCATCATAGTCAGGATTAGTGCCAATATCTACCAACCCTGTATCCTTAATAATATCATTCTCATCTATCAATGGGGTCACTTGAGTCTAGGCTAGCTGTAGCTCCACATTAAGGTGATGGTAGAGCACTAGCTCCTATGGGATATCCTAGAAAATACTAAACTATCTGGTGACGTGAGAAAATTAGAATAACTCCCACACATCGGGCTTGCACCCGATGACCTAGTGATCAAGCTTGGCTCATATCCGATAGTGGTCTACCTCCGCCCATGTTGATTAGTCTAAATAAGGATACCATATGATCTGGCCTACCTAAAGTCTTATGAGTTGATCCATGTAGTTCTGAAGATCTCTTGCATAATACTTGCTCTTGTATGACTCAGCCTCTTGAGGCCAAGAAGCTCCATAGCATTGTGTAACAACTGCTATTGTAGCAATCGATAGGGGAAGCCCTACAGGATTCTCTATCTTGATGTTCTTCCATGCCTATATTTGAAGCAGGAGGCTACAACCTACTCTCGCTTGTCCTTGTTGTGTAATGCAATATAACTCATCATATAGAAGTGGGAGGAGAGCTCTCCTCCATGATAAGATCAATGGATGGTCTGTGGTGCTCGTGAGCAAGTTCTGTACTATGTCCAAGAGGTTCCAAGGGAACTTTGCTCCTGATGTGTTTGGTAGTACAAAATTGTAAATAATGTGCATAAGGATGGCTTGACACCATGAAAATATGTGTGACCTATACAAATGGTCAATAGGCACCCTATCGTGCTCAATATCTTCCAGCACCTCCTCATGCCTATCACCAAAAACTCATTGAAAGACAGTATTCTTTGCTCTGGTAGCCAAAGAAGTGATGGTATGTCCATCGATGGGAATTTGGAATATATGGTACACATCCTCTAGTGTGACTGTCATATCCTCAATTGGGAGATGGAAGGTATTAGTCCATGCATCCTAGCACAGGGCTAATGTTGTCATGTAAGCTTGATCTTCTTATATGATGGGCACTCTCAAGACATAACCGAGGCCCATGACCCCTAACCAGTCTAAGTCTACTTGCCCTAGCAGAGGTAGTAGAGCACATAATAAATATAGCTCCTGTTGATGTGTAGTCAAAGCCTAAGAGAGATGATAACCCAATGCATCATAAGTCAAAAACTCAAAACAATAAAAAAATGCACTTCAAAAAATCCAAAAAAATAAAAAATACACTTGAAAAGTTAAAAAAAAACAATAAAACCATGTAAAAATTTTTAAAAATAAAAAAATTTGAAAATTTTTCTAAGGTTCCTTAGTCGCTGGTGGTAGTCACAGTTGCGGTCACAGTCGCAATTGCCAATCATGGCTAAGAACCAACAGTCAATTTTTTTGACCATTGGGGTTGGAACCTAGCTACGACTGACAACCGTGGCCCCTAATTGGTAAATTTGGAGCCACGACTGTCACCCATAGCTACAAGAATGACCTTGTTTAAGGTCAATTCCCACCCTAAAACCCCCAAAAATTAAAATCCCACCCCCTAAGCTAACCTAAGGCTAATCCTAAACTACGGTGAGGTTAATTGCCAAAAGTTTAATGTGGTTCATTTAATACCATTACTTACTGTGGTTCATTTTAAACTGGTCAAATTGAATGAGAGAGATTGAGATGCTACCTTTGAAGCACTAGCTCCATCACTAGTGAATGCCTTTGATTGGTCAACCATCATGGTTGGTAGCGATTTCAGTAGCGTTTCAGGTCAAATTTTCTCTCTCTTCTCTTAGAGCTCTCCTATTAATAGTGGGTAGCAGAAAATAATGAACAACAAAAAAACCTAAATTTCTTTTATATTTTGCACCTGGTCGTCAGTCGTGGTTGTTAGTCGTGGGTGTAGATTAGGGTTTTCCAATCATGGTTGTTATATGCAACTAAGAAATTTTGTAAAACTAGCTGCAACTGATAACTACGACTAGAAGATAGCAATAAATGCTCCCAAATTCCAACTGTGAGGAGCTTCAAAATGCAAAATAAAAAATATTCAATGGTCCAAAAACCTCAAAAATTATAAAAATAACAAAAACATCACATAAATAAAAATTCAAATGCGCCTCGTATTCAATTATTTACCCTATACACTTGGTGGCTATAAAAAATTACACTCCATGCAATCCAGCAAGATGATTAAATTACCATAAGGTCATTTGGGGCAAATTAGTCATTGTTGAATGGAAATATCTTCACTTCAATCTCAAAGAAGGCCATGCCAGCTAGACTGCCCCATGGGAATGAGGCATTCATTTCATTTCTTCTATGCCATTTTTACCAGATCATCGAACATAGTGATTCAACACAAGCTTAAATGGAATTGCTATCATCTTGATTTCCTAAGAAGGCCATTACGACCAGACTGCTCTATGGGATAAATATGTACAATCACCATTAAAGGTTGAAATCATAGTTGTAATAGGCCTTGCCATATAACAACATGCAAGAGTCTTGAATCATCCAAATTATTCATCTTGGTCAAGCAACTCGTTGCTTTAATTAATTATCCTTTCCTCATCAACTCGTCACTTGAGGGGGTAGGCATAATATCAACAATCATAATCAAAATCAACAAAGGATCACTCAATCATGTAAATTGCGTTCATCTTATGAATCATTGCTAACAACTATCATAAGCTTACATTTCTATTGGGAAAAAAGTAATAATGCTAGTTTAAAGCCTTTTAGTGATCCACCTATCGAAACAATTATAGCTTAAGTTCTACCCAATCGTAGTTGGACTCGTGAAAGTGTTGCAAAATTAAGCCTTCCATCACGTTGGAAGCAATTATTCTATAATGTACGTTCTTTACAGGATTAGGTATTTAATGTTAATAAGATCAATGATCATAATTTAAACTACAACATGGCTTTAGGTGATCTATTTTTGCTCAGCATCATGTTTTCCCATAATGCATCCTAAAAGGGGCATCTGTAGACACCTAAAACATGTCATGTTTAGAAGACTACTCATATGGGTATCTTTGTAGACCATATGAATGACCTTGGACCCTCCCAAGGCTAAGCAGTGGTTCTAACCACTCATTTTAGGCATCCTGGGCCTATTCAGCCTTATCCACGGATGACATTCATAGCTAAGATCTCAACCATGATTGAAACCCATGGATAGGGTCCTAGCCATGTTTAGGAGCCACGACTAGCCATGTAACTATCTCAGCCTCCCGAGCTAAGCCAAAATAGTTTTAATGGCCATGTACAACCAATTTTTTTAACCCTTGGGGTTTGAACCTAGCCGTGGTTGACAACTGCGACCCCCAAGTAGCAAATTGGGAGTCACAGATGTCACTCGTGGCTATGGGAATGACCTTGTTCAAGGTAAATTCCCACACTAAAATCCCTAAAAATTAAAAGCCCACCCCCTAAGATGACCTAAGGCTAATCCTAAACTACAGTGAGCTTAATTTCCAAAAGTTTAATGTGGTTCATTTAATGCCATTACTTAATATGGTTCATTTTAAACTAGTAAAATTTAATGAGAGAGATTGATATGCTACCTTCGAAGCACCGGCTCCACCACTAATGGATGCCTTTGATTGGTCGACCATTGTGGTTGGTAGCAATTTTAGTAGTGTTTTGGGTCAAAGTTTCTCTCTCTTCTCTCAGAGATCTCCTATCAGTAGTGGGTATCAGGAAATAATGAACAACAAAAAAACCTAAATTTATTTTATATTTTGTGCTTGGTCCTCAGCTGCAGCTATCAGCTATGAGCATAGATTAGGTTTTCACCGACTGCGGTTGTCAGATGTGGCTAAAAATTTTGCTAAAACTAGCTATGACTGAAAACTGTGGCTAGTAGATAACAATAAATGCTCCCAAATTACAACTATGAGGAGCTTCAAAATAAAAAATAAAAAATAAAAAATATTCAATGGTCCAAAAATTGCAAAAATAAAAAAAACATCACATAAATCAAAATTCAAATGTATCTCATACTCAATTATTTACCCTATACAGTTGGCAACTGTAGCAACTTGCACTCCATGCAATCTCAAAAGATGATTAAATTACCGTAAGACAATTTGGGTAAATTAGTCATTATTGAATTGAAATGTATTCACCTCAATTCCGAAGAAGGCCATGGCGGCTGGATTGCCCCATGGGAATGAGGCATTCATTTCATTTCTTCTATGTCATTTTTAGCAGATCATCGGACATAGTGATTCAACACAAGCTTAAATGGAATTGCTATCATCTTGATTCCCTAAGAAGGCCATTGCAACCATACTTCTCTATGGGATAAATATGTACAATCACCATTAAAGGTTGAAATCATAGTTGTAATAGGCCTTACCATATAACAACATGCAAGAGTCTTGAATCATCCAAATTATTCATCTTGGTTAAGCAACTCATTACTTTAATTAATTATCCTTTCCTAATTGAATCGTCACTTGAGGGGGTAGGCATAATATCAACAATCATAATAAAAATCAACAAAGGATCACTCGATCATGTAAATTGCGTTCATCTTATGAATCATTGCTAAAAACTATCATAAGCTTACATTTCTATTAGGAAAAAATTAATAATGCTAGTTTAAAGCCTTTTAGTGATCCACCTATCCAAAAAATTATAGCTTAAGTTCTACCCAATCGTGGTTGGACTCATGAAAGTGTTGCAAAATTAAGCCTTCCATCACATTGGAAGAAATTATTCTAGGATGTACATTCTTTACAGGATTAGGTATTTAATGTTTATTAGATCAATGATCATCATTTAAACTACAACATGGATTTAGGTGATCTATTTTTGCTCAGCATCGTGTTTTCCCACAATGCATCCTAAAAGTGGCATCTGTAGACACCTAAAACATGTCATTTTTAGAAGACTACTCATATGGTTATCTTTGCAGACCATATGAATGACCTTGGACCCTCCCAAGGCTAAGCATTGGTTCTAACCACTCATTTTAGGCATCTTGGGCCTATTCAGCCTTAGCCACGGATGACATCCGTAGCTAAGATCTCAACCATGATTGACACCCATGGCTAGGGTCCTAGCCATGTTTAGGAGCCATGACTAGCCATGTAACTATCTCAACTTTCCTAGCTAAGCCAAAATAGTTGTAATGGCCATGTGCAACCAATTTTTTTAACCCTTGGGGTTTGAACCTAGCTGTGGTTGACAACCGTGACCCCCAATTGGCAAATTGGGAGTCACGGATGTCACTCATGGCTATGGGAATGACCTTGTTCAAGGTAAATTCCCACTCTAAAATCCCTAAAAATTAAAAGCCCACCCCCTAAGCTGACCTAATGCTAATCCTAAACTACGATGAGCTTAATTTCAAAAGTTTAATGTGGTTCATTTAATGCCATTACTTAATGTGGTTCATTTTAAACTAGTCAAATTGAATGAGAGATATTGATATGCTACCTTCGAATCACCGACTCCACCACTAGTGGATGCCTTTGATTGGTCGACCATTGTGGTTGGTAGCAATTTTAGTGGCGTTTCGGGTCAAATTTTCTCTCTCTTCTCTCAGAGCTCTCCTATCATTAGTGGGTATCAGGAAATAATGAACAACAAAAAACCCTAAATTTATTTTATATTTTGTTCCTGGTCCTCAGCTGTAGCTATCAGCCATGGGTGCAGATTAGGTTTTCATCGACCGCAGCTATCAGATGTGGCTAAGAAATTTGCTAAAACTAGCTGCGACTGACAACTGTGGCTAGCAGATAACAATAAATGCTCCCAAATTACAACTATGAGGAGCTTCAAAATAAAAAATAAAAAATATTCAATGGTCCAAAAACCTCAAAAATTGCAAAAATAAAAAAAACATCTCATAAATCAAAAATCAAATGCATCTCGTACTCAGTTATTTACTCTATACACTTGGCAACTGTAGCAACTTGCACTCCATGCAATCTAGAAAGATGATTAAATTACCATAAGGCCATTTGGGGTAAATTAGTCATTATTGAATTGAAATATATTCACTTCAATTTTGAAGAAGTCCATGGCGATTGGATTGCCCCATGGGAATGAGGCATTCATTTCATTTCTTCTATGTCATTTTCAGCAGATCATCGAACATAGTGATTCAACACAAGCTTAAATGGAATTTCTATCATCTTGATTCCCTAAGAAGGCCATTGCAACCATACTGCTCTATGGGATAAATATGTACAATCATCATTAAAGGTTGAAATCATAGTTGTAATAGGCCTTGCCATACAAAAACATGCAAGAGTCTTGAATCATCCAAATTATTCATCTTGGTCAAGTAACTCATCGCTTTAATTTATTTTTCTTTCCTCATCGACTCGTCGCTTGAGGGGGTAGTCATAATATCAAAAATAATAATCAAAATCAACAAAGGATCACTCGATCATGTAAATTGTGTTCATCTTATGAATCATTGCTAACAACTATCATAAGCTTACATTTCTATTGGGAAAAAAGTAGTAATGCTATTTTAAAGCCTTTTAGCAATCCACCTATCGAAACAATTATAGCTTAATTTCTACCCAATCATAGTTGGACTTGTGAAAGTGTTGCAAAATTAAGCCTTCCATCGCATTGGAAGCAATTATTCTAGGATGTACGTTCTTTACAGGATTACGTATTTAATGTTGATCAGATCAATGATCATCATTTAAACTACAACATGGCTTTAGGTGATCTATTTTTGCTCAGCATCGTGTTTTCCCATAATGCATCCTAAAAGGGGTATCTGTAGACACCTAAAATATGTCATGTTTAGAAGACTACTCATATGTGTATCTTTGCATACCATATGAATGACCTTGGACCCTCCCAAGGCTAAGCAATGGTTCTAACCACTCATTTTAGGCATCCTGGGCCTATTCAGCCTTAGCCATGGATGGCATTCGTAGCTAAGATCTCAACCATGATTGACACAAATGGATAAGGTCCTAGGCATGTTTAGGAGCCACGACTAGCCATGTAACTATCTCAGCCTCCCGAGTTGAGCCAAATTAGTTGTAATGGCCATATTCAACCAATTTTTTTAACCCTTAGGGTTTGAACCTAGCCGTGGTTGACAACCGCGACCCCCAATTGGCAAATTGGGAGTTACAAATGTCACTCGTTGCTATGGGAATGACCTTGTTCAAGGTCAATTCCCACCCTAAAATCCCTAAAAATTAAAATCCCACCCCCTAAGCTAACCTAAGGCTAATCCTAAACTATGGTGAGCTTAATTTCCAAAAGTTTAATGTGGTTCATTTAATGCCATTACTTAATGTGGTTCATTTTAAACTAGTCAAATTGAATGAGAGAGATTGATATGCTACCTTCGAAGCACTGGATCGACCACTAGTGGATGCCTCTGATTGTTCGACCATTGTGGTTGGTAGAAATTTTAGTAGCGTTCCGGGTCAAAGTTTTTCTCTCTTCTCTCAGAGCTCTCCTATCAGTAGTGGGTATCAGGAAATAATGAACAACAAAAAACCCTAACTTTATTTTATATTTTGTTCCTGGTCCTCAGCTGTAGCTATCATCCATGGGCGTAGATTAGGTTTTCACTGACCGTAGTTATCAGATGTGGCTAAGAAATTTTCTAAAACTAGCTGCGACTGACAACCGTGGCTAGCAGATAACAATAAATGCTCCTAAATTACAACTGTGAGGAGCTTCAAAATAAAAAATAAAAAATATTCAATCATCCAAAAACCTCAAAAATTGTAAAAATAACAAAAACATCACATAAATAAAATTCAATGCGTCTCGTACTCAGTTATTTACCCTATACACTTGGTGATTGTAGCAACTTGCACTCCATGCAATCTAGAAAGATGATTAAATTACCATAAGACCATTTGGGGTAAATTAGTCATTGTTGAATTGAAATGTCTTCACTTCAATTCTGAAGAAGGCCATGGCGGCTGGATTTCCCGATGGGAAGGCATTCATTTCATTTCTTCTATGTCATTTTTAGTAGATCATCGAACATAGTGATTCAACACAATATTAAATGGAATTGCTATCATCTTGATTCCCTAAGAAGGCCATTGCAACCATATTGCTCTGTGGGATAAATATGTACAATCACCATTAAAGGTTGAAATCATAGCTATAATAGGCCTTGCCATACAACAACATGCAAGAGTCTTGAACCATCCAAATTATTCATCTTGGTCAAGCGACTCATCATTTTAATTTATTTTCCTTTCCTCATCGACTCGTCGCTTGAGGGGGTAGTCATAATATCAAAAATAATAATCAAAATCAACAAAGGATAACTTGATCATGTAAATTACATTCATATTATGAATAATTGCTATCAACTATCATAATATTACCTTTTTATTGGGGAAAAAGCAATAATCCTAGTTTAAATCCTTTTAGCGACCCACCTATCAAAATAATTGTAGCTTAAGTGCTACTTGATCGTAGTTAGACCCATGAAAGCATTGCAAAATTAAGCCTTCCATCCCATTGAAAGCAATGATTCTAGCATGTGCATTCTTTGCAGGACTGGGAATCTAATGTTGATTAGATCAATGATCATCATTTAACCTACAACATGGCTTTAGGTGATCTATTTTTGCTCAACATTGTATTTTCCCACAATGCATCCCTAAAGGGGTATCTATAGACACCTAAATCATGTCATGTTTTGAATAATACTCATATGAGCATCTTTGAATACCATATGAATGATCTTGGACCATTCCAAGGCTAAGCAGTGGTTCTAACCACTCATTTTAGGCATCCTAGGCCTATCCAACCTTAGTCACGGATGACATTCATAGCTAGGATGTCAACCATGATTGACACCCATGGATATTATTCTAGCCATGTTTAGGAGTTGTGGCTAGCCCTTTAACTATATCGGCATTCCAAGCTGAGCCAAATCAGTTGTAACAACCATGTGCAACTAATCCTAGGCATTTTTGGGCAAGGAAGCTTCTAAATGTTTCCTCCCAACTGCCCTAGCTTGTCAATTCTTGATCTTGGTTTCTCAAGGAAGCTAGGATGAGGAGTTAGGAAGGCTATAAGACTCCCTTAAAAATTGGAGAGAGGTCTAGATTGATCTTGAATTTGAATGTAGTGAAGCCCTACCGGATTGGAGAGCCACTTCTAACCTCTAAGGAGTGCTTACATGCTTTCCATTTTGGAGAATCATACCCACGTTTGAAGTAATGGATATTTCAAGAGCTTGAGGAGCAAGGTTACCAATTGACACACTTTCATTACAAATTCCATTATCGCTAATATATTTTAGAACACCAAGGAAACCCATGATCATTAATTCCTTGGAGGATTCGAGAGTTTCTAACCCTAGTTTCAATATAAAGAGAAGTTTTCCTATAGCCATGATTGTAAACCATGGATAACAGAGCCAGCTACGCTTAACACCCGTGGCTAGGGTTTGATGCTCTTTTATCTCCATTTTAGTAGTAGATTTCCATTTCTAGCTATGCAAGTAGTTTAATCTAGCATATATTATCATTATAGCAGACATTTGCATGGTTAATCTGCAATATTAGAAGTATATTTACCTTAATATTTGTCATATTTTCTTAATCATCATAGATTTTATTTATTCATGTTTTTTCTGCAAATTACAAGTTATATTAGCTAGATCTATATGTTTTCAAGCATGCTTTACATTGATCCAGTGATTTCTTGAGTATATTTACATATCTTTATGCTTGTTTCAAGTTTGGTCTTATTTCTTGCATTTCTTGTCAATAGCCTCATCATGAGAGGCTTCATATGCCTTTAATGTCCTATGTTGTTTCTTGTGCAGGTTATAGGTTCTTTCAAATTTTAAAGCATTTCCAACATCCAGTTCCTCTTAACAAATAGAGAAGGAGACACCCTTGTAAGCCCTCAAGTACAGTTTATGGAGACATGAAAATAATTTTGAATCAAATATTCCCCTATTTCGGGGTCATTTGCATATTGTAAAATTGTATCAAAATTTGGTATCCCTTAGAGGGACGAATCTATAATAAGTGATTCATTTTATTAATAAAAGAGAGCTTCCTTTGTTATTTACTTTTTGTCAAATAATTGCTTAGATAACATGCTTTTCCCCTTGTTATGTTGCAATAACTTTAGTTGTGTGGTTTTCATAGCCTTCTACAGGTAGTACTTGCTAAGACATCAATTGCACACACAATACACCCCACATGGGATAGCTTCTTGACCATACGCAAGGAGCAAACTTCATATCGATCATTTGCAAGCATACATCATAGTGGGTATCTTTTGACCATCTGTTCATCCTAGTGAGCGTTGTACCCATAGTGGATCACGCTCCATATTTGACCATTTTTCCATATTGGCGAGTACTACACCCATAGCAAGTGTTCACTCCACTTTTGACCATATTTTTAAGCATAATATCCTACATCCATGATTTTTGACCATTTTATTTTTCTTTCTATCTCTTTGACCTTTTGGGAGTTTGGTTTCTTCGTCTTCTTCTTCTTCTTCATCTCATTCTTCTCTCCTTTCCCCCTCTTGTTTCTTTTTCTTTCTTCTATTCATCCATGCATCTAATCTTAAGTAGATTGTAATTTCATGCATTAGTTAGTTGTATTAGTTATATTCATGCTCTACCCAGTTACCATTGTCATGTTTCTTTATCTGTCTAATCTATTTTCTATGTTTTATTTTTATTTTTTTACCTTTTTTGAGTTTCTTAAGGAATTATCCATTCCTTTTCAAACTCAACATTCTAAAAGTGTCCATAGTGATACCCATTTTGTGCCTCCCATTTGTCCAAACATGGCCACCTCTTTTTTGTTTGTCACCTTTACCCATAGGAATCTACATCTTTCTTTGATGCATTTACTTGGCCATAAATTCATCAAAAAAGGGGAAAAATATAGACATGAAAAAATTGACCCACTTGAGTGAGTAATTTTTCCTAGACCCTTAGGGAGACCCACCAACTTGTCCTAAATAAGTCTGGATCTCAATTTCCCTATTTCCCATTTTTTTACCTCTATATGTGAAATCACGATCGACCTTTGTGGGGTACAATTTTTGCATAGCTAGGGTTTTTTCCTAGGAAACCCTAATTTTTAAGTTGACCCCCCCTGGGATCGACTTTCTTGGTTTTTTAGCCCGGTTTTTGTTTCAAATCCCTTATAAATAGAGTATTTTTAAGTCTTATTTAAAGGACACACAAGTAGCTCTCAAGAAATCTAAGCAATTTATCAATTTTCAAAAAGGCAAGGAAGCTAACTTTGACAAGTGATCAACCAAGGCTTAAAGTGTTTATTATTCAAGTTATAATATAGTTTGTTGAAGCTCTGTTTGGAAATGATATTTCACTACATTTTATTGTGTGTTGTTTCTCTTGGTGGACAAGTGTTGAAGCCCTAAGGAGGAATCTGCTACTTGGAGGTCTCCATCCTTTGGTCTGCTTTTTCACTACTACTAGGTTTTTTCACTAATATGCATATTGCATATTAGTTAGATTTTTATTATGCATCATTTCATCTACTTTTTTCTAGGGTTTTTCCATTTATTATAAAATCATACCTGGTAATTTTGGGGTGTAATTTTGCTATTTTATGAAATCATGGTTGCTCCATATGGAGCATGATTTCACATAGGCTAATATTGGGGGAAATATTTTATCTCCAAACCATAGGATTGCATTTTATGTTACATTTTGATCATAGTGGCACATTCTATTCTCTATTCATCATACTATTCCACTGCATTTTATTTTGCTTGTCCATATTCCAAAGGTCAACTTTCACTTTTGTACTTCAAAGGTCAACTAAAGGACCTAGGGGGATTGATTGCTACACCTCCAAGAATTGATATGTAGTGTTCTAAGTAGGCCCACTAATACTAATCATAATTTTCAAAGTGTTTATGAAGGTATCTTGTAGGAATAAGAATCGTGGGGTATTTTTGGATGAAAGATAAAGCTTGGATAAACCACTGAAAGAGATAAGTGCTTTTATAAAACTTTAGGCTATTTATTGGGTGATTTCTATTTTTTTTAAAACCCTATATCTGATATAAAAGAGAAATATTTAATTAATTTCTTGGTTATTTGAAATAACAAATAGAATTTAGTGTGCATTTAGGGTTTAATATTGTTTGTGCATTTTTTCTTGAACCCTTGCTTAAAGATTTCAATTTGCAATATTATGGTTAGAGATCATTTAAACAAAGAGTCATTCTAGGGTTAACTCTTGTACTCTTGCATCTTGCTTCTTGTATTGTTCTTTCATTTAATATATTAGCTATAGAAAGGCCAAACATAGGTGATTATCTTAAATTGAATACATAAAACATATTCCACCCCCATTCTTGGAGAGAGTCCTAAAATTATTCTTGGTGAACCCTTTCTCCCCCCACACTGAGTGTAGAGTTATAATGGCCACCACGATCACCTCAAGGATTCCCTACATATACATCCTTGAGAATCATACATCCGTACACGATTTTCCCCCTCTACACAACTATGTTAAAGAAAACTAGTGAAGATTAAAGATAGATTGAGTTTACCTATTCCAAGAATAAATTTAGAACATAAGGCATTCTACAACATAGTTTTTGTCCTTGAAAATAGATATTGATATTGACAAGATTAAGAGACCCAAGAAGGATGTCCTATTAAAAGTATTGATAGTAAAAGCAAACTTGAAGCTAGAATAAGACCTTAAGTTGCATTTGGCTAGGGTATTTCCATAGGGTTGCAAAAAAACTTGTGAAGACTAGGAATCAATATAGATTTATTTCCACTAGATTAAAGAACAACTAGTGAAGATTATTGATTTCAAATGTTTGGATATTTGGATGTATTTGATTGTTTTCTAAGATCTTGTTGCAGAAAATTAATTCTCAAAAGTTGAGAAGCTTCCTCTAACAAAAAGAGAAGAATTTCACCTTCGAATACTTGAAATTCTATGTGCTTTCCTCATGTAGGAATTTATTTTGGAAGTGCAGCAAAATATTGGAGATTAAAGGACTAAGAGAAGAGTATAATTAGAGAATTCAAAAAATTGAAGATAGAATAATTTTAATATTTTAGAAAGAATATTTAGGAGACCCAAGAGAAGAGGTCCCATAGAAAATTGAAGGAGAAGAGAGGAAGAGGCTAGAAAAGCCCTATTGAAGATTGAAAAAATGATACTCAAGAGAAGAGTTCCCATTGAATATTTGAGAAAGGAGATAAGAGATTTGCAAGAGTATACTAAGGAGGTCTAGGAAAAGGTCCCATTATAATTTTAAAGGAGAAAGAAGGAGAATAGAGAAGATCTATTGAAAATTTGAAGAAGTGGCTATTAGAGAAGATTTGAAGAAAGTTCAAGGTAGAAAATTACAAGAAGAAGAAAATTTTAAAAAAACATAATCACATAAAAAATTGGGATAAATATCACCATACAACAACAAGCCCAAAAGGATTTGTGAAACTAATTCAAGGATAATTTTTTTGATAAGAAGTTTTCCAAATTTTGGAAAGTATTTTGAAGACTTCAATACATTCATATTCTTGAAGAAGAGACTAGCAAAGAGGTCAAATTTGAATACATAATTCAGTGAGAGCTAAGGAGGATAAATAGTATTGAAAGAGGACACAAGTTGATATTTTTGGAGGTAAACATTAAAGTTTTGAAGGCTGATTTTTGAAGAAGAAGATTGTAGAATTTTGGGGCAGACTTTGACAAGTTTTAGGATAACAAGTTAAAGGAGAAGAAATAAAAAAATTGTAGCAGCATTTGAAGAGTTTTGGACTGCAAATTTGAGCAACAAATTGGAGGAGACATAGAGCTATAAATTGGAGATTTTTGGGGTATATTTGATAGTATTTTTGGATAGCAAAGTGAAGCAGGAATTGGTAGCATTTGGATCTACAAAGTACAATATTTTTGGATAACAAAAAGGCAGTGGATTGAAGGAGTTATAGGCATCATATTGGAAAGAATTTGGTGCTACAAATGTTATAGTTTGGGACAACATCAAAATAAGATTTAGAGCTGCATATTTCAAATATTCTTGGCAGAATTCTAAAAGGAGAAAGGAAAAATTTTGGATAGCATATTTGGAATAAGATAGAAGCTATTTTTTGATAGCATTTTGAAAGGTGAAAGAAATTTTTTCAAGAGCAATTTGAAAAGAGGATATATCATATTTTGAGAAGTAACTTAAGCAAAAGAAAGAGCTAAAAATTTAAGGTATTGGACAAGTTTTTATGGCGAGAATATGAGATAAATCTACAAAGAAGCAAGCTACAAAAGGGACAAAAAAGGTTTGAAAAAATAGTGCTTAAAAGTGTATTTAGAGTTAGAATTTTCCAATATTATAAATACAAAGCATTCCAAGATTTGAAAAAATAAAATAACTGATTGATTTATTCCATGGATCAACTTTGTATAAATAGCAAAGTTGATCATTGAGAGTCGTTGGATTACAACAAATTATCAAATCTGATCTAGACTATACCGAGAGTTCACCTGACTCATGGAGGAGTGGAAACTCAAGTATGTCTATCCTAGTAGGACTTAAGAGAATAATTAATTATTCTAACACCCCCTTAAGTGATACTAGGGGAGTTTGATACAAATGAGTCCCGACAACAGGGCCTGATGAGGTACTCATGTACATATATGTCTTATTTGAAGAGATGGTAAAAACCACATGGGAAAAAACCATCTATCAAAAAATAAAAAAGAAGAGGCATGTCTTCGGTTTGTGAATATTGTCCTCAATGACAAAAAAAAGGATGAGTCCCGAAAACAGGGCCTGATGAGGTACTCATTTACATTAATATGTGAGAGATGGTGAAAAAACACTTGGGAAAAAACCATCTGTCAAAAAATAAAGATAGAGGCATGTCTTCTGATGGCAAAGGTTGTCCTCATTAAAAAAAGGAATGAGTCCCATCAATATGGCCTGATGAGGTACTCATGTGCAATTTATACTTTAGGAGAGATGATAAAGAAAACCACATGGAAAAAACCATCCTCCAAAGAATAAAACAATAAGAAGAAAGGAGAGATGAAATATCTCTGTTGTTTAATGCAGCTATTTTACCCCAAGTTTCTCTCACAACTAAATGTAACGTGGAGAAGGAAATGACTTGGTGAAGATGTCTGTAATTTTATTTTGAGTGAGAATATAGTCAAATTATATTTCCCCTCTCTGAATATGCTTCTGAATGAAGTGTAGGCGAATCTCAATGTGCTTGGTGTGTTGATGCTCAACTGGATTACGTGCAATATGAATTGTGCTCTGATTGTCACACCAAATAGTAATAGGTTTGTCATGGGAAAAACCAAATTTTCTTAGTATCTGATGAAGCCAAAGAGCTTCCTGACTTCCCAAAACTTCTACCCTGTATTCAACCTCTGTAGAAGATAAAGCCACTACTTGTTTTTTGCATGACCAAGCAATTGGTGAAGAACCAAGACAAAAAAGATATCCAAAAGTTGAACATTTGTCTTCTACTAAACCTGCCCAATCATAATAAATGTAATGAATTATATCCATGTATTTTCCCTCATATAAGAGCCCAAAGTGAGTAGTGCCTTACAAGTAACGGTGGATTCTTTTTACTGCTTGCCAATGATTGAAATGAGGTTAATGTGAGAATATGAATGAGGTTGAGGTTGAAATAATAATATAGATATGCCTATGTTTAATTCAGAAGGGGTCTCTTATTTTGTTGCACATGGAGATCTTGAAAGAAAAATTTGGCATGAAAGATCTAGGTATCTCAGTTATAATTATCTAAAATAATTGAACACCCATGAAATGGTAACAGGATTACCACAAGTCTCTTCTATTGATGGAGTATGTCCTGGATGTGCTCTTGGAAAGAAACATCAATATACTTTCCACCCTAGTGGTTCTCTAAAGACCTCATCCCATCTAGAGTTAATCCATAGTGACTTGATGGTCTTCCTAGAGCCTTCTTTCAAAGAAGAAAAATATGCTTTAACCTTCATTGATGATTTTTATATAAGAACTTGGGTATACTTACTAAAATACAAGAGTGATGTTCTATCCCACTTCAAAATCTTCAAATCCTTAGTTGAAAATCAGGCCTCTTGCAAAATCAAGCAAATTCATACAGATAATGGGGGGAATACTTCAGTAATGAGTTCTCAATTTTTCTATCGGGTCATGGAATAATTCATCAAAATTATATCTCCCATAATCCGTAGCAAAATGGCATTGTAGAGAGGAAGAATAGAACTTTAAATAAAATGGCTAAGTGTATGCTCCACTCAAGAGATCTTCCAAAAATTTTTTGGGGAGAAGTAATTAACTATGCAAACTATATTCAAAACCGCACACCTCACAAAGCTCTTGGCAATTTAACTCCCGAGGAAGCATGGAATGGCTCAAAACCTGATGTCTCCTTCTTCAAAAATTTTGGGTGTACTGCTTGGGCACATATCCCAAAGAAGAAAAGGAAGGCTCTAGACAAGAAAAACAAAAATCTCATATTTATTGGTTATTTTGAGGAAATGAAAGCATGCAGGCTCCTTGATCCCACAAATCATGAGGTATTCTTCATAGGAATGCTTAGTTTTTATGAAACATTCCCTCATAAATATCCTCAACCATCCTCTTCCTCAATTGATTCTCTTGAACCATATCCAATGTTAGAGCCTCAATACAATGAAGAACCAACATTAGAGGTTAATTTAGAGATTAATGATCAAGATGAGGATCCTATAACTCCAACTCAAAGTCCTACCACTCCTACTATTCCCTCTTCTATGCCAAAATGGGCTAGCACCATAGTTATATGTTGTTTTTTAATTCACCTAACTCATGGAGGAGTGGAAACTCAAGTATGTCTATCCTAGTAGGACTTAAGATAATAATTACTTATTCTAACATTTAGTTTATGTGAGAGAGTGGATTTAATTCAAGTTTAATAGGCACCATATTTTAGATTTTAAATCAGCAAAACAAAAAAAATGTAATTTTAGTGTCTCCAAGTTGATGAAGGAGGCATATCGATCAACCTTGAATCTACATGTTAAAACAACAAAAGTAGAAGTTAAATATTGCATAAGAAAGGAGTCCAAAAAGTTTATAAATTAGTACTTTGATAAATGATAAAGGAGATGGTCTATTTCAAGTGTTAAAATCAGAAAAATAAGTGCAAAAGGGTGTTAAAGAGATAAAACAACCAAAATTTAAAAAAAAGGAGCTCCCAAGCCATTGAACCAACTCACATATCATTGATAAGTCGAGCTAAAATATACTATAAAAGAGAGTATACAAAAGCAAGGCAATAGGAGTGGCATCCAAATTTGAATGAAGGAGAGCCACCAGTTTTGGAAGGAAGCATCACCACAAGAAGTCATAACATCAAACAACCATGGTAGTGGAGGTAGAATGTCATAATTGGAAGATATAGAGAAAATTTGAGGAGAAAAAAAAAGTTATTGGTTGGAGACAAAGTGTTTGTGAAGGGACTCTGAAAGGAAATAAAGGTCAAACATTGAAGTGAACAACAAATATTTTGCAGAGAAGAAGGAATTCAAACAGAGTGCCAAAATAAGGAAGACCAAAGGTTTGAAATATTTACAAGATAATTTGTGGCATCCTTTTGTGAAAGGTATAAACTGGTAATATTCTAATTTTAAAGCACCATTTAGAATTAAAGTGCCACTTGGCATTGTAGAAGATATAATACCCAGGATGGCATAGCATCATTAAATAATATGAGCCAAAGTAGTAGAAACATCTTTGCCAAGTGTTATGAGGAGCAGAGGAAAATTGGAGCACCAAAGGAACGTTGGTTGAAGAGAAAAAGAGTTTGTGTGCCACTTGGCACTTGGAATAGAGAGCACCAATTTTTTTGGATGGAGTCAAACATATTTGGAATAGTCATTAAATACATGGGCCAAAAACAACATAATATCACATTCATTTAGCCTCAATTTATTTGTAAATTCAAGTGAGCACCACAAAGAACAAAGGTTTTTGAAGAGTCAACATTGGAGATTGACTATTTTAGAAAAATCAGCTCTCGTCTAGAATATTGGAGGTAATATTTAAGTTAAGAATTTATTTTCTAAAGGTTGGAGTTATAAGGAGTGAATAATATTTGATTTTCTTAAATTTGAATGCAATTCATTTCCACATTGATTAAGTGAATTATTTGCGGTATAAGGTTTATGAGTGGAAAATCAATACCCTAGATATCTTATTATTGCATTTTGAGAATTTTTGTAAAGTTTTAAAAATTTGATTTGAACTTTTGGGAAGTTAATTACATGATTTGTAATTATTTTAATTGATATTGAAAAGCAATTTGAAATATTTGCAAATTGATAATTTTGGAGAAATAAGGATTTCAACATCAAATTAGGAATACAAAAATATGCAAATATCTTTTACTAAAATTCTAAATTTCTAATTGGGGAGTTATAAGGAATTCAAAAAAAAACATTGGATTGTGAGTTTTAGAATTTAGAAATCATATTTTTTTAAATTTGGGAGATAAAAGATATTCAACCTAGAGATTTGAAGAATTGAAATATTTGTCAAAACTATTGTTTGATCATATATTCAAACTTAGGGAGACAAGGAATTTAACTCAAAATGGCTTAAAAATATACTTGATTCAATGGATAATAATATGGAAAGTATGATTAGAAGAAAAGAACCAATATGACTTAGAAATACTTTTGAGGAGTCACAAATTGATAGTTTGACAAGAGTAGATTCTATAAAGACATATTCTAGAAATATGATAGAAGAAATTGATGAAAATTATAGTATTGGAAATACTGAGAGTGAACTCAAAGACCATTCTCAAAATACAATAGAAAATGTTGGTCAAGAATATTTCTTATAGACTTATGAAAGAAGCAAAGGTAAAATCGCCTCAATTGTACACAAATGGTTATATCAATTAATAAGGAAAATATATGAAATTAAAAGGTCTACCCAACTTAAGAAACCTAGGGTTGATTCCAGTCAGAACTCCCCTTACCACATCTTGGATGAAGACAGTGACGATCCTTGCATTACTACTCGCAACACAATCCACATTACCATCATCAACAACATTATCAATGCCATGGATAAGATCAGTGAGACTCTCAAGGTGCTACTCCTAAACCATCCTAAAGATGCTCCTGCAAATGAAGATGTTATAGAGACTTAGGTCTAGGTCTGTTGAGTACTCTATTTGTTCTCATGTTGGGTCTCTCTAGTTATTTTGGTCTTACAATCCCCTACGAGGGATTTTAAGTATTATTTCTAAGTTATTTATTGCCCCTACATGGGCCTTTTTGAGTACTATATTTTTTCCTGTTTAGGTGTATATTGTAGTTTTTGTTTATATTTTACGAGCATCCCCTACATGGGTTTTTATTGTAGCTCCTTTAAAATTTTTACAGGTAGTTACTTTTCTTATGCAATCCTTGGGTGGGTATTTCTCATGCTATATTTTTGTGTTTATGACGTCATACATCCACTCAACATTCTTTGCTACTATTTGGTCCTTTTTGTTTAGGTTGCAGTAGTCCAATGTGTAGGTTTGTGTCATCTTATGCTATTGTTTTAGCTACCAACTTATGTACTTGGGTTTGGGGCCCATTTAAACCCTGCACTTAAGAAATATTACCTACAAAAAAAAATAGTTGAAATTAAAATTTTCAAAACAACAAGAGAAGATTTGAAATGTATGTATTGTAACAAAGTTGGACATGAAGAAGCCAATTTTTTGAATTTAAATCCTTGTAAACCAAAAAAATATACTCATTTGAAGACTTCAATTATAGATTTACTAGAGATAGATTGAAGACAACAGATGAAGATCCATATTAAAGACTAAAGTCTTCAATAACCAAATAATGTAGTATAAGAGGATGTTGAAGTATATTATATTATTTGGTATATGCTAATGTACCACCTTGGGTACATATTTATATTAGAAGTGTGTCTTATATTAGAGATTGAGAATATATTTTATGTAATGTAATACTGTGCAGGAATACACAAGTGTAATGTAGTTAAGTGTGCAAGTATTATGAGTGTAGATGTGCACAAGTGTCCTTTATGTAAGAGTGCACATGTATCTTTAGAATAGAAAAGTGAAGAGTCTCAAGAAGAGTTAAGGCCAAGAGTACTCCATATGAAGAGTCACATTCTATTATATATGTGACTAAGCATTGTAAGAGATGGAGAGAAGAGAATTTGAGAGTGTGGTGTATGTGACCTTTATTCAATATCATGTTACTATTTTTGTGAGCATTTTTTAGTGTCCATTTTATGAGTTGTTACAGTAGTTATATATGAGTTTTATATGAGTAAAATATTGCTATTATTATATATTTTATATTGCAAATTTATTTGAGATCTTGTGGTTATTTGCATTGAGTATTAAGCATCAAAAGCTAACAATGCTCGGTGGATACTTTCCATAACTAGAGCTAGTAGAGAAAATATAAATCCAAATAGAAAGCTAGAGCCCTAAAGTCAATAGATTTATAGGAAAATCCAAAGCTAGAAAAGCCAGTGCCAAAGCACAATTCTAGTATATCACCCTTAAAATCATGCTAGGTAAAAATATTTATATCAAATTATATAATAAGTGTTAACCATTATTAAATAATTTTATGTTTTGTAATCATGAGGATATTGATAATTATTTCACCTCATTTGAGGTTGAATAGTCACATCTCCTATGAGAATAATGAGAAGATGAAAAGACAAATTTGAAGGTGAAATACTAAACAATCTCTATTGATGTATAATAATTATAGTTGTATGCAACTTTATGCTATCAGATATATATGATGAAATGCATTTTGTAAATTTTGAATAAATATTTAATTGCACAATTGCACTCATTTCCACTAGATTTTTTGTTCTCCAAACATTTCATTTTGTAGGATTTATACTAATTTTATATCCTATAGATTTTCTATTCTACTAACCTTTCATGTCACAAAGGCTTTTTTATGTTTTCTATATTGTAGATTCTTTGTTTTCCTAACTTTACATTTTGTAGGGTTTTCTACAAGTTTTCTATCTTGCATTTTTTGTCCTACTAACCTATTATATTGTAGGTTTTTCCACTAGTTTTCCTCTTTGTATATTTTTTTGTTCTACTAATATTTTATTTTGTAAGTTTCTATATGTCCTCTACTTTCCTAACTTGTTATTTATAGGTTTCTAAAATATTTTTGTCTTGTGGTATTGTTTCTTTGCTAATATATTAATTTGTAGGTTTCTACATGTTTTATGTCCTATAGATTTTGTACTCCACTAACCTATCATCTTGTAGTTTTTTGTAGTTTTTTTGCCTTATGGATATTTTTATCTACTAACCTATTATTTTGTGGGGGTTTTTCCTATATTTGTTTTACTTTACTTGTTGAATATTTAAGCCTTACTACCATATAATTTCATAGGTCCCAATATATATAAGCCACAATATTAAAGGTCAAAATATCAATTATGAAGAGTAGAATTATATATGAGAAATATAATATGTATATCAAGGAAAATATAATAATAAAAATAAAATTCAATTACAATATTAAATATGAATGTAAAATGAACTAATTAATTTATGAACTATGCATGAAGAACACTTACATTATTAATTGCTCAAAAATTTGTATAAAAGCCTTATTCATCTTCCACTTACAATAAAATAATCAAATTCTCCATTGATTTTCTTCTTATGGAGAATTATCTCCATAACATAGCCATAGTAATGTGACTATTAAAGTACTTGACTATTGCTCTCTATATAACAATTTCCATGACCTTTGGCTTATCATCTTGCCACTTGCATATTAGACTCTTTACTTTATTCTTGATTGCACAATTAACTCTATGACACTTGCACTCTTATACATGACTCACACACTTCTACATGCACTCCTAATCTAAGATACTTGTGCACATCCTCATATTACACATTTTTGCATTTACATATATGATACTTGTGCACATTCTCTCAATACACTCTAGCACTCTAACTTACATGACACGTGCATTTCCTGCACATCACACTCTTACATGAAAGGTAAATATAATCACACATCTAAACTATAGACTCAATATTAATATGTTACATATTTATAATTGTACCATGAAGGCACCATGGGGAATATTAGAATATACCAAATAATGTAATATTCCTCAACACCCCCTTGTATTACATTATTTGGTTATTGAAGACTTTAGTCTTCAATCTTGGTCTTCATATTTGTCTTCAATATTCATGTGACCTTGCATTGTTCATGAAACTTGACTTGAGATTCATCTTCTGATTCATCTACTATGAATTCTCCTTCATCATCATGAATCTTGGGTTCATCCATCGTTTAAGCCTAATCAAATTACCTGTTTCCTATATTTTTTAAAATCAAGTAGTTTATCATTAATTTCATCTTGAGATAGATGTTCAATAATCTCTTGAGAAAATCCCATTTAATCTAAGGCATATAATTCATTCTTGATTGAACCTATAGCTTCAGTTTTTTTCTTCCTTTTTTAAGTAATTGAGAAACTGCGATAAGATTAGTTGATAGTACAAGAACATATAAAATATTTTCTAGCACAAAATCTAAAAATGGTATGCTAGGTATTACTCTACCAATTCCTTGAACTTGATACATCTTATCATCTGCAATTTTTAGTGAGATATTATCCTTGACTTCTAAGGATTCAAACCAATGTAAGTTTCTAGTCATATGATGACTAGCACTTGAATCTATATACCAAATATACATTTTTCTTTAAACTTTTTATGAGATTCAAGTGATATTATCTCAAATATTTGATAAGAATTTTGAAGAACTCTTTTATGATATTTTACTTTGTATTCAAAAGAATGTTTTTGATACAAATTTTATTTTTGAATGTTTCCTCTCATATAGTATGGTCTTGCACTTTGATAATTTCTCCTATATTGGGATGTTCCTCTTTGCCATTTATCCATCTTGTATTTTTAAGTTGAAATCCTTATATCTCCTAAGTTAAGAAATAATTCAAAATATGAATTTTGCAAATTTCAAATATTCTAATCCTTTGATGTAGAAATCCTTTTAACTCCCTAATATTAAATTTGCAAAATTTTAATTTTCAACATTTTTTCAAAAAACTTCAAAATATTCAAAAACTAAAAATCTTAAATTCTAAACCCTTTTAACTCCAATAAAAATTTAATTCATCAATATTTTAAATTTTATAATCGTTAACCCATAAAATATTTAAAAACTCCAAACTTAATAAAATATTAAATGTAATTTGTAAACCTTATCACTCTATATCTAAAAAATAGATTAAAGACGTTTATTTAAAGTATCTCAACCTTATTACTCCACTTGATTTTTCAAATAAACGAATTTGAATTTTTCTCCCTCTAAAACTTTAATATGTACTAGAAACATAATGTAACACTTAGTAACATTACTTGGATTGGTTAGCATGAATTTTGATGTGTTTGCTAATGTTCATTGGAAGATTGAAACGATTGGAATTTCCAATCCTTCTATACTGCTTTCATTATCTCATCTAATGTATTTTTGTTATGAACAAGAAATATTCCTTTGTTGCGATTATTCTGCTTTGAAGGTTCTTGAGCATCTCCCTCTAGATAGTGGTTGTGTTACTTTGTTGAAAGCGACCAAGTGAATCTCTCCTTCTCTAATGGTTCCCAAATGTATCTCCTCTAGAGATGACCAACATAGTTTTGTTGAAGGTGACCAAGCATATAGCTCATTTTCTAATGGTGTTTGAATATCTCTCCTTGGTAAGACCCCAAGGTCTTACTATAAAATTATTAACAAATTAATGTAAATGTAATCATAGGCCACTCAAAGGGGGATCCCTTGTAATCTCTTTGCCACTATAGGGGGCTCCTCCTTAGAATCTATGATTATTATTCTTCTTCTTGGATGATTTGATATGGATGGCTAACCTAATATATATATCTACCCTAAAGCTATGTTGGTGAAGAGACATTATGGTTCACGTATGAAGAGATGTGATGGTTCACCTTATAAGTTAATAATATAATAATTAAATGATTAATAATACTAACTAATAATGTTAGGATTGAGGATCCTAACATGCCACCCTTCTTAAAAAGAGCTTTGTCCTCAAAGCTCAAAGTGAGAAGCTTTGTCCTTTATTTTCCAAGAAGGATTTTTATAAGTTCTTGGACTCTTTTAATGGCATCCTTTCGTAGGCAGGGATATCGAGAAGGATGAAGCATTAGCATGGGGTTTCCAAGAACAATAGTAGAATATTCCTTAGGAAAATAATGATGATGATGGGAGGGCAACCCTTGGGGCTCCTCAAATACTTAAGAATGATGCATCAAAAGTGATGGTAATGATTTCATATCCTTTTTTGGTTCCTTGGTAGAACCAAAGGAGAAGGAGTGTGTAGTTACTCTACGTTGGTTCCGAATAGGTTTGGTCATATGGCAATAACACACTATTGGTGAGGAAGGTATCTGTAGGTCTTGTAGAGTGCATGTTTGACTAGGATTGATCACTTTGGGTATGTTTACCTCATCCTTTCTTGGTACATCAATCAATTCTTGCACATCGACCTCATTGTCTTCATTGCGGTGAGTAGGTGCACTGGTTGCTTCGGACAAAACTACCTCATTTGCTTGCTCTATGGAGATACAAGGATCAAACTCCTTCAATAAATATAATTTAAGTGTAGCACATTTATGGTGGGGTTAAAATTGTTCATCACAATTATCACAGAGTCATTTTGCTCGTCGTTCTTTCATATCATTAAATCTAAGATGTTTAATTCATAAATTTTAGTTAGATTTGGGGGTTGTGTAAGTGCTTTGTGCCCTTCCATTATGCATAGGTTTGAGAGCAATGTAAGTGGTCGACAATTTTTCCATAAGTGGTTTCCCTAATCGTTGCTGTGCATTGATTTTATCTTCAGCTAATTTTGCCAATCCATAGGTCTGCATCATTGTATAGGTATTGAACCTTGTCACCTCCATTCTAATTTCCTCTTTTAATCCCCTAATGAAGCCACTTATGAGAATTGATTCATCCAATATTGTGTTGTGTTTGGTGATATCCTTAAACCGAGTTTGATACTCACGTACAGAAGTGATTTGATGAAGATCTTTGAGCAATTCTCACATGACTGGGTCCCACATGGATTTGATACCAAATGGTAAGACCCCAAGGTCTTACTATAAAATTATTAACAAATTAATGTAAATGTAATCGCAAGCCACTCAAAGAGGGCTCCCTTGTAATCGCTTTGCCACTATAGGGGGCTCCCTCCTTAGAATCTATGCTTATTATTCTTCTTCTTGGATGATTTGATATGGATGGCTAACCTAATATATATCTAGCCTAAAGATACGTTGGTGAAGAGATATGATGGTTCACGTATGAAGAGATGTGATGGTTCACCTTATAAGTTAATAATATAATAATTAAATGATTAATAATACTAACTAATAATGTTAGGATTGAGGATCCTAACACTCCTCTAGAGATGACCAAATATTTCTCTTCTTTTCTAATGATTCTCAAATGTATCTCCTCTAGAGATGACTATCTTCCTTATGGATGAATGCCTATGATAGTTGAATATCTCTCTACTTGATGATGGTCAAATAACTCTTTCAATGAGAGGTGGTCGAATTTTGTTTCCTCTAAAATGTGGATAAATGTTGTTCACACTTTGGATGACAACTCATTCCTGTATAATATTCTATTGTTGGAGAATGAAGTATTTTATCTCTGGATAACACCCTTATGGATTTTTGTGTTATTTTAACAATAATCTTTTTAATATTAGGTTTACTTCTTTTTATTGGCATTGTCTCTTCCAAATAGTACTCTAGCATTACTTCTTAATAGAATGCTACTTAGTATATTTTGTTGGTTAACTTATATTTTGTTCCTTTGACTTCTTGATAACCCTTTTCCTTTATACTAGTCGCTTAGGCCTTGTTCCTTAATTCTAGCCACTTAGGCCTCTTCACTATGCTATTGCTCTGGTTTCTACTTCAATGTAGGATACTTGTGACTTTTTATTTAATGTTGACCTCATAGGTATTTTTATCTAATGTAGGCCTCTTGAACCTCTTCCCTAATGCATGCATATTGGGCCTCTTCCCTAATGTAAACCTCTTGGCACTCTTTCTTTCATGTTGACCTCTTAGACCTTTTGTTTGATGCATACCTCTTATCTAATGCAAGCATATTGAGACTCTTCATTTAATTTAGATGATTTCTCCACAAAATATATCTAGATGAACCTTGCTTGTTGTCTCAATATTGTTATTATCTACTATAGAAAACTCTTCAAAAACTATGTCAAGGCTAATATTAATATTGCTTCAATCAATATGATACTTTTGTTTTTTTGAATAACCAAAACTTCATAATACCTCTATCGATGTAGTATTATTCTTAGTACTCTATATTATTATTTGTATATTGTTGTCTATTACTTCAAATATTTATATTTAATATGCTTTGAATACTTCTCTATCCTTGTAGAAAGCTATGATGTTTTTCAATATTTTGAAGTCTTCTACCAATATCTCAATTTTTTCTACAATGTCTCATGTTGCACGTAAAAACCAAATATGATTCTCCTCCTTTCTTGAGAGCCTAATATCAATGTCACAATGACTATGAATGTCCCTAAATGACAAAATTTCTTCTAATTTTGTTTTCTTACAATCTTCTATAGTGATTCTTGTCTTCTCTGGAGAATCCAAAATCTATATCTGGGTGAATTTGAGTGTCCCAAAATATCCAACTTTCTTTTGAGTTAGATCTCAATATATCAATATCCAACTATCTCCTTACTTGGCTATCAATCAATTGATATCCAACTATATCCTGAGTTGGCTCTCAATCTATCAATGCCCAACTATTTATTGAGTTGGCCCTCAATCAAATATTAGTCGAGTCCTAGTCTTCACTAGTTTTCCTTAAACGAGGTGGAAAGAACCTAGCATTTAAATCAAAGTTACTAATCCCTTTTCGCTCAACATCTACTTAGTAGATCTCTGTCCAAGTCTTCACTTCCTTCAAAGTGTATAAACTCTAAATTAACTCTATCAAGAATGGACAAAATTAAATATTGATAATTGTGGCTAATAAAATAAACTTTATAGAAAATGAACAGATTCAGGTGGTAGCTCTGATTCCACTATTGGATAATTAAGCCTTAATACCATATAATTTCATAGGTACCAATATAAAGAAGCCATAATATTAAATGTCAAAATATCAATAATGAATAGTAGAATTGTATATGAGCAATATAATATTCATATCAAGGCCAATATAATAATGAAAATAACATTCATTTGCAAATCAAATATGAATTTCAAATGGTCTAAATCATTAATGAACTATTCATGAAGAAAATTTACAATATTAATTGCTCAAAAATCTATGTACAAGCTTTATTCAGTTGTTTGTATCTTCCACTTAGATAATTAAATTCTACATTGATTTTCTTCTTATGGAGCATTGTCTATATAATATAGCCATAGTAATGTGACTATTCAAGTGCTAGACTATTGCTCTCGATATGGAAAGTCCCATGACCTTTGGCCTATCATATTGCCACTTGCATACTATATTTTTCACTTTCTTCTTGCATGCACACTTGACCCTATGACACTTTCATAGTTCTACATGACTCTTACACTTTTACATGCACTCCTAATCTAAGATACTTGTGCACATTCTCTCAATACACTCTAAAACTCTAACTTACATTGCACTTGTGCATTTCCTACACATTACACTCTTACATGAAAGGTAAGTATAAATCACACAGCTAAACTATAAACTCAACCCAAATCTATTACATATTTATAATTGTACCATGAAGGTACAATGGGGTACATTACCATGTACCAAATAATGTAATATTCCTCAACACCACTAACAATATATTTTGCAAGTTATGCAAATTTTTATCTTATGGATTTTTCACTTTGCTAATCTATGATTTTGTAATTTTTTGTCCTATAGATTTTTTGCTCTACTATTCTACTATTTTTCAAGAGTCAAGTTTTCTATTTTACAATATTTTGTTCATTTAATATTTTATTTTATAGGTTATTCTATAAACACCAACATTTTTTTACAAATATATTGCTAACTTGCTATTTCTATAAATTTTAGCTAACCCCATTTGATATTGCTTCATATTTTGGGCTATCCCTTGCATTTATATCTTGCATATTATATCCTACTAGGCTAATTACTCAAGTAATTTCATTCTACCTAGCTCTGTGTATTATACTTGTATATTATAGCTAATGTATCCTTTCATTTTGAGTATTTCATCTTAGTTTAAACAAATTTATCTATGTTACTTAGTAGCATAATAAAGTCTGTAAGCTCTTGGGATAGAACCCTTTATCTTATCATCATTATTTTTAATATTTCGTGTATTTTATCTTTCTATTATACTCTCAACAAGTAGCATTTCCTAATTGTATGTCAACAATGCTTCTATTTTCTATTTTACACAAAGAAGAAGCACATACATCAAAAGCACTAGTAGTGCTTATTCTAGGTAGTGCTTCCACTATTACTACAATTGTCATTGTATTTCATAATTTCTTATATTTTATCATTTTCATCTTGCTAAGTAGGGTCTAACTTGTAGATCAAGGAAGTTTTTTATCTTCCATAAACATAGGAATTCCCCCTTACATTGATTCCCATTTTTGGTTTGTTCTATAGGATTGTACAAGCATGCTCACAACTGACAAAAGTGTTAGTGGCACTTCTTTGGGAGAGCAATGGTTTTGCCTCTGTGGTAGATTCAAGTAATTCTAACATTTTCTCTATTATTTTTAGTCTTTTAGGCATAGGAATTTGTTTGTTGTTTGTATTAGTTAGATTTTTATTTTTGTTTTCTTATAAATTTTGAAAAGAGAAAATAAGGAACTTAGTCTAACTTTAATTTTATAGGGGATATATCATAATTTTAGCTTTAACATCATAATCATAATATTTATATTTTAGCTTTAGGAATCAAAATTGAAATGTATGTAGTTTGCATTTAGGCTAGATTACTATTTGTTGCATCTGACCTTAAACCCTTGATTTTGAAAAGGAAAAACACTTATTTTGTTTTATCATTAAAACCAAAATTTAGTTTAGTCTTAAGTTTTGGATGTGTAGAAAACAAAATCCAACACCTTCAAAAACCACATCTGCCACCCCACCATTAAATCCTGCATGATAAAATTATATGCCTAAGTCTAAACTCAGGGATATAAAATCTTGCACATTATTCTATTTTCCTAATTTATTAAATCTGGGAAATCACCCTAGGATACCTTGTCTACCCATTGGACATGTGTCCTAGATACTTCACCCAATATCCTTGCCACATATTACCCACTCATGTCCCCCTTATCCTTGAACATGAGACAGATTCCCAACACCCATGCCACAATTTCTTTGTTGTTGTCCCCTTGTCCCTTCACATAAAACAACATCCCACTCCACTTGAAGCCACATCACCCCAGTTAAGTGAGCCACACTAAATGACTCACTGTAACTGCCCCTTCCACATGGCTATTCAGAGTCGCCACTTGGTAAGTCAGGCTTACCACCTCCCATTTCCCTCCAAAGCCATAGGAAGCCTATAAAAGCACCATTAGTCCACCAAACAAGAAGAGCTAAATTTGCATACTGACAGGCTGCCAAAATATATCCAAACCAGATGAGAAATTGAGAGCACGAGCTCAATCCTGACCATTGGCATGCATCCTGAGGCAACCTATCATTTCAGCCAAAACTGCCTGCCCATAGTCCCATAGTTAAAAACATGAATCTACAGTTTCACAATCGCAGGCCTACAGTTTCCAGACCATAAATGTGGTTTTGCGGTTCCACAGTCCCAAGACGAAATCACATGCATGATCGAGATCAGTGACTTTAATAATTAAAGAGGTTTTATCTATTTATTATTGTTGTTATTTGTTTCATGCAAATTATCTGCTTAGGGTTTTATGTCTAGTATGGATTTGATTGCTCAAATATACAGGTGCTACTAATCCCTTTGTTGGTTTACATGTGTATAGGTGATAGGTATTTTGGATAGGCTACTAAATCTGGAGTGGTCCCTTGCTGGATAACAAAGCCCACTCACCCCTTGAAGCTGCGGTGAAAGAGCGAAGAACACCACATCCTGTGGAAGAGTTGAAATATTTCCCCTCCTCCATCAAAGCATTGTATTTCAGAGAGACAAGAAGCATTGTAACATTGCTTCCAACACACTTGGGGTAATTCAAAAACCTTTTGTAAAAATTTGTATCAATATCAATATAAAAGGGGCATTTTGGAAATCTATTTCTCTCTCTTTGTCTTTGTTATTTTTTGTGTTCATCATTGGTTATAGAAATGGCGATCACAATGGGACTCCCTAAAGGTCCTATTTTGTTTTGCCTTGCTCTTTAAATTTGTTTACTAATCTCTGTCTACACCTACAGGTTTTGGGAATTCGATATGCGCACAGATTCGACTTTGAATCAATACATTTAGAAAACCTTGAACCCGAATTGTTTATTGTGGAAATGTGGAAACGTAGTTTCTTTTTGAGAAAACACAAAACATGGTTCCTGGTTGAAGAAAATGCAGACGCATAGTTTCTGGTTCGAGAAAACGTAGAAACGCGGTTGCTGCCTTAGAAACGTAGACCGATGGTTGACAGTAGAAGGAGCAGCGAAGGAATCATAGGTCTATACCTACTAATCTATGTTCTTTCTTATTTTTTTTTTGTTTTTGCATTCTGTTATCAAAATTGAAAGGTCTGGTCTTGTATGTTATTGTTTGCATTCAGGTCTTAGGATAAATAAAGTTACTCAAATTTTGCATTCATACATACAATAACAAAAAAAGGCTAAAAATAATCTGCATCTGCATAATAGGAAACATGTCATTTTGCATTCACCGAGTTAAGCATAACTTGGGTGTTAATTTTAGGTTTAGGTCTGTAAAAAGATCAATTTTTTTATGTTAGCAGAAATAACCCATGCATCTTCGGTTGGGACATCCCAAACGTAGACGCGCAGTTGGCAAACCATGCATTTGCGGTTTACCAGAACTAACTGCACACTCGTGGTTAACCCTATCTAACATAAGCCATTTGGAATTAGACCTGAAGGTGGCACTTTTGCTCTTGATTTGTTGTCTGTCATTTTTTGTTCTCTATTTTTTGCATTTAGGCATCGAAACAAAATTACATGGTATCATTGCATAACACCATAATTAAAAAAACCACCACACACTCACGTAAATGTTGGAAAATGGCTAGATTTCATCACCATCATGTTTGGATTTCATCACCGAAACACCAACATTATACCCTAATATTTGGCCAAATCTGGCTCTAAGAACCGTCGTAGCTTGGAAAATTTGCATATATTTCTCTTCAGAGAGTATGCTGTTGACCAAGTGATACTAGGTGAGGACTGGTATGACATGTGCTCCTTGTTTAGGTGTGGAGTTCATTGCCACACATGGGGGATTTATGTGACCTGGAGTTCATAGCGAAGTTGTAGAGCTATGAGTATATAGGTGAAATCCTAGATTCATTTAGGTCAAAACATTGAGCACATGCCTTTTTCATTTTTCAAACAAAATTCTAAAAAAAAAAGAGAAATACAAAAATATAGCATCAAAAACTTTGTGTGTTTATTTGCTTTGTGTGTTGTATTGCATCGAATTGTCACTTTACTTACATAGATAGTTGCACTTTGCATCTTACCACATAGTAGCGTATGGTAGTGACTCGTAATCAAGCTAAGAAACTAGTGTCAAACCAAAGTCAGTGGTCTTCCCCTATGGCCTCTCAGTCGAGTAACGCCCCTCCCACTTCGATGGTAGGACAAGTAGGCATACCTCTTTCTATGCCCCAAAGTCTTAATGTAGGGCCTTATGTAATGCCCCTAATACAAACATAGACATTATGCATAGGGCTACTCACACAGCCATACCAGAGACACCTAGGAGTGAACCTCCTATGGTGGTAGACAATCATGTCACCATGATATATATAGGTACTGTTAGAATATAATTGAATGTAGCTGGAATGGTCTTCCCATCATTACCACAACTCTCCATCCCATATTGTGTCATAACCTCATCACAACAAGAATCCACATTCACCTATCTACAACAGTCAGAATAGATTTTCACCAATCCTCTTTTTGAGTTAGCTACTGTAGCATGGGCCAATAAACCATTGTAAACCAACCAATTACCCCCCACATTACCTCAAAAAATGACTGTTTCCACTAATCCCTTTTATGGAACAATTCCTATTATTTTGCAAGCCCCAACATCCATTACTTCCATCATGCTCGTAGGACATACATATCATACCATACCACAGTCAGTAGTGATACCTTTTGCTACTTACCCCCCACATACTTCCACTACCATGGTTGTCCCACAACCAACCCAGTCTACCACATCACATGTAGTGGTTCCTACAAATGCAACTGCTATGCAACAAGCTTTCTTATAGCTGCAACAAATGATTTTAGATAATTCTAACCATAGCATGAACCCTGAACCCAACCGACATTTGCAAGGGATTGAGAAAAATGTTCCACCTACATCTCATCAACCTAATACCTTTATCCAAGATTCATCTTGGGTAATGCGTCCTCCTTCTACCATTGTTGTTCATAATCAACCGCCACACCCATATGCTAACGCAGCAGGTCAGCATAACATCATACCTCCATCACCGCATCCATATCATAACATACCTAAACATCCATACCATAACACATTTCAACCACCCATGTCTTATCACCCACAACCTACATATAATCCACCCTATTACCAGCAACATCAAGTACATTCAAGTGTCAGTCCTGTGGATGACCCTAGATACCAATTTTTTATAGAGTCAGATTGATAGTCTTACCATTCAAATCCCAAGTTTCCAATACCAAAAGCCAACTTTGAGGTAACTGCTCAATCACCCTATTCATGCTTCGATACCTGATCTGCCATATCCACAAGATTTTCAAATACCAAAACGTGAATTTAAATGGGAAGAGGACCCCCGTGAGCATATAACTAAATTTATGAATGCATGCTTTAGAATCAAAAGCAATGATGCATTACTGTTACATACATTTCCTCATACACTAGGGGGAGAAGCACAATACTGGTACAACCACCTGCCACATCAAAGTGTTTTTACCTTTGAACAACTAGCAGACCAGTTCTTGGAAATATTCACCCTGAATGTCAGAAAAAAAACCACATTGACTGATTTGATTTATCTAAAAAAATATGATGATGAATCAGTCTGACTTTGGCAATAGGTGGAGATCAGTCATGATCAAGTTACCATTTTCCCTCCCTATGCTAGAGATAATACGAATGTTTATGAAGAGTTTTGGTAGACCCATATCTTCATTACTACAACTACAGTAGTAGAGAGAATTCGATGAGGCACTCACCAAAGAAAAACTGATTGAAGAAATAAAAATCCAAGAAGGCAAGATAAAGCCTAAGAAGAAAAAGTGGCACAATAAGAATCAAAAGGAGAATAACCATGATCAATCTAAGAACACGCAGGTTAACCAAATAGTTTTGGGCCAACCATAGTTAAATCAACCATCCCAAACACAAATCCAACAACCCCAACCACAACAATCAAATTATAAAACGGTTCCACCCCACAACAGGCACAAAATTAGACACAACTTGCAGAAAGGCAACAACATCATTTTAAGCCAAAAAGAAATTACACACCAGTACAAGAGCCATATTCATTAGTTTTTTAGAAGTTGTATGCGATAAAACTTTTTACATTTCCAGAAATGAAACTTGAAGATCCTAAAAAACCAAAAACGAAAGGTTACAAAGAACACCTCTTTTGCATCTATCATAGAAAAAGAGGACATGATATTGAAAGTTGTCATGGATTTAAAGGAATTGTGCAAGATTTATTGGACATAGGTACAATCAAAGTTGACAATCCACTAGCCCAAAATAATCAAAACCTAGGCATATATCAGACACCTTTGCCACATCGAGAAGTAAATCAATAGTTGATGAGAGCATCAAATTATACAGTTCCTCCCAACCAGGTTAATTATGTGTCTCAACTACTGTAAGATTTTGTAGGAGCTACCAACATATTTACCCATGGATAGAGGTAAGCTAATTGCACAACACAGGCTCTAGCAACACAACCAACAAATGTGCCCATACAACTTGGACCAAGCATTCCACAACCACCTTTCCACAATCACCTAGTTGTTACTTTGAGCAGTCGATTAACACAAAGTTTGAAAATAGCTTCAACAAAATTGTCAATATATGATCTAATACAAAAATAAACACCTCATAGGGAAGCATTGATGTAAATTTTAAAGTCTATCCAAGTTCATTCAGAAGAACCGAATGCATTCAATTCCTTTGTAGGTAGTGTGCAAAAGTGTATGGAAACCTTGATAGTATTTTATGACTTCAAGGAAAAAACAATCTCAGCAGATTCACCTGATCCACCACTGCACATAGTAGCTCACATTAATAGGAAACCATAAAGATAGTGCGTATTGATACTGGTTCTTCAATCAACCTCATCACCACACCTACAATGATGAAGCTCAACATCACATCATCTCACATCACAACATCCACCTTCACCCTTAGGGCTTTTAATGACGCTTTATGCTCAATTGTGGAGAATGTTGTTCTTCCCATAACTGTGGGGGTGAAAATAATACATGTTCTCTTCCACATCTTGGAAGGAGAAATGCAATACACCATACTTCTTGGATGCCCTTAGATTATGAAAATGAAGTGTGTGCCTTCAACATTTCATCAATGCTTAAAATATGTACATGAAGGCAAAGTGCATTGCATACCAGCTGACACAAAATCTTTCAAATAATGTAACTTTATTTCAAACCCATATGAGCCCTTGCTTCCATAAATGCACCTAACTATCCAACCACTAGCCATTAGGACCATTCCATCTAGTAGCACATCCTCAAAAGCACCCATTCAAGAAGAACTACCTATAGTTGACCCAACTTTTGCATCCAAAAGTGTTAGCTCAATGCACCCTTCAAACACTGCATTTCATTTTCAAGTTACACCTACCCATCCTACTAACCAATCATCAACTCCATATAGTAAACTTCTAGATCCAAAACAACCATTCACATTCACAACACAACCCACACCATCCATAACTACATCACAATCATTAGAACCCATAGTCTCACAAATAAGGCAACCTATTAGAGATAATCCACCACCGCTAGTGGAGCCATGAGCTAATGTACAATAACCCTCTTCATCCACAAAAACATTAGCCTCCCAACCATCTAGAGTTGCAGTACATCTCGTCAATCTAGGCATTAGTGAGTACATTATTGAAAGTGTCACAATTATACCACCTATTGAGTCAGTCAAGGATTATGATCATCCTCGTGACCCACATTTAGCTATAGGTGATATATATAGAATGGGTTCTAAAAAAAGCAATAAATTTCATATATGGAGGGGTGGATTCTTCATCGGACCCACCTCCTCAAGACGACAACTCTTTACAAGAGTTTAATGAAAACATTGATTATCTATCAAACCCAAGTTTTCCAGTGAGATATTTTCGAAAGGTTAATTGGCAAGGATATGGACTTGGAAGACATGAACAAGGTCCTCACCACATTATTGAACTAGAATATAGAGAGCCAAGTGACCGCTCCGGTCTAGGCTACAAACCTTCCATCACAAGCTCTTTGCTTAATCAAGCTTTCCAAGAACTTGACATAGAATGCGAAGAAGAAGAAGAAAATAGTGATGAGGAAGATGAACCTAATAATGAGGATGAAAAAATAGATGGTGGGTACCAAATCTACACTTTTTACCCTCAAGAGCAAGCCTTATAGCAAGAGCCAAAAGATCCCATAGAGATGACCTACCTTAGGCTAGATGATACGCCACTGGTATTGGGACCTCACACAAATACTAATGGTTTTTGGATGAGTGACGATGATGAAGAGGATGAAACTAAAATTATATTCATGAATAATATGCATTAAATGCAAGCTAAAAGAATGCTTCAAGCAAAGGCACGTCCTGAATGGCTAAATCAGGAAGAATAAGAACCTCAAGAGGAGGTAACATACACATATTCTATTCAGAGAGATGACTGGTATCAAAAGAAATTCCCAATAGACCGCACTATTTTTTAGCTAAGCAAAGAGCGTGAGAGTACTGAACCAAATTCTACTCCATAACATTGGTATCACATACAACACAAACAATCACACACATTAGGTCAATTGCAACCTAGAAAATATGAGTCATCAATTCTTGAATCACATCCACCTCATTTCCATCAAGTCAACAAGATTTCTATTGATTTGCTCACCCCACTGTACAATCCATATGATGAGACAAACCTGATCCATATAAAAACTATTCTTATAGCTATGGATAGGATTTCATCCGTGCCACCCACTGTCGAATTTATCCTATCCTAAGAGTTATTGCGTGCTTCAAATGCATATAATCCACAACAACATTCATCATCAAACAATTCAGTTTTTCAAACCGAGATAGAGGGAGAAACCCCAAAAACATTTGAAAATGTGACGGATGATATCCACCTCATCCCAACTCCACATAAGTTAGAAGAAGGTTCTCACATGCTAATTGAAGAATCTATAGATGTGAACCTTAGTCAAGACGCGGACAATCCCCAAATTGTCAAAATTGCAAAATATTTATCTATAGAAGGAGAAGAATGCATAATAAACATGCTAATGAAAAATAAATAAGTGTTCGCATGGTAATACAAAGACATGCCTAGTTTAGATCCAGACCTGGTAGTCCACAACATTACACTGGCACATGATGCAAAGCCTTTCAAACAAAATCTTAGGAAAGTTCATTCAACAATCACATTAGTTGTGAAAGAAGAGCTACAAAAATTGATGGATGTGCACTTCATAGTACCAATTAACTACTAGAATGGCTTTCAACTATGGTACCCATTCGTAAACCAAATAGAGGGATACACGTATGCACTGATTTTTGAGACTTAAACAAAGCTTTTCCCAAAGATTATTTTCCTTTGCATAATATCAATCAACTAGTAGATTTGAACTGGTCATGAAATGCTTTCCTTAATGGATGGTTTCTCGGGATACAAATTCAAATTAATCCTAAAGACCAACACAAGACAACATTTACAACACCTTGGGGGACATTCTATTATTGAGTGATACCTTTTGGACTTAAGAATGCAGGAGCAACATATCAACGAGCTATAACATACATATTTCATGATTATACGCATAAGATCATTGAGGATTATGTAGATGATTTGATTGGTAAATCCAAGACATGTCTTGAGCACATCGATGTACTAGAAAAAATGTTTGATCAACTGATAGAACACAAAGTAAGGCTAAATCCTAAGAAATGTGTATTCGGAGTCACATCAAGAAAACTTATAGGATTTATTGTCTCCAAGCGAGGCATTGAAGTGGACAACTAAATTTCAAGAAGCATTTGATGACATAAAGAAGTATCTGGCATCACCACCAGTTCTTACACCGCCTAGATCAGGAATCCATTTCAACCTATACATTTTTGCAACAGATTTTGCACTAGGTACAATGCTTGCACAAAAGAACGAAAAAAATAGGGAGCAAGAAATTTACTATATTAGCCAAACACTGGTAAGTTACGAAACAAAATATTCTTATGTCAAAAAGTTATGCTTAGCAGTGGTTTTTGTCACTAAGAAACTTAGACATTACATGCTAAGCAATACTACCTATGTCATAGCTAGAGACAATCCTCTGTGATACATGATGACTTGCACATACAACAACACCTGTACTACTAAATGAATAATGCTTTTAACTGAATTCAATCTCGTATTCGTAAGTCAAAAATCCATAAAAGGATAGGTGATAGTTGATCAATTAGATGAAGCTCTATTACACAATGATAAACCGTTAATAATTGAGCTCCCAAATGTTTCAGTATTTTTTGTCGCAGAACAAGAGGAATTAGTTTCTCCTGAGGAAGAAGTAGACATGACCATGTTCTTTGATGGGTCTAAATGTGACAAAGGGCAAGGTTTGGGAGTCGTTATTTATACACCTAAAGGAATACAAATTCGTTTATCATTCAAACTCGACTTCACATGTACCAATAATAATGCAGAGTATGAAACCTTAATATTAGCACTTCAATAAGCTATAGCAATGGGAATAAAAAGACTAAGCATTTTTGGGGATTCTCAACTAGTTGTATACTAAGGAAAAGGAGAATACCAATGTAAAGAACCAGTCTTAAAGAAATACCATGAAGTAGCAATAAGGTTGCTAGAAAAAACTAGTACAAAATTAGTAATTTACCATGATCGACAAATAGATTTGTGGATGCAATGGCTTCTTTGGGATCTCTCATCCCTAAGAACGAGCATGGAAAAGTACAACCGCTAATCATAACAACAATGTCAAAATCATCAATTCAAAAAGCAGAACCTATAGGTGAGAAGAACGTTTGTTTGATACATGTTGAACCTTACAATTCTTACCTTGATGAGATAAGAGACTTTCTCAAGTCTGGAATACTCCCAGTAGAAATGACACGAACTGCAAAAAGAAAATTCAAACAAAAAGTAATTCATTTTACTCTACTGGGGGATGTGTTATACAAACATGGGTATGATGGAATATTATTACGATGTTTAGATCCGATTGAAGCAGAACGAGCAATAATAGAAGCCCACGATGGTACTTGTGGTGGCCACTTTAGTGGAATTGCCATTGCAAAGAGAATACTATGCATGGGATACTATTGGCCAACATGGAAAATGACTATTGTAAATATGTTAAAAAGTGTCAAAAGTACCAAGATCATGCAAATTTAACTCATGTACCATCGCACGCATTACAACCCATTCAAAGTATTTGGCCCTTTTCACAATGGGGTCTCGATTTGATTGGTAAAATATCACTTGCTTCATTAGGACAACATAAGTTCATCATAACCACGACAAAATACTTCACAAAATGGGTGGAAGCAATTCCAATGACCACTACGACTGGACCTCGAGTAGCAAATTTTATACTTCAGCATATTATCTGTCATTTTGGAATACCCTCAAAAATAATTTTTGATAATGGGAAGTCATTTAAGAATAAGGATGTTAGATCATTGTGCAAAAAATTCAAAACTCAACACAGTTTCTCAACACCTTATTACCCACAAGCAAACGGGAAAGTAGAAGCAACAAACAAAACAATGGTATCCATTCTCAAGAATATGGTCAAAGAAAATCATCGAGATTGGCATACTCAACTTCCTTTGGCATTATGGGCTTACAGAACAAGCATCAGAACACCAACGTGAGCGACACCATTTTCAATAGTTTATGGTGCTAAAGCTATATTACCTCTAGAGATTGAGATACCTTCCTTGCGAATAGCATTATAGGAATTCATGGACGATGAAACAGATAGACAAGTACGTCTTTACCAATTGACACTTATTGATGAAAAATGTATCAATGCTTTAGATCACTTACGAGTATATGAATACAGAGTAAAATGTGATTATAACGCAAAAGTCCATCCTCGCAAATTTCAAGTGGGGGACCTAGTGCTCAAAGAAAATAAAAAAAATACCAATGCATTGCCACACTTAAGAGATAAATTTATGGCTAATTGGTTAGGCCCGTACATTGTAAAACATAAATTTGGACCAGGAACATATAGACTGGCCAACTCCGAAGGAGAATTGGAGCCAAAACCACTAAACATAATGCACGTAAAGGCATTTTATGCATTAAACGACTTGCAATATATGTATATATATGTACATGGCTTAAAAGCGAAAAAATTAACAAAGCAAAAAAAAAGAGACAAGAATTTTTATTTCCAGAATTTCTTTACATTGTAAATAGAAATGTCATTACTAGCACTTAGCATGTTGCATTTGCATATTATATATAAAAAAAAATCTTGTGCATTAAATAGGCATATAGTAGCATAGACTAAATACATAATTGCATCCATCCCATCCCATGTTCAGTAATATTTCATAGTGGTGATGATACGACCAAGTAAAAACAAGTTCCAAAGAATTGGGAATACCCAACTAAGACTCTTTGCAAGTCAAAAAAGTTCATATCCACCCATGTTTTACTATATCATAAATCAAAATTTCAGTCACTCAAAAATGTCTAGTGAAAAACTAAAAATCATAATATGTCCAATTTTCTTTAGGACCAAAACACTTATATCACATTAAGAAAGTCTTGAGTATGGTAGATTGACCCAAAGCAATCTTGAACCAAAAATACTTTACAAATTTAAAAACATTTTGAGTAAGAAAAGATAATGCCAACTTGGGTACAACCTTGAAGCGAAAAGGAAATATTTCTCGCTTGTCCTATTACGCAACATAATCCAAATAAAAAGGGTGGTTTTCACCACCATCACAACAATCCAAAAAATTAAATTAAAAGGTAGACAGTAAGGATATGATCACATTCTCATCACACTTTGGTTGAGTATCTGATTCCCCAAACTCTATCATGATAAATACTATACATGTACCGTAGATCACAAAAACAAGAAGGATCATACTACATTTCCATCAAAAATTTATGTAGTCATCGCCAAAGCTTGAAGATTGAATCATTAGATTATGGAGCGAACCTCCACTAGAGCTATAGACTCTTGAATAGCAGTGGAGTAAACTCATGCAGGGTGGCACGTCTTTCTCCAAAGAGAAAGACCTCTGACCACACATACAGACAAGCTAGCTAATTGGTAAACCCATACAGGTTCGTCAAATTTTACTCATCATGAGTTAATGAAATTCACATACACATGCACTGATTATTTATTGCTTAGGGTCATTCCCAAACCAAATATTCAGAAAATGAACTCCACTTGCACACACCTTGGTCCTAAAGAAGGTTAGACGAACATTGAGAAAATGGTTAAAATCACTAGAATGTTTGAGTATTTGAAAATCCTCCAATGTTATATATAAAAAACCATACCAAATATCATATCATTATCACATGTTCTACATTATCACATACATACACCCACCATACACCAAACACGAAGATTCATCAAGTTGGATACCCCCAATTGCAAAAATAAACAAGTAATGGTCAACTAATCTAAGCTATAAAAGATTACAAAAATATCATGCATGTCATCATATAGTTAAATGAAAATAAACATAATTTGCATATTACATTTTAGTTACATTCATTTATCATAGCACAAATATAATAATGTGAACAATGCATCACACTAGCACTAGCAAAGCATAAATAAAAAAGTATCCACATAAAAATTAACACATGAGATAACCAAAATACAAAGCCATGTATATATATGTATAAATATTAAAGTACCAAAGGTACAAAATGCCTGTAGGCTGTATACATCGAAGCACTAAGGCTCATAGCAAAACAAAAACAAAATACAAAAAAGAGAAACGACAAGTCACACTAGCTAGTACCAGCAGGATCCCTCTGAGGACCCTGCAATGTAGAAGCACCATGAGAACTCGATGAACGATGAGTTCTATAACTCCTATCAGTACCTCAGGTAGCAGTAGTGGCTGATGAAGAAGGAGGAATAGGCAAAGGAATTTGATGCTCATGCAAAATGTTATCCAACATCTCTATATAAATAGCCTTCTTGCATAGGCTCCTCAAGTTAGCACACTCACAAGCAACCTGCTGAGAAATCTCTACTCGTAGAGCAACAATAGTAGCTACAATGTCACCTCCACTAGATCCTACCTATAGTCGAGTCATCTCACCCTCTAACAAAGTGACCTCACCTTCGAGCCTAGAAATCTCCAAGTCCTTTATAGTGCAAGAATCACTGCTAGACCCATCACGCATTCTATCCACCTCACCCTGGAGGCAAGTCATCTCACCTTGGTACCATGCCAACTCACCCTTCAGGTGAGTCACCTCTAAACCCATGCTATCATGCTCAACCTGTAACATGTCCCAATCCTCATCTGTTCATCGAGGAGGGGCATCCTCTTCACCAACACTCCCATCACCACCATCATCACCATTGCCACCAGCATCCTCGAGATACGAAATATCGATACCCATATCAGCTCTCAAAGAGCTACCTCGTCCATGCTTTGCTGACCAAGGAACCCAACCTTCAACATCTGCATCATCACCACTCCCATCGTCACCTACAATGACACTCAAATTCCAAAGCGAATATCTAGCAAACTAGGTGTCATACTCAGGGGTGGTACCTACATCATCCAAGTCAAGAACCTCCAAGTTTGGGTCGTCAGAAGGATCATCAAATCACCAAAAATTAGGAGCAACAGGTAGTCCTAACTCATCACCCCGTCGCATGTAGGTCACATGCGCATCAAGAACATCCTAAACCATCCCAAACTAATGCATCACTCTAGAAAACTGGATAAACTCCATATCCCTCAGATGAGTGCCAATAACCCATCGTCCCTACCAGATGTGATGAAGCTCTACTAAATTCATCACCCACTCCAAACCTCTCCAAGGATGTCATCTCATCAAATATCTAGTCAGAGAACTCAGGATATCTCTGTACTTCGAGGCGCTCACTATTGATTGACTAACCTCCTCACTGAGTACCCATATGTATGCATGAGGAGAAGTAGCATCCACACCACAAGGTAAACCAACAGGCCGACCAATGATAATATGTTCCCAACACCAAATATGGGGCAACAAACTACAACCCAGGCCCTTATGCCCCTGCCTCTTCACCTCATATAGATCACTGTAAACCTCGCAAAGGAGATCAGGAGCCTAGGCCAACCGATGAGGATCAGATATGAGATCAAGAACAATAGGCACCTGATTCCATGGGATCCTTGATCCCATGGAATTGGGCAACAACATGTTGCTCAATATATACATCATAAAAATTGGAAGTTCCCTCAAGCTACCAGATTTATATGGGTCCAAAGAAGCAATACCACCCTTGCTACAGTCTACATCCCACATCTCACTGAACATAGGAAACAGAGCCTCCTTCTTGTCGAGGTCAACTCGAACAGCAGGACCCTTGACAGGAACACAAAAAATATAGTATATGTCCTCAAGGGTGATAGTCAGCTCCTCTATCGAGAGCTAAAAAATACCTCTGTCTGTATCCCAACACTCAACAAGCATCAAAAAATATCCTCATCAGCTCGAACGATGCCTAACTTCCCGTAACCATATAGACAAATAGTCTGCAATAGGGTCCAGTCGTCATCAAAAAGTGTCTTCTACACTTTTTGGATAGTCCTCGACCACCTATGTCGAGCATCAAGAAGCTTAACCTGAAAGAAACACATTAAGAATTAGCAAAACAAACTAGCCATAAACAGAAACAAAAAAAACAATTTTTTTTTACCTATTTCTAGGTAATAAAAAAAAAAAACAATTTTTTTTTTAACCTACTCATAGGTACCAAAAACAACAAAATTTTTTTACCTACTCCTAGGTAATAAAAAACAAAACAAAAATTTTTTACCTACTCCTAGGTAATCAAATTTTTTTTTTTTTTTTTTACCTACTCCTAGGTAATAAAAAACAAAACAAAACAAAAAATTTTACCTACTCCTAGGTAATCAAAAACAAAACAAAACTTTTTTTACCTACTCCTAGGTAAAAAAAAAACTAAAAAAAACTCCTAGGTAATAAAAAACAAACAAAAAATTCATTACCAGCCCCACTTAATTATCAAAAACAACAAGAAAACGACAAAGAAAAAAAAAAACAAACAAACAAATAAAAACAATAAAAGAAGGGACCACCTATCTCAGCAAACTAGACATGGACTTCCGCTCCAACCGAGCAATCACCACCACTTCCCTCACCAAGCTCTATCTCGCTCATATTGCCAACAAATAACAAAATGACAACTAGCATAATGACTCTGAAAGCGACATCACGCCTTTATAGAGCCTCTTTTGGCAATGAAAAATATGCGCCCATGTTTTTCATGGCACATCAAAATGCAAACCCGTATTTTGTGCCACAAAATGCGTAAACACATTTTTAGCAGATAAAACACGCAACCACGGTTACCACCATAAAAACTGTAAATCAGCGGTTACAAAAAAAAAACAACAAAAGCAAATGAAGGTCTTAGAGGCTCAAGAGACAATATCAATCAAATCAATCCAAGGTTGAAATTGACGCCCACTCCATGAGGTTACAAAACACGGTAATGATACAATCATTGTGCATTAAGGAATTGCTAACAATCATCGAGACACGCACTTAGGTGATTTGTTCCTTCAAACCACGAACATGCATGTCAATCAAATCAAACGGTACTTTTGAATGAATAGTCAACCAAACTTGGGGCAATCATTTACATAAACGAAAAAAAATACCTTTTCATCAATTGGTTACTAAGCTTCACTATTCACCCACTTACCAATTGAGGGGGTAAACACAAAACCAAAAAAACAAAAAATTATATCTATATATATATATTCATTCTGCCATACCAAAAACTAAAATAAAATGAGCCCATCCATCCAATAAAGTTAGATGTCATTAGTTTTTGCACCGCATTGTGCTGTACACAACATAGTACAAAAAGGGGTAATTGTAGACACTAAAATCCAACACCTTCAAAAACCACATCTACCACCCCACCATTAAATCCTGCATAATAAAATTATATGCCTAAGTCTATACTTAGGGATATAAAATCCTGCACATTATTCTATTTTCCTAATTTATTAAATCTAGGAAATCACCCTAGGATACCTTGTTTATCCATTGGACATGTGTCTTGGACACTTCACCCAACACCCCTACCACATCTTACCCACTCATGTCCCCCTTGTACTTGCACATGAGATAGATTCCCAACACTCATGCCACAACTCCTTTGTTGTTGTCCCCTTGTCCCTTCACATAAAACAACATCCCACATCCGAATCCACTTGAAGCCACATCACCCCAGTTAAGTGAGCCACACTGAATGACTCACTGTAACTGCCCCTTCCACATGGCAATTCATATTTACCACTTGGCAAGTTAGGCTTGCCACCTCCCATTTCCTTCCAAAGCCCCAGGAAGCCTATAAAAGTACCATTAGTCCACCGAATAAGAAGAGCTAAATTTTCATATCGACAGACTGCCAAAATATATTCAAACCTGATGAGAAATTGAGAGCGCGAGCTTGATCCTAACCATTGGCATGCATCCGAGGCAACTTATCATTTCAGCCAAAACCACCCACCCGCGGTCCCACAGTTGAAAACATGACTCTGCGGTTTCACAATCGTAGGCCCATAGTTTCCAGCCCACAACCACACTTCCACAATTCCACAATCCCAAGACGAAATCACATGCATGATCGATATCAGTAACTATAATAATTAGCGAGGTTTTATCTATTTATTGCTGCTGTTATTTATTTCATGTAAATTATTTACTTAGGGTTTTATGTCTAGTATAGATTTGATTGCTCAAATATACAGGTGCTACTAATCCCTTTGTTGGTTTACATGTGTGGAGGTGAGGTATTTTGGATAGGCTGATGAAGCTGGAGTGGTACCCTGCTGGATACCAAAGCCCACTCACCCCTTGAAGCTACGATGAAAGAGCGAAGAACACCACATCCTGTGGAAGAGTCGGAATATTTACCCTCCTCCATCAAAGCATTGTATTTCAGAGAGACAAGAAGCATTGTAACATTGCTCCCAACACACTCAGGATAGTTCAAAAACTTTTTGTAAAAGGTTGTATCAATATCAATATAAAAGGGGTATTTTGGCAATCTATTTCTCTCTCTCTGTCTTTGTTATTGTTTGTGTTCAGTTCATTGGTTACAGGATGCTACATATTTATGTGCTATAGTTAAACATAGATTATGTTGGCTTTTTAGTTAGATTATCTTAGGTCCCAATATTTAGGATCTTGAGTAGTCTCAAATATAAGAGCAATCAATATATTAAATGGCCAAAATCAATGAACATAAAATTCATAAAAATAACAATAATATGAATAAAATGGCCAATATCATTCATGAAATAACATGAAGAAAACTTAAAGTATAATTGCTCAAAATATGCATACAAGCTTTAATATTATCAATGCTTAAATGTGATTTTTGATACATTACATGTAGATTTATCTCCATAATTGAACCTTATAAATATGACTTTTGGATACTTTGTCTATTGCTCTCCTCACACATTTTAGAGATGCAACATTTCCTATTCCTTGCATAAAACAAATCTCACATGTCCTTTGGATTCACATCTTGCCACTTGTATACATGACTCTTGCCTTTCTATTTACTTGCACACTTTATTGTATGACACATGCACACACCTATATACACACTTTAAGACACTTGCACACTTTACTATATGACACTTGTACACTCCTACATGCACACTTGCACACTTTACTATATGATACTTGTACACTTTTACAGGCACACATGCATTATGACACTTGTGCACATACTATACATAGAAACATACATAAAGGAAATATAAATCACACTCCTAAACTATAGACTCAAACCCTATTCTAATATTTATATTGTAGCATATGTGCATTTACATTTCTACGAAATAATAATATTCTCTAATAGATTAAGGTTTAGACTTCACATAAGGATATTTAAAAAAATGAACTTAGTTATCTTTTTGGAAATGTAGGTGTTTAAAAAATCCACACATCAAACTAGCATTAGATCTTAATATCCTCTAATCCTTTGAGGTGAGAAGTCCCCTCAAAAGGATGAAAGCACATGGGATCCTCTTAGTTGACCCCTTACCACCTTTATTCCATTTTCACATTTTGGTGAACGCAACATGAACACCACCATAGTTTTGAAAGATCCCCTTCATCCCATCCCAAACCTTAATCAAGATCAAAATCTATTAAAAAATTTATGCAATATCATTAAAATATATTTGTATAGTTAGCACACATTTACTATAGAAAGTAATAACATAACCAAATTCTAGTCCTAATAAGGATCCTTCATGATTCTTTGAGCAACTGTAGTACAAATCTCTAGGCTACATTAGGTAGAGCCTACCTTACCATCCTCCCATATAGGTTATAATGCATTCTTACATATATTTAGTAGTATATCATAGTGGGTTAATGGGATTCATAAAGAGGAATTGCATTACCCTTCATGTATCTTCCTGGGCCATGTAGCCAAAGGATCACTCCTACATATTTTTGTTATATCACATAGTGATTGTCTCTCATGTACCAACATGTATATAGAGAGTGTTCAGCTATATAGGGAACTTCAGGTATATAATGAGGTTGTTAAGGTATATAGATCAGATTAGGTATATTGATGAAAGAACATATAAGGTGATAAAAATATATTTTTCTTCTCTTAAGAAACTCTATAAAATTATAAACATGATAAATTTAACTCCCTTCATTTTTAAAACTATGATTGAGAGATGCTACTTCACTCATAGTACTGCTCAATTGGTCATAAACCCCAACCCTCTAATGGATGGTCCCAAAGATAAATCTACTTTTGAGAACCACAAATTTGAGTGTTACACCCTTGGGATCTCTAATATCCATTCATAATGATAAAGGAAGAATAATCTTTAGATCCTTTGATCACATGGCTATTATTTGTAGTAGCATACAAACATTGTGGCGAGCATCCCTAAGGGTGGTAATGATAACCTTAGTGTTTATACAAGGGAGGGTTCACGCTTGGATCATCCCCAAAAACTTGTTTTTGATACCTTGTATATCAATCAAGCAGGTCCATCCTTTGGACCCTTAAACAAAAATCATAATGCATTAGTCTCTAATATTATTGACTCAACTCCTCTTATCACCACCTCTTCTATAAATGTCAATACACAAAAAATCCTATAATACTTGGTATATAATGCATCCTTACCTCTTTTTGAGGAGCTTTTATAGGTCAATGTAAGTTTTCTTGCATCTCAATAAGTGAGCACTAGTTACATCCTTGATTCAGATGTATTTTCTAGTGCTCTAGGTTTTCACCCCTATATAAAAAATACTCCTCTTATTTACTTAATCATGATTATTGATTTCACTCAAAACCTTGATATCACAATCTCTCATCACACATTCTAATAATTTTATCTAAAATAGCTTAGGGATAAGTCATATGATGGAAACCTTGATATTGCATGTCCATATAGACACAAAAAATTGACCCACTTGAGTGAGTCATTTTCCTTAGATCCTTAGAGAGACCCTCCAACTTGCCCAAAGTAATTTTTGTCCTCTCCCCCCCTTATTTCCACCATTTTCCTAGTTTTAATGGAATCACAGTCAACCCTTATAGGGCACAATTTCACCTAGCTAGGGTTTTCTCTTAGAAAACCCTAATTTTTCAATTTGACCTTCTTTGACATGAGTCTTCCCTTGGTTTTCCTTCCCATTATTTTTTCAAATCTCTTATAAATATATGGTTTGAAGCTATTTTTTCCCTAAAAAGTCTAAGTGAAGTCCTAAGCAAGTAACTAAGAGTCCAAGAACAAGTTTTTGAGACAAGTGCTAACAAGATCTTATTGCAAGTGCCAAGTGATTTATTGAAGTTTAATTTTGTGGAGATCTCTTTTGCTACATTGATTGTGTGTTGTTGCCCTTGGTGGATAAGTGTGGAATCCCTATGGAGGAGTCTACTATATTGATGAATTTCATCCTTTTTTTTTATTTTCACTACCACCAGGTTGTTCTCTCTTATTTGCATTTATGTATTGTTAATTTTGCATCTGTTATTAGTTTATTTGCATTGTTCTACTGCATTTTCCTTTTGTTGAAATCATACCCCATAATTAAAAGGTACAATTTTGTCTACTTCAAAACCATGGATGACCTGTATAGAGCATGATTTTTCCTACGTTAGGCTTGTGGGTAGAACTTCACCACCAAAACCCTAGATTTGTATTTCATGTTACATTTAGACCATAATTGCACAATTTACACTCTATTTATCATATTGTTCTACTACATTGTATTCTATTTATTCATCTTCCAAAAAGGTCAAATTTCATTTTTTTATTCTAAATATTAGCTAAAATGACCTAGGGGACTTGACTGATATGCATTCAAGTACAAAAATACAATAGCCTAAGTAGCAAAATTGATACAAAATCATGTTATTGATTAATGCAATATTACATGCTTAAATAGGCTTTGATAGCCAAACTTCTCGCTAACCAATATTCTCCCAATAGCCTATGCCAATCCTCACAATAATATGGTGGTATGTATATACTCTAACCAATCCTAACAATAAGATGCTTAGAAAACAATAATCCTATCAACACAAACTTATTCTAACAATAATGCTTACTTAGGAGTAATTCCAATATTCTTCCCCTTAAAGTTGAGAGGGCTGACAAGATAGTCTCTCAACTTTATATACTGAGCTTTAGAAATCCTTTGGTGAAGATGTCCTCTATTTTTTCCAAAGTGCTGCAATGTTTTAGCTCAACCACATTTTCTCCATCATATCTCTAATGAAGTGATACTTCATGTCTAAGTGCTTTGACCTACTGTGGTGGATAGTATTATGTTCCAATTGAATGACACTCATATTGTCACAATACAATATGGTAGGATAATTTTGTCCTTCACCTGTTTCTTCAAGTACTTTTCTCAACCATAAGGCTTGGGTACTAGAATTTGTGATTACTATGTACTCAACCTCAGTAGATGATAGTGCCACAACAATTTGATTTTTAGAACTCCAAGTAATTAGTCCTGACCCAAGACTAAAACAATTACCTAAATTAGATTTCCTATCATCTATGTTGCTGCCCCAATCACTATCACTAAAGCCAACTAATTTTACAACATTACATTTGTGGTAATGTATCCCATAATCTAATGTATCCTTAACATATCTCAAAATTCTTTTAGTCGCTTGTAGATGAAGTCAAATGGATCATCCATATACCTTGATACTAGAGAAACATCATATTGAATATTCGATTGTGTGTTGGTGAGGAACATTGGAATCCCAACCATGCTCTTGTAAGTGGTCTTGTCAAATTTTGGTGCTCCATATTCTTTGCTTAATTGAATCCCATGACCTGTCGGAGTTGCAATAGACTTGCATTGCTTCATAGAAAATTTCTTTACCATGTATTGAGCATATTTATGTTGAAATATGAAGATCCCATTTCTTGTTTGATGTACCTCCATTCCTAGGAAGTAATGCATCAAACCTAGATCCTTCATTTCAAATTCTTTCATCATGGAGTGTTTGAACTCATTCATTTTATCACTACTACCCATGAATATTAGATCATCCACATATAAGCACACAATGAGAATATTTTTACCTGGTTTCATGTAGTAGAGAGTAGGTTCACTTTTGCTCCTAGTGAATCAATACTTTTTAAAGTAGCCATAAATGCATGAGTACCATACCCTTGGTGCTTTCTTTAGACCATACAAATATTTCTTTAATTTGTAGACAAGGTTATCCTTAAATTCTTGAGGTTGTTGCACAAAAATCTCTTCATTCAAGTACCCATTGAGAAAGGCACTCTTAACATCCATGTGTTGAATTTTCCACCCTTTGTGGGCAGCCAAAGAAATCACTAGTCTAATGATCTCTTGTTTAGAAACAAGAGAAAAGGTTTCCTCATAGTCAATCCCATACTTTTGAGTAAACCATTTTTCTACTAGCCTTGCCTTGTGTCTTTCAATACTCCCATTAGAATTGAATTTGGTCTTATAGAACCATTTACATCCAGCGAATTTCTTGCCCTTAGGAAGCTCCACTAGCTCCCAAGTGTCATTATTTTTTTTAGAGGTCATTTCATTTTCATGGCCTGTTGCCATACATCATGAGTACATGATTTTTCATAACTAGAGTGCTCTAGCTCTACACCATTCATTAAAGCATAGTTTACAAAATATCCCTTAGGCTATTGAGAGTCTTCATCACCATACATGTGCATTTTCAAGTCTTTTCAAGACTTCATTCATTTCACTAGCTTGGATTCTAGTGTATCTTATTTGAAAATTCTTATCCATAATTTGGTAGGAGGGATGGTACTAAAGTTTTCTCTTACCTCTTGATGGTTAATCTACTTCAATTTGCATTGGAGAAGAACTTGCTAATATTTGTGGAGAAAAACTTGGAGTAGCACTTGTTGTACTTGGAGTAGAACTCTTCTTTGGACTTGGAGGACTTCCATGGCTGTTCTTGTTAATGGGCTGCACTTGAGAGGAGCTTGCATCTTGAGATCCATCATCAAAAAAAAGTTTTTGATGACCCCATACTCCCCCTTCATCAAAAATTACATCTCTTGAGATTACAACTTTATGTGTTTTTGTATTGTAGAGCCTATATGCCTTTGAAGACTCACAATACCCAATGAAAATACATGCTTGACTTTTGGGATCAAGTTTCTTTCTTATCTCATCAGGAATGTGTGTATATGCAAGAAAACCAAAAAATTTGAAGTGTTTTACATTTGGATTTTTGCCATACCATCCCTCATATGGAGTTATCCCATCTAAACTAGAAGTGGGACTCCTATTAAAAATGTAAACACTTGTCCTAACAACATCATCCCAATACATGTTACTGAGTTTCTTTGTTTGAAGCATTGATCTAGCCATTTCTACAATAGTGTGGTTCTTCCTTTCAGCCACACCATTTTGTTGGGGGGTGTAGGCAGTAGTTAATTGAATTTTTATCCCACAATCTTTACAATATTTGAGAAATGCATTTGAACAAAACTCCCCTCCTCTATCAGTCATTAATATCTTTACAACATACTCACTTTGACTCTCTACATTATTTTTGAAATCCTTGAAACATTCAAAAGCTTCATCCTTAGTTTTCAAAAAATAAATCCAACACATTCTAGAGAAATCATCAATGAAAGTGAGAAAGTAAGAATTGTTACCCAAGCTTTTTGTATGCATTGGACCACAAATGTACGAATGTACCAATTGTAGTGGATGGCTTGCTCTCCATGCCTGACCTCTTGGAAACTTTATTATTGAGTTCTTTCCCAAAAAATATCCTTCACACACCCCCTTGTGCTCTTCAAATTTTGGTAATCCACATACCATAGCTTGAGAAGTCAACAAATTCAAGCTTACAAAATTAAGATGACCATATCTCAAGTGCCAAATCACACTTGGATTTTCTATGGCCACACTAGAAAGTTAAGCACCTCATTTTAACCAAAAATTAAGAGGAAACAACCTATTATTTGTCATAGGTACTTGTGTAACAACTCTATTACAATTGTTTTTATGAAAAATTACACATTTTCCATCTTCAAAAACAAGCCTATAGTTATTTTCCATGATTTGTCCAACACTAAGCAAATTATGTTGGAGTTTGGGGGTGTAATAGATGTTGTTTAACTTCTTTGTGCCTTCTTTTTTTGGAACCTCCATTCCTCCCATGACTTAAAATTGTAGTGCCTTGTCATATCCCAATTTGATCTTTGACTTGTAGGTGGAATCCATTGTAGCAAATAGCTCTTCTTTACCACTCATATGATTTGAGCAACCAGTATCCAAAATCCAAGTTTCATTGAGATTTTGATCTGATTTTCCATAGGTGAGGAACAAATTTGAAGTTCCTTCCTCTTCTCCATAGTTTCCATATTGACCTCTCCCTTCTTGAGAAGTCTTGGACCAACAATCTTTAGCAAAGTGACCAAGCTTACCACAATTGTAACAAGCTTTCTTTTATTTGTTACCTCCTCTTCCTCTTCCTTGGTTGCCACCTCTTGATCTACCTCTTCCTCTTCCTTTGCCTCTCCTTTTTCCTCTTCCTTGTCCTCTTCCTTGTGCATTGCCATGATTCTCTCCTTCCTTGGATGAGAAAGCTTTTTCATCACCTCCAAATCTTGATGATGTAGAACCTTGTAGTCTCTCTTCATGGGACATCAAAGAAACAATTAGTGCATCAAATGTTAGAGTAGTCAAATCTCTAGATTCTTCAATGATAAGATCAATATGATTCCACTTACGGAGAAGTGTTCTCAACACTTTCTTCACAACCACTTCAGTTTTTATGTCTTCTCCAAGGGTTTGCATTTTTTTTACAATTGCTTTTACTCTAACACAATAATCACCTACTCTTTCATCTTCTTGCATTTTGAGATTCTCAAAATCTCTCTTCAAGGTTTGAAGCCTCACTTGCTTCACTTGAGTGCTCCCTTGATAGCTATCTTGCAAGGCTTTCCATGCTTCTAGGGCTGTTAAACAAGAAGCAATCCTTGGAAAGATTATTTTCTCCAAAGTTTCTTGGATATGGTAGAGGGCAAAAGAGTTCTTCTTTTGGGCATCCTTCTTGTTGGTTTTATCAGCTGCACTCAAGGTTGTCCAATCAACAGGTTCAGCGTAGCCTTCCTCTACTATGTCCCATAACCCTTTGCCTATGAGTAAGGTCTTCATCTTGATATACCAATACTCATAATCTAACCCATTAAATTCAAGAATGGGTAGATTGTTATTGGCAGCCATTGATGCCAATCAACAAAAATTGTAAATAGCAGCAATAAATAAAACAAATTAGCAATAGTTTAGCAGGAAATAAACAGCAATTCTCCTACTTCTTAATTCAGGTTTTGATGAACAAAATTACCTTTCTATTTTCACAGATTGCAATAAATAGTAGGTTATTTTTTTTTTTATTCTGTGAAACCAGCCTTATGCGGTTCTCACTATGGTGAGCTAGCTGTACAATCCATCCTTAAAGCAGAGCAAGTTGCACAATATACCTCAACTCACTTCTCAACTTTCCAATAACATTGTAGCTCTCTATTGATATGATAGTGTCGATATGATATATTTATACCACCAGGCACTTCCTCTTTTACAACACTCACATACGTCAAGCCTTCATTGATAGGACTCCAATAGAGTTGCAAAAAACAACAAAAAAAAAACAAAACTATGACTCACATTCCGTCAACTTCCTGCAAATCACATAGCGCCTCTGTGATTGAAACCTGGTGTCGTTCATCCAAAATTCCTACGAATTGGGTCAAAAAATGAATAAGTGATTTGGTCTTGGTCTAGCCTAGTGAATTTCACCTTACCAAATACTCGATGATCGATTATGGCCTTCCTATGAATAGGATCTACAAAACATCTAAATAAATCATGCACTGACAAATCTGCTTCATGTGATACGAGATTCTACAATTCTACTACAAAAATTTCTACGTTTTGCTTTAAGAGTGCATGGATGATATTTATCTGGGAGTAATTGATTGGATATGATGTCTCTTTTTTCTACTAAATATCATCAGTGCACCAAAAATGCTATTGAACAACACCATTGCCTCTGCACGATGTCAATGAGTAGACTACACACAATGACATCTTTGAATGGGATGCCTTTAAAATCACATAACTCAATGACTGGAATGATGCGTGAGCTATCACTGGAGTGTCACCTATAATTTTGGATATGCGAATCACTGTCTGGAACATCACCAAGATCGGATATGACCGTCCTCCACACGTAAGAGCAATTTCTACGACAACATCTTTCTTTTTTAAACACCTAAAATTTAGTCCCTCATGGGATGTGGAGATGAAATTTTGCAATTTAAAAAGAATAAGCTGCACATAATTCCTTGACTAGCTTATGGTAGTATTTACTTGCCATCATGTGTACTCGCCTCCAGTTGGTAGTCTATTCGACCACACCCAAATTTTGTCCTCTCCTCGTTTATTGTTAGTCCATTGTGTAGCACGTAGGTGCGTCTAGAGTCCACGTAGGTTCTCACCTAGAGTCCACTTCCTCCCATTGTCTAGCATCCACCACCTAGGTCTTTAGATCACTTAGGTCATGTGTTGTTGTAGAGTCTAGAGTAGTCAGATGTCTACATCATGCAATGTCACGGTTTGTCAAAGTCACTGTCTTGTTAGAGTCTAGGTTAGAGTGTCATCCGAATTAGGTCTAGTTGGACATGTACTATTTAGGAACATAAGGTCCTTAGGCATCCAGGTCTCTCTAGCTTGAATAGGGATGGGCCAAGTTATGGCCATGTCTGTCCTTGGCACTGCACGATCTATGGTTGACAAGCAGACTTCCTATGGAATCCCTCCTGTGGGCTCCTCTCGACCCACCTAGACCTCTCTTAGGATTGCTAGTGCCAATAATTTTGACCCCTCCGTAGCTCTGATACCAAAATGAAAAATTCATGCAAAATCATATTATTGATTAATGCAATATTACATGCGTAAATAGGATTTGATAGCCAAACTTCTCGCTAACCAATCTTCTCACAATAGCCTATGCCAATCCTCACAATAATATGGCAGTATATACTCTAACCAATCCTAACAATAAGATGCTTAGAAAACAATAATCCTATCAACATGAATTTATTCTAACAATAATGCTTACTTAGGGGTAATTCCAACACCCATAACACTGGTCATATTTTTCAAGGGTTTTCCAAAGTTATTTTATAGGAATGAAGTTGTGGGATATTGATGGATGAAAGATAAATATTGGAACAACCATAGAATCAAATAAATGACCTAGTAGATCTATAGACTGGTTGTTGATTGCTTTTCTATTTATTTTTATTCAAAATATAGATGATAGGTAAGGAAAAGAATTTGATTAAAATTCTAGGTATTTGAAAGAATAAAAACACATAGTGTGCGTTTAGGGTTTTAAGCTTGTTTTTGCATTTCTATTAGACCCTTTATTAAAGGCTTTATTTTTACAATCCTAGGGTTAGTGATCATTCAAGCAAAGAATAATTCTAGGGTTAGCTCTTGTCTTCTTGCATCTTGTATCTTGCATTGTTCTTTCCCTTTCCATAGTGTAGTTTTAGAAAGGCCAAACATAGGTGCATGCTCAATAGATACATTCAAACACATTCCACCTTAGACTTGGAGTGATTCCTAAAATTGTTCCTCATGAACCCTTCTCATTTTACCACCGAGTGTAGAGTTATAACATACCCCCGTGGTTCACCTCGACTTCCAACGGATCTAGCCAATAATTGTATGCGATAGGGAAATTTTTTCCCTATACATCTTTGTTGAACCTAGCATAAACATGCATATTAGTGGATAAATTAGGAAGAATATTCCTTTGCTCTTATTGAAAACCTTAAACAAGACCACTAATTATATTTATTTAGATTAGAAAACATTAATAAATATATTAAAAATCTTCTTGTGTGTCTTTCGTTAGTTTTCTCTTATATCCTTTCACTTCTAATGGCTCCATTCCTTAGAAGTTAGTGAAGGCAGCTAGAGTCTAGTCATAATCCCCAAGAAGATTATCATATTAATAGAGAGAACCCTAACCTTGATGCAGAAGAGCGGGAAAATATTAAAATTGAAACAAACTATGATCCCCTTGAAGTTCCTAATGGTGGCTACTTATTTAAATTATTTGAACATGTTGAGGATTTCATGAAATATTATAGGGAAGACTTACTTAAGGCTATGGAGTAGGAAGCTCAACTTGAAAGAGGTGAGACCCCCCTCTTCCAATAGTATCTTCTAGACATTTTCATATTAACCCTTTGTTTGAATCTTTGAATCATGGTAATCATGTCCATAAACCAACTTATGCTACTACTGTGACCACAAACACTGGAAGGATTCTGTAAATTCCTCCAAATAGTAGTACATATCAAGATTATGTTTAATTTTCTCCTCATTCATATAAGTTCAACATTTTTTATTTTTTTCCACCAATTTTTAGTTATCCTCTCCAAAAATATACCACATATCATAATAGTATCAATATCTCCAACATGGGCCAAGTATTCTTTTGATAGCCTACCTATACCCCTCTCTTATGGAATCTAGGGGTATTGTACAACAACAATTATGAGGTGTAAAGTTTAACTAATATGGTGAAACAATTGGTTTCAATAGTGGATATGATTCAACCCCCTAGTTTCACCTATAGCTATAGAGAAATGTGCAATCAACCCTTAGACCCTATTGTAGCAACTAGGCCCTATCCTAAGCATTTTTCCATGTTGGTTTTACCTATATATAAGGGAACAAAAGATCCAATTGAGCATTTGAGAATGTTTAGAACAACTTGCCATGATATCATATGCAACTAAATTATTTGTGCAACAATTTGGTGTGTATGTTGAAAAGAATGTGACCATGAAAGATGTTTACATGTTAAAACAAGGTAAAGATAATTTATTTTTAGAATTTCTATCTCATTAGAGGAGTCTAGTTGGATGCTTAAGATATACCTTATCTCCTTGAGGTATGCTTGAGATATTTATTGGAAATTTTCAAGAGCAATTGTCTTATGCATTGGAAACTACAACTATCATGTCTTTTGATCAAGCAATTGACTTAGAAATAAAGGTAGAACAAGCTCTTATCAAAAGAGGATAACTTAAAGTGAAATAATATAAGACCTCTAAAAATTAGTATAAGAAGAAGCATGTGGTAGGTGATGGAGTTATATATAGTAGGCTTGTTAATAGCATTATTAACAACCTACAAAATATGGTGCTTAGCTAGCCCTCAAAAACTTCACAAAGGAATTTCACAAGGCTCAACATGCCTATGAATGTGGTCCTAAAGTAGCTTTTGGAAGCTAATATGCTTGAGCTACTTCCCATAAAGCAACTTGATACCAAAACTAATTGGTATAAGGTTGGTCAACATTGTGAGTAACATAGAGTGGAGGGGCACTAGATGAATTCTTGTAAGAGTTTGAAACATGTGGTCCAAGACTTGATTGATGAAGGTTGTGTTATCATAGAAGGTTCTCACCCACCCAAAAATCAACCTTATATTCAATAAGTACCAACAACTAATCAATATATGAGAATATTACAAGATCCTCTACCTAAGCATGGGTAGTAGGCATCTACTCAAGTGTCATATTTGAATATATCATCTCCTTATGGTAATATGGTTGGTATTATAGAAGCAACTACAAGGAAACAAACATAGAATCAACTAGCTCAACATTCTTAACAAGAGATGAACTCTTCATACAACCCACCCTTAGAGATTATCCTAGTATTGAAGAATTCTCAAAGGAGTATGTGAGTAAAAACCTTACCTTTAGTGTTGAAGCCTCAACCTAAAATATCCTTTGACCTTCAACAACAATTAGCTAGTACTCCATCCAAGATCTTTATCTTAGAACTCTTACAAACTTCTCCTACTCATAGGGAAGCTTTGTTGAAAATTCTAAGATAATAATATGTCCCTATAGACATTTTCCCTAGTGTTGTAGCTAATATCATAAGCTCTCTTGGGATACATCACATCACATTTTTAGATGATGATATGCCTTCCTTAGAATTATGAGGGAATTATTTCCTTTACATCACAACATTTATTGGGAGAAATTTTGTCAAAATAATCTTGATTGACAATGGTTCTTCCCTTAACTTATGCACTTATCAATTTTTACAAAATTTTGGATTAAATGATGAAGACCTAATTAAATCTAATATTATCATTAAAGCCTTAAACAATGAGTCCAAATAGACCTATGGAATTGTATCCCTCTCCCTTAGGGTTGCATCCAAGATATTAGATATGATGTTCTATGTGGTGTCTTGCTATGCATGTTTTAATCTGCTTCTCAGATGCCCTTGGATCCATGTGATGAAGGTTGTCTCTTCAACCTTTCATCAGTGTTTGAAGTTTAAATTTAAGGATCAGGCTGTCACTATTACAACTGAATCTCATCCATTTGAATATTGTTTTATGGTTGAGCAAATTGAAAGTCTAAAAGTGAGCGAGGAACGTCTCATCCAAGTTTCATCATGGTATCAATTCAATCACTTTATTTATGAGTCTCTTCTAGATCTTGCCAAGCTACCACCTTCACCAAGAACTATAGGTTTACCTCATAATAAGGGTGAAGTTGTACATATTGGCACATGTACTTTTATCTTCACATGAACATCCTTAAAATAAAATATCATTGGTAAAAACCTTTCTCTTATGGGACGTTCTTTTGATCACTGTTACTTTTCCAATGATTAACCAATCCTAAAACAAATCCTATCTAGCATGGGATATGTTGGTAGAGGTTTGGGACCCTAGTAGAAAGGCATTCAAGAGACTTTGGATATCGAAGTCTAGCCTAAGAGGTGAAACATAGGCTACATCCCTAAAAAAAACCAATATTTACCATTCAATAATGATGATCACCTTAAAATTATGTTGAATATTTAGATCATCAAAGATTGGAGTGGAGTTATGAGGATAAGGGACCCCGTTATCCCTCTAACATTTTGTTCTATAATATGATAAATTTTATGCATTCTGATGGTAAATCATTTGTTTTTCAAGGAGACCCTACTTTGCTATCATATAGAGATCTTGAAAAATTAGGGATCGCCCATCCTTTTGTTAAGAAATATGGTTTTATTAGGGATTAAAAATATTTTTGTGCAAAGGTTTCCAGAGAAAAAGATATGAAGGTGACTCCTTGTGATTTTGATCATCAAAGCTATTAGCGGATAACTAAAAGGTCAATAATTTTGGGTACCATCTCTTTGCCAGTTCTATTAGTAGCACTTTTTTTTCCTCTACCCAAGGCATCTTTGCTAAGTGATCTAAACCCACTACCCCTAGGGTATATCTCTCTATCTACAAGAGGCCATCTAGATTCGACTCCAAGGAGCTCAGTCACCACTAGCGACTCTCGAGTACATCATATTGCATCCAAAAAAATAATAATTTTTTTATCAATCTCTTATGCATATTAATAAATCATAATTTAAAAAAAAAGTAATCTTCTCTTATTCTACTTGTTGGCTTGCTTCATTTTTCTTCTCTCTAATGAAATTATACCCATATAGCTTCAAGCGTGATTTCATTTTTATTCCTCTTTTGCAAAATCATGCCCTCTAGCTCAAAGGTATGATTTCACAAAATCGTACCCCATGTGTTTAGGGTGTGATTTTGCTCACTGCCATGAACTAGGGTGAAATCATGATCATGCTAGGAAATCTCACATGGGTCATGCATGACGATTTCTAGAGAAATTTTCAAAAAATGAAAATTGCTTCAAACAAAGATTAAAATCTATCATAACCTAATCTAAAGGGAATATTTTAGTCATTATCTATGCTTGCTCCACTGCTGCACCAACCTCACCCCTCAAAATGGTTGAATGGTGTGTAGGAAGCACCATTTCTGTTTTCTCTAGAGCTCCTTTCTTCTCTTTTGTGTAGTGAAAATGAATTAGGATTTTCACATTTTACCCCTTTTATGCTCATTTTTTCTTTTTCTCTTTCTTTTTTTTTCTATTCTTTCTTCTACATCTACCATTTCAAGTTTCATCAGGAATCATGCATTCCCCCTAAAACTTGAGTGGGCACCCTAGCCTAAGAGGCGTTAATGTTCCTAGTGCCTTGATTTATGTGCAAAATAGGAAAGTGTTAAAAATGACATTGTTTTCACATCACTCCATTCTTCTAAACTAGCCACTCTTTTTTTTTGTTGTTTTCCTCCACCCATAGGTGTCTACATATTTCTTTGATGCATTTATTAGGCCATAAATGCATCAAAGAGGGGGTAAAATGTAGACACAAAAAATTGACCCACTTGAGTGAGTCATTTTTCCTAGACCCTTAGAGATACCCTCCAACTTACCCAAAGCAATTTTGGGCCTCTCCCCTCTCTTCTTTCTCCCATTTTTCCTAGTTTCAACAAAATCATGGTCGGCCCTTACGAGGTGTGATTTTACCTACTAATTTTTTAATTTAACCTTCTTTGAAGTTGGTCTTACCTTGGTTTTCCTATCTATTATTGCTTCAAATATCGTATAAATAGAGGGTTTGAAGCTCTTAATTTCCCCTAATAAGCGTAAGTGAAGTACTAATAAAGTAACTAAAAGTCCAAGAACAAGTTTTTGAGACAAGTGCTAACAAGATTCAATTGCAAATGCCAAGTGATTTGTTTATGCTGCAAAATTCTATGGATATCTCTTCTACTACATTGATTGTGTGTGGTTGCCCTTGGTGGATAAGTGTGGAAGACCTAACGAGGAGTATCCTATATTGAATTTATTCATCCTTTTGTCTACTTTTTCACTACCACCATGTTGTTTTCACTCATTTGCATTTATGTATTGCTAATTTCTCATATGCTATTAGTTTATTTGCATTATTCTATTGCATTTTACTTTTGTTGTAACATCATACCCCGTAATTATAGGGTACGATTTCATCAGTAGCAAAATCATGGTCACCCCATATAGGGCATGATTTTGATTGTGTTAGGATTGGGGGAAAAGTTCACCCCAATACCCTAGATCTGCATTTCATGTTACATTTAGACCATAACTGCACAACTTGCACTTTTTTTATCATACTATTCTACTGCATTGTATTTTGTTTGTTCATCTTCTAAAAAGGTCAACTTTCACTTTTGAATTTTAAAGGTCAATTATAAGGACTTAGGGGGCTTCACTATTGTGCCTCCAAGTACAACCATATAGTGGCCTAAGTAGCCCCCCTAATGTTGATCATATTTTTTGAAGGTTTTGAAAAGTTATTTTTGTAATATTAAAGCTGTGGGATATTGTTGGATGCAAGATAAAGCTTGAAATAACCACAAAATTAGATAAGTTCCCTAGTAGATCTATATATTGGTTGCTAATTGCTTTTCTATTCATTTAAGTTCAAAATATAGACCACAATTAAGGAAAAATATTTGATTAATATTCTAGGTATTTGAAAGAATAAAAGCATATAGTGTGCATTTAGGGTTTTAACCTTATTTGTGAATTTCTCTTGGACCCGTAAAGGTTTTGTTTTTGCAATCTTAGGGTTAGTGATCATTCAAGAAAAGAATAATTTTAGGGTTAGCTCTTGTCTTCTTACATCTTGTATCTTGCATTTTTCTTTCCCTTTCTATAATGTAGTTTTAGAAAGACCAAACATAGGTGCATGCTCAATTGATACATTCAAACACATTCCACCCCAAAATTGGAGCAAGTCCTAAAACCATTCTTGGTGAACCCTTTCCCCTTTTTCCATCGAGTTTAGAGTTATAACATAACCCCACTATTCACCTTGGCTCCTAACGAATCCAACTGAGAATAATACGTGGTAGGGCAATTTTCCCCCTCTATAGTACCAGTGCTTCAGTCTTATTCTTTTATCAATCGTCAAAGTCCTATTATCTCTTAGAAAATCCCATATACCATAAAATCTTATTTATTCTAAGATGCAATTGATAAGATCAATTTTAGATTTTTTGAAATAGCAAATGACCTTTATCCAATGATCTTTCAACCACAAGTACTCCTATGAGGGCTTGTGCAATTAGACTTTAGATCCCTTCATATCTAGTCATCACTTCTCTGTAGAAATTAAGATGTCTAGGTTTCAAGATCCCATAAACCACCTTAGGATGCTCTAAAATACCTATAGATATATTTATATGACAACATTTTTCTACTCAAGATCTTACCCAAGAGCCTTAGTAGACCCACCCTATAGTGGTATTATCAAATACCAAGGCATTCTATTAGAAGATTTAGGAATATTTTCAATATGTTTATTAAGCAAATTTTGACCTCTATAAGCTTGAGAAATCTAAGTATGAGATTTTTTAAAAAAAATTTGCAAGTTGGTGAGTCGTGGTAGGAAAAATCTAGTATGTCTCCCCACTAAGATATCTTGTGGACATCTTTATAGGTAACCTCAATGAGTAATTGGTATTCTACTTAGAGATAACCAATGTATCTCTTTTTGAATATGCAATTGACATAGCTAAGAGAGTAGATACTATCCTCCTCAAAATAGGATCCCATAAGGTGGAAGACAATTCTTCCTCTAATCCTAAGGGGTAGTACAAAAATTAGCATGTTGTAGGTGATGAAATTATTGACTCATGCTAGACCATTAATGTGAGTACCATGACAACCCTTAAAAATAATGTGATAAGAAAATCCCAACAATCAAAAATAAAAAATAATTTATATCAACTAGAGCAACCTTCTTTAGCCATTCTCAACTAGCTCCTTGAAGCCAATATGATATAGATTTCATCTATCAAGCCTTTAGATCCTGAAAGGGAGAAATATCCTTGGTTCTACCCCAAGGATCAATGTGACTTTCATAGAGTTATTGGTCACTCAACCAATAGATGTAAGACACTTAGAAACATCATACAAGACCTAATACATAGTGGTAAAATTATCTTTAGTGGCTCTAATGCCCAATATTCTTATAACCAAGATATTGGGATCTTCTAATATCTATTGCCCAATCATAACTAAAAGGAAATAAACAATGTCCAATATAGGAACATTCCACCTCTAAATCAAAACATGATGGGTATAGTCGATTCCTCTAATCATTCCCCTTTCATTTTTGTTATAATAAGGAAACAACACAAGAATCAATCAATAGACCATCTATCTCAATGTATTTTAGTCATTTTATTGAAAAAACTTCTTCTTTTGGAGGACTACCATTATACATTCAATCAAACAAAGATAAGAATTTTTTTTATCTATGCTAATAACTTGAAAGTAACCCAACCAAAATATCTCTTATCAAATTATAGACCTCTCCCATGTATAGGGATGTCCTACTCAAAATTTTGAGATAGTAGGTTGTTTCTTACGATCTAAACGTCATTTTCATGCAAGCAACTTTAAAATAACATTTAATATTTTAATAAAATAAAATTAAAAGTTGAAATTTTTTTTTAGAGATTGGTTATTTTTGAAAAAGAATTAAAAAAAAACTATATAAAAACAAGATTATTTACAAGTTGGACATGACTCTTCCTAGCATTAGCCAACAAGAGCATCATTTCCTCTTTTTAATTTTCCAAGAAACTTCTATAACTCTAACACCCAATAATATAAGAACTAACCACTATTGAGTACAACACTAAAATGAGATCTGCATTGGAGTCAAAACTCATAAATCATATGCCTACAATTTTTCTCCAATTTAGACAAACACTAGATTTTCTCACCAACTTGCCTAATCCTCTTATCTATGCTCAATAGCCATGTCAATATGCCATTGAATCCTTACCTCCTTCTCGATACCCATCTTAGCCAAGAAGTTTGTCAAATTATTAAAAGCTCTATCCACATAAATAGGAATCACATCATCCAATTCCCTCCACATCTCCTTAATTTGGGTAACAAGAATTCTCAACCTCCACATCTCCAAAGAAAATTTCCTCATGCAATCTAGAGCTCATACCAAGATTTGAGAATCCAATTCTATGACTATACTTTTATAACCTTGTCTTACTACATAGATAGAAGTAAATTTGATATTTAAGGATTTTACTTCATTGTTCATGGCCCTGTCCAAACCCTGTAGTTACCAATAGAGCACTATCACATCATGATTCCTGTAGACCACTCTAATTCTAGCTCTACTCAGATTACCTTTTACAACTCCATAAATATTAATTTAAATCTAGACTTTTGAGGGCGTTTTACAACTAGCTTTGTTCTGCACCTCTCTATTGTCCTTATATCAACCTAAGTTTCATATTTAGCATATGTTGCCACAATTTCCATGACTTTGCTCCAAATGACCTACTAGATGCCATCCAAGGATGAAAAGGTTTCTCTAAAAAAAATTCATTTCTCTCCAACCACACTTGCCACCAAATAAAGTTTAATACAAGCTTCCACTCGATACAAAGAGATTCAAATTTAAATCTACCCCTCTTCCATATTTCCCAACTATTAATCCAGATCAAATCACCATTGCTTTAGATTTTATAAGTGAAAAACCATTACTTCAAGATTTGGGCTATGAACAGACACTCAAACATCAAGTGGTCAAACATTTCCTCATTTTTATAGCATAAAACACATTGGGATAGACCAGTGATTCCCCTACATCTCAAATTATCAAAAGTAAGAATTTCATTGTGCATGAATTGCTAGACAAAGAAGTTTACTTTCGGCCAACCCTTGGACTACCTAATCTTTCTTCAATACTCAACCTAATATACATGAGGAGGATGTTATGGAAGGGTCTTATCGTATCCATAATTCACTATGTAGACTCCAAGGCTCCCATAATCCCAAGCTAATTCATCTTCCTCATCTCTACTCGTGTGAAATATTTCTACCTAGATTTTAGTCATGATGGGTATCAATTATCGAGGGATTGGAGTTGGCCACTCATCACACATTATAAAATACTTAAATATATAATCCCCTTGTTGATTAGTGATGAAATAATATTTTAATCTTGATCCAACACCTGCTTTATATGGCTATTTTTATTGGTTGTAATTCTAGGAATTCAACAATGGTAGGTGGGTATTGATCCCATGAACCTGTCCAAATCGTGCCTTCTCCCCTCTCCCATATTTTCAAAATAATCTATCTTTCACTACCTAAGAGCTTAACTTTAGATATTGCCACACTAGGGACCCATTACCATACAAAAGAAAATGACCCACCTCTTTTAGATTCATATATCCCTAATATTTACTAGTTAAAACTATATTGAATAAAGTTGGTTGGGAGATCCACCTCCAATAAAGCTTTCTAGCCAAAGCTTTATTATTTAGCTCTGATCTCCTCAGTCCCAAACCTCCCTTTGCTATGGGGTGCCTTACTTTATACCAACTTACTAACACCCATTTCCTCACTCCTTTTAGTCCTCTCCATAAAATGTTTCTAGCCATCTTGTCTAACTCTTTTCATATGGTATGTGAGATAGCAAGGATAGAAATTTTATAATATACATATATGTAAAAATTGAATTTTTATTTATCTAACAACATAGTATTAGGGCTTTGGCCTCTCTTTAAGAGATCCAAGGTTCAAACCATAGCTAGAAAGGTATAGTCTGGATGGTAGTGACCAGGTTTTTTGTTGGAGGGTCTAGGTCTAGGTCTAGGTCTTGTTGACTTCATCTAACCCAATGAACTAGGGTTTTAATGAAAATAAACTCAATGATGACAACTAAATATTAAGAGAAATTATTTTACTAAAAAAAAAGAAATATTAAAATAATTGTTGTTATATTCCATTCCATTCTTTGCACCTTTCTATTTGAGCTTTCTTTTAAGAAAAACTTGAACATGTTAGCGAATTCAGAAATGTTTGGTTAGAATATGAAGACCAAGTAGAAATATATATAGAGATATGATGAGAAACTATATAAACCCTAGACAAAAGAGTCATAGGTGTAGAGATATTTTCATATTGGTACTCCCAAGGGTAAGGGTCATTCAAAGTTACAGTGTTTGATATGACTTCTTACCATATTATTATTACTTTAAAAAAAAAAAAATATATATATATATATATATATATATATATATATATATATATATATATATATATATATATATATATATATATAGGGAGTTGGTTATAATTACATTATTTTTAGTAATTAACAAATAAGCAACTTCTTGTTGTTCATGATCAGGTGTGAGGAGGAGACCACCGGTATCTTGAGATTCAGACGATTCAGTGGAGACTATTACCTTTGCAAATTGCCACCCTTAAAGTTTGAACCCAATTCTCTTCTTGGAAAATGTTTAGCTACAAAAGCAACTGTCAATCCACCTAACCCTTGGGGATGGTAGTGCATAAAATTCAAACTAAGGGGGCTGCTCCCAATAAGCCTATTCCAACTCATCGTTGTTGTTGACCGGTGTGAGGGGGATACCACTGATAGCTCGAGATTCACATCATCATCATCGGTTTGATGCACATTTAGGGGATTCCGAGGATACCGCTACCTTTACAAATTGACACCATTAAGGTTTGAACCCAATTTTTTTCTTAATAAGTATTTAGTAACATAAGCAACTGCCAATCCACCTAACCTTTGGAGACCCTACTTAATCGAAGAAAAAGTTTCTGAACATAGAATATAATGTTAAAGTGGATGTAAAATTCAAAGAACAACCCAACAAATAGAAATGGAAAGGAAAAGCTTGTGCTATCTATCAACTGCCAAATTGACTAATAGAGACATGTCAGTCATTCGATGTAGAAGAATATGTACGTTTCACAGCTTGCAAATTGCAAATTGATACTGCCAAGTTCAGATGAGATTGCACAAGAGATTTGTGGTTATGTTTCTTTTCCAATGTCCATCGATGGGACAATCGTTTTGGCATCTACTATCGCTTTTAGAGTTTCTAATTTACTTCCGACTAACAATAGAATTTCATGTTTTGTTGAACAGAAAAAAAAAAAAATCGACACTAGAGTTTCTAATTTACTTCCGACTAACAATAGAATTTCATGTTTTGTTGAACAGAAAAAAAAAAAAAATCGACCCTTGTCGGGGCAACACTGTGACCAATTTTATGTTGGGAATATGCTGAGAAACCCTTTCAATGATCTTCGATAAAGGAAATGCCCTCTTCTTCAGATTTGTGCATACATACATTGAGTGCCAAGTGGACACAATGATTTTCAAGCATTTTCAAGGACAGATATATTATAATTATTCCTTCCATACTTCAATACTAAAAGACAAAATCGAGGAGAGTAAAAAAAGCCTAGCCACACTTTGCCTTTAAATTACTGCAAACTGGGAATACTTAAAGAGGCTAATGTAAGCTTGGTACGGTACACATTAAAATTTACTGCTGAGGGGGTCTTCTGTTGGAGGCAAAGAAGTCTTAGTTGAATTTTTTAAGATTTTGGAATTCAGTGTATTGATATTACAATTTTGAAGTAAGATATATAAAAAATATTAAAAAGTTATTTTATAATAATAATTAATTATAAAAAAGTTTAATAAAGTTTAAATTATTATAGTTTATGATAATTTATAAAAATATATATTTTTAATTTTTTATTAAGGTATTTTGTTAGTTTAACTTTTTTAATATTTTATTTTATTTTATTGGTTTATTTTTTTTTTCTTTTAATTTTTGTTGGTATATATATTTTTTTCTTATATTCCTTGGCTCTTGATTTAGCTTGGGTGTTTTGGTTTTCAATTAGTTATAAACAATTGCCAAGTTTTTACATCTATAATATTGCACAAACAAGTAGCATGTGATTTTTTTATATTTATAATTTTATGGAATTTAGCTAATATGTTTTTTTATGGGTATTCAAGTTATATTAAAAATTTATTTCATCTTTTTGAAATATTTGATTAAACCATTGGTATTTATGAAATTTAGTTAATATGTTTCCCTACAAGTTATGGTACTTTATTAAAAAAATTGTTTGATCTTTTCTAAATATTTGACTCAATCATTTATACTTTATCTAATTGTTGACACATGAATTTTTAAGTGAGAAGTGAATTTTATACATAACATTTTTTTTAAAATTAGTTATATAAGATTGAAATATAATAGGTGATTAATTGTATAAGATAGAATGTCATGGGATTAGAATGTCCTAGCCATAATCATACCATAATTAAGTTTTTTAACAAATCACATAGGTGGTTTTGAGACAATTAAGTGTATATCATCTATAAGATAAGTTTTGAACCTAGTTTTTAGCCTTTAAAGTTTAATTTTCAATCACTTAAATTCATAACATATTAACTATTTTATTGTAAATAATTTATAAACATTGAACGTGTATGTATTAGGATATATGTCCCAACTAACATATCAATTACTACTAGCTACCCAATTGTTAGATACCTTCTTCCAATATGGTGATGGAATCATTGAGTTTGACGGATTTTAGATTTACATATGTGTTGGAATTATTAATGTACTTAATAATTTTTATTTTATTTTAGTTTATATAATTATGTTATAGTGTTTTGATATATTTAAAATTGTATATGTTAATTTTCAAAAGTTTAAAATAATGGAACCTCGAATTATTGTTAGGATAGTAATAACTATATTTTTTAAATTGTACTTTTATCACCTTATTTATACTTTAAAAGTCTATAGGATGCCACTTGCATTATCGTGATGTGACCCGGGTTCAATCCCCATTGCGGATATGTATATGTATAATGTATATGTATAAGAAGTATTTACTCGATAAAAAAGAGTCTAACTTGTAAATATAGTTGAAAATTATTTAAACAATAGAAAATATACAAATGTTTTCATTTTTATAATGTGATGAGATCTGTCTTAGTTAAAAATCCATTCCATTTAAAGAGTAAATATCTCATCAATTCAGCTTGAATATTTTCTAAAGTATTTTACGAACATCATAGAGAAATTTAAACTTACTGATCAATTCAACTTGAATTTTTTCTTAAATATTTTACAAAACACCGTAGAGTAACATAAGAGTTTCATTAAGAGGTCCAAGGTTCAAACCACACTTAGTATGAGGGGACCATGATTCCTCATAAAAACATGTGTAAACTAATTTAAAATAAACATAAGAGTTTCAATGTTAATATATATAAATTTTCTTAAATATTATGTTAGCAATTATTTGTAAATTTAAAAATAATTATGATAGGAATATGTTTTAATGCAAATTATTTAATGTTAATATTTTATATAAACATTCATTACATATTTAAAAGACGTAACATTTTCAAACTATTAAAAAATAATTATAGAACACTTATTTTAGTTTTTACATGTGGAGGTTCTTAGAATGCCCATACTATAACTTCTTCAACTACTACAATCCATTAAATAAAATTTGTTCAAATCATTTATTTGAAGAGTTTTATTGCCTTGTTAACTCATTTTGTACATATCCAATATCCATTTGTATCAAGAATATATAACCTTATGTAGTGAAGGTAAGTTTTTAAATATCTTAGAGTTGAAAATTTAAGCATCTGATCCATATTATTATTTTTAAGCTATGTGTGGCTTCTATTGGGGTTCATTCCCATTACAAAAACAAAACATTGCATTTCTAACAACTTAATTAAAGTCATGTTTACCTTTCTATCAAATATATTCTCCATCTTCCTGCTAAGTTTCTATAATAAACTATTTTTTTAAAGAACTAACAACAAGAACAACCCTTACTTATTTAAGTTTACACGGGTTTTTATGAGGGGTCCTAGTCCCCTCTTACTAGGGTTTGAACTTGGGTCTCCTAGATGAAAACCCAAGGACTTACCACTATGGTATCCTTCATGGGTCATATAATCCATATAATTCATTCACATGCACATATGCCATTTTAAAAATATTATGTTTACTTTTATATATTTTCTAAATTTATTTTCCTAATTAATTAAATTATAAAAGGATTAGAAAAAATTAATATTATTTTTGCATGAAGCCCAAATAAGTATACATTTAAATATTATAAATTAAAATGAACAAGTTCTTTTGTTATTAAAGACATCTTCTATACACTAAAAAACACTCTTTGTGATAAGACAACCCATAATAATATCGTTAATATCATTGATTTATTTCAAAAATTATTAATAATGGAGAATAACTCATGAGTTTTAGTTGGAAAATCATCTCATGTGCTTGTTCTCCATTTTGCTATTTGATTAGTTTTTTTGCTAGATGAGATAAAAGGTATATATTGGTATTTATCAAACTATAAGATGAGGAAACAAAATGTCATCCATGTTGAAAAATCTAATATTATAAATAATATAGTATTTCTCACTTAATTTTTAATGTTTATCTCATGTAAAATTAGGAAACAAAATATCAACCTCTATCATACATCTAATCTTGCATAAAATACATGACAAAAATAATTTCTTTACTTTAGTGGAATACAATGCAATATATGAATTATCTGATAAAAACATATAGAACTCAATATAAGAAAAGAAACTAAAAGAAAGAGTTGGCTCCTTCATATCTACCCTAAAAATTGAGATGACCTTAGCAAAAAATATCTTTGAGTGATTTAATTTACAAAATAAGATAATTTTTTTTTAATAAATAATATTATTTTAATGGGGCATATAACTAGATTTGGAGGTTTGAACTTAAATGTCAAATGTGCTCACCCTAGTATCCATATTAAAAATACCATTCATCATCCTTGACATATTAATTTGATATTAATTATATATAAATTTAGTTTAATATTCTATGGGCACAAATATATAACATGAGTTCCAATGTTATCATGATAAATGGATATTTATGAAAGTTGGAATGTTAAGCATATAACCTATGTGCATGTTACAATATGACTTGTATGTTTTGCATGTTGTCTTTAATATAACCTTTGAACACGTAAAAATGGATAACATATGTTATTTTTTTTAAATTAAATTATTATTATTATTTTTTGTAATATTATCTTACCTTTACAATTTTTTTAATTTTTTTTAGTAATTAGTTTAACCATAAAGGGGTTAAAAATATTCAACTTATTATATGAGGTTTATCTAAAATTTAAAACCTAAGTATAGATTTAACCTAATATATAAACCACATTATACCTATTTTTTTGTTATTAGAGAAGTGTTTCATCTATTCAAGATACATTTATACGATAAGAAAATCTATAATGTGTTAGAAACCTACTATTAAAAATAAACTCACTCACATAAGTATTGCAAATAAACATAAATTCTCAAAACACAACTATTGCAATACAAAATATAAATGCATAAATAATCTCACAAAGTAACACAGAATCATAGGCCACTTTGAGGGGGCAACCTCCTTCAATACTTTAATTCAATTATTCAAAACAATACATACATTCATGCTTCTCATAGTTTTAAAGACTTCATCTACCACCTAACTCTCAAGGTTGGATTACATGCAAAATGCCACCTGAGCTAGAATCTCCTACCTACAAAATAGTTACATTCTTTCTAGTAGTTACATATAATGATGCCACTTGTCTAGGCACTTCTAGAGCCACAACTATTACAAAATATTTCAAAATATTATCATGGGTGTTCCCCATATTTACAAAATATTACTATGGGTGTCCCCCATGTTCCATAAGGAATATTACATCATAGTGTTAGGATGGGATCCTAACATGCCCTTCCCCTTCAAAAACCTTTGTCCTCAAAGCTAAATATGAGGAAACTACTATTGGATTTGTTGAAGAGGTTCCCATATGGCATCTTCAGGTTGTAAGCCACACCATTGGACAAGAACATTGATGATGATACGTCGATGAAGGGTACGTGATCTACGATCGAGAATGCATTTAGGTTCAAGAATGATGGAACCTTCATCATCCAACTCTGGAAGTGTAGACTACACTTGGACCCTATTGCCAACAACTTGCTTGAGAGAAGATACATGGAATACTGGATGAATTTTAGAACTAGCTAGAAAGGGCTAGTTTGTATGCTATTGATCTTATCCTTTGCAACACCTGATAAGGACCATAATATTTTATGGCAAGTTTCTGACAACCATGAAGTTGGAGAGAGGATTGTTTGTACGAATGCAAGCAAAGAAAAACCATATCTCCAACATCAAAGCTATATTCAGTGTAGTGTTTATCAACTTGTTGTTTCATATAGTTCTGAGCCACATCTAGATTGACCTTGAGTTGGCGAAGAATAGAATCATGTTGGAGAAGAGGAATCCATAGCTTAAACTTTAGAACTACCTAGAATGTAAGAAGATGGCACTAGAGGAGGTTAACCATAGATTACTTCAAAGGGACTCATCTTAGTGGTAGTGTGATATGTTGTGTTATACCACCATTTGACCAAAGGAAGCCAATTGACCCAATATGTAGGATGTTTAGAGGTGAAGCAATGAAGATATATTTTCAAGCATTTATTCATAATTTTAATTTGACCATTAGTTTTAGGGTGATAGGATAAAATTATCTTGAGTTGTGTTCCCTACAACTTGAACAATTCCCATCAAAAATGACTAGTGAAGGTAGGATCCCTATCAAAAATAATGAATTTAGGCATTCCATGGAGATGAAATATAGAGTCAATGAAAGTTTTAGTAGAAATGGATGTGGTGTACGGGTGGGATAAGGAATAAAATAAGCATACTTTGTAATATGACCCACTATTAAAAGAATAACTTATTTACCTCCTGATTTAGGTAACCCTTCAATGAAATCCATAGAGATATTTGTCTAAACCTACTTAGAAATCAAAAAGGGTTGAAGGGTACCAGGGGAACTCATAATTTCACCTTTCATATGTTGGAAACAATCACATTCAACCATAAAAGTATGAATATCTTATTTCATTCCCCACCAAAAAAGGTATGCTTGGTCCTTGTATAAGTTTTGAGAAACCTCAAATGGCCAATTATTGGGGAAGCATGCATTTCTTGAATAATGAGGTCCTTTATTTGTGACTGATTGGGTACAAAAATATGGTCATGGTACCATAAATCATGGCCATCCCAAGTATAGCCAGGGTATGAATGAGGATTTGCTTGAAGTTTATGGATGAGAGTTTGCAAAGAGGAGTCCTTGATCAGTTCCTCACGGAGTTGATGAATCCACTAAGGATGTGGTGTGGATATAACATGGAGCATAACATGTTCTTCATGTAGTCGGGATAAAGCATCTGCCACCATGTTCTCCTTACCCTTCTTATAGGTGATGTTGTAGTCATAACCCAACAATTTTGAAACCTATTTTTGTTGTTTTGTTGTGGCTACCTTTTGTTCTAAGAAATATTTGAGACTCTTACGGTAAATCTTGATGGAAAAATATCTCCCAATGAGATACGATCACCAATGATTGATTGCATGTAAAATGATAAGCATTTCCTTCTCATAAGTAGACTTACCAAAATTTTGGCCTGAGAGTGCCTTGCTAGTGAAGGCCAAAGGTCTACCTTCTTGTATTAAAACTACCCTAATACCAGTTTCTAATGCATCACTTTCAATTATAAAAGGTTTAGAGAAATAGTGCATTGCTAACATAGGGGTAGTGGTCATGGCATACTTCAAATTGACAAAAGCCTTTTTGGCAAGTTCTATCCACAAAAAAATTCTTCCTCACTATGGCTATCAAGGGAGCCACTATCTTGCCATAATTCTTCACAAATTTCCTATAATAGCCTGTGAGTCCCAAGAAACCATGAATTCCCTTTAGGGTATGAGGCTTAGGCCAATCTTGGATAGCCTAAATTTTCTTGGGGTCAACTTGAAATCCATCCTTAGTGATAATGTGACCCAAGTATTCAACCTCTTACTGGCGAAAAGAATATTTGGATATCTTTGCATAAAGCTGATGGTCAGACAAGTGCTAAATATGCTCTTCCCATGAAAGAATATAAATCAATATATCATCAAAAAAGACTAGAATGAATTTGCAAAGGAAAGGGCAAAAAATGGAATTCATAAAAATATGGAAGGTAGAAGGTGCATTGGTTAATCCAAATGGCATAACCAAGAATTTATAATACCCTTCATGAGTTCTGAAAGTTGTTTTTGGAATTTCCTCATCCTTGATTCTAATTTGATGATACCCTGACCACAAATCCAACTTGGAAAAATATTGAGCCCCATGCAACTCATCAAGTAGTTCATCAATCACTAGAATTGGGAATTTATCTTTAATAGTGATCTTATTGAGGTCTTGATAATCCACACACAAGCACCAAGTGCCATCCATTTTTCATACTAGTAACACTAGCAAATAATAGGGGCTAACACTGGAATGGATAACCCCAACAACACGAAGCTCTTGCACTATTTTCTCAATATCTAATTTTTGAGCATAAGGATACCTGTATGGATGGACATTAGGAGGAAGACTATTAGGAAAAATCTATATTGCATGGTCATGTGAGTGATGAGGAGGTAGTCCCTTGGGTTCCTTAAAAACTTGAGCATATTTTTTAATAATCCTTGTAATTGCATTGGATGGTCCCATTCCCCTTCCATAGGGCCATTGATAGCAAAAATTGTGCCACCACTCCATGAGAAGACTTTTTAACAACTTTTCCATCTTATGGGTAGAAATAAAATGAGCTACACCAACCTTCATACCATGTAAAGTATATTCTTATACATCTTGACTAAACTTCATCCACAACTCAATAAAATCCCATAAAATTGGTCCTAGCATTCGCAACCATTGTGCTATCAAAACTATATCACACCCACCTAATGGTAGGGTAAACATGTCTATCTTGAGATTATAGTCCCCAATTTGAAGTTTGAAATTATGACATTTTGCTTTGCATGGTAGGGTGCCTCCATTAGCAATCATGACTTCAAAGGAATTGCATGTAGTTATATAATAATTTCCTTATTTGGCCACATGTGGATCAATGAAGTTATGTGTATTTCTAGAGTCAATGAGAATGATGACCCATTGTCCTTTGAAGTAGTTAATTACTTTCATTGTTTTGGGAGTGGATACTCCTACTAAAGCATGCATGGATATTTTTGGTTGGGATTCCTCTAGATTTGTTGTCTGACATGTGGTTTCTCCCTCTTGAGGATCCTCCTCTTCCTCTGAATATTCTGTAGTTGGTACTTCATCCATATCTAGTAGATATAATTTTTGTTGCACACACTTGTGCCCCGAGAGTACTTTATCACAATTATAACATAACCCTTGTGCCCTTATACTCTCCTATTCACAAGTAAATTTTTATAGTGGAATATTTAGTGGTAGGACTTGTCATAGGTTTGGATAAAAAATATGGTCGAGATTAAGGAAATTTAGAGGTGCATCCTAGAGCCTTGAATTTCTCTTCTACTAATTTAGCCAATTGTATTTTGTTTGGTAGTGTTTGGGGTCTCAACAATTTAAATCAATCACAAAATAATTTTGAAAGGAGTCAACATTTAGACCAGTGGTATGAATGGCAAATTTTTCAAATTGAGTTTGATACTCTCGAATGGTTGAGGTTTTTCTAAGTTTAAAAAGAGCTCCTATAAAATCTTCAAACTCACTAGGACCAAAGTGAGTGAGTAGACATTGTTCAAAGTCTTGCCAAGAAAGGTCAAGTTTGACCTTCCTAAGCCATTGAAACCAATGTAGTGCATCTGATTCAAAATTGAAAGAGGTAATTATCAAACTCATGTAGCATGGGATATTATGAAGAGTGAAATATTACTTGGCCTTACAAATCCACCTCTTAAGATCTTTTCCATCAAATTTTGGGAAGTCTAATTTTGGAAATTTAAATCCATTGTTATCTGGTACATTCTATTGGTAGTGACTTGTACCTGTATCTTGTTGATCCTAATGACCCAATGAATTAGTAGAGATATGACTATCCAACTCTACCTTCAATTCTCTTTGTGCCTTAGTGACCACACTCACATATTCCTAGAAGTTTTTTATTTGTATTTTTATATATTATCTAAGGTGTTGGAGAATGAGGACCATAGTTGTTTGCTCATACTCTCCACTTGTTTAGAAATATGGTTATCTAATTCTTGTTGTTGAGTACCTGAAACCATGTTCTAAGAGTTATGACCTATTGGTGATTATTAATAAAAACATAAATATGATTTTAGGGGTGACTATTTTTAGTAAGAAGCCTAAAAAGTGGTTTGGGAACTATGTATCAAAATTATTACCTTGAGAATACAATCAAAATGAGTTATATAACAACACTATTTTTGGGTACCCTAGACTTCTTTTATATTTTTCTTTGTTCTCGAGGTTGTTGGTATGGCCAATTTTTCCTTTGGAGGTTTGGTTCAAAAGTTAGGTTATTTTTTGACCAACCCTTTATGACATTGTCTTGTTTGTTCTAAATACTGACCACTCCTGACATTGTGCTATAACCTATCTAGTTTGACTCTATCATAGATATTCTCTCTATTTTTTTTAAATTATGACTATCATAGGTAATTATTCTGACACTGATAACTGATGACCTTATATTGACATTTAATGACTAAATTTCTTGACTATTACTAACATTGACCTCCCATGTTCCCATTATTATTGACTCTGGTGATTTATGTCTAGTTTTGATATTATTTTATAAAATATTTTGACTACTTTTCATGCAAGAACACTAGAATAGGGATGTCCTCTTCATATGCTCAATTTTTGTGACAAGGTTATGGTAATAGATTCAATATTCATATATCATTTTTTTTTGTAGGTATTTTTATTGTAGGTTTGATATTCAACATAATAGGGTATGCTAAGCTAGGGTATCTATACTACCCATAGGCCCTATGTTATACTACAATGATGAATGATAATTTTTGAACCAATATTTTAAGCCAATACTTAAGGAGGATTCCACACATGCCCTTAAGCACACTACCTGCCTCTCTGTCAATATGGGAGGGTAATATTCTTGGATGTTGTGTTCAATGTACTATAGAAAATACAAGGCAAAAAATATTCCTAAGGTCTAAAGGTATCTCCTAATACTACGGGGTCTCTTGATATACCCGAAGATACATGGGAGCTCAATTCCATAGAGGGGTGTTGTTTGAGGCTTGGGTATTGGAGACTACTTGCACCTCACTTCACTAGATGCTGTACAAGTAATCTATATTATCCAATAATGAAAACTCCTCCATGATATTTTAAAACCCCCAACATAGGGTTTCTAACCTAAATAACTAATGTAGAAAAAAACAAAGGCTATATTTTTTATAAGAAAACTAGAAAAAAAATAGAAACACGAAATATTATACCTGTTAGTTAGAATACTAGGAATTGTTGTAGTTATATAAGAACACGACTCTAGAAAGTGCTTTGATACCGCTTGTTAGGAATCTACTATTAAAAATAAATTCACTCACACAAATATTCCAAAAAATATTAATCTCAAAACACAACTATTGCAATACGAAATATAAATGCAGAAATGAGAAATCTCACAAAGTAACACAAAATTGTAGGCCACTTTGAGGGGACAACCTCCTTCAATAATTTCATTCAATTATGCAAAAATATACATACATTTTTGCTCCTCATATTTTTAAAGACTTCATCTACCACCTAAATCTCAAGGTTGGCTTACATGCAAAATTCCACCCGAGCTAGAATCTCCTACCTACAAAATAGTTACATTCTTGATAATAGTTACATATAATGACACCACTTGTCTAGGTGCTTCTAGAGCCACAACTATTACAAAATATTTCAAAATATTATCATGGGTGTTCCCCATGTTTACAAAACATTACAAAATATTACTATGGGTGTCCCTAACATTCCACAAGGAACATTACATCATAGAGTTAGGATGGGATTCTACCATAATGATACAATTAATATAAATAATGTCATTCCAACTCAATAAAAATTATAAATATTACCTCTCAAGGTCTAATTGATAAATCACCTTGTGCTTGCTCTTCCTTTTACTACTTAGTTAATGCTTTTGGTAGGTACAATAGAGCACACATATTAATATTCTCTAATTATAAGATGAGAAAACACAATATCATCTTGTGGGATGAATTATTTCATACATAATACATAAAACTGGAAAATAATTCTCATTTAGTTTCAATGTATCTAATGTAAAACGAGAAAATAAAACACTAACCTCTATGAAAAATATAATCTTATACTAGAAATATAAGAATAAGAGTATTTCCTTATTTTAGTAGGAAACTACGTAATTTAGATCTAAAACTCAAAAATTTGAGGTGAGCAAGATCATGAAAGAGTACAATTCAAAAATAAAAATTATAAAAAACTAGAACGCAATAATATATAACCAAAATAGCATAATGATTTTACTGCTTAGAAACTAGAGTACAATGCAAGTAATTTGTGAGAAGAGATATGAGGCCATAACATTGCATCCACTACTCATGCCTTTACAATCAAGGATGCAATTCTCTTTGTATAATATCTTTGGTGTTTTGTAAATCCACCATATTGAATGTGGAAGGTAATCCTAATGGAAGTATGGCGGTTCACCTTCCGTGAGTTGTAAAGTATATTTAATTGAAAACTATATACACATGACTTTGTATTTGTAAAACGAACACTAACAATTGACTTTATTGGTGGTGGAGAGTCTCATTTTCCTATATATGAGACAAGTATGGACTAAATTTGGAATTCCATGAGTAGGACAACAACAAGACATATAGGCTTGTGATTTTGATTCCTTTTCTTCACCTAGTTGTTGCCTTTATACCATATTTCTTGGTCATTTTTGCTTGTTAACTTTTCTAAAATCTAAAATTAAGGATACAGTCATGATTTAGGGATATTTTGATGTGTCTCTTAGATCACATGTTCTAAAAATTGACAGTGCCGAGACAACAAATTTGAGTGGCAACCAGAGTTATCCATTGAGTTTTAAGGTTTTTAATGTATAGTCATGATTGTAGTATGTTTTTTTACTTAGGGTTTAAACAATGCATTGTTTGAACCAATGATTATAATTTCATGTCTTTGAAAAGGTAAAATTTAACCATCAAAACCAAAGTAAAATTTATTCATTTCTTCCTAATGGAAGTATGGTGGTTCACCTTCCGTGAGTTATAAAGTATATTTAATTAAAAACTATATACACATGACTTTGTATTTGTAAAACGAACACTAACAATTGACTTTATTGGTGGTGGAGAGTCTAATTTTCCTATATATGGGACAAGGATGGACTAACTTTGGAATTCCATGAGTAGGAAAACAACAAGACATATAGGCTTGTGATTTTGATTCCTTTTCTTCACCTAGTTGTTGCCTTTATACCATATTTCTTGGTCATTTTTGCTTGTTAAATTTTACAAAATCTAAAATTAACGATATAGTCATGATTTAGGGATATTTTGACAATACCAAGACCACCAATTTGAGTGGCAACTAGAGTTATCCATTGAGTTTTAAGGTTTTTAATGTATAGTCATGATTTTAGTATGTTTTTTTACTTAGGGTTTAAACAATGCATTGTTTGAACCAATGATTATAATTTTATGTCTTTGAAAAGGTAAAATTTAACCATAAAAAACAAAGTAAAATTTATTCATTTCTTCCACTATAAATACCCATTCATAAAATATCTACAAAATATTTTTCTACCATTATTATGCTCTTGTTAACATTGTTCTTAGTTCTTTTCCTTTATTGATAAGGTGACACATGATATTTTTGCTCTCTCTCTCTCTCTCTCTCTCTCTCTCTCTCTCTCTCTCTCTCTCTCTCTCTCTTCTTTACAAGTACATATTACATTATTTGGTAACATTGAAGTACCTTGGAGTACTAATGTAAATATTAGTTTAGGAGTGTGTTTTATATTTGTCTAAAGTATGCATCAAAGAGTGGAGAGTTTTATGTAATAAAGTGTGTAAGGTGTCAAGTGAACAAGTTAAGAGTCATAAGTGTTAGGTGTCAAGAAGGGAAGTTAATATTCATAAAAATTTTGTCAATATGCAATGTGAAGTCTTGTGATCATGAGAGTTTTTTCATGATATGAGGCATGTGAAAGGTTGCATCTCTCAAGAGTTTGATGAGAGAAAATGTCATGTAAAATTATATATTAGAGATAAATATTCATGCTATGTAATCATATATTTTGAATAAATGAATATTTATGTAATTTTTTATCATCAAAAAAGCTTTGATTTGTGAGATATTGATATTATTATATGAAATGATTAATGTGATTGATATTTGATCCTGGAAAATTTTACTTGTGAGATAATCTGGTAGAATTGACAACAGTGGTATTAGAGTCTTCTTGGTTCAAAGAGCCACATGCAAAGGAGAGGAATATGATTTTGGAGTAGTAGAAGAACTATGGAGGAACATGAAGGTTACATAAAGAATATTGAAGAAGATAGTTTATGTGATATTATGGAGCTATGAAGATACAATGAAGAAGAATATTGTCTATGTGAGTTTATTGGAGGAGTCTTGGAGATCGGTTTCAAAATATGATATATTGTTGAGCTACATTGGAAAGAAGGAAGGAGGAGTTCATTTTAAGACTATGAGGATGAAAGTAGGAAATAAAATAAATGTGAAGACGTTGTCTATATCTTGGAGGACTATGACCAGAGAATAGGAAATTATCCAAAGATATTTTTACAGATCTGGAGTAACCATAGGAGGATAGAATGATATAAGAAATGTTTAAGGAGAAATTTGCAGGAGACTCAAACCATTTCCAAAGAGTTGTGATGCAATAGTAGAGAAGGTGGGTGTGAGAAGGAATGCACTTTAGGAATTTAGAATGCTTGTTTGTAAGAAAATGTTACACCTAAAAATATTTTCCCTAATTTTACCTTGAAATGTCATAAATCTGAGTGCTATAAGGTAAGAGTGTATTTCAGGAAACTTTGATTAATTTCAAGTGCATATTGGATTCTAGTAGTTATAAGGTGTAAGAAATTTAATGTGCTATTTGATTTATGCTTTAGGATATATAACGAGAAAATTTAATTAATTAACGAATGAATGAAATGCATGGTGTAGGAAATAATTAATTAATTGAAGGAAAATTGGAATATAAGGAGACATAAGGAGAAGTTGAAAAATTGATTGCTTAATGTAAGTTGAAATTGAATTTTTATAAGGATGGAATTTAAAAATTAAATGAGTAATGAACTAATTATTTGGAGTTATAAGGAAACTAAATGCATAAAATTGAAATTGAAATTTGAATTAAGTGGAGTATTGATTAAATTGAAATTTACAGGTGAATTTGTGAAAGTAAAATTGAATTTGATTAAATAAATGAAGATGAAATGAATGAAAGGTGATTGAAATTTGAATATTGATTGAAATAAGATTGTGAAATTGAAATTTTGGAAGATGAAAGGAGAAATTTGATGAATTTGAAAAATTGTTAAATGATTTGAAGATTGAAATTTGAATTTAAATATTTGAGTGAAGAATTTTTAAGTTTATTTGAAGAATTTATTGATTTCTTAGGAAGAATAAATCTAAGAGAGTCAAATCATAACTAGAAAATGAGAAAAACCTTCCAAGAACCATGCAACATAATAACTAATGGAACATATACAATTTATTCAAAGTAAATTAGAAAGTATAGTTCTTATTATTCTAAAATAATGCACAAATGATTATTTTGAATAAGGGATTTCAGATTGTAAGACATCAAGGAGAGTTACAAAATCAAGAAACAAGTTTTATGTTCCTATCAAAGTCTATCCAAAAAATAGAAAATCAAATTACACTTAAAGGTGTAAATGATGCAATAAGTATGGACATAAAGCTAAATATTATTGGGATTGAGTTCATTTTCAAAAAATTTAGAGCCCTAATCATACCCATAAAACTTTTTGGTACAAAGGAAATGGTGTTTATGAATGGAGAACTATAAAAGGAATCTTAATTATGGTATTAGATGAAATACTTAAACAAAATATTGCAAAAGCAACTTTTAAAATAATTTGAATCACAAAAAATACAATACCAGCAAAAATACAACTAAAGAGAAAGTTAGAAGATGAAAATAGGATGAAGACCAAAGACAAAGATTGAAGACTAACAATTTTCACACCAAATAATGTAATATGGGTGGTGTTGGAGATGTTATATTATTTGACAATATTGAAGTACCTTTGAGTTCTATTGTAAATATTAGTTTAGGAGTGTGTTGTATATTTGTCTAAAGTATGTGCGAAATAGTGGAGAGTGTTATGTAATAAAGAGTACAAGGTATACAGTGAGCAAGTAAAGAGTCTTAAGTATTAGGTTTCAAGAAGGAAATTTAAGAGCCATAAAATATGTGTCAATATGTAAAGTGAAGAGTCATGTAATCATGAGAGTTTTGTCATAATGTGAGGCATGTGAAAGGTTACATCTCCTATGAATTTTAGGAGAGAAAAAGTCATGTAAAACTATATACTGGAGAAAATATCCATGCTATGTAATTAGATATTTTGAATAAATTAAGTTTTATGTATTTATTTGAATATATTTTTTTGGTAAGTTAATAAAATTAATTAAAAAAGGGCATTTGAAAGGCACCCCAATGCCTTGTACATCAAAAAAACCGAGAACAGAAAAGAGGAAACAACAGAGGATGCAAAAAAGGAAACACCATAGGAACAAAAGGCATTCAACCAAAAGAACCAAAAAGGACCTGAATCACCAAAATATGGAGCATTACAAAAAAGTGAAAGCTAGAACCAAGATTTCAATAGCAGAAACAAAAAACACATTAATAAAGCTTTGCTTAGTGAGATATTTATGTTATTATGTGAATGTGATTTATATGGTTGATATTTGATCATGGAGAAATTTACCTATGAGATAATATAACATAATTTCCAACAATAGTATCAAATCCTTATTGGTTAAAAGAGCCACATACATTGGAGAGGAATATGATTTTGGAGCAGTAGAATAACTATGAAGGAATGTGAAGATTACAACTAAAACGTAAAAGAATATAGTTTGCATGATATTACATAGTCATGAAGATATGGTGAAGAAGAATATTGGATACATGAGGTTATTGGAGGAGCCTTGGATATAAATTGTAGAAGAAGATATATCATTGAGTTACATTATGGAGAAGAAAGGAGTTCGTTTGAAGTAAGGATGAAAGTAGCAAATGAGGCAAGAAAGAAGAAATTATCCAGATCTTGGAGGACTGTGAGCAATAAAACTAACATTGTCCATAGATATCATTTATATAAATGGAAGAACTACAAAAGGATTTAACAAGATAAGCAACACCAGAGGATAAATTCATAGGAGATTCAAACCATTTTCAAAGAGTTGTGATATAATGGAAAAGAAGGTGAATTTGAGAAGAAAACATAGTTCAAGAATTTGGAACACTTGTCTATGAGTAGACATTACACCTGGCAAGATTCACCCTAATTTTACCCTAACATGTCATAAATACGAGTGTTATAAGATAAGAGTGTATTTCGATAAACTTTGATTAATTTTGTGTGCATATTGGATTCTAAGAGTTATAAGGTGTAATAATATTAGTGTGTTGTTTGATTTATGATTTGGGATATATAAGGATAAATTAAATGAATGAATAAATGAATGAAATGCACGGTGGAAATATAATTAACTAATTGAAGGACAATTGGAATATAAGGAGTTAATATTTGATTGATGAATGTGAGTTGAAATTGATTTGTGAAAGGTTGAAATTTGAAGATCAAAGAAAGAATTAATTAATTATTATGAGATATAAGGAAACTAAATACATGAAATTTAAATTGAAGTTTGAATTAAGTGAAATTTTGATTAAATTTATATTTGATTCACCTAGGGCATATGGTGATCCATAACTATCTTTCCAAAATATAAAATATTGAGTATAGTTGTAATTAGAAAAAACACCACTAGTGCAAAGATATAAAAAAAACCATATGATTTGAAAGAAAAATGGGCTCAAAATGCTTTTATATATAAAAGTTAAGGCCCTCAAATATTTGGCCTAAAAATCACACAAAATTCCTTCAAAGCCTTTGATTTTTTTTAAATTTTAGTACTTACAACAAATGGGAGGCCACCATGTGTCATTGCATGAGTGGATAAGTGGGTGCCAAATTTGTGCTAATTAGACATCATACCAATGAATCACATGATGCAACTTGTCATGGTCAAGGGATTGCCATATTTGTGTTGACTATGTAAGCCACTAAGTAGGGTACTAGTGAACTAAACTACACCACTTGTAATTATCTAGTTAGTTTTTTTATCTACAAACCATACTGTACCACTTTTTTCATCCTAATTCTCTCTAAATAATTTCCTTTTCCAATTTGATGCTAACTATGCAAATGCATAGTTAAATTTGATGAGATGACAAATTTTGATTGGCTAGTCTTGTATTTATATAATGCAAATGACATATAATTTGCTGAATATGTCATCATATGACCTTCCACATTGACCTCTTATCCATTTACTATGTCAATTGTCACATTCTATGCTATGGCTCCAATTTCCCTACCACCTACGATGTGTCATGCTACACCCTTTACCACATTTATCGTATAAAAAAATACCATGTCATCAAGTGCCACATCAATATATTTATCTTGAAAATGGGAGATGTCATCAGGTGTTATATTATCGCATAGTTCCATGCCATCATCACTTACCATATCATAAATTTGCATCATGGGGACATCATCATCATATAAAAGGTTTGGCAAGGGAAATTTCAAAATAATGATCTCCTCTAAGACTAAGTGCCTTATTAAAGCCTCTACTAACCAACATGGTAGAGGCACCTTCAATGCATAGAAGGACAATAACTCTTCTTAAACCTTTCCCTTTCATAAAGCATCTACTTTTGACTTCTATGTGTGTGTTGTTAGTGCATATCATGCTAAAATGTGTACATCCATACACTACATTTTTTCCACCTCCATCATAGAATATTCCTTAGTATATTATAAAATTCAAATTCATTTTTTTGGAGGGAAATTACATAAATTTTAAAGTTTAGAAAGTAACACCTAGATGCAAATTGGGAGAAGTGTTGAACTAGGACCCTCCCTAAAATTTTACAAATAATCTAGAAATATTAATTTTTTTTCTCTATTATTGTTTTTTCTACAAAACATTTTTACTAAACATAACCAGTCATGACATTCTCTCATTCCTATAGATAAATAAAAGTTGCCAAAATATTTTAACGACTTTGCAAAATGGCTTGTAGGTATTTAGTATGCATGTAAGCTAACCAACAACTTCTTTAGTACTAGGGGACTATCAAAAATGTTCAACCTCCTATTGAAATATTTTTTAGTAGCCATGTAATCTATCCTTTTATTTCTACTACTATTGAACACAAAATTCTAAAAGAGAAAAGGAAATTGAATAAAGGCTTAAAGGGATTATATGAATAATACATTATAAATTTCAATCATATACTCAAGAGAATATTAACCACTAAATATTTTCATAGATAAGGCACCTAGTCATAATAAATTTCTTGTAATTTTATTTTAATATTTGTGTGATATTTTAAAGAATTATATGTTGGATGTAATGGAATATTCTAGGAAAAATATATAATAAGTTATATTGACTACATTTTTATTCTGTTGATATCATTGAAGGTAAGACAAAATATTTCATAGCTTTCATCTAAAAAACATTTGTAACATGATTTATCAGAAAAACATTTAATCATGGCTAATAGACTATAACTCATAAAGGTTGTACTAGAATCTATCCCTACATATGATAAGGTAAGTTCTTAAACATTATTAGAAGACTACATCTCATACAACCTAAATTTTAACCTATCCTTATTTATATAGCCTTAACATTTGGAAAAATACAAAGAAATTTTACTTATAAAGGATGTTAGGAGAATTTTAGGATTCCTCTTGATAAATAAGATAAAGAGTCTAGATGAAAGAATATTAGAAGGTCAAATATATGAAATAGGAGGTTTAAATAGATTTAGAACTAGGGGTAAACATTAGTTAGCTATTATTTAAATATTAAGTAAACAATTGGGTGATGATACTACTTTTAAGATGTAGATGCCTCATTTTGTGCATAGGACTAATATTTAATCCTTACATTCCATTCATTATTCAACCTTCTAATCAACCAAGTAGACTGAACCTACCTTGTGCCGAATTCAAAGAATTTATTGATCCAAAACTAATAGCATCAAGGCATGAACAATAGTGTCGATGGTGCTACCATGACCTAGTGGTACTTCTACTAAACCTTTGATCTTTTGCTACCCTATTTTGATCTCCAATGATCACATTGCAATAATGTCAATGTGATAGCACCGATAATGCTACTTCCTCTTAACACTTATAACCTATCACATACCAAATATTAGGGGTACGACTCCTTATCTCTTTCAAGCCACATGCCATCAATATACTTGACCATGTATGTTAATCTATAGCCCCTATAGCAGAACCAAAATATCAAGAATTTCCATTTCCATGACCTTCAATTAATCACTTTCAAATTATTAACTTCTTCCATAATTTCATGTTCAATGCATATCCTCCCCCAAATATCCATGGCTGCCTATAAATCTAGTTGTTGACATGGCCATTTAATCATAGTTATCATGGTATAAAATCTCTCAAAATTATTCTGTAATTGTAGGTAATTTATCATTTGCATGACAAGGTTATGCCAAAATTTTAGCTCAATCTTGTAAGCACTTAGCTCTCATTATTCAAGTAATAAAGGTCTCATCATTTCAAGCTTAATCCAAGCCTCTAATCAAGGTACCAGATATTTTTTCAAGTAATCATCATGCTCAAGCATGCAGGAGGGCCACTAACAAGCAAAAAATGAGCATTAAATAAGTTCCCAATGAGGGGGAAACAACTTATTTCCTTTAGTTGTTATCGTTTACCTTTATATTTGCTTATTAGATATTATCCATTTTAATTTTTTAACATTTCACTTGTTGTATTTTGTCTAATCTTGCATTAAGCTATAATTCTATTTTTGTCATTTAATCTTCATTTCAAGAAAATACCTTTTGTTTTTTCTACATTTAGTAGGTCTTTGTATTCCCATGTTATAGACCTTCATAATAGCAATCACAAATTTTATTCTAGCATGAATTTAATCTTATTTTTCTATTTATAAAAGTAGTAGCACCTCCATATTTTAGGTTAGTGGTGCTATTGCTCTCTATTTTACACAAAGTAGAAGCACAAGCATAAAAAGCACTAGTAGTGATATTACTTAATGATGCTTCTATAATCCTAGAATTCATGTTAGGATTTCTATTAATTTATCATTTTTACCATATAAACAAGGTCCTAATCACTATATAAAGGAATCGAACTATCTTTCACAAGATCAAACATACCCCTCTACACTAACTACCATATGTTTTTGTCTATTTTATAGGTTTTAGCAATAACACTATCAACTAACAATAGTATCAAAGGAGCTTCTATGAGCAGGAAAGGCTTTTACCATTATGGTAGAAGCAAGTCATTTTTCCCTTGATCTCTATATTTTTAGCGCTTAGAATCTATTTATTGTGTGTTTACATTAGTTTCCTTTTTTTTTGTCATTAAGTTAAACAAGGGAAAATAAATAATTGGTTTATCTTAATCATATAGGGATAATCTAATATTTTAATCTTAGGAATTAAACTGAAAGTACATTTAGATTATGAATTTGGCTAGGATTTTTCTATTGCACATTTTTGGTACCCTTTCTTCTCAAAAGAAAAGAAAAATTACTATTTACTTTATCATTAAATCAAAAACATTCTAGTTAAAGTTCTTGTATGTTGCATCTTGTATATGTATTTATAATAGATTAAGGTTAGGTTAAGCTACAAGAAACATTAAAGGAAATATATTTTCTTAGAAAATATAGATGTTCTCTAATTAATCCATCAAACTAGTCATTAGGCTCATAACATTCCCTAGTCCTCTCAAAATTATAGATAGAGGAAGAGACATGTTGGATCCCCTTAGAGGTCATTCACAAATATATTTCCTCGTTCTCACATTTTGTTAAACCTAACATGAACACCACCATAGTTTCGAAGATTCCTCTTTTTCTAAGTCAAAGCTTAATCAACTAAAATTTATTAGACTTTAATCAAGACCATTTAATATTATTTATATATATTAGATAATATTAAGTCTAAATAACAAGAACATAACTAATTGCTAGTCTTACTAAGGGTCATTATGATTTTTTTAGTAGCTACCATATGAGTCACTAGGCTATATTGGGTATATAGTGCAATATAGGGTCTCATGCATAATTACACCTAGTAAGAAGGATATTGTGGTGGGCTGGTGGGATTCATAAGTAGGTATACTACTACGCCTCATGTACCATCTTGACCATGTATCCAAGAGGTCACTTCCACATATTATTGGAAACCCATATATAAAATTTCTCTCACATAATAATGGTTATATAAAGATAATTTAGGTATATAGGGAGGCCCTTGAGGTATATAGATCAGATTTGGTATATCAAGGTAAGAAGATATAAGGTTGGTAAAACATCTTCTCTTTCTTCTCAAATCAACTCTATAAACTTCAAAAATTATTTAATTAAACCCTATTTTTCCTTTCAATATATGGTTGAGATATGCTACCTAATACATAATGCTTCTTATAAATTTTCCATTAACCCTAACACTTCAGTGGATGGTCTTGAGGACCCATCCAACTTTAAGAACCCTAAATTTGAAAAAGAAGATGAGGTTACTTCCTCCTTGGGTTCTCTAACCCCTCTCCATGATGATAAAGTAAGAGTGATTTTTAAATCCTTTGATCACATGGATTCCTTATTGCATCAATATATGAATATTATGACATCCATCCTTAGGGAAGGTAACTACAATTGAGGTGTTTTTGTAGGGGAGGGTTCACTCTTGGACCAACCCCAACAACCCAACTTTCACATTTTATATTTTAATTAAGTGGAACCATCCTCTATATCTTTAAATGTAAACATTAGTGCATCATATTCTAGCATTTTTTATTATAATACTCCTATAATATCCATTTTTATATAATCTAATATTAAAAACATCCCATTATCCTCAAGATATCATTCATCTTTGCCTACTCTTGATGAAATATTATAATTTAGTGTAAGTTACCCCATATCTCAACAACTAGACATGAATTCTATTTCTATTTTGGATGTACCCTTTAGTTTCTTAATCTCTAATCCTCTTATCAACAATATTCCTTCTAATATTACAAGTATGAGCATAGGTTTTGCTCAAAAACCTACTCCTATAATCTCTCATATTTTTTCTTCTAGCACTTTTATTTTGACAAGCTTGGGGATGAGCAATACAATGATAAACTCAATATAATATACCTCAATGCATAAATATTATCCTTATTTAAAATATCAAGGTCCTATTTCCTCTCAATACATGCCTTGTGTGTAATAAAATCTGATTTATTTTGAGCTTTAAATTCTAACCTGTCAATTGGATCTACTAAAATAAAATTGGCCATAATCCAAGGGTTGCATTCTAACCACACGTACTATTATTATGACTTATGAAATTGAATATTATATCCTTTTGTAATTATTAACACCTTACCTCCCAAATTTAAAACTCCAAAGTTTTAAATGTACAAAAGGAAGGAAAATACCATTAACCATCTTAGACTACTTAAGACCACTTGTAGTGACATTTACTAGGATAAAATATTACCACTTAAAATATTTTCTAAGAGCCTTAGTGGACCCACCATGAAATGGTACTACTAAATACCAAGGCATTCTCTTAAAAGATTTAGGAGTCATGTTCATATGTTTTTCAAGAAATTTTCTATAAATATTGAGATAAATATCGTGATTAGTGACCTATAAGCTCAAGTAATCTAAAGATGAGAATTTTGCTAACATCTTGGCAAGATGGAAAGCCTTGGTGGAGATCCTCCAATGCATCCTTACACCAAAAAACCTCCAAGAAATATTTATAGGTAAACTAAATGATCAATTGGCCTTCTATTTGGAGACAACCAATGCATATTCTTTTATGCATGCAATTGACATGGACAAGAGAGTAGATACCACCCTCCTAAACAGAGGACAATTAAAATTTGAAGCTCATAAGGAGGAACATAAGTCTTCCATCTCATACAAAAACAAACATGTTGTTGGAAATGGAGTTACAAAATCAATCCAAACCAACAACATAAATGCTATGGAATACCTTTTAAAATCTTGTCCTAGGGAGGTCCCAATAATCAAAACTTGGGAGGAAGTGCTCCCAACAATAAAAACCTCCTTCAACCATCCTAGATCAACTCCTAAAAGCAAAAATAGTGGAGCTTCTACCTGTTAAACTTTTATATCCTGAAAGAAAAAAGGTTACTTGGTTCTACCCTAATGAAAATTGTGCCTCCTATCTCACTAATGGTTATACAATCAATAAATGCATGAGTCTTAGGTACCTATTCTAATATATAATTGATAAATATCAAATCATTCTTAACAACTCTAATTCTACGAGGATTATATTATACACCCTCTATGGTCATAAAACTCCTATTTTAAATCATAATCCATATCAATAACATTTTCATCAAAAAAATCTTAGTTGATAATGGCTTTGGCATTAATTTTTGTGGCCTAAAATTCATTAGTCATTTTGGGCTAACCAAATGATATTTGGAGAAACACTCAATAATGAAGAGTGTGAGGCTAGTGGCACTATTGTATTATATGAAACCAAAATGCTCATTAATTAGAATAATTTAAATTACAAAGCTTATATAGTAGCTAAACTATGGTTGGAGAGAAATAAGGAGACCACTTGATCAATAACTTTCATTGACCACTCACCGACCACTCTTGCCATATTCCTTACTGTCCACCTTGCCATCCACATGTGGGTTAAATTCCAACATTATCCCCCTTAAAGTTGAGAGATCTGACAATATAGTCTCTCAAATTTATAGATTGAGCTTTAGCCATGCCTTTGGTGAAGATGTCTGCAATATTGTCCAAAGTGATGTAGTGTTTAAGCTCAATAATATGGTACTCCACCATGTCTCGAATGAAGTGATACTTCATATAAAAATGTTTTTATTTTCTATGGTGGATAGGATTATATGCCAACTGAATGACACTCATGTTATCACAATACAATCTGGTAGGACCACTTTGCCTTTCTCCAATATATTCAAGGATTTTTCTCAACCATATAGCTTGAGTACTAGAATATGTGATGGCTATATACTCATCCTCAGTAGATGATAATGCTACAACAGTCTGCTTTTTGGAACTCCATGTAAATAGTCCTGACCCTAGACTAAAATAGTTCCCTGATGTAGATTTCCTATCATCTATATTTCTGCCCCAATCACTATCACTAAAGCCAACTAACTTGATAGAATCACATTTGTGGTAATGGATTCCAAAATCCAATGTACCCTTTACATATCTTAGAATTATTTTAGTTGCTTGTAAATGCAGCTCGGATGGATTAGCCATAAACCTTGAAACAAGAGAAACAACATACTATATATCAGGTCTTGTGTTGGTGAGAAACATCAAACTCCCAACCATGCTTCTAAAAGTGGTCATGTCAACCTTCGGTGCTCCATCATCCTTGCTCAATTGGATCCCATGTCCTATTGGAGTTGACACTGATTTGCAATGCTTCATGGAAAATTTCTTGATCATATCATGATCATAATTGTGTTGACATATGAAGATCCCTCTATTTGTTTGATGAAATTCCATGCCTAGGAAGTAAAGCATTAAGCCAAGATATTTCATCTCAAATTGTTTCATCATGGAGTGTTTGAACTCCATATTCATTTTATCATTACTACCCATAAATATGAGATCATCCACATATAAACAAACTATGATAATGTATGTACCTTGCTTTAGGTAGTAGAGAGTAGGTTCACTTTTGATTCGAGTGAATCCATACTCCTTGAAATAGCCATCAATGCGAGAGTACCATGCTCTTGGTGCTTGCTTGAGGCCATATAAGGCCTTTTTTAGTTTGTAAATAAGGTTCTCCTTACCTTGTTCTTGAAATCCTTGAGGTTTTTGAACATAAACCTCCTCAATTAAGTACCCATTGAGAAAGGAACTTTTTACATCCATGTGCTGAATATTCCATCCTTTGTGGGAAGCTAAGCAAAGTACTGATCTGATTGTTTCTTGTCTAGCAAAAGGAGCAAAGGCTTTCTCATAGTCAATGCTATATTTCTGAGTGAAACCTTTTGCTACAAGTCTTTCCTTGTGCCTTTCAATGCTGCCATCAGCATTGAATTTGGTCTTGTATACCCATTTACATCCAACACATTTTTTTTCTTTAGTAAGATTTACTAGCTCCCAAGTATCATTATTTTTTATAGAAGTTATTTCCTCTTTCATGGCTTCCTGCCATACATTATGAGTACAAGCCTTCTCATAGCTAGATGGTTCTAGATGTGCATTAGTCAATAAATCATAATTGACTACATCTCCCTTAAGGTCTTGGGAGTCATCATATCCATACATATGCAGATTTTCATATTTTTGCAAAACTGAATTCATTTCACTAACTTGGCTTCTAGTGTATATTTTCTAGAAATTTTGATCCAACATTTGAAAATATGGATGATGTTGTAATGTTCTTTTACCTCTTTATGGAGAATCAATATCCATAGGTGAAGAACTTACTGATCTCTGTGGAGAAGGACTTGGAGTAGTTGCTAATGTACTCAAAGTAGTACTCATGCTTGGGCTTGGAGGAGGTGTGCCTTTGCTCTTCTTAGGTGTTACCTATTGTATTTAAGAAGAACTTGCATCATGGCATTAATCATCAACAAAAAAATTTTTATGACCCCATTATCCCCCTTCATAAAAAATCACATCCCTGGAAAGTACAATTTTATGCGTCTTTGGATTGTAGAGTCTATATGCCTTGGTAGACTCACAATATCCTACAAAAATACATGCTTGACTCTTGGGATCAAGCTTTTTCCTTTTTTCCTCAGGAATGTGTGCATATGCTAAAGAACCAAAGACTTTAAAATATTTTACATTTGGCTTCTTGCCATACCACCCCTCGTAAGGAGTTATCCCATCAAAACTAGAAGTAGTACTCCTATTTAGAATGTAAATACTAGTTCTAACAACATCGGCCCAATACATGTTACTGAGATGCTTAGTTTGAAGCATCGATCTGGTCATTTATACTATGGTGTGGTTCTTTCTTTTCGCTATCCCATTCTGTTGTGGAGTATAGGTAGTGGTGAATTACCTCTTTATTCCACATGCTTTACAATATTTCAAAAATGCCTTTGAATAGTACTCTCCTCCTCAATATGTCCTTAGACATTTTACAATGAACTCACTTTTTTTCTCTACATTATTCTTGAAATCTATGAAGCAATCAAAAGCTTCATATTTGGTTTTCAAGAAATAGATCCACCACATCCTAGAGAAATCATCTATAAAAGTGAGAAAATAGGAATTATTACCTATGCTTTTTGTCTGCATTGGACCACAGATGTCCGAATGCATTAATTGAAGTGGATTTTTGGCCCTCCACGCTTGTCCTTTTGGAAATTTGGACCTGGAGTGCTTTCCCAAAGCACACCCTTCATAGACCTCCTTGTGTTCATTAATTTTAGGATGTCTTGTCACCATAGCATGAGAAGTTAACAATTTCAAGCTAGAAGAATTCAGGTGACCATATCTCAAGTGCCAAAGCACACTTGGATTTACAATAGCAATATTTGCAAGTTGAGCGCCCCATGGTTCTCCAAACTTAAGGGAAAATAACCTATTTTTTTTCATAGGTACCTGTGTGATGACTCGATTACAATTGTTTTTATCAAAAATGACATATTTTCCTTCATCAAAAATAAGTTTGTAATTTTTCTCCATAATTTTTCCAACACTTAGTAGATTATGTTGGAGCTTCGAAGTATAGTAGATGTCATTCACCTTCTTTATGCCTTCTTTTGTTGGAACCTCCATGGCTCCAATACCTTCAACTTGCAAAGCTTTATCCTCTCTCAACTTGATTCAAGATTTATAGGTGGAATACATTGTAGCAAAGAGGTCTTCTTTGCCACTCATATGGTTGGAGCAACCAGTATCCAAAATCCAAGTATCATTCAATTTTTTTTCTGATTGCTAATAAAAAATAAATAGATTAGATGTTCCATATTCCTCACCATAATTTACATATTGACTGCTGCTTCCCTGAGAAGACTTGGACCAACAGTCATGAGAAAAGTGACCTGTTTTACCACAATTAATACAAGCCTTTTTGAATTTGTCACCTCCTCGTCCTTGATTGCCATTTCGGCCTTGATTTCCACCTCTGTTTTGATTTTCACCTCTATTCTGATTTCCACCTCTGCTGTGATTTCCTCCTCTACAACTACTTCTACCTCTACCTCTTCTTTGTCCTCTACCTTGACCTCTTCCTTGTTCTCTTTTGGCACCCTCATTGGATGTGAAGGCTTTATCATTGCCTCCATAACTTGTTGAAGGAGATCCCTGTAATCTCTCTTCATGAGACATCAATGAACCGATTAATGGATCAAAAGTTAGAGTGGAAAGGTCTTTTGATTCTTCAATGATTATAGCTATGTGATTCTATTTTTGAATAAGTTTTCTCAGCACTTCCTTAACGACTGTTTCAGGTTTGATTTTTTGCCAAGTGCTACCATCTTGTTGACAACTGCTTTGACTCTTACGCAGTAGTCATCAACTTTTTCATCTTCGTTAATTTTGATATTCTTAAAAGCTCATTTTAGGGTCTTAAGCCTTACTTGCTTCACCTGATCACTTCCACGAAAACCTTATTTTAAGGCTTTCCATGCATCTCGTGCAGTTAAGCAAGAGGTAATTCTAGAAAAAATACTTTTCTCCAATGCTGCTTGGAGATGATAAAGAGCAGAGGAGTTTCTCTTTTGTGCATATTTTTTTGTCTTCTTATCTACTGCACTCAATGTAGCCCAATTTGTAGGTTCTGTGTAACCTTCTATTATGTCCCATAGTCCCTTGCATATGAGTAAGGTCCTCATTTTTATGGACCAGTACTCATAATCCTACCCATAAAATTCTGGAATAGGTAGATTATTATTGGAGGTCATAGTTGTTCAAAATAAACTAGAAACACAATTTTATTTCTCTATTACAATCAAAGCACTCTGATTTTCAAAAGGAAAGAAAAAGAAGCTACAAATTTAAATCAAATATAGCTTGATTCACTCTCTCACTAATGGCCTGTTATTCTTGCTAAGGTTCTTCTATCATTGAATTCACAAAGTTGTCTACAACTAAATCTTCATCGTCACTTATGAGAATTATTTTCAGTGAATATGGTTTTGGCTCTAGTATTTCAACTGAGTCACTGTTACTCAGATGTGGATTCTCTGACTCCTATGCTGCAACTCCTATAGATTATGACTATTCAAATATGCTGCCAAAGGAATTGTCTTTTGAATCTGCTTCATATCCTGAATCTGGATATCTTTGATGAGCTATTACTGCATTTTGTAATTGTCTAAATACAATATGCAATCCATATGTGCGAACTTTTTCATCAAAATATTTAGGGTTTTCTCTTACTAACAAAGGGATTGATAGCGGCATGTAGATCGTATCATGAATGATTACACAATTCTACCCTTCGATGCAAAAATAATCCCCCCTTAAAGCCTCTTAGGCTATTACATAATTTTTCAGCCTTCAAGTCTCTCAGACTATTACAAATAATTTCACCCTTCAAGCCTCTTAGGCTTTTACTCTTAAAGTCTCTCAAACTTTGTACAATAATTTCCTCTTAGGAAATGATAAAAAAAAAATTGCAAAATTTTCCAATCCTTTTGAGCAATTAAATAAGTTGTTTCTTAGGTAATATTTTCATTCTTTTCCTTTTTATTTAAAAATTTACTAAAAAATTAAAGATATTTTAATATATTTCTATTTAATAATAAAAAAATTGCTTTTAAAAATCAAATTTAAAAAAAATGATTTAAAAAACAATAAGATTTTAGATTATTAAATAAAATATAAAAAAACATTAAAATAAATAAACTTTTAAAAAAATTAACCTTATTTTTTTGCCCTCGCGAGTCAAACCCGTGACCTCTCAAGAAGCAAAGTCTTAACGTGCACCTCCTCATCGCCTAGGTTACCACCGCCTATGGCACTTAAAAGCACATGGTGTGCTTTATTGCCTCCTTGCCATAGAGGAGAAAAAAAATAAAAAGCTTTTAAATTTTTTTTGGGAACTTAATCCCACATGCACACGGAAGGAGGAAAGTTGGTGCTTAAAACCAAAAATATGCACATATGGTTTCGATTACCTTCGGGTAATCAAAAAAACCACATTTTTTTGAATACGCGTCCAATCACCCTTCGCCATGTCACCCTACTCCAAGTCCACCGTATGTCTATCCACATCTATCATATATTCGCCATGTGTCTATTCGCGTCTGTCGTCTGTTTGCCATATGTTCGTATACATAAATTGTCCATCTGCCATGTGTTCGTTTGTGTCAGGATAGCTCTATTTTCCACCACCTTAGCTACCTCAATATTTGTGTCCTTGTCAACAGTCTCAGTGTCTACCCGCCACATCAGATCCTCGAACTACGTGCAAGTCAGGGTATGATCTACGGGCTTCAACTTCTCAACACCATGTGTCCTTAGGATACGTGCTTGGTTTTGGCTTCTCTACAGCCCTCCTTGCCTTGCCTAGGGTTTCATACTCTACGGGCCTCCTCACCTCGGGATGTGTTCTCGCTCTGTAGGCCACTCTCACCCTCTCCTCGGGATCCAGGACATACGCTCCAACTCTAATACCAATTATGAAACCAAAATGCTCATTAATTAGAATAATTGAAATTACAAAGCTTATATAGTCGCTAAACTATGGTTGGAGAGAAATAAGGAGAAGAGGAGAAGTTTTAATCAAATTGATCAATCACTTTCGCCGACCACTTGCCGACCACTCACCAACCACTCCTGCCATCTTCCTTGTCATCCACCTTGCCGTCTATAGGTGGGTTAAATGCCAATATATTACCCATCAATGTTGAACCCATTCTCAAAACTCTCTTCTACTTCATGCCTTGTGACTTAACCTATAATATTCTTCTTGAAAGGCCATAGATCCGTGCAATGTAGGTGTTCCTTCAACCCTCCATTAGTACTTAAAATATGAATATTATAGCAAGACATATCACATTCTAGTTGATACCAAACCCTTTATCTATTGTTAGGTGATTGAGGTAAAAATCCTAAGGCTTGTATTTTTCCTTCTCTAATTCTATCTCTTCAACCATCTCCATATTCTCCTCCTATTCAAATCAATGATGCATTAAGGTTTCATCACATTAAATAATCAATTTAATAATAAATATGAAGCTCAAATCTCTAACCTGACCAATCTTCTCATTAATAATAAAAATAATTAATCAATATTTTTTGATATAGCCATGTTTCCTTTGTCTCCTTAAACCTTAGTCTTGGCTTCTAGTAGAAAGGGAAAAATAATCTAAATTAGAAGTTGCCCCTTTATTTTTGTTTGCATTGCTAATGATGACTAAATATATGGAAATAACCCTCTTCTAGAGAAATGATAGTATGTTTCATGCTAATTTTTTAAACTTGTATCACATTCCAAAATAGATACTTTTTAACATGGGATATAAAGGAAAAGGACTAGGCTTACATGACCAAGTCATGAAAGAGCCCTTATAGACTAAATATTGTTGGGGATGCTATAGGATAGGTTACATATCTAGTCATAGCTAGCATCTTCTCCATTCCTCTTTTTTTAATAGTGAGGATGAAGTTTCCCTTGATATAAACTACCATGATGACAAACTTAAATAGATTGGATTGGGATAAGGAGGATGATAATGGGTCATAAATCCTCATTATTTATAGATTATCTTGATTTACATGCTTTTCTAGTGTAAATATCCTAACACTAGCCTATCATGAGTTGGTTGTCTATGAATCTGACTATAAGATGAAGGATATCCCAAACAATCCTCCTCAATATGGCCCCTCAAACTATCTAACCCAAAACTTCTATTTTGGTGGATTTTTTCTCAAATTGTAAATGTTTTTATCTCATAGCTAATTAATCACAATAAACCATCCCTATATTTTATAAATATTAATATATTTAGCTTGTTACCATCTTTGATTGTCCCAGTTAGAATAATTGTACCTCACACAAAGTGATATAGTAGGACCACAACTTAAAGCATGGGGTTTAGTCCAATAAGGGCATCTAGGAGTTGTTTACAAGGTCGTCTCCTTTTGAATATGTGACATTTTAGGTGCAATTTAACATAGGGGGAAGAAAGAGATGCACGATAAAAATAAAATATTTTAACAAAAAGAAAAGGATGGTAATGTACCAAAATATTTTAACAGTATCCTTCTACAATAGGCCTAAATATTATGTGCTAGTGGAGAATACTTATTATCCTTGATACATTTAAGCATAGATGATATTTACCTACATATATGTGCATAAATAAAAATTTCAATAGAGAATCACAGATGGCTAGTCCAAAAATTAAAGCAGGCCTCCCACACATGCATATGCAAGCAAAACCCAAAACAAGTAAAAATGACAAACACATACACAAATATAAAAATAGGTAAACAAGAGAACCATAGATGGCTAGTACAAACATTGTTGTAGGCATCCATATATATATATATATGGATATATATATATTGTGTGTGTGTGCAAGTAAATTTTTATAAAGGATTTTGCAAAAAGTGGGGGTTCAATTTATCCACAAGTTGCTTAGGAACTGATTTTTCTACAAATAATGAAGTGAAATATTATAAAATACTATAAATAAAAAAGCATTGATCATTTCTAAAGGTAATACTACTCCTATTTGTAGATTAGAAAGAGGATAGGTAACCTACCAATACTCATGCAAATATTTCAATATGACTACTAATTTTGACGTTAGGTCAAGTCTTGTTTAAGTTGTTAGTTCTTTTAAGGTTTCTAGGTATAGTATCATAAATTAGAAATGTTTCTAATTCCTTGGATGAGTATTTACCACTATTATTTCCAACTACTCATTTTGATAATCTCCACAATCTTGATATGGAATATTTTTACCTGTAATGCTCTAGATTAGGAGTGGCTTTGTTGTGGTTTCAAAGATATTATTGTCCTTTTTTAGAAATATGTAGAATTCCTTTTATAGGAAAGGAAAATACACCTAGAAGATTGAAAAACTAATAAAATATTATATTATAAGGATGTAGTGGCTTCTCTTCGAAGGTTTTCCTCACCTTCCAACTATGGGATTTTTTCTAACCTTAGGACCTTTGAATGTTAGACCTTCCTATTAGATATTTTGCTTTTCGTGCGTTGATCAAAAATTTTAAAGGTCTAATCTTCATAACTTGTCCTTGTTGGCCTTCCAATTATCAAAAATTTTAATCCAAGGTGTCTTTTACATCCATCTATTTCTCGACCTTCACTTTTTATCACCCAAGAATGATGCATTTTGAGTGTAGTGAGCCTTCACTATGGATATTTAGCCTACTAAATATAAGGAATCCATAGAAGCTAGTGAATTAGTACATTGGGAATGGAGTTAGGAAAATGACCCATCTAGTGAAGGTAGAAATTTTAGCAATCAATCTGCATCTTCACATATTTGGAGCTATTAAGACTTATGTCATCCCATGATAATGGGATTACTACCATATTTACACATAGTACATATGTATAAATATTTTAAATGGATAGACTTTATTCATTGGGTATACATTCAAAAATTGTCTCCCACTAGCATCTTAAGTCCTTTCTATTTCTTTCTTTTTCTCTAGTGTCTTAGAAGAAAAACCATCACCTTTAAGAAAGTAGGAATTTTCAATAGCTCCCTTGATGCAAATGGAGTGGTACCAATGATGAAAACCCTTTTTGGTGATGTGGGACTAGTAGCAGTGTTGAACCCTTTATTATTGACCCAATTGGCATGTGTCTTCCACCTTTAACTCATGTTTTATATCTTCTTCATTTTTGTAGGGGTGGTGTTCTTCCTTCTATCTTGGGGAAGTGCTTAAGCTTATATACTCACTCTTCAAGGAAAACAAACTCCACTACCTCTCCTATCCTCTAGTCCATTTAATTATTGATTTATATATAGGGTCTATTAGGAATTGTTAGCTCTACATACACATAAATCTCCTCCCTTTCATATATTTCCATGATATGGTTAGGAGTAGCAATTTTCTAAGAAAGAGAGGACTAAGGGGTAGTAAGGTTGGATAATGAGGATTGATTAATTCTTATGAATACAAATACAAGCTTGTTTCATTGATAAATTAAGTGTAAAGAAAAGGAATATAACACCTTACAAGCCCTTCCTTTGAATGAATCTATGAGTAACCTTAGAGTCATGTTATGCTTTGTGATATTGTGTAATTGGCAAAAGCATATCATATATTATAAATTCTCCTATAGGGTTGATATGCCTTTACCGTTATAGTATGGAAAATTTTTAAGTATGAACATCGAGTAGTCATCCCAAGTATTTGGTAGCACTAGAGGTTGCAAGGGGTTTCTTTTATTTCATGTTGAAAAGTTCACAAGGAAAGAAGCATTCATATTTTGGCATGGAACCTCCATTGTGAAGCTTTCATAGTCTCTTGGGTCCTTTGGTTTGAGCAATATTTTCAAGTGAATATGACTTATTATTTTCAAGTATATTTATAAAGGCCTTCACCATATCCTTAATATGGTACCTTTAGTAGTGGCTTCTTTTGATGTTCATTCTATAGAAGAGTTGCTAGGTGAGTGAAAAGATGCTTCAACAAGCAAGACTAGGCATAGAACATCACCGAGTCTAAGCCTAACTTGATGTTGTGATTATGGGACCAATAATATGTCATTGGGGTCCCATTTAGTATACCATTTAACTATTTTCATCTATTATTATCCCAATCAAATTAATTGTGCCTCACACAAAGTGACATAGCAGGGCCACAACCAAGAGCATGGATTTTGGCTCAATCTAGGGCCTCTAGGATTTTTTGTATCCTTGTTAGGATGTGAAATTTTAGGTTCACTTTAAATTATGGGGGAGTAAAATGGATGCAATATAAAAAAAAAATAACTCAACGAAAAGAAAAGGGTAACAATACACCAAAAGATCTACTAAGATGTCCCCACAAAATAGGCATGAATAGTATGTATCAATGGTGAACACTTTCTCTCCTTGACATGGTTAAGCATAGATGATATTTACTAAAATATATGCACATAAATAACTTGGTCAATAGAGAACCATAGATGACTAGTCTAAAAATTGACATAGGTCTCCCACACACATATGCAAGCAAAACCTCAATAGATAAAAAACTACACACATACAAAAATGGTTAACAAGAGAACCACAAATGGATAGTATAAAAATTGATGTAGGCCTCATATATATATATATATATATATATATATATATATAGAGAGAGAGAGAGAGATAGAGAGATAGATATATATGCAAGTAAATTTTACAAGGTATTATGCCATAAGTGGGGGTTCAATTTACCTATAAACCATTGAGGAACTGATTGTTCTATAAAAATAAATTAAAGGAAATATTATAAAAGACTACAAATGCAGGATTTTCAATCCTTTACAAAGCTAATACTACTCCTATTTATAGATTACAAATATGCCCTCCTAAAACCCATGTAGATATTCCAAGATTATTGCTACTTCTAACACTAGGTTGTGTCTTGTTTAAGTTGTCAATCCTTTCAAGATCTTTAGACCTGGTATAATAAATACCAAATTATTCTAATTTTTGATGAGTAGTTACCATAATTATTTCCAAATACTATTTTTCTAGAATTTCCACAATCTAGGTGTGCAATATTTATGCCTTCAATGCTCCATATTTGAGAGTGGCTTTGTTGTGGCTTCCTAGATATTGTTGTTATTTTTGATAAATATGCAATCTTATTTTTTCAGGAAAGGAAAATAATTCTAGAATATCACACACATTAACAAATATTATATTTTTGAGATGTGGTGGCTTCTATTCAAATGTTTTTTTGGTCATCCAACTTTGAGACTTTTTTTGACCTTGAGACTTATGACTACTGGACCTCTATGTCAAAAATTTTAATTTTTATTTGTTGTTTAGAATTTATAAAGGTCTACACTCTAGACCTTATCCTTGTTGGCCTTCTAATCCTTAGGTATTTTGACTAGAGATTTCTTTTAAATTTTTCCATTACTTTGACCTTTGCTTTTTTTCACCTAAGAATGATACATTTTGAGTGTAGTGAACCATCACTACAAGAGTGTTTCCTTCTTCTCCTCAACTAAAATATTAGTCTCATATCCTAATTGAGGAAACCATGGACATTGACATTGGGACTCTTGACAATTTTGAGTTCCTTAAGCTAGGCAAAGTCTTAACCTTAATCAAGCTAAATAAATACACCTAAATTTTGATAGATCTTAGTAGCATATTTGCTTGGTCCTATGCCAACATGCTAAGTATTAATCCTTCCTTAGTTTCCCATCACCTAGTCATCAAACCTATAGAAATTATAGAAAATGCATCCAAAAGTCACCTTGCTAGTCAAAGCAAAGGTCCTTCATGTCAAATTTATCAAATCCATTGACTATTCTAACTAGATTTGTAATATTGTTCTTATTTCTAAGAAGACAAGTAGCATTAGAGTTTTCATAGACTTTTGGAATATCAATAAGACATGTCCCAAATATTACTTTTATTTTCCCAACATCAAAATAATTATCAAATTATTATAGGATGTGGAATGCTATTTGTAATATATGGATTCTTAGGCTATAAGCATATTGAAATCACTCCTAAGGACCAATCCAAAATAACTTTACCACCTCCTAGAAACTATTCTAGTATCAAGTCATGCATTTTGAATTGAAACATGTAGGATCTACCTACTAGCAAACCATAACATATATCTTTCATGACATGATGCATGCCATCATGGAAGCCTATGTTAGCAATATTCTTGAATGGTCTTTAAATTGAGAAAATTATATTAGATATTTAAGGTGCATTTACAATGGTTGAGGGAGTACAAGGTATGCTAAAACCTTAGAAATGCATCTTTAGGGTGACATAAGGAAAACTATTGGGATTCATTTAATATTAATGTGGCATCAAAGTTGATCCTAATAAGATATCAACTATTGTCAGTATGCTATCCCCTTAAAATTTAAACTATATTTGAAGTCTTTAAGGAAAAATTCAAGTCATTTAGATATGCATCTCTCAACTTGTTGACAAGTATTAACTCTTTTAAAAGATTTTAGGGAAGGATGCAATCTTCAATTGGAATAGTGATTGTCAAGAAGCCTTTTATGCTCTCAAATTCTATCTCTTGTCTCCTCTCTTTCTTATCCCTCCCAGTCATTCTTATCCTTTCTTGTTATACATAGTAGCAAAAATCCATGCCCTAGATAATATGTTGGCATAATATGATGACCAACATATAGAGCAAGCCATTTGCTACATTAGCAGGAATTTTTTGAACTACAAAGTCTATTATCCCTCTTTAAAGAATATTTTTCTTGTTGTTGTGTTTGTTTTTAGGAATATTGGACACTACATGCTTATCCACAAGATATTTATCTTCATGAGAGTCAATCCCTTGTGATATTTCATGTTGAAGACCCACCTCTCAAGACTAACCACTAAGTGGGTCATCACCCTTAAAAAACATTATTTTGAGTTTATCAGAAAAATGCTTGTGAAAGGTTAGGTCATTGTTGACCAACTACCAATTATGGATTTAGAAGCTAGCCATCCTTTATCCATAGACTTCCTAGACGAGTCAATTGTTAGCCTAGAAGATGATAAACCTAGTTTGTAGACCCTATACTTTGATGTTGCTCAATTTATCAAAGGAAAGGGAAAGGAATCATCTTAGTCACTTCTCATTAGTACCTTATTCCTTTGTCCTTTAATATTTTTTGTGTGTCGACAACACCATAGAGTATAAATATTATTCTAGAACTCTATGCAACCTTAGACTTATAGGATAGAACACTCTAAGTTTTTAGATATTTCTAGCTTGTAGGAAACCAAGTCAATGGTATATATCAAATTAAGGATGAAAATATTTGTTCATACAAAGACATCATTGCTAACCTAATGTCTACTTTTGAAAAAAATCATCATTAAATCCATCCCTTAATGTAGCAATCACCATGCTAATTCTATGGCCATAGTTTCATCTCTTATCTCCTTAGAATTGGTTATCGAGCAAGATATGATCATCATTTGAAAAATTGGGAGCATTCAACCTAAAATTCTTTGCAAATTTCTCTAAGGTTATTTTATATAGAAGCATCTCTTTCTCTTAATACTTAGCACAAGTATATCTTTTTATTTCTTAGGCATGGAAAATTACCTACCATTTTGAAATATAATGAGTGTAAGAACCTTAAGCAATGTGCCTATCAATATGTCATCATTGGTGATATATTACGTCATCATTCCTTCTATGGTATTCTCCTTAGATGCCTCACCATATTTAAATCCTAATAAGTTGAGTTTCCATTGCCAAGAAACTCCCATGGATGGGTTATTATTGACCCACCATGGTAAATGACTCTTGCAACTATATTAGGAAGTGTTATGTGTCAAAAGTATGATAAATGTATCCATGATAAATCCCATATTATTTAACCCTTGATATCTCCTTGGATTTTTTTCATCTAGGGATTAGACATCATTGGGAAGATCATTGTAGTATCATTTTATCAGTGTAAGATCATCATCATAGCTATTGAGTACTTCACCAAATGGGTTGAATACATGTATTTAGCCTTAATAACTAGTGTCCAAGTCTCCAATGTTATCCTTAACTAGATTATTTATCTCTATGATTTCCCTTCTTGTCCAAAAAGTATATGATGTTAAATACATGATTTAGCATAGATGGTCAATGCCTTACTATCATGAAGGAAATGGCCAAAATGAAGATTCTAATAAGACTCTTTTTATTATTAAAACTAGTTGATATTAGCATCTTTAGCTTTATCCCACCCTATGGACCTATTACACTAGTGTTCAAACTCCCACTGGTGCAACACCCTATGCTCTAGTTTATGGAGCTGAAGTTGTTTTCCATTTAGATATTGATATGCTTTCCTTGTACTTTTTTTAATACGATCTATGTGAAATATAAATATTTTCTCACCTATCCTAGTTAATTTGAACTGCTTGATGAACTTACGGGTCTACCAACAAAAGCTCAAGTGTTCCTCTAGCAAGAAGGTATGACCCCACTCCTTTAAAATTAGTGATATTGTTTTCAAAGAGAATCAAAATAATGTCAATTTCAAAGTCATGATAAAAGGCAAATTGAGGCTAATTGGCTAGGTCCATTCATCATAATAACTAAATTTGGTTCAAGATCTTACCACCTTACCACAGTTAATAGAAGCTAACTTAAAGAACCAATGAATATAATGCATCTTAAAATTTATTACACGTGAGTCTACATTGGCTTCCTATTTATTTTAGCTATCTAATGTTTCTTACTTGCATTCTATCTAATTTCATACTTGCTTGTATGTACGTGCTTGTCTATGTAAGTATATGTTGCATTTTGAGTCAAAAATCCATGATGACATGCAAATGATGATCCTAGTCAAGATAGATCATTATTTTCTTGCACTAGGTGATTGAAGTGAGTATATCCTCCTAATCCTTTTGCAAATAAAATCAATTTTCACATAACCATCTATCTCCATAAATATTTATCTTTCATAATCAAATTTACCTCAAACCATAGCTATAAAGTATTGTAAACTACAACTTCTTAGTCATATGATGAATACTATAAATTTTCATAATTGCTGATGGAAAAATCAAAATTAAATCAAATTATTTTTTCTCGTATGGCTACATGATGAAAACTATGAGGTTTTTTAGGTGTTGATAGCCCTATCAATCTTATCATTTGTTCTTCCACATAACATCTTTCATGGGATAATTGATCAATAGTAAAATTTTCCTCCCAATTGGGGATATCCTTCATTGTCATACCAATCAATCATTATTCATCTATGAGACTTCTCTATAAGGAAAATCAATCTAATTTAAAATCCTTTAAATATTTTTCTAAAGACCAAACAAATAAGCATCTGCTTAAAGGTAAATCAATTTAATCAAAATACCTTTAAGCATAAATATTTTCTTAAAGGAAAATCTAAAGTCTAAATTCCCTAAAGCTAATGGACAAGGATAAAATCACAAGTCCTTTAAACATTTATCTAAATCCAAGATAAATCTAAAATCAAATTCCCTAAAGCTAATGGGCAATATTAAATCAAAATTCCTTTAAGCATGAGGCTGTGTTTAAAATGCAAGGCTAAATATTTAGTACATACTTGTATACAATTGTAAATATCTTATATCAAAGAAAACTACTCAAATTACTTTAAGCATTTGTTTAAAGGCCAGGAAAATAGGCATCTACTTAAAGAAAAGTGTTGAATTAGCCTGGTCAAAATTCCTTTAAGCAATTGTCTAAAGGCTAGAAAATAGGATTATGCTTAAAGTTAAGTATCAAATTATTTTATCAAAATTTCTTAAGCATTTTTCTAAAGGTTAAGCAAACATGCATTTGCTTAGAGATAATTCTCTCTCTATATAGTTGTACATATTGTATATACTTTACAAAAAACATTAGCAGAACCACATCTTTCATATTACATATTTCTTCATATTTGAACATTTTACTTAATTATTTTTTATTTATCTTTCATCTCTCATCACTTATTATTTTTTCTTTCAAACAACTTTTCATTAAGTAACCATAATTCATCAAGCAACCATTAGTAATCATAATTAACAACACATTCAATCCATAACACATCTACTATAAATAAAACCACCACCATATAATCTACAAATCCATTTTTAACATTTAATCAATCATAATTGATCATGAATGACATTTAAAATAATTAAATGCATATATCATCATCTCATCACATAACATTTAAATCATAATGTATCATAAATCACATCGCTTAATGAACAATAAAATATCAATATATACTAATCATCAAATTATATTCAAGTGTCATATATATAAATATAGTGCAATAATCTAATCATAATATCCTCAATCCTCCCATAGGTGGTAGTGTCCTCATAAATTATTGTATTTGTCATGTCATAGACCTAGAGTAAATCCATAGTCTCATCCTTGTTAATGAGATAGATGTCAGTCAATAGTTATGGTTGTGTAGTATGCCATCTAGTAATGTGTTGATTACTCGATCTCTTCCTATAAATCTACATATACCTGGACTAGCTTGTCCCATATCATCTGGACCATGTAGGATCCTCTAGCTATCCTAGATAATATGGATTACATTGTTATAATGTTATTAGATATCACTCTATGGTTGGACCCTATATGGTTTGTCACATCATGGCAATATCCCATGTCCTTTGGTCCCTCTTTATCCTAGTAGTTATCTCCATGTTGATAATATTTCTTGCCAGCTAGTACCTCTCTACTACTATTATTCTCAATGCTACCTCTAAGCTAGCAACCTATATCGCTAAAATATCTTTCTCTACCTTGAAAATTGCTTGAGATGACCTACTAGGCCCTACCTTGCTATCCATGCTCATGGGTGATGGAAAACCTAATAGTGGTAGAACTTCTACTAGTGCTACCACTACCTTTGTCTATTGCTATATCTTTTATTTTTGTTGTGCCTCTTTATAGAGGCACATCAAAATTGATGCTACTGATCTTGGACTCTATAGTTGTACCCCCAACATTGTAACCCTCTATAATAATACCCCTTGGTATCATTGCGAATAGATTATTGGGTCATATCACCTTGGATTTTGTCTCATATAATTATCAAGTTCAATCTCCTAGTAAAAATGTATATTTTTTGGCCCTCCAGATCCCCTCTCCCATGTATTCTACCAAAACTATACCAGACCTACTAGTATCCCTTGCTCTACACCAAATTGATAGACCACGTTGTCAAAATGGTGGATCTCATGCTCCATTAGGTCCTATTATCCATTTGACTTACCTTATATAAGCTAGATGATATGCATCATATTTCCACCTGGGATGTTGTCTATAAAATCTCCATATCACCTGTTCCACCTACAAGTCATTGATTGCCCTCCTAGTGGCTACCAAATATCCTCTATATGGATTTTCCTACCCACCCTCAAAATAATGGGTCCACCTATATGCTACTAGTACCTCAGGGTTATCCACCCATTCCAATAGACTTGATGGCATCATAATAGCCAAGTGCTTCCATGCCCAAACTTGTAATAGTGTATGCAATACCATGACCTATTGTCCTTTGTATACTACTAAGTGTAGTATCTAGTAAAGTTACACCAACACCATTGGTCCCTATATGTAGACCACCTACTAGTATTACATATTTACTGCCAACTCTTACCACCCCTAATGCATGACTCTCTTACTCATATCCCTAGGTAAGATGATTTATATTAGTGTACACAAGAGAGTCATCTATTAATTCAAGTAGCCCTTAATGGTAATGTCTAACCTGATAACTAGGGATGCCAAATATCTTGCCATTCCTTGTAGAGCCTATTTTTTATTATGATCCATCTAAAATGTTTCTCCCTTGATCGATACATGAACACTCATCTAAACATCCTCCAATGTGAATGACATTTCTATAATAGGTAGATAAAATATACTTATCTTCAAGTACCACCTCTTTTCCAATGTCATTAGGAATGCCTCATCAAACTCAACCTTAGGCATTGGAGCTTATGTAATATCCTTACTACCTTGAGGAATGCATAGTCATCAAACCCTAGTAGTCATTGAAATATCGCCAAAGTTTTGGGACATCTCTCTTGGCACTCCAAAGTGGCCTATCAAACATACACCCATAGCCAAGCCAAGATATCCTATAAAACATAAAATGTTTCAAATCTAACATAAAAAGCTAGAAAATAATATTTTCCTACCCATTCACAAAAGCATGATCAAGGCATAGAAGTGTTGCCTAGTAGTAGGTCCACTGATGTACAAAAGTATCATCAATCAAAAAAGTGCCATCACATGGTGCTAACATTTATAGAAGTGGAAACACCACTAGTAGGCAATAGCACCACCCATATGTAGAAGAATTATCACTTTTTTGTCATATACTTTTCAAGGTAAAGATAAAATTAAAAGTCAAAATTTTGGTACTTACTGATGTTACTGATCCTCATCCTAGTTGTGATGCTTGAACAATGTTCACATGATGTCCTGATAACCCATGATGTACCATTGAATTCTAAGTGTAAAAATATTCTCGAGAGCTCTTTCCTTCTCTACATATAAAAATGAATTCATTTTTACTCCCATTCATTTTACCCCTTGACCTCCTCAATTATTTTTGTTGCCTCTCCTCGTTTCTCATCCCTTCTCATATGTGGATCACAATCAAGTCAATTTTCCTCGGTCTACCTTGATTTTCCCTCCAAAACATAATGGGAAACACTAGGGAGTGATAATATTAATATTTTTCTAAACGTAATTTTAACGTCACTTTTAAGCAAATAATCTCTACATAACTCATCCAACATCATTGAACTTATTTTCTCCTATCTTGTAATTACAACATCTACATCAATTTGTGATGCATTTATTATGAAATATATGTATTGAAATGGATAAATGTAGACACTATTCATAGGACTAATATTCAATCTTGCCATTCCCCTTATTATTCAACCTTATAATTGGCCAAATTGAGTCAACTTGTCTTATGTCAAATTTAGAGAATTTATTGCTTTAAGAGAAATAACATCAAGGAATAAGTGAGAGCACTGATGATACTACAATGATTTGGAAACACTTCTACTAAAACTTTGACCTTTGATATTTTCCCATGTATTTTTAACCTCCATTGGTTGCATTACACTAACACCATTGTGATACCATCAACAGTGTTGGCACCTCCTAACACTTCTAATATGCCATGTTCCAAATATGAGAGGCATGACTTATTACATATTTCAATCCATATACCATTAATGGACCCAATCATACCTATTGATCCATAATACCTGTAGCAAAATCCTAGGACCAAGACCTCCATTTTCATGCCCTTCCATTAACTCCATTTTGATCCCTTTCAAATTCTTACCTTCTTATATCATATCTCTATCATGTCATGTTTAATGCATCTCCTCCCCAAAGGAGCCATGAATTCCTATAAATATATCCCTTGGGGTAGCCATTTCATCATATTTCTCATGGTATCCAAACTCTATCAAAATTGTTCTAGAATTATAGGTATTTTATCATTTTCATTGTAAGGTTATGCTAAATGTTTAGCTTAGTATTATAAACACTTAGCTCTCATCCTTAAAGTATTCAATATATCATCCTTGCAAATTTTCTCCAAGCTTCCAATCATGACACCAAGTAAGTCTTCAAGCAATCGTAAACCTCAACAAGATCCCAATGAGGGGGAAACAACTTCTTGTCTTGAATTTTGCTCTTTTCCATTCATGTTTGCTTATTGAATCTTATTTAATTTCATATTTTAGTATTTTGATGCATTTTGGCTAATATTGCATTAAGCTATATTTCTATTTTTATCATTTAATCTTCATTTCAAGCAAATATCTCTTCATTTTTATATTATTTAGTAGGTCTTTGTATTCCCATGTTAGATACCTTCATTATTGTAATTGTAATGTCTATTCCATCATGTATTTAATCTTATTTTTATATTCATAGAAGTAGTAGTGCCACAATATTATAGATTGGTGGTGTTATTGCTCTCTCTTTTACATAGAGTATAAGCACATGCATCAAAAGCATCGAAAGTGGTATTTCCTAGAAATGCTTCTACCACCCTAGCATTTATTTTAGGATTTCTATCAATCTATCATTTTCATCATTTCAATAGGGGCCTAATATCTATATCAAGAAAGTCAATTGTATCACACCATATCAGACATACCCCTCTACACTAACTACCACATGTTTTGTCTATTTTATAAGTTTTGGTGATAGCACTAGCAATGCTTCTACGAGAAAGCAACAATTTTACTGCTATGATAGAAATAAGTCATTGTGTAATTGATATTTATATTTTAACACATAGATATTAGTATCTATTTTCTCTATGCTTAGATTAATTACTATTTTCTATTTACTATTATGTTAAAAAAAAGAAAATAAGGAACTAGTTTATCTTAATCATATAGGGGATAATTTGATATTTTTAAGGTTAAGAATTTAATCAAAATTACAAGTAGGCTACATAGTAGGATAAAATTTATTTTTTGCATATATCTTGTACCTTTGCTCATAATAAAATAAAAACTGTTATTGACATTTTCATCAAGTCAAAAAAGTATTGTTTATGAAGAAATGCATTTAGCAACATCTAGAAAAGAGAGAGCAATGAACTTAAAATTTTACATGAATAAACCCTATGATAGGTTGAAATAGAATTTTTTTTTTGGTAATATTAGAAAATTTTAAATTTGGAAAGAAATAGGTTAGATGGATTAAAGCTTATGTCTTTATAGTATCATATTTAATGCTAGTAACAGATTCATTTAAATCCAAGAGGGGTCTTAGATTGGGAGATCCTCTATCACCATATCTATTCATTATTATGAAAGAGGTATTGGGAAGAAACTTAAAGAAGACATACAAAATTGGCCTAATAAGAAGACTTAAGACTAGTAATAGCATCAATAGTATCACCCATTGATAGTTTGTATATGATGCAACCATGTTTGGGAGCATAGGGATAAATGAAACCAAATATTTGAATAAATTGTTAAAGGAATATAAAAGAGCATGAGGAAAAAAAGTTAATAGGAAAAAATCCTAGATTTACTTCCTATAAAGTTCATCTTGAATCAAAGCAGTCATATGCAGGTCACTTCAAATGGAGGAGGCAAATTTGCTAGCAACATATCTAGGGATGCTCTTATTTAAGGGGATAATGAGGATAAAATTATGGAATCTAGTTATAAATAAATTTTAGAATAAACTACTATCATGGAAAGGTAGATGGTTATCGTTAGCAAGAAAGTGGAACTTATTAAATTAGTATTACAAGTCATTTCAACATATTATATGTCCTTGTATATCATGCCAAAATCTCTAGAAAATAATTTAATCTATATTATGTAGTCATATTTATGGTTAGGATTATATGATAAAAGGAATTCTCCTTTGGTAAAATGAAGGAATGTGTGTGATGATAAAAATTGAGAAGTTTTTGTTTAAGTGCTCTAAGGAAAAGTAATTTTGAGATTGTATAAAGAGAGTCAAAGAAAATGGGCAAGAATTATTCTAAGTACATTCCTCTCAATTATCTAAGCTTAATATTTATTGCATTCTCACTTCCATATGGTTCTACACTTTGGAATAATTTTAAAATATCAATTGATCTAGTAATTAAAGGTCTAATATGGGTGGTGGGAATTGAAGAAAATATTTCTATTTGGATGGATACTTGGTGAGCTAAAAAATCACTCAATCTAGGTTTAACTTTGAAACTAATGATGAAAGTACTTCAAAATAATGTTGGAAATTTTGAGTGGATGAGTTGTCATTGATGTCAAGAATGAATGGTCATTGATGTCAAAATTCAGTTTCAATAAGCAGTGCAAAAGGAAGCTGTTCTAGAATCCATCTTCAGTTGGTCAAGACCCGGTTCCAAGAAGTCAGATATGGTCCAAAGTGCAAAGAATAGGCCCAATAAAATAATATTAGAATATTTTATTATAATATTAAAAAGGGAAATTTAAATTAATTAATATAATTTTATTATAAATTAATTTATTAATTAATTTAATTAACTTCAAAGTTATTTAAGTTAATTATAATTTTATTTTAATTTAATTATAAATTAATTTTTATAAATTTAATAAACCCTAAAGAGGGTTATAAGGCTAAGTAAAAAATCAAATTGGATATTCGATTTGATGCGTCGACGTCATATGGTATGGAAAATTATGTATAAATGGTGTCAAAGTTCTTTGCCTTACATCCTTAATGTTATCGATCGAATATCCTATGCTCCATTGTTTCGTACACAAAAAGGGAAAGGTTCTCACATTTTTGAAAAGATCTTCGATGACGAAGGGATAAATCAAGGGGAGCACCAATATTTATCACCAAAGGCACTGGTAGAGTAGTTGGAAAATGATCGAGGCGCTAGGGTGTGTGGCAATCAAGGTGTGCAAGTTTGATAACCTTCAAGTTTGTTTTTGGAAAAGATAGGGCATTCATTTTTTGTTCAACATCTAACACAGGGATAAAGGGAGGCTTGTGCCTTCCCTTCCCCATGGGAGCACCTAGCCCACATGGTGGGCTAGCGCCTTGATAAGGCGATTGACAAAGACCAAATTTTGTGTTCGAAACCCACCAAGGTTTTTTTGATAGTGACAAAGGTATGCACTAATGTCATTTATGTTGGTCACTTAATTTTGGATGTGTTAAGGTTGAAAGAAAATAAAAATATTTTTATGTGCCTAAGGTTGAAAAAAAAAATGTTTTGATGGTTTATGAGGTTTAATTTTTGTCTGAATTAATTTGGTTATTAAGTTTTTTGAGGGAGATAAAAGGGTAGGCAAATATTAATTCTGAAAGGTTAATTTTTGGAGATTGATTTATTAAAATTGTAGATTATAAGGAGCAATTTGAGTGATTATTTTTATGTGTGATTTGATGATTGCTAATTTCAATAAGGAGTAATAAGGTGTATTTGAGATTGATTATTTGTGTAATTGAGAAATATTTTAAAAGAGTGTTAGTGTCAAATTTTGTCATCTAACCATTGAAATTGGTAAAGAAAAAAATCATGTTTGAGACAAGTTTTTAAAGGGCACTTCTACATCAAACAAAAGGTATGGGCACATATTCCTAGTGAGTGATTGTTGAATGTTGTGAATGCTAAGTTGGAGTAAAAAGGTTGCTTCTGTAATAAGAGTTATTGATAAAACCTTTTTTGATGAGCATTGTTGAGTTGATTATTGAAGGTTTTTTGAGTAAGAGTTGATGATAAAAACATTGGTTGATAAGCAGTGTTGGAATTATTGAGTGAGAAACTTGAACTAGGGTTTGTGCAAAAATCATGAGTATAATTGTTATGTGAAGTTGTCAAAAATCATGAGTATCATTGTTATGTGAGATTAGAATTGTTGTTGAAGCAATTGGTTGAGTGAGGAACTTGAACTAGGGTTTGCAAAGATCATGAGTATCATTGTTATGTGAGGATTACTTGATAAGCATTGTTGTTTAAGTGATTGGTTGAGTAGAAGTAATTGAGCTTAGTTGGGTGGATGTGTTAAAGTGATAGTTCAAGTTTAGTGAAATAAATTGTTCCATATTGTAAACTCATTTGAGATAGAGATTGAGCAGATTTGAGGTAATTCTTTGAGAAGACTTGTGGATAGATATATGTGAGCTTTTATGGAAGCTTACAATACAAATTTGAGAATAAATATTTTTGAGTAAATTGAACAAGTTCTAGAGAGGACTTGTGGGAATATTAGTGTGAGGTTTTGTGGAAGCTTACAAGGCATATTTGAGACAAGTCTTTGAGAAGACTTGTTAGTAGAGTTGATTGATTTGTTAAAAAATTGAGTTAAGGTTTGGGGTAGATCTAGAAGTGTTAATTTATGATTGGATCAAGCTTTGTGTTAAGGCTTAAGGATAGATATTGAGGATATATTTGTTCTAGATCGAAGGAATGTGTTTAGTACAGATCAGAGGACAAATATTGAGGATAGATTTGTGCTAGATTGAAGGATTGTATTTAGTGTATATTCAAGGATATATTTTGGTGCATATTTGAGGACATGTTTATTCTATACCATAGATAGATATTGAGAATATTTGTGCTAGACTGAAGGATTGTGTTTAGTGTATATTTGAGATAAAGCAAAGAGCAATCTTTGGAGGTGATAGATTATAAAGGATGATAGTCTCTAGTGAATAGAGATCCATTAGCTAGGGTAGTAAGGACAGGTCTTCTGAGTTAGGATAGGATTCTTTAGTGGATAGAGAGCCATTAACCAGTGTAGTGGAGGCAAAAACTCTTCTATAAGATCACCAGCTAGAGCTAAGGAGAAAGGAGTTCTCCTATGGATAGAGATACATGAACTTGATTAGGGGATTGGTGTCTCCTTTGGACAGAGATCCATAAACATTTTAATAGGGAAAGGATTCCAAAGAGATTGATTGAGAAAATTTTAGTGAAATATTCTCTCCGTGGAGTAGCCCACATTGGGTGAACCACGTTAAATTGGTGTCTCTATTGTGTGTGGTGATTTGTACATTGCTTTGATTACTACTATTCATATTTCTATCTATACACTGCATAATATTGATTGGTAAGAAAAGCAAAAATTGGTCTTATACTGTTCACCCCCTCTCAGTATAATCTTATGTTCTTCAATTGGTATCAGATCAGGTTCCTTCAGAAGATTTTAACAACTTGAAGAAAAATATTACAAGAACACAATAGATTCTAAGAATGGATCCTTAGATAATTCAACACCAATAATTTATGGAAGTGATTATGTATTTTGGAGAATGAAAATGAAGATCCACCTAGTGGCACTTGGCAATGAAATTTGGGAAGCAGTTGAAAATGGATACATACCACTAGTTACTCCACCTACAGATAAATATGGTAAGCTTCTACATCATTACAATTCAAAAGCAATGAATGCAATTTTAAGAGGTTTGCATAGAACAAAGTTCATAAAAGTTATGCATTCCAAATATGCAAAAGGAATTTGGGATAAGTTTCAAAGAATATATGAAGGAGATAAAAGTGTCAAAAAGGAAAAGATACGAAATCTCAAAGGACAATTTGAAGAGTTAAGAATGAAGGATGAGGAAAACATTAGTGCTTATCTACTTCGTGTAGACGAGGTTGTTAATGCCATGCAAGGAATTGGACTTGAGATTGAAGAATCTGATGTTTGCGATAAGATCTTAAGATCTCTTCCAAAAAGATTTAGTGAAAATATTTTTGCTATAGAGGAATCAAAATATGGTGATTCTTTGACAAGAGATATGTTACTTGGTATTCTTATAGCTTTTGAGATTAAAAAAAGAGGAACCTAATATCCATAAGGAAGAAGCCTTCAAAGCTACTAAGAAGAAAAAGACCAAGAAGTCATATTCAATCAATGAGTCATCTAGTGATGAAGAAGTAAATTATTGCAGAAGGAATAAGGATTCAAGAATATTTAAAGATATAAAATTTGTTATATGTTTCAATTGTGGAAAGTATGGTCACTATGCAACTGATTTTCAAGAAGCCAAAAATAGCAATGATAAAGAAAAACAGAATCATAAGAATAGGGAATAAAAAAAATACAAGTACCAAAAGAAAGGTAAGGATGGACAAGGCAGACAAGGAAATAAGTTCTTTCAAAGACAAAATAGGAGCTACTATGCAGACAAGGGAAGTAAGTACTAAAGTGAGAGTGATAATAGTTTCTGATATAATGATAAATATGAAGTCATATATCTCATAGAAGAAAAATACGAAATTAAGAAAAGGTCACCAATAAGTCTCAAGTGTTTTAGATGTGGTAATTTTGGATACCTTGAAGATAGTTGTACAAATAATGGTTTCAATTTTAGTGATGATGAATATGAGGATACACTTGAAGGACCATAAGTGAATATTATAATGGCACTAGAAGAAGAAGGAAGTGATCCTATAAGAGATAACTTAGAAAAGAGTGAATATTTTTTCAAAGGCAAACAAATAGAGGAAGAATAAAAAAAAGAGAAGTTGCTCTTGAGGGAGAGCTTATTTATGCTCTTAAAATTTTAAAGAAGGTAAGAAAGAAAAACTCCCAAATTGAGCTTTAGTTTCAATAATATGATGAAGAGAGAGAAAGGCTTATAGAGGATCTAAATAAGTTAATAGCTAAGACAAAGAAGTTCAAGGATAAGTTAGAAGCAAAGGTCGTAGAATGTGAGAGATTAGAACAATAAGTACCTCTACTAAGGTAAGAAGTAGAAAAATATGAGTATAAGCTACACAAGTTTGGAAAGAGCTCAAATATCGTAGATAAGATGATCAAGGTACAAATATGGTCAACAAACAAAACAGGTCTTAGTTTTGAACATCTCAAAAGAAATAAGAAGAAGAGTCAACCTCAAGTTCTGAAGAAAAATAAACTTTAGAAGAAGACAGTGTAAGAGAAAGTGAGACTTCTGAGGATGATTTGGACAACAGAAAGTTCAACAAAGAAAGGAATAATGCACAAAAGAGGAACAAATTGAATAGGAACCAACACAAGGTAAGAGAGGCTAAGAGACCAATGAGGTCAAGGCAAGAAAATTTTAATGGATGATGTTTCTCATGTCACAAATTTGGGCACAAGGCTTCACAATGCAGGACACACATGAAAGATAGGAATATGGGAACTTCAGGAATATGCAATTTTTTTATGGGTATTGTTACTCATGTAATTAGTTTTGTCACAAGGCAATGAATTACAGGGTTCATGACAGGAACAAATATGGTTTCACCAGTAGAAATACCAAGACATTTACACCTCAAAGGAATAAAAACATTAAGTTTTATAAGTGAAATAATGATGGAAATACAACATAGTGGTGTAGAGAAGACATTCCAGAACCAAGCATGAACAGGAACAAGAACAGGAATAGGAACAAGAACATGAACAGGAACTAGAACAAGAATATAGACATGAACAGGAACAGGAATATGGACATGAACAGAAACAAGAACATGGATATGAAAAGGAATAGTCAAAGAAATCAAAAGAATTAGATGAGAAGGAAAGTGTACAAAGGTAAATATTAGTGCTTGCTGGGAGTAGAAATACTCCCACCTCATTCTTAGCCTCGAGCCCTAGAGGTGACCCTTTGCCATTGATGTCAAAGGGGGAGAGATTTGATTAAGGGGGAGAGATTTGATTTAAGAAGAGAGTATTGAGTCAAGGGGAGCATTTTCCCAAGGGGAGCAGCATAGAAACAGGTTAAGGAAATTGAAAAGATAATTGGGTTGTCATCAATGACAAAGGGGGATATTGTTGGCCATTTTAACTGGATGAGTTGTCATTGATGTCAAGAATGAATGGTAATTGATGTCGAAAGTTAATTTCAGTAAGTAGTGCAAAAGGAAGCAGTTCCGTAATCCATGCAAAAAGAAGAGTCCATCTTTAGTTGGTCAAGACCTAGTTCCAAGAAGTTAGATATGGTCCAAAGTGCAAAGAAGAGGCCCAAGAAAATAATATTATAATATTTGATTATAATATTAAAAAAAGAAATTTAAATTAATTAATATAATTTTATTATAAATTAATTAATATAATTTTATTATAAATTAATTTATTAATTAATTTAACTAAATTCAACATTATTTAAGTTAATTATAATTTAATTTTAATTTAATTATAAATTAATTTTTATTAATTTAATAAAACCTAAATAGGGTTATAAGGCTAAGTAAAAAATTGAATTGGAAATTCGATTTGATGCATCGACATCATATGGCATGGAACATTGTGTATAAATGATGGTAAAATTCTTTGCCTTACATCCTTAATACTATCGATCAAATCTCCTATGCTCCATTTTTTCGTGTGCAAAAATGGAAATGTTATCACATTTTTGAAAATATCTCCTATGGCGAAGGGATAAATCGATGGGAGCACCAATATTTAACACCAAAGGCACTGGTAGCACAATTGGTAAATGATGGAGGCGCTAGGCTGTGTGGCAAGCAAGTTGTGCAGGTTCGAATTCCTTCGGGTTTGCTTTTGGATAAGAAGAGAGGGCATTCATTTTTTGTACAATGCCTAACATAGGGATAAAGGGAGGCTTCTACCTTCCCTTTCTCATGGGAGTGCCTAGCCCACATGGTGGGCTAGCACCTTGATATGGCATTGGGTAGAGAGCAGGTTTCATGTTCGAAACCCATTGAAGACTTTATGATAGTGACAAAGGTATACGCTGATGTCATTTGTGTTGGTTGATTAAGTTTGGATGTGCTAAGGTTTGAATAAAATAAAAATATTTTTATGTTCAAACCTTGATTGATTGAGTAGAGTTGATTGATTTGTTCAAACCTCGAGTTAAGGTTTGGGGTAAATATAACAGTGTTGATTTGTGATTAGATCAAGATTTTTGTTAAGGCTTGAGGATAGAGTTTGAGGATATATTTGTGCTAGACCGAAGGACTATGTTTAGTACTAATTAGAGGATAGATATTGAGGATAGATTTGTGCTAGATCGAAGGACTGCGTTTAGTGCAAATTTGAGGATAGAGTTTGGTGTATATTTGAGGACAGGTTTGTGCCAGACTAGAGATAGAGATTGAGTAGATTTGTGCTAGACCGAAGGACTATGTTTAGTGCAGATTTGAGACAAAGCAAAGAGCAAGCTTTGGAGGTGATAGAGTATAGAGGATGACAGTCTCTAGTGGATAGAGATCCATTAGCCAAGGTAGTGAGGATAGGTCTTCTGAGTGAGGACATGAGTCTTCAGTGGATAAATATCCATTAGCCAGTGCAGTGGAGGCAACAACTCTTCTAGAAGATCACCAACCAGAGCTAAGGAGAAAGGAGTTCTCCTGTAGATAGAGATCCACAAACTTGATTAGGGGATTGGTATCTCCTTTGGATAGAGGTCCATAAACATTGTAATTGGGAAAGGATTCCCAAGAGATTTATTGAGAATATTTTAGTGAAATATTTTCTCCATGGATTAGCCCACATTGGGTGAACCACGTTAAATTGGTGTCTCTAATGTGTGTGGTGATTTGTGCATTACTTTGATTATTGTTGTTGATATTTTTATATGTACATTGCATAATATTGATTGGAAAGTAAAGTAAAAAGTGGTCTTATACTGTTCACCCCCTCTCAGTATAAGCTCGTGTTCTTCAAATAAATATGGTGATATGGTTTCAAACATTATGTACATGAATCAATAAGGAAGGTTCAAATGAAAATAATATTTTATTATAAGTATACCAGGCAATGTTGCTAGTAGGTAATTGAGCAAAAATATAACAATAATGATTATTCTAAGGGTAACTAAGGATAAGTTGATTTGGAAGTTGAATAGCTTAGGAAAATACACAACAGTAAATGAAAAGAATATTTTATTACAAGCATACCAGACATTGTAGCTAGGAGGTGGTTGAGCAAAATGATAACAACAAAGATTATTCCAAGGGGAACTAAGGATAAGTTGATTTCTGGGTTGAATATCTTAGGAGAATACACAACAAGAAGTAGATATAATATAAATAATATCATAAGAATATGGAGAGATATTTAGGATAACCCAAACATTCCAAAATTTATATATTTTATGTCTAGTATGTCATAGGAATAATTTATCTTGAAATAACCTTATAAAAAGGGGTTTTCATGGCCCCTCGCAATGTGTTCTATGTAAAAATGTTGAGGAGGGTATAGATCATCTCTTGGGACATTGCTTAGTAGCCTAGGAAATATGACAATGGATTCTTAATATGTTTGGTAAGTACATGGTGATGAATGACAAAATTGAAGAATGGTTAAAGGAATGGTAGAACACTTATAAAAGTGAGGCATTATAGACACTCTGGGACATATTAAAACATACAATACTTTGGGCTATATGGATGGAAAATAGTATAAGAATATATAAAGAAAAGAAAACTATTTAGAAGTAATAAAAATGAAGATTTTTTTAGCCATAGAGGATTCTAAACCAACACTATCAATTCACCCAATCCCTAATCTTGAACCAAAGAGCCTTGATAGATGAATTCAAGTCATTAAATGGAACTATGATGTTAGTACAAGAGAAACAAAAGGAAGACAAAGAATATTGAGGAAACCACCAGAAGTCGAGTTGGTCAAATTGAATTTTGATGGAATATCTAAAGGAAATTTAGGACCAATAGGAGGAGGAAAAATAATTAAAAATAATAAGGTTGAGATTTTGTCATATTACACTTTCAATAGTGTTTTTAAGACAAATAATGAAGTTGAAGCATGGGTAAATTTGAAAGGGTTAAATATTTGTAGACAAATGAAATAGAACAAAATATTAATGAAAGGTTATTTGCTTATACTAATCAATATAATTTTTAGGAAAGCAAAGGATCCATAGAGCATAGAAGATATCATTGTGGAATTACAAGACCTTGCTATACAATTTGAAGAAATTAGGCTTACTAATACGTTAAGGAAAATGAAAAAATGTGTAGATAGACTAGCCAGTAGACGTGTTTTAATAGAGGATAGGCTCAACCACACTCTAAAAGGGGAAATATAAATCATACTCTAAACTATAGGCTCAACCCTAACCTATTAAATATTTAAAATTATACCATGAAGGTACCATGGGGATACATTAGCATGTACCAAATAATGTAATATTCCTCAACAAAGTTATATTCTCGTTTCCATTGTTAAAGGAAGTAGTAAGTTTACCAAAGTTGACAAGAAAAGATTAACTATTTGACTCAAATAATGATTGAAATTTAGTTTATTTTTCATTGATAAGTTTATTGTATTTTATAACATTAATATATTTTTATATAAACTATTTATTAGAAATCTTGTGGTTGCACTCACTTATGCTTCACAAAGGAAACTAGTAGTCTAGATCTATTAAAGAAGACTATGATAGTGTGAAGTTTGAGAAATATTACTATACTAAGATGCAATGTGTAGAAGTAGAGGTAGAGTCTTGGTATTGTGAAAATTGTTGCAAGAATATATTAGGAAGGATGTTGAATTTTGGAATATTTATATTGACAAAGAGAATTGAAGATCCAAAAAATAAAAAAACAAGAATTTAGACTTTATATAAAAACGATGTAGGTATCTAGCTATAGCAACTCAATTGAGATGAGAATTGAATTTATTTGTAAACTCTCAATCTCTAAAGGAGAGAGTTGTAATTTGTAAAATATGGGGGATCCAAGTACAACCTCGTTTCTCCGTAATTTTTTTAAAAGGTATTTTAGTTATATGTCTTATATGATGTATCTTCCATGTGCATTTAGACTAGATTAAGATTAGGCTTATCTAAAGGGAATATCATATGGAAATATAATTTCTTAGAAAATGTAGGCGTTCTCTAATTAATCCATCAAACTAGTCATTAGGATGATAACATCTCCTAGTCCTATTGAAGTGAGAGGAGATAGGAATAAATGCATTTTATCCCCTTAGAGACCCTTTGCCAATCTCCTTCCCCCCTTATCACAAAAAATATATAAGGTTATATTGTTGTAATAAAATTATTAATGAAACAAACGTTATCAATGCAATTAGTAGCTTGAAACTTATAGATCATAAATTTTGTCAAAATTAAAAAACATATATCGTGGTCAACTAAGTAGGAAATTTCTATCATTTTTTGGCCTTGAAATAAATTGAATCCATTTACTTTTAATTTTTATCTAGAATGCTTTGCCTTGTAAAGATTATAAAGTCAAAAATTTAATTAGTGTGAGCAATAACTATAGATCTTGAATTTTTGTTAGCAATCTAGTTAAAGGAGAGGACATCAAAAAAGCAACAAAGGAGTTGTAAAAGAAGCTTCAAGAGTTGTAATTAACCATTTTCAAGAAAGATGAGTGATTTAAAAATCCATCAAAATATGGTAGATACTTTGTCAAAGCAATCAAAATTTCTTATCCTTAAGGATTTCCCTTGGAAGAATATTTAGTTAGCCAAGGCCTCCTTAAGACCTTGATATTCTTATGGTTAGTTGTTCAATGTAAAAATCATGTAAACTATAGTTTACAAAGGAGGAGAACATCATGGACCTTTGAGGAATGCCTTATATGAGTAAGAACTAAGAACATCAAATCATCTGTTTCTTTTTTTATTTTTTGGGAGAACAAGGAGTTGTACATGGGTCCCCCACTTTGAAAAATTACAACTCTCTCCTTCAGAGCTTGAGATTTTACAAAAAAAATCAATTCTCATCTCAATCTAGATGCTATAGCTAGATACCTATATCATTTTCATAAAAAAAAAGTATGAATTCTTGATTTTCATTTTTTGGATTTTCTTCAATTTTCTATATAAATACAAATATTCCAAAACTTAGCATCCTTCTTGATATTTTCCTATAACAACCTTCACAATACCAAAACTCCACCTCTACTAATTATACATTGCATCTTAATAGAGTCATATTTCCAAAACTTTACACTATAGTTTTTTTTCTGAAACATAAGTGCAACTAAAAAAATTATAATAAATAATTTATATGAAAACATATTAATTATTTGATTTATGCAGTCAACATTTTCTTGCCAACTTTAGCTAAATTTCTTCTAACCATGGAAATTTTAACTTCGTAATCCTTAATTCAAACCGCTCTATTGGCTAGCCTATCTACAAACTAGTCATTAGAATGCCAATACTTGATTTCTTCAAACTTTGTAGCAAGATTTTGTATTTCTACAATTCTCTCTCCCCTTCTTTCCTTTCCTCTTCCTATGTGTCAAGGGAGAGTGTTAACATCTCAACAACCTGGCCCATGGAAGGTCTTTTGTCCTTGTCGTGTTCCAGGCACAGCAAAGCCGTGTTCAGCACTCTCTCAATCTTCACCTTTACCTCTGATCTCCACTCCTCTGCCAACCTGGAATCCACCAAAATTTCCTTCCATTTTCCTCCTCTTAGGTTCTCGGAAGCCCACTGCGCAAAGTTACCCCCGCATTCTGCAACATTGAATTTGGCAGCGTCACGACCACTTATGAGTTCCAGTAAAAGAATCCCAAAGCTATAAACATCTGCCTTGGCCGTAATGGGAAGATTCATGATCCACTCGGGCGCCATGTACCCTCTTGTCCCTCTAATTGTAGAGAATGTGAGCGCACGATCCCTGTGGCTGTCCACCAGCTTTGCCATTCCAAAGTCCGAAACTTTGGGACAGAACTGCTCGTCCAGAAGAATATTCTGGGGCTTGATGTCGCAGTGGAGAATCCATTCGAGACATTCCTCGTGAAGATAAGCCAATCCTTTGGCCGTCCCCACTGCAATTTGGAGCCGTTTTTTCCATTCTAAAACTCTGGTGCTGTCATGGGCGAAGAGATACTTGTCCAGCGAACCATTCTCAACGTACTCGTAAACTAAAAGCCTGTTCTTTCTCTCTGCACAAAATCCCAACATGCGAACCAAATTGATATGATGGACTCTGCCGATCATACTCACCTCTGCCCAGAACTCTTCTTCTCCGTGAGAAACTCCTTCCAGTCGCTTCACCGCCACCATTTTGTTGTCGGGGAGGAGAAGGCCCTTATACACCGTCCCAAACCCTCCTTTTCCCACTATGTCTCTGAAATTATTGGTAGCTCGTTTCAGTTCTGAGAAAGTGAACTTTTTGAGTCCTGTAGGAACGGCAAAGTAGCCTTGGCGGTTATAGAGGATGTCATCGTCATATTTTCTGAACATAAAATACCATCCCAGCGTTATGCAAACAATCTCCACGGCCCCAATAGCCGAAACAAATGTTGACAGAACAATCAGCTGACTTTTTTTTACCTTTCTTGCAAGGGCTGAAGAAATGTTTGCGGGTACTTGCGGTTCCCTTGAACATTGCAGTGGCTTCCATCCCACTTGCTCGGCAACGGAGGAGACGTTCTTCACAGAAGAATCGTTGATGGATATTTTAACATACATGTGAGTGTCTACCCCGGGGGATTGATGTCCATTCAAAAGAAAAAACTTTGGGAAACACTCACCTCTCCCGGTATTCTTGTAAGCAAACCCCAAACAAAAAACTTTGGGAAACACTCACCTCTCCCGGTATTCTTGTAAGCAAACCCCAAACAATAGCAAGTATCCATGCAAATTTTCTCACACTCTTCGAGTGAGTGGACTCCGTATCCATTGTATCCATTGTCAAAGCCATAATAATCTGTGTAGGGAAGCCGAAGAAACTTTGTGTTCTTTGGGTCGCAAGTAAGCTCTTTAATCAGCCGGCAACCTTTGAACCAGTCTGTCGAATCCACCATTTCAAAACCAGGGGGACACATACACTTAGGCTTCGGCGTATATACGCACAGACCATTCGGCCCACAATAGCCGTGAACTCTGCACTGCTCCGGAAGCGCAATCCACGTAATCCTCCAGCTGCGATTCTGCTTGTCAAGACTGTATAATCTCAGATTACCGTCAAAATCCATAGTCAATCTTCTTAAATGGCTTTCGCCATGATCTGACGCAATAAAAGTGAACTGGTCGCTTGAGTTGAATACCCCAGATCTGTCGAGAGTCGCCAAGCGAGTAATGTTGTAAGTAGTTCTCTGATTATCGAATGCATTCAGCCAGGGACGCGGCCAATACTTAGAAGAGGCAACCGGACTTTTGTAGATGAGGCCAAGATAGTTATCTTCGTTGAAGTAGAAACGATAATAGCCAGATTTGTAGGTGCCCAAATCTGCTCTAGAGACAAGTTGTGTATCCTTGGTGAAGGGCTGCTCGGGAAGGAGGGTATCAGTAGGAGAGTCGAAACTTTGCCACAAGATATCTGCTGAAGAGCCGAGCAGCACCAGATTTCCCGTGTTGAGAAGCTTGACTTCCTTTATACGGAGGGTCTTGGTCTTGTTCCTGGTCCTCCATACAACGGTTCCGCCTGCATCCGACAGAACGAGATCCCCGTCCTTCTGAAGACGGAGACGGGAATTCCTGCCGTTGACGGGTTGATCCCTGTTGGCCATCCAGACGACTGTATCCACCATATCAGAATACCATATGGCGAAACCAAAGGCGTTTACGCCAACACTGTAAAACCCAACAGAAAACGTGCCATCTTGAGACATCATTAACACAGTTTGGTTTCCTTGCGTTGAGGGGGAAAATCCTGACCTCAGCTTCTCTAATCCACTACTCTGTCGGGCAGATATAGAGGAAGTATAAAGCAGCGCCCACATTAACCAGATGCACAATGTGAAATAAGAAGAGTATGCCTTTGTTGCAGATTCCATTGTCGAGAGAAAAAGAAAAACTACCTAGTAGTGAGAAGAATAGAACCTCAGCTCATACATTTAGGGACGGCGTGTTGATGCAAAGCGCTTACCCATCTCCAAGAAGGAGAAGGTTACGTTACCATAAATACTATGCTGTGACAAGTGCTCCAAAAAAAAAAAAAATTCTATAGCCAGCATCTGGAGTCATGGCAGCAGTCAAGAAGACACAGATGTGTTAATAGGATAAGAGTCTAACATCATATAATTGAGATTAAAGGCTTCCATTTTAAATGTGCTATTTCATTAACAAAAGCCAAACTCGTAATTGATTGCTACTAGCCACGAAACTCGCGGGTCAGGGACGCCTGCGAGTTTGCCGAGTAACTCATCAACTCACGCCGACTTATTCGCCCATTATTCGCCGAGTACTCGGCGATTACTTGGCGAGACTCGTACGGAGAGAAGCAGGGGCCGAGGCCGGGGAATGACAGGGGAATGACAGGGGAAGCATGGGAAAGAGAGCTGAGGCAGGGAAGACTCGTACCGAGAGAAGCAGGGGTCGAGGCAGGGGAAAGACAGGGGAAACAGAGCTGAGGCAGGGGAGACTTGCACGGAGAGAAACAGGGACCGACAGGGAGGCAGGGGCCGACGGGGAGGCAGGGGAGGGATCGAGGAGGAAAAAGGGTAAAAAAATAATAATTTTTAATTAAATTTTTTAAAAATATTGTTTTAATAACCACATTTGCATCATCAAATAAGCATATGCTAATTTGATAAATATGATCTACAAGTGCTCAAAATACAAAGGCCCTGCAGAAGCTGCAACCACGATTTTTACATAACCTCAATCAAAATCAGCACAGAAACCAAAAACTCATTATTATGCCATCTTGATGGCTCACACAAAAACAAAAAGAAGATTTCTCCATACCATTAGCCCATAATTGATAGGACCTCGCAGAGCTTCAGATCCTTAAAACACTACCCTTGTGCGGAGCTATGCAGCGACTCCTTATCTCCGCCTCTATGTATACAGTGCTTATAGATAATGTGATGCCGTGGCCCTTGCTTTACCATCTAGTAGTTTGTGGTGCATTTAATGCATTGCAATGGGAAGACGAATCCGTTTTCTAAGTCAAAGATTTTATTACTCAAGGTATGAGGGGCTGAGATTAGAAATGTTAAACATTACGAGTAACTGAGATTAGAAATGTGAGACATTAAGGGTAAATGCTAATTTCTGTCGAAGGGCTGAGACTAGAAAGTGAGACATTTATTAAAGAGTGCGACATTATGCGTAAATGCTAATTTTTATCGACGGAATGAGATAACGGAATGAGATTGGAAGGGCTGAGATTAGAAAGTGCGACATTATGCGTAAATGCTAATTTCTTTCGAGGGAGTGAGATTAAAAGTGTGCGACATTATAGGTAAATGCTAATTTTTTTCGAGGGAGTGAGATTAGAAGTGTGCGACATTTACCAGTTGAGATTAGAAAAGTACGACATAATGTGCTAAATTCTTTCGACGGAATGAGATTAGAAGTGTGCGACATTTACCAATTGAGATTAAAAATGTGCGACATTGTGGGTAATTGTTAGTGTGCGACATTTACCAATTGAGATTAAAAATGTGCGACATTGTGGGTAATTGTTAATTTCTATCAAGGGGTTGAGATTAGAAAAATGCTAAATGCTAATTTCTATCGAGGGGCTGAGATTAGAAAAATGCTAAATGCTAAATGCTAATTTCTATCGAGGGGCTGAGATTAGAAAAATGCTAAATGCTAAATGCTAATTTCTATCGAGGGGCTGAGATTAGAAAAGTGCTAAATGCTAATTTCTATCTAGGCCGCTGCCTTTCGGCATGCCAATGGGCGTTCTCGTGATTATTTATTTGCTAAATGCTAATTTCTATCGAGGGGCTGAGATTAGAAAAGTGCTAAATGCTAATTTCTATCTAGGCCGCTGCCTTTCGGCATGCCAATGGGCGTTCTCGTGATTATTTATTTCCGAATGTTCCGCAACCTAAAATGGGTAGACGGTGATCCTCCTTGCACTGCCAAGACACGGGATTGAGAGCGTAATGTTGAGAGGCTACGTTAAAAGATTATTTGTTTGTTTATTTTATTTTTAAATTTTTCCTTTCTCCATTTTTTTCCCCGAGTTTATGGCAAGCTGTCGAGAACCCCAAAAATTAGGACTTTTGGATTCATAAATCACTGAAAGTATTATAATCGGAATAATATGGAATAATTAATACATGCATAGTAAACCAAATTCCAACATAGAAATATACCAGCGAAAAAAGTCAGAAATGCGTAGAATGAAATTAAACCTACCCAATTCACATAGAAATATGCCAGCGAAAAGTCAGGGATGCGTAAAATGAAATTGAATCTACCCAATTCCAAAAAAATGCCAGCGAAAAGTTAGGGGTGCGTAGAATGAAATTGAACCTACCCAATTCCAACATAGAAATATGCCAGCGAAAAGCCAGGGATGCGTAGACTGAAATTGAACCTACCCAGCTTCATAGTTACGTAATGTATAGTGAAATTGAACCGACCAAACATCATAGTTCCGTGATGTACGTGGCGTTGTCGCTCTTAGAAAACTGCCCTCCAATAATATTATTGGAAATATAACGCGACTGGACTTCACTTGAGGGTTGAAATTTCAATTTGCCGTGCCACAAAAAACAACCAAGACTGAACTGATTAATCTCCTCGTCATCGTCTTCGCTGTTTTAGGTAATCGAAAATAACGTAGTGTAGACAGAGGAATTATATTTATGAAGTACAAACCCATTGAAACCAAACAACTAGAAGCTGTACCTCATTTCTACTAGTGGGTTGGATCATCAAATTATTTCGAGCACATGAGATTTTATGAATGTTTGATATTCCACAATTTTTAGTACACGTGGGTTCTCTTCCATCAAATTATTTCGAGCAAATTGGAAATATTAAAAATTTGAAATATCAAACTGTTGAGTGGTATTTTCATCTGTGAAAACACACTCTTCGATAGGATTTGGGTTCTAAATCCTCTCTTACAAAGAAATCAAACAAATGACTTTTTCAAGGTCTCCGCTATATTAGCATTTTACATCTGTGTATTAATAATCTCAAATAAAGATATTCAATTTAAATGCTTGGAACACCTTAGTGGTTGTAAGTAATTGAAACAAGAGGCAATGTTGGTTTATTCTATTGTGAAACTTTAATGATTGTTTATTGAACCCAAATAAAGCAAATATGATCTGGCCCTTATATGACCATGACGTAACTTCAAAATGGAAATTGATGAAATGCCATAAAACATAACTCTTTCAATGAAATTGGAATTTTCATGAAGGAAATGTCATCATCGGCTCATGAATGAAAAACAAAACTAAAAATGAAATTCTGGCCTTGAAATGAAAATTTTCTATTTTCGAATTTTTAAAGTCTGCAACAAAACAACAGCTGTGGTGAAATTTATACAACTCCGAAAATGAAATTTTAAATGCGTATTTGAAATCTGCAGTATAACATACGCAATGATGAAACTATTTTTGGATTTTGGAATTTTTAGTTTTTTATTTTTTTTATTTTAATGCCTGTAAATTAAAATAAAGTGCAGAAAAAATGAAAATAAAATGCGAAAGGCAAATGAAAAGTGCATTCAGTATGATGCTATCCTATTTTGAAAAAACCGAAGCTAATGAGGTTTTCTGCATACAACTTAACATATTAAACCTGCAAAACACGCACAATCCAGATAAGTTAAGTGCTGGTCTCTAGGGTTTTAACTGTGATTTTTAAATTTAGACATTCGCATGAAGCAACCAAGAGAACTTGTATTAAACTTCACCTATAAGCCTAGAAATCTGAAAAGGGGAAAGATAAACATTCAATCTTGCATGCATAAAATAACTCCTTTCTTGTCAATGAGTGCATCTCTCTGAATTTTTTGTATTAAAAATTGGTCATTTTACAACAACGAAACTTTCTCGGTTTCCCAAACCCGATCTATGGAAGAAAACAACCTCAAAAGAAGGCCCGGAATGGTCCTCGGCCTTGACAGATTGCAACTCTGCTTACAACAATTTCCTACCTAGTCCAATGTAAAGGAAAATATCCAGAAAAAAGTGGAAGAAAAACACTCCAAAAGCAGGCCCATAATGGCCTATTGCCTTCGGCTCTGCAACTCTGCCCATAGTGGTTTCCCGCCTCTGTACCTGTCTTCGGATTTTGCTTTTAAACCCTCTGGTGTGGTTCTCTGTTTCGCTATGTGACCCTTCATTTCATTTCCCAGGTCTTTTCGTTTCGTCTTCCCCGACTCTTCATTATTTTTGGCTCTGTTTCGAGCATCGAAACGTTTGATCTTCTTTGCTAACTGTAACCGTTCTGTAACCCTTACACCTTTATGCCACGTGTTCAGTGCTTCCCCGCATGTTCCATAACGGCCCACCATGAATTGCGACAAAAAACAACATGTCACGATATCGCGACGTTTTTATATCTGCAGCTTTGTTATTCTTCTTGTACCGCAAAAATGAGACATGTCACGATATCGCGACATTTTTCTGACAGTAGCCTTGTTCGCCTTCATGAACCGCGAAATTGAGACATGTCGCGATATCGTGACATTTTTCTGTCAGCAACCTTGTTCGCCTTCATGCACCGCAAAATTGAGACATGTTGCGATATCGTGACAATTTTCTGTCTTCGGGCCGAGCAAATGCAACCTATCGCGAAATCGTGACGTTTTTCTGTTTCGGGCTGTGCAGATGCAACTTGTCGTGAAATCGCGACGTTTTTCTGTTTCGGGCTGTGTAGATGCAACTTGTCGTGAAATCGCGACGTTTTTCTGTTTCGGGGTGTGCAAATGCAACTTGTCGAGAAATCGCGACATTTTTCTGTTTCGGACTGTCTCGCTGCACTTAGCCGCGAAAACACGACATGTCACGAAAACACATCTTTTCATTCTACATCATCTTCTTGATTTCTGTCGTGAAATCGCGATACTTTTCATCTATATCCACTTTGGTTGCTCTAGGTCATGAAAATCTGACATGTCGTGATATCGCGACATATTTCCCTTGCTTAGCTTGTAGGTCATCGCAAATCGCGAAAATGAGACAGGTCACGAAATCGCGACACTTTTTATCTTCATCTCCGTTGCCGTCGACAAATCGCGAAAATGTAACCTATCGCGATTTCGCGACAATTTCTTTCCTTTATTCCTTCCTCACTTTCCTGTCGTGAAAACCTGACATGTCGCGATATCGCGACGTTTTTTCTCCTTGCCCTATTCTGACTGTTTTGACCGTGATTTCATGACCTGTCGCGATATCGCGACAATTCTGGCACCTTATCTTCTCTCTCCTCTATGAACCGCAATTTCATGACATGTCGCGATATCACGACGTTTTTCACTTTGTCTTTCTCTCTCCTCTATGAACCGCGATTTCATGACATGTCGCGATATCGCGACGTTTTCGGTCAACACTTCTTCCTGCCTGCTTTAACCGCAATTTCATGACAAGTCGCGAAAACATGACATGTCGCAAAATCATGACAATTTCTGTACTTGGCTGTTTTACCCATCAAACATCGCGAAAACACAACATGTCGCGATATCGCGACAACTTTGAGTCTTCAACTTAATTCTTTGTCCTGCATCGCAAAAATGAGACATGTCGCAATATTGTGACATTTCTGGCATCTTGTTCTGTTTGACCGCTTTGATCGTGATTTCACAGCACGTCACGAAATCGCGACATTTTCTTATCATGCTGCATTCTGTTGCTCTTAGCCGTGAAAACGAGACATGTCACGAAATCGTGACACTTTTCATTCCATTGTACTTCGCTTGTCTTAGCCGCAAAAATGCGACATGTCGCGATATCGCTACACCTTTTCATTTCGACGTACTTTGCTGTTCTGAGCCGCGAAAACCTGACACGTCGTGATATCATGACAACTTTATTTTCTGAGCCACGATGGAGCAACATGTCGCGATATCGCGACAACTTTTCATTTCTGGTCGCGATAGAGCAACATGTCGCGATATCGCGACAACTTTTCATTTCTAGCCACGACGGAGCAACATGTCGCGATATCACGACAAATTTTCATTTCTAGCCGCGACGGAGCAACACGTCGCAATATCGCGACACTTTCTTTTTATTAGCCGCGACAGAGCAACACGTTGCGATATCGGGACACTTTCTTTTTCTTAGCCGCGACAGAGCAACACGCCGCGATATCGTGACATTTTTTTTCTTATGTTGTATTTTGCTCTTCCTTTGATTTTTTAGCATCTGGGCCACTGCGGTCTTCTTTGAAAGCATGCAAAAAAGGTGGGTCCCCAATTTTGGGGTGTGTTGTGGATCAACCACAACACAAACATTAATAAAACAAATTGAACACGATAACTAAGTCCAAGTCAGTCGACAAACGCAACTTGATCTAAGTGTGGGCTGTCCCTACAGCCTCTATAGTCTTCCCCTGATTTATCTCCTTTTTATTTTCCTTATAGAATGAAGCATATATATTCTACACGTTTAATGTTTGACCTGATTTATCTCCTTTGCCTTTTATTCTACATGTTTAATGTTTGACCTGATTTATTTCCTTCGCCTTTTATTTTCCTGGAAGCATTTATATTTTAGACGTTTAATGTTTGACCTAAACAAATTTAGTGATTCATTCCAGACATTTTACCATGGTTTAAAATTTATTATAATCTTAAAAATGGTACCTTAAGTGAATAATAAGCATTTTATCTATTTATATAGAGGAGTTGGAGAGCAAGTGGGTAGTTAAAACTCTCAAGTTGAAAATGAGAGATCCCAAGTTCAAATCTCTCCCCCTCAAATGCTGCAGGTATGCTAAGTCCAGTCGATGGTTCATTAGGTCAGTTGGTGTGAATGGAGTCGTTAGGTCAGTTGGTGTGAATGGAGTCGAGTGCGACTCCCGAGTGACTTTGATAGAAGAGAACCCCAGACATGGAGTCTAATTCCAAGGTTTTTCTCCCCGCAAGGGGCGTGTTTCCAAATAATAATAATAAGCATTTTTATTACATAGGAGAGTTGGATAGAACCACTAACCTATAAAATTTCTTTTGATATGCAAATATTTGATAGTTACACTCAACCAAAATTTTGTTTGACTTCTCTTAGTGGCACTTGGTCAAAATTTTGTTGGAAGGAACTAGGTCTTTTACATAGCTAAATGTTGTAGAACTATTCAAAAAAATTTAACATTCCAAGTTTGCATCTTTGATAATATTTTTTTAAGTGCTCATAGTTTTTGCAAAACCTCTACTCTATGGATCCACTGTCATGTAAGTTCTTGCTAAACCTATAGGTATTTTGTAGATTTTTTCTTGTTAACCTATTATTGTAAAGGGTCTTTTACAAGTTATCTATCCTATAGATTTTTCATTCTACTAATCTTTCATTTTGTAGGGTTTTCTATAGGTTTTTTGTCTTACAATTTTTTTGTTTTACTACCCTTTAATTTTATAAGGTTTTTTAACATTATTTTTATCCTACAAGCTTTCTTAACTATTATTACATTATTTGATGTATTGTAATCATTAGTGGATTGATAACTATTTCACCTCATATGAGGTTAAATAGTCACATATCCCATAAGAAGAATGAAAATATAAAAAGGCAAAGTTGAAAGTGAAATACAAAATAGTCTCTTGAAACAAAGAGACACATTAATGTATAAGAATAGATGTATGCAAGTTTATGTTGGCAGAAATATATGGTGAAATGCATTATATGAATTTTGAAAAAATTATTTTTTGCTTGCTTGCACTCATTTCTAATATTTTGTGTCAAAGCACTGATATCCTTTACCTATGTTAACTATGTTATTATTCACTCCAATTAATTTTCCCAGCTTGAGTTTGCTTTAGTTTAAATTCATCTTCTCCTATAAAGTTGCCAAATTAAGTAGAAAACCAAGTTCATTTATTTAGCACCTATAATGAAGTCATATTAAGTGTCAATTTCATTGTTATACAAATTTGCTATTTATTTCTACCCAAACTTTAACAATTTTGTATGATAGTCATATATAGTGGAATTTAGCATTTTTATTTCTATCATATTAAATCCTTCATAGTCATTTGTTTTTTTGAGTCCTTATCTTACCTATCATATTTGCATAATTCTACAAACATGTTGGCAACATACCGATATAAATTTTTGTTATTATTTTGAAATGTTGATGTAGAGTTGATTTCTTTTTGGTCTTCATCCATATTTTGCTACATGTTAGAGTATTGTTTTCTTGACAACTAGCTTGGTCTAGTTTATAAAAAATACCCTACATTTTTTTTATGCCTTGTTCTTCTCCAATAGAAAGGTCACATAAATATCATACTTGTTTTGAGCATTTTTCTTAATATACCATCCTAAGTCCTCTAAAGGAAAGAAGAAAAATAAATAATTGAGAGCAAAAACTGTCATTAAAAATAGGATAATTTATCACCTATTGGTTGTAGTAGATGCCTATCACGTATTTGTGGAAGGATTTACTTATCATAAGGTGTATTTATTGAATGGGATTACATGGCAAGGAGGTGAGGAAAGATGTCTAGGGTAGAATTCATATTCTTTAGAGTTTGAAGTTGAAATAGAGTTGTTGTGGTGCTATGTTAGCTAACAAGTGAGGAATAAAAATTCGATTTGAAGAGGTCCCAAGTTCCAACCTCTTTTCATTCATTTTTGATGCAACATTTAAAAAAAAAAAAAAATGTCTCCAAAGTACTCTATTATGCCCTTCATTTCATTTTCAAATTGAATGAAGGAGAAATTCTAAAGAAGAATAAAATTTTAAAAAGGAAGTTCAAAAGGTCAAGCCTCATAAAGCGTATATTTTTGAATATATATATATATATATATATATATATATATATATATATATATATATATATATATATATATATATATATAGATAATATTTGCAAAAGGGTGGTAGTAATTTTATTTTTTCCTTTTAAGTGTAGTGACCGACATTTTTTAAAAATAAATTTGCATTGAAAACAATTTTGTATACAAAAATCAAAATATTTGCTTTGTAGATTTGCAACGCTATTAGCTTTTTAAGCCTTACTATTAATGTAAACTCATATAATAATTATTCATATGATCAAATGTACGATAGCCACAATATAATATGATCAAATATATTATAACAGAAATAATATGAGACAACTAAAATGTATATATCAAGGCTTAACAATATATCAAATAAAATTCATTAATAAGATAAAATATGAATGTGATAGCATGAGTCATACAATATAACAAGACTTACAATAGTAGTTTCTCAAAATATATGCAAAATGTATTACTCCTCTTTTTGTTACAAATGTATCATATACAATGATACTCACTAGACAATGTAGAATCAGTAGATGGTAATGTAGATGGCATATCTATATGGAGTAATATATAGCTATTGTAGGATGACGTTTTGGTTACTTGAATATTCCTTTTCACATGTCAAGTCTCATGAATCTTGGCTTCTCTACATGACACTATCTTGTATGCACATTTGGACATGACTCTTGACATAACTTTTCCTAATTCAAGAACACGTGTTCACACTTACATATGAGATGCTTGTGAACATTTACACTCTTAACACTTGTAAACATATTTACATGATACTTGCGCATTTCATACACATTAATACATTACATAAAATATTTACTCACACACTAATCTAAGGCAATCTTAATCTAATTTTTACAAGAATGTACCAAGGTGGTTTATTGACATGTACCAAATAATGTAATATTCCTCAACACCCCTCTATATTAAATTATGTGGTTATTGAAGACTTTAGTATTCAATATGGTCTTCATTCTTAATGTGATTTTGTAATGGATTTGATCTTTATCTTGTTCTTCTTACTTGACTTCATGTCTGATTTTAGCTTCATGTTCTTCAGTCTTTGTAATTTCTTGAACTTTATCATGGTCATTAGATTATTGTATAAAGATATTCTCTTTACCTTTATCCTTTGCATCATATGTCTCTTTCGTTTCCTGTATAATGACTTCTGAACATTCACTTAAAGCATCATGATAAGATCTTGAGTTAGATGAACTTGGAATATCAATATTACAAGAAGAATGAAATATTATCTCAAATAATGATTCACTTGTTTTCAATTTCTCTTTGAGATATTCTGTCAAATCCTTTTGTTTTATATTCACTTCTTTGTAAAAATTGAGTGTAAGTAATGCCATATATATTATGCTACCAATATATAAAGGCATCATTGTTGTAAACTTGAGTAAGTTTTGTTGTCATTGATGTCAAGATATTGTTGTTTCAGTTTCGTCATCATTAATGTCATCAGGTGGTTTTTCCAAAAGGTAAGGAAGGTTTTAAAAGGAATAGGATATAACATTTGTTTTTAATATTAAATGCCTAAAGAGGCCTAAAAGGTTGACGACCCAAGGAAGGAGAAGCAGGTTTAAATTAAAATAATAATATTATAATATTCGATATTATAATATTTTGGGCAAAAGGATGAGGTGAAGAAAATGAGGTCCAAGGAATCATTAAAATAATATTTCCTTGAAAAGACCCATTGAGCAATTCTTAAGGAATTTAATTTAATTTATTTAAATTAAAATATTTTAACCTTTGGTTAAAATTTTAATTTAAATAAATAATGAGAGCCTAAAGTTTAAGTTTAAATTTAAATTTATAATTCGAATTTCAAAATTTGAATTTGAGCCGACGTCAAAGCACAAAAGGACAAGGTGTATTTAAAGGGGAAATAATTCTTATTTTCCCCCATCCATGCATTTTTTAAGCGAAAAACCCCTTACGGGGCTGCCTTGGTCTGAGAGACCTCGACTAGGGGGTTCTACACCGTCAAAGTCACCCGAGAGTCATGCTCAGTCCTGCCCGCACCAACATTATCAATTGGATTTTGGGTACCCAATTCAACTTTTTGGTAGGGTGGAGATTCGAACCAGGGTTATGCATAGTGGCGAATATTCACCAATTGGGTGAATATTAGGATTTTCAAATTTGAAAATTGGCAAATATGAGGACCCTCAACGTCAGCCCATTCACATAAATTTTTAGGACCAATGTTTTTCTTAGGGTCAATTCGCCATAATATATATCCAAACATAGACATATTTGTACTCGTTGAAAATCTTATTTCGATCCTGATCTAATGGTGGTTTTTTTATGAAGTTATAAGGTGATTTAATAGGTCAAAAGTTATCCCAAATATGACCTTAATTTTTAGGGCTTCAAATACCCTAAGTTTTGGTGTGAAGATGATTGATTTGATTTACTTTGGATGCGCCATGATTCACCTTGATTTTGATTAGGATTCGCCATTTTTTTACAAGTACATTTTGAGTCCAACCTCTTATGCATAACCCTGATTCGAACCTGGGACCTCCCTTGGAGGATTGCCATACCCTCTCCAACTCACCTACAACACATGGGTTCCTTATCCATGCATTCGAACACTAAGGTTATGCAAGAAAATTATGCGCTGCTTTGTGTGTTGTAATAAGAGGTTTTTCACGAATTTTAAAAGGCTTTGAGGGTAGACATTCATATATGTGCATTTGGTGCAAACCAAGCATTTCATAGTGCTGGGTAGCACAAACGGTGGCCAAGGGTTTGTTAAGTCATTCGTAGGGTAGAGGTTGGGGTTTTGAATCCCCACGCGATCATTTTTGAAGAGGAGGTTCTTTTGTTCGTTCACTAAATCTGCAAAAGCAATAAGAAAGGATGCATTATTTTAGGTGCTTGTGTGGGTGTGTGACCCAATAATAGCCTAGCCTTTTGTCTAGAGTGTTGTGGTGGTAGTTTTTCACTGGTTCAAAGCATAGCCAAGGCGTGCACTAATGTTTTACAACGTGTTCCAAAGGTGTATGAGGTAAGACCACGTGAAAATTTAGATAGCGCCTTGGGTGAAAGATAGGGAGTCATAAGGTTATTTGGAATATTTCATATTTTGGTGCTTAGAAAAATAAATAAAGGTTGGAGTAATAAGAATTAAATAAGGACTTGGCTTTTATAGGTTGAATATTATTTTTGGAGTTTGTAAGGTGTTTATAAAGGAACTTGGTCTTCTATGTATTGAATAGTTTGAAATTTGGTTTTTATGTGTTGAAAGATATTTTATGAGTTTGGAGATTATAAAGTGTACTTGAGATTTGTTATTTTTGTATGGTGAAATAATTATTGGGAAAATATTTGTGTGGAGATTTTAAGATAGATTGTTGCTACCTAACCTTGAAATTGGCAAAGAATATTTGAGTGTGATTAAGATATGTTTTGAAGACATATCTCCATCAAAACAAAATGTATGGGCATATCATCCTTATGAGTGAAATATTGTTGGATTGAATGTTGTGAAATGCAAATTTGGATTGAAAAGGATTGTTTGCTAAGCATTGTTGAAAATGTTTGAGTGAGTGTTCATGTGCATGATTTATGGATGTTGAAAGAACATGAGTATCATTGTTATGTGAAATTGAAAACTATATTGAACTAGGGTTTATTGAAAGAACATGAGTATCATTATTATGTGAAATTGAGAACTATATTGAACTAGGGTTTGTTGAAAGAACATGAGCATCATTGTTATGTGAAATTGAGAACTATCTTGAACTAGGGTTTGTTAAAGAACATGAGTATCATTGTTATATGAGATTGATAACTATCTTGGACTAGGGTTTGTGAAAGAACATGAGTATCATTGTTATGTGACATTGAAATCATCTTGAGTCAAAGTTTGAGTTCCATAGTGTGAGCTATTGTAAGTAAAGTGAAACACTTGATTATGATTTGTAAGGAAGTTATGTTTCATTCAATGGATGTTTGAGTGAGGTTGGTTGAGCATTATTGATTGAAATCATTGAAGTGTTAGTTCATGATTTGTGAAACAAAATTTTCTTTATTTCTAAATTTATTTGAAAGAGAGTTTGAAAGTGATAGAGTGATTTGTGAGTGTAAAACATATTGAGTCTCTTACCATTATCTATATGTTTATATGATTAAACAAGATTCTAAGTGAAACTTATTTGTGTGATTGAAGAGGTTTTATGAAAGAGATTAAGTTGAGTTTTGTATGCAAGTATTACAATTGTTTGAGTAAGCTTTTGTGAAAGCTTGTGAGCAGATTTGAGTAAGTCCTAGAGGGGACTTAAGGACAGAGTTAAGCAATCTTTTTTGAAAGCTTGTAAGAAGATTTGAGTAAGTCCTAGAGGGGACTTAAGGAAAAAGTTAAGAAAGATTTTGTGAAAGCTTGTAAGCGTATTTGAGTAGGTCCTAGAGAGGAATTAAGGACAGAGTTAAGCAAGCTTTTGTGAAAGCTTGTAAGTAGATTTGAGTAAGTATTAGAGGGAACTTAAAGATAGATTTAAGTAAGCTTTTGTGGAAGCTTAAGGACAAATTGGTGTGAGATTTTATGGAAGCTTACAAGCAAAATTGAGGTAAGTCTTGGTGAAGAATTTGTGAGCAGATTGGACAAGTTCTAAAGAGGACTTGTGGACATATTTGAGGTATCTTAGTGAATACTTGAGAGAATATTGAGCAAGTTCTTGAGAGGACATGTGGACAAAATTGAGGTAAGTCTTTGAGGATATTTGAGAGCATAATTGATTGATTTATTTTTTTAAGCATTGTGGTAAGGCTTGAGGTAGATCTGAGCAAAGTTGATTTATGATTGGATCAAGCTTTGTGTTAAGGATTGAGGATAGATTTAAGGATAGAGCATGGTGTATATTTGATGATAGATTTTTGCCATAATAGATATTGATTTTGGTACAAATTTGAGAGCAGATTTGTGCCAGACTAGAGACAGAATTATGAGCAGATTTGTGCTTGATCGAAGGATAGTGTTTAGTGTATATTTGAGATAGAGATAGAGTAGAGATTAGAGTAATATTTGGAGGTGATAGAGTAGAGGATATGAGCCTCTAGTGGATATAGATCCATTATACTTGGTAGTGAGGACAAATGTCTTTAGTTGAGGGAGATCCACAAGCCAGTGTAGTGGAGGCAATACTCTTCTAGAATATCATCAACTAGAGTAGAGGAGGAGTTCTCTTGTGGATAGAGATCCACAAAACAACAGAGGAAAAATAGTTCTCCTATGGATAAATATCCATGAAATTGATTAGGGGATTGGTATCTCCTTTCGACAAAGGTCCATAAACATCGTAATAAGGAAGGATTCCCAAGAAATTTGTTGAGAAAATTTTACTAAAATATTTTCTCCATGGAGTAGCCCACATTGGGTGAACCACATAAAATTGGTGTCTCTATTGTGTGTGATGATTTGTGATTTACTTTGATTAATTATGTTGATATTTCCATTTATTATATTGGATAATATTATTTTGGAAAGAAAAGTAAAAAGTGGTTTTATACTGTTCACCCCCCTTCTCATATTAAGCTTGTGTTCTTCAATTGGTATCAGAGCAGTATTGCCAATTTTGTCACACAGTTGCTAATTTTCGGTTTGTATACAGTTTGAAATCATCCATTGTAAAACTTCTCTTTTTTCCATAAAAAATGGTTAAAGTGTTGTTATACTGTCGTGCTTGCACCGGATGTCTCTTCTAAAAAACTGTACGCTATGCATTATGTGGTTCCCTATATTTTCTATACTTTTTCTACATTTTTGTACTTTTCCTGATATGTTGCATGTAAAATTGTGAATGTTTTAGCATGGGCAATCTTCTGATAAATTCTTCCTTGCTGCTTAAAAGGTCTTTTCTTTTCATGTGACTGTAATTCCCAGTTTTTAAATTTGGGTTAGTTTTCCTATTTAAAAGTAGCTCCAGCATTGAAGGTTAAGGGCTAAGAAGGAATGAAAGTTGGCAAAATGGCTAAGTAGGAAAATCAATGTGATCAAAGGGTAAGAGCGCTCCCTCAGTAGAGCACTCCTCCTGAAAGAATTAAAAAAGGAGTATGAGAAGTCAAGTCATTCAAAAGTGCTCCACAAGGGAAAGCTTAAGGCAAAAGCACTCCACAAGGGAGCGCTTTAGTGGAAAGCACTCCACAAGGGAGCGCTTTAGTGGAAAGCGCTCCACAAGGGAGCGCTTAAGGCAAAAGTGCTCCACAAGGGAGCACTTATTCAAAAGCAAAATATAAATCAAGTAAGAAGAATTAAAAATGGGAAGGTGAGACCCATTCAACATTTTCTGGTTGCACCACTCCTAGGCTACATTTTAGACCACCCATTTGTGGATCATCACCAGAACCTTCTAACTTTGAAACCAAGTTACCTATAATGTCGGATTGACTGTTCAAGTCATTATCGAAACCTTTTATTTTCAATACTAAGTTATTTGTAAGGCTAAAAATTGATTATTTTTGGCTATCACCAAAATTGAATCTACCCATCATGGGAGTGGTTAGGTATTAATATTTTAAGTGACAGATTTCTTCTATAAAAGTTGGCTTCTATTTTGTAATTCACATGGATAACTTCTGCTAGAAAAGCAACTTGTATACTTGAAATCTACTTTCAAAATAAAGGCTTTTGGTTCCGGTTCAAATTCTCTATATCTGTGTATGACTTCTATTCTATGATTTCTATTAAATTAGTCCCTTTATTATACAGTTTAATTATATTTTCTAGATTTTGTTGTTGATAGAGTACTAGTCCCTAGAATACTTGTTAGAGTTTACATAGTTATGAGGATTTTATATTGGTTTCTATTAAAAGTCATTATTTTGATTGTTATTGGTTCAAATATCTAAGTTGTCTATCATGCTTCTGGTCCATCACCCCTCATTTTTTGTCTTTGGTCATTTCCCATTCCTTTTCATAATTTCTCATCTCTTTCAGTATCTTTCTATCCCTTATCTCAAATCCCCATTTTTATTTTTAGAACCAACCCTACTAGAGATTACCATAGAGGACATTCCTTTCCTTTGAGTATTCAATGCTTGGTAGTGGGCCTAGGGCATTGTAGACTTAGAAAACCTGTATCTAGACCAGTTTGATTACCAATAGTTTCTGGCATGCCCGATGGGACGCAAACATTCCACATTTTATCAGTATTAAGAAGTGATGTTCATCTTATTGTTGTCCAATCTGAACATCTGGTGACTCTTTTGAACTCAAATACCTTCGAATCTCGTAGACCAGTGTAAAAACTCATGCCTTCATGCGTACGAGGTGGAGAGCTAGAAATACAGAAGAAGAAACCGAGTTCTATGAGCTTGACATTGATGCTTTAGGAGAACATCCTAGGGTGGTCGGGTCAAATATTCCGCTTGTCAAGACATCATCACAAGAAGTTGTTCTTGATTCACAAAATCCAACTCCTGATAGCACAACGACCAGCTTACCTCCAAATCCATCGAATTCCCTAGATCATCAGTATACTCCGACTCCACCGAATGTTCAATCAGGTGCTCCGAGTGTTTCGATTGTTCTAGCTCAACAAGTTCTACCAACTCTTCATACCAATCTACCTCCCCACATGGTGCAACCAACTCCACCCAAGCAGTTCATAGCATGGAATCATACGAGACCACTTGCCTTATAGGCTCAACACATGGTGCCACCCACAACTTTGAAGGCCCTACCTACTTACGATGACATAGGAAAGATAACATAAGAGCACATCCAAGACATTGCAAGACTAGAAACCATTCATCAAATCACCAATGAAGATGTCATGGTGAAGTTACTAGTTCTTTCACTGAGAGGTAAGCTTCTTTATTGGTATCGATCGCTCCCACCCGACACCATTACTTCATGGGATAAACTAGATGGATAACTGATAAGGGGTTTCAATGAACAAGTAGACTCCTTATCTCTGTTGCACTAGTTCACCACTATTCAAAGGCATCCTCAGGAAGAGATAGTTGACTTCAATGTTAGGTTCACAAGAACCTAGCAGAGAGTCACAAATGACCTTTAACCCACACCTGAGCAAGCCATATTTTATTACTTAAGGGCTTTCCACTCAGATATCAGCATGAGCATCCGACATGCTAATATCAATACATTCCCTGCTCTTTATGAGTAGGCCCAGAAGGCAGAGGTCGACCTAATAGCTATCAAGAAGTTACCTCCCAAGGCGACAACCCCGATTTATCCATATTTTCCATAAAATATGTACCCGAGCGCATTCGCTCCGCCTACATATCAGACGTATCCCAACCAACCATGGAATCCATCCTCTCAGTACCAAATGATGCCCACTCCACAATTCCAAATGCCTATACCATAGTATCAAGTACCCATAGTTCCCCAACTACCAGCTCCTATCCAATATCTAACACTACCTGCACCGATTTCTCCATTACCATTATCTGTAAGTCAAGCATCCACAAATCAAGCAGTTGTGAATGAGGCCCAGGCCAAGGAGCTACAAGAGGTGAAGGCCTACATGAAGACTATGGTAAATCATATGACTATCATGAGGAAGAGGTAGGATGACCAAGGCTTTCACTAGAGAAGATTTCCTCCTCCCTCGATCATGAAAGAGTAGGCCTCATCTACCCACTAGTAGCTAGAAAGAAATTTGGTTGTAATGAGCAGCGGAGAGGTCGACGCTTCAGACCTGACATATTGGTGCACTACATGTAATGATCCGCATAGTGAAGAAACCTACGTAGTGCACCTCAACTATGTTCAGATGTTGTACGGTGGTGCTTATGAGCAAGTCAACATAATCCGAGAAGCTGGTCATAATTTTATGACGTCTTCTGACGAGCAAGTCTCGATCCTCACTAGAGTTGGTAAGAAAGTTATTGAGGTAGATCTAGCTCAGATGGAGCCACTAAAGGTACCAACGCCACCCAAGCCATCGAGCCAAAAGGCATAACCTTCAACAAAAGCCTCCAATCCAGTGGTAACCTTAGAGCCGCCTGGTCCGCTGAATGATTACTTGCCACCTCATGCTAGAGAGAAGGTCCTCCAACCCAGAGTACTAGTTTCTTAGCCACAAGTAGACACATAAGATGAGGCTAGAGAAAAACTCAAATATCCCTCTCTGACCAAGCACCAACAAGTAGATGCCACATAATAGTATCGAAAGATGTATGAGCCTACGAAGGGAGTAGGAGAACCGAGATATTTGATGTACAACATCATCAAAGAAATGAAAAGGTCTTCGACTAAGGTAAGCCTCTACGATGCTCTCCAACTCCCAGGTCAAGTTGATATTTTGTAGGAATCCCTCAAATCCTCTAAGGATAAAGGGAGTAAGCCGATGTAGATAGTGTTTGCATCTCCACTAACCACCTCAACCACAGGTAAGAATCGGCCCCCACCATTCTACCTTTCCCTTTGAATGGAGGGATGGGTCATGCATAACTGCATGATCGACTCAGGCACCACGATGACCATCATGCCCAAAGTAGTCTATGAAATCATGGGCATGGAGTACACCCAAAGTAATCCTGGAGTCTTACAACTAGATGGAACTCCAATAAAAATAGTAGGAGTTATCAAGGATGTTCCCATCCAACTCCACCAGATGCCATAAGTTACGATTATCCAAGAAATCATGGTGGTCAACTTGGAGCCATACTTTAGTATGTGCCTCTCACAAGAATTCACAGCTAAGTTGGGAGGCTATCTCTCCCTCGACTACTCACATTTGGAGATCCCATTCAAGGGGAAAATATTCAAGCTCTTCAATGAAAAACCTACCACTTTCCATGTTGAAAAGCTTGAAGATGAGGAAAAAGGCTCGATCTCTATCAACTTGATGGTAGAAGAAATGCAAATAGTAGACCTGATGGAGGAATCCCTCTGTGATATTTGAGTCAAAAAGGATTTTTATATGATAGATTTTAATGTTGTCATTGGGACTGATTTGGGTTGTTATTCATTGACAAATCCTGAAAAGGCTAAAATAAACACACCCATAGAAGAGTCCCTTGCACCCGATCAGCTATGGAAGTTGTACTTTGATGATGCTCGATGTAAGAATGATGTAGGAGCTAGTATTGTGCTCATTTCCCCATCAGGAGAGTAGAAGACTTATTCGTACAGGCTCGCATGGAGCTATACGAATAATGCAGCAGAGTATGAGGCTCTATGCCTAGGACTCAAGAAATTTAAAAAGCTTGGCATTAGACAGTTGTAGATATTCGGAGATTTCAAATTAATCTGCAACCAGGTTACCAGTAAGTGCATCTCCAAATAACACTATTTGAAAGCATACCACAACAAGGTATGGGATTTGCTTGAATCCTTCATGATGTTGAACATCAAGTCAATTTTGTGAGAGCGAAACAAGCTTGTGGACATCTTAGCCTCCATCGACACCTAGTTTTCACTAGCAGATGATATGATGCACAAGCCTAAGATAGTGAGGCTGATCTACAGGCCTTCTATGCTTGATAAAAAACTCCACTAGTAGGTGTTCGATAATGATGAGCAATTGGTCAATTTTTTGGTAAATGAAGCATCCTCCATCGAAGAGTGAACCCTCAATGAGGAGGATCAGGAGGGATTGATCCAGTTGAAAAACAACCACATCCCAAAGGGCCTGATCATGCTGGAGAGTTTATTCGACCGAAATGATAGGTCTATCAACCACAAGATCAAGGTGGACCAGAAGGAGTTCATGGACCTAGAGTTACAGTTGGGGAAGGTTATCAAGGTAGGGGTTGACTGCATAGCTGAAGAGCTTCAACAGATTCATACCCTTTGCAAAGAATACCTTGACATCATTGCATGGTGCTACCAAGACCTAAAGGGGTATGATAAAAATATCATCCAACACACCATCGAGCCGAAGGAGGAAGTCAAATCATTCAGACAGAAGCAGTGACCCATCAACCCAAAAATTGAAATGTTGATGAGGGTTGAGCTTCTGAAGATGCTTGAAGCTAAGATCATTTATCCAATCAAGCATTCCTCTTGGGTGGCCAACCTTGTTCCAGTACAAAATAAGAATGGTGATATTCACTTATGTATTGATTTTCAAAATCTCAACCAAGCTTCACTCAAAGATCACTACCCGCTACCTCAGATCGATCAAATCCTGCACATGGTGGTAGGAGCATAGAGGTTTTCCTTGCTAGATGGTTTCTCTAGCTACAACCAGATCTGGGTCAAGGATGAAGACCAACATAAGACCGCATTCACCACCAAGTGGGGAACATTCGCCTACCAATGCATGCCCTTCGGCCTTTCAAATGTTGGGGCAACTTTCCAGAGAGCGATGGACCTCACATTTGGTGAACTATTGAATCATGTCATCATAATTTATTTAGATGACATGACAGTCTTCTCCCATAAGAGGGAGGAGCATGGCCTACATTTATGACAAGTTTTTGAAAAATATCGGGAGTTCGGGGTCTCCATCAACCCCAAGAAATCTATCTTCGTAGTGAAATAAGGAAAGCTACTCGGGCATTTGATCTTTGAAAAGGGGTTAACTATCGATCCTGATCGAGTTCAAGTGCACTTTTTCACCTTCCACTACCAATAAATAAAAAGGCCCTGTAGTCCTTTTTCGGATAGATAAACTTCATCAAGAAGTTCATCGCTGACTTTACCCAAGTAATAAAGTCGATGGCCGAGCTCCTAAAGAAGGATGTCGAATTCAAGTGGATAGATGAAAGGAGGTAGGATTTTCAAGAAATTAAGGAGTGGATCACCCAAGCTCCCATCCTCATCAATCCTGACTATTCATGAGATTTTATCCTATACATGCAGTTGGGGAGCCAGAGAGCTATGCAGCTATTCTGACATAGAAGGATGAAGATGGAGATGAGCACCCGATAGCATTCCTCAGCCAAATCATCCAGCCACATGAAGAAAAGTTCAATTTTATTGAATGATAAGTGCATGCAGTGATGAGGTCTCTTCAAAAGTTCTAACATTTTATCTCTCAGAGTAAGACGATAGTGTACGTGATACACCCAGACATCCAAAATTTTATCATTCAAGGTGAGTTGGGCAATAGGAGAGTCATATGGGTCACCAAGATCCAAGAGTTTGACATTGAGATACACCCCACCAAGCTGGTAAGAGGTAGAGCGCTATGCCAAGAGTTGGCCAAAAATACCATAGCTGAAGCTGCAAGTCCCAACTCAGATAGCCTCACACCCGATGATAATCTCGCTAATTCATCAGTCAACAGTCCGGATTGGATAGATGATCTGGTTAGGTACTTTGACACAGGTAGATGCCCATCTCACTTCAATACTTCGCAAAGAAGGAGATTTCATCTACAAGCTGGCAGGTACATCCCAATGCCCAATGGACTATTTTATCAGAACATTGATGGAGTTCTCCTAAGATGTATTAAGGAATCGAAGAAGACAAAAATCCTAGAAGAATTTCACTCTAGGATTTTAGGAGGGCATTTCATAGGAAGACCGATGGCACTGAAGATCATCAAAGTAGGCTACTATTGGCCCACTCTCTTTTTTGATGCCTTCAAGGTCAGTCAACACTATGATAGTTGCCAATGCTACTTGGGAAGGACTAGGAATGCATCGCTTCCTCTCCATCCCATCCAAGTGGAATCCCATTCCAATAGTGGGGTCTAGAATTTATTGGGATCATCAATCCCAAATCCTCCACCGACCACAAATACATTTTGACCACCATAGACTACTTCACTCGGTGGTCGGAAGCAATTTCGACCAAGCAGGCTAACCAGGACGTGGTCATCTCCTTCCTCGAAGGGCTGATCACTCGCTTTGGTGTACCTAAAGCCATTATGTCTGATAATGGCTCCCCTTTCACCGGTGCAAATATCTATGAGTTCACAATCAAGTATGGGATCTATTTAAAAACCTTGTCCAACTATTACCCGTAGGGCAATGGGTTGGTGGAATCCACAAACAAAAACCTGCTATGGATATTGAAGAGGATATTATTAAAAAATAAGTGGAGCTAGCATCTACTCTTGGACCAGTCACTTTGGGTTGACCGAATTTCTATCAAATGATCAATCAAGATGTCGCCCTACTCATTGGTGTACGGGAAAGATGCAGTCTTGCCCACACACATCGAACTACCTGCATTGCAGTTGCTTAAGTGGCTCGACACTGAAGAGGGTCAATTCAATCAGATGGATGCAAGGTTGGTATAGTTGCTATAGTTGGAAGAAGAAAGGGAGAAAGCCTATGAAGCCTTCGCCAAGCATGTCAAATCCACCAAAATCTGGTTTGGGAAAAGGACTTTTGATCGAGCCTTCAACATCGAGGATTTGGTTTTAAAGTGGAATGAAAACAAATCCAAGCCAGGGAACCATGAGAAGTTCGATGCCTTCTAGGAAGGCCCTTTTTGAATCTCCAGAGTTAACCAGATCAACTCTTTCATTCTCCAAGATATGGAGGGTTTCACTCTCCCAATTGCGGTGAATGCCTTTCTTCTAAAAATTTATCATCCATCGAGCTCTGACAGAGATCACTAATCCTCTAGGTATTTCTCATGTATATAGTTTCTTTTAAAAGGTTTGTATAGTTAGATTTTTGTAGCCAGGATGAGATAGTTGGCATTAGTCTTGCATTTGGTAAAAGTGGGAATAATATTCAAGGAGTAGTCCTTTCTCTCTTTACCAAGTAATGTTCCCTCTTAAAAAAAGCAACTTGATTGGCTCAAGCCAAAAGCACTCCATGAGGGAGCGCTCAAGGAAAAAGTGCTCCACAAGGGAGCGCTCAAGCCAAAAGCACTCCACAAGGGAGCGCTTAAGCTAAAAGCGCTCCACAAGGGAGCGCTCAAGCCAAAAGCACTCCACAAGGGAGCGCTTAAGCTAAAAGTGCTCCACAAGGGAGTGCTCAAAGGAAAAGCGCTCCACAAGGGAGCACTCAAGCTAAAAGCGCTCCACAAGGGAGCGTTTTGGTAAAAGTCCCATTTTAAAGTTATTTTTTGTTTTATCTCAAGCTATCCATCCAGATCATGCCAAGTGTCATGGAGGGATAAGAGCATTGATGGAAGGGTCATTTTCAAACCCTAACCCTAAAAGCATAGTATTTTCTTTAAAAAATGAGAACCGTACAACTACCCAATCAAAGCAGTTCCCCTCCCCATCAGCCAAAGTGTGCCCTCCATGCAGATTAGTACGAGCGCTCCTCCCAATAAGCAACACATGCCCCAAGGGAATGTCCTTATCCATCACCATTATTTATCATTTCCAAAAAGCAACCACCAGCACATGGGTAATTCAAGGCACACGCTCTCCTACACGTTCTCTACCAACATTAACTTCAAGTACTCAGCATTAAAAGGTGGTCGACTAAAATTTGATGCTATAAGGTGGCGGGCTCCTTGTAAATATTTTTAAATCACCTGGAGCATTTCTATATTCTCCTTCGCCATTGTTCCCTGCATTCGTTTAGAGAACAAAGACTTTCAAAGTGTGAATTACACTGATTTTTATAGTAGACATGGGTAAAGAGAGTAAGGAGGCTAAGGGGAAGGAGAAAAAGGAGAGAGAGCCCAAAGAAAAGGTGGCACAAGTAGAGGCATCTAGTTCAGAAAAACCAAAGAAGACATGGAAGTGGGAGAAGAAGGTAGTCAAATTAATAGCCCCATAGCATCCTCTCTTTTGGTACCAGGATTGCTTGGTCACCCACAAGGATGTGGAGCTATTGCGCTTGGATGTTGAAGAAGCGCATAGAGAGGCCCCAACCATGAATCCATTGGTAGCTGTTTACCACTCGCATTTATATTTTTACATATGCATGTCGGTGCATCACTACCCAAAATTCATAAAGGTTGTGTCACTGTTCTACGATGCCCAATCGAGAATGGTTAGGAATGCCCAGGTAGAAGCATTATTTGCTATTACAGCTAGCTCTATCCGAGAGGCTTTTGCCTATGGGAGGAAGCACTCATCTGAGTTCATTCCAAGGAAGATACACATAGATGAAGAAGGCTCCAGATACCAATCGATACCAGAGATGCAACATTTCATAAGGGGACAGCTAGGGAACGTCGTGACATTAGATGAATTTCCCTAGCTTTCGAAACCCCTAGCCTAGTTCACCCACCATGAAATTTATTCCATCATGGCATATGTATCAGGACTTCCAATGGATGAGTGGGTATATGACTGGCAGGTTTCTATGGTGCAAGCCATACTAGAAAATGAGATTTATTTTCCTTCCAAAGTGAGGCTAGGTGCTATTCCAATTTTTTATGACTAGGAAGAGTTCATAGCACGAAAATTACATGGATGTTTAGCCCATATTCGATGCTCTGACCCTAAGGATGAACAATTTAGACTCTCATCCCTATTAGTGTGGTATTTCTTCTGGCACATGCATGAAAAGTTCCACTACATAACGAAGAATCAGATAGATGAAGAGGGTAAGCCTTTTCCAGTCTATCTCTGGATGAACAACCTATCCAAAAATGAGTCTTACTACATCTTCAACCAAATTTTCCTTGGGCCAACACTGAAGATAATATACGCCAATGTGAGTGGGTTCCAATGGAGTTAAGGAACCAGGTGGTAGATGAGCAGTTGGGAGACACTTTTTTGCTCACCCAGGGCCTAGTCATCAGAATCTATGGGTTTACAGAAAAACCCTTTCTGTTGCCCTATTACACCATGCCCTATCTATTCTCCTTGGAGGTTGCCCAATAGCTTGACCACACAAATGAAGAATACGAGAAAGGTCAGGGTAGAAGAGTGATAGTCTCTACTCCTTTCAAGTTTGGAGACTTTAAGATAACGCAGTGTGGTCAGAACATTGTTCTGATGATAACACTTTTAGATTATGGGTTGATCGAGCTTCCCCACCACTGGAAATGGGACCCACGCGGTATCATTCAAAAAAACCTCAATGTAAAATATTTTCATTCTTGCCCCAATTATGATATGGAGAGACAGCGTAATAATCCACTGGGTCTCGAGCTAGAATGGCATGTGGATGAGATGATGCCTTTGCCCCCATGGCTGGAGTTTTACACTATGGAGATAGAGTACAATCCAATTGTCAATCAAGAGCAGAGATTGTCCAGGGCTGTTATCGCCAAAATGAAAGTCAGGCACCCAGATTGGACTGATCATAAAATCCAGCAATGGTGGATCATGAGGGTCCACAATGATAAGGCATCCTCGGATGGTGCACTAGCGATTGATGACAAGTTCTCATCATTTTATGACAATAACATTAAGACTTATCAACCTTTCTCATTCATTGATATTGTTCCCCATGGCGGATGCAACCCTGATGAAGTGGATGACTTGGCGCATCCAAGGCAAGTGTAAGGCAAGGGCAAGGCCATCTTGGGTGCATCATTATATAATGAAGAGAAGAGTCCAGTGTCTCACCAGATGATGAGCGCCCCCTCAAAGAGAAAGTCTGAGGCACCTTTTTTATAACCAACCGCAAAGAAGCCATGCACTAGTTCCCAGAAACCCTTTGGGATGATTGTTCATACTGTATCTAAGCCTCCTGGAGAAGACTCTACCGAAATAACTATAGCCTCAGCCAAAATGACTGTAGCTATGGGGACTGAGGAGCACGAAGGTGGGGATGAAGAGCATGTCACCACACATGAGGAGCGAGGAGATGAAGGTACATAATGCATAAGCATCGATGCACAAGATATGGAAGAAAAGGAAGAAGTATAGGATACATCTTCCATGGCTCCTTTGATCATGGAGCCCCAAGGTATGCATTTATCCCTTTTTTTCCTTCTTCCTCACCCCCACTATTAGATTTTTCTAACCCCCATGTGTGCTTGTTCGACATCTAGAAAATACTATCACAATACCAGTCTCAATGGTTCCTGTATCAAGTGTACCTCCATTGCCTGAGTCCACCCTTCCTAGCTCTTTAGTCACCTTGGCACTATCTCTTCCCTCATCTGGAATATTTGCATCTTTTGTTAGAAACCCCAATGCTTTTTCAGTCCCTTCTTCTTTTAGCTTCCCTATTTCTAGTTCATCCGAGCACATTACCGACATCTTTGACACCAGGGAGCTCAATCCACTTTCAATCACACCCCCTTCCACTGGTTTCTCAATGCCCCAACCCACCATTTCTATTGTAGCTACCCAAACACCTCTGAGGGTGAGCGCAGTCGCTTCCCCTTTGACTTCCCATGTAATGACCAGTTTTGAATCCAGTCTCCCACTTCTTCCCTTTACTCCACTCCTCGGGATTGGCATCCAAGAACCATTGGAATCTGAGCTAGAGATAGCTCAACAGTTCACAACCATAAAGAGTATCCATAGGGCTCATTCCAACACGGTGTGCTATCTGAAGGATCAAAAGAAGAAGGAGTTGTAGGCCCTGGCGCAAGCTCAAAAGGCTTGCATAATCGATCCAGATACAATGAAGTTGCACACCATTGAAAAAATACCACTAGTGCAGAAACCTTTGGGGGAGATGACCCCACTCGATTATGCCATCCGCCACACTAAGGAGGATGTTGCCAAAATGGACACTGCACAAAAAATGGGTGATGTACAGGTTGGTATGGGCTCCATCTACGCTCATGGTGAGTACTACAAGGGCCACTTTTTCAGAGCATAGTCCAAAATTGATGAGCTTGAAGAGGCCCTAGCTATGGCGAAGCGACAAATTGAAGCATTAGAATCCAAGTCCAAAAAATAGGTTAAAGCCCTGGAAGTTGAGATTGAAGAATTAAAAGAAAAACTTCAGTTACTTGAAGATGAGAGCAAGGAAGCATCCAAATTACACGATCATCACATCAAGGAGATCACCAAAGCAAACCAAGAAATACAGGTGCTCACTATCCAAAGGAATGAATTACAGGCCCAGTTGTCTGAGAAAAATGAGCAGCCTGTTCTTCCTTCCAGGGAGCGCCTCAAGGAGATGCGCCTAGACTTCCTACAAGATTTCCTAGCAAGAGCAGCAAAGGGGATTACAGTCTTGGCATTCTTTAGAGAAGCACATGAGGTGGTGGTTTCTGGTAGGCATATCTTGGAGTCCACCCAGGTGGATGTTAACTATTGGCTAGATCTGGCCACCCAACTCAGGAAGATTGAAGATGTTCCTATTCGCCTTACCCCTATGAGCGATTTGGCTCGATCGTTGGCAATGACAAAAACCACTTTGCACTATTTCTTCACCAAAGTTGAACTGGAAAAGAAAGCTCACCTACTTTCAGATTCTCTTATGCAGGAGCATGACATATCATTGCGATATTTTGATGCCTTGGTTAAAATTGGCATCCCAGGTTTCATAGACTCAGAGGGGCCTATTCCATCAATTCAGGAGTTGGAGCCCTTGTGGACCGCTTTCGTAGATAATGCCTCAGACATCGACACTTTGGAAGCCTCAAGTTCTGATGCTCAGGTAATCCTCCTCATGGCCAAATATGCCCAGATTCAGTCTTGCTTGACAGAGTTTGACAGAATACTAGAGTTTGTTGATGTCGAGTGCATCGAAACATTCCACTGCTTGATTCAAGAGCTAGAAAAATAGTCAACTTTTCCTTTGGAGAGATGGGTTGATGCTTCAACGGTATACGAGCATGTTTTCAAAATGTCACTAAAACAATATCTCCCTCAACCAAATAGACAGAATGAAGAAAAGAAAATAGATAGTGCTACAGGTTTAGAGACTGAAGAAACAAATAGTAAATCAGATTCAAAGTCCGAAGAGTCTGAAAGTTTAGATGAAGGGGCCAGTAGTAGTGATAAAAAATTAGAGAGACAACCTGAAGACTCAAAGAAGAAGGAGGACTCTGATGCCCAAGGATAAAGGTTGGGATCTCTACATTGAGGCAGGCTCAATGCCCCGCGAGCCACCAGATGTGTTGCCAATTTTGTCACACTGTTGCTAATTTTTGTTTTGTATACAGTTTGGAATCATTCATTGTAAAACTTCTCTTTTTCCCATTAAAAATGGTTAAAGTGTTGTTATATTGTCGCGCTTTCACCAACTGTCTCTTCTAAAAAATTGTATGCAATGCATTGCATGGTTTCCTATCTTCTCTGTACTTTTTCTACGTTTCTATACTTTTCCTGATATGTTGCATGTAAAATTGTGAATGTTTTAGCATGGGCAATCCACTGATAAATTCTTCCTTGACACTTGAAAAATATCTTCTTTCCATGTAGCTATAATTCCTAGTTTTTAGATTTGGGTTAGTTTTTCTGTTTAAAAGTGGCTCCAGCAGTGAAGGTTAAGGGCTAAGAATCAATGTGATTGAAGGGTAATAACACTCCCTTAGTAGAGCGCTCCTCTTAAAAGAATTAAAAAAGTATCATGAGAAGTCAAGTCATTCAAAAGTGCTCCACAAGGGAGCGCTTAAGTGAAAAGCACTCCACAAGGGAGCGCTTTAGTGGAAAGCGCTCCACAAGGGAGCGCTTAAGGCAAAAGCGCTCCACAAGGGAGCACTTTAGTGGAAAGCACTCCACAAGGGAGTGCTTTAGTGGAAAGCACTCCACAAGGGAGCACTTAAGCAAAGTGCTCCATTAAAGTACTCCACAAGGGAGCACTTTAATGGAAAAGCGCTCCACAAGGGAGCGCTTTAATGGAAAGCACTCCACAAGGGAGCACTTCTTCAAAATAAAATATAAATCAAGTAAGAGAATTAAAAAGGGGAAGAGGGGACCCATTCAACATTTTTTGGTTGCACCTGCTCCCAGGCTACATTTTAGACCATCCATTTGTGGATCATTACCGAAACCTTCTAACTTTGAAACCAAGTTACCTGTAATGTTGGATTGACTGTTCAAGTCATTACCAAAACCTTCTATTTTCAATACTAAGTTATCAATAAGGCTAAAAATTGACTATTTTTGGCTATCATCGAAATTGAATCTACCCATCATGAGAGTGGTTAGATATTAATGTTTTAAGTGGTATATTTCTTCTATAAAAGTCAACTTCTTTTCTATAATTTAGATGGATAACTTCTGCTAGAAAAGTAGCTGTGTACTTGAAATCTGCTTCCAAAATAAAGGCTTCTAGCTCTGGTTCAAGTTCTCTATATCTGTGTATGACTTCTATTCTGTGATTTCTATTAAATTAGTCCCTTTATTATACAGTTTAATTCTATTTTCTAGATTTTGTTGTTGATAGAGTACTAGTCCCTGGAATACTTGTTGGAGTTTACATAGTTCTGAGGATTTTATACTGGTTTCTGTTAAAATTCATTGTTTTGATTGTTGTTGGTTCAAGTAACTAAGTTATCTATCATGCTTTCGGTCCATCACCCTACATTTTTAGCCTTTAGCTATTTCCCATTCCTTTCTGTAATTTCCCATCTCTTTCAGTATCTTCCTAACCCTTATCTCCAAACCCCCATTTTTATTTTTGGAACCAGCCCTACTGGAGATTGCCATGGAGGACATTCCTTTCCTTCGGGCATTCAATGCTTGGTAGCGGGCCTAGGGTGTTGCAGACTTAGAAAACCTGTATCTAGGTCGGTTCAATTGCCAACAAGCAAGTTCCTTCAGAAGAGTTTAACAACTTGAAGGAAAATATTACAGGAACATAGATGGATTCTCAGAGTATATCTTCAGGAAATAAGGTACCATTGTTCAATGGGAACAATTATACATTTTGGAGTATGAGAATGAAGATTTACCTAATGGCACTAGTAAATGATATATGGCAAGCAGTTGAGGATGGGTACATATCACCAAGTACTCCACCTACAGATAAATATGATAAGCTCCAACAACTAAATTATTCAAAGGTAATTAGTGAAATATTAAATGGTTTACAAGAAAAAAGAGTTCGTAAAATTTATGCATTGCACATTAGCAAAAGAGATTTGGGATAAACTAAAATATATATGAGGGAGACAAAAAGGTCAAGATGGCAAAATTGTAAAATCACAAGAAAACATTTGAAGACCTAAAAATTATGGATGAGGAAGATATTGCTACATACTTGCTTTGTGTGGATGAGGTTGTTAACTCCATGCAAGTACTTGGGTTTAAAGTGGAAGAATCAGATGTTTTTCAAAAGGTTTTAAGATCACTCCCTAAGAGGTATAGTGAAAAGGTTTCAGCCATAGAAGAAATAAGAGATATTGAAACTTTGACAAGGGATGAGTTACATGGAACTCTCACAACTTTTGAGATGAGAATAAAAGAGGAGTCTATCCCATAGAAAGAAGTAAACTTCAAAGTTACAAAGAAGAAAAGGGGTAAGAAGTCAGATTAAAGTAATGAGTCATCTAGTGATGAAGAAGCAAATTATGGCAGAAGGAACAGGAACACAAGAAAGCACAAAGATACAAAAAAATCAGTTAAGTGTTTCAAATATGGTAAATATGGCCACTCTGCATCTGATTATCCGAAAGTTGGAAATAGCAATGGTGATGAGAAACATGATCATAAGAACAATGAAGCAGGAAAATCTAGGTACCAAAAGAAAAATAGGTGTCGAAAAAACAAGTATGAAAATAAATTTTTCTAAAAGTATAAGAAAAGGTTTTATGCATAGAAGACACCAAATAAGATAATGATTCAAGTGATAGCGATGGAAGTACCTCAGATAATGAAGAAGAAGAAATTCTATTTCTTAAAGTATAAAAATAAGAAGTTAAGAAAAAGGTAAAGAAGAAACCAATAATTCTCAAGTGTTTTAAGTGTGGTAACTTTGGTCATCTTGAAGATAGTTGTATAAGAAATGGGTTCAGTTTCAACGAACATGACTATGACAATGCTCTTGAAGGTCCAGAAGAAGAAATTCTTCTGATGGAAATAGAAGAAGAAGGAAGTGCTTCTAGTGGAAATGAATCAGAAAATAATGAAGATGATATTGAAGAGAAAATAGTAGAGGAAGAATAAGAAAATTCATAGGAAGGAGAAGTTGATCTTGAGGGTGAGCTTTTCTACTCTTAAGGAATTAAGAAAGGTAAAAAAGTAGAACTCAAAACTCAATATTCAATTTCAAGAACGTGATGAAGAGAATGGAAAGCTTTTTGAAGATATAACCAACTCAATAGCTAAGACAAAGAGATTTAAAGAGAGGTTAGAGGAAAATATTTTAGAATGTTAAATATTAGAGCATGAAGTAGCTTCATTAAAGAAGGAAGTAAAATAATCCAAAAATAGGCTACATAGATTTGGGAGAAGCTCAAAGACCTTGGATAATATTATCAAGGTACAAAGATCTTTATAAAACAAGACAATACTTGGTTTTGAATAAGAACATAGAAAACGAGGAGAGGAATCAATCTCAAGCTCCAAAGAAGAAGAAGAAGCTTCATAAGAAGAGAGTGTAAGAGAGAGTGAGACTTCTGAGGATAATTTGGACAATAGAAAGTTCAACAAGGAAAGGAACAATGCATAAATAAGGAACATATGGAACAAGAAACATCACAGGGAAGAAGAGACTAAGAGACTAATGGGGTCAAGACAAGGTTTCTTCAATGGACAATGCTTATCATGTCACAAGTTTGGTCACAAGGCTATGCAGTGCAGGACACATGAAAGATAGGGATATGGTTTCACCAATAGAAATTTCAAAAGTGGGCATCTCTTTCAAGGGTATTGCTACTCTTGTAATCAGTTTGGTCATAAGGTAGTGAATTACAGGGTTCATGATAGGAATGGATATGGCTTCACCAGGAGGAACTTCAAGATATTTGCACCTTCAAGGAATCACAATATTAAGTGTTATAAGTGCAATAATGTTGGGTATATGGATAAGTGGTGTAGAACAAAATTTGCAGAAACCAGCAAGAACATGAACATTCAAAGGAATTAGAGGAATCAGTTCAAGAAGAAGGTGGAAAAAGGAAAAGAGCAATGTATGCTCGGAGTAGATATACTCCCACCCCAAAATTAACCACCTCAAGGAGAGGAGGTGGGGAGGGGGTTAAGCTAAGAGTCTTATATTTAGCCCCATAGGTGGCCCTTTGCCATTGATGACAAAGGGATATAAATTTGAGTTAGGGGGATAGCATTTAGGTAGGGGGAGCAGTTTATTAGGGGGAGAAAAATTAAAAAAAGTAAAATAAATGGATAAGAGAAAAAGGGTTGCCATAAATGACAAAGGGGATATTGTTGGAAATTTAAGCAAGTTTTGTTGTCATTGATGTCAAGAGATTGTTGTTTTAGTTTCGTCATCATTAATGCCATCAGGTGGTTATTCCAAAAAGCAAGGAAGGTTTTAAAAGGAATGTGATATAATATTTATTTTTAATAGTACATGCCTAAAGAGGCCTAAAAGGTTGACGACCCAAGGAAGGAGAAGCGGGTTTAATTTAAAATAATAATATTATAATATTTGATATTATAATATTTTGGGAAAAAGGATGAGGTGAAGAAAATGAGGTCCAAGGAATCATTAAATTAATATTTCCTTGAAAATACCCGTTCAGAAATTATTAAGGAATTTAATTTAATTTATTTAAATTAAAATATTTTAACCTTTGGTTAAAATTTTAATTTAAATAAATAATGAAAGCCTAGAGTTTAAGTTTAAATTTAAATTTATAATTCGAATTTTGAATTTTGAATTTTGAATTTGAGATGAAGTCAAAGCACAAAAGGACGAGGTGTATTTAAAGGGGAAATAATTTTTATTTTCCCTCATCCATGCATTCGAACACTAATGTTATGTAAGAAAATCATACGTTGCTTTGTATGTTGTAAGAAGAGGTTTTTTGCGAATTTTAAAAGGCTTTGAGGGAATATGTTCATATATGTGCATGTGGTACTAACCAAGTGTTTCATAGCAGTGGGTAGCACAAACAGTGGCCAAGGGTTTACTAAGTCATTTGTAGGGTAGAGGATGGGGTTTCGAATCCCATGCGATCATTTTTGAAGAAAAGGAGGTTCTTTTGTTCATTCGTCAAATATACAGAAGCAATAAGAAAGGGTGCACAAGTTTAGGTGCTTGTGTGGGTGTGCGACCCAACGACAACTTGGCCTTTAGGCTAGAGCACTACGGTGGTAGTTGGTCGTGGGTTTAAAGCGCAACCAAGGCGTATGCTATTGTTACAACATGGACCAAAGGTGTATGAGGTAAGAGCATTATTTTTTGTTTCTTTTTATTTGTGCCAAGGTTTTGGGAGGCGCATGAGTTATAAAGGCCACATGAAAATTTAGATAGCGCCTTGGGTGAAATATAGGGAGTCATAAGGTTATTTGGAATATTTCATATTTTGGTGCTTAGAAAAATAAATAAAGGTTGGAGTAATAAGGGTTAAATAAGGACTTGGATTTTATACGTTGAATATTATTTTTGGAGTCTGTAGGGTGTTTATAAAGGAACCTAGTATTCTATGTATTGAATAGTTTGAAAATTGATTTTTATGTGTTGAAAGATATTTTGCGAGTTTGGAGATTATAAGGTGTACTTTAAATTTGTTATTTTTGTATGGTGAAATAATTATTGGTAAAATATTTATGTGGATATTTTGAGATATATTTTTTCTACCTAACCTTGAAATTGGTAAAGAATATTTAAGTGTGATTAAGACAGGTTTTGAAGATATATCTCCATAAAAGTGGGCACATCATACTTATGAGTGAAATATTGTTGGATTGAATGTTGTGAAATGCAAAGTTGGAGTGAAAATGATTGTTTGATAAGCATTGTTGGAAATGTTTGAGTGAGTGTTCATGTGCATGATTTGTGGATGTTGAAAGAACATGAGTATCATTGTTATGTGAAATTGAGAACTATATTGAACTAGGGTTTGTTAAAAGAACATGAGTATCATCATTATGTGAAAATTAGAACTATATTGAACTAGGGTTTGTGAAAGAACATGAGTATCATTGTTATATGATATTGATAACTATATTGGACTAGGGTTTGTGAAATAACATGGGTATAATTGTTATGTGACATTGGAATAATCTTGAGTCAAAGTTTGAGTTCCATAGTGTGAGTTGTTGGAAGTAAAGTGAAACACTTGGTTAGGGTTTGTAAGCAAGTTGTGTTTCATTAAGTGGATGTTTGAGTGAGGTTGGTTGAGCATTATTGATTGAAAGCATTGGAGTGTTAGTTCAATATTTGTGAAACAAATTATTCTTTATTTCTAAATTTATTTGAAAGAGAGTTTGAAAGTGATAGAGTGATTTGTGAGTGTGAAACATATTGAGTCTCTTACCATTCTCTATATGTTTATATGGTTAAACAATATTCTAAGTGAAACTTGTTTGTGTGAGTGAAGAGGTTTTCTAAGATTAAGTTAAGTTTTGTATGCAAGTATTGTAGTTGTTTGAGTTAGCCTTTTGTAAAATCTTGTGAGCAGATTTGAGTAAGTCCTAGAGGGGACTTAAGGAAAAAGTTAAGCAAGATTTTGTGAAAGCGTGTAAGAATATTTGAGTAAGTCCTAGAGGGGACTTAAGGACATTTTTAAGCAAGCTTTTGTGAAATATTTTAAGCATATTTGAGTAAGTCCTAGAGGGGACTTAAGGATAGAGTTAAGTAAGCTTTTGTGAAAGCTTGTAAGAAGATTTGAGAAAGTCCTAGAGAGTAATTAAGGACATATTTGAGTAAGATTTTGTGGAATATTAAGGATAGATTGGTGTGAGATTTTGTGGAATATTACAAGTAGAAATGTGGCAAGTCTTGGTAGAATTTTTGAGTAGATTGGACAGGTTCTATAGAGGACTATTGGACATATTTGAGGTAAGTCTTAGTGAACACTTGAGAGCAGATTAAGCAAGTTCTTGAGAGGACTTGTGGATATATTTGAGGTAAGTATTTGAGGATACTTGAGAGCATAATTGATTGATTGATTTGTTAAAGCTTTTTGGTAAGGCTTGAGGCATATATTTGTAGAGTTGATTTGTGATTGGATCAAGATTTGTATTAAGGCTTAATGAAATATTTGAGGACAACGCATGGTGCATATTTGAGGACAGATTTGTGCTATAGTAGAGACAAAATTTGGTGCAAATTTGAGGGCAAATTTATGCCAGATCAAAGACATACTTGTGAGCACATTTGTGCTAGATTGAAGGACAATGTTTAGTGTAAATTTGAGATAGAGATAAAGCTGAAATTAGAGTAAGCTTTGGAGGTGACAAAGTAGAAGACAAGAGTCTGCAATGGATAGATATCCATTATCCAAGGTATTGAGGAAAAATGTCTTCTAAGTGAGGACAAAGACCTTCAGTAGAGAGATATCCACAAGCCAGTGTAGTGGAGGCAGTAGTCTTCTAGAATATCATTAACTAGAGCAGAGGAGAAATAGTTCTCTTGCGGATAGATATCCACAAACCAATAGAGGGGAAAGAGTTCTCCTATGGATAGATATCCATGAACTTTATTAGGGGATTGGTATCTCATTTGGACAAAGGTCCATAAACATTTTAATAGGGAAGGATTCCCAAGAGATTTGTTGAGAAAAGTTTAGTGAAATATTTTCTTTGTGAAGTAGCCCACATTGGGTGAACCACGTAAATTGGTGTCTCTATTGTATGTGATGATTTATGCATTGCTTTGATTATTGTTGTTGATATTACCATTTATTATATTGGATAATATTGTTTGATAAATAAAAGTAAAAAATGGTCTTATACTATTCACCTCTCCTCTCAGTATAAGCTTGTGTTCTTCAATAATAATACTATCTTTTCCATTATCAATTGCTTCAATAATTTTTGCATGCAGATAGTATCCCAGTGTTTCAAAAATGTTCTCTATTTCTTCACTATAGATCAATTTTGAAACTAGATCTATTTTTCCTTTATATTTTTCAATCAAATCCTTGATCCCAAATTTTGACATTTGCTCTTTATATTATAATCATAGTTTCCTTATCATTATTCATTGAAATTTTTTAATCCTTTGAAGTAGACATCCTTGTGACCATCTAGGTCTTATATTTGTTTTCAAGTTTCTAAATTTTAAAAACTATGAAGTAAAGTCCTTATGTCTCCCTAATTTTTAGAAACTAGAAAGTAAGAACTTTACAAATTTAATTTTTCTAAATTTTGAAGTAGAATTCCTTTTGACTCCCAAATAGTTAAATTTGCAAATATTCTATAGCACTTCAAATTTCAAAAATCACTAAACTTCAAATTTAAGAAAAAAACTAATCCTTATTACTTTAAAATAATAATTTCAAACTTTTAATCTACTAATTAATCCTATATTTTATTAACCTTATGACTATTAAATTAAAATGCTACTTATATCTCCAATTATAACTTATTTCTAATTAATATAATAATCACATTCAACTTAATTAAATCTACTAATCCCAAAAAAATTATAACTCTAAATAATTAAATAAATATTAGTAAAATTTGAATTTCAAATAATATACCTCTGCCACTTTTGTGTTCATGCTCGCACTATGTTATTTGAATACCTTTCTTTGATTATCAATTGCCTAGATTTGATTCATTGACTACCTTGGTTTGGTTCACTAATTACCTTGGTTTACTAATCGCCTTGCTTTGAATCACTTTAATTTCCTAACTACACTATCTCAAATTAGCTTTGATTGACTACCTTTGGTTTATTTTTCTAACTACACTACCTTTGAATGCTATGGAAACAACCTGCCAATCATTTTAATAATTCATATGCTTTGATAGATGTTCAATAGTAATTAGGGTTGCTCATTCCTCATGGAGTGTGCATTGTAACATTATACTCTTCAAAAAAATACTCTACATGTTCAATTTTTCTAATGTATGATGGTGAGCATTACACCACCTTTTTAATTTCTCCTAATCAATCACACATAATGATTATTCCACTCCTCAATTCCACATTAGACTTGTTTTATTATCCAAGTCGAAAAGCTAGCATGTCTGTTTGGATGCAATGGTATGTGTTGCCTTTCAAGTCTATTTGTATTCCTTATCAAACTCTTTGTGTGCTACATCCAAAGTGATATTGAGATGTAGCTCAAGATGTTCTATTTCATGTTTCACTATGTCCCGATAGCTTGTGAGAGCACTCAAATGCTTCTACGTTTAATATTGATTTATTTTATTTATAAGCTTAATCCAACTTTTCTTTGAGCACTTAACTTTATTTATTTTCAATTATCATACCTTCAATCAATACTAGCTCTATTTTACAATGTTCTTTGATGTTCTTCTTGGCTTCTATACATTGGATCTCTTCCTACTTGGTGCACTTTCTCAGTGCTATACCTTGAAACTATACTTTGGAACTATTCCTTAGTGCTCTGCCTTGACATTATTTCTTGGTGTTCTATCTTGGCACTTTGCCTTGGTGCTCTGATTCATATATTATACTTCCTTATTTCATAGGAGCTTCCTTCACAATGTAACTTAGAATTTTATAATACTTCCTTTCTCTTTGATATTACTTCTCTTTGATGTTGGCCACATAAAACATCTTTATGTACCAATCTGCTTATACCGTCCAACTATGCTATCTTATTTTCCTTGATGGGATACCTTACCTAAAATTATGTTGGCTACTCTATCTATGATATTCACAATGGCCAAAAGTCTATTATCATTCTCTATATGAAATACAATTCTATTCACTAGTAGAATATCACTCTTTTTTCTTTAGTTTCTTTCGCCTAATACATGCATCTCATATAATAGATTATCTTTAACAATTCTTTACTTATAGAACTTTCCTTTAATAATGACCTCTCAGGCTTCTTTTATTAATCTCATTCTTGAATATTATTTCTTAGGTCTCTATGCCTTTTGTCCCAAATGTGCAACCCCCTTTGATTCTTTTATCCTCTTACTTATCCTATTATTGAATATTTGTTCTTATGATTCCTTATTTATATTATACAAACTTTCTTTATAGTTCTCTTTGAAACCTACATATTCACCCTCCTTCCTTTCTTAATCAAATATGGCCTCCTTTTTTTAATAAGAGCCACAAATTTTTATAAGATCCTCTTTCTTTTAAGGGTCTTTATTTTTTGGTTCTCTAAAATATAGACTCCTATATTTGAAGAGTCTTTATCCTTTAATATTGGTCAATTTTCTTAGACCAATTGTCAAGGTCTATATGACCTGAATCATTGAAATTTTTATCAAGGTATTTTTATTCAAGACTTGAATCTAAAATATCATTATCAAGGTTTGCCTTGAAAACTTGAAACTTTATTTACAAAGGTCTACCTTCAATACATGAATATTTATCTATAAAGATCCACCTTCAATAATTTAAGCTTCTTGTACACTGCCTTTTATTCTAAATAAAATCTTAGAATAGGAAAACTTGATCTATCTATTTTTTTTTTAAGATCAATATATTTGTGATCTAAATCAATCTCAGTCAAGGTCTCTTTTTTAAGAATTAAAACTATAATAAAATAAAACTCAAATCAATCCCTACTTGATGGAATATTTTTACCTTCTTCTTGCATTTGAATATGAAATCCTTCTCTCTCTGTTGTAGGAATCTTCTCACTTCTTTGAAGATCAATATCTATTGCAATAATATCTTAGGTTGATACTAAGAACTTCAATAATGATTCTACTCCTTTCTAGAGAACCCAATAATATAAAGGAGACTATAAACATCCTGATACTTCAAACAAGATAGCTTGATTATACTAGCCTCTTCAACTTTCTTGATAGAAAATGATTGCTAGGAATTTATCTGTCCTTGAAAATAATTATCAATGTCAAGATGGCTATTTCCTAAATGACCAATTTTATTCTAATTTTGTTCTACCTCAATCAATAAATACTTATTATCCTTATTTAGAGAATATTAATTTCAAGGGATTTATGTCCCTTAAAAATTTCTTATTAAATTCAGGGTTGGTTATTTTCTTGAATAATAAATTGTCCTCAAGTTGATTCATCGAAATATAGATCCTAGTATTCACTAGTTATCCTTCAATCTAGTGAAAAGACCCTAACTAATTCCTAGTTTTCATCTGATATTCTTCAACCTAGTGGAAGACCCTAGCTTTCTACTTTATTCAAAATTTCAAATTCTATTGTCGAGTCCTAGTCTTCAGTAGCTATTCTTGTAGTTGTGGAAAGAATCTAACCTTCCTTATGCAACTAAAAAAATCTTGTGCAAGAAACTTCTTGTTGTAGCTCTGATACCACTATTAGTTTTTTAAGCCTTACTATTAATGTAAAATCAAAGGATAATTATTCATAGGATCAAATATATGATAGTTGTAGTATAATATGATCAAATATATTGTAATAGAAATAGTATGAGTTGGATAATATGTATATTTTAAGGTTTAACAATATATAAAATAAAATTCATTAATAAGTTGAAATATGAATGTGATATCCTGAATCATATAATATAACAAAACTTACAATATTAGTTTCTCAAAATGGATATAAACTATATTACTCCTATTTCTATTACAAATGTATCATATACAATGATGTTCACTAGACAATGTAGACTCAGTATATGCTAATGTAGATGACATATCTCTATGGAGTAATATACAACTATTGTAGGATGACTCTTTGTTTACTTGAATCTTCCTTTCCATATGCCAAGTCTCATGACTCTTGGTTTCTCTACTTGACACTTGCATACACATGACACTATCTTGTATGCACACTTGGACATGACTCTTGACATAACTATTCCTAATCTAAGAACACATGTGCACACTTACATATGAGATACTTGTGCACATTTACACTCATAACACTTGCACACATATTTACATGACACTTGTGCATTTCCTGCACATTATTACATTACATAAAATATTTACTCACATACTAATCTAAGATACAACCCTAATCTAATATTTACAATAATGTACCAAGGTGGTACATTGGAATGTACCAATTAATGTAATATTCTCCAACAAATGTTTGGTATAAATGACACCTCTGATTTGCATTTATAGGTAATGTTATTATATCAAGTTACTATGTCTAAATTGTAATATAGCTACCATAGTGATGTCTAGACATCATCCCTATAAATTATCAAGGATTAATAAGGACATGTTATTTTGTTTCTTTCCACTACATTCACTATCCTATTTGTCACTCTCATTAAACGTAAATCCTAAAATTGAGAAAATACAAGTATTTAGAGAAGTTATGCCTACGTATAAGGATTTATCTTTAAGCAGGTGTTGTTGATAGGACAAATCATTTTTAGTATAATATTTGTATCACACATTTCTCTCTTTCATTTACCTTAAGGTCTCTCTCATGTACAACCATGAATACCAAGAGAATTACCTTCTTCCACATATCAATAGGTATATAGGAAGGGCCAACATATTGAAAGGTTCAATATATAGGACTAATGATATATAGACAAGGGGATCATTTTTGAGAGATATAGGGAACCTTGGTGATGGTTACACAAATATTTTTCATAGAATCTTAGTTTTTGAAGGGTCAAAATTTTGCACCATGGAAGACAAAAATGAGAACAATACTAGTTAAAAAACTCTTGTACATTATTATTGGTGATGAAATTTGATTTAAGGAGAAAGCAAATAAGGAAAAATATGATAAATAAGATGCAATGGAACTTATGCCCATCACTTATGGAGTGTTTATATGATATACAAGTATCCAATTGTTCTACTTCATATTGTTGAATGATGTTTACCAATTCTTCAAATGATATATCTCTAAGTATCAAATAGAAAGGTGTCATTTGAAGAATTGGTAAACATCCTTTAACAATAAGAAGTATACAATTATTTGAGATATGTGTTATACAATAATGATCTTATATCCATAAAGAAACATAAAAAAGGCTCAAAGGGTCCTTCTACTTCATCTTCATCACAAAGGAAACCTAAATAATGAAGAAAATATTGTCATATTTTTCAAAAGGGACATGACACCAAATTGTACAAAAACAATACAATGAATTGTGGGGGTCAATTTCATTGACCTCAAAAAATATAATAATGGTCTTAACATCAGTGAGGAGAAGGAAAATCTCAACAAGGACAATGAAAACAAGAGTACATTACTCAAGGTGAATCAAAACTATATTATGAAGAAGAGTATGAATAACACATAAGGTCCTCATGGATAGGGATGTGTCGAAACCAAGAAATAAAGGAGATAGTAAACATGACAAGAAATACTATGAATTTCAAAAGTGTGTGTCATCAAAAACCAATGAAGGTGGATAATTTTAAAAACTTAGGTCTTATTTACAATCAATACTTAGAAAAGTTGATGAAGGATACTATGAAAATGGTGTAAATATATCTATTGGTGTAGTGAAAAAAATTTGCATGGCATTATTTAGTTTTAACATCCTTGAGGTGTAATATGGAAAGCAAAACCAAATAATTAAAAATTTGGAGGACAAGCCCATGATGAAAGATGTTTGTTGTGACATAACTGAGTTTCTTCAAAAGATAAATTTTAGTTGTGATACTAGTGATTTTAGGCCCATGATGTTATATGTTGTTGTGATACATGTTATCGTATCCAAAGGGAATATATAGCTTGTGATACAAGTGATTTTAATATTATTGATGAAAAAAAAGATTGTGTAGAAGATGGTTGTATTGACCATGACAAAGGCCATATTATCAAAATTGAAAGTGACAATGAGTATTCAGATAATGTTGAAGGCCATTGTGTTGATGTTTGGTATTTGAATTATATTGGCGATAGTGACAGAGATAATTATGGTGATGAAGATATTAGATGTTTGAAAGACATATAAAAATAATTGGTTCAACCATAATAAAAAAAAGTGGTATATAATGGTATATGTTTAGGAGGAAATATTCAAGGTGCAAAAATATCCATAATACCAAGTATAAGGCCGAAAAATAAAGGCCTTGGATATTTTGGTCAAGCAGGTAGTACTAACACTAAATTTATGACAGATATCAATAACAAAATAAATTATGAGAAGAGAATCATATGTAGAGAATAAAGCTCCTAGGTGGGTTGTTGTAGTCATTGTGGAAAATGTACACATGTTATGACTAGGAGTTGGAACATACATCCTTGTGAGATTTATGGAAATCGTAATCACTTTCAAAGAGATCGATGGCATAAATATAAAATGATAAATTAAATACATATGAATTGTGGATGTATGAACATTTAATAATGGAATAAAGAATTTTTTTTTGAATAGTCTCTATAGAACAAGACTAAGTTTGGTTGTTGAGAAATATGATAATATAAGTTTTCCCATGGAACAATGTAGTAGTGGGAAACTTGAGATGCAATAAAACATTATGTGAAAATAGAAAGTATGTGGAAGATTCTAGAGCTATAATTTAGTGATAATTTCCTAGGGGTGATGACCTAAAAGAAAATACAAAGGCTGACCTAGAGGTGATGATGACCCAAAGGCAAGGACCTAGAGGTAACCCAAAGGTGATGATGACCTAGAGGCTAAGACATGAAGGTAATGATACATAGGTAGATCCTAAGACTAATCTAAAAGGGTGCATTGTATGGATATTTTTTGTAGCTAAATCCAATAGAGAAAAGCAAAATCTAGATCCAAAGCTAGAGGTAAAGCAAAAGCTAGCAAAGCTAGAACTGGAGCCAAAGCACAATTCTAGTGCACCACCCTTTGAATCATGGAGGGGTAAAAAAATTTATACCAAATAATGTAATAACGAAGTGTCGACCATTATTAGATTATTTGATATATTGTAATCATGAGGATATTGATAATTATTTCACCTCAAATGAGGTTGAATAGTCACATCTCCCATGAGAATAATGAGAATATGAAAAGACAAAGTCAAAGGTGAAATACTGAATAGACTCTATTGATGTATAAGAATTAATGTTGTATGCAATATTATGTTATCAGAGATATATGGTGAAATGCATTTTGTAAATTTTGAATAAAACATTTAATTGTCTGGTTGCACTCATTTCCACTAGATATTTTATTATACTAACCTTTCATTTTATAGGTTTTCTACAAATTTTCTATCCTATAGATTTTCCATTCTACTAACCTTTCATTTTGAAGTCTTTGTACGTTTTCTCTCTTTTAGATTTTTTGTTTTACTAACTCTTCATTTTGTAGGATTTTCTACAAGTTTTCCATCTTGTATATTTTATGTCCTACTGACCTATTATTTTGTATTTTTCCCACAAATTTTCCACTTTGTAATTTTTTTGTTCTACTAATATTTTATTTTGCAAGTTTCTATATGTTATCTACTTTACTAACTTGTTATTTTATAGTTTTCTAAAAGTTTTTTGCTTTTAGTTTTTTTCTTTGCTAATATATTATTTTGTAGGTTTCTACAAGTTATTTGTCCTATATATTTTCTACTCTACTAACCTATTGTTTTGTAGGTTTTTGCAGGTTTTTTGCCTTATGGATTTTTTGCTTTGCTAACCTATTATTTTTTAGGTTTTTTATCCTATAGAATTTTTTAATCTACTTGTTGGATTTATAAGCCTTACTACCATTTTTACTATATATTTTTTACTCTACTTGTTGGATTTTTAAGCCTTAATACCATAGAATGTCATAGGCCCCAATATAAAGCAGACACAATATTAACGATCAAAATATCAATAACGAAGAGTATAATTATATATGAGCAATCTAATATGTATATCAAGGAAACTATAATAATGAAAATAACATTAAATTACAATATTAAATATGAATTTAAAATGACCTAAATCATTCATGAACTATGCATGAAGAAAATTTACAATATTAGTTGCTCAAAATATGTATACAAGACTTATTCACTTTTTTGTATCTTCCACTTACAATCAGATGATTAGATTATCCATTGATTTTATTCTTGTGGAGAATTTTCTCTGTAATATAGCCATGGTAATGTAAATCTTCAAGTAATTGACTACTTCTTTCCATATGACAAGTACCATGACCTTTGACTTATCACCTTGCCACTTGCATACTAGACTCTTTGATTTCTTCTTGCATGCACACTTGACTCTGACACTTGCACACTTCTACATGACTCTTACACTTCTACATGCACTCCTAATCTAAGACACTTGTGCACATCCACACATTATATATTTACGTAGTTACATATGACACTTGTGCCTATTCTCTCAATATACTCTAACACTCTAACTTACATGACACTTGTGCATCTCCTACACATTGCACGCTTACATGAATGGTTAACATAAATCACACATTTATATTGACATATTGACAATTGTACCATAAAGGTACCAAGGGGTATATTAGCATGTGCTAAATAATGTAATATTCCTCAACACCCCCAACATTACATTATTTAGTTATTGAAGACTTTATTATTCAATATTGGTCTTCATCTTTGTCTTCAATATACACGTGAACTTGCATTGTTCATGAACCTCAACTTGAGATTTATCGTTTTCTTCTACTCTAATTTCTCCTTCATCATATTGAATTTTGGGTTCATTCATTGTTTATTCTTGATCCAATTGCATGTTTCCTATCTTTCTAAAAAATCAAGCAACTTATCATTAATTTCATCTTGAGGCAAATGTTCAATAATATCTTGAGAGAATCCCATTGAATCTAAGGCATATATTCCATTCTTGATTGAACCTATAGCTTCAATTTTGTTTTGATTATTGATAATGTATTTTCTATGTTAATTTGTATATTTGAATTCTATTGTTCTTCATTTTTAACCAATTGAGCAACTGAGATAAGATTAGTTGATAGTCTAGGAACATATAAAATATTTTCTAGCACAAAATCTAAAAATGACATGCTAGGTATTACTCTACCAGTTCCTTGAACTTGATACATCTTATCATCTACAATTTTTAGTGAGATATTATCCCTAACTTCTAAGGATTCAAACCAATGCAAGTTTCCAACCATATGATGACTAGTACCTGATTCTTTGCACAAAATATATTTTTTTCTTTAAAATTTTTGATGCGATTAAAATGATATTATTTCACATCTTTGATAAAAATTTTGAATAAACTCTTTTATGATGTTTCCCTTTGTATTGAAAAGAATAGTTTTTATATAATTTTTGTTTTTGAATTTTTCCTTTCATATAGTATGGTCTTACACTTTGATAATTTATCCTATATTGGGATGTTCCTCTTTGTCATTTACCCATCTTGTGTTTTTAAGTTAAAATTCTAATATCTCCTAAGTTAATAAAAAACTCAAAATATGAAATTTGCAAGTTTCAAAATTTCAATCCTTTTAACTCCATAATATTAAATTTGTAAAATTTTAATTTTCAAGCTATTTTCAAAAAAATTCAAAATATTCAAAAAAAAAAAATCTTAAATGTTAAACCCTTTTAACTCCAATAAACTTTAATTGATCAGTATTTTAAATCTTATAAAATTTAAGCCATAAAATATTTAAAAACTCCAAACTTAATAAAATATTAAATCTAAGTTGTAAACCTTATCACTCCATATCTAAAAAATAGATTAAAATTTTTTAATTAAAGTATCTAAACCTTATTACTCCACTTGATTTTTCAAACAAACCAATTCAAAATTTTCTTCCTCCAAAATTTTAATATGCACTAGAAATAAAATGTAATGCTTAGCAACATTACTTAAATTGGTCAATGTGAATTTTGTTGTGTTTACAAACATTAATTGGAAGACTGAAATGATTGGAACTTCCAATCCTTCTGGACCACTTTCATTCTCTCCTCGAACATATTTCTACTACAAACATAAAACACTCCTCTATTGGGATGATTTTTCTTTGATGTTTCCTAAGTATCTCTCTCTAGATAGTGGTTGTGTTTATTTGTTGAAAGTGACCAGGCAACTCTCTCCATTTATAATGGTTCTTGAATGTCTCTCCTCTAGAGATGATTAGGTATATTTTTATTGAAGGTGACTAGGCATCTCTATCCTTTTCTAATGGTTTTTAAATATCTCTTCTCTAGAGATGACCTAGTGTTTCTCTTATTTTATAATGGTGTATAAATATCTCTCCTCTAGAGATGACCAAGCATCTTCCTAGTGGTTGGATTCCTGTGATAATTGAATATATATCCACCTAATGATGATCGAATACCTCTTTGCCTATGAGGTGGTTAAATTTTATTTCCTCTAGAAGGTGGTAAATTTTTTTTCACTCTATGGACTACAACACGTTCCTGGATAGTCCTCTATTATTGGAGAATAGAACACTTTATCTTTGGATAACACCCTTCTAGATTCCTATGTCCTTTTAACAAAAATATTTTTAATCTTAGCTTTACTTCTTTTACTGCCTTTGTCTCTTCTAAATAATACTCTAGCATTACTTCTTAATAGTATGCTACTTAGTATACTTGTAAGGTTAGTTTATATTATGTTATTTTGAATTCTTGATAGCCCTTTTCCTTTATACTAGTCGCTTAGACCTTGTTCCTCAATTTTGGCCACTTAGGCTTGTTCACTATGTTATTGCTCTAGTTTGTACTTCAACACAAGTTGCTTGCAACTCTTTCTTTAATGTTGGCATCATAGGCCTTTTTATCTAATGCAGACCTATTCAACCTCTTATCTAATGCAACCCTCGTTAGCCTCTTCATTAATGTAGGCCTCTTGGGCCTCTTCTCTAATACAGGCCTCTTGGGCTCCTTTTCTTAATGTTGGCCTCTTAGGAATTTTATTTGATGCAGAACTCTTGGGCCTCTTCTCTAATGTAGTCCTATTGGGACTCTTCTCTAATGCAAGCCTCTTGGACCACTTCCTCTAATGTAGATGATAGCTCCACCAAATATATCTAGATGCACCTTGCTTGTTGTTTTTATACTGTTATTGTCTACTATAGAAAACTCTTCAAAATGTATGTCAAGACCAAGAATAATATTGCTTAAGTTAGTTTGATGTTTTTGGTTTTTTGAATAACCAAAAATCCTTAATGCCTCTACGTTTGTAGTCTTCTTATCACTACTTCTAAGTAATTTATCTTTGTCTTTGTATATCATTGTTTGTTGCTTCAAATATCTATAATTATGAAGCTTTGAATGCTTCTCTATCTTTGTAGAAAGCTATGATGCTTCTCAATCGATTGTAGTCTTCTACCAATGTCTAAAATATTTCTGTAATGTCTCAGGTTGTACCTAAAAACTAAATATGATTCTCCTTCTTACAATATAACCCAATATGAATGTCATGATGACTATGAATGTCCTCAAATGACCAACTTTCTTTTGAGTTGGTTTTATTGCAATCTTCTATAGTGATTTTCTTCTTCTCTAGAGAATCCAAAATCTATGTCAAGAAGACTCTGAGTGTACTCTAATGTCAAACTTTATTTTGAGTTGGATATTAATATATCAATGTAAAAATATCTCATGAGTTGTCTCTCAATCTATCGATGTCCAAATATATCCTGAGTTGACTCTTAATAAAATCTTAACTAAGTCCTAGTCTCAATTGGTTTTCCTTCAACCAAGTGGAAACACATTAGCATTTAAATTAGGGTGACTAATCCTTATCCCTTCAATATCTACTCAGTTAGACCTTTAAAAATAGATTCCAAGTCTTCACTTCAAAGTGGATAGATTCTAAATTAACTATATAAAAAATGAATAAAGTTAAACATTGATAATGGTAGCTAATAAAATAAACTCTATAAATAGAATCGAGTGGTAGCTTCGATACCACTATTGGATTTTTAAGCCTTACTACCATAGAATTTAATAGGGGCCAATATAAAGAAGCCACAATATTAAAGGTCAAAATATCAATAATGAAGAGTAAAATTATATATGAGCAATCTAATATGTATATCAAGGAAAATATAATAATGAAAATAACATTCACTTACAATATCAAATATGAATGTAAAATGACCTAAATAATTTATTAACTATTATTGAAAACTTACAATATTATTTGCTCAAAAATCTATATACAATATTTACTCACTTTTTTGTATCTTCCACTTACAACCACATAATTAGATTCTCCATTGATTTTCTTCTTATGGAGCATTGTCTCCATAATATAGCCATAGTAATGTAAATTTTTAAGTACATGACTATTAATATCCATATGAAAAGTCTCATGACCTTTGGTGTATCATATTGTCACTTGCATACTAGACTCTTCACTTTATTCTTGCATGCACACTTGACTCTATGACACTTGCACACTTTTACACGACTCTTACACTTATAAATGCACTCTTAATCTAATATACTTGTGCACATCCTTACATTTCATATTTGTACACATACATATATGAAACTTGTGCACATTCTCTCAATACACTCTAGAGAATGTACTTTTGTAACTGATAAAAGCATTGCTCTCCCATAGAGGTTACATGATACTTGTGCATTTATTGCACATTACAGTCTTAAATGAAAGGTAAATATAAATCACACACCTAAAATATAGAATTAACCCTAATCTACTACATATTTACAATTGTACCATGAAGGTACAATGGGGGTACATTAACTTGTACCAAATAATGTAATATTACTCGACATTACTAATATATTATTTTTCAAGTTTATACAATTTTTCTATCTTATGGGTTTTTCACTCTACTAATCTATGAATTTGCAATTTTTTGTCCTATAGATTTTTTTCTCTACTAATCTATTATTTTGTAAGACTCAATTTTTCCGTTTTACAATTTTTTTGTTCTATTAATATCTCATTTTATAGGTTATTCTATAAAAACCCACTTTTTTTTCAAATCTATTGCTAACTTGTTATTTCTATAAATTTTAGCTAACCCCCTTTGATCTTGCTTCATATTTTGGGCTAACACTTGCATTTATATCTTGTATCTTACTAGACTAATTACTCAAGTCATTTCATTCTAGCTAGCTTATATGTATTATCCTTGTATATTATAGCTAATATGTCCTTTGATTTTGAATATTTCATCTTAGTTTAAGAAAATGTATCTCTGTTACTTAGTAGCATAACAAAGTCTCTAAGCTCTTGGGATAGCACCATTTATCTTATCATCATTATTTTTAAAATATCTTGCATTTTATAGTTCTATTCTACTCTCAGAGATAATAGTGTTGCCTAGTTGCAAGTCGAAAATACTTCTATTTTCTATTTTACACAAAGAATAAGTGCATACATCAAAAGCACTAGTAGTGCTTATGCTATGTAGTGCTTCTACTATTACTACAGTTATCATTGTATTTAATAATTTCTTATTTTTTTATCATTTTCATTTTCTAAGTATGATCTAACTTGTAGATCAAGGAAGTTCTTTGTCTTCAATCAACTTATGCAAACCCCCCTGTTGCAAGTGTGAAAAGGATTTAGGCCCAAAAATATCTAGATATTTCTAGGCCCAAGTGTGAACACATCAGGAATTTTTTGGCAAGGTGTTTGTTGGCATGATTTTTTGATCTTTAGAAATTCCCTCACCTACATTCTTGCCTATATTATCTCATCTCCTTCCTTCCTATTTCTTCGCCACCTTCCTCGCTTCCTCCTCATCCATTATTCATCCTCATATCCCCTCGTCGACATTACCCATCGTCTCCCTCCTTATCACTCCACCTCATCTTCCTCCATAATTCCCTACTCCCTATAAATATTAAGAACTACGTGAGGTTTGTAATGAAATTTTTGGAGTTTAATATATATTATTTTTTATATTATAGCTTGATTTGTCTCACTGGTATCAGAGCCAGTGTGTGTAGGGGTCGAAGAGCACCAGGAGGGCATAGAAATCAAGGTCTGAGGTGGCGAGCTAAGAGCTGGGTATGGACTTCAAGGTAGATCCGAGGACATGGATCCCAAGGCAGTCATAGGGAGCTGAGCTGGCATGGATGCTGACTAGCGATACACAGTTTGAGCATTGACATGGGAGGCAAAGAGCAGGACACATGGCCCTGAGCTGGCATCCATACGTGTGGACATGGCACAGAGGTGTGATGTGGAGCTGAGGAAGTAGAGGTGACATGTGGTGTCATGGGAGTGGCTAAATGCAGCAAAAGCGAGGTGACACGATTTCCTGAAGGCAATCATTTTACATTGTTTGTTCTTGCACTTATAAACTATTTGCTTTTCAATACCCTACCACATGTGGTATAATAATCCCTATTTTAAAAAAAAAAAAATCCTGAAGCACGTTTATGATTTGATTTGTCTCCTTTGCTACCCGTCAGATGACGTAGCGTGGTCGAAAAAAGTTCTTCATTGCAAATAAGAGGTCCCAAGTTCGAAACCTGTCGAGGACATGACATAAAGTTTTTATTTTATTTTATTAAAATATCTTCAATTGTAGCATAAATAAAGGTTCAGGCGTTGTTTGTTCCAAAGGGGCTGCATGGTGTAGTGTCTAGGTCATCCTACTTGGTAGCATGGGATCGAGTGTTCAATCCTCCTCCTCCACAAAAAAAAAAAAACAAAAGGTTTTTATTTTTTAAGGTTTTCTATTAATTTTTTCATTTAATTTTTATTAAAAGCCTTTTATTAATGTTTAATTTAATTTAATAATTAAATTTTTGCTTTTTAAATGATTTAAAAAATGTTTTTATAATTTTTTAAAGCATAATTTATTATTAAATTAAAGTTTGTTTTAAAAAATGCTTTATAAAAAATTAATTGAAAACTTTAGACACTTTGTGGCAAATTGTAAATCACCCAAGGGCCTTGAAAAGCTTGATTTTTTGAAAACTTTAAAAGGGCAATATTTGTAAAAAGGGGTAACATAAAAGTGACGGGAAGCCTTCCGGAGTGCTTATTTAGCACGCCAGGGGCGCTGCCCCTTGGAACACCGTTCAAGGGTAAAAAATTTGTGTAATAGCCTCAAAGACAGTAAAAGAGTGAAAATTGTAACCTTAGAAGCTCTAACAAAGTTTTATTTTTTCCTTGATGAGTAGATGATCAGATCTACCGGATGTTACCATGCTTTGTGCTCTCTACTGCAGAGAGAATCTACTGAATCATTTGATGAGAGGGTTCGATGAGATAGAATACAAATTGTATTCAGTCAGCTGCAGAATTCAGTGATAGCTCACCAGAGGAAGCCCGATTCTGGATACGAAGCTAAATAAGAGGATAATATTTTTGGACAATGAGTGGAGGATTCTGATACAATTGAAGCCACACTTGTAGATCAAGCCAGTGATAGCTACACTCCAATTAATCCAAAGGAACAATCCAGTGAAAGTTATACCCCACGCTCTCCATAGCTTGAGCTAGTAGATCCTGAGCCAACATAGGATGAGCCAACGATAGATCCTAAAATTATTGTCATCAGTGACAACGAGGATTCCATTGCAGAAAATTTTTGGCCTCAAGTATTGGGTAATCCACAAGAAGAAGAAGAATAAATCAGTGAGAGAGTTAAGAAATATATATTTGATTTGAACTTGTAATTGCTTTGTACTTCCTATTTTTAGTCAAATCAAAGTTTGCTTTCAAGTAGTAGAAATGGCTTCAAATTCAAATCTCTCAATTCCTAAATTTAATGGTAGTGATTATGAATACTGGTCAATAAATATGAAAACTATGTTGATTGGTAAAGTTTAATGGGAAATAGTTGAAGAGGGTTACACAGAACCTTCTCCTACTGACTGGTCTACTTTAAGTGTTGCTGATAGAAAATCCAAGAAAGAAGCCCAGAAAAACAATTCCTTTACCCTATATCATTTACAAGTAACCATAAATAAAAGCATATTTCCTAGAATAACATCCTGTATAACAGCTCAAGATGCTTGGAAGGCTTTAAAGGAAAGTTTTCAAGGGAGTGATCAAGTGAAGCAGGTCAGGCTTCAAAATATGAAAAGAGATTTTAAAATTCTCAGAATGCAGGAGAATGAGAAAGTAGGAGACTACTACGTGCGAGTCAAATTCGTAGTAGATAAAATGGTCACTCTAGGTGAAGAAGTTAAACCAGAGGTTGTGGTGAAGAAAGTGTTGTGAACACTTCTTCCTAAGTGGAATCATGTAGCAATCATTATTGAAGAGTCAAAATATTTGACTGCACTTTCCTTTGATGCACTAATTGGTTCTCTTCTTTCACATGAAGAGAGATTGCAGGAATCTCCTTCCACTAGCCATGGAGGCAATGACAAAGCCTTCGCTTCACAAGAAGGAAAAGGACAAGGTAAAAGTTGAGACAGATGTCAGCACAGAGGTAGAGGTAGGAATCATCCATGAGGTGGAACTCCTAACAGAGGATGATATTCAAAAAGAGATGGAGGTCAGAATAGAGGTGGATAGAAGAACAAAGCAAATCATCTATGATGAGGAAAGGAAGTGACAAGTCAAAAAAAGCTTGCTACAATTATGGTAAACTTGGCCACTTTGCTCGTGATTGCTAGTCAAAATATTCACAAGGGAGTAGCATCCAGAGTAGTCAGTGTGGCAATTTTGGAGAAGAGGAAGGGACCTCAAATATTTTTCTCATATGGCAAGTCAGATCAGAACATAAATGATACCTGGATCTTGGACACTGGGTGTTCAAATCATATGAGTGGAAAAGAAGAACTCTTTGCTACTCTAGATTCTTCCTACAAATCCAACATCAATTTGGAGATGACAAGTCATTGGTAGTTGAAGGTATTGGAGCCATGGAGGTTCCAATAAAAGAGGGAAAGAAACAAGTAAGTGATATATATTACACACCTCATCTCCAACACAATATTTTAAGTGTTGGTCAAATGTTAGAGAAGAACTATAAATTACTGTATGATGAGGGTAAATGTACCATTTTTGATAAGATTAATAGTGATAGAGTAATTACTCAAGTGCCAATGATAAAGAACCGGTTATTTCCTTTAAAGTTTGGCCAGCCAGGAGGAGATCTATTAGTAAATGTTTCTATTGCAAATCCAAGTGTGTTGTGGCACTTGAGATACAATTATTTGAATTTAGCCAATTTGAAGATGTTAACTTCTCAAGCGATGGTGACCGGACTTCCTAAAGTTTAGGACAATAAGGAAGTTTGTGAAGGTTGTGCCTTGGGAAATCATTCTAGAACCAAATTTCCTCATGGAAAAGCATGGCGAGCTAGTTATCCACTCTAGCTAGTGCATTCGAACATTTGTGGTCCGATGCAGAACAAGAGCATTGGTAACAACTCTTACTTTCTTCTTTTCATTGATGATTTTTCAAGAATGTGCTAGATATATTTTTTGAAGCATAAATATGAGGCATTTGATTGAATCATAGATTTTAAATCAAGAGTTGAAAATGATAGTGGATATTTTGTTAAGTGTCTCAGATCAGATAAAGGAGGAGAATACTCTAATGAATTTTTTATTTTTTGTAAAACACATGGAATAAAGAGGCAATTCACTACTGCCTATACTCCACAGCAGAATGGTGTGGCTGAAAGGAAAAACCGCACCATTGTAGATATGGCAAGATCTATGCTTTAGACAAAGCATTTAAGCAATATGTATTGGCCAGATGCAACAAGTACCAGTGTGTATATTTTGAATAGGAGTCCTACTTCAAGCTTGAAAGGGAAAACTCCTTATCAAGCATGGTATGGTAAGAAACCGAATGTCAAGAATTTTAGAGTATTTGGTTCACTGGCTTACTCACACATTCCTTATGAATAGAGGAAAAAACTCGATCCTAAGAGTCAATCATGCATTTTTGTAGGGTACTATGAGAACACAAAATCTTATATACTACAATCCTAGGACTCGAAAGATAATACTTTCCAAGGATGTGATTTTTGATGAAGGGGAAGAATGGGGAAATCCACAAATTTATAGTTATGTTGAATCTCATGATGCAGGTTCTTCACAAATTCAACAGGCACCACAGAAAAGCAAGAAGCCTCCTCCTCCTCCAAGCCCAAGAAGACATTCGACATCAGGTTCATCATCATCATCACCATGTTATTCTCCACAAATATCAGTTAGTTCCTCACCAATGGATATTGATTCTCCATCGAGAGGTAAGAGAACTCTCCAACATCATCCATCTTATCAGATGTTGGATAAAAAATTTCAAAGATGATATACTAGAAGTCAAGCAAGTGAAATGGGTTCAGTTTTGTAAAGACTTGAAAATATGCATTTGTATGGAGATGATGACACCCAAGAACCTCGGGGAGATGTAGTTAACTATGCCTTGTTAACTAGTGCACATCTTGAACCTTCTAGTTATGAGAAGGCTTGTACTTAGAAAAGATGGCAGGATGTCATGAAAGAGGAGATAACCTCTATAAAAAACAACGATACTTGGGAGATGGTAGAGCTTCCTAAAGGAAAGAAGTATGTTGGATGTAAGTGGGTATTCAAGACCAAATTCAATGCTAACAAAATCATTGAAAGGCACAAATCAAGATTTGTTGCAAAAGGATTTACACAGAAGTATGGTATTTATTATGAAGAGCCATTTGCTCCTGTAGCCATACATAAGACCATAAAAATAGTGCTTGCTTTAGCTACTCACAAGGGTTGGAAAATCCAACACATGGATGTGAAGAGTGTCTTTCTCAATGGGTACTTGACAGAGGAAGTGTATGTTGAGCAACCTCAAGGATTTCAAGAGCAAGGTAAGGAGCACCTTGTTTATAGACTGAAAAAGGCACTCAATGGCCTCAAGCAGGCACCATGAGCTTGGTACTCATGTATTGATGAGTACTTCAAATATTTTGGGTTCACCAAAAGCAAAAATGAACCCACCCTTTATTACCTGAAGTAAGGTAATGATATCCTCATAGTTTTCTTGTATGTGGATGATATCATATTCATGGGTAGTAATGAAAAAGTGAATATGGAGTTCAAGCAATCCATGATGAAGCAGTTTGAGATGAAGGATTTTGGATTAATGCACTACTTCCTTGGAATAGAGGTTCATAAGTCAGACACAAGAATATTCATCTATCAACATAAGTATGCTCAAGATATGATCAAGAAGTTTACTATGGAGCATTGCAAACTAGTTGCAACTCCATTTAGACATGGGATCCAATTAAGCAAAGATGATGGAGCACCAAAAGTTGATGTGACCACTTTCAGGAGCATGGTTGGGAGTTTGATGTTTCTCGCCAACACCAGACTTGATATTCAGTATGTTGTTTCTCTTGTCTCTCGATTTATGGCTAACCCATCTGAGCTGCATTTGCAGGCAACTAAAAGAATTATTAGATATGTGAAGGGTACATTGGATTTTGGAATTTAGTACCATAAATGTAACACTATCAAGCTTGTAGGATTCAGTGATAGTGATTGGGGTAGCAACATTGATGACAAAAAATCAACTTCAAGAAACTGTTTTAGTCTAGGGTCACGACTAATAACATGGAGTTCCAAAAAATAAACTGTTGTAGTTTTATCTTCTACAGAAGCTTAGTATATAGCAGTAACCTATGCTAGTACTCAAGCCTTATGGCTAAGAAAAGTGTTAGAAGAGATTGGAGAGTAGAAAAGTGGTCCGACCAGAGTCTACTGCAACAACATCAGTGCCATTCAGTTGGAATATAATCTGATCCACCATAACAGAACGAAACGTTTTGATATGAAGTACCACTTCATCCGAGATATGGTGGAAAATGAAATTGTTGAGCTTCAATATTGTTGCACTTTGGAGAACGTTGCTGACATATTCACCAAAGTGATGGCTAAAGCTCAATTTTTAAAGCTGAGAGACTGTGTAGTTAGTTCTCTCAAATTTAAGGGGGAAAATGTTGCAAGTGTGAAAAGGGTTTAGGCCCAAAAATATCTAGATATTTCTAGGCCCAAGTGTGAACACATTAGGAATTTTTCGGCATGATTTTTTTGTCTTTCAAAATTCTCTCACCTACATTCTCGCCTATATTCTCTCATCTCCTTCCTTCCTATTTCTTCACCACCTTCCTTGCTTCCTCCTCATCCCTTATTCCTTCTCATCTCCCCTCATCGACATTACCCATCGCCTCCCTCCTTATCCCTCCACCTCCTCTTCCTCCATAATTCCCTACTCCCTATAAATACTAAGAACTAAGTGAAGTTTGTAATGAAATTTTTGGAGTTTAATAAATATTATTTTTTATATTATAACCCGATTTGGCTTACCCCCTAAACTGATTTTGTTTTGTTTGTTCTATAAGTTTGTACAAAAGTGTTTGTAACTGATAAAAGTGTTGGTAGCACTTCTATGGGAGAGAAATGCTTTTGCCTTTGTGGTAGAGTGAAGTTCTTCTAACCTTTGGTCTATTATTTTTAGTTTTTTAGGCATAGCAATTTTTTTCTTGTTTGTATTTGTTAGATTCTAATTTTTGTTTTCTTATAAAATTTGAAAAGAAAAATTAAGGAACTTAGTTTAACTTTAATTTTATAGGGGATATATCACAATTTCATATTTACCATTATAATAATAATATTTATCTTTTATCTTTAGGCATAAAAATTGATATGTATGTAGTTTGCAATTAGGCTAGATTATTATTTGTTGCATATTCCCTTGAACCCTTGCTCTTGTAAAGGAAAAATACTTATTTTATTTTATCATTCAAACAAAAAATCATTTTATTTTTAAGTTTTAGATGCTACATTTTTATGTGCTACATTTAAAAATAGATTATGTTAGAGTTTTAGCCAGATTATCTTAGGTCCTAATATTTAGGATATTGAGTAGTCTCAAATATAAGAGCAATCAATATATTAAATGACAAAAATCAATGAACATAATATTCATAAAAATAATAATAATATGAATAAAATGACCAATATAATTCATGAAATAACATGAAGAAAACTTACACTAGAATTACTCAAGATATGCATACAAGTTTTAATATTATCATTGCCTGAATGTAATTTTTGATACATTACATAAAGCTTTGTATCCACAATAGCCTTATACAGATAACTTTTCTATATTTTTCTATTGTTCTCCTCATAAATTCTAGAGATGCGACCTTTCCTATTCCATGCGTAAGACATCACATGTCCTTTGGCTTTGTATCTTACCACTTATATACACGACTCTTCTCTTTATATTTACATGCACATTTTATGAAATATGAACACTTGCACACTTTAACATATGACACTTGTACACTCCTACATGCACACTTGTACAATCTACTATATGACACTTGTACGCTTCTATATGCACACTTGTACTATGATACTTGTGCAAATCCTACACATAGACACATACATAAATGGAAACATAAACCATAATCTTAAACTATAGACTCAAACCCTATTTTAATATTTATATTGTACCATAGGTACATTTACATTTCTTCTAAATAATGTAATATTCTCTAATTCCCCCTTGTATTATATTATTTGGTTATTGAATACTTTAGTATTTAATATTTATCTTCATATTGTACCTTGTGTTCATCCACTACCTCTGTCTATTGTCCATGCTAGACAATCTTGGACTATGCTCAATCCATCTTCTTGTTTCCTATCTTTTAGAGAAATTAAATAATTTATCATTAATCCTTTCTTAAGGCAAAATATGATTTAATATTTCTTCTAAAAATCCCATTGTGTATAGAGAAAATATTTTATATTTTATGGAACCCATAGCTTCAATTTTATCTTATTTCCTTATGACACATTTCCTATTTTCATTTATGAATTTGAATTTCACTATTCTTCCTTTTTCAACTAATTGAGCAATTGAGATAAGATTATTTGATAACCATGGAACATATAACACACAATCTAAACATGACATGCTAGGTATAACTTTTTTAGATCCTTGAATATAGTAAATCTTATAATTTGTAATATTTAGTGGAGAAATAAGGTTTTTGGTTGATATTATTCCTTCTTTAAGGTTTTTTTTTGAGCAAATATTTCTGAATCATAAGGTGGAGAAATAAGGATTATATATATGCATTGTTGGAAATATTTGTGTTAGGGTTTGTGAACAAATTGTGCTTCATTGTTGAATGAGATTGGAAACACATGTGCTAGGGTTTGTGAACAAATTATGCTTCATTTTTTGAATGAATTTGTGAAGCTTTTGAGCATTGGTTTGAGTGACATTGAATGTGGATGAGCAAGTGTTAAGAAACCAATTTTATGAAGTAAATTTATGCACTAGCTTTGATTGATATTAAGATAAATTTGCAAAGGTTATAGGGTAGTTTTGTGAAGCAATTTGTGCATTGGGCTTGAGTGATATTGGAAAGAACATATTGTGAAATTATATTGCATATCATTTTCTATGTGTTCTTGAACAAGAAATTTGGGTAGAATATATCTGAAGTACTTTTATCAAAGTAAGTGTTATGAGCAGTGTTGAGCATGTGTTATGAGCAGTTTTGAGCATGTGTTATGAGTAGTGTTGAGCATGTGTTATGAGAATTTTTGAGCATGTGTTATGAGCAATTTTGAGCATGTGTTATGAGAAATTTTGAGCATGTGTTATGAGCAATTTTTAGTAGGTGTTAGAAAAAAGTTGAGCAGATATAGTGAGTAGATTAGAGAAATATTGTGAGCTATTTTGAGCAGGCCTTTTTGATAAGGCTTGTGAGTAGTTATAATAAGGATTTATGATAATGTTTGAGATAAAATTATAAGCAAGTGTGAGACATATCAGTATAGGAAGTTGAGTAGATTTAATTAGAGTTGTGAACATATTTGATCAGATTTGAGTAGATTTGAGAGTAGTCTTCAAAGTTAACCAACACAAAGGGGATAGTGGTATCCTGTGGATAGAGGTCCATAAACCAAAGTAGTGGGGATAGAGGTCTCCTATAGATAGAGATCCATGAACTTGAACATAGGGGATTGATGTCTCCTTTTGATAGAGGTCCATAAATATTGTAATAGGGATTTTCTTCCCAAGATTTTTTTTGAGAAAATTTATAAGAAATATTTTCTCCGTGGACGTAGCCCACATTGGGTGAACCACTTAAATCCATGTATCTCATGTGTGTGATTATTTGTGCATTATTTACTACCTTGATATTATTGTTGTTATCACTTGGATTGAAAAGTAAAAAGTTTTATCTTATACTGTTCACCCCTCTCAGTATAAGCTTGTGTTCTTCATATATTTAACCTGATATTCATGAAGAGTCTGACTCCAAAATAATATGGGGTGTTCTTCTCCTTCATCATTCTTCTTGGTGAGCATTGATGCATAACTCTCTTTAGCTCCATAAGCATAAAGAATGAAATATTTGTTGAAATCAGGATTTACTAGAACTGGAGTTATAGTAATGGATTGCTTGATGATTTCAAAAGCTTTCTTTCTCATTTCAATCCATTTGAAATCTACATTCTTCTTCAGCAGTTTTGAGATAGGTTTCACCTTCTGAGCAAAATCAGAGATGAATTTTCTGACAAAGTTTATTTGACCAAAGAAGGATTGTAAAGATTTATTATTCATGCGTAGTGGAAGAGCAAGGATGGAATTGATTCTATCTGGATCAATGGACATACCTTATTTGGAGACCACATGGTCTAACAACTTTCCATCATGAAATGCAAAAAATTACTTCTTAAAATTAAGAGAGATGCCAAATTCCCTGCACTTTTGAAATAATTACTCTAGATGTGCTAGGTGGTTTTACTTATCATGAGAGAATATAGTCACGTCATATAAGTATATTAGAATAAATTTGTTGATAAACTCTTCAAAGACATAATCCATTGATCTTTGGAATGTGGCTTCTGCGTTAGACAAACAAAAAGGTATTCTTTAATAAGTAAAAGTGCCCAATTTGATGGTGAATGTCATTTTAAACTAATCTTCATCTTTAACCAAAATTTTGTTGTGGCCAAAGAAGCCATGTAATAGTGAGAAACTCTCCACTCTCACCATGATATACAAGATTTGATGGATTTATGGGAGGGGATAGTGATCCTTTAATGATGCTTGATTGATGTTTCTGAAATCCACACACAAGTGGATGTCACCATTCTTCTTCATTACTAGGACTAAGTTAGCTACCTAGGTTAAATGCTTGATTGGATATATGATATTAGACTTCAACATATTCAATAATTCTTCCTTCATTATGGCTTCGATTCTGGGATTCAGAGGCCTCTGTTTCAACCTAAAGGTTTTTGCATTTGGCTCTAGCTCAATTGTATGTTGGATGACCTTCTTGTCATATACTTTAAGATATTCATATGACCAAGCTACAATGTCTTGGTATTTCAAGCATAGAACTTTGATATACTCCTCTTATTCTGGAGAACATTGGACTCCAAATTTGAGTTTCTTTTTATTTTTAATTTTAATTTCTTTGTAGATATTTTCATTTATTTCCATGAATTTGATCATTTTTCTACCTTCATTGTCAAAAAATCTTTCTAGAGTGACCAACCCTCTAGGTATATGAATGTTCTTAAGGTGGATGAAATCTTGTTGGTCTATATCTTCTGGATTTTTCTCTTGAACAGTAGATAGACAGGCTTCTCTCACCAAGAAATTGATGATCTATTCATCACTTTCAAAAAATTGCCAGGAAATCTACTTATCTGGTATTGTAGGCCTAAAAATAATTTTTATCCCTTTGTATTTTGTAATTCCTATATCTAGAAAAGGGTTGAAATTAGCTCCTGTCACTGCCAATGAATCAACTAAGGGTTTTTATCTTATGGGAACAAAATTAATATTTAGGGCATCAAAGGATTCCATAAAATACCATACCCTATTCCTATATACCTTCAGGTAAGGATGCTTAATTTTGCACCTTTCTCTTACTTTATTGACAATCAATTTCGAGTCATCGTATATATTAAATATCTTGATGTCCATGCTTTCAGCCCGCATTAGCCAAAGGTATAAAGCCTCATATTTTGTAGCATTGTTAGTGCATGACCATGTTAGCCTATACATGAAAATCTTTACCCCTTCTTGTTGGGACTGCAATAGTACACCAACACTAGCATAATTTCTACATATTACACCATCAAAGTGCATGGTCCAGGTTTCTATTTCTATCAGAGACTGATTAGATATGGCAGGGATTATTTTCTCTATATTTGTGGAAATGTTATATGTACCCATACCTATCACAAATTGACTATAATACTCTCTAAAAGGTAGCTCATATTCAATCTCTAACTCTTCAAAACTATCCACTAGTTCAAATTCATCTAGAGGAGTGATATTGTACGTCTTCTTCAAAATTTACAATATGATAAGACACATGCTTCTCTGGTGTTATTCTTATCCTCTTTCATTTTAAGGTAATCACCATTCTAGAATAATCCATGTACATGCATCCTCCCAATTTGGTAGTGAATTCTCTTGAAAGGCACAAGTTAAAATAAGGCTCTAGATCCACGACCACTATTTATTGCATGATGATTATCTTTGGAGCTCTATGTAGCCTCATCATAACATCTTTTATTACCTCCACTATCTAAATTGGTGTCCTATCTACCTGCATAACTCTAGGGTAGGATCTGGTATATTTCATTCTCATATCCTCTTCGATTTCTTTGGGTATAACTGTGGTGGAATTCCCTAAGTCAATCATGCAGTTGCAGATAATCCACCCCTCCATACTCATAGAAATGTAAAAGGGAGGGGGCTTGTTATTTAAAGTAGTAGGAGATATTTTATCTTTTCCAAAGGGCATGTTGAGGATTGTAGTGGCCTACTTTTCTTATGGATATTTGTTTAGAGAAGCTTTCAATAGGTCTATTTGGCTAGGAATGAAGAAGGTGTCATATAGGCTAGCCTTGGAAGGTATTATTATTATTTCCTCCATAGTGTTATACTCAAACTTAGTAGAGGTGGGTCTCCCAAACCTTCTCTCTCACTCACCATACTTTCTCTTATACTATTGTGTGGCCTCAATTCTCTACCTCTTACTTATTGAGGGAAATCTAAGCCTCTCTTGGGCTTCATTCTTGGATTTCATCCTATATCCCTCATTTTATTTCTCAAACCTCTTGGTAAAACTGACCTCCTTTTCTTGGCCTTTAGGGACCATGTATCTCTTTTCATTGGCCTAGGGGATAGGAAATTTATCGCTGCTTTGGACATGTGGATATTTCTTATTTTGAGAAGGGACCTGAAATTGATCCATCTTTTATGGATCAACCTGTAGTGTTTTCTTCCCTTACCTTGTCATGATAGAAACGAGTCTATACTCATCAAGATATTTTTCAACCATGGTATGATTTGATTGCTAAAGCATATTCACTCTTCCTTTCTGATTTCTCTCTACCTTCTCCATAGCCTACTATACATGGTGTTGGTACATAACACACGATTCTGAGTCATGAAGATCATTGCACACCAGACATCATACATTCGCTAGACTTGTTTCAAAAGAACATTTTGGATCTTCTTGCATCACATTTACTCTGACCCTAGTGCAATAGTTAGGACTAGGTATTTGATATTTGTTGACATAAGGAAATATTCTTTTTTGATACCTCTCTATCTCTATTTTATCCATTGATTTTATCTTGTTGCTGAGATTTTTCAAAGTATTCTAAATATCAAGAAGCACCGAGGATTCTTAGGGTATCTACGAAGGAAGTGGTGGGAAAGGAACTACAATAGTTGATACTTTTGAGTGAGAAATATGGGTCATCTAAGTAAGTGGGGATGAAACAGGAGGAGGGTCCATATAATATGATGCTACTGCCTAACCTTGGGCATTGGAAATTTTCAAATTGTAGGGCAACACAATTTTTGGAGGTAATATTTCCACATTGATGAGGATATTCTTAGCATGGACAACGACGTTGTAGACCTACAAAAATGTATATACTCTAGCATGTTGGGTTTATATATATAACTCTAATACAAGGGATATTATATAATACATGATAATGTGGGTCAAAGAAGGTCTAGATTCAGGAGAAATCCTCTTCCAAGTCCTACTAAACCTCAAGTTGAAGTCTAAAATAGTTTCTTATTGATGCTTTTGTATGGATGTGGATTTATTGAGGAGGTAAAAAATATCAACAAACTCATTGAAATCTTCCATAAAAGGTTCTACTAATGCTGCCCATAAGGTAATGGTATTGTATTCTAGGGTCCTAAACTAATGTAGAATATTTCCTCTAAAGGACAGGGCTAGGATTCTGATAATAACATCCTCATTTTTTATGTTTTTGATTACTGCAAAATTCAAAATATCTTGACAATGTTCATATGCAGTTTTACTAGATCCATCATAGGTGGGAATGAACTTAGACACAGCCTGAGGGATGTCATGCATATAGGCTAGTCTAAGAGGACAAACTGTATTCTATCTAAGATATGTATGCAAGGGTTGATTTGGAACTACATTTTAATTTTAGTTTTGGGCCATGTTACCAGGTGTACTTCATGTTGGGGTGGCCTTGGGGATACTATAGGATGTAACTCAAGAGGATTTTCATCTGAATGAAAATCTTGATTTAAATCTCTTATGACAGTGTACCCTCTAAAAGGGAGCTCGTAGTATAAATGAATTATGAGTTATTCCTTATGGATGCCTTAGTATTCATGAAAAAAATACAAGCTACAAGGATAAAATTTTGGTTTCACAGACCAAAGATTCACTAGGTGAATTTGCTACTCAACACTTAACAAAGTCAAGACAATTCACCAAATATTGATTCCTTTAGAAAAAAATATAAACAATAAAGAATAATATGGGTTCTAGTGTTTCTTGTAAACAAGTCCTACTGGGCATGCCAAAACTATTGGGATTTGAATTGACATCAAATAAACTTGATACTACAACTATTTATATTTCAGCTTTCTGATTAGGCTTGCACCCGTTAGTCATAGCTTAGAACTCAACATTGGATGGACTAAAGATTGATCTAGCCCAACCTCTAGAGTAGGTTGGTTCCTTTTAAACTAATAGAGTGTTGAATAAATTAATATTAGTAAGGGTTTTAAGATATAGGGTTAGAAAAGGGTTTAGGGTTAAGAATTTATAAGTAAAATCGTGTCCAAATAGAGCTAACAACATAGGAATCCATAGGCAAAAACTTTCAGAAAATTATTTCTAGTGTCCCACACTCAAGATTAGTAGCACCCAAAATAGAGTAATCTTCACACAAGAATACAAAGCAGAGATATATCCCAAGAAGTAATTTCAACATCCACAATACTAACAATCCAATTTAGCAGAATAGATCAGTATCTAGATTTAACTTCTTACAAGCACAAATCTAAATATGAAAATATTTCAATTGCTTTACAACTAGTAATCCAATATCAGTGAAATGAACTAACCATAATAGCATTAGCAGAAATATTATTCATAACTTGAAATATCAATAAGGATATTGAAGATGAGAGTTCTTGAGTAAAAAATATAAGTAATGATCCTTCCATTAATTTGTAAAAGATGTTACACATTAGGGCAAGAAAAAACTCTAGATCTGATCCTAAAAATCAAGGGTTCGACCTCTATATATAGTTTTTAGAATAAAATAAAATGGTGAAGCATTACAAGAATTAGACTATGCTAGATCAGTATAATGCTATGGTGGCATCATTTCATTCATCTGCCAAGTCCAAGAAATCTGTTCAATACCGCACACCATGGTAGCTTAGATTTGTAACTTGCTTATTCTATAATGGTAGTTAGACTTTAGAAAGTTAGAAACAAGATCTAAACCATTCATATTTCTTGATGACTTCATCCTACCATAGATCTGTAGCTACCTAGGTTCTTGGTTCTTGGCTCCATGGATACTTTGTCTACCTACTCAAACCAACTTGTTCTCATTCAAGAATACACTTTTGTATACTTTATAAACTATTAGTATGATCTCAACTATTGACGCACTCATGAATAGGTACGCTTAAAACTTAGAAAAGATCTATAGATGAGTAGTGTAGAACATATCACTGGGCCATACTTTGAAGAACCTTGACATCAACCTTGACTGCTTTGGTTAGCGATGTGGAGCATATGCAAAAATACACTATGTATTGAACGAAAGGGAGCATGTTGCCAGACCACCCCTTTAAGTATTCAAACTTCTTAAATTCATTTCACATTCGCAACATAGAGATTATATCGTAATCTTCTCCTCGATATCCACTCCTTTAGTTTTAACCCATGTTGACCACATAATAGAGCTCATCGCCAAGCTGCTCAAGAAATAGTGTAAAATATTTCTTTGTGTTGTGCTACTATCTTATGCTTCTTTTCGTATGTTTTGACCCTTTTGACCAGTGAAATGGAGCATCTATTATATTTTTCTTCAAAATAAACATGGAAATCAATGGCGTGGAATATCTCCAATGCTTAGTCACTTTAGTGTATGAGATAGGACAATGTGTGCTAATCTGCTCTTTGGAGGATGTTGATGTCAACTTTGACTTGGTTTGATAGCGGTGTGGAGCATCTACATTGGGAAACTACAAAATGCATTAAGTATTGAGTGATGTGGAACACCTTGCTTATATCACTATGAAAAAATATTAAGTGTTGAGCGATGCAGAACACCATGTGCTAGACCGTTTGAAAATATACTATGTTCTGAGTGGCTGGGAGCAAATTCATACCTTATAAAATATTTTTTAAAAATTTACTAAGGCTGTGGCCGTTTTGGGCCTACAGTGAGCAAGTGTGTAATATGAGAAAGTGCACAAGTGTCATGTAATTAAGTATAAAAATATATAATTAGAGAAAGTGCACAAGTGTCATGTATTAGGTGTGCATGTAGAAGTGAAGTTTCATGTAGAAGTGTGCAAGTTTCATAGATTTAAGTATACATGTATATATAAAGTCAAGAGTCATCTATATAAGTGGCAAGATGAGAAACCAAAAGGGCATAAGAGGTTTTTCATATGTATGGAATATAAAATATTGCAACTCCTAGATATGTGAGGAATGCAATAGAAAAAGCATCCAAGAGTCACCCTTATAAGGTTATATTATGGAGGCAAAGCTCCATGGAATAATATCAAGAAAATGTATCAAACATTCAAGCATTAATATTGAATCTTGTATGCATATTTTGAGAAATTCCACTGTAAGTTTTTTCATGTTATTGCATGAATGATTTTGGCCATTTATATTCATACTTATCATTATTCATGAATATTATTATTATTTATGTTGGTCATTTTATATATTTATTGCTCTTATTTTTGACACTATTCAAGATCAATAAGATTGGGTTCTATGATAATTTGGCTTAAAAGACAACAAGTAATAACTAAGAACATTGAATCATCTATTTTATTTTTTAGAGAGAGAAAAAGGGGTTGTACTTGAGTCCCCCACCCTTGAAAAATCACAACTCTCTCCTTTAGAGCTTGAGAGTTTACAAATAAATTCAATTCTCATCTCAATTGAGATGCTATAGCTAGATAGCTACATCATTTTCATAAAATGTATGAATTCTTGATTTCATTTTTTGGATATTCTTCAATTTTTTGTATGAATTCAAATATTCAAAAATTTAGCATCTTTGTTCTTGATATTTTCGTACAATAGCCTTCACAATACCAAAATTCCACCTCTACTAACTATGCATTGTATCTTATTAGAGTAGTATTTCTAAAAATTTGCACTATAGTTTCCTTCTAGAAGAACAAGTGCAACCACAAGAATTGTAATATATAATTTATATGAAAATACATTAATGTCATAAGATAAAGTAAATATTATAATTGAAAACATTAAAGTAAATATTAATCATTATTTGATTCAAGTAGTCAACATTTTATTGTTAGCTTCAACTAAATTTACGTCCTCTAACCATGGAAAAGAAAATCTAACTTCACAATTCTCAATCAAAACCCCTCTATTGGCTAGCTTATGTATGTGTATACTTGATTTCTTCAAACACTGTAGCAAGATTTCATGTTTCTAAATTATCTCTTATATGTTCCATGGAGCATTTACTTTCACCAAAATTGTAAATCATCTATTTCTTCATTGTTCTTCTACTTTCATTATTTCGGGTTTACTTCTCAAGAAAATAATATTCTATTGGTTTATTCCATAAAAATTATAAGAGTGAAGTGTTTGATTTTTTTTTTTTCAAATTTAAAGTATTAAAAATTCTATAGACAATTAGCCATCAGATTATTTGTTGGAATGTGTGGTTTGAGAAAAATAATATAATTGAGCACAAATATTTACTTGTTCATCATATTGATTTTTATTTTTATGAAACTAAAATTTTATTTCAAATAATAGGCATGGAAGATTCTATCTCTTAATAAAAATAATATTGAATATTTCACCATAAAAGTAACAATTCAAGGGAGAAGGAAAGTATATTTAATAAAAAGACAAGCTAAAAATAACTTATAAAAATCTTGAATATGATATTTTTTATTAGGTGGTAGAAGGGGTTTTGAAAGGGTCCCCAAACCTTTACAAAGGGGTTTTGGAAGGGACCCCAAACCATTACAAATCTAGAGAGTATTCAATGAGCTCAAAGGAAGTACATCAAATGGATTGAATCTAGATTTCGACAAGAGGGTCAGACATCAAATAAAAATGGATCCAAAAATCTTGCCTTATCTCCACTTTAAAATTCAAATTTGAAAAATAGTGCCAAAAGAGAAAAACACCACGAATTTTGAGGCACCCAAGAAATACTAGGCAAAAACCAATGAGATTTTCAACTGAAAATGAAGTCGAAACAATCTTGCCCAACAAGAAATTTACTAACTAGAAAATCATGACCAACTATTCACAGACTGCAACCATAGAATAAGGTAAAACAATTGGATAACAAGGGTATGCCACTGAAATAAATCGATAAGAGAAAATAAACACAAATTTTTAGTTTAAATTTGAACACCCTCAAATCACCCAGTAGAAATAACAATAGAAGGATTTAAACAAAAAAATCCCACTTGCTTCAAAGCCCTTAGGGCTCACCCAATAAACCAAATGAAAGAAACCTAAATGCTCAAAATTTAAAACTGTGAAGTCCAAGGAGTGCTCAAAAAATAAAACAATCCTGCCCCATGGGAGAATCTAGCCAAGGAACCCAACCTTCCTTTGACACATGGCCCAACCAATAGTTGGAACCCTATCAAAGGGTAAACAACAAAAATAAAATAATTGATAAAAGGAGATTTGCAACTAAGGACACTGACAAAAAAAAATCCTCCAGCTCAGAAGCAAGCATCTAATGAAGACCTACACAATAAAACCATAGATCCCATTGGATTCCAACCAACCTCAAGGCCATTTGAGGAGAATAATTAGGATAGAACGACCCAAAATAGGATCTAAATGAAAATAAAAGAAATATTCCATAAAAAAATTAAAACTTTGGAATCTTAGGATCAAACACAACCAAAGAAATTGGATCTATTGGTTGGTCCACCCTTTGCAACCCACCAAAGCTAAGGGACCCCACCAAACTAAGGGACCATTAACAAATTTTATCCGCAACGATCATTGAGCCCAAAGTCTTCCCTTGGAATCTAGATTAGGGAAGGGGAAATATCCAAAATAACCACAAGGAAAGAACCCCAAATGACACCCACATCTAGCAATAATCCCCAAAAACTATTAAGAAAAAATACCAAACATCCATCAGTCACAGTGACCTGGCAACACAATATGACTCCACAAACATTGAAGGCACAAGGTCTTTCCCTATTTTTGAATCAGAAGGGGTAAGATCAAAGAATTCTACAAAGATATACATGACTGACTAGCACAGGAAACCAACAACAAGATCTCAAAGGGCAAAACCTAGCAAGAAGGACAGGGAGACCTCCCGCTCAAAGAGAAAGGGTTTGAGAGTACAAGAGCAGGAGGTCCTCCATCACGCCGTGTAGGCCCATGTAGATCCTCTACCCATGTAGGCCCATGTAGATCCTCTGCCATGGTGAGGCTTAGGCCCTCCATCTTGAGTTTGATTTAATTATTCCACTAACAAATGTGATAAAAAATGATATTTTGATAAAAATATCTATAATTTAAATAACATATAACTTATTAAAATAAAAAATTATAATTTATATAAGTTTAATTAGTTATTTTTTTAACTTTTGAGGAGGAAACAAAATTTTAAATGTTTAGAAACAATAAATATATAATAGTTAAGTTATTATAACATTACTATATAATTATAATATACTATAAGTAAAAGCCTTCCAAATTTATATAAATTATTCAAAAAAAATCATTAATAAATAAAACAATAATCTAATAAATAAAATCAAATCCAAAGAATCCTTAGATATGAAAAAATAAAGCATATTATCATAATAAGTGTGAAAATTGGTATATATAACACAAATTTTAGCCAAAGGTTTGAATTCTTTGAAACTAATAAGTTATGTCATTGGAATTTACGAGGATAGTAAATCTAAACTATCCAATAAGAATGAATTAATTAATTGCAAGAGATAATCGTATTTAGTGAGATTTTAGAAAGTCCACACATGTTAAAATTATACATTTTAAAAATGTTTTAAATATATTATATTTTTGTTAAAATATAAATATATATAAAAGTTTAGGTAAGTTTTACAATGGTTTAAACTTATATATCTAGTCCAAAGCCTTAACCTTTGTTAAAGCCTTAACCTTTGTTAAGATACTTCAAGTTAATATGTTTTGGGCTTTTATTAAAAACATTGGTTAAAAACCCAAAATTTAAATTATTAAAAAAAAACCTTATTATACTCTAATTAGATTTTAAAAAGATATTGAATATACAGAGATTAGGCTGGTTGAACCACATCACTAGTGGGATACGGTTCAGATATTGAAACATATGTAACAACGAATCTTGCACTGCATAGTGTGAGGTGCTACCTTAGATTAAAACCCTTAAAAGTTCTACCGCAATGGCTGATGCGGAGCACAAGGCCCCACGGCCAGGACGGCCAACGTCATTCACGTTGAAGTTGCTAACGACCGCTCTCCTCTCTTCCAATATGTAACCTGCATGCATTAGGTTTTACGACATTTTTTAATTTTTTTTTTATTATTTCGCTAAAATATAATTTGAACCCGGAATCTATCATCTATCTCGAAGAATTAGAAGTCACAGAAGTGGACAATACCTATCGGGGTTCCTGAATGTCTGACGAGGTAAGCAGGGAAGAAGTTTGGGTGATTCCAGACCAAGAGGTAGACTTGTAAGGCGATGTCATTCCCGCGTGGCTGAAAACAGGAGTCATCTCTATAATACCGGTTTTTATTCCTGTAGACGGATGCGGGTCTCTTTCCCGTTCTTTCTTTTCGTTGTCAAGGGAGAGCATTAACATCTCAACAACCTGGCCCATGGAAGGCCTTTTGTCCTTGTCGTGCTCTCTTGCACAGCAAAGCCGTGTTCAGCACTCTCTCAATCTTCACCTCTATCTCTACCTCTGATCTCCACTCCCCTGCCAACTTGGAATCCACCAAGTTTCCCTTCCATTTCCCCTCTCACATTCTGGAAAGCCCACTGCACAAAATTACCCCCGTATTCTGCATCATTGAATTTGGCAGCGTCACGACCACTTACGAGTTCCAGTAAACGAATCCCAAAAGTATAAACATCTGCCTTGGCCGTGATGGGAAGATTCATGGTCCACTCGGGCGCCATGTACCCTCTTGTCCCTCTAATTGTTGAGAATGTTAGCGCACAATCCCTGTGGCTGTCCACCAGCTTTGCCATTCCAAAGTCCGAAACTTTGGGACAGAACTGCTTGTCCAGAAGAATATTCTGGGGCTTGATGTCGCAGTGGAGAATCCATTCCAGACAGTCCTCGTGAAGATAAGCCAATTCTTTGGCCGTCCCCACTGCAATTTGGAGACGTTTCTTCCATTCTAAAACTCTGGTGCTGTCATGGGCGAAAAGATACTTGTCAAGCGAACCATTCTCAACGTAGTCGTACACTAAAAGCCTTTTCTTTCTCACTGCACAAAATCCCAACATGCGAACCAAATTGATGTGATGGACTCTGCCGATCATACTCACCTCCGCCCAGAACTCTTCTTCTCCGTGAGAATCTCCTTGCAGTTGTTTCACCGCCACCACTTCGTTGTCCGGGAGAATAAGTACCTTGTACACGGTCCCAAACCCTCCTTTTCCCACTATGTCTCTGAAATTATTGGTAGCTCGTTTGAGTTCTGAGAAAGTGAATTTTTTTGAGTCCTGTAGGAATGGTGAAGTAGCCCTGGCGGTTATAGAGGATGTCATGGTCATATTTTCTGAACATAAAATACCATCCCAGCGCTATGCAAACAATCTCCACGGCCCCAATAGCCGAAACAAATGTTGACAGAACAATCAGCTGACTTTTTTTTAACCTTTCTTGCAAGGGCTGAAGAAATGTTTGCAGGTACTTGTGGTTCCCTTGAACATTGCAGTGGCCTCCATCCCACTTGCTCGGCAAGAGAGGAGACGTTCTTCACAGAAAAATCGTTGATGGATATTTAATATACATGTAAGTGTCTACTTCGGGAGATTGATATCTATTCAAATGAAAAAACTTTGGGAAACACTCACCTGTCCTGGTATTCATGTAAGTGTTACAAAATGTAAACCTGATTTGCCCTGATACGAGACGCTCCGGAGGCGAGTGATTCTAGGAATCGCTCGCACGCTACAGCGATCTCGGGAATCACTCAAGAAATGAGCGATTTTGGAAATCGCTCGACAAGAACAGCGACAAAGAGTTTCCCCCCTACAGGTGATTTGACGGGGATGGAGTACGGGTAGTTGGAGGTTTTCCATCCTTTGTCGTCTGTCTCCAACTATAAATACCGAAGTTCTTGTTATTTTTGTGTAGATGCAGATTAGCAGCGGAATGAGAGCAGAGCAGATTGAAGCACCAAACAGTAGTTTCGGCGTGCTCCTGTGATTTTTTTGTTTATCTTGCATTAACATAGATGTCTGTAATCCCTCAATAGAGGAATGAATGTAATTTATCTGCTATCAATATATAAAATATGTCTGAGTTATTTTTTCGAGTGTGTTGTAAAGGGTTTCATCTAACTTATTTGCAGCTGTCTTATTCTGTGTTGAAATCCCTTCTCACTTGTTATCGCATCTAGTCCATGATTTAGTTGAACCGAACCGTTGGTCTCTCTTTGTTGCAAAAAAATCTTCTCTAGGCCCTTATCGCTCTACTTGGTGAGCGATTCTAGAAATTACATCACCCTTAGAGCGATCTTCGTATTCCTAAAATCCACATTCAAAATTTTCATCTTGGCGTTCGTGGTTGCTAATTAGTTTGAGCAATTCCAAGCGTTGCTTGGAATTCGAGCGACGACGAACAATTTTTTAGTTTATCCGGCGATCGCTGTCAAAATAAAATTAGTTTACATTTCCTTGCCCATTCTTTGTCTGCGATTCCCATACTGGATTGCTCCCAGCTATCGCTCAACTAAGAGTGACCGCCGATTGTCGCTACTTCCGCGAGCAACGCTCAGAGTCGTCGCATGCAGCCAGTGACTCCCGCTGTCGCTAACTTTATGAGCAACACCCGGAGTCGTTGTTGGCAGCCAACGATACCCGGAGTCGCTATTGGCAGCTAGTGACTCCCGCTGCCACTGCCTTTGCGAGCGATGGCCGGAGTCGCTACTAGGAGTCAGCAACTCCCGTGGTCGTTGGTCCTTTCTGGCGACCCCCGACGCTTCTAAAAAACTACAAATTGGTATCAGAGCTAATTAGTGCCTTGACACAGAGGTTGAAGCATGACTTCTAGTAGTAACAACCTGCAGTTACAGATCCCATGATTCAACGACAAGAACTATGACTACTAGAGCATCAAGATAAAGATCATATTCGGGTCTCAGGAGTTGTGGGACTTGTTCAAGAATGGCTACCAAGAACCGGCAGATGCAGCAGCACTAGCTGCACTCTCTCAAGCCAAGAAGAACCTGTTGAAGGAGAATACGAAGGACCAGAAAGCCCTGTTCTATATCATGCAAGAGGTCGAGGAGACCATTTTCCCGCGTATTGCATCTGCAACCAAGATGAAGCAGGACTAGGAAAACCTAGCCAGTTCATATCAAGGTACCAACAAGGTGAAGTTGGTGAAGCTCCAGATGCTAAGGAGGAAGTTCGAGAAATTGTAGATGAACAAAATATAATCGATGAGTGATTTTTTCACCCAGAAAATAGACCTCATCAACCAGATGCGGTTGAATGGAGAAATCATGCAGAGTGAGAGAATCGTGGAGAAAATTCTTAGAATCCTACCTTCGAAGAATTGAGGGATCTGACAACCCTCTTGGTGGATGAACTCATGGGTTCTCTGTAGATGCATGAGTAGAGGCTGAGCCGCTCATCTTAGTCCTATCTGGAGTAGGCATTCAAGGTGTAAGTCTCATTTCGAGACAGTGGGAGACAAGATTACCACCATGGAGCCTCTAGTTCGCAAGGAGGAAGAGGCAGAGGCAGACATGGGAAAGGCAACAAGCAAGGAGGAAGGTCAAACCCTAATGATGGGGAGACCAACTTCAACTTCCATCAGGAAGGAGGAAGAGGCAGTGTGAAAAACCAACAAGGTCGATCTGATCAGAAGAAGGACAAATCAAAGGTCCAATGTTACTACTGCAAGAAGTTCGACCATTACATCTCTGATTGCAAAGAAAGGATGGCCAAGGAGAATCAACATCAAGCCCACTACACAAATGAAGCCAAAAATACAGGGTGCAGAGATGCAGGTGGGAACGTGTTTCTAACCTATAGCATTAAGGAGGAGAGCCAGAAGAACATCTGGTATCTTGATAATGGGTACAAAAACCATATGACGAGGAACAAGGAGATGTTCTCACAATTGGATGAAACAGTACAATTTGAGGTGAAGATGGAGAACAACAACATGGTTTTTGTGATGGGGAAAGGCAAAATCCTCATCCAAAGCAGGCACGATGAGAGAAAGCAGATTTATGTGTCTACTATGTGCCTGGCCTAAAAAATAACCTACTAAGCATTGGACAACTTGTGTAGAAGGGGTATTATATTCAATTAAATTATGGAACCTGCACCATCAGAGATAGAGAGCATGGACAAATTGCAATAGCATCCATGATGAAAAATAAGATGTTTCTACTGCAAATTTAGAATAAGTCTTTGATGTATTTGAGTGCAGTCATGAAAGATGCTACCTGGTTGTGGCATCTTAGGTTAGGTCACTTGAGTTTTAATGGCTTGAATTTGCTACACAAGAAGTAGATGGTGAAGGGTTTACCCATTATTGAGCAACTGAATCAGATTTGTGAGGGTTTTTTAGTTGGTAAACAACATCAAGATTCATTTCCTTTGGGGCAGTCTTGGAGAGCTTCACAGCCATTAGAGCTGGTGCACTCAGATATCTACGGTCCGATGCATACCATCACGTTTACCAGTAACAAGTACTTCCTGACTTTCATTGATGACTTTAGTCAGAAGACATGGATTTATCCCATAAAGCTGAAGTCATAATCTTTTGCTAGATTCAAGGAGTTTCCACCAAACCCTTAGGAAATATAGAGGAGGTGAATACATCTCCAACAAATTCCACAAATTTTGCAAACAACATGAAATTCGTAGGCATCTCACTGCTAGATACACACCGCAGCATAACGGTGTAGCTGAGAGGAAGAACATAATCATCATGGAGATGGCATGGAGTATGCTAAAGGCGAAGGACTTGCCACATGTGTTTTTGGCAGAAGTTGTGTCATGTGCAGTCTACCTGCTGAACAGATGTCCCACCAAGAGCGTGAAGGACAAAATTCCTAAGGAAGCTTGGAATAATTAGAAGTCAAATGTGGCTCATTTATGAGTTTTTTGATGCATAGATTATGCACATGTTCCAGAAGAGAAGAGGTAGAAGCTGGTTGACAAGGCAGAGAAGTGCATGTTCATAGGATATAGTGAGCAGGCAAAGGTGTGTCGTTTATATAATCCTATGACAAAGAATCTTGTCATCAATCGCGATGTGAAGTTCCTGGAAGATGAAGCCTAGAACTAGAAATCGAAGATTTTCCAGACAGAGCCAATAGTTGTTGAGTATGTTGACTTGAAGGAGAGTAGTGTACTGCCACCTGTAGCCTTAAGCATCAATGATGGTTCTAGTAGCAGCACAGCCTCACCATTTTGGTCGCCTCCACTTGCAAGTAGGATCTCAAACTTGAGGACACCCGTGAAGACAAGAAGCTTGCAAGACATCTATGAAGCAACCCAAAATTATGAAGATGAGAGACATTATGAATTTACATTCTTTACTGAGTGTGATCCAGTTGAGTTTGAAGAGGTAAGTCAACATCAGAAGTGGGTGAATGCGATGGATGAGGAGATAGATGCAATTGAGAAGAAAATACATGGCAGCTAGCAGATATTCTAGTAGGGAAGAAGACCATTGGGGTCAAGTGGGTTTACAAAACAAAGTTGAATGCCCAAGGAGAAGTGAACAGGCATAAGGCCAGATTGGTGGCAAAGGGCTACAAGCAGAAGTGAGGGATTGACTATCATGAAGTGTATGCGTCTATAGCCCGACTTGACACAGTTAGGATGATCTTGGCACTAACAGCTCAGAAGGGCTGGAGTGTTTACCAGATGGATGTCAAGTTAGCCTTCCTCAATGGTGTTTTGGAGGAGGAGGTCTACATAGACCATCCACCAAGTTCCAATATTTAAGGACAAGAGGGCAAGGTATTGAAGTTGAATAAGATCCTGTATGGGTTGAAGCAAGCACCCCGAGCATGGTATAGCCAAATTGATGACCACTTTTAGGATAATCGATTTATCAAATGCCCATATGAGCACACTTTGTACTTGAAGACCTCAGGCATGGTACAGCCAGATTTACGACCACTTTTAGGAGAATGAGTTTGTAAAATACCCATATGAGCACACCTTGCACCTGAAGACAAATGAAGCAGGGGAGCTGATAATTGTTTGTCTATATATGGACAATCTGATTTACACTGGCAACAACAATGCCCTATTCGACCAGTTCAGAACAACCATGAAGAAGGAGTTCGAGATGACAGATTTGGGTTTGATGAAGTACTTTCTTGGCATCAAAGTTGACCAATCAACAAATGAAATCTTCATTTCTTAGGGCAAGTATGCAAAGGATGTCCTGAAGCAGTTCAATATAGAGGACAACAAATCTGCCATCACTCCTGTTGCCACAGGTTTGAAGCTGAGCAAGCTGGATTCTAACAGGAATGTTGATCCAACTCTATTTAAACGACTAGTTGGTAGTTTGATGTATCTGATTGCAACTTGGATAGATCTTATGTTTGTAGTGATCTTGATCAGCTGATTTATGGAGACTCCAAAGGACACGCATTGGCAAGTAGGCAAGCAGATCTTGTGCTATGTCAATGAAACATGAAACCATGGCATATTCTACGATAGACGAGACCAACTGGAATTGGTGGGCTACATAGATAGTGACTGGGCTGGAAGTACTGATGATCGAAAGAGCACTTTTGGGTATGCATTCCATCTCGAATTAGGAGCAGTGTCATGGGCGTCCAAGAAGAAACCAATCGTTACATTATCTACTACTAAAGTTGAATATGTCTCTGCCATGTCAGTCGCATGCCACACAGTATGGCTACAGAGAGTTTTGGGTGAACTGGACCATCCACTGGAAGGGGCAACAATAATATTTTGTGACAAAAATTCCACTATAGCACTGTCGAAGGATCCAGTGTTTCATGGGAGGATGAAGCACATCGACATCAATTATCACTTCATCAAAGAGCTGGTGAAGTTAGGTAAAGTGTAGCTACAGTTTTGCAGATCCAAGAAGCAGATAGCTGATATTTTCATGAAGCCTTTGAAGGAGGAAGACTTCAGCAGATTGCAAGAGCAGTTGGGGGTCAAAGTGCTTGTGAAATCAGGTTTAAAGGAGGGTGTTAGAAAATGTAAACCTTATATACCCCTGATGCAAGTCACTTTGGAGGCGAGAGATTTTGAGAATCACTCGCACACTACAACGATCTCGGGAATCGCTCAAGAAAGGAGCGATTTTGAGAATCGCTCGACAAGAACAATGACAGAGAGTTTCCTGCCTATAGATGATTTGACAGGATGGAGTACTTTTTGCCTGACATGATTTGACATCACCGCCATTAATTCTCGTGTGCTGGTAGTTGGAGGTTTCCTACCCTTTTTTGTCTATCTCCAGCTATAAATACTGAAGTTCTTGCTATTTTTGTGTAGGTGCAGATTAGCAGCAGAAGGAGAGTAGAGAAAATTGAAGCACCGAACAACAGTTTAGACGTGCTCCTATGATTTTTTGTTTATCCTGCATTAACACAGATGCCTGTAATCCCTCAATGGAGGACTGAATGTAATTTGTCTGCTATCAATATAAAAAATTTGTCTGAGTTATTTTTTCGGGTGTGTTGTAAAAGGTTTCGTCTAACTTATTTGCAGTTGCCTTATTCTGTGTTGAAACCCCTTCTCACTTGTTATCGCACCTAGTCCGTGATTTAGTTGAAGCGAACCGCTGGTCTCCCTTTGTCGCCAACAAATCTCCACCAGGCCCTTATCGCTCCACTTGGTGAGCGATTCCGGAAATTGCATCACCCTTAGAGCGATCTTTGTATTCCTGAAATCCACATCTAAAATTTTCATCTTGGCATTTGTCTTGGAATTCGAGCAATGACGGGCAATTTTTAGTCTATCCTATGATTTTTGTCCAAATAAAATTAGTTTACATTTCCTCGCTGGTCCTTTCTAGCGGCCCTCGGTGCTTCTAAAAAACTACAGTAAGTAAACCCCAAACAATAGCAAGCATCCATGCAGATTTTCTCACACTCTTCCTGTAGATTAAAAATACACGCCAAACAAAAATAAATAAAATCACAATGACAGAGTACAGAATAGTTGCACAAAACAAACGATTTCTATTAATCGATGGAGTTTAAAAACTCATTTTTGAATACAACTGGGCCTGTAACCCTTTATTTGTGATACACAGTTACAAGTTATGCTAGGGTTCTCCGAAACCCTAGCTGGCACAAATGGTGGCGCTTCCGAAGAATGTATCTTCAATCCCAACAGAGTGAGTGGGCTTTGTTGTATCCCTTGCTTGGACCACTCTAGCTTAATCAGCTGCCATCAATAAACCGGATCTGCTGTCAAAAACCTGCACACATTAACACTATCAAGGAGTTAGAAATTAATAAGAGGGCTCCACTGTGTGAGCCCTCGGAAACAATCTAAAACCCTAGAAAATGAAGTGCAGGAATTCAATAACAGATCAATAAAAGAAAAGAAGTTACTTGCTTTAAACTAATTTATACCTGTTCTCTGTTAACGCAGCTAGACTGTGCGACACCTGGAAGTAATGTGGCTGTCAAATCGGCTGTCGAAGGAGCCCTGGTGCACTCGATGAACGCCTGCTGTAGACACCAAAACAACACCAATCCGATTATGTGACTGCAAACACTGATCGCTTTGACAAACACAGCCCCCAGGGCAGCCCTTAGAGGTCAAAAAGTGGTCTTAACCACTTTCATAGCAATTTTGTGAGGTCAAGAAGCAATTTGGCACACTTAGACACTTTGCCTAGTAATCGTCTCACCCAGGGACGATTGCTAACTTGAAATCGTCTCACCCAGGGATGATTTCTGAAATCGTCCCTGGGTGGGACGATTTCCAAGTTTAACGGGCAAAAAGACAAATGAGGCCAAGTGGCAGCCCAAAATAGTCAGTTGATGACTCCTGCCTCGCACGCGTGTGTGAGTGGGCAAATAGGCCGTTTGAGGACTGTCACAAAAGGCATTTATCAAAGCCCAAGTCAATGGAGGACTCCCCTCCCTCATGGGAAGACAAGACTGCCACATGGCGCCTATGACCAACACATGGCATTTGTGCTTCCCTCCCAAAAGAGACCCCTTGGGTCTATAAAAGGTGGGACTTTTCTCACCCAAGTCAGACAGGTAAAAAGGAGTTTTCAAGCAACGAAGTGCTGCCGAGTTGAAGACCCACTTGCATCCCTTTTGGTTCACCTTCCCACATCCACCAATCTCTTTTGCAAGGGAGGTTGTTGGGTGGCCTTTGGAAGCTCGAACCCGACCCAAATCCAACACATGGACACCTGAACCAACCAATTCGCCGACCCCCCAATCCTAAGAGGTTTTGGGCCCATCCCTAGTGGATTGGCTCCAAAATCAAGTGCCAACGATGGGAGGCCCACTTGGGCACCCCCGCACTTCCCAAGTCCTATTTTAAGTTTTAGAGTATTTTAGATTACTTTTTCAGGTTGCATTTTGTGTTATTAGGTTTGATTAACCCATAGCTGCAATTTTGTAACTTTTGGTCAGATTCTAGTATGTTTTGTGTCGCTTTGTTGTTTCATTGACTTGCAGGTGGTGATATCAAATTCCCGAAGATAGAGGCCAAATTGGGAGAATCCGACCATCTGGGTCATCCCAAAATGGCCCCAATTACATAACCCCCTTGTCTGCAGGTGTTTTGGAGACCTCGGGAGTCGACATTGGAGCGTGTCAGTTCGGCTTCCCCAACACAGAAGAAATCGTCCCACCCAGGGACGATTTACAGTCAGAAATCGTCCCACCCAGGGACGATTTCCAGTTGAAAGTAGATTGGCCGACTGTCTCAGTGGCAATGGCCTGTTGGTAACATTTTCTATCTTCTGGCAAGTTTTTAGGCTGTTTAGAATCATTTTGTTCACTGTTTTAGATAAATGTTTGCATGCATATTTCATTAATTTTAAAGAACAAACACCTTTCATTTGCAGCAGGTGCTACTGACATCTTGGTTGTTTCTTTGTTCGCAGGAGAAGCAACAGAGGTGAAGAACTCATCGACATCAGCGGCGGCATCATCTTGGCCCGCCCATTGCAATCGTGGGCACGCGGAAGGAGGAAGACTAAGTCAAACATTGTAACAAAGACAAATTTAACGCTCCTAGCCCCTAAAAAGGGAGGAGACGTCTATGTAACCAAGGATAAGATATTTGAATAAAGAGGGCTGTGATTTCTTTACATCTTTTCTTTCCTTTCCAAATTGTCTCTTTTCTCTGTTTTTGTGCATAAGGTTAAAGCGTTACATTTCGTCTTACATTGCATAATTAGTGTTTCCTTTGCCCGGAATCTCATGCTTTCAGTGGCGATCACGGTGGGACCTGTTCCCTGTTTTTAAGATCACAGAAAAACTAATTGGGTTTTTGTGTTTTGTGTTTTACAGGTACATTTTTTCTTGCAGACTGTTAATCGTCTCTGCAAGGGACGATTTTTGTTCTGGAAATCGTCTCACCCTGAGACAATTTTAAAATCGTCTCTGCCAGGGACGATTTCGGTTCTGTAAATCGTCTCACCAAGGGACGATTTTCTGTCTGCAGATTTTCAGAGCAGAAATTCGGAGGCAAATGGAGTAGGCAGAGAAGAGGTAGGGATTTTCATCATCTCTTGTTGAAATTTTTTTGTTTCTGTTTCTGTTTCTTTGACTGTTTTCATTTTAGCTTGCATTGCTTAGGAAAAGTCATTCATGCATGTTTCATTTTCGCTGGATAAAATGAACCTCACACACTCCACGAAACAATTTTAAACCAAGGAGCTGGTCGTAAGACCCCAGCCCTTGATCAAGACCATTGGTGGATTTAATCACCACCTTGGCTTGATTTGCATCCATTTCCTGATTGTCAACTCGTTGTTAGGCGTAAATCCCGACGAAGACAGCACCGAGTGTCGCCGGGGTGATTCCCATGCGCGCGAGGATAAGTTTTCTATGGTAGGTGCCATTAACAGGACAATCCCCCTTCCGTACCGCCTACGTACCACGTACCTTCTCCTCTCACGTACCTATAGTCTCCCTCTCGTAAGGGCGGGTATATAGAGAGGTTGGTATATCGGCCCGGTTGGTATATTGAAGGGGCTACCATTTTGGGAGTTATATGAGCCGTCATAATGCATTTAAACGATCTTCAAAACCTACAAAAACAAAACAAAACACCAAAATGCACTAAACCAGTTTAGGGCACACCAATAATCCTTAAAAGAGATAATCACGATTTTGTGAATGTGTGTGCTTAATTTTGCTTAGTGTAGACAAAAAAAAAGAAAATCATAAAAACGAGATAAAAACTTATTTAGATAGCATAGAAGCACCGCAATGGTGTACACCCGCAGTCAAGCCCAATCAAGGGCGTAAGCTCCGGAAGGTACACAAAAAGCAGGCGCAAGTCGCCTTCACTTCAGTCCTGAGGATTTGGTCATACCGCCTTATAGGTCTAACCTACAAAAGAATCCAATTCATAATCCTTGGTGGGGTATGCCTATTCAAAGCAGCCCCTTTCGGGAAGATGCCCTACATGTAGACCTTGACATAAATAGAGAATCACCTCTTGAAGTTAGGCATGAGTGGCCACCGCGCGATGAAGCGCTAGACAGGCACACCGTCCATTTGGAGGGGCAACGTGGATATGGCGTCCCTTCTTTACCTATCATTAGAACCGAGAGACCAAATCCGGAGCGCAAGGCTCCTTACATAGGGCGACCTAACTCCGCCCACCCCATTTACACCCATGAAAGGGAGTACGAGGAAAGCCATCGCATTCCTCGAGGGCAACAAACAATGTGGGAACCTTGCATTTCCGCACCAGCAGGATATCATGATCACCCCTTGAGGCCAGAACCTCGAGCACATACCGCCTACCTCGATAGAGGGAAGCGACCCATTGAAACCTTAGACCATCAAACTCGAGGTAAACACATAGGAGGAACATTCGAACCTCTTGAGCAAAATAGGGTAGACCAAATTGACCCAACTGTCGCCAGATATACCACCCGTCAAGCCCAAATCATGCGGCTTAAACAAAGTCATCGAGAGATAGAGTATCGACACCGCTTGGATAGAGAACGCATGCAACGCGAAGCGGATGAGTTACGCTATGAAATACCTGAGAGGGGGCCAACCCCTCGCATCCAAAGAGCTAAACAATATGAGAGGCATAATCCGTTGGTGCAAGACAGGTCTCCACGACCTCGTCAAGCTCTGCCTCCAAGACCTCATAGATTCGAGAGGGAGGCAACTCCCCGAAACAATGATGGGTACCTTCAACAAGAGCTTGATCAGGGTCATAGGTTTCGCCCAGAGACTCCTCAAGAATTTTACGAGGAGTATGAACCGGAAGAGGAATATGTTGAAACTCCCCATCAAGGCAGGAAGGATGCCATTCGGCCACCCCTCCATAGGCCTCCAGTTTACCGTAACTTGCAACAAGAGCGAACAAGAGAGGAAGAAATAAAATCTTCCGATGCATACCAAGCGCTATTGGAGCATTTGGAGTCTGTGGAGACAAAAGCTGCTGGGCATCAAAAACCCACATTACGTCTACTCCGTAGTAATCCGGTGCATCCCTCAGTGCCTACACCTCTTTACCCCGAACACTTCAAGTTGCCTCAATTGGCAGTTTTTAAAGGTGAAGAGGACGCACAGGAACACGTTACATGATTTCTAAGCCAATGCTTCGGCATCCAAGATAATGACGCATTGTTGCTTAGAACATTCATAACCACATTCGCAGGCCCTACCTCGGATTGGTTCACACAACTGCCCAAACACAGTATAAGCAATTTAGATCAATTAGTAGACGCGTTTCTTGAACGCTTTGCCTTCAACACAAGGAAGAAGGCATCACTAAGTGATTTAGCGAGCCTCAAGCAATTTGAAGAGGAAACAATGGCAGCGTACGGGAATCGATGGAGAGCTTTGCTTTCTAGGTTACCCTACCGTCCTCCTATGTCTGATCTCACACAGATGTTCGCAAAAAGTTGCTTAAAATCAATCTCCGGTCTATTGTTGCTGCGACAATACGACAGCTTAGAAGAAGCTTTGGCGCAAGCCAGAGTCATAGAAGAGATTAAGATAGGCGAAGGCGCAATTGCCAAGCCTAAGAAGAAAGAGTGGAATAAAACCACTAAAACTGGGACAACGCAACCACAACATGCTGCAGTCAACCAAGTTGCGATAAATGTTCCCGCGCTTGTGCAAGAAACGCAGCCTCAAAAGGCTAACTACCAGGCAGTGCCTCCTGCTTACGAAAGAGATAACGGAAGACAGGAGCAGTATCAGTAGCGTCGCCCTAGGCGACAATTCACCCCATATGCGGAGTCTAGGGACTCCTTATTTGACCGCTTGTCGACGGCAAATTTAGTTACTCTGCCAAAAATCCAAATTTTTGACCCTAACATTCCCAAGCCTAGGGGGTATAGGGAGGAATTGTATTGCAGATTCCATAGGCGCAGAGGACATGACCTAAATGGGTGCTGGAAATTCAAAGAACTAGTCCAGGATTTGATCGACAATAGAACATTGGTTGTGGACAACCCCATCGCACCAAACAACCAACAAATGGGGGTATTCAAGGACCCCTTGCCTGCCCACGAGGCACAAACAAAACCGCTCCAGATTAACGAGGTGCGACAAGATCTTCCCGTGCAAGGATTTGTGGGAATGATTAGCATTGTAACAAGGAACAGAAGATACCCAGTAGTTGCCCCCGAGGTAGCTACGAGGGAAGTTCCGTCGACATCGCAGCCTCAACAACGCCCAACGCAGTTGCCTCCACCTAGACCCGAGGTCACGATATGAACCAAACTCACGCAGAGTTTGCGGACCACATCGGCTAGGCTGTCCATCTACGAGCTTATTCAACAATCAGCTCCCCATAGAGAAGCTCTTATGGACATTTTAAAAGCCATTGAAGTACAACCCCACGAAGCAAATTCTTTCAACGCCTTCGTGGGACATGTGAAACAATGTACGGAGCCTGTCATCACATTCAGAGAAGACGAGGTCAAAACGATATCAAATGACATGGCGGATCCACCCCTGCACGTTATCGCGCGGGTCAACGAGATCCCGTACAAGAGAGTGCTGATAGATACTGGCTCGTCCAAGAACATCATAACCACTGTAGCCTTAAAGCATTTGAAGTTGCCAACCTCTCACATCACAGCCTCCACGTACACACTGCGAGCTTTTAACGATGCAATATGCTCGACAGTCGGCATAGTCGTTCTGCCAGTCAGGTAGGACAAAAGTCAATACCTACACTGTGCCATGTGCTGGAAGGTGAAATGGCTTATAATATACTGCTAGGGCGGCCTTGGATCAGGGATATGAAATGTGTCCCTTCGATCGCCCACCAGTGCTTGAAGTATGCTTATGAAGGAGAAATACATGTAGTCCCAATGGACTTAGAGCCCTTCAAGTATTGCAATGCGGTACAATTCATACCTCAATCGACCCTCCCTTCAACGCATTTGGATTTTCAATTAAATCCATCTAAACAGGGTCCAATACCGCAGGCACCACTGGTGGCCAACAAGGCAAAATCCCAGCCAGGTGAGACTTCATCATCGGCTCCTTCATCATCAACGCCACCTATCATGGCCCAACAGAAGGACAAGGGAAAACAAATCATGGAAGAGGTTAAGCCCTTAGAAGAAAGGTTGCCCATAATTTCAACAATAACAACAGAGGAAGCGCCCAACGCAACGGAAACCAAGATTCCTGAACCACCAAACATGGAATGGACTCAGGAAGGACTACCGTTTCCTCCCACCCAATCATCAACAATCACTGTTGAAATGGCCAGGCATAGGCCTCGGGGGAATACTTAGTGCAAAATGTTGTGGCAACCCCCACACTCGGAGTCAAGACAAGACATGGGAAGACCTCGCCTTCCCATTGGAACAATCGTCCCCCTAGGCTACCCACCGAACCAGACAAATTTTGTGTATGGGGGCTTTGATCATGGTCTTGAACCATGCCAACAAAAGGAAACAGACGAAGAGCCTTTTGTTGAAAACATCAATTATCTCGTCAAACCCAAAATTTGCCCTAAAATATCTCGGCCAATGCAATTGGCATGGATACGGGCTCGGCAGATATGAGCAAGGGATGCGGATCCTTTGCCAACCAAGATATCAGATGCCATATGACAAGTCAGGGGTAGGGTTCAACCATCCCTTGCCATTAGACATCTTGGTTGAAAATATGCAAGGCCTAGAAATAGGCAACAAGGGGGGATTGGCACTGGATCCTTATGCCAATCCGAATACATAATACACATTGGGAGACTACCTCCCATGGTCAACAAACACCCCTGGAAGCAACAGTAATCCCTCTCCTTTGCTAGAGAGAGGCGAAAGTTCAGAGATTAATCCTCAAAGAGAACATCAACGGCTACCAGACATCTTTTCGAAACTGCTCCCCTTAGAGGTTCCAGCATGAAATAACACAGCCTCAAGAGAATCAGGTCCCTCCACTAAGAGTGGAACAACCGCAATGGGACCAGATTAATTCACCGGAACAGGAAGAGTCCTCAACGTCGCAAGCAACAGATGCTGAAGAGGATGAACAATTTTGGATCTATGAAAGCGATTCAGAAGATGAAACTGAAATGGACTATCTCAGACATGCGCGACAACATCACCGTGCTCTAACTCATGAAGATCTAATGGGACAGATGGGTATACTGGTTAGGACATGAATGGCACGTAGACCCGACGAGGTGGGACCAAGTGTTAGACCTATGGCTCCAAATTCAAGATGAGCATCGTCCACCTCGAGATCCCATCATGACAGCAGTGCCAAGGGAAGACCCCGCCTTCCTTTTCACACATAGAGATGAATTTGCACCTAGAGAGGATCCATTCGTGCCCATTCCCGTAGAGCCAGATCCAGAGTATAGGGAACATCTAAAAGAATCAAGTCATCACACCCGCGGTTCTGGAGACCAAATTCATTCCATCCACATGATCTCCATTGATTTGACCGCACCCATCCGCAATCCGACCGATCCATCACGGTCATTGCATCTAGACATGGATGCCATCGACTGGGATCACGTCAATTCACCATTGTCACCATCATAGTACTGGCCTTTCGGTGAAATGCTTCATTTTACCCCAAGGACAACTCAAGATATTTTTCAAGCTGAAGAGGGACCCGAGGTTCCAAACGTAGATCTTAACTCAGCTGATGATATCCATTTAATCCCAACTCCACATCAGTTGGAGGACGGATCCCACATGTCAGTCGAGGAGACGACTGACGTAGACATCGGCATAGATCCAATGAATCCATGGATTCTCAAGCTGGGGGTAAGCCTTTCCCCCGAGGAGCAAGCCGAATATATTGCCCTTCTTAAAGAGAAGAAGGAGGTTTTTGCATGGTCGTACAAAGATATGCCAGGGCTAGACCCAGCACTAGTCATGCACAATTTAACGCTTGATCCAAAAATCAAGCCTCGTAAAGCAAAAACTAAGAAAGATGCACCCAACCATGGCCTTGATGGTCAAAGATGAATTGCAAAAGCTATTGGATGCACAATTTGTCATCTGCGTGGATTATCCGCCATGGTTGTCCAACATGGTTCCCGTCAAGAAGCCCGACGGGAGGATTCGCATATGCACCGACTTTTGAGACCTAAACAAAGCGAGTCCTAAGGATGATTTCCCCTTGCCAAGCATCGACGCATTGGTAGACGCTACAACAGGTCACGAAATGCTCTCCCTAATGGATGGTTTCTCAAGATACAATCAAATTCGTATCAATCCTGAAGACCAACTCAAAACGGCATTCACAACGCCTTGGGGGACATTTTGCTATAAGGTCATGCCTTTTGGCCTTAAAAACGCTGGCGCTACATACCAACGTGCTATGACTTATATCTTCCATGATTACATGCACAAAACTTTGGAAGATTACATGGATGATTTGTTAGCCAAGTCTCTCTTGCGCTCAGATCATCTCGATGACTTAAGCAAGATTCTCGATCGCCTCATAGAGCATAAGGTCAGACTGAATCCCAAGAAGTGCGTGTTCGGCATCACATCTGGAAAACTCTTGGGTTTTATAGTCTCAAAGAGAGGCATCGAAGTGGACCCAAACAAAGTCAAGGCAATCCTTGAAATGGCTCCCCCAACAACTATCAAGCAGCTTAGAAGTCTGCAAGGAAAGGTCGCGTCGATTAAACGCTTCATAGCGCAATTATCCGACAAATGCCGACCAATGAAAAAATTATTGCACAAGGGGGTCACATTTCATTGGGATGACGAGTGCCAGTCAACCTTTGACGAAATCAAACATTACTTGGCTTCGCCACCAGTATTGACACCACCTAGACCAGGTGTGCCATTCTACTTATACATCTCAGCTACTGAGGTGGCACTGGGTGCAATGCTAGCCCAGAAGAATGAACTTCACAAAGAATAGGCTACTTACTATCTTAGCCGCACCTCGGTCAGTTACGAACTTAACTATGCATACATTGAGAAACTCTGCTTGGCAAGGTGGTGTTTGCTACCAAGAGGCTACGCCATTACATGCTGAGCAACACGACGTATGTTGTGTCTAAGGAGAATCCATTGCGATACATGATGAGTCGTACTTATCATAGTAGTCGCACGACGAAATGGATCATGTTGTTGACGGAATTTGACATTGAGTTTATTGGGAAAAAATCTATAAAAGGACAAGTCATAGCCGATCAACTAGCAGAGGCTCCTCTTGAAGACGATCAGCCTCTAGTCATAGAACTACCCGATGATGAGGTCTTCCATGTCTCATAATCGCCGGATTCTCGAAGAGCCCGAGTCTCGAGCCGACATAACCTTATTTTTTGATGGTTCTAAATGCGAGCAAGGTGGTGGCACAGAATTGTATTCTTCACACCGCAGGGCGCTCCAATGCCCCTATCATTTAAATTAAACTTCCAGTGCACCAACAACAATGCAGAATATGAAGCCTTGCTCCTAGGTCTTCAAACAACAATCGCCATGAACATCAAAAGATTGAACATCTTTGGTGATTCGCTGTTAATCGTCAATCAAGTCAAAGGGGTATATCAATGCAAATGCCCAGTTCTGAAGGCCTATAAAGCCCTCGTGGATAAATTCTTGGCAAAACTTGAGTGGTATGACATCGAGGCACTCCCTCGATCATCGAATCATTTTGCGGACACAATGGCCTCCTTGGGGTCACTAATCCCGCAAGACCTTTCCGGTGATATAACAACCATTCAGGTCAAAACCTTATCGCAACCCGCGATGGAGCGCGCAAGCTCAGACTTGACGCCAGGAGTCCACATGATCCAGATCGAACCATCTTCGGATAAGTTCTTTCGAATCCGAGACTATTTGAAACGTGCCAACTGGGGGTCTTTGTTCTCCCCCACTCCCATTAATAGCAACACAACGCTATTCTTACAAGCTCTATCCCAATCAGCATTTGTTAGGGAAGAACTTCAAAAGGGATTGGCTGTTCAAACTATCGAGGTTTCTGATAAACAGGATCGGTATTTACCCATAAGAGACTACCTCAAGTTAGGTAATCTTCCCTTTGGATTGACGCACGCCGCAAAACGAACATTCAAACAGAAAGCGGCTAAGTATGTCTTGATAGGAGACATTTTGTATCGTCGAAGCTATGACGGAATTCTTCTTCGTTGTTTGGACCAGCAAGAGTCCACTTGGGCAGTTGCCCAAGCGCATGACGGTACATGTGGTGGCCACTTTAGCGGTATGGCCATCGCAAAGCGCATTCTTCGCATGGGCTATTATTGGCCATCTTTAGAGCGAGATTGTTGCGAGTATGTCAAGAAGTGCATAAAGTGTCAACATCATGCTAATTTGATGCACGTACCTTCCCAGGCCCTACAGACAGTCCAGTATGCTTGGCCATTTTCGTAGTGGGGCCTCGATCTAATCGGAAAGATCTCCCCTGCATCGTCAGGCCGTCACACGTTTATCATAACGGCCACATAATATTTTACCAAATGGGTGGAAGCAATTCCGTTATCCTCAACGAAAGGACCCCGTATTGCGGAGTTCATCTTGCATCACATCATATGTCATTTTGGTATTCCATCCAAAATAATCTCGGATAATGGGCCATCATTCAAGAACAAAGACGTGCGTGCTTTAACCACAAAGTACAAAATTCAGCACAACTTTTCAACACCCTATTATCTCGCAAGCAAATGGGCAAGCAGAGGCGTCAAACAAAACGCTAGTCGCCATCCTTAAAAAGACCGTCGTAGACAATCATAAGGATTGGCACATACAAATCCCACTTGCCCTTTGGGCTTATCGCACTAGCATTCGGACGCCCACTGGGGCAACTCCGTTTTCACTAGTGTATGGCTCAGAGGCAGTAATGCCTCTCGAGTTGGAAATTCCTTCCCTGCGCATATCAATGCAAGAGTTCATCGATGATAACACTGCGCGGCAGGCCCGATTAGACCAACTTACGTTGCTTGACGAACGATGCGTTAATGCTCTCGAGCACTTACGTATCTATCAAGAGCGGCTTAAGAGAGCTTACAACATGAAAGTTCACCTAAGAGACTTTCGGGTTGGTGATTTGGTCCTGAAGGAAAACCAACAAAACTCTAATTTGCCGTCCCATATGAGAGACAAATTCGTGGCAAATTGGTTAGGTCCTTATGTCATTGATAGCAAAATAGGACCGGGAACGTACAGGCTAGCTTCTCTTGACGGTATCAAGGAAACAGAACCCTTGAATATCAGTCATTTGCGACCATTTCATATCTAAGAAAGCCATATACAAAAAAAAAAAACTCCAAGGATTATCACAATCTCTTGGTCAACCCAAAAAGCTCCAAGGATTATCACAATCTCTTGGTCAAAACAAAAAGCTCCAAGGATTATCGCAATCTCTTGGTCAACCCAAAAGCTCCAAGGATTATCGCAATCTCTTGGTCAACCCAAAAAGCTCCAAGGATTATCGCAATCTCTTGGTCAACCAAAAAGCTCCAAGGATTATCGCAATCTCTTGGTCACCCAAAAAGCTCCAAGGATTATCGCAATCTCTTGGTCAACCCAAAAAGCTCCAAGGATTATCGCAATCTCTTGGTCAACCCAAAAAGCTCCAAGGATTATCGCAATCTCTTGGTCAACCCAAAAAGCTCCAAGGATTATCGCAATCTCTTGGTCAATACAAAAAGCTCCAAGGATTATCGCAATCTCTTGGTCAAAAAAAATCAAGAAATTAAAAAAAAAACAAAACAACAAAAATCATCAAAAACAACAAAGATTTGCATCTCAATTCTAGGCATACTCAAATTCATCAAAAACAACAAAAACACCAAGCATAACTTTTACCACACTACAGTCAGTGGTCTGGGAATGTACCAAGAGTTTCAGTGATTCAGTCATCATTTTCCTCTTTAGCCATGTAGTGTATCAAGTCGAACATATTTTACAAAGGTAGAGTCATACTTGAAATACACCTTGTTACGTAACATCCCAACACAAATCAAAACACTAAAATTCCCAAATTGTGTGAACGAAAGATGAAACCTGCAAAATAATCTAGGTCACCACAAGCGAAACGGTTATCTTGCTCATCCCCCTGTGCGAATGACCCCTAGAATGCTGAGAGTTGGCAAAAGGACAAGCATCCTCCCTACCCAATTCCCTAAGAATCCCTAAAGTTCTCAACAGTTGCAAAACACAAAAAAATTGCAAAATGTCAAAACTCCAAATTTGACAAACTACAGTGCACACATCAAAAGGCACAAACAACAGTGATTTTCGTCACTCCATATCCCCAATCCCTTGCTCGAAAGAAAAACAAATCAAAATAAACAAGTGATCTCATCACTACAATGAGCAAGTATCCCAATACAATTGAAGAAAAGAAGGGAGTTGACCTTGAATCCTCGGAACTCTCAAGGATTCTATAGGTCATAAGGCAAGCTTCAAGTACCAATTTGGTTGATAGCCTATCGGTAATGTAGTAAACCTCCCGCATGACGATATATCTCGTCACATTAACTTGCGTACGGATCAATGTTTGCATGTGGATGAGCTAGCTTATGGCATCCTGGATTACACTCGCAGATTAATCTTAGTACATACAACAAAGGAATTCGTGGAGCTAATTAGGTGGTCCTCATTACAGGTTCGGTTGAAAGCCCATCTGGCACTGGCGGTATCCTAACAAATACCACTAAATGAACTCAATTGCACACACAGGGATGTGAAAAATAACTAGGTCAAAAACAAGTCCGATTCATACCTTGGTCAAAAAGTCTTGTAAGATAAAGTACAATCATGGCTAGTGAGTTAAAACCGTCTGAGTCTCAGAAAACCTTAGCTACATTTCTAAACCAACTGCGCTACTTTTCATCCTTACAATACCATCAAAAAAATAAAAAAAAGAAAAACCACATGTATACATACAAAGTCATGCATCACAAAGAATCGCCTAAAAACAAAATAACAGGAGTTCTAAACAGTCCTTGGTGCCATAGCCAAACATCACAAACCCCATTCATCCATTTCATATCTCCATATCACATATAAATCAAAACCATTTGCATTCATCATAGCATATGCATCCATCAAAATAAATCAACATGCATACATCCATATTCATCAACCATCATGCACAAGATCAAAGAAAATCAAAACAACAAAAACAACAAACAAATGCAACACAAAAACAAAAAGCAATAAACATTGCCAGACACAAGTGCTCTTGCACTTAACCTCTTGGCATAGCAAAACCGATGTCGGGGTCTACATTGTCGCTATCCTACTCCACGAGAAGATGGATTTTTGACAATTTCATCCCCAAACGACGTCACAAAAGGGTCAAAGCCCACTCAAAAACAATAAGAAAATCAAAACAACAAACAACAATAAACATTGCCAGACACAAGTGCTCTTGCACTTAACCTCTTGGCATAGCAAATCGACATCGGGGTCACAAATTATCACTATCCTACTCCCTAAGAAGGCTACCATAGCCGGACCGCTCCACGGGAAGACGGATTTTTGACAATTTAATCCCCAAATGGTGTCACAAAAAACAACAAAACAACAAAAACAAGACAACAACAATAAACATTGCCAGACACAAGTGCTCTTGCACTTAACCTCTTGGCATAGAAAAATCGATATCGGGGTTACAATTGTCACTATCCTACTTCCCTAAGAAGGCTACCATAGCTGGACCGCTCCACGGGAAGACGGATTTTCGACAATTTCATCCCCAAACGATGTCACAAAAGGGTCAAAGCCCACTCAAAAACAACAAGAAAATCAAAACAACACAAAACAGACAATAAACATTGCCAGACACAAGTGCTCTTGCACTTAACCTCTTGGCATAGAAAATCGACATCGGGGTCACAAATTATCACTATCCTACTCCCTAAGAAGGCTACCATAGCCGGACCGCTCCACGGGAGACGGATTTTCGAAAATTTAATCCCCAAATGGTGTCACAAAAAACAAAAAAAAAAACAACAAAAACAACAAAAAATGCAACATAAAAACATAAACAATAAACATTGCCAGACACAAGTGCTCTTGCACTTAACCTCTTGGCATAGCAAAGAAAATCGATGTCGAGGTCCAAATTATCGCTCTCCTACTTCCCCAAGAAGGCTACAATAGCCGGACCGCTCCACGGGAAGTTAGATTTTCGATGATTTCACCTCATTACGACATCACCAAAAGGGTTAACACCCACCAAAAATAGGTCCAAATGTTGGAAAAATTGCACACGCTTAACGATAAACCCTCTAAAGGCACCCTTGCACAAGTCATCTTGGGTCAAGCGACTCGTCGCTTCTCTCACGAAGGTCATTCCCTCATCGATTCGTCGCTTGAGGGGGTAGTCACACTTAGTCACCAACCAACAATCACACACCCAATTAAGGAAAATGACATGCATTCAAAGAATCATTGACAAAGACAATCACGCTCCCCGCTTGGGGCAGTAAACAAGCAACAATCAAATCAATCAAACACTTGGCATTTCGTGAATCATGAACACAAGGTTCCCCCTGAGGATAAAAACGCCCTTTGCCTGTTCATGACCGATCAATGTCTAAGTTCAAGTCACACCTCACCAAAACAAGGTTAATACTTGAAATCAAATTCCTTAGCTCGTCAGAAGCAAGGATTCAAGAATGCATGCCCTTTCCATACTTGGGGCATCAAAAGTTGGTTAGGTTACCAAGAAACCCTAATCATTAGTGCTTTGGTTATCTATTTTTGCTCTAGCACTGCGTCACCCGCAGTCGCTTCCCAAAAAGGGGCATCTCGTAGACACCAAAACAGCACCAATCCGATTATGTGACTGCAAACACTGATCGCTTTGACAAACACAGCCCCAGGGCAGCCCTCAGAGGTCAAACAGTGGTCTTAACCACTTTCATAGCAATTTTGTGAGGTCAAGAAGCAATTTGGCACACTTAGACACTTTGCCTAGTAATCGTCTCACCCAGGGACGATTGCTAACTTGAAATCGTCTCACCCAGGGACGATTTCTGAAATCGTCCCTGGGTGGGACGATTTCCAAGTTTAACGGGCAAAAAGACAAATGAGGCCAAGTGGCAGCCCAGAACAGTCAGTTGATGACTCCTGCCTCGCACGCGTGTGTGAGTGGGCAAATAGGCCGTTTGAGGACTGTCACAAAAGGCATTTATCAAAGCCCAAGTCAACGGAGGACTCCCCTCCCTCATGGGAAGACAAGACTGCCACATGGCGCCTATGACCAACACATGGCATTTGTGCTTCCCTCCCAAAAGAGACCCCTTGGGTCTATAAAAGGTGGGACTTTTCTCACCCAAGACAGACAAGTTGAAGGAGTTTTCAAGCAACGAAGTGCCGCCGAGTTGAAGACCCACTTGCATCCCTTTTGGTTCACCTTCCCACATCCACCAATCTCTTTTGCAAGGGAGGTTGTTGGGTGGCCTTTGGAAGCTCGAACCTGACCCAAATCCAACACATGGACACCCGAACCAACCAATTCGCCGACCCCCCAATCCTAAGAGGTTTTGGGCCCATCCCTAGTGGATTGGCTCCAAAATCAAGTGCCAACGGTGGGAGGCCCACTTGGGCACCCCCGCACTTCCCAAGTCCTATTTTAAGTTTTAGAGCATTTTAGATTACTTTTTCAGGTTGCATTTTGTGTTATTAGGTTTGATTAACCCATAGCTGCAATTTTGTAACTTTTGGTCGATTCTAGTATGTTTTGTGTCGCTTTGTTGTTTCATTGACTTGCAGGTGGCGATATCAAATTCCCGAAGATAGAGGCCAAATTGGGAGAATCCGACCATCTGGGTCGTCCCAAAATGGCCCCAATTACATAACCCCCTTGTCTCGTAGGTGTTTTGGAGACCTCGGGAGTCGACATTGGAGCGTGTCGGCTCGGCTTCCCCAACACGAAGAAATCGTCCCACCCAGGGACGATTTACGACGTAAATCGTCCCACCCAGGGACGATTTCCGGTTGAAAGCAGATTGGCCGACTGTCTCAAGGGCAATGGCCTGTTGGTAACATTTTCTATCTTCCGGCAAGTTTTTAGGCTGTTTAGAATCATTTTGTTTACTATTTTAGATAAATGTTTGCATGCATATTTCGTTAATTTTAAAGAACAAACACCTTTCATTTGCAATAGGTGCTACTGACATCTTGGTTGTTTCTTTGTTCGCAGGAGAAGCAGCAGAGGTGAAGAACTCATCGACATCAGCGGTGGCATCATCTTGGCCCGCCCATTGCAATCGTGGGCACGCGGAAGGAGGAAGACTAAGTCACACATTGTAACAAAGACAAATTTAACGCTCCTAGCCCCTAAAAAGGGAGGAGACGTCTATGTAACCGAGGATAAGATATTTGAATAAAGAGGGCTGTGATTTCTTTACATCTTTTCTTTCCTTTCCAAATTGTCTCTTTTCTCTGTTTTTGTGCATAAGGTTAAAGCGTTACATTTCGTCTTACATTGCATAATTAGTGTTTCCTTTGCCCGGAATCTCGTGCTTTCACCCGCGTGCTTCTGGATCAATGTTTCAGACGCCGGTCTGAGTCTGTGGCTTAGGGTAAACGCCCGCGGGCACTTGGTAAACGCCCGTGGGCACTTGGTAAACGCCCGTGGGCACTTGGTAAAGGGGTAAACGCCCGTGGGCACTTGCGACAAGAATGGGGGATTCTGCAGAATGCTGCAGAAGAGATGGCGGCGAAAGCGGCGACGAAAGCGGCGATGGATGCGGTGAAAGGGTAGCAGAAGAGAGATAGAGGAGATAGCAGTAGAAGAATTAGAATCAGAGATAGCGCATAGGAGATAGAAGTAGCAAAAGAGATAGGGTTTGAGCCATCAAGGTGACTCAATTTATAATCTACTCTTAGGGCACACTTTAGGGTTTTAACGACACTTTGAACGTGTGGCTAAGATTAAAGTGGATCCAAGGGTAGAGAATAAATCTGGGTTGTGGAATGGATTAAGATGGATGGACGGATGAGATTAAATGAAGGATGGACGGCTCAGATTAAATCACTTAAACTATTATTTAAATATATATATTAAAATATTAAAATATATATATATATATATATAAATATTAATTTAAATAAATTTGGGGATGAAAAATGGCGGGAAAGGTGAAATTGGGCCAAATAATGGCGGGAAAGTGTGGATTTGGGCCAAATAATGGCGGGAAGGTGGATGACCGACATGTGGCTGATAGGAAGGTATAGATGACTTGCAAGTGGCTGGATTTTGGTGTCTACAGATGCCCCTTTTTGAGCTGCTTTGTGTGAAGACACAATGCAGCACAAAAACTTAGGACACCTGAAAAGCTAGATCAGACGCAACTCTCTCTCAAGACTAAAGCACAACTTTGAAGACCAAAGAATAAAAGAATATTTAAAATTTATCATCTTACCCCCTCAATTGGCGAGCGAGAATGGTTCTCACAAGCCAATTGGAAGAAATTCGGAAGAAAATGAACCGTTTTTGCCCCAACGGTGAAAAAAGGGGTTGGTGTATGAACCATCTGTTTATGTCCCAACAGAAAAGGGGTTGGTGTACAAACCAGAAAAGAATATGATTGAAGACGATATGAGTGATGTGAAAGATGAACCGTTTTCTCGCCCCAACGGTTAGAAAGGGATTTTTGCCAAATTTTAAATTCCATGATCATGTAAGATGAATTCTACTATTAGGAAAGTTAAAAATTGATAACGGATGCCCCAACTCCTGTGGGTGAATCCATACTGTTGATGAAATTGCCTTGTTGGCGCCATTGATATGCAGAGATGCAATATGAAAGAGTCCAGAACTTCAGAGATGCTCCTAGTGACTGGATGGATAATTCCTCGGGTCGGAACCAATCAACCTAGGTAGCCTTAATCTCTAGCAAGACTCAAAATAATGATGATATTGAAGATTTGTCCACGTTTAAGGCCCCATGAACTAGGCCATCAATGACAACTGTTGAGCAAATTAATCTTGGTATGAGGTCACTTGAAAAGTAGGATACCCAAAATTGATTTCCAATTTTCAAACAGTGAAATAATTGATGATGATAAATGGTAAGTGTCCTTATGGTGGTTTAATCCTCTTACCGAATTGCATGGATGCAAATCGCTGCAATCGCCAAGGTGATAGAATATACCACTAGATACGAGGTTTACTTTAATTTAATTTGGCAAAAATATGCATGATGAAAGAAGAATGAATGAAATTGACGATAGATCAGAAGAATTGATGAATGTGGTTAATTTTGTGAAGGTTTTGAATGTTTTTAACCCAATTTGTAAATCAATGATGAATGATGCGCTTTTTGAGCAAAATGACAAAATTTGTTTCCAAAACTGTTGTAACCTTCACAAAATGTTTTATTATGATAAGAAGAATGGATGGATGCAATTTGATGAAATTTGGAGGAGGTAAGCTTCAATTTTGTAAGTTTTGTTCTTTTATTCAATACCGACACCAAACGCCGGTATGCATTTGGAGGTGGCAGAAACGCCCGCCGGTGTTTGAATGCATCATGAAACGCCCCACTGCGTCTGAATGCGCCATGAAACGCCCCACTGCATTTCAGGGCGCCAAAACCAGCTATTTAAACAGCTTTCAGCGAGAATTTCGCTCATTTGTGCGTTCGAGCTTGAGAGAAGTGCGTCTGAGGGAGTGGAATGAAGTGAAGTGAAGTGAAAGGTTGTGTGGGAGAGTGAAGCACGCGGGAGCTATGGCGGAGATGGGAGCGGACGCGCCAGTGCAGCCAGCTGAGGTATTTGTTTATTTAAGCAAGTACTTTTATTTGTTTTTTTTTTTTTTTTTTTTTTTTTTTTGGAAAAAATTTGTAACCAATTTTTGTTTTGTTGTTTTGCAGCTTAGGGTGTTAGAGGCACGACACCGATTCTCCCCTATCATTCCGGGGATGAGGAGGTCATTGTCCCAGGCAGACTGGGAGATATTGGAGGCAGTGGGGCTAGCGGAGGCAGCCCGTTTGGAGGTAGTTCGGGCGGATGAGGGGTACTCTAGGCACACCACTAGGTCTAGGGCTCCTACTAGGTCTCAGGGGTCCTCTTTTGATGGTTAGCTTAGTGCTTAGATGCACTCTTTATGAGCCTTGGTGCTCTATTGTATATTGTAGCCTTTTGGCATTCATTGTACAATTTGTCCTTTATACTTATATATATATACATGGCTTTTATTTATTTAGTGTTTTACTCTCTTTTGTGTGAATGCCTATGTTTTTGTGATGCATGTTTTTATATGTTTTAATGTTTTTGATGCATATGTGATGGAATGGAATGCAAACTTATAGATGATTAATGCGAGACTAAGTAAATGAAATATGCACTAAGAAGCACTCATACTTTTAGATAGTTAGATTTAGCCAACTGTTATCATAATTGTTTAATCAGGGGCACCGAACTTGGTAGCTTGTGAATGAATGACGTATGGAATGACATGAATATGGAAGAAGATATGGAGGTTGATATGGAAGAAAATATGGAGGAAGACTGTTTTACAAAGACTCAAACATGCTAGTGGTATCAAACAAACTTACTAACACTGCCTAATTCAACTAGGACCAAATGTGTGTGCATGTGAGTTCATTAACCAAATCGAAAGCATGGTAGTGACTCTAGGCAATCAAAAACCCGTGTGTGTGCAAGTGTGTTCATTAACCTCATCTTGCATAAATTAGGTAACCCTGTTATGGAGAAGACCCCAAAGCTAGTTTGTCCGTATGAGCATTCAGAGGTCTCTTTTTGAGGAGAGACATGTCGCCACGCAATGAGTATACTCCACTGCCACCAAGCGTCTATAGCCCCGGTGAAGGTTAACTCCATAGTCCATGTTGTTTTTGACCTTTGTAAGCCTTGGGGATGACTACCTATCCGTCTGACTGGACAAGTAGTACGATCCTTACAACTTATTTGGGATCAGTGGTGTGTGAAAAATGTTCATTTCCTTAGAGCTTTGGGGAATCGGATTCTCAACCGAAGTATGATGAGAATTTTACCCTATCCTTACTACTCTGTTTATATTTATATTTTGTGATTGCTTGTGATAGTGGTAAGAACCACTATTTTATGGACTATGTTTGCATGATAGGACAAACGAGGATTACCCTTTTCACTTCGAGGCACAACCCAAGGATGGTGTTATCTCTCTTTGACACAAGATGTTTTTAAGATGTGAAAATGTGATAGGTTCAAGACCGCTTTTGAAATCATTTCCCAATACTCAAGATTTTATTTAGTGTAATTTGTGATATGGCCCTAGAGAACTTTGACATGCATTTCAAAGTTTGCTTAAAACACTAGGAATGGTCGAGTGATCGAAAACATTTTGGCAATGTAAATATGTGCAAATGGAAAATGGGTGTACGAATGACAATTCGGTTTGATGGATTTTATGAAGGTGCCCCTGATTAAGGCAACATGACTTTTGCTTGACCAAATTTTATATCCAAAAGATAGAATGGTCTCTAACATGATATGCAACTATGGCTGAAAATGAAATGTTATGGTTTTCAATGAGATGTATGCACATGAAATGCAATGTTTTTGAATGAGATGTATGCAACTAACAATGAAATGCAAATTCTTTTTATTTTATTTGTTTTTTTTTTTTTTTTTTTGTACAAGCCATGTATATATGTACATATAAAATTCAAACTATGCGTAGAATGCCCTCAAGTGTATAACGACCTTGCTCTCGTCTATGTCTGCCTGGAAGACTTCTGGCTTAGAAGATGAAGGTGAATGTGGAGGTGAAGGAGGAATGTAGTTGGCGGAAGCCCTTAACAATTCCTCAGAAAGGATGAACTCGAAATAGATGGAGGGGATGAAATCCGATCCATGTCAATCAAGCTTGGGTTGATCGGGATTGGCTTATCCGGATCATATGGATTATGGAGCGGGGTGAATAAGTCTTCAAAATTCATTGTCGACTTATGGAAGAAAGGATGGGCGGAATGGAAGGGAAAACCGGTGAAGACCTCGGAAGACCTGAAGTGCAAAACAACATAGTTTTTCAGTTTTTTTTTTTTTTTTGTAGTTTGAGTTTTTTTTTTTTTTTTTTGTAGTGGTGAAAACCACTATTACACACATACATAAAGCAATAAAGTATTTTTATATGTTTTGATTTATTTTTTTTTTTGGAATTTTCTGATTATTTTTTTTTTTTTTTGGTAGTGGTGAAAACCACTATTTTAGTATATACATATAATACAGGTTTGGATTATGGCTTATGGATGTGGCGGAGGGGGTGGTTCACCTCGTTCTTGTGGAAGAAGCAAGCGAAAGATGGCCTCTTGGAGAGGGAACAATTGGAGATAAAACTCGTCTTGTTTAGTGAGGGGAACAATGGGCGCCGACTCTTCTTCGGATTCATCACCATTTGACATGACGTCAAATTCTTCATAGGCTTCATCTTCGGATTCGTCGGGGTGGAGGATTTCTTCTTCTGAATTAAGATTAATGCTTTGAAAAGCTCGTTCAAAAGAAGAAAGGGATGGAAGTGGTTGGTAGCCCAGACCAAAACGCTCAGTGGGTCTCTGATATGGCATATCGATGCGTTCAGTTACCCCTTGCTCGTATCGACCTAGGCCAAATTGCTGCCAATTATGTCTCTGGAAATAGCGAGAGGGAAAACCCTCCATCCTTTCGATATTGGCAGGGACTCGGATGCTTGGGTTCTAGTATGGTGGTAGGACTAGAAGATGACTCTATTCCCCCATATACAAAATTAATGGAATTTGGCATAGAACCCATGTTATAAACCGATCCAATGGATAAATGTTGGTCATGTGGACGACCAAAATCTTTAACTTTTTGCACATTGAACGGTGTGATGTGGACATCTTGGATGGCATACTCACCAATACCTGCATCAGTGAGATGAACCTTGACTTGGAAGAGAGATGGACTAGATGATGGAATAGAAGAATGTGGGATAGAAGAATTGGAAGGATTTGGTTGGGTTGATGCTTCACCGACTTGTGAAACATCACCGGTGATGGTTGGGAAGATGGAGGAATAATAGGTGATGTTGAAGAAGGTGTAGAAGAAGGGGGTAATGACGTGGAAAGAGATGATTGGTCATGGCCACATGTGCATGTGGTCACCGATGAAGAAGAAGGAAGATTAGTTGATGAAGAAAGTGGTGAATGAGATGGAATAGCGGAAGAGGAAGATGGTTGCGATATGATGGGTAGCTCCTCGGGAATGGGAGCTTTAGAAGAAGATGGTATAGAAGAAATAGATGGGGTCAAGAAAAGATGAGTGGATGGCAACACAATCTCATAAGGATTTGAGACATAGTTGCAATGTTTGAAGGGTTCAGTGTCAGCAGGTACACAATGAACCTCGTCCCTCATATACATACTTCAGACATTGATGCAAGTATAGAAGGGACACATCTCATCTCCCTAAGCCAAGGCCGTCCAAGCAATACATTGTATGCCATGGTCCCTTCCAAGATGTGAAACAAGGTATGCAAAGTTCGGGCCCCTACCTCAATGGGCAAGATAACCGTGCCAACCGTGGAAGATAAAGCATCATTGAATGCTTTAAGAGTAAAAGTCGACTTTGTGATAAGGGATGGCGACAACTTTAGATGACTCAACGCCGATGTTGTAATGATATTGATTGAGGAACCGGTGTCAATTAAGACTCTCTTGAATGGCTTGTTATCGATCTTGGCCATGATATGCAGTGGAGGATCTATACTTTCTGTTGACATAGGTTTGATTTCAAAATCATAGAAAGTGATGGAGGGCTCCATGCATGTTTGAATACTCCCCACAAAGTTGTTGAAGGCATTAGTATCTTGAGTTTGAAGCTCGATTGACTTTAATATTTCCATTAATGCCTCTCTATGCGGAGGAGATTGTTGAATGAGGTCATAGATCGATAACTTGGCGGAAGCCATTTTTAAACTGGTAGTTAACCGGCTACTCAATGACATGATGGGTCGTTGGCGTTGAGTAGAATGATTTAGCGGTTGTTGAGAAGTACTAGCACGTCGTTGGGTCACCGTTACCTGAGGTGGACTGGGGGTTTGTACAGGTGGTTGTGGTTCAGCCTCGATTTGGTTGGTTCGCCCTTTGACCCCGGGTTACTACGTTAATAGTACCCACAAAACCTTGGTATTGTTGTACATGGTTGACTTGATTAGGAGGAGTTACCTGAGTTACTCCCCCGGAAGTTGTTGGAGCTTCCTCCCGATGTGGAAGGGGTGTTTGAAATATACCAAGATTTTGATTTTGTTGGGCTAAGGGGCTATCCAATTTAATGGCTCCAATCTCAATAAGATCTTGGATCACATGTTTGAAAGTTGTACAATTATTGATATCGTGCCCATTTTGCCTATGATAAGGACAAAATAGGTACTCCTTGTAATACTTCCCCCTTCTAGATGGGTCTAAAGGTTTAAACTCAGGTAAAGTTAACTCGATTTGTGCTATATAACTTGTTGAATATGACCACATATGGTTCATCTAAAGGTGTGAATTGTCGCTTGGGACGATTGTTTTGCCAAGGTCGAGTTTCCATGGTTGGCCCAAGTATTGGGAGCTGGTTGAGTAGGGGCGGGTACCGCATGATAAGCAATTGGTTGCGGTTGACTTTGCATTACTTGTTGTTGTTGAGCCATTACGGGCTGGCTCGCCACCACTTGATTAACTTGGTTAACATTTGAGGCTGTACTAGCCTGTGCTTGTTTGTTTTGGCCATAATTATTATTTCGTTGTTGGCCCTTTTGTTGCCATTCTTTTCTACGGGGTTTTAAAACACCCTCTTGGACTTTAATGTCTTCTATGATACTTGCTTGGGCCAAAGCCTCTTCAAAAGTCCCGTATTGTTGTAATTGGAGTAACCAAGAGATAGGTTTTAGACAACTCCGGGTGAACATTTTGGTTAACTCCTCCATTGGTAGGGAGAATGGCAGTTTATTAATGATAGCCCTCCAACGGTTTCCAAAGTCATAAACAGTCTCATCGTCATGTTGCTTGAGCTTGTATAAGTCAGCTAATGAGACTCTCTTTTGTACATTCAGGGAGAATCGTTCTAAAAACAGATTAATCAATTGCTCGTAAGCATAAATGCTATGGTGAGCTAAATGATTATACCATTGTACAACATCTCCCCCTAATGTCTGAGGAAAAGTTCTGAGCATAAGAGCATCATTATTTTGGATTCTAAAGCAGGCATGCATGAATGAGCTCACATGTTCATGAGGATCCTCAGTTCCTCGAAATTTGTCAAACTTCGGTAATGTGAAATCGGTCGGATATGGCGGTGAAGGTACCGAAGGATGAATTGGTTGATTGATCAACGACCTTAGCGTAGGTTTCTGACTAGATGAGCCAGGCATGTTGAGCATAAGGTTGTCAATCTGTTGTTGCATAGCATGGAGTCGAGAATCTTCATGAAAATTTTGACTCGTTTGATGATTATGATGATGTAATGGAGGAGTGGAAAATTGATGAGATGGGATGAAATTGCCTGGATTAGGCGGTGTGGAATGGACAGGTTGTTGGTATGGATGATACCGGAAAGAAGGTGATTGGTTTGAATGATGAACTGGACTAGGTTGGGAGAAAGGTGGGGTAGGAATGGACACCACCGAAGATTGGGGTACCCAGGTGGGGCCTGAGCTAATAAAAGCTGGCTGGGTAGAAATTGGTTGGGGTGTAGGATTTACTACGACAGGTGGTTGAGCATTTTGTTGCTGTTGTTGCAAAATCAATTTGTCGAGATACTCCTTAACCTTATTAATCTCTAACCCAAGGGAGGTGGGATGATTGGATGAAGGTGGAGGGCAGGCTGCCATGGTAGTCACAGGAGACTGCATAGCAGGGGCAATGAAGGTGGCTGAAGTAGGCGGTACCTGGGAAGGAACAGTAGACTGTGCCCCAGGTAGGGTGAAACCATAAATGGTTTGGGAAGAAGAGGGTTGAAATTGGTTATGGCTAGAGGAGTTTCCACCAACTTCATAAAGAGAATTGGTGTACACCGGGGTACATGGAGGAGAAAGTGGTCGGGAAGACACTACATTTGTCTCCAAAGGAGGACAATTGAGCATCCGGGAAGATGTTGGAGATGAAGCCGGCTGAACAGATACCACATTAGCCTCAAAAAAAGGGTTAGTGTAGACTTGAGTGAAACCAGCGGGTATGGTTGATGCAATATCCTATTGAAAAATAGAATCTTGCATAGGGGAATCTTGGATTGGCTCAAGGACATAGCCAGTGCCATCTCTTAAGTGAGTTTGCACTTGGGCCATATCAATGTGGGTAATATGACAGGAATTGTCTTCCTCCATGGGCATGGCCATGTGATAGATGGTAGAAGGACGTGAAAGACCTGCAGGCGAACCTGCCTGAAATTCACTAGGATAAGTGGCCATGTTGGTGGTGGGGATGTTCTGTGAATTACCCATTTGATTATTTAGATTTAACATTTTAGATTGATTCCTTGTTAAGACCATGAAGCAATAAATCTAAACAAATTCAGAAAAGAAGAATGCAAAACTAGAATGATAAATTTACACTACAGAAATTATCGAGAAACAAGTCACAACCTAGGTTTCAACCAATGTGTCTTACCTTGCGGTTAATTAATTATTTTTCGATCTTAATCGTAGTAAATTTTAAGTGTCCGGTTTATGAGTTTTGCATGTGATCTAATCTTGAATTATTCACAAAAAAAGGTAAAAACTATGGCTAGGAAAGGACAACGAGATTCTTACTGGTGATGAAATCCAGCAAGTTTGCTCGGGGGTGACCTATGGTGTCTAAGGCAGAAGTTTAATGGATGGAGATGAATTCCACCGTCACTAAACTTCAAGCAATACCTGGTGATGAAATCCAGATATCACTGTTTTAAATGCAATATGAAAATGCAATGAATTTTTTTTTTTAAATGTTTTAGTTATCTAATGTGTACATACAAGGCTATAAATCAAAAGTTCTAATGATCTAAGCAAGAGGCTACTGAAAACATGTCATTTTCTCTGAAGAAGTGGAGTACACCGTTTAAAACCCCCTGCCTACCAATGATATCAGATATCAAAGGAGCAACCGGAAGGTTCGTCCACTTCTCTGCTTGGAATCACCCAATGGCAGGAGTACTATTGACATCCAATCAATAGTCCTACTTAGATAATTAAAACAAATAATTCGTAGCTATTCTAATATGCAGCTAGGTATGCAAAATTTTTTTTTTTTTATGCAAGCAACAATCAATAATGCAATGCAAAGAAAAATGTAATTAAAAATAACTGTTCTTTTCCAGATTACTTAGTTTTTGTTCATTTTAAAGTAATGATCCGAAAAAGAAACAAAATATGGCAGAAAAACCAAAAACGTAAAAAGTACAGCACTTACTTGGAAGCCTACGCTTTTCTGTAAAACTGACTTCAAACGCCCACGGGAGTCTCGCACAGCTGAAACGCACCTCTCGCGTTTCGTATTGGACTTCCGGACGCCCCTCTGCGTCTCGCTGCGTTTTCGCAAGCTCAGAAACCCTAGTTCGTCGGAACAACGAATTTCACGATTTCTGGAACCTGCAAAATAAAACAAAAAACAAGAACAGATTAGTAAAGCAAGTATTAAAAATATGAAACCCTAGGGGGTCCCACCGTGATCGCCATTTGTAGATTAAAAATACACGCCAAACAAAAAAAATAAAATCACAATGACAGAGTACAGAATAGTTGCACAAAACAAACGATTTCTATTAATCGATGGAGTTTAAAAACTCCTTTTTGAATACAATTGGGCCTGTAACCCTTTATTTGTGATACACAGTTACAAGTTATGCTAGGGTTCTCCGAAACCCTAGCTGGCACAAATGGTGGCGCTTCCGAAGAATGTATCTTCAATCCCAACAGAGTGAGTGGGCTTTGTTGTATCCCTTGCTTGGACCACTCCAGCTTAATCAGCTACCATCAATAAACCGGATCTCGCTATCAAAAACCCGCACACATTAACACTATCAAGGAGTTAGAAATTAATAAGAGGGCTCCACTGTGTGAGCCCTCGGAAACAATCTAAAACCCTAGAAAAATAGAAATGCAGGAATTCAATAACAGATCAATAAAAGAAAATAAGTTACTTGCTTTAAACTAATTTATACCTGTTCTCTGTTAACACAGCCTAGACCAGGCGACACCTGGAAGTAATGTGGTTGTCAAATCGGCTGCGGAAGGCACCCTGGTGCACTCGCTGAACGCCCGCGTGCTTCTGGATCAAGGTTTCAGACGCCGGTCTGAGTCTGTGGCTGTGGGTAAACGCCCGCGGGCACTTGGTAAACGCCCGTGGGCACTTGGTAAACGCCCGTGGGCACTTGGTAAAGGGGTAAACGCCCGTGGGCACTTGCGACAAGAATGGGGGATTCTGAATGTTGCAGAAGAGATGGCGGCGAAAGCGGCGACGGAAGCGGCGATGGATGCGGCGAAAGGGTAGCAGAAGAGAGATAGAGGAGATAGCAGTAGAAGAATTAGAATCAGAGATAGCGCATAGGAGATAGAAGATAGCAAAAGACATAGGGTTTGAGCCATCAAGGTGACTCAATTTATAATCTACTCTTAGGGCACACTTTAGGGTTTTAACGACACTTTGAACGTGTGGCTAAGATTAAAGTGGATCCAAGGGTAGAGAATAAATCTAGGTTGTGAAATGGATTAAGATGGATGGACGGATGAGATTAAATGAAGGATGGACGGCTCAGATTAAATCACTTAAACTATTATTTAAATATATATATTAAAATATTAAAATATATATATATATAAATATTAATTTAAATAAATTTGGGGATGAAAAATGGCGGGAAAGGTGAAATTGGGCCAAATAATGGCGGGAAAGTGTGGATTTGGGCCAAATAATGGCGGGAAGGTGGATGACCGACACGTGGCTGACAGGAAGGTATAGATGACTTGCAAGTGGCTGGATTTTGGTGTCTACACTTCCAATGACTGGACTTCGTATCCATTGTATCCTTTGTCAAAGCCATAATATTCTATGTTGGGAAGCTGAAGAAGCTTTGTGCTCTTTGGGTCGAAAGAAAGCTCTTTAATTAGCCGACAACCTTTGAACCAGTCTATCGAATTCACCATTTCAAAACCATGGGGACACATACACTTAGGTTTTGACGTATATACACACAAACTATTCGACCCACAATAGCCTTGAACTTTGCACTACTCCGGAAGTGCAAACTGTTGGGCCTGTGTAAGTGGTTATTTCTTTTAGTAAGGGCATAAAGGTACTTATGCCATATGAGGTGTAACCAAGTGGTGCCCTAATTTTAAAAAGAAAAAGAGTGAGAAGCTTCAGTTGTGCAATAAACAAAACAGTGAGCAAAGAGCAGAAAAATTTTGGGTTTTGAAAGTGTGCGCCGTCATCATCAAGAGCTCGATCGGAGGGTCTCCTATGGTCCGATTTGGCTGAAATTTTGATAGCATGTTCCCGACACACCGTTCATGATTTTGAATGGTGGATTTGTCGTTTGAAGCTCTCTACTTAGTTCTGTGGCTCTATCTTTGCTGCCCCTATTTTGGTGAGATATTTTTCATCTCCTTTTGCCAAGAATAGTTATTCTTGATGGTTATGTTATATGCCTCTAGTATTATCTAGACAAGACCCTTTGTATTCCCATTCTTGGTGATAGTGAAGTTAGGGTGGACTCCGAGATAGGTCCCATGTTTTTACTCCTCACACTGAGGGGTTTTCACGTAAAAATTGCTCGTGTGTTTGTGCTTGATATTTGGTGCATATATTTGTTCTATATATATTGCTTTGCTCAATTGGATTCCTATTAGATTCATACAAGAGTGGGAGTAAGAGTTTATTCCACTATGTTGTTGCTCTCTTTCTCTCAACAAAGTGGTATCAAAGCAAGGTGATTTGTTGATTCTTGTGCCTTGTGGTGAATGATGGAAACTAATACAAGTAGAATGGTTAACCTGAATGGTTCGAACTACCATGTTTGGAAAGGAAAAATGGAGGACCTTCTTCATGTGAAAGATTATTATTTATCGGTATTTGCTGAAGAGAAACCCGAGAATAAAACTGATGCCGAATGGAATATTTTTCATAGGCAAGTATGTGGGTACATCAAACAATGGGTAGATGATAATGTTTTGAACCATGTCAGTGGAGAGACACATGCACGCAGTTTATGGAACAAGCTCGAGGAGTTATATGCTCAAAAAATAGGGAATAATAAATTATTTTTGATACACTAGCTTATGTTTTTGAGATACCAAGATGGAACACCTTTGACTGATCACTTGAATGCATTCCAAGGAATTATTAATTAGCTTGCTAGAATGGGTATCAAGTTTGATGAAGAGGTACAAGGTTTATTGCTTCTTGGTGGGTTATCGAACTCGTGGGAAACGTTTAGAACATCACTGTCTAACTCAGCCCCAAATGGAGTAATCAATATGGATTTGGCTAAGGGTAGTATTATGAATGAAGAGATGAGAAGAAATTCAATTAGATCATCTTCGAAGTTAGAGGTTTTAGTCATAGAAAATAGGGGAAGGAGTTAGGGTAAATTTTTGAGAAATAGAGACAAGAGCAGAAAAAAATCCAACAGGTTTGCAAATGTTGAGTGTCATCACTGCGGTCTAAAGGGGAATATAAAGAAATACTGTAGACAATTAAAGAGAGAGAACAAGGAGAAGGGAAAAGGAAAGAAGAATGAAAATGGTGATGATGATGTCAGAGTTGCTACTATTTTTGATGAGTTTATGGTTATGTATGAAGATGATGTTATCAATCTCACATGTCATGAGACCAATTGGGTTGTTGATAGCGGTGCCACCATTCATGCTACATCACGGAAGGATTTCTTCACATCTTATACTTCTGGTGATTTTGGAGTTGTAAATATGGGCAACAATGACTTGGCTAAAGCCATTGGCATAGGCGATGTGTGTTTGGAGACAAACAACGGTACAATGTTGACTCTTAAGGTGTTAAGCATATTCTTGATATTTGCTTGAATCTAATTTCCGCAGGTAAGCTTGATGATGATGGATTTTGTAACACATTCAGTGATGGTCAATGGAAGCTCACTAAAGGTTCAATGGTTGTGGCTAAAGGAAAGAAGATCTCTTCACTGTATATAACACATGCAAGACTGTTAAGTGGGAGTGTCAATGCAGTGGAGAATGATGGTACAATCGAGTTGTGGCACAATAGGCTTAGTCACATGAGTAAGAAGGGTTTGATGGTTCTGGCCAAGAAGAATCTTCTTTCGAGAATGAAGAGTGCACCTTTGAAGAAATGTGCTCATTGTCTGGCAAGAAAATAGAACAAAGTCTCCTTCAAACATTCACCTCCTTCAAGGAAGCCAAGTATACTTGATTTGGTATATTCTGATGTTTGCGGACCGATGAAAACTAGAACACTTGGTGGTTCCCTTTACTTTGTAACTTTCATAGATGATCACTCAAAGAAGTTGTGGGTTTATACATTGAAGACGAAAGATCAAGTGTTGGAAGTCTTCAAGCAATTTCATGCCTTAGTTGAAAGACAATCTGAGAAGAAGTTGAAATGCATCAAGACAGATAATGGAGGTGAGTATATAGGACATTTTGATGAATATTGTAGACAACAGGGTATTTGGTATCAAAAGACAACGCCAAAGACTCCTCAGTTAAATGGTTTGGCTGAGAGAATGAACAAGACATTAGTCAAAAGGGTGAGGTGTTTGCTTTCACAATCAAAACTATCAAGATCTTTTTGGGGTGAATCTCTTAGTACCGTTGTACATGTGTTGAATCTCACACCGTGTGTTCCATTATAGTTTGATGTGCCAAACAGAGTTTGGACAGGAAGAGATGTGACTTATGATCACTTGCATGTTTTTGGATGCAAAGCATTTGTGCATATTCCAAAAGATGAGAGATCCAAGCTTGATGTCAAGACACGACAATGCATATTTTTGGGTTATGGCCATGATGAGTTCGATTATAGGATTTATGATCCTGTTCTAAAGAAGCTTGTATGGAGTCAAGATGTGGTGTTTATGGAAGATTAGAACATAAAGGACATTGAGAAAATGGAAAAGACAATACCTAGGTGTAATGATAATTTGATTGACTTAGATCTTGCTCCTCCGACACATGTGTCGATTCTAGTTGGGGATGAAATTCAAGATGACCAGCAAGGAGATGATGATGCAAATGATCCTATATAGGGTGAGGCAGAAGGGGATATTGATGAGAAGATGATAGAACCAGAAGTTCCACCAAAATTTCCACTTAGGAGGTCGACTAAAGACCGACAACATTCCTCACGGTATTCTGTAGACGAGTATGTGCTACTCATTGAGGGGGGGGACCTAAATGTTATAAAGAAGTCATGGAAGATGAGCATAAGAATGAGTGGATTGATGCCATGCAATATGAGATGAAGTCACTACATGAGAACCACACTTTTGAATTGGTGAAGTTGCCTAAGGGCAAAAGAGCTTTGAAGAATAGATGGGTTTACAGAGTGAAGCAAGAAGGACAAACTTCACGACCACGTTACAAAGCTAGATTGGTTGTGAAAGGGTTCAAACAAAGGAAAGGAATTGATTTTGATGAGATATTTTCCCCAGCTATGAAGATGTCATCCATACGTGTGGTTCTTGGTTTAGCTACAAGTCTTGACTTGGAAGTTGAACAGATGGATGTAAAGACTGCTTTCCTACACGATGAACTCGAGGAAGAGATTTCCATGGACCAGCCAGAGGGTTTCGAAGTGAAAGGAAAAAAAAACTATGTGTGTAAGTTAAAGAAGAGTCTTTATGGCTTGAAATAGGCACCGAGACAATGGTATAAGAAGTTTGAGTTAGTTATGGGGGAGCAAGGCTACCAAAAAACAACTTCTGACCATTGTGTTTTCTTCTAGAAGTTCTCTAATGATGATTTCATTATTTTACTGCTATATGTTAATGATATGTTGATTGTTGGCAAGAACTCTTCTAGAATTCACAGGATGAAGAAGCAGTTGAGTCAATCCTTTGGTATTAAGGACTTGGGACCAACAAAGCAGATTATTGGCATTCGAATTTATCGAGACCGAAAATCTAAGAAGTTGGATATGTCACAGGATTAGTACATTAAAAAGGTGCTTGAAAGGTTCAATATGGATAAGGCTAAAGTGGTCAGCACCCCTCTTGCTACACATTTTAAGTTGAGAAAAAAGCAATGTCCATCTACTGATGATGAGAAGAAAGATATGGAAAAGGTTCCATATGCCTCAGTCGTAGGTAGCTTGATGTATGCCATGGTATGTACAAGACCTAACATTGCCCATGTAGTTGGTGTTAGCCATTTTCTATCCAATCCAGAAGAGAGCATTGGAATGCAGTCAAGTGGATCTTGAGATATCTTAGTGGCACTTCCATATGAGACTTTGTTTTGGAAGTGATAAACTAATGCTTATTGGCTACACTGATTTAGATATGGTAGGAGACGTGGATACACAAAAGTCTACTTCAGGTTATATGATTACATTCTCAGGAGGGGCTGTAGCTTGGCAATCAAGGCTACAAAAATATGTTTCCCTTTCTACAATAGAATCAGAGTTCATCGCAACAACGAAAGCATGTAAAGAGTTACTATGGATGAAGAGGTTTATGCTAGAGCTTGGTTTGAAACAACAACGATACGTGTTGCTTTGTGATAATAAAAGCGCTATTCACCTTGGTAAGAATTCTACATTCCATTCTAGATCAAAGCACATTGATGTGAGGTACCATTGGATTAGAGATACTCTTGATGACAAGTTGATGGAACTTGAGAAAATTCATACCGATCATAATGGCTTTGATATGTTGACGAAGGCGCTGCCAAGGGAGAAGTTTGAGTTTTGTCGGTGACGAGCTGGCATGGACTTCCCATGAGGAGTTATAGGCGGGTCTCCCTCATTGGGCTGGAGGGGGAGATTTGTTGGGCCTGTGTAATTGTCCAGCCCATGTGGGCTCTTTTTAGTGGTTATTTCTTTTAGTAAGGGCATAAAGGTACTTATGCCATATGAGATGTAACCAAGTGGAACCCTAATTTGAAAAAGAAAAAGAGTGAGAAGTTTCAGCCGTGAAAAACAGTGAGAAAAGAGGAGAAAAATTTTGGGTTTTGAAAGTGTGCGCCATCATCATCAAGAGCTCGATCGGAGGGTCTCCCGTGGTCCAATTTGGCTGAAATTTTGACAACAGGTTCGCGACACACCGTTCTTGATTCTGAATGGTGGATTCGTCGTTTGAAGCTCTCTACTCAGTTCTGTGGCTACGTCTCCACTGCCCCTGTTTTGGTGAGATCTTTTTCATCTCCTTTTGCCAAGAATAGTTGTTCTTGATGGTTATGTTGTATGCCTCTAGTATTATCTAGAGAAGACCATTTGTATTCCCATTTTTGGTGATAGTGAAGTTTGGGTGGACTCCGAGATAGGTCCCGTGTTTTTACTCCTCACACTGAGGGGTTTTCACGTAAAAATTGCTCGTGTGTTTGTGCTTGATATTTGGTGCATATATTTGTTCTATATATATATATATTGCTCTACTCAATTGGATTCCTATTAGGTTCACACAAGAGTGGGAGTAAGAGTTTATTCCGCTGCTTTGTTGCTCTCTTTCTCCCAACACAAACCACGTAATCCTCCAGCTGCGACTCTGCTTTTCAAGACTGTATAATTTCAGATTACCGTCAAAATCCATAGTCAATCTTCTTAAATGGCTTTCGCCATGATCTGACGCAATAAAACTGAGCAGGTCGCTTGAGTTGAATACCCCAAATCTGTCCAGAGTCGCCAAGCGAGTAATGTTGTAAGTATTTCTGTGGTTATCGAGTGCATTCAGCCAGGGACGCGGCCAATACTTAGAAGAGGCATCCAGACGACTGTATCCCGCATATCAGAATACCATATGGCGAAACCAAAGGCGTTTACGCCAACACTGTAAAACCCAACAGAAAACGTGCCATCTTGAGACATCATTAACAGAGTTTGGTTTCCTTTCGTTGAGGGGGAAAATCCAGACATCAGCTTGTCTAATCCATTACTCTGTCGGGCAGATATAGAGGAAGTGTAAAGCAGCGCACACGTTAACCAGACAAACAATGTGAAGAGTATGCCTGTGTTTATGTTGCAGATTCCATTGTCGAGAGAAAAAGAAAAACTGCTAGTAGTGAGAAGAATCGAACCTAATCTCATATATTTAGGGATGCAAAGCGCTTACCCATCTTCAAGAAGGAGAAGGTTACCATAAATTCAATGCTGTGACAAGTGCTTCAAAAAAATAAAAATCTGTAGCCAGCATCGGGAGTCATGGCAGCAGCCAAGAAAAAGTAAACCATGCGTAGAAAATTACAGACCTCCTCCTCATGTGTGTGTGGTATATCAATTTTGGACAATGAAATTGAACATACCCAGCTTCATAGTTCCGTGATGTATGTCGCGTCGTCACTCTTAGAAAAGAGCCCCTCGATTAATATTGGAAATATAAGGCGACTGGACTTGACTTGAGGTTGAAATTTCAATATGCTGTGAACTGATTAATATCATCATCGTCTTCGTTATTTTGGGTAATCGAAATGGACGTAGTGTAGACGTAGGATTTATATTTCTGAAGTACAAACCATTTCTTCTAGTGGGCTGGATCATCAAATTATCGAGCACATTAATTTTTACCATTTTCTCACCCATGACATTTGGGTGTATAAAAAAGTGATTGGAAATATAAAAAGATATGGAAACGTCAAACATAAATGAAATAAAATTTACACAATATCTGAGTCCAAGTCAATTGACAAACGCAATTTGATCTACGTGCGGCCTCTATGGTCTTCCCGTGATTTATCTCCTTTTGCCCACAATATCTAAATCCAAGTCAAACGACAAACGCAACTTGATCTACGTGTGGGTTGTCCCTACCGCCCCTTCGTCTTCCCGTGATTTATCTTTTTTTCCCACAATATCTAAGTCCAAGTCAATCGACAAACGCATCTTGATCTACTTGTGGGTTGTCCCTACCGCCTCTATCGTCTTCCGGTGATTTATATCCGCCTCTATCTATGGTACCTTAAGAGAATAATAAGCACTTTTAATAAAAGTTCAACTATCCTCTCTCACGTCTTAAGAGCTTGGATGGTCTTAAAACCAATAAAAATATAGTAAAATAAATAAATTTTGCATTGAAGGTCCACATGTGAATGTGTAGATGATTGGGTGCAATAAATTTTATTGTGTTCCTTTTACTAGAGAAAATAATAGTTTCATGTTAGTTCAAACCTTTAGTTTTAAATTTTATGAAAATAAATCTTTCATGATATATGGTTTGTCACTTACAGTATTTTTTTTTTTAAATTTATGTGCTCTTTTAATGTGGTAATGTTTTTGTAGATATTAATGTGGTAATGGTTTTGTAGATAAATGGTTTGTCACTTACAAATTTATGTGCTCTTTTAATGTGGTAATGGTTTTGTAGATATATGATTTTGCATTCTAAACTAATTTATTATTCTATTTATCAATCAGTTAAATTTACTTAATTTTTCTTATGTTTAAATTTGGTATCCTTTTAACAATTAGGAATCAAGTATATATGAGGTATGAATATTTATTACAAATATTTATAAATCTAACGAGAATATACAAGCTTATACTCACATAACAATCAATGTATTTAACTAGGAGAAAACAATTATGATGCTATTGTAGAAACAATACCACCAAGGAAGCGATAACACAAGTGGTGCTTCTGTTTGGCAACACTTTTGTAAATTTTTCCAGAATTTGGTCTTTCCTACCTCCCTCATCTTTAAATGGTATAATAATTTTTCAAAACATGCGTTTCACCTACCACATTTATGGCATGGAGTGTGCCGCCTCACCCTTTAAATAAAATGAGCTTATACTGAGAGGGGGTGAATAGTATAAGATAAAACTTTTTGCTTTTCAATCCATATGATAACATCAATAATATTAAAGCAGTAAACATTACACAAAGCATCACACATATGAGAGACATTATTTAATGTGGTTCACCCAATGTGGGCTACTCCACGGAGAAAATATTTCACTAAATTTTTCTTAACAAATCTCTTGGGAATCCTTCTCTATTACAATAGTTATGGACCTCTATCCAAAGGAGACACCAATTACCTAATAAATTTTGTGGACATCAATTCACAAGAGAACTCCTTCTCCTTTGCTCTGGTTGGTGATCTTCTAGAAGACTACTGCCTCCACTACACTGGATTATGGATCTCTCCGCATAGAAGACCTCTGTCCTCACTACCTTGGCTAATGGATCTCTATCCATTGGAGACAACTGTCCTCTACTCTATCACCTCCAAATCTTACTCTAAACTTTGTTCAATATCTATCTTACATTCGTACTGAACACTATGCTCTAACTTGCATAAATTTACTCATAAATTTATCTCTGCTCTGGTACAAATCTGCTCTCAAATATATACCAAATTCAGTCTCTGCTTTGGCACAAAACTATTCACAAATCTATACCAAAATCGATCCTCAAATATATCCTCAAGCCTTAAGACAAAACTTGATCAAATCATAAACCAAATCTGCTCAAATTTACCCAAAGCCTTAACACAAGGCTTGAACAAATGAATCAACTCTGCTCTCAAGTCTTCACAAAGACTTACCTCTAGTATGTCATTAAATTTCACACAAGCTCATTAATTTTTTTTTAGAAAATACAACTTAATTATCTTTCAATAAACCTCTTCAACACACAGTAAGAATCATGTTTAGCCACATAAACATATAGATAATGGTTAAATAATCAATATGTTTCACACTCATAATATTTATACTCAAAAAAGTACTATATCACTTTCAAACTCTCTTTCAAATCAATTCAGAAATAAAGTATATTTTTTTCACAAACCTTGAACTATCACTCCAATGCTTTCAATCAATAATGCTCAATCAACTTCACTAAAACATGATGATTACACAATGACACTGAGAGGGGGGGGTGAATCAGTGTAGCTATTAATTTTTATATCTACAGCATTTAATATGAAATAAAGAGAACTTGACAACTGAAAAACAACTTGAACAAGAGAGCACACCACAACACTCAATATACCGAGGTTCACCAATTTGGCTACTCCTCAAAAATGACTGCTTGGACTCCAATCCAAATCCAAGTCTTTGCAAAATCAATTTTACAAATACTTTACCAAGACCAACCGGAAGGAGCACCAACCCCCGTAATTTTCTCACGCAACGGATGGAGCACCAACTCCTAGTACCAAGCACCAACTTGGACTGCAATTCGGATCAATTTAGAATGACATAAAAATGTCTTCACTTCATGCATGACCCTGACTGGTCTGTAATTAACCCAACTCTACACACTCTCACGGCTCTGCTTATTTTTCTCTTGATTCTTCTCTAACCCTCCTTTTACAGCAATTTCTCTCTAACAGCAGCAACATCTTCTTTGTACGATTATTCTTTTATAACCTTTCAATCCTGCATGCAATCGAATGATCTTCTCCAACTGTTCGAATTCATTACTCCTGTCCATAATGTGACTGTTCGAATGCATGAACATACGGCTGTTCGAGTGCCTTTTCTTTTCTCCATATGCAATTCTTCGAAAGCTTTTCGATTCTTCATGTTCGGCTTTTCTGTATGCTTCAAATACGTCTGTTAGAATGCCTCGCAAATACGACCTTTCGAATGCTTTTATTATCCTTCATATTCGGCTTTTCGAATGCGTTTCAATTATGCATGTTTGGCTGTTGCATTGCATGTCCAACACCTGTCAACGTTTAACTGTCTGTCTGACTTCAGTTACTTCTTATGTGACAGACTGCATGATGCTTTTCTGCCATGTGTCACCTTTCATGTTGCTTCGGCATTTTCCTACCAGACTGTTACCTGTCGCGATATCGCGACACTTTTAACTTATGCTGACGTCACCCTGAAGGTTGTCACGAAATCATGACCATTTTGGCCTTGAAAGCTTTTCTCCGCTCATGTCGCGAAATCGCGACACTTTGAACTTTTGCTGACGTCATCCTCATCATGTCGCAAAATCGTCGATCCATTTTGGCTTTAAAGCTTTCATGTCACATATCTCGACACTTAGAACTTTTGTCGACATCATCCTAACATGTCACGAAATCTGACTTCTCTTCTTTCCTTTCAAATCTGACACTTTTTTTCCTACACTCTTCCTTGCCAACCAAAATGGAACATGTCACGAAATCGCGACACTTTGCTCTTCCGTACAACTCTCCTTGCCAACTCAAAAAATGGAACATGTCGCGAAATCGTGACACTTTGCTCTTCCGTACAACTCTCCTTGCCAACTCCAACAAAAATGGAACATGTCGCGAAATCGTGACACTTTGCTCTTCCGTACAACTCTCCTTGCCAACTCCAGCGAAAATGGAACATGTCACGAAATCGCGACGCTTCCGGCTCTTGCTGACGTCATCAATCTTCTTGTCGCGAAATCGTGACGTTTTCGGCTTCTAGCAGCTTTCCTTGAAACTTGTCGCGAAATCGTGACACTTTCGGCCCTTGCTGACGTCATCGTTATCTTCGTCACGAAATCGTGACGCTTCTGGCTTCCGTACGCTCTTTGCTCCATGCAGTAGCGAAATCGCTACATCTTCTTGTTTGTGTCTTTTCACTTGTAGCGAAATCGCTACATCTTTGTTTTCTGCACTTCCTAATTGTAGCGAAATCGCTACACCTTTGTGCCATGTATTTTCATCATGCAGGATATCGCTACACCTTTGTTTATTATTTAACATGTAGCGATATCGCTACACCTTTGTTTCCATTCATTTCAACATGTAGCGATATCGCTACACCTTTGTTGCTGAGCATTCTCTCTCCTCTTCGGGTCGCAAAAACCCGACGTGTCGCGATATCGCGACACTTTTCGTTGCTAGCTCCTTTTCTCCATTTATGTCACGAAATCGTGACATCTTTTCACCTTGCTTCCCTCTCTGCCAACATGTCGCGAAATCGTGACAGTTTACCTTTCACTTTCTCTCTCCTCTGATATCCGAAATTATCAACTTCTCTCTCCTCGACATGTCGCGAAATCGCGACAATCTTCCTTGCAGTTTCTCTCTCCTCGCTTTTGTCGCGATATCGCGACACATTTTCTCTCTCCTCAACGAAAACTCGACATGTCACGAAATCGCGACATTTTCGGCTGTGCCTTCTCTCTCCTCGACCATGTCGCGAAATCGCGACGAAAAACATGTCGCGATATCGCGACAGTTTTCTTCCTTGTCTCTTTCTCGCCGTTTCGAATCCGGGTCACCTCTCGTTTTCCTTGAAACTTCTCGCACTTGATCCGACCGACCTCCGAACCGCATCAATCGTATCAATCTGACTCGTGTTGACAACAATGACAATACTTTTGCAATTCTTTTGCTGCACCTTGCTCAACAATCTCCCCCTTTGGAATTGTTGGCAACACACCGCAACCTTGCTTAATTTCTTCTCCCCCTTTGCCAATAATACCAAAGGGCTGCCGTAGACTCCCCCGAGTCTATGCACAACATTCTCGTACTTAAAAAGTTTGAATGCTCCCCCCGAGAATGTGTTTCCCATAGCTAGTCAGTGCTTGGGTGGTGTGACTACTCCCAACTTCTTCCGAAGGTATTCAAATACTTCCTTTGGCAAAGGTTTTGTGAATATATCAGCTACTTGCTCTGTAGTTGGAACAAAATCCAATTTAACCTCTCCTTCTGCAACTTTATCCTTCAAGAAATGATATCGGATTGCAATATGTTTGGTTCTTGAATGCATTACCGGATTCTTGGATATGTTGATAGCACTAGTGTTATCACATTTAATTGAAATTGGCTCTTTGAAATGAATACCAAGATCTTTCAACGTTTGTCTCATCCATAATATCTGAGTACAGCATGTTGTTGCTGCAATGTATTCTCGCCTCGCAGTGGATAGAGATACCGATTCTTGTTTCTTGTTGTGCCATGCTACCAGCCTCGTCACCAAGATAAAATGCTCCTCCACTTGTGCTCTTTCTCGTCATCAATACATCCTCGCCCAATCTGCATCGGAATATGCAATCAAAGTGAAATCTTTACCTTTTGGGTACCACAACCCATAATCCATAGTGCCCTTGAGATATCTCGAAGATCCTCTTTACAACTGTTACATGAGTTTCTTTGGGACTGGCCTCGAAATCTTGCAACCATACATACCGCTTGTAATATATCCGGTCTAGTGGTCGTTAAATACAAGCAGGCTTCCAATCATAGACCCGTACATTGTTTGATCTACATCTGGGGATTTATCATCCTTGCTCAACTTGCAACTCGTTGTCATAGGAGTGCTGACCGGTTTACTGTCTTCCATTGTGAACTTTTTCAGCATTTCTTTTACATATTTAACTTGAGAAATAAAAATGCCTTTTTCATTTTGATTGACCTGCAATCCTAAGAAATAAGAAAGTTCACCAATCATTGACATCTCAAATTCTTTTTTCATTTTAATTGATATGTCTTTGCAATATTCATCCATGTCGACGCCAAATATTATGTCATCTACATAAACAACAAGAACAATAAGATGACCCTTCTCTGCTTTGACATATAAGTTGCTATCCACCAAACCTTTCTTAAACCCTTGTTTAATTAGATAATTATCCAACCTTGCATACCATGCTCTAGGTGCCTGTTTTAATCCATATAAAGCTTTCTTTAACCTCCGCAAACAAAATCTGGATTGTCACCAAGTTGGAAGCCATCCGGTTGTTCAATGTAAACCTCTTCTTCCAGCTTTTCCATTCAAAAATGCTGATTTTACATCCATTTGATATACTTTGAAGTTTTTATGAACTCGCTAATGCCGTAAACATCCTGATTGCCTCTAGTCTGGCTACCGGTGCAAAAGTTTCTTCAAAATCAATGCCTTCAACCTGAGCATAGCCTTTACATACCAATCTTGCCTTATTTCTGACAACCTGCCCATCTTCATTCAATTTATTTCTAAAAACCCATTTAGTGCCAATTATGTTTTTATTTGTTGGTCTAGGTACTAATTCCCTGGTATTGTTTTTCTCTATCTGATCTAGTTCTTCATTGATTGCCTTCATCCAACTTTCATCGTTGCTTGCTTCAAGCAACATTTTTAGGTTCAATACTAGATAACAGAGAATAGTTCCTCACCGTTGTTCTTCTTGTCCGAATACCATCTCGTGGGATCCCCAATAATCTGCTCACTTGGATGATTTTTCTGCCACTTGCTCTGTTTTAAATTTCCCTGTTTTCTTCTTCTTCGATTCAGTTTTTACACCATCTGGATCAATTTTCTCGATTCTTCTCTGTTTCTTTTTCATCATCACCTTCAATGACTTCTTCATACATAGGGTAGTTTTCTTGATAAGTAGTTTCTTGTTCTCTACCTTCATCAACTTTCACATCAAGCACTTTCAACAATTTTCTTCAACCTCTTGTTGTAACATGTGTATGCCATGTTTTTTGTTGAGTAACCGAGAAAGATACCTTCATCACCTCTATCTTCAAATTTACCGAGGTTATCTTCAATCCGTTTTATGTAGCACTTGCCGCCAAATACTTTGAAATGTCTTGTTGTTGCCTTTCTCGCCAAACCACAACTCATAAGTTGTTTTGCTTTCATGTGGTCTCAAGATGCACCTGTTTTGAATGTAAACCGCAAGTATGAACCGCCTCTTTCCAAAATCTGTCACCTATTTTGTTTTCTCGCCAAGCATTGTCCTTGCCATTTCCTGCACTCTTCTATTCTTCCTTTCTACAACACCATTCTCGCCGAGGTGTCCTAGCCGCTGAAAACCGTCTTCTTATCCCATGTTTTTGACAAGTATTCTGCAAATTCTTCGGAGATAAACTCTCCTCCCCCGTCTGATCTTAGGCATTTAATTCTTTTTCCCCGATTGATTCTCAACAAGATTTTTGAAGGTTTTAAACATCTCAAAGGCTTCCGACTTGAGTTTCAGAAATAGTACCCATGTCATTCTTGAGTAGTCATCTATACACAGCATAAAATATTTGTGTCCATTTATGCTTTCAGTTCTCATGGGTCCACATAGATCAATGTGAATTAGTTCTAATGGCTTGCTAGTGAAGTATTCTTTTGCTTTGAAAGTGGCTCTGGTTTGTTTTCCCTTTTGGCATGACTCACAGATGCTATTTACAGGTTTTCCAATGTTTGGTATATCTCTAATCGCTTTTTTTGAACCGATTTTTGCCGGATTGTCAAAACTAATATGCCCAAGCCTCTTGTGCCATAGCCGGTTTTCATCTTCCTGTCCCATCAAGCATGTTCCTTCTACAGTTTCTGAAAGTGTATACAGATTTCCTGAAGTTCTCAGTCCAATGGCTATTAACTTTCCATTTTTTGTCTTTCTTACTTCACAGCCCTCCTTCTTGAAGATTACATCATGACCTCTGTCACATATTTGACTTACACTTAGCAAGTTATGCTTCGGGCCAATTACAAACAAGACTTCTTTTGATTTTATATTGCCATCACCGATCTTGACTGATCCCTTTCCAACAATCTTTGCTCCATCATTATTTCCAAATTTCACGTAACCACCTTCATAATTCTCGTAAATTCTCAAACTTTTGCTTGTCACCCGTCATGTGACCGGAACAACCACCGTCAAGTATCCAAGGTGCTGATTTGTTCTGAGCTTTAAAAGGCAGTCCGGACAATCAAAGATTCCTTTTCTTTCCATTCTCGGTTTGATAGCAGATTTTGCTACTTGTTTTGCCTTTGTCCTTTCATTAGCATGTGCCTGTTTTTCAGAAATTTCTGGTTTTGTTTCAACCCACTTGGCTGAGATTTTCTACCCCGATAATTATTTGATGCAAAAGTGCTTCACAGCTTCTAGCAATATGTCCAAAATTATGACAATTATAACATTCAACCGCATAATTCATTAAAGGAGAAAAAACATTTCTGCTGGTAAAATTCCTTTGAGATACATTATGCCCGCAATCTGAAATCTTATGGCCATAAGCATTGCATTTAAAACAATAACCAGAAAATGCATGATTAAACCTGGGTGCCGGTCTTTGCCAGTTTGAAGTAGGAGCCATGACTCTTCTCTTCCTCGGATGTGTGACTTTTGTGAATCCATCTTTGTCAGTATTCTTCTTGAATCTGGCATTATTGTTTTCTTTTGCATGATTTTGTTTTTCTGGTTCAACCCTGATCTTTTCTTCTTTCTTTATGGGTTCTATATTCAAGTTCTTTGAATCCTTTGAAGATTCTCCTTCATCAAAGCCTAAACCAAATTTGATGCCATAAGGCCTTTGGTTATTTAACATTTTATCCAGCTTTACAATACTTTCTTCAAACTTATGAAAATAGTTCAATTTTCTATTCATCTCCTCTAACCGCATCCTTAACATAACAATGTCTTCCTCTAGCTTGCCGCATTCAACTCGTCTTTACAGCTTAATTGTTCATCAAGAACTTCGGACATTTTCTTGAATTCCTCTCGTCTCGTATTTTCAGATTGTTTATTATGTCTCTGGCATTCTCTAATTTCTTTGAAAAATTTTTATTCTTCTTCCTTTCTCGCACTCAACTCTTCAAGTGCAAGCAACCAATTCTCCTTCCAAATACACTTCACCTTCATCCTTGGAATTTTCATCACCTTCCCGATTTTCCTCTCTGTTCTTTCTTCTTCAAGTGCCATGAACAGAGCTTCACCTCCTTCTTCTTCGACTCCTCATCCGTGCTTTCTTCGAAACTGCTGACATTCTTGGTTATGAAGCTTTTCTTCTTGAAGTTGTTCTTTCTGAAATTTTGTTTCTTCTTCCAGCCACCTTTTTCTTGGTGTGAACCTTCACCATTTTTGGTTCTCTCCTGCATTGGACATTTGGCTGCAAAATGACCGACTCCTCCACAATTGAAGCATTTAAAAGGTAGCTTCCCTCTATATTTTCCTTTTCCTTTTGTGAGTTTTCGAACAAAATTGGCTTCTGTTTCATCCAATGTTCCTTCATCCTCAGATTCATGTTCAGCTTTTACATTCTTGTGTGCTTTAAAAGTCGCTTCTCTGTCTGTAGACTTGGTTTGTCCTATTCTCATTTCATATGCTGTCAGGGAACCATGCAACTCATCCATGCTGAAGTTGTTTAGATCTTTTGCCTCTTCTATTGCAGAGACTTTGGAGTTAAATCTTTTGTGAAGTGTTCTGAGAACCTTTTTCACAACAACTGCATCATCAATTTCTTCACCGAGTCCTCTGATTGCATTAATAATTCCGTTGACTCTCAAGCATATAAGTCTCTATGTTTACATCTTCATTCATTTGCAGTGCTTCGAACCGTGCTCGATGAGTTTGCAGCTTTGCTTCCTTAATCTTACTCTCTCCTTCATGGATGCTCTTCAGCTTTATCCCACATGTCTTTTGCTGATTTACAACTCATGACTCTTATCGCTTCACCGTCAACAAGCCCACACATTATGGCATTCTTAGCTTTGGAGTTGTTTTCAAATTTCTTTTTCTCAGTAGATCTCGTTGGAGGGGTAGTGGGTGCCGTGTATCCACTATCTACGTAATCCCAAATATCGTATCCCAATGCACTCGGATATGTTTGCATTCTCGAGTTTCCGAAGGTGTAATTTGTTCCATCAAATAAGGGAGCTTTGTTGGATGAAAATCCTTCACCACCTTGCCATTGTTCCTTCCAAGATCTCCTTAGCTGATTAAGCTTGTACAAGGAACCTTGCTCTGATACCAATTGATGATTACACAATGACACTGAGAGGGGGGGTGAATCAGTGTAGCTATTAATTTTTATATCTACAACATTTAATATGAAATAAAGAGAACTTGACAACCAAAAAAAAAAAAACAACTTGAACAAGAGAGCACACCACAACACTCAATATACCGAGGTTCACCAATTTGGCTACTCCTCAAAAATGACTCGCTTGGACTCCAATCCAAATCCAGCCTTTGCAAAATCAATTTTACAAATACTTTACCAAGACCAACCGGAAGGAGCACCAACCCCCGTAATTTTCTCGCTGCAACGGATGGAGCACCAACTCCTAGTACCAAGCACCAACTTGGACTGCAATTCGGATCAATTTAGAATGACATAAAAATGTCTTCACTTCATGCACGACCTCGACCGGTCCGCAATTAACCCAACTCTACACACTCTCACGGGCTCGCTTATTTTTCTCTTGATTCTTTTCTAACCCTCCTTTTACAAGCAATTTCTCTCTAACAAGCAGCAACATCTTCTCTCGTACGATTATTCTTTTATAACCTTTCAATCCTGGCATGCAATCGAATGACCTTCTCCAACTGTTCGAATTCATTACTCCTGTCCATAATGTGACTGTTCGAATGCATGAACATACGGCTGTTCGAGTGCCTTTTCTTTTCTCCATATGCAATTCTTCGAAAGCTTTTCGATTCTTCATGTTCGGATTTTCTGTATGCTTCAAATACGTCTGTTAGAATGCCTGCAAATACGACCTTTCGAATGCTTTTATTATCCTTCATATTCGGCTTTTCGAATGCGTTTCAATTATGCATGTTTGGCTGTTGCATTGCATGTCCAACACCTGTCAACGTTTAACTGTCTGTCTGACTTCAGTTACTTCTTATGTGACAGACTGCATGACGCTTTTCTGCCATGTGTCACCTTTCATGTTGCTTCGGCATTTTCCTGCCAGACTATTACCTATCGCGATATCGCGACACTTTTAACTTATGCTGACGTCACCCTGAAGGTTGTCACGAAATCGCGACCATTTTGGCCTTGAAAGCTTTTCCCCGCTCATGTCGCGAAATCGCGACACTTTGAACTTTTGCTGACGTCATCCTTAATGCTGTCACAAAATCATGACCATTTTGGCTCTTAAGCTTTCCTTCGATCATGTCGCGATATCGCGACACTTTCAACTTTTGCCGACGCATCATCCTTAGCATGTCACGAAATCGTGACGCTCTTTCATACACTCTTCTTTCCCAAAGGAACATGTCATCGAAATCGTGACACTTTGTTCTTCCGTACAACTCTCCTTGCCAACTCCAGAGAAAATGGAACATGTCACGAAATCGTGACACTTTGCTCTTCCGTACAACTCTCCTTGCCAACTCCAGCAAAAATGGAACATGTCACGAAATCGTGACACTTTGCTCTTCCGTACAACTCTCCTTGCCAACTCCAGCGAAAATGGAACATGTCACGAAATCGCGACGCTTCCGGCTCTTGCTGACGTCATCAATCTTCTTGTCACGAAATCGTGACGTTTTCGGCTTCTAGCAGCTTTCCTTGAAACTTGTCACGAAATCGTGACACTTTCGGCCCTTGCTGACGTCATCGTTATCTTCATCGCGAAATCGTGACGCTTCTGGCTTTCGTACGCTCTTTGCTCCATGCAGCGAAATCGCTACATCTTCTTGTTTGTGTCTTTTCACTTGTAGCGAAATCGCTACATCTTTGTTTTCTGCACTTCCTAATTGTAGCGAAATCGCTACACCTTTGTGCCATGTATTTTCATCATGTAGCGATATCGCTACACCTTTGTTTCCATTCATTTCAACATGTAGCGATATCGCTACACCTTTGTTGCTGAGCATTCTCTCTCCTCTTCGGGTCGCGAAAACCCGACGTGTCGCGATATCGCGACACTTTTCGTTGCTAGCTCCTTTTCTCCATTTATGTCGCGAAATCGTGACATCTTTTCACCTTGCTTCCCTCTTCGCCAAGATGTCGCGAAATCGTGACAGTTTACCTTTCACTTTCTCTCTCCTCCCATGCTCTTATATCGCGATATCTGCAAATTTGCATGCATCTTCTCTCTCCTCGGCAATGTCGCGAAATCGTGACAATCTTCCTTGCATTTTCTCTCTCCTGCTTTTTGTCGCGATATCGCGACACATTTTCTCTCTCCTCAACGAAAACTCGACATGTCACGAAATCGTGACATTTTCGGCTGTGCCTTCTCTCTCCTCGACCATGTCGCGAAATCGCGACAGAAAACATGTCGCGATATCGCGACAGTTTTCTTCCTTGTCTCTTTCTGGCGCTTCGAATCGGGTCACCTCTGTTTTCCTTGAAACTTTCTGCACTTGATCTGACTGACCTCTGAACTGCATCAACTGCATCAATCTGACTGTGTTGACAACAATGACAATACTTTTGCAATTCTTTTGCTGCACCTTGCTCAACAAAACAATCACTCAATGAAACACAACTTGCTTACAAACCCTAACCAAGTGTTTCACTATACTTCCAACAACTCACACTATGGATCTCAAACCTTGACTCAAGATAATTCCAATTTCACATAACAATGATACTCATGATCTTTCAACATCCACAAATCATGCACATGAAAACTCACTCAAACATTTCCAACAATGCTTATCAAACAATCCTTTTCACTCCACCTTTGCATTTCACAACATTCAATCCAACAATATTTCACTCATAAGGAAGATGTGCCCATACCTTTTGTTTTGATGGAGATATATCTTCAAAACCTGTCTCAATCACAATCAAATCCTCTTTGCCAATTTCAAGGTTAGATAGCAACAACCTATCTCAAAATCTCCACACAAATATTCTCCTCAATAATTATTTCACCATACAAAAATATCAAGTCTCAAGTACACCTTATAATCTCCAAACCTCTCAAAATAATATTCAACACATAAAAATCAAGTTCCTTTACTAATCCAAACTCTCAATAATAAAAACAATTCATTTATAACACCTTATAACTCCAAACATAACATTCAACTATAAAAACCAATTCCTTTATTAACCCTTATAACTCCAACCTTTATTTATTTTTCTAAGCACAAAAATAAAATATTTTTAATTAACCTTATAACTCCCTATATTTCACCACTATAAAATTATCACGTGGCCTTTATAACATATGCGCCTCCCAAACCTTGGCGCAATTAAATCACAAAAAAAATAAAGTGCTTACTTTCACACCTTTGGCCCACATTCAAAACTATAGTGCACATCTTGGCTATGCCCAAACTTGTGACCAACTACCACCGCAGCACCCTAGCCAAAGGCTAGGCTACCATTGGGCTACACGCCCACACGAGCACCTTAAATTATACACACCCTCTTATGCCTCCGTATAAATCAACGAGCAAACAAAAACATCCTCCTTCACAAAAATAAGTCACATGGGGATTCAAAACCACAACCTCTGCTCTGCGAGTGCCTTAACAAACCCTTAACCACCAGTTGTGCTACCCAGCGCTATGAAACACTTTGGCCACACCACATGCACTTCAACAACTCTACCTCTTAAATTTTAAAATCATGAAATCCTCTTCTCACACATCAAAGCAACGCATGAATTATTACACATAGCCTTAGCATTCGAATTAGCATAGGATAGGAGGAAAATAAAAATCATTTCCCTTTTATACACTTTTTCCTTTGACCTTACACGTCAACCCAAATTCGAATTTTAAAATTTCAAATTTAAATTTAAATTTTAAACTTAAACTTTGGCACCCATTATTTATTTAAATTAAAATTTTAACCATAGGTTAAAATATTTTAATTTAAATAAATTAAATTAAATCATTTAAAAACTGCTCAATGGGTCTTTTCAAGGATTTATTTTTAATGATTCCTTGGACCTCATTTTCTTCACCTCAACCTTTTGCCCAAAATATTATAATATTATTATTTCAATTTAAACCTGCTTCTCCTTCCTTGGGTCTTCAATATTTTAGGCCTCTTTAGGCATATAATATTTAAAATAAATATTATATCCTATTCCTTTTAACCACTTCCTTGCCTTTTGGAAAAACAACCTGATGACATTAATGATGACGAAACTTGGACATCAACCTCTTGACATCAATGACAACAAAACTTGCTCAAATTTCCAACAATCTCCCCCTTTGTCATTGATGGCAACCCTTTTTCCTTTAACCATTTCTTTTACCTTTTTTAGTTATGCTTCCCTTGAGAAACTGCTCTCCTTGATTGAATGCTCTCCCCCTAACTCAAATCTCTCCCCCTTTGACATCAATGGCAAAGGGCCACCTTTGGGTTGGGGCTAAAGATAAGACTCTTAGCTCAGCCCCCTCCCCACCTCCTCTCCTTGAGGTGGTTAATTTTGGGGTGGGAGTAGAACTACTCCCAATTTTCCTCTAAGATACTCAAAAGTCTCTTTCGAAAGTGGCTTAGTGAAGATATCTATAATCTGCTCCTTTGTAGTAACATATTCCAACCTGACTTGCTTATCTGTCACCTGCTCTCTCAAAAAATGATATTTGATCGGAATGTGCTTTGTCTTGGAGTGCATCACCAGATTCTTTGAGATATTTATAGCACTTGTATTATCACACAATATGGGAATAGGGTGATCATGCTTTATCTTGAAGTCCTCTAAAGTTTACTTCATCCATAATACCTATGTACAACAAGCAACTACTACAATATACTCTACCTCTACTATGGATAAGGATACTGATGCATATTTCTTACTTAGCCAAGAGACTAAACAGTCTCCAAGAAAGAATGCTCCTCCACTTGTGCTTTTTCTATCATCAATGTTGCCAATCCAATCTGCATCTGTATATGTTGTGAGAGTGAAATTATCACTTTTGGGATACCAGAGCCCAAAATCCATAGTCCCTTTTAAATACCTGAGAATCCTTTTTACTGCTACTACATGTGTCTCCTTGGGTGCTGCTTGAAACCTTACCACTAGTCCCACTACTTGCATTATATATGGTCTTGTAGTTGTGACATACAATAAGTTACCAATCATAGATCTATACAATTTTTGATTTGCCTCAGGAGATTCATCATCTTTACTTAACTTGCATCCTATAACCATGGGGGTACTCACTGGTTTGCAATATTCTAACTTGAATTTCTTTAGCATCTCTTTTATATACTTGGTTTGTGAAAGAAATACACCTTTCTCTGATTGTGAAATCTGAAGTCCAAGAAAGAAGGACAACTCACCAAGCATTGACATCTCAAATTCATTTTGCATGCTCTTTGCAAATTTTTGACACATCTTATCATTGTTACCTCCAAAAATGATATCATCCACATAAACAACCACAATTAGTAAGTCATTCCCTTCATTTTTGATGTATAAGTTACTATCCACTATTCCTTTCCTGAAACCCTATTCCTGAAGGTACTTATCCAATCTTGAGTACCAAGCTCTAGGAGCTTGTTTTAGTCCATAAAGTGCCTTCTTCAATCTGCATACATAGTCTGGTTTATCAGTTAAGTTGAATCCCTTTGGTTGCTCAATATAAACCTCTTCTTCCAGGACACCATTTAGAAAGGTTGATTTAACATCCATCTGATATACTTTGAAGTTTTTGAAACTTGAGAAGGCTAAGAACATTCTTATAGCTTCAAGTCGTGCAACTGGAGCAAATGTCTCATCAAAATCAATTCCCTCAACCTGTGCATAACCTTTGCATACTAATCTTGCTTTGTTTCTGACTACCTGACCATCTTCATTTAACTTGTTTCTGAATACCCATTTAGTGCCAATCACATTCTTACCTTTTGGTCATGGGACAAGTTCCCAAGTCTTACTTTTCTCTATCTGATCTAGTTCCTCATTCATTGCCTTAATCCAAAACTCATCTTCACTTGCCTCATTGAAGTCTTTTGGCTCAATTTTAGATAACAAAGAGAAATTTACTTGTTGATTTGATGCTATTACCCTTCTCCTTGTCTGTCTCTCATATGGATTCCCAATGATTAGATCCCTTGGATGATTTTTCTGTACATACCTAGATGGAGTCTTAGGAAAAAGTCTTTGTGTTTCTTCTTCTTCTTCTGATTCTTCACGTAACTCTTCTTGACAACTTTCATCTTCTTGATACACAATTTCTTGAACTGGTTCTCTTGACCCTATCTTCTCATCAACTATTACATTTATACTTTCTATAATAGTACGTGTCCTTTTGTTATAGCATCTATAGGCTTTGCTCTTAGTGGAATAGCCAAGAAAAATACCCTCATCACATCTTGAGTCAAACTTGCCCAAGTTTTTCTCTTCCCGTCTTATGTAACATTTGCTTCCAAAAATTTTGAAATACTTTATAGTGGTTGGTCTTCCTTTCCAAAGCTCATATGGAGTTTTGTGATGATTTACTCTTATTTGAGCCCTATTGATGATATACACTATTGTATTAACTACATCCCTCCAAAAACCATCTGAAACCTTGGATTCATTTAACATAGCTCTAGCCATATTTTCAATAGTCCTATTCTTCCTTTCAACTACTCCATTTTGTTGAGGAGTTCTTGTAGCTGAGTATTCTCTTTTGATCCCATGTTGTTCACAAAAGTCTATAAATTCATTTGAGGTAAATTCTCCTCCTATGTCTGATCTCAAACACTTAATCCTCTTACCTATTTCATTTTCAACTAATTCTTTAAATACCTTGAACTTATCAAGTGCTTCTGACTTTTCTTTCAAGAAAGCTACCCAAATCATTCTGGAGTAATCATCTATAAACAATATGAAGTAACTTTCACCTAGAATACTCTTTGTCCTAGTAGGACCACATAGATCAGTATGTATTAGTTTCAATGGCTCAGATGACATAAATCCTTTTGACTTGAAACTTGTTCTAGTTTGCTTTCCATGCTGACATTGTGCACAGATTGTGTTTTGTGGCCTTTTTAGCTTGGGTAAATCTCTGACAACCTATTTATTGCTTATATTCACTATGTTGTCAAAATTCAAATGACCCATTCTTCTATGCCACAACCAACTCTCATCTTCTTGTGATAGAAAACACTTTTCTCCTTTAATCTCACTTAGCATGTAGAGGTTGTTTGTAGTTCTACTTGCATTTGCAATGAGTTTTCTAGTTTTAGACTTTCTGATTTCACATCTATTTGGATGAAATGTAACCATGTGCCCTTGATCACAAAGTTGGCTCACACTTAGTAGATTGTGCCTCAACCCCTTGACGTACAATACATTCTCTATTTTTGTTTTCCCATTATCTAAACTCAGAGTTCCTTTTCCACAAATTTTTGTTGATCCATTATCACCAAATCTTACTGATCCTCCATCAGTTTCTTTGAGTACAAGAAATTTACTTTTATCTCCTGTCATGTGACTAGAACATCCACTATCAAGAAACCATTGTTTTCCCTTATCTTGAACATGAAGAGTTGTTTGTACTAACATTGATCTAACTTTCTCATGCCCTTTTCTCTCTTTCCTAATTGTTGAAGTTGTATTATTTTTACTTGACTCAAGAAATACCATTTTGCACCATCTAGCCTTGTGCCCAAAATTATTGCATTTATAACATATGACATCATCATTCATAAGAGGTGCAAAAGAATTGAAATTTCTATTAACATCATTTTTCACATAACCAGTGCAATGTACAACTCTATGACCATATTTGTTACATGAAAAGCAATAGCCATGGAAGAGATTATGTAACCTGTTTGAATGCCTTGGAAAATATGGTCGAGTGCTTCTCCTTTTGTTGTTCTTGTGATTAACTCTCATCCATGGTTCTTCTTTGCCTTCTTCTTTCCTGATGTCTTTTCCTTCCAGAGTATGAGTCATGAGCTTATCTTTGTTTGATGTCTCTATTTCTTGAAAGCTTGACTCCTCTTTCTATTTCCCTAACTTTATATCTTGTCGTAACTTGGTCTTTTCAACTTCATTCCTTAGAGAGACAATTTTTGCTTCCAATATTTCACACTCTGTTTCCCTTGCTCTTAATAGATCTGTCATATCCTGTTCAATTTTCTTTCCTTCTTCTACCTTTATCTTGAGTTCTGTGAGACTCTGTAGAAGTTCCATCTTTGCTTCTTCATCCTCTTGAATTTGATCCTTCAAACTTGAGTTCTTCTTTCTAACCTTTTCCAAGTTCTTGAGAGCAGCAAAGAATTCCTCTTTTATGTCAAACATGGTCTCTTCTTCATTCTCTGAAGTCATGTGTGTTCCTGATGGATCTTCCTCCAAGTTGTTAGTCTTTTCATGGAGAGACCCACTCTGATACCAATTGAAGAACATGAGCTTATACTGAGAGGGGGGTGAACAGTATAAGATAAAACATTTTACTTTTCAATCCATATGATAACATCAACAATATTAAAGTAGTAAACATTACACAAAGCATCACACACATGAGAGACATGATTTAACGTGGTTCACCCAATGTGGGCTACTCCATGGAGAAAATATTTCACTAAAATTTTCTCAATAAATCTCTTGGGAATCCTTCCCTATTACAATGTTTATGGACCTCTATCCAAAGGAGACACCAATCCCCTAATCAAGTTCATGGACACCTATCCATAGGAGAACTCCTTCTCCTCTACTCTAGTTGGTGATCTTCTAGAAGACTACTACCTCCACTACACTGGCTTGTGGATCTCTCTCCATAGAAGACCTCTGTCCTCACTCAGAAGACCTCTATCCTCACTACCCTAGCTAATGGATCTCTATCCACTAGAGACTACTATCCTCTACTCTATCACCTCCAAATCCTACTCTAAACTCTGCTCAATATCTATCTCAAATATATACTAAACACTATCCTCTGACTAGCACAAATCTGCTCACAAATCTATCTCTACTATGGCACAAATATACTCTCAAATCTACACCAAACTCAATCTCTACTTTGGCACAAAAATACTCACAAATATATACCAAACTCTATCCTCAAATCTATCCTCAAGCCTTAACACAAAGCTTGATCAAATCACAAACCAACTCTGCTCAGATTTACCCAAAGCCTTAACACAAGGCTTGAACAAATGAATCAACTCTGCTCTCAAGTCTTCACAAAGACTTACCTCTAATCTGTCCTTAAACTTTCACAAAAGCTCATTAAAACAATTTCAAAAAACACAACTTAATTCTCTTTCAGAAAACCTCTTCAATACCACAAACAAGTTTCACTCAGAATCTTGTTTAACCACAGAAACATATAGAGAATGATTAAAGACTCAATATGTTTCACACTCACAAAACACTCTATCACTTTCAAACTCTCTTTCAAATCAATTCAAAAATAAAGTATAATTTGTTTCACAAAACTTGAACTATCACTCCAATGCTTTCAATCAATAATGCTCAATCAACTTCACTCAAACATTCACTCAATGAAACACAACTTGCTTACAAACCCTAACCAAGTGTTTCACTATACTTCCAACAACTCACACTATGGAATCTCAAACCTTGACTCAAGATAATTCCAATTTCACATAACAATGATACTCATGATCTTTCAACATCCACAAATCATGCACATGAAAACTCACTCAAACATTTCCAACAATGCTTATCAAACAATCCTTTTCACTCCAACTTTGCATTTTACAGAAGTACTTATAATACATGATTTAAATAATATCATTATCGTACTTAAAAATAAATAAATATTATAAAATAGAGAATATTCATTATCGTACTTAAAAATATAAATTTAGACATATATTGTGTTCGGTCTAAGATATTCAGTCATTCACTTAATAAAAGTATATAATTATAACTGGCCATTATCTAGTCATTCGGTCTAAGAGCGTGATTTGCCATCAAAAAATTATTTTATTATTATTAATTTTGTGATGTTTATCTGACCTACATGACCCTTCATTCACACATTGTAACGATGTAAATAGACAGATCGCCTGTCCCTCGGCCTTGATGGCCCAAAGTCTTAAAATTGAAATCGTCAAGGACAGAAAGAAGAAAAAGAAAAGAAAAAACCAAATCAATCCCATCCTAACGCTACACCTGGTCACTCCCTACAATAGCCGGCATGGATGCTCTTTGGCTTTTCAACCGGCCATTCTCCATATGCATTTTGCTTTCCCTAGATCGTCTACGCCTGCTATAGACGCTGTTTGGATCTTCGACCGGCCATTCTCCATAGGCATTTTGCTTTCCCTAGATCATTTACGTCTGCTAGACTTTCTGTCAAGGGCGTTCTGAGGCAGAGGGTAAACATGCCCGATCCTAGATTTGTCTCGGGATTGATAGGTGTGGGAATCGACATTGCTGTCAACGAGATTTCCTAGCATATCAAGCTTCCTCTCTATTGCAAGAAAGAGCTCCACAATCTTGAAGCCCTTCTGATCAGGATTGCCCCTATCAACACTGACATTCGGAAGTATTGAATGGGTCTCAAGCTGGGCCAAATTAATGTTATCTAAATAATATTATTTATTTAGATTTATTTAGACATTTTTTAATTTTAATTTTTTTTTGTTCTCTCTCTTATGGTAAAATATAATTTGAACCTGGAATCAATCATCCATCTCGAAGAATTAGAAGTCACAGAAATGGACAATACCTATTGCCTATCGGGGTTCCTGAATGTCTGACAAGGTAAGCAGGGAAGAAGTTTGGGTGATTCCAGACCAAGAGGTAGACTCGTAAGGCGATGTCATTCCCGCGTGGCTGAAAATGGGAGTCATCTCTATTAATTCCTGTGGAGGGATACGTCTCTCTTTCCCGTTCATTCTTTTCCTCTTCCTCTGTGTCAAGGGAGAGCATTAACATCTCAACAACCTGTTCCATGGAAGGCCTTTTGTCCTTGTCATGCTCCAGGCACAGCAAAGCCGTGTTCAGCACTATCTCAATCTTCACCTCTACCTCTGATCTCCACTCCCCTGCCAACTTGGAATCCACCAAGTTTTCCTTCCATTTCCCCCCTCTCACATTCTGGAAAGCCGACTGCACAAAATTACCCTTAGATTTTGCAACATTGAATTTGGCAGCGTCACTACCACTTACGAGTTCCAGTAAAAGAATCCCAAAGCTATAAACATCTACCTTGGCCGTGATGGGAAGATTCATGGTCCACTCGGGCGCCATGTACCCTCTTGTCCCTCTAATTGTAGAGAATGTGAGCACACGATCTCTGTGGCTGTCCACCAGCTTTGCCATTCCAAAGTCCGAGACTTTGGCACAAAACTTCTTGTCCAGAAGAATATTCTGGGGCTTGATGTCACAGTGAAGAATCCATTCTAGACATTCCTCGTGAAGATAAGCCAATCCTTTGGCCGCGCCCACTGCAATTTGGAGCCGTTTTTTCCATTCTAAAACTCTGGTGCTATCATGGGCGAAGAGAACTTGTCCAGCGAACCATTCTCAACGTACTCGTAAACTAAAATCCTGTTCTTTCTCTCTGCACAAAATCCCAATATGGGAACCAAATTGATGTGATGGAATCTACTGATCATACTCATCTCTGCCCAGAACTCTTCTTCTCCATGAAAAATTCCTGAAGAATTTTATTTTCTTCTTCTCCATGAGAAATTCTTGAAGAATTTTATTTTCGATTCGCCGAAGTCTGGCGTTGGGAGCGAAGAGCGGACTGGCGCAGGGCGATTTGCTGAAGTCTGACTGCTCAAGCGAAGAGCGAGCTTCGGACGGCGCAGGGTGAAGGAGGAAAATTTCCCAAAACTCAAGCTTCACTTGCGCACTCGGAGTGCGCTCCCGCGTTTTGCGCAACCGGGTTGCGCTTGCGCACTCGGGCTGCGCTCGGATCTCGGGCGCAGTCGGGTTGCGCACGGATCTCGGGCGCAGTCGGGTTGCGCAGCGAAGTTGGGAAGACTCTTCCGGACTTAGCCAAATTTTGGCCTTGCAAAATTTTCCTGTCCGAAGGCTTGCGCGGCTGCGGCGTTGGTTTCCCTGGCTTGGGAAGAACTGTACGGAAGAGAGAAACACCGGATCTGAGTGCAATGTTTCAGATCTGAGCTCTAACTTATAGAACCCGAACGAAATCGCTCTGAGGCGATTTGTACAGAGAACAACAGACTTTAGCACATAAAAATAACTGCAAACCCTAAAGATGCCTTAAACAACAACAAACTTTATTCATATGAAACGAGGGTTACAGAAGTCCTCAACTGAGGAAATAACATCTGCAGACTAAGCTGCAGGATAAACTAAAAGGAAAAATGTCGAGTCGGCTGCTCGGACATTAATCAGATGAGCCACACTGCTCACTGAAACGCTCTCCTTTCTTTCTCTGCTCTATTCTCCGCACTTTCTCCACTCTTCTTCCCCTTATGTCTGAAAAACCCGAACTGCCTTATATAGCCGCGGGGAGAGGAAGATAGGGTTTGTCCTCTGACAGGTTCTGACAGGCCCTCAACTAGGGTTTCTGACCAATCGTCGAACTGGCATTAAATCGCCGAACTGGCATTAACTTCTACGGCGATCGGATCTGTCAGATGTCACATCTGTCAGAGGGTAGGTGCGACGTCATGTCAAACTTTTTTCGGGATCCCCGACTGCGCGAGCGCAGTCCGGCTTCGCCCAAGTTTGGAGCGCAGTTGGCGGAGGCGTGAAATCTGGATTAATATTTCTAACACCCTCCTTTAAGCCTGATTTCATGAGCGCTTTGACTCCAAGCTGCTCTCGCAATCTGCTGAAGTCTTCCTCCTTCAAAGGCTTCGTGAAAATATCTGCCAACTGCTCCTTGGATCTGCAAAACTGCAGTTGAATTTCTCCGGACTTCACCAACTCTCTGATGAAGTGATAACGAATATCGATGTGCTTCGTCCGGCCATGGAACACGGGATCCTTTGACAGTGCAATGGCCGAATTGTTATCACAAAAAATTGTTGTCGCGCCTTTCGGAGGATAGTTCAGTTCACTCAGAACTCTTCGCAGCCAAACTGCCTGGCATGCGGCTGACGTGGCGACGACATATTCTGCTTCGGCTGTGGACAACGCAACGATGGGTTGCTTCTTGGACGCCCATGAGACTGCCCCTGATCCGAGATGGAAAGCATACCCGGAGGTGCTCTTTCGATCGTCGGTGCTGCCAGCCTAGTCACTATCTGTGAAGCCGACCAGTTCCAACTGGTCCTGTCTGGCATAAAATAGGCCATTGTTCCGCGTCCCATTGACATAGCGCAAGATCCTCTTGCCTGCTTGCCAGTGCGTGTCCTTCGGAGTCTCCATGAAATGGCTGATCAGACTGACTTCGAACATCAGATCTGGTCGAGTTGCAGTCAAATACATCAGACTGCCAACTAGCCTCTTGAACAAGGTTGGATCTACATTCCTCCCTGAATCCAGCTTGCTCAGCTTCAAACCTGTGGCTACAGGTGTGATGGCAGGTTTGTTGTCCTCCATCTTGAACCGCTTCAGGACATCCTTCGCATACTTGCCCTGAGAAATGAAGATGCCATCTGCCGATTGGTCAACTTCAATGCCGAGAAAATACTTCATCAGCCCTAAGTCCGTCATCTCGAACTCCTTCTTCATGGTTGTTCTGAATTGGTCGAACAGGACATTGTTGTTGCCAGTATAAATCAAATCGTCCACATACAAGCAGACGATAATGAGCTCACCTGCTTCATTTGTCTTCATGTACAGGGTGTGCTCATATGGGCATTTGACAAACCCATTTTCCTGAAAATAGCTGTCAATCCGGCTGTACCAAGCCCGGGGCGCCTGCTTCAAACCGTACAGGGCCTTCTTCAGCTTCAGGACTTTGCCCTCCTGGCCTTCAATTTCGTAACCTGGTGGCTGGTCTATGTAGACCTCTTCCTCCAACACTCCGTTGAGGAAGGCTGACTTGACATCCATCTGGTACATCTTCCAACCTTGTTGGGCTGCCAATGCCAGGATCATCCTGACTGTGTCAAGTCGGGCTACAGGCGCATATACCTCATGGTAATCGATGCCTGACTTTTGCTTGTAACCCTTTGCCACCAATCTGGCCTTATGCTTGTCAACGTCTCCTTGGGCGTTGAACTTTGTCTTATACACCCACTTGACCCCAATGGTCTTCTTCCCTACTGGAAGATCTGTCAGTTGCCATGTATCATTCTTTTCAATGGCTTTAATCTCCTCATCCATCGCCTGCACCCACTTTTGATTTTGACTTGCATCTTCGAACTCTACTGGATCAACTTCAGTAAAGAATGCAAAGTCAGAGTACTCTTCATCTACGTGGGTTTGGGTTGCCTCGTAGATTTCTTGCAAGCTCCTTGTCTTCGCTGGCGTCACCAGGTTCTGGATTCTACTTGCACATGGAGGCGACCGAGATGGAGTGGTTGTGCTACTGTTGGCACCGCTGCTACTGCTGGAAGTTGCAGGTGGCTGCACACTTCCTTCTTCCAAGTCAACAGACTGTACTACTGCTGGCTCTGACTGGCCAGTCTTCGACTTCCAGTTCCAGGCTTCATCTTCAAGAAATTTCACATCACGGCTGATGATGAGCTTCTTCGTCATAGGGTTGTACAGCCTATATGCCTTCGCCTGCTCACTGTACCCTATGAAAATGCACTTCTCAGCTCTATCATCCAACTTCTATCGCTTCTCTTCTGGAACATGTGCATATGCAATGCACCCGAACACACGCAAGTGAGCCACACTTGGCTTCACACCGCTCCAGGCCTCCTGAGGGATTTTGTCCTTCACGCTTTTGGTGGGACATCTGTTCAGCAGGTAGATTGCACATGTTACAGCCTCTGCCCAAAATTCATGCGACAATCCCTTCGCCTTCATCATGCTTCGTGCCATCTCCATGATGGTTCGGTTCTTCCTCTCAGCTACGCCATTCTGTTGTGGCGTGTATCTGGCAGTGAACTGCCTTCGAATTCTATGTTGCTTGTAGTAGTTATGGAATTCATTGGAGATGTATTCACCTCCACCATCTGTCCTGAGAGTCTTGATCTGATATCCGCTCTATTTCTCCACCAGAGCCTTGAACTCCTTAAATCTGGCAAATGCTTCTGACTTCAACTTGATGGCATAGATCCAAGTCTTCCGGCTGAAGTCATCTATGAATGTTAAGAAGTATTTGTTGTCGGCAAACGTGTTGGTCTGCATCGGACCGCAAATGTCTGAGTGCACCAGCTCCAATGGTTGTGATGCTCTCCAAGATTGACCGAAAGGGAACGAATCCCTATGTTGTTTGCCGACTAAGCAGCCCTCACAAACTTGATTTTGCTGCTCTATCAGGGGTAAACCCTTCACCATCTGCTTCTTGTGCAGTTGATTCAGGCCACTGAAATTCAGGTGACCAAATCTGAGATGCCACAACCAGGTAGCATCTTTCACAACTGCACTCAGAGACATCAATGATTCATTCTGAATCTATAGTGGAAACATTTTATTCTTCGTCATGGACACTGTAGCAATCTGCCCATGCGACTTGTCTCTGATGGTGCAAGCTCCATCTTTGAACTGGACCGTATGTCCCTTCTGCACGAGCTGTCCAACGCTCAGCAGGTTATGCTTCAGGCCAGGCACATAGTAGACGTCACAGATCTGCTTTCGTTCGCCGTGCCTGGTGCGGATGAGGATTTTTCCTTTCCCCATTACGGGAACCTTGTTGTTGTTCCCCATCTTCACCTCAGACTGGACTGTTTCATCCAGTTGGGAGAACATCTCCTTGTTCCCCGTCATGTGGTTGCTGCACCCACTGTCTAAATACCAGACATTCTTCTGGCACTCCTCCTCAATGTTGCAAGTCAACAACACATTTCCTCCTACCGCATTTCTGGTTTCATCCGTGTAATGGGCTTGTTGCTGGTTCTCCGTGGCCATCCATTTTCTGCACTGTGAGATGTAATGGCCGAACTTCTTGCAGAAATAGCACTGGACCTTTGACATGTCCTTCTTCTGACCAGATCCAGCTTGCTGATTTTTTGAACTGCCTCTTCCACCTTGCTGATGGAAATTACAGTTGGTCTCCCCTTCGCTAGGGTTTGACCTTCCTCCTTGCTTGTTGCCTTTCCCACGCCTGCCTTTGCCTCTTCCTCCATGAGAACTAGAGGCGCCATGGTGGGAATCTTGTCTGTCGTTGTCTCGAAATGAGACCTGAGCCCTGAATGCTTGCTCCAGAGAGGTCTGAGATGAACGGCTCAGCCTCTGTTCATGTGTCTGCAATGAACCCATGAGTTCATCTATCGAGAGGGTTGTCAGATCCCTCGACTCTTCGATTGCTATCACAACCGAGTCAAACTTGGCAGGCAGACTTCTGAGAATCTTCTCCATGATTCTCTGGCTCTGCACATTTTCTCCATTCAACCGCATCTGGTTGATAATGTCCATCGTCCGGGTGAAGAAATCACTCATGGACTCGGACTCACTCATCTGCAGATTTTCAAACTCCCTCCTGAGCATCTGTAGCTTCACCAACTTTACCTTATTGGTGCCCTGGTACGAGCTGGCCAGAATCTCCTAGGCCTGCTTCGCCTTGGTGGCTGATGCGATCCATGGGAAGATGGACTCCTCGACCGCTTGCATGATGTAGAAGAGGGCCTTCTGGTCCTTCTTCGTGTTCTCTTTCAATAGGTCCTTGTCTGCTTGAGAGAGGGCGGCCAGTGCTGCTGCATCTGTCGGTTCTGGGTAGCCGTTCTCGACTAACTCCCACAGCTCCTGAGATCCAAACAGGATCTTCATCTGGATGCTCCAGTAATCGTAATTTTTCCCATTGAAGCGCGGGATCTGCAACTGCAAATTGTTGTTGCTGGAAGCCATTCTGCTTCGGTCTCCGCATCAAGGGATCAGTAGCTCTGATACCAATTTGAAGAATTTTATTTTCTATTCGTCGAAGTCATCGGGAGCGAAGAGCGGACTTGCACAAGGCGATTGTAAGTCCGAGAAGCGAAGAGCGAGTCGGAGTCGCAGGGTGAAGGCGGTTCAACTCAAGCTTCGCTTGCGCACTCGGAGTGCGCTCAAACATATTGCGCAATCGGGTTGCGCTTGCGCACTCGAGTGCGCCCCAATCTCTGCGCATCAGGTTGTGCACAGATCTCGGGTGCAGTCGGGTTGCGCACGGATCTCGGGCGCAGTCGGGTTGCGCAGCGAAGTTGGGAAGACTCTTCAGACTTAGCCAAATTTTGGCCTTGCAAAATTTTTCTGTCCGGAGGCTTGCATGGCTGCGACGTTGGTTTCCCTGGCTTGGGAAGAACTGTACGGAAGAGAGAAACACCGGATCTGAGTGCAATGTTTCAGATCTGAGCTCTAACTTATAGAACCCAAACGAAATCGCTCTGAGGCGATTTGTACAGAGAACAACAGACTTTAGCACATAAAAATAACTGCAAACCCTAAAGATGCCTTAAACAACAACAAACTTTATTCATATGAAACGAGGGTTATAGAAAGTCCTCAACTGAGGAAAACTAACATCTGCAGACTAAAGCTGCAGGATAAACTAAAAGGAAAAATGTCGAGTCGGCTGCTCGGACATTAATCAGATGAGCCACACTGCTCACTGAAACGCTCTCCTTTCTTTCTCTGCTCTATTCTCTGCACTTTCTCCACTCTTCTTCCCTTTATGTCCTAAAGACCCGAACTGCCTTATATAGCCGCGGGGAGAGGAAGATAGGGTTTGTCCTCTGACAGGTTCTGACAGACCCTCAACTAGGGTTTCTGACCAATCGCCGAACTGGCATTAACTTCTGCGGTGATCGGATCTATCAGAGGGTAGGTGCGACGTCATGTCAAACTTTTTCCGGGATCCCCGACTGCGCGAGCGCAGTCCGGCTTCGCCCAAGTTCGGAGCGCAGTTAGGCGGAGGCGTGAAATCTGGATTAATATTTCTAACAATTCCTTCCAGTCGCTTCACCGCCACCTCTTTGTTGTCCGGGAGGAGAAGGCCCTTGTACACGGTCCCAAACCCTCCTTTTCCCACTGTCTCTGAAATTATTGGTAGCTCGTTTGAGTTCTGAGAAAGTGAATTTTTTGAGTCCTGTAGGAACGGTAAAGTAGCCTTGGCGGTTATAGAGGATGTCATCGTCATATTGTCTGAACATAAAATACCATCCCAGCGCTCTGCAAAAAATCTCCATGGCCCCAATAGCCGAAACAAATGTTGACAGAACAATCAGCTGAATTTTTTAAACCTTTCTTGCAAGGGCTGAAGAACTGTTTGCAGGTACTTGTGGTTCCCTTGAACATTTCAGTGGCCTCCATCCCACTTGCTCGGCAACGGAGGAGACATTCTTCACAGAAGAATCGTTGATGGATATTTTAACATACATGTGAGTGTCTACCGTGGGAGATTGATGTCCATTCAAAAGAAAAAACTTTGGGAAACACTCACCGGTCCCGGTATTCTTGTAAGCAAACCCCAAACAATAGCAAGCATCCATGCAAATTTTCTCACACTCTTCGAATTACTGGAGTCCAGATCCATTATATCTATTATATCCATTATATCCATTGTCAAAGCCATAATAATCTGTGTAGGGAAGCCGAAGAAGCTTTGTGCTCTTTGGGCCGCAAGAAAGCTCTTTAATCAGCCGGCAACCTTGGAACCAGTCTGTCGGATCCACCATTTCAAAACCAGGGGGACACATACACTTAGGCTTCGGCGTATATACGCACAGACCATTCGGCCCACAATAGCCGTGAACTCTGCACTGATGCGGAAGCGCAATCCACGTAATCCTCCAGCTACGACTCTACTTGTCAAGACTGTATAATCTCAGATTACCGTCAAAATCCATAGTCGATCTTCTTAAATGGCTTTCGCCATGATCTGACGCAATAAAATTGAGCAGGTCGCTTGAGTTGAATACCCCAAATCTGTTCAAAGTCGCCAAGCGAGTAATGTTGTAATTAGTTCTGTGGTTTTCGTATGCACTCAGCCAGGGACGCGTCAAATACTTAGAAGAGACATCCGAACTTTTGTAGATGAGGCCAAGATAGTTATCATCGTTGAAGTAGAAATTATAATATCCAGATTTGTAGGTGCCCAAATCTGCTCTAGAGACAAGTTCTGTATGCTTGGTGAAGGACTGCTCCGGAAGGAGGGTATCAGTAGGAGTGTCGAAACTTTTCCACAAGATATCTGCTGAAGAGTCGAGTAGCATCATATTTCCCGTGTTGAGAAGCTTGACTTCCTTTACACGGAGGGTCTTGGTCCTGGTCCTCCATACAACGGTTCCGCCTGCATCCGCAAGAATGAGATCTCCGTTCTTCTGAAGACAGAGACGGGAATTCCTGCCGTTGACGGGTTGATTCCTGTTGGCCATCCAGAAGACTGTATCCACCATATGAGAATACCATATGGCGAAACCAAAGGCGTTTCCTCCAACACTGTAAAACCCAACAGAAAACGTACCATCTTGTGATCTCATTAACACGGTTTGGTTTTCTTGCGTTGAGGGGGAAAATCCTGACCTCAGCTTCAGGATCTGTTGAAAGAGCACAAGAAGAAGGACCAAAAGGCCCTCTTCTACATCATGCAAGCGGTTGAGGAGACCATCTTCCCGCGGATTGCATCAGCCACCAAGGCCAAGCAGGCCTGGGAAACCCTAGCAAGTTCGTATCAGGGCACCGAAAAAGTGAAGTTGGTGAAACTGCAGATGCTTAGAAGATAGTTTGAGAACCTGCAGATGAGTGAGTCCGAGTCGATGAGCGACTTCTTCACCCGGATGACTGACATTATCAACCAGATGTGGTTGAACGGAGAAAATATCCAGAGCCAGAGAATCATGGAGAAGATTCTCAGAAGTCTGCCTGCGAAGTTCGACTCGGTTGTGATAGCAATCGAAGAGTCGAGGGATTTGACAACCCTCTCGATAGACAAACTCATGGGTTCATTGCATACCCATGAACAGAGGCTGAGCCGTTCATCTCAGACCTCTCTGGAGCAAGCATTTCGGGCTCAAGCCTCAGTCCGAGACAGTGGTAGACAAGACTCCCACCACAACACTTCTAGTTCTCAAGGAGGAAGAGGCAGAAGCAGACGTGGGAGAGGTAACAAGCAAGGAGGGAGATCAAACCCTCGTGACGTTGAGCCAAGTTGCAACTTTCATCAGCAAGGAGGAAGAGGCATCGGCAGAAATCAGCAAGGAAGCTCTCGGCAGAAGAAGGACATGTCAAAGGTCCAATGCTACTACTGCAGTAAGTTCGGCCATTATGCCTCACAGTGCAAGAAGAAGATGGCGAACGAGAATCAGCAGCAAGCCCATTATACGGAGGAACCCAAAAATGCGGCAGGAGGAAATGTACTGCTGACTTGTAGTATTGAAGAGGAGAGCAAGAAAAACATCTGGTATCTTGACAGTGGTTGCAGCAACCACATGACTAGGAACAGAGAGATGTTCTCACAACTAGATGAAACAGTCCGGTCCGAAGTCAAGATGGGGAACAACAACAAAGTTCCTGTGATGGGGAAAGGAAAGATCCTCATTCGCACCCGGCACGGTGAAAGAAAAACAATTCAAGATGTTTTTTATGTGCCGGGTTGAAGCACAATCTGCTAAGTGTTGGACAGCTTGTGCAAGAAGGGGCACTGCTATCTTTGTTCAAAGATGGTGTCTGTTCCATCAGAGACAAAGTCCATGGACAAATTGCAACTGTGTCCATGACGAAAAACAAAATGTTTCCACTGCAGATTCAGAATGAATCTTTGATGTCTCTAAGTGCAGTTGAGAAAGATGCTACCTGGCTGTGGCATCTCAGATTCGGTCACCTAAGCTTTAGTGGCCTGAATCAACTGCACAGGATGCGAATGGTGAAGGGTTTACCCCTTATTGAGCAACCGAACCAAGTGTGTGAAGGTTGCCTAGTCGGCAAGCAGCACAGGGATGCATTCCCTGTAGGACAGTCTTGGAGAGCATCACGACCATTGGAGCTGGTGCACTCAGACATTTGCGGTCCGATGCAGACCACCACGTTTGTCGGCAACAAATACTTCTTGACATTCATAGATGACTTCAGTCGGAAGACTTGGATTTATGCCATCAAGCTGAAGTCAGAGGCATTTGCCAGATTCAAGGAGTTCAAGGCTCTGGTGGAGAAACAGAGCGGTTATTATGTGAAGACTCTCAGAACTGATGGAGGTGGAGAGTACATCTCCAACGAATTCCACAACTTTTGCAAGCAGCACGGAATTCGAAGGCAGTTCACTGCCAGATACACGCCACAGCAGAATGGCGTAGCTGAGAGGAAGAACCGAACCATCATGGAAATGGCGTGAAGCATGATGAAGGCGAAGGGATTGTCGCATGAATTTTGGGCAGAGGCTGTAACATGTGCAGTCTACTTGCTGAACAGATGTCCCACCAAAAGCGTGAAGGACAAAATCCCTTAGGAGGCCTGGAGCGGAGTGAAGCCAAGTGTGGCTCACTTACGTGTGTTCGGGTGCATTGCATATGCACATGTTCCAGAAGAGAAGCGACAGAAGTTGGATGATCGAGCTGAGAAGTGCATTTTCATAGGGTACAGTGAGCAGGCGAAGGCATATAGGCTGTACAACCCTATGACAAAGAAGCTCATCATTAGCCGTGATGTGAAGTTTCTTGAAGATAAAGCCTGGAACGAGAAGTCAGAGACTGGCCAGTCAGAGCCAGCAGAAGTTCAGTCTGTTGACTTGGAAGAAGGAAGTCTGCACCCACCTGCAACTTCTAGTGGCAACAGCGGTGCCAGCAGTAGCACAGCCACTCCATCCCGGTCACCTCCACTTGCAAGCAGAATCCAAAATCTGAGGACTCCTGCGAAGACTCGGAGCTTGCAAGACATTTATGAGGCAACCCAAACCCACATAGATGAAGAGCACTCTGACTTTGTATTCTTTACTAAAGTTGATCCAGTAGAGTTCGAAGATGCAAGTCAGAATCAGAAGTGGGTGCATGCGATGGATGAGGAGATAGCGGCCATTGAAAAGAATGAGACATGGCGGTGACGGATCTTCCAGCAAGGAAAAAGACCATTGGGGTCAAGTGGGTGTATAAGACGAAGTTCAACGCCCAAGGAGATGTTGACAAGCATAAGGCCAAACTGGTGACAAAGGGTTACAAGAAGAAGTTAGGCATCGATTACCATGAGGTATATGCGCCTGTAGCCCGACTTGACACAGTCAGGATGATCCTGGCATTAGCAGCCCAACAAGGTTGGAAGATGTACCAGATGGATGTCAAGTCAGCCTTCCTCAACGGAGTGTTGGAGGAAGAGGTCTACATTGACCAGCCACCAGGTTACGAATTTGAAGGCCAGGAGGGCAAAGTCCTGAAGCTAAAGAAGGCCCTGTATGGTTTGAAGCAGGCGCCCCGAGCATGGTACAGCCGGATTGACGGCTATTTTCAGGAGAATGGGTTTCAAAAATGCCCATATGAGCACACCCTGTACATGAAGACAAATGAAGCAGGTGAGCTCATTATCGTCTGCCTATATGTGGACGATTTGATTTATACTGGCAACAACAATGTCCTGTTCGACCAGTTCAGAACATCCATGAAGAAGGAGTTCGAGATGACGGACTTAGGGCTGATGAAGTATTTTCTCGGCATTGAAGTTGACCAATCGGCAGATGGCATCTTCATTTCTCAGGGCAAGTATGCGAAGGATGTCCTGAAGCGCTTCAAGATGGAGGACTGTAAACCTGCCATCACACCTGCAGCCACAGGTTTGAAGCTGAGCAAATTGGATTCAGGGAGGAATGTCGACCCAACCCTGTTCAAGAGGCTAGTTGGTAGTCTAATGTATTTGACTGCAACTCGGCCAGATCTGATGTTCGGAGTCAGTATGATCAGCCATTTCATGGAGACTCCGAAGGACACGCAGCAGCAGCGAGGCAAGAGGATCTTGCGCTATGTCAACGGGACGCGGAACCATGGCCTATTTTACGCCAGACAAGACCAGTTGGAGCTAGTGGGCTTCACAGATAGTGACTGGGCTGGCAGTATCGACGATCGGAAGAGCACCTCTGGGTATGCTTTCCATCTCGGATCAAGGGCAGTCTCATGGGCGTCCAAGAAACAACCCATCGTTGCGTTGTCCACAGCCGAAGCAGAATATGTCGCCGCCACGTCAGCCGCATGCCAGGTAGTTTGGCTGCGAAGAGTTCTGAGTGAACTGAACTTTCCTCCGGATGGCACGACAACAATTTTCTGTGATAACAATTCGGCCATTGCACTCTCAAAGGATCCCGTGTTCCATGGCCGGACGAAGCACATAGAAATCCGGTATCATTTCATCAGAGAGTTGGTGAAATTTGGCGAAGTACAACTATAGTTTTGCAGGTCCAAGGAGCAGCTGGCTGACATCTTCACGAAGCCTTTGAAGGAGGAAGACTTCAGCAGATTGCGAGAGCGACTTGGAGTCAAAGCGCTCGTGAAATCAGGCTTAAAGGAGGGTGTTAGAAAAATTAACCCAGATTTCATGCCTGTGCCCAACTGCGCTCCGAACCTTGGGTGAAACCGGATTGCGCTCCAGACATGGGCGAAGTCGGACTGCGCTGCCGTAGTCCGGGATCCCGGCAAAGGGCTGACATGACGCCGCACCTACCCTCTGACAGATGTGACGCTAGTGCGGCGATTGGTCAGAAACCCTGGTTGAGGGCCTGTCAGAACCTGTTAGAGGACAAACCCCAATCCTCCTCTTCTGCGGCTATATAAGGCGTCTCGGGTATTTCAGAAGTAGTGGAGGAAGAGCAGTGCAAGAGGAGCAGAGGCAAAGAAAAGTATCTCAGTGAGCAGTTTGACTCAGCTGATTAATGTCTGAGCAGCCGACTCGACATTTTGTCTGTTTTAGTTTATCCTGCAGCGCAGCCTGCAGATGTTGTAATTTCCTCGGTTGAGGAACTCTGTAACCCCCATTTAATATAAATAAAGCTTGCTGTTTGTTTTAGGCATCTTTAAGGTTTGTAGTTTGTTGTTCTCCGTTCCGGTTATTCTCTCCTCTCATACGGGTGTTGCCAAGCCAGGCAAACCCAGCGACAGCCGCGGAAGACGAAGAAGTTGAAGGCCAAAAAGTCTGAAGTCGGCCGTTGTCCGCACTTCACCCAGCGCAAGTCCGTCGGCTGACCGAAGTGCAAACTTCGCCCAGTTTCGGGCGAAGTCAGTAAGCAGCCGCGAAGAGCGAACTTCGCCCAGTTTCGGGCGAAGTCCGGCTGCGGCCCCGAAGAGCAAACTTCGCCCAGTTTTGGGCGAAGTCCGGCAAGTTCGGCGAAGTGTGCACTTCGCCGAACTTCGGGCGAAGTCCGTCGGCGCGGCCGAAGTTCGAACTTCGCCCATTTTCGGGCGAAGTCCGTCGGCGCGGCCGACGTTCGCACTTCGCCCAACTTCGGGCGAAGTCCGTCGGCGCGGCCGACGTTCGCACTTCGCCCATTTTCGGGCGAAGTCCGTCGGCGCGGCCGACGTTCGCACTTCGCCCTAGTCTTGGGCGAAGTCCGTCGGAGCCCCCGACTCGCGCTGCACTTCCTGGCCGTGCGCCCTGCGCAGTCGATCTGTGCAGACTTCGGCGGCGGTTGAAAAAAAATTTAAATTCTTCACTTCATAGTTCCGTAATGTATGTCCAATCGTCGCTCTTAGAAAAGAGACCCTCGATTAATATTGAATATATAAGGCAACTGGAGTTGACTTAGGTTTGAAATTTCAATATGCTGTGCCCCAACAAATAAGCACAGACTGAACTGATTAATATCATCATCATCGTCTTAGTTATTTTAGGTAATCGAAATGAACGTAGTGTAGACGGAGGATTTATATTTCTGAAGTACAAACCATTTCTTCTATTGGGCAGGATCATCAAATTATCGAGCACATTAATTTTTACCATTTTCTCACCCATAACATTGGGATGTATAAAAAATGACATATGGATTGTGATTGGAAATATAAAAAATATGAAACATCAAACATTAATAAAATAGATTTTACACAATGTCTAAGTCCAAGTCAAACGACAAACGCAATTTGATCTACGTGTGGCCTCTATGTTCTTCTCGTGATTTATCTACTTTGCCCACAATATCTAAGTCCAAGTCAATCGACAAACGCAACATGATCTACGTGTGGGTTGTCCCTACCGCCCCTTCGTCTTCCCATGATTTATCTCTTTTGCCCACAATATCTAGTGCAACAAACGCAACTTGATCTACTTGTGGGTTGTCCCTACCGCCTCTATCGTCTTCCCGTGATTTATCTGCGCCTCTCTATGGTACCTTAAGAGAATAATAAGCACTTTTAATAAAAGTTGAACGATCCTCTCTCAGTCTTAAGAGTTTGGATGGTCTTAAAACCATTAAAAATATTGTAAAGTAAATAAAGTTTGCATTGAAGGTCCACATGTGAATGTGTAGATGATTGGGTGCAATAAATTTTATTGTGTTCTTTTTATTAAAAAATTAATGGTTTCATACTAGTTCAAACCTTTACTGGTTTTAAATTTTATGAAAATAAATCTTTCAAAGTATTTTTTGAATTTATGTTCTATGTGGCAATGGTTTTGTAGATATATGATTTTACAGGTGAAATTAATTTATTATTTTATTTAGTAATAAGTTAAATTGACTCAACCTTTTCCATATCTAAATTTGGTGTCTTTTCAACAACTAGGAATCTAGTATCTATGAGGTATGAATATCTATTACAAATCTTCATAAATCTATAAACAAATACTTTTACTCGAATAATAATATACAAGCTTATACTCACATAACAATCAATGTCTTTAACTAGAAGAAAACAATTATGATGCTATTGTAGAAGCGATACCACCAGGGAAGCAATAACGCAAGTGGTGTTTCTGCTTGGCAACACTTTTGTATTTTTTTTCAAAATTTTGGTCTTCTCTACCTCCCTCATCCTCAAATAGCATAATTTTTTTGCAAAACATGCCTTTCACCTACCATATCTATGACTTGCAGTGTGCCACCTCACCCTTCTATTAATATTAATAGATTTTCTTGTCAATCCTCCCAAGGGGCCTCTAATGCCTATAAATATAGCTCCCTAAAGGGTTATTTCATGAGCAACTTTTTGTATCAATATTTAAAAAAAAATGATATTCAAATTTTCAACAATTACACTACCAAAATTTCTCTGACTTCTATCGCTCACACTTAGTCAAAATTTTGTTGGAAGAAACAAGGTAATTTACAGAGCAAAGTATTGTAAAAATATTCAAATATTTTTGACATTCTAAGTATGCATCTCTACTAACATTTTGTTAAATGCTCATAGTTTTTGTAGAAAATCTACTCTATGGACCCTCTATCCTACAAGTTCCTCATAAATCTATAGGCCCTCTATATATTCTATCTTGTTAACCTATTATTTTGTAGGATTTTCTATATGTTACCTATCCTATAGATTTTTCATTCTACTGATCTTTGATTTTGTAGGATTTTTTATATATTTTTTTCTACAAGTTTTCTTAATCACTATTATATTATATTATGTGTTGTAATTATTAGTGGATTGATAATTATTTCACCTCTTATGAGGTTATATAATCACATATCCCATAAGAAGAATGAAAAGATGAAAATATAGATTTGAAAATAAAAAATCAAGAGGTGAAACACAAAACCTACTCTTAAAACAAAGAGACACATTGATGTATAAGAATAGATGTTGTATGCAAGGTCATGCTAGCAAAAATATATGGTGAAATGCATTCTATGAATTTTGAATAAAGTATTTTGTTGTTTGCTTGCACTCATTTCCCACATCTGGTATCAAAGCAATGATATCATTTACCTGTGTTCACTTTATTGTAAGTCACTCCAATTTATTTTTCTAGCCTAAGTTTACTTTAGTTTGGATTTGAATTTTCTTATCAAGTTGCCAAATTGAGTAGACAACCAAGTTCATTTCTTTAGCACTTGCATTGAAGTCATATTAAATTTCACTTTCATTATGATATAATTATGCTATTTATTTCTACTAAGTTTTAATATTTTTTATATGATAGTCATATATAGTGAAAGTTTACATTTTTATTTTTATCATATTAAATTCCTCGTAGTCATTTCTTTCTTTGAGTCTTTATCCTACCCCATGTTTCCATAATTCTAAAGACTAATTGGTCACATACGAGTACAAATTTTATTATTTAAAAGTGTTGATGTAGATTTGATCTCCTTCTACACTTCATCCAAATTTTGCTACATGTCAAAGTATTTTTTTTCGATAACTAGTTTTATCCATTTTTTAATTACCCTAAGTTTTTTTGTCCCTTGTTCTTATTCAACACAAAGGCCACATAAATCTCATACTTATTCTGGATATTTTTTCTAAACACACCATCATGAGTCCTCCAAAGGAAAGAAGAAAAAACAAACAATTAAAGCAAAATGCTCTTATTAAAAATAGGATGACCTATCACCTGTTGGAAAAAGTCGTTACCTATCATAAAGTGTAATTGTCTCGTGGGAAGACATGTCAAGGAGGTAAGAGAAAATGTCTAGGATAGAATTTATATTCTTTAGAATTTGAAGTTCTAATAGAGCTTTTGCAGTGCTATGTTAGCTAGCAAGAGAGAAATAGAAATTTTATTTGAAGAGGTCCCAAGTTCCAACCTCTTCACCTTTATTTTTTATGCAACATTTTGTTTAATAAAAAATAATATTTGTAAAATACCCTATTATACCCTTCATTTCATTTTCAAATTGAACAAAGGAGAAGTTGGTGTTTAAAAAGAAGAACAAAGTTTTAAAATGATAGGTCAAGAGGTCAAGTCTCATAAAGGATATATTTTTGAAAGGAAATACCCCTAGATTTTTTTATTGCATTTTTTTACAATTATATCTATATATATATATATATATGTGTGTGTGTGTGTGTGTGTGTGTGTGTGTGTGTGTGTGTGATTGCAATAAAGAAAATATTTACAAAAGGGAGGTAGTATATATATACATGTGCGTATGTATAAATGACACCTCTAATTTGTATTTATAGTCAATATTATGTAACATTTGGTATAAATGACACCTCTAATTTATATTTATAGGTAATATTTTTGTGTTAAGTTACTATGTCTAAAGCTTAATATAGTTTCCATAATGATGTTTGGGCATTGTCCCTTTAAATAATTGAGGAGTAATAAGGACATGCTATTTTATTTATTTCCACTATATTCATTGCCCTATTGATCACTATCATTAGATGTAAATGTTAAAATTGAAAAAATCCAAATAGAGAAGTTATACCTACATATAAAGATTTTTCTTTAAGCAAGTGTCATTGGTAGGATGAATCCTTTATAGTACAACCTTGGTATCATGTATTGCTCTCTCTCACATACCTTAAGATCTCTCTCACATATGTTTGTGTATATTAGGAGGACTAGCTTATTCTATATACCAAAAAGTATATATGAAGAGTAGGCATGTTGAAAGGTTTGATATATAAGACTAGTGATATATAGAAAAGAGGACCATTTTTAGAGATATAAGGGACATTTTCCAAGGTTACATAAAAAAAATTCTCACAACATCTTAATTTTTGAAGGGTCCAAATTTTGCACCATGGAAGACAAAAAATGGAACAATACAAGTGGTTGAAAAACTCTTGGATATTGTTATTGGTGATAAAATTTAACTGGAAGAGAAAATAACTAAGCAAAATTATGATGAGGGATATGCAAGGTAACATATGCTCATAAATTTTGGAGTGGTAAGTATCAAATTGTTTTATTTCATATTGTTGAAGGATGTTTACTAATTCTTCAAATGACATCTCTTTAAGTATCAAACAGAAGGGTGCCATTTGAAGAATTGGTAAACATCCTTCAACAATATGAAGTAAAAATCAAGTTGAGAGATGAGTTGTGCAATAACAATCTTATATCCGCAAAGAAACCTCAAAAAGGTTCAAAGGGTACTTCCACTTCATCTTCATCACAAAAAAAAACCTAAATAAAGGAGAAGATATTATCATCTTTGTTAAAAAGGACATGAAACCAAATTTTGTAAATATAATATGATGACTCATGATACTCAATTTCATAGACCTCAAAAAATGCAATAATTATATCAACATTAGTAAGGACAAGTGCAACAACAACAAGAGTATATTGCTCAAGGTGAATCGAAAATATATTTTGAAGAAGAGCGTGAAACAACACATAAGGTCCACATGGATAAGGAAGTATCAAAGCCAATAAATAATGGAGATAGTAAACAAGAAAAAAACATGGTAAATTTCAAAAGTGTGTGTCATCAAAAACCAATGAAGGTGGATAATTTTTAAAACTTATGTCTTGTTTAAAATCAATACTTAGAAAAGTTTATGAAGAAAACTTTAAAAATGGTGCGATAATCTCTATTGGTGTAGTGAAAATAATGTACATGGGTTTATTTAATTTTGATATCCTTATGATGCAATGTACAAAGAAAAAATAAATAATTGAAGATTTGAAGGATAAGTCCATGATGAATGATGTTTCTTGTGACACAAGTAAGCTTCTTCAAAGGATATATTTCAATTGTGATAGTAGTTATATGAGACCCATGATGGCAAATATTGTTGTGATACATGTTATCTTGTCCAAAGGGAAGATATAGCTTGTGATACAAGTGATTTGAAGATTGTTGATGAAAGAAAAGATTATGTAGAAGATGGTTGATTTGACCATGACAAAGACCATATTATCATAATTGAAAGTGATAGTGATTTCTCAAATTGTGTTAAAGGTTATTGTTATGATGATGTGTGGTATTTGAATGATGTTGGTGATAGTGATATAGATAATTATGATGATGAAGAAATTGGATGTTTTGAAAGACATGTAAAAGGAATTGGTTCAACAATAATGAGAAAAATGGGGTATAAGGGTATAGGTTTGAGAAGAAATAGGAAAGATGTGAAAATGCCCATAATGCCTGGTATAAGGCTAGAAAATGAAGGACTTGGATATTTTGGTCAAGCAGGTAGCACTAACACTAAATTTGTGATAGGTAGCAATAACACAAAATTTATGAGAAGAGAATCATATCTAGAGAATGAAGCTCCTAGGATTGGTTGTTGTAGTCATTGTCAAAAATCTAAACATGTGATAGCTATGTGTTGGAATATACATTATTGTGAGATTTGCAGGATTCATAATTAATCTCAAGGAAATTTTTGGCACAAATATAAAAGGAAAAATAAAATACTTATGAATTATGGATGGATGAATGTGTCAAAATAGGATAAAGCAAAAGAAGACCAAGTTTGGTGGTTGATAAATATCATAATATAAGTTTTTCCATGAAATAGTGTAATATTGGGAAACTTGAGATTTAGTGAAACATTCTATGAAAAATATTAAGTATGTGGAAGATTCCAAAGCTACAATTTAATGCTAATTTCCTAGAGGTGATGGCCAAAAGGAAAATCCAAAGTTTGACCTAGAGGTGATGATGACCCAAAGACAAGGACCTGGAGGTAACCTAGAGGTAATAATGACCTAGAAGCTAAGGCCCAAAGGTAATGATCTAGAGGTAGATCCTAATACTGATCCAAAAATGAACACTTAGTGGAGATTATCCAAAGCCAAGGCCGAGAGAGAAAATCCAAAGCTAGAGTCAGATCTAGAACTAAGGATAGATTCGACAAAGCTAGAGCTAAAGTCAGAGCTAGAGCTAGAGATAAAGCTAGAGCTAAAGCCATAGCATAATTCTAGTGTACCACCCATAAAATCATGGGGAGTAAAAATATGAAATAATGTAATAATGGGGTGTTTACCGTTATTACATTATTTTATGTATTGTAATCATAAAGAGATTGATAATTATTTCACCTCATATGAGGTTGAATAGTCACATCTTCCATGAGAAGAATCAAAATATGAAAAGACAAAGTTGAAGGTGAAATACTGAACAATTTCTTGAAACAAAAAGACAAATTTATGTATATGAATGAATGTTGTATGCAAGTTTATTCTATAAAAAATATATGGTGAAATACATTTTTTGAGAATAAAATATTTTATTTCCCGTTTATGCTCATTTTCAACCATTCTTTTATTCTACTAACCTTTCATTTTACAGGATTTCTACACATTTTTTATCCTATAGATTTTTCATTCTAATAACTTTTCATTTTGTAAGGTTTTCTACAACTTTACCATCTTGTATATTTTTTGCCTTTCTAACCTATTATATTATAGGTTTTTCCACAAGGTTTTCCCTTTGTAGATTTTATGTTCTACTAATATTCTATTTTGCAAGTTTTTCTAGGTTCTCTAATTTTCTAAGTTGTTATTTTGTAGGTTTTTACAATATTTTTTTCTTGTGGGTTTTTCACTTTTCTAATATGTTATTTGCAAGTTTCTACAAGTTTTCTATCCTATAGATTTTTTACTCTACTAAATTTTTATTTTTTAGGTATTTGTAGGTTTTTTGTGTTATGGGTTTTTTGCTCTATTAGTATATTTTTTTTTAGGTTTATGTAGGTTTTTTGTCCTATATATTTTTTCTCTATTTATATATTTATATTTTGCAAAGGAGGGGATATCATGGGCCTTTGAGGAGTGCCTTGTATGAGTAATGTTGGAGAATATTACATTATTTGGTACATGCTAATGTATCCAAATAGTACCTATGATACAATGTAAATATTAGAATAGAGTTTGAGTCTATATTTTAGGAGTATGATTTATATTTTCCTTTTGATATAAGTGGCTGTGTGTAGGACATGCACAAGTATCATGTAATTATGTGAGCAAGTGTGTAATGTGAGAAAGTGTGCAAGTGTCATGTAATTAAGTGTGCAAATATGTAATGTGAGAAAGTGCACAAGTATCATGTATTAGGTGTGCATGTAGAAGTGAAGTGTCATGTCGAAGTGTGCAAGTGTCATAGAGTTAAGTATGCATGTATATAGAAATTCAAGAGTGATGTATACAAGTGGCAATATGAGAAGCCAAAAGGGCATGAGAGGTTTTTTATATGTATGGAATAGGAAAGGTTACAACTCCTAGATATATGAGGAGTTCAATAAAAAAATCATTCAAGAGTCACCTTTCTAAGGTTATATTATGGAGGTAAAGCTCCATGGAAGAATATCTAGAAAACGTATAAAACATTCAAGCATAAATATTGAATCTTGTATGCATATTTTGAGAAATTCTACAATAATTTTTTTCATGTTATTGAATGAATGATTTTGGCCATTTATATTTATACTTGTCATTATTCATGAATATTATTATTATTTATGTTCGTCATTTTATATATTGATTGCTCTTATATTTGAGACTACTCAAGATCCATAATATTGGTTCCTAAAATAATCTAACTTAAAATTCAACAAGTAAAAACTAATAATATTGAATCATCTATTTATTTTTTTTAGAGAGAGAACAAGGGGTTGTACTTGGGTACCCCACCCTTAAAAACTCATAAATTTCTCCTTTAGAGCTTTAGAGTTTACAAAAAAATTCAATTCTTATTTCAATTGAGATGCTATAGCTAGATACCTACATCATTTTTCATAAAATGTATGAACTATTGATTTCATTTTTTGGATATTCTTCAATTTTTGTATGAATACAAATATTCCAAAATCTAACATCTTTCTTCTTTATATTTTCCTACAATAGCCTTCACAATACCAAAACTCCACCTCTACTATCTATGCATTGCATCTTAGTAGAGTAATATTTCTAAAAAATTGCACTATAGTTTCTTTCCAAAAACATAAGTGCAACCACAAGAATTGTAATAAATAGTTTATATGAAAATACATTAGTTTTGTAAAATATTACCAATGGAAAAGATAAAAGTAAATCTTATTCATTATTTTATTTAGGTATTCAACATTTTCTTATGAGATTCAACTCAACTTACTTCCTCTAAACATGGAAAAGAGAAATCAACTTCACCATTTTATATTAAAAACCCTCTATTGGCTAGCTTATTTATGTGTACACTTGATTTCTTCAAACACTATAGCAAGGTATCATGTTTCCAAATTATCTCTTGTATATTCCATGGAGCCTTTGCTTTCACCTAAATTGCAAATCAGATATTTCCTCATTGTTTTTATACTTTCATTATTTAGGGTTTACTTCTCAAGAAAATAAGATTATATTGATTTATTTCATAAACATTATGAGTGAAGTGTTTGATTTTATTTTCAAATTTAAAGCATTAAGAGTTCTATAGAGAATTATACATGGAATTATTTGTTGGAATATGTGGTATGAGAGAAATAATAGAATTGAGCACAAACAATTTAGATGTTCATCATATTGATTTTTATTTTTGTGAAATTCAAATTTTAGTTCAAATAATAAGCTAAGCAAGATTTTATATCTTAATAAAAATAATATTAAAATTTTCACCATAAAAGTAACAATTCAATGGAGAAGGACAGTATATTTTAGTAAAAAGACAAGCTAAAAATAATTTACATAAAAAATATTTAATACGATTTAATTATTGTACTAAAAAATGTGATAGAAAGTGATATTCTGATAAAAATATCTATAATTTAAATAACATATTACTTATTAAAATAAAAAATATAATAAGGGTTATGCATAGTGGCTATTTATCGCCAAATTGGCTAAAATTAGGATTTTAAAAATTTAGAATTGGCTAATATTTGGGACCCTTGACCAGGGCCCATTAGCCAAAATATTTTGGGTGTAAATTTTTTGGGTCAATTCACCCTAATTTTATAATAATTTGACCATTTTAAGTTAAAATTTCCAACATTTCCCCTAATAATAGTGAACCTTTTACATGCATTTGGACATTGTTCGCCTGTATTTCGAAACTGATTTGCCAAATTTTTATAAATACATTGTGTGGTTGACCCATTATGCATAACAGTAAATATAATTTTATCGTCAAATGGTACAAGTTCAATTGTTTTTTTTCTACTTTAAAGGAGACAAGTTTTAATTTTGATAAGCAAACCCTTCTAAATTTATATAACTTATTAAAAAAATAAAAATTTATCATTATATATATATATATATATATATATATATATATATATATATATATATATATATATATATATTTTGTGTAGACACCAAAATAGCACCAATCCGATTATGTGACAAAAAGCATCGATCGTATTGACACACATAGCCCCCAGAGGTTAAACAGTGGTCCTAACCACTCCCAAACAACAGTTTGGAAGGTCAAGGGTCAGTTTGGCACCTTTTGGCACTTTGCTTTCTACTCGTCCTACCCCGAGATGATTACAAATTGGGATTCGTCCCACCCAAGGACAAATAGCAGCATTCACCCTAGGGTGAGGTGAATAGCAGGTTTGACTGGAAAAAAGTCAAACCTCGACAAGTCCGCCAGTTAACTATAGCTTCAGGCCATGCAATTGCGAGGAACGACTTCAAATCAAGGAGAGAGACTTCAGTCATGCATGTCTTTTATTTTGGAGGCCTCATGCAAGGAGACTCTAAATAAGGGAATAATCTATTTTCTCAAAATAGGGCATGCAACTCAAGTGGCACCCTCACATGCACATTCAAATAGAGAGACCCTAGGTCTATAAATTGGTGAGACTTCTCACCCAAAAAAGGGACAAAGAGGGGATTTTGGAGCAATGAAGTGCTACTAAAATATATCCTCACCCATTGTTTGTGCTTTCACATCCTTCATCTCTCTTTTGGAGGGAGGTTAATGGGTGATTATTGGAGGTGCATTCTAGACCCAAACCCAAATAGTGGGCGTCCTGCCCTCGAGCGCTCCCCAAGCTGTCGCAATTCTAAATGCCCCACTTCGGAGTGATTATAAATATGTGGTAGAATTACTTTATTTTATTTTTTCATCTTATTCTAGGTTATTTAAATATGTTGTAGTTTAAATTTCACTTCATTCTGAGCATTTTTGACCATGTTTTTATCATTTACTGCCTTTACTAACTTGCATATGGCACCATAAAAATATGGGTGATAGAGGCTAAATTGGAGAAATATGAACTTCTGGGTCTTCCCAAAATACCACCAATTAGCTAACCCTAAATTTACAGGTCATTTGGAGCTTTCTGGACAAGACATTGAAGAGGGTGCTTTCTAATAAGTTATTGCAGGTCTATTTGTCCCACTCCAGAGAAAATACAAATATGTGAGGAATTTCCTGACTATTCCACTTATAGTGCCCTCCTGGTAACATATTCATGCTTTTGTTAATTTTTTAGGTCGTTTTGATGTTATTTGGTTATCGTTTTAATATTTTCATGCATACACTAATAGTAGGCCTTGGGAAATACATGTTCTATTCTATCTGCAGGTGCTACTAATCTTTTCTATTTCCTTGAACATAGGTTTCTAACATCAGAGGAGTAGTAAGGAGTCAAAAATCATATACACCAATGGTGGCGATGTTTTGATCCTCCCATATTACATGTGGGCACGCGAAATAAGGATTGCTATCCATGGATGTGATAAGAAACATATTTAACGCTCCTATCCCCTAAAATGGAAGGAGACGTATTGTAACACGAATTTAAAAGCATATCAATAAAGAGGGTCGTATTCCATATTGCTTTTATCCTATGTCAATTCGTTTATGTTCTTTCCTTTCATGCATTTTTCAATATATAGGCTTTTGGCGTTAAGTTTGGTTTTATACACATTGTACTTGGCAATTTCATTTTTGTTTCTATATCCTCGTGCTTTCAGTGGTGATCACAGTGGTCATACAGGTCAAAAGCACAATTGGCTATAATTACTCGGCAATTCCATCATTTTCCACATCAAATCCATTTTATAAATGCATACATCTAGAATAACACCATCGCCATTTTTAGCATAGGTCGTTGTCTCCTAATGTATATAGGGTTTTCGTCATTCAGCTGTCTTTAAATTTCTAGCCAAAAACTGTACACAGTTTAACAGATTTTACAAGGGAAAGTTTTACTTGGATCACGCCTCGTTATGTAACATCCCTACACAAGTTAAAAAACATAAAATAATTCCCAAGTTGTGTGAATGTAAGAGGAAAACTACAAAGCAGTCTAGGGTACCATAGGTGAAAGATTAGCCTGTTCATCCCCCTGTGTGAATGGTTCAAGAGTGCTGAGAATTGACAAAAGGACAAGTTCTTCCCCATCCATTCCCCCCTAATCAACAATGGTTTTCACCACTAGCAACAATCCCAATCACCATTGGTCCCTAAGGTTGTAAGGATTCGTACTACCTATCCCTACCAAGGATGGGTAATCATCCCCAAGGCCTAAAAGGATCAATGACCATTCAAAACCAAAATCCTAGAAATCCATCATCATGAACATCTCCAATCACCTTGGTCTCCAAAGTCGTAATGATTTGTACTACACGGCCCTGACAAGGATGGGTAGTCATCCCCAAGGCCTAAAATATCAATGCCCTTACTTCATCATATCCCTAATCCCATTTGGTTCCCAAAGTCGTAAGGATTTGTACTACATGTCCTTGAACAGGATGGGTAGTCATCCCCAAGGCCAAAAGGATCAATGTCATTCACAAGCTCAACCTTACGAAGCTCACAATGCAAAATGAATAACAGTGGTTATCACCACTATTCACAATCCTTGCTCAAAAAGAAAAACAAAAAGGGAACAATAAACAATGAATTTTCTCAATATGTAAATGAGCAAGTATCCTAAACCATTGAACAACTAAACTTGAATCCTTGAAATTCTCAACATTCAAACAACCATCTAGGTAATCCTAATTATGGGTTTGGTGGAAAACCTACCTGGCAATGGTGGTATCCTAAACGCATGACGATATGTCTATCACATTAGCTTTGTGTGTGAGCAGACCAATGTTTGCATGTGGATGAGCTAGCTTATGGTACCTTAGATTATCTCGTGGATTAATCTTGCTAAATACAACAACAGAGTTAGTGGAGCTAATTAGGTGATCCTCAGTACAGGTTTGGTTGATAGCCTATCTGGCACTAGCAGTATCCTGACAAATTCCACATAAATGAACTCAATTGCACACACAGGGATGTGAAATAACTTGGTACAACTCAAGCTTGATTTATACCTTGTTCAAAAGTCTTGCAAGCTAAATGTATAGTCTTGGCTAGTTAGTTAAAATATCTAAATCTCAGAAAATCTTAACTCCATTTTCAAAAAATGGTACATTTCATTACGTAAATCACCATCAAAAAATACAAACAAATACAAAAATAAAGTTCTCACATGCAAAGTTATTCCACAAAGCCATCCCATAAGTACAACAAGCCAGTAAATCCTGTACAGTCTATGGTTCCATCGACAAGTTATCAACAAATTATTTCATTCATTCCATATGCATACATCATATAATTCAACACATCACATTCATAATACCACATGCATACATCAATGTAAATACATGTGCATAAAATTAAATCATGACAAGTGTATAAACACAAAGAACATCATTTGTATATATCTCATCAAAAAAATGCCTGCAAACTATAATGAACCGGTCCTCTGACCCTGCAAAAAAATCCAAAAGCTCAAAAACCCCTAAGCCTAGGGTGTCGGACACCATGATAACGCAGGATCAGTGCGACGAGAACTACTCCCCATGGTGTGGGTCCTATGGGACCTCTTAGGGTAACTGATCCTCGCCCCCATATCATGCCCACTAGGCCCCCCTCATCTAATCGCCTGTGATGAGATGATGGTAACTGCTCAGTATCGTTGCCCCTTGTCTGATGTGAAGACCCACCTCTAGAGGGATCAGGTACCCGCCCCCTGAGGTGGATGATCTCTCCCTCCAGGTCCATCCAGTGCTGGCACCACTTTGCCTCCTATCGATGATACATTGCTACTATATCATCATGTTGTGCTGACACCTCCTCCCTCTCTACCAGCCACGTCCATAGAAGATCCCTCTCCTGTGCAACATCTGTGTCCCCATCCCATCGACGGTACACAACCAATGTGTTCTCCCACTTAGCTAGCTGAATCCACAAGAGATCCCTCTCCTACAGAACCTCCCCCAGCTCCTCATCTCGCCTCTGAAGTAGCCCCACTAATTGCGCATTCTAAGCATAACCCTGCCTTCATGTCCTCCAAAATTTCTTAGTGCATAGGTGAATCCGAGATAGCAGCCTACTCTGGCTTCCACTGCTCTAGGACGTCTTGCATCTTCGGCTGGTCTAGAAACCCAAAAACCCCCCAAAATCATCCACCTCTACCATGTTCGCATCCTCAAGAAAAACCCCCTAGCCCTCTCTTGATGCCTCTACATCATCACCCCCTATTGCTGCCACCTCTACGCCCCCTAGAGGCCCTTCGCCTTACCATCGCTACAAAGTCCACCACTGGTCATACTCAGTGGTAACCCTGATGTCATCCACATTCAGGATGTCAATCGCTGTATCTAAATCCTCACCCAGTGGTGTAATGACTGGCCATGCTAGAGTCCTCTCATACCCCAACGCCAATAGACCATGGGCTCACCAGGAAACCCTTGGTGCACCCCAAACTGTTGTGTAACCTGACCATATGGGAAAAACTCTTGCTCAGTCTCGTGATGCTCAATCAGCCACCGCCCCCTATGTACTCGTCGAAGCCACTCTCTAGCCTCAGGATAGGCTAGACAGTCCTAATAAGTTGCCATAACACCTCCCCTGGATCAAGCTGAGCGAAGGCATCAGCATAGTGCCCCATGACACCTACCCATCACTGACTCTGACCCTGCTCCTCAAACCTTCGCCATAATGCCTCGTATCCGATCTCTCGGTCTACCATCTCCACCCAAGTCATCCAGGTCAACCCAATCGGCCTCTCCACTGTTATGTGCTACCAAGCCTAGCACTACAACAATTAACTGCAACCAATCTCCTTTTGCCTTTGACAACGAACCTCGTACAACTCATCGTAGAGCTGTTCCAATAGAGTCTATCCCCATCTCATGATCACAGGTGCCTCCGTCAGGCACTCCACCAATTGAAACACCACCTCTAGTAGGTTCCATGGGAACCTCGTACCCGTAGAGTCAGGAAGCAGCATGTTGGAAATGAGGCCCATCAGTAATGCGTGCCTCACTCCCAACACACCCCTCTCTAGCCACCATCAAACCAATATGCCACCAATATGGCAATCACCCTCTACTCTCTCCAATGGACTATCCACACCCATATCATCTCCATTTCCAAAGCAGCGTGTCAGCATTGCTATCCACTGATCTTGCGATGTCGTCCTGATCGGGAGTCCATCTATCGGAATATGGAGAATTCGATAGATGTCCTCCAAGGTCACCGTCATCTCCCCTGTTGGGATATGGAAGGTGTTGGTCCGAGGATCCCATAGGTTGATCAGGGCCATCAGATAGGCCCGATCCCCAACCACCGGCTCTAGCCGAGTCACCTGCTTGAGCCCAAGGGCATCAAGCCACTCCCAGTCAGTCAAAGTCAACGCCTCTCACGCTTTCATAAAAATCATGGGCACACGATACCGGCTCTTCACAACCTGTGAAAGAAAACAAAACAAAAAACATTAAAACCCATGAAAAATTGTACAACAAAAACATGAATATACAACAATGCACAACACCATGTACAACTAAAAACAGACAAATAATGAGCGACAAAATTCACAAAAATACAAAAAACATTCAAAACTAATTTTTTAGTTCCTAGGGTTTTAACTCTAAACTGATAAATTAACAACACAAAACAAAAATTCAAAAAAAAAAACAAATAATTTGTCAGTCCTAGGGTTTTTCACTCTAAGTCTAAAACTGATAAATTAAACAAATACAAAAAACATTCAAAACTAATTTTTCCATTCCTATGGTTTTAACTCTAAATTGATAAATTAACAACACAAAACAAAAATTCAAAAACAAAAAAAAAACAAATAATTTGTCAGTCCTAGGGTTTTTCACTCTAAGTCTAAAACTGATAAATTAAACAAACACAAAAAAATTAAAAAAATAATTTGTCAGTCCTAGGGTTTTTCACTCTAAGTCTAAAATTGATAAATTAAACAAACACAAAAAAATTCAAAAAATAATTTGTCAGTCCTAGGGTTTTTCACTCTAAGTCTAAAACTAATAAATTAAACAAACACAAAAAAAATTAAAAAATAATTTGTCAGTCATAGGGTTTTTCACTCTAAGTCTAAACTGATAAATTAAACAAACACAAAAAAATTCACAAACACATAATTTGTTGGTTCTAGGGTTTTGTACCTCTAAGTTTAACTGATAAATTAAATACACAAACAAAAACAACAAAAAAATAACTAGGGTTAAGCTCAGTTTTACCCTACGTTTCTCACCTAAGTTTTGATCTTTGTTTAACTAAGGTTAAACTAAGTTTTAAACTAAGTGTTAATTTTGATAGACTAGGGTTTCCTTTTTTAAATTAAAAAAAAAAAGAAAAAGACAAAAAATAAATTAGAGTTTTAAAACTGCAACACAAGCAAATAAATGAAGAGGAAGACCACTCATCGGTCTCGCTTCAGATCCTCCGCTTGATGATCCTATCCGTAAGCTCATGGTAGCAGGAACAGTTCGGTAGTGCTTGATGATCTTCTTAGAGCTCCAAATCGCCAGGAAAAACAAATGCAAATGAGCCCAAAACCTAGTTTTGGCCCTTAAATAGGGTTTTTGAGCCTGTAATTGTTCCTCCCTAGGATGAGCACTATGGTTAGCACTCGTCCCACCCTGGGACGATTACTAAACAGGTATCCGTCCCACCCAAGGACAATTACAGAGCAATGCAAGCCATAAAATTGTCCAATGAGAGTGCTTTTGCACTTGACATTTCGGACATGCAAAACAGACATCGGGGTTACAAATCCTCACTATCATATTCCCTAAGAAGGCTACCATAGCCGGAACGCTCCACGGGAAGATGAATTTTTGAGAATTTCATCCCCAAACGGCGTCACAAAAAGGGTCAAAACCCAACCAAAAATAGCAATAACATTGTCGAAAGAAGGTGCTTTTGCGCCTATCCTTTTGGGCATACAAAATAGACATCGAGGTCACAAATCCTCACTATCCTATTCCCTAAGAAGGCTACCATAGCCGGACCGCTCCACGAGAAGATGGATTTTCAAGAATTTCATCTCCAAATGACGTCACAAAAAGGGTTAAAACCCACCAAAAATAGGTCAAAATGTTCGAAATCTGCTTAAGCATTCACCAATAAACAATTGAAGGCACCCTTACCTAAGTCATCTTGGGTCAAGTGACTCATCGCTTTTCTCATGTCGATCATTCCCTCATCGATTCGTCGCTTTAGGGGGTAGTCACACTTAGTTACCAATCAAGAAAAACACACCCAATCAAGGAAATGGCATGCATTCAAAGGATCATTGACAAATACAATCATGCTCCTGCTTGGGGAAGCAAACAAGCAACAATCACAAGATGATCAAACACTTGGCATTCGTGGGTCATGAACTCAAGGTTCCCACAGACAAAAGGTTGCACCCTTTGCCTATTCATGACTGATCAATGTCCAAGCTCAAGTAACACCTCACCGAAAAATGTTAACACTTGAATTAAGTTCCTTAGCTCGTCAGAAGCAAGGATTCAAGAATGCGTGCCCTTTCCATACTTGGGGTATCAAGAGTTGGTTAGGTTACTGAGAAACCCTAATCATTTGTGCTTTAGATATCTATTTTTGCTTAGCGCTACGCCTTGCACAATGCTTCCCAAAAAGGGGCATTTGTAGACACCAAAACAACACCAATCCGATTATGTGACAAAGAGCATCGATCGTATTGACACACATAGCCCCTAGAGGTTAAATAGTGGTCCTAACCACTCCCAAACAGTAGTTTGGATGGTCAAGGGTCAATTTGGCACCTTTTGGTACTTTTCTCTCTACTCGTCCCACCTTGGGATGATTACAAACTGGGATTCATCCCACCCAGGGACAAATAGCAGCATTTGCACCAGGGTGAGGCGAATAGTAGGTTTGACTGGCAAAAAATCAAACTTCGATAAGTCCACCAGTTAACTACAGCTTCAGGCCATGCAATTGCAAGGAACAACTTCAAATCAAGGAGAGAGACTTCAGTCATGCATGTATTTGATTTTGGAGGCCTCATGCAAGGAGACTCTAAATCAGGAAATAATCTATTTTCTCAAAATAGGGCATGCAACTCAAGTGGCGCTCTCGCATGCGCATTCAAACAGAGAGACCCTAGGTCTATAAATTGGTGAAACTTCTCACCCAAAAAAATGGACAAAGAGGAGCTTTTGGAGCAACAAAGTGCTACTAAAATATATCCTCACCCATTGTTTGTGCTTTCACATCCTTGATCTCTCTTTTGGAGGGAGGTGTTACATACCAAACTTAGCCGTCGGCTAGGTATTCCATGTGCTAAAATTTCATATATATAGATTAGATAGTTATTAAATTGAATCATCATTTTTTATATTTTTATTCACTGCGCATCCGCACTTTGCCTTCACGGTGGGATCTGCCCTCCTAGTGGCAATTGATTTCATATTAGTAAATTCGTTATTTAATCTTCAGCTCATTACATATCCGTTTATCTCTTTCTGTATTTCTATATTTGTATGCTGCGTTAAGGGAGGATAACAGTTAAGCAATAGGTAAGGTAGAAATACCTTATCAAGTGGTATCAGGTTGGTACGATCCAACACGCTTGGGAGAAATTTCGTTCGCCATACAGCCACCAACGCTACACAGGTCTGTGTTTCATTTTATCCGACAATCCTATGTTTTCCAAGTGCCGCAAACAGGGCCATTGAATCACTGTAGAATTGTTCGTGATTCGTTGAATCACTATAGAATATTTTGCGATCCGCCAAGAAAATTAGTAATCTGTGACCCCGCAACAGGGTTGCTCAATGATTCTAACAAAAATTGTTCGCGATCCACCGAGAAAATACACTGCAAATCGTCGAAAGCTGTTCGTAGGACGTCGACCAATCAGAGGCCTGGAAAAATTTAATTTTAGGTACATAACCTAAGGTACCTAATTTTTTTTTTTTCTTCTTTCGCTTAGTCGTTTATCCCACATTCGTTGCATGGGTGTCGTCGAAGGGTTTAAAATTAAACCGGTTTCCTTACTTGGTTGTGACTCCGGTCACATAGCCATTCCATCCTCGCGTATATCAGTCCTCGCTGTCGTAGCCTTGCATCGTCTATCCTCGCTGTCCTTTCCGTGGTCCATCTCTATCGTGTCAGTCCCTGCCTCGTTGTCTCTTATGTCATCTCGTCGTCTCACCGTGTTAGTCCTCGCTGTCTCTGTCACGTTAGTCATCTTCGATCCTTGCTCTATCGTGTCCGTCTGGTCTCTGTCAGTCCTCACTATCTATCACATCAGTTGTTAGTCTGACTTCTATCCTTGCTCTGTCGTGTCTGTCTGGTCTCTGTCAACTTCGATCCTCGCACTGTCATGTCCGTCTGGTCTCTATCAGTCCTCACTGTCTCTATCGTGTCAGTTGTTAGTCCGACTTCGATCCTTGCTCTATCGTGTCCATATGGTCTTTGTCGACTTCGATCCTCGCTCTGTCGTGTCCGTTCGGTCTCTGTCGGTTAGTCTTAGTCTAGTTCTGTCGTGAGGTTAGTCTCAGTTTCATCATTGTCAAACTTGAAAAGTTGCTAGGAAGTTGCTGAAATTGTCCAAATTGAAAGTTCCTGTCAAGGAGGCCACCCAAATTCAAATCCGCGTCGCAGTTGGAGCGATAGTTGAAGTGGAACACACACATTTTGGCAATTCATCAAATTATTATTGGAGAAGGGAAGCCCAAATTTTTTTTTTTTGAAAGTGCATGCCCAAACAGTGGACCAAAGGACCTGACGGTCGACTATCAAGCTCGGAGACGACCAATAACAATGCAAGAAGACCTCATCGAAGCCTAGGTACAAAAAATTCTCCTTCTCCTTTCAAAATTGGCAGTTATAATCCACATCATCCACTGGTAGACCCTATGGCTACTAACCCTCCCCCAACTCATGAAAACATCACACAAGGAGACTCAAGTAACTCGGCCATTACCATGGATGAAACTCTTCGACTCTTACTAGATGGTATGCGTGAAATTAGTGTCAACCTAACTAACCTATTGAGCGCACAAAACCGACCTAATCCCAATACTAATCCCCAAAATCACTCCCATGAACAAAGGAATGAAGAAAATGACGACCAGGATGAAGATTGGGAGCAGCAAAGAGGCAATCCGGATAATTACGAGAATCGCTATCATAGACAGTGATATAACCAAGATCAGGGAAGGGATATGGGTTATCACCAACCGAGAGGCCCTAATAATTTTCCATGCATTGATATGCCCACTTTTGAGGGTCATGATCCTCGTGGTTGGATAGCCAAAATGGAAGGCATTCTCGACTTATACCAAATTAAGGATTTTGATAAAGTCCCTTTCACTGCATCAAAATTAGGCACTGAGGCCTACCAATGGTTCGTATGGCTTAAGCGAGAGAAAGGAGCCACTATTAACTGGAAAAAATTCACTACCTATTTTTTAGAAAGATTTGATGAAGGAGCTACATCGTCATACACAGTAAGACTATTATCTCTTAAACAAGAAGGATCGGTTAGTGAGTTCGTCTTGGAATTCACCAGTTTACTACCGTATACATTAGACCTCACTCCGACATAGTGGTAGGAGCTTTTCACAATGGATTGAAAGAAAATATTAGGGTGGAGGTGGACATTCAAAATCCAACCTCGCTGAACGATTGTATAAGAATAGCCAAGTCGGGTCGAGAAGAGAATTCAGCTTGTATGCACGGCGTGAAACTTATAGTCGTCCTTCATATCGCAACAATTCCTTTCGTAGAAATGATCAACCATCAAGATACTTTTGCTATAAATGTCGCACTCATCATCCCAGGGAACAAGCATGTGCCCAAAAACAAAACTTTCATATTGAATGCAATCAATATGAAGGAGAAGAGGAAGAAACTTACCACCAAGAAGAACCTATGCAAGAAGAACTACCAAGTACTCTAGAAGAGAAGGAAGAGGATACAATGGCGATCTCTGTGCATGCCCTCATGGGGTTAACCACCCACCATACCATCAAGGTACCAGGATTTCTCCACTAGAAAAAGGTGAATGTGCTAATTGATTTCGGCAGTACCCACAATTTTATCGACATCAAAACAACAAAAGCTTTGAATTTATTCATTAACTCTTCCAACAAAGACAAATTCCAGGTTCTAGTAGCCAACGGGGTGAACGCGCAATGTGTTGGTAGAACATCTCAAGTTTCCATAAAAATGGGAACTTATACCTGGTTTGGATCCCTTTTCGTCATGAATTTAGGGAACTCTGATGTCATTTTGGGAGTTGAATGGTTGGAAACATTAGACACGGTTAGCTTCAATTTCAAAAAATTATTTGTGGAATGGAAGGAAAACGGATGAGTCATTCGCTTACAAGGCATTACTACTCCTCCATCACAAATGGTGAGCTCTCATAGTATGGAGAAGATATTAAAAAAGGGTGGATATGGATTTATAGCTCAAATTAATTGTTTGGAAAAACAATCTCGAGCAACTTCGGATATTACTGCTCCAGATTTACGAGACATCGTAACAAATTACGAAGAGGTTTTCCAAGAACCTAAAGGATTACCACCTAAACGATCTCATGACCATGCCATCCATTTGATTCCAGGGAGTGTCCCACCTAACAGTCGTCCTTACCGCTATCCTCAACCACAAAAGACAGAAATCGAACAGATCATTCAGGATCTGCTAGATCATGGAGTCATTCATCACAACACTAGCCCTTATTCCTCACCTGTAGTTCTGGCTCGACGAAAAGATAACTCTTGGCGTATGTGTCCTGATTTTTGTTCTCTCAATAAACTCACTATCAAGGACAAATTTCCTATCCTTGTCATAGATGACCTACTAGATGAGTTGCATGGTGCAAATTTTTTTACAAAATTAGACCTTCACTCAGGATTTCACCAAATCCGTGTCAGAGAAGAAGATATTCCCAAAACTGCTTTTCGTACTCATGAAGGTCATTACGAATTTTTGGTCATGCCTTTTGGTCTCACCAATGCACCATCCACATTCCAAAGTCTCATGAACCAAGTGTTTCGTCCACTCCTCCATAAGTTTGTGTTAGTTTTTTTTTATGACATTCTCATATATAGCAAAACATGGAAGGATCATTTACATCATGTGGATAAAGCCCTTCACATTTTACACAAAGAAAAGTTATTTGTCAAACGTTCCAAATGTTCATTTGGTGTCCAAGAAGTCGAGTATCTTGGTCATATAGTTTCACACGAGGGCGTCAAAGTCGACCCCAATAAGATTAAGGCAATTCAAGAGTGGCCTTTACCTAAAACCATCAAGAAACTTCGTGGTTTTTTGGGTCTCACGGGCTACTATCGCAAGTTTGTACAAAATTATGGTAAGATTGCAGCACCTCTCACAACACTCACAAAGAAGGATGCTTTTCGTTGGTCAGAAGAGGCTACTCAAGCCTTCGAAGCTCTTAAGGAGGCCATGTGTACAACTCCAGTTTTAGCAACTCCCAATTTTCACAAACCATTTATTATCGAATGTGATGCATCAGGAATAGGAATTGGGGCTATATTAATGCAAGAAGGTCATCCGTTGGCATTTGAAAGTAAACAACTCTCGGGGAAAAATTTGGGAAGATCAACATACGAAAAAGAAATGTTGGCTATTCTTCACGCAGTAGAAAAATGGAGACACTACCTAATCAATAGCCGCTTCATTATAAAAACAGATCATAGTAGTCTCAAACATTTTCTTGAGCAAAGGTTTTCCTATCCGAAACAAAATAAGTGGTTAACCAAACTATTGGGTTATGATTTTGTTATCGAATACAAGAAGGGGAAGGAAAATGTAGCCGTCGATGCGCTATCCAGGAAATATGAAGACGAAGTAATCATTAACGCTATTTTAGGTCCTTGCTCCCAATGGGTGACTCAATTACAAGATGAATGGTTATCCAATAGCGAAACTGCTCAGATAATTCAAGAATTATCTATAGGGTCCTCTAAACACCCTTTGTTCTCTTATGAAGATAAAATCCTCCGGAAGAAGAACCGCATTTACATTCCACACAATTCAGAACTCAAATCAAGGATTCTTGATGAATCGCACGCTTCTCCATCTGCGGGACATTCAAGATTTTTGAAAACATATTTAAGGGTCAAACAATCATTTTGTTGGAAAGGATTAAAAGCAGAAGTCAAACAATGGGTAGCAGAATGCGAAGTTTGCCAACGCAATAAAGGAGAAACAACCAAATCACCAGGATTGTTACAACCATTACCCATCCCTGAGCATCAGTGGGAACATATATCCATGGACTTTATTGAAGGACTTCCTAAATCAGAAGGCAGGACAGTAATCTTCGTAGTCGTAGACCGGTTATCCAAATACGCTCATTTTTAGGCTTTACAACATCCATTTTCCGCAAGCAGGGTGGCCAAGGTATTTATGGATTCAATTTTCAAATTACATGGTATGCCAAAAAATATTGTCAGTGATAGAGATCCCATCTTCACTAGTAACTTTTGGCGGGAATTATTTCGACTTAGTGGTACCAAATTGAATATGTCTTCGGCCTACCACCCACAGACAGATGGTCAAACAGAAATAGTTAACAAATGTTTGGGTACATACTTAAGATGTTTTGTTCAAGATAAACAATACCAATGGAGCCAGTGGCTAGCATTGGCAGAATGGTGGTACAACACTTCTTACCATTATTCAATTAAGATGTCTCCCTTTGAAGCATTATATGGCACCAAGCCTCCAATCGTCGCAGATTATGTACCAGGGTCATCCAAAGTAGCCAAAGTAGATGATTGGCTCCAACAAAGGCAGTCTACACTCACCATCCTCAAAGAGAATTTAGTCCAAGCACAAAATCGTATGAAACAACAACAAGACTTGCACCGATCAGAGAGAACTTTTAATATAGGTGACAGGGTTTTCCTAAGATTGCAACCTTACAAACAATCATCATTAAGGATAAAGTCCAGCCAAAAGTTGGCTCCACGATTCTATGGTCCTTACAAAATTGTGCGTCGCATTGGAGAAGTAGCCTATCAGTTAGAGCTACCTTTATCATCAAGAATACACCCGGTATTTCATGTTTCGTGTCTCAAAAAAGTAATTGGTCAGAAGGTGAAAAGTCAATCAGAATTACCGGTGCTCGATGAGGAAGGACGCATATATCTCCAACCTGAGGAAATCTTACAACAAAGAGTACGGAGACTACGGTCGCGCCAGATTCAAGAATATCTCATCAAATGGCGAGACTTCCCAGCGGAGGATGCCACATGGGAACCTGAAAGTATTTTCCAGACATTTCCAGCTTTGAGGACAAAGCTTTCCGAGGAGGGGAGTCATGTTACATACCAAACCTAGCCGTCGGCTAGGTATTCCATGTGCTAAAATTCATATATATAGATTAGATAGTTATTAAATTGAATCATCATTTTTTATATTTTTATTCACTGCGCATCCGCACTTTGCCTTCACGACGGGATCTGCCCTCCTAGTGGCAATTGATTTCATATTAGTAAATTCGTTATTTAATCTTCAGCTCGTTACATATCCGTTTATCTCTTTCTGTATTTCTATATTTGTATGCTACGTTAAGGGAGGATAACAGTTAAGCAACAGGTAAGGTAGAAATACCTTATCAAGAGGTTATTGGGTGATTATTGGAGGCGCATTCTAGACCCAAACCCAAACCTTTGGCCACAATATTCCACCAAATTTACTGACAACACCCCATAAGAGGTTTTGGACCCATCGCAAGTGGATTGGTGCTGAAACAAAGTCCCAAACAGTGGGCGTCCTGCCCCCGGGCGCCCCCCAAGCTGTCATAGTTCTAAACGCCCCACCCCAAAGTGATTAGATCTCTGTGGTATATTTCCTTTATTTTATTTTTGCATCTTATTCTAGGTTATTTAAATATTCTGTAGTTTAAATTTCACTTCATTCTGAGCATTTTTGACCATGTTTTTATCATTTCCCGCCTTTACTAACTTGCAGATGGCACCATAAAAATCTGGGTGATAGAGGCCAAATTGAAGAAATCTGACCTTCTGGGTCTTCCCAAAATACCCCCAATTAGCTAACCCCAACTTTGTAGGTCATTTGGAGCTTTATGGATAGGACATTGAAGAGGGTGCTTTCTAACAAGTTATTGCAGGTCTATTCATACCACCCCGGAGTGAATACAAATATGTGAGTAATTTACCCACTATTCCACTTGTAGTGCCCTCCTAGTAACATATTCATGCTTCTGTTAATTTTTTAGGTCGTTCTGATGTTATTTGGTTATCGTTTTAATATTTTCATGCATACACTAACAGTAGGCCTTGGAAATACATGTTCTATTCTGTATGCAGGTGCTACTGATCTTTTTTATTTCCTTGAAGGCAGGTTTCCGATATTAGAGGAGCAGCAAGGAGTCAACACTCATATACACCAGTGGCAACAACGTTTTGGTCCGCCCATATTACATGTGGGCATGTAGAAGAAGGATTGCTATCCATGGATGTGATAAGAAACATATTTAATGCTCCTATCCCCTAAAAGGGAAGGAGACGTATTGTAACACGATTTTAAAAGCATATCAATAAAGAGGGCCGTATTCCATATTGCTTTTATCCTATGTCAATTCGTTTATGTTCTTTCCTTTCATGCATTTTTCAATATATAGGCTTTTGGTGTTAAGTTTGGTTTTATACGCATCATACTTGGCATTTTCCTTTTTGTTTCCGTATCCTTGTGCTTTCAATTTGAATTTAACGAAAAACCCTTTGCAGACCATCTTGGTCTAAAAAACCACGACCAAGGGGTTCTATACCGTCAAAATCACCTGGGAGTCGTGCCCGACCCTCACCACACCAACATTATTAATTGGATTTTGGGTACCCAATGTGCGTTTGGTAGGGTGGATATTTGAACCAAGGATATCCCTTGGATGATTACCCTACCCTCTCCAACTCGCCTACAACACATGGGTATTTATCATTATATATTAATAAAGAAAAAATAATCTAATAAATAAAATCAATTCCAAATAATTGGTAATGTATGAAAAAATAAAACATATTATCATACTAATTGTGAAAATTAGTATATATAACACAAATTTCTAGCCAATGGTTTGAATTCTTTGAAACTAATAATTTATGTCATTGGGATTTGTGAGAATAGAAAATCTAAAATATCCAATAAGAATGAATTAATTAATTCCAAGAGAAAATTGTATTTAGTTAGATTTTTAAAGTCCACATCAAATAAATAAAATAAATAATATATGTTAAAATTATATTTAATTTAACTTTAAAAGTTTTAAATGGAAAATATTTTAAATTTATTAAAAATATTAATATTTTTGTTAAGATTTATATATTTTTTAACATAAGTTTAGTGATTTGAACCTATGTCTTTTAAAATAAAACCCAAAGCCTTAAGAATTAATATGTTTTCCCCTTTTATTAAAAACCCGGAATATAAATTATAAGAAAGGTAAATCTTATTATACTCTAATTATATTTTAGATTCTGCTTAAAAAAATATTGAATATAAAGAGATTAGGCTGGTTGAACCACGAACCACATCACTATCTCCATAATATCTACTAGAAAACAAATTAAATAGACGATAAACGTTCGATGACTACAAGTGTGGTGGTGGATACGGTTCAGATATTGAAACATATATAACAACGAATATTGCCTGCATTATGTGAGGTGCTACCTTAGCTTAAAACCCTGAATGGACAATACCTATCGGGGTCCCTGAACCTCTGACGAGGTAAGCAGGGAAGAAGTTTGGGTGATTCCAGACCAAGAGGTAGACTCGTAAGGCGATGTCATTCCCGCGTGGCTGAAAACAGGAGTCATCTCTATAATACCGGTTTTTATTCCTGTAGACGGATGCGGGTCTCTTTTCCGTTCTTTCTTTTCAACTTCCTCTGTGTCAAGGGAGAGCATTAACATCTCAACAACCTGGCCCATGGAAGGCCTTTTGTCCTTGTCCTGCTCTCTTGCACAGCAAAGCCGTGTTCAGCACTCTCTCAATCTTCACCTCTATCTCTACCTCTGATCTCCACTCCCCTGCCAACTTGGAATCCACCAAGTTTTCTTTCCATTTCCCCTCTCTCACATTCTGGAAAGCCCACTACACAAAATTACCCTCGAATTCTGCATCATTGAATTTGGCAGCGTCACGACCACTTACGAGTTCCAGTGAACGAATCCCAAAAGTATAAACATCTGCCTTGGCCGTGATGGGAAGATTCATGGTCCACTCGGGCGCCATGTACCCTCTTGTCCCTCTAATTGTTTTGAATGTTGGCGCACAATCCCTGTGGCTGTCCACCAGCTTTGCCATTCCAAAGTCCGAAACTTTGGAACAGAACTGCTTGTCCAGAAGAATATTCTGGGGCTTGATGTCGCAGTGGAGAATCCATTCCAGACATTCCTCGTGAAGATAAGCCAATCCTTTGGCCATCCCCACTGCAATTTTGGAGCCGTTTCTTCCATTCTAAAACTCTGGTGCTGTCATGGGCGAAGAGATAGTTGTCCAGCGAACCATTCTCAACGTACTCGTAAACTAAAAGCCTGTTCTTTCTCTCTGCACAAAGTCCCAACATGGGAACCAAATTGATGTGATGGACTCTACCGATCACACTCACCTCTGCCCAGAACTCTTCTTCTCCTTGAGAAATTCCTTCCAGTCGCTTCACCGCCACCTCTTTGTTGTCCGGGAGAAGAAGGCCCTTGTACACGGTCCCAAAACCTCCTTTTCTCACAATGTCTCTGAAATTTTTGGGGGCTCGTTTGAGTTCTGAGAAAGTGAATTTTTTGAGACCTGTGGGAACGGTAAAGTAGCCTTGGCGGTAATAGAGGATGTCATCGTGAATTTTTTGAGACCTGTAGGAACGGTAAAGGCCCTTAGTGTAGACAGAGGATTGATATTTATGAAGTACATACCATTTCTTCTATTGGGCTGGATCATCAAATTATCGAGCACATTAATTTTTACCATTTTCTCACCCATAACATTTGGATGTATAAAAAATGATATATGGATTGTGATTGGAAATATAAAAGTATGGAACGTCAAACATTAATAATTTTTTTTTTTTACAAAATATGTAAATCCAAGTCAATCGACAAAGCAATGTGATTGGAAATATAAAAAATATGGAACGTCAAACATTAATAAAATAAATTTTACACAATAAAAAATATGGAACGTCAAACATTAATAAAGTAAATTTTACACAATATCTAAGTCCAAGTCAATCGACAAACGAATTTGATCTACGTGTGGCTTCTATGGTCTTCCCGTGATTTATCTCCTTGGCTTCTATGGTCTTCCCGTGATTTATCTCCTTGGCCCACAATATCTAAGTCCAATTCAATTGACAAACGCAACATGATCTACGTGTGGGTTGTCCCTACCTTAAGCGCATAATAAGCACTTTCAATAAAAGTTGAACTATCCTCTCGCACGTCTTAAGAGCTTGGATGGTCTTAAAACCACTAAAAATATTGTAAAATAAATAAAGTTTGCATTGAAGGTCCACATGTGAATGTGTAGATGATTGGGTGCAATAAATTTTATTGTGTTCTTTTTATTAGAGAAAATAATGGTTTCATATTAGCTCAAACCTTCAGTTGTAAATTATATGAAAAAAAAAACTTTCATGATATATAGTTTGTTGTTTACATTGTTTTTTTTTTTGGAAATTTATGTGCTCTTTTAGTGTGGTAATGGTTTTGTAGATATATGATTTTCATGCTAAATTAATTTATTATTCTATTTATCAATTAGTTAAATTTATTTAACCTTCCTCATGTTTAAATTTGGTGTTTTTTTTTAAATTAAAAATAAGTATATATGAGATATGAATATCTATTACAAATATTCATAGATCTATAAATAAATATTTCTACTCAAACAAGAATATACAAGCTTATACTCACATAACAATCAATGTCTTTAACTAGGAAAAGACAATTATGATGTTGTTGTAGAAGTGATACCACCAAGGGAGCAATAACGCAAGTGGTGTTTTTTCTTAGCAACACTTTTGTAATTTTTTTCAAAATTTGGTATTTCCTACCTCTCTCATCCTCAAATAGCATAATAATTTTTCAAAACATGTCTTTCACCTACAACATTTATGGATTGCAGTGTGCCACCTCACCCTTCCATTAATTTTGATAGATTTTCTTGTCAATCCTCCCATGGGGCGTATAATACCTATGAATATAGCTCCCTAGAGGGTCATTTCATGAGCAATTTTTTGTATCAATATTTTAAAAAATGATATTCAAATTTTCAACAATTACACTACCAAAATTTCCTTTGACTTCTCTCGTTCACACTTAGTCAAAATTTTGTTGGAAGGAACAAGGTCTTTACATAGCAAAGTGTTGTAAAACTATTCAAATATTTTTGCCATTCCAAGTTTACATCTCTACTAACATTTTTTTTAGATGCTTATAGTTTTTGCAAAACCTCTACTCTATGGATCCTCTATCCTACAAGTTCCTCATAAATCTATAGACCCTATAAATATTCTATCTTGTTAACCTATTATTTTGTAGAATTTTCCCTTGTGGGGCCGCCTTGGTTTGAGAGACCATGAACCAGGGGTTCTACACCATCAAAGTCACCCGGGAGTCGCACCCATCTCTGCCCGCACCAACATTATAAATTGGATTTTGGGTACCCAATTCAGATTTTTGGTAGGGTGGAGATTTGAACCTAGGACCTCCCTTGGAGGATTTCCCTCTCCTCTCCAACTCACCTACAACACTTGGGTCTTCTACCAACATTTTATTTGTAGGGTTTTTTATATATTTTTTGACCTACAATTTTTCTTAATCACTATTATATAACTTGATGTGTTGTAATCATTAGGGGATTGATCATTATTTCACTTCTTATGAGGTTAAATAGTCACATATCCTGTAAGAAGAATGAAAAGATAAAAATATAGATTTGAAAATGAAACATCAAGAGGTGAAATACCAAACAAACTCTTGAAAAAAAGAGATACATTGATGTATAAAAATGGATGTTGTATGTAAGATTATGCTAGAAAAAATATATGGTGAAATGCATTCTATGAATTTTGAATAAAATATTTTGTTGCTTGCTTGCACTCATTTCCCATATCTGGTATCGAAGCACTGATATCATTTACCTGTGTTAAATTTATTGTAAGTCACTCCAATTAATTTTTCTAGCCTAAGTTTGCTTTATTTTGAATTTGAATTTTCTTATCAAGTTGCCAAATTGAGTAGACAACTAATTTAATTTCTTTAGCACTTGTATTGAAGTCATATTAAATTTCACTTTCATTATCATACAATTGTGCTATTTCTTTCTTCTCAAATTTTAATATTTTTTATATGATAGTCATATATAGTGAAAGTTTACATTTTTATTTCTATTATATTAAATTCCTCGCAGTCATTTATTTTTTTGAGTCTTTATCCTACACCATGTTTGCATAATTCTAAAGACTTGTTGGTGACATACGGGTATAATTTATTTATTATTTAAAACTTTTCATGTAGATTTGATCTCCTTTTAGACTTCATCTAATTTTTGCTATACATTAAAGTACTTTTTATTGATAACTGGTGTTGTCCATTTTTTAATTACCCTACATTTTTGTCCCTTGTTCTTATCCAATATAAAGGCCACATAAATATCATACTTATTATGGGTATTTTTTCTAAATACACCATCATGAATACTCTAAAGGAAATAATAAAAACAAAAAATAAAAGCAAAATACTTTTGTTAAAATAGGATGACCTATCACCTATTGGTCGAAGTTGTTATCTATCATAAAGTGCAATTGTTGCATGGGAAGACATGTCGAGGAGGCAAGGGAAGATGTCTAGGGTAGAATTCATATAATTCAAAGTTTGAAGTTATAATAGAGTTGTTGGAGTGCTATGTTAGCTAGCAAGAGAGGAATAGAACTTTTATTTGAAGAGGTCCTAAGTTCTAACCTCTCCACCTTTATTTTTATGGAACATTTTGTTTAATAAAAAAAGAATGTTTGTAAGATACCCTATTATACCCTTCATTTTATTTTCAATTTGAACAAGGGAGAAGTTGATGTTTAAAAATAAGAATAAAGTTTTAAAACTGTAGGTCAAGAGGTCAAGTCTCGTAAAGGGCATATTTTTGAAAGGAAATACCCCTAGATTTTTTTATTGCAATTTCTTACAATAATATGTATGTATGTATTATGTATAAATGACACCTCTAATTTGTATTTATAATTAATATTATGTAACATTTTTTATAAATGATACATCTAATTTGTATTATAGGTAATATTATCATTTTAAGTTACTATGTCTAAAGCTTAATAGAGTTACCATACTGATGTTTGAGCATTATCCCTTTAAATCGTTGAGGATTAATAAAGACATTATTTTATTTCTTTCCACTACATTCATTGCCCTATTGATCACTATCATTATATGTAAATATTAAAATTAAAAAAATACATGTTATTTTATTTCTTTCCACTGCATTCATTGCCCTATTGATCACTATCATTATATGTAAATCTTAAAATAAAAAAAAATCCAAATAGAGAAGTTATAACCACATATAAATATTTCTCTTTAATCAAGTGTTATTGGTAGGATGAATCCTTTATAGTACAACCTTGATACCATGTATTTCTCTCTCTCACATACCTTAATATCTCTCTCACATATGTCGTGTATATTAGGACTAGCTTATTCTATATACCAACAAGTATATAGGAAGAGTAGGAATATTAAAAGGTTTGATATATAGGACTAGTTATATATAGAAAAGGGGACCATTTTTAGAGATATAAGGGACCTTTTCCATGGGTACATAAAAACAACTCTCATAGAATCTTAATTTTTGAAAGGTTCAAATTTTGCACTATGTAAGACAAAAAAAGGGAACAATACAAGTGGTTGAAAAAATCTTGGATATTGTTATTGGTGATAAAAATCGAAGAGAAAGAAACTAAGCAAAAGTATGATGAGGGATATGTAAGAGAACATATGCTCATAAAATTTGGAGTGACAAGTATCAAATTTGTTTTATTTCATATTGTTTAAGGATGTTTGCTAATTATTCAAATAACATCTCTTTAAGTATCAAATATAAGGGTGTCATTGGTAAAAATCCCTCAATAATATGAATTAAAAATTAGTTGAGATATGAGTTGTACAATAATGCTCTTATCTCCACAAAGAAACCTCAAAAAGGTTCAAAGGGTCCTTCCACTTCATCTTCATCATAAAAGAAACCTCAATGGAGGAGAAGATATTGTCATATTTGTGAAAAAAGACATGAAACAAAATTTTGTAAATAAAATATGATGACTAATGGTACTCAATTTCATATATCTCCTCAAACAATGCAATAATAATATCAACATTATTAAGGATAAGTGCAACAACAACAAGAGTATATTGCTCAAGGTGAATTGAAACTATATTGTAAAGAAGAGTGTGAAACAATAAATACTGTCCTCATGGCTAAGGAAGTATAAAAACCAATAAATAATGGAGAAAGTAAACAAGCCAAGAAAAAAGGTAAATTTCAAAAGTGTGTATCATCAAAAACCAATGAAGGTGGATAATTTTTAAAATATAGGTCTTGTTTACAATCAATACCTAGAAAATTTGAAGAAGGATGCTTTGAAAATGGTGTGATAATATATATTGGTGTAGTGAAAAGAATGTGTATGGGTTTATTCAATTTTGACACCCTTGATATGCAATGTAGAAAGTAAAAAAAAATAATTGAAAATTTGAAGGATAAGTACACGATGAATGATGTTTATTGTGACACAAGTAAACTTCTTCAAAGGATATATTTCAATTGTGATACTAGTTATATGAGGCCCATGATGGGAAATATTAATGTGATACATGTGATTTGAAGATTGTTGATGAGAGAAAATACTATGTAGAAGATGGTTGTATTGACCATGATAAAGGCCATATTATCATAATTGAAAGTGATAGTTTTTGTTCAAATTGTGTTGAAGTTCATTGTGATGATCATGTGTGGTATTTGAATGATGTTGGTGATAGTGACACAGATAATTATGATGGTGAAGAAATTGGATGTTTTGAAAGACATGTAAAAGGAATTGATTCAACAATAATGAGAAAAATGGGGTATAAGGGTATAGGTTTAGGAAGAAATAGGCAAGATGTGAAAATATCCATAATGCTTGGTATAAGGCTAAAAAATGAAGGTCTTGGATATTTTGTTTAAGCGGGTAGCACTAGCACTAAATTTATGATAGGTAGCAATAACAAAAAATTTACCAGAAGAGAATCATATGTAGAGAATGAAGCTCCTAGTATTGGTTGTTTTAGTCATTGTGGAAAATCCAAACATGTGATAGCTACGTGTTGGAACATACATCCTTGTGAGATTTATGGAATTCATAATCACTCTCAAGGAAAATATTGGCACAAATATAAAATGACAAGTAAAATACTTATGAATTATGGATGGATGAATGTGTTAAAATGGGATAAAGTAAAAGAAGACCAAGTTTGGTGGTTGAGAAATATCATAATATATTTGTTTTGATGGAATAGTGTAATATTGGGAAATTTGAGATGTAGTGAAATATTCTATGAAAATATCAAGTATGTGGAAGGTTCCAAAGCTATAATTTAATGTTAATTTACTAGAGGTGAGGGCATAAAGGAGAATACAAAGGCTGACCTAGAGGTGATGATGATTCAAAGATAAGGACCTAGAGGTAACCTAGAGCTAATGATGGCATAGAGGCTAAGGCCAAAAGGTGATGATCTAGAGGTAGATCCTAATACTGATCCAAAAAGGAACACTTAGTGGAGATTATCCAAAGTCAAGGCCAAGAGAGAAAATCCAAAGCTAGAGCATGATCTAGATCCAAGGATAGAGCTAACAAAGCTAGAGCTAAAGCTAGATCCAAAGCTAGATCTAGAGCCATAACATAATTCTAGTGTACCACCCATAGAATGATAGCGAGTAAAAATATGAAATAATGTAATAATGGGGTGTTAACCATTATTAAATTATTTGACGTGTTGTGATTATAAAGATATTGATAATTATTTCATTTCATATAAGGCTGAATAGTCATATCTACCATGAGAAGAATGGGAAGATGAAAAGAAAAAGTTGAAGGTGAAATTCTAAACAAATTCTTGAAAAAAAGAGACACATTTATGTATATGAATGAATGTTGTATGCAAGTTTATTCTATCAAAAATACATGGTGAAATACATTTTGTGAGAATAAAATATTTTATTTCCTATTTGTGCTCATTTCCAACCATTCTTTTATTCTACTAACCTTTCATTTTATAGGATTTCGACACTTTTTTTGTCCTATAGATTTTTCATTCTAATAACCTTTCATTTTGTAGTATTTTATATGTTTTTTGTCTTGTAGGTTTTTCATTTTGATAAATTTTCATTTTGTAGGGTTTTCTACATGTTTGCTATCTTGTAGATTTTTTTTCCTACTAACCTATTATCTTATAAATTTTTCCACATGTTTTTCCCTTTTTAGATTTTTTGTTCTACTAATATTCTATTTTGCAGGTTTTTCTAGGTTCTCTACTCTTCTAAGTTGTTATTTTGTAGGTTTTTACAAGATATTTTTCTTGTGGGTTTTTCAGTTTGCTAATATGTTATTTTACAAGTTTCTACAAGTTTTCTATCCTATATATTTTTTGCTCTATTAACTTATTATTTTGTATGTTTTTGCATGGTCTTTGCATTATGGGTTGTTAATATGTTATTTTGTAGGTTTATGTAGGTTTTTTGTTGTGTACATTTTTTTACTCTACTAACATTATTTTTTGTTGGATTTTGCAAATTATCTATTATTTTGTAAGATTCAAATTTTGTATTTCATAGATTTTATGTTCTATTAATGTCTTATTTTGTAAGTTATTTTGTAAACACCCACTTCTTTCTACAAATCTATTGCTAACTTGCTATTTCTATAAATTTTAGCTAATCTCATTTGAGATTGCTTCATATTTTGGGCTAATAGCTATTTCTTATATCTTGTATCTTATTGTACTTGTCTAATTACTCAAGTCATTTAATTATAACTAGATTTATGTCATATCCTTGTATATTGTAGCTAATATGTCCTTTATTTCATCTTAGTTTAAGCAAATTGATCTATGTTACTTAATAGCATAATAGAGTCTCTAACCTCTTGGGATAACATCCTTTATCTCATCATCATTTTTTTCAAGATATATTGCATTTTATATTTCTACTATGATCTCAAATATGGTAGCATTGCTTTATTACAGGTAAAAAATGCTTCTATTCTTTCTTTTACAAAGACTAGAAGCACATGCATCAAAGGCACTCATAGTTCTTCTACTATTACTACAATTATCACAGTATTTCACAATTTCTTATATTTTCATCATTTTCATCTTGCTAAGTAGGGTCTAACCTATAGATCAAGGAAGTTCTTTATCTTCCACTAGATTAGGTAAACCCCCTACACCGATCTCTATTTTTTATTTTTTTTGTTCTATAGGTTTGTACAAAAGCACTGGAAACTAATGAAAGTGTTGGTAACACATATATGGGAGAGCAATATTTTTACCTTTATGGTAGAATCAAGTAATCCTAACCTCTGCTCTATTATTTTATATTTCTACCATAGGAATTAATTTGTTTTTTGTATTAGTTGGATTCTATTTTTTAATTTCTTATAAAATTTGAAAATGGGAAATAAGGAACTTAGTATTACTTTAATTTTATAAGGGATATATCAAAATTTTAGCTTTATTATCATAATCATAATCTTTATATTTCATATTTTGGCATAAAAATTGAAATGTATGTAGTTTGCATTTAGATATATTATTATTTGTTGCATATTCCCTTTAACCCTTGCTCTTAAAGAGGGAAAGTGCTTATTTTATTTTATTATTAAAACAAAAATTTATTTTAGTCTTAAGTTTTGGGTGCTACATATTTATGTGCTACATTTAAACATAGATTAAGGTTTAGGCTTCACATAAGGGGATATTAAAGAAGGAACTTAGTTATATTTTTGAAAACATGTGTTTACAAAATCCACACATAAAACTAGTATTAAATCTTAACATCCCCTAATCCTTTAAGGTGAAAAATCCTCTCACAAGGGTGAAAGTGCATGAGATCCCCTTAGTTGACCCCTTACTACCTTTATTATCTTATAATATTTTGGTGACCCAACATGAACACCACCATAGTTTCATAAGATCTCTTTTATCTCATCCTGTAGATACCAAAACAACACCAATCCGATTAAGTGACTACAAACACTGATCGCATTGACATACACAACTTTCAGGGTAGCCCTTAGAGGTCAAACAGTGATCCTAGCCACTCACACAACAGTTTAGAAGGTCGAAAAATGAGCAGAGCAAAGTTGGTCGCTTTAACAAGCCTTCATTAAAGCAAAGTCAAAAGCAATCCAAAGTCAAAGCAAGCCTTTATTTTTTGATTTTGTCTTTTTTTTTTGTTTATTTTTAATGAAGGCTTGTTAAAGCGACCAACTTTACTCTGCACATTTTACGACCTTCTAAACTACTGTGTGAGTGGCTAGGACCACTGTTTGACCTCTGAGGGCTGCCCTGAAAGCTGTTTATGTCAATGCGATCAGTGTTTGTAGTCACTTAATTGGATTGGTGCTGTTTTGGTATCTACAGGATGAGATAAAAGAGATCTTATGAAAATATCCTGATACATGCAAAACACTAGAGCACTTAGGGTTGGTAGAGACCAAGCTTTTGGAGCTCCCAAGGCCCAAATTACATGAGGCTCCTTTCGAAGAGGATCAACCATTAACCATAGGGCTACCTGATGATGCAGTACTCCATGTCTCAGAATCTCCAAATTCTGATGAGCTATACTCACTGGTTGAAAGTGAAGATAAAATAGAGATAGCCCACAACAATCACATGTGACAACATCGACATCCTATAAATATCGATGAAGCATGTCAACAGATAAACATAATACTAGGGCATGAGTGGCGCATTAACCCACCGCAGTGGGACCAAGCATTACATCCGACACTTTGGGCACACAAAGATCAATTTCAACCCAGAGACCTCATAGCAACATCAGTGCCGAGGGTAGACCCTGTCCTCCTATCCATGCATAGGGCCGATCCATTCATGCCAATCCCTCCAGAGCCAGATCCGGAGCACAAATACCATCAATATGGGGGTACCTCTATCCCCTAAAGAGCCATAGTCCAAACCCAAAAATCTCTAAGGATTATCGCAATCAATTGGTCACCCCAAAAATGCTCCAAGGATTCTATAATCACTTGGTCAATCCCAAAAATTCTCCAAGGATCCATAAAATCGCTTGGTCAATCCCAAAAGGCTCCAAGGATTCTTGCAATCACTTGGTCAATCCCAAAAAGCTCCAAGGATTATCGCAATCACTTGGTCACCCCAAAAATGCTCCAAGGATTCTATAATCGCTTGGTCAATCCCAAAAATGCTCCAAGGATCCATAAAATCGCTTGGTCAATCCCAAAAGGCTCCAAGGATTCTTGTAATCACTTGGTCAATCCCAAAATGCTCCAAGGATTCTTGCAATCACTTGGTCAAATCCCAAAATGCTCCAAGGATTGTCAAAATCACTTGGTCAATCCCAAAATGCTCCAAGGATTGTCAAAATTGCTTGGTCAATCCCAAAAGGCTCCAAGGATTCTTGCAATCGCTTGGTCAATCCCAAAATGCTCCAAGGATTTCCACAATCGCTTGGTCAAAAATCAAGAAAACTCAAAAACAACAAAAATCATCAAAAACAACAAAAAATTGCATTTCATTTCTAGGCATACTCAAAATCCATCAATAGAGATTTCTTCTCGCACTTCATTTTCATATTCACAAAAATCAATCCATCAACAAAACAAAAATGCATAGATGCATCAAAGCCTTGCATCCATACATTGCATATTTGTGGTCGTATAGGTCAAAGGCACCATAGGCTGTCATGGTTCTACTAGTCCATCTTGTTCCACACTGTTCCATTTTACAAAAACAACACAAACACCATGCATTGCTTTTACCATACTAGAGTCAGTGGTCTTTTAATGTATCAGAGTTTTCGTGATTCAGTCATCATTTTGCTCTTTAGCCATGTAATGTATCAAGTCAAACAGATTTTATGAAGGTAGAGTTACACTTGAAATACACTTTGTTACGTAACATCCCAACACAAATTAAAACACATAAAAATTCCCAAGTTGTGTGAATGAAAGATGAAACCTGCACAGTAATTCAGGTCACCATAAGCGAAACGGTTATCTTGCTCATCCCCCCATGCGAATGGTTCTAGAATGCTGAGAATTGAAAAAAGGACGAGCTCTTTCCTATCCATTCACCTCCAAATACAATGGTTTTCACCACTACCAAATCCCAATCATAGTTGGTTCCCAAAGTTGTAAGGATTTGTACTACACGTCCCTGCCAAGGATGGGTAGTCATCCCCAAGACCTAAAGGGACCAATACCATTTACAAACAAAATTCCAACAAATCATCATCCTAACACTTTCCATTCACCTTTTGTCTCCAAGTTGTAGGGATTCATACTATCCGCCCCTAACCAGGATGGGTAGTCATCCCCAAGGCCTAACAGATCAATGCCCTTACTCCATAACCTCCATCATCCCTTTGGTCCCCAACGTCGTAAGGATTCGTACTATCTGCCCCTAACCAGGATGGGTAGTCATCCCCAAGGCCACAAGGATCAAAACCATTCACAATACTCAAAACATAAAATCAAATAATAGTGGTCATCACCACTATTCAAAATCCTTGCTCAAAAAGAATTAATAGAAAATAAACAATGATTTTCATCACTATATAGACGAGCAACCCTCTAAATCATTCAGCCAACAAACATCCTAAACTTGAATCCCTTGAATTCTCAGCATTCGACAAAACATTTAGGTGATCCTCATTACAGGTTTGGTTGATAGCCTATCTGGCAATGGTGGTATCCTACCCGCATGACGATATGTCTGTCACATTTGCTTTGCGTGTGTGCAGACCAATTTTTGCATAAGGATGAGCTAGCTTATGGTATCTTGGATAACACCGCAGATTAATCTAACTAAATACAACAAAGGAGTTAGTGGAGCTAATTAGGTGATCCTCGATACGAGTTCGATTGAAATCCCATCTGGCTCTGGCGGTATCCTGACAAATACCACATAAATGAACTTAATTGCACACACAGGGATGTGAACTAACTTGGTCAAAAACAAGTACGATTCATACCTTGTTCAAAAGTATTGTAAGATAAAGTACAGTCATGGCTAGCAATTTAAAACCGTCTGAGTCTCGAAAAACCTTAGCTACATTTCTAAACCAACTACGTTATTTTCATCCTTACAATACCATCAGAAAATACAAGAAAAGAAACACCACATGTATACATACAAAGTCATGCATCACAGCAATCGCCTAAAAAAACAAAATAATGGAGTTCTAAAACAGTCTATGGTGCCATAGCCAAACACCACAAAGTCCATCATCCATTCCATTCCTGCATATCACATATCAATCAAAAACATTTGCATTCATCATGCATCCATCAAAATAAATCAACATACAACAATCGTATTTATCATACCATATGCATCCATCAATATAACGTAGCATGCATCCATCAACATCAATCATTATGCATACCATAATATCATGACATATACACAAAGAAAGAAAATCAAAACCACAAAATATCACAAAAATGCAACACAAAAACCATAGCAATAAGTTGCCGGACACAAGTGCTCTTGCACTTAACCTCTTGGCATAAATAAAATTGATGTCGAGGCTTAAATTAGCAGTCTCCTACTTCCCCAAGAAGGCTATCATAGCCAGACCACTCCATGGGAAGACAGGTTTTTGATGATTTCACCCCATTATGGCATCACCAAAAGGGTTAACACCCACCAAAAATAGGTCCAAATGTCGGGAAATTGCACATGCTTAAACGGTAAAAACATATAAAGGCACCCTAACCTAAGTCATCTTGGGTCAAGCGACTCGTCACTTTTCTCATGAAGGTCATTCCATCATCGATTCGTCGCTTGAGGGGGTAGTCACACTTAGTCACCAATCAACAAGCACACACCCAATCAGGGCAATGGCATGCATTCAAAGAATCATTGACAAAGACAATCACGCTCCTGCTTGGGGCAGTAAACAAGCAATCATTAAATTGATCAAACACTTGGCATTCCTAAAGCATGAACACAAGGTTTCCCCTGTGGACAAAAGGTTACGCCCTTTGCCTAATCATGACTGATCAATGTCCAAGCTCAAGTCACACCTCACCAAAACAAGTTAACACTTGAAATCAAATTCCTTAGCTAGTCAGAAGCAAGGATTCAAGAATGCATGCCCTTTCCATACTTGGGGCATCAAAAGTTGGTTAGGTTACCAAGAAACCCTAATCATTAGTGCTTTGGTCGTCTATTTTTGCTCAGCACTGCGTCACCCGTAGCGCTTCCCAAAAAGGGGCATCTGTAGATACCAAAACAACACCAATTTGATTAAGTGACTACAAATACTGATCGCATTGACATACACAACTTTTAGGGTAGCCCTCAGAGGTCAAAAAGTGGTCCTAGCCACTCACACAGCAGTTTAGAAGGTCGAAAAATGAGCAGAGCAAAGTTGGTCTCTTTAACAAGCCTTCACATCCATAACCTTAATCAAGATCAAAATCTATTAAAATATTTAAGAAATATTACTAAAGTATATTTCTGTAGTCAGCACACATTTAATTTAGATAATAAGAACATAACCAAATGCTAGTTATACTAAGTATCATTCATGATTATTTGAGAAACTATAGCACAAAAATCTAGGCCATATTGGGTAGAGCCCAACTTGCCATCCTCCCACATAGGGTCTCATGCATTCTTACATATATTGAGGATTATATTATAGTGGACTAGAAGTCATAAAGAGAAATATTGTTACCCTTCATGTATCATATTGGGGCATGTACCCAAAGGGTCACTCCTACATAATATTGTTATATCACATAATGAGTGTCTCTCATGTATCGACATGTATATAGAGAGTTGTCAGGTATATACAAACATTCAAGTATATAGGAATGCCCTTAAGGTATATACGTCAGATTATGTATATCAAGAGAAAGAGATATAAGGTAATAAAAACATCACTTTATTCTCTTACGCAACTGTACAAACTTATAAATATAATTAATTGAAATTTATTATCTTTCAAAACCATGGTTGAGATGTGCTACTTCACTCATAGTGCTACTAAATTGGCCATCAACGCTAACCCTTTGATGCATGGTTCCAAGGACCCATCTACCTTTGAGAACTCTAACCCTTTGATGCATGGTTCAATAATATTCCTCCTTCCTCCTATTCCCATAATTATGAGTATAGGTTTCACTCAAAACCCTACTTTCACAATCTCTCATCACACATATTTTAATCCTTTTTGTCTAAAATAGCTTAGGAGAAATTTGTATGGTTGCAACCTTGATATTGTATGCCCTAATGCCTTAATATTATCCTTTTATCAATAATAAAAGTCCTCTTATCTCTTATAACATGTATTATGTGCCATAAAATCCTATTTCTTATGATATGTAAACATTAGCCTCTCAATTAGATTTGTTAAAATAGCAAATTATCTTTATCCAAGGATCTTCTTCCAACCACAAGTACTGCTATGAGGGATTGTGTAATCAACCTTTATATCCCTTCATAGCTAGTTTTTACTTTCCTCTAGACTTTAGGATGCCTAGGTTTTAGATGTAAAAAGAGAAGGAAGATCTCATAAACCACCTTAGGATGATCTAAATTACCTATAACAATATTTTATATGATGAAATGTTACCACTCAAAATATTACACAAGATCTTTAGTAGACCCACCTTGGAGTGGTATTACAAAATACCAAGACATTATGCTAGATGCTTTAGGAATCTTGTCAAAATATTTGTTAATAAATTTTCTATCTACATCAAAGAGGTCACTATTAGTGACCTCTATAAGCTCGAGAAATCCAATGATGATAATTTTGCTATTTTTTTTGCAAGATGGTGAGCCTTGGTAGGAATACTCTAGTATGTCTTCCCACCAAGATATATTTTATACATTTTTATTGGTAACCTCTATGAGTAGTTGACCTTCTACTTAAAGATGATAAATGTATCTTCTTTTGAAGATGCAAATGACATAGCTAACAGAGTAGAGATTGCCCTGATCAAAAGAGGACAACTAAAGGTTATATCCCATAAGGAGGAAGATAAATCTTCATCCTGAGGGATATTATAAAAATATTCATGTTGCAAGTGATGAAGGCACTGACTAAAACTAGACCAATAATATGAGTACGATGGTAGCCCTTTAAAATATTGTCATAGGAAAACCCCAACAATCAAAATTCAAAAATAATTTCTCTCAATTGGAGAAAGTCCCTTCATCCATTCTAAGTTATCTTCTTAAATCCAATATGGTAGAGCTTTCATCACTAAAGTCTTTAGAGTCTAAAAGGGATAAATATCATTGGTTCTACCTAAAAGAGTAATATTCCTTTCATATATTTAGTGCTCACTCAACCAATAGATGCAATACCCTTAGAAACCTCATCGAAGATCTGATAGACAATGGTAAAATTACCTTTAGTAGCTCCAATTCCTAATATCCTTCTAACTAAGATCTTGGAATTTTTTATGATTTGATACCCTAATCATAACTAAAAGGAAATAAACAATGTCCAATATAGGAGCATTCACTTGTAAATCAAAACTGATGGAAAATTGAAGGAGGATCAACAAGACCCTATCCTATCCAAAGTTTATTATGGATGGATACCACTATGATATGGAGGATATCTTGCATGATGCTCCCCAATATGGCCCTACAAAATATCTTATCCAAAATGACTTATATTTTAGAAGATATTTCCTCCAAATTGCAAATATTGTTATCTCATAGTCAACTAATCTCAATCAGTTCTCCCTTGATCTTATAGATCTTCAAATCCTAAGAGTGTTGTCCACTCAACTTCAATAGGAAGACAAGTATCACATGTTTATTTAGGAAATTATATACAATGATATTGTAACTCTTGACAATCCCAAACTCCTTAAATTGGGTGAGGTCTTGACATTAACTAAGTGAGAGGATTATACCAAGCTCTTAATAGAGTTTGGTGACATGTTTGCTTGGTACTACACTACCATTCTAGGCTTAGAACCTTCCTTAGTCACCTACAACCTAATCATTAAGCTTAATGTAAAATCCATTAAGAAAATACTATATAAAATACTTCTAAAGTCACCTTGTTTAACAAGGAAGAGGTAAAAAAACTCATAGAATTTGAATTTTGTTCATTCTTAGCCAAATTATCTTAGGTCATAATATTCAAGATTTAAAGTAGACTCAAATATAAGAGCAATCAACATATGAAATGACCATTATCAATTACAATATGCATAAGAAAACTTATAATACAATTGCTCAATAATATTGCATACAAGCTTCAATATTCTTTCATGAGTCTTCTATTACAATCATTTTATCAAATGATTATTTGATTATATCGTACATGGAACTTTATCTCCAATATATAACTTTAAAAATATGACTCTTCAATACTTGACTATTGAAATCCTCACATATCTGAGAGTTGAAACCTTTCCTATTCCATACATAAGATAAATCTCACATGTTCCTTTGGCTTCACATCTTGCCACTTGTATACATGACTCTAGACCCCTCTGTTTACTTTCACACTTTACTCTGACACTTGCACACTTTACTATAGACTCAAACCCTATTCTAATATTTACATTGTACCATAGGTACCATAGGGGTACATTAGCATGTATCAGATAATGTAATATTCTCCCCTTATATTACATTATTCTCTTATTGAAGACTTTAGTCTTCAATATTTGATTCTTGCTTTTGTTCTTCTACTCTCATTGTAACATAGCTATGGATTCTAGCACTTATCTTCCTCCCTCTTTCTTATTTTTTTTTTGGTAATATTAAAAGGAGAGGGTTTTAACGAGATCTCACAACCAAATTAGTTGAGTTCAAATTGCCTCAATCTCATTCTCTTTATTATATAGGGTTTGATCCATTCTAGTCTTCCTCACTTCCTCCTTCGACAAACCCAATTACTTTCTAAGGATTTCCTTCTATCTAAATATGTTTTCAAAAATGTGCTTGTTCAATATCTTTACTTCTTTCTTCACATGTATGAGTTTCTATGCCAAAATAAACATCTTAGAGCTTTGGATCGAAAACCTCCACCATGATTCCACTCTTGCATAAACATTTGGATTTTGAGCCATAATTATTCAAAATTGAAAGGGCTTATACTTTTCGATATTTTGCCAAACCATATAAATAACAATAGATTATGATTTGATCATGTCCTAGGTAGATATACTAATAAGTACTCATAGTTATTTTCGAATAATTCTATAGAGATAATTATTTTTCTAGTCTCATTTTGATTAGTTCATCACCTATATTTCTATTCATCCATGTAAAAGAATTACCTCTTAAATCAACATCATATAGATCAAATTTTAGAAAAAAGTTGCTAAAATCCTCCATGCTCTATAAGAAGCCCTAGGATCCACCTTTATTTTATTTAGGCATTAAAAGGGTGTTGAAGTCCCTTTCCACCATCCATATTACACCTCTTATCCACTACCCCATCTACTCTAATTCTGTCCATAATACCCTTCATTTTTATTCACATTTTAGGAATATATATTTGTAATGATGAAGGACAAAATTGAAAATTTTAAAGTTATACAAATAGTTAGAAGGTGATCATTTTTAATATGACTTCCCCTTAAAAGGTATAAAAATTCTATACAATTAATTTTTTCTTCAAGCCCTTGTTACCTTCACCTTGTCATTGCCATATTTCTTCCATATCCATTTCTTAATATTCAACCATATTCTAGAATTCAACTTTATTTTTTTTAATAGAACTATATCAAGTTGGTTATCCTTAATCAAGGATATCACCACCCTACTTATATTAGGGGTATTCATTCCTCTAAAATTATAATACAAGATCTTTGTATCCTATTTTCTGTTATGGGCTTCTACCCACTTGAGTCTAATATCATTTGAATCGCTAAGTTGATATTCTTTTTTTATCTTTTAAAGTTATTTTCCTTTGAGGAAGGACTTACCACAATATTTACCCCTTTTATTTTCATATTTAGGGTGTTGATATTTCTTGTTACTCTTATATTTGGTATTTCTTCAATTCTTGAGAATATATCCTTTATTATCAGTTTGTCTACTATGTAATTGATCACTTCTAGATCCTTCTATTCCACATTTATACTTTTCTCTCTTGGTTCTATCTTTTCTTCTTCTATTTGAGGGCTAGCCGTTTCACTTTCCTTCCTTGGACCATCTTATTATAATGTAGATGAGCTTTTCCCCTGAACCCTACCTAGAGGAACATCATTATCTATCTCATTGCTAGGTAATTTCTCCATTGTTTCTCCCTCCTTGTTTACCAATTCAATTAATTTATCTCCACATTATTTCTGGTTAACTTCTATTTTTCCAACATTCTCTAGTTTCTCTTCTTTTGGATCTAACTCTTTTGCAATTATGTCTTCCTAGTATTGGGATACTTTTTCCTTGTTTCCCTTCATTTGGTCCTTCTTCTTCCATATCTACATTTTCTATTTTCCTCTAGAACTTCTAAGATTCTCCACATTACTTATACTCCTTCTAGTGAGGTATTCCTTCACCAAGTGAAAAAAATTTATACATATTCTATAGCTAAATATATCATTCTCAAAACAAAAATTGTGAATCCAAAATCCCCATCTAGAGATCAACTTGATCTCTTTTGGGATTTTATTCATATATTCAACTAGGAGGCACATTATTATAATGAACACCCTCTTTATTTCCTTTTTTACATAGTCTATTGTTAGGATTGCACATCCTAACCTATATTTATCACTTAATTAACTATTTATTTTATGTTCTATAATTACAAATGGACCATCGTGTCCTTTCATAATAACCTTTAGATAGATATAAAATAGGATAGGTATTGTTGTAGGAAAGCATCAATAAAATAAAAGAATATATATTCATTTCATATCCATTGGAAGGATTCCCTTACCAGTGCAAAAGTGATTCTTTTAAAATAATGATTTAGTTTATATTTTTCAAATTCTAACATAAATTCCTATTATTTATTTTAATTAATAAGATAGGATCAATAATCCTAACATCTATTATTAGATCCAATCATCCACCACACTGAATCTCATCCACTATTTTCATATTTTGGTAAAACTCACCAACCATATGCATACACCACTACCGCATATCAAACATTAAACATTGTTTGTATCTCTCAATACAAGCATCATTCATCTCTCTTACATCAATCTCATATACCACTACACCATCTTGTGTGCCAACAAGCGCTCACAATACAAGCATCGTTCACCTCTCATAGTAAGCTCGACATCACAACAACCTTACTCCTATTTGCATATAGCACAATACTCCACTCATAACATAGGAAATTGATCACAACAAAACTATTTTATTCCCATGCATAAAAAATCATTTGGTATCATCAACACAAGTATTTTGGTAGCTCGCAATAAAAATAAGAATAGGTGATTCGAACAACAGAAGTTGCAATCTAAAAAAATTTGATCATCTTCATAATTTTTAGCATGGATACAATTTTTTGACAATACAGTCAAAATCCAAAAAAATGAAAAATTAAAATTTAAAAACCTAAAGTCCTAATTGATCTCTGTTGCCACTAAATTTTTTTTATCAATGTTATAATTTTATTTTCCACCTACGTGTATTAATGAGAAAAATTTATTTTATTGTACAAGACATTAATCCCACATTGATGAGAGTGAAGGAAATTAAGTGCTTTATATATAAACAAATACCTTAATATGGATGTGACTTCATTCATGTGCCCCCTCCTTCATGTTTACCTACCTACCACCGCCAACTATCCCCTACTTGCCACTATCCCCTCGCTCACCTACCGTTGATGCCACCCACCTCATACTTCCCACCTATCATGCACCTCGTGCTCATCGTATATCTTGTGCTCTCCCACCAGTCGTTGACATCGTTTACCTTGTGCTTCACCTTGCCCTAGGCTTGTCATTGCCTAACTTATGCTACTCACCTATTAGAACTTCATCCTACCATAGGTCCCACCTCATACTTTATGCTTATCACTATCTAACTTGTGATGATCACCTGTCAATGCTCTCACACCAAAAAAGTGAATGTTATCCATTCAAATTTGAAATTCTTGATTGTTGGGAGGCCTCAAATCAAAATAAAGTTTTTAAAACAATTTTTTAGACCAATTAATTTTAAATTTTTACCAAAGTTTTGTCAAACTACATTAAAATTTGCCAAAAATTTAAAATTTACATTTGGTGAAGACTTGAATTTTTGCTACTACTCCTTGAATTGCTAACAGATGGAGATCACAAGACATTACTCTCGAAAAACTCAACCATGTTCTCGGCCAAATTAAGGACCAATTTTATCAAGAAAATTTAGCTATGAGGTGGGATTTTTAGGAAAATATAATAGGGATAAACTTTATTATAGACAACATAAATAAATTTGTTAATAAATGAATAAAAATATGGCACTAGTTCTAGCTGGCCAACCCACCGAAGAGCCAACACGTCCGATAAATCTTGGGGGACCACAAAAATCTATCCTTCCAAGAATGACTAAATTAGATTTTCCTAAATTTTAAGGAGGTGATCTTGTGAATTGGATTTACCAAGCAGAATAATACTTCTCCCTAAACCATATTATTGAGAAACAAAAAGTTTTTATTACATCCTTCCACCTTGAAAATGATGCTATTCAATGGTACCAATGTATGAAAAGACTAATGGAACACCTACTTGGATAGAATTTACATAGAATATACTGGTACGATTTGGCCCTAGTAAATTCAAAAATTTCATAGGATCCCTATAGTTAGAACTTAACCCAGAGTTGAACAATAAAACATAATATTATTCATTCCAACATTAGAATTGATAGAATAATCAATCCAATTTATAGGTTACAAAATAGGTCTTCTAACAAAGTAGCGTAGTATGTGCTAACAACCTGGTAAATAGAATATGCCAAATAACCAACTAAAATATCTCAGGATATTTTAGTTATTAACCTAAGTTAAACTAGGAGGTAATTTATACAATGGTAAATAACTCCTAAGGTAGAAAAGTAAATGTAATAATCTATGTAGTAGGAAATAGGTAATTATCCCAAATGATGGAATATTACTCTAACATCCCCCCTTATTACATTATTTTGGTAATATATACATATCCCTCTATACAACAATATTTGGGTAAAGTATATAACTACCCCAATACAATGAAGAAGATGTTGATCTGCTAGTTCTTTGCTCTATCACAGTACTCTGGCTGATCCTAAGCAAAAAGTGGGTCATTCCTCACTTTTTCTTCATGCCAATAAATTTCCTTATGGTAATCACATCATCCAATCGAATTGCATGGGTAACCAGCCACTGCAATCTCTAGGTGTAATAGAATAGATCACTTCATACAAGGTTCATTCATTTACAATATGAATTTGCAAAAGATAAGGTCGCTAAGGTGTCAGTCATTGTCAAAAATGCACCCTTATAAGTTCCCCCCTTCTCATTGCAAAACATAGTGTAAGTAATTTCTGAAGGAAGTGTAGCTAAGGTGTCGGTCGAAGCCGAAAATGCACCCTTATAAGCCTTCTTCCCTTTTTACAAAAATTGTGAAGAAAAGAAATTTATGTCCCCCATCAATTGCAAAAAGTGTGCAACTGAAGAGTGTTGTGAAGGATTTTACAAATATTGCCTCCTAGGAAATTTTACATCACAAAAAGTCGCTCCTCTTTTTACAAGTACTTCAAACACCTAGAATTTGTTATTTATGAAGCCTAAAAGAGGTACAAGTACCCCTTATTGCAAGGTCTTCAAACAAAAAACTTATGCTATTTATGAAGCCTAAAAGAAGAGAGAGAAAATGGTGCTTTTGCCCAAGGGACACATGTGTTTTCCCTCTACAAAAATGTTTTAGCAATTAGCACTCTGTGTGCTTTCTCTTAACTAGAATTAGAATCTATATTAGACATCTCATTTGCAAAATTGCCTTGGTTTTTCTTTTGACCTTTCTCTTTGGGAGGCTTGTTCTTAAACCAACATCTCTTGGTTTGATGAGTGTCTTTATCACAGATTTTGCAATACTGATTCTTCTTCTTAGTGTCTTGGCCTTGACCTTTGTTTTTATGATAAGAAGGGCATTTTTGTTGATTCCACTTTTTCTTTCCTTGTTGTTTATGTGAGAAAAGTGCATTTTTGGATGCCTCATCTCTTTGGAATTGATTAGCTTCTTCAATTTGAAGCATGTTCACCAACTCTACAAAAGTCATTGTCCTACCAGAGAATTGAAGGGATGTAATCAACATTCTATAGGAGTTAGGAAGAGCTCTCAAAATAATTGAGATTAAGACTTTGTCTTCCACAGTTTCTCCTAGGGCTTGTAGTTTTGTTTTCAAATCGGCCACTCGGTAGAGGAAGAGATCTATTGTTTCTCCAGATTTCATGTGAAGTGTATGAAGCTGTGTTTGAAGGTTAAGAATTGTGGATTGATTCTTTCCCTCAAATATGGTAGTTAAGGCATCACATGCTTCATTTCTAGTTTTAGCTTCACTTATATGCGGTTGGATATCATCAGTAATGGCTAGCAAGATAATTAAGGATGGTTTTTTATCATTTTTATCAAAGTCTCTTTGATCCGCTCTAGGTGATTGAGGTCTAGTGACACTTCCATCCACTATTGAACACAAATATTCTACAGTTAAGATAGTTTTCATCTTAGTATTCCAAGATGAATAATTTGAACCTTTGAGAAGTTGGCTCTCGGTGAGATACTTGTGTATCATGGCCATGGTTTAGGTTTCAAATTTGATCTATACCCTCAAAAGAGTATATGGAAGTTGTTTTCAATTTGCCTCTATAAGATATTTAATGGCACCTGCCTTAACACCCTTACCAAGGGATGAAAATTTGGAGGAATTTTAAGCCAAACAAAATAGAGCAAATGAAAAAGGGGTAGGTTTGTGTAAAACTTTTGATTTTTCCCTCTAGGATATTTAATGGCACCTGCTTTAACACCCTTGAAGAAGGATGAAAAATTTGAGGATATTAAGCCAAACAAAGAGAGTGAATCAAGGTGTTTTGGATTTTTGACCTTTTGATGGGGAGTAAAAAATGACTTGTTTTAACCTATGCATAGTTTAGCATGGTTTTTGAGTGAAGTTTGGGTTTTGTGAAATGCTTCTTTTAATGTTGTATTTGAATTTTTAATTGCACACAAAAACGTGAGTGTAAGTGCAATAATCAAAACATGAGAGCAACCCAAATTTGTACCACTCTAGGTGTCGGATGCAACCGAAAATGCACCTAGTACAAGCAATTTTTAAGAGAAGGTGTCGAGTAAAATCAAGAATGCACCTTTCTTACTCTAAAATATCCCCCCTTTTTCATTACAATTTTGCAAACTATAGAATAAAAAAAAAATGAATTCTATCCCCCCTTAATGTTTACAAAATGTAGAATTTAGAGCACTCCTTTCAAGACAATTTGACACACGACCCGCTTTTGAAAGGCTCCCAGAACTAGTCGACACACGACTTAGTTTTTATGGGCCCGAGGTTACAAGTTCTTCTCAAATTTGCAAAAAAAAACAAATGTGAAATTTTATGTATTATATCTCCTTGGAGAAAACAAATGCACTCTTTGAACTTTGATTTTTACAAAAAATTTCAGTCTCCTTGTTTTCTAATTTGGCAAGAAAGAATCAAATTTCTATGATTTTGTCCCTCTTGGATTTTGCAAAACTAACAAGGTTGAGAAGAATCAAGGTTACCTAAATTGCAGAAAAAAAATAATGTGCTATTTATTTGTCTTGTATCTCAAAAATGTGAGAAAACAAAAACACATGATATTTGTATTTGGCAATGATTTGATGCACCTTGATGTTTGTTTTTGTTTTGCAATTTTTGTTTAATTAATTTAAAAAATAATTTACTATAAGCTCAAAAAATCAATTAATTAAGTTAAAAAATAATTGATGTAAGGCTAATATGATAAATTATTAATCAAATAATTAAAAAATATATATTGAATGTGCAAAAAAAAAAATTGTACCTCATTTTTCGATTGCGGTGTGAGCAAAATGTCTTTGGCACGACGCTCGTGGGGTTCGATCCCCCGACGTGGCGCACCCAATCTTAGCTTCGGACCCTCAACCGATCGTGCTACATGTTTAGACTAGTGGTAAAGGGGAGCACCACATTTTATTCACCTCCCATCATGCGTCAAGCAAAAATAAACACTTATGCTTGGCACACGTGGAATTTGAACCCATGGTCTGGCGAGCGTCAGGGCCCTGCCTACGAACGCCCGACCAACTCACTTAGAGAGTTGGATGGGAGCTAAGGGAAAGCTCCTCCCTTTTAGCTCCTTTCTCATCGATCGGCGGGAAAATAAAAAAATGTGGGACGATTAGTCCCACATTCATGAGGACGACAACATTTTGCTTTATAAAAGAATTTTGCCCCCCTTATTAACGTGATTGCCTGCAAGAAATCAATGATGGAAAACACTCCTTTTGTCGCCCATGGAGCGAATGAAGATGCACCACATCACTTCACACCGGGGATCGCACTACCCATGTCACTAGCTCGAGATCGCCACATCACACCCAAATCAGTAGTAGGCCTTCAGCTTGCTCGCCACCTAGAAGAATCAGGTGTTTGTCATCAAGATCATTCAACTCGGGCCATGGGCCAGTGCCACGTCATCTCACCTCGATCTACGGGTCTCATTGTAGATATCGGAGGGCCTCCTACCCTCTTGGATCTTGTGGTCGATTGGGCCTCGAGGGGAGGGCGCTCCTGCCCTCTCTCCTCACCCATGAGATGGCCATGTGTCGTCATACCAGCCTACACGAGAGCCGAGGAAATTGCACCTCAAGGCCTACGATCACGGGGCCTGGTCTATTGACTGTGGGCCTATTAGTCCCGCATGGCCGTAAGGGCTTGGTCGATCACCAGGGGCGGTCGATCGCCTAGCCCGGTCGACAGCAAAGGTTGTCGATCGATAGGCTTAGGTGGATCTGGCCACCCAGGTCAATCGCCAAGGGTTGCCCATGCTGGGCATTTGTTGGGAAGTTGCCTAGTCCCTGGTCAACCTAGCATGAGGCCTGGTCCCGCCATCAGCTTGCCTGTTGAGGTGGGATGGTGATTCCTCACCAACTCGTCCTCCGGGCAGGCAAAAATGGCTTTTCAGCTCTGATGCCAATGTAGTTAGAACTTAACCCAGAGTTGAACAATAAAACATAATATTATTCATTCCAACATTAGAATTGATAGAATAATCAATCCAATTTATAGGTTACAAAATAGGTCTTCTAACAAAGTAGCGTAGTATGTGCTAACAACCTGGTAAATAGAATATGCCAAATAACCAACTAAAATATCTCAAGATATTTTAGTTATTAACCTAAGTTAAACTAGGAGGTAATTTATACAATGGTAAATAACTCCTAAGGTAGAAAAGTAAATGTAATAATCTATGTAGTAGGAAATAGGTAATTATCCCAAATGATGGAATATTACTCTAACTATCCCTTACCAAGCTATATAAAACAAATTTGGTGTGCGAACAAGAAGCTCAATTTGATAAATTAGCCAATCACACAATAGGGCTAAACGCCTCTTTTTTCAAAATTGCTTCATCAGTGGATTAAAATAAAAAAATTTATTGGAAGTACAAATGTTCAATCCCACTACCATGATGCAGACCATTGGATTGGCCAAATTAGTAGAAGATAAATTCAATACTCAATGTTGATTAGGAAAACCACCTATGAGAAAATCACAAAATACTTACACCACCCCCAAACCTAATTGAACCTTACTAATTAAACATCTCAGCTTTGAGGATATGAATGAAAAATAAGCAAAAAGCCTTTGTTATCATTATGATGATAAATTTGTACCAAATCATAAATGCATTACACAAAAGTTATATATTTTGGATGCAGCTAATCCTTGTAGCTGAAAAAATGAAGAAAATAATATCAAGATAGAAATGGTGATGGATACACCCGAGGATAGTTATAAAGATATACAAAAAAATTCTTTCAATGCCCTCGCTAGTTTTTCTTCTCCACAAACTATGAAATTCTAGGGGTACTTCAAATGATAAAACCTCATTGTGCTTATTGACTCTGGCAACACACATAACTTCATCGACCCACATGTGGAAAAATAAGCTAATTTTTATATACAACCTTGTAATAGTTTTGAGGTCATGATTGGCAATAGAGGAAGAATCACATGCAAAGGGAAGTGCCAAAATATTAAGCTCACCATGGGCTATTACAATATAAAAAATGACATGTATGCACTTCCATTAGGAGGATGTGATGTTGTCTTAGGGGTGCAATGGTTACACACACTTGGGATAATCCAATGAGATTTTTAGGTATTATGGATGAAATTCACAATAAAAAATCAAGCATATACTCTTAAAGGTTTACAATCAGGCCCTTTAAAAATAGTAAGCTCTCACCGAATGGAGAAAAATTTTCACAAAGGAGGCAAGGGAATGGTTGCCTAACTATTTTCTATTAAAGACATCTATAAGGAACACCAAGAGATACCAAAATTACAATAACTTCTAGCATGTCATTCTAGAGTATTTAATGAACCAAAAGGGTTGCCTCCACATCGTAGTCATGATCATGCAATTCAACTTCTTCCCAAACATTTACCCCAAAATATCTAACCTTATCGATATCCCTACCTATAAAAAACTAAATTTTAAAAACTTGTGCAATAATTATTAAATGCAGGAGTTATCGAACCTAGTGTTAGCCCTTACTCTTCCTAGGTTTTATTGGATTGTAATAAATATGGATCATGGCATATATGTATTGATTTTTGTGCTCTTAAAACACTCACCATTAAGGACAAGTTTCCCATCCCAGTCATTGATGAGTTGCTATATGAGCTTCATGGGGCTAAATACTTTTCAAAATTGGATTTATGATTAAGATATCATCAAATTCGAGTCAAATAAAATGATATTCCAAAAACCACCTTCCAAACTCATGAAGGACACTATGAATTTTTGGTCATGCCTTTTGGCCTTACCAATGCTTCTTCAACATTCCAAAGTTTAATGAACTAGGTATTCCACCCTTATCTTCAAAAATTTATTTTTATTTTCTTTGATGATATTTTGGTTTATAGAAAAACATGGGAGGATCACTTGCTTCACTTAGAAAAAACCTTAAAAACCCTAGGTAAAAATCAACTATATGCCAAACACTCAAAATATTCTTTTGGACAACAAGAGATTGAATATCTTGACCATATCATTTCCAAGGATGGTGTTAAGGTAGATCCTCATAATATTAAAGATATAAAAAATTTGCATACCCCTAAATCATTGAAAGGCTTGCATGGATTTTTAAGATTAACTAGGTATTATAGTAAATTTGTTAAATACTATGGCAAGATTTTTGCTCCCTTGACAACTTTACTAAATAAGAATGCTTTTATTTTGTCCTACAAGGCTGACGATGATTTTGCCAAATTAAAGGATGCCATGTGTTCCACTCCTGTGTTTGCCATACCATTTTTTTCTAAACTCTTTGTGATTGAGAGTGATGCTTGTAGATTTTGAATGGGAGCCATTCTCATGCAAGATGAATGACCTTTGGATTTTACTAGCAAGGCATTTTTTGGGAAGAACTTAGCCCACTCTATATATGAGAAATATATGTTGGCTATCATTCATGCCATCCAACATTGGCGACCATATCTTATTGGTCAACATTTTATTATCCACACCGATCACCATAGTTTAAAGTATTTTCTTGAGCAATGTATATCCACTCTTGAGCAACAAAAATGGGTTACTAAACTATTAGGGTATGATTATGAGATAATATATCATAAAGGAAAGGACAACGTGGCCATCGATGCCCTTTTCCAAAAATTTAAGAATTACCCCAGTTGCACGCACTCTCATCCCCTATTCCCCAATAGATAGACCAAGTAACAAAAAAATGGTTTAGTGATACTTCAATGTAAGCATTAATTCAATAAATCCAACAAGATACCACTATTAAGTCTCCCTACAATTGGAGCAAAGTCATACTTAGATTAAAAGAGCGAATTGTCCTATATCCTACCTCCTTATATCGAACCAAACTACTCCATGAGTTACATGCCACACCTACAATAAGACATTTTGGATTTCTCAAAACTTATAAAAGAGTGGCTCAATATTTTTATTGGGTAGGAATGAAACAAGATATCAAGATATTTGTGGTCAAATGTGATATTTTCCAAAGATAAAAGGGAGAGACCGTGGGTACCCCTGGCCTTATTCAACCTCTCCCTATTCCAACCAAAACATGGATCAATATTTCAATGGACTTTATTGAAGGTCTTCCCAAATCATCGGGTAAAACTATTATTCTAGTTGTGGTGGATCGATTGTCTAAATATGCTCATTTTTTCTCCTGAACCCACCCTTACATGATAATTACTGTTGCCAAACTCTTTCTTGATAATATTTTTAAACTACATGATATATCATCCACCATCATCAATGATCATGATCCCACCTTCACTAGTCACTTTTGGAAGGAATTGTTCAAAATCCAAGGCAATCAACATTGTATGAATTTTGCTTATCATCCCCAAATCGATGGCCAAAAAAATATTGTAAATAAATGTTTGGAAACTTACTTGCATTGTTTTACTTCTGCTCAACCCATTCATTGGGTCAAATGGCTTCCTTTAGTAGAATGGTGGTATAATACTTCGTACCATACTACCATTAAAATGACACCCTATGAAGCCTTATATGGCCAAGCACCACCAACCATCACATATTATATTCTAGGAAGTACCAATGTGGTTGTCATGGATTATGAACTCTCTACTTGCGCTAATATATTTTGCCTTCTCAAATATAATTTAATCACAACCCAAAATCGCATGAAACAACAAATGGATTAACATAGGATAGACTGGAAATTTCAAGAAGGTGATATGGTATTTCTTCAACTTCAACCTTACCACCAAACCTCTCTCAAAATCTTAGCTCCCAAGTTCTATAGACCTTATAAAATTTTACAATGCATAGGAACTGTTGCTTATAAACTAGAATTGCTTGTCTTCCAAAATTTATCCTGTGTTTCATGTAGCTTACTTTAAACGAGTAGTTGGCACACACATTACAACACAAAATCAGCTACCTGACTTCACCATAGATCACTTGTAGTTGAACCTGAAGCCATCCTTCACCATCGCACCATCACTGAGCTTCTGATTTAGTGGCAGGGCTTACCTTTCAAGGATGCTACTTGGAAATTGCTTCATCAATTCCAATAATAATTTCCTCATTTTTATCTTTGATTACAAAGCTTCTTTTAAGGAGGATGGCATGTTAGTATTCAACATTATAACCTATATTTATCACTTAATTATCTATTTATTTTATGTTCTATAATTACAAATGGACCATTGTGTCCTTTCATAACAACCTTTAGATATATATAAAATAGAATAGGTATTGTTTTAGGAAAACATCAATAAAATAAAAGAATATATTCATTTCATATCAATTGGAAGGACCTCCCCTACCAGTGAAAAAGTAATTATTTTAAAATAGTGATTCAATGTATCTTCTGCAAATTCTAACATAAATTCCTATTATTTATTGCAATTAATAATATAGGATCAACAATCCTAACATCTATGGAGAGGAACCTACCAAAAGAGTTATCTATACTCTCAAAAATATCTCCCCCCTAGAATTCCAATGGTAAAGAGGCAAGTCTTACCTAGATTGAAGTCATGTCTATCTTCTTGTTAGTTGGATTAAAACCTATAGTCAAATTTCTTAGCTATAGTCCAAATCTACTTATGAACCATGGACCTCCTTCAATGGTATTACAATAGTCCTCTTCATTGTTGAAGGAGCCCAAGAAGAAACCTCTGGGAATAAGGAAAAATTCCACATGCCTTTTCATCCTCCATTGATTTATAGACAATTTCTTTATCCGGTCCCCTATTGATTTGAAACCACTAAATTTACCTATAACAATATTGTTGATCTTTTAATGTACTCTCTCGTTGAAATTATTTAGAATTTTTAGAAGGATTCCTTCTTTAGATGGTTCAATGGGGATTTATAGTCATTGATCCCTCTTCTTCTCCAATGTCTTATTCCTTTTAACTCACATAACCCAACTATTATTAACACTCTTAGACCCTACTAATTGAATTTATAGATCTAGTTTATCATTTCCTCGCTTATTCTCCTTATGCTACCTCATTCTAGAAGTTTGCAATACCTTTTCTAACTCCAAAAATAAAACATCTTTATTAATTTTTATCACCTTTACTAGTTTTTGTTTCCTCTACCAACCCTTTAGCTTCTATTTATACATTTGCAAAATATTTGGATTTTAGTCATAGATATGCAAATACTTTATTCAAACAATGATTTTTATCCATCACTCTTTAAACCATAACCACCAATTTGTATTTTTTTTTTTATAGTATCTCTATTTTCTTTTGTCACTAAATTTTCTTATCATCTATCTTCAAACCCTAGTGATCATTTTATAGATTCATTTTTAAGGGTGCTTTTAGAATCTATTGGATTTTGATTGAAACTTTTCTTTTAGCTTCTATATTTTATCTTTCACTCTTCACGGACTTTGTAAACTATTTTGCTTACAACTATGAGAAGAAGACAATGCTCTAACTTACACAACCTATTGGCTAACGTAATGATAGATTTATGAAATTTAAGCAATAAATCTAGTCTTTGTTCTTCTAACCCTATCCACCTCTCTATAAATTCTAGTTGTTGTGCTTTTGGGTTATTATTCTACAATATTTGGTATTTACTCTTCAAACCCTAGTTTATAAAAATAAATCTATGTAATTTTCAATAGCCACTCTTCAAACACTAGCCATATTCCTATAGATTCTGATCAAAAAGATTATATTTATCGTCCATCATGCTAGAATGTTTAGTAGATTCTCTTCAAACCATAGCTACATGGCCATCACACTATAATTTTTTGCAACCACTCTTTAAAATCTTGTTGTTCAATAATAAAATAATACTCTTACTTACACAAATTGGCACCTAATTAAATAACATATTTATGAGGTTTCATCAATAACTTTAGCATCTATTCCAAAAACTCTAGTTATGTCTCTATACATTCCAGTCAATAGAACTATAGTTTTTAGAAGTTATGGTACAAACTATGACATTCACTCTTCAAACCCTAGACATAAAAATATTCTCTCTATAATTTTAGCAACCACTCTTGAAACCCTATACAGGTGGCCATAATGTTATAATTTTCAATGGCCACTCTTCAAAACCTAGATATAAAAAAATTCTCTCTATGATTTTGGACAACCGATCTTCAAATTCTAGTTATAAAATTTTCTCTCTTCTATTTTTATTTGTTACTCTTTAAACCCTAGTCATTTTTATAGATAAATACAATGCTCTACCTTACATAATTTTTTGCCTAACTGAACGACAAATATATGTAGTTTAAACAAAAACTCTATTCTCTATTCTTCAAACCCTGGCCATCTCTACATATTTTGATCAATAAATCTATATTTTTTGACCATCGCCCTATAATTTTTGACAATTACTCTTCAAACCCTAGCAAGGTGGCCATCACACTATAATTTTTATAGTTTCTCTTGTTAACAATTTTCTTTCTTATTTTTATTGTTTCTCTTTAAACACTAGTCATCCTATTGAAAGAAGATAATACTCTAAATTGCATAGACTATCTCCTAATTAAATGAAATAATTATGAATTTTAATAAAACACTAGCCATTTTTGTTCAAACCTTAGCTATCTTTTTTAGATTTTGATCAATAGATATATAGTTTTTAGCCACTACACTACACTTTCTGGTAGCCACTATTAAAACACTATTTAGGAGGTCATGATGCTACAAATTTTGATATCCACTCTTCAAATCCTTGGTGTTAAAAATTTATCTCTATCTTTTTTTATAGCTACTCTTCAAACCCTAATTGTCCTATCAAAAAATATAATGCTCTAACTTACACAAACTATCACATAATTGAACAACAAATTTGTAAAGTTTCAACAAAAACTCTAATCTTTGTTCATCAAACCATAGCCACCTCTCTATAATGTTCAATTGATAGGTCTATAGTTTTTGGCCATTGAACTTCCATTTTTTTAGGTACTTTTCAAACCCTATCCAGGTGGACATTACACTATAGTTTTTGGTAATTGTTCTTCCTACTTGATATTTTGATAAGCATATATTATATAGTTAGCTAATAAGGGGATTTATCCAATTTTTTGGTGAAATGCTTGGTTGAAATATTATCCTCTTATCTTTGACTTAAAATGACAACCATTGGCTCAAGCATGCTTAGATTATAAATATTTGAAGCGCAAACATTATATTAATATGACCAAAAACTCCATATCATATATTTTTGTTAGTAACCTAGTGTAAGTGCTTATTTACTATGTACTTTTATATTAAAAATATTTATTTCCCTTTCATTTGTTAAATTATTTGAATTTTTTATTATCAAATGACTATATGTAAGCAAAATTCTAAGCTTATAACTTTGTATCTTATAAGCTATGAGTTGACAGAGAGATGTTTATTTTTTATTTTTTTGGTACTATTAAAAGAAGAGGGTTTCAATGGGATCCCACAAACACTACAAAGAAAGCCACGAGGGCAACATGAAAAGAACAAAAACCTTGGAAAAAACCAGAGGTAAACCAGAAGAAAGACAAGAACTAGACCACAAGGCATGAAAGGAGGGAGAACTGAGATAGTTCTACACCAAATTATGAACACCTTGAGTTACATTAGCCACCAAACTAGAGATATTTTCAGTTAAGTCAAGGGTAAATTTCAACGTACTCCAAATTTTAGGCTGGTTAATATCAATGAGCTTTAAATCTTGGAGAACCAAATATTTAAAATTCTCAGACACTCTGGGAGAATAGATTTCCTCCATAGACTTCTCCCAGGGAAGATCCCTCGGCAAAACATCAAGATCCAAAAATGCTATAGTAATGGGTGAGTCACCCTCCTCCACTTTACTCTGTAGTCATTTAGACTTACTACGCACCACAATAGGGATACCAGTCGACTTCAAATCAGAACCACCAAGGTCCTCCACATTCACCTTGGGGACCAAATAGAGATTAACAGTATGACTCGATGAGTGTACCTCATTAGCCTTCGGGCCACCACCCCAAACCCCTCTTGAAAATATCTAAATATTTTAAGAAATCTGCTCTGGGCCAACACCAAAAGTGAGAGAGAGAGTATCCACACTATCTTCATTGTTTGTTCCAGAGATAAACCGAGAACCACCACAAAGAGAGGGGGAGTCCACGTTAAACTTGGGACCACAACCCAGATATGTTTATTAAAACATAGTTGTAAATCAAGAAATCATTGATTGAAACATTATAGTAAATTATTATTTTGATAAAATTACACCTAGGTTAACTAAACTTCTTTCCTTTGATGAGTTGGAATTTTAGCATTAAGGTTATGGTTTATTTCCTTAGTAAAATATATAAAAATTAGTATGCAATCTTTGGCTAATCATTAAACTTAATTTTTTCATAGCGTGTAGATGAGACATTACCCTCTCTCAATGGCTTAAGAGGCTTTGCTCTTTTTGAGTGTTTAATATTTCATGTACATGAGACATTGAAATATGGCTTATGAGACTTTGTTCTCTTTGAGTGCTTAATATTTTTGTTTAATGATTTGAATATAGATTTGTTAACATAATGAATTGGTTATTGTTAATTCTTCTAATTTATTTATATTGCATATTCTTGGAAAATATTATAAAAATTGATATTCTTAGATATCTTTGTTATGAAATGAAACCACATAAAAAGTGAAGTTCTTATCTACTATGTAGTTTTTATATTAAAAATAATTTTTACTCTTCCTTTTTAAAAATTGTTTACATTCTTTATTATCAAATGATTATATATATTTTTACTCTTCCTTTTTAAAAATTGTTTACATTCTTTATTATCGAATGATTATATATAAGCATGATGCTACACTTAAAACTTTTAAAATTTTGTAGTGGATAAGTTGTAAGTTCCAAGTGGAATTCTATAATATATAAGATTTAAAACAACTACATGTAAATAAAAAAAATTAAATTTTTATTGATTAATCAATATAATAAAAAATATATAATTATTATAATCATCTATTTTTGTTTTATTAAATTATATTAATCGTATTAATTATTTAATTATTATATCAAATATTAAATTTTATAATAAAATTATTCTACTATTAAAAATAAAATAAACATCAATATATAAGAAATATACTAGCCTATAGGATTTAGAAGTGGTTAAAAACAAAGAGTTAATCATGGATGAGGGTCAAACATTAAATTCTATGTTTTCTTACATTTTAGACTAAAAGAAAAAAGGTAAAGTGGAACAAAATTTTAACAAAAGAATATGTCACTAGAAATAAACAACTTCCTATTAAATTCTCTATTAATAACTTCAATTCTCTTTATGTTTTTTATGATCATCAAACCTAATCTTAGAAAAAAAAAGACAAAACATAAAACGCGATGAAATCACGCCGGACTTTTTTTGGCTTGCCAAAATGTTTAAAATCCATTTGCGACCATATCGCGATGATTAAGCTAAGCTGGAAGTCCAACGAAAACTAAACATTTTTTATAGACATTACAATAATATTGTTTTATATAAAAATAACGTCTGATAACCTCCCAAAAAAATAACATCTGATAATATTTCAGAAAGTACATAGCATCTGATAATATTTCAGAAAGTACATAGCATTGTTGATATTCATTAAATTCCTCCAAATTTTTGCTTTAGCTTAATATCATGTGATAATATTTCAAAAAGTACATAGCATTGCTGATATTCGTTAAATTTCTCCAAATTTTTGCTTTAGCTTCGGAATGAGTTTCACATGTCATGCCTTTAACCTGCCGTAGTGTCCAAGAAAGCCTCATCTGGCAGACCGAGAAAATTATAATAAACAATAATTTTGGAACCAGCTTGAATTTTCCTGTAAGACGAACAACCAGAGATGATTTCTTTTGGAGGCTGAGGGTTATTGTACGGGTCAACAAGAGATGCCATCATATTGATACTATCATCAACCTCTTCTTGCGGATGCGTGAGTGTAGATTCTGCTTCCGGTGAGCTTGATCTTCGCCTTTTTATTTTGTTCGGCTTCGACGAACAATATCCACCTACCGGAGCTTTTTTATTGTTGATGTGCTTTACATTTTCTGAGGCAGCAGGTGACCTGTGGTTACCCCGGTGTCGGCATGCGATGTAATACTGGTGGGAATAAAGGTTCCTATGAAATGAAACAACGTCGCCTGCATGCAAGTTGTTGTCCTCAACGAACTGAGACCAACCACTGGTTAATACGTAACTCCCGCTGGATGTCCAGTATGTATACCGAAATTGCCATACTTTTCCTGTGTTTATATCTGTGAAAATATAGCACCTTTTCATTGATTGTGTCAAGAGGAGGAAAATAATCGGTAGCCAAATCCTTGGGAATCAGCAGGCGAGAGAGATTCCTCGCCACGTCGCTCTTTGCAAGCTCTTTGTCGAAGAGGGGTCTGTGCGAGCAAGGTGAAATGTCATTTTCACCCTTAGATGATTCCTCACCTTTCTCTTTCTCTTTCTCCTCCTCCGCCGCTGCCGCCGCAAAAGCAGAGCTCATGGCCAGTTGATGATCATGCTGGTCATTCCTCATCGGTAATTCAGAGGGCTCAACCTCCTGGGCAGGGATGGCAGGGATCGAGTCCATCACATCTATGCTTTGATTTACCGAGCTCATTTCGCTTCTCCTTTGCTCTATGTTTGTAATGACTCCTTGATTTTGTTTTCTTGGTACGTAATCATTCCCACAAGTCGATTTATACCCACCGAGAGATGTTGGTGAAGATAAAGTTTTTTTTTTTGTAAACCGTTAATTTCTTTTCTATTTTTACTAAGACGGCCATGCTTTTTTTAATTTCTTAAGCTTTTCTATTTACCGTTAATTTCTTTTTTATTTTTAATAAAACGACTATTTTTATTTTTTATTTTATTTTTAATAAGACGACTATTTTTATTTCTTTTTCAAGAATTACGTAGGCTTTTCTATTTAATAAGAAAGAGACAAACTCTGATCATCACTTTAAAGTAATAAGAATATTTCCAGTCCCTTTCTTAATGTATAATGATATTACACAAACAATAATGTTATTTTCGTTTTTAATGTTTATTGAACTATAACTGATAAATTAAATGGAAAACAATTTTTGTTTTTTTTAATAATATAATGCATTATAGATTGCAAATACAAGAGTATATTTAATAATTTAAAATTTTATTTACTAAATATACGTCTGTATTTTAAAAGATTTTATAAAAATTACAATATTTTTTTATATTTTCTTTTTAATAAATTAATAAAATAAATATAAAATCAATGTTGTTTTTGTTTAAATATAGTTATATATATATATATATATATAATAAACACGAGTGTGTTTGATAATTTAAAAATTTGTTTGCTCACATGCTATGAGGTCGGTGTTCATTTATTTATTTAATTGTTTTTATTTATTACAAGTTGTGTGGTGGTATATGATACCTTCTATATAGTTATATGAGGCGAGGCACACGACACTTAAATATTAAAATTTAAATGATGTATAATAAAAATATTTAAAATTTAAAATTTTAATTATAAATTTAAAGTTTATAACCTTGATTTGAACTTAAGATTTTTTTAGAGTTTTAAAGTTTTTATTATTAGATTTATTATTAGAACCATTTAAGTTGTTGATAAATATTTAATCTAACAAATTTTAAAATGTTCATGTAAAAGTCATAGGATAAAAAAATAATAAATAGGTAAAAAATACAATCTTATTCAATCTCACAACAATATTAAAAAAATGTTAAATGATATCAAGCTATTTGCTTATATGAGTTTTATATGTTTGAAGCTTTACATAATTTTCTTTATATATCATAGGAATTTCTCACTTTCAAGTAAATATTATATTATCTACAAATAAAATTAAATTACCACTGGGTGCTAGTTCTACTAAGACTATGTATTAGTGAACACTAGCTTTTATTAGTTATCTTATGGTAGGTATTGGCATAAATAGTATACTTATCTCATATTAGAATAAATGAATATTTGAGTGAGATAAAAATGTCATTAGGATGGTGAACAATACACCATTAAGAACAAAATGGATTTGTTTTTAGAGTGTTACTAAGAAAACATGTAATTTAGAAATTCTAGTTGAGATCACAAGTAATCGCCAATTGTTGTATCTTAAACTGAACTATCTAACACCACATCATCGTGGAGTATGTAGTCTAGGAAATCACTACATTTAATTCTTATCTTGTAAAGGAGAATATGGTGTGCCCTTGCTATCATATGATATTGCTTTAATGTATTGTAGTGTAAACATCCTAAGACCTTGTCATTGAGAGTCGAGAGATTATGTCACCTTATAGATTATCATCTTAGGTAGTATCATCTTGTATATTGAGCAACCTTACTATCATGAAGATATCATATTATACCTTTGATACTTCCATCATAAATGAAAGCCATCAAAGATATTATCATACAAAGACTATGGGAATATCATCCTAAAATGTTGTCATTCAAAGACTATTAGTGTGCTATAATGAAGAAATGATATCTCGTAAATTGTTGAAATAAGATATATTTTCATAAACCTTATCATCTTATTTCTAACATATTATAGTCATGTAGGATGCCATCCTAAGATTTTGGGCTTATTGTCATGAATACTTGCAACATGTTATTATTGTAAACATCATTGTCTTGTATAATGGAACATTGTAGTATCATGGGTTACCATCATAAAACCACGTTGACTTGTGGATGTATTAATTTTTTATCTTATACTAGCATGTTAGTATAGTTGTACAAATGAATATTGTAGGACTCTTGAAATTTTTGAGTTTAATAACTGACCATTAGAAAAGGTTGTTTTTCAATAGATACTCTTTTATTGTATAGGTTATTTGGAATTAATGCAAGTTAAAAGTTCTTAAATAAATACCATAGTGAAGAAGAGGAAGACCACATGGTTTGAGATCTTCACTAGCAGATATAGCGAACATGCTAAGAGGAATTATCGCTAAGTTAAATACAACTCAAACTACCCAAAGGAGAGGTATTCATATTGAGGATATTAGTGATAATAAAGAGGGGAAAACTAGTCACATTAAAGCTCAAGATGAATAATAAGGAGGAAAACTAGAGTTGTGGTTCACTTGGGTGGTCTAAGTATGGAAAGAAAATCAAAGATGAATACTCCCAATTTTAATAGAAATTTCAATTCTTAAAATTTATTAGGTTAGAAATTTTAATGAACATGGAGAGTTTATTCAATTATGAATCTATGGAGTATCCAAAATAGGTCCAGTTTACATGTATGATACTGAACAAACATGCTTCAATTTTGTGGGATCATGTCCAATAAAAAAGACAATTGAAGGGTAAGGATAAAATCAAACTATGGAAAAATTTTGTGTCCAAGTTGAAATCTAATATTTTATCTTTGGATTATCAAATTAGATTGTTTAGGAGACTCTAAAACCTCAAGCGAAAGGAGTACATATTGAAGGATTATATAAAGGAGTTCTATAAATTAACCATAAGGGTAGGTCACATTGAAGATGATCAAGATAAAGTTGCAATATATAAAAGTGGATTAGGATTATCCATACACTATAAGGTTGATATGCTCTAAATTAGGATAATTGAAGGAGTATGTAAATATGCACTCAAGACATAAGATAATTTAACTTACAAGCAACAAAACAATTCTATAGGAAGAGGAAAGTTTTTCATAGTAAGAGAACAACCAAATAGTAAGAGAAGAAAAATTATAGGGAAGCATTAACAAGAAGGAGAAAATACTACTTCTCAAAGTGATTTCAATAAAAGTACCTTAAAATTTTTTGAATCAACAATAAGATAAGGTAATTTTTATAGATCTAGAGGATGTGGATTTGCTAACGAGTGTTATAAATGCTTGGAAGAAGGACATATAACATATGAGTTTACTTAAGGATAAAAATGAATGTGCATGGGAAGGAATCCCATAATCAAATTATACAAGTAATTCAAGAGATTATTATTTCATCAAAGCACATGGATGAATACAAATAAGGAGAGTTACTGATGATGAACATGGTAGTATTAAAACCCATAAAGGAGGTGTAAGAACATATGAAAAGAAGTAATTTATTTACATACATTTATATGTCAGGAGATACATGTTGCAAAGTGATTGTAGATAGTAGATGTACAATAATTTAGTGTTTATAGATCATAGAAAATATTAAATTAGAAATAATTGAACAACCAAATCTATACAGAGTCTCATGGTTTCAAGGGCATAAAATTTTGGTAATCAAGAAATATATGATGAACTTTCAATTTAATTATTATAAGGATAACATGTACCAACTAGGTGTTAGAACCTACATATTTATGAGAGTTTTGGGGGACATAATAATTCCAATAGAAGGTGTTGGAACCAAGAGAATGTTGCTAAAAAAATATATTTGGTTTTGTTTATATGGACATAAAGGAATGGGACAAAGAACAAATAATGTTGAGTGTATTATGTGAGAGTAGATTTAATTCTTAAATGAAGGCAAGCACAAGACAACAATGGTGGCCTTGGAAAAATCACCAAGATAAAATGGTAATAGCTGAAAAGAAAAATTCATGTTCATGATCTAATTATCATGGAACATTTCCTCTTACCTAGTGAGTATGATGCAAGAGCATCTAGATAAATATAATAAGGGTGAATATCACCCACATACCATGTATATAAAATAAACATTTATTACCTAGAAAATTCTTGGTGCACCTAGCGAGAGAAGAGAGAATGAGATATGGGAGAAAAAAAATAAGGGGCATGTAGAAGAAGTAAGTGAAAGAGAAAAAGAAATGGAAGTGAAAATAGCATGGGGTAAAAAAATGCAGATAAAATTAAAATGGAGGGCAACAAAACTAGAAATTATAGAATAGGGGAAAAGGATGGTCAAGACGATAAGGGAATAGGAATAGGAGAGAGAAGACCTGAAGAGAGAAGGATCTTAACTGAGAGAGAAAGTAAAATATAAGGAGTTTTCTATGTTATCTAGACATGAATATCAATAGGTAAAATCTAGAGTTTGAATAATCTACTAGTTACCACATTTTTTGTTGTAATGGTTGTAGACACAAAAATAGCACCAATCTGATTATGTGACTGCAAAAACTGATCACTTTGACACACACAGCCCCAAGGGCAGCCCCCAGAGGTTAAACAGTGGTCCTAACCACTCTCACAGCAGTTTTGGAAGGCCAGAGATCAGTTTGGCACCTTCAGGCACTTTGCTCAATATCCATTCCACCCTAGAATGAATTCAAACTGGGATTTGCCCCACCTAGGGACGAATTTTGAATTCGCTCTAGGGTGGGGCGAATTGCAGGTTTGACGAGCAAAAAGTCAAATCTTGACAAATGGCAGCTCAGATCCGCCACTCAACGCTTCCTTCATCACATGGGAGTATGGGTGAGCATTTTTTAGTGTTAGAGGCATTTGCAAGGTCAGTCATGAAGTCCTAATTTAGGGATGAATCTCCTTCCCCCTAGGAGGGCATGGATGCCATGTGGTGCCTCTGCATGCCCATTTCAATAGACCTCCAGGTCTATAAATTGGTGAGTTTCCTCACCCCAAAATATACAGAGAAGGAGCATTTTAGAGCAACGAAGTGCTACCATTTTATTTACACACCTCACACCTTTTTGATTTGCACCTTTCACATCCTTGATCTCCTTTGGAGGGGAGGTCATTGGGTGACTATTGGGAGGACGAATCTTGAGCCCAAAACCTGAAATTTGGCCACAATATCCCACCAAATTTGCCTACAATACCACACAAGAGGTTTTGGACCCATCCCAAGTGGATTGGTGCCAAAATTAGGCCCCAAACGGTGGGCGGCCTGCCCCATGGGTGCCCCCCCTCCCACACTGCCACAATCTTAATCGCCCCCTTTCGAAACGATGGGAATTTCGTGGTAGACTTGTTTTCTTTCATTTTTGCATTCATTTCTATGATGCTTAGATAGGTTGTCATTTAAATTTCGTCTCATTTTGAACAATTTTGATCATATTTCTATCTTTGCTCGCTTCCACTAACCTACAGGTAGCATCACCAAATTCCTATTGATGGAGGCTAAATTGGGAAAATATAACCATCTGGGTCTTCCCAAAATTCCCCCAATGAGCTAACCCCAATTTTTTAGGTCTTTTGGAGCTTCCTAGGTAGGACATTGGGATAGTACCTTTTAGGCATTTTGTTGCAGGTGAATTCATCCCACCCTAGTTCAAATTCAAATCGGTGAGGAATTTCTCAACTGTTCCTTTTGTAGTGCCCTCCTGATGATGTCCTAATGTCCCTATAAAATTTCTAGAGTATTTGGATTCATTTTATTTACATTTTAATTTTTTTTTCTCATTCTCTTATCGTAGGCTTGGGGATTGCATGTTTTTTTCATCTGTAGGTGCTACTAACTACTTATTGTTCCCTTGAACGTAGGATCAGAATATTGGAGGAGCAGAAAGGAATCAACATTCACAGACACAAGCAGCGGTGATGTCCTGGTCTGCCCATATTACATGCGGGAACGTGAAAGAAGGAAAGGCACCCATGAATGTAACAAGAACGCATGCTTAAACGCTCCTAGCCCTTGGAAAGGAAGGATGCGCATTGTAACCGAGTTTGAAACATATCAATAAAAATGGTTGTATTCTTTATTCACTTGTGTTTCGTTTCAATTCGCTCATGCCTTTCTCTCTTTTCATGCACTTTCAAATTCCTAGGATTCAACGTTGAGTTCGGTTTGTTTTTGTTTGCATTTCGTATTCGCTTTCCTTTTTGCTTTCATATCCTCGTGCTTCCAGTGGCGATCACGGTGGGACATGGTCCTCTACCTTTTTGGATCAAAAATTTGATGAAAATTTACCTTGCTTATAGGTATTCTTTTTTTGGAATGCGGGACTGCTATTCGTTCCAGTCTGTGGCGAACATAGAACTATAATTCATTTCACCCAGGGATGAATTGGAATGTGCCCCACCCTGGGACAAATACAGTACTGTAATTCATTCCACCCCGGGATGAATTCCAATCTATGAAGTTTTCGGGTAGAAACTCAGGACCGACAGATGCGAGCAGAGAAGAGGTAAGGATTCTACATGTTCTCTATCATTTTTTTTTTAATGTTTCTATTTCTGGATTATTTGTTTGCTTAGGGAAAGTTTTTATTTTTGTTTTTTGCTTATTTCCTTTTGCAAAATAAAAATAACCCCACACACCACGTGGCAACTTAAAAACTAAGGCGCTGGTGGTAAAATCCCAGCCCTTGATCAAGACCAATGGTGGATTTCATCACCACCTTGGCTTGAATTTTGCATCCATTACCCCGATCGCAACTATTGCTAGACGTAAATCCTGATGAAAGCTGACCAAGTGTAGTTGGGGTGATTCCCAACGCACGAGGATAAGTCTTCTATGGTAGGTGTCATAAATAGGGCGATTCCCCTTCCGTACCGCCTATGTTCCACGTACCATCTGCTCTCATGTACCTATAGTTTCCCTCATGTAAGGGCGGGTATATAGAGAGGTTGGTATATCGTCCTGGCAATGGTATATCAAAGGGGCGACCAATTTTGGGAGTCATAAGAGCCCTCATTTTGCATTTAAACGTTCTTAAAAAAACCTTCAAAAAAAAAAAAACAAAAACCAAAACACACTAAACCAGGTTTAGGACACACTCTCAATCTTTAAACGAGATAATCACTATTTGTGTATGTGTGTGCTCCTTTTATTTTGTTTAGTGTAGCATAAAAAATCATAAAAGAGATAAAAACCTACATAGCTTATAGGAAAGCACCACCATGGTGTACACATGTAGCCAAGCCCAATCAAGGGCGAAAGCTATGGAAAGTGTACAAGGGGGCACAAGTCACCTTCGCTATAGCACCAAGGACTTGGTCATACCGCCTTGGCGGCCTGACCCGCAAGAGAGTCCGCATCAGTCCATGTCAAGATGGAACTATAGGGACCACCCTTTGAGGGACACGCCCGTTCATCATAGCCCCTTTTAGGAGGAGTCCTTACATGTGGCACTTAACATAGACAAGAAAGCTCCCTTAGAATCTCGATATGAGTGGCCACCGCATGATGAAGCGCTAGAATGGCATAGTTTCCATGAGGAGAGGCCACATGATGATGGCCTCCCCCATTTTCCCCCCATCACTGTTAGAAACAATAGCCAAAATCTAGAGCATAAGGCTCTTCAAATTGGGTGAGCTAACTCTGCCCACCCCTTTCACACATATGAAAGGGAGCCCGAGGAAGATGATTACATTCCTCGAGAGCAATATACAGCATGAGGGCCATGTGCTTCTGCACTAGCTAGATACCATGATCACCCACTAAGGCCAGAGCATCGGGTAAATGCCGCCAACCTCGACAGAGGGAAGCGACCTATTGAGATCTCGGATCATCACGATCAAGGTAAATGCATAGGAGAGGCATCTAGGCATCCTAGGCTCAACATGGCAAAACAAATCGACCTGGTAGTCACTAGACATGTCGCCCGCCAAGCGCAGATCACGCGGCTTGAGCAAGACCAGCAGCAACTAGAGCATTTATATCACCTTAGCAAAGAGCGCATTAGGCACCAAAAAGACGAGCTACTCCATAACCCGATGCCTGAGAGGGTTCCAACCCCGTGCACCCAAAGGGCAAAACCATATGAGAGGCGTAATCCCTTGGTGTGAGATAGGTCTCCGCGACCTTACCAAGTGCTGCCTTCGAGACCCCCTAGACCTGAGTGGGAGGCCACTCCTCGAAACAACGATGGGTACCCTCCGCGGGGACCCACCTAGGGTCATAGGTCTCATCTAGAGACTCCTAAGGAAGCTTACGAGGAGTACGAGCAAGAATATGAGCGGGCTGAAACACCCTACCTAGGTGGAGGAGTTGCCATTCGACCACCCCTTCATAGGCCTCAAGTCTCCCACAACCCACAACGGGAGCAAACTAAAGAGGAAGAGATTAAATATTTCGATGCATACAAAGCGATGCTAGAGCGGCTGGAGTCTGTGGAGACCAAAACTTTTGGGCCCCAAAATCCCACTTTACACCAGCTCCGTAGTCATTCTGTGCATCCGTCAGTGCCAGCACCTCCTTACCCTGAGCACTTTAATCTGCCTCAGTTGGAAACCTTTAGAGGTGAGTAGGATGCTCAAGAGCATGTGACAAGGTTCCTAAGACAATGCTTCAACATTCAGGACAATGATGCTTTGTTATTGAGAAAATTCATAACCACATTCGTAGGCCCTGCCTCGGATTGGTTTACTCAGTTACCAAAGCATAACATTAACAATTTAGATCAGTTAGTGGATGCGTTCCTCGAATGCTTCACCTTCAATACAAAGAAGAAGGTGTCACTAAGTGACTTAGCCAGCCTCAGGCAGTATGAGGAGGAGACCATGGCAGCCTACGGGAATCGATGGAGGACATTGCTCTCAAAGCTGCCCTACCTCCATCCTATGTTTGACCTCACTCAGATGTTCTCCAAAAGTTGTTTGAGATCGATCTCTATGCTATTGTAGCTGCAACAATATGCCACCTTAGAAGAAGCTATGGCACAAGCTAGAATTATTGAAGAGATCAAAACACAGGATTGCGAGATAGCCAAACCTAAGAAAAAAGAGTGGACTAAAAACTCTAAAGCTAGGACCATGCAATAAAAACCCGCTACGGTTAACCAAGTTGCAATCAACTTCCCTAAACCTGTGCAAGCAACTCAACCTCAAAAGGCTAATTATCAGGAAGTGTCTCCCAACAACTATGATAGAGAAAATGAGAGGCAAGAACAGGGTCAGCAGTGTCACCCTAGGTGACAATTCACACCCTACATAGAGTCCAGGGACTCCTTGTTTGATCGCTTGTTAGCGGAAAAACTGATCAACCTACCATAGGTTCAGACTATAGATCCCAATGCACCCAAGCCTAAGGGGTATAGAGAGGACTTGTACTACAGGTTCCATAGGCGGCAGGGACATGACCTAAATGCTTGTTGGAAATTTAAGGGCTTGGTGCAGGACCTAATTGATAACAAGACCCTAGCGGTGGATAATCCTGGTGCACCAAGCAATCAAAAAATGGAGGTCTTCAAAGACCCCTTGCCTACTCATGCTCTGCAGACAAAGACCCTACAAGCTAACGAGGTCACACAGAACTGCCCCATGCAGGGATACATGGGAATGATTAGTATAGTGACTCAAAATAGGAGGTATCTGAGCATGAATGCTCCTGCGATAGCAGTAGGAGAGGTGCCAACAACTTCACAACCATAATAGCACCTTGCACAACCTCCTCTGCCTAATCCGGTGGCCACACTTCGAACCAAACTAACTCAAATTTTGAGGACCACCTCGGCTAGGCTCTCCATATACGAGCTTATACAACAATCTACGCCCCATTGAGAAGCTCTAATGGAGATTTTGAGAGCCATCGAGTTGCATCCCCACGAGACAAATTCTTTCAACAACTTTGTGGGGCATGTAAAATGATGCACTGAGCCGATCATCACATTTTGAGAAGACGAATTGAGATCAGTGAGTGATGACATGGCGAATCCACCCCTGCATGTTATCGCATGGGTCAATGGGATCCCATACAAGAGGGTGTTGATAGACACTGGCTCATCCAGCAACATCATCACAACTATGACTCTCAAGCATCTGAAGTTGCCCGCATCTCACATCACAGCTTCCACCTACACTCTGCGAGCATTCAATGATGCAATCTGCTCAAAGGTCGGCACAATAGTCCTACCAATCCATGTGGAACAAAATACCATACCCACATTGTGCCACATATTGGAGGGTGAGATGGCCTACAACATCTTGCTGGGCTGGCCGTGGATCAAGGACATGAAGTGTGTCCCTTCGATAGCTCACCAATGTTTAAAGTATACATTTGAAGGGGAGGTGCATGTAGTCCCGACGGACTTAGAACCCTTCAAGTATTGTAATGCGGTGCAACTGATGCCACAAGTGACCCTGCCATCAACGCATTTGGATTTCCAGTTAAATCCATCTAAACAGGGTCCGATTTCATAGGCATCCCCGTTAACAAGTTCTTCAAAATCCCAGTCGGGTTCATCTTCATCATCTGGTCCTCCACCAATGACACCATCTATGGGGGTCAAACAGAAGGACAAAGGGAAGGAAACCCTGGAAGAGGCAAAACCTTTGGAAGAGACATTGCCATCAGTATCAACTATCTCTACTGAGGAGATGCCTAGCCTGGATGGAAGTCGAGGCTTCTGACCCACCCGACATGGAGTGGACTCAAGGAGAAATTCCATTCCCTCCCCCTCAACTACCAACGATCACCATTGAAATGGCCAATACGGGCCTGGGGGAGTATCTGGTGCGGAATATTGTAGCAACACCCACACTAGAATCCATGCAGGACATGGGGAGACCTCCACTACCCATTGGCACTATTGTTCCCCTAGGCTACCTGTCGAACTAGACAAACTTTGTGTATGGGGGCCTTGATCATGGCGTTGCACCATGCACGCAAGAGGACAAAGACAAAGAGCCTTTTCCTGAAAATGTCAACTATTTGTCTAACCTAGACTTTGCTCTGAGATACCTTGGCCAATGCAATTGGCACGAATATGGGTTAGGCCGATATGAGCAAGGGATATGTGTTCTTTGCCAACCAAGATACCAAATGCCATACGACAAGTTAGGAGTAGGGTTCAACCACCCCCTCCCCTTGGACATCTTGGTGGAGAACATGCAAGGCCTAGGGATAGGCAACAAGGGGGGATTGGCATTAGATCCATATGCCAACCCTAACACCACATATACATTGAGGGATTATCTCCCATTAATGGTAATCAAAATTTTTGGCTCTAGTAATCCCTTCCCTTCGCTCGAGAGAGGAGAAAGCTCGAGAGCTCATTTTCAAGGAGGGTCTAGACAATGTCAAGAAGGGTCCTCGAAGGACAAGTCAAAGTATGAACCAGCGTCATATGACCCCTTCGAATCAGATAGCGATCACTCACAGGTGATCCCCATGGATGAATATCAAGAAAGCCTCTTGACAATGTTCCCCCTAGATGCTCCCATCGAGCAAGCGTCGCTCCAAGGAAATCAAGTCCCCCCACAGAGAGTGGAACAACCTAGGTGGGACCACATCAATTTGCTTGAGCAAGGCAAGCCTTTAATGCCACAAGCAATCGAAGCCAACGAAGGCCTTTGGATCTCCGATAGTGATTATGAAGATGAAACAAAGATGGCATATCTTAATCACATGCGACAAATGTAGCATCGGTGCCCCTTAGATATTAATGACATATTTGAACAATTAAACATAGTGCCAGGGCATGAATGGTACGTAGACCCAGCACGATGTGACCAAGTGTTGGATTCGCTACTCTAGGCATATGAAGAGCACGTTCTGCCCAGAGACTCTATAGTGACATCAGTGTCAAGGGTAGACCTTGTCTTCCTATCTGCACATAGGGCCGATCCATTTGTGCCCATACCTCTAGATCCAGATCCAGAGCATAGAGAGCATCCAGGATGTTTGAGTAACCACACCCACGGTAATGGAGACCAAAATAATTTCATCAACATGATCTCCATTGACTTAACCGCCCCCATCCACAATCTGGCCGATCTAGCATAGTCATTGTATCTAGACATAGATGCCATAGACTGGGATCGCATTGATTCCCCTCCATCCCCATCCGAGTACTGGCATTTCAGTGAAATGCTTCATCTTACCCCTGGGCCAACTCATGATATCTTCCATGCTAAATAGGGACCCGAGGTTCTTAACGATGATCTAAACTTAGCAAATTATATCCACTTGATCCCAACTCCACATCAGTTGGAAGACGGATCCCACATGTCGGTCGAGGAGACGACTAACGTAGTCATCAGCTCAGATCCAATGAATCCACAGATCATCAAGCTGGGGGTAAGTTTATCCCCCAAAGAGCAAGCCGACTACATTTCCCTTCTCAAAGAGAAGAAGGAGGTTTTTGCATGGTCATACAGAGATATGCCGAGGCTAGATCCATAGCTAGTCACGCATAACCTAACGCTTGATCCGAAAGTCAAGCTAGTTAAGCAAAAACTATGCAAGATGCACCCAATAGTGGCCTTAATGGTCAAAGACGAATTGCAAAAGTTTTTGGATGCATAGTTTGTCATCTGTGTGGATTATCCACCATGGCTGTCCAACATGGTGCCCGTCAAAAAGCCTGACGGGAGGATTCACATATGCACTGATTTTTGAGATCTAAACAAAGCGAGTCCTAAATATGATTTCCCCTTACCGAGCATCGACACATTGGTAGATGCTACAGCGGGTCACTAAATGCTTTCCCTCATGGATGGTTTCTCGGGATACAATCAAATTTGTATCAATCCCGAGGACCAGCTAAAAATGGTGTTCACAATGCCTTGGGGAACATTTTGTTATAAGGTCATGCCTTTTGGCCTTAAAAACAATAGCGCCACCTACCAACGTGCCATGACATACATCCTCCACGATTACATGCACAAGACTTTGGAATATTACATGGATGATTTGTTGGCCAAATCTCTTTTGTGCCCGGATCATCTCGATGACTTAAGCAAGATCCTCGATCGCCTCATGGAGCATAGAGTCAGACTGAATCCCAAGAAGTGCATTTTTGGCATCACATCTAGAAAGCTTTTGGGTTTCATAGTCTCAAAATGGGGCATCGAGGTGGACCCAAACAAATTCAAGGCAATCCTTGAAATGGTTCCCCCAACTACCATCAAGCATCTTAGAAGCCTGCAAGGAAAGGTCGCATCGATCAAGTGCTTCATAGCACAACTATCTGATAAGTGTCGACCAATGAATAAGTTGTTGCACAAGGGGGTAGCATTTCACTGGGATGATGAGTGCCAGTCAGCCTTTGACGACATCAAACAATACTTGGCTTTGTCGCCAGTATTGGAACCACCTAAACCAGGAGTGTCGTTCTACTTATACATCTCAGCTACTAAGGTGGCACTAGGAGCCATGTTAGCCCAGAAGAACGAACTTCACAGAGAACAGGCTACTTACTATCTTAGCCGCACCCTGGTCAGCTATGAACTTAACTATGCATACGTTGAAAAACTCTGCTTGGCAGTGGTGTTTGCTACCAAAAAGCTATGCCATTACATGTTGAGCAACAAGATGTATGTTGTGTCTAAGGAGAATCCATTATGGTACATGATGAGTCGTACTTACCATAGTAGTCGCACGACGAAATGGATCATGTTGTTGATGGAATTTGACATAGAGTTTATCGAAAAAAAATCCATAAAAGGTTAGGTCATAGCCGATCAACTAGCAGAGGCTCCTCTCAAAGACGACCAACCTCTGACTATAGAACTACCCGATGATGGGGTCTTCCATGTCTCAGAATCACCAGATTCTGACGAGCCTGAGTCACAGGCCGACATAACCCTATTTTTTGATGGTTCTAAATGTGAGCAAGGTGGTGGCACGAGAATAGTGTTCTTCACACCGCAAGGTGCTCTAATGTCCCTGTCATTTAATTTAAATTTCCCATGCATCAACAACAATGCAAAGTATGAAGCCTTGCTCATAGGTCTTCAGACAACAATCACCATGAACATTAAATGACTAAACATCTTTGGTGATTCGCTGTTAATTGTCAACCAAGTCAAAGGGGTATTCCAAAATGCCCAGTTCTACAGGCCTACAAAGCCCTTGTGGACAAATTCCTAGCAAAGCTTGAATGGTACGACATCGAGGCACTCCCTCGGTCATCGAACCATTTTGCGGACACTATGGCCTCTTTGGGGTCGCTAATCCTACAAGACCTTTCTGGTGATATGACAACCATTCAAGTCAAAACACTATCACAATCAATGATGGAGCGAGCAAGCTCTAATTTAACGCCAGGAATCCACTTGATCCAGATTGAGCCGTCCACGGACAGGTTCTCTCAAATCTATGATCGTCTGAAACATGCCAACTGGGGGTCCTTGTTCTCCCCTACTCCCCTTAATAGCAATACAATGTTATTCTTGCAAGTTCTCTCCCGCTCAGCTTTTGCTAGGGATGAACTTCAAGAGGGATTGGCTATTCATACCATCGAGGCTTCTGATCAGTAGGATTGGTATTCCCCCATCAGGGACTACCTCAAGTTAGGTAATCTCCCGCTTGGATTGAGTAGCAAAAGTCCACTTGGGCGATTTCCAAAGTGCATGACGGTACATGCGGTGGCCACTTCAGTGGTATGGCCATCACAAAGTGCATCCTTCGCATGGGCTATTATTGGCCATCTTTAGAGTGAGATTGTTGCGCATATGTGCGAAAGTGCATGAAGTGTCAACATCATGCCAATTTGACACACGTACCTTCCCAGGCCTTGCAGCCGATCCAGTTGGCTTGGACATTTTTGCAGTGGGGCTTAGATCTCATTGGAAAGATCTCCCCTATGTCGTCTGACCATCACACATTTATCATAATGGCCACAGAGTATTTCACCAAGTGGGTGGAAGCGGTTTCGCTAACCTCTATGATCGAACCCCGCATTGTGGAGTTCATTTTGCATAACATCATATGTCATTTTGGTATTCCATCCAAGATAATCTCGGATAATGGGACGTCATTCAAGAACAAAGATGTGTGTGCTTTGACCACAAAGTACAAAATTCAGCACAATTTTTTGACACCCTATTATCCGCAGGCAAATGGGCAAGTAGAGGCGTCAAACAAAATGCTAGTTGCTATCCTTAAAAAGATAGTCATAGATAGTCATAAGGATTGGCACATTCAGATCCCACTTGCCCTATGGGCTTATCGCACTAGCATTCGGACGCCCATTGGGGCAACTCCGTTTTTGCTCGTGTATGGCTTCGAGGTAGTCATGCCTCTTGAGTTGGATATTCCCTCCCTACGCATATCAATGCAAGAGTTCATCGATGATGACACTGAATGACAGGCCCTATTAGACCAACTTACGTTGCTTGACAAATGACGCGTTAATGCTCTCGAGCATTTACGTATCTATCAAGAGCGACTTAAGAAAGCATACAACATGAAAGTTCACCTAAGGGACTTTTTGATTGGTGACTTGGTCTTAAAAGAAAACCAATAGAACTCTAGTTTTTCATCCCATCTAAGGGACAAGTTCACGGAAAATTGGTTAGGTCCCTATGTAATTGATAGCAAAATAGGACCTGGAACATACCGACTAGCCTCTCTTGACGGAATCAAGGAATTAGAACCCTTGAACATCAGTCACTTGCGGCCATTCCATATTTAAAGGAGCCATAGCCCACCCAAAAGGCCCCAAGGATTCCCATAATCGCTTGGTCAACCCAAAATCTTAAAGGATTCCCATAATCACTTGGTCAACCCAAAAGACCCCAAGGATTCCCATAATCGCTTGGTCAACCCAAAAAGCTCCAAGGATTCCCATAATCGCTTGGTCAACCCAAAAAGCTCCAAGGATTCCCATAATCGCTTGGTCAACCCAAAAAGCTCCAAGGATTTCCATAATCGCTTGGTCAACCCAAAAAGCTCCAAGGATTCCCATAATCGCTTGGTCAACCCAAAAAGCTCCAAGGATTCCCATAATCTCTTGGTCAACCCAAAAAGCTCCAAGGATTCCCATAATCCCTTGGTCAACCCAAAAAGCTCCAAGGATTCCCATAATCGCTTGGTCAACCCAAAAGGCCCCAAGGATTCCCATAATCGCTTGGTCAACCCAAAAAGCTCCAAGTATTCCCATAATTGCTTGGTCAACCCAAAAAGCTCCAAGGATTTCCATAATCGCTTGGTCAACCCAAAGGCCCCAAGGGTTCCCATAATTGCTTGGTCAACCCAAAAAGCTCCAAGGATTCCCATAATCGCTTGGTCAACCCAAAAAGCTCCAAGGATTCCCGTAATCGTTTGGTCAACCGAAAAAGCTCCAAGGATTCCCATAATCGCTTGGTCAAACCAAAAAGCTCCAAGGATTCCCATAATCACTTGGTCAACCCAAAAGGCCCCAAGGATTCCCATAATCGCTTGGTCAAACCCTTCCAACCCAAAATGCCCCAAGGATTCCCATAATCGCTTGGTCAACCCAAAAGGCCCCAAGGATTCCCATAATCGCTTGGTCAACCCAAAAGGCCCCAAGGATTCCCATAATCGCTTGGTCAACCCAAAAGGCCCCAAGGATTCCCATAATCGCTTGGTCAACCCAAAAGGCCCCAAGGATTCCCATAATCGCTTGGTCAACCCAAAAGGCTCCAAGGATTCCCATAATCACTTGGTCAAAAACAAGAAAAATTCAAAAAAAAAAACAATAAAATCATCACAAATAACAAAAAGTTGCATCTCATTTCCATGCATACGCAAAATCATCATAATAGTACAGATCTCTTTTGCATCTCATATGCATACTCACAAACATCAATCCCTCAAAAATACAAAAATATATAGCTGCATACATTACATATTTGTGGTCATACAGGTCAAAGCACCATAGACTGTCATTACTTGGAAAAAACCATCATCTTCTACATTTTTTTGCTTTATCAATAGCTCATCGCCTATAACCACCACTCACATTATTCTCCCACATCATAGTCAGTTGTTTCTAATGTATCAAGAGTTTTCGTGTCATTCAGTCATCATTAGCTTTTAGCCACATATTGTACCAAGTCAGACATATTTTATGAAGGTAGAATTCCACTTGGATCGCACCCTGTTACGTAGCATCCCGGCACAAGTTAAAACACATAAAACATTCCCAAGTTGTGTGAACGAAAGATGAAACCTGCAAAGAAATCCAGGTCACCATAAGCGAAACGACTATCTTGCTCATCCCCCTGTGCGAATGACCCCAAAGAATGTTGAGAGTTGGAAAAAGGACAAGCATCCTCCCTACCCAATTCCCCAAGAATCCCAAGTTCTCAAAAGGTTGCAAAACATCATAACAATTTGCAAAAGTCAAAACTCCAAAATTTGATATCCCAAAGTGCACACATCAAAAGGCACAAAAAATAGTGATTCTCGTCACTCCATATCCTAATCCCTTGCTCAAAAGAAAAAATAATACAAAAATAAACAATGATTTTTATCACTACAAAAGAGCAAGTATCCCAACACAATTGAAGAAAAGAAGGGAGTCAAACTTGAATCCCTGGAACTCTCAGCATTTCGACAGGTCATGAGGCAAACCTTAGTACCGATTTTGTTGATAGCCTATCGGTCACTGGTGGTAAACCTCCCGCATGACGATATATCTGTCACATTAACTTGTGTGCAGATCAATGTTTGCATGTGGATGAGCTAGCTTATGGTATCCTACGATAGCATCGTAGATTAATCTGACTAAATACAACAAAGGAGTTAGTGGAGCTAATCAGGTGATCCTCAGTATAGGTTTGGTTGATAGCCTATCTGGCACTGGCGGTATCCTGACCAACACCACATAAATGAACTCAATTGCACACACGGGGATGTGAAATAACTTGGTCCAAAACAAGTCAGATTCATACCTTGTCCAAAAATTCTTGTGAGATAAAGTACAGTCGTGGCTAGTTAGTTAAAACATCTGAGTCTCAAAAAACCTTAACTACATTCGAAACCAACTTGCTATATTTTAGTCTCGCCATACCAAAAAAAAAAAAAACATGTATGCCTACAAAGCTATTCACCACAGCAATCGCCTAGGACAAAAAGCCATAAAGTTCTGCATAGTCTATGGTGCGACTACCAAACATCACAAATTCAATCCATCCATTCCATTTGCATATCATATAAATTAGAAACATTCACATTCATCAACAACATATGCATTCATCACTATAACTTAACATGCATACATCCATATTCATCAACCATCATGCATAAAATCAAATCATCACATGCGCATAAACAAAATAAAGTCTGTATATATATATCAACAAAAATGCCCGTAGGCTACAAAGAACCGGTCATGTGACCCCGCAACCAAAATCCAAAATCTCAAAACCCCCAAGCCTAAGGCATCGGCCACCGTGATCACGCAGGATCGGTGCGATGGGAACTACCCCCCATGGTGTGGGTCCTATGGGACCCCTCAGGGTGGTTGCTGCTAGCCCCCGCATCATGCCTACTACCGCCTCCCTCATCCAATCGCCTGCGACGAGATGATGCTGACTACTCAGTATCACTGCCCCTCATCCGACATGACGACCCACCTCCCGAGGGCTTAGGTAACCGCCCACCGAGGCGGATAATATCTCCCTCCATATCCATCCAATGCCGAGACCAATATGCCTCCCGTCGTAACCATTCTGCCTCCCGTTGATGGTAGTAAGCTACTGCATCATCGCACTGTGCCAGCTGCATCCGTAGGAGATCCCTCTCCTATGTAGCACTAGTGTCCCCATCCCCCCGGTGGTGTGCAACGAATGTGCTCTCCCGCTCCACCAGTTGAGCCTACAGGAGATCCCTCTCCTGCAAAGCTTCCCCCAACTCCTCATCTCGCCTTCGCAGTAGCTCCACCAACCGTGCAACCTCCACATGTAGCTTGGACTCCATGTCCTCCGCTTTCACCTAAGACGTCGGCATATCTGGAATAGTAGCCTACTCTGGCTCCCACTACTCCATGATGTCCTGCATCTTTGACTGATTTGGAACCCCCACATCCTCATCCTCCACCTCCACCATATCTGCATCCTCTCGAGGAGCTCCCCAAGCATCTCCTAGTGCCTCGACACCCTCCCCACCCATGGCTACTGCCTTTGCACCTCCCAGTGGCCCCTCTCCCCACCATCGCCATAGTACCCACCATTGGTCATACTCTGTGGTAGTCCCGATGTCATCCATGTCCGAGACGTTGATCACCGCATCTAAATCCTTGCCTAGTGGCGTGATGACCGGTCGATCCAGAGTCCTCTCATCCCCCCGACACCAATAGACCACGGGCTCACCAAGCAACCCTTGGTGCACCCCAAACTGTCGTGTCACCCGACTGTAAGGGAAGAACTCATGCTCGGTCCCATGCTACCCAATTAGCCATCGCTCCCTGCGTACCCGTCGGAGCCACTCTCCAACCTCTGTCCAGGCTGGACAGTCTCGATAAGGGCACCAAGACACCTCCCCTAGAGTAAGCCCAGCGAAGGCATCGGCATAGTGCCCTATGACACCTACCCATCACCGACTCTATCCTTGCTCCTCAGACCACTGCCACAGATCCATGTACCCTATATCCTTATCTTCCATCTCTGCTCGCATTGTCCATGGTAACCCCCCTAGTATCTCCATCGCTATGTGTTGCCAACCCCAGCTCTACAATAGATAGCTGCAGCTGATCCCCTTTCGCCTCCGATAGCGGACCTCATATAGCTCCCCATAGAGCTATGCCAGCAGTGTCTATCCCCATCTCATGACCAAAGGCTCCTACGTCGAACACTCCACCAACCGGTAGACCACATCCAATAGGTTCCACGGGAACCTGGCACCTTATGAGTCAAGTAGCAACATGTTGGAAATGAGGCCCATAAGCAATGTGTGCCTCACTCCCAACACCCCCCTCTCAAACCACCATCAAACCAGAATCCTGCCCATCTGGTAGTCAACCTCTACCATCTCCACTGGACCATCCACCCCCAACTCCTCCCCATGCCTGAAGCATCGTATCAGCACCACTGTCCGCTGATCCCGTGGCATCATCCTGATCGGCAGTCCGTCTATCAAAATCCGTAGAAGCCGATAAACATCCTCCAAGGTCACTGTCATCTCCCCTGTTGGGAGATGGAAGGTGTTGGTCCGAGGATCCCACAGGTTGATCAGGGTCGTCAGATAGGCCCGATCCCCGACCATAGGCTCCAGTCGAGCCACCTGCTTGAGCCCAAGGGCATCAAGCCACTCCCAGTCAGCCATAGTCAGCGCCCCCCGTGCTTCCACAAAAGCAGTAGGTACACAATACCGGCTCTTCACAACCTGCAAAAGCAAACAACACAAAAACATTAAATTCAAAAAAAAAATCACCTCGGTTTTAACTACGTTTTTTGCTCAGTTTTAAGCTAAGTCTTGGTTTGTGTTCAGCTTAGTTTTAGGGTTTCAATTTTAATTTTGAAAAGCAACATAAAAAAGAAAATTAAACAAATCACTTGTAGTTTTAAAACATATAACAAAAGCAATAACGCTAAGAAGCACTTACTGGTCTCGCTTTGGCTCCGTCGCTCGAACCGGTTTGTGCACTCATAATGTCAGGAGAAATTTGGCAGCGCTTCGCTTCATAGAATTGACCTCCTCCTCCGCAGAGCTCCAAATCGCCAAAAAACACAAGTGCAAATGAGCCCAAAACCTAGTTTTTGCCTTTAAATAGGCTTTTTGAGCCTGTAATCGTTCCTCCTTGGAATGAGCACTGCGGTTAGCACTCGTTCCACCCTGGGATGAATACTACATAGGAATTCATCCCACCCTGGAACGAATTCAGCACACAAATTTCAAAAAAAAAAAATGCACAAAAATGCACCAAAAGCAGCAATAAACCTGTCCAATGAGAGTGCTTTTGCACTTGACATTCTGGGCATGCAAAATAGACGTCGGGATCACAAATCCTCACTATCCTACTCCCTAAGAAGGCTACCATAGCTGGACCGCTCCATGGGAAGACGGATCTTCGAGAATTTCATCCCCAAAAGGCGTCCCCAAAAGGGTCAAAACCCACCCAAAAATAGCAATAGAGTTGCCGAACGAAGGCGCCTTCGCACTTGACATTCTTGGCATCCAAAATAGACGTCGGGGTTATAAATCGTCACCATCCTACTCCCTAAGAAGGCCACCATGGCCGGACCGCTCCATGGGAAGACAAATTTTTGACAATTTTAGCTCCAAATGACGTCGCCAAAAGGGTTAACACCCACCAAAAATAGGTCTAAATGTCGAAAAATTGCACACACAATTCAAAGATAAATCTCTGAAGGCACCCTTACCTAAGTCATCTTGGGTCAAGCGACTCGTTGCTTTTCTCATGCAAGTCATTCCCTCATCGATTCATCGCTTGAGGGGGTAGTCACACTTAGTCACCAATCAACAAATACACACCCAATCATGGAAATAGCATGCATTCAAAGAATCATTGACAAAGACAAATCATGCCCCTACTTGGGGCAGTAAACAAGCAATAATCACAAGCTGATCAATCACTTGGCATTCGTGAATCATGAACTCAAGGTTCCCACAGACAAAAGGTTGCGCCCTTTGCCTATTCATGAGTGATCAATGTCCAAGCTCAAGTAACACCTCACCAAAAAAGGTTAACACTTGAACTAAGTTCCTTAGCTCGTCAGAAGCAAGGATTCAAGAATGCATGCCCTTTTCATGCTTGGGGCATCAAAAGTTGGTTAGGTTACTAAGAAACCCTAATCATTAGTGCTTTGGTTATCTATTTTTGCTCGGTGCTATGCCATGCACAGCGCATCCCAAAAAGGGGCATCTATAGACACCAAAACAGCACCAATCCGATTATGTGACTGCAAACACTGATCGCTTTGACACACATAGCCCCAAGGGCAGCCCCCAGAGGTTAAACAGTGGTCCTAACCACTCTCACAGCAGTTTTGGAAGGCCAGAGATCAGTTTGGCACCTTCAAGCACTTTTCTCAATATCTGTTCCACCCTGGAATGAATTCAAACTGGGATTCGCCCAACCAGGGATGAATTTTGAATTCGCTCTAGGGTGGGGCAAATTATAGGTTTGATGGGCAAAAAGTCAAATCTTGACAAATGGCAGCTCAGATCCGCCACTCAATGCTTCCTTCATCGCATGGGAGTATGGGTGAGCATTTTCGAGCGTTAGAGGCATTTGCAAGGTTAGTCATGAAGTCCCAATTCAGGGAGGAATCTCCTTCCCCCTGGGAGGGCATGGCTGCCATGTGGTGCCTCTGCATGCCCATTTCAAGAGACCTCCAAGTCTATAAATTGGTGAGTTTCCTCACCCCAAAATATATAGATAAGGAGCATTTTAGAGCAACGAAGTGCTACCATTTTATTTACATGCCTCACACCTTTTGGATTTGCACCTTTCACATCCTTGATCTCCTTTAGAGGGGAGGTCATTGGGTGACTATTGGGAGGACGAATATTGAGCCCAAAACCCAACATTTGGCCACAATATCCCACCAAATTTGTCGACAATACCACACAAGAGGTTTTGGACCCATCCCAAGTGGATTGGTGCCGAAATCAGGCCCCAAACGGTGGGCGGCCTGCCCCATGGGCACCCCCTCCCACACTGCCACAATCTTAATCGCCCCCTTTCAAAATGATGGGAATTCCATGGTAGAATTGTTTTCTTTCATTTTTGCATTCAGTTCTATGATGCTTAGATAGGTTGTCATTTGAATTTCGTCTCGTTTTGAACAAGTTTGACCATATTTCTATCTTTGCTCGCTTCCACTATCCTGCAGGTAGCATCACCAAATTCCCATTGATGGAGGCCAAATTGGGAAAATCTGACCATCTGGGTCTTCCCAAAATGCCCCCAATTAGCTAACCCCAAGTTTGCAGGTCTTTTGGAGCTTCCTAGGAAGGACATTGGGACAGTACCTTTTTGGCGTTTTGTTGTAGGTGAATTCGTCCCACCCCGGAGCGAATTCAAATCGGTGAGGAATTTCCTGATTGTTCTTTTTGTAGTGCCCTCCTGATGATGTCCTGATGTCCCTATCAAATTTCTAGAGCATTTGGATTCATTTTAGTTATATTTTAATTCATTTTTCTCATTTGCTTATCGTAGGCTTGGGGATTGCATGTTTTGTTTCATCTGCAGGTGCTACTAACTACTTCTTGTTCCCTTGAATGCAGGATCGGAACATTGGAGGAGTAGCAAGGAATCAACATTCGCAGACACAAGTGGCGGCGACGTTCTGGTCCACCCATCTTACATGTGGGCACGTGAAAGAAGGAAAGGCACCCATGAATGTAACAAGAATGCATGCTTAAATGCTCCTAGCCCTTGGAAAGGAAGGATGCGCATTGTAACCGAGTTTGAAACATATCAATAAAAAGGGTTGTCTTCTTTATTCACTTGTGTTTCATTTCGATTCACTCATGCCTTTCTCTCTTTTCATGCACTTTCAAATTCCTAGGATTTAGCATTGAGTTTGGTTTGTTTTTGTTTGCATTTCGTATTCACTTTCCTTTTTTATTCCTTATCCTTGTGATTTCAATGGCATTTTTACCAATAAATAATATACACACATCTTTATGAGCTATCCTACATAAATATGATTATCGTATGTTTGAAATGGAGGATAGGAGTCATGTTATTTCTTGAATAAATTTCATTGAGGTGAATGTGTCATTATAGTTGAGGAAGAAATTGTCATTCGAGTAGAGCATCTTCTAAGCAGGAATGAGAGTGACATCATATATGATCGATATTGATTTCAAAAGATAAATATTAAAGTTCAGAAAAGGCTACATATATTCTTGCCATCCAAAAATAATCATTCAATAAAGGACCAAAATGTCATTCAAGTAGCCAGGAAAGGATTCATTTGAATAAGTCAAAGTGTGAGTGGGATGTGAATGTTACTAGGATGGTGAATAATACATTGTTCAAGTGAATAAAGTGGACAAATGTCTAGATTATCATACAAATATTATGGGAATGCCATCTTAAGAATTAGTTATTCAAATACTAGTAGTGCTCCATCATGAGGAAGTGTCTCTTGTAATATTTTAGCATAAGATATTTCCATTATAAACCTTTCATATCATAGGATTCCATACTAATATTTTAGGCTTTATCGTCATGAAAAATTGTAGCATATTGCCATCTTGAATACAATTATATTATGCAATGGAATTTGGTGTCTCATATGTTTTCATCATAATGTGTTTCTATCATAAAACCCTACTATCTTATAGAAGCCTTGTGATTTATTGTCTTATTTCAACATGTTCAGATACTATACAATTATTGAAGTGGTTCAGTTTAGCTATTGGATGCTTGAAAATATTATCTTTAACTAGACCCCCTTTTTTCGTGTCTACATAAAATCACATATAGATAGTGAAATTTACCTTCAATATTCTCATCCCTAGGGTTTAGTTGGTTAGCTATCACAATTCTTATGTTAGTTGTTACTTTTTTTCATAAAAAAAAAATAGTTTTTATATATATTTCATCAATTGAATGTCTTCGTATTTACACGTATAAACATGTATTTGCATAGGACAAGCTATAAAAAATATTTTAATTTTCACAAAATAATATTTATCCTGTTAATTTTTTTCATTCATTGTATAGTATCAATTTGTGTCAATTCCTTTTGTTGAGTATTGAGAATAATAATTTTTGGAACATCTATTCTCTTTCTCACTAATCTCTTTCTATTCCTTTTTGGATAGAGAAAATAATAAATTCTAGTTGGTTTACTTCAAAAATTATCAAAATAGAATTGAATATGAGACTTCCAAAGAGCTTACCATTTAATCTACTCAAATATTTAAAACCTCTTATTATTTACCTTGAAAAAATTAGTGTATACTTTTACACATTCACACTTCAATAATATCTCTAGCTTCTTCCTTGAAACTCTCTGCTTTCAATAACTCTTTCTACCATGGCTTTGATACCACTGTTAGCTTTTAAGATAGATTATATTATAGAAAATTTTATCTAAGATCAAGTATAAATTAGATAAAATCCACCAATAAAAATAATAATTAATCATACAATATGTCTCAAATATATTCAATATAAAAAAGAATACAAAAATGATTTAGTAATATTAAAATACATGGATCTTTGTCTCCAATACATAATTTATATGGCTTTTGAATACTTTGACTACTATTGTCCTCAAATATTATGAGGATGCATTGTTTCATATTCCTCTCAACATGACACAATTCTCATATTGTCACAAATCAATGTGACTTTTCATTCTCTCTTTTGACACCTTGCACTTTATCTCATATTGACACATACATTATATAAAATATAAATATTTATACCAAACTAGCATTTACAATGGGTTCAAACAATGTAATACTTCCAACACCATCATCATGAATTATACAATCTAGAAAAATATTGTCTTTAGTTGTCATATTGTAAAGAAGAATATTTTTTTCCCCTACTATAATAAGATATTGATATCATTAGAACTTTTCATTGTGAGGCATGATATTTTTTTGTCTTATATATTATTGTCATAGGTACTATAGTCTTGTACATCGAGCAACCTTACTATCATAAGGCTATAATATTATATCTATGATACTTCCATCAAAAAGGAAAGTTTTCAAATATATTATTGTACAAAGACTATGGAAATGTCATCTTAAGAATTTTCCATTCAAAGACTACTATATTATCATCATGAAGAAGTGATATCTCATAAGTTTTTAACATAACATGTTTTTATCATAAATATTATCATATTTTTCTAAATATATTGTAGTCTTGTAGGTTGTTATCCTGGGTTTTTGGGTTTTCATCATGAATACTTGCAGTGTGTTATTTTCTTAAATACCATTGTCTTATGCAATGGAAAATTATAGTATCATGGGTTGCTATCATAAAATACAATTTTATTATGGAAGTTATAAGATTTTATATCTTGTGCCAACATGTTAGGATAATTGTACGCGTGAATAGTGTATGATTATTGAAGCAATTGAGTTTTACAATTGGCTTCTAGAAAATACCATCTTTCATGACATCTGATTTTCTCATCTACATAATTTAGTATTATTGTAGGTTGAAATTTCTTAGAGAAATAGCACAATGGAAGCATAAGACTATATGGTCTAGGACCTAAACTAGAGGATATAGCAAAAATTTTTAGAGGAAGCATCACCAGGTTAGATGCAACTAGGACTACCCAAAGAAGAGGTGTTCATCTTGAGGAGATTAGTGGTAGTGAAGAGGAGAAAACTAGTCACATCGAATTCAATATGAAGAATGAGGAGAAAAACTAAAATAGGGGTTGATTCATGTGATCTCAAGTATATGAAGTAAACCAAATATGGATACTCCCAATTTTAATAGGAATTTGAATGCTAAAGATTTTATAGGTTTGATAATGGACATGGAAATTTTCTTCAATTAAGAATCTATGGAGAATTCAAAATAGGTCCAATTTACATATATGAGACTAAAAGGACATTATTCAATCTGGTGTGATCATATCCAAATAAAAATATAATGAAAATGTAAGGATAAAATATAAACATGGTAAAAATTTATGTCCTAGTTGAAATCTAAGTTTTTATCTTTAGATATCGATTTTTTAGGAGACTCTAAAACCTCAAGTACAAGAAGTTAGTTTTGAAGGAGTATACAAAATCATTTTAGAAATTAACCATAAGGGAAGATCATATTGAATATGATGAGGATAAAGTTGCAAGATATATAAATGGACTAAGGTTACCCATACAAGATAAGATTGATATGCTCCAAATTAGGATAGTTGAAAAGGTATATCAATATGCACTCAATATAGAAGAGAAGTTAACTTACAACAACAAAAAAATTATAGAGGAAGAAAAAACTTCTCCATTGGAAGAGAACTATCAAATAATAGTAGAGGAAAGTAGTTACAAGAAGGAGAACTTAGTACTTCTAAAAATGATTTCAACAAAAGGACATCAAAAAGGGTGAATCATCAAGAAGATGATGTAGATTTAATAGAGATAGAGGATATGGATTTATTGGGAAGTGTTATAGATGCTTGGAAGAATGACATAGAGCATATGAATGTTCTCAACCACAACAAAAGAATGGGTATGCAAAGAAAGTGCAAAATAAAATTGTACAATTAGGTGAAGAAAGTACTTTTTCGTCGAAGCACATGGAGGATTCAGAACAAGGATAATCACTTATGATGAAGAGGGTATTTTTAAAACCAAAAAAGGAGGTACATGGACATATGCAAAGAAGGAGTTTTTTTAGGTACATTTGAGGTGCATGAACTCAAGAGCCTAAGCCTCAAGACATTAGAAGACTCTTGATCATATTACTTAAAGGAAACATTCTAAACCTAGCATTCCAAGATCATAAATACCAAGAAGTTCACACCTGAAGCAAGGCCATGACTAGAGGATGATTTTTTATCTTATCAACTACTCTAGGAGGATTATTTTCTATCTTATTCATCAAATTAGAGTTGTGGTTTTACCTCTGCAAATACATGTACAAGATATATCCCAAAAATAAGGTCATCGAGTATAATATAAGGTACATACAATAGAGGGGTTATAGTGACACTAAAATATAGGAATGGTAGATAGATCAACAACTAACTGGTGATACATTATCGATGCCTAGAAAAAATCCAAAGGATAAAAAAATTAGTGACTAGTAGATTGAGGTGAATGAATAAGATTCTGATGAGGACTAGGAAAAGGTTGAGCAAGTGTTGCTAACTAAACAACCACATCAAAAAAAGGAGTAATGGATCCCTTTGGCTATCAACCTAACCCCCTCTATGGTATCTTTTAATACTAAATACTTAATGTGAAATATACCACAATGTATAAAAAGAGCATGCAATATTAAATATAATATAATGGAAATATGCAAAGAATGTAAAACTCATAAGAAAATTTTGTAACTGCTCATAAAATTACCATTAATAAAAGCTCATGAAAATAGTATCTTCATACAAGTTCTACATTGTATCTAACTTGTATTCTACTCTACTCTACATTCTCCTATGAAAATGATAAGATGATCTTATGATATATCTCTTATGCTCACACAAAGGCCAATATATAATGGGATGTGACTCTTGGCCTTCCATATTTCTATGACTCTTCACTTTCCTATTCTATGGACTCATGTGCACATGGACTATAATGTGTATTTACATTATTGAATATTTGTACATTCTAATATTACTTGTGTATTTATTGCATTGCATAAAGTAAATACTCAAACCCTAATATAAGACACACTCCTAATCTAAAGATGTACCCAAGGTGGTACATTAGAATGTACTAAATAATGTAATATATTCCAGTAACCCCTATATTACATTAATTTTTTATTGAAGAATGTAGTCTACAATATGGATCTTCATCTTATAGGTACTTTTCAACATGATGAGGTTTATGTTCTTTGACCTGGAAGTGACTTTGTAGTGCAATATTTTGATTCCCTCTCATTTTTCTTCATCCGGATCATGTATTCACCCATTTGTTTCCATGTTAGATTGATTTCTTGTTTCTTGTACTCTGTCTATCATAAAAATCTATTAGTATTATATTGAACTACAATAATACCTTGTGAAATTCCAATTGAGTCTATAACACATATATTACTATGAATTGATCTTGTAGCTTCTATCTCATTTTGATGTATAATGTGATCCTTATTATCTCCATTTATATATCTAAAATCAACCATCCTTTTGCTCTCTATCAATTTGGCTACTAAAATAAGATTTGATGTTAATCCAGGAACATATATTACATTATGTAACAAAATATTTAGAAATGATATACTAGGTGTTACACACCCATATCCATGTATAGAATAGGTTTTGTCATATGCAATTTTCAACCTAATATTTTTAGTGAATTCAAGGTAATCAAACCATTGTAAATTTCCTATCATGTGATGACTTGCACCAGAATCAATAATCCAAATATCTTTTCCATTTTGATTTGTAGAATCATTTGTAATTGAAGTTATTTTACATTTTTGATATGGAATATTGTATGAACTTTGATCTTGAATCCTTTCACAGTATATCTTGTGATGATATGTTCCTTTTGCTAACTTATCCATTATCTTAAAAAAAATTTGTATTCCTTTTGTTTCCCAATCTCTTTAACTTTTCAATTTTAAGTTGAATTTGAGTATATGATCCAATTCTAAGTTTTAAATATTCAAATATTGTAGTATATATTATGCTTCTAATGTTTAATAAATGACCAAACAATAGTTAAATCTCTAGGTAGAATTTCTTTTAGCTCCCTAGTATTAAAATAACTTCGGTAAAATACTTACTTTTCTAAGGTTTCCTTTGATTTGAATCTCTTTAGTCTCCTTATATACATTATAATAATAGCTTTTTTATTAAATTTTTTTATTTCAATGTGTAAACATTATAGTGGTTTAAGTTTTGAAATTTCTTCTAATTAAATAAATAAATATATATATATATATATTATTTTATAAGTGAATTGCAAAAAAATATCATCCTCCTAACATCTGATAATATTTCTAAAAGTACATAGCATTGCTGACATTCATTATATTCCTCCAAATTTTTGCTTTTGCTTCAGAATGAGCTTCACATGTCATGACTTTAACCTATCGTACTGTCCAAGAAAGCCTGATATGGCAAACCAAGAATATTATAATAAATAATTATTTTGGAACCAACTTGAATTTTCCTGTAAGATGAACAACCAGAGATGCATTCTTTTGGAGGTCGAGGGCTATTGTATGGGGAAACAAGAGGTGCCATCATATTGATACTCATGATACTATTATCAACAATTTCTTGTAGATGCATGATGCTAGATTTTGCTTATGGTGAGATTGATCTTCGCCTTTTTATTTTGTTTGGATTTGACAAACAATAACCACCTACCGGATCTTGGTTATTATTGTTGTGCTTTACTTCTTCTGAGGTAGCAGGTGACCTTTGTTTCCCCCAATATTGAAATTCTATGTAAAATTGGTAGGAATAAAGGATCCTATGAAATGAAACAACATCATCTGCATGCAAGTTGTTGTTCTTAATGAATTAATACCAATTTCTGGTTAATACGTAACTCCCATTGGATGTCCAACATGTATGCTAGAATTGCCATACTTTTCTTATATTTATATCTATGAAATGCAAATCTATTCCCTTTAATTGATTGCATCAAGAGGAGGAAAATAATTGGTAGCCAAATCCTTAGGAATGAGAAAGCGAGAGAGATTCCTCACCATGTCACTTTTTCTAAGCTCTTTGTCGAAGAGGAGTCTGTGCAATCGATGTGAAAATTCATTTTCACCCTTAGATTATTTATTACCTTTCTCTTTCTCCTCCTCCACTGCCACCGCAACCAAAGTAGAGTTCATGGTCATTTGATGCTCATGCTCGTCATTCCTCATTGGTAATTGAGAGGACTCAACCTCCTGGTCAGGCATGGAAGGCATCGAGTCCATCACATCTATGTTTTGATTTATAGAGCTCATTTTTTTCTTCTTTGCTCTACCCTTGTAATGATTACCTAATTTTGTTTTCTTGGTGTGTAAGATATTCCCACTAGTTGATTTATACCTAGTGAGAGATGAAGGTGAGGTAAAGTGTTTTTTTGGTAGTATTAAGAGAAAAGATATTTTTGAAAGGGACCCCACAACATTTTACAAAGTGCAAACTAACATAAATAGAAGAAATAGATAAGAAACAAAAACAAATAGAAAGGTGGACCCCATAAACTCCAAAAAATAAATGAACTAACCAATGAGAGAACTGAGGTGGTTCTACATAAGAGAATTAAACTCATGAATAATTTCTCTAGACATGCGGGCAGCCTCCTCAACATAGTCTAAAGTCATCTTCATCGAACTCCAAACTGCATGTTGTTTGATCTACATCAGGTGAAGACTATGGAGAATTATGCTCTTCATCATGGTAGAATTACCTTTAGATTACATCTTGACAATTGGTTTATCTTTGGAAGTAGATATAGGAAGTACATCCACCACATAATACATGTAGACCACCTTAGAAATGGAGGAGGACTCCACCAAATTTCACCTTTTACCACTCAACCAAATAGATTTACGAATCATGCCAATTTCCCCATGAGCATCCATAGAGGGGCTCTCCACAACCGAATAAGCGAATAGAGAAACTGAGGTCTTCTTCCCACATTAGAAGAAGAATTTCCCACCATAGAGCCCCACACCCCTTTAGCAGAATCAAAGGCCCATCCAAGGTGTAGAAACCAAAGAATAAAGGATGAGAGCTAGTCCTAATGAAAGTTTAAATCTTTGATATCTGGGCCCTCTTGATGACATAAAAAAAATAGAAGCCACCAAGGCCCAATATCCATAGGAAAAAACACCCAAGGCACTCTAATATCTGGGTATATCTGACAACATATATGTAGTAGAGGCCACCAAAACATACTAGATATTGATAACAACACCCAAGGGACACCTTGAGGCCATTCTACATACCAAATTCCATATAGAAAACGTAGAGCAAGAGGAGGACCTCAAGAAAATAGCACCTTCCAACGGAAGCTAAATAAGCTAGGACATTCCCTGATAACCAAGTTAAAAAAATAGGTAGAGTTTAGAGTTTGAAATTTAAAAAAAGGGCATAGTTGCGGTGCCACGAGGAAGAAGACTAGCCACCCTTCTACTACCATAATTACTTACTACCCCATCAATCCCAGTGCAATGGCACCAACCATAAACCACAAATTAATAAACATAATTACAAATATGGTTGATGATATCAGGAGGGAAATCCCTCTGCTAGACTGTAAATCACTAAAGATTTACCCCCATATTTGCCATTAAATTTGCAACCGAGTTACCTTCTCTAAAAATATGTCTGATTTGAATTTCTTCAAGAGCAGGAGATAATTTGACTGCCTCTTTAATTAAATTGGCCACCGCCCAATTGACGTGGCAAGTGTCGTTAAGCATTCTAACCACGTTTAGCGAATCACCTTCCATAATTGCTTTCCTATAGCAAAAATATTTTAGCAGAGATAAACCCAAAAATTCACCCTTGCTTCAACAACTTGGGAAGAATTCCTTCCAATAGGCTTTGCGTAGGCTAGGATCAAGTTACCATCATTGTCATGAATGCCCCCCCCTCCACCAGCCAATCCAGGATTACCTTTAGAGGCCCTGTCAAAATTCAATTTAACCCAACCCATGAGAGGAGAGGAACATCAAACCGAGCTCCTAGGATTGGGAGCAGGAGGAGGGCAATCCACGTGACCAAAACCTAAACTTTGCTCAAACAAAATTTCACTGGGATAAGAATCTCCAGGAAGGTCTAACACTAAGCACACACTCACCACATTCTCCACAGTCTTACCCATGATACGAGTACTCAAAATATGAGAACAAAATTCTTTGTCCCTGAACATCCGGGTGTTCCTCGCCTTCCAAACTCCCCACATGATATGTGGAAGCAAAAATATCCAAAAGCATCTTAGCCTAGGTGACAAAAAGGGAGGATCCCACTGAAGAGCACAATCTAACACAAAATTTGAAAAAAACCCAATTCACACCCAGTCGCCAAATAATTGACATTAAAATGTCATTAAACATGTTACAATTGAGAAGAAAATATGATGTTGATTCCCAAATTTTTTTACACATATAACATCTGTTTACTAAATTCTAGCCCATTTTGTGAAGGTTATTAATCATTAGAATATTATTTTGAATAGCTAGCCAAAAAAACATGTTCACTACAGGAGTAAGGTGCTTAAGGCAAATTGCATGATGTTGGAAGAAACCTTCACCATCTTTGCTAATACGACCATAGGAAGACTTCACAGAGAAGGTACCCACATTCTCCTCCTTCCAGATTAGACGGTCCTCCACATTACCTTGATAGATAACATAGAGATGTATCTCCTCCATAAGGAGAGACTACAACTGATAATCCCTAATGTTCCTCACTGACTTTGGAGGGTTTGACCAGACAATTTTGTTCCCATGAACCTCAGTGAAATAAATAACTTTCTCCAAACCAATTGCCCTAGACCCATCAATGATATCCTTAAACTGAGAATATTCATTCAGAGACCAGTATCTTAGCCACACATCATCCCAAAAATTAACTAAGCTACCATTCCAAATGATCCATCTGCAATTCTGATTGATAAAGTTCCTCGATTTCACCAGGCTATTCCAAAATGCTGAGCCTCTAGAAGGCAAAAAATTAGAGATAAAGGATTCAAAATTATATTTTGCTTTCAGAATACTACACCACAACCTACTATCATTAGAGGTAACCTTCCAACCAAGCTTAGCAACAAGAGCCCTGTTCATTCTACTCGCACATTTCAAGTTGAGACCTCATGCATTCTTCCTCCTACAGAGTTGCTCCTAGGAAACAAGATAAAATCTACCTTTGAGATCCAAACCTGCCCATAAAAAGGCTTCACAAATGTTGTCGATCTTAGAAGCCACTTTCCCAGGAACATGGAACATAGACATGAAATAGATTGGGTACTCTACAGAGTGCTTTGGACCGACACCACCTTACCATCTTGGATCAAAAGAGCTCCCTTCCAAGCAAAAATCTTACACTAAATCCTCTCAACCATAGGGGAACACATTTCAGTCTTAATCCTCTCGATAAAAAGAGGTAAACCTAAGTACAAGGAGGGGAGAGAGGCTATTCGACAATTCAAAATATCATAAATTACTCTCTACCACACCTCTGGGATGTTAATGAAGAACATACTACTATTTAAAAATCTAAAATGTTACTCATATGCCTTATCATAACATTCTAATATGGCTTTCACTTCCCTTGCAATAACCATCAATGCCATACAAGACAGGAGAGTATCATCTCTGAATTGCTGATGAGAGATCACGTTGCAAGGAACCGTTTGTCACATTCCCAACATTGCAATGCCTATAAAATGATCTTTTGAAATCCTCTACCATGATAATAAAAAGGAAAGGAGACAACGGATCCCCTTCTCTCAAACCACGACAAGAGCTTAAGAAACCTACCAAAGACCCATTAACAAGAATCAAAAACTAGAAATACGATATGCATGCCTTAACAAGGTTGATCCAATCCTCAAAAAAAAAAAACTTCCTTAAAAATCTAACCAAAAAAGCCCATGAGACATGATCATAAGATTTATTAACATTCAACTTAAGGAAAACATCCCTCCACCTACTCTTATACATAGAGTGCATCAATTCATGAATCACAATAGCACCATCAAGAATTTGCCTACTCGGGACAGAGGTGCTTTGCACCGATTCAATTAGTGATGGAAAAAGCAACTTGAGTCTATTAAAAATAGATTTAGAAATATTTTTGTAAATAGTATTACATAAATTAATCAATCTAAAATCATAAAAAATAAGAGGTCGAGTCTATTTTAGGAATGAGGGATAAGAAATTCAAATTTAGAACCTTCGAAAGAAACATAGAGTGTTGAACATCTCTCATAGCCTCACAAACATCTTCCCTAAAAATGTGCCAAAATTTATGAAAGAACACCATAGGGAAACTATTCGGACCCAATGCCTTAAGGGGACCCATCCCATTAACCTCTTCAAAAATTTCTTCATCATAAAAAGGAATCATAAGCCTCTTGTTCAATCAAAAAAAACTATCGGAGGAATAGCTTCTAGCATTTCGTTTTCAGTAGAGAGGTCACGGTCGGGCACCAAACAAAGTAAACTACTGAATAAGTCTATCACTTCCTCACGAACCTCCATAACACCCAAGGCAACACCACCACCACTTTTTACTATTTCTATGATTCTATTATGTCCTCTTCTCAATAGAGTGGAGGCATAAAAAAATGGGATTTTTGATCTCCTTATTTAAGCCACAACTCCCTGGATTTTTGTTTCCAGGATAATTCTTCTTGGGATAGTTTGTTGTGATAGTCCATCAACAAGGATACTTCTTCCTTCAATAGAGCCTTTGAACATCCCTGAACCTCCATAACACCCTCGATGTCTTCCAGATGTGCTCTACGTATTTTCTTCTCTCTAAATAATTTCCCAAATGAGATTTTTTTCCATAGTTTTAGGTAATTCCTAAGCCTTCTTATTTTATTAGTTAACCAAAATATACCATTCCCCTCGATCTCCTCCTACCACTAGTATTTTAAGTAGGATTCAAAGTCAGGATGCGAGCACCACATAATTTCAAATCAAAATGGGTAAAGAAAGAATGACAAACCATCAGGAACTTCCAACTAGAGGGGATAATAGTCAAATCCAATCTTCGGTAAGACCGAAAAAGAAGCATCACCAAATAGATTTAGCCTATGATAATAAACAAAAATTCTATCCAATCTACTCAAAATCAGACTATCACCAAAGCGCCAATTACTCCAAGTGAATTTCACCCCCTTAAGATCCAAATATTGAAGCTCAGCGAAGAAAACAAAATTAGAGAAATCAAGGAGACTTATATCGTCCACTAGATTGCCCCCCTTTTTCTCAGAAGGATATAAAGGAGAATTGAAATCACCAACTACCACCCAGTATTCATTCTGAAAGGTGCTTCGCATGTCAAGGAGCAGTTGTTAAAATTTGCATCTATAAATATACAAATTAGGGGTGTAAATATTAGAGAGGACCCATCTCCTATTAGTAATCTTACACCAAAATAAAATGTTAATTATCCTTCTAGATGAAGAAATACTATGACCATCAAAACGCGATAAATTCTAGAACGAGAGAAGACCCCTAGAGGAACCAACCAACTCACTTGCCATAATTAAGATTCCTTCCATACCAGCCAATGAACTAACTCCCATGAAGCCACATCCAGCTTGGATTATTGAATACACAAGATATCCAGAGAATAATCCTTCTAAAATGATGTGATAAACCTTCGCTTAGAGGAGCTCTTGAGCCCTCTAACATTCCAAGAATAGATTTTCATCAAAAAATTAAAAAGAGAGTTTCTTACCCACCCCCCAAGAGGGGAGGATTTGAAACTTTCCAGATTTAGAAGCTTATCACCGGTCCCTTCTTTCACCAAAAAAAGATCCTGCCCACCATTTGCCATGTCATCATCCATCAACTTCTTCCTACCCGATTTACTCGAGGGTCTACCAGGCTTTCTCACCACCCTAATATCCATTCCTCTCTGACGGTGGCTTCTAGTTTTAGGACCACGTGACCCTTTATCCACTACCAACAATGAAGAAAATGATGGGCTATGATATCCCACCAACCTAGAAACTCCACCTCCCAATGAGAATTTGAATTTGAGACCTTTTACACAACAGGAGATTCCATAACTGAAATGACCGAAGAAGGCATCGGAGAGGATAGAAACACCTCATCCAAATAAACTTTGCCACCTTCACCACATTCATCCTTCTCCTCCCCTAGACACCCAAAGGAGTTAGAGAGAGGTAAATAAACAAAATGACCTGAGGGATCAATATGGAGAACCACCTCCAAATTACGTGGAGAGCAATTTGAATAACCCTTCTTACCGAGCACAAACACCTTAGTAGCAAAAACAGGAGCTATAATACATTTATCCTTATTTCTTATATAAATAAGGAGAAGAAGTAATCTCTTTACCTTTTGATGACCCAAGAGGTTTCTTGTGCCACACCTTCTACTTCTTGAAAGGGGTCCGATTCGGGATAGACATCATGTTTACCCCACGCTTCGAATCTTTAGGGACCTAATGGCTAGATTGCTTATTTTGAGGGCAAAGGTTCTGATGATGGCCCCCCAAGCCACATAACCTACAATCATGTGGCTTATTCTTGTAGTCCACATCCCGAGCCCATAAGCCCACGTGAGAAAATAACTTCACAAAACTAGGGATATTTCTCTCGGTGTCCACCATGATACACATTATCACATACTACCTTATGTCGGATGATAAAGAATATTTATCCAAAGAGACGAAGTCCCAGATGGCACTTGTACTTGCCACTGCTTTGAAAATAGTCTCATGCCACAAATATGTAGGAAAGTCTGGTAGACGAATCTAGACTAGGACCATATTGACCCTTTGAGTTGCCGTGTTAAAATCATGGACCCACTTACTTAGAAAAATCCCGTGATTCCCATAAAACTAGGGACCTCCTTCCAAATCTTACACGCATCTTCCTCGCAAGAAATTTGGATAAGAAAAAAGTTTCGAGGGAGAGTGACATGATCCAACAAGCCATGAGGCTTCCGTCGAGACATAGCCCAACTTTTAAGAGCGTCCAATGGTGGTCTGCCTCCAGCCAACTTACCAATCAAATCCCAAGAACCTTTTCTCAGCAGGCAATTGACTGTGCTATCCAGAATGCGAATCTAGCTAGAGTCCACATTGACCTCACAAGAAGCAAACGATTCCCCAAAGTTCAATCCATCAACCATCTGTGCAAAGTAATACGAAGACCAAGAAGGATGCTTCTCTACCTCCTTATACCCAATGATTCTCCCCACCACAGCAGAGCACACCTTGTTCGGATCCCATGACTGAGAAGGATCCGTCACGCCATGCTTCCTAGACCAAAACGAATCACTCAAATTGATATCCATCTATTCCAGCTCAACTTCCTCATATACAAACGCTCCAAAGTACCACATCCTCACTCAACTCAAAGTGTTTTTTTTTAAACCGTTAATTTCTTTTCTATTTTTTTACTAAGAACATGCTTTTTTTAAAAATCTTAAGCTTCTCTATTTTTTTTACCGTTAACTTTATTTATTTATTTTTCTACTCATATTTTTTTCAAGAATTACCTAAGCTTTTCTATTTAATAAAAATTTATTTAATTAAAAGAGAAAAAAGACAAACAAACTGTGATCATCACTTTAAACTAATAACAATATTTCCAGTGCCTTTCGTAATGTTCAATGATTTTAGAAAAACAGTAATAAATTTTCCCCTTTTAATGCTTAACGAATAATAACTGATATAGTAGATGGGAATAATTTTGGTTTTGTTTAATTATGTAACGAGTTTATGTTTAATAATTTAAAATTTTATTTAATAAATATATTTTCAACCTTTTTAGTATTATTCAATGATTTTAAAAAAATATAATATTTTTCACATTTAATATATAATAAATTAATAAAATAGATGGAAATTAGTTTTTTTTTTAAATATATTGCATAGATATATATGATAAGTACAAGGGATGTGTTTGATATTTTAGAATTTCATTTGCTCATATGTTGTGAGGCGGGTGTTGCCTTAATTGTTTGTTTATTACTATATAATTAGATGGGGGAAGCACACAACACTTAAATATTAAAATATAAATTATGAATGATATAAATATTTTAAATTTAAAATTTTAATTATTAACTTAGGGTTTACAACTTTGATTTTAACATTGGATTTCATTTTATGGTTTTAAAGTTTATCATTAGGCCCATTGAGGTTGTAGACATTTTAAAAAAGAATTAATTTTAATGGAGCTCAAAATGCTCATATAAAAGTCATGATAAAAAAAAATATAAAAATAATAAATAATTAAAAAATACAACTTTATTCAATTTCATAACAACACTCAAAAGTATTAAATAATTTTAAGCTATTTGCACTCAAAGGTATTAAATAATTTCAAGCTATTTGCATAGATGAGTGTTGTATTGCACTTGTAGTTTGAAGATTCATATATTTTTCTTTATATATCATAGTAATTGCTCACCTTCAATTAAATATTATATTATATTTAAATAAATAAATAAATTGCTACTTCTAAGTAATATGTGCTAGTTCCACTAAGACTATGTATTAGTGAACATTGGTTGTAAGATGCTTCTTACAATAAGAGTAATATCCTTTATTAGTTATATTATGATAGGTATTGGCATAGATAGTATACTATAATATTTGAATTGCATGTCATGTGAGTTTGCACTATGTAGAAAATTTAGGATTAAAGTGGTACCATTGTCCAAAAAGATATCTATTGGGTTAATGAGTCATTGTAGTTGAAAAAGACCTCACCATTCAAGTTGAGCATATTCTAAGCAAGAGTGATAGTGCTATCACATAAGAGTGATATTCATTTGAAAAGGATAAGTATTGTAGTTAAAAAAAACTCCATTTATTCTATACATCTTCAATAGAGGATCATATTGTCATTCAAGTGTCAAGGAAAGGATTAATTTGAATAAATGAATGTTTGAGTGAAACATAAATTTAATAGGATGGAAAAGAATACATCGTTCAAGTGAATAAAGTTGAGAAGTTTCTAGAGTGTCAAAAATAAAATATGTAATTTTAGAATTTCAAGTGATAGCACAGGTAATCACTAACTTCTTGTCTCATAGAATAAATTTTCTAACACCCTACATATTAGCTTTTAAGCTAGATTGTATTATAGAAAGTTTTATTGAAGATCAAGTGATGTAAATTTACTGTAGGAGACCGACAATGGACTCCAAGGGTAAAATTGTAAGACAAGACATCATACAAAATACACCAGTAAAAGAAACCTGCAAATGTTTTCTTTCATTATCTGAATTCACGTCCTCTTTACAATAGAGTCTTCCACTTCTTATGCTTACCAAAATAAAAACCCTAGCCTACGCTACCCCCTTACTACTTTTAGTCACTTTCTATGTTTAGCAACTCAATTGCTATTTTTGATAACCCTAAAAAAATAAAAAAATAAAAAAACTCAAATGGTATCCAAAATGGAATCATACACCCTTTATTCAATAATAACCACTTTTCCAAGATAGCAGCCCCACTCTAGTTCTACACTAGTAATTATGATAACTTTTCAATTGCAAGAACTAAAAAGTACATCAAAAGCTACTTTTGGGCCTCCTAGAGGCATTTTCTTGCATGAAAATGCAAAGGGCCTCCTATAGTTGTAATAGAACTATATCAAGTTGGTTATCCTTAATCAAGGATATCACCACCCTATTTCTATTAGGGGTATTTATTCCCCTAACATTCTAATACAAGATCTTCGTATCCTATTTTTTGTTATGGGCTTCTACCCACTTGAGCCTAAGATCATTTGAATTTCTAAGTTGATATTATTATTTTTATCTTTTTAAACTTCTTTTCCTTTGAATAAGGACTTCCCACCATCTTTACCCCTTTTATTTTCATATTTAGGGTGTTCTTAATATTTCTTGTTACTCTTATATTTGGGATTTCTTCAATTCTTGAGAATCTATCCTTTATTATCAGTTTGTCTACTATGTAAGGGATCACTTCTAGATCCTTCTATTCCATATTTATACTTTTCTCTCTTGCTTCTATATTTTCTTCTTCTATTTTAGGGCTAGCCATTTCACTTTCCTTTCTTAGACCATCTTATTATAGTTTAGATGAGATTTTCTCCTGAATCCTACCTAGAGAAACCTCATTATCTATCTCATTGCTAGATAATTTCTCCACTCTTTCTCCCTCCTTGTTTACCAAGTCAATTACTTTATCTCCACATTCTTTCTAGTTAACTTCTATTTTTTCAGCATTCTCTAGTTCCTCTCCTTTTAGACCCAACTCTTTTGTAATTATGTCTTCCTGGTATTGGGATACTTTTTCCACATTTCCCTTCATTTGATACTTCTTATTCCATATCTATATTTTCTCTTTCCTTCTAGAACTTCTAAGATTCTCCACATCACTTTTTCTCCTTTTAGTGAGGTATTCCTTCACCAAGTGAAAAAAAATTATACATCTCAAAATTAAAAATTTGAATCCAAAATCCCCGTACAGAGATCAACTTGATATCTTTTAGTATTTTCTTCATAGATTCAACTAGGAGACACATTCTTATAATGAACACCCTCTTTCTCTCCTTTGTTACATAATATGGTGTTAGTATTGCACATCCTAACCTATATTTATCACTTAATTAACTATTTATTTGATGTTCTATAATTACAAATGGACCATTGTATTCTTTCATAATAAATTTTAGATAGATATAAAATAAAATATGTATTGTTGTAGGAAAGCATCAATAAAATGAAATAATACATATTCATTTCATATCCATTGGAAGGACCTCCCTTACCAGTGCAAAAGTGATTCTTTTAAAACAATGATTCAATGTTTCTTCTACAAATTCTAACATAAATTCCTATTATTTATTGCAATTAATAAGATAGGATCAATAATCCTAACGTCTAGTATCAGAGCCAATCATCCACCACATTGAATCTCATCCACTATATTCACATTTTTATAAAAATCACCAGTCATATCATACACCACTACCACATATCAAACATTAAATATTGTTTGCAGCTCTCACTACAAGCATCATTCATCTATTTTACACCAATATAATACACCATTGTACCATATTGTGTGCCAAAAAGCACTCTCAATACAAGCATCGTTCACCTATCATAGTAAGCTCGACATCACAACAACCTTACTTATGTTTAAAGATAGCATAGCTCCATTCATAACATAGAAAGTCGATTGCAACGAAACAATTTTTTGTTGTGCATGAAAAATCATTTGGTATCATCAACATAAGTTTTTGGTAGCCCACAATAAAAATAAAAATAGGTGATTTGAACAACAGAAGTTGCAATCTAAAAAAAATTGATCATCTTCATCATTTTCAATGTGGACACAGTTTTTTGATAAAAAAGTCAAAATCCAAAAAAATTAAAAATTAAAATTTAAAAGTTAAAAACCTAAAGTTCTAATTGATCTTCATCACCGCTAAAACATTTTCTATCTCTGTTATAATTTTGTTTTCCACCTACATGCATTAACGAGAAAATTTTATTTTATTGTACGGGACATTAGTCCCACGTTGACGAGAGTTAAGGAAATTAAATGTTTTATATATGTGTAAATTCCTTAAGGTGGTTGTAACTTCATTCACGTACCCTCTCCCTCACGTTTTCTTGCCTACCACTACCAATGGCCCCCTACTTACCGCTATTCCCTTGCTCACCTATCGTTGATGCCACCCACCTCATACTCCCACCTTTCCCACACATTGTGCTCACCATCCACCTCATGCTCGCCCACCAGTCATTCACACCATTCACCTAATGCTTCACCCTACCCTAGTCTTGTCATTGCCTAACTTGTGCTACTCACCTTTTAGTGCTTCACTCTGCTCCAGGTCCCACCTCATGATTTTCTCTTGTCACTATCTAACTTGTGCTACTCACCCATCAATGTTTCCCCACTTGAAAAGTAAATATTATCCATTCAAACTTTAAATTCCTAATCATTGAGAGGCCTCAAATAAAAATAAAGTCGTGAAAAAAAAATTTTAGACCAATTACTTTTACATTTTTACCAATTTTTTGCCAAACTACATTAAAATTTGCCAAAATTTTAAATTTACATTTGGTGAAGACTTGAATTTTTGCTACTACTCCTTCAGTGGCTGACAGACGGAGATCGTGAGACATTACTCTCAAAAAAATCAACCATGATTTTGGCCAGCTTCACCCTACCCTAGGTCCCACCTCATGCTTTTTGCTTTTCACTGTATAACCTGTGATGCTCACTTGTCAATGCTCTCCCATCCAAAAAGTGAATGTTATCCATTCAAATTTGAAATTCCTAATTTTTGGGAGGGCTCAAATCAAAATAAAGTTTTTAAAATAATTTTTTAGATCAATTACTTTTAAATATTTACTAAAGTTTTGCCAAACTACATTAAAATTTGCCAAAATTTTAAAATTTACATTTGGTGAAGAATTGAATTTTTTCTACTAATCCTTGAATGGCTAACAGATAGAGATCGCAAGACATTACTCTTGAAAAACTCAACCATGATATTGGACAACTTAAGGACCAATTTTATCAAGAAAATTTAGCTACGAGGTAGGATTTTGAGGAAAATATAATAGGGATACACTTGATGATAGACAACATAAATAACTTTGTTAATACGATGAATAAAAATATAACACTAGTTCTAGCTGGTCAACCCACCAAAGAGCTGACACGTTCAATAAATCTTGGGGGACCACAAACATCTATCCTTCCAAGAATGACTAAATTAGATTTTCCTAAATTTTAAGGAGGTGATCCTGTGAATTGGATTTACCAAGGAAAATAATACTTCTCCCTAAACCATATTCTTGAGGTACAAAAATCTTGCATTGCATCCTTCCACCTTGAAAATGATGTTATTCAATGGTATCAATGTATGAAAAGACTAATGGAACACCTACTTGGATAGAATTTACATAGAATCTATTGGTATGATTTGGCCCTAGTAAATTTTAAAATTTCATAGGATCCCTTACCAAGCTATATCAAACAAATTTGGTGTGTTAATACCAAGCTCAATTTGATAAATTAGGCAATCGCACAATAGGGCTAAATGCCTCTTTTTTAAAAATTGCTTCATCAATGGATAAAAATAAGAAATCTTATTGGAAGTACAAATGTTCAATCTCACTACCATGATGCAGACCATTGGATTTTCCAAATTAGTAGAAGTTAAATTAAATGCTCAATGTCGATTAGGAAAACCACCTATGGGAAATCACAAAATACTTACACCACCCCCAAACCTAATTGAACCTTACTAATTAAACATCTCAGGTTTGAGGATATGAATGAAAGACAAGAAAAAAGCCTCTATTAAAATTATGACAAGAAATTTGTACAAAATCATAAATGCATTACAAAAAAGTTATATATTTTGGTTGCAGTTAATCCTTGTAGCTCAACAAATGAACAAAATAGTATCAAGGTAGAAATGGTGATGGATACACCTGAGGATAGTTCTAAATATATACCAAAAATTTCTTTCAATGCTCTCGCTATTTTTTATTTTCCACAAACTATGAAAGTCTAGGGGTACTTCAAATGATAAAACCTCATTGTGCTTATTGACTCGGGCAACACACATAACTTCATTTACCCACATGTGGAAAAACAAGCTAATTGTTATATACAACCTTGTAATAGTTTTGAGGTCATGATTGGAAATAGATGAAGAATCACATGCAAAGATAAGTGCCAAAATATTAAGCTCACCATGGGTGATTACAATCTAAAAAATGACATGTATGCACTTCCATTAGGAGGATGTGCTATTGTCTTAGGGGTGCAATGGTTACACACACCTGGGACAATCCAATAGGATTTTGAAGTATTATGGAATAAATTCACAATAAAAAATCAAACATATACTCTTAAAGGTTTACAATCAACCCCTTCCAAAATAGTAAGCTCTCATCGAATGGAGAAAATTATTCACAAAGGAGGCAAGGGAATGGTTGCCTAAATATTTTCTATTAAATCCGTCTATAAGGAACAACAAGAGATACCAAAATTACAATAACTTCTAGCATGCCATTCTAGAGTATTTAATTAACCAAAAGGGTTGCCTCCTCATCGTAGTCATGATCATGCAATTCAACTTCTTCCTAGGCATCAACCCCTAAATATCTAACCTTATCGATATCCCTACCTATAAAAAACTAAAATTGAAAAACTTGTGCAAGAATTATTAAAGGCAAGAGTTATCCAACCTAGTGTTAGCCCTTACTCTTCCCCAGTTTTATTGGTTTGTAATAAATATGGATCATGGCATCTATGTATTGATTTTTGTGCTCTTAACAAACTCACCATTAAGGACAAATTTCTCATACCAGTCATTGATGAGTTTCTAGATGAGATTCATGGGGATAAATACTTTTCAAAACTTGACTTAAAATTAAGATACCATCAAATTCGAGTCATAGAAAATGATATTCCAAAAACCACCTTCCAAACTCATGAAGGACACTATGAATTTTTGGTCATGCCTTTTGGCCTTACCAATGCTCCTTCAACATTCCAAAGTTTAATGAACCAGGTATTCTGCCCTTATCTTCAAAAAAATATTTTGATTTTCTTTGATTATATTTTGGTTTATAGAAAAATATGGGAGGATCACTTGCTTCACTTAGAACAAACCTTAAAAATTCTACGAAAAAATCAACTATATTCCAAACACTCAAAATATTCTTTTGTACAACAAGAGATTGAATATCTTGGCCATATCATTTCCAAGGATGGCGTTAAGGTAGATCCTCATAAAATTAAAGATATCAAAAATTGGCCTACCCCAAAAAATTTAAGAATTACCCCAGTTACACGTACTCTCATACCCTATTCCCTAATGGATAGACCAAGTAACAAAAGAATGGTTTAGTGATACTTCAATGTAAGCATTAATTTAGTAAATACAATACGATACCACTATTAAGTCTCCCTATACTTAACACTACAAAGATATAAACAAAACAAAAAAACATGAAAAAAAAACACAACCAAAACCTAAAAAATAAAATAAATAAAATAAAAATAAAAATAAAAAACAACCAACAACAGAAAGTAGACAAAAACCAAAAACATAGAAAACACTCACACATAAAAACATGAAATAACACAAACAAAGATAAACACAAGAACAAGAATGAAAAAAACACAAGAACAATAACAAAAAACATTACATAAAACATAAAAAAAAACAAAACAACAAAAAAACAACAACTAAAAAAAACACAAAGAACACAAAAACAAAACAAAAGAACCCACCCACCTTAAAAAACTAAACAAAAAAACTAAGAAGAAAAAAGAAGAAACAAAAATAAACAAAACAATGACCTATCTAGACTAGAAGACTATTAAGGCAAGAATCAACAGAGGAAACAAAATAAATAATAGAATGAGCTAGGGAACTAAGAAAAAACTGAATGAACCAAAGAGAAGCAAAAAAAAAACAAGAAGAAACTAGGTACCTTCAGAACTAGAGCCATCCAAAGAAATGTGTAGACACCAAAACAACACCAATCCGATTATGTGACTGCAAACACTGATCACATTGGCACACAAAGCCCCAAGGGCAGCCCCCAGAGGTTAAACAATGGTCCTAACCACTCTCACAGTAGTTTTGGAAGGTCAAAAATCATTTTGGCACCTTCAGGCACTTTGCTCAATATCCGTTCCACCCAGGGACAAATTCTAATTGGGATTCACTCCACCCTAGGACGAATTCACAATTCGCTCCAGGGTGGGGCGAATTGCAGGTTTGATGGGAAAAAAGTCAAATATTGACAAATGGCAGCTCAGATTCACCACCTAACACCTCCTTCAATTCATGGGAGCATGGGTGAGCGTTTTCGAGCGTTAGAGGTTGTTACAAGGGCAGTCATGAAGCCCCTAATCAAGGAGGAATCTTCCCTCCCTTGGAAGGGCATGGATGCCATGTGGCACCTCTGCATGCTCATCCCAAGAGACCTCTAGGTCTATAAATTGATGAGTTTCCTCATCCCAAAAGATACAGAGTAAGAGAAATTTGGAGCAACGAAGTGTTGCCATTTTATTTTCCCATACATCCTTGTGCGATTTGCGCCTTCTACATCCTTGATCTCTTTTAGAGAGGAGGTCATTGGGTGACTATTGGAAGGTCGAATCTTGAGCCCAAAACCTAAAATTTGGCCATAGAATACCACCCAATTTGTCAAAAACACCTTGTAAGGGATTTTGGACCCATCCCAAGTGGATTGGTGCCGAAATCAGGCCCCAAACAGTGGGTGGCCCGCCAGGGCGCCCCCGCACTGCTGAAGGCCTAATCGCGCTTTTTAGGAATGATTGGGAACATGCAACAGATTTTCCTTTCTTTTGTTTTCATTTATTGTATTTTATCTCTATGCTGCTTAGATAGTTTATAATTTTGATTTCATTTCACTTTGATTAATTGCCATTATGTTTTATCATGTTTTCGCCTCCACTAAGTTGCAGAGGGCACCATTTAAATCTGGGTGTTAGAGGAAATTTTGGGAAAATATAACCATCTGGGTCTTCCCAAAATGCCCCCAATTAGCTAACCCCAAGTTTGTAGGTCTTTTGGAGTTTCCTAGGTAGCACATTTGGGACAGTACCTTTTCAGCGTTTTGTTGCAGGTGAATTCATCCCGCCCCAGAGTGAATTCAAATCGGTGAGGAATTTCTTGATTGTTATTTTTGTAGTGTCCTCCTAGTGATTTCTTGATGCCCCTATCAAATTTTTAGAGCATTTGGATTCATTTTAGTCATAGTTTAATTCATTTTTCTCATCCATTTATCGTAGGCTTGGGGATTGCATGCTTTGTTTTATCCGCAGGTGCTATTGATTATCTTTTGTTTCTTTGAATGCAAGACCGGAACATCGGAGGAGCATCCAAGAATCAACATTCATAGACACAAGCGGTGGCGATATTTTGGTCCACCCATCTTACATGTGGGCATGCGAAAGAAGGAAGGTTATCCATGGATGTAACCAAGAGATGAATTTAACGCTCCTCGCCCCTGAAAAGGGAGGATGCGAATTGTAACCGAGTTGTGGAATACATCAATAAAATAGAAGGGCTATTATTTCATTTGGGTTTCAATTCATGCTTTTTCCATTTCATGCATTTTTAATTCGTAGGATTTAGTGTTAAGTTTAGCTTCATTTTTGCATCGTGCTTGGAGTCTTTCCTTTCTTGTTTTCGTATCCTCGTGCTTTCAGTGGAAATCATAGTGGTACACTATCCTATGCCTTTTTGGATCAGAAATCTGATAAAAATTTGCCTTGCTTGCAGGTATCTCTTTTTTTTGGAATGCAAGACTTCTGTTCGTTGCAGTCTGTGGCGAACATAGAACTATAATTCGTCTTACCCAGGGACGAATGGGAATTCACCCCACCCTATGATGAATACGGTCCTATAATTCGTCCCCCCATGGGATGAATTTTTGTTTTTGCAGTCTTTGGGCAAAAACTCAGAACCGGCAGATTTGGGCAGAGAAGAGGTAAGGATCCTAAATTTTTCTTGTCTATTTTTGTCTTCAGTTTTCTATTCTAGGGTACTTTCTTGCTTAGGGAAAGTAGTTTTCCTTTATCGCTTGCTTGTTTCTAGTTTGCAAAATAAAAATAACTCCACACACCACGTGGCAACTTAAAAACCAAGGCGCTGGTCGTAAAACCCTAGCCCTTGATCAAGACCAATGGTGGATTTCATCACAACCTTGGCTTGAATTTTGCATCCATTACCCCGATCGCAATTGTTGCTAAACGTAAATCCTGACGAAATCTGACTGAGTGTAGCTGGGGTGATTCCCATCACACGAGGATAAGTATTCTATGGTAGGTGTCATAAACAGGGTGATTCCCCTTCCATACCACCTACGTTCTATGTACCATCTGCTCTCACGTACCTATAGTTTCCCACACGTAAGTGCGGGTATATAGAGAGGTTGGTATATCGGCCTGGAAAAGGTATATCGAAGGGGCAACCATTTTTGGGAGCCATAAGAGCCATCATTTTGCATTTAAATGTTCTTTACAAAAACCTTCAAAAAAAACCAAAAAAATGACAAAAATAAAAACCAAAAACACACTAAACCAGGTCTAGAACACACTTTCAATCTTTAAACGAGATAATCATTGCTTGTGTGTGTGTATGATCATTTATGTTTAGTGTAGCATAAAAATTTCATAAAAAGAGATAAAAATATACATAGCTTGTAGGAAAGCACCACCATGGTGTACACACGTAGCCAAGCCCAATCAAGAGCGAAACCTACAGAAAGTGTACAAGGGGGCACAAGTCGCCTCCGCTATAGCCCTAAGGACTTAGTCATACCGCCTTGGCGGCCTGACCCGCAAGAGAGTCCGCATCAGTCCATGTAAAGATGGAACTATAGGGACACCCCTTTGAGGGTCATGCCCGTTCATCATAGCCCCTTTCAGGAGGAGTCCTTACACGTGGCACTCAACATAGAAAAGAAGGCTCCCTTAGAAGCTCGATATGAGTGGCCATCGTGCGATAAAGTGCTAGAGAAACATAGTTTCCATGAGGAGAGGCCACATGATGATGGCCTTCCCCCTTTGCCCCCTATCACTGTTAGAACCAATAGATAAAATCCAGAGTGCAAGGCTCTTCAAACCGTGCGAGATAACTCTGCCTGCCCCTTTCACACATATGAAAGGTAGCCTGAGGAAGATGATTACATTCCTCAAGAGCAATATATAGCGCGAGGACCATGCGCTTCTACACCAGCTAGATACCATGATCACCCACTAAGGCCAGAGCCTCCGATAAATGCTACCAACCTCAATAGATGGAAGCAGCCTATTGAGATATCAAATCATCAGGATCGGGGTAAGTGCATAGGAGAGGCATTTAGGCCTCCTAGGCTTAGGATGGCAGAGCAAATTGACCTGGTAGTCGCCAGACATGCCGCCTGCCAAGCGTAGATCATGTGGCTTGAGCAAGATCAGTAGCAGCTAGAGCATTTATATCACCTTAGCAAAGAGTGTATTAGGCGCCAAATAGATGAGCTACTCCATAAATCGATGCCTGAGAGGGTTCCAATCCCGTGCACCCAAAGGGTAGAACCATATGAGAGGTGTAATCCCTTGGTGCGAGATAGGTCTCCGTGACCTTACCAAGTGTTGTCTCCGAGACCTCCTAGACCTGAGTGGGAGGCCACTCCTCGGAACAATGATGGGTACCCCTCCATGAGGACCCACCCAAGGTCATAGGTCTCGCCCAGAGAATCCTCAGGAAGCTTATGAGGAGTACGAGCAAGAAGAAGAGATGGCTGAAATGCCCTACCTAGGTATAGGAGTTGCCATCTGGCCACCCCTTCAGAGGCCTCAAGTCTCCCACAACCCACAATGGGAGCAAACTAAAGAGGAAGAGATCAAATCCTCAGATGCATATAAAGTGCTGCTAGAGCGTTTGGAGTTTGTGGAGACCAAAAATTTTGGGCCTAAAAGCCCACTCTACACCAGCTCCGCAGTCATCCTGTGCATCCGTCAGTTCCAGCACCTCCTTACCCTAAACACTTTAAGTTACCTCAGTTAGCAACCTTTAGAGGAGAGGAGGATGCTCAAGATCATGTGACAAGGTTCCTGAGCCAATGTTTTAGCATTCAGGACAATGATGCTTTGTTATTGAGAACATTTATAACCACATTTACAGGCCCTACCTCGGATTGGTTTACTTAGTTACCAAAGCACAACATTAACAATTTAGATCAGTTAGTGGATGCATTCCTTGAATTCTTTGCCTTCAATGCCAAGAAGAAGGCGTCACTGGGTGACTTAGCCAACTTCAGGCAGTATGAGGAGGAGACCATGGTGGCCTACAACAATCAGTGGAGGACATTGCTTTCGAATCTACCCTACCTCCCCCTATGTTCGACCTCACTCAGATGTTCTCCAAGAGTTGTTTGAGATTGATCTTTGTGCTATTGCAGCTGCAGCAATATGCCACCTTAGAATAAGCTATGGCGCAAGCTAGGATCATTGAAGAGATCAAAATATAGGATGGCGAGATAGCCAAACCTAAGAAAAAAGAGTGGACTAAAAACACTAAAGCTAGGACCACGCAATAAAAACCCGTTGTGGTTAACCAAGTTGATATCAATGTCCCTAAGCCTGCACAAGCAACACAGCCTCAAAATTCTAACTATCAGGCAGTGCCTCCTAACAACTATGACAAGGAAAATCAGAGGCAAGAACAGGGTCGACGGCGTCGCCCTAGGTGACAATTCACACCCTACACAGAGTCCAGGGACTCCTTGTTTGACCGCTTGTTAGCAGCAAACCTGATCAACCTACCAGATGTTCAGACTATAAATCTCAACATGCCCAAGACTAAGGGGTATAGAGAGGACTTGTACTATAGGTTCCATAGGTGGTAGGGACATGACCTAAATGCCTATTGGAAATTTAAGGGCTTGGTGTAAGACCTGATTGATAACAAGACCCTAGCGATGGATAATCTTGTCGCACCAAGCAATCAACAAATGGAGGTCTTCAAAGACCCCTTGCCTGCTCATGCTCCGCAGGAAAAGACCCTACAAGTTAATGAGGTCACATAGAAGTGCCCCATGTAGGGATATGTAGGGATGATCAATATAGTGATTCGAAAAATGAGGTATCCGAGCACAAATGCTCCTACGACAGCGACAAGAGAGGTGCCAACAACTTCGCAACCACAATAGCACCTGGCACAACCTCCTTCACCTAAGCCGGTGGCCACACTTTAGACCAAACTAACTCAGAGTTTGAGGACCACCTCAGCTAGGTTCTCCATATACGAGCTTATACAACAATCTATGCCCCATCGAGAAGCTCTAACAGAGATTTTGAAAGCCATCGAGTTGCAACCCCATGAGATGAATTCTTTCAAAAACTTTGTGGGGCATGTAAAATGATGCACCGAGCCAGTCATCACATTTTGTGAAGACGAATTGAGATCAGTGACTGATGACATGACGGATCCACCCCTGCATGTTATCACACAGGTCAATAGGATCCCATACACGAGGGTGTTGATAGACACTGGCTCGTCCAACAACATCATCACAACTACGGCTCTCAAGCATCTAAAGTTGCCCACATCTCACATCACAGCTTCCACCTACACTCTACGAGCATTCAATGATGCAATTTTCTCGATAGTCGACACAATAGTCCTACCAATCCAAGTGGGACAAAAGACCATACCCATATTGTGCAATGTATTAGAGGGTGAGATAGCCTACCAAATCTTGTTGGGCTAGCCATGGATCAGGGACATGAAGTGTGTCCCTTCGATAGCTCACCAATGTTTAAAGTATACATTTGAACGGGAGGTGCATGTAGTCCCAACAAAATTGGAACCCTTCAAGTGTTAGACTCACAGTGACATTGAGAGGGGGGTGAATCAGTGTGATCTTTTAATATTTTAAACTTGCAATACTTAAAGCTGAAATAAAGCAAATTTAAACCAGATATAACAAGAGAGCATCACACACAACACAGATTTAACGAGGTTCACCAATGTGGCTACTCCTCAAAAATGACTGCTTGGACTACCATCCAAATCCAGCCTTTGCAAAGCAACAACTTTACAACTTATTTACCAGCACCAACTGGAAGGAGCACCAACCCCTCAATTTTTTTGCACCAACAGAAAGGAGCACTAACCCCTAATTCACCAGCACCTACTGGAAGGAGCACCAACCCCTTATGCCAAGCTGCAACTTGGACTTCAATGAAAATAACAGAAAAATACCTTCAACCTTTTGCAAACTGTCTGCTGTTTCTGTACACTCTGCTTCTCCTGCGCAATTTCTTTGCACCACCAGTTTGCTTCTACGCAACAGCCCCGCGCACTTCGCTCTAACACAAACAACTGATCGCTTCTGCTCCTTTGCACTTTCTTGCTCTCAGTTCGCTCTCACTTCGCACTTAGATCGACATGACTCAACCTCTGCAACCCATGCACTTAATTCACACAAATTCGATACGCACACTTCACCATTTCAAACTCCAAAATAGCCCTCCTTAAATAATAGAAATTTCAATAATAAATCTTGAACTATAGTCGGTTGTAACCCTAAAGATCGTCGGCTGCAAAACCCTAAATTCTATCGGCCCAGATTCAACTTTGTCGGCTTCAACCCTAAAGATCGTCGGTTGCAAAACCCTAAATTTTGTCGGCCTGCATCGATCTTTGTCGGCCTCGACTGCCCCTGCAACTCTTCTATTACTGTTGCCATGAAAACACAACATGTCGCGATATCGCGACACCTCCTTTAGAGACTTCATTACATTCTTGTCGCAAAATCGTGACACTTTTGTCTTTGTGACCTCTGCTTTGCTTTTGTCGTGATATCGTGACACTTCTACTCTTTTGCCCTTCATCCTTTTACTCAATAACATGTCGCGAAATCGTGACATTCTCCCTCCTTCTCCACTTCTTCGCTTGCAGCTGCAAAAACCAGACATGTCACGAAATCATGACACATTTCCTCTCACTCTCCTTGCTTGCTCGCGAAAACCGAACATGTCATGAAATCGTGACACTCTTCGTTGCCTTGTCTCTTTTCTGTCTTTGGCCCGTGAAACCAAAACATGTCACGAAATCATGACACTTTTCATCCTTAGCGCTTTCTCTTCGAACCTGTCATGAAATCGTGACACTTTTCATCCTTAGCGCTTTCTCTTCGAACATGTCACGAAATCGTGACACTTTTCTTCCTTAGCGCTTTTTCTCCGAACATGTCGCGAAATCATGACAGTTTTCTTCCTTAGCGCTTTTTCTCCAAACATGTCACGAAATCGCGACAGTTTTCTTCCTTAGCGCTTTTTCTCCAAACATGTCACGAAATCGTGACAGTTTTCTTCCTTAGCGCTTTTTCTCCAAACATGTCACGAAATCATGACAGTTTTCTTACTTGCCTTCTCTGCTTCCAACATGTCGTGAAATCGTGATAGTTTTCCTTGTGCCTTCTCTCTCCTCGGCCATGTCGTGAAATCGTGACAATTTTGCTTGCGCTTTCTCTCTCCTCTAACATGTCGCGAAATCATGACAGTTTTTCTTGCCTGCTGAATATGTCGCGATATCGTGACACTTTTCTTACTTGTCTTTTTCTTTGATCTTTTGCAAATAGGCAACTATGGTCTTCTTGGAAACTCACTGTCCATGCTCTGAATAACCTTTGAACTTCTGTCCTCTGCATCTGAATGACTTCTAAACTGCCTGTCCACTGCATCATTAGATCTAACTTCTGTGTTGACAACAATGACAAAACTCTTGCAACACCTTGCTCAACAATCTCCCCCTTTGGAATTGTTGGCAACACCTGTGTAAATTCCTGTAACTCTTCTCCCCCTTTGTCAATAATACCAAAGGGCTACTGCAGACTCCCCCTGAGTCCATACACACAATTCTCAGGCACAATTTGTTGCACTTAGCACAAATTATGATCATGAGCAAAAGAATAGTCAAATACTCAAATGCTCCCCCGAGAAAGTGATCCCTGTAGCTAGTCACTTCTTGGGAAGTGTGACTACTCCCAATTTGTTTCGAAGGTACTCAAACACTTCCTTGGGCAATGGTTTTGTAAAAATATCTGCTACTTGTTCAGTGGTTGGGACAAAATCCAATTTAACTTCTCCTTCTGCAACTTTCTCCTTCAAAAAATGATACCTGATGGCAATGTGCTTTGTGCGAGAATGCATAACTGGATTCTTGGAGATGTTAATTGCATTGGTGTTATCACATTTTACTGTTATTGGCTCACTGAAATTAATACCAAGATCTTTCAGAGTTTGTTTCATCCACAAAACTTGTGTACAACATGTTGTTGCTGCAATATATTCTGCCTCAGCTGTAGATAAAGAAACTGACTCTTGCTTCTTACTGTGCCATGCAACCAATCTGTCTCCCAGATAGAATGCGCCTCCACTGGTACTCTTTCTATCATCTACACATCCAGCCCAATCTGCATCTGAATATGATATAAGAGTGAAGTCTTTACCTTTTGGATACCACAACCCATACTCCATGGTACCCTTGAGATACCGAAGAATCCTTTTCTTCTGTCACATGAGTCTCTTTGGGGTGGCCTGAAATCTTGCTACCATGCAAGCGCCTACTAGAATATCGAGTCTAGTAGCTGTTAAATATAGTAAACTTCCAATCATTGATCTGTACATGGTTTGATCTACAGGCGGAGATTTGTCATCTTTACTCAACTTGCAGCCTGTTACCATAGGAGTGCTAAGCGGCTTATGAGTCCTCCATTGTGAATCTTTTTAGCATCTCTTTCACATATTTGACTTGGGAAATAAATATGCCTTTCTCATTTTGATTAACTTGTAACCCAAGAAAGTAAGACAGTTCACCAATCATAGACATTTCAAATTCTTTCTGCATTTTATTTGCTAAGTCTGTACATGATTCATCTTTGCTGCTGCCAAATATGATATCATCTACATAAACAACAAGAACAATGAGATGCCCATTTTCTGTTTTGACATACAGATTACTGTCCACCATACCTTTCTTAAACCCCTGTTGAGAGAGATAGTTATCGAGCCGTGCATACCATGCTCGGGGTGCCTATTTTAAGCCATATAAAGCTTTCTTTAATTTGCAGACAAGATTGGGATCTTCACCAATTTGGAAACCATCTGGTTGTTCAATGTAAACTTCTTCTTCAAGTTTTCCATTTAAGAAAGCTGATTTTACATCCATCTGGTAAACTCTGAAATTCTTATGAACTGCTAAGGCTAGAAACATTTTGATTGCTTCTAATCTGGCCACAAGTGCAAAAGTCTCTTCAAAATCAATGCCTTCAACTTGTGCATACCCTTTACAGACCAATCTAGCTTTATTTCTAACTACCTGTCCGTCTTCATTCAATTTATTTCGAAATATCCATTTGGTGCCGATTACATTCTTATTTGCCGGTCTAGGAACTAATTCCCAAGTTCTGTTCTTTTCAATCTGATCTAACTCTTCATTTATTGCCTTCATCCAGCTATCATCTTTGCTTGCTTCAGCTATATTTTTGGGCTCAATGTTGGATAAAAGAGAGTAGTTACTTACTACTTTCTTTCTTGTCTGAATACCAGCTGTGGGATCTCCAATTATTTGATCTTTGGGATGATTCTTCTGCCAGCTGCCTATTTTGAATTTCTTGTTTTCTTCCACCTCTGAGTCATCAATTAAATCATCTGAGTTAAGAGTTGGTTTCTTTTCTGTTTCATTTTCCTCATCTCCTTCAATGACTTCTTCATAAATTGGGTAGTTTTCTTCATAGTTAACTGTTCTTTCCCTTCCTTCATCAAATTTAACATCAACACTATCCACAATTTTCTTGAGTCTCTTGTTGTAGCATTTATAAGCTTTGCTTTTTATCGAATACCCAACAAAGACACCTTCATCTGCTCGATTTTCAAACTTCCCAAGATTGTCTTCAATTTTTCTGATGTAACACTTACAGCCAAAAACTTTGAGGTGTTTTGTTGTTGCCTTTCTACCAAACCACAGCTCATAAGGAGTTTTGCTTTCATGAGTTCTCAGCATGTACCTGTTTTGGATGTATACTGCAGTGTGGACTGCTTCTTTCCAAAATTTGTCTGCTATTTTGTTTTCAGCCAGCATAGTACGTGCCATTTCCTGTACTGTTCTGTTCTTTCTTTCTACCACGCCATTCTGTTGGGGTGTTCTAGCTGCTGAATATTGTCTCCTGATACCATGTCGTTCACAGTATTCTGTAAACTCATCTGAGATGAATTCTCCTCCTCTATCTGATCTCAAACATTTAATTCTTTTTCCTGTTTCATTCTCAACTAGATGTTTGAAAGATCTGAACATTCCAAAAGCTTCTGTTTTATTCTTTAAGAAGAATATCCATGTCATTCTGGAATAATCATCAATACACAACATAAAGTATTTGTCACCATTTATGCTTTGAGTTCTCATGGGTCCACACAAGTCTGTATGTATAAGATCCAGAGGTTTGCTGGTGTGGTACTCTTTTGTTTTGAATGAGGTTCTGGTTTGCTTTCCCTTTTGACATGAAGCACAAATGCTATTTGAAGGTTTTTTGATGGTTGGAATGTCTCTTCTTCCTGTTTCGAGCTGATTTTCACTAGATTATCAAAACTAATGTGTCCAAGCCTCTTGTGCCATAGCCAGTTTTCTTCTTCCTGTCCAATGAAACAATTACCTTCTAAAGTTTCTGAGAGTGTGTACAGGTTGCCAGAGGTCCTTGATCCAGTAGCTATCAATTTTCCACTGTTTGATTTCCTGACTTCATAGCCCTGCTTCTTGAAAACAACTTCATGTCCTTTATCACAGATCTGACTGACACTCAACAGGTTATGTTTCAAACCATCCACAAACAAAACTTCTTCTGACTTGATCTTCCCATCACTAATTTTAACTGATCCTTTTCCGATTATCTTAGCTCCATCATTATTTCCAAATTTTATAGAACCACCCTCATATTTCTGTAATTTTTCAAATTTTTGTTTATCACCTGTCATATGACTTGAGCATCCGTTGTCAAGTATCCATGGTACCCTTTTACTCTATGCCTTGAAAGTTGTTTGAACTATTAGGGATTCCTTTTCTTCCTGAGGCTGCTCTTTCTGTTTCCACTCTGATTTGGCTACCGTATTGGGCTCTAGTTTGGACTTTCCTTTTCCAGTATCTTGAGTATATCTTTCAGAAGGATTTCTATTTTGTCTTGTCCTATTTGGTTGAAATTTTCTTTTCTGAGGTTGATTTGCAGCTAAAGGACTACGACAGTTTCTTGCAATATGTCCAAAGTTATGACAATTAAAACATTCTACTACATAATTTAACGGTGAAAAAGCATTTCTACTGAAGATATTTCTTGGTCCTACATTATACTTGCAATCTGCAATTTTATGCCCATAACCATTACACTTGAAACAGAAGCCAGAAAAGAAATGATTGAACCTGACAGATGGTTTTTGCCAGGTTGTTGTAGGAGCCATAGATCTTCTTTTCTTTTGATGTGTGACCTTGGTAAATCCATCATTGTCAGTTCTCCTTTCGGGCCTGGCATTACTGCTTTCATTTGCCTGAGTTGTTTTTCTTTCATCAGTCTGTTTCTTCTCTTCATTCCTTACAGTTTCTACATTTCTGGCTTTTGGTCCATTTGACGATTCTCCTTCCACGAAGCCTAGACCAAACTTGATGCCAGCAGGTCTTTGATCACTTAAAATTTTATCCAGCTTCATCGAACTTTCTTCACGCTTTTGATGGCAGCTAATTTTTCGATCCAGTTCTTGCATCTGCATTCGTAGACTGACATTCTCTTCTTCTAGTTTACAACAGTAATCTATCTTCATGGTTATCTGAACTTCGAGATCCTCAGACATTTTCTTGTATTCTTCTATCTGTATTTTTAAACTGGTTATGATGTCATTTGCATCCTCAAGCTTTCTTGAAAGTTTATAATTCTTTCTTTTCTCAGATTTCCATTCTACAAGAGCAGAGACCAGCTCACCTTCTAGATCTACTTCGACCTCAGGATTTTTAGCAGAAACTTTAGAATTCATTACTTCCCTCTTTTTTGATTGTTCTACCTCTTCCGATTTTTTTGATTCAAATGCCATGAACAGAGCTTCACCTGTTTCTTCTTCAGAATCCTCACTAGAGTTGTCCTCTGAAGAATTTGCATTCCTGGAGATGAAGCTTTTCTTTTTGAAGTTGCCTTTCCTGAAGTTTGATTTCTTCTTCCAGTCACTTCTTTCTTGGTGCGAAGCTTCCTCACCCTGGTTCTTCTCATTGAGTGGACATTTTGTCGCAAAGTGCCCAATGCCTCCATAGTTAAAGCATTTAAATGGTAGCTTTCCTCTGTATTTTCCTTTTCCCTTTCTTAGTTTTTTGACAAAATTTGCTTCCATTTCATCTGATACATCCTCTTCTTCAGACTCTTGTTTTGTGTCTTTGCCTTTTAGGGCTTTAAAGGCTGCTTCTCTATCTGTGGGATTAGACCTTCCTATTCTCATTTCAAAAGCAGTCAAAGAACCATGCATCTCATCCATACTAAAGCGATTTAGATCTTTAGCTTCTTCTATGGCTGAGACTTTAGAATCAAACCTTGGAGGGAGTGATCTTAATACCTTTTTCACGATCGTAGCATCATCCATATCTTCGTCGAGACCTCTGATTGAATTAGTGATTCCATTGACTCTTAGCATGAAAGCCTCTATGTTCTCATCATTGTCCATATTTAAGGATTCGAATTGAGCTCGATGTGTTTGAAGCTTGGCCTCCTTGATCCTATCGTCTCCTTCATGAATGTTCTCTAGTTTATCCCATACATCTTTCGTTGATTCACAATTTATGATCTTGACTAGCTCACTGTCCACTAATCCACACATGATGGCATTTTTTGCTTTCGAATCATTTTCAAATGCCTTTTTATCGACAGTGTCTGTTGGAGCAGTGGCGGGAGCTTTGTAACCATTAACTACTGCACCCCAGATGTCAAAACCCAAAGCACGGAGATATGTCTGCATCCTTATTTTCCAGAAAGCATAATTAGTTCCATCAAACAATGGTGCTTTGTTTGAGGAGAAACCTTCACCACTTGCCATTGCGTCACTTCCAAGATCTCCCTAGCTGATTGAGCCTGTTCAGGAACCTTGCTCTGATACCAATTGTTAGACTCACAGTGACACTGAGAGGGGGGTGAATCAGTGTGATCTTTTAATATTTTAAACTTGCAATACTTAAAGCTGAAATAAAGCAAATTTAAACCAGATATAACAAGAGAGCATCACACACAACACAGATTTAACGAGGTTCACCAATGTGGCTACTCCTCAAAAATGATTGCTTGGACTACCATCCAAATCCAGCCTTTGCAAAGCAACAACTTTACAACTTATTTACCAGCACCAACTGGAAGGAGCACCAACCCCTCAATTTTTTTGCACCAACAGAAAGGAGCACCAACCCCTAATTCACCAGCACCTACTGGAAGGAGCACCAACCCCTTATGCCAAGCTGCAACTTGGACTTCAATGAAAATAACAGAAAAATACCTTCAACCTTTTGCAAACTATCTGCTATTTTTGTACACTCTGCTTCTCCTACGCAATTTCTTTGCACCACCAGTTTGCTTCTATGCAATAGCCCCATGCACTTCGCTCGAACACAAACAACTGATCGCTTCTGCTCCTTTGCGCTTTCTTGCTCTCAGTTCGCTCTCACTTCGCACTTAGATCGACACGACTCAACCTCTGCAACCCGTGCACTTAATTCATGCAAATTCGATACGCACACTTCACCTTTCAAACTCCAAAATAGCCCTCCTTAAATAATAGAAATTTCAATAATAAATCTTGAACTATAGTCGGCTGTAACCCTAAAGATCGTCGATTGCAAAACCCTAAATTTTGTCGGCCCAAATTCAACTTTGTCGGCTTCAACCCTAAAGATCGTCGGTTGCAAAACCCTAAATTTTGTCGGCCTAGATTCAACATTGTCGGCTTCAACGGATCTTTGTCGGCCTCTGCCCTCACTCTTCTATTGTTGTTGCCATGAAACTACAACATGTCGCGATATCGTGACACCTTTTGCAACTGTAGAGCCTTCTTATCCCTATTCTGTCGCGAAATCGTGACACTTTTGGTCTTTGTCTGCTTTGAAACAATTTTTGTCATGAAATCGTGACACTTCTAACTATTTCTGCCTTCTCACTTTTACCTTGTCATGAAATCATGACATTCTCCCTCCTTGTCTCAACCTTCTCTCGGCTTGCACCAAGTGAAAACCAGACATGTCACGAAATCGTGACATCTTTCGGCCTTCTTGCTACTCTCTTGCTTGCCCGAAAACTAAACATGTCACGAAATCATGACATCTTTTCCTCCTTGTCTCTTTTCTTTTCGCGCAAATCGAACATGTCACGAAATCGTGACACTTTTCATCCTTGGCATTTATTCTCAAAATCTATCATGAAATCGTGACACTTTTCATCCTTAGCACTTTCTCTTCGAACCTGTCACGAAATCGTGACACTTTTCATCCTTAGCGCTTTCTCTTCGAACATGTCGCGAAATCGTGACACTTTTCATCCTTAGCGCTTTTTCTTCGAACATGTCACGAAATCATGACAGTTTTCTTCCTTAGCGCTTTTTCTCCAAACATGTCACGAAATCGTGACAGTTTTCTTCCTTAGCGCTTTTTCTCCAAACATGTCACAAAATCGTGACAGTTTTCTTCCTTAGCGCTTTTTCTCCGAACATGTCGCGAAATCGTGACAGTTTTCTTCCTTAGCGCTTTTTCTTCAAACATGTCACGAAATCGTGACAGTTTTCTTACTTGCCTTCTTTGCTTCCAACATGTCGCGAAATCGTGACAGTTTTCCTTGTGCCTTCTCTCTCCTCGGCCATGTCGCGAAATCATGACAATTTTGCTTGCGCTTTCTCTCTCCTCTAACATGTCGCGAAATCGCGACAGTTTTTCTTGCCTGCTGAATATGTCGCGATATCGCGACACTTTTCTTACTTGTCTTTTTCTTTGATCTTTTGCAAATAGGCAACTATGGTCTTCTTGGAAACTCACTGTCCATGCTCTGAATAACCTTTGAACTTCTGTCCTCTGCATCTGAATGACTTATGAACTGCCTGTCCACTGCATCATTAGATCTAACTGCCTGTGTTGACAACAATGACAAAACTCTTGCAACACCTTGCTCAACACAGGAACCCGCTTCAAATAAGTCATGCTTAGAACCTTTGGATGTGTTTCTAATCAATGAAACTACTCCTGAACCTTGGTATACGGATATATTTGGGTATACAGATACTTATTATCTCCATTTATATATCTAAAATCAACCATCCTTTTGCTCTCTATCAATTTGGCTACTAAAATAAGATTTGATGTTAATCCAGGAACATATATTACATTATATAACAAAATATTTAGAAATGATATACTAGGTGTTACACACCCATATCCATGTATAGAATAGGTTTTGTCATCTGCAATTTTCAACCTAATATTTTTAGTGAATTCAAGGTAATCAAACCATTGTAAATTTCCTATCATGTGATGACTTGCACCAGAATCAATAATCCAAATATCTTTTCCATTTTGACTTGTAGAATCATTTGTAATTAAAGTGATTTTACATTTTTGATATGGAATATTGTATGAACTTTGATCTTGAATCCTTTCACAGTATATCTTGTGATGATATGTTCCTTTTGCTAACTTATTCATTATCTTAAAAAAAATTTGTATTCCTTTTGTTTCCCAATCTCTTTAAATTTTCAATTTTAAGTTGAATTTGAGTATATGATCCAATTCTAAGTTTTAAATATTCAAATATTGTAGTATATATTATGCTTCTAATGTTTAATAAATGACCAAACAATAGTTAAATCTCTAGGTAGAATTTCTTTTAGCTCCCTAGTATTAAAATAACTTCGGTAAAATACTTACTTTTCTAAGGTTTCCTTTGATTTGAATCTCTTTAGTCTCCTTATATACATTATAATAATAGCTTTTTTTATTAAATTTTTTTATTTCAATGTGTAAACATTATAGTGGTTTAAGTTTTGAAATTTCTTCTAATTAAATAAATAAATAAATATATATATATATTATTTTATAAGTGAATTGCAAAAAAATATCATCCTTCTAACATCTGATAATATTTCTAAAAGTACATAGCATTGTTGACATTCATTATATTCCTCCAAATTTTTGCTTTTGCTTCAGAATGAGCTTCACATGTCATGACTTTAACCTGTTGTACTATCCAAGAAAGCCTCATATGGCAAACCAAGAATATTATAATAAATAATTATTTTGGAACCAACTTGAATTTTCCTGTAAGATGAACAACCAGAGATGCATTATTTTGGAGGTCGAGGGCTATTGTATGGGGAAACAAGATGTGCCATCATATTGATACTCATGATACTATTATCAACAATTTCTTGTAGATGCATGAGGCTAGATTTTGCTTACGGTGAGCTTGATCTTCGCCTTTTTATTTTGTTCAGATTCGACGAACAATAACCACCTACCGGATCTTGGTTATTATTGTTGTGCTTTACTTCTTCTGAGGTAGCAGGTGACCTTTGTTTCCCCCAATATTGAAATTCCATGTAAAATTGGTAGGAATAAAGGATCCTATGAAATTAAACAACATCATCTGCATGCAAGTTGTTCTAAATGAATTAATACCAATTGCTGGTTAATACGTAACTCCCATTGGATGTCCAACATGTATGCTAGAATTGCCATACTTTTCTTATATTTATATCTATGAAATGCAAATCTATTCCCTTTAATTGATTGCATCAAGAGGAGGAAAATAATTGGTAGCCAAATCCTTAGGAATGAGCAAGCGAGAGAGATTCCTCACCACGTCACTTTTTGTAAGCTCTTTGTGGAAGAAGAGTCTGTGCAATCGAGGTGAAAATTCATTTTCACCCTTAGATTATTTATTACCTTTCTCTTTCTCCTCCTCCACTGCCACCGCAACCAAAGTAGAGTTCATGGCCATTTGATGCTCATGCTCGTCATTCCTCATTGGTAATTGAGAGGACTCAACCTCCTGGTTAGTCATGGAAGGCATCGAGTCCATCACATCTATGTTTTGATTTACAGAGCTCATTTTTTTCTTCCTTGCTCTACCCTTGTAATGACTACCTAATTTTGTTTTCTTGGTGTGTAAGCTGTTCCCACTAGTTGATTTATACCTAGTGAGATATGAAGGTGAGGTAAAGTGTTTTTTTGGTAGTATTAAGAGAAAAGATATTTTTGAAAGGGACCCCACAACATTTTACAAAGTGCAAACTAACATAAATAGAAGAAATAGATATGAAACAAAAACAAACAGAAGGGTGGACCCCATAAACTCCAAAAAATAAATGAACTAACCAATGAGAGAACTGAGGTGGTTCTACATCAGAGAATTAAAATCATGAATAATTTCTCTAGACATACGGGCAACCTCCTCAACATAGTCTAAAGTCATCTTCATCGAACTCCAAACTGCATGTTGTTTGATCTCCATCAGGTGAAGACTATGGAGAATTATGCTCTTCATCATGGTAGAATTACCATGAGATTTAGGAATCATGCCAATTTCCCCATGAGCATCCATAGAGGGGCTCTCCACAACCGGATAAGCGAATAGAGAAACTGAGGTCTTCTTCCCACATTAGAAGAAGAATTTCCCACCATAGAGCCCCACACCCCTTTAGCAGAATCAAAGGCCCATCCAAGGTGTAGAAACCAAAGAATAAAGGATGAGAGCTAGTCCCAATGAAAGTTTAAATCTTTGATATCTGGGCCCTCCTGATGACATAAAAAAAATAGAAGCCACCAAGGCCCAATATCCATAGGAAACAACAACCAAGGCACTCCAATATATGGGTATATCTGACAACATATATGTAGTAGAGGCCACCAAAACATACTAGATATTGATAATGACACCCAACGGACACCTTGAGGCCATTCTACATACCAAATTCCACATAGCAAACATACAACAAGAGGAGGACCTCAGGAAAATAGCACCTTCCAACGGAAGCTAAATAAGCTAGGACATTCCATGATAACCAAGTTAAAAACATAGGTAGAGTTTAGAGTTTGAAATTTAAAAAAAGGGCATAGTCGCGGTGCCACGAGGAAGAAGACTAGCCACCCTTCTACTACCATAATTACTCACTACCCCATCAATCCCAGTGCAATGGCACCAACCATAAACCACAAATTAATAAACATAATTACAAATATGGTTGATGATCTTAGGAGGGAAATCCCTCTGCTAGACTGTAAATCACTGAAGATTTACCCCCATATTTGCCATTAAATCTGCAACTGAGTTACCTTCTCTAAAAATATGCCTGATTTGAATTTCCTCAAGAGCAGGAGATAATTTGACTACCTCATCAATTAAATTGGCCACCGTCCAATTAACGTGGAAAGAGTCGTTAAGCATTCTAACAACGTTTAGTGAATCACCTTCCATAATTGCTTTCCTATAGCAAAAATATTTTAGCAGAGATAAACCCAAAAATTCACCCTTGCTTCAACAACTTGGGAAGAATTCCTTCCAATAGGCTTTGCATAGGCTAGGATCAAGTTACCGTCATTGTCATGAATGCCCCCCCCTCCACCAGACAATCCAGGATTACCTTTAGAGGCCCTGTCAAAATTCAATTTAACCCAACCCATGAGAGGAGAGGAACATCAAACCGAGCTCCTAGGATTGGGAGCAGGAGGAGGGCAATCCACGTGACCAAAACCTAAACTTTGCTCAAACAAAATTTCACTGGGATAAGAATCTCCAGGAAGGTCTAACACTAAGCACACACTCACCACATTCTCCACAGTCTTACCCATGATACGAGTACTCAAAATATGAGAACAAAATTCTTTGTCCCTGAACATCCGGGTGTTCCTCACCTTCCAAACTCCCCACATGATATGTGGAAGCAAAAATATCCAAAAGCATCTTAGCCTAGGTGACAAAAAGGGAGGATCGCACTGAAGAGCACAATCTAACACAAAATTTGAAGAAAACCCAATTCACACCCAGTCGCCAAATAATTGACATTAAAATGTCATTAAACATGTTACAATTGAGAAGAAAATATGATGTTGATTCCCAAAAAATTTTACACATATAACATCTGTTTACTAAATTCTAGCCCATTTTGTGAAGGTTATTAATCATTAGAATATTATTTTGAATAGCTAGCCAAAAAAACATGTTCACTACAGGAGTAAGGTGCTTAATCCAAATTGCATGATGTTGGAAGAAACCTTCACCATCTTTGCTAATACGACCATAGGCAGACTTCACAGAGAAGGTACCCACACTCTCCTCCTTCCAGATCGGACGCTCCTCCACATTACCTTGATAGATAACATAGAGATGGATCTCCTCCATAAGGAGAGACCACAACTGATAATCCCTAATGTTCCTCACTGACTTTGGAGGGTTTGACCAGACAATTTTATTCCCATGAACCTCAGTGAAATAAATAACTTTCTCCAAAAAAATAGCCCTAAACCCATCAATGAGATCCCTAAACTAAGCATCTTCATTCAGAGACCAGTCTGTTAGCCACACATCATCCCAAAAATTAACTAATCTACCATTCCAAATGATCCATCTGCAATTCTTATTGATAAAGTTCCTTGATTTCACCAGGCTATTCCAAAATGCTGAGCCTCTAGAAGGCAAAAATTTAGAGATAAATGATTCAAAATTATATTTAGCTTCCAAATACTACACCATAACCTACTATCATTAGAGGTAACCTTCCAACCAATCTTAGCAACAAGAGCCTTGTTAATTATACTCGCACATTTCAAGTTGAGACCTCATGCATTCTTCCTCCTACAGAGTTGCTCCTAGGAAACAAGATAAAATCTACCTTTGAGATCCAAACCTGCCCATAAAAAGGCTTTACAAATGTTGTCGATCTTAGAAGCCACTTTCCCAGGAATTTGGAACATAGACATGAAATAGATTGGGTACTCTATAGAGTGCTTTGGACCAACACCACCTTACCATCTTGGCTCAAAAGAGCTCCCTTCCAAGCAGAAATATTACACTAAATATTCTCAACCATAGGGGAACACATTTCAGTCTTAATCCTCTCGATAAAAAGAGGTAAACCTAAGTACGAGGAGGGGAGAGAGGCTATTGGACAATTCAAAATATCATCAATTCTTCTCTACCACACCTCTGGGATGTTAATGAAGAACATACTACTCTTTAAAAAGCTAATTTGTTGCCCATATGCCTTCTCATAACATTCCAATATGGCTTTCACTTCCCTTGCAATAACCATCGATGTCATACAAGATAGGAGAGTATCATATCTGAATTGTTGATGAGAGATCGGGTTGCAAGGAACCACTGGTCGCATTCCCAACATTGCGATGCCTAGAAACTGATCTTCTAAAAGCCTCTACCATGATAATAAAAGGAAAGGAGACAAAGTATCCCATTGTATCAAACCACAACAAGAGCGTAAGAAACCTACTAGAGACCCATTAACAATAATCGAAAACTAGACATACGATATGCATGCCTTAACAAGGTTGATCCAATCCTCAAAAAAACAGACTTCCATAAAACTCTAACCAAAAAAGCCCATGAGACATGATCATAAGCTTTATTAACATCCAACTTAAGGAAAACATCCATCCACCCACTCTTATACACAAAGTGCATCAATTCATGAATCACAATAGCACCATCAAGAATTTGCCTACCTGGGATAGAGGTACTTTGCACCGAGTCAATCAGCGATGGAAAAAGAAGCTTGAGTCTATTAAAAATATATTTAGAAATATTTTTTTAAATAGTATTACATAAATTAATCAATCTAAAATCATAAAAAAGAAGAGGTCGAGTCTATTTTAGGAATGAGGGATAAGAAATTCAAATTCAGAACCTTCGAAAGAAACATAGAGTGTTGAACATCTCTCATAGCCTCACAAACATCTTCCCCAAAAATGTGCCAAAATTTATGAAATAACACCATAGGGAAACCATCCGGACTCAGTGCCTTAAGGGGACCCATCCCATTAACCTCTTCAAAAATTTCTTCATAAGAAAAAGGAGCCAGAAGCCTCTTGTTCAATCAACAAAAACTATCGGAGGAATAGCTTCTAGCATTTCGTTTTCAGTAGAGAGGTCACGGTCGAGAACAAAACAAAGTAAAATACTGAATAAGTCTATCGCTTCCTCATGAACCTCCATAACACCCAAGGCAACACCACCACCACTTTTCACTATTTCTATGATTCTATTATGTCCTCTTCTCTGCAGAGTGGAGGCATAAAAAAATGGGATTTTTGATCTCCTTCTTTAAGCCACAACTCCCTGGATTTTTGTTTCCAGGATAATTCTTCTTGGGATAGTTTGTTGTGATAGTCCGTCAACAAGGATATTTCTTCCTTCAATAGATCCTTTGAACATCCCTAAACCTCCATAACACCCTCGATGTCTTTTAGATGTGCTCTACATCTTTTCTTCTCTCTAAATAATTTCCAAAATGAGAAATTTTTCCATAGCTTTAGGTAATTACTAAGCATTCTTATTTTATTAGTTAACCAAAATACACCATTCCCCTCGATCTCCTCCTACCACTAGTATTTCAAGTAGGATTCAAAGTCAGGATGTGAGCACCACATAATTTCAAATCAAAATGGGTAAAGAAGGAATGACAAACAATTAGGAACTTCCAACCATAAGGGATAATTGTCAGAGCCAATCCTGGGTAAGACTGACAAATAAGCATCACCAAATAGATTCAGCCGATGAGAAAAAACAAAAATTATATCCAGTCTACTCAAAATCAGACAATCACCAGAGCACCAATTACTCCAAGTGAATTTCACCCCATTAAGATCCAAATCTCGAAGCTCAGCAAAGAAAACAAAATTAGAGAAATCAAGGAGACTTATATCGTCCACTAGATTGCCCCCCTTTTTCTCACAAGGATATAGAGGAGAATTGAAATCACCAACAACCACCCAATATTCATTATGAAAGGTGCTTTGCATGTCAAGGAGCAATTGCCAAAATTTTTGTCTATCAATATACAAATTAGGGGTGTAAATATTGGAAAGGACCCATCTCCTATTAGTAATCTTACATCAAAATAAAATTTTAATTATCCTTCTAGATGAAGAAATAATATGACCATCAAGATGCGATAAATTCTAGAAGGAGAGAAGACCCCTAGAGGAACCAACCAACTCACTTCCCATAATTAAGATTCCTTCCATACCAGATGATGAACTAACTCCCATGAAGCCACATCCAGATTGGATTATTGAATACACAAGATATCCAGAGAATAATCCTTCTAAAACGATGCAAGAAACCTTCGCTTAGAGGAGCTCTTGAGCCCTCTAACATTCCAAGAATAGATTTTCATCAAAAAATTAAAAAGAGAGTTTCTTACCCACCCCCCAAGAGGGGAGGATTTGAAACTTTCCAGATTTAGAAGCTTATCACCAGTCCCTTCTTTCACCAACAAAAGATCTTGCCCACCATTTGCCACGTCATCATCCATCGACCTCTTCCTACCCAATTTACTCGAGGGTCTACTAGGCTTTCTCACCACCCCAATATCCATTCCTCTCTTATGGTGGCTTCTAGTTTTAGGACCACGTGACCCTTTATCCACTACCAACAATGAATAAAATGATGGGCTATGATCTCCCACCAACCCAAAAACTCCACCTCCCAATGAGAAAGGGGAATTTGAGACCTTTTCCACAACAGGAGATTCCATAACTGGAATGACCGAAGAAGGCACCGGAGAGGATAGAACCACCTCATCCAAAGAAACTTTGCCACCTTCACCACATTCATCCTTCTCCTCCCCTAGACACCCAAAGGAGTTAGAGAGAGGTAAATAAACATAATGACCCGAGCGGTCAATATGGAGAACCACCTCCAAATTACGTGGAGAGCAATTTGAATAACCCTTCTTATCGAGCACAAACACCTTAGTAGCAAAAATAGGAGCCACAATATATTTCTTCAATAAATAAGGAGAAGAAGACATCTCTTTACCTTTTGATGACCCAAGAGGCTTCTTCTGCCACATCTTCTACTTCTTGAAAGGGGTCTGATTCAGGATAGACATCATGTTTACCCCACGCTTCAAATATTTAGGGACCTGATGGCTAGATTGCTTATTTTGAGGGCAAAGGTTCTTATGATGGCCCCCCAAGCCACACAACCTACAATCATGTGGCTTATTCTTGTAGACCACATCCTGAGCCCATAAGCCCACATGAGAAACTAGCTTCACAAAACTAGGGATATTTCTCTCGGTGTCCACCATGATACACATTATCACATACTACCTTATGTCGGATGATAAAGAATATTTATCCAAAGAGATGAAGTCCTCGATGGTACTTGTACTTGCCATTGCTTTGAAAATAGTCTCATGCCACAAATATGTAGGAAAGTCTGGCAGACGAATCCAGACTGGGACCATATTGACCCTTTGAGTTGCCATGTTAAAATCATGGGCCCACTTAGAAAAAGCCCGTGATTCCCATAAAACTAGGGGTCTCCTTCCAAAATCTTACACGCATCTTCCTCGCAAGAAATTCGGATATGAAAAAAGTTTTGAGGGAGAGTGGCAAGATCCAACGAGCCATGAGGCTTCCATCGAGACATAGCCCAACTTTTAAGAGCATCCAACGGTGTTCTGCCTCCAACCAACTTACCAATCAAATCCCAAGAACCTTTTCTCAGTAGGCAATTGACTGTGCTATCCGAAATGCGAATCTAGCTAAAGTCCACATTGACCTCACAAGGAGCAAATGATTCCCCAAAGGTCAATCCATCAACCATATGTGCAAAGTAATACGAAGACCAATAAGGATGCTTCTCTACCTTCTCATGCCCAACGATTCTCGTCACCACAACAGAGAACACCTTGTTCGGATCCCATGACTGAGAAGGATCCGCCACGCCATGCTTCCCATACCAAAACGAATCGCTCAAATTGATATCCATCTGTTCCAGCTCAACTTCCTCGTACACAAACGCTCCAAAGTACCACATCCTCACTCAACTCGAAGTGTTTTTTTTTTTAAACCGTTAATTTCTTTTCTATATTTACTAAGAAGACCATGCTTTTTTAAAAAATCTTAAGCTTCTCTATTTTTTTTTACCGTTAACTTTATTTATTTATTTTTCTACTCATATTTTTTTCAAGAATTACCTAAGCATTTCTATTTAATACAAATTTATTTAATTAAAAGAGAAAAAAGACAAACAAACTGTGATCATCACTTTAAACTAATAACAATATTTCGAGTGCCTTTCGTAATGTTCAATGATTTAAGAAAAACTATAATAATTTTTCCCCTTCTAATGCTTAACGAATAATAACTGATATAGTAGATGGGAATAATTTTGGTTTTGTTTAATTATGTAATGATTTTATGTTTAATAATTTAAAATTTTATTTAATAAATATATTTTCAACCTTTTTAGTATTATTCAATGATTTTACAAAAATATAATATTTTTCCACATTTAATATATAATAAATTAATAAAATAGATGGAAATTAGTTTTTTTTTTTTAATATATTATATAGATATATATGATAAGTACAAGGGATGTTTTTGATATTTTAGAATTTCATTTGCTCATATGTTGTGAGGCAGGTGTTGCCTTAATTGTTTGTTTATTACTATATAATTAGATATAGGAGGCACATAGCACTTAAATATTAAAATATAAATTATGAATGATATAAATATTTTAAATTTTAAATTTTAATTATTAACTTAGGGTTTACAACCTTGATTTTAAAATTGGATTTCATTTTATGGTTTTAAAGTTTATCATTAGGCCCATTGAGGTTGTAGACATTTTAAAAAAGAATTAATCTAATGGAGTTCAAAATGCTCATATAAAAGTCATATGATAAAAAAAATATAAAAATAATGAATAATTAAAAAAGACAACCTTATTCAATTTTACAAAAACACTCAAAAGTATTAAATAAATTCAGGCTATTTGCATAGATGAGTTTTGTATTGCACTTGTAGTTTGAAGATTCATATATTTTTCTTTATATATAATAGTAATTTCTCACCTTCAATTAAATATTATATTATCTTTAAATAAATAAATAAATTGCTACTTCTAAGTAATATGTGTGCTAGTTCCACTAAGACTATGTATTAGTGAACATTGGTTGTAAGATGCTTCTTACAATAAGAGTAATATCCTTTATTAGTTATCTTATGATAGGTATTGGCATAGATAGTATACTATAATATTTGAATTGCATGTCATGTGAGTTTGCACTATGTAGAAAATTTAGGATAAAAGTGGTACCATTGTCCAAAAAGATATCTATTGGGTTAATGAGTCATTGTAGTTGAAAAATACCTCACCATTCAAGTTGAGCATATTCTAAGCAAGAGTGATAGTTCTATCACATAAGAGTGATATTCATTTGAAAGGATAATTATTGTAGTTAAAAAAAAACCCCATTTATTCTATACATCTTCAATAGAGGATCATATTGTTCATTCAAGTGTCAAGAAAAGGATTAATTTGAATAAATGAATGTTTGAGTGAAACATAAATTTAATAGGATGGAAAACAATACATCGTTCAAGTGAATAAAGTTGAGAAGTTTCTAGAGTGTCAACAAGGAAATATATAATCTAAGAATTTCAAGTGATAGCACAAGTAATCACTAACTTCTTGTCTCATAGAATAAATTGTCTAACACCCTACATATTAGCTTTTAAACTAGATTGTATTATAGAAATTTTTATTGAATATCAAGTGATGTAAATTTATTGTAGGAGACCGACAATGGACTCCAAGGGTAAAATTGTAAGACAAGATATCATACAAAATACACTAGTAAAAGAAACCTGCAAATGTTTTCTTTCATTATCTGAATTCATATCCTCTTTACAATAGAGTCCTCCACTTCTTATACTTACCAAAAGAAAAACCCTAGCCTACGCTATCCCCTTACTAATTTTAGTTACTTTCTATGTTTAGCAACTCAATTACTATTTTTGATAACCCTAAAAAAATAAAAAAATAAAAAAACTCAAATGGTATCCAAAATGGAATCATACACCCTTTATTCAATAATAACCACTTTTCCAAGATAGCAGCCCCACTCTAGTTCTACACTAGTAATTATGATAACTTTTCAGTTGCAAGAACTAAAAAGTACATCAAAAGCTACTTTTGGGCCTCCTAGAGGCATTTTCTTGCATGAAAATGCAAAGGGCCTCCTATAGTTGTAATAGAACTATATCAAGTTGGTTATCCTTAATCAAGGATATCACCACCCTATTTCTATTAGGGGTATTTATTCCCCTAACATTCTAATACAAGATCTTCATATCCTATTTTTTTGTGATGGGCTTCTACCCACTTGAGCCTAAGATCATTTGAATTTCTAAGTTGATATTATTTATTTTATCTTTTTAAAGTTCTTTTCCTTTGAATAAGGACTTCCCACCATCTTTACCCCTTTTATTTTCATATTTAGGGTGTTCTTAATATTTCTTGTTACTCTTATATTTGGGATTTCTTCAATTCTTGAGAATCTATCCTTTATTATGAGTTTGTCTACTATGTAAGGGATCACTTCTAGATCCTTCTATTCCATATTTATACTTTTCTCTCTTGCTTCTATATTTTCTTCTTCTATTTTAGGGCTAGCCATTTCACTTTCCTTTATTAGACCATCTTATTATAGTTTAGATGAGCTTTTCTCCTGAATCCTACCAGAGAAACCTCATTATCTATCTCATTTCTAGATAATTTCTCCACTCTTTCTCCCTCCTTGTTTACCAAGTCAATTACTTTATCTCCACATTATTTCTAGTTAACTTCTATTTTTTCAGCATTCTCTAGTTCCTCTCCTTTTGGACCTAACTCTTTTGTAATTGTGTCTTCTTGGTATTAGGATGCTTTTTCCATATTTCCCTTCATTTGAAACTTCTTCTTCCATATCTACATTTTCTCTTTTCTTCTAGTACTTCTAAGATTCTCCACATCACTTTTTCTCCTTTTAGTGAGGTATTCCTTCACCAAGTGAACAAAATTTATACATATTCTATAGCTAAAGAGATCATTCTCAAAATTAAAAATTTGAATCCAAAATCCCCATCTAGAGATAAACTTGATCTCTTTTGGGAGTTTCTTCATAGATTTAACTAGGAGACACATTCTTATAATGAACACCCTCTTTCTTTCCTTTGTTACATAATATAGTGTTAGGATTGCACATCCTAACCTATATTTATCACTTAATTAACTATTTATTTGATGTTCTATAATTACAAAATAAACTTTAGATAGATATAAAATAAAATATGTATTGTTGTAGGAAAGCATCAAGAAAATAAAATAATACATATTCATTTCATATCCATTGGAAGGACCTCCCTTACCAATGCAAAAGTGATTCTTTTAAAACAATGACTCAGTGTATCTTCTACAAATTCTAACATAAATTCCTATTATTTATTGCAATTAATAAGATAGGATCAAGAATCCTAACATCTGGTATCAGAGCCAATCATCCACCACATTGAATCTCATCCACTATTTTCACATTTTTATAAAAATCACCAATCATCTCATACACCACTACCACATATCAAACATTAAATATTATTTGTAGCTCTCAATACAAGCATCATTCATCTATTTTACAGCAATATTATACACCATTGTACCATATTGTGTGCCAGAAAGCACTCTCAATACAATCATCGTTCACCTCTTATAGTAAGCTTGACATCAAAACAACCTTACTCATGTTTACAGATAGCACAACGCTCCATTCATAACATAGAAAATTGATCACAATGAAATTATATTTTCCCGTGCATGAAAAATCATTTGATATCATTAATGCAAGTTTTTGGTAGCCTACAATAAAAATAAAAATAGGTGATTTGAACAACAGAAGTTGCAATCTAAAACAAATTGATCATCTTCATCATTTTCAACGTGGACACAGTTTTTTGATAACACAGTCAAAATCCAAAAAAATAAAAAATTAAAATTTAGAAGTTAAAAACCTAAAGTTCTAATTGATCTTCGTCACCGCTAAAATATTTTCTATCTTTGTTATAATTTTGTTTTCCACCTACATGCATTAACGAGAAAATTTTATTTTATTGTACAAGACATTAGTCCCACGTTGACGAGAGTGAAGGTAATTAAACACTTTATATACGTGTAAATTCCTTAAGGTGGTTGTAACTTCATTCATGTACCCTCTCCCTCATGTTTTCTTGCCTACCACTACCAACGGTCCCCTGCTTACTACTATTCCCTTGCTCACCTATCATTGATGCCACCCACCTCATACTTCCCACCTTTCCCCCACATTGTGCTCACCATCCACCTCATGCTCGCCCACCAATCGTTGACACCATTCACCTCATGCTTCACCCTACCCTAGTATTGTCATTTTCTAACTCGTGCTACTCACCTTTTAGTGCTTCACTCTACTCTAGGTCCCACCTCATGATTTTCTCTTGTCACTATCTAACTTGTGCTACTCACCTATCAATGTTTCCCCACCTAAAAAGTAAATATTATCCATTCAAACTTTAAATTCCTAATCATTGGGAGGCCCCAAATAAAAATAAAGTCGTTAAAACAAATTTTTAGACCAATTACTTTTACATTTTTACCAAATTTTTGCCAAACTACATTAAAATTTGCCAAAATTTTAAATTTACATTTGGTGAAGACTTGAATTTTTGCTACTACTCCTTCAGTGGATGACAGACAAAGATCGTGAGACATTACTCTCAAAAAACTCAACCATGATCTTGGCCCGCCCGCCCCAGGAAGCTCCGATTGTTGGGAGGGCTCACAAAAAAAAACCAAAACAAAAATTGAAACATCTCTTAAAACTCAACAGATATTGGACAACTTAAGGACCAATTTTCTCAAGAAAATTTAGCTACGAGGTAGGATTTTGAGGAAAATATAACAGGGATACACTTGATGATAGACAACATAAATAACTATTATTAATACGATGAATCACAACATGGCACTAGTTCTAGCTGGCCAACCCATTAGAGGGCCGATACACCCGATACATCTTGGGGGACCACAAACATCTATCCTTCCAAGAATGACTAAATTATATTTTCCTAAATTTGAAGGAGGTGATCCCACGAATTGGATTTACCAAGTATAATAATACTTCTCCCTAAACCATATTCTTAAGGCACAAAAATTTTGTATTGCATCCTTCCACCTTGAAAACGATGTTGTTCAATGGTACCAATGGTATGAAAAGACTAATGGAACACCTACTTGGATAGAATTTACATAGAATCTATTGGTATGATTTGGCCCTAGTAAATTTTAAAATTTCATAGGATCCCTTACCAAGCTATGTCAAATGACTTTGGTGCATGAATACCAATATTAATTTGATAAATTAGCCAATCACACAATAGGGCTAGACACCTTGTTTTTCAAAATTGCTTCATCAGTGGATTAAAATAAGAAATTCAATTAGAAGTATAAATGTTCAATCTCACTACCGTGATGCAGACCATTGGATTGGCCAAATTAGTAGAAGATAAATTCAATGCTCAATGTCGATTAGGAAAACCACCTATGGGAAAATCACAAAATACTTACACCACCCCCAAACCTAACCGAACCTTACCAATTAAACATCTCAGCTTTGAGGAGATGAAGGAAAGACAAGCAAAAAGCCTCTATTATCATTATGATGAGAAATTTGTACCAAATTATAAATATATTACATAAAAGTTATATATTTTGGATGCAGCTGATCCTTGTAGCTCAACAAACAAATAAAAAGATATCGAGGTATAAATGGTGACAAATACACCCGAGGATAGTGTTGAAGACACACCAAAAATTTCTTTCAATACCCTCACTAGTTTTTCTTTTTCACAAACTATGAAAGTATAGGGGTACTTCAAACAATAAAATCTCATTATGCTTATTGACTCGGGAAACACACATAACTTCATTGACCCACGTGTGGAAAAACAAGTTAATTTTTATATACAACCTTGTAATAGTTTTGAGGTCATGATTGGCAATGGAGGAAGAATCACATGCAAAGAGAAGTGCCAAAATATTAAGCTCACCATGGGTGATTACAATATAAAAAATGACATGTATGCACTTCCATTAGGAGGATGTGATATTATCTTAGGGGTGCAATGGTTACACACTCTTGGGACAATATAATTTTATTTTGAGGTATTATGGATGAAATTAACAATAAAAAATCAAATATATACTCTTAAAGGATTACAATCAGGTCCTTCCAAAATAGTAAAATCTCACCGAATGGAGAAAATTATTCACAAAGGAGGCAAGGGAATGGTTGCCCAACTATTTTCTATTAAATCCATCGATAAGGAACAACAAGAGGTACCAAATTTACAAAAATTTCTAGCATACCACTTTAGAGTATTTAATGAACCAAAAGGGTTGCCTCCTCATCGTAGTCATGATCATGCAATTCAACTTCTTCCTAGGCATCAACCCCCAAATATCTAACCTTATCAATATCCCTACCTACAAAAAATTGAAATTGAAAAACTTGTGCAAGAATTATTAAAGGCAGGAGTTATCCAACCTAGTGTTAGCCCTTACTCTTCCCCAGTTTTATTGGTTTGTAAGAAGGATGGATCATGGCATCTATGTGTTTATTTTTGTGCTCTTAACAAACTCACCATTAAGGATAAATTTCCCATCCCAGTCATTTATGAGTTGTTGGATGAGATTCATGGGGCTAAATACTTTTCAAAATTTTATTTACGATCAAGATACCATCAAATTTGAGTCATAGAAAATGATATTCCAAAAACCACCTTCCAAACTCATGAAGGACAATATGAATTTTTGTCATACCTTTTAGCCCAATTTCTTTTCCAAGTTTTCTAAAATTATCTTATATGTTAAAAATGGAATCACTTGCTCCTTAGAACACCTTAAAATCCTACAAAACACTATCCAAACACTCAAATCTTTTGTCAACAAAATAAATCCCTTCATTTCCAGAGCTAAGATCCTCAAAAATAAAGACAAAAAGCCTACCCCTAATCAAAAACAAAAACAGGAGTAAAACAAGCAATATTACTACCCCCTTGATAACTTTACTAAAGAAGAATGCTTTTCTTTGGTCCTCCAAGGTTGAAGATATTTTTGCCAAATTAAAGAATGCCAAGTGTTCCACTCATGTGTTGGCCATACCAATTTTCTCTAAACTCTTTGTGATTGAAAGTGATGCTTCTGGAGTCGGATTGGGAGTCATTCTCATGCAATATGAACGACCTTTGGCTTTTACTAGCAAGGCATTTTTTGGGAAGAACTTAGCCCACTCTACATATGAGAAAGATATGTTGGCTATCATTCATGCCATCCAACATTGGTGACCATATCTCATTGGTCACAATTTAATTTTTGTACGGATCACAATAGTTTAAAGTATTTTCTTGAGCAATGTATATCCACTCTTGAGCAACAAAAATGGGTTACTAAACTATTAGGGTATGATTATGAGATCATATATCATAAAGGAAAGGACAACATGGCCATCGATGCCCTTTCCCAAAAAATTGAAGAATTACCCTAGTTGCACGCACTCTCATCCCCTATTCCCCAATGGGTAGACCAAGTAACAAAAGAATGGTTTAGTGATACTTCAACGCAAGCATTAATTCAGTAAATCCAATAAGATCCCACTATTAAGTCTCCCTATACTTAACACTAAAAATATATAAACAAAAAAAAAAACATGAAAAAAAAACACAACCAAAACCTAAAATATAAAATAAAAATAAAAATAAAAAACAACCAACAACGGACAGTAGACAAAAACCAAAAACATAGAAAACACTCACACATAAAAACATGAAATAACACAAACAAAGATAAAACCAAGAACAAGAATGAAAAAAACACAAGAACAATAACAAAAAACATTACATAAAACATAAAAAAAAAAAAACAACAAAAACACAAGAACAACTAAAAAAAACACAAAGAACACAAAAACAAAACAAAAGAACCCACCCACCTTAAAAAACTAAACAAAAAAACTACGAAGAAAAAAGAAGAAACAAAAATGAACAAAACAATGACCTATCTAGACCAGAATACTATTAAGGCAAGAATCAACAGAGGAAACAAAATAAAGAATAAAATGAGCTAGGGAAATAAAAAAAACTGAATGAACCAAAGAGAAGCAAAAAAAAAACAAGAAGAAACTAGGCACCTTCAGAACTAGAGCCATCCAAAGAAATGTGTAGACACCAAAACAACACCAATCCGATTATTTGACTGCAAACACTGATCACATTGGAACACATAGCCCCAAGGGCAGCCCCCAGAGGTTAAAAAATGGTCCTAACCACTCTAACAGTAGTTTTGGAATGTCAAAAATCATTTTGGCACCTTCAAGAACTTTGCTCAATATCTGTTCCACCCAAGGACGAATTCTAATTGGGATTCACTCCACCCTAGGACGAATTCACAATTCGCTCCAAGGTGGGGTGAATTACAGGTTTGATGGGAAAAAAGTCAAATCTTGACAAATGGTAGCTTAGATCCGCCACCTAATGCCTCCTTCAATTCATGGGAGCATGGGTGAGCGTTTTTGAGCATTAGAGGCTATTACAGGGGCAGTCATGAAGCCCCTAATCAAGGAGGAATCTTCCCTCCCCTGGAAGGGCATGGATGCCATGTGGCACCTCTGCATGCTCATCCCAAGAGACCTCCAGGTCTATAAATTGATGAGTTTCCTCATCCCAAAATATACAGAGTAAGAGAAATTTGGAGCAACGAAGTGCTGCCGTTTTATTTTCCCATACATCCTTGTGCGATTTGCGCCTTCTACATCCTTGATCTCTTTTAGATAGGAGGTCATTGGGTGACTATTGGAAGGTCGAATCTTGAGCCCAAAACCTAAAATTTGGCCATAGAATACCACCCAATTTGTTGAAAACACCTTGTAAGGGATTTTGGACCCATCCCAAGTGGATTGGTGTCGAAATCAGGCCCCAAATGGTGGGTGGCCCGCCAGGGCGCCCCCACACTGTTGAAGGCCTAATCGCACTTTTTAGGAACGATTGAGAACATGCAGTGGATTTTCATTTCTATCATTTTCATTTCTTGTGTTTTATCTCTATACTGCTTAGATAGTTTATAATTTTGATTTCATTTCACTTTGATTAATTGCCATTATGTTTTATCATGTTTTCGCCTCCACTAACTTGCAGAGGGTGCCATTGAAATCTGGGTGTTAGAGGCCAAATTGGGAAAATATGACCATCTGGGTCTTCCCAAAATGCCCCCAATTAGCTAACCCCAAGTTTGCAGGTCTTTTGGAGCTTCCTAGGTAGGACATTTGGGACAGTACCTTTTCAGCATTTTGTTGCAGGTGAATTCGTCCCGCCCTAGAGTGAATTCAAATCGGTGAGGAATTTCTTGACTGTTATTTTTGTAGTGTCCTCCTAGTGATGTCTTGATGCCCCTATCAAATTTTTAGAGCATTTGGATTCATTTTAGTCATAGTTTAATTCATTTTTCTCATCCATTTATCGTAAGCTTGGGGATTGCATGCTTTGTTTTATCTGCAGGTGCTATTGATTATATTTTGTTTCTTTGAATGCAATACCAGAACATCGGAGGAGCATCCAGGAATCAACATTCATAGACACAAGCAGTGGCGACATTTTGGTCCACCCATATTACATGTGGGCACGCGAAAGAAGGAAGGCTATCCATGGATGTAACCAAGAGATGAATTTAATACTCCTCACCCCTGAAAAGGGACGATGTGAATTGTAACCAAGTTGTAGAATACATCAATAAAAGAGAAGGGCTATTATTTCATTTGGGTTTCAATTCATGCTTTTTCCATTTCATGCATTTTTAATTCATAGGATTTAGCATTAAGTTTAGCTTCATTTTTGCATCGTGCTTGGAGTCTTTCCTTTCTTGTTTCCGTATCCTCGTGCTTTTGTAGACACCAAAATAGCACCCATCCGATTAAGTGACTACAAACACTGATCGCATTGACACACACAGCTTTCATGGCAGCCCTCAGAGGTCAAACAGTGGTCCTAACCACTCACACAACAGTTTAGAAGGTCAAAAAATGAGCAGAGCAAAGATGGTCGTCTTAGACAAGCCTTCATCAAAACAAAGTCAAACTTCAAGCCTTAAGCAAGCAAGAAAGCCTTATCAAAGCAAGACAAAGTCTTCAAAGCAAAGCCCTCGTCAAAAGCCGGGCCGAAGTGTCGCGATATCGCGACACTTCGGGCCCTTTGCCCAAGCCGGGCCGAAGTGTCACGATATCGCGACACTTCGGGCCCTTTGCCCAAGCCGGGCCGAAGTGTCGCGATATCGCGACACTTCGGGCCCTTTGCCAAGCCGCGAAGTGTCGCGATATCGCGACACTTCGGCATCAAAGGCAGAAGCATCCAAAATCAACATTCAAAGGCATACTTGCGACCAATCAAAGGCGGACTTTGGCATGGCCGCCACGTGGAAGGCATGGCCGCCACGTGGCACCCCTACGTGCCCCTTTTCAAAGAGACCCCGTGTGTCTGTAGAATGGTGGACTTCACCAACTGCATTAATGAGACAAGCAGTGTTAGCAACAAATCCGATCCGAGGCCATGCCTCATAACTACCAATGTCAGTGCGAGCCATGTCTCATAAATCACCTGACAAAGATCAAATCTCAGCGGCCCCTACGGATTTAGGGTTTGACATTAATGTTTCAGAGGCGAAATCCTCTATAAGAACTAGCTCAATGCAATGTAAAAAAGGAAGCATTTTTAGTAAACACAACGAAGTGCTGTTCATTCGAGACCCGATCGCACCAGTTTAAGTTCACCTTCTTCACATCCAGAATCTCTTGTGAAAGAGAGGTTGGTGGGTGGTTTCGAAGTGTAAGTTTGACCTTCGTACCCGACATTCGACCACAGTGAACTACCAATTCGCCGACAACACATTATCCTGGATTTTGAGCCAATTCCTAGTGGATTGGCGTCAAAGTCGGATTTTAACAGGGCGGCCCGTTTGGGCACCCCACGTACGTTCCTATATTTCAAGTTATTTTATTCTGTCATATGGTAATCTCTGACGCTTAGACGTTTATCATATTCAGAAGACGCTGCTCTTAGTTTTATGTCGATTTATTCCGATATCGCGTGTTCATATTATCTTACGTTTTAGGTTGTCCAAATAACTCACGCTATACGGTAGAATTTATCTTGCATCACGCTGTGCGTTCAAATATATCTTACAGTATGTCTTATCAAATATTGTCATGCAACGCTGTGAAATACTAATGTGCAGGCAACAACGTTCAGAATCGGTCGACTTTTTAATGACAGTTTACGTTTTATAATGTATGTTGTTTTCAAACACGTTAAAACAACAGTTTATGTTTTATGTTTTTAAATACGTTTTATATCTGATGACATTTTCGAATTTCCATTAGAAACGCAGGTTGCATAGAGTTGTTTGGTTGTATGAATTTAATGAATCTTTCGAATGTATTACCTATTGATTTTTAAAGCTAACGCTCTACCCTTTTGCAGCAGGTGCTACTAACAACGTCTCTGTGTTTCTCTGATCGCAGGAAGAGCCGCAAGGAGCAAGGATTTATCAACGCAAGCGGCGGCAATACTTTGGCCCGTCCATTTCAAATGTGGGCATGCGGATAGAAGAAATATTAATCTTGATTGTAACCGAGACAGACTAATACTCCTAGCCCCTAAAAAGGCAGGAGATGTATTGTAACCGAATGAAGTTGATATAAAAGGGTTGTGCTCCTGCTTTTCTCCTTTATATTCGGTTGATTCAAAGTTCTATTTTCATTACATCTTTAATACCGTTTTTCCTTCCGAAATCTCATGCTTTCAGTGGCGATCACGGTGGGACCTCCGTCCACGGTTTTTGTTTTAGATTAAATTACTGATCTAAAAATTGCTTGTTTTTTTTACAGGTACCTATTTTTTTTTTTAACATCAGACTGTTATTCATCTCTGCAAGTGACGATTACAGAATTTTATTCGTCTCACCCCGGGACGAATAAAATATTCGTCTCACCCAGGGACGATTAATTGTTTTGGTATTCGCGTCACCCAGGGACGAGTACAACTCTGTGCATTTTTTAGAGCAAATCAGAAACATCCCGTTGAGCAGAGAAGAGGTAGGAGTTTTCTTAAGCTTCTGTCAAATTTTTTGTTTTTCGGTTTTCTGGTTTTTAGCTTTGTATGGCTTAGGGAAAGATTTCTTTTTCGTTTTCCTGTTTCAATTTTTGCAAAGTAAAATGAACCCCACACACCACGTGGTATTTTAAACCAAGGCGTTGGTCGTAAAACCCCAACCCTTGAGCAAGACCAAAGGTGGATTCCATTATCACTTTGGCTTGAGATATTGCATCCATTACCTCGATCGCGACTGTTGCTAGACGTAAATCCTGATGAAAGCTGACCGAGTGTAGCTTGGGGTGATTCCCAACACGCGAGGATAAGTCTTCTATGGTAGGTGTCATAAACAGAGCGATTCCCCTTCCGTACCGCCTATGTTCCACGTATCATCTGCTCTCACGTACCTATAGTTTCCCTCTCGTAAGGGCGGGTATATAGAGAGGTTGGTATATCGGTCCGGCAATGGTATATCGAAGGGGCGACCATTTATGGGAGTCATATGAGCCAACATTATGCATTTAAACGTTCTTCCAAAATTGCAAAAACAAAACAAAACATCAAAATGCACTAAACCAGTTTAGGACACACTATTTAAATCCTTAAAAGAGATAATCACGGTTTGTGTACGTGTGTGTTTATTTCTGCTTAGTGTAAACAAAAAGACAAATCATCATAAACGAGATAAAATCTGCTTAGACAGTAGAGAAGCACCACAATGGTGTACACCCGTAGCCAAGCCCAATCAAGGGCGGACGCTACGGAAGGTGCACGAAGAGAGGGCGCTAGTCGCCTTCGCTTTAGCCCTGAGGACTTGGCTATACCGCTTTGGCGGTCCAGCCTACAAGAGAGTCCACATCAGGCCCCATCAAAAAGAAATTATTGGGAGCCTCCTCAGTGGGGTATGCCCATCCAACACAGCCCCTTTCGGGAAGATGCTTTACATGTAGATCTCAATGTAAGTAGACAACCGCCTCTTGAGGCTAGATCTGAGTGGCCGCAGCGCGATGAAGCGCTAGAGTGGCATAGTGCCCATGAGGAGAGACAGCGTGACTACGCTACCTCTTCTTTGCCTCACATTAGAACAGAAAGACAAAATCCAGAGCGCAGGGCTCTTTATACAGGGCGAGCTAACTCCGCCCGCCCCTTTCAAACCCATGAAAGGGAGTACGAGGAAGATCATCGAATTCCTCGAGAACAACAAACAGCGTGGGAACCTTGCATTTTCGCACCTGCTAGATATCATGATCATACCTCGAGGCCAGGGCCTCAAGTAAATGTCGCCTACCTCGACAGAGGGAAGCAACCCATTAAAATTTTAGATCATCAAGATCGAGGCAAACACATCAGAGAAACATTTAAACCTCCTCAGCAAAAGAGGGCAGACCAAATTGACCCGACAGTCGCCAGACATGCCGCCCGCCAAGCTCGAATCACGCAGCTTGAGCAGGGTCATCAGGAGTTAGAATACTTATACCGCTTGAATAAAGAGCGCATGCAGCACGAAGCGGATGAGTTGCGATATAAACTACCTGAGCGGGTGCCAACCCCTCGCACCCACAGAGAGGAACAATATGAGAGGCACAATCCTTTGGTGCAGGACAGGTCTCCGCGACCTCGTCAAGCTTTGCCTCCGAGACCTTATAGACCTGAGAGGGAGGCCACTCCCCGCAACAATGCTGGGTACCCTCAACGGGGACTCAATCAAGGTCATAGGTCTCGCCCAGAGACTCCTCAAGAAGTTTATGAGGAGTACGAACCAGAAATAGAACGGGCCAAAATGCCCCATCAAGGCGGGAGGGCTGCCACTCGGCCACCCCCCCATAGGCCTCCAGTCTCCCATAATTCACAACGGGAGCAAACAAAAGAGGAAGAAATAAAATCTTTCGATGCATACAAAGCGCTATTAGAGCGTTTGGAGTCTGTGGAGACAAAAGCTTCTGGGCATCAAAAGCCCACATTACGTCAACTCCGCAGTCATCCAGTGCATCCCTCAGTACCTACACCTCTTTACCCCGAACACTTCAAGTTGCCTCAATTGGCAGTCTTTAAAGGTGAAGAGGATGCACAAGAACATGTCACACGGTTCCTAAGTCAATGCTTCGGCATCCAAGATAATGATGCATTGTTGCTTAGAACATTCATAACCACATTCGCAGGCCCTGCCTCGGATTGGTTCACACAATTACCCAAACACAAGCATAAACAACCTAGATCAACTAGTAGATGCGTTTCTTGAACGTTTTGCTTTCAACACAAGGAAGAAGGCATCACTAAGTGATCTGGCCAGCCTCAGGCAATATGAGGAAGAAACAATAGCAGCATACGGGAACCGATGGAGGGCTTTGCTTTCCAGGCTACCCTACCGTCCCCCTATGTCTGATCTTACACAGATGTTTGCACGGAGTTGCTTAAAATCAATCTCTGGTCTATTGCTACTGCAGCAATACGACAGTTTAGAAGAAGCTTTGGCGCAAGCCAGAGTCATAGAAGAGATTAAAATAGGCGAGGGCGCCATCGCCAAGCCTAAAAAGAAAGAGTGGAATAAAACCACTAAGACTGGGAATACGCAATCACAACCCGTAGCGGTTAATCAAGTTGCGATAAATGTTCCCAAGCCTGTGCAAGAAATGCAGCCCCAAAAGGCTAATTACCAGGCGGTGCCTCCTAGTTATGAAAAAGATAATAAGAAACAGGAGCAGAATCAGCAGCGTCGCCCTAGGCGACAATTCACCCCTTACACAGAGTCCAGGGACTCCCTATTTGACCGCTTGTCAGCGGCAAATTTAGTCACCCTTCCAGAGATCCCAACTATAGACCCTAACGCTCCTAAGCCTAAAGGATATAGAGAGGAATTATATTGTAGATTTCATAGGCGAAGGGGACATGACTTGAATGGATGCTGGAAGTTCAAAGGACTAATCCAAGATTTAATCAAAAATAAAACATTGGCCGTGGACAACCCCATAGCGCCAAACAATCAACAAATGGGGGTATTCAAAGACCCTTTGCCTGCCCACGAGGCACAAACAAAACCTCTCCAGGTTAATGAGGTGCGACAGAATCTTCCCATGCAAGGATTTGTGGGAATGATCAGCATAGTGACGAGAAATAAAAAGTACCCAGCAGTTGCCCCCGAGGTAGCTATAAGAGAAGTTCCAACGTCATAGCCTCAACAACACCCTGTGCAGTTACCTCCGCCTAGACCAGAGGTCACGATACGGACCAAACTCACGCAGAGTTTGCGGACCACATCGGCTAGGCTGTCCATTTACGAGCTTATTCAACAGTCAACACCTCATAGGGAAGCTCTTATGGACATTTTAAAAACCATCGACTTACAGCCTCACGAAGCAAATTCTTTCAACAACTTCGTAGGACATGTGAAACGATGTACTGAGCCGGTCATCACCTTCAGAGAGGATGAAGTCAAAGCAATATCGAATGACGCGGCAGATCCACCCCTGCACGTTGTTGCGCGGATCAACGGGATCCCGTACAAGAGAGTGTTGGTAGATACTGGCTCGTCTAGTAACATCATTACCACTGTAGCCTTAAAACATTTGAAGCTGCCAGCCTCTCATATCACAGCCTCCACCTACACACTGCGAGCTTTCAATGATGCAATATGCTCGACAGTCGACACAGTTGTTCTACCTGTCCAGGTAGGACAAAAGACAATACCAACATTGTGCCATGTGTTGGAAGGCGAGATGGCTTACAATATACTGCTAGGGCGGCCTTGGATCAGGGACATGAAGTGTGTCCCTTCCATCGCTCACCAGTGCTTAAAGTATGCTTTTGAAGGAGAAATACATGTAGTCCCGATGGACTTGGAACCCTTCAAATATTGCAATGCGGTACAATTAATGCCTCAATCGACCCTCCCTTCAACGCATTTGGATTTCCAGTTAAATCCATCTAAACAGGGTCCAATACCGCAGGCACCACTGGTGACCAAATCACCAAAATCCCAGCCAGGTGAATCCTCATCATCTGCTCCTTCATTACCAATGCCACCTGTCATGGCTAAACAGAAGGACAAGGGAAAATAGATCATGGAAGAGGTTCAGCCCCTAGAAGAGGGGTTGCCAACAATTTCAACGGTATCAACAGAAGAAACACCTAGCACTACGAAAGCTGAGATTCCTAAACCACCAAACATGGAATGGACTCAGGAAGGACTCCCGTTCCCTCCCTCCCAAGCATCAACAATCACTGTTGAAATGGCCAGTACAGGCCTGGGGAGTACTTAGTGCAGAATGTTGTGGCAACGCCTACAGTAGAATCAGTACAGGATATGGGGAGACCTCGCCTTCCCATAGGAACAGTTGTTCCTCTAGGTCACCCACCCAACCAGACAAATTTTGTGTATGGGGGCCTTGATCATGGTCTTGAACCATGCAAGCAAAAGGAAGCAGACGAAGAACCTTTTGTTGAAAACATCAATTATCTGTCAAACCCGGATTTTGCTCTAAGATATCTGGACCAATGCAATTGGCATGGATACGGGTTAGGCAGATATGAGCAAGGGATGCGTATCCTTTGCCAACCAAGATATCAGATGCCATATGATAAGTCAGGAGTAGGGTTCAACCACCCCCTGCCCTTAGACATCTTGGTCAAAAATATGCAAGGCCTAGAAATAGGCAACAAGGGGGGATTGGCACCCGATCTCTATGCCAACCCAAATACAGACTTTACATTGGGAGATTACCTCCCATGGTCAACCAACACCCTTGGCAACAACAGTAATCCCTCTCCTTTGATAGAAAGAGGTGAAGGTTCGGACACTAATCCCCAAAGAAAACATCAACGATGTCCGGATATCTTTTTGAAGCTGTTCCCCTTAGAGGTTCCAGTTGAATCAATACAGTGTCAAGAGAATCAGGTCCCTCCACCGACAGTGGAGCAACCGCAACGGGACCAGATCAATTTTCTGGAACAAGGAGAACCCTCAATGTCGCAAGTAACAATTGCTGAACCGAATGAACATTTTTGGATCTCCGAAAGTGATTCAGAAGATGAGACTGAGATGGACTATCTCAGACATGCGCGACGGCATCACCGCCCTTTAACTCATGAAGATCTAATGGGACAGATGGGCATAAGGTTAGGGCATGAATGGTGGGTAGACCCAGCGGGGTGGGCCCTAGTGTTAGATCCATGGCTCCAAATTCACGATGAGCACCGTCCACCCCGAGACCCTATCATGACAACAGTGCCAAGGGAAGACCCTGTCCTCCTTTTCGCACATAGGGCCGATCCATTCGTGCCCGTTCCCCTAGAACCAGATCCAGAGTATAGGGAGCATCCAGAAGATTCAAGTTATCATACCCACGGTAATGGAGACCCAATTCATTCCATCTACATGATCTCCATTGATTTGACCGCACCCATCCGCAATCCGGCCGATCCAAAGACGGTCATTGCATCTCGACATAGATGCCATCGACTGGGATCGCGTCAATTCACCTTTATCACCATCAGAGTACTGGCCTTTCGGTGAAATGCCTCATTTTACCCCAAGGACAACTCAGGATATTTTTCAGGTTGAAGAGGAACCCGAGGTTCCAAGCGTAGATCTAAACTCAGCTAATGATATCCATTTGATCCCGACTCCACATCAGTTGGAGGACGGATCCCACATGTTAGTCGAGGAGACGACTGACGTAGACATCGGCATAGATCCAATGAATCCATAGATTCTCAAGCTAGGGGTAAGTCTTTCCCTCGAAGAGCAAGCCGACTACACTACCCTTCTCAAAGAGAAGAAGGAGGTTTTTGCATGGTCATACAAGGATATGCCAGGACTAGACCCGTAGCTAGTCACGCATAATTTAACGCTTGATCCGACAATCAAGCCTGTAAAGCAAAAACTACGTAAGATGCACCCAACAGTGGCCTTGATGGTCAAAGATGAATTACAAAAGCTGTTGGATGCACAGTTTGTCATCTGCGTGGATTATCCGCCATGGTTGTCCAACATGGTTCCCGTCAAGAAGCCCGACGGGAGGATTCGCATATGCACCAATTTTTGAGATCTAAACAAAGCGAGTCCTAAGGATGATTTCCCCTTACCGAGCATCGACGCGTTGGTAGACGCTACAACAGGTCACGAAATGCTCTCCCTCATGGATGGTTTCTCGAGATACAATCAGATTCGTATCAATCCTGAAGACCAACTAAAAATGGCGTTCACAACGCCTTGGGGGACATTTTGTTATAAGGTCATGCCTTTTGGCCTTAAAAATGTTGGTGCCACCTACCAACGTGCCATGACATATATCTTCCATGATTACATGCACAAAACTTTGGAAGATTACATGGATGATTTATTAGCCAAGTCTCTCTTGCGCTCAAATCATATCAATGACTTAAGCAAGATCCTCGATCGCCTCATGGAGCATAAAGTTAGACTAAACCCCAAGAAGTGCGTCTTTGGCGTCACATCTGGAAAACTCTTAGGTTTCATAGTCTCAAAATGAGGAATCGAGGTGGACCCAAAGAAAGTCAAGGCAATCCTTGAAATGGTTCCCCCAACTACAATCAAGCAGCTCAGAAGTTCTGCAGGGAAAGGTCGCGTCGATTAAACGCTTTATAGCGCAATTATCTGACAAGTGCCGACCCATGAACAAATTATTGCACAAGGGGGTTACATTTCATTGGGATGACGAGTGCCAGTTAGCCTTTGACGAGATCAAACAATACCTGGCTTCGCCGCTAGTATTGGCACCACCTAGACCAGGAGTGTCGTTCTACTTATACATCTCGGCTACTGAGGTGGCACTGGGTGCCATGCTAGCCCGGAAGAATGAACTTCACAAAGAACAGGCTACATACTATCTTAGCCGCACCTTGGTTAGTTATGAACTTAACTATGCATATGTTGAGAAACTCTGCTTGGCAGCGTGGTGTTTGCTACTAAAAAGCTACGCCATTACATGCTCGAGCAACACTACGTATGTTGTGTCTAAGGAGAATCCATTGCGATACATGATGAGTCGTACTTATCATAGTAGTCGCACGGCGAAATGGATCATGTTGTTGACGGAATTTGACATAGAATTTATTGGACAAAAATCTATCAAAGGACAAGTCATAGCCGATCAACTAGCAGAGGCTCCTCTTGAAGACGATCAGCCTCTGGTCATAGAACTACCCGATGATGGGGTCTTCCATGTCTCAGAATCGCCAGATTCTGATGAGCCTGAGTCACAGGCCGACATAACCCTATTCTTCGATGGTTCTAAATGTGAGCAAGGTGGTGGCACGGGAATTGTATTCTTCACACCGCAGGGTGCCCCAATGCCCCTGTCATTTAAATTAAACTTCCCATGCACCAACAATAACGCAGAGTATGAAGCCTTGCTCCTAGGTCTTCAGACAACAATCACCATGAACATCAAACGACTGAATATCTTTGGTGATTCGCTGTTAATAGTCAATCAATTCAAAGGGGTATATCAATGCAAATACCCTTATAAAGCCCTTGTGGACAAATTCCTGGCAAAACTTGAGTGGTATGACATCGAGGCCCTCCCTCGATCATCGAATCATTTTGCGGACACAATGGCCTCCTTGGGGTCACTAATTCCGTAGGACCTTTCCGGTGATATGACAACCATTCAAGTCAAAACCTTATCGCAATCCGCGATGGAGCGTGCAAGCTCAGACTTGACGCCAGGAATCCACATGATCCAGATTGAACCATCCTCGGATAAGTTCTCTCGAATCCAAGATCGTCTGAAACGTGCCAACTAGGGGTCTTTGTTTTCCCCTACTCCCATTAATAGCAACACAACGCTATTCTTGCAGGTTCTATCCCATTCAGCGTCTGCTAGGGATGAACTTCAAGAGGGATTCGTTGTTCATACTATTGAGGTTTCTGATCAATAGGACTGGTATTTACCCATCAGAGACTACCTCAAGTTAGGTAGTCTTCCGCTTGATTTGACTCATGCCGCAAAACGAGCACTCAAGCAGAAAGCGGCTAAATATGTCTTGATAGGAGACATTTTGTATCGTCGCAACTATGAAGGAATCCTCCTTCGTTGCTTGGATCAGCAAGAGTCCACTTGGGCAGTCACCCAAGCGCACGATGGTACATGTGGTGGCCACTTTAGTGGTATGGCTATCGCAAAGCGCATTCTTCGCATGGGCTATTATTGGCCATCTTTAGAGCGAGATTGTTGCGCATATGTCAAGAAGTGCGTGAAATGTCAACATCATGCCAATCTGATGCACGTACCTTCTCAGGCCTTGCAGCCAGTCCAGTCTGCTTGGCCGTTCTCGCAATGGGGCTTTGATCTAATTGGAAAGATCTCCCCTGCATCATCAGGTCATCACACGTTTATCATAACGGCCACAGAGTACTTTACCAAGTGGGTGGAAGCAATTCCGCTTACCTCTACGACAGGACCCCGCATTGTGGAGTTCATTTTGCATAACATCATATGTCATTTTGGTATTCCATCCAAAATAGTCTCGGATAATGGAATGCCTTTCAAGAACAAAGACGTGCGTGCTTTGACCACAAAGTACAAAATTCAGCACAGCTTTTCGACACCCTATTATCCGCAGGCAAATGGGCAAGCAGAGGCGTCAAACAAAACGCTAGTTGCCATCCTTAAAAAGACCATCGCAGACAGTCATAAGGATTGGCACATTCAAATCCCACTTGCCCTATGGGCCTATCGCACTAGCATTCGCACACCCACTAGGGCCACTCCATTTTTGCTTGTGTATGGTTCTGAGGCAGTCATGCCCCTAGAGTTGGAGATTCCTTCCCTACGCATATCAATGCAGGAGTTCATCGACGATGATTCTACGTGGCAAGCCCGGTTAGACCAGCTTACGTTGCTTGACGAACGACGCGTTAATGCTCTCGAGCATTTACGTATTTATCAAGAGCGACTTAAGAAAGCTTACAACATGAAAGTTCACCTAAGGGACTTTCGGGTTGGTGATTTGGTTTTGAAGGAAAACCAACAAAATTCCAGTTTGCCATCCCACCTAAGGGACAAGTTTGCGGCAAATTGGTTAGGTCCATATGTCATTGATAGCAAAATAGGACCCGGGACATACCGGCTAGCTTCTCTGGATGGTATCAAGGAAACGAAACCCTTGAATATCAGTCATTTGCGACCATTTCATATCTAAGAGAGCCAAATCCCAAAATGCTCCAAGGATTCTTGCAATCGCTTGGTCAATCTCAAAATGCTCCAAGGATTTCCACAATCGCTTGGTCAAAAATTAAGAAAATTCAAAAACAACAAAAATCATCAAAAACAACAAAAAATTTGCATCTCATTCCTAGGCATACTCAAATTCATCAATAGAGAGTTCTTCTCGCAATTCATCTTCATATTCACCAAAATCAATCCATCAAAAATACAAAAATACATAGCTGCATTAAAGCATTGCACCCATACATTGCATATTTGTGGTCGTACGGGTCAAAGGCACCATAGGCTATAATAGCTCTGTTAGTCCATCTTGTTCCACACTGTTCCATTTTACAAAAACAACAAAAACACCATGCATTGCTTTTACCACACTAGAGTCAATGGTCTTTTAATGTATCAAGAGTTTTTCGTGATTCAGTCATCATTTTGCTCTTTAGCCATGTAATGTATCAAGTCAAACAGATTTTACGAAGGTAGAGTTACACTTGAAATACACCTTGTTACGTAACATCCCAACACAAATTAAAACACATAAAAATTCCCAAGTTGTGTGAACGAAAGATGAAACCTGCACAGTAATCCAGGTCACCATAAGCGAAACGGTTATCTTGCTCATCCCCCGTGCGAATGACCCCAAGAATGCTGAGAGTTGGCAAAAGGACAAGCATCCTCCCTACCCAATTCCCTAAGAATCCCAAAGTTCTAAATAATTGCAAAACATCAAAAATTTGCAAGCGTCAAAACTCCAAAATTTGACATACTACAAAGGCACACATCAAAAGGCACAAACAATAGTGATTATCGTCACTCCATATCCCCAATCCCTTGCTCAAAAGAAAAACAAATCAAAATAAACAAGTGATTTTATCACTACAAACGAGCAAGTATCCCAATACAATTGAAGAAAAGAAGGGAGTTGAACTTGAATCCCTGGAACTCTCAGCATTCTAACGGGTCATGAGGCAAGCCTCAGTATCGGTTTGGTTGATAGCCTATCGGTCACTGGCGGTAAACCTCTCGCATGACGATATATCTATCACATTAACTTGTGTACAGATCAATATTTGCATGTGGATGAGCTAGCTTATGGTATCCTAGATAACACCGCAGATTAATCTAACTAAATACAACAAAGGAGTTAGTGGAGCTAGTTAGGTGATCCTCAAGTACAGGTTCGGTTGAAAGACCATCTGGCACTCGGCGGTATCCCGACAAATACCACATAAATGAACTCAACCGCACACACAGGGATGTGAAATAACTTGGTCAAAAACAAGTCCGATTCATACCTTGTTCAAAAGTCTTGTAAGATACAAGATACGTCATGGCTAATAAGTTAAAACCGTCTGAGTCTCAGAAAACCTTAGCTACATTTCTAAACCGACTGCGCTACTTTTCATCCTTACACTACCATCAGAAAAGAAAAACCACATGTATACATACAAAGTCATGTATCACAGCAATCGCCTCAAAACAAAATAATGGAGTTCTAAACAGTCTATGGTGCCATAGCCACACATCACAAAGTCCATCCATCCATTTCATCTCTCGCATATCACATACATTTGCATTCATCACAACATATGCATCCATCAATATAAAGTAGCATGCATCCACCAACATCAATCATTGTGCATAAAATCATGACGTATACACAAAGAAAGAAAATCAAAACAACAAAAACATCACAAAAATGCAACACAAAAACATAAGCAATAAGCATTGTCGGACACAAGTGCTCTTGCACTTAAACTCTTGGCATAAAAAAATCGATGTCGGGGTTCAACTTGTTACTCTCCTACTTCCCCTAGAAGGCTACCCCTAGCCGGACCGCTCCACGGGAAGATGGGTTGTTGATGATTTCACCCCATTATGGCATCACCAAAAGGGTTAACACCCACCAAAAATAGGTCCAAATGTCGGGAAACTGCACGTGCTTAAATGGTAAAACATCTAAAGGCACCCTAACCTAAGTCATCTTGGGTCAAGCGACTCGTCGCTTTTCTCACGAAGGTCATTCCCTCATCGATTCGTCGCTTGAGGGGGTAGTCACACTTAGTCACCAATCAACAAGCACACACCCAATCAAGGCAATGACATGCATTCAAAGAATCATTGACAAAGACAATCACGCTCCTGCTTGGGGCAGTAAACAAGCAATCATCAAATTGATCAAACACTTGGCATTCGTGAATCATGAACACAAGGTTCCCCTGTGGACAAAAGGTTACGCCCTTTGCCTAATCATGACTAATCAATGTCCAAGCTCAAGTCACACCTCACCAAAATAGGTTAACACTTGAAATGAAATTCCTTAGCTCGTCAGAAACAAGGATTCAAGAATGCATGCCCTTTCCATACTTGGGGCAGCAAAAGTTGGTTAGGTTACCAAGAAACCCTAATCATTAGTGCTTTGGTCGTCTATTTTTGCTCAGCACTGCGTCACCCGTAGCACTTCCCAAAAAGGGGCATCTGTAGACACCAAAACAGCACCCATCCGATTAAGTGACTACAAACACTGATCGCATTGACACACACAGCTTTCAGGGCAGCCCTCAGAGGTCAAACAGTGGTCCTAACCACTCACACAGCAGTTTAGAAGGTCAAAAAATGAGCAGAGCAAAGATGGTCGTCTTAGACAAGCCTTCATCAAAACAAAGTCAAACTTCAAGCCTTAAGCAAGCAAGAAAGCCTTAAGCAAGAAAGCCTTATCAAAGCAAGACAAAGTCTTCAAAGCAAAGCCCTCGTCAAAAGCCGGGCCGAAGTGTCGCGATATCGCGACACTTCGGGCCCTTTGCCAAAGCCGGGCCGAAGTGTCACGATATCGCGACACTTCGGGCCCTTTGCCCAAGCCGGCGAAGTGTCGCGATATCGCGACACTTCGGCCCTTTGCCCAAGGCCGAAGTGTCGCGATATCGCGACACTTTCGGCCCTTTGCCAAAGCCGGGCCGAAGTGTCGCGATATCGCGACACTTCGGGCCCAAAGCCAAGACCCGCCGAAGTGTCGCGATATCGCGACACTTCGGCATCAAAGCGAAGCATCCAAAATCAACATTCAAAGGCATACTTGCGACCAATCAAAGGCGGACTTTGGCATGGCCGCCACGTGGAAGGCATGGCCGCCACGTGGCACCCCTACGTGCCCCTTTTCAAAGAGACCCCGTGTGTCCAGTAGAACGGCGGACTTCACCAACTGCATTAATGAGACAAGCAGTGTTAGCAACAAATCCGATCCGAGGCCATGCCTCATAACTACCGATGTCAGTGCGAGCCATGTCTCATAAATCACCTGACAAAGATCAAATCTCAGCGGCCCCTATGGATTTAGGGTTTGACATTAATGTTTCAGAGGCGAAATCCTCTATAAGAACTAGCTCAATGCAATGTAAAAAAAGAAGAGCATTTTTAGTAAACACAACGAAGTGTTGTTCATTCGAGACCCGATCGCACCAGTTTAAGTTCACCTTCTTCACATCCAGAATCTCTTGTGAAAGAGAGGTTGGTGGGTGGTTTCAGAAGTGTAAGTTTGACCTTCGAACCAGACATTCGACCACAGTGAACTACCAATTCGCCGACAACACATTATCCTGGATTTTGAGCCAATTCCTAGTGGATTGGCGTCAAAGTCGGATTTTAACAGGGCGGCCCGTTTGGGCACCCCACGTACGTTCCTATATTTCAAGTTATTTTATTCTCGTCATATGGTAATCTCCGACGCTTAGACGTTTATCATATTCGAAGACGCTGCTCTTAGTTTTATGTCGATTTATTCCGATATCGCGTGTTCATATTATCTTACGTTTTAGGTTGTCCAAATAACTCACGCTATACGGTAGAATTTATCTTGCATCACGCTGTGCGTTCAAATATATCTTACAGTATGTCTTATCAAATATTGTCATGCAACGCTGTGAAATACTAATGTGCAAGCAACAACGTTCGGAATCGGTCGACTTTTTAATGACAGTTTACGTTTTATAATGTATGTTGTTTTCAAACACGTTAAAACAACAGTTTATGTTTTATGTTTTTAAATACGTTTTATATCTGATGACATTTTCGAATTTCCATTAGAAACGCAGGTTGCATAGAGTTGTTTGGTTGTATGAATTTAATGAATCTTTCGAATGTATTACCTATTGATTTTTAAAGCTAACGCTCTACCCTTTTGCAACAGGTGCTACTAACAACGTCTCTGTGTTTCTCTGATCGCAGGAAGAGCCGCAAGGAGCAAGGATTTATCAACGCAAGCGGCGGCAATACTTTGGCCCGTCCATTTCAAATGTGGGCATGCGGATAGAAGAAATATTAATCTTGATTGTAACCGAGACAGACTAATACTCCTAGCCCCTAAAAAGGCAGGAGATGTATTGTAACCGAATGAAGTTGATATAAAAGGGTTGTGCTCCTGCTTTTCTCCTTTATATTCGGTTGATTCAAAGTTCTATTTTCATTACATCTTTAATACCGTTTTTCCTTCCGAAATCTCATGCTTTCAGCTTTCAATGGCGATCACGGTGGGACACTGTCCTATGCCTTTTTGGATCAAAAATCTGATAAAAATTTGCCTTGCTTGCAGGTATCTCTTTTTTTTTGAACGCAAGACTGCTGTTCGTTACAGTCTGTGGCAAACATAGAACTATAATTCATCTTACCCAGGGACGAATGGGAATTCACCCCACCTTATGACGAATACAGTCCTGTAATTCATCCCCCCTTGAGACAAATTTTCATCTGTGTAGTCTTCGGGCAGAAACTCAAAATCGGAAGATTTGGGCAGAGAAGAGGTAAGGATCTTGAATTTTTCTTGTCTATTTCTGTATTCATTTTTCTGTTTTAGGGTACTTGCTTGCTTAGGGAAAGTAGTTTTCCTTTATCGCTTGCTTGTTTCCATTTTGAAAAATAAAAAGAACCCCACACACCATGTGGCAACTTAAAAACCAAGGCGTTGGTCGTAAAACCCCAACCCTTGATCAAGACCAATGGTGGATTTCATCACCACCTTGGCTTGAATTTTGCATCCATTACCCCGATCGCAACTGTTGCTAGACGTAAATCCTGACGAAAGCTGACCGAGTGTAGCTGGGGTGATTCCCAGCACACGAGGATAAGTCTTCTATGGTAGGTGTCATAAATAGGGTGATTCCCCTTCTATACCGCCTACGTTCCACGTACCATCTGCTCTCACGTACCTATAGTTTCCCTCACGTAAGGGCGGGTATATAGAGAGGTTGGTATATCGGCCTGGCAATGGTATATCGAAGGGGCAACCATTTTTGGGAGTCATAAGAGCCATCATTTTGCATTTAAACGTTCTTTACAAAAACCTTCAAAAAAACAAAAAAAATGACACAAAAATAAAAACCAAAAACACACTAAACTAGGTCTAGAACACACTTTCAATATTTAAACGAGATAATCACTGCTTGTGTGTGTGTATGATCATTTCTGTTTAGTGTAGCATAAAAATTTCATAAAAAGAGATAAAAATCTACATAGCTTGTAGGAAAGCACCACCATGGTGTACACACGTAGCCAAGCCCAATCAAGGGTGAAAGCTACAGAAAGTGTACAAGGGGGCACAAGTCGCCTCCGCTATAGCCCTAAGGACTTAGTCATACCACCTTGGCGGCCTGACCCGCAAGAGAGTCCACATCAGTCCATGTCAAGATGGAACTATAGGGACACCCCTTTGAGGGACACGCCCGTTCATCATAGCCCCTTTCAGGAAGAGTCCTTACACGTGGCACTCAACATAGATAAGAAGGCTCCCTTAGAAGCTCGATATGAGTGGCCACCGCGCGATGAAGTGCTAGAGCGACATAGTTTCCATGAGGAGAGGCCACATGATGATGGCCTCCCCCTTTGCCCCCTATCACTGTTAGAACCAATAGACAAAATCCAGAGCGCAAGGCTCTTCAAATCGGGCGAGCTAACTCCACCCGCCCCTTTCACACATATGAAAGGGAGCACGAGGAAGATGATTACATTCCTCAAGAGCAATATACAATGCAGGGACCATGCACTTCCACACTAGCTAGATACCATGATCACCCACTAAGGCCAGAGCCTCGGGTAAATGCCGCCAACCTCGACAGAGGGAAGTAGCCTATTGAGATCTCGGATCATCGAGATCGAGGTAAGTGCATAGGAGAGGCATCCAGGCCTCCTAGGCTCAAGATGGCAGAGCAAATTGACCTGGCAGTCGCCAGACATGCCACCCGCCAAGCGCAGATCATGCGGCTTGAGCAAGATCAATAGCAGCTAGAGCATTTATATCGCCTTAGCAAAGAGTGCATTAGGCACCAAACAGATGAGCTACTACATAACCCAGTGCCTGAGAGGGTTCCAACCTCACGCACCCAAAGGGTGGAACCATATGAGAGGCATAATCCCTTGGTGCGAGATAGGTCTCCGTGACCTTACCAAGTGCTACCTCTGAGACCTCCTAGACCTGAGTGGGAGGCCACTCCCCGAAACAATGATGGGTACCCTCTACGGGGACCCACCCAAGGTCATAGGTCTCATCCAGAGACTCCTCAGGAAGCTTATGAGGAGTACGAGCAAGAAGAAGAGCAGGGCCGAAATGCCCTACCTAGGCGGAGGAGTTGCCATCCGGCCACCCCTTCAGAGGCCTCAAGTCTCCCACAACCCACAACGGGAGCAAACTAAAGAGGAAGAGATCAAATCCTCAGATGCATATAAAGCGCTGCTAGAGCGTTTGGAGTCTGTGGAGACCAAAAATTCTGGGCCCCAAAAGCCCACTTTACGCCAGCTTCGTAGTCATCCTGTGCATCCGTCAGTGCCAGCACCTCCTTACCCTGAACACTTTAAGCTGCCTTAGTTGGCAACCTTTAGAGGGGAGGAGGATGCTCAAGAGCATGTGACAAGGTTCCTGAGCCAATGCTTCGGCATTCAGGACAATGATGCTTTGTTATTGAGAACATTTATAACCACATTCACAGGCCCTACCTCGGATTGGTTTACTCAGCTACCAAAGCACAACATTAACAATTTAGATCAGTTAGTGGATGCGTTCCTTGAATGCTTTGCCTTCAATACCAAGAAGAAGGTGTCACTAAGTGACTTAGCCAGCCTCAGGAAGTATGAGGAGGAGACCATGGTGGCCTACGAGAATCGATGGAGGACATTGCTTTCAAAGCTACCCTACCTCCCCCTATGTTCGACCTCACTCAGATGTTCTCCAAGAGTTGTTTGAGATCGATCTCTATGCTATTGTAGCTGCAACAATATGCCACCTTAGAAGAAGCTCTGGCACAAGCCAAGATCATTGAAGAGATCAAAATACAGGATGGCGAGATAGCCAAACCTAAGAAAAAAGAGTGGACTAAAAACACTAAAGCTGGGACCACGCAACAAAAACCCACTGCGGTTAACCAAGTTGCTATCAATGTCCCTAAGCCTGCACAAGCAACATAGCCTCAAAAGGCTAACTATCAGGTAGTGCCTCCTAACAACTATGACAGAGAAAATCAGAGGCAAGAATAGGGTCAACAACGTCGCCCTAGGTGACAATTCACACCCTACACAGAGTCCAGGGACTCCTTGTTTGACCGCTTGTTAGTGACAAACCTGATCAACCTACCAGAGGTTCAGACTATAGATCCCAACGCGCCCAAGACTAAGGGGTATAGAGAGGACTTGTACTGCAGGTTCCATAGGCGGCAGGGACATGACCTAAATTCCTATTGGAAATTTAAGGGCTTGGTGCAAGACCTGATTGATAATAAGACCCTAGCGATGGATAATCCTGTCGCACCAAGCAATCAACAAATGGAGGTCTTCAAAGACCCCTTGCCTGCTCATGCTCCGTAGGAAAAGACCCTACAAGTTAATGAGGTCACACAAAACTGCCCCATGTAGGGATATGTAGGGATGATCAATATAGTGACTCGAAATAGGAGGTATCCGAGCACGAATGCTCCTACGACAATGGTAGGAGAGGTGCCAACAACTTCGCAACCACAACAGCACCTTGCACAACCTCCTTCACCTAAGCCGGTGGCCACACTTTGGACCAAACTAACTCAGAGTTTGAGGACCACCTCGGCTAGGCTCTCCATATACGATCTTATACAACAATCTACGCCCCATCGAGAAGCTCTAATGGAGATTTTGAAAGCCATCGAGTTGCAGCCCCATGAGACAAATTCTTTCAACAACTTCGTGGGGCATGTAAAACGATGCACTGAGCCGGTCATCACATTTTGGGAAGACGAATTGAGATCAGTGACTGATGACATGGTGGATCCACCCTTGCACGTTATCACATGGGTCAATGGGATCCCATACAAGAGGGTGTTGATAGACACTGGCTCGTCCAGCAACATCATCACAACTACGGCTCTCAAGCATCTGAAGTTGCCCGCATCTCACATCATAGCTTCCACCTACACTCTACGAGCATTCAATGATGCAATCTGCTCGACAGTCGACACAATAGTCCTACCAATCCAAGTGGGACAAAAGACCATACCCACATTGTGCCATGTATTGGAGGGTGAGATGGCCTACAACATCTTGTTGGGCCAGCCATGGATCAGGGACATGAAGTGTGTCCCTTCGATAGCTCACCAATGTTTAAAGTATACATTTGAAGGGGAGGTGCATGTAGTCCCGATGGAATTGGAACCCTTCAAGTATTGTAATGTGGTGCAGCTGATGCCACAATCGACCCTGCCATCAACGCATTTGGATTTTTAGTTAAATCCATCTAAATAGGGTCTGATTCCGTAGGCATCCCCATTAACAAGTTCTTCAAAATCCCAGTCGGGTTCATCTTCATCGTCTGGTCCTCCACCAACGACACCATCTTTGGGGGCCAAATAGAAGGACAAAGGGAAGGAACCCCTGGAAGAGGCAAAACCTTTGGAAGAGACATTGCCATCGGTGTCAACTATCTCTACTAAGGAGATGCCTAGCCGAATGGAAGTCGAGGCTCCTAGTCCACCCGACATGGAGTGGACTCAAGGAGAACTTCCATTCCCTCCCCCTCAACCGCCAACGATCACCATTGAAATGGCCAATATGGGCCTGGGGGAGTATCTGGTGCGGAATATTGTAGCAACACCCGCACTAGAATCCATGCAGGACATGGGGAGACCTCGACTCCCCATTGGCACTATTGTTCCCCTAGGCTACCCGTCGAACCAGACAAACTTTGTGTATGGGGGCCTTGATCATGGCGTTGCACCATGCACGCAAGAGGACGAAGATGAAGAGCCTTTTGCTAAAAATTTCAACTATTTGTCTAACCCAAAATTTGCTTTGAGATACCTTGGCCAATGCAATTGGCACGGATATGGGTTAGGCCGATATGAGCAAGGGATACGTGTTCTTTGCCAACCAAGATACCAAATGCCATATGACAAGTCAGGAGTAGGGTTCAACCACCCCCTCCCCTTGGACATCTTGGTGGAGAACATGCAAGGCCTAGGGATAGGCAACAAGGGGGGATTGGCATCAGATCCATATGCCAACCCTAACACCACATATACATTGAGGGATTATCTCCCATTAATGGCAATCAACCTTGTTGGCTCTAGTAATCCCTTCCCTTCGCTCGAGAGAGGAGAAAGCTCGAGAGCTCATTTTCAAGGAGGGTCTAGACAATGTCAAGAAGGGTCCTTGAAGGACGAGTCGAAGTATGAACCAACATCATATGACCCCTTCGAATCAGATAGCGATCACTCACAGGTGATCCCCATGGATGAATATCAAGAAAGCCTCTTGACAATGTTCCCCCTGGATGCTCCCATCGAGCAAGCGCCACTCCAAGGAAATCAAGTCCCCCCATAGAGAGCGGAACAACCTAGGTGGGACCACATCAATTTACTTGAGCAAGGTGAGCCTTTAATGCCGCAAGCAATCGGAGCCAACGAAGGCCTTTGGATATCCGATAGTGATTATGAAGACTTAACAGAGATGGCATATCTTAATCACATGTGGCAGATGCAGCATCGACACCCCTTGGAGATTAACGACATATTTGAACAATTAAACATAGTGCCAGGGCATGAGTGGTACGTAGACCCATCATGGTGGGACCAAGTGTTGGATCCACTACTCTGGGCATACGAAGAGCACCTTCCACCCAGAGACCCTATAGTGACATCAGTGTCGAGGGTAGACCCTATCTTCCTATCCGCACATAGGGCCGATCCATTCGTGCCCGTCCCTCTAGAGCCAGATCCAGAGCATAGAGAACATCTAGGATGTCCGAGTCACCACACCCGTGGTAATGGAGACCAAAATCATTTCATCAACATGATCTCCATTGACTTAACCACCCCCATCCACAATCCGGCCGATCCGGCACAGTCATTGTATCTAGACATAGATGCCATAGACTGGGATCGCGTCGATTCCCCTCCATCCCCATCCGAGTACTGGCCTTTCGATGAAATGCTCCATTTTACCCCTAGGCCAACTCAAGATATTTGCCATGTTGAAGAGGGACCCGAGGTTCCTAACGATGATCTAAACTCAGCAAATGATATCCACTTGATCCCAACTCCACATAAGTTGGAAGACGGATCCCACATGTCGGTCAAGGAGATGACTAACGTAGACATCGGCTCGGATCCAATGAATCCACAGATCATCAAGCTGGGGGTAAGTTTATCTCCCGAAGAGCAAGCCGACTACATTGCCCTTCTCAAAGAGAAGAAGGAGGTTTTTGCATGGTCATACAAAGACATGCCGGGACTAGAGCCATAGCCCAAACAAATGCTCCAAGGATTTCCATAATCTCTTGGTCACTCCCCAAAATGCTCCAAGGATTCCCGTAATCGCTTGGTCAATCCCCAAAATGCTCCAAGGATTTATGTAATCGCTTGGTCAATCCCCAAAATGCTCCAAGGATTCCCATAATCGCTTGGCCACTCCCCAAAATGCTCCAAGGATTTTCGTAATCGCTTGGTCAATCCCAAAATGCTCCAAGGATTTCCGTAATCACTTGGTCAATCCCCAAAAGCTCTAAGGATTCCCGTAATCACTTGGTCAATCCCCAAAATGCTCCAAGGATTGCCGTAATCACTTGGTCAATCCCCAAAATGCTCCAAGGATTTCCGTAATCGCTTGGTCAATCCCCAAAATGCTCCAAGGATTTCCGTAATCGCTTGGTCAATCCCCAAAATGCTCCAAGGATTTCCGTAATCGCTTGGTCAACCCCAAAATGCTCCAAGGATTTCCATAATCGCTTGGTCAATCCCCAAAATGCTCCAAGGATTTTTGTAATCACTTGGTCAATCCCCAAAATGCTCCAAGGATTCCCGTAATCGCTTGGTCAAAAACAAGAAAAATTCAAAAACAATAAAATCATCAAAAATAACAAAATTTGCATCTCATTTCCATGCATGCTCAAAATCATCACAAAAATAAAGAGCTCTATTTTGCATATCATCTTCATATTCACACAAATCAATCCATCAAAAACACAAAAACATATAGCTGCATTAAGCATCACATCCATACATTGCATATTTGTGGTCATAAAGGTCAAAGCACCATAGACTGTCATTACTTGGCAAAACCATCATCTTCTACATTTTTCCACTTTATCAATAGCTCATCGCCTATAACCGCCATTCACGTTATTCTCCCACATCATAGTCAGTTGTTTTCTAATGTATCGAGAGTTTTCGTCATTCAGTCATCATTAGTTGTCTAGCCACATACTATACCAAGTCAGACAGATTTTACGCAGGTAGAATTCTACTTGGATCACACCTTGCTACGTAGCATCCCAGCACAAATTAAAACACATAAAACATTCCCAAGTTGTGTGAACGAAAGATGAAACCTGCAAAGCAATCCAGGTCACCATAAGCGAAATGGTTATCTTGCTCATCCCCCTATGCGAATGACCCCAAGAATGTTGAGAGTTGGCAAAAGGACAAGCATCCTCCCTACCCAATTCCCCAAGAATCCCAAGTTCTCAAAAAGTTGCAAAACATCGACAATTTGCAAACGTCAAAAATCCAAATTTTGACATCACAACCAAAGTGCATACATCAAGGAAAGCACATAAAATAGTGATTCTCTTCACTCCATATCCTAATCCCTTGCTCAAAAGAAAAAAATAATACAAAAATAAATAGTGATTTTTATCACTACAAAAGAGCAAGTATCCCAATACAATTGAAGAAAAGAAGGGAGTTGAACTTGAATCCCTGGAACTCTCAGCATTTCGACAGGTCATGAGGCAAACCTCAGTACCGGTTTGGTTGATAGCCTATTGGTCACTGGTGGTAAACCTCCCGCATGACGATATATCTATCACATTAACTTGTGTGCAGATCAATGTTTGCATGTGGATGAGCTAGCTTATGGTATCCTACGATAGCACCGTAGATTAATCTGACTAAATACAACAAAGGAGTTAGTGGAGCTAATCAGGTGATCCTCAGTACATGTTTGGTTGACAGCCTATCTGGCACTGGCGGTATCTTGACCAACACCACATAAATGAACTCAATTGCACACACAGGGATGTGAAATAACTTGGTCCAAAACAAGTCCAATTCATACCTTGGTCAAAAGTCTTATGAGATAAAGTACAGTCGTGGCTAGTTAGTTAAAACATCTGAGTCTCAAAAAACCTTAACTACATTCGAAACCAACTTGCTATATTTTATTCTCGCCATACAAAAAAAAAAAAACACATGTATACATAAAAAGCTATTCACCGCAGCCATCGCCTAGGACAAAAAGCCATAAAGTTCTACACAGTCTATGGTGAGACTACCAAACATCAAAAATTCAATTCATCCATTCCATTTGCATATCATATAAATTAGAAACATTTGCACTCATCAACACATATGCATTCATCACTATAACTTAACATGCATACATCCATATTCATCAATCATCATGAATAAAATCAAATCATCACATGCGCATAAACAAAATAAAGTCTGTATATATATATCATAAAAAATGCCCGTAGGCTACAAAGAGCTGGTCCTCTGACCCCGCAACAAAATCCAAAATCTCAAAACCCCCAAGCCTAAGGCGTCGACCACCATGATCACACATGATCGATGAGATAGGGACTATCCCCCATGGTGTGCATCCTATGGGACCCCTTAGGGCGATTGCTGCTAGCCCCCACATCATGCCTGCTATCACCTCCCTCATGCAATCACCTATGACAAGATGATGCTGACTGCTCAGTACCACTGTCCCTTGTCCGACATGAAGAGCCACATCCAAAGGGCTCAGGTAACCGCCCATTGAGGAGGATAATCTCTCCTTCCATATCCATCCAATGTCAAGACCAATCTGTCTCCCACCGCAACAAATATGCCTCCCATCGATGGTAGTAAGCTACTGCATCGTCATGTTGCACTAGCTGCATTCGTAGGAGATCCCTCTCCTATGTAGCACTGGTGTCCCCATCCCCTCGACGGTGTGCAACAAATGCACTATCTTGCTTTGCAAAATGATTTCGTAGGATATCCCTCTCCTACAAAGCCTCCCCTAACTCCTTGTCTCGCCTTCGCAACAGCTCTGCCAATCATGCATTCTCAGCACACACCCCTGCTTCCGTGTCCTCCACCACGATCGGATGCATAGGTGCCTCTGGAACAGTAGCCTGCTCTGGCTCCCACTACTCTAGGACATCCTGCATCTCTAGCTGGTCTAGAGCCCCAAAATCCATGCCCAAGTCATCCACCTCCATCATGTCCGCCTCCTCTAGCGGAGCTCCCCAACCCTCACCTGGTGCCTCTACACCATCATCCCCTACCGCTGCTGCCTCTACACCTCCCAATGGTCCCTCTCCCCGCCATCACCGTAGAGTCCACCATTGATCGTACTCTACAGTAGTCCCGATGTCATCCACATCCAAGATATCGATCACCACATTTGAATCCTCACCCAATGGCACGATGACCGATCGATCCAGAGTCTTCTCATCCCCCCGACGTCAATAGACCATGGGCTCACCAGGAAACCCTTGGTGCAGCCCAAACTATCATGTCACCCGATTGTACGGGAAGAACTCCTACTTAGTCCTATGCCACCCAATCAGCCACCGCTCCCTACACACCCGTCATAGCCACTCTCACCCAATTACAATGTAACACTGTAAAATTGGCATAGTGAAACCTTAACAATTACAATTACTCTAGTAAATAATTTAAATTCAAATTTTAATCTCCCAAACCACCTGTTAACCATTGTTTAATCCGTTTCCCCATTTCTTGTGCCATTTTTAGAGTTTTTTTTGACCGTTTGATGATATCGTTGTTGATCAGATGATATCGCCCCATATCGGACGATTTTGTTTGGACTAGGACGTCCAGATGATCTTGTCCCAAAACTATTTTTTCACAATTAGCTTCTGTTCCAATAGGTCTCTAATCTGGGCAGAAGCATGTCTGCGCCATTAGAGACCCTCCTCCATTGGAAATCTCCCAAATAGGGATGATATCCAACCTCCTAACCTTCCTCCTAAGCCTATTTAATCCTAAGCCCTCCCCTTAGCACCCCCATGGCTGATAATCCCTGTAACTGGACTTCACACACATTAAAACATCCTAAATTGATATTTGCAGTAGTTCTATACAAATTTTGTTGCAGGTACCTTAGTGTTTTTTAGCCGGAGCAAGCTTACATCATCACGGACGATCCTGTTCAGATCGAAGGTGATCCTGTCGAATCAGAGACGATTTCGTACCAATGCGAGACGATTTCGATTGCAATCAACATTGAGGCAATCAGTGCCCAAAGTTTGCATTTCTTCATCTTTCAATCTGCTATTTTATGCTGTAATTAGCTAGTTTATTTATTATTTTATGCTATCTTGCATTTTGGAGTTCACCCATCTAGATCAAATGCATAATTAAGTCATAATTATTATGAAATCAGTATAATGCATGCATGTTTCTGCTTATAAGTTTTAGTTTGATATTGTTGCTGTTATTTTACACTGTTTCCCTCTGTTAGAATAGTTGCATTTTTTGTGTTTTGCACCTATTTCTATGTTTGTAGGTCTGACGAATTCGTCAGATCTCAGACGATCTTGTCAGATCTTAGACAATTCTGTCAAATTCCAGGCGATCCTAACTGCTTCAAGAATCAGAATCTTCATCAGAAATCCGGATCGGGTATTTTCTTTTAATATTGCTTAATTCCTCTATTTTTTGTCTTAATTCTATTTTCTGTATTCACTTTAATTTGCATCTTCATATAGAATAGCGTAGATGCATTTTGGCCAAACCTAGGACTTGAATTCTTAAGGCTAAAATTGAACACATCAAACACATTCCCAACCTAGGCGTGGAAACTGCCATTAAATGTTTCCTGGTGAACCCACCATCCATCGAAAAATCACCATAATACACCTCCCCCAAGAGGCGGGACCTTTGCAAGGCCTCTCAGTCCGAGGTACCGTGCCATCCTTTTCACATCCCCATTTCGGGCATGGATCCTATAGCCTGAAGGTAAGGGTGTGAAAAATTTGGAGTGATGCATTTTGGTGAACCCGACGTGAATGCATTTAAAACCTTTTGAAAACAAAAACAAAAAAATATATATGTATACAAGAAAAATGAAAATAAAATAATCATTTCAAGTTTGTATGTTTTAGATTCAATTCTAAATAGTAGATGCTAAATATTACTTTTTGAAGTACTAAATAAACCATGAGTTTTTACTCAAATCAATATGAGCCCATCAGTATTGTTGGAAGAATTCAACTAAATACATTTGTTGATTATGACCAACCTCATCCCTATTCAACACCACCTCCATCACACTCTTCTCATTTTTCATCCTTACCCCAACAGAAAATCCCTTTGCCAATCCTCTTCATAACGATATTATCTATTCTCCCATATATCCATATTATGTCTATCAACCCACATATAATCCTCCTCCACATTTTCAATACTCTTCTTTCAATACAACACATTCATTTCAACAAGAAAATACTTATTCTTCCAATTCTACCATGCACTCACATCATACTTCACAATCTTCCTATAATCATTCTACCCATAATAAAGAAATTAGAGGTGAGAAACCATTAGGTCCTTTTATGACTGAACTCCTAAGGCATGTATCAAAAGCCTCTCAAAAACCTTCATCATGTAAATTTACAAAGCTCAATCAACCAATGGATATAATTCTCAAGCATTTACTTGATATAAATAGGATTGAACTGCCTTCCATAAGACAACTTGATACCACAACAGATTGGTTTAAACCTGAGCTACATTGTGAATATCATAGAGTAGATGGACATATGACACAAAATTGTAAATATTTAAGATGTGCAATTCAAGATTTGATTGATAAGGGTCTTTTTAATATAAAAGAATTACAATCTACAACTAATTATAAATCTCCAGTAAATAATCAAACTCTTACACAACAAATACCAATAATCAATCAAGACATGGAGATCTCCCAAGAACCCCTATTCAATTATCAACAATAAGAAACCAATCAAATATTGCATGTTAATGTGTCCCATCATGATGATATTATTAATATTGTAATAGAAAATACAAATGAGCAACCTCAAGTTCAATCAACTCAATCTGATATTCAAGATATGGGTTCCTCATTCGACCAACCTTCAAAACTATTTTTGACTCTAGAGAATGATACAAAATGGAATGTAAGCATAGAAAGCTCATATTTAAAATCAAAATTTCAATCTGAAATCCCCTTTGATAGCCAACAACAAGTGATTAATCCTCAAGCAAAGACATCCCTTTTAGAAGTATTACAAATTTATCACAAGGAAACTTTGTTCAAAATACCTAGCCAACAATTTTTTCCTCATCATATTTTCTCTAAGAACATAATTAATGGTGTAAACCCTCTTGAGGTTAACCATATTTCATTCTATGATGAGGATATTCCTTCCTCTACTCCACAAGAAGACTCCTATATTTACATTATCGGATCTAATAAAGAAACACTTGTTAGAACTATCATGGTAGATAATGACTCCTCTCTTAATTTATGCACTTATCAATTATTCCAAAAACTCAAAACAAAGGAAGAAGATATTAATGAATCAAATGTTATTATAAAATCTTTTAACAATGAAATTCAAGAAGCTCAAGGTATTATAATTCTTCCCCTCAATATTGGATCCAAGATCCTGGATACTTTGTTTTATGTAGCATATTGCCCTTCACCTTACAACCTACTTCTCAGAAGTCCTTGGAATCATACGATGAGGGTTGTCCCTTCCACTCTTCACCAATGTTTGAAGTTTGAACTTGCAAATAAAAGTGTTACCATACATGGTGACCCAACACCATTTGAAGAATATTTAACGGTTGAAACATCAAGTTCTATACATTCTCTATTGTCACAATTATCTTCTATCCATCACTTTTTCATATATGATCATCCTTGTTTACCAAATAACACCCATGCATATATTTTATATATGCTCCCTCCATCTTATCAAGACTTGGAATATAGTGATAAAAATGAAGAAACTTCTTATCTTTCTGATATTTTATTTTGTAACATGATTAATTTTCCACATATAAAAGTCAAATCTTTTGCTATATTATTTTACATTATAACAAAGCTTTGGTTATCGCTACCTTTTATTCATCACCTTCTGTTCTTACCTTCATCACAACCAAATTATCCTTCAAAACCTCCTTTGATTTTGAAGCAACCTTAGACATGCTATACTCAAATAACCTTGTATAGTATATATAGACCATCTTGTATATACCACCAATTTCAATTCATAAATTAAAATCAAAATACAAAAAAAAATCAAAATCCTCAAAATCTTCAAAAAAAAAATACTAATGCAACTAAAGACCTTAAAGGTAAAATTGAGCCCAACTGGCTTGGACCATACATTATCACTGCTAAATTTGAATCGGGAGCATACAAATTATCTACCTTAGATGGTAAATAACTTAAAGAATCGATGAACATTTTGCATCTTAAACGTTACTATGTATAAATTTGGTCATTTCATCCTTGTATATATTTGTTTCAAATATGTCAAATTCACTATCTTGTATTTCTTTCAATTTATAAATTCAAAAACACCAAAAACATTCATAATCATCAAAATCTTCAAAAACTACTTCTTGTATTTATTTATGGCACTTGTTAATTCTTTCAAAAACGAAAAAAAAAAAATAATAAAAATCAAAAAAGCAATATTCTTGACTCTTTCGAAACCAAAACAACATGTGTCATAATCAACAAATGTATTTAGCTAAATTCTTCCAACAATACTGATGGGCTCATATTGATTTGAGTAAAAACTCATGGTTTCTTTAGTACTTCAAAAAGTAATATTTAGCATTTACTATTTAGAATTGAATCTAAAACATACAAACTTGAAATGATGATTTTGTTTTCGTTTTTCTTGTATACATATATATATTTTTTGTTTTTTTTTGTTTTTGTTTTCAAAAGGTTTTAAATGCATTCACGTCGGGTTCACCAAAATGCGTCGCTCCAAAATTTTCACACCCTTACCTTCAGGCTATAGGATCCGTGCCTGAAAGGGGTATGTGAAAAGGATGGCGCGGTACCTCAGACTGAGAGGCCTTGCGAAGGTCCCGCAACTCGGGGGAGGTGTATTACGGTGATTTTTTGATGGATGGTGGGTTCACCAGGAAACATTTAATGGCAGTTTCCATGCCTAGGTTGGGAATGTGTTTGATGTGTTCAGTTTTAGCCTTAAGCATTCAAGTCCTAGGTTTGGCCAAAATGTGTCTAAGCTATTCTATATGAAGATGCAAATTAAAGTGAATACAGAAAACAAAATTAAGACAAAAAATAAAGGAATTAAGCAATATTAAAAGAAAATACCTGATCCAGATGTCTGATGAAGATTCTGATTCTTGAAGCAGTCAGGATCGCCTGGAATTCGATAGAATCGTCTGAGATCTGACAGGATCGTCTAAGATCTGACGAATTCGTCAGAGACCTGCAAATAGAGAAATAGGTGCAAAACACAAAAAATGCAACTATTCTAACAGAGGGAAACAGTGTAAAATGATAGCAACAATATCAAACTAAAACTTATAAGCAGAAACATGCATGCATTATACTGATTTCATAATAATTATGACTTAATTATGCATTTTATCTAGATGGGTGAACTCCAAAATGCAAGATAGCATAAAATAATAAATAAACTAGCTAATTACAACGTAAAACAATAGATTGAAAGATGAAATGCAAAATTTGGGCACTAATTGCCTCAATGTTGACTGCAGTTGAAATCATCTCGCATTTGTATGAAATCGTCTCTGATTCGACAGCATCGCCTCCGATCTGAACAAGATCGTTCGTGATGATGTAAGCTTGCTCCGACTGAAAAACACTAAGGTACCTACAACAAAATTTGTATAGAACTACTGCAAATATCAATTTAGGATGTTTTAACATGTGTGAAGTCCAATTACAGGGATTATCAGCCAGGGGGTGCTAAGGGGAGGGCTTAGGATTAAATAGGCTTAAGATGGAGGTTAGGAGGTTGGATATCATCCCTATTTGGGAGATTTTCAATGGGGGAGGGTCTCTAACGGCGCAGACACGCTTCTGCTCGGATTAGAGACCTGTTGGAACAAAAGCTAATTATGAAAAATCATTTTTGGGACAAGATCGTCTGGACGTCCTAGTCCAGACGAAATCGTCCGATCTAGGGCGATATCATTTGATTGGTGACGATATCGTCAAATGGTCAAAACAAACTCTAAAAATGGCACGAGAAAGGGGGAAACGGATTAACCGACGATTAACGGGTGGTTTGGGAGGTTAAAATTTGAATTTAAATTATTTACTAGAGCAATTGTAATTGTTAATCTAGCAGGTTCCATGCGAACCTCGCACCTGACGAGTCAGGTAGCAACATGTTGGAAATGAGGCCCATAAGCAATGCATGCCTCATTCCCACCACCCCCATCTCAAACCACCATAGAACCAGAATCCTGTCCATCTGGTAGTCAATATTTTCCCTCTCCACTAGACCATCCACCCTCAAATCCTCCCCGTGCCTGAAGCAGCATGTCAGCACCGCTATCCGTTGATCTCGTGGCATCGTCCTGATTGACAGTCCATCTATTGGAATCCTAAGAATCCGATAGACATCCTCCAAAGTGACTGTCATCTCCCCTATTGGGAGATGGAAAGTATTAGTTCGAGGATCCCAAAAGTTGATCAGGGCTGTCAGGTAGGCTTGATCCCCAATCACTGGCTCCAACTGAGTCACCTGCTTGAGCCCAAGGGCGTCAAGCCACTCCCAGTCAGCCACAGCTAGCGCCTCCCGCACTTTAGCAAAAATAGTCTGCACGCGATATCGACTCTTCACAACATACAATAGAAAACAAAATAAGCACATTAGAATCATGAAAATAGTGTATAGCTACAAAAAACATAAACGCAGAACATAATTTAATTTATCAGATTAGGGTTTTATACTCTCAAATTGATAAATTTGAACAAAAAAAACTATAATATAAGAAAATAATAAAGAGGGAGTTCACTTACTGGTCCCACTTCAGCTTCGCCACTCGATTTGGTTTGTGCACTCATGGTGGCAAAAAATTTTGACAGTGCTTCGCTTCGCAGAATTGACCTCCTCCTCCTCAGAACTCCAAATTGCTAGAAAAAACAAGTGCAAATGAGCCCAAACCCTAGTTATGGCCTTTAAATAGGATTTTTGAGCCTGTAATCATTCCTCCATGGAATGAGCACTTTGGTTAGCACTAGTTCCACCTTGGGAAGAATACTACATAGGAATTTTTCCCACCCTGGAATGAATTCAACACACAATTTCAAAAACAGCAAAAAAAATGCACAAAAATGCACCAAAAATAGCAATAAAACTGTTCAATGAGAGTGCTTTTGCACTTGACATTCTGGGTATGCAAAATAGATGTCGGGGTCACAAATCCTCACTATCCTACTCCCTAAGAAGGCAACCATAGCCTGACCACTCCATGGGAAGACGGATCTTTGATAATTTCATCCCCAAACGGCATCGCCAAAAGGGTCAAAACCCACCCAAAAATAGCAATAAAACTGTCCAATGAGAGTGCTTTTGCACTTGAAATTTTGGGCATGCAAAATAGATTTCGGGGTCACAAATCCTCACTATCCTACTCCCTAAGAAGGCAAACATAGCTGGACCGCTCAACGGGAATACAGATCTTCGAGAATTTCATCCCCAAACGACATCACCAAAAGGGTCCAAACCCACCCAAAAATAGCAATAAAACTGTCCAATGAGAGTGCTTTTGCACTTGACATTATGGGCATGAAAAATAGATGTTGAGATCACAAATCCTCACTATCCTACTCCATAAGAAGGCTACCATAGCTGGACCACTCCACGGGAAGACGGATCTTCGAGAATTTCATCCCCAAACGACATCACCAAAAGGGTCCAAACCCACCCAAAAATAGCAATAAAACTGTCCAATGAGAGTGCTTTTGCACTTGAAATTTCGAGCATGCAAAACAGATGTTGGGGTCACAAATCCTCACTATCCTACTCCCTAAGAAGGCTACCATAGTCGGACCGCTCCACGAGAAGATGGATCTTCAAGAATTTCATCCCCAAACGACATCGCCAAAAAGGTCAAAACCCACCCAAAAATAGCAATAGAGTTGTTGAATGAAGGTGCCTTCATGCCTAACCTTCTGGGCATCAAAAATAGATTTCGAGGTTATAAATCATCACCATACTACTCCCTAAGAAGGCCACCATGGCTAGACCACTCCACAGGAAGACAGATTTTTGACAATTTTAGCTCCAAATGTCGTCGCCAAAAGGGTTAACACCCACCAACAACAGGTCTAAATGTCAGAAAATTGCACACACATTCAAAGATAAAATCTCTAAAGGCACCCTTTCCTAAGTCATCTTGGGTCAAGCGACTCGTTGCTTTTCTCATGTCGGTCATTCCCTCATCGATTCGTCGCTTGAGGGGGTAGTCACACTTAGTCACCAATCAACAAATACACACCCAATCATGGAAATAACATGCATTCAAAGAATCATTGACAAAGATAATCACGCCCTGCTTGGCATAGTAAACAAGCAATAATCACAAGCTGATCAATCACTTGGCATTCATGAATCATGAACTCAAGGTTCCCATAGACAAAAGGTTGTGCCCTTTGCCTATTCATGACTGATCAATGTCCAAGCTCAAGTAACACCTCACCAAAAAAGGTTAACACTTGAATTGAGTTCCTTCGCTCGTCAGAAGTAAGGATTCAAGAATGCATGCCCTTTTCATACTTGGGGCATCAAAATTTGGTTAGGTTACTAAGAAACCCTAATCATTAGTGCTTTGGTTATCTATTTTTGCTCGACATTGTGCCTTGCACAACGCATCCCAAAAAGGGGCATCTATAGACACCAAAACAACACCAATATGATTATGTGACTGCAAACACTGATCACATTGGCACACACAGCCCCAAGGGCAGCCCCCAGAGGTTAAACAGTGGTCCTAACCACTCTCACAACATTTTTGGAAGGTCAAAAATCATTTTGGCACCTTCAGGCACTTTGCTCAATATCCATTCCACCTAGGGACGAATTCTAATTGGGATTCGCTCCACCCTAGGACGAATTCACAATTCACTCTAGGGTGGGGCGAATTGCAGGTTTGATGGGCAAAAAGTCAAATCTTGAAAAATGGTAGCTCGGATCCACCACCTAATGCCTCCTTCAGTTCATGGGAGCATGGGTGAGCATTTTCGAGCGTTAGAGGTTGTTACAAGGGCAGTCATGAAGCCCCTAATCAGGGAGGAATATTACCTCCCCTGGAATGGCATGGCTGCCATGTGGCGCTTCTGCATGCTCATCCCAAGAGACCTCCAGGTATATAAATTGATGAGTTTCCTCATCCCAAAAGATACAGAGTAAGACCAATTTGGAGCAACGAAGTGCTACCATTTTATTTCCCCATACATCCTTGTGCGATTTGCGCCTTCTACATCCTTGATCTCTTTTAGAGAGGAGGTCATTGGGTGACTATTGGAAGGTCAAATCTTGAGCCCAAAACTTGACATTTGGCCATAGAATACCACCCAATTTGTCGACAACACCTTGTAAGGGATTTTGGACCCATCCCAAGTGGATTGGTGTCAAAATCAGGCCCCAAACGGTGGGCGGCCCACCAGGGCACCCCCGCACTACCGAAGGTCTAATTGCCCTTTTTAGGAACAATTGGGAACATGTAGCAGATTTTCCTTTCTATAATTTTCATTTCTTGTATTTTATATATATGTTGCTTAGATAGTTTATAATTTTGATTTTATTTCGCTTTGATTAATTGCAATTATGTTTTATCATGTTTTCACCTCCACTAACTTGCAGAGGGTGCCATTGACATCTGGGTGTTAGAGGTCAAATTGGGAAAATATGACCATCTGGGTCTTCCCAAAATGCCCCCAATTAGATAACCTCAAGTTTGTAGGTATTTTGGAGCTTCCTAGGTAGGACATTTGGGATAGTACATTTTCGACGTTTTGTTGCAGGTGAATTCATCCTGCCTCGGAGCAAATTCAAATCGGTGAGGAATTTCTTGAATTTTCTTTTTGCAGTGTCCTCATGGTGATGTCTTGATGCCCCTGTCAAATTTTTAGAGCATTTGGATTCATTTTAGTCATAGTTTAATTCATTTTTCTCATACATTTATCGTAGGCTTGGGGATTGCATGCTTTGTTTTATCCGTAGGTGCTATTGATTATATTTTTTTTCTTTGATTGCAGGACCGAAACATCGAAGGATCATCCAGGAATCAACATTCGTAGACACAAGCGGCGACGACATTTTGGTTCGCCCATATTACATGTGGGCACGTAGAAGAAGGAAGGCTATCCATGGATGTAACCAAGAGATGAATTTAACGCTCCTCGTCCCTGAAAAGGGAGGATGCAAATTGTAACCGATTTGTGGAATACATCAATAAAATAGAAGGGCTGTTATTTATTTTGGGTTTCAATTCATGCTTTTTCCATTTCATGCATTTTTAATTCGTAGGATTTAGCGTTAAGTTTAGCTTCATTTTTGCATCATGCTTGGAGTCTTTCCTTTCTTGTTTTTGTATCCTCGTGCTTTCAAAATGATAGAAAGAAGAGCTTCCCTAATTTGAGAAGCCCACCATATAGGAGGGTGGCCATAACAAGTAAGATCACCTTTGTCCAAAGCCTAATTAGCTAAAGCATCAGCACTCTTGTTTTGATCTCTGACCACATGATTGTAATCAACTTTCAAAAATCCCATCCGGATTAACTGAATCTTCTCAATAATCCTTTTTATTCTCCAATCCACCTTATGATTCTTAGAAGGAGTCTTCAAGATATTAATCATAAGTTGAGAGTTAGACTCAACTAACACCTTTTCCCATCCAACCTTAGTAGCCTCCCGAAGGCCTCTAAGGATACCATACCCCTCAAGCAAGGTTATTGGAAAGAATACCCAAATTCTCAAGCAAAAGTAAAAACCAGGGAGCCATCTGAAAGTCTACCAATTCCTCCCACACTGGATTTTCTAGGGTTCCCTCTAGAGGCTCCATCAGTATTGACTTTTCCAAAATCCTTAGGAGGAGGTTGCCAATTTCTAGTCCTATCCATCTTACTAATACTCACATTCCCTTTAAGTTGGTTTCCCTTAGAAGGTTTAATATTCAATCTTTGCATCACTTGATCCCATATTTGGTGGGAGTTTTGGGGGTGATTAAGGAGTTGATGGACCGATTCAACTAAGTTGGCTATGGTCTTTTGCCAAATATAGTGAATATCCTTCCTATCTTGATTAAAAATTTGGTTGTTCCTTTCATTCCAAATATTCCAAAGAAGAATGGTAGAACCCATCCAAACTAATTGCCTAATAAAATGATCAACACCCTCTTGATTAGGCCAATCCCTCCAAAGTTGTTCAAAAGTAAAAAAATTGGACCACTATAAGCCAAGTAAAGTGGCCATTCTCCTCCATAGCTCGGAGGCTAAAGTACACTCAATAAAAATATGGTTGATATTTTCTACATTCTCTTCACACATTTCACATCTAAAAGGGCCATGAAAACCATGCTTCATAAGTTGCTCACCAATAAGCACCCTACGATGCAATAAAAGCCAATTAAAGAACCTCACCTTAGGCTAGAGCTTTTGAGCCCACAATTGAGAAAATATGTAGAAGAATGGTTGGGATTATTATGGCATAAGGTCAAATAACCTTGAGCAACTGAATACTCACCCTTAGTAGTGTTGTTCCATCCAAAACAATATTTTTCATGGGACCAAGAGAGGGATCTCATATGAAGGATGCCTTGGATATCTTGTCTTTGCCTTTCTAGGATTTGAATAGGCCATTCCTCAATAGGGATCCAATATCTACCAACCTTTGAATTACCAGTATGGTACCGATAGTAATTAGCCACATTTATCCAATTAGCTCGGTGAAGCTCCTCCATCCAAGGCCTCCAATCGAGAAACTGAGTTATCAAAGGCTTGTGACCATCCCAAGAATCTGTCCAAAAATTTGCATGTTGACCATTATGAATGATCCAAAATAAATTTTTCTTTATCAAATCCTCACCAATCTTAAGAACTGCTAAAATGGGAGAACCTTTGGTAGGAAGTTGATAGCGAACAAGGTCTTCAAGACTTTTGTTCTCAAGATATTTAGCACGGAGATTATTGGCCCAAAGAGCATTGGGGTTATGCAACATCCTCCAATATAATTTAGCAGCTAAAGATTTGTTGTTATTAATTGAAGACCGGAATCCTAACCCCCCTTCACTCTTAGGAAGACATAAAGTATCCCATTTCACCAAGGCCCATTTTCTTTTCTCCTTAGTACCACTCCAAAGGAAACGATGACTGATTTGATCCAATTCTCGAAGAACAACCTTTGGGATATTCAAAACGAAAGAAACATAAATAGGAATAGCTTGAAGGACTGATTTTACCAAGGTGATTCTACCCCTAGAAGAAAGCCACTTGTTGGTCCACTTTCCAATTTTCTTCTTGACTTTGTCCAACAACCAATTCCAATATTTATTTTTTTGCCTTTGAATATTTATGGGAATACCTAAATAAGTGATTGGAAGAGAGGTCTTCTTATATCTTAATTTATCCAAGACCATGGATTCCTCGTCTAGAAGAGCAATGAAAGAAAATAACTTTAGATTTGTCTTCATTGATCAACTGCCCAAGAGCCTTAGAAAAACAACTAATGATTTGCTTAATATTAGAAGCTTCCTTAACCGTAGCTTTACCTAAAAGAGTAGAGTCATCCACAAATTGAAGATGAGAGATAGGTCTAGCTCCATGAGCAATGGTAACTCCCTCAAGGGTTTTGTTTTCCCTCTTTTTGGTTATAGTCCTACCCAAGCATTCAACAAGAATGATGAATAAATAAGGGGATAGTGGGTCACCTTGCCTAATACCTCTGGAAGCTAGGAAATGCTGAGAAGGCCTGCCATTGATAAGAACTAAGTAGGAAACTGAAGAGATACATCCCATAATCCAATCCATCCAATCCTTAGAGAAACCAAATTGCCTCAAAACTTTGATAAGGAAGTGCCAATCCACTCGTCATAAGCTTTGGATAAGTCTAACCGAATGAACATAGAAGGAGAATTTTGCATATCCATGGAATGGATGGCTTCCCGAGCAAGAACTATCTCATCTACTATTTGACGTCCTTCCACATATCCCCCTTGCTCTGGGGAAATAATCTTATGCAAAAGAGGCTTCAACCTTTCTCGCCATGATTTTAGTAATGATTTTGAGAAGAACATTACATAAAGCAATAGGTCTAAAAGCTGAGATATGATCAACCTCTTGAGCTTTTGGAACAAGAGTAATATAAGTTTTATTGATAACCTTCAAAATTTCTTTGGCTTTCCTGGCTTCTTCCACCACCTCTAATAAATCAACATGAAGGATATCCCGTAACTCTTGGTAGAACTCAATAGGAAAACCATCAAGACATTGGGGTTTTCCCTTTTTGCATTTTAAAAACTACTTGTTGAAGCTCATTGATAGTAACAGGAGCAGTCAAAATAGAGTTCTCCTCGTAAGTGATAAGAGAAGGGATTGCTTGAAGAACATTTTGTTGTGAAGTTGAGTCAAGAGGAGTAGCAACAAAAATATTGGAAAAGTAATCAACAACAATAGAGTTCATGCCATCCCAAGTATAAACAACATCTCCATAATATGATTTTAAGGAAGAAATAAAGTTGTGAGATCTTCGAGCTAGAAGAGATTTGTGGAAGAAATTTGTGTTTCGATCTCCTTCTTTGAGCCATTGAATTCTAGATTTTTGCTTCCATAATATTTCTTCTCTTTTTTCCCATTCCTCTAACTGAGTTGTGAGTTTAATTTCATCTACACTTCTCTTCTCTCTGAGGCCATCTAAACGGATTTTCTTATTCAAATTTTCAAGATGAGCAATAACTTCATGTTTTTTTTTATGAACATCCCCAAACTCTTTCCAGCTCCAAGTCTTGATTTTGGATTTAATGTATTGCGATATTTTGGCAAAACAGAACATCTTAGTCCCATGCCTAGGTTTACCTTCCTTCCACCATTGTTGCACATGAGGTCTGAAGGAAATGTCTCTAAGCCACATTAATTGAAAACAAAAAGGAGAGAAACTCACATTGGTTTTCCACATTTCCACCATGACTGGCCAATGATCCGAACCAACATTATTAAGAGTCTTCACTTTAGGAATGTGACCATGGATTAAGAAATTTTCAGAGAGCAAAAACCTATCCAATCTCTCCATTATACAAGCTAAGCCTTGCCTTCTGTTAGACCAAGTCATAAGGCCATTATCTCGGTTGGATATCCACAAGATGGAGGTTTGCAATATATTCGCTCATGAGGTCGTTGCTTTTGTCCAAATTTCTATTTCCCCCATTTTCTCATCCAGAGAGAGGATGGTATTGAAATCTCCTCCGATCAAGATCCAAGATTTAGGAAAATGAGAGATAATATGAGTAATATCCTTCCACTGTCTTCTTTTTTCCTCCAAAGAAGTCGGAGCATAAATAGTAATGCAGAGCATAATCTGGTTGGAATGTCTACTTTGAATAGCTATAGCCAACAAACCCCAAATGCCAACCATATGGTGAATAACTACCTCTTTTGGGTCCCAAAGACAAGCAATGCCACCCGAAGTCCCTTGGGAACCGAGGGAAACCACTTTTCCAACTGGCCAAATTTTACTGGCAATTAAGTCCATATCCTCCATTGACATCTTTGTTTCTTGAAGGAAAACAAGATGTGGATGATTTATCTGAATCATTCTTCTAATTTCATTTTGTTTTGAAAGACTCCCTTTGAGTCCTCTAATATTCCAAGTGATGATCTTCATTAATACCAGTGGTAAAAATGTTTGGGAAGGGCATTAATATTACCTTCCTCTACAAGCTTTTCACCTTCTTTTACCATATGATATTGATTGGTCTTGCGACCTACTTTTTGATTAGAATCCATCTTCAATTTTTTTTCCCTGTTTCTTGACTTATTCCAATTGAATCTGAGATGGCTTCTAACCTTGAAGAATGCTCATACACAACCAAAATTTTACTAGATGGTTCAATGGAGTCTATATTGGGACCTCCATTATTTGAAGTTTTGACATTTGAAATATTGTTTTTCTTGTGTAAATTTTCTCCTTTTTTTTTCTGTTGAAAACCTTTGATTTGTTGGTTTGTCTCTGAGTTCTTCCCTTCATATTTAAATTGTGTTTCTAAGATTTCAGTTTCCATTATTTCCTCTTCCTCACTTGGGACATCATTTGTGGAAAGGATTTCAAACATATTAGCAAATGACTTTGATTGATCCTTCATAACTGGTTTTTTCTGAGTGTTCTTCTTCTTAGGTATTTGGAAACCTACTGAGTTTATATCTTCTTTCTTTTGATCAAGAATTTTATTTGGGCAAGCACCGGCCAAATGACCATATTCATGGCAAATTCTACAACGAAAAGGAATGTTCTCATAGTCCACTACTTGCTCCCAAGTGTCTTCCCCAAATTGTAATGTGATATTTTTAGGTAGGGGTTTGTCAAAATCCATTAAAACACAAATTCGAGCATAAATAATATGTTCAAAATTTTGAGTACAATCAACAAGTCATCATAAAAGTTCCTAAAGAGTTTCCAATTGAAGAAAAAATAGTAGGATTCCAAAATTCAATAGGGAGGCCAAAGAGTCTAACCCACACGGGAGCTATAGAAGGCATCTCTTCTTCGAATTTAAATTTAGTATGCCAGGGCTTCATGAAAAGCCCCGCCCTTCCAAAAACCAAGGACCCCCTTGAAAATTTTTCTCTCTATCTTCATTATTAGCAAATAAAACAAGAAAATAACCATTTGGATAAATAGAGATTTGTAACTCACCTTTAGTTTTCCAGCTTTTTGTAGCCTAGACTTTGAAAGAAGATAGACTCAGACGAAAACCCATGAACCAACAAATTAGTCCTCTTTTTTCCAAATCTTCAATGCCAATCTGAATGTTACCCATATCAAGCTTAACAATAGGAGTTCCATCACTGCTTTAAGACATCCTGACTCCATTTTCCTGGGATCAATCTTAGGCATTCTTAGAGGTTTATGGGAAGCCCTAATATTGATATTAGCATTGGGCTGAGGCTGTCCACCATGAAGGGCATCCCTAAAATTCATTTTTGGGACTGAGTCTTCGAAATTCTTACCCTTGACAGGGGTTTTCACAATAGAATTATTTTGTGGGTGCACCTTAGCACCAGATTCACTTGAGATATGAGCCATTTTTTGATCAACTGCTTGAAACTTGTTTCGTGATCTCTTTAATCCTTGCCCTAGACGCCGTGGAAAGGTATGGTTTTCACTTTTCTTTTGTGCAGAAAATTGGAAGTCATTGTCACTCAAGTTCACAGTATGATCCATTGAAATACAAATTTCTAACCCATATTGTATCCCATGCAACATTTCCTACTAAAATATTGAGCATAAACCACAAAAATATTGGCCGCTAGGGCCCGAAGGCCCTAAAAACCAACCTCTGGAGCTGCTTGCACTCAACCCAGATGAAACCCTCGCATAGCCACTTGCCAAATATATCGTTCACACATAGGGATGCACTAGGATCTGTGTTGCTCCAAATGATATGAAAATTGGTGGAGATGTTCTAGGGTTTTTCAGGCATCTACCCTCAAAATTTTAGCTCAATCCGAGTTCGGATGAGTGAGATATGGCCAAAATGAGTTCGGAAGTTTGGGAAGTCCTAAGAAAAATGTCTAATCAAATATGGCCTCCATATCATAAACTAATTTATAGTGGAAAACACCCCTTTCAAGGTGCCACTTTCAACAGGTTGGGCATAGGAGGAATGGAGCCTTGTCAGCGTCTACCAGCACATAGGATATTCCTAACTATACCATATATCTGTAGGATGGAGACAAAACTAATTTATAGTGGAAAACACCCCTTTTGAGGTGCCACTTTCAACAGGTTGGGCATAGGAGGAATGGAACCTTGTCAGCCTCTACCAGCACATAGGACATTTCTAAATATACCATATATCTGCAGGATGGAGACAAGGGGAATGGAACCTAGGTCGACCTCTACCAACACCCAGGGAATTTACCACTACACCATAACAAGCATATTTTGACCTACAAGGTTGACGATGATTTTGTCAAATTAAGGATGCCATGTGTTCCACTCCTATGTTTGCCATACCAAATTTTTATAAACTCTTTGTGATTGAAAGTGATGCTTCTAGAGTCTTATTGGGAGCCATTCTCATGCAAGATGAACGACCTTTGACTTTTAATAGAAAGGCATTTTTTGGGAAGAACTTAGCCCACTCTATATATGATAAAGATATTTTGGCTATCATTCATGCCATCCAAAATTGGAAACCATATCTTATTGGTCAACATTTTATTATCCGTACCGATCACCATAGTTTAAAGTATTTTCTTGAGCAATGTATATCCATTCTTGAGGAACAAAAATAGGTTACTAAACTATTAGGGTATGATTATGATATAATATATTATAAAGGAAAGGACAACATGGCCATCGATGACCTTTCCCAAATAATTTAAGAATTACCCCAGTTGCACGTACTCTCATCCCCTATTCCCCAATGGATAGACCAAGTAACAATAGAATGGTTTAGTGATACTTCAATGTAAGCATTAATTCAGTAAATACAACAAGATACCGCTATTAAGTCTCCCTATACTTGTATCAATGACATACTTAGGTTCAAAGAGCGTATTTTCCTATCTCCTACCTCCTTATACTAAACCAAACTACTCCATGAGTTACATGCCACACCTACAGCAGGACATTCAAGATTTCTCAAAACTTATAAAAGAGTGGCTCGATATGTTTATTGGGTAGGAATGAAACAAGATATTAAGATATTTGTGGTCGAGTCTGATATTTGCCAAAGATAAAAGGGAGAGACCGTGGGTACCCCTGGCCTTCTTCAATATCTCCTTTTTCCAACCAAAACATGGATCAATATTTCAATGGACATTATTGAAGGTCTTCCTAAATCATCAGGTAAAACTATTATTCTAGTTGTGGTGGATCGATTGTCTAAATATGCTCATTTTTTCTCCTAAACCCACCCTTACATGATAATTACCGTTGCCCAAATATTTCTTGATAATATTTTTAAACTACATGATATGTCATCCACCATCATCAGTGATTGTGATCCCACCTTCACTAGTCACTTTTGGAAGGAATTGTTCAAAATCCAAGGCAATCAACACCGTATGAATTTTGTTTATCATACCCAAACCGATGGACAAAAAAATATTATAAACAAATGTTTAAAAACTTATGTGCGTTGTTTTACTTCTGCTCAACCCATTCACTAGGTCAAATGGGTTCCTCTAGTAGAGTGGTGGTATAATTCTTCGTACCATACTACCATTAAAATGACACCCTATGAATCCTTATATGGCCAAGAACCACAAACCATCATATATTAAATTATAGGACATACCAATGTGGTTGTTGTGGATTATGAAATCTCTACTTGCGCTAATATATTTTGCCTTCTCAAAGATAATTTAATCATAGCCCAACATTGCATGAAACAACAAACGGATTAACATAGGATAGAATGAAAATTTCAAGAAGGTTATATGGTATTTATTCAACTTCAACCTTACCACAAAACCTCTCTCAAGCTCTTAGCTCCCAAGTTCTATGGACCTTATAAAATTTTACAATGCATAGGAACTGTTGCTTATAAACTGGAATTGCTTGTCTTCCAAAATTCATCTAGTTTTTCATGTGTCTTACCTTAAACGAGTAGTTGATGCACACATTACAACACAAACTCAGCTACCTGACTTCACCAAGGATGGATCACTTGTAGTTGAACTTGAAGCCATCCTTCACCATCACACCATAACTGAGCTTATGATTTAGTGGTAGGGCTTACCTTTCAAGGATGCTACTTGTAAATTTCTTCATCAATTCCAATAAAAATTTCCTCATTTTTAGCTTTGATTACAAAGCTTCTTTTAAGGAGGGTGGCATGTTAGGATTCCACATCCTAACCTATATTTATCACTTAATTAACTATTTATTTTATGTTCTATAATTACAAATGGACCATCGTGTCCTTTCATAATAACCTTTAGATAGATATAAAATAGGATAGGTATTGTTGTAGGAAATCATCAATAAAATAAAAGAATATATTCATTTCATATCAATTAGAAGGACCTCCCCTACAAGTGCAAAAGTGATTATTTTAAAATAGTGATTCAATGTATCTTCTGCAAATTCTAACATAAATTCCTATTATTTATTGCAATTAATAAGATAGGATCAAGAATCCTAACATCTATGGAGAGGAACCTACCAAAAGAGTTATCTATACTCTCAAAAATATCTCCCCCCTAGAATTCCAGTGGTAAAGAGGTATGTCTTACCTAGATTAAAGTCATGTCTATCTTCTTGTTAGTTGGATTAAAACCAATAGTCATTTTTCTTAGATATAGTCCAAATCTACTTATGAATCATGGACCTCCTTCAATAGTATTACAATAGTCCTCTTCATTGTTGAAGGAGCCCAAGAAGAAGACTCTATGAAGAAGGAAAAAGTCCACATGCATTTTCATCCTCCATTGATTTATAGAAAATTTCTTTAGCCAATCCCCTATTGGTTTGAAACCACTGAATTTACTTATCACAATATTGTTGATCTTTTGATATACTCTCTCATTGAAATTATTTAGAATTTTTAGAAGGATTCCTTCTTTAGATGGTTCAATGGGGATTTATAGTTATTTATCCCTCTTCTTCTCCAATGTCTTATTCATTTTAACTCACATAACCCAACTATTATTAACACTCTTAGACCCTACTAATCCACTTTATAGATCTAGTTTGTCATTTCCTCGCGTATTCTACTTATGCTACCTCGTTATAGAAGTTTACAATACCTTTTTTGACTCCAACAACAAAAAAACATCTTTCTTCATTTTTATCACCTTTACTAGTTTTTGTTTCCTCTACCAACCCTTTAGCTTCTATTTATAGATTTGCAAAATATTTGGATTTTAGTCATAGATATGCAAATACTTTATTTAAATAATGATTTTATCCATCATTCTTTAAACCATAACCACCAATTTATATTTTTTTGATATTATCTCTATTTTCTTTTGTCACTAAATTTTTTTATCATCTATCTTCAAACCCTAGCGATCATTTTGTAGATTCATTTTTAAGGGTGCTTTTAGAATCTATTGGATTTTAATCGAAACTTTGATTTTAGCTTCTATATTTTATCTTTGAATATTTACGAACTTTGTAAACAATTTGGCTTACAACTATGAGAAGAAGACAATGCTCTAACTTACACAACCTATTGGCTAACCTAACGATAGATTTATGAAATTTAAGCAATAAATCTAGTCTTTGTTCTTCTAACCCTATCCAAATCTCTATAAATTCTAGTTGCTTTGCTTTTGGGTCATTATTATACAATATTTGGTAGTCACTCTTCAAACCCTAGTATATAAAAATCAATCTATGTAATTTTCAATAGTCACTTTTCAAACACTAGCCATATTCCTATAGATTCTGGTCAACAAGTTTATATTTTTTGTCCATCATGATATAATATTTAGTAGATGCTCTTCAAACCTTAGCTACATGACCATCACACTATAATTTTTTGCAACTACTCTTCAAACTCTTCTTGTTCAATAATAAAATAATACTCTTACTTACACAAATTGGTACCTAGTCAAATAACATATTTATGAGGTTTCATCAATAACATTAGCATCTATTCCAAAAAATCTAGTTATGCCTCTATACATTCCAGTCAATAGAACTATAGTTTTTAGAAGTTATGGTACAAACTATGAAATTCACTCTTCAAACCCTAGCCATGAAAATATTCTCTCTATAATTTTGGCAACAACTCTTGAAACCCTATCCAGGTGGCTATAATGCTATAATTTTCAATAGCCACTCTTCAAAACCTAGATATAAAAAAATTCTCTCTATAATTTTGGAAAATCAATCTTCAAATCCTAGTTATAATATTTTCTCTCTTCTATTTTTATTTGTTACTCTTTAAACCCTAGTCATTTTTCTAGATAAAGAGAATGGTCTAACTTACACAATTTTTTGCCTAACTGAATGACAAATATATGAAGTTTAAAAAAACTCTATTCTTTGTTCTTCAAACCCTAGCCATATCTACATATTTTGATCAATAAATCTATATTTTTTGACCATCACCCTATAATTTATGACAATTACTCTTCAAACCCTAGCAAGGTGGCCATCACACTATAATTTTTATAGTCGCTCTTGTTAATTTTTTTTTTTTTTATTTTTATTGTTGCTCGTTAAACACTAGTCATCCTATTGAAAGAAGATAATACTCTAAATTACATAGACTATCTCCTAATTAAATGAAATAATTATGAATTTTAATAAAACACTAGCCTTTTTTGTTCAAACCTTCACTATATTTTTATAGATTTTGATCAATAGATCTATAGTTTTTAGCCACTACACTACAATTCCTAGTAGCCACTCTTAAAACACTATTTAGGATGTCATCATGCTACAACTTTTGATATCCACTCTTCAAACCCTTGGTGTTAAAAATTTATCTCTATATTTTTTTATAGTTACTCTTCAAACCCTAATTGTCCTATCAAAAAAATATAATGCTCTAACTTACACAAACTATCACATAATTGGACCACAAATTTGTAAAGTTTCAACAAAAAATCTATCTTTGCTCATCAAACCATAACCACCTCTCTATAATTTTCAATTGATAGGTGTATAGTTTTTGGCCATTGAACTACCATTTTTTGTAGGTACTTTTTAAACCCTAGCTAGGTGGACATTACATTGTAATTTTTGGTAGTCGCTGTTCCTCTTTGATATTTTTTATGCATATATTAGATAGTTACCTAATAATGGAATTTATCTAAATTTTTGGTCAAATACTTGGTTGAAACTTTATCCTCTTATCTTTGACTTAAAATGGCAACCATTGGCTCAAGCATGCTTATATTATAAATATTTGAAGGGCAAACATTATATTAATATGACCAACAACTCCATATCATATATTTTTGTTAGTAACCTAGTTTAAATCCTTATTTACTATGTAATTTTATATTAAAAATATTTATTTCCCTTCCATTTGTTAAATTATTTGCATTTTTTATTATCAAATGATTATATGTAAGCAAAATTCTAAGCTTATAACTTTGTAGCTGATAAGCTATGAGTTGAGAGAGAGATGCTTATTTTTTATTTTTTTGGTACTATTAAAAGAAGAGGGTTTTAATGGGATCCCACAACCACTACAAAGAAAGCCATGAGGGCAATAGGAACAAAATAAAAATATTGGAAAAAACCAGAGGTAAACCAGAAGAAAGATGAGAACCAGACCACAAGGCATCAAAGGAGGGAGAACTGAGATAGTTCTACACCAACTTATGAACACCTTGAGTTACATTAGCCACCAAACTAGAGATATTTTCAATTAATTCAAGGGTAAATTTCAACATACTCCAAATTTTACATCTTTAAAATTCTCAGCCACTTTGGGAGAATAGATTTCCTCCACAGACTTCTCCTAGGGAAGATCCCTCGACGAAACATCAAGATCCAAAAATGTCATAGTAATGGGTGAGTCACCCTCCTCCCCTTTACTTCGTAGTCATTTAGAATTACGACACACCACAACAGTGATACTAGTTGACTTCAAATCAGAACCACCAAGGTCCTCCACATTCACCTTGGGGGCCAAATAGAGATTAACAGTATGACCCAATGAGTGTACCTCATTTGCCTTTGGGTCACCACCCCAAACCCCTCTTGAAGAGATCTGAATATTTTTAGAAATTTGCTCCGTGCCAACACCAAAAGTGAAAGAGAGAGTATCCATCCTATCTTCAGTGTTTGTTCTAGAGGTAAACCAAGAACCACCACAAAGAGAGGGGGAGTCCACATTCAACTTGGGACAACAAACCAGATATGTTTATTAAAACATAGTTGTAAATCAAGAAATCATTGATTGAAACATTATAGTGAATAATTATTTTGATAAAATTACACCTAGGTTAACTAAACTTCTTTCCTTTGATGAGTTGGCATTTTAGCATTAAGGTTAGGATTTGTTTCCTTAGTAAAATATATAAAAATTAGTATGCAATATTTGGCTAATCATTAAACTTAATTTTGTCCTAGCGTGTACATGAGACATTACCCTCTCTCAATGGCTTAAGAGGCTTTGCTCTTTCTGAGTGTTTAAGATTTCATGTACATGAGACATTGCCATCTGGCTTATGAGACTTTGTTCTCTTTGAGTGCTTAATATTTTTGTTTAATGATTTGAATATAGATTTGTTAACATAATGAATTGGTTATTGTTAATTCTTCTAATTTATTTATATTGCATATTCTTGGAAAATATTATAAAAATTGATATTCTTAGATATCTTTGTTATGAAATGAAACCACATAAAAAGTGAAGTTCTTATCTACTATGTAGTTTTTATATTAAAAATAATTTTTACTCTTCCTTTTTAAAATTTTTTACATTCTTTATTATCAAATGATTATATATAAGCATGATGCTAAGCTTAAAACTTTTAAAATTTTGTAGTGGATAAGTTGTAAGTTCCAAGTGGAATTCTATAATATATAAGATTTAAAACAACTACATGTAAATAAAAAAATTAAATTTTTATTGATTAATCAATATAGTAAAAAATATATAATTATTTCAATCATCTATTTTTGTTTTATTAAAATATATTAATCGTATTAATTATTTTATTATTATATCAAATATTAAATTTTATAATAAAATTATTCTACTATTAAAAATAAAATTAAAAATATACTAGCCTATAGGATTTAGAAGTGGTTAAAAACAAAGAGTTAATCCTGGATGAGTGTCAAACATTAAATCTTTTGGTTTCATACATTTTAGACTAAAGGAAGAAGATGAACAAAATTTTAACAAAGAAATATGTCACTAGAAATAAACAACTTTGTATTAAATTCTCTATTAATAACTTCAATTCTCTTTATCATTAAAAAAAAATGACCATCAAACCAAATCGTAAAAAAAAGACAAAACATAAAACGCGATGAAATCACGCCGGACTTTTCTTGGCTTGCCAAAATGTTTAAAATCCATTTGCGACCATATCACGATGATTAAGCTAAGCTGGAAGTCCGAAGAAAACTAAACATTTTTTATAGCCATTACAATAATATTGTTTTATATAAAAATAATGTCTGATAACCTCCCAAAAAATAACATCTGATAATATTTCAGAAAGTACATAACATCTGATAATACATAGCATTGTTGATATTCATTAAATTCCTCCAAATGTTTGCTTTAGCTTAATATCATCCTCCCAAAAAATAACATGTGATAATATTTCAGAAAGTACATAGCATTGCTGATATTCATTAAATTTCTCCAAATTTTTGCTTTAGCTTCGGAATGAGTTTTGAAAGCACGAGATTTCGGGCAAAGGAAACACTAATTGCGATGCAACCAAAATCAAATGCGCTTAAGTCCTAGAAACGTAAAGTGCATGAAATGGAAAAGAAACACATTGGAAGAGACACAAGCAAATGGAGAAAACACAGCCCTTTCATTAATATCCCTTGATCTCTGTTACAATGACGTCTCCTCCCTTTTGGGGGCTAGGAGCGTTAAAAGAATTCGATTACAATCACTCAATGTTCCTCTTTCCGCGTGCCCACGATTGCAATGGGCGGGCCAAGATGATGCCACCGCTGATGTCGATGAGTTCTTCACCTCCGCTGCTTCTCCTGCGAACAAAGAAACAACCAAGATGTCAGTAGCACCTGCTGCAAATGAAAGGTGTTTGTTCTTTAAAATTAACAAAATATGCATGCAAACATTTATCTAAAACAATAAACAAAATGATTCTAAACAGCCTGAAAACTTGCCAGAAGACAGAAAATGTTACCAATAGGCCATTGCCACTGAGACAGTCGGCCAATATGCTTTCAACTGGAAATCGTCCCTGGGTAGGACGATTTTTGACTGTAAATCGTCCCTGGGTGGGACGATTTCTTCTGTGTTGGGGAAGCCGAACTGACACGCTCCAATGTCGACTCTCGAGGTCTCCAAAACACCTGCAGACAAGGGGGTTATGTAATTGGGGCCATTTTGGGACGACCCAGATGGTCGGATTCTCCCAATTTGGCCTCTACCCTCGGGAATTTGATATCGCCTCCTGCAAGTTAGTGAAACTACAAAACGACACAAAACATACTAGAATCTGATCAAAGGTTACGAAATTGCAGCTATGAATTCACCAAACAGGAAACACAATATGCAGCATGAGAAAATAAACTAGAATGCTTCTGAAATAAAACTTAAGAAAAGTGCGGGGATGCCCAAGTGGGCCTCCCACCGTTGGCACTTGATTCCGGCGCCAATCCACTAGGGATGGGCCCAAAACCTCTTAGGATTGGGGGGTCGGCGAATTGGTTGGTTCAGGTGTCCATGTGTTGGATTTGGGTCAGGTTCAAGCTTCCAAAAGCCACCCAACAACCTCCCTTGCAAAAGAGATTGGTGGATGCGGGAAGGTGAACCAAAAGGGATGCAAGTGGGTCTTCAACTCGGTAGCACTTCGTTGCTTGAAATCTCCTTCAACCTGTCTATCTTGGGTGAGAAAAGTCCCACCTTTTATAGACCCATGGGGTCTCTTTTGGGAGGGAAGCACAAATGCCATGTGTTGGTCATAGGCGCCATGTGGCAGTCTTGTCTTCCCATGAGGGAGGGGAGTCCTCCATTGACTTGGGCTTTCATAATTGCCCTTGTGACGGTCCTCAAACGGCCTATTTGTCCACTCACACACGCGTGCGAGGCAGAGTCATCAACTGACTGTTCTGGGCTGCCACTTGGCCTCATTTGTCTTTTTGCCCGTTAAACTTGGAAATCGTCTCACCCGGAGATGATTTCAGAAATCGTCCCTGGGTGAGACGATTTCAAGTTAGCAATCGTCCCTAGGTGAGACGATTACTAGGCAAAGTGTCTAAGTGTGCCAAATTGCTTCTTGACCTCACAAAATTGCTATGAAAGTGGTTAAGACCACTGTTTGACCTCTAAGGGCTGCCCTGGGGGCTGTGTTTGTCAAAGCGATCAGTGTTTGCAGTCACATAATCGGATTGGTGCTGTTTTGGTGTCTACAGATGCCCCTTTTTGGGAAGCGCTGCGGGTGACGCAGTCTTTGAGCAAAAATAGATAACCAAAGCACTAATGATTAGGGTTTCTTGGTAACCTAACCAACTTTTGATGCCCCAAGTATGGAAAGGGCATGCATTCTTGAATCCTTGCTTCTGACGAGCTAAGGAATTTGATTTCAAGTATTAACCTATTTTGGTGAGGTGTGACTTGAACTTAGACATTGATCAGTCATGAATAGGCAAAGGGCATTTTTATCCTCAGGGGGAACCTTGTGTTCATGATTCACGAAATGCCAAGTGTTTGATTGATTTGATTGTTGCTTGTTTATCGCCCCAAGCAGGAGCGTGATTGTCTTTGTCAATGATTCTTTGAATGCATGTCGTTTTCCTTAATTGGGTGTGTGATTGTTGGTTGGTGACTAAGTGTGACTACCCCCTCAAGCGACGAATCGATGAGGGAATGACCTTCGTGAGAGAAGCGACGAGTCGCTTGACCCAAGATGACTTGTGCAAGGGTGCCTTTAGAGGGTTTACCGTTAAGCGTGTGCAATTTTTCCAACATTTGGACTTGTTTTTGGTGGGTGTTAACCCTTTTGGTGATGCCGTAATGAGGTGAAATCATCGAAAATCTAACTTCCCGTGGAGCGGTCCGGCTATTGTAGCCTTCTTGGGGAAGTAGGAGAGCGATAATTTGGACCTCGACATCGATTTTCTTTGCCTAGAGGTTAAGTGCAAGAGCACTTGTGTCCGGCAATGCTTATTGCTTTGTTTTTATGTTGCATGTTTTGTTGTTTTTGTTGTTTTTTTTTTTGTGACACCATTTGGGGATTAAATTTTCGAAAATCCGTCTCCCGTGGAGCGGTCCGGCTATGGTAGCCTTCTTAGGGAGTAGGATAGTGATAATTTGTGACCCCGATGTCGATTTGCCATGCCAAGAGGTTAAGTGCAAGAGCACTTGTGTCTGGCAATGTTTATTGCTTTTTGTGTTTTTTTGATTTTCTTGTTGTTTTTGAGTGGGCTTTGACCCTTTTGTGACGTCGTTTGGGGATGAAATTGTCGAAAATCCGTCTTCCCGTGGAGCGGTCCGGCTATGGTAGCCTTCTTAGGGAGTAGGATAGCGACAATGTAGACCCTGACATCAGTTTTTCTATGCCAAGAGGTTAAGTGCAAGAGCACTTGTGTCTGGCAATGTTTATTTTGTTGTCTGTTTTTGTTGAATTTTTTTTATTGTTTTTGTTGTTTTTTGTGACGCATGTGTGGATAAAATTGTTGTAATCTTCTTCCCGTGGAGCGGTCCGGCTATGGTAGCCTTCTTGGGGAGTGAGATAGCGACAATATATGACCCCAACGTCTATTTTGATTGCCTTGGATTGTGAGTGTAACAACATTCTATTAGGCAACTTTATTTGTTGTTTTTAGTGCATTTTTGTTGATTTTTTGATGTTTTGACTTTTTCGGCTGGAAATCGTCCCTGGGTGGGACGATTTCCAATTGCAAAAATCGTCCCCGGGTGGTACGAGCACCGACTGCAGCGCTCATCCCAGCCAAGGACGATTTCCGCTTGGTAGGCTTATTTAAGGCCCAAAACTTGGATTTGGGCTCATTTGTGTCATTTTTTTCTTGCGATTTGGGAGCTCTGGGAGGAGGAGGTAATTCTGCGAAGCGAAGCACTGCCGGAATTCTCTCCGTCATCATGAGTGCACAAACTGGTTCGAGCGGCGGAGAGGAGGCGAAACCCGTAAGTGCATTTTTTTTTTTTTTGTAATTATCAGTTAAGGTTAGGAACCCTAAATCTGAAAAATTAGTTTTGAATTTTTGTGTGTTATTGTTTTGCAGGTTAGGAGCCGGTATCGTGTACCTGCCGCATTCGCTGAGGCGCGGTCGGCGCTGACTGATGTTGACTGGCAGTGGCTTGATGCCCTTGGGCTCAAGCAGGTGGCTCGACTGGAGCCTGTGGTCCCGGATCAGGCCTATCTGACGGCCCTGATCAAAGTTTGGGATCCGCGGACCAACACTTTCCATATTTCGATAGGGGAGATGACTGTGACACTGGAGGACGTTTATCGGTTGCTTCGGATTTCGATAGATGGACTGCCCATTAGGACATCGCCACGTGATCAGCGGACTACTGTACTGACGAGATGTTTTGGGCATGCGGAGCGGCTGGGTGTAACGAACCCAGTGGAGACAGCCGAGGTGGACTGTCAGGCTAGCGGGATTTTTGTTAGCTGGTGGCAGGAGAGGGGGTGTTAGGAGTGAGGCACGCATTCTTGATGGGCCTCATTTCTAACATGCTTCTACCTAATTCGTCAGGCGGGAGGTTCCCGTGGAACCTGCTGGAGTTGGTATGGCAGTTGGTAGAGTGCCCGATAGAGGCACCGCTGATTTATGGATGGGGATAGACATTGTTGGCACAGCCTCTACGGGGAGTCGTACGGCGTCCGTCGTCGGCGATGGAAGGGGGTGAGTTGCAGTTATCTTCTTCAGTGCTGGGGTTGGCAGCACATAGCAGTGGAGAGGCCGACCGGGTTACCGTGGACGACTCGGGCGATGATGGATGACGAGGAGATTGGCTATGCAACTTTGTGGCGGCGGTCTGCGGAGCAGGGGCAGAGTCGGCGATGGGCCGGTGCTGTACAACACTATACTGATGCCTTCTCTCTGCTCACTCTAGGGGAGGTGGTTTGGCATCCTTATCGAGACTGTCCAGTCTGGCCGGAGGCTGGAGAGTGGCTCCGACGGGTACGTAGGGAGCGGTGGTTGACTGGGCGGCACGGGACGGAGCATGAGTTCTTTTCGTACCGTCGGGTTACACGACAGTTTGGGGTGCGCCAGGGGTTTCCTGGTGAGCCCGTGGTCTATCGGCGTCGGGGAGATGAGAGGGATCTGGAGCCACCGGTCACCGCGCCATTGGGCGAGGAGTCGGATGCGGTGATTGAGGTCCCGGATGTGGATGACATCGGGACTACCACTGAGTATGACTCGTGGTGGGTACTGCGGTGCTGGAGAGGAGAGGGGCCACTGGGAGGCACGGAGGCGGAAGTGGAGGATGCTGAGGCAGCGAGGGGTGATTGGGGGGGTCCGTTGGATGATGCGGACATGGTGGATGTGGGAGATGAGGATGTGGACTTGGGTGTTCCGGAGCAGCCGGACATGCAGGATGTGGAGGAGCAGTGGGAGCCTGAGTAGGCTACTGTCCCCGCGAGTCCTATGCATCCGGCAGATACAGAGGAGGTGGGGTCGGATGTAGGCGTTGAGATTGTGCGACTGACAGAGCTATTGCGGATGCGGGATCTGGAGTTGGGGGATGCGAGGCGGGAGGATGCGGGGAGAGGGATCTTCTATGGGCTCAGTTGGCAGAGCGGGATAGAGTTTTGGCGCAGCGCGATGATGCATTGTCTATTTATCATCGGCGAGAGGCAGAGTGGTGTCTATACCGGATAGACTTGGAGAGGGAGGTCATCCGCCTTGGTGGGCGGCTACCTGAGCCTTCGATCGGTGGATCTTCACGACGGACAAGGGATAGTCTGACTGAGCAGTCAGCATCATCTCGTCGCAGGCGGTTAGATGAGGGGGGTGGTAGCAAGCATGATGCGGGGGCTAGTAGTAGCCGCCCTGCAGGGTCCCGTAGGACCCACACCACGGGGGGTAGTTCCCGTCGCACCGATCCTGCGTGATCATGGTGGTCGATGCCTTAGGTTGGGTTTTTGGATATGATTGCGGGGTCTGAGGACCGATTTTGTAGCCTGCGGGCATCTTTTTGACGATATATATATATATATATATACCGATTTTATTGTGGTTTTGTACATGTGATGATGTGATTTTTGTTATGCATGTTTATTTATTTTGATGAATGCAGATGTTATGATGAATGTAAATGTTTTAGATGTCTATGTGATATGCGAAGTGAAATGGATGAATGATATTTGTGGTGATTGCACTGTAGGCTATTTAAGAAGCTCTTTATTTACATGGTTTTTCTGTTTTTGTATTTTCTGATGGTATCATAAGGATGATAAGTAGCGCAGATGGTTTTGGAATGAATGTAAGGTTTTCTGAGATTCAGTCAGTTTTAACTCACCATCCATGACTGTACTTTGTCTTACAAGACTTTTTGACCAAGGTATGAATCGGACTTGTTTTTGACCCAGTTATTTTTCACATCCCTGTGTGTGCAATTGAGTTCATTTAGTGGTATTTGTTAGGATACCGCCAGTGCCAGATGGGCTTTCAACCGAACCTATACTGAGGATCACCTAATTAGCTCCACGAATTCCTTTGTTGTATGTACTAAGATTAATCTGCGATGTAATCCAGGATGCCATAAGCTAGCTCATCCACATGCAAACATTGATCTGTACGCAAGTTAATGTGACAGATATATCGTCATGCGGGAGGTTTACTTCATTATCGATAGGCTATCAACCAAATTGGTACTAAAGCTTGCCTTATGACCTATAGAATGCTGAGAGTTCCAGGGATTCAAGGTCAACTCCCTTCTTTTCTTCAATTGTATTGGGATACTTGCTCATTGTAGTGATGAGATCACTGTTTATTTTGATTTGTTTTTCTTTCGAGCAAGGGATTGGGGTCATGGAGTGACGAAAATCACCGTTGTTTGTGCCTTTTGATGTGTGCACTGTAGTTTGTCAAATTTGGAGTTTTGACATTTTGCAACTTTTTTGTGTTTTGCAACTATTGAGAACTTTAGGGATTCTTAGGGAATTGGGTAGGGAGGATGCTTGTCCTTTTGCCAACTCTCAGCATTCTAGGGGTCATTCGCATCGGGGGATGAGCAAGATAACCGTTTCGCTTGTGGTGACCTAGATTATTTTGCAGGTTTCATCTTTCGTTCACACAATTTGGGAATTTTTAGTGTTTTGATTTGTGTTGGGATGTTACGTAACATGGTGTATTTCAAGTATGACTCTACCTTCGTAAAATCTATTCGACTTGATACACTACATGGCTAAAGAGGAAAATGATGACTAGAATTACTGAAAGTCTTGGTACATTCCTAGACCACCGACCGTAGTGTGGTAAAAGTTATGCATGGTGTTTTTGTTGTTTTTGTAACATGAGACAATGCGGAACAAGATGGACTATCAGAGCTATTGCAGCCTATGGTGCCTTTGACCCGTATGACTACAAATATGCAATGTATGGATGCAATGCTTAATGCAGCTATGTATTTTTGTAATTTTGATGGATTGTTTTTGGTGAAGTTGAAGATGAGGTGCGAGAATATGAATTTTATGATGAATTTGAGTATGCCTAGAATTGAGATGCAAATCTTTGTTGTTTTTGATGATTTTTGTTGTTTTGTTTTTTTGAATTTTTTGTTTTTTTTTGACCAAGCGATTGCGATAATCGTTGGAGCTTTTTGGGTTTGACCAAGTGATTGCGATAATCCTTGGAGCTTTTGGGGTGACCAAGAGATTGCGATAATCCTTGGAGCTTTTTGGATTGACCAAGAGATTGCGATAATCCTTGGAGCTTTTTGGGTGACCAAGAGATTGCGATAATCCTTGGAGCTTTTTGGGTGACCAAGAGATTGCGATAATCCTTGGAGCTTTTTGGGTTGACCAAGAGATTGCGATAATCCTTGGAGCTTTTTGGTGACCAAGAGATTGCGATAATCCTTGGAGCTTTTTGGGTGACCAAGAGATTGCGATAATCCTTGGAGCTTTTTGGTGACCAAGAGATTGCGATAATCCTTGGAGCTTTTTGGGTGACCAAGAGATTGCGATAATCCTTGGAGCTTTTTTTTTTTTTTGGATATGGCTTTCTTAGATATGAAATGGTCGCAAATGACTGATATTCAAGGGTTCTGTTTCCTTGATACCATCAAGAGAAGCTAGCCGATACGTCCCGGGTCCTATTTTGCTATCAATGACATAAGGACCTAACCAATTTGCCATGAATTTGTCCCTCATATGGGACGAAAAATTAGAGTTTTGTTGGTTTTCCTTCAGAACCAAATCACCAACCCGAAAGTCTCTTAGGTGAACTTTCATGTTGTAAGCTTTCTTAAGCCACTCTTGATAGATACGTAAGTGCTCGAGAGCATTAACGCGTCGTTCGTCAAGCAACGTAAGTTGGTCCAATCGGGCTTGCCGCGTAGTGTTATCATCGATGAACTCCTGCATTGATATGCGTAGGGAAGGAATTTCCAACTCGAGAGGCATTACTGCCTCTGAGCCATACACTAGTGAAAACGGAGTTGCCCCAGTGGGCGTCCGAATGCTAGTGCGATAAGCCCAAAGGGCAAGTGGGATTTGTATGTGCCAATCCTTATGACTGTCTACGATGGTCTTTTTAAGGATGGCGACTAGCGTTTTGTTTGACGCCTCTGCTTGCCCATTTGCTTGCGGATAATAGGGTGTTGAAAAGTTGTGCTGAATTTTGTACTTTGTGGTTAAAGCACGCACGTCTTTGTTCTTGAATGATGGCCCATTATCCGAGATTATTTTGGATGGAATACCAAAATGACATATGATGTAATGCAAGATGAACTCCGCAATACGGGGTCCTTTCGTTGAGGTTAACGGAATTGCTTCCACCCATTTGGTAAAATATTCTGTGGCCGTTATGATAAACGTGTGACGGCATGACGATGCAGGGGAGATCTTTTCGATTAGATCGAGGCCCCACTGCAAAAATGGCCAAGCAGACTGGACTGTCTGTAGGGCCTGGGAAGGTGCGTGCATTAAATTGGCATGATGTTGACATTTCACGCACCTCTTGACATACACGCAGCAATCTCGCTCTAAAGATGGCCAATAATAGCCCATGCGAAGAATGCGCTTTGCAATGGCCATACCACTAAAGTGGCCACCACATGTACCGTCATGCGCTTGGGCGACTGCCCAAGTGGACTCTTGCTGGTCCAAACAACGAAGAAGAATTCCGTCATAGCTGCGATGATACAAAATGTCTCCTATCAAGACATATTTTGCCGCTTTCTGTTTGAATGTTCATTTTGCGGCATGCGTCAATCCAAAGGGAAGATTACCTAACTTGAGGTAGTCTCTTATGGGTAAATACCAGTCCTGTTGATCGGAAACCTCGATAGTATGAACAACCAATCCCTTTTGGAGTTCTTCCCTAACAAATGCTGATTGGGATAGAACTTGTAAGAATAGCGTTGTGTTGCTATTAATGGGAGTGGGGGAAAACAAAGACCCCCAGTTGGCCCATTTCAAACAGTCTCGGATTCGAAAGAACTTATCCGAAGATGGTTCGATCTGGATCATGTGGACTCCTGGCATCAAGTCTGAGCTTGCGTGCTCCATCGCGGGTTGCGATAAGGTTTTGACCTGAATGGTTGTTATATCACCGGAAAGGTCTTGCGGGATTAGTGACCCCAAGGAGGCCATTGTGTCCGCAAAATGATTCGATGATCGAGGGAGTGCCTCGATGTCATACCACTCAAGTTTTGCCAGGAATTTGTCCACGAGGGCTTTATAGGCCTTTAGGACTGGGCATTTGCATTGATATACCCCTTTGACTTGATTGACGATTAACAACGAATCACCAAAGATGTTCAATATTTTGATGTTCATGGCGATTGTTGTCTGAAGACCTAGGAGCAAGGCTTCATATTTTGCATTGTTGTTGGTGCATTGGAAGTTTAATTTAAATGACAGGGGCATTGGAGCGCCCTGCGGTGTGAAGAATACAATTCCCGTGCCACCCCCTTGCTCGCATTTAGAACCATCAAAAAATAAGGTTATGTCGGCCTGAGACTCAGGCTCATCAGAATCCGGCGATTCTGAGACATGGAAGACCCCATCATCGGGTAGTTCTATGACCAGAGGCTGATCGTCTTCAAGAGGAGCCTCTGCTAGTTGATCGGCTATGACTTGTCCTTTTATAGATTTTTGCCCAATAAACTCAATGTCAAATTCCGTCAACAACATGATCCATTTCGTCGTGCGACTACTATGATAAGTATGACTCATCATGTATCGCAATGGATTCTCCTTAGACACAACATACGTAGTGTTGCTCAGCATGTAGTGGCGTAGCCTCTTGGTAGCAAACACCACTGCCAAGTAGAGTTTCTCAACGTATGCATAGTTAAGTTCGTAACTGACCAGTGTGCAGCTAAGATAGTAAGTAGCCTGTTCTTTGTGAAGTTCGTTCTTTTGGGCTAGCATGGCTCCCAGTGCCACCTCAGTAGCTGAGATGTATAAGTAGAACGGCACTCCTGGTCTAGGTGGTGCCAATACTAGTGACGAAGCCAAGTATTGTTTGATTTCGTCAAAGGTCGACTGGCACTCGTCATCCCAATGAAATGTGACCCCCTTGTGCAATAATTTGTTCATTGGTCGGCATTTGTCAGATAATTGCGCTATGAAGCGTTTAATCGATGCGACCTTTCCTTGCGGACTTCTGAGCTGCTTGATAGTGGTTGGGGGAGCCATTTCAAGGATTGCCTTGACTTTGTTTGGGTCCACTTCGATGCCTCATTTTGAGACTATAAAACCCAAGAGTTTTCCAGATGTGACGCCGAACACGCACTTCTTGGGATTCAATCTGACCTTATGCTCTATGAGGTGATCGAGAATCTTGCTTAAGTCACCGAGATGATCTGAGCGCAAGAGAGACTTGGCTAACAAATCATCCATGTAATCTTCCAAAGTTTTGTGCATGTAATCGTGGAAGATATAAGTCATAGCACGTTGGTATGTAGCGCCAGCATTTTTAAGGCCAAAAGGCATGACCTTATAGCAAAATGTCCCCCAAGGCATTGTGAATGCCGTTTTGAGTTGGTCTTCAGGATTGATACGAATTTGATTGTATCTTGAGAAACCGTCCATTAGGGAGAGCATTTCGTGACCTCATCGTAGCGTCTACCAATGCGTCGATGCTTGGCAAGGGAAAATCATCCTTAGGACTCGCTTTGTTTAGGTCTCGAAAGTTGGTGCATATGTGAATCCTCCCGTCGGGCTTCTTGACGGGAACCATGTTGGACAACCATGGCGGATAATCCACGCAGATGACAAATTGTGCATCCAACAGATTTTGCAATTCGTCTTTGACCATCAAGGCCACTGTTGGGTGCATCTTTCTTAGTTTTTGCTTTACTGGCTTGATTGTCAGATCAAGCATTAAATTGTGCATGACTAGCTGTGGGTCTAGTCCTAGCATATCCTTGTACGACCATGCAAAAACCTCCTTATTTTCTTTAAGAAGGGCAATGTAATCGGCTTGCTCTTCGGGGGAAAGGCTTACCCCCAACTTGAGAATCCATGGATTCATTGGATCTGTGCCGATGTCTACGTCAGTCGTCTCCTCGACTGACATGTGGGATCCGTCCTCCAACTGATGTGGAGTTGGGATTAAATGGATATCATCGACTGAGTTAAGATCTACGTTTGGAACCTCGGGTCCCTCTTCAGCTTGAAAAATATCCTGAGTTGTCCTTGGGGTAAAATGAAGCATTTCACCGAAAGGCCAATACTCTGATGGTGAAAATGGTGAATTGACGCGATCCCAGTTGATGGCATCCATGTCTAGATGCAATGACCGTGATGGATCGGTCGGATTGCGGATGGGTGCGGTCAAATCAATGGAGATCATGTGGATGGAATGAATTTGGTCTCCAGAACCGCGGGTGTGATAACTTGATTCTTCTAGATGCTCCCTATACTCTGGATCTGGCTCTACGGGAACAGGCACGAATGGATCCTCCCTAGGTGCAAATTTTGCAAAAAGGAGGGCGGGGTCTTCTCTCGGCACTGCTTTCATGATGGGATCTCGAGGTGGACGATGCTCATCTTGAATTTGGAGCCATGGATCCAACACTTGGTCCCACCTCGCCGGGTCTACATGCCATTCATGCCCTAACAGTATGCCCATCTGTCCCATTAGATCTTCATGAGTTAGAGCGCGGTGATGTCGTCGCGCATGTCTAAGATAGTCCATTTCAGTTTCATCTTCTGAATCGCTTTCATAGATCCAAAATTGTTCATCCTCTTCAGCATCTATTGCTTGCGACGTTGAGGACTCTTCTTGTTCCAGTGAATTAATCTGGTCCCATTGTGGTTGTTCCACTCTTGGTGGAGGGACCTGATTCTCTTGAGACTATGTTGTTTCATCCGGCACCTCTAAGGGGAACAACTTCAGAAAGATGTTCGGCAGTCGTTGATGTTCTCTTTGAGGATTACTATCCGAACTTTCACCTCTCTCTAGCAAAGGAGAGGGATTATTGCTATTTCCAGGGGTGTTTGTTGACCATGGGAGGTAGTCTCCCAGTGTGTATTCTCAGATTCGGATTGGCATAAGGGTCTAATGCCAATCACCCCTTGTTGCCTATTTCTAGGCCTTGCATATTTTCAACCAAGATGTCTAATGGTAGGGGATGGTTGAACCCTACCCCCGACTTGTCATATGGCATCTGATATCTTGGTTGGCAAAGGATCCGCATCCCTTGCTCATATCTGCCTAGCTCGTATCCATGCCAATTGCATTGGCCTAGATATTTTAGGGCAAATTATGGGTTTGACAGATAATTGATGTTTTCCACAAAAGGTTCTTCGTCTATTTCCTTTTGTTGGCATGGTTCAAGACCATGATCAAGGCCCCCATACACAAAATTTGTCTGGTTCGGTGGGTAGCCTAGAGGAACAATTGTCCCTATGGGAAGGCGAGGTCTTCCCATGTCCTGTACTGACTCCAATGTGGGGGTTTCCACAATGTTTTGCACTAAGTACTCCCCTAGGCCCGTACTGGCCATTTCAACAGTGATTGTTGATGATTGGGTGGGAGGAAACGGTAGTCCTTCCTGAGTCCATTCCATGTTTGGTTGTTCAGGAGTCTTGGTTTCTATTGTGTTGGGTGTTTCCTCTATTGATATCTTTGATATTGTGGGCAACCTTTCTTCTAGAGGCTTAACCCCTTCCATGATTTATTTTCCCTTGTCCTTTTGTTGGGCCATGATAGGTGGCGTTGATGATGAAGGAGCAGGTGATGAAGTCTCACCTGGCTGGGATTTTGTCTTGTTGGCCACCAGTGGTGCCTACGGTATTGGACCCTGTTTAGATGGATTTAATTGGAAATCCAAATGCGTTGAAGGGAGGGTCGATTGAGGTATGAATTGTACCGCATTGCAATACTTGAAGGGCTCTAAGTCCATTGGGACTACATGTATTTCCCCTTCATAAGCATACTTTAAGCACTAGTGGGCGATCGAAGGGACACACTTCATGTCCCTGATCCAAGGCCGCCCTAGCAGTATATTATAAGCCATTTCACCTTCCAGCACATGGCACAGTGTAGGTATTGAATTTTGTCCTACCTGGACTGGCAGAACGACTGTGCCGACTATCAAAAATATTGCATCATTAAAAGCTCGCAGTGTGTACGTGGAGGCTATGATGTGAGAGGCTGGCAGCTTCAAATGCTTTAAGGCTGCAGTGGTTATGATGTTACTGGACGAGCCAATATATATCAGCACTCTCTTGTAAGGAATCCCGTTGACCGCACAATAACATGTAGGGGTGGATCTGCCATGTCATTTGATATTATTTTGACCTCATCTTCTCTGAATGTGATGATCGGCTCCGTACATTGTTTCACATGTCCCACGAAGGCGTTGAAAGAATTTGCCTCGTGGGGTTGTAAATCAATGGCTTTTAAAATGTCCATAAGAGCTTCTCTATGGGGAGCTGATTGTTGAATAAGCTCGTATATGGACAGCCTAGCCGATGTGGTCCGTAAACTCTGCGTGAGTTTGGTTCGTATCATGACCTCAGGTCTAGGTGGAGGTAACTGCGTTGGGCATTGTTGAGGATGCGATGTTGTCGGAACTTCCCTCGTAGCTACCTCAGGGGCAGCTGTCGGGTACCTTTTGTTCCTTTTTACTATGCTAATCATTCCCACAAATCCCTGTGTGGGAAGATCTTGTCGCATCTCGTTAATCTAGAGTGGTTTTGTCTGTGCCTCGTGGGCTGGCAAGGGGTCCTTGAATACCCCCATTTGTTGGTTGTTTGGTGCGATGGGGTTGTCCACAACCAATGTTCTATTGTCGATCAAATCTTGGACTAGGTCTTTGAATTTCTAGCACCCATTCAAGTCATGTCCTTTGTGCCTATGGAATCTACAATACAATTCCTCTCTGTACCCCCTAGGCTTGGGAATGTTAGGGTCTATAATTTGGATTTTCGGCAGAGTGACTAAATTTGCCACTGACAAGCGGTCAAATAAGGAGTCCCTAGACTCCGCATATGGGGTGAAATTTTGCCTGGGGTGACGCGGGTAATTCTGCTCCTGTCTTCTATTATCTCTTTCATTAGTAGGAGGCACTGCCTGGTAGTTAGCCTTTTGAGGCTGCGTTTCTTGCACAAGCGCGGGAACATTTATCGCAACTTGGTTTACTGCAGCTTGTTGTGGTTGCGTTGTCCCAGTTTTAGTGGTTTTATTCCACTCTTTCTTCTTAGGCTTGGCAATTGCGCCTTCGCCTATCTTAATCTCTTCTATGAATCTGGCTTGCGCCAAAGCTTCTTCTAAGCTGTCGTATTGTCGCAGCAACAATAGACCAGAGATTGATTTTAAGCTACTTTTTGCAAACATCTGCGTGAGATCAGACATAGGAGGACGGTAGGGTAACCTAGAAAGAAAATCTCTCCATCGATTCCCGTACGATGCCATTATTTCCTCTTCAAATTGCTTGAGGCTCGCTAAATCACTTAGTGATGCCTTCTTCTTTGTGTTGAAGGCAAAGCGTTCAAGAAACGCGTCTACTAATGGATCTAAATTGCTTATGCTATGTTTGGGCAGTTGTGTGAACCAATCCGAGGCAGGGCCTCGCGAATGTGGTTATGAATGTTCTAAGCAACAATGCATCATTATCTTGGATGCCGAAGCATTGGCTTAGAAATCGTGTAACGTGTTCCTATGCGTCTTCTTCACCTTTAAAAACTGCCAATTGAGGCAACTTGAAGTGTTCGGGGTAAAGAGGTGTAGGCACTAAGGGATGCACCGGATTACTGCGAAGTAGACGTAATGTGGGTTTTTGATGCCCAGCAAATTTTGTCTCCATAGACTCCAAACGCTCCAATAGCACTTGGTATGCATCGAAAGATTTTATTTCTTCCTCTCTTGTTCGCTCTTGTTGCAAGTTACGGTAAACTGGAGGCCTATGGAGGGGTGGCCGAATGGCATCCCTCCTGCCTTGATGGGGAGTTTCAACATATTCCTCTTCTGGTTCATACTCCTCGTAAAATTCTTGAGGAGTCTCTGGGAAAACCTATGACCCTGATCAAGCTCTTGCTGAAGGTACCCATCACTGTTTCGAGGAGTTGCCTCCCTCTCGAATCTATGAGGTCTTGGAGGCAGAGCTTGACGAGGTCATGGAGACCTGTCTTGCACCAACGGATTACGTCTCTCATATTGTTTAGCTCTTTGGATGCGAGGGGTTGGCCCCCTATCAAGTATTTCATAGCATAACTCATCCGCTTCGCGTTGCATGCGTTCTCTATCCAAGCGGTGTCGGTACTCTATTTCCTGATAACTTGGTTTAAGCCGCATGGTTTGGGCTTGAAGGGTGGTATATCTGGTGATAGCTGGGTCAATTTGGTCTACCCTATTTTGCTCAAGAGGTTCGAATGTTTCTCCTATGTGTTTACCTCGAGTTTGCTGATCTAAGGTTTTAATGGGTCGCTTCCCTCTATCGAGGTAAGCTGTATGTGCTCGAGGTTCTGGCCTCAAGGGGTGATCATGATATCCTGTTGGTGCGGAAATGCAAGGTTCTCGCGTTGTTTGTTGCCCTCGAGGAATGCGATGGATTTCCTCGTACTCCCTTTCACGGGTGTGAAGGGGGTGGGTGGAGTTAGGTCGCCCTATGTAAGGAGCCCTGCACTCCGGATTTGGTCTCTCTGTTTTGATGATAGGTAAAGAAGGGACGCCATATCCACGTTGCCCCTCCAAATGGACGGTGTGCCTGTCTAGTGCTTCATCGCGCGGTGGCCACTCATGCCTAACTTCAAGAGGTGATTATCTATTTATGTCAAGGTCTACATGTAAAGCATCTTCCTGAAAGGGGTCGCTTTGAATAGGCATACCCCACCGAGGATTCCGAATTGGATTCTTTTGTAGGTTAGACCTATAAGGCGGTATGACCAAATCCTCAGGACTGAAGCAAAGGTGACTTGTGCCTGCTTCTTGTGTACCTTTCGGAGCTTCTGCCCTTGATTGGGCTTGACTGTGGGTGTACACCATTGCGGTGCTTCTATGCTATCTAAACAGATTTTTATCTTTTTTATGATGATTTTTGTTTACACTAAGCAGAATTAAGCACACACATTCACAACAGTTGACAACCAGGAAATGGATGCAAATCAAGCCAAGGTGGTGATGAAATCCACCAATGGTCTTGATCAAGGGCTGGGGTCTTACGACCAGCTCCTTGGTTTAAAATTGTTACGTGGAGTGTGTGAGGTTCATTTTATTTAACGAAAATGAAACAAGCATGAATGATATTCCCTAAGTATGCAGGATAAAATGAAAACAATCAAAGAAACAGAAAATAGAAACAAAAAATTTAACAGAGATGATAAAATCCCTACCTCTTCTCTGCCTGCTCCAGTTGCCTCTGAATTTTTGCTCTGAAAATCTACAGACAGAAAATCGTCCCCTGGTGAGACGATTTACAGAACAAAAATTGTCCTTGGCAGAGACAATTTTAAAATCGTCTCAGGGTGAGACGATTTCCAGTAAAGTAATCGTAATGATCGAGAGACGGTTAACGATCCGACAAAAAAAAATGTACCTGTAAAACACAAAACACAAAAACCCGATTAGTTTTCCGTGATTTTAAAAACGAGGGAACAGAGTCCCACCGTGATCGCCACTGAAAGAACGAGATTCCGGGCAAAGGAAACACTAATTGCGATGCAACCAAAATCAAATGCGCTTAAGTCCTAGAAACGTAAAGTGCATGAAATGGAAAATAAACGCATTGGAAGAGACACAAGCAAATGGAGAAAACACAGCCCTTTCATTAATATCCCTTGATCTCTGTTACAATGACGTCTCCTCCCTTTTTGAGGGCTAGGAGCGTTAAAAGAATTCGATTACAATCACTCAATGTTCCTCTTTCCACGTGCCCACGATTGCAATGGGCGGGCCAAGATGATGCCGCCGCTGATGTCGATGAGTTCTTCACCTCCGCTGCTTCTCCTGCGAACCAAGAAACAACCAAGATGTCAGTAGCACTTGCTGCAAGTGAAAAGTGTTCGTTCTTCTAAAATCATCAAAAGATGCATGCAAACATTTATCTAAAACAAGGAACAAAATGATTCTAAACAGACTCGAAAACTTGCCGAAGACAGAAAATGTTACCAACAAGGCCATTGCCACCGAGACAGTCGGCCAATCTGCTTTAATCGGAAATCGTCCCTGGGTAGGACGATTTCGATCGTAAATCGTCCCCGGGTGGGACGATTTCTTCGTGTTGGGGAAGCCGAACTGACACGCTCCAATGTCGACTCCCGAGGTCTCCAAAACACCTGCAGACAGGGGGGTTATGTAATTGGGGCCATTTTGGGACGACCCAGATGGTCGGATTCTCCCAATTTGGCCTCTACCCTCAAGAATTTGATATCGCCTCCTGCAAGTTAGTGAAACTACAAAACGACACAAAACATACTAGAATCTGATCAAAGGTTACGAAATTGCAGCTATGAATTCATCAAACAGGAAACACAATATGCAGCATGAGAAAATAAACTAGAATGCTTCTGAAAAACTTAAGAAAAGTGCGGGGATGCCCAAGTGGGCCTCCCACCATTGGCACTTGATTCCGGCGCCAATCCACTAGGGATGGGCCCAAAACCTCTTAGGATTGGGGGGTTGGCGAATTGGTTGGTTCAGGTGTCCATGTGTTGGATTTGGGTCAGGTTCAAGCTTCCAAAGCCACCCAACAACCTCCCTTGCAAAAGAGTTTGGTGGATGCGAGAAGGTGAACCAAAAGGGATGCAAGTGGGTCTTCAACTCGGCAGCACTTCGTTGCTTGAAATCTCCTTCAACCTGTCTGTTTTGGGTAGAAAAGTCCCACCTTTTATAGACCCATGGGGTCTCTTTTGGGAGGGAAGCACAAATGCCATGTGTTGGTCATAGGCGCCATGTGGCAGTCTTGTCTTCCCATGAGGGAGGGGAGTCCTCCATTGACTTGGGCTTTCATAATCGCCCTTGTGACAGTCCTCAAACGGCCTATTTGTCCACTCACACACGTGTGCGAGGCAGGAGTCATCAACTGACTGTTCTGGGCTGCCACTTGGCCTCATTTGTCTTTTTGCCCGTTAAACTTGGAAATCGTCCTTACTGGAGACGATTTCAGAAATTGTCCCTGGGTGAGACGATTTCAAGTTAGCAATCGTCCCTGGGTGAGAGGATTACTAGGCAAAGTGTTTAAGTGTGCCAAATTGCTTCTTGACCTCACAAAATTGCTATGAAAGTGGTTAAGACCACTTGTTTGACCTCTGAGGGCTGCCCTGGGGGCTGTGTTTGTCAAAGCGATCAGTGTTTGCAGTCACATAATCGGATTGGTGCTGTTTTGGTGTCTACA